>CM026208.1:7200789-9728289 GCA_014839995.1 Xenentodon cancila
GTCCGATAATGGATTCACGTTCCTGGGCGTACATGTGTCCATTATCGGACACATGCTTTACTGCTAACGGTAAATAGCAGCAGATGGACGCTGACACAATAAAATAAAATAAAAACCAGACACCCGCGGAGGTGTCAAAAATCACAACTACTCCAGAACTCAGTCCCTTATAGATTAAAACCCACATTTCAGGTTCCAGCGGCTGGTTGGGAGTCCTGCCGTTTATTGGTCTGAACAGGTGGGCCGCATCGTGACAACACAGCAAAACCGGGGCTAATCTGCGGCTCCGTCTGCGCCCATTCCCGCACAAATGTTCCCTCAGACGTCTGTTTCCGCCTAAACACACCAGCGAATCTCCGAAAGGCGCCTCCGATCGAGGACCCGGGCGTCAACCGGCAGACGGACGTCGGGCGAGCAGAGCCGCCGGCTAAGCTCCGCCGTCACCCACAAATATGCCTGAAACCGCCTCAAACCGCCTCGTGTCACGTCCATTAACAACCGACAGCAAAGCGTCTAGTTAAAACCATTAATGCGGCGTTTCGTCGGGGACGGACACTCACCCGATGCCGGAGCCGGTGGTTGGTGTTTCGCCGCAGTCTTGTCTGCTGCCTCTTCGGGGGCTGACGCTGCTGTCCGCGGTTCAGCCGCTGGGAGGGCGTCGCTCTCGGGGGCAGGTTCCTCCGCGGGGGCTGCCGGTGCCTGCGGCTCCGGGGCGACCTTTGTGCTCTCGGGTTCGGCTTTGGGGGCAACGACTTCGGGCTCCGCGGGAACAAAAGAAAATGTGGTGGAGTCGGGGGCTAGCCGGTGTACCAGGAGCTCCGGTTCGGGTTCGGGTTCTGGTTCGGGTAACGTCACTGCCTCCTCTGGATGAGCCGCAGAAGTTTGCGTGGACTCGTGTGACGCACCGTCTTCGGCCATGTGCCGTTCCAAGGCGTCTTGAGCCCCACCAACCAAGTCCACGATGTCATCCGCGCTGAACAGGTCCTGTCTGGGCTCGGGTTCCGGCTCGGCCTGGTAGTGATGCACTTCGTCGTTAAACAGAGGGGTGGTGGAAGAGACTTGGTGCTCGTCACTGTCTGCCATGTTTCTTTTTTTCACCTTTTTACTCTTTTATCAAACTGTCTCCTGAGGTTGAAATGTTTCCAGCTCCGGTGACTTTCCAGTTCAGTTGCGAACTTCTGCGGGGAAAAGCTGAACTCGCGGCGGTCAGCCTGCTTTTCAACACCGGACCGACTCCACCAAGTACGCCACACGACAGTTACCTCCGCTTCGGACCCGAGTCCCAGCGTGAAGTTCGGGAGGGGAAGAACTCTGCTGACCAATCACCTACGGGCTGACCCCTGAGTGACATGACATGTGGCCAATCAGCACTTACCAAAGAGGGCGGGGCGTAACCTGACACCACCTCCAGTAAGCCGCGGCTCCGGTCCTGTTTCAACTTCTGCCCTGATGTAAGAGTCTTTACCAAAACCTCCACTCTTACATGCGCTGCTCTTTTCAAGTACTGCACCAAAGTACTGAAATCAGAGTACTTGTACTAGAACGTTTCCACTTTTTGTTACTTATTACTTCTACGCCCTGTACACCAGAACCCAATACTGTGCATAAAAATGTGCAATCCATTTTTTATATACAACATAATAAATAAAAAAACACACCTGATTGTCTGAGTGCTTCGCAAATACAAGCTCAGATGAACCACGTGGCAAAAAAGAAAGTCTAAAAAAAAAAAAAAAAAAGTAATGTGGGCAATCCTAAGTACCCACTTATTGCTTCTATAGGATTTATGTAGGTAAGTGACACCCAAACGTTAAATGACAGCACAATGAGAACAAACAGAACAAGTTTGGAGAAGGCCTCTTCTGACTAAACTGAATATTTAGGCACAACTGAGGTTTACAAAACTGAATCTGAACAAACCACAACGTGTCTGGGACAATGTCCTGTGGACACATGAAATAAAAATGGAGATGTTTGTTTTGAATGTTTGGTGCAATCCCAGCAACCTTTCGACAGAAACACCTCCTGCTCTTTGTGAAGCACGGTGGTGGAGTGGTGATGATATGAGGTTGCACTGCAGCCACTTGGTAAATCTGGCAACTCTAATTACTAATGACTTAAATTAAGATTTATAAATGTGCCACAAACCTGCACCATATTGCAGTGTTATGTATAAATACGTTAATACAGAGGTAAAGTACCTGATTTTTTAAAAATGTTTTTTAACCATTTCCTTTTGAAATTTAGAGAAGCTAAAGTCTCAAGTCTCATAAAGAGGAAATAATGTTGATCTATCTGGTAACTTTCCACAAAAGAAGCTGTGTTGCATGATAGCAGCAAACTAACGACCAGTACCATCTAGAGAGGTGATGCATTTAGGGCCGCTGGGAAATATGGGACTTTCGCCGGGCCTGGGATTCGAACCAGGAACCTTCTTGCTTTGAGGAAACATCAGCGTCATGCTTTGCTGAAATGAATTGTGGGTCCAACGCGTTGTGTTGTTTGCATTGCTGCCATCAAAAGTTCTGGCTGGGGTTTAGCCCCTGGGGGAAATCGTGCACGGAGGCGGGTCAAAAGAAAAGAAAAGAAAAGCCCATCATCGCCGTCTTCAAATGGTCTCGAGGGGGATCGAGAGCATAGTAGTCGGTGAGCGCTGACGGTGAAGATCAGCTGAAAGTGACGACAAAACCCAGAGACAGATGTCTACATGAACGGAACAACTCGGACGGCCAGGAAGCAAAAACGCCGTGTGACAGAGTCAGCACGTTTAAACCCGACACACGCGGTTATCTTTAGCTGCGTCCAGCGGGGGACCAGTATGGTACCAGCTGCTCTGATTAGCAGCGGTTGCCTGGGAACCGTTTGAACTGTTTACTGTGTGTTGTGGGGGACGTTAGGAGAAGCTCTCAGCTCCCAGCCGTCCCAAACACACCATGACACCACCTTTCCTCCTGATGTCTGTGAGGATGTTCAGTGATGAACTTTGAAATCATCTGCATTGTGATGGGGTCACATCATCGCCTCTCTGACCAATCAGGAGAGAGCTGAGCAGGACAGACAAACTGAAACATCATGAGGGTTTCATGCTGCACCTCAGGGGTCCTGAAGCTACTCTGAAGGCCGGCACACATCAGACTGAAGGCCAGTGGGCCAATCAGGCTTTAGCCTCGATATATTTGGCCTGCGAGAGCTGCAAAGACGGTAGACGTCTGGTCCCATCTGAGCCAACCAGATTAGGTCGAGCTGGTCTGGAAGGGTCTGAGGATGAAGAGCAGGCAGCTTGAGCTGTTTAAACGTGGGCTAAATGCATTTCTGATATCAAAACTGAAGCAGTTGCAGATGTTCGTCAGCAGCTCTGCAGCTCCTCCGGTGTCAGTCCTCTAATGGCATTTCTGGTGCTGGTACTGGAATGAAGAACAACTCCACCTCCAATTTCCTCTAACCACTCGGGTCTCCTTGAGTCTGGTCCTGATGGAGGTTTCTTCCTGTTTAAATGGAACTCATCATCCCCACTGTCACCAAGTACTTGCTCAGCACAATATACTTAACACAAGGGAAGACTGTATTGCTTTTCTTTGTTAGGATGTTGTTGTTTTTGATAAACTGGTATTATATGATTACATTTGTACTGGACTGGAGAGTCGGTGTTGCAGCAGCTGAGAACTACAAGTTTATGGAAAGTAAAAGAAGCTGCATCATGCTGGGTTTGCATCTCTCCCTCCCTCTCTCTCTCTCACACACACACACACACACACACACACACACACACACACACACACACACAGATCAATGGCTGTGAATGAGCCAGGACACTGTGAGTCAGCAACCAATCTTTTGCTCTGTCCTCTCTTTCTACTCGTTTACCAACTCTGCTCTCCGTGTTTTTTTTTTTCCGTCTGACACTCTGACCTCTCACAAGCTCGTTTCCACTACATATGACCGCTGAAAGATGAAAAAAAAAAAACACACAATCACACCAGTGTTATGAAACTGTTTCCAGAGTGTAGAGATGACAATTGACTGTATAAGAAGAACTGGACAAACCTCCTGTGACATCATGATTCTGAAGGCTGCTTTTCCTCATACTGCTAATGGTGTTTCAAATGCTAACTTATGATGCTCATTAATATTACTTTCGTTAATTCTGGTCGAAATCTGTCCTAACGTCTTTATTTAAATATTTCATTTAAGATTTACTGTCACTAGCAGGGATAGTCCTGTTGTAGTTGGGCAAACCAATCGGTGTCGGTCTGCAACTTGCTGGTTTATGGACTGCATGGCTCTGGATCCAGACCCTAGTGGTCAGTAGAGGAACTGCAGATCGGGATCCAGACCCTAGTGGTCAGTAGAGGAACTGAAACCTTCCATACTTCCTCTTTAGCTTCAACCTGGAAGTTGGTCGTTGGGCATTTGGAGATGAGTCATCTGAAAGCAGAGGGTGAAACGTGCAATCGGGTTAATAAAAGAGAGAAAAAACCAGCAGCAGTACTGCTGCACAAAGGCACCAACTTACAATCTTGTCTTTGGTCATCTGGTCTAATAATGGGACCATCATCATGAAAGACGTCGCCTCTTTAGGTCTTGTTTTGATTTTAGTTGCTGGATAAAGTTATGGCATCTAGAGAGCCTGGAGAAACAAAAACGAAGTTCCTCCTGATTCTGGAGGGGGGCAGCAAACCTGAGACGAACAGCTGACACATGCACCACGCCTGAGAAAACGGACCCCTCTACCTGAGCTCGGTACCTCCGTCTAAAGCTGGAGGGTATTCCCGTCAGTTCAGGTTGTGTCTGTGTCCGTGTGCAGCTCAGAGTCGTACAGCTTTTCCTTGTAAAAGTCCTAGTTTTTTTCCATCTCCATTGTGTCTTCCTGCATTCAGTGATGAAAAAATAAAAATAAAGTAGTGGATCGGTGTCGGATTTGTAATCACTGGCTTTTAATTTGGGTTGAGCTTGGACATCTCGTCAGTATATTTTATATTAGTTTTGTTTTTGCTCTGTATGTTTTTATGTGTCACTGAGTCACTGAGATATGTCGTAAGCTCCTCGGGGGCAAGGCGCCGGGGATGGATGAGATTCGCCCTGAGCACCTCAAGTTTCCAGATGTTGCTGTCTTGGCTGACACGAGGTCAGGGATCCTGCCGCTGGAGTGGCAAACCAGGGAGGTGGTCCCTCTTAAAAGGGGGACCGGAGAGGGTGTTCCAACTATAGGGGGATCACAGTTCTCAGCCTCCCTGGGAAAGTCTACGCCAGGGTACTGGAGAGGAGAAATACGGCCGATAGTTGAACCTCGGATTCAGGAGGAACAATGTGGTTTTCGTCCTGGTCGTGGAAGACTGGACCAGCATTTTACCCGCCGCAGGGTGCTGGAGGGTTCGTGGGAGTTTCCCCAACCAGTCCACATGTGGATCTGAAGAAGGTTTGACCGTGTCCCTCCTGGTATTCTGAGGCGGTGCTCTGTGAGTATGGGCTCCGGGGTGGTGGAGAGTAAAATGAAAGAAGTTTTTACCACTTTGTCCCTCCTTGATCATCATGTGGAGTTTGAGGTCCCTTGGAGGAGGCTCTACGTGGATTTTTAATAATACAGGTTGACTAAAGTCTTGCGACGGTGACAGAAGTGCATAAACACGTCACCGTGACTGAAAGGCAGGTGAGACGGCAACAGGGAGCAGGCGTAGCGGGAGGAGGTTAGAAACAAGAGAACCAGCGACCTCTGGTGGTAGAGAGCAGGAACAGCAACCAGACCAACCAAAGTCGTGTACGTGCCCGGGTGATCCCAGGAGCTATGCTGTCTGGGGCAACTGTCCCTGCCCTGGTAGGGTCTTCCACTGGTCCACTGGTCCTGAGGGACAGGCCAGACTAAGTAATTCCATAGATCAGAATAGAGACAGACACACACACAAAATCACCTGGACTGGTGATATTGGGGCTCCGCCCTGAAACCTGGGGGGGCTGACTGGGGGAGGGGCTTGTCACCTACCCATGGGGCAGCAACAAGCCACATGGGTCCCTCCACTGGGCTCAGCATCTGCAAGAGGGTTCATGGGGATTCAGTTTGAGATGGTTTTGTTGTAATGTTGTCACTCCTTCTCACAACCCAAAGAGTTTCAGGTGTTGTTTTGTCCTCTTCTCTAGAGTGTTATCATGTAGAATTATAGAAGCAGAGGTCCTCATCCAGAGCCTTGTGGTACTCCTCATTTAGGACAATCCATGTTTCCATAGTGATGCTCCCTCCCTGATCTGAGTTGATTAAGTGGAGATTCATTGTCAACCTTCACTCCTCAGACTATCAAACAGTGGGAACAGACCTTAAACAACAGAAAAAAGACAAACCCCAACCATCACATTGGTCAGACTGAATCCCTGATATTTGGAAGCAGCATCTCTGAAGAACTGGAAGCCCTCACTGATTGTCATATCTAACGTATGACCTTGAGAGCCAAAAGTGATCAAATAAGACCTGACGTACGTGTCCATGAACGCCAGCAGGACTCTCGCTGTCCTTCTGTCTTCTCCACAGTGTTCTGATTGTTCATGACAAGACAGGATCATGAAGATGGATGGCACCACGAAGTCTGGAACAGGGACGTTTGGATGAAACTCACAGGATGTCTAGAGCACTGAAAAATATCAGAACCGTTAACAAATGTGATCATGAGACATACTCGTGAATTCACGAGTCCAGGATGAAGGAGCAGCTGAAAGCTTCACATCCATCCATGGTTGGACTGGAGCTCAGCAGAACATGAAGAGAAGATCTCATCGTTTTGTTTTAAAGACTCTTTCGGCACTAGTGAAGACCAAACGTCTCCGGTTTGGTCTCATCTGTCCAGGACAGTGTTTCCTAATACGAAGAACCACTACAGATTTGAACTATATCTTTCATAAACACCGGCCTGAAGAGGGGGTCCAGCGTTTCCACGTGACTGTGAAACCTTTTCAGTGACGGAGGAATCAAAGCAGAAGGAAGTTGTTTTCTAAAGCAAAGTGAAACGCTGTGCTAACAGAGAGGATGCTGGGTAATCAGTGGGCCACTGAGCAGCCTGTGTTTATGGACTGGTGGGAGTTTGTTTGTTCAGTGTGTGAGGCTCATTGACTGGGATGTGGTTTGGACCGGACCCTCCAGCAGCACAAAGGCGCCTCTGTTGGACCTGCCGAGTGTGTGCTGGCGGGTTTGGTGGACTTGTGAGGACACGTGAGAGCTGCAGGCCTCGGGAGGAGCTGCAGGCCCTCACGTCACCCGGCACTGGACTCAAAGTTCACGACAGGTTTAATGTGACGGTCCTGATGACTCAAGAGGGAATTTGTACTCTTTTCTCTGTTTGCGAACATTTAATGCTGCTTCCACTGGGACCTATCAATATCAGTTATGGATCTAACTTCCACAGTAATGCCGATGGCACATAATTCATCTCTGCAGAGACAAAGACAGACAGGGTGAATCGCAGCGAGTCTGCAGGGACTCTGCAGGGAAATACTGGGTCAGCAGCAGCTCAGTATTAAACTCTTAAATATTTCACAGGTCATCTCCAGCGTTGTATCATCTCCTAATGCACATTTCAGGCCTGCAACATACTCAAAATGATTTTACAGGAACATTTAGTGCTAGTAAGATGTCAAAAGAAAGAAATGCTGTTATGATTTTAAACAATTGTAAAGATGATTAGATAAAAAAGCAGCATCCATAAAAGTCGGAGTCTTTAAGGAGCAAAGATGGACAGAATATCTCCACTTTGTCAGCAAATGTGTAAGAAAATGACTAAAATGAAGATTTTCTCCTTCTACAGTTCAGAACATCATTAAACTATTACAAAAAAAAAAAAAAAAAAGGCAAACAGCAGGATCATAATCAGACTGGACTGAACCCAGACCGCCGAGAAGATTTCACTCTCCTCCTCAAAGTCTGCCTTTTTTTTCCTTGTTACTAAACTCGGCTGAAAAGTCAGATCTGATTGGCTGACGGGATTTTATCTTCCAGCATCACAACGTGGTTTGTGTTTCAGGGTAAACAGTTCAGTCTTGGGACTGGACTGTGGCGCCCTCTAGTGACGGGGCTGCTTCTCAGTCTCAGCAGTTCCAACATTTTACTTTAAAAAAAGCCACACAGCAGACAAACTATAAATATTTTAAAGGATTTCCTTTTTTAAGGAGTTTCATGTTTCAATATGCAGAAAAATCTTGAAGGACAGCATAAGTAGTGTTGTCAAGGTTGTCACAGTGGATCAGTTGTTGCCATCTCCAGCATCTTCAGGTGTTCACCAGCTCTCCTCTTCACGAGTCCAGACCATCTCCGTTAATCTCCAACACATCTCCTCTGGCTGTTCCTCTCATGTGCTCGTTTTTAATCTCATCCCTTCTCATCACTCCCAAAAAACATCTACTTCTGTCTTCTGGTCAGTGCTGCCTGTAGACTGTATGAGAATAACTGGACACGCCCACCTGTGATGTCACCCACAGGTTTCTGAAGTACTTTTGAGTGAAACAAAGACCTGGAAGTCAGCTGGAACATGCTGGAGATGAGCACGAGGACCTGATCAAGTCCAAGGGGATGATGGCAGAACTTCAGCAGCTAACTCCGGAGTTGGCTTTTCAGAAATGAGAGAAATTCCTCAAAGACAGAAAGACACAGCAATAATGAATAAAGTTGTCAAATTCATCATCATGTGACCAGCGCCTGTCACTCGTCATAAATGTTGGCTGTCGTCAGGAGAGGAACTACAGGTCTGGATCCAGACCTTAGTGGTTCCAGACCCTAGTGGTCAGGAAAGGAACAGCAGGTCTGGATCCAGACCTTAGTGGATCCAGACCTTAGTGGTTCCAGGCCCTAGTGGTCAGGAGAGAAACTGCGGGTCTGGATCCAGACCTTAGTGGTTCCAGACCCTAGTGGTCAGGAGAGGAACTACAGGTCTGGATCCAGACCTTAGTGGTTCCAAATCCCAGTGGTTCCAAACCCTAGTGGTCAGGAGAGAAACTGCAGATCTGGATCCAGACCTTAGTGGTTCCAGGCCCTAGTGGTTAGGAGAGGAACTTTTACTTTACTTAGTTCTGCAAATTTAAACCTGGAACAGTTGCACACTTATGTTTGTATTTAACTGTCTGTTGCCGCTAAGCTTTTTAGATGGTCTTATTATGCGTCTAGAAAACATGCCAGGTAGAAGACACACTCATGTCTAAATTCTCACTCACTCTGACCTCAGTTTCTGCACCAGAACTTTTGGCAGAACTGGACCGCCGTCTTTGTACCAGGTCACTTTAACCAGAGCGATAAGCTGAACACCTGCAGGACCATCACACACCTTTAAAAACTGTTGTACATTTCACCATCATTATTACAATACAGTTCATCATAAAAATAATGTCTATCATCAAACTGCCATTTCATTGTTTTTACTGTAATTTTATTGCCTTTGGCTCTTAAAACCAACATCCTGCTATAACTTGTTTCTTTTTAATTTTCACTTTGTGTTTAAAAATTATTTATTGTGTAGCACCGAGGGTTTGGGAGTAACGTAATTTAGATTCTCTGTATGTATCTCACATGTGGTAGAATTGACAATAAACTTGACTTTGACTTTGAAATTTAAACATTTTTTGCATTTAAGACTCAGTTATGACACCTGAAAACATTCTGTCGGTCAGATGTGGTCCACATGAGCTGGGTTGTTATGGAAATCTGACTCAACTCTGGTTATTTGAAGCACTAAAAATAAATTAAACCTATAAATGACAACTTGTTGTCTTCTTCATAACAACTATGTTGGCAAACAGGATCAATTCTGGCGCATCGGGGCTCGTTAGGTCCCTCTTCTGGACAACGCAGGTACTTTTCCCTGATCAATAAGCTCGGACAGGAATAGTAAAACCCTAATCACTCTGAACTCCTATTCGGTTTGGAGTTGTGTTTTTTCCCCTTTTCCCGTTATCAATTATAAATTGTGGGATGCGTATTCTTAATTTCTCCTAAAGTCACACCAAATACTTTTGTCGCCATGGTAACCTCTAAGGGGTGCTTTTGTAAGCTTGTTTTTTCTTATTAAAAATAAAGAACATTTTATTTCATATTTTTGAAGTTAAGCGGCTATGACTAAGTTTTCTTTACATTTACGAACAGGCACCGCGAGGGTCACTTACTCCGTGCAAAAGTGCGCAGAAAACCCCGTCGCGCCCCCGGAAAGCCCTTTTCTCAAGATCCGCCATTCGGAGTCAGGCGGAGGTGAGCGGCGCTCCGCGGGTTTTGTCCAAAAATAACGTCTGTTGTCCACATTTACGTCTTTTTACATGCCAGGCAAACTCTTAAGGTCCGTTTGTGTCTTCTCCAACTAGGTGGAAGTCACGGCAGGATGCAGATTTTCGTCAAAACCCTCACGGGGAAGACTATAACCCTCGAGGTGGGTAAAGCGGCCGCGACCGTCACTCTGGATTTAAATCACTTCGGTGTCCGGTTGGGTCGTGTTTGCAGAACCGGCGTATCCGTGAACCACCAACCGGCCACCTTCTGTGGATTTAAACAACGGCTGTCGGACTTTACCGTCCCGTCGGACCGCGAAACGGAAGCTAAGCGGCTAAGCTAAGCGCTGCATCGTAAACACGTGTAGCGGAGAGCGGCTGCCCGAGCCGAGCCGATCTGTGGCCGGGCCGAGCCAAGCCGATCTGTGGCCGAGCCGAGCCGATCTGTGGCCGAGCCGAGCCGATCTGTGGCCGAGCCGAGCCGATCTGTGGCCGAGCCGAGCCGATCTGTGGCCGAGCCGAGCTTCGTTTCACCCGCTGTTACGTGACCGAGCCGGGGTGTGCGTGTTGGAGTCGAGTCTCTAACCTCCTTTTCCTGCTGGTTTCTAGGTTGAGCCTTCAGATACGATCGAGAATGTCAAGGCTAAAATCCAGGACAAAGAGGGTGAGTAAACCGGGACTTTTGTTTGATGCCGCCTGTAGTAAACGTGAACAGATCAAAACTGCTACAGATATCAGGATGTCCTAACGACAAACCGAGTCTGGACTTTAAAGATCCACATCTCCATCTATAACTTGTTGAAATTGACATTTTCAATCAAATTCTGGTTAGTGTAAAATTACCTTTTATGGCTCCAGTTAACTGAACGGGTCGTTAGTTGCAGCTCAGAGGTGTTTAAAGACGGTTTAAAGTCAAAAACAAACATTTGGAAGTAAACTCTCCCTCATCTTCATCTGTGGGGTTCGGGTGCAGATCCACCGGTTAATATCGCTTCTGTCATCTCCAGGGATCCCTCCTGATCAGCAGAGGTTGATCTTCGCTGGGAAGCAGCTGGAGGACGGACGCACACTGTCCGACTACAACATCCAGAAGGTGAGGATCCGAGTTGGCGTAACCGCCCGCAGGGGCGTTATCAGCGGTAAAAGTTGGGCGTCTGTCTGACGTAGGAATGAGCAGCTTCAGCGGGTTTCTCCAACACCTTTTCTGTTGGGAAGGTTTCCTCTTCTCTGTATGATCAGATGTGACAGTTAAAACGAATGACGCAGATTTGCTCGACGGAAACGTCAGAGGCAGCGTTCATCGCTGGGCTGTTCGCAGACGTGCTGCCTTTAATTCAGCCAGACATTTAAAGCGTAGTGGTGTGAATCCACCTTGGTTTTTAACAAGTCTGCTGCCTCAATTGTCCTAAACTCAGCTGTAACGGTTGTTGTAGAAACATCTTTAATATTAATAACGATAAATAAGACTTCTCTAGTTACGTTTCAAAGATGCCAAATGGAGACGTTTCAGCTTCTGTCTCAACATTCTCATTTGAGCACAACAAGAAACACGTCAGTAACGGATCCTGATGCAGTAAACGCCAGGGGAGGACCTCTGGGATCCGTCCTGGAGTTTCGGATGTTTTGGCTTCACTGGCAGGTCTCTGGTTTGGACTCACTCAGGCCTGTGTGTTTTCAGGAGTCGACTCTGCACCTGGTGCTCCGGCTGCGGGGTGGCGCAAAGAAGAGGAAGAAGAAGTCCTACACCACCCCCAAGAAGAACAAGCACAAGAGGAAGAAGGTCAAACTTGCTGTGCTCAAGTACTACAAGGTACGAGTGGCACCTGCGTCGAGGGTTCTGGTGAGCGGTGCTTCAGCAACATGCACTTTTTTTAACCATCTGAATTGTCTGTCTGCAGGTGGATGAGAACGGTAAGATCCACCGTCTGAGGCGCGAGTGTCCCGCAGACGAATGTGGCGCCGGCGTCTTTATGGCGAGCCACTTCGACCGTCACTACTGCGGGAAGTGCTGCCTGACATACTGCTTCAACAAACCTGAGGACAAGTAGACAATAAAAACGATGCTTGAATATGCTCCAGAGTCTCTGGTGGTTTCTGATGGATGCAGGTGGAACAAACCCGAGTTTGTTCCTCCTGGGACCTGCTGTCCATGTTACAACCGACAATGGCGAGTTTTTATCAGGTCCCGGAAACGAGCAAATAAAAATGCAGAAACTAATACTACTACAAACATAAGTTTCCTTTATCTACATTGGCCAAGAAGGTAAAAAGAAAATAAATGTGTCCAGGTTAGATGCATAAAATGTCCATAAATGGTTGTGAGGTGTTCTGTAAAGACTTAAACCGGACGCAGCTTCTCCGGAGAGGGACTTGGTTTCATTTGATGTTCAGGGTCAGTTATGTAAATCTGAACATCAGTTCTACTTTTAGTAAGGACACGTCCAGAACTGGTTCCGGTGCTCTAAAACTCAAACACTTCACATCACTACAGCGCTCGATGTTCACGACTCACCAGACCAGCCGTACAGGAAACCAGGCATGACAAAAAAATCTGACTGTTAAAGGACTGGTGTATTCTACACATTTCAAATGTTTGAGGAACTTTTTGTAGTGACCATACAAATAAAATACTGGACCAAATACAATTAAGTTAAGTTTTGCTTAATATCAAAAGTTGAACTAAAACTGAACAGATTTAATTCAAAGATTTAAAAAAAATATATTTGAGCTTTTTTCAAGTTTTCTATCCTATGAAAACTAATTTAAAACCTGGAAATCATATTTACAAACCTTTTGGTTTCTTGCCAGAAACCGGCATCCATACGTGGAACAAGTTTATGAAAAGAAAACCAGACAGTAAAAGAAGCAGCCGACACTGGCGGTTTGTGTACTAAAATAAGGTTATTTACTTAAAAATTGGTACATTGGACAGACTGTATACTGAGTTTTTCATTTTCTTGGTAAACTCATAAGGCACCAAACCAGATGCTGTACAAAATAACAAAAACACTGAAGATTTCCTTATGAGAGGTTACTCTACACTACCGTTACTGCGACGCCGTCAGCGCCATCCTTGCACAGACGCTTCGGGTTGCCACGGTGACCGCCCTGCAGCCAGGAGGTTTGAGTGAGGACGCAGGTCATGTGACAAGTCCAATGGTGAAGTTTCATTGGTGCGGAGCGGCCAGTTACAGGCGGCAGACCGGTTCAGACAGCGATTCCAGTCCATCCATGGATTTACGATTCTGACAGACTGGTTCAACAGTTGGGGAAAACGAATGTTTGTTGGTTTCTTTAAATTCCTAAAAAGTCACAATACATGGGCTGCAATGATGGAAAAAACCCCAAGGAAATCTCAAATCTGAGAGCCTTGAATGTGCATGACATCACAAACGACGAGTCCCTTCACGACACGTTTGTAGTCGAGTCGGTCGGTAAGTCGAGTTGGGGTCGGACCCGCTCCCATCTGCAGTTTCTGATATGATTGGCTTTTCATCGCCGTCCGGACTCCAAGATCCAGTCGCAACTGTCGGGTGTTTACCGGGGAACTCCAAATTATGTTGACAATTGAAAGAAAAAGTTTTCAAAATACAGAAAACACCCAAAAGAAAATGTAAAAATAAACGTAACTTTGACTGAAAAAGCATTTTTTTTTATATCTTTAAGGGACCATGAAATCTGCTGGTCTGAAACCGCTCATCAAGCTGCTGCCTGCAACCACCTGAAAGATTCCTACTTAAGGTCAAAAACCGTTTGTGATGGGCGGCGCAACACACAGCCCCGCCCTCACTGTATGTAACATGACTTCCAGTTTGCAGTGAAGTGTCTTGATTTCAAAATAAATGAAAGAATCAAAATGCAAGTTCAGGCTGATTTGTACGAACAATTAAATGAACAGATATAATCTGATTGGACGGGCTGAGCCACAGTGGGAGGAGCCACAGAAAAGTTAACCTTTGCACCAGAAACATTACTTTATTTATCAAGAAGTTTAGACAACTGAGGACAGTTAAAAAAATTATTTCCTGCATGTTGCTTTACTTCCAAGCTACAATTTCTGGCTCCGCCCACCAACAGCCAGCCCAGCCAATGGGATCTCCACCTCCAAAGCAGCTGCAGCTCTTCACATCTGTTACATGATCTCCAATCAGACGGACAGGAAGTGCACAGACAGTCAAACAGGACGGCAGATGTCTCCATGGCGACCCCTCCATGTCCCGTCGGAGGAGTCGGCTTCATGTCGACACGTTCCGGGGTTCAAATCCTCCCGAATGGGCGCAGCAGCTAAACCATAACTTTTATTTACACATTTTGAATTCACATATTATAATAGTACCTTGTTTGTTTATAATTAACTCTACTTTAAGAGTGAGGATACATTTCAGAATGGCAGGAGAACTTAGTCCTGAAGAGGAAGTTAGGAAACTGGGGTTTTGTCGGGGCAGCAGCGGAGGAAGGCTGCTGGAGGCGGGTCTTCTCACCCACAGCCACACCCCCTCCCCTCCCACAAACTACTGTTATTTTGTTTGGCTTTCACAGAAAGCGTCGAGCTCGGCTGTCCCACCCTCTACGAGCCGCCCAGTACAGGAAGTGGAGGAGGAAGAGGAGGCGGCGCACAGTTCTGCCCTCACATGGGTCCTGCCTCCGTTTTCTCCCAGCCTCTCCTCCTCTTCCTCCTCCAGATGGAGCGAGCCTGGGAGGTCCGGTCCAGTCCAGGTCGAGGGGGTCGGCTGAGTCTGGAGGAGGAAGAACTAGAGGAGGAAGTGGAGGGCCGTCAGATCTTGATGTCCTGGGACTCCACCATCTTGGCGAGCGTCTTCTTCACTCTGAGGATGGTGAGGCGGGAGGCGGGGTTATGAGCCCAGCACTCGGACATGAGCTTCAGCATAGCTCGAAGGCACTGCGGAAACACGACAGCAGCGTTAGGAAAGACCAGACAGCAGGCAGGAAGTGGTCTACGCTTTCTGGTTCCCCTCAGGGACCAACCTGTTCGGGGTGAACCAGCATCTGAGATGAAAATATGGAAGTACTATTACTACTAATATTACTACTACTATACTGCCAAAAGTATTTGCTCACCCATCCAAATAATGGGAATCAGGTGTTCCCATCACTTCCACAGGTGTATAAAATCCAGCACCTCGACATGTTTTTACAACTATTTGTGAAAGAACGGGTCGCTCTGAGGAGCTCAGTGAAGTCCAGCGTGGAGCTGTGCCAGGATTCCACCTGTGCAACAAATCCAGTCGAGAAATTTCCTGGTTCCTAAATATTTCACAGTCAACTGTCAGCTGTATTATAAGAAACTGGAAGTGTTTGGGAACGACAGCAACTCAGCCACGAAGTGAACTGACGGAGCGGCGTCTGACTGATGTGCCAAGTGTAAAGTTTGGTGGAGGAGGGATTATGGTGTGGGGTTGCAGAAGAGTAGAAGCTGTAATCGCTGCAAAGGTGGACCGGTGTCATTTGGAACCCTATGGATCAGGAATGGGAGGTCACTTAAGTTCATATGCGAGTCGAGGCAGGTGAGCCGATACTTTTGGACGTATAGTTTATGTTCCCAAAGCTACAAATCTAATTCAAAAACAACAAAAGCACGTCCAGGTGATGAACCAGCTGTACTCAGACTCGAGTGCTGAAGGTCTCTGAGGAACCAGGTCTCAGCAGGTCCAGATGATAAAAACATCTGGATGAAACCCCCAAACCCCTCCAGTTCTCCCTGACCCCTCTAACATGTTACCGTTCCAACAGGAACTGGTTATCATCTGGTCTGGGACCGGGTCTCACCTCGTCACTGTTCCAGCGGTTGGACACGGTGGGCCGAAGACCCTTCACACACACCACCTCCAGCATGTCCTCGTAGGACGGGTCAGAGGGGACCATGTCGTAGTACGGCAGCTGGTAGTCCTCCACGATTCCTGCAGGGAGAACAGACTTGGACGTCTTAACGACTCGACAGAAACGTCAACAGATATCTGATCATTAATAGTTACCATGACAACGGCAGGCAGATGTCCAACAAGATCAATATAGTTGCACAAATAAAGTTGGTAAAATAAAGTAACTGGAATTATCAAGTGACAAGAACCTTTTATTATATTAATTTCTACATTTATCAATATAAATGTGAATATTTTTTAAATGTTTTGAACATATTTTTTACACTCTGTATTTTTGTAAACTGTTTCGTGAAGTGTAGTTTTATCCTTTTTTTTTTTTAGTTTGGGTTATTTCCTCTGCTTCAAGCCACGTTTCCTCGTCTTTGTTACGGCCTTGAATTTGTCCACACGATGGCGTCCGTTCACGACCGGCGCCGTGACATGTGGCGCCGGCAGCCTCCACTAGGGGGCGGAGTGTAAACTCCGTTTAGAAAATACAACTGCAAACATACTGTTGGAAGAGGAAGTTATTGTTCTTAATATTGAACAGATAACTTATGTTAAAAAAGTTAAATTACCAACGCTGCAAGTACAGGATGAATACTATTTTTTTTTAATCTAGGGGACAATATCTGGAGAGTTGAGAGATTGATTTGACTCCTGGAAAAAATAAATGTTTGCTGGAAGATTAGTAGGTATGAATATGTGGTTTGGTGAACAAGAGAAAGAATGACTTAAAAGTCACAACCTACAACAAAAAGAACAGTGTAAAACAAAATAAAAATGTTTAAATGTTCAAGAGGCAACGACGGCGGCGCGGCGGAGATGGTGGTCGTCGGTCAACGCTGCCGGGATCGCTGTCTGCGTCTCTGGTTTTACTGATGTGGGAAACTGACGACATGAAACGCGATATTTAATTGTGCTGCGTGAAGTTTGCATGTTTAGACTCCAGCAGAGTAAAATTTGACGACTCGTTCCATCACCGAGCTGCTGACCGGCGCCACTCACGGTCAACGGTATATTGCAGCTCATGTGCACGAGCCACAAGCCAAGTGAACCCAGGATACACGTTGCATCCACGATGTGCACACGTCATTAACTGCAAGTAGATTCCAGGCCCAAGACGACGTAAACTTGAGATGTTGGACATAAAAAGAAAGAAAGAGCCTTTCTTCAGCAGCTTGACGTCTTCTTTGGGCCCAACATCAAGGCTGATGGTGTTTTTAGAGCTCTGCCACTTCACAGCTGATTCTTGACATTTGTTTATCGGTGTATAAATCGGGAATTTTATCAGGAATTTTAGTAACTTCACAAAAACCATCTTGTTTATTTCACCGAACCATCAAACAGGTTTGTGAACATGTGATTGATAAATGTGTGTTAATGCACTAAAACAGTTTGAGCGTGGAGGCTTTCGTGCACGTGTGTATGTGCTCGTACCGCCGGTGACGCAGCGGCGAGCCATCTCCCAGACGACCAGGCCGTAGCTGTACATGTCCGCCATGATGTAGGCCTGGAAGTGGTTCTTGTTGAGGCTCTCGTCCAGAACCTCAGGAGCCATGTAGCGCCTCGTCCCCACCCGGGTGCTCAGGGGGATGTCCACCTCGTTAGTGTCGCTATGGCAACAGAAAGCAGAGATGATTCAGGCTAGACTAGTTTCAGCTGAAGTCTGCTAAAGCCTCGCGGCGATGCCGCTCCTGTCTGTCACATACACCGACAGGTTCACGCTTACACCGACCACCACGCAGGAGCATAAACCAGGCTTCATTCAATTCTGGTTAGTTAAAGCTTAAATTGGATTTCAGGTACATTGTACCGTCTTATTAACACTACATTTAACTGTTATTACCACAAATAATTGCTTATTAATGCAAAGTTTTTTGTTTGGTTAAAAAAAAAACAACATCCAAGCCAACCCACGCAGCTGTACCACTTCTGTCCACACGGGGCAGCAAAACACAAGAACGTTCATGTGTTAACCCCGGAGCCGGACCACCCGATGACATCACACATCCAGGGTGGGGGGCTAAGCAGGTAGCAGGAAAATCCTGAGGTTCCTCTACCGACCGACCACCAGGGTCCGGATGCAGACCTGCGGTTCCTCTACTGACCACCAGAGCCCGGATGCAGACCTGCGGTTCCTCTACTGACCAGTTTAGATCCAGTGAGTTAATGTCCATTGACCTCCAGGTTAAGATGTCTGACTTTACATGCAGAAATAAACATATTTACAGTCTGGAGACCAAAACTGTGTTTTTCTTTAGTTAAATGTCCCTCCAACAAGCTACAACAGTGAACAACGATCTAACAGACCATAATAATTCATGGATAACACACTAGAGGGACAGAGGTATGAGCGGACCTGCCGGACGACGAGGATCAGTCCTGGTCTCCACTCAGTACTTAAGTCCCAGTTTCAAGGATTTGAGACTTGTCTTTATCACTGTTGACATCATCACTGTCAAGCTCGTTCAAATAAACGCCACTAAAGCCACCAAATCAAGTTTGGTGACTCGACCCCAACAAGCAGGTCTACACGCCCCAATGTGGTCAGATGTGGTATCACATCTCGGGTGAGTTTGACTTTATTTCTTTTTAAACCTGTTGTGTTTAGATTCTTTCATGTTTGAGACGAATCTCCAGTCGAAACCAACGACCTGCAGATTTAGACGGAAAAGAAATCTGAACCTGTTGAACTTGACGGCGAGGCCGAGGTCGGCGATGCAACAGGTGCCGTTCTTCTTGATGAGGATGTTCTTGCTCTTGAGGTCACGGTGAGCGATGGCGGGCTTTCCCTGCGTGCCGTAGATCTCTGTGTGCAGGTGGCAGAGGCCGCAGGCGGCTGAGTAGGCGAGTCGCAGCAGCGCCTGCGTGTCCAGCGTGGTCAGCTTCAAGTAGTCGTACAAAGAGCCGTGCTCGTGGAAGTCCGTGATGAGGAAGAGTTGTGTGAAGGCGCCCGTGCCCTTGATGTCCGCCGCGATGAACCCTGCACACAGTGAGCAGCGGTTAGAGAGCTGGGAGTAAAACCATCAAGAAAACAGTTTTCTGCTCACTGAGACCTCGAGAACAGGTCCGACAGTAACGGAGTGAAAAAGCACAACTTCCAGTTTTATCTGTTTAGCTCATGTAAACTCTGAAACCCACCGAGGATGTTCTCGTGTCTCATCAGGACCGTCTGGTAGATCTCGGTCTCTCTGAACCAGCTGGCCTCCTCGCGGGTGAAGAAGACTTTGACAGCCACCTTCTCCCCCCTCCAGCGGCCCAGCCACACCTCGCCGTAGCGGCCTTTACCGATCTGACGCACCATCTGGATCTGCTTGGCAATGGTCCGCTGCACCTGAAGGAGCCACACAGGTCAGAGCTTCAAACATGGTCCAGAACTTTCATTGTTAAGTAAAACACCTGTAAAATGACTAAAAACAAATCCAATATTGGACCTAAGCAAGTATTCCTGAGGCTTCAATGTCAAATGCTGTTTCAACTGTTTAAAGCGTTTTCGGGTGAACCTGCTGACTGCGTTTTCATTTTAGATGAGTGCTGTGTGCGGTTTCTACCAGCAGGGGGAGTCCTGAGCCACTGCCGGAGCTCTGAGACTGATGGATGAGGTCTCTGAGCGACTCTCCAGCAGGGATGAAGACTTCTTGCTCCAGGTCTTTGGGATAGCGCTGACGCTCCGCCTGCCATTTGTACCTGTCAATCACACACACGTCTAAGTTTACAAGCTGCAGTTTCCAAAGTGGAAACTGATGAGATAGATACTCAACCCCATTCTAGGGTTTAAATGACATGACTTGTTTAAAGTGAGTTAATCTCTGCAACTACAAGGTGCATTTGAGTAAATATATCAAAATTAATGTAACACAAGTGAGATTAGAGCACAATTGCTGCTTCCGGGCCAGAACAAATTAAGATGGAAGTGGGGGTGGGTGGAGTCAGGCCAGGAGTCCGATTCCGCCTCCTAAAACCAACATCTATGAACACAGAGGAAGCAACAGGGTAAAAAAGGAGATGTTCTGAACTGCTGAGACATTTTGACCAAAATGTCAAAGATGTTACATTAAGACCTTGAGAAACTGTTTCCACCTTTGAAAAACCATCATGTTAAGTCTCCTTTATCAACTGGCCCAGTTTATCCACTTCAATCTTTACTGCTGCCAACTCAAAACATAATGACAACCTCCTCCTGTGGCAGGTTTCTCTGCTTTCAACAGATTTTTGGACATTTCTTCATCATCTGGAGGTCTGACCAGGTCAGAAAACCACAGCTGACTTCATCTATGAACTCACGTCTTACTGCTGAAACCAAGAGAAACACCACCCGTCTGCAGGTGAGCTTGTACCTGTAGTAGCAGACCACGGTGACGCAGATCAGCGTGCAGCAGCAGACCGTCATGGAGATGAGGAAGGCCAGCCAGTGGGGGCTTCCCTCTATATAAAGGAGCAGCAGCCAGGTTAAAACAACGGCCACATTCACCCGGACAGCTGAGCGGCTGCTCTGAGATCAGCACAGGTCTTACCGGTGGTGTCCTGCGGGGGCAGTGTGGGCTGCAGGTATTTGTTGCACAAGTCAGTGTCACAGCACTCGATCGACCTCCTGGTTTGAGCTTTGGGAGAGTCCTGTCAATCAAACCAGGTAGCCAATCAACGAGCAGAACAAAACTGATGCGGGGTCACAACATTTTAACAAAGAGAACAGATATGGACTGTTTTCATCTGTCCGACATCATCTGAACCAATGGGTCCGGACCAGAGGTTCCTCTACCGGCTGCCGGGTCCGGACCAGAGGTTCCTCTACCGGCCGCTAAGCTCAGCGGCCAGCAGCAGCCACCTTCACCCCAGCGTGAAGTGGGGAAACGACCAGATGGACTGCCTCTAGCTCTGGCAGCAGCCACCTTTGCTCTTCGAGGTCTACCTGGACAGATCCAGGTTCCTGGAAAGATCTCTTCCAGTTTGGCCTAAATCCTTCAAGGGTGACCAACCAGACTGCTAACCAAAACGTAGCTCCAGGTGAGGTCACAGAGTTGTTCTATCCAGTCTATGCAACACCTAGACACGCCTGAGTGAACCTACCTTGCACTGGAAGTCTGAGCCTTCGTATTTCATGCAGCCTGAGGTGAGCTGGACTTCTCCCATGTCGTCCTCCTCGATGATGGCGAAGCACTGACCGTTGGTCCTAATCACACACACACACGTTCAAATCAACAACAATCTTTTAAATTAGTTTAAAAAAAAAAAAAAGATTTTTGATTCGTCTGCTGCTTCTTTGGCAGATTCACAGATTTTACATGTTTTTTAATGTCTTCAGGAAATCCTCTTAAAAGCTGCAGTGACAAATGTGGATTTGTGTCATTTCACTAGGACATTACACTAAAACGTCTGGGCTTCTGGGCTTCCCTGCTAAGGCTGCTGCCCCTGCGACCTGACCCTGGATAAGCACAAGAAGATGGATGGAGTGTGGAGCCATAGCTCTTAGTCGTCATGGCATCTTCTGGTGCTGAAACTAAAGACTTGGCAGATTCAGTAAGGTATTTCTGCATGTCTGATGTGACACCTTTGAACACTAGGTGGCAGCGTTCCTCCATCTGCTTTGTACTAGGTACCTTTGTACTTCAAAGATCCTCATGTTTCCACCTTTATTTGCCATCTGCACCATCTCATCTTTTGCTCCAGTTCTCTGTGAGCAGCAAGGCTGAAACAGGAACCAGAATGGGATTGAACGTGTGCCCACTCACTGGCAGGTGTTGTTGATGGCATCGTCGGGACAGTGTCCAGAGCAGTGGCAGCTGAGGAATCGAGGCATGTCCTCAGGCGCGATGGTGGAGTCTTCGCCGGGCCACCGGGCCTCGTGCTTCACCCCCGTCCCCTGCAGAACGTGGTCCGGGTTCTGACCTGCAGCTGAAAGGAGGAAACAGGAGCAAGTTAGGAGCAGGTTTACGAGTGAGGGAGACAGAATCTTTGCCGTCACGCTGATCCAGAGCAGTTGCTCTTAGAACAGACTCCAGGTCAGATTTATCAGACTCCTGCAGGAGGTGAGACATTTCTCCTCCATCAGCTGACAGCAGGCTGTGTGGACCAGGAGGAGATGAAGGTCCATATAAAGAGTTCATGAAGCAGCACGAGGAGTCAGAGGTCACAGCACGCAGATAAACAGTTTTACAAATTACAAAAAAGGGTTGATGTGGCGCTGATTTTACACGCTTCAGAACTGCAACTGCTAAAATAAAAAGCTTAACTGAGAAAGACGCCTCAGAAACAGAGAGGGTTTCAGAACCGATGGAGAGACCCAAAGCAGAGAAAAGACAAGCGCAGCAAAAAAATGACAAATGCACTCTTGGTTTTGATTTCTTGGTTCCAGATTCTGAGTTTGCGTTCTCAGATTTTGAGTTTTGACTTGCAACACATGTATTGTGGACCTGACGCCCTGCCGGGTTATAGATGAACTGGGGTCGAGGCTTCAAATCAACTCTTCAGAAACCTGTGGATGACGTCACGGCGCTGGTCCGGTCCTTTTTAGAGTCCATGGTTGAAATTCATAATTCTTTAAGTACAGATGGACTCCCACCCCAGTAGAAACCCTGCTGCTGAAGCAGGAATGAGACCTTTTTCTTTCCGGCTGTCTGGGGTTTGTGCTCGCAGCTACGTAGAGAAATCACATCTTGTCTTGTGTACATTGATGGTAAATTCAAACCAAAGAAACAAATTTTATTTTTAATAAAAGGATCTTTAGTAGTAAATGCTTCAGACAGACCAGTTTTCTGTCTCTAGAAGCAACTTTCTACTGATTCGATGGAGCTTCAGAGAGAAAATGTCCAGTGTTTGTAGGAGGAGGAGCTCATGTCTCCTTATCACCACACCTTTACTGCCGTCTTCGTTTATCTACATTTCTTCTCCCTCTTTCTGCCTCTCACCTTCAGAGTTTACTGGTTACTCCTCCTTGTATTTGTGTCTTTCTGTGTTTACCATCTTAGGCATCATCTTTTGAACAGTTCTCATTTCATACCTCCTCCTCTTCCTCTCCTCAGAGTAAAAACACTGAGACATGCCTCACATCTTCAAGTCTGGACCCGTCTACAGGCTCTTTGAACTCCCCGGTTGCCATGGTGACAGCTTTGCCGGTAAGTTCCTCCTTCCCCATGGCAGAAGTCTTCCCTCAGCCTGAAACATGAGTCAGCTTCACCCCAACTGGCTTCCAGCAATAAAGCAGCACAAATTCATGGCAGCTCCCATCTGCTGCCATTTAGTGTCACAAACAGCAGGTGGCGCTGCAAATATTACTTTTTACTGTGCCGTTGTTTATTATTACATTATTTTATAAGACATTAACTCCTGTGGGAGAATGACAACCGTCTCAAATGTCGTCCACTTGTGAACAATGTCTCTCACTGTAGAATGTTGCGCTCCAAACAGTTTGGAAACTTCCTTATGACACTTCTTTAATTCACATGCAGCAACAGTTGCTTCTCTAAAACCACTGCTGATGTCTCTCCTCTTTGGAATTGTGTTAACACGGACCTGAAAGCTCCAGACCGTAAAAGCTGCCAGGAGGTCTCCACATCTGCTGCTGATGGATTCGCCTGGTTGCCACTGTAGCAGCATCGTGAGGTACTCCGTCTCTGAGATACTTCCTCATTACGCTTTGTTTTTGCTCAGGAAATAGTGACGTGGGGTAAAATGTCATGTGTTCTTCATTTGAGGCTACATTTTCTTTAATTTAAAGACCTCACAGTGACCCATTTTGTATCTAATGACATGCGAAATCTTGAAGTAGGTAGAGGGTAGTCGTTTCTTTTAAAATGTCTGCAGATGCAGACTCCGTTTAGTGTAAGAAGCACTTTTCTCTCCTCCATCACACAGCAATTTGAAATATAAATCTAAGCAGGGCTTTGAAACGAACCACTGATGATCTTTTTGGAAAACTCCAGCTTGACTGACGGTCCCTTCAACATACATAATCCAACATGGGGAGTAGGTGGAAAGACGGGGCCCTCTGATTGGCTGAAAGTCAGAGACTGGGGTGAGGAGTGCGGAGCACTGAAGGGACGATGGGTGTGTTGAGGCTGGAAATGGCTGCTGCTGGGACTCTGTCCACATGTGTGCTTAATTGTAGCAGCAGTCAGAGTGGAGACTGAGGTTTGGCAGAGCATGCTGGGTAATCAGACGCCCTCCATGTGCTCTTAAAGCCACAGCATTGCTTCAGCTCCACTGTTTGTTTACAAGCAGCAGCATGAGACAGCACTCTTGTAGTCCTACTGACTTGTAAATCTGTAAAACTGGACACGGGTGATGCTTTGAGGGTGATGGAGTTGTGTGGTAAAAACCACCAAATCGCCATCTGCACACGTGCACCGTAAAACACAGGATTTTACACAAAGCTCGTTCCACGTCGCTCCGTGTTGAACAGCAGCCCAGTAGAGGAGGTGAACAACGAGAAGGTTATTTTCTTGTCGGTGCTGAAAAGCTCTCGGATAAACTCCACCCACCTGGTACACAGTGCACAACCATCTGTGCACAGTAGTCCCACAAACATCAGCTCCAAAACATTCAAGACCTCCAGGCTGAGATTGACTGTTACCTGTTTGGAGGTGGACCGGTACCTGTTGGATCTGAAACTGACCAGAACATGTCAGACGACAAACAGAACCAACCAGACGAAAAAAAGCTGGGACCCAAGACAAGGATCTGAGCACTTGCAGCTCTGAGTTGTGACTGCAGGCAGTCCCTACCAGCGTCATCTTCAAAGCTGCCTTCAAGTTACACATTTTAAAGTCCATTTGTACGTCACCAGACAAGTCTTTAACTCCCGGTCAGGGGGGAAAGGGGCCTAAACTGGGCTACTTTCGAAGGAAAACAAAGAGCAGGTCCATTTCTGGTGGAACTGTGGGCGAGCTGAGGCAATTACAGTCACCTCGAGTCACAGCTGTCAGTCCAAGTCAAGTATGAGCCAAAGGAAACAGCAGGCATGGGCCAAACTTTACTACCATCATCTCTCTTAACACTAAGAGCCTAAAGATCAAGTCTCTACAAAAACAGCTCAAACAGATAGCTGTCAATCTGCTCGTGAATCGTGTCCAGTTTGTCCCGAGTTGGGGATAAAACTGTCCGCAGACTGCCACTGAAAGAGTCTGTGATGAAATAACCGCAGCTTCAAAGGGCGAATACGTCTCCAGAGGGAACGAGGGATATTTCCGGAGAACAATGACTGTTTGGAGCGTTTAGCGCCGCCGACAGCCATACAGGAAATGGTTTATGTGTGGAGAGGAAGCGAGAGTGGCGACAATCGGTCCAACAGCTTCCTGCAGGGGAAAGTAAGGGTTTGAGAGCTGCTGGCAGTGGAAACCTCATAATCAGGCTGCGTTACAGGAAACTCGGCTGAGATCTTTGTGTTTGCAGCGATTCGCCACATAAAACTGAAGCCTGTTATCTGCAGGTGCTTTGCATGTTGGGAAGGAAGTTTAACTTAAACCTGCGGGATGAGATTTTCCTTAACAAAGTGAGAAAACATACTGTATCTTTAGTTCACGACAGAACAAGAGATGTCATGAAGAAGCCATGAACATATACACCAATTATATAAATCAATCTTGTCCAGAAACCTCTGGGTGACCAGTTCTTCTACAGTTTGTGATTGTATCCAAAAGCCCCAGAAAACAGCCAAGTCTTTAGGAGTTGTTCTCCACCGTCATCGTCTTTTGTGTTAATTCTGTCTGAAGGCAGAAACAGCTGATTGATCCGATGTTCCTCACGCTGGCGATTGTTCCATTCCAGCTAAAGGAACAGTGAAAACTGCTGCCAGAGTGCTGAAGCTTTCTGTGATTGGTACTAAAGCTTTTGTTTGTCAGTTTAAAATGCTGGTCTGTGATCTTTTACAAGGTAAACCTGGATCTTTATCATCTATCACTTTGCTCAGCTGAGCCTGCAATTTCATTTTGTGTTTCTAAGGATTTGTCTCTGACCTTCTGTGTCTGCCACAGAGGTGAAGGCAGAGATGTGAACACAGGGCTGGGAAACCACTCGATAAGATGCCAGCGAGTCTCCCTTTCCTCCACAGATTACTGAGACTCCATCACTGGCGGCAGCCCTGTGTTGGCTCCGCCCAGCTCTTATCAGCTGCCTGTGAAGGCTTGGAGATCAGTGATTGGCAGCTGGAAGGTGACCTCTGCCAGGTTCAGAACTGCTTCCTGCCTCGCTCTTCCGTTTTCATCATGAAGATGCTTCTTTACAACAACATGAACCTCAGAAAGCCCAGTGTGAAATGTCTCCTTCATTATAAAATCTCACATAAACAGCAAATATGACCGAATTCACACCTCACAGACTTAATGCACAAGTGGACACGGGAACAATGAGTCAATCAATCATAAAACATCTACCAGACCAACACACAATCACGACCAATTTAGGATCATAACTTTAACCTCACCCGAAGTAGCCACAGGAGGAACCTCCCACTAAAATGACCCAAACTGAGCTTCCAAATAGAAACCTGACCTCCTGATCTGAGGTCAACATACCACTCTGAACAGAAAACCTGTGTGTGACATCAGAGGGGGTTGGGTCCACTTCTGCTTCTATACAATATCTAGTCTGAACTGGACCTTCAGTGGAAACCAGTGCTGGCAGACTCCAATCTACCCTTATTTGCATGTCAGAGGAATGTGTGTGTGTGTGTGTGTGTGTGTGTGTGTGTGTAAGGTGACATGATCTCCATCATCTTACCATTGGTTCTGAGAGAAAGCAGGAGAGCAGCAGCCACCACAGCCAGACAGCAAAAACCTGCCATCCTGCACCAGGACAGCACTAAGACCGAACAAGAACTGGGCCAAAACAGAGCCTCTAAATGGCAGCTTCTGGTCTGGAAGTCCCCACCGAGAGGACGTCCTGATTGTGGTAACACAGCAGTAGGAGGAGGACAATGTTCAGGTGGAGGAGAGCAGGAAGGATGGAGGGAGGAGCCGGCGCGACGGGGTTCAGGTTTTCAGGCTGATATCACAATATCTGGTCCTCTTGTGTCTCACTGGATCTTTGGGTCCAAACCCCTAAAAGGAGGAAAAGACAAGATTTAATGGAGCTGAACATCAGCTGACTGGTGCATGTCTTGACTGAAAGTGATAGACAAAAAATCTGAAAGGAGACATTTTAAACCAGCCTTGAGACCACAAACTGAAGGTCCAAGTTTACCAAAGTAGCCCGTCCTAATTACTTTGCTCTTGGATACAAGAACCTAGTCTGGAGATGGTATAAGTACAGACTAGGATATGAACAAAGTGCTTTAAAAACTTAACAAAAAAAAAGGAACATAACTGGAGAGATGCTACATCTTGTGTGACATGCTCATGACAACATTGGCAGAACTCCACACCAAGCGGGTCGATGAGGAGACAACTGCTTGGTCCCACACACAGAGGATCCCAACCATCTAGCTGCATGGGTATACATGCTAAATCACTGTGACACACACATGCAGGGCTCAACATGAACCCTTCTTGCCTGGGTCCGATGAACTGTAGTTACATTTCCATTATTATTATTTTGCAAAAGAGAGTTTTTCTCTGTATGAGCGCAACTCTCCTAGTTATATCTCTCTATCTCTGTATCTAGTCCTGTGAGACGTCTCTTTAAAATAACGAAAAGAAAGTCTCAACAAGAAGATAAACAAAAACATCTTCAGTCTTTGAGGCATGACATTGACTGTGTTACATCTGGAGTTCTATTAACCGTTGGTCTATTATTAGATGTTACTGTAAACTTTTGATTGTCATCAGAAGAATGTGAATCAAAGAAGTTTCAAATGCAAACAGAATACGTGTTTGGATGTCTCAGTGATACTAATCTGACTGTTGCTCCACCTACATGACATATTTCGTTTCTCTGATTTGTTGCATTTCTGTCCAATGGCGTCCAAAGGCAGTTTCCTCAGTGTCTGTTGGTACCATCCAGTAGAAAATGAGGTGTGACCCACTGCTGGTTCAGACTTCCTGTGGTTCATCCTTTGTCAGACAACTGCTGAGTGGGAGTATCCCAAAGGTTTTAAATGTGGAGTGCGGACGGGAACCTAAACCCTTGATTCGAAAATCTGTCGGGCAATAAAACCTGGAGGGCAGCAGAAGTATGGTGAGAGTCCTGATAATGATGAGATGATGAGGAGAGGGAGAACAGTGATGTTTTTTTTGGTTTTTTTTTTTGGAGGGCGGGGGGCACTTGGCTGTAGTTCTCACACAGTACCCCTCGTCTTCAGCGTGCTGTGACCCGGTGACCCCTGCTGGCCAGGCGCTGGCCTCCGACGGTCCAACTAACGACCAAATTATTTGTCCAGAGATGTTCTGCAATTACAGGCGCTGGGCCCACCACAGCACTAATAACTGCATGTCGCAATTAGTGGGCGCCGAGAGGGAAGGAGGGGCCCTGTGTGTGTGTAAGCGGGTTTGTGGTGATGCGTGGCCGGTGTCTGTCACTTTTCATTTGCCCAGGGGGGACAAAGTGGTCCGACCTGTGACCCACTTTTCACACATCTCTGGCTGAGGAGGCGGAGAACAAAGACTCTGTAGAGGCCGGGTCCACCGCTTATGACTAATAACACTTTTATGGGCCCCTTCATGTCGACTGTGGGGTACTGTCAGCGCTCTTAGTGGGTCAACAATAAATAACTATTTCAAATTGCCATTACCTATTTGGCAAAAATGAAAGATTTAAGAGGGTAAGTCGCAGCCAGGTGTTGCTAAACATCAGTCCACCTTGAACTGATCCTCAGCAGGTGTGTAAACCTGCATAAAAGCAGACATTTTGGCAGTTGTCTGGTTTTTCAGGTGGATAACACACTGCCAGGACAGGAGGACATCATCAACGGTCTTTATAGATAATCATTGCTGAACATGACCATTACTGGAGGTTAACACCCAGATGGTGTAAACTAAGCACCAACATTCTCACGTCCGGGTTGAGTCCAACCAAACCTTCAACACTACAGTCACTCTACCGACCACTAGTGTCTGGCTCCATCCTTGAGCTCCACATGAAGTTGTCCAAGCCTGATAGTAGCCTGATACATCACAAACAGAAAACACTCATTTCAGATGTTTTGGTCATTGCAACATATGCCCTAAATCAATCAAAGTAAAATGCCCAACTGTTTCTGACATAACATTATACTGACATAACAGTATTATTGAGAACCTTGATGATGAGCAGAAAGACTTACGGAGCATCTCCGTCTTCTGCATTTGTTCAAATGACTATCTGCAGAGATGAACACATCTGAGAAGGACCAGAGTGTGTGTCTGTGTGTGTAGCGATCCTGCATCAGGGAGGCACTAGTAGGGGTAGCTGGATGGTGTGTTGGCATCGCTGTGACGATAACAAACGCGAAAGAATTTTCACCTTGTTGCCACAACAAAACCTGAAGTTTGTTTGAGACTCTTCACGCCATTTAGAGATCGACAGCGGCTCGGCGAGATAACACTCACAAAGACACATTCAGGTGCCAGGAGGCGGGACAAGACAAGACAGGCTCAGGAGGAGCGCCCCTGAGACTGGAAGCAGCCCCCCTCCCCTCCTCAAACCAGTCAACACACCCACTTCCCTTTGAAAACACAGATGTGAGTGACGACTGAAGCGGAGACGCTGCATTATCATCATCACTGAAACAAGTCACACTGGAGGCTGAGACGGCAGCCAGAAAATTCTTCCTGTCACCTGAGAAAACACGGGTTGAAGAGACATTATAAATCTTCAGGTCGCTGCACCCCCAGCAACTTTCACTCCTCCTCCAGCAGCAGCAGCATAGTCGTGTTGCAACATGTTTGTGGTCCAACAATCGCCCTCCTTCTTGCTCCAAGACGGGACTTTGCAAAAACAGATGCCAGTGGTTTGTTTCCTTCCACTTTGACAACAAAAATGCTCACAGTGCTTCTAATAATCACACATCTGTGTGTTCAGACAAGTAAAAGGTCTGTTGAGAGGTGGGATGCAAACTTACACACATTTTATCACACATTTGATAATTTTTCTGACGCAGCTTTTGCATTTTCTCCATCTGACAGAAATTAACACTATGCTACATATGGAATTGGCTGCATCATTAAGTACATTTTGTGCGCAGTAAGGTAGTGAATTGTTGGGATTTTGACTGTTATTGCTCAAGATGCTGTAAAAGGTGTGATATAAATGGAGGCGGGGTCAGACAGACCTCCGAGACCCTCATCCCGTCTCCCTGGTTACCAGACGTTAATGTGGCGTAGCTGGTTCTGCTACCTGGATGTGACGTCAGGCTCTTGGAAGAATCAAAGGAGGTATTGTTCCTGGACCCATCTGCACAGAATAAACCCTTATGGGGAACTAGTGAGCCATGGCTGCCCCCGCCTCCCCCAGGGGAAGGAGTTTGATGTCACACCACTCCGAGGATGCTGGGAAATCTGTTAGGACAGAAACTCAAGCAGGGAGTTGGGGTTTGAGCTCTTTTAAAAGGGTTTCATGGCGGCCGTGTCTCACTGCTGTAAAACTGATGTAAGATGATATCACGCTGCAGCAGCCTTAAGACTTGAGAAGTAAAGTTTTCCTGGATTTGCGCTTATTAGCACTGGAATTAGTGTCTAGTCTGATTTAGAGCTGTGTTATGGCGTTTTTTGTACATTAAGAAGTCTCTGGAGCCTTGAACTCAGCCTGTTCATGGTCCTACTGGTCAACAGGGCGCTGGCGAGACCGTGCTCAACAACAAATTCATTCCTTTTGGTTTTTTAAACCAAAGACGGAGAAATACTTGTGTTCAGACACACATTGGCGCATTTTACTGGGTTAAAGAGCTCACAAACTTCCCTGAAATCTGGAACATCTACTGACTGTTTGTAGGAGACGAGGAGGATGAATATTTTCCATCTGTTCCAGGTCAATGTTTCTCTCCATAACACCAGGACTAGATTTGAAGCCAGCTTTTGACACTTTGGCTCCCGTCAGGTCGCAGATTAGCAGGATTTCTATTTTATATGTTAATAGAAATGGAGATACTTTACTTCAGACATCATTAAGATGCAGCGCAATAACTGAGGAGGGGCTGGCAGGCATCACAGGCATTAATAACCCATCTCTAATACCCCCAACCACAGCCTCGTCCCCTCGGGACGGACTGCAGCGTGAAGGACCAGACACCAATAATCAAGCCTTAATGTGTCTCCACTTCCTGCTCTGGAGGAGCGGTGGCAGACTAAATAAACGAGTCAGAGTCCTGATGGGCGGAGCTGCTGCTCCAGAGCTCCACAAACAAATGCAGTAATAAAAGAGATCAGCATCAGAGGAGGATGATGGGATCACTGGCAGCGAGGTGGTCGGATGTCTTTTACCGTTCATCTACATGTTTTTCCGTGCAGTTATGGAGATTTCTTTTTTCCAGGAACACAATTTAAACAGGATGGGAACGCCACACTTCAGCTTTTGTTTCAGTTAGTCAGTAATAAATTGATTGACATGATTTCTTCACCGTTTTATTCCTCAGCTAATATCTTCAGAATTAAATATTAACACGTTTGTTTCTGACGGACATTCAACAAATCACCACTGGACCCTGGAGAAATCCAGTTGCAAGTGTCCATCACTCTGCATTTATGGTCACACCTGGAATTAAAACACGTCACCAACAGCGATCGGATCAAAATTTCCAGCTAGGTATGCAAATAAAACGTTGCGTTATTTTTACTCACCAAGTAAAAATAATCTTGAAATAACTAGGACAGAAAGAAGATATCCAAAATAAGAAAGACAATCTGCAACATCATTAAATTCACCGTCATCCAATAAAAGATCTAAACATCTCGTCTTCAGGGTTGAGAGCGGGGAATAAAGAAAAGTTGCAGGTCCTCTACTGACCACCAGGGTCTGAATCTAGACCTGCAGGTCCTCTACTGACCACCAGGGTCTGAATCTAGACCTGCAGGTCCTCTACTGACCACCAGGGTCTGAATCTAGACCTGCAGGTCCTTTAGCAGATTTGTGTTGTGTTTACCGGATGTCCATTGACCTCCTTGTTAAAATGTCCAACTTTACAGCAGAAATGAACACATTTACAGATTTCATGTCCATAGTTACATTTCATATCCCCAACTGTATGGGGTGAATTATTTCTTACCACATTGGGGAAAATCAGATAAAGCAAATAATTTATGTGTATTAAGGGCATTGACTTTTGATTGAGGGCTGGAAAAGCCAATGACCAGCTGTAGTCACTTCAGCTACTTAGTTCTGAAATGATCTGCCGTGATCACCGCCTCCTTCAACCGATCCACACTGGAGAAGCTGCTAGTCTGCAAGAGGACCTTCTCTTTTAAATGTCAGTGGTGAAATCAGACATAAGCGCTGCACTTAGCTGAGTCTCAGTCAGCACACCTGCTTGCTCGTAGCTGAACTTTATCTTTAGCTCCTTTTAGCACAACCCAGAACCAGTTGCAATGTTCTGTTAGTATTAACACAACAAAATATGTTCTCTTTAAAATAAGACTATTATCTGTTAAAGGAAGTTGGGTTTACGTCCCTCAGTTTACTTTATAATGGTGGAAATGTGTTGCGGCCGGCCATGTGACCACATGTCCCCACATATCCCAGCAGAAGTCTGCAGGTTCTTGTTTCAGCTCCATTTGCACCGGTTTTGGATGTCTTTTCAGTGGCAAATTTGAACTTGAAATGAGAACTTTGGATTGAACAGATTTGATCATAATGGATGTCAAGTAATATTAATTAGCATCATAGTTTAGCATAGGCCAATTCAGCCAGGCTAAAATGGTTAAATGATTGACATAAGGGTGTGTGTCTCGGACTCGTTCTGACACTGGACTTCGAGAAAGAAAAGCTTCAAAAGCTCTTTTCACAAACGCACGGATGACATCACAGCCGGTTCGTCCAGTACTTATACAATCTTCGGCAGGGGTGTACAAAGCTGGTCCTGGAGAGCCGGCGTCTTGCAGGTTTTAGATGTTTCCCTCCTTCAACACATCCTGATACAAACGACTGTCATAAACAGACTTGTGCAACCATTGAAGACAAGCTGCTGATGGCTCCTGATTAGAATCAGGTGTTGAGGCCAAGCAACATCTAAAACATGCAGGACAGTAGCTGGCGACGACCAACTTTGGACACCCCTGGTCTATGGTGACATCACATTGTAAATGATACAAAAAAAAAAAAAAAAAAAGATGTGAGCACTCAGATTTGACAGTAGTCGCATTGCTTCACAGTTTGGTTTCTTTTTTGCAAAGCGTAACATTTTTGACACCACAAGAGAAGGAAACCAGCAGTTCACCTGTATTTACACGACTACACACACCCAATAAATGAAACCTAGAAGAGGTGCACCATGGACCTTCAGGGGGACCAGGAAGCAACACTTCAGATTGAGTGTGTTTTGCTTGGATGAAGAGCTGATCAATATCCTTCCAGGTTCAATTCTGCCGACAGTTTCAACCACAGAAATCAGAGTACAGCAGCCTCATCGTCCTTTCTCCACCTCTCTCTCCATCACATAACCTCTCTATTCCAGATTCTCATCTTCCCCTTTCCCCCATTCATTCATCCCCACCCTGCTGCTTTCCCTCTTCTCCATTTCCATTTGGTGATTTCCCTTTCCCCTCACGGCCCTCCTTCCTCCAGTTTTCCATTATGCTTCCCATTTCTCTCGTCCCGCTCCATCTTGGCCCTGTTCCCTGTCCCCTCCAGGGGCCCCTCCTTGCAGGCAGGCCTCTGGGTGCTGCAGCAGCCTCCCGTTGGTGTCGGCGCCCTGCCCGACATGCCTTTCAGGGCCTGGGAGACTGCAGGCCAGACTTTCTGGCTCCACACTCATTGTTTGCTTGGCTGCGCTGTGCCTCTTCCCTGCCATGGATTAGCATAAGAATACCCAGAACACTCCAAGCTTCCTCCTCGCATCTTCAACGTCCCTCCTTGCTCCTAATCCTCCTCTTAATCATCTGTTATTTAGTCCCCAAACTCATCTTTAACAATCCTTTACTTCCTCTACAAATGAGTCCATTAATGGCTCAACAATTGAAAAGAGATCAGGGAAAATCACACATTTTTCTGAAAAGGAGAAATCAGCCAACAAAGATTGAAATCAAAACAGTAAGTCACAAACAGGAATCTTATCACTTATAACTCATATATGACCTTTTTTCCCTTTTAGACAAGTCACAATAAAATGCCAAATATCTTTTTTTGTGTCCATTATAGTTACTATTCTAAATGTAACATAACAACTGATCTATTGATAATCCACACTGGATTATCAATAGATCAGTTATCAGTTATAGTTTGTGTGTACCAACATTATTACTGTACAAGAAGAACTGGACAAGTCATGGGACATCACTCATAGGTCTACAAAGAGTCACTTTTGAAGGCCCTTATATTCTAGCATTTCCCCCTTTTGCTGGTCTTGGTGCCAGTGTGTAAAGAGTGGATAGGCAAGCCGGTCGCGGGTCGGCTAACCACAACCTAGCAACATAGGTAGCCATGACTGGCTACTGCTTCGGTTAGTTAACCTGAAATGGTCCTGAAAAGGTCGCTCAACCGGAGCCAGACTAACCCAGAACCAAACTCAGCAGTCACAGTTAAATCAACAAGCCATATTGTCTTTAAAATAAGAAAGATTTTGCCCTTTATTTTCTTTAGCTGTTCATTCACAGTTCAGAAGTCAGGACAGTCCTAAGTTGCTCAACTTCCAACGGCTCTTCAAACCTTCTGATTTTAAAAACTCGTTAAGATATTTCTTCCAGATTGTTTTATGTTCTTCAGAGAGAAGAAAAAAAAAAAAAACAGATACAGGTCTTCATGGGCCACATTCAACAAATTACATCTTTACAGGAACTTGAACCACCTGGTTTTACGTGTAAACACACACGGTGTGTGAGGCAGCAATGAAGACTAATTTAATTAAAGTCCAACAGAAGATGTACGGAGCAGCTGCAGCTACAGACTGGAAGAGACACATTTACTTTGTCTCCTCACTTATCAGGTTACAGCTGTACGGATTACCCACAATCCACAGGGGCAACGCAGGCTTACATTAAAATACACCCAAGTCTGAAGACACAGACAGACGCTTATCCTGGTTGCAGAGCTGTAAAGGCCCTGGAGGAGTTTTGAAATCGGTGATCACCATAGAAACGAGCCTCCCATCACTGCCTCTATGGTGCCGCTGTCCTGCCGCTGAGTCATAAAACACACACTCACAATAAAACCACATTAAAACCCCAACTCATACACCCTCATAAATCCTACCAGTGTGTTTTCAGACAGACCGGCAGTAGATGTTATACAGACGTCTGTATTTTGTACTTAAATTTACTGTTATTGCATTGATAATGGTACAACAAAATGCCCATCCATAACGTTCTGCGGTCATCCGTCTGTCTCCATCTCATCTCTCATAAAGTGCATCCTTATACAAATGAAGCCGTGTTATTTACATTTCTGTGTTATCAGGTGGAGCTATGACTCAGATTTAAATGACTCGTTTGGGCGACAATTTAACCAACGCTTACCGATTTTATGAAAGTCATCTTGACATGTAAACTATGTTCACGTTTCTGCACAGTTCCTCTAAATGGTCCACCTGGGTCAGATACAGATCCCTGACGTGCCATGTGACATAAGAGGGACCAGACATCAAAATTCACGTGGTTCCTTTGCCTTCATGCGCGCGCTCAACAGCATTTGAAGTTTACTTAGAAGGACTCCACAAGAGATCATAATAAAATACACCAGGAACTCAGAAAAAAGTGGATGCTGTTTCCAAGAGTTTCCAAGAGTCTAGAAGTGAAGGATGCTGCATCAAGACAAATTCTGGACATGATGTTCCATGAAGAATTTGTCATCCAAGAAGAACTCCACTAGTCTCACACCAAAGCCAGACTGCACATGTGAAACATGAGAATGAGTGTTGGAAGTCCGTCTGAGTTGTTTGGGCACAGGGATGCTGATTTTTGTTTGGAAAAGGAAGGAGAAGACCTTCAACCCCCAAAACAGTTCCCACTGTAAAGCATGGTGGTGGAAGCATAATGGTAAAACAATGATCCAAAACATGCGTCTAAATTTTATCCAAAACTTTTTCAAGGACACTAGAATCAAGGGTACAACAACAGGAGATCTACAAGTGTATCAGTGCAGGATCTGCAGTAAGTTGGGGTCTGTACCGGTCTGCTGTGGTGAAGAGAGGTGAGCCTGTTTACTGGTGGATCTAAGTTCCTACCCTCACTTATGGACACCAACTGTGGGTAGTGACCCAAAGCACCAGATGGAGGATACAGGCACCTGAAATAGGGTTCCTCTGGGCGACTGAATTTCTTCCGTGGAAGAGTCCAGAGGGGACTTACTGGGATAATCGACAACTCAAAATCGGTGCTGGTGCTAGACCCATGCTAGAGCCAGTTCCACGCAGGTTCTACAAAGACCTAACTTGCATTTCCACTGGTCGGAGAGCACCGCAGAGAAAAGGACCCTACGTCATTTCTCACGTCACTAAACCCGAAGCAGGAAATCCATAAAAGGAGCGTGAAATCCCTCAAAACAATATCAACAGTGGTGTTTCAATTAGCCATCGATCTGCACGAAACCTAAATACCTCAAAGAAAAACATGTGATTCACAGCATAATTCAAGGTCGAGATCTTATTTTTGCTAATTTGAAGAGAAGTCTCACAGGATGAGATACAGAGAGTTATGGAGAAAAAATTAGGAGAGTTATGCTCATGAAAAAAAAAAAAAAAAACACTGTTCAACAGAAACACCGCCCCCCTGCAATCGTTCTTTTATTTCACTTTTCTTTTACAAAAAAGTGCAATGGAAATGCAACTATTGGTATGCTGAACCTGGCACTAAAAATCTTGCCTGGAGTCTGGAACAGATCTCACAGCCGAAGGTCGAAAAGCAAAGAACTGGAGCCAAGCCTGGCACTAGAACCAAACTAGCACCAGAACCGCTGTGGTGGAAAAGCTCTATTATTTCCAGGGGAACCAGCTGATGTAGTTTATCCAGTCAGGACGGGAAGGTGTCTTAGCCATGTCCAACCAGGAGAAGGCCCCAAAGCAGACACAGGATAAGCACGAGAGATTATATTTCTCTTCTGGCCTTGGTGTCCTCCTGGAAAACCTGGATTAAGTCTTGGCTTCTTTGTTTAGGGTGGTGCCTCATCAACGTGAAAGTAAGCAAGTAAATGGATGGACCAAAATCAAGGTCCTACAGTAGCCCAGATCTCAGTCCTATTGAGAATGTGTGAAGGGATCTCAGGATTCATGTCCATGCTCAAAATCCAAAGAATCTGGAAGATCTAGAACAACTATCTATGGAAGAATGGATTAACAGACCTGAGCCAACATAGTCTGGAGGTATGAAAAGGGATTTTTTTCAAATCCTTTTCAGGCCGTTTCACATCTGGAGCAGAGTTGGATTACTGTCAGATGATCTTTGCTGCTCATCAATAAGCCACCACCTCCTCCCTCCATCAGCTCAACTCCCCTCCCCCGTCCTCCGACTACTGCTGGAATGTGAAAGCAGGTAATGGAAACTGCACCCCCACACTGACCACCACAGACTCCAGGAAACCAGCGCTGTGATGGAGTCCTCCCTGCAGACAGACAACATCTGCTTCCATCCACATCTCTTCATCTTCGTTTCATCAGAGTGGACAGACATGGCCCAGACGAGATTGAGCTGACGTCAGAGCCAACGACCCCGCTGTGATTAACAGGACTGCAATAGCTCATCGATTGGAATCACCTCAAATTAGATCAGTATTTGGCAGCAGGTTTCATCATGAATCAGCTGGTATACATCAGCCGACACTTTGGCATCTTTTCAGCGAGTCCACCAGCTAACTGGACCCAGACCAGCTCTGGCATGAAATCCAGCGCTACAACTGTATCCCCAACAGAAACTGGAGCATGTTGTGATCAACTGGTGTCACTGGGAACATTTCCTGGTGTCCTCTGTGGAGGCTGAATAGGAGTGAAGATTCAGTCAACTTTTTTTGGTTTCTGTGCCTGGGATTTATTTTATCCCTTGACATGTCAAAATGAACTGGAATGGTCTGGATTAGAACTAACTGGTCTCAACTGGTCTGTATTTACTTGAACTTGAATTTAACTTATTTACAGAGAAAGTGGCCCAATATGAACTTAAATACTTTACACACTGAGCTGAAGAACTGAACTAAATAGGAAACAAGTAGCTTTAAAAAAATGTTGGTGAAAATTAATCTTTCAGAGGATTTTGTCGTCCAGTACAGATGTCACGTTGCTGCTGCTTATGTTTCCTGACATAACCAGTCTAACGAGGACTCCCGTCTACGCCAACAGCTTCCGTATAGCTCATAGTCGACTCCACCAGCAGGACGTCGTTATTTAGCTGAGCACACGCAGACGTGTTGAATTTCTGTCCATTAAAAGGTTCTGGAGATCTGAGTTGATGTTGATGGTCCAGAGACACAGCTGGAGGCGGTTCAGATTGTGAGGACTTTGATTGCAGACCATTGATATTTGTTACGTTAATAAAAACAGACTGGAAATCTGAAAACCAGGTGAAAATTTTTAAAATGACCTGAAACTGAACTGGGCTACAAAAAAGGCCGGGCCAGTTCATTTGTACAGCACATTTATCGAAGTGCTTTACATAAAAAGTTTAAAAGCAGAATTTAAAGACAGACATAAGTTACAAAGAATAAAACTAATGAGATGGAAGAGATAAAGCTTGTAGTGCATTGTGGTGGATTATTGAAATGCAGCAGTAAATACAAAGGTTTCAGCAGCCCTGATGCATTCTGGGAGTTTGTTCCACAAGTGAGGATCATAAAAGCATGTTTGGTTCCAACTCTGGAAATAGAAAGTAGGCGTGGCCGTGACGACCCAAGGGTTCTGGTTGGTTCATAATGAACCAGGAGATCAGAGATGTGTTTTGGCCAAGACCTTTCAGAGATTTATTAACAGCACCCTGTTGGAGTATTAAGGCATCAAGTGGTGAAATTCAGGTGATGTATGTCTTCATCCAGGTTCTTATGACTGACTGGACAGAATTGTGTCCTGGTTTCTCTCAGTGGACACAGAGGTAGCACATATCCTTCATCTACTGTAGGAACACTGACAAAATTCAGAAAATCAGACAGTCAGACAAAGAGTCAAACTCATTGCAGACACGGATGGATAGAAGGTCAGGGTCCAATGACTCAGGGGGGTTTGTTAGTCTAGTGAACAAAGTGCATTATTGTTGCTTTTGGCAATGATATCAAAAATACGATTCCCTTACATTCCTCAGTTCCGTATTGTATCTGCTCAGTCTCTTTACAAATGTCAGAATGAACCTGTAGTTTAGTTTCCACCTGGGTTCAGCATTTCGGTTCTTTTTTCAGCTCTGACCTGTGCAGCATTTCTCCATGGAGGTTTCTTTTTAGCAGTGATCATTTTCACCTTTGTGGAGCAATGGTATCAATCCATAACCCAATTTCAAATGCAGCCCGGTCCAGGCTCCAGCCCGGTCCCAGCCCGGTCCAGGCTCCAGCCCGGTCCCCGCCGGTCCAGGCTCCAGTCTGGTCTCAGCCTTGTTCCGGTCCCTGCTTTGTTCCAGTCCCAGCCTGGTTTCTCATCTCTCTGGCCACACTAGGTCCCAGTAAACACTCGTTAGGTCGGTGCATCATCAAGCTGCTGCAGAGCAGATAAGATCTCGTCCTTCATTCACAGCGGCTCTGCAGGTCTCCAGCTACACTGTGGCTCAATATGAGGTGATGAAAACACAATTTTTGAACAAAGCTCATCTTTCACCAAAGATTAAAGATGAAAGAAAACTTAAAACATTTTTTTTATTGTAAGCATCTCTTTGTTCAAGCTAATCTTTGAACCCTCACTAGACTCAAATTTAAACTTGTCTTTTTGAGAACTGCTGCAACGTTTTTAGATCCATCACATCACCAAGAGGCTCCAGTGGTCTCATCCCAGTATGAGAGAGTGGAAACTGGTAAGACTGGAGTGCAGATAACTTCCTCCAGAGACAGAATACCTAAACAAATGGCACTAAAATATGACTAAGAGCAGCAGAGTAGCCATGTGCGTGTGCACATGTGGTGTGGTCAGAGTGTGCAGGGTGGTTGGATGGTTTCATCCACCATGTCGGCCTGGAAAGTCCAGCCAGGACAAAGAGAAAGCACAGACGACATCATAGGTGGTCCTGAGCGTGTTTGTGAACTTTTTATCTTGACTTTTGTTTTTCTGTTTCTGCACAAAGACACATAACCATCAATCCAACAAACACATGACAAGGAACACAAAGAAGTTGAAATGAGAGGTGAAGGGAAATGGAGGCTGGACGTGGACACTCTGAATCAGGGGATTTATAAGATTTCAATGTTTGACAACGTTTACAAAGCTGTCAGTAGAAGCAGAGAAGGTTTACCTTCAGCGATACGCCCAATTTACTTAACTGACGCCATCTTAAAAAAAACCTACAGTTCCTCTACTGACCACTAGGCTCCGACAGTGAATTAATCTCCATTGACATCCATGTTAAAATGTCCAACTTTACAGTAGAAATAAACATATTTAAAAGTTTGGTCCAGAGGGGTCTTCAGCTAGACTGTGACTCCCAATTACGAATTAGCTGATGGTTTCTTTATGTTGCCATGACTATTTTTGTCTATGCCAAGATTCCCCAACTCCAGTGTAGATGCACGCATAAACGGTAGGAAGAACACCTTTGACCTGACTTCCCCTTGTAGTTTTGCTGCCACCTTGTTCGTGGAACTTTCTTATATAAAAATCCCTGCCCTTTTTCTAAAGGTGCTTACATTTCGGCATTTCTTTGCAGAACGTTTCCTCCTTTTGTCCATCTCAGTGCCTGTATGTCAGAGCCAATTTCCAGAAAGGCGAAGACGGCAGACCCGGGCGCTTCTGACTGGAGGAGCCGCAGCGTTTTTAATTACTGTACTGATGCTGTACATGCAGCTGAATCTGTCGGGTTATACTGTTCACCACATCAGCGCGCCACACAAACACGCATGCACGCACACACTCGTCCCTCTTCCACAGTTGCCCATCCCGCTTACAAATGTTCCTGTTAAAAGGGCCGTAACAATACGGAGAGAAAGCTGACACCATCTTCTTCCACAATTAAAAAAAAAAAATTATTAATAGGAGCCCATTACTGTGATTGAGCCCTTTTGTCTCGTTTTAAATCACCCGTTTCATGTATGTAAGGATACTTGGATGTGGGATTTTCCTCTCTTTCTTGGGCCAGTATGTAAAGGCCAATGAAGTAAAATTGGTGGCCCAATTTTACAGAAATGTTACACAACGCGAGTATGTAAGCACCTTAAGTCCTCTTTGGAAGCCTTGGAGGAAAAATCTTGATAATGTAACATTAAACAGTTAGTAGTCGAAATATTACCTTAGTCCAACTGCTACACCTTATACACCTTAGTCAGGCTGTAGTCGAACTGAACTGGAGGTCTTGAAATCGAGGTTTTAGAGCCAGATAATGTGGTTCTAAATCGAGCTAGTCCGCCAGGTATACGTAAAACACAGTTACCCAAGCTGTTGGCTGGCCCGGGACTCCCCCTTCCAGATATGAGAGCGGAAGCAGGAATAACAGTCATGACAACACAGCCATGTGCATCTTACGTGCAACACAATCGGGCTCAGTATGTATGAAATCTACAGAGCTGCTGCATCGTTGGCTTCATCTTTGCGTGTAGTTGTCCTCCTAACCAGAAAAATGCCAACACAAAGGGTTGTGTAGCGCCACCTAGTGTCGCAGAGTCCAATGCACCTCACTCAATAATTCGATTCTCTTCCCGCGCATGTATACTCGGATTTCTTGGAAACTCCAGTTAAATCCTTAGATTGATTACTGCCAAGAGCTCGATTTAGATGCGCATGTAACTGTGCTGAGTTTTTCACAGAAATACAATTACAATGAAAGAGGAGCATTGATTCAATTTTTGAGCAAGTTATCATGGTTCTTTGGTGTCCAAAACTAAAACTGGTTTCAGGTTATTGTTTAATGTATTTTATACCGCATACATGGGTGGAATCTGATGATGCACGCATTAAATGCCATGACAATAACCTGGCTATCATGTTCATCTTATACTGTTCCTCAAAGGCTTGGAATGAAAGGCAACTGGACTTTCTTTTCTTGTTTTTGAAGGTCTCAATTCCTCTTCTGGATATGAGGTGAAATGTCCTCAAAAGTCAAGGAAAACAAGTCAAGATGCCTCTGATTCAACCTCTGAGCATGGCCTGTGTGACTGAGTATCTCCACCAGCAGATCATTCCATTGAGGAAATCAGTATTCACTTTTTTTTCCTTAAAAAAAAAAAAAAAAAAAAAAAAAAAAAAACTCAAAATAATCTTTTATCAATTGTAATCAAGGCAAAACGTTTAATCAATCTGGATTTTTAGAAGAATGCCAATTATATGTGGTCATAAATTGCCCAGCCCTAGTTTAAAGGCAAGGCAAGTTTGTGTAGCACTTTTCATGTTTAAGTAAATTCAAAGTGCTTTACATAAATATATTTTTTTTAAATGTATTTGAAAGTAAAAACATTTTAAAGCAGAATTAAAGACAGATAAGTGCAGGGGATTCCTTAAATTCAGCAGTAAATAAAAAGGTTTTCAACTTTGACCGAAAGCAACAGAGTTTCAGCAGGCCTGATGCATTCTGGGAGATTGTTCCACAGGTGAGGAGCATAAAAGCTCAACGCCGCCTCACCGTGTTTGGTTGAAAGGGCTAAGTGTGTTGGTATTTGATGAAACGCAATGTGACCAAAGCTCAAAAATGTTCTCTCTTGGTCCAGGTTGTTATCCTGCAGACTTCTGTGTTTTCATCCTTCAGTCTGAATGCAACCAGACTGTTTGCTGAAAGCTGAGCTGGGCCGATCCGATCCAGGCGTGCAGAATGAGGGGGAGGGTGGGTGGCTAGCCGCCGAGGGACATATGGGAGTGATTTTGAGCACCAGACTGGCCGTCTCTGTTTGAAGGTCTGTCAGCGAGCTCTGAAACCCAGACAACCCGAGTCACGTTGCGCTCAAACACAAAGGCTAAGAGCTGCCTTCACGCACGGTCACATATTTCCAGAAAAACCTTCACAAAAGGCAAATACCTGTATATTATATTAAAAAAATAAATAAATTAAAAAAAGACCTCCATCATGGCTGAAGGACAGCCCATAAAAGTACCACGGAGATGAAAAAAAAAAATGTCTGAATGCCAGTCTGAGTGGAAAACCAGAAATCTGACAAAGAAAGCAGCCGGTGACGGGAACGTACATGATCAAACACACCGTCAGCAGCATTAACAAAGATTTATCTCATCAAGCCTCTTAGGTGCATCTGTGCTACCATCATCCTGCATTTGATGACATAAAAACCCAAAGCAGCATTTCACAGCATCACTACACTGTGTGAATGTGAAAGTCTGACCAACAACACTAACATGTTTTCATTTTAAACAGAAATAATTTCAAAAGTGCGGACCATATATATTTGGATTACAGTGTCTTCGCAGTTACAGATGTTTAATTAACCACGAGAACAAATAAAGCTGAAAAACAAAAAAACAATGTGGAGAGCTCATCAACCAAAGCTGATGAACTCTTTCACGATTCCAACAGAAGTGATCTGATCTGCACCAAAACTATGTCCATGCTCCAACTCTCAGCACAGCTCCAGGAAATTCAACCAAAGCGCGAGCTTGAAAACACAGGTTGACAGGATCTCTGAACTGCTTGTTATTGACGTTTTCAACCACACAACATCTCATAACTTTTGCACAGAGCATCGACTCAGAGAGATCTCAGCTGAGCCAGAAACAAAACCGCAGAACCAAACAGCTCATATTGCTAAAAGGCTCACGTGCAGGCAGCAGCTCACCTTTTACACACATTCCCGACCTTCATCTGAAGCACTCTATGCATTACCAACACATTTCTCACTGCAGGCATTCCTTTACCTGTAACACACATGCCCAGACGGAGACTTCAGGCATCACGTTGCTCTAATCAGAGCTCTTCCTGCTCTTTTTGCCACGGTCATTAATCAGACTAGATGACAGCTGCAACGACCCAATCAGAGCTGCAATTAAAGGAAGGAGGCCTCCTGATTGGCCGTCGCTGCCTCTAGCTCTAGAGTCAGAGGTTAATCTCCTCTCAAAGCTAGAAAAAGGAAGGCCTAATCAACAAGTAATCACCAGAACCTGTCCCAAAAAATAAAAAAAACAAAACGTATGTTAAAGATTTGTGCAGGATTTTTCCTTATGAGACCACAGTAAACAGCCTACAGGTGTTTACATACCTGACTGGTGTCTCCATGGTACAACAGTGAGCGGGTCTGCACACGGATCCATGTGAAATGTAGTCTGGAGGCAGATGAAGGGTCAGACCAACATGATGACCTGTCAGAGAACGAAAGCAGATATGTTTTAGCTAAAATCCAAGTGGCAACATCCTGACGTCCATGTTAAGTCCAACCTGTAAGTATTAAAACATGCAGTTCCTCTATTCACCACTAGGGATCCAGCAGTAAGTTCACCCCAGTAAGTTCATTGTGCTTAGTTAAAACGCAGCAGTCATTTCTAATTTCGCCACTGAGACAACATGTGAAGCAGGATATTTTGCTGGTGACATTCACCGGCAGCTCGGCAGCTCCACTGCTGCTGAATATCCCTGGTTCAGCATCTAGTCACTGATGGATTAAAGCTTCTTTAAGAGCAAACACACTGTAGAAGTCATGTGAACTCCCTCCAGATGTCTTGGAACCCCCCAGATCCAACAGAGTCCCCTTACAGTCGTCTTCGGGGCACTGTTGGGCTTGAATCTGTCGGTGTTTGTGGTTTATTGTTGTTTCTGGGGAGATAAGTGGGACTGTGTGGCCGACAGCTGGAGAAGCCTCCTCTCCGGCCGCTCACACAGAGGACTCTTTAACTGACGGCCAAGAGCTCATCAAAGGAGCCTTTATTTACTCAAGGAGGCCGTCGCTGAGAGAGCAGAGTTAATATTCACACCCGGAGAGGAGAGACCATCTCTACCAGTTTATAGTCTGATCAGAGATGCTGCAGACAGAACAGGAAGTTCTTTCACAAGCTACAAAATAAGAGTCAAGTTTTGGTCATGAAATGCTGATGAGGCCACAGATGGAATTATAGACCGGGTCTTCGGCTGAGTTTAGTCAGTCTGAAACTAGGAACATTTTCTTCTTCTTCATGATACTACATAATTAAGTCATATTAAAACAAGAAAGGGAAACAGCTGCGATAGAGGTTTTAGGAAACAAACAACCCATATTCACGTGATCATACATGCTTGTTACTGAAACAAGAAAAACATTTAATAAAAAAACCTCTGAAACCTTTTCAAGTCAGTTTGAAAAAAAAAAAAAAAAAAAAAAAAATCAGCTGGAGCTCAGCAGCCCACAGATCTGGACTGGATCAGAGAACTGGACCACAAAAGCAAAATGATTCACCTTCAATGCAGCAGAGAGCTTTATTGAACATTGTGTAAAAAAAAAAAAAAAAAAAAAAAAAACTGCATCTTCAATCTGGAGATGGTCTTAAACAAAAAGGTTTTCCAGTGTCCAATACATCCAACATTTAAATAAGACTTGTAATATTCAGCATAGTGTTGGAGATTCAGCTTAACGTACAGGGATGATTTCCTATGTATCACATCAGGTGGGATTATATAAAACCACAATTTATGCATTGTCTTTATATCTCAGCTCAAGTCCTGACTTGACTTCTGAGCTGTGAGTAAAAACCTATCAGCATAATGATTCTTAATTTAAAGACGGCTGAGACTAGTTCCGAGTTGGTCTGGAAGGGTTCAGGGGTGAAGGTTAGCAAAGCAGGACAGAAGAGCTATGTTCACTCCCGCTGAAGGTCACCAGCCAGTGCACACCAGGACCCCAGCTGGACCGCCCCGAGCTCGTCGCTCTGCATCGCTCTTGCAGCAGCTGGGTGCTGTGGCGCGATTTTCATCTCAGGACATTTCCAACCGGCCCAGTGCTACCAGAGCAAACAAACAAAAACACACTCAGCCCGATGCTCGCAAGTTTAACCTGGTGGGCTAGCTCCACCCACCAGCGACTGTGATCAACTGGAGCTCGCAAGCCGGAGTAAACGTTAGTTAATATTAGTGGTGGGCATCGTTAGATTTATATTCACAGCACTTACCAATAAATGCTATAACATTTAAAAAAGGTAGACCATGAAAAAAAAAAAAGATTAACATGTTATTTTACTCTGTAAGGAGAGTAAAATTTGTTATATTATTTTCTACACAGAAGAGAAAGTAACAGGCTCTCTCCGAGCCAAAAGTTAGTAAAACACAGAGCATAAATAAATGCACACTGCTGGATGTTTCCGACAGAACCTCAACCAAATAGATTCCACTGAAGTGAAGGATAGTACATCTTTATGTTAGTCAACAGCTCTGATATTCCATAACTTTTTTTCTTGCACAATATTCCTTTCTTGGTGATAAAGGATAAGCTGTTTTTGGTTGTCTGATAACCATCCAGCAAATGTTTGCAGCAGAAAATTCAATTTCAGATGTTTCTGTGGTGAAATACAAAATTACAAAATTACAGCCGTTTTGTTGAAGCTTATCTGCTAAAACAACCTTTATAATATATTGATTGCATTACTCAAATTTCAATTTAATGTGATTAATTGTTCAAAATTAGTTGTAAATAAAATAAAAATGACCAATATCTGCCTCAATCAAGCCAAGCTCTCTGTGACACATGCAGATAGAACTTGCCTTCACTACCAACAGACTTGTCAGGGGAACGCAGGTACAAAACAATAGGTGATACAAGTAGTTACAGAAGAGGCAAGTTTGGTTTACTCATTTTGTAGTCAAGATCAAAGATCAGAGATAGAGCTACGGAAATACAAGGACCCTACTGGTAATTAATACAGAGTTTGTCTAAAGCAGAGATAGTAAATGGTAAATGGATTATTTATATAGGCCTTTTCTAATCTTTGACCACAAAAAGTGCTTTTATACTACAAACCCCCTTTTTGTACACTTTTATACAGAATCACACACTGATAAACACATCAGATTTAACTTAAACAAACATGGGTTATTCAGACATGATGTGAATGTGGTCAGGCGGCTGATGAAATGACCGACATGCACTTGCAGTCAAAGGTTTGATCAGAGGTCACTGTCAGAAGTAGAAGAGGAGGTCCGGCTCCGCCCCAGAGCAGGAAAAAGACAGCGGTGGGGACTGAACCAGAGTTATTATAGAGCAGACGAGGAGAAAATAGATGTCCGAAGCCGGGGGCTGAGAGCGGTCACAAGGTTGGCAAAAAAACAGCTGCTGCAAACTCACACAAACACAGTTTATAAATGGAGAGGCGGTGCCAAGAAAAAGAGACAGATGGAGGGAAAAAACAGATCCTGCTCTCCCCCACACACACACGCCAGAGGATGAGCTGAAGTGACACAGCTCTGCTTTCCATCCAACTATTTTTATGTGAACTCTGAGGAATCCTAACAGCTGAGTTTAAACAAGACAAAATACCAAAACCCTACAAAGAATGGAAAAAGAAACAAAAACAAACACCTGACACCCAACTGAAACGTTCATGTGCTGGATGAACAATAAATTACTCAAATGAATCTTTCAGAAAACAAAAACAGCGCTGAAAACACTGATGTTTTTAGGATCCCTAATAAGACTGGTGAAAACACCTGTGTCCAACTGACAGCATCCATCTCCAGTCATGTCTATCAGCTGATCTCAGAAAAAGCATTCACAATTTCGAATAAAAGCTTGACTTTTGGTAGGCAGTAGCCTAGGCAAACAGGTCAAGGCCTCCCTGTCCCCCAGCCACCTCCTCCAGCTCCTTCAGGAGGACACTGAGATGATCCCACACCTGTCAGGAGGTATAACCTCTCCATTGTGTTTCTCAGTCTGTCTCAACACTTTCTCCCAGTTGGACATCCCCAAAACACCTCCCCAATAAAGCATGCAGGAGGCATTCTAACCAGAAACTAGAACCACAGTAAAGCCACGCCCCCCCAGTTACTATGCATGTTTTCACTTGCAGGAGTTCTGGGTAAGATTTTAGGGGGGCGGCCCATTTGCATGCCTCCATTACCAGGAATGGCCCTGCTAAAGTGGCTTTCAGGAACCTTTACAGGGTGAAAAATGATCCTGTAGTAGGAGAGGTTCTCAGGTTGGACAACAGGAACCGCCTGGCAGCAGGTTTCGGCTGATCAGGATTCCTAAAATGCGTTAAATAAATCATGTGTACACAACTCAATTAAACCAATTGGACCAGATACATTTTGCTACATTTGATGTGGTTGGAGATTACAAGAAAAAAACGATCGATGGACCAGCAAGTCGGCTCAGGTTTTGTTGGTGTATTACACCAATGTAGGGGTCTGGTGGGGAGGTTTTCTTTTAATCTCAATCGCTACGACTGGTGCATGTTAAAAAAAGCAAACAAAAAGGCAAATATTTCTTCTTCTTATGCTACATTTTTCTTTTCATTTTCTTTTATACAGCCTGTTTACGAACCGCAACAAAATGTGCAGTACCAGCTGTGTGGCGCTACAGTGTCATGGAGACACGCCGGCTGAAGAGGCCAAGAAGACGGTCGGCCCTTTAAGAGCTTTTGGGTTTATCCTGAATTCCCGCTAGTGCAAACGCACCTACCGTTGCCAACTTGGAAAACCTATCCTTGTTTACAGTTTTACAATGGTGACTGTGTAGAAATCTTGTCCTGAGATATTTTAGTCAAATCTTAGACACAAAGGTAAAATCTTTCATTAAGGATCTTTTAAATGGAACGTAGATGCCATGGAGGGTCATGCAGACAACCCAAAAATGGATCCAGTTGGTAATTAGGTTAAATTGGAGATGAGGGTTTACAGAAACCTCATCTTACTGCCATTGTGATCACAGATCGGATCAACACACTATTAGTGTGTTGTCACATTAGTTTAATTGGAAAAGACGCATCTCCAGATTTACACGGCAATAGACTTCAGATCTAGTGTATAGCTGTTGCAATTAGTCGACATAATCGACAATACAGTTTGTTGACATTTTTTGTTGTCGATGCATCCTGCTGGTTAAACTGGCTAGCCTCTCTCTTCCTTCCGCTGTATCGAGTTTCTTTTACAGTCAGTTGTAAAAGCGTCCTCCTGAATCAAGTATGGTGACTTCTAGATAAAGACTGACTGTTAAGTGGTTTGTACACTTTGTAAGAATTTGTTGGATTATCACAGGAGCACAACCGCAACAGCCGACCCATGCTGGAGGAGCTGTGGGCCAACATTTGCAACAGGAGCTCTGGTTTCAAATGTTGTTCTATGAAATAAAAAATGATCACTTAGTTTAGAAGATACCAAGTTAGAACAAGCTGACTGTTGCTTAGGTCTTTTATTCCCTCGACCCATCCAGACCAACCTACAGCCAGTCACAGCCGGTCTGTTACAAATATTAACAGTACAACAAAATGTATTGTCTTTAAAATAATAGACTATGCTCTATGGAAAAAAATGACTGCTCATTATTGGCTGTGCCAGCTGCCAATCTGGACCACGCCAAAATTAGCCATAAATGTCTGGCATGATACAATTTTAGCCAATAGGTTACATAAATTTAAACCCTGCACAAATATCTTGGATGTGAACTCTAACTATGGAGACCAAAACTGTGTTTGTACCAGACTGCAAATGTTTACATCTGCTTTTAAAGGTGAACATTTTAACACAGAGATTAACTCCCTGTTGGATCTAGACCCTGGTGGTCAGTAGAGGAACGTTTACTTCCTGAGCCTGCAGTTAAAACACTAGCACTTAATTTTACCTTTAAACTAATTTTCCAGTAGGTTAACACCAATATTTGAGTGAAAAATCTGAATCTTTTTAAAAAGTATATTTTAATGTGATATATTTAAATCTTTAAATCTCCAAGCAAACTACAGAAGTAACAAAAAATAAAAGCTAAACTGGTCTCTGGTGATATCAGCTACTGTTAACTGGTAGCATGTGACAGCTGAGCTCTGGTTGGAAGGGTAAACCAGTAGTGAGGCAGCTGCTGGTTAAATTCCAGTGCAAGATGGAGGTGTGAGTGAAGTCTGACAGGAAAGCTGTGAAACCAGTCCTCTTCACGTAGACAGGCAGAGGAATGCAGGCCTTGACGTATCAAACACAAAAACACAAGCAGAGACAAGAGCAAAGAAACTGCAGCTGGCACTGCCAATGCCTTGCTGGTATCACTTTTGCCAATATTCACTTGTGAGTTGTGAATACAAACCTAACAGAACCATTCATAATTTAAATAGAAAGTGTTATTTTCAGAATGCTGTGACTGGCTGTGGGTCGGTCTGGAAGGATCCGGGGACGAAGCTTAATGAAGCAGCAGACGGCTTGTGCCAACTGTATCGGCTAAATGCCACCAAGACATTTAAATTTGTAGCTTCTAGGACGATAGCCTCGATAACCTGCTGTGATTCGCAGGTTCAAATCCCCGCATGTCGCTCTTTACTACATGTCTTTCCCTGTCTCTCTACCCATTTCCTGTCTAGCCACTTTCAGAATAAATATACCAATCACATACTATCACACCCTCGTAGTAAGCTACATATTTGAGTCGTTTCTTCTGTGGGTGAAAACATTTCACCATGTTTGGTTACGCCTTTGAGCCTGTAACAAAGACCACAAGTGGAACAACTAAACTGTGAGCAAGAACAGCAGTTTTCTTCCCCAGCCTTACAATTTTTCCTACAAATCACAGTATTTTACTGCCAGGTACCAGATTTGCGTTCTTCTACAATCACCAACAGCACGGCCCACTAACAGTATCACAAAACCATCCAGTCATGCACCGTCTGTGTAGCAGTTAGGTCTCTGGTAGGCAGGACGCCAGCAGGAAGGGCAAAGCAAAGTGTTCAGATTTCTGATCACAGCATTTAAAGCCAGCAGCTTTTGCAAAACCAACAGAGAAGAAGAAAACGCAGGCAGGAGTGTGGAGGCTGGGAGGACATAATGCCTTCAAAGTAAAGCAGCAGCCAGAGCTAACCGGCATTAAAGAGCAGAAACGAGAAGGCGACGGGGAGGGAGGGGCCAGCGCTGCGTTTGCAGGGGCTTAACGTGGTGGGAAAACTGGGTGATGACCTCAGTGCAGGACAAATGGATTTTTTGCTCCTGGTTGTTCACCAGCAGAAACAAGATGAGTCCGATGATCAGTCTTGTTTGTTTTCAAAGCTCCTCAAACTATTTTTACTCCTCTCCTCCACTTAAAACACAGCTCTCTCCAACAACTGCTGCGGCTACATTAGCACATTGTTCGTCATCATAAAGCCTGTTACATGGGCCACAGAACGACGAGTTCAACCTTGAAACGCAGCACTTCACCAACTTTGTGTTGCACCTTTGAACAGCTGGTGTGTAACCTTCTCTGGTTATGCATCACTTCAGCTGCTCAGCTGTATATTGGTTCAGTTAGATAAATAAAAACGGGTGATTCAGCCCGTTCAGAAGTTATTGGGAGTTTGTTAGTGTGACATTTTGCACATCAGTGATCTACTGGACATTTTACTTATAGTTTTGGGTGCCTATATTTGTGTAATTCAAAGGGGCATGACTTTCCTCTTCCTCAGAACCGCTCTTCAAAAGTTGTGACCAAATGCTTGATGTAAGCAACTACAAAACGTAAAAGTGAAAACTAATGCAATTTACTAGAGTTGTTTCAATACCAGAAATGGAAATTCAACAATATCAACAATACTGCTTAACATAAGAGCCCCTGTATCTATATTTATGTCTGTGCACCATCAGATACCAGGTAATTTTTATAAACAGAATCTAAATTCTTCTTTGGTGGTCTAAAGGGGTCTAAAAACACAGGAACATCTGCAATACTGCCTTGTAACTTCCTGTTTTGAGCAGGAGGTGGGTGGCAGTGGCATACTGTTGGTGTGAGCTAGCTATCCAGCTTTAGTATTGTGTTGGTAAAGTAGCAAATAGAGTTGGAAAGAAATGTTGCTAAAAAATAACACGCAAACTGTACTATCTGCCATAAATATGTTCAGTTAGCTTTATGACGTGGACGTCCTATGGGCTCAAATGTTCAAATTTAAATGTCTTATTTTCCATATCTGTGGCTGCCCTTTAAGCGCATCTCCTGATGTCTTTATTTAATAGATTTCTTATTTAATGTACTTATTTAATTTTATTATTGTTTTGTTTATTTAAAAAAAAAAAAACAACATTAAAACCACACTGGTAATGCAAAAGCACCAACATTCTAATTCTGGGTTGTGTCTGTCCAGGAAATATTGTAGTTCTTCTACTGACCACTAGAGCCTGGATGCAAACGCAAAGTCAATCTTTGTTGACGTCCATGTTAAAATTTAAAAACTTATTAAAATGTTAAAATGTATGAAGCAAAACATTTTAATTAGGGGTATTAACATTTGATTGGCAGCTGGTCTACTCCGATGGCCGCCTGTCATTACGTTGACTCTTGCTGACAGAGTGGCTACTAAACCCAGTGGTGATTTCGGATTTGGCCTCCAGAATGATTTCTGATGTGGGAGATTCAGTTCCAAATATTCACTGGTAACTCTGCAGCTTCTCAGTGAGTATCAGCTAAAGGAGCCAAGGAAGTAGCCGTCTTGGATCCTTGTAAGACAGAGTCAGTGAGTAGAGAGAGAAACTATGATTCTACTCAACCAGAAACACTGCATGTCTGAATAAACGACAAATACCCTGATGAGCTCTATGTAGGCTTTGGAGGCTCTCCAAGTACATATCATTCAGTGTAAAACAAAGCCCTTCACAACCAAAACACCCATCAGATGGTGTAATCGAGTGGGGTGGGGCTGAGGTCAGCGAGAAAGGGGTCATGGGTCAGCATGGAGGTCAGGGGCCACAGTTACTTCAGAGGGGTTCACTGCTCTTATGAGGAAGGAGGATTACTGAGAAAGGAAAGCAAATCCCTCCAAGGAATGAAGTCAGAGCTCTGAATGAGCAGACGTCCGAGTTCAACTACCCAACATGTTCCCTCTTCAAATACAAGACATTTATACCATTTATACCAAGACATTTATTCCATTGGAGACTCCAAGTTGAGATCATTCATTCAGTGTAAAACACAGCCCTTCACAACTAAACACCCATCTGATGGTGTAACTGAGGTGGAGCTGAGGCCCCCCGAGCAAGTATTTATGTAATTGCTCGGGGGTCATGTTCTGGGTCTCTGGAAAGCGCCCAGAGATACCTTGTGTTGTAATAGACGCTATATAAATGAAATTGAATTGAAATTGGCTCTGTCTACATACACCAACCTCCACTGACTACAAAAGTAATTTGAGAAAGTTACTAGCTACATTAGCGTTACTAGTCATTACGGAGTTTAAATAAATCTGGTATCAAAAAAAAAGGGAAATGAACATGGAACACAGCAAAGAGGTCGTATCTGTTTGGATCCATGTAGTGAAAACCTGAAGACTCAAAGTCCATTCAAGAAGAAACTCAGTTCATCATTTATTAAACCACGACTGATCTTCCTGTGGTGTAACGGTTTTTAGAAGTTTGTGAATAGGAAAGTTTAGACAGTCTACATTTTGGCACATTCAGTCATACCTGTGTCACTGAGGTTATCTGAAGGCCATATCTCAGGAATGGCTCGGCCAAAAGGGATGACCAACTCCTCAATGGGATCTTCACAGACAGAATTGATGGGCAGGTCACAAATCCACCTCACTTCAGGCTTTATCCAATGAAAAAGAAAAGATTCTGTGTGCAAGGCGCTGCCTCTGTATTGCCAGTTAGCTCTTAGTGCTAACTTTACTTGGTCTTTACTAGTTCAGTGTTATTGGTTTACTGAACCAACAACAGGTTAGTGCTCATTTTAGCAGCTGGTTGCTGCTACTGGTTTTGTGTTGCATACCGCATTCTTATCCATTTTGTTTTACCAATTGATAAGACCTGTGCCTCAAAAGCAGCTGAGTCAATAGCTGTTGAGTATCAGTTCTGCAGGGACCAGAACTCAGACATCTGTAGCTCCACAGAAAAATACAGGAAAGTCTTGAACTCTCATCTGTTTTGTGAAATTTATGTCAAAAGAAAAACATTTTAAATGTCTGAGGAACTTAAGTACCGACTCCTGGTACTCTCAAAGATGAGCAACAGAGTTTATTTTATGACATTTCCTAAATCCAAACAAAACGGATATCAGTATCAAAGATGAGATCCTGTAATGAAAAGAGCTCTAATAAAAAAAAAAAAAAAAAAAAAAAAAAAAAAAAAAAAAAAAAAAAAAAAAAAAAAAAAATTTTACAATTCCAGGACATAGTTTTTCAGGTGTGTCAATAATTAGTCTTATGACTGTCATGGAAATGCTCTTTCCAGATTTCCAGGTCTCTGGCAGTGCCAGATGTGACATAGCCGGTCAATCTAAAGTCATCAAAATCTAGTTTCCAGCTGTTTTTGGCCTCTGAAAAAAACTGAAAACAATCTTGATATATCACCTTAGTTTGAAACTGTAACAAAGGGGGGCGGGGCTTAGTGATAGATCAGTTGCATTCTGTTTTGGTGTAAATGGTGTTTACAGGAATGAAACAGACTTTCTTTCAGTCCGTATTGTGTCATGCTGTCGTGTTTTGAAAATGTATTAAATTCTCTCCGTTAACTGCCCTGGTACCAGGAATGCTGGTTAAGATGAGGTTATCATCATCAACATTCCATTAGTGGACTGGAAACTCAACTCATAGGAAGACAACATGACGTAAACCAGTGAACTACCTGCTGCACTGAGACCCAAGTGACCTCCAGACAACAATCACATTTTAATCTCACTTTCTTCTGGCGCTGTAATGTGATGTTTGCAGTGAAAAAACAGAGTTCTGATTCTCCCCCTGTGGATTGCTGAACCCTTCAGATTTCATTCATTAACTCTCTGCAAACGCCATCCTTCTCCCAACCCACCCCTGATGTCACAGAGCCACAAAAATTACACACATGGCCCCAAATCACTTAGTAGATCTTAGTAGATCAAGTAGATCGAGCTGCGAGCGAGTGCAACCATAGAGCCGGCAGGAACAAGTCACTAACGCGGTGGCAAGGATGTCTGAATTATTCACCAGATGGGATGGGTGTATTTACAGCAGAGATCAATACCTCTAAAGGACAACTGTCGCCACTGCAGAAAGTGAACATGGAGACTGCACTGACCTTCAACTGATTTCAGGATAAAAGGTGGAATAACTGTTTCCAGTTTGGAAGTACTAAACTGTAGAGAAGTACAGAAACAAGAACAGAGGCCTTTAGTTTACGCATTACAAGTAAATGGAAACGGCTGAAATTTAAATCACTAAACAGGCCTTGTTTCAACATCAACCAAAGACCTTGTAAAGATGCTGATTGAAATCAGGAAGACTCTATCATTATCATTATCCTCAGTAGAATACAACTTGAGCTGTTAGAGCAGGCGAGAGAAGGCTGCTGCTCCAAAACCATCCCCAAAAAGAGGAAATTACAGTTTACAGCTACATGTGGACATTCAACAATCAACACTGAAAAGTAGAGAAGTTGGACATTTTAAAGCAAAGCTACCAAATACTAACGAGGCATATGTAAACCTCCAACTTTAAAGAAAGTTGTATAAAATCTCAGTCATTATTCCAGAGTGTTATTTCTAGCCCTTTCTTCCAAACTTTGTAAACATCTGAGTTCAACCGAATGTTCAGGTGTACTTAATAAATCTTCAGAAAGAAGAAGTCTGAGGCGTAAACAAACACACCACGAAGACAGTAATCAGTTCAGACAAGTCAGGACAAAATCTTTTTATCAGTCCATCACCTCCTTTTTTACATCTCATGAAAGACGAAGACGTGTGAGACGAGTGTCAATGGTGACTTTTCTGCCATACTGCAAAGAGATTGAGGAAATGCCGAAATCAAACTAAACTCAGCCCGCAGAAAATACAAATGATATTTCTGACTCTTAAATGTAATGATCTACTCCGCTGTTTTACCCAAAACCAGAGCATTTGGGTTTTATTTACTTACATTTTCAGAGAAAATCATGACCTATTTTCTAGTAAATTAATTTATACCGAAAATATTTGAAATAAAACAGGACTCTATGGCGTGGCATACATGTGTGTGTCGTTCAACAAAAATCATTTGTCTGTGCTACAATCCTGCTGCAGCATTACAAGCAACTAATTAAACTTTATTTTTGCTGTAAAGTAGGACATTTTAACATGAAACCACAGGTCTGGATGTGGACCCCAGTGTTCCGCAGAGGAACCGCAGGTCTGGATGTGGACCCCAGTGTTCCACAGAGGAACCACAACTTGTCTCCACTTTATGGACTGAACCAGACTAGCAAGCCAGATGTAGTTTCTTGGTCCAATATAAGGGCGAAGTCAATCTAAATAGACAATGTTGTCTTATAATTGCATTCAATATAAAACCGTCTATGTGGAGTTTGCATCTTCTCCCCGTGCTTGTGCGGGTTACCTCTGGGCAGCCCCCCACACACAGTCCAAAAACATGCATGTTAGGTTGATTGGTTATTCTAAATCACCTGTGAGTGTGAGTGTGCATGGTTGTTTGTTTCTGTATGTGGCCCAGTGACAGACTGGCGACCTGTCCACGGTAAAGCCCTGATTCTCGCCTGTATGAGCTGGGAAAGGCTACGGCAGACCTCCGTGAACCTGCAAAGGATTAAAACGGGTATAGAAAATGGATGGATGGATAAAAGCGGAGCTCCATGCAGGTGTATGTCTTTATATTGGATCAGCACCATAATAAGCATTTTTTGTTAAACTGATGGGACCAGCTATTTGATTCGATGAGCTCAGACGATCATTTACCTGATGACCAGTGACACCCTAAACATACAAGCAGAAGAAGATGAGCAGCCAGTAAAAGCATTATCAATCAAATGGAGATAATGTTATCAGTGCGAAAGTATTTTAAACTCATTGATTGTTATGTATACAGAGTACTGGTACTTTATTGGGATGAGTACCTAGTCTGAACAGTCCCCAAGAACTGACAAGCTACAGGAAAAACGGTTGTTTATGGTATTTTCAATGTTGTTGCATTCACCAACTTCAATTAGTTTCCCTTCAGGAATGAATAAAGTGCTTTGAATTTGTTTGTTTGTTCCCCTGGCATTGAGTGACAACGAAGTGGAGCCAGAATAACGTTTGGTGTGGATGTGCATCTTGTATCCATGAGCACGTAAACAGCCAGTCTTGGGAGAGACAATGAGTGTGGCAACGCGTTACTAAACTTTACAAGAAACTACATATAAAGTCCCAGTGCAGCGGATTTAACCGCTTCAGCAAAGCTGTTACATCTTCACTGCAGCCTGCCAGCTCTAACTCAGTCAGTTCGATTAAAGGTATAAGTCTTTAGTTATAAACTGATGACATTGGGTTGGTTTAACTTTTTCAATGTTAAAAAAAGATAAATAAACCCAGAGGAAACGCCAGACTGCAGCTGCAGTTTCAACGGTAGACGTGGGCGTTTATCAGTCACTCATGAACACCTCATCCTGCATCACCAAGAGAGGAAGATGACGCAGAAAAAAAAAGAAGCCCAAAATGACAGAGCTGTCAAATTCACTGCAGAAGACTTACTGTTCCCTTCAGTGGAATCTAGTAGGTTTAGATTCAGCAGGAAATGCACTGAAATGTACATTTCCTTCCCCTTTGTGAAATAATTCATTTTGGAGCAAATACAGATTTACAGGGTACTGTTAACTTCCCCTCTCTGTCTACAACACAATATGAACTCAGATGATTTCACTCTTTTACCAGAGTAACATTAGCTAATATCCTGGTTGTCTTAAATAAAAATTAAATGTTAGGGTATTTTGTGGTGCACCAAGGAAGGCCGAAGTTTGATGACAGAATTCAACAACATTCTGAACAGATGTGTTTATATTATGGCTATTATCATAAATAAAACCCATCAAAATGTAATTTCTTGAAAATGTCTTTTTCATGTCATACCTGTAAGCTTTGTTCCAAATTATGGAGACAAGTATCTATCGATAAAAGTACTGAAAAGTGCTGGTATCCATCGCTACGCAACAGTAAAACTAAGTTTTGTTCAATACCAGTGATTTGATCAAACATATTAAAACTAAGCATGCAACAAAATAAAGCACATAAAAAAAAAAAACAAAAGAAAAAAAAAAGACAAAAAGTCACTTGGTGATCTTCCTTAGTGAGGATACGTTTTCTTCACTTGGAGTCCAGAGAAGGTGACTGACTCCAGCCCATCTCCACAGTAGAAAACCCTGGTTTATGTCATCGTTTGGAGTTTTTGGCAAAGTGTAATGCTCATAGTTTTACAATACTTGAAATTCATTTTTTTTTTTCACTGCATAGTTCAACGTGGCTGAACCACTTCTAAATGGAATTTAGATTTTTTTTAATGATAATTTATTACTGAAATTTAATCAAAGATTTTTTATTTATCCAAGGCTGCACCAGTTAAATATAAGATTCACTTTTATGACTGAATATTAGTTGTTAGACAATTCCTAGTATCATTTTGAACTTGTAACTGGGTGTTACAACTATGTGAGCTATAAGGTGAATGGAAAAAGCTAAAAACTAATTTCTTTTTTTAGGTTGTAAACTTGAGTTTTTCCTAGGAGGGACAAAAATGTCTGAAGCTTTACAAATCATAAGATTTTTGTATTTGACAGGTACTAAAAGCAATTTTTTTTAAAATAATGAATTGACAGCAGGGGACAAAAACACTGATTGGGACAACCACTGCCACAAGAAGTTCAACTACGGACAAAGAAAACTGTAGCTGTATTTTCAAAATAATAAGAATGCATTAAAACAGATAGAAAGATATGGGACCTGATGCAAAACTAAACATAGCAGAGTTGCAGCAAAATATCCGTTTTACTCTGTAAGGACCAGAAAGACTTAAATTAGCTTCCCTTTGGGGATTTAGAAAGTATTCTTGAATTTGAATTAGGACGGCAGAGCTCACCATCTATCTGAATCCAAACCACCTGTTTCTGGGGGTCTTTGTTCAACTGGCCATCACCTGAGAGCAGTTTGTGTCCTCACACTGAACAAAATAAAACAAGCCTGTGGGAGCACCCACAAAGACAAACGACAACTTCTGGTTGGTTTTAAATATGCAACGGGTGTTTTATATGTTGTGCTAAACCACCATAAAGCTCTGCATCAGAGAGAAAAAAAGGTAATGTACAGACCCCCAAAAAACCCAAACACCCCCAAAACTACTGCAGGTAAAACCACATACAGCATGTCAACGCAGAAACAAGCAGCTTGCTTTCTGATTTAAAGCCTGTTTGTTCTTTATCTTTGGTTGTCTCAAGAAGCTGAAGTCTCCCTGCAGCACTTTCACCTTTGCCACACATCTAGGAGAATGAAAACACACGTGAAGGATATAAAATACCACCGCAGGGATGGACGGGGCAACCAGGGAGGTGGAGGAGGTGAAGAATCATCCCTCTGTGTGCTCAACTACCATTTACTGCCTTTATTTATCTGCTGAGCTGCAGCAGAGAGGCTGGAAGAATGGAGAAGGAGGAGGTGGAGGGGGCTGGATTGCATGTTTTCCTCCCTGGCTCAGCCACTCTGTCTCCAGGTTGCTGGGGGAGGAGGGGGAGGACAAGGAGAACGCTGGTGATGTGAAACCTGATCTCCTTCCCTCCTTCCTGGCCTCCTCCCTCCATACCTCCTCCACCACCACCACCTTGCCAAAGAGCTGCCGAGACTCCCTGAGTAATCTGATCCTCCGTCTACAGACTGGAAACACTTCGAGAGAGGCAGAGGTGGAGGGAAGGGAGAGAAAAGAAGAAACAGAGGGGGAAAAGGAGGAAGAAAAGGAGAGATAGAAATAGAGCAGAGGAAAATGAGAGATCCCCGAGCTCAAACCTCTGAGACTGGAAACACTCCCAGGAGAAAAAAATGGAGACAAAGCAGACTTAAAGAAGATGGGAAAAGTAAAGAAACAGGATAAAAGAACAATCTGCAAAACATTGCTTAAACAGCAAAAACACCAGCAGTTTTTGTGGCCAGCTTTTAGTGACTGGACAACAAATAAATCATGTTTCCCTGAAATAACAACCCAGTAGGAGAAAAATCCAAAAAGAAAAAAAATGGGGGAAACCCCACGAGACGGGACAAAAAAAAAAAAAAAAAAATCAGAAGGAACAAGAATGACGAGAATAGCATTAAACACAAAAAGAAAAAAAAGCAAGTTGTTTTTGGAAGCAGAGCAGGGCAGCCTTGTTCCTGACAGACGAAATGTAGGGAGAAAGACTTGTGGCGTCAGCTAGTCTACTTAACTCCAGATGGACCTGAAGTGGGCCTAACTGGTCAGTTTTGACATTTCATACCGAGAAAAATAAGAAAAATCAGAATGGGCACACGCATGTTTGTATAAAACGTACATTCCTCCCCACTGCCTCCTAAATACCTGCATGGCTTTTCACAAAGATGTGAAGAACTTGCACATGAGGGAGAAATAACTCAAGACATTGTGTTACTGATAACAGTTTATCAAAAAAAACAACAAAAAAAAACGCATGTGTAGTTTATGCTTCATTTTCATACATCTGTCCATTCCAGCCCTCGCGTCCGTTACGACCCTACATGCCTCTGTGTATTATTTACATTTGTGTGGTTGCTAAGCAACATGTACACCTTGGGGTAGTCACAAGTGAATTACCGTAAGCACGGCAACTGAAATGAAATTGTTTTTATTGTGCCAATTCTGAGTGCGAGGTAACAAAGCCTGCGGTGTAAACAGAGCACTGAATAAAAGTTGATATATAAATGGAGAGTTCTTTTCTTTAAATTTTACCAGTGTATGAAATTGGCGACAAATGTAGTTTTCACCACTTTAGGATGTGTATCAACATTCTTGTTCATTACTTTCTTATAGTAGAGTTAAAGACAGACTACCCCCCCCCCCCCATGACTTGTTGCTCTTTCATCCATATTCGTACGCACCGACATGATGAGCAAAATGAGACAAAACCAGCACAGGGTACTGATGGAAGCCTCCATCCATCTCCACATCTGTTTCCAACGTCCAGCATAAACGGCCCTTGATTAGCAGAGAAGCAGCGGCTGTTCGGTATCGGCCAGATTTCATCCAAATTATATTTGATCAGGATCGGCACAAAGAAGAAAAAAAAAATAAGAAAAAAAAACCAGAACAAAACATCTTGTACGTCGGGGAGATTTGACATCAAATCATTATCACAATTATTTGAACATTATACCCCAACTAATGAGCGACTATTTTGTTTTTGTTTAATTTTTTGCCCTCATATACAAGTGACATATTTCAAGGTTTATGATGTAGATACACTCAACTGTAAAAACAGGTATATTTTTTCTAATGTAATACAAATCAGTATGGTGCAGAATTGTGTGTTTTTTTTTTTAATTTACAACAGTTCATTACATTTTGCGACATTTTCTCTCAGTAAATTATTGTTTAGTTTTAAGATAAACGTTGACGTGGAGCCCAATTCTCTCACATGTGGCGAGTGACGTCGCTCTGGGGATCTCTGAGGAACCCGACTGGGCTGGATCCGCTCTAGTCAGACAAGCCTTATGGCATCGCGGGCAACAATAGGTTCCAGCAGATTTCCACATGGAAGGATCCTGAATTAATTCTCCAGATCCTTCAGATCCACAATGGAGGTGCTGTGGAGCTGCCAGCAAATATTCCCAACAGGACCTCTTATTCCAAATGTTGATCCAGTGGCAAAATCAGAAATGTCCACTGTGTTGAGCTACGTTTTTTGATTACCCAGGTTCTGAACCAACATGCCTTGTACTGGCCTGGCACATGGCCTCCGTTAGACCACAAGGACGAACACATTCAACCAGTATTAGCTGGTCTTTTACGGGGGACTGGTGTGGTCCCAGCACGGAGGTCAGGGCTGAGCACCTTCTGATGTCACTTTACAAGAATAGATCTGTACACACAGAGTGTAGACCGAGCGACACCACAGACTAATCACTGGATGATCCACTATCAGTGGTTGAACCTTTGACCGCCCCCCCCCCCCGTGACTTGGTTCAGTTGGAGAAGCCGAATGAATCTGTGAGCAGACTGCTGCTGCACAAACACTTCCACAGAGATAAAGTCCAAACATGATCACTTCGTACTGCACGGGCTGCTTTCAGGCTCAACAAAACACATGTAAAGGGATATTTTTTAGCATTAAAACCAGTGTCTAATTCATATGACTTCCTAACACTTGATAAATCTAATTAATGTGTCAGTTTGCTCAATCAAAACAGAAACTCGTGTGACAGCAGGTTGGATGCGTTTTACTGGAGGGGGGATATTCAGTTGATTGAGGAAAAACTCCAAGTTAATGAGCTCTTTTTCAAACTCAGCTTTCCACAATTTCCTGCCTTTTAAATCAATCCCCGCTGGACGGTTAGTTGATAAAAATGGCAATTTGAGTGAGAACATGAAAGGGTTGGCAGGAACTCATCTGCTGATGATCCGCTCTGAGCCGACTTCCAAAACCAAACCCGCTGAGGCTCTCGTCCTCCGTCAGTCTGCTGTTATTTCGGTAACTGCAATCCAGAGCTCGGCTATGGAATGTACAGCTGTCTGGCATACGGATAACAGTAGATTTTAATTTCTAACACCCCCCCTCAGCCTCCCATTTGTTCCTACAGGAAAGCTGGACTTGGATTAAAGGAAACCAAGAGCCTGGTTTGTTGTATTTTTTTAATTTATTTATTTATTGGAACTAAAAGTAAAAAACACAACCATTTCTAGGATGGTTGTCCACCTGAGGTGAGCAAGAGCCTTGATCTGGCCTCCCAAACTCACTTCATCCTGAAAGTACAGGAACCTGATGTTCCTTTACTGACCACTAGGATCTGGAACCACACACTTTGTTTCAGATGTCATTCTGGCAGAATCATCTGAAATGATGTTCAGCTAAAAAACCCAGTTTGAGGTCAAAATCCTCTAGAGGATTCTGTCTCCAAGAACCATAAATCTGTGTGACCGCTAAAATCACAAGCCAGCTATGGAAAGATATGAGCCAAGTTAAAGTCCTGCAGTGAAAACTACACACACTTGAAGCTAATATGAAGTTTCAACAAAATAATGTAAAAATGTTTTAAAATTAAAAAAAAAAAAAAAAAAAAAAAAACACCCAGTCACAATATTCAGGTATATTACCATTCCATAATATTCCAGAGACGGAAGTGGGGATGTTGGGGCATCGTCGCCCATCACCCAGGAACAGAATAAATCTGGATTCATCAGACTGCACAACCTCTACAGGTTGATCCACTGTTCAATCTTTAAGCTCCCGAGCAAAATGAACCCTTTTCATTGCAATTATCCTCACTAACGAGTTGTTTCCTAAGATCCGCCCCCTCAACGAGGGGCAGATAGAGATATGTGTATACTGTGGAAGGTTGGGAATTTAACATATCACAGAACGTTAACCCCACTGAGCAAGCAGCTGAAGAACAGTTTAAAACAAAATCTTCTCTTTCTTGAGACCAGCTCGGAATCTGGTCTTCCCTTTCATGTTTGGTCTTCATACATCTTCTTCCACTGTAAAACTGCACAATATTTACATGATCCCGAGTCTTTGTTAAAGTCACTTATCTCAGATCATTTCTGGTCCGGCTCTGATATGAAGGTATAACTACGACACATTTCCACTAGCGGGAGTTCTGGGCAGATTTTCCGGGACCGGACCATTTGTCTAAACCACCAGAAATGACGCAGTAAAAATGGCCTTCAGGAACCTTTACAGGGCGGGAGAGGTACTCAGGTTGGCAGCAAGGCCAACAGGAACCTCCTGGTGGGGGGGAGGGGTGTCTCAGCTAATTGGGATTTCTAAATTACACGTTCATGTGAACATAAATCACGTAAACACAACTAATTTGGACCAGTCATTTTGGTACGAGTACATTTCAAATAGTTGGACATTGCAAGAAAAATCGGAAGATGGACAGATGAGTCGGTTTAGGTCTTGATAGTGTATTGTACCCATGTAGAGATCCGGTGGGGAGTTTCTTTCAATCTCAACTCCTACGACCATGCTGTACGTAAAATAAATAAATAAATTTAACATGCAGCATCCATTGTTTATGCATTTCTTCTCTTTATTCTATTGTGGCATTCTTTTATTTTGTCACGTTTAATGCTGCTGGTCATTTGCAGACAGCAAAAGTTGTGTATTACTACAGGTACCTGTGCTATTTCTTTTCAGTCAGTGGTTCCTGTGTGGAGCGGCAGTGTCATGGACATGCCGGCTGAACAGGCTGGGAAGACAGTCTGTGATCTCCTCGTCAATGTATGCGTTTCGAAAAAAAAAAACTGTCTACATTTCATAGAGATGTCAATCACTGGAAGCCCTTCCTGGGATATGGCCTTGTGCAAACATCCACAGTAACGCAAATGTGATAAAAAAAAAAAAAAGACAATTTACAGCTTGGCAGCTGAAAAACCTCAATCACACAGGTTGGAATAAATGTACCAAAAATACATTCCTCTTCAAAAACCTCTAAAAACTCTGTTCCACCAAAGGAACAGCAATCTTGGTCCAACAAACAGTGACATGTTCTGAAATTAAATTTCAAGACTGTTTAGGTTTAAAACATATTAATCCTCACAGATATGAGCTCTAATGTGAAATATGTCATTGTCGAGCAGGAATATCAAAAACAGGTCCAGTTAAGGAAAAGTAAATTAGTGTGAATGCCACACTTCTCCTCACGTTGATTATGTGGAAAAACTATAATTAAACATTGCATCAGTTGTACTGTTGCTTTTATATGTTTAAATGTTATTTAATTTTGTCAGAACACATTTCTCTCTGAAAGATGATGGCTGACCATCCTTCCAGGTTTGAACCCAGGTTTAGTAGTCTCAGCAATTTCCTTCAGTTGTTTTGAATCCGGATGTTGACAAGCTGACAAGGTTGGATGATTCAACGGATCTGTATCTGGATCTGTGATGTCACACAACCCTCCAAATCTGAATGTTTTATTGAGTGAGATTCAGATGGAGAGTGAAATTGAGTGAGATTCAGAGGAGGGGTAGAAATTATTCTCTTGTTTTAGTCACAGTAGAACACACAAGATACTATGTTTAAACCGAGGAAATAAACTAAACTAGGGTCATTTGGAATTTCATGACATCAACTCGTCTCAAAACATTTAGAAAAAGGGCATGAAAATGGTAGAGAAAAGAAACACCTGGATGCACATCTGGAAACTAATTAGGTTAATTGTTAACAGTTAACAGACATTAGGTGGAGACGGGAGGTGGAGCGGGTGGAGGATCCACGCTGAACAAAATAAAAAACAGGGTTTACGCATCAACTTCTCCAAAATCATGTTGCGCAAATATGACAAGCAGCCTCCCTCTACCGCTCCTGCTGTTGTGGTCGTTGAACGCAAATAACGTCTTTCTGAGGTTCATCAGTTTGTTACTTAGTTTTGTGTCTTGCAAAGTTGCGGCCTGTCATTTGAGCAGCAGTTGTAGATTATGGTTCTGTAATAAGCTGATTAACGCCGTCCAGGACTCTAAGGACGAGAAGTCCGTGGACATCCTCGTCTTGTCATCTACAAACCACACCCACGACCCGCGTCAGTTCTGTTTACATTAGACCTGACTCGCGATTAGGTGGACCCTCTGAGGCGAGTTCTTGACAGAGCCACCCCGCGCCAGTTAAAGTAAAAAGGACAGGAAACACGCCATATTGGGGTGTTAAATGCAGGTATCCACCAATGTGAAAGGGGGAGAAGTAAAGATGGGCAGACTTCCACCAATCTGCTCCCTCTAGACCATTTTTTTCCTCTTCAAACTTTTTTTTTTTTAAAGCTTTAAGCAAGATGATGCCCAACATCCAGGACTGCTGAACAGCTCCAATCCTAAATCAGACCACAGTGGACCACCATCCCAGTTCAGACCAAAAACTGGTCACCTCAGTTCCACACATCTGGACTGCTGCTAGATAATCATCCTGAACCAGCTTTGTGGTTTAGGGACTTCTTTTATCTATCAATCAATCAATAAATAAAAATAAAGTAAATCTTCAAAATTTACTCAGTTTGGACATTTTTTCTATGTTCAATTACAATAAAAATTCAGCTTTATGAAATTTGAAAACTACCATCTACTACTACAGTTTTTGTTCACATTTGACAGCATCTAAGTGTTTTGGAAATTAGATTAAGTCAAGTGCTTAAATACAAATCAAATTACCGACAAACCATTCCAGAAAGAGGAAACAATGAAAGCAAATAGATCCCAACATTTCTGTAAAATGTAAAAATAAAGTAAAATACGAGGAAAAACCAAAGCTTTAAAAAGTAGCTGCAGTCAGAATATACAATTAAATCTACAGTTAAATTAATTTAACTTGAATTTCCGATTAAAAACACGTGTAACAAGCGTGGACATGTTTTGTCTGTGATCGTATTAAAAATCGCATCTTTAAATGGGACCAGAATTTAAATACAATTTAGAAAAAAAAAAACAAGAAAAAACGAAAATACCCGAATGTTTCCGAGCAGTTAGCCGACGATGCTAACGGTCTTAAAGTTGTCCCGTATCTTATAACCGAGGCGGCATAACCACAACTGTCCACAAAACTAAACCAATTACTTTAGTCTTTGGTTCGGTTTAGTTTGAGACGTTAACGTTTTCGTTTATTTACAAACGAGCAGCGTGAAGCGCGCAGCAGCGACGGCTAACTGGAATGCGGCTAACGAGCGCTAAATATGTTTAAGGACGAACTACGTCAAAACAATCCGGATAAAACTCCCGTCTGGGTTTATTTACTAGTTTAGACTTAATTAGGTGGGATTTTGTGTTTATTTGGAGATGGTTGTCTGAGAAAAGCAGCAACAACTCGCGACGTAAATGAAGTGAAGCAAACTTTTTCCACGACAGCAGTCCGGGAGGATGCGTCTATCTCCTGGCGCCAACGCACACACAAATAGGTTCGGCAAACTTTGAGAACAATGTTATTAAAACAACAACAACAAAAACACAAACACACACATAAATGCGTATTATTTAAATAAAACTGGGACAAATAATGTAATTAACCACCAACAACAATTTCACGAAGAGAACCCAACAGTCACTTGAACCTCGGTTTAGTTTTAGTTCTGGGACTGTGTGCGCTCCAGCACATAGACGGTGCTGGAAACTCGGACTCGAAGCCGAAGGGACGAACTTCTGGGATACGGTCCGTTCAACGACCCTTACCTCTCTTTCTGTGCCTTTAACTTCTCTTCTCGACGTCGGTTCGACTCTCCAACTCAAACCCGTTCCTCAAGTGCAAACTCCCAGCAGCATCCGAGTCAAACAGCCAGTATTTCCAGCGAGTTTCGATGTTTATTATCGTCCTGCAGCTCCGTTCAGCCGCTCTGCGGTTTCTGCTGTTTGACGGCGCAAATACCAAACCTGGAAAAGATCGTGCGTGGTGCGCACAACTGCTCACTCTGAGCTCAAAACCAAGAACCGGACTTCCGCTCAAGAAACGTGTCATTATTTACAATCTCTGCGACTTCTTTAAACTGTTTTTCGGAAATAAAATTGGGCATTGTGGGGCAACACGTGGATGAATTATCTTTCACAATGTCATTTATATACTATAGGACTACAGGACAATTATATAAAATATAAGATTTTTTTAAAAACACTTTCTGTTATTTATTGGGAGATAATAGATACCATAAAAATGTATTGATCCCACATTGATCCCTATTCACTTGTGATGCCTGCTCTAAAAAATAATCATTGCGAATAATATACAGGTAGGTTAAATATATTGCAAAGTTTTACTCCGCAGTAATCTCGTTTAAATCATTCATATTTATCACTTAAAATAATACAGTCCAAACAAAATAAAACAAAGACACTGAGGTCAGTCAGTCCTTATTTATAAATCACTTCAGTTCAGCTTGTTCAACAAAAAGACGTTTGTAGGTTGGAAAAAGAAGCACATCAAATGTGGACAGCGTGTGCTTGTGTGTGTGTGTGGGGGGGGGGGGGGGGGGGGGTCTGGGGTCTCCGCGTATTTAATAAATTAATACATGGAGCAGAAATAGAGGGGATATGATCCTTAGTCTGAGAGGCTGAGACAAACAAGCAAGTAAATAAATTAATGGGCTAAACACAGGGTGTGAATGACTGCATGATTAAATGAATGACTGGATGACAATTAGTTAAACTCAAACTCTAAAACTTGGTTAAATTGTAAAAGCATAAGCCGTTTATTAGAAGTTAGGTTTACAAGCATTCTTACTCTCAGGACTCTGATTATGGTTAAATCTAAACAATGTTATTATTATTATGATTTATAACGTTGAAAATACGTAACCTTTCAAAACTCAATAATACAAAAGTAATTACAGAAAAATGGGGAAAATCTGTGACTCTGGTATGTCACTAAGGAGGCAGAGCGAGACTTCTTCTTGTACTTACTCATCTTTGCTTGCAATCACTGCTGGTTTGAGACTTTTCGGGGTTTTCATTCATAATCCAATTAAAATGCAGTACTGTCGTCCCCTAGTGGCGGTTAATGGCACAACATGCTGTCAGATTTCACAACTGCGGCTGTTACTTTCAATTATTACAACACTGATCAAGAGCAAACCAAGATTCCTGTTTTTGGATGTGACTGCAAACTTACGACAGTTTTAAATGGGAACTAAAAAAAAAAAGAACTTTGTGAAGGTCAAAAAATTTTAGAGAATAGTCAGAATTACCGTTATAACTACAAATTGTAATGGTTTCTGTATTTTCTGTTGCTTTAAGCATAAAAATCAATGTTGGAATCCTTATTCAAAATCATTATTCAAAAAATGTATTTTTTTGTATGTATAACTCAAAAAAAGAAATTATGTTTGAATAAAAAGTAAAATTGTGTGGATATCACGGGCGATGCCTCGGGACTGGCAGACTGGGGTGGTGGTTCCCCTTCTTAAGAAGGGAGTGGAGGGTGAGTTCCTGTAACAGAGGAACCCCAGTCCTCGGCCTCCTGGTAAAGTCTACGCAGGGGTTCATAAGACCTCAGGTTCAGGAGGAATAATGTGGGTTCCCTCCTGGACTGAAACACTGGACCAGCTCTAGAACTTTATTAGGATCCTGGAGGGATCATGGGAGTCTGTTTAGTGTGGACTTGGGGAAGACACTCTCTGGAAGAGTTCATGCTCTAGTGTGAAGCAGCAGGGATGGCAATCAACACATCCAAACCTGAGACCATGGTTCCCAAGTACGAAAAGATTGGAAATTTCCCTCCAAGGTTTGGGATGAGGTGCTGCCTCAGGTGAAGGAGAGTAAGTACGTCTTGTTCATGAGTGATAGACTGAAATCTAGAGCAGTGCATCTACATTAATGCGGACTCTGTACTGGTCTGCTGAGATCAAGAAAGAGTTGAGACCCCGTTTACCGGTGGATCTTTGTTCCCACCTTCACCTACAGTCGCCAGTATTGAACAGTGACTGACAGAACCACATGGAGATGGGTTTCCATTCTATTAGACCAAATGTTCAACTTAACTCTTTGTTCTCCTTCGCCTGTCAAAGCAAGCTGTCAAACCACAACATAAACAAACAGAAAACCTTGACATCGGATGTTTTCAAGTGTTTATTCAGTCTGCAACACCAATAATTCTTCACACCTTCAAAAGCTCTTAAACAATTGAAATAAAGCAGCATTTCTGAGTAAGTTTAAATTTTTCTTGTTCCTCCTGCTGCTCAACACTCGTAACGCTTCACGTACACACCCTGAACACAAGGTTAAGTGGCGGGTTAGCACTTTTCTGTTGTCACACTGTGACATAAACTCTAACACTGACATGCTGTGACAAACTCTTCTGCATGCACACATTCACCCTTGAAAAAACAAAACAGTATAAAAGTACAACAGAGAGTAAAAACTGTACACCAGCCGCGTATCGCAGGCCGGTCGGAGCAGAGATGAGGGTCGGACACCAACACATGGCAGAGCTGCAAACGGCAAGGCACGAGGCAATCCGCACTAACTAACTAAAACATTCCCTCACAACAGCTTTCTCTTAAGCGTTGTCTAAAAACCTAAACTGTTCTAAACCAAAAATACAATAAAACATTGAGTTCGATGGTTCTGTTCACACCACAGAACATCAGCTGGCGCTTCCTGACTGACTGGGTGCTGTTCGTCTAAAGGCCACCAGGTGGCGCTGAAGCGCACCGCCTGCACCCAAACAATCTAGAAACATTCAACTTAGTGGCAGCTGTTGAAAACATTCACTGTAGTGTTTGGAGTTGATCTTCATGTGACTTCATACATGACACAAGCTGCATCAGACACGACTTCCACGATCGTGGGGTTCGATGTGAAGAAACCTCGTACGGCTTTACCACGAACGACAGACAACGTAGCCAAAGAAATTAGGGACCGAAAAAAGTAATAATGGATGAGAAAACATGGGAGCGCTCGAGGAAATCTCCGACGTAACACCCACGCCTGTAGGGGGCGCTGCTGAGCTAAAAACTGCAATCCCTGTATCCGTGATAGCAGACACATCTGGACCTACTCTGGGCTACTTTTGGCACTCCTGGTTCAGGTATGCCACTGACAGGTGCTACGTGGGCCACATGTGTCCCAAAGTTCATGAACTGGCCCAAACCTGGGGTTTTGCAAGTGTTGTATGAGCAAGGTGTGGTCCAAAGGCCCTCAGAACATTTACCTGTTCAACAAGCCTAACCCACCTTGAGTCAGTGCCATTAGATGAAGCCAAATGTGGGCCAGAGAAGCCTGTAGATATGGGCCACGTTTGGGCCAAATATTGTTTGTTATCTGGGATGTGAAGTCAGCTGAGCAGATTAATGTGAGCAGGTTTGGCTGGGTAGGTTCTGCTGGGTAGGTTTGCCTGGGTAGGTTTGGCTGGGTAGGGTCCCCAGCAGGAACAACGCCACCTACATGTCAGGAAATGAGTGTTTCTACTTCACTAAATGTCTAAAGGAAGAGTTTACAAAACCAGAACTTGACTCAAGAAAAGTGTTGTTGAGTTTCCTCTGAATGGAGAAAAACATATTTATACAACAACAGTTTAAACTATTTTAACTATGTTTGAACAAAGTCACTGAGATGGATGATGAAAAACTGGGAAACCGGAGGAAAAAAAAACAGTGTCTAGAGTCGTCTGTAAGTCTTTTATTTAAAGACTCTCTATGTAACAATACCACTTCTGACCACATGGGGCTCAGAAGTCAAAGGAGCCACTGTACGATGAGCAGGGACGGTTCAGCACGTCTTGTAAAAGCACATTGTCTCACTAGAAGAGCACTTAGTTGTCTGGCACCAGGGTCTGAGACATGAACTACTGCGATATTCTGCCCTTGTGTGGTCAGGTGTTATTTCTACATAGTGTGCCTTTAAGGTTTGACACTGTAAAACTAGTGTTCTTGTTGCATGAAGAAAGAGTGCAGATATTATTCTTCATGTGCTGACTTTGACAAATGTTTTATATTTCAGTTTGTGCAGCTGCAGTTCCTCTAACAGCCACTAGATGCTGCTAAAACAGCTGTCCCTGGTAAAGTGAACAGGAAACACAAACTTATTTGTGTTTTGTCCTTTTTTATGGTCCTGTAGTTTTGTGTATGTTGTGTATGTTTATCTTCTATGTTCCTTGATTGGCTGCAGTTTTTGCATCTTCTTGTAATTGTAGCTCTTCTAAGTCTTGAAGTTGTTTTGTCAATCTCTGAAGTTGTTTTTCCTCCTTTTGTGTTTATTTTTGATCGATCAGGTTGCAGGTTGTTTTGCCTCTTCACACATTTAATTTGTCTCTTTGAAGTTGTTCATTAGGTGATATTTGTGGATCTGCTTCTGGAGCCTCTAATGTATTTTGTCACCTTGAGGTCTTTAATAACCTGGTCAGCCATACTAACTCTGTTCCTCTTAGTCTGCTTCCTCTAGATTGGACTTTAATCTCTAGGGTGCGGTGCCAGTGGATGCAGAAAAAAACTGCCTTTAAACAAATAAAGACACAGACACAAAGATAACCAGACCAGTATCAACAAAAGACATCCACCATGTCTGCAGTGGTGAATGTTGTTTTTCCTGTAAAAACTTGGTGCGTCAAGGTGTTTCCAGTAGTTTGTAGCCATCATAGTTGTTTGATTAGTGGCTCTTGTAAGTTCATGTATGAGTCTACACATAAAGCCCGCCTCTGCCCTGTTGTGATTGGTTCGGTATGTTCTGTACCAGTGGAAATGGCTGTGAATGGGAGGGGTACCAAATCCTTTTCACGACCGTTCATTTTTACAGCGTGGATGGGTGTGGCTGGCCAGGCCCGCCCCTTTTTGTCTTCGTTCTACAGTCATTCTCTGTTTTTGCTCTTCAGAGCTATGTTGTGGTAATTTTTCATCCCGTCAGACCTGTAACTAACCGTCTAAGTGCTAACATTTTCATTAAGCCCTTAGCAAAAATGTAATCATTATAATAATCATAATCAATATTTTAATCATTCCAGGATTTCCCAATTGTTCACCGTATCTGTCCGTACTGGATGGTGTCAACAATGGAATCAGCAGAAAACTGTGTCTAGACCTTCAACCAATCAGAGACAAGAAGCACGGGATTTAGGTGGAGCTACAACCAGACTAGTTTCAACAGAAGACATCCAGAACATCCGCGGTAGAACAAGAACGCTAGTGAACGCTGACTGTTGGTGGCGTCGCGCTTCGATGGTGGAGCTTCTGACGTGCCTTCATACCATAAACAACCAATCAAACTTCTTCAAGCTTGCTAAACAAATAAGCAGAGTACTTTGAAACTGTCCTGCAACCTTGTACAATTTCATGGTTGATTGGCTGACGTTCAAGTCGAGGCCAACTTTTAATTGTAAAGAAAGAAATGCTTTCTCTGCGACGTACAGAACCCATAAAGCTTAACATCACCCGAGTCAAAGTGGACGAACCGAGGGGGTTACCAGGACAGGTTCACCAGAGATCATGTCTGTGAAGTGAAGGGCTACGATGCACCAAGAGTTCTGTAGGAAATGGAAAAGACTCACCAAACCATGTTTCTATCAGATAAATGACTGTAATGTTTCACTTAATTCCCATATATTCCCATTAATACCCACAAGAAATTTCCAAATTGGAGTATTTCCAAAATTCCAGATCTCCCTGCGTTTCTGGACATTAGCAGGAGATTTTCCGCCCCTTTGCAACCCTAATCACAGCTCTCAGAGGAGACGACAAAACCAAACAAAAAAACTTTCATGCAGCCTAAAATGTAAAAGTAACTTCTCTGATCCAACTTCTGTAGATTTCACAGCAGCGCTGAAACATCTTTAAGGCCACTCAATGCAACAACGCCACAGGCGGCCACGCGGGGGTGTGTAGAGCTGATAAAAGACACATGGACAATGCTGTGTTAATGAGTCGGGATGGTCCGGAACCCCTTGTAATACGACCAGTAGAGGACCACTTTGCAAAGGGCTAACACACAATATCTCCTTTGATATGGTGCTCCCATGTGGTCAGAGGTGGTACTGCTGCATAGAGTGGCTTTAAATGTTTAAATATAATTACCATATGACTATAATGTGAAATAAATATAATAAAGTAGCATTTAAAGACCTAAAAGGTTCAAACAGGCACATGTGTAGCTCAATCACGTGAAGTCTGAAGAGTGCAACAATCACACTGTTGAAATATTTCCTTCATAGTCATAGATTTTCTGAGTGATTATAATTAAACACAGGGAAGACTAAAGTCATTTGTTTTTCACTCTGTAGACTCCATAGAACTTCACAGCGGTCATGTGGAAAACACAAATCGTTTTTCTGGTAGAAAACACAATTAAAACAGAAAACCTACAGTTCAGCCAGTTGAAACGGCGACACTAGTTCCTGTTCCTGAGCAGAATCATCAGGCAGCGTCCATTTAAACTTGGATGTATGTAAACGCGCAGCAGCCAGAGCGAGCTGAGCATTCACACACACGTGTTCGGCGGTCGGTTCGGCGGTCGGTTCGGCGGCGAGCCTCCGGGCCTACACGTTGATGGCGTGAGCGTGCTTCTTGCACAGAGGTTTGTCTTTCTTCGAGTAGAAGGGGTGACCCTCAAGGTTGACGTGGCAAACCTGCAGTTACAGCAGAGACGGTGGCGGTTGGCCGCTTTAGCAGGAAACGACAAGCTGGGTCACCACAACAGAGTCTGAGACGGGTTTGTGCTTCTTACCGCACAGACGAAGCAGGTGTCGTGCCAGGTGTGACCCAGAGCCTCGATGAACTTATCCCCTGCTTCCACCGGGAAGTCGCAGCCATGACACTTAGTGCTGAAGAGCGCGATATAATCTGATGGAGACGCACAGAGACGGAAAGACGGACCTTTTACACCAACCCTTCAACACTGATATGCAAGCTTATTCTGAAGTCTGTGGAGGCTCGTAGGACTGGAGCTACGTCAGGTAACCACTGCTTCCTCTCATGTTAATATACCTTTCTCGCAGTACGGCTCTCCATCTTCCATGTGGAAGAGGCTGTTTCCGAAGGCTTTCCCGCAGGCTGCACACACGAAGCAGGTGGTGTGCCACGTCTGCCGCAGAGCATGCATCACCTCCTGCAACACACAACAAAACGGTTTCCATTTCAGCTGGCTCATGACTGGATTTTTGCTTTTCGTCGAGTGGACACCTCCGGCAGTCACTGGGGTGATTTGCAGCCAAAGGTGAAGCGGCTGGAATGAGAAGTGTCCAAGTCTTTTAAAGTTTAACCTTCCATCCAGAAGGTTGCAAGATGACACATAAGCACCGACACGGAGGACGGTAATCAAGTGATCTAGTATGATTTAAAGTGGGGAACCCATCCTGAAGGCATCATCATGAGGGTGATGCCTTTAGGAGGGAAGGTACTGGGACCGAGGTCTTTACTTTAAAGAGTTAATACATAGGACAACTCTTTTACCCTGCAGCAGGTAACGGATGAAAGAACCGTTGCTTTGATCTAACAAAATCTCCAGTTCTCATTAAATCTCAGGAGCCAACTAACCCATCGTCATCATCATCTTTCATTAAATACGTTCAAACTCTTCTTCACATGAAAACAACTTGTTCCCAAACTGAGTTTGTGGTAATTCACTGGTTAATTGCTACTGTCTTTGTACAGCTGTGCAGGTGCACAGGTGTTCAGGTGCGCAGGTGCGCAGGTGTTCAGGTGTTGAGGTGTGCAGGTGTTCAGGTGCGCAGGTGCGGTGTCTCACCCCCATGATCTTGGTGTTGCAGCGGGCACAGGTTGGCGCGAAGAACTCTTCATAGCAGTTCTCACAGTAAACGTTGTTCTGTTCCTCCACAAAGCTGACATCAGCCAGAGACACGTGGCAGTAGTGACAGTTAAACTCCTCGGGGTGCCAGGACCGGCCCAGGGCCACCAGAAAGGGGCCCCTGTGGATGACAACAACATGATCTTACTCTGCACGCAGTCAAATGTCTTCATCAGCATCAGTTGGTCTGACTTGATGCTACCTGATGACGCTGTTACAGGCTCCACACAGTGGCGTACGGCTGCTGGCGGCAAACCTCTCCGCCCTTTGAGCCACACCCCTCGCTACAGGAGGGAAAGGGGCAGGGCTAGGAGTGATGGGGGCAGGGCTGGGATTAATGGGTGCTGGGCTGGGACCTGCTGGCCCCATGGGGGAGGGGTTAGGGATGTATGCTGGTGGAGGAGGGGCAGCTTGGGGCAGCGGCTGCACCTTGATGCTAGTGGTGGTCTTGCTGGCATCAAACTTCTCTGCAAAGTTGGTGTCGGTCACCCACGGCGGTCTGTTAGAGGCAGCGGGAGCTGAAGCAGGTGGGGGCAGGGCAGCAGCTGGAGGGCGGGGCTGGGGTGGAACTGGAGCTGAGAAGTAGAAACATATTTTACATTATAATATGACAGGATGCAATCGCTGACTTTAAAATTAAATGGGCCTCCCTCCAGACGAGCTGATGTTCAGCTAGAGCAGGGCTTCGTCAGAGCTGTGTCTCAGTGGAGGTTTAAGCAAAGTTAACCCGTCCAGAAGGGAGCAGGCGACCTGGAGGCCGGCTCAGACGGTATTTCTCTACCTGCCATTGCCCGCTGGTCTTGTTTTGGGTCTCCCAAAAGTACCTAAAGACCATCTGTATTGTAATAGACACTATATAAATAAAAGTGAATTTATTGTCAAATGAGTAATAAGATATTCATAAAAGAATACAAAAATAAATAAAAATAAAAACCTCACCTGGCTGGGAGGGGTAAATGCAGGCTGTACTGACGACCTTCGGGGTTCCAGAGCCAACAGGGATCTGAATGGAGCTCTGTTGAGTGGGCAGGGCTTGTTGCATGGATGCCTGCTGGTACTGCTGCGGCATTGGCTGGTACTGCTGCGGCATTGGCTGGTACTGCTGCGGCATTGGCTGGTACTGCTGCGGGACTGGCTGGTACTGCTGCGGGACTGGCTGGTACTGCTGTGTGGGCGGGGCCTGTGGAGCCTGATACATAGCTGGCGGTGGTCCGTACTGGCTAGAGAGGGACAGAAACACGACCTAGTTGTTGATTATAGCATCTCCAGAAGAACAGTTTCCAGTCCTCTTGATCAGATGAGCCATTGCTTATGTCATTTCCTGTTGGCATTATGTTTGCCCCACACCATCAAAAATGGCAGAATGTCTATTTTTATAGACGTCGGCACACCAATTTAAGGTGGTGGGGGGGTACTTGGGATTGCCCATATGATTTATTCATTGTAATAATAAATAACGGGATATCTGTAGGGATACCACATGTTGAAGTTTGGGAAATGATCCGGATTTCCTCCGAGTGTGGATCGTTCAGGTGAGCATCACTCTCATGTCACTGATTATTCAGTTCCTCCTGTCAGTCTTTATTTTCTGGGTTGTGTTTATCTCACCTGTGATAACGTAGTACACACACTAAATGCAAAACTTGGTGTTAATTTTAAAAAAGAGAGCAGAAGAATGTGAAAGAGGAGGACTGGAAACCAAGGAAGACGTCAGCGGAAAGCTGGAAACGTGAGATTGTCCTCCCGCTAGTTTGCAGAGATGCAGCCTGTTATTCAGATGATGAAATTAAGCTGTTATGCTTTTTTTTACATGAGAACACAGCTGAAACCCGTCAGTCCACTCGTGTGCTGCAGGGTTTTTAGAAGAAGCAGGCTTCGCTTAAAGCCAGCGAGGGACAGTGGACTCGGCCACCAGATGTCTCTACCTGGAGACGGCAGCTTTGTGCTGGAGGCCGTAGCCGGCGGCCGTCTGGCGCTTCAGGCTGCAGGTGAGGACACAACAAGGGCAGAGGTCACCTGTCGGTGTCATCGTCTGTCCAGCACATGAACTGCTCCTCCTCACCGTCCTCCACCGTCACTCCAACCAGCCGTCAGCTGATCGCAGTCTGATGTTTTTTTCTATATGGACCTTCAACCAGCTGGAATCTCTCGTACGTGATCTCAGAGTACGATAAAATACAGTTTGTGCTTTGTAGTGTCTGACGATTTTACAATGTCCTTTAATACCACTCTATGAAGCAATAACACATCTGACCACATGGGGCAGCATATCACAGGACAGTTCATGTCTCAGCCTGATAGACTGAATAAAAACAACTGGACAAACCGCAAGTGACATCACCGACTGCTGCCAGAGGTAGAACCTGATGATTTAGAGGCGGTGCAGCTGGTGTCCTCTGGTTAGGCCTGGCTAGCAACCATCACCAGGGGTGAAGATAGCAGCTTCTTGCTGTTTTGCAAAGTTTTTCCCCCCAAACAACAACAATATTTATCACCTGTTAAGTCTTTCACATCTTAGAAATCAAGTCAGCCCTAATCAGTGATGATAGCTTGTCATTAACTATAGCCAGCTGTCAATCAAAAGCCCCCATCTTTTCAAAAGTGGTACTGCATTATAGAGACGCTTTAACAGACAAACGTTTAATTTCAATTCAAAGGTCTGTTGAAGTTGAAGTCAAATTTCATAATAAGAAAAGTTCGATGAAGCGCTACAGTTATGTACATCAAAGTCCAAATTGTTTCTTTCAACCAGCGACAGCCTGCTGACGAAATTATCTCCAACAGTTGGTCAGAACTGGAGCTCCAGCAGGTTTACATGCGATCCCTGCGGTCACGTCTGGGCACCAAGAAGCAGGATAAAGTCATCAGTGTTGAAGTTTTGGACAGAGCACCACAGGTAGGCATCAAGGCCATGATTGTCAAGGCCCAACTTTGTTAGACAGGTCATGTGATTCGCATGGACAGTACACGAATACTACAGCAGCTACTCCACAGAATGTGGTCCCATGGCTGCAGAAACTCCAGGATATGATACAAGGACTGCATTAAGGAACATCTAAAACATCCTGATGTTCCATCAGGACAACTTGAAACAAGGGCTTCGAACAGGGTGGGGAGCAGTCATGAAGCAGGCTGATGGATTTGAGAGGGTTGTTGCTGCCAGACTGGACTGCAGCGCCTCTGCTTCACAGCCACCTCCTACATCCCTCCCATGTCTACTTTGGCCAGAAGTGCGTCACAGTAGAACTGTTTTTTTTAGCCACCAACATACTCACTAGGCACATCTGCACAAGTAGCAACCAAGGACGCTCAAGTGAGGACGGTAAATCAAGGATGGTCAACTGAGGATGGGCAATTGAGGACGTTCGAGCAAGGATGGGGGATACTCCAGAAGTCTGGATTCAACCCTACAGCCCTGTGATGGACTTGCAGCCATGACCCTGAATACCCTCAGAGTGGGTGATGGATGGATGGATGGATGGATGGATGGATGGATGGATGGATCGATGGATGGATGGACAGACAGACGCTTGCTGAAACACAAGTGAAGGTTGAGTCTGCTGAGGACTATTTTCAAGGGGATTAATCATTGAGTAGCACCAGGCTGGTGCAATTCAATGATTTTGTGCGCGGTCCTGATGATGATGTCAGCCTGTGTGATCACGGGATTCACTAATGTGTCTTTATTAGATTTCGGACCACAGCGAAGCTCAGAAATGGGTCAGAAAGTCATTGCAGGATTGATCTGCTGGGACCAGCAGGGATTGGATTCTTGCACGAAGAACATAGGCGATAGTGAACTATGTTCTCATGTTCTCTGATGACGGATAAATGGACACAGCTGGTAAAGTCTGCACATGTTCCCTGGAGAGCTAAAGGCCATTAATGCAGCTGTGAAAAGAAAGGAAGCCACACAAATATTAACAAACGGCAGAGAAGGTCTAGTTTTGACTTGTACACCTTCCTGAGAAATGTTTCCACGACACTAAAACTGAAATAGATGATTGATGATGGTTACAGAGGTACCGAGAACCTGCAGAAGAGCCACAGGTCGTAAACTGGCATCAGCCAGTGTCCAGGTGACATCACAACATGACGTAAATCCGTTAAATTACAAACATCAGCTTTTTTGCCGTCGGCCACTCATTTTAAATGACTAAAATGGTATTTTGAAGATTTGAATCAGTTTTGTACAAGGAAATGTTTAACTAGATTGACTATTTGAGACAAATAAATGGAGTCAAAGCTGACAGAGATGTGACCAGATCTGAAATCCTTCTGGCTGCGGCCGCAGACTAGACAGAGAAAACTGGACAGGTGACATCACCCAGCGGCTGGACTGCAGTCGAACCCTTTCAGGTTGTCCTGGTCCGGGGCTGAAGGTGGCCTCCGCTCCGCCCTCGGCTGCAGCAGGTCGAGGAACTGCAGATTTGATTCTGACCAGCAGAGAAGGACGTAGCCCCGCGAGGCTTTTTCTTAGAAACGAGGAGGGGAAGTGCACAAACCCAGATATGTTGGACCAAAACATTTATTCCCTTTGCAGGTTTGTAAACAGATGTCAAAGGAATCATTTTAAGCATTTCCTGTCTTCAGAAATGGAAATGAATTCAATGGACATAAGGATTTTGGATCTGACATCTTTTGGATGACTTTGCTTAAATAAAAATAATAAACCTCTTGAGTTACCAGAAAATGTTTAAGCGCACAGAAGGATCTCTGTTGATCCTATACAGAGTTAATCACTCAATACTGAGAGAATCTTGTCTCTTTAAACAAGATTTCTTTTCTCTGCATTTCTGAGCTGAGCGATTTACAACCAAATACTGAGAATCCATCTGAGCTGCTCCCTTCACGATGACTTACAGCCAAAAACCGCACAGTCTCTTTATTGGCGGATGAAAGCGCGACCTCTGCTCATATTGATTAATGTTGAGTCATTGGATGGCGAATGGAGTCTGACGAGGAGCGGAGGAGAGCTGGAGGTTTAGGGGCGAGCAGAGGGATCGATGGTGTGTAATGGAGGGATGATTAAATAAGTGCAGAGGAAATAGAAAGCTCCATCCATCACTGCTGAGAAGGACGGAGGGAGGAGGGGTTAAAAGCCTTGCTCGTCCTCTCAGACTCAGCTCTGATGTAGCGTTCCTGCTGGAAAGCTGAGTTTGTGACAGTTAAAAACGGCTGAACGACGAGGGGAGAGCAAGGCAATGCAGCTGTCACTCAAAAACACTAAAACACACCCCTAATCATCCATGAATTTATTTCTTGATATAACTTTACATAATGAGGTTCATAAAATTCCCTCGTACAGTCGTCATGGATGTGAAACCTAACTACGAAGACCAAAACTGTTTCTGTACCCGACTGAAAATATGTTTATTTCTGCTGTAAAGAAGAACATTTGAACACGGAGGTCGATGGATCCCTGGTGGTCGGTAGAGGAACTGCAGGTCTGAATCCAGACCCTGGTGGTCGGTAGAGGAACTGCAGGTCTGGATCCAGACCCTGGTGGTCGGTAGAGGAACTGCAGGCCTGGATCCAGACCCTGGTGGTCGGTACGGGAACTGCAGGTCAGGATCCAGACCCTGGTGGTCGGTAGGGGAATTGCAGGTCTGGATCCATTAACTGATATCATTTTGAAAATAACTAACATTTTAGCGTAGCTTCTTGAGAATGATGTGTAACGTTGGGAGATTGTTTCATCGTTTTATTGTGTTTTTAATTGTTGTCATTTCGCTTTTTTGAATGCAGCAAACTAAAACTCAAAGAGTTGTGTGATGCAGCTTGTGATCAGTATTTATGTTTATGGTGTTGGCTTTTAAAGCCTTTTCTACAAGAGAACCTGCAGCTGAACTGCGGTGGAAACAAAAGTCCGGTTTAATCAGTCCTGCTGCTCCCTCTGCTGGTGAAAGCAGTTCAATACACCTGAGCAGGTTTGAAACGAAGCTGTTCAGGTGCTTCTGGAGGGAAATAAAATCAAAAGTTTGATTGAGGACTTTTACAGATTAATGTGATTTATTGGAGTATATTTTTTTAAACAAAACCAGTTTTTCTGTTGTATATCTGAATAAGGACTGATGGACGGACTGAAGAAAAAAAAAGAAGAAAATTAAAGCTGCTGACCCTGAAGAAATCATCTGAATTCCCAAAATAATGTCTGTGTATATTTATCAGCAGTTTAAAGAAAGACATATAAAACTGAAGAAACCTTTTCCCTCAATCTATTTTCAAAATTAAATACTGACCAAGAATTTATTTAAGCTTTACATTAGCTACATTAACACCATAAATGTACATCTGGTGTAGCTGCCGACCCGACATCCTAACCTGACATTCACCTCCCCAGAAATACAGCTACATGTTGGGTTGACGGGAACCACAACAAATGTCCACTTGGTAGCATTTTATTTCCTTCTATGTAGTCTTCTATTGGTTCCTCTGGTGACCACCGGGCTCTGGATCCGGACCTGCAGTTCCTCTGGTGACCACCGGGGTCTGGATCCGGTCCTGCAGTTCCTCTGGTGACCACCGGGGTCTGGATCCGGACCTGCAGTTCCTCTGGTGAAAACCAGGGTCCGGATCCGGACCTGTGGTTCCTCTTGTGACCACCGGGGTCTGGATCCGGACCTGCGGTTCCTCTTGTGACCACCGAGGTTAAACATATTTAAAAGTCTCTGTGCGAGTGAATTTGTATGAATCACACTGGGTACAATTATATATATATAAAGCTATAAATGTGTGTGTGATTATGGGTGGGCTTTTGAGTGACATCAGCCTTCAACTTACTTTAAAAACCCGTGTGTGACATCTCAGATGTTTTGTCCAGGTTTTGACTTCTTATAACTACTTCTTCACCGTTTTGAAGCCAGGCAGAAAAAGTGACACAAAATTAGGAAAAGTTACTGCTGCTCAACTTTTATCAGCTGCAGCTCACAAGAGATCTGTTTTATTTGCTTCACTGCCACGTTCGAGCTTCATCAAGTAAGAAGATTCAGCTCAGCGACCTTCAACTCAGCATAGCTCAGTCTTACCAGAGCGTCCAAGACAGTGACGCTACTGGAGCTGCTCCCGATATGCTCAGTTGCTCACATGGGGGCTTAAATCGACTAAACACTGACTAATAACTGTCCTATCAGAAACATTATGCATCATGCATTAAGGTTGAATTTAAAATTCCTATATCATCCCTAACAGCTGGATGAAAACATAATTTTGACTTCTATTCATTTGTGAGCAGGTGAACCCAAACCCCAAACCTAAATTGGTTTACAGTCAGACCAAGTTACTTTCGGAATCAAAAGATTTCGAGACCAACGAGAGTAACTGTTTTCCAGTCAGGAGTCTTGAAGTAATTTCCCTGCTCTCATTACATGATTGACTGCCAACTGATAGCACTATCTGACAGCGACGTGGTCTCCGGACTGGTGTATAAAACACTTTTATCGACTACACACATGTGGGAAACGAGGCACAACTAGACACAAAGCGCAGTGGAATATTTGAAAATGATCTGAAGGAGGAAAAAAATGGTGATCTGATGACCAGTTACGCAAAACAAATACAGAAGAGACAAAGTCTGGCAAATATGACGAGTCTTTGACTTGTTCAAACATAATGACCAAGTGCTGACTCCACATCCGCTGACTCATTCGCCTTCAGTTTGCTGGCGAACTCTGCAACTGGCCAATCGTGTAGTTTGAAAGTGCTGCAACCTCAACCAGGTCTCTTGCTCTTAAAGGGGAGTTTTTCCTGGGATAGTTTGGTTCAAAGGTTTTTCTACTGGTACAGGAGATTTTTACTTGCCAGTCTTTCTTTTGTCAATATTTTATATTACTATTATTTAATATGAACTGCTCGGGGGTCATGTTCTGGGTCTCTGAAAAGTGCCTAGAGACAACATGTGTTGTAGTAGATGCTAGTATTAGTATTAGTAGTAGTGGTAGTAATAGTGGTAGTGGTGGTAGTAGTAGTACTACTAGTAGTAGTGGTAGTAGTAGTAGTAGTAGTAATTCTAGTAGTAGTAGTAGTACTAGTAGTTACTGAAGCCAGGGCTGGTGAAGGTTATCGCAGCTCCGGGTTGGAACTCCGACCTCAGGGGGTGTTTCAGCTAAAAACACTGACTTGCGGTTAATACGTTCCGACTTCCCAGCACTAACCAGGACTACAGACAAGAACTTGTGTCTCGTTAGGACCGGTCCTCACATGGTGAGTGATTATACACGTGAGGTCCTCACAAGGTAACAAAAACCAGAACACAGACACACACGGGGGCGGAGCCTGATTGAGGAAGAAACTCTCTCTTTACTGCCGGGGGAGGAGCCAGGGGGGTCAGCAGGGGTCTACTGGAGCTCTGCTGCCTACCTGGTCCTCTTCATCACCTCCTCCTCCTTGTCCTCCTGCTGCAGTCCTGAAACAGAGACGGTGGAAACCTGTTAGTCATATATGTGCTCATTTCTGGTAAAAACTACAAATAACGCGAAATAAACTCGATGGATATTTGACTGCCCTATTTCTTTAAAAGGTTTAAAATATAACAATAAACGTCTGGGAACTACTTCTGCTGGAGAAATTGTCCTTTCAGTGAAAATGAATTCAGTCAGAGCCACAGACAGACGGCTGGATACTTACCGGACTCGGTCTGGGTCACATGGGCCAGGACCCTGAAGGACTTGGACTGCATGCTGGTGCTGCGGCGGCTCTGATCCACCTGGTCCAGGTCTTTCTCTGCGCTCTGGATGGCCTGATAGACCGGGGAGGCGCTGTCCACCAGCCGCTCTTTACCTGGAGACGGACTGCAAAACCACATCCCTGAAACCTCACCCCGTCACTACGGAGACGGTCGGGAGCGATACTGAAACCCAACGGTGACGACCGAGGGGTGCTTTTTGTTTCTGTTCAATTTCCTTGAAAATATTTCTAACTGAAAATATCTTCAAGGATTGTTTTTAGGTGACAAGACATGAAGACGGCGGTCAGAGGAAGTTTTAATCTCTCAGTGATGCTGAAGCTTCTGAGACAAAAAACTGATAAATGATTTCAGCAGGGACAGAAGGACACAAAACCAGACAATGGAAGATGTTAGATGATGAACACCACGATGCCACAAAAACACACTGAGAACCCAGAAGAAGGAGAAACGCCATCAGAACAGCCAGGTTTCCTCTTCAACATGAGGACAAATCAGGAACGTGTGACGGACCCCCAACTTCAGCTCGGCAGTAAAACACACCAGAGAGAAGCTTTGTGTTTAAACGGTTTTTAAAGGTATATTATAATAATAATATTTAGTTTCACCGTTTCTCCAGACTGAAGCTTGAGGAGCAGCCTCATCAAACACCGGCGTGGAGCGTGCTCAGACTGAACTCCAACTCCAACATCACATTCATTTTGTTTGTCTTTGTGCTGGAAACATCGAGGTCTCCTGGAATAAAAGCTTTGTGAAAACTGGAACGTTACTGAGAAAACTCAGGAAAAAAAAAAAAGGTTTCTGTCTGTTGAGGAGGAAGATGGACTGTGATTGATTTTTCAGGGAAGTCGGACGGACGGTTTTGTTCAGGCTCATGTGTCAATCACAGCAGCGTTTAGGAGGAACAGAAACAGGATGAACAAAGATTGTTGAGGAGCAGCATCGATTTTTCTGCCCTAGAAGTAAACAAGGAGGGTTTCTTTTTCTTTAATACTTGCAGTATTTTTTTTTTTTTTTACACACACAAACAGATATTCACACACAAACGTGCGCAGGTATCTTTATACGATATTGCATCAACCCCAACCCAGACTCCAGAAATGACAGTTTCCCTCATTGGCAGGGCCGTACCCACTGAAAACAAGGTTCTGCTTAGAGGTGCCACTTTTGTAAAACCGTAAGTGTAATCAGGGAGTTCAGATCCTTTACGATGATCTGCAGCGATGCATTAATCTGTTTATACCTAAAAAAAGATAAGATTTTCTTACTTCATAAACTCGTAAATTGCCAGAAAAAGAAAATCTAGAATTCTGACTTCATAAATGAGCAAATTTGCCCCCCTTCCAAAAAAACAAACAAACTTCTCTGCAGAACCAACGACTACAAACCATCTAATGTTTCTACAACCAGAACAGGAATGACCCCAACACGGTCACCACAACCATCAGCTGACCAGTCATGTGACCAACGCTGGTCTTTAGGGAAAAGGGAGGAAGTAAGGATAAAAGAAGGAAGTGAAGGAGGACAAGAGGATCAGGTGAGGAGTGTCCTGCAGGGTTAGGTCAATTAAGGTCAGAGCAAGTCACTGGGGGAGGGGTTTCTTACCCGCCATCATGCCCCTTGGTCTGCGACTGCCCGGCGATGGCGTCCATGATGGCGTCTTGCGAGTACATACTGATGGGAGTGTTGTACTGGGCGTGGATGATGGTGGCCTTCCCGCCAGGACCCTTCACCTCGATGGGTTTGTGGGTGGAGAGTGCTGTGTCCTTCAGGACGCCGGGGTTGAAGCCGGCGCTGGTGGAGGAGGGAGGTAACAGAGGATGGAGAAGTGGAAGGATGAAGGAGAAGAAGACAGTTGGAGGAGAAGGTGGAGGTGACGGTCTGGGTGATCCAGGCAGCTCATGCCAACAGCAAGCACACGGTGGAGTAGGTTCACACACTTCACTCCGTCAGAAACACGAGACAGAACATCACCAGATCAAACATGCTCATGACTACCAACAAACCCACCGAGATTTCAGCTGTAATTTCATCAGAAACCTCACAAATCTCCACTCAAACCCAAACGTTTGGGACATTGTGTAAAAAACACACAAGCAAAGTGAATAATTCTGATTCAACTTGATTTCTCATCACAAACAAAACTTCTACCAGTTGCTGTAGTGATACGCCTGGTAAGAACCGGCTTCACGCACTGACGACCTGAAGTTGGACCTAAAGTTGGACCTGAAGTTGGACCTGAAGTTGGACCTGAAGTTGGACCTGAAGTTACCTCCTGACACTCTGGTCCTGCTCTTTTCCACAGACGTCGTCACATCAGCAGCGGCGTTTCCAGAACAAACCACCTTCATGCAACAAGAGCAAACTCACAACAAGCAGAAATCTCCGCCTGAAGCTGCAGTCATGCTGACGATGTTCCCAGCAGAGGTTCGGACAGAACCTTGTTCTCCTGGCCCACATCCAAACAAAAATGAAGCCAAAAAGACAAAAATCTGCTCCTGTGAAGTTCCCCCATGATGGGTCCATGAACATGGGTCCTCCAGACCCACTCCCAGGGGTACAGAAATATCTGATGACTCAGCTTTTGTTGGGTGTATAAGGGGGGGAGGAGAGGGGGACGGGACTGGTGGACAGCATTGTGGGCTGGACAAAACTATCTGCTTATCTGAGTATCAACAAGACCAAAGACATGGTGTTCGACTTCAGGAAGAAGAGGACCCCTCCACAATCACTGAGCATTCTAGGAGAGGAGGTGGAGGTGGTGGATAACTACAAGTACCTGGATGTTACCATCTACAGCAGACTGGACGGGAAATCCAACACAGACACTGCCCTCAGGAAGGAGCTGAGCAGATTCTACCTTCTGAGGACACTAAGGTCCACAGTCCTCGGAGTGAGGTGCTACCTCAAGTAGAGGAATGCAAGTATCTCAGTGTCTTGTTCAAGAGGGAGTGAAAATTAGATCAGGTTGTTTTTTGGCTTCATTTTGGTTGTCTAAGGTTGTATTTGTTGAATATAAGTCCGTCTATGACCAGATGATCTGTTTTATGTTCTTAGAAAAAACTAGCACCAAAAGAGTGGGTAAGAAAGTAGCACCCCATCCCCACGTCTGTGGTGCAATGATGTCCAAACACAACCAAAGCATGCCTTTAACAGCCACACAGCAGAGCCAGCACACAACCACGGCACATTCGGTGGGAGAGGACTAACTTTGGAACAGCGGGGGCGAAAACCTTGTTTGAAAACAGAAACACAGACAGAGAGAAGAGTACGAGACATTCAGTCATCAGAAACACAACGAGTCTGACGGAGAACAGGATGGATGATGGGAGTAAAGCTGCTGAACATATCCGGGCTTCAGACTGGGAGAACACAAACGTTCAGGGACTCTGGTGCCCATCCAGGTCCCTCTGGGCTGCGTGTTCAACTCCCTTCCACAAAACAAAGTTATACTCACACATTTAATATGACTTTTATTTCTTCTCAGGTAGTACAAAGCCAGGGTATTTCATGTTTCTTCCATCAAATTCATTTCCTTTGTTCATTTTCATCATTTTTTTCATTTTAGAACTTCAACCCATTCCATAAGAAGGGCAATTTAGTGTCTGTAAAGATTTATGTGAACCCTGTCCCAAAGCAAGGTCAACATCACTGGTCACATCACTATGGAAACATGAATTACTGACTGAGGAGTACCACAGGGCTCTGACCGTGAAACTGACAAATTGACACCGACAAATGTCAGTTTATATGCAGATGACACTCTGATTTATGGTCCCAATCTGTGTTTCATACTTCCAGGAGGATCATTTAGACTGTCATCATCAACCAGTCCAGAATCCAGGTTCTGTGATGGTCTGGGGTTGCATCAGTTTCCTTGTCGAAGCTCATTTCCACTTCTGTGAGGGGAGCATTAAAGCAGAAAAGTACTCTGCTGCCGCCAAGACCACATCAGCTCCAGAAAAGTCCAGGAATTTTTCAACAAGATCAAGATCAACCACGTTACAAAGACGTAACTGAGGAGGAAGACATTTCGGATCCTCCACTCGCCTTCTCCAGTCCTGACCCGTCCTTGAACCCAAACGTTGACCCTGTACTGCTGAATGTATCAAAATAACACCTGAAACTCTTCATAACTCGTCATCGTCGATGCAAGAAGACATTTAAGTGCTGTGAGAAGGAATGGAAACATTACAAATGGGTAAAAACATCAAATGTTTTCTTGGGAATGTGTTCATGTTGATGACCAAAAACAGGAAATAACTTTGGTTCAAACTGTCTGCGAAGAAATCAAAGTAATGTAAGATTAGAAATGTTTCTACAAAGCACAACAGTATTAATTATTCCTATTAAAAGAAAATTCACGGTTGTTGTCGTGTGTAATGTTTTAAATCGACGACCGAATTCTCAGTTTCAATTCCGGCTTTTGTGGAGAAGTTATAAAATATTCAGAGTGAGTTTGTGATGTCAGACTGAAAGGTTCAGGGTTTCTGAGCAGTCACTCCTACGTTGGGCTTATCCGTCATGTGTTCAGCTTCTCTTGGGTTTTTGGTTTAAGGGGTTTCTGGCACTGATTGTTCTGATGTTCCCACGTTTCTCCTTCTGTGATGTCACAGGTCAGCAGAGCGGAGACTAAACACAGTCTCATCTGGACCTCTGACGGGCCCGTTCACATCCATGTCACTCCTGGAGAAGCTCTGCTCTGCTGATCAACATGACAGGAAATGTTAACTGGAGTCTGATCATCAATGAGAGGGATGAGAAGTGATGAGCAGTGGAGATGCTTGGAAAACCTCCGCCGAGTTTCTGTTCCTGGCAACAAAAGGCTTAAAAGAAGATGAAACAGGGTCTGATCTATGATATTTGCTTTAGACTTCAGACTGTAGACTTATTTCAGTTATTTTTTGAGTTTGTGGGTCCAAGCTGGATCTGCGTCTCCTTCCTCTACGTTTAGATGTCACACAGTGATTCCAATCAAAATAACAGGATTGACCGAGCTTTGGCAGCTTTGCCAACAGTTCTGAGAACTTCCTGGAAATGTGGATAAAATCAAGGCTGCATCCAGCCTGAAGAGCTGCAACCTGCAGTTCCTGTTTTGACCACTAGGAGCTCAAAAAGAGTGTCCGTGTCCACTGACCTCCACATTTAAACGTGCACCTTTACCGTGGGGGTGTATCTAAGCATCTCAGAAAAACTCCAGGTTTTATGAGCGAGCGTGATTTAAAATCCCACGGACCTTCCTGGAGAGTGAAGGTGTGTTTGGAGGGAAAAGAAGCACGTTTCAACCGAAACGACGCCTCTCCAACTGTTAAGCACAGAGGTGGGCTGATCATGGTTTTAAGAACTGTTGCAAACGCTGACAGAAAGTTTCACCGATGATGGGCTGGATGATGCCATAACCGTAAACGTCCCAAAAACCTGCAGAAAAACAAGTCCAGCCGACAGAAGAAGACACTAGGAATCCTGTAGGAACTTTTAGCAGTAACCATGAATCATAAAAGTGTATCCCGTCAGGGACTGAAACTTTTGCTTCGTGTCCTTAACTTCTTTTCTTGTCTGCTTGGAAAAAGAAAAACAATCTTGCATGTTTCATTTTGTGCCTTTTTTTCCCACTTTGTTGCTCAGTAACAGGAACTGTGTCTCCATCAACTTCTGACGTTTTTTACCAGCTGCTCATGCCGCTGACGTGCGCTGATGGGGGATTTATTGAGGTACGGACTCGTCGCAGTGCATCCTTAGTACTAATGATTTAAAAAAACCTGCTTCTCTGCTTTTAAGAACCAGTTTTGCACTTCCTGTCATGTTTCTTGCTCTGCAGGTTTTACAGAACAAGTCATCGGGTCTGCTCGTCTCTACGTACCCGGTAGGCCGACCCGCCTGCATGGCCGCCATCTCTCTCAGAGTCTCCTCTGAGTAGAGTCCGATGGGGGAGTTATACTGCCTCCTCTGGGGGGGGCTGACCATCGCCGCTCTCCTCCCAGGACAGTCTCCCTCTACAGGCCCGGAGGAGGCATTGCAGGCCGACGGGCGGCCGTTTACCTGCACCGACTGAGGCGGCAGACGAGGGGCAGTCAGGGGAGGAGACAGGAAGGGGAGGGAACAGAGAGTTTTGGGTAACAACTATAAGTATTGAATCAATGTGATTAATGAGCACAATTACATTTGCATTTTACTAGTATTTTATACTTTTTGTGGATGATTGCCTATAAATTTGTTAATTTCAAAACTACAGACACAGTAAGTGAAGTTTATTTTATCTTCTGCAGTTATTCTTTAATCAGGAGCATTACTGAGCGTTATGTAAAATTTTCTGCACAAGTTCAACTGTCAAAATATGTTTTTCCTTTTGACCTCCCATCTTGATAAAGTTCCTCAGAAAGGCCTCTGTGTTACTGTTGAGGGTTGAATCTCAAACAGGAAACCGTCACTGAAGGTTTAAACCTCTGCAGCATCCAGGCGTGGAGCCAACCCTGGTTTGCTCTCCTTCCTGGTCCCTCTCTCGTTTTCTCTCAGTCTCCTCTGGCATGATGTCCGCTGAGGCTCTGTTAGCTGGTTTCACCATCACTGAGCTGCGAGATGATGCCTTTAAGGTTGTCCCAAGAGCCGACCGGTAGTCTAACTTTTCAGTCTTCTTTGTGTGGTCGACTTCTTCTTCTTACGTTGGCTGTTCTGATAGAAGGGACAGAGGACTCTGAGAGCCTTTGGGCCCTCAGGAGGCCCCAAAAAAATGATACGGCAGCATCCTCAACATGGGATGGTCCAGGGCTGTGTCATTTCTTCTCCGAGGTGGTCCAGATCCCCCATCCTACCTCCAGTGACGTAGGTCTTTTGTCTTTTGTGCTGCTTTAAGACACTGATGCTTTGTGTTTTCTTTTATTCATTTAGCTTAGGTTTAAAGAGGTGATTTTATTTTGAAAGCCCCTCACTGTCACACCAGTCATCACTGCACCCTTTTTGGAAAAAAAAACAAAAAAAAAACAACCTTACTTTGGGCTGCAATACTTTCTACCACGAGGGGGCGACAGAGTACCATGTTCAACCAGTGGGACAAAAACCACATTTGACTTCAGTTTGAAGATCCGTGCGTGCGTGCGTGCGTGCGTGTGCGTGTGTGGGACCCACTTAGGATTTAATTTGTACAAATCAAGGGCACAATCAAATTTTTAAAGGTACACAGAGAAGAAAGTCAAAGAATGAAGAAGTGTCAGCAGTCTGGTACAGTAATGAGAAAATAAGAGTTCTGATCAGTCAACAGCTGATTGTTTCATGAGACCATGAGGATGGAAGTGAGTGGAGCAGACCTCTTGAAGAAATGGATGAAGGGTGGAGTTACCTGCTGGTGAGGGATCATTGGAATCGCAGCGTCCATTCTCGGCGTCGCCACGACAACGGGGCGTTTGGACCTACAGAAAGAAAACAGTGATGTACATGTTGAAGGAAAGAATGTGTGTTGATGCACTGCTGGAACACATGACACTTCATTAGAAAATCTGCAAATGTTAAGAAGTATTTATATGTATTCATGCTCTTCTGCTGCTCCTGTGAAGTCACAGCAGCCAAATCCAGGATATAAAACGGAAAGTAGATGCACGGACAAGCAGGGAGGAAGAGAAAGATGAAGCCTAACCAACCAAGGGTGAAGGAGACGCAGGTGGGAGCAATCAGGGAAGGTTGAGCAAATTAAGTCCAACAAGAAATAAACACAGAAAGTCACAGATTTTCAAAATAAAACAAGAAACAATCATAAATGCAAAACTAAACCTAAAAAAAACAAGTACAAAACAAAAGAACCCTTCCAGGCCCGTTCGATCTGCCCACGACGAGGGAAATATAAAGATAAAGTAAACCGCATGACTATACGCGATGTTGTGTCATCATATACCATATTAATACAAGCTTCTTCTCCAGATGTTCCCTCCATCTCTCTGACGGCCTCGTTACGTCGCTGTGGTCAGTCTGTTTCATGTTCAGAGCTGCGTTATTACACATTCTTGGTTTGAAATGTAAATAAGGAAATAGTGAAGAATTAACGGCGAAACGGCACAAAGGCAACTTTTGAGTCAACTGTCAATTAAATGTAAGCCCCTGAAAAAGGAGTTTTTACACGTCAAAAAGAGATAATTAATGTGTTTTCTCAAATAAAAACAACAAATCATCCATAAAGATCTGAATTTTTACTGACATTTTAATGTCCATGAACCGGTCTAAACCTCTAAGCTGTTTTGTGCCTGACAAGATAATAGAAATGTTTAAGTTTAGTGGCTGAAAGGATGAACTGATTATCGTCTGCTTGAAGGAGAAATCAGTTCATCAGCTTATCATTGTCACTCTTAAATTAAAATTAATTACTTAAAAGGTTCAGCTGTCAGCTGGGGACACAATGATTTAATGAATTATTTCATCAGAAATATGCGCTCAATACCGCTGGAAGCACTAAATGTGATGTAATAACTGTACTTTGGATAATCCGTGATGGGTTTCTGACATGATGTCCATTTCCACGCCTAAACTGTGGTTTAAGAACAACCCTGAAGAATAAAAACTCAGAAATTCACTTCAAAACACAAGACTGACGTCTCAGAAGAGCTTTACAATCATTTATAGATAGTCAGAACCTTCGGGCAATCCTAAGTACCTCCTTACTGTTTCCACAGGATTTAAGAGGGTAACCGTCAGCTCATTTTATAAAGACCTCCATAAAATCGTCTGTTTTGGTGTTTTGGCATCAAGCACAGTGGTGGAGGGCTGATGGTCTGGGGCTGTTCCAACCCTGCAGTCACTGACTGGACCATGAACTCCTCTGTAGACCAGAGCTTTCTAAAGTGAGGACTTCTGTCTGACAGGTAAAGACTGGTTGAGACCGAGTCATGTGACATGAAATAATCCCAAACACAGCAGCAGACCGGCATCAGAATGAGGAAAAATAAAAGCATCCAGGTCTTGGAACATTCTGGTCACCTCCCCTGACTGGGGCTTCGGTCAGGCCTTTCACAGGTGCAGCAATCTGCTCTTACTTGGTCATGGTGAGCGCTAGGCTGTGATGGGCCATCTTGATCTTGTTCTGGGCCTCCAGGTGGGTCATGCTCTCGGTGCTGACGCCGTCGATGGCGACGATGACGTCGCCCTGGATCAGGTTGCCCTGAGCTGCCTTGCTGCCCGGAGTGATCTGTCCAAACACAAAGACATCCAGGTTTGTGCTTATGTGGAGCTTCAGGACTGTGGGTTAAATGTGCACCAGGCCACGGGTCAGCGCACACGTCACTCTGCATTGTTAAATCACTTTATCATGGAAAGATAACTCGGAGAAGATTTTCCATGAAACAATCAGTCAAATGGGAAGAGAATTAACAAATATGATGATCGGTCCGTGCAGGCTTCCTGTGATCTGAAAATCCTCCTCGGGAGTGGAGACCCGACAGGACCATTACACGACAGCTGCACACCAAAACAAAGATCGGACCCGGAGTCTGACGACCTAGAACTGAACGAACGAGGCAGGGACAGGGTGCGAGAGGCAAGGCAAGTTTATTTGTATATCACATTTCAACAAGGCAATTCAAGGTGGCATCAAGAAAAGAGAAAGTAAAGAAAAAAAGAAAAACGATTACGAGTTACAGTGCAGTGGCAGAATAAAGAGAAGTTAGACTTAAGTTAGAGTTAACTATGAAATTAACATCACTTAAATTTAAATTCAGATGGTTTCGATTATTCAATCAGAGGCAGCTGTAAACAAATGAGTTTTAACCTCGATTTAAAGGAGCTGAGGGTTTCAACATTCCTGCAGTTTTCTGGAAGTTTGATCCACATCTGTGGAGCATAAAAGCTGAATGCTGCTTTTCCATGTTTGGTTCTGATTCTGGGAACACGGAGCAGACCTGAACCAGAAGACCTGAGAGGTCTGGATGGTTGATATGGCGACAACAAGTCTCAGATGCATTTTGCTCCTAAACCATTCAGTGATTTATAAATGACCAGAAGTAGTTTTAAGTCTATTCTCTGAGGTGCAAGGAGCCAGTGTCAGGACCTCAGAACTGGAGAGATGTGGTCCCTCTTTCTTAGTTCTTGTGAGAACACGGGCAGCGAAGGAAGTGTCCTAGGATAGAACCTTGGGGAACTCCACTTATAATTTTTGTTGATTCGGATGTAAAGTTACCTATTGACACAAAGTAGTCCCTGTCCTTTAAGTAAGACTCAAACCAGTCAAGTACTGTGTCAGAAAGTCCGACCCAATTCTCCAATATACCATGGTCAACAGTGTCGAACATCTGCCCCTTTCAATGACGTCGTAACACATCACCGCCATCAGGGCAAAGTAGAAACTATAACAATAACATCATGAAGACAAAGACTTTGGACATTATTAACACATTTATAGACAAATAACCACACGGTGCTGTGGCTTAGCTGGTTAAAGTGCCTTGTAAACAGGAGATCCTGGGTTCAAATCCCAGCAGTACCTGTCTGTTTCCTTCCTGTCATGACAGTACTGGCTCTTGGAGACCACGGACCTGTGACTAGTGTGTCTGTCGTGGTAATTTGTGTTTAAACTGGCTTGGTTCAGCCACTGATGGTCAAAGTATCATAACATGTAAATATTTATTTTGATACTTTTGCCATCCATCAACTTCCAGGTTCAGTACATGGGAGCAGCAGCCTCAGCAGCGAGGCCCAGACCTCCCTCCTCCAGCTCCACTGGGAGGAAGCCAAGGTATTCCCTGGCCAAACAGGAAATATAATCTTTCCAGCGTGTCCTGGGTTTGCTTTAGGGCATCCTCTCAGCTGGACATGCTTGAAACATCTCTCCAGGGATGTGTCCAGGTGGCTTCCCAACCAGATGCCTGAAGCACATAAACTGGTTCCTCTGGAAGTGGAGAAGCAGCGACTCTACTCCGAGTCTCTCCCGGATGACTGAACGTCCCAGTCTATCTCTAAAGGTAAGTCCAGCCCCCTGCGGAGGAAACCCATTTCAGCTGCTTGTATTTGAATTCTCATTATTTCACGCGTTACTCACAGTTTATGCTCATCAGGATCCAAAGAAAACACCCATGGCTGAAATGTTCCTTTTACTAAACACAAAGAAGTTTTCATGTTCACACATGTTCAGATCATTTTTGTCTTTATTTATGTTTTAATAGGAAAACATTTTTAATTTGTGGAAAGTAAGTTTGCTCTTTAAGGATGGAAAACACTTCAGCCACGTGAACAAAGTGCTGAAAAGCCAAGACAAGTCAAGACCTCTGATTTACTGGATCCACATGAAGAATAAAACTCTCTTAATGTAACAGAGGGACACAATTACATCAAAGTTGTTACAATTACAACAAAGCTGGATTTTCTGGGCTCATATTTGTGTGCCCACACAGCTAATAATCACATATACTAACAATTCCAGTCTTGTTTCCGCCTCCACAGCACAGAAACAGCTCTTTTGAAAAATGACCAATGACCTTTTGAAGGCAGCTGACTCTGGTCTGGTGTCTCTCATACACGTCTTGCTTGGTTCTCCTTATATCGCTCTGTCTGCACTCAGTTCATACAACTCAAGTCTCACATTTTAAATTAATTCCCCGTCCCGGCCGGTGTGCCCCATGGCCTGGTCCTAGGGCCCCTTCTGGCCATCATCTATGTACATATTCCATAAGTATAATATCAACTTCTATGCAGACGACACCCAGTTCCACATCTCCTCCAAACCCAACTCCTCACTTCCATCTACCTCCCTCTCTGACTGCCTTCAGGAAATCAAAACATGGTTCTCCTCAAATTTTCTCAAACTTAAAAGAAATAAACCAGAAGTTCTACTCGTCGGCATGATCTCCACTTTAACCAAATCACACAGTCCCTCCATCAACAGCTCCTCCATCCTCCCTGCCCTCAGGTTAATATACCCTAGAGCCCCTAAAAGATCATAAACCTGAGATTAGGCCATATCAACATCATCCGGTCAGCTAGTTTCCTCCTCCAAAACATCACCTGACTGCGTTCAACACATTACACCTGTTCTTCAACAGCTCCACTGGCTCCCAATAAACACAGAATCAGTTGACTGTATTACTATTATTGGTTCTTTTAGTGGACAGTGTGCAGCACCGTCAGCGGCCCCGACTCCCTCTCCTCCATCACCTCGGAGCCTCCCGCTCCTCTCGTCCTGCATCTGTTTGCTGACTTCGGCCGGTTTCGGGGTCGCTCAGCTCCCAGCTTGTTTTGTCGCAGGCAGCTGGATTAAACCGAACTAAAGTGGAGCGCTTCACTCAGGAAGCTGCTCACCGAGCTCGAACAATGTGACGTTTGTGCGGGCAGCAGAGTGGCCTAGTTTTCCCAGGAGCCATTCACACTGACCCACGAACACAGAACGCACCACATGGCCTCACATTTCTGATGAATTGAGTTGGATCACACAAACAGAGTCACTGCTGACAGACAGATTCAACACTGCTGACCTGTCACCACTGTGCCAGTTCTGCATCCACCTGTGATCAGTTTATGTACATTTGCATGTCTTCGCTGTCCTTTTACGTCACTCTGTAGTCATTCTTGTGATCAAGGTGCATTCTTCTTTTGTTTTTTTCATAATTTTTGACATTTTTGTGGTCATATTTGACTCTTATTTGTTCTGATCTTGTTTCCATTAGTGGTCATTTTGCGTCACATGTGTCGAGGTTTTGTGTCTTATTGTGTAAACGTTAATATCTACATATCTACACGCCCTTTTTATAACATATTGATGATTTGTTTTTGAAACGTTTATTACTATTCTGTAATTACCCTGCAATAAAAGCACCAAAAACTAGATATGGTACAGACACTAAACAGATCCCTTGAGTGCTGAAGCGGTTGTAATTACGTTGACTGGCCTCTAGGGGAGGTAGAGAGAAGATTTACATTTTTGATTATAACCTGAGAACAGTACGGGTTGGAAAATAAATAAATACATTCCCCAGTTCCTTTCCAGTCCCAAAATCCAACCCATTCAATCCTACCAAATTCCTCTTTAAAATGTTTTGCACAATTTTCAAAAGAAAATTGAAAGTAAAAACAAACAAACAAACAAACAAACAAACAAACAATTGAAATAATTTTGAGAAAATCAGTTAAATCAATTAAAATTCTACATCCATGGCAACTGGAACAAAGATAAAGTGCACTAAGAGACCTCTGAGACTGGTTCTGGGTTGGTCTGGAGGGTTCCGGGTTGGTCTGGAGGAGTTCCGGGTTAGTCTGGAGGAGTTCCGGGTTGGTCTGGAGGAGTTCCGGGTTGGTCTGGAGGAGTTCCGGGTTGGTCTGGAGGAGTTCCGGGTTGGTCTGGAGGAGTTCCGGGTTGGTCTGGAGGGTTCCGGGTTGGTCTGGAGGAGTTCCGGGTTGGTCTGGAGGAGTTCCGGGTTGGTCTGGAGGGTTCCGGGTTGGTCTGGAGGGTTCCGGGTTGGTCTGGAGGAGTTCAGGGATGAAGCTCAGTAAACTACCCCCATTTGAAGGCTCCCAGCCAGGACAAACCAGAGGACTCCAGCTGGTCTGGTTCTGGATCACCTCTGGCAGCAGCTGCATCCTCTGGTTGAGAGACCTTCTCCTAGGACCGTTTAAGGACTGACCGGAACACTACCCAACACCGTCCAGTACGGGTGTGCCAACAAAGCTCTGCTAGTCTTCGTTGTTCATATCTTGGGAGTTAAACGGGATTGAAACTTCTTCTTCCTTCCTCTGATTTCACACTTTCTGTCAGATCAGATGGATTTCTGTTCCGTCTGTGTTTCGCAAAGTCACAGTTTCATAAAAAGGGCAGAAAAACAAACGTCTCCCCAGCGCTTTGCGGTTAAAGTCCTCAGCATCATAACCAGACAGTGTTAATGAAAAGTTATCAGAAGATTTGGGATTTGTCAAACAGTTGGGCTTTGTTACCAGCAGTTAAATGTGTTGTAGATGTAGTTCAAACTTTAAGAAACCAATGATCATTGTGGCAGTCTGTCAGTGCCTGTAAAATGTGGTAAAGTTTCATCCAAGACGTTTGATGGCTGTTGAAGACGTTCAACTGCGGGTTGCTGCTGTTGGGCCCCTAGAAACCACCACCATTAAAGAAACTTCATGTCTGATTTTGGTCTTTTTGTATCTCTGCTTGGTGATTTTGTCTCTTTTTAGTCACGTCAGCCGTCACGTCTCAGACAATCTCGAGGAAACACCAGGGGACATTGGACCTGTGTTTTATATGATGTGTAAATCCACAGATGATGTTTTCAGCGACAAACAGCACTGATACAGAAGCACGCTGAGCAGGAAGTGATGTCACAGTTTTTCTTCTGCCAACCTTCTACAGGCTTAAAAAAGTGAATCTGGACTTCATCAGGATCACTGAGCCGACAGCTGTGACTCCGACAGTCGATGTGAACTGAGACGACACAGCAGCTGAAAGGACCAGTGGGTCTGTGTGAGAGACCTTCAGAGGCTAAAAACAGCACCCTGCTTGTCAGCAGCAGCAGCCGCCTGCTGCCACACTGCAGCCCTGTGTGTGTGTGTGTGTGTGTGTGTGTGTGTGTGTGTGTGTGTGTGTGTGTGTGTGTGTGTGTGTGTGTGTGTGTGTGTGTGTGTGTGTGTGTGTGTGTGTGTGTTAAAACGTGGTCTGTATGCTGCTGGCTTCATTGTAGTGATAAGGAAACCTGGGAGGCAGGAGGCTCTGTGATGTCAGATTATTCCAGTTTTCCAAATGTATTTCCCGTTTGACTTCTCTTGCCTAATCTTCCCTGATTGATTCCACCTGTGTCTCGTCAGCCCCAGAGTGTATATGTAGTCTTGTCGTTCCGCCTTTCCGCCCGCCTGCATCAGTTTCCACACTGCAGATCAAAGAGGTTTTGTCCAGTTCTTCTTCTACGGTCTGAGGTCATTTTATCTAACTGTTCATTTCAAGTCATTTGTTCCAGTTGTTTGTTTTCTCTTTAATCATACGGTTTTAAAAAATCTGTCAGCATCAATCGTGCATTAAGTGAGGCTTCTCCCTGATTTTCCAGCCTTAATGCTGCAGTCTGATAAAAGTGTGGTCGTCTGTGTCCACGTTTGTCCTCTCCGCTGTCTTCACAGGTCGGTTCCATTTCTGCCGGGCTACCAGCTGAAAACTGACCTCCGCTTTAACTGCACCCCACTATAAGTGACCCCCCCCCCCCCCCCAAATGACATCCAGACCAGTTGTGCATCTCAGGTCTCTGCAGGTCTGAGGTCTGCTTTGGGGTTCCCGGACGCGAAGGCGTGTGGGATCCCCGGGTCGAACTGAGCATGTGCAGGTGTGACAGGGTGCAGAGGGGTCGCGCTCCGAGCACTTACTCAGCTCAGTGTGTTACAGCGGGAGTCGAGTTACCAGCTGCTCGGCTTTCACGCAGCCTGTAAAACGGCTCAGAGTAGATGTCAGCTGTCCGAGGACGGCTGAGTTACACACAAACGCTAGTCTGCCCCTCTTTTACCCCGTCTTCCCAAAGGAACAATGTGGAGCTTATTTCACAGTGCCTTTATTTATGCATTTAACCAAAGTGAAGCCAAAAAGGGGGAAATATTAATAAATAGTAATTGTTATAGTTAATAATGTGGGCAATACTAAGTACTGCCTTATTCCTTCCATAGGATTTGAGAGGGTAAGTACCAGATCATCAGCAGGTCTGCACACCTCCATAAAAACAGATGTTTAGGGTATACCCTTGATCCAGAGGTCTAGGGTATTCAGGTGTGTGAAAACATAATACCAACAAGGAAAGACATCAGCAGCTGCAGCAGATCAACCTGGAAAAGGTTATGAAACCATTTACAACAATACATAGTGAAGCATTGTACAATGAAAAAGATTATTAAAGTGGAAAACATGATGGCTGTGATGATGGTGGGGTTTTTTTTTAAAATAACTGTTCTCACATCTTACATGCTGCCAGGTGGATCTGCTGCGTGTAAACTGATGTGGTTTAGCTGCAGTCCAGCACCAAAATACACTCGTGTGTATCTTTAGTGTAGCGGGAGCGTCTAAAGGGCATCGTGGTTCTTGTGTGAGACCACGATCTTTGACGAGAATGGCAGCGATCGGCGGCGGCTGGCGCGGCGTCTTCAGATAACTGCGCTCCACCCCCCAGATTCTGGTCTTGTTGTTGACCCTTGTGTTCAGTTTCTCGTCCACAAATGTGTCTGCAGTCTCCAGCTGCCTTCAGCACCGACTCGCAGCTCGTTTCAGGTTTCAGTCTCGGTGCAGCAGGAACCAACGAACCCTCCAGAGAGGTCTCAGAAGCTCCTTTCCAATCCAACCGTCAACAACGATGAGACCAGGAGGAAAATTCAATCCAGTGAAATTCTCATTCAATCTCATCATAAGACAGAAAACAGAAGCCTTGTCAGGAACGCCAGGAAAACTGTGAAGATGAAACCCATCCCTGCCTGACACCAGAACACTTCTGCGCGACGCGCTGCTGGTTTCACGGTCTGGAGCCAGCAGGTACTGTTTCACTGCTTCATCCTCGAATCATCCCAAACCGCTAAACCAGAACCTGAACTGTCAACCCGAGCTCAGACTAATCCCTGCCGAGACCCGGGACCTGAGAGGACTCCCCTCTGAACGCTGCACTCTTCTCAGAACGAATACGTCTCTGAACCGGACGCGACTTGTGCAGCCACAAGTTTAAACTTTGCATCTATTTATAAATAATTTATAAGTGTAACATTGATGTGATTCTTTAATGTTCTTGTTGCTGAATCCAACCGCAGAGCAGCATTTGATCAGGTGGTAGAGAGCAGGGTTCCAGCCTCGGATATGACCCGTCTGTGCTGGGACCCATAGAGTCAGCAGGAATTCGGTTTTAATCAGGACTGACAGGAAACGCCTCCAGATCGCTGCTGTGAGCGACGCAGGCGTGTTTCAGTCGCTTCTACTCTCCGTGGCTGCGTGAAGACCAGGTCCTCTGGTAGATGCATGTCTGGTACAGGTCATGTCTGAAGGTCACCTTTTGACCCTCAGTCACAGGAACTGGAACCAGCAAACTAAACTGTTCAGGAAGAAACCCAACACCATCTCCAGCAAAAACCACACAACATCAAAACATCATCCCCTGCTAAACCACAGAGGAGGCAGCGGTCATCAGATCTACAGAGCTCCTGGATGCTGAGCAGCTCTGATCCAGACATCCTGAAGTCACTGCTACCAAAGAGCTTCAACCAGCAGGCAAACTCGATTTTCGCTTGTTTACAGCTCGCTGCAGGGTGATGGCAAACGTGTATCTGGATGATTTAACTGATCGTATCATAAGCCAGGGAAGGAAGATCCCGTCTAGAGCTCAGTTCAAAAGTCTGTTTTCTGCATGGAGAAGACAACATGAAGGTACGGAGCTCTTCCAGACCAGAGTCCATTCTGTTGGTTCTCCTGTTCTCTGTTGGCTGCAGAGTAAAAGAAGAGCTAAAACTACAACGGGCCAGAGTCCAGTAAAGATGGCACAAATCACAGCCTAAAGTCATTAAAGTCATGGGTAAAGTCAGAATCCCCCCCCCTCTCTCTCTCTCTCTGGAACTTTTCCACCCATCCATCCATCCATCCGTCCACCCATCGGTCCACCCGTCCACACATCTCTCTATCCATCCATCCATCCGTCCAACAGTCCATCAACTTATCTGTCCATCCATCTGTCCGTCCACCCATCTTTCCACCAGTCCACCCGTCCATCCGTCTCTCCATCCATCCACCCGTCCATCCGTCTCTCCATCCATCCACCTGTCCGTCTGTCCGTCCACCCATCTTTCCACCAGTCCACCCGTCCATCCATCCATTTATACCCGGGGTAAATCTATACAGGAGTCTGCAGACTCTGTCTGCTGTTCCAGGGGATTTTTAAGAGATTTTCCCATTCTATTTACAGCAGGGTGTTTTCATGGTCACTTGACTCCACCCCTCTTATCAGGAGGGTGTGGCACTTCAGAGATCTGTCCTGCTTTGTGTTTCCACCTCACATCTGGACACACGAGAGCTGCTCCTCCAACTCTGATACAAGGTCTCATCAGATGAGACTGAACCTCACAACACGATAGAACAAACCACAAACGAAACTGCCCAGCAGAAATTGTCCACAGAAACATTCAAATAATCTTCCAGATAATTCACCCAAGAATCATCCAGAGAATCCTCTAGAGATTCTACTTGAGTTCTCTTGAACATCTACCAAGGAACCCCCAGAGAGTTCTTCAGAGAATCCTCTAGAAAACCTTTCATAGAAACCTCCAGAAAGGCTTCCAGAGCCTCAGAGCCTCAAATCAGCAGGTCAGTGAAAACATCTGCAGAAGAACAAAAACATCAACGGCAAATCAAATTCCAGCTTGATGCACGTCTAGATGCAGAGACATGAACGGGCCAACATGAGTCTCAGAACAACCATGGCGGGACATCAGACCCCCGAAACGACCACGAACAGCAGAGCTGTGTGGGTTGTGGTGGATTTTCTACCTGAATGAGTCTGGATCTGCTGTTGGACAGGACTCCACACACCTGCTGTCAGAAGATTTCAGAGCTTCTCCATGGAGAAGCAAACAGAAAAGAAACACCTGTGAACATGTGGCAGCAGTTTCCAGACTGAAATAACCCGACGGGCCGCACTGGAGACCACAGCAAAGGCCAAGGATGCTACAGGTTCTCCGGTGATAACGGACAAAACCGAAGAGAACAGTAGGACCATTCCCTCCGCCAGGCTCTGAAACCAACACCAGCCCCAGTTTTAGACCACCGGCTCTGCTTTCAGGGGCCACGGAGCCACCCTGGAGGCCTCACATGGAGCTCAGGTCCAGCCAAAGTTTACTCCACAACACACCCTCCAACCAAAAGAAGCTCCCGGGCAGGAGACCAAGAACTTTACAGGACGGTACCACAGTTATTCTGGCAGCTCAGTGCATCACACATCCCAAAGCCTGACGTGTTTGAAGACGTCTCTCTTTCCTGCCACACAAAAATGTTGCTGCAAAAGTTTTTGTTCTCGAGTATTTCACCAAAAAGAAGTTGTTTCTGAGATGAATATTCAAGAAAAGCAGCGTAAACCAAGTGTGCAGCTTCATTTACAGTCACTGCAAGTGTACAAAAATAATAAAGTAATCAGACTGCAGTGGGTCTGAGTGTATGATGCAACCCAGACAAAACCTTTCACCGTTCTTTTATCTGTTTAACAACCCCAGATCAATCCCAGGATGTTGGTTGGGTGACCTCTGCGAAAGCAGATGTTTTGGCAGCTGGCTGGTCTTGAGCGCAACAACACAATGCCAAGAGGAAAAGACATCAGCAATGATTTTAGAGAAGCAAATATTACAGCATATTAACCCGGAAAGGTTAAGACATCGTTTCAAAACTATTAAGAGTTCTACAGTGAGAAGATTATTCACAAGAAGACAAACTTCAGACATCTGTCCCTCTGCTTAGACTTGGATGCCCCAGCAGATTTACCCCAACATCAGACCCAAGAGCTCCAAGAGCTCCATCTCAGATCCTTTATGTCCAGAAATGAGTTTGGAGAAAACCAGCTGAAACACCTCAGACCCACTGTCAAGCACGGCGGTGGAGGGATGACGCTGTGGGACTTTGCATTCATAGACCCTGGATACCAGCTAGACTGAAACTGGGTCCTGATCAGAAACACAGCAGCAGATTCACATCAGAGTGATGGGGGGGGGGGAAGGGATTGGTAGGACCTGGTCAAAGTCCAGACCTGAACCTGGATGAGGTGCTGTGTAGAGGTGAATGTCCAGAAACCTCAATGACCTGAAGCAACGTTGGAAAGAAGAACGGACCAGAATTCCTCCAGAACCACGAGACACTGAAGAAGTCAGTACTTTTTTTTTTTTTTTTTTGCTAACATTATTTTGTATTTTCTTTGCTTCATTTTTGTTAAATAAATAACATCATGGTTAAAAACAAAACTGTTGTGTTTTTTTATCTGAAGTTGTTTTAAGACCCAGTAGAATCAAATCCTTTTCATTATATTTAGCTTTAATCTGACAGCTGTATGAAAGAAAGGACCGGAGAAGAGGCGGGACTTGCATCGCCGCCGCCGCCAGACTGAAACCATTTGGCTGACAGGACTTCGCATCTCTATCCTTCTAAATAGATCCACAAATCGTTTTAAGGAGGTCGTTGTAGGCAGAAACTTACATCAGGTGTAAACGCGACAGACACTTGAGGAGCTCAAACTGAGACGGTCCTAACCTGAGGCCAAGAAGGACCCGGTGGAGCTGCACCAGAAAAAAGGGATCTTTTTGACGGTTTTGTTCCAGGGGTTTCTTACCCTGGAGATGGTCAGCGGCATGTTGAAGTCCTTCCCTCCCTGCAGCCTGAAGCCCCAGGGCCCAGGGCCGGGCAGCGTCACCATGTAGGCGCTCATTCTTCCAGACAACAAGAAGATCCTCCAAACGTAAATCTGGTTTAGGAGTTCACAGCGGCTGGAGAGGTTCTGGCTCTGAAAGAGGGCAGACAGAAATGAGGTGAGGCAGGTGACGGCAGGTGACGGCAGAGCAGCAACCAGGTGAAATCCACGAAACGAAGGACAGATGAGAAAAGAGCCGCAGCTGAGCGGCAGGAGGAAGACGGACCTGGCTGCTCGGAGCTGAAGGGACAGCCTAAGAATAGACGGAGACTGCTCTGGGGCATTGTGTTGGTGTGGGTGGGGGTGACGGGGTGAGGCGGGGGAGGGGGTGGACTTATATGGCGTGAAAGGGGACACCTGGTATGCCAGGCTCGCCGTGATTCACCGAGGCGAATATAGACCCAGAAGATTCTTCTAGACCCCCCCCCTCCTCCACCAGTACACCGTACTGTACAGGGTCTCCCTCAGACCCAATTAGGACCAACGTCAGGAAACATCTCGTTATCTCCGCTGCGATAAAGCTCAAAGGCCAGTGTCTCTGATAGTGAAAGGTCAGCGGGAGGAGAGTTATTCCAGCGCGTCCCATCAGGCCCGGCAGGACGCCACAGACTGTATAAGGAGACAAACCCGCTGTGATGTCACCCACATCTGACGGGTACCTGGCAGGAGCTGACTCCGCCCAACCCCGGCTGGCCCAAAAACGGGCAGAACAAACAAACCTCAGTCAGCTGGGACACGCCCGCCTCAATTCAATAAGATGCTGGCGGGCATCACCTCAGATTGATTCGGACTGAACCGGTCATCGTTTCAGATTTTAGTCTGAGCTGAACCAACGCCACTGGACGCCATCCAAGCCCCACCAGGACCACAGCGGCCATCCAGCCTATCCTCGGACATGCAAGGGGGCTGGAGCAGCAGAGCGGACAGCAGGGGCGGCAGGACTGACCTGGACCCCTTCAGGCTGACCTCTGCCAGGACCCGGCTCTGAAAACCGCTGAGGATCCCGGTCAACTCAGTCCTCATTCCCGCTTCAGCAGCATCGTGTCAGAGGTCCTTTAGGCAGAAGCAGAGAATCCAGATGTTCATCAAACTTATAATACCTAACTGTGATTGACAGAAGGTGCCTGCGTCCCATCTGGACCAGACCTGTTCACCCCCCCCATTTACGACACGGAGTACGAGAAAATCCTGCGGGTGACATCACAGGGGGTGTGTCCAGCTCTTCTTCTATAGTTTCTGATGTTCCACACGCGCAGCAGTAGAATGTCAAGTTAGTGGCCCTTTATTTTAGTAGTTGTTACCAACAAGCAGTTGTTACCACACACACACACACACACACACACACACACACACACACACACACACACACACACACTTCAGATCTGTCAGCATGTCAGAGGTTTTATTTAAAGAACCAGAAACACTTCTGTTTTTCATAACACGCTGTGACCTCTGACCCTCCGGAGCAGCAGCTGGAGAACAGCTTTTGTATTCAGAACTTCTGGTTCCAGCAAATCCAGAGACCCACATGAAGCCCTCTGAGCTTCAGCAAACCAACGACAGCCTCGTGTCACCAGTAACTCCTCTGGTCGCTGTCAGATCTGGTCTCACAAATGCCCCCCACGGAGTGTCTGAAGATGGTTTTGAAGCTCGATGGTGGGAGTTCTGGTTGACACCGACCTGGAAGAACTTGACTCCAACCAACCCCCCTCAGTTAAATCAAAAATGGACAAATGGGCAGATTGAACAAGCCTCTGTCAGATGGATCATGGCCACCTCTAATCAGTTACCATAAGCTCTACCAACCACTAGGGTCTGGAATCATTGATGTGCAGTTCCTCTACCGACCACCAGGGTCTGGATCCAGGCCTTTGGTTCCTCTACCAACCACTAGGGTCTGGATCTAGGCCTGCGGTTCCTTTACCGACCACTAGGGTCTGGATCCGGGCCTGCGGTTCCTCTACCGACCACTAGGGTCTGGATCCAGGCCTGCAGTTCCTCTACCGACCACTAGGGTCGCGATTCAGGCCAACAGTTCCTCCCTTCTGCAGGCCAGAGATTCCAAGGCTTCCAGAACTTCCAAAACTGCATGCCGCCCTGCAGTCCCACCCTCTGACCACCCCAGTGTTTACCTCCACCTGTCTGTAGATGTCTGCTGGATATCTACTGACATCCTGTGGGTGACATCACAGAGCGTTTGTCCAGTTCTTTTTGTAAAGAAATCAGCCGTAACTTGGAAAAAAAGAAAACAAACTTGCCTAAACATAAATTTGTGGTTTTAAATTGTTTCCCCAAATTCCTCCCATGTGACATGTGCAGGTTTCTCTCTGCAGGACCGGCAGGCGGATCCCGGAGCAGCCAGATCTGTCCGCCTCTTATATCAGCATCTAAGTTTAGATGCTGTTGTGGCAGCGAGGAATCTGACAGAGACGCTGCAGAGGTCTCTCAAACCCCGAGTGGTCAAAGCTGAGGATTTCACACTTCTCAGCCGGGATTGATAGATCTGATCAAGTCATCAACAGCTGTCTACTAAATTTATTGCCATGACACGGAGAACAGACCAAAGAGAGCCCTTAATTATTATTATTCTCTTCAAAACGGTGTAGAAGTCCTACCTTTTTACACCCAAACGTATGTGTTGAAACATAATCAAACTCCTGTGATGGAAGTGGGTCTTATCAGGCAAACGAGAAAATATTAGTTTATTTTCTTACAATTATGTGGGAAACACTAAGTACTCCCCAGGTGCTAGGATTTAAGAGGGTAAGTTGCTACCATGGGGTGTTAATCACCATCAGCAGGTCATCAGCAATGTTGGAAAAAGTAAAATACATTCAAGACATTTGCCAACGTTCCCAGGAGTGGATGTCCCAGCAAATCCCAGCAAAGACTTCTGGAAAAAGATGAAACCAGAGTGGAGTTGTCTGACCTCAATGCCCATCACCATGTTTGGAGAAAAGCAAACACAGCAGCAAAATTATATCAGGACGTTGAAAAATCAATAACTTCAGGATTAAAGTCCAGGTCCAAAGTCTGGACCTGAACCTGAAGGTGGATTTGCAAGGTTTTGACTCAGCGGGGTACTTAGTATTCCCACGGTTGTTTTTGTCTTTTTGGATTTGTTTTTGTTAAACTAATAATGGCACAGTGAAAAGGGTTATACATAACTGTTTGTCTGAGGTTGTATTTGTTTACTACTAAGACCCACTATAATCAGATTTGTACCGATTTAAAACTGGAAAACCTGAAAGGCCTCAAGATATGGAAAATTCCAATTTCTAATAACCAACATGTCCAAATGCAAATCAAGCCATTTGTAAGTCCTCATACAATCAAACAGACAATTCAGAAATGCAGTGCAGATATCAATCCAGTAAATCCCGTCGACCTTTAGTTTAAAGGTCAAAGCGAGACGTTTATAAGATAAACTGAGTCAACTGGAAGGCACGATAAAACCATTCTCCGCTACACGAGCTGGCTCTTAAACGGATTAGAGGTGTCACATCTGACCTCGGAGCTTGTGGGAATCGTTTCCCATTTCATCCAGCTTCGTGACCCGGCTGCCTCCTTTAAGGGAACATTTAGATGTTTTAAACGGTCAGAAAAGACTGAATAGATTAAAATAAAAAAAACATTTTTAATGGTCATTGAACAACTAAAAGATATTTTTTATAAACAACCCTATCAACCTAATTTTTTTATTTTGTGTTGTATATTTCAAAAAAACTGGTTATGAACGTTTAAATAAAATGATTTATACTTCTCAGATATCAAAGGTGCAGTTTGTGTGATTTTACTTATTTATTTTTACAATCGATGAGGGAAATGAAGAAACATTTTAAATGACTTAAATAACTATAAACAGGGCCACATGGTAGCTCTGGAAACACGACAAAGTTACTTATAAAAAGATGAAACATCAACATTTATCTGTTTTTAGAATATTAGTAACAGTTACCCTGAAAACACTTGAAAAAAAAGTCAAAATACAACATGAAGTTTACCGTTCAAACGCGGTACTAGCAAAGAAACTGATGAGTCATGCTCCCGGGTCATGTGACTCGTTAGCGTTTGTCGCTACTGGGCTAAAGCTACTTCTTACATACTTAGGGACTAAAAACATCTTCTAATCTAACGAAAGCCAGCGAGGAAATAAAATTGCAGTTCCGCGCTTCTGGATCCAGCTTTTAGTGGTGCTTACATTTGTGAGTTCAGACTTTCAGAGTTTTGCTGCACAAACTTGCCCATTTTTAAAGTAAAAAGTTATGTTTTATTACATCGATTTCAAAGCTTATTTGGACAAAAATTTATAAATTCGGAGTCAAAAATTTATTTTTTCAAATTTGCACGTCTGTACAGACAGAATCGCAGATGTTTGTTCTTGAGAATTGGCGAGTTGATAAAGTGGGAAATTCTAATTTCTTCATGAATGACGACGTCTTTTTTCTTGTAATTGTACCCTTTAACCGTTTATGAACCAGCTGGTTCAGGAAGCTTGGGCTCGGGAAATGCTCTGGGAGCACTTTGTATTTCATAAACAATACTTGAAATTGAACTTGAGGTTCTTAAATCCAGACAGTTTTTAACTAGACTGAACTTCTCTCCTCCTACTTACGTTTTAGAAAACAAGACCACAAAGAGCCCACAGGGCCTCAGAAATCTCTAAAAGGTTCCTACTGGGACAGAAAGCGACCTCCAACTCTGGAATCTCTCTCTGCTGCGGAAATAGGCGCTTTTGAAAAACTGTAAAGTCTCACTCCAAATAGATTCTCCTGTTTACCTGCGTCTCAGGTGACCCGCGGACAGTCCCCGCCCACCTGTTGGGGCTGCTCCGCCCAGCAGGGCCGCTTCGTGCTCCAAACCCAACGAGCGGCCTGAGAACGACACCGAGCCGGCCTGCCACGGCAGAATCCGGGCTCGTTTCGAGTCTCAGACCGGAACCGCCGCCGGCTCAGCGAGAGGAGCTGCGTCCGTGACCCGGACGAGCTGCGAGCCCCGCGGGCGGCTGCTGCTGCTGCTGGTCATGAAGATGATGAAGATGAAGAGACTAAGAGCAGAGACAGACCGGAACCAGTCTGGAAACTGGGTCAGGGTTCGTACCTTCAACCGGTGCTCGTGTCCCTGCACCTCCACAAACCAATCGGAACCCGCTGCGCTGATCCGAGGATCCTGCTGCGGTCCCGGACCCGGTCCCATGCAGGTCCCACGGAGCAGGAGGGCGGCCGAGCGGGGGAGGAGGGGTGTTAACAGCGGATTTTCATTAGCAGGGTTTTTATTTAAAGAGGCAGCAGTCAGGAGGCCTGGAAACCTCCCAGAGATCCAGTTCGTGTAAAAGTATTCTGCTGTAGGTTACAGCTTCATTCAGGACACGAACCCCACAGAAGAACCACAAACACATCTTTATTATCACTGGAGCTGTTTTACTGGCCCCACGCTGGTGGGGGCTTAAACCCTTCAAGACAAGGATGTCAGACTTCATCCTGGAACACATGACGGGGCTGGTTTCTACAGCAGCCGCAACACTGCTGTCCTCCAGGTTGTGGTAACTATCAAAGGCTTGAAAAAAAGTACTGCGGTTCCTCCACCCGCCACCAGGGTCTGGATCCGGGCCTGCGGTTCCTCCACCCGCCACCAGGGTCTGGATCCGGGCCCGCGGTTCCACCCCCCGCCACCAGGGTCTGGATCCGGGCCTGCGGTTCCACCCCCCGCCACCAGGGTCCGGATTCGGACCTGCAGTTCCACCACGAGGCTCGGATTCGGACCTGCGATTCCTCGACCCGCCACCAGGGTCCGGATCCAGAGCTGCGGTTCCTCCACCCGCCACTGGGGTCCGGATCTAGACCTGCGGTACCTCCACCCGCCACCATCTGAACTAAAACTACTGGTATTAGATGAGTGATGGTGGAGTGAAGTCCATCCGAAACCTCCAAATGATGGCGTTCATTTACCTCGGACACAAAAGACAGACAGGCGCCGCATTCGGAATAGAACATATTTATTTAGAAAAATAAATAAGAGAAACATGGAGGTAAACAGGAGAGGTACAGACATGATCATCCGGTTTCAACTGGACTCTGAGCAGAATCTCCGATACACAATCATTAACCGTTTATGTTCAGGTACTGTGTATCCAACGCTGTCGGGAGGATTTTCTGACTCCAGGATAAAAAAACACCACGTACAGACGAGATGTGTGTACCTGCAGGTCTGAGGAGGGAACGTTTTAGAAACAGGAAAACCGAAGTGTCCAATTCTGATTTCCAGGTAAAAACAGGTCACAGTTGGGCTAAATAACATGTCAAATAGTTTTCTTTCTACTGGAGTTGTGCTGGTCATGTGGCATCAGGGTCGCAGGAGCAGATCAGCACCGGTTCACCTGTGGGCCCGTTTGGCAGTGCCATGTCGGCTGTTTGTCTTCTGCTGCTGGTTTCTGGTTTAAAAGGGATTTTTTACATTCACACAGACGCACAGCAAACCAGGAACGGCTCTGGGTAACGCTGCGGTTTATTCACCTCAGAAGACGAACTTCCGATGGAATTACGGAACAGCATAGGAAAGCAGTTTGTTCTGACGGCGCGGTCCGTGAGGGGTCTCCGGCTGTGGCTGAAATTCCAACCTCGGGAAGGCAGCGTTACCCGGAGCTGCTTTGCATTCAACGAGTTTCCCTTTGAACCACCTGAACGAGCACCGACTTTGTCACAATCACAGTCTACAACAGAACTTACAAAATACAGCTTGAAGTCACGACGAAACCAGAGAGAACATCTAACTAGAGAGAAACCGGAAAACCTGGAACAAACACCAAACAGCCAAACGTCTCATTTCTGCAGCAAAGTGCTTCTGCAGCCCCTCTGAGATAGAGAGACATTTACCACGACTATCTTAAAATACTGTTGGTGCTGATGGAAGATCTCCTCTTTAGTCACCTCAGTTTAGCACTACGTCCTGGGAAGGATGGGAGCTGAAGGGGGCCCACGTAGACTGGACCCAGGCCTGGCTTCTGAACATGCTGGGTGTAAATTCTGCATCTAAACGTGAAGAAATGAAAGTCGTGGTGGGGAACGCTGGAGCTCCGTGTCCACTGGAAGGCCTTCGGTTTCGAAACAGAACCGTGTGGATTTTTCTTTGTTTTTTTTACACTGGTCTGATCTTTGCTTTTAGAACCAGACAGAAGTAAAAACAAAACAATAGCTACATAAACTACAGGAGAAGTCGTTCCAACATTTTAATAGTTTTCTTTTACCAGGAACGTTACAAACGTCTGCTGTCACCTGTCACAGACCAGCACACCTGATGCAGCGCGGAGCTGAATCAGGGACACAAAAACATCTGGAGTTTCCCAGGTGTCATTAGGTGACGGTTGGGGAACACCTGGACAGGTGGGCTGCCCATCACATGGTTACAGACAAGACAGAAACCCGAACACGTCACTCTTTTCTACAGACAACCAACCAACATGCATGTTTTTGACAATACGAGGGAGCTGGAGCATCTAGAGAAGAAACCCACACAGAAACGGAGAGAACGTACAAACTCCACAAAGAAGGAACCCAGCCAGGATTCGAACTGAGAACCTTCCTGCTGACAGGCACCGACCACCGTGGTTCCAGTGGTTCATCGTAACAGAGCTGTACAACAACACAAGTGTCAGTCATGTACAAGTTAAAACGCCCTCTTATCAGTAAACAAAAACAATCTGATCATCATGAGGCTTTTAGTTTGAAGCAAATGTGAAGCCAACAAAGAAAAATCATGTGGGTAAAGTCAAGTACCTCCTCACTGGATCAGGAAGATTCAAGCCAGCAGCGGCTGATCATTATGTCTGCAGACCTCCAGAAACGCAGATGTGGCGGTTTGCTGGTCTGAAGCATTCAGATGTGTGTTAACACAATGTCTGGAGGGAAAGACATCAGCAATGGTCTTAAGGAAGCAATTATTCTAACATCAACCTGGAAAGGGTTCTGCAAAATGTCCAAAATATTTGGATTTCATTGTTCTTCAGTCAGAAAGATTATTCAGAAGTGGAAAACATACAAGACAGTTGTCAAACTTCCAGGAGTGGAACGTCCCAGAAGATTTACCCCACAAGATCAGACCATCTCCGCTCCATCTCACAGCCTACAGGCCTCACTGAACATGTTAGATGTTAAAGTCCATGACATCACAATTAAAAAAAGACTGAACCAATTCAGTTTGTTTGGAAGAGTTTCCAGGAGAAGACCTCTTCTGTCTAAAAAAAACAAGTAAGCACAACTGAGGTTCACAAACCTTCATCTGAACAAACCAGCAGTCTTCTGGGACAATGTCCTCTGGACAGATGAGACCAAAGTAGAGATGTTTGGTCGTAATGTCCAGAACCATGTTTGGAGAAAACCAAACATTTCAGCAGAAACACCTCAGATCCACTGTCAAGCACAGTGGTGGAGGAATGGTGGTCTGGGGTTGTTTTAAAACCAAATGACCTGGAATTGATCGTGAGTTCCTCCTTAACCTAAAGTATCCACAGGTACAATTTTACAAATACGAAGCATCTGTGCCATCTTACCACCCTAAACGTGGTCACATTGATTCTGAATCCAGACCTCGGAATGACCTAGTCAAAGTCCAGACCTCAACCTGGTTGAGATGTTGTGATGGGAACTTCAGAAAACTGTGTAGAAGTGAACCTCAATGAAGTGAAGCAACATCGAGAAGAAGAACAGACCAGATATCCTCCACAACCATGAGACACTGATGAACTCAGAGGAAACATCTACTGAGGGTTCCCGGCGCCGAGGGAAACATCTACTAAGGGGTCCCGCCGCTGAGGGAAACATCTACTGAGGGTTCCCGCCGCTGAAGGAAACATCTACTGTTGAACCACAGGGGTACTTAGTATTACCCACATTATTACCCTCATTTGAACTCTTTTTGTTGTAAGTGTTGTTTCATGTATTTTGATGTTAAGTCCAGAGTGCATTTTTACACTTACAGAAAATCTACTATCTTTATTATTGAAGTGAATTGTTTAATAAATGGATGATTATAGAGAAGTAGTTATATAAATGTTACTAGTTATGTACAGAAATTCCTTAGTTTTGATTAAAAAAAAAACAGCTTTTGGTTTTCATTTATCCTGTTTTACATCTGAAATCATCATGCCAGTCAACTGCATTTGACCTGACGTGGAGCTGGTCATGCTGGACCTTTGTCCAGTCCTGTGTCTCCTCAGGCCTGTACTATGAAGCAGGTTTAACAAATCCAGGTTACTTTTGAAATAACTCGTTCTGAACTCCATCAACCGTATGTTCTTGACTTGTTGGTTTCACTTCATGGATGAACTCATCACAAAAAGATCGGGAAATGGTTTCAATTTATACTGATGTGTTTTTACCTGAATATCAGGATTTAGGACCAATTTTATAGCTCAAAGTTACTCAAGGTTAAACCTGCGGGTCCCCTACTGACCACTGGGGTCCAGATCCCATGAGCTCCGTGTTAAAATATTCAACTTTACAGCAGAAATAAACATTTTTACAGTTTTGGTCTCTGTAGTTCGTAGAAATTACGACCGTCTGGGGGGATTTTTATGAACCTCATCAAATGAAGTTAAACACAGCCACAAATGTAAGTATAACTAGGGGCGTGGCTTCAGCTGCATTGCAGGCTGAGGTGTCCATAGACGTCTTTTAAATGGTTGACGGTCTAGTCTGGACTCCGTTCTCCTTTTGAATCACAGACCGGTTCACAAACACCAGCAGGAAGTTAAACCTGCAGGGACTCTAATCCTGCTTCACAGAACAGGCCGCCTCTCTGGGAACTTAGTCGTTTTCAGACCTTGACTGAACGGGGAACTTAGATGTAATAAACTTAAAATGAAACTGAAACTTTCACATGCTTAAAGGGCAGTTTGAGCTCCACAGTGTGTTGAGTTGTTCTGCAAGTAGCATTTTTACGTCACGTTTACTCCTAAAGTTCCACATTTGGTTGTGAAACATGGCTTCAAATCCATCAAATCTGTGAAAAAAAAAAAGGAAATAAATGAAGCTTAAAGAATGTTAAAAATAACTTCTTTAAACTTAGAAGGTGTGGACCCTCCATAAACGTCCCTAAACGTTTTCTTTGATTCTGAGCACATCTTAGTGGAAGTGGGCTGGTCACATGACTGCAGCAGTTTGAAGAGGGCAGGGCGGGCTCTACCCAGGCCCCGCCCCCGGGTTGCTGTTGGTTGTCTTGGGTCGGGTTGTGCGTGAACCATTTCGTCCAGTGGGAAGGAAGGGGCTGGACTCAGAGGTGATGACAATGCTCGGGATGCGACCGATCGCGCCTCTCATCAAGTGACCATCTGTGAAATCGCCGTTCTGTCAGGAAGAAAAGTGATTATTAATTACATGCTGATGTGAGATGTTACTGAGGAGCTTGCAACAAAGCCTAGACGCGTCAGTGACATCATCAAAACAAGTATCGATCCAGACCTGCGGGTCCTCTACTGACCACCAGGGTCTGGATCCAGACCTGCGGGTCCTCCACTGACCACCAGGGTCTGGATCCAGACCTGCGGGTCCTCCACTGACCACCAGGGTCTGGATCCGGACCTGCGGGTCCTCTACTGACCACCAGGGTCTGGATCCAGACCTGCGGGTCCTCCACTGACCACCAGGATCTAGATCCAGACCTGCGGGTCCTCCACTGACCACCAGGATCTGGATCCAGACCTGCGGGTCCTCTACTGACCACCAGGGTCTGGATCCACACCTGCGGGTCCTCCACTGACCACCAGGATCTAGATCCAGACCTGCGGGTCCTCCACTGACCACCAGGGTCTGGGCCCAGACCTGCAGGTCCTCCAAAAAATTGACGTTACACCAGCTCTTAATAAACTCGTGGGTGATGTCACGGCGAGCTTGTCCACATCTTTTTACACAGTCTCAAGTTGTTTCCTGATGACAGATCTGAACATTTACTTCCTGACCCTAACCCTGATGTTTACGGGTCCAAATGAACGAATTAATCCCACCATACTCACATTTGGGATGCTGCTGCGTTCACTGACTCCTCCCATGGAGATGGCGTCATAAGAGGTCTGTGGGACACAGATGAAATCAGTTGAGGATGACCAGAATTACTGAGAGATTAAACTCCCTCACAGGGTTTTCATGTAATTCAGCAGCAGCACGAACTGTCACTCAACTATAGTGTCAGAATTCTGCTCACTGATGATTGTGCTTCATAAGCGGATCATTTAACCAAGAGGGGGTGTATCTCAAGATAAATACTAAATTATTGTCCATGTTTGTGTGAAACATTCTCAGTCATCCTGATCACAGTGATCATCAGAGCTTCAACAGAAGGAAACGGACCTTTTAGTCTTGGTTCTTGAAGATGCTTCACCTGTGATTGAACGGGACCTGCAAGCAGCTCAAAAGACAACTTGAACCCCGGGGACTTGAACCCCGGGGACTTGAACCCCGGGGACTTGAACCCCGGGGATTTGAACCCCGGGGTTCAAGAGCAGAAGTAAACATGTTTACAGCCTGGTTCAAAAGCTGTTTTGGATGTCTAGGTTGCAGTTCCTCTACTGAATCAAGACCACTAGAGTCCGGATCCAGACCTGCAGTTCCTCTACAGACCACCAGGGTCCGGATCCAGACCACTAGGTTCCAGATCCAGACCTGCGGCCGAATCCAGACCTGCGGTTCCTCTACTGACCACCAGGGTCCGGATCCAGACCACTAGGGTCCAGATCCAGACCTGTGGCAGGATCCAGACCTGCGGTTCCTCTACTGACCACCAAGGTTCAGATCCAGACCACTAGAGTCCGGATCCAGACCTGCAGTTCCTCTACTGACCACCAGGGTCAGAGGTCCAGACCTGCGGTTCCTCTACGGACCACCAGGGTCCGGATCCAGACCTGCGGTTCCTCTACGGACCACCAGGGTCCGGATCCAGACCTGCGGTTCCTCTACAGACCACCAGGGTCTGGATCCAGACCTGCGGTTCCTCTACAGACCACCAGGGTCTGGATCCAGACCTGTCTGGTACAAGAACAGTTTTTGTTTCCATTAATTTTTTAAAATTTACAACAAAGAGCCAAAGAAGTCCTGAATTAAAATGAAAATGCAGCCACAAATGTAAAATAGCATTAATTATTATTACTATTATTATTACCACGGATTTTTATTTAGACGTGCGAGGTCGAAATGTCCGTCATAAAACTGACTGCAGGTCTTTTGCGCTCCTCTAAAGTTTTACCTTTTCAAAGATGCCCGAGTCGTGGTTCTTCACCTTGGACTTGAAGCTGGAGGAGTGTTTGAAGTCCGATAGCTCGGCCGTGTCCCTGTTGATGTCACAAGAGACCTGGCGGCTGGCGGGTCTGGATCCCAGACTGTACAGGTCGGCCTCAGTGTCAGTCAAACCCTGCAGAGGAAACACATCGAGTTTCCCGTCTGGTCTCCTTGGTAACTTCTCTGCATTACGTGGGAACAGGAACTCACCGATTCGCTGTCGGAGGCAGAGGAGAGGCGGGACTTGCCGGTGCTCTGACGGCGGTACTGGCTGCTGATGTCGGAGCCCTGGCTGGTCACCGTGGAGCGGCGCGTAGATATGAAGCTGCTGCTGGTCGAGCGCAGGTCGCGAGGACGGACGCAGAGCAGCGTTCCCAGACACGGGATGTACTTGGCCAACGCCACCCTGAAGAGAAATGCAGTTTAACTCAGCGGAGTCAATACGGATCAATACTTCACACATTCAGGGGCTCAGAGTGGCCTGATTGTCGTGTCACATCCACTTGATATTCAGTTCATTAAACCCCAGAGGGAGGTTACGTAAGGACATGTGGCAGATGTTGATCAGACAGAAGCCCAGCTCTTCCCGGTGCTTCTGGGTATAAACATCACTTTGAATTTGACTGGCTGTAAATTCAACTTTGAGCCGTTTGCTTCGTACTACACTGTTGCTTTTATTGTTTTCCAGCCTCACCTCAAATGAAAGAGAAGAAGCGCCGACGACGAGTTTTTTGATCTACAAGGCTTTTAGGAAATCGCGGGGCGAGTCGGAGGAGTCATATACTCCCAAGACAGAAGTTTTCAGCTTGTCAGCTGACTACAGACAAAAAGCCACCAAATATGTAAATACAACGGGAGCGTCGATCCATGTTATGGGATGAGCTTTTATTTATCTATTCCACTGAGATCTGTCGTCTTCCTGCTGACTTTGCTCCTCGATAAGTTTCTTAAAAGACATGTTGATGGTTCTTGTTGTGTAACAGAATTCAAAAATATGACGTAGTTAGGCATTCGTAAGGTTCTTCTTCTCCCCTGACGTCCGTGGTTATCCTTCACTTTTGCGGCTGGGATGATTTCTGAGGTGTTCTGCTCTCAGCAGCTTCATCCTCTCCAGTCCAGTCAACATCCAGGTTAACTGCGATGTGATTATGTTGAGAGCCGGATCAGTTTGATGGATCTGTGAGCTGCAGTCAGCGAGGACGTTCTGTACTTGTTCTTTATCAGGAGCCCGAGCTCCGGCAGTCCTCAGCATATTCACCTTCCCCGTTTCTAAATCCAGCAATTTAAGTGTGTGTGGAGGTTCACCTGGAGGCAGCGGACCTGCAGACGCTGCAGGAACGTACCTGTACTTGGGGTGTGTGATGGCGTAGATGATGGGGTTGTGGATGGCCGAGGCCTTGGCGATGACGGCGGGCACCGAGTTCATGTAGGGAGTCAGCATGTCTGCGTACCTGCAGCAGGAACACAGCAGGAACCCGGTGAGGAACCAGGACCGACTCCGGACTTCACACGCTCAGAGATCACAAGAACGTCATAACCTTCAAACACTGAGTGACAGCCTCACATTTATTTAAATAAAAATCAGACTAGTATTTTTAAGTAAAATTGTTTAAAATTGCATCCTAAATTTGTCTTAAAAAAAGCTATTTTAATATTGTTTTCTTTAATAAATAAAATGTGTGATTAAATTTTAAGTTGAATAAACAATCAAGATTAAAATAATTGACGACATTAACAAATAAATAAGAATTCTAACTGCTAAATTTTAGAACAAAAGTTTAAATTAAATTTTACAAAATGCAACTGTTAAATTTTTAAATTTAAGAATTATAAATGTATCTTTACTTTTATTTTAATTCTAAAAATTTTGATAAAAAGGTGAATAATTTAATTCAAAATGTTTAATGCCAAATTAAATAAATAGTTTTAAAGTCTCTTTTTTGTTTAAAAATGAGACTTTGAGCAGCATCTAGTGGACACCAGAGGAACTGCAGCCCCGATTTCAACTGAAATTCAAAAAACAAGACCGGCTCTGTGTTTTTTTATCCTTCGAGTTTTACCCAGCAAAGGCGGTGAGGGCGACGGTGGAGTACGGCGACCAGGAGATGACGTAGAGCAGGATGACGATCAGGGCGATCTTGGCCATCTTCCACTCGTTCTGCAGCCGATTGAAGCTCTTCATCGCATCTCTGGTGCTGCCGTTCATCTTCCTTACAGTCCTGAAGCACAAACAATCACAGACTGTGTCGTCATGGTAACAGCACAGAAAACTGCCCCGCCTCCAGTCTGTGTCGTGGTTTTTGAAACTGGAGCTGTAAACTGGGAGAAGTGGATTGGAGGAGAACTCACTGGTTGGTGGAGCGGATGGCCCGGAAGATGAATATGTAGCAGTAGATGATAATGAAGAGTGGTAGGAAGAAGACGAAGATGAAGAGCAGCATGGTGTACGCCCGCACCGATGGGGTGAAGGTCATGTAGTCCCACGTACAGGAAGTCAGGAGGCCCTCCGGGACGTAGGCGCCTGAAGGGCGAGAGACATTTACACAGACACGCAGAGAGAGCATCAGATCAGGACAGCATCTTCATCAGTACTCTTCTCATGGAGGTCAGGAAAACATCTGCTGGGACTCGTTCCTCTGAGGAGGGTCCAGTTGTGTCCTCAGAGTCCCACCAAAGTGGGAGTCCACAGTGCACACATGGACTGGTAAAGGTAAGTCCCACACCCCACCTCCGGGATCCTAGCACAGGTATAGAGCTGGTCCAGTGGTCCATGACCAGGAAAGAACCCACATTGCTCCTCCTGAATCTGAGGTCCAACTATCTATGACACTCCAGCACCCCTGCGTGGACCTTACCAGGCAGTCTGAGGGGTGGGACCACTACCACCGCCCCGGTTTACCAGTCCAGAGGGACCGGTACATCTTGTACTACCACTTTGTAACACTAGAGGCACACTTGTGTTGCAGATGGGGCAGACACATTGTTCCTGTGATGTACTGCCCCCAGGTGGTCAGGGTGGCATTGCTACACAGAGGTTCTTTGAAGGAAACTTTGTACCTGAACCTACATGATTTTATTTGTTACATCGGTGTCATTCAGGTTGCTGAAGACAGCCTGCACCAGGAGCAGTGACTCCTGAGGAGGAGAATCCGCTGCACGTCCAGAGACAGAGCTGATAATGAACAGGGGATAAATGAACAATAAGTTAGATAAGAATCCGTGCAGGAGATTACAGCCCGGCAGAGATAAAGACGGGACAGGAAAAATAAATCTCCACACGAGAGAAAAGGGAAGGAGGGTGAGGAACAGAGTCCAGGAGATTCCACCAGAGCGCGAAGATGCTTCTGTTTCTGTGGTTTGGAGCTGAATGGACAGAACAGACGGCATCAACCAGACAAAGCATCTGAGAGGGTTTAGGAAGCCAAACACCAACGTATCACACAAGTAAATGCATGTAGAAATACACAAAAACCTGTATTAGTAACTAGTTAAATACATCCATTAGTAAATGAAAGAATGTACTCACTCCAGCCGAAGAACGGCGGTAAGCTCCAGCCCAGGGAGTAGGCCCATGCCGCCATGAGGATGAGGAGGGCCCGTTTCCGTGACAACACCCCGATGGAGGTCAGAGGCCGCGTAATGACAAAGTACCGGTCCACAGCGATCACCGTCAGCGTGATCATGGAGCAGATACCGAAGAGAGCGCCGCAGAAAGCGTACAGCTCACAACCTGCAGACGAAGAGATGGGAGTCAGATTCTGAGCGTCCATCTGTCTGCCCATCATCGTGACCTTCCAACCCTCTCAGATGTTATTAAAGTAACACTAGTGATCTGCTCTGTTCTCCCCACTTACAGCAGAATCAAACTCATCCTGGAAGATCTGCAGCTGGATACCATACCAGAACCAGAACCAGGCCCAAAAGAGTTCCTCAGTTTACTAAAGTTTCAAACAGGTACAAACATTATTGGTGAGCACTGTTGCATCTCATCTAGAATGTTCCTGGCCTGGTTCTTGGTCTGGGCCCTGCTCTAGTTACTGAACTGGTTCCTGGTCTGGGCCCTGGTTTGGTTACTGAACTGGTTCCTGCTCTGGATTGCAGCCTGGTTCCTGATCTGGTCCCCGTTCTGGGTCCTGGTCTGGTTCCCAGTCTGGTTTCTGATCTGGTTCCCAGTCTGGGTCCTGGTCTATGTCTTGATCTGCTTCCTGGTCTGGTTCCCAGTCTGGGTCCTCTTCTGGTTTCTGTTGTCGGTCCCAATCTGGTTCCCGGTCTGGGTCCAGCCCTCTCTGCGGGGAGTCTGCATGTTCTCCTCATGCTTGTGTGGGTTTCCTCTGGAGACTGTTTTGGAGTCTGTATGATGATTGTGTTGGACCAGTGACCCGTTAAGGGTGTGTGTGTTTTGTCTGAAGAGAGGTGGGAAAGACTCCATCAGACACCACCACTCCTCCTCCCCCTAACCTAAATATGAAGAAGCAGATACATGTAATGGACGGATAGAAACCCTCCATCTATCAGTTTACTTATTCAGGTTTGGATTATTGGGGCTTAAGCACAGAGGTCTAGACCATCACTACCTAGCCCCCTCTTCCAGATCTTCTGAGAGGACTCCAAAGCGTTCCCAGGCCAACCGAGAGATGTAATCTTGATCCCACGTCTGCCCGGAGGCCTTTATGCAGTTGGACATGTCTGAAACACCTCCAGGAAGCAACCAGGAAACACCCAACTAGAAGGTCTGATTAGATGTCTAAATGTTCAGTCTGTTGATGACTGAACTTCTCCAGTTTTCTCGAGGGAGAGTCCATCCACCCTGCAGAGGGAACTTATTTCTCCTGTCTCCTTTGTCACTACTGTAAACTGTAGAAGGAGAACTGGACAAAGCCTCTGACATCATCCACAGGTTTCTGAAGAGTGCTTTTGAAGTCTTGTTTCAGTGCTTCTACTGTGTGATGCCTCAGAGTCCAGAGATGTTGGTGAGGTTAACTTAGTTCCGTACTCCGTACTGCTGCTTCACAAAGGCTCTCCTCCAGATTGGAGTTGAACAACTAGCCTCCAGTGACTCTGACGTCTGGTCTGTGTGTGCTCTTACCTTTCTCTCCAAAGATCCACCTCTTGTGCATGCTGGTGGTGAAGAAGATGGGCGACTGGGTCATGCACATCAGCAGGTCAGTGATGGCCAGATTGATGATGAACATGTTGGCCGGCGTCCGCAGACTGCGACTCCTGCACACACAAGTACACCTGCTTTTTCTACAAATGTCTTTGTTACTAAAACAAGGTTTGACCTTCAAACAACCTCCACCAGAGGTTCTTCTTGGTCATCTTTGAGGGGATTTGTACCTTCTTGGGTAATTCTGTTCTCAAAGTGGATTTTGGCTGCCTTCAATCAGCCTGACTTTTCAGTGACTGGAGATTAATGAGAGCACTGACCCAGTGGTCTTCAAGGACCAGCTCACCTGCACAGATGCGCATCTTGACTCTCATCCACAAATAACAACACCAACGGTAGAAAAAGTGGCACTTTTAAAAGTTATAGCACCAGTAGCAGTAAATCATGAGTCAGTACTATAACAGACCAGTTTAATTTAAGCAGGAATTAACTTAAGCACCACAACTGATCAAAAAGTACTCTAGGTGGAACCTCAGAAACGCTTAGAAATGTCCTGAGAGCACACATCAGCTCCCGTTGGGAGTGGAGTCCTGTTCTCCACTGCAGGTGGTGCTTATTTTACTCAGTTTTCTTCTTCTGCAAATTATGACTTTGTTCCTAAGAATAATATACCTTACTTATAAGCATGTCGTGTTGTGCTGCCTGCATGGCCTTCAGACTGGATCACAAGGACTGGACACGCCCCCTGTGATGTCACCCACAGCTTTTGTACTAAACTGTAAAAATGTTTATTTGTGCTGTAAAGTTGGACATCTGGATCCAGACCCTAGTGGTCCCGGCTCCTAGTGGTCGGTAGAGGAACCGCAGACCTGGATCCGGACTCTAGTGGTCGGTAGAGGAACCGCAGACCTGGATCCGGACTCTAGTGGTCGGTAGAGGAACCGCAGACCTGGATCCGGACTCTAGTGGTCGGTAGAGGAACCGCAGACCTGGATCCAGACTCTAGTGTTAAGTAGAAAAACTGCCGACCTGGATCGAGAGACTAGTGGTCGGTAGAGGAACCGCAGACCTGGATCCAGACTCTAGTGGTCGGTAGAGGAACCGCAGACCTGGATCCAGACTCTAGTGGTCGATAGAGGAACCGCAGACCTGGATCCAGACTCTAGTGTTAAGTAGAAAAACTGCAGACCTGGATCCAGACTCTAGTGTTAAGTAGAAAAACTGCAGACCTGGATCCAGACTCTAGTGGTCGATAGAGGAACCGCAGACCTGGATCCAGACTCTAGTGGTCGATAGAGGAACCGCAGACCTGGATCCAGACTCTAGTATTAAGTAGAAAAACTGCAGACCTGGATCCAGACTCTAGAGGTCGATAGAGGAACCGCAGACCTGGATCCAGACTTTAGTGGTCGATAGAGGAACCGCAGACCTAAATCCAGACTCTAGTGGTCGATAGAGGAACCGCAGACCTGGATCCAGACTCTAGTATTAAGTAGAAAAACTGCAGACCTGGATCCAGACTCTAGAGGTCGATAGAGGAACCGCAGACCTGGATCCAGACTCTAGTGGTTGGTAGAGGAGCCGCAGACCTGGATCCAGACTCTAGTGGTCGGTAGAGGAACCGCAGACCTGGATCCAGACTCTAGTGGTCGGTAGAGGAACCGCAGACCTGGATCCAGACTCTAGTGGTCGGTAGAGGAACCGCAGACCTGGATCCAGACTCTAGTGTTAAGTAGAAAAACTGCAGACCTGGATCCGGACTCTAGTGGTCGGTAGAGGAACCGCAGACCTGGATCCAGACTCTAGTGTTAAGTAGAAAAACTGCAGACCTGGATCCAGACTCTAGTGGTCGGTAGAGGAACCGCAGACCTGGATCCAGACTCTAGTGGTCGGTAGAGGAACCGCAGACCTGGATCCAGACTCTAGTGGTCAGTAAAGAAACTGCAATTTCCTTCACTTCCAAGACCAGTCAGTTTAGGAAGTTGGGTGTGGCCCCTGTCCATTGGATGGACCAAAAGTCACAGCAGAAAGACATTGGGGAAGGTCCCAACCTGGTTAGACAGATGGTTTGGTCCAGAGCTCACTTGAACAGAACCGAGACTGAATACACCCTAAATGGCTGCAGATGTTTTATCAATAGTTAATAAGGTCGGACAGGTCACGATCGTCTGAAGCTTCTGAAACTTGTTACAACTTTTGCGGTTTGTTAATGTTTTCTAAAAAAATGCTCAAACTTTAAACAAGTTTAAAAACTATTTTCCTTAAACATTTTACAGGGTATCTTTACTTTATCTTTGGAAGAGGCTGAGTTGAATCGATGTGGTTTCTCAGAGTCGTGAAGCTTTTCACAGAAAAAGCCCACTCAACATTTAATCACTGGGACGTCCATCACAAAACAGCCTGGTTTTAGCAGACAACGGATCAATAGTCGTCCCAGAAATGGACTGATCAATACTTGAGTCAAACTTCTTAAATGGAAAAGCTTCATCAAAGGAGTCAAGAAGCAGTTGGGGGTTTTTCTGTCAGACAAAGATGTTTCTGTGCAGTGATGGAAGATAAAAGACGGAGAGTTCGCACAATGTCAGACAGACGGACAGAAGGAAGCGCAGATCTCGGATTCTCTCAGCAGCAAGGTTCTGATGAAAACCGCTCAAACACCAAACTCATGTCCTTCAAATGTTTGTTCCCATAGCTGTACAGGTTCAGGCAGAGTCCCACACCTCCCTCTCCCCAGTCACCTGCTCCACTACATCCTAGAGGACACCGGGGCGTTGCCATGCCAGCCATAAAACTCTCTCCAGTGTGTCCTGGGTCTGCCTCGGGGTTCTTTCCTGGTTAGTCATCCCCGAAAATCCTCCCCAGGGAAGCATCCAGAAATCCCCACCTTATTGCAGTAACTGTAAAAGTCCTGGAATAATCCTCAGGATTACGGGCTGAAGAAAAATACCCAAAGAAGTCCATGTCCCAGGATATGGTTCCCAGGAGACCCACCTTTAAGCCAGGCATGGTTGAGGGGCGTATAAGCAAACACCCGGTGGCCGGGCTTTGACCAGGCACCACCATGCTCCAACGTATATAAACTGGAGTTCCTTTACTAACTACCAGAGTCATGATCTGGACCTGCGGTTCCTCTACCGATCACCAGGGTCCGGATCCAGACCTGCAGTTCCTCTACCAACCCCCAGGGTCTGGATCTGGACCTGTGGTTCCTCTGGACCTGCAGTGCAAATCCAATATTGAGGTCATCTCCATTGACCGCCATGCTGGTGCACACATGCCACTCTGCTACATTTTTTCCAGGTTTCTCTGTTTTGTAGTCACTCTATGGAGCAGTACCACCTCTGTCCACATGGGGGCGAACTGATCTGAAAAGATCCAAAAGATCTACTGACAATAGTGCGTTAATGAGTGGCGACGTGCCAGGACATCTTGTAATACCACTTCGTCCCACTAGAGGTGCACTTGTCTGAACTCTGCTGGATAGTCTTCTCCGATGTGGGCAGAAATGTTTGAGATGGACCCTAAAATTATTGTTGAACAATTCATAACTATTTATTTACACGGCCATATTTGGTAACAGGAAATACTCTGTTCATACCTGCTAAAGGCGTATATGACCAGGAAGTTTCCGACCACGCCAGTGATGCCAATGGCAAGAATGACGGAGCCGATTGTGTAGTGGGCGTGGTCAGGCACGTCTACTGTCGGGAAAGGGTTGGGGGCCCCAGGCGCCATCGCCACCTGCAGGACAAAACAGAGAATTACAGGTAGAAGTGAGAGCGTTTATGGATCACATGACCCAGCAGCCGATGAAGGTGTTGGCCACCTCGGTCTGACATGCTTCATTTGACGAGGGCTTTGTCTCTTTATGAAACCGCTTCCTCTGAACTGGGATAAGAGGGAGCCTCTACTGGTGGGACGGTGGGGGGAACGAGATATACCTAGTCTCCCTGGGGGCTACGGTGGGGGAGGGGTGACGTTAAAGTTCTGGGTTTATTTCTGGGTTCTGATGGGTTTCTACAGAGGAATTGGGAGGGGAATCTGGAGAAGGTGTGTCCTCGGTTGTCTAGGTGGCTGCTCCCTGTGGAATTGGTTGTGGTCCTGGATGGATTGACACAGCAAGACTGTTGCTGAGGAGAGTTGGCAGACTGGGCTACGACAAGCTTTTTTTCCTCAGACCTTACTGGACTTTCGCCTTTTTATGCGCCTGTTCTTCAAGCATCTGAGGTTTTCGTGGTTTACCGTGTACCTGATGAGACTCCGGGCATGTGGTTGTTTGAGGAGTCGCTGTTCTTCAACAACTTCCCTCCCTCTTCGAAGCTGGAATCCTCCAGTCTGCGGGTCCGGCTCAGGGAGGCCCGATGCACGAAGCTCGGCCATCTGCTGCAGATGTCAGGTACATCCAGGGAGACGCTGAGGAAACGTTTGAACTTCACATCTGTCCGACTGATTGAGAGAGTGGTGAAGGAAGTCTGTACTACTCTGTCACAGTCTTTGAGGACTTTTGCAGGACAGAAGACTGTCTGACCAGTGGGATGAAGACAGTATTTATGGCCCAGCAGTGGGGGACTAGTGAGACATGGAGAGTCGCCTGTTGTCTTTTGCGAGCCTTCATCTGGATAAGTTTCAGTTTCTGCAGAAGAAAGTAGCATACCAGGTCTGGGTGAAGGTGCTGAACCTCTGGCTTTTCTCCACAGGGTGTCATCACCATTCTGCTCCTCTGCAGAGACAGATGCTTCTGATTTATTTGTCTTCATCTCGTTTATCTTCTTCATTCCTGCAGCTCAGACCAGCTCAAAGTTCATGGGTAGATTAAGTTTTCCACTAGTTCAAATTCCTGAGCTGGTTGGAATATTCAGCTGATAAAAATTGGGAGAATAAGGAGATTTATTTTTGCAGCACGAACGCATGAAGTGTCCTAAATCCGATGCCGTTTTGTGTTTAGAATAAATCAGCTCATGTTTTTATGACCAAAACTGCTGGCTTCTTCAGTGTCTCGTGGTTCTGGAGGAATTCTGGTCCGTTCTTTCCAACGGTGCTTCAGGTCATTGAGGTTTTGGACGTTTACTTCTACACAGCTCTTTCAAGGTCCCACCACAGCATCTTAACCAGGTTCAGGTCTGGACTTTGATCAAATCATTCCAAAACCTGGATTCTATTATTTTTTTAACCACTTTTATTTTTCAGTCATCGTCCTGTCACATGACCCAGTTTCAGCCAAGCTTTAGCTGTTATATAATTTTGGCCCTACGTTTTTATAATCACCCATAGGGCTACTTAGGAGTATCTTATACTTATATCTTATACTTAATATGGGTTTTTGCCAAACAATAGAACAATTAAGGTTTTACTGGTGGATCCAAGATAAAGCTAAAAACAGGTAATAAAGCAGGTGACAGCTCACTGAACATGACTATTGCTAATGTCTTTCCCTTTTGGCATTGTGTTAACACACAGGTAAATGGTCCAGACCAGGAAAAACAACTAAACATGTGATTGTGCATAGGTCTGCACACACGCCGATAACCAGTATACCAATGTTGGTGTAGAAACAACTGGCTGCAGCTTATAAATCCTGAGGACATAATGGGGGGTACTTAGGAATGCCCATGTGATTATTTGTTTTCCTTTTTGGTTCATTTTTACTAAATAAATGATTGCATGGGGAAAAAACTTCTTCATTGTTGTTCATCTGAGGCTGTATTTGTGTCTCCTACAACCTATTATGATTCAGTGATTTTTATTGTTTTCACACACGCACACGCGCGCACACACACACACACACACACACACACACACACACACACACACACACACACACACAAAAAAAAGGATTCATTTTTCAGACATTTCTGTGTCCTGACCACCTCTGATGCTGCTGCGAAGCATCGTTTTATCATCGATTATCATCACAAACGCCTGCCAACCTGCCACGAAAGCGATGCAGATAAAACGATTGATGACATCATTGCTCCACAGTACAAAAGCTCTGCGCTTCTCCAGATCTCTGCCTTCAGAAAATCTGTCTCCAGTGCTCCTGTATGCCCGTTTCTAATGAATCTCCTCCCTCTGTCTCGCTTTAATTACTCAGCTGCTGGATGAAATTTGAGGATGAGCTATAATAAGAGATGGAGGTCACTCAGACCGAAGGTGAGCTGCAATAAAAACACTTCCAATCTGGATGGACCCTGGAGTGGCTTCCCGCACAGCCTCATTAAAAGCACCTTTGCTTATTTAAAGAGCACTGATGAGCTCATTCATGGAAATACGAAAGGATATTTGAGATCATATGAATCCAGTGGGGAGAAGAAGTATGAGAAACGTCTAGAAAGGTCTGGTTTCTGAACTAATTTACCATAAAATGTGATCTTCCTCCCAGTCACAGTTAAGGTCTGGCCTCCGACTGGACCACTTTCAAAAGGTGGAATTTCTTCTCTCTTTATTTCAAAGCTCAGCTTTAATCCCATATAAACCATTTTCATCTGAGCAAAACATGGCTCCATCACCAAGCGGCTCAGCGATGGGAATGAGGCGTACAACAGGAAACCGTCACCATAGCAACCAGCTGCTACCTGTTGGTGGCTTAACGCCAACACTCCACAGATTGTAACCATGTAAAGATGATCACTCTGACACAAAAACTGAGCTACCAGTCAAAGAAGCACAAAAAACTTCCCTTTCTGAAGTCCAGCTCTGAATTGAGTCTTTATTTTCCGTTTCACCATCAGAAACCAGATTCCAGTGGAACAACAGACCCCTGTTCCCAGCGGAGTCCCAGGGGGGTTGGTTCCGCCCAGTCGCCCCTTTTTGGATTAACCGGGGTCATCTCCTGTCTAGATCCATAAACCGACTATTCAGAACCCCACGTCGTGTCAAACTGGTCCGCCTAATGCTCCGGTTTCAGACAGAGCAGGGGCGTCTCTGCATCATCTTCATTTCTGGCGTCTGAAGACAAAGCTGTCTATAAACCTCTGACCCTGAAAGATCTCAGAGAAGAAACCAGAACCCCCCCACACTGAGACCAAGCAGCCTGACGACACAGGTGAGCGTGTCAGAGCTCGTTTCATCACGTTGCTCCTGATGAAACCTTCAGCTGCATGAGTCACTGAGCTTTTGGACGTTTACTTCTACACAGCTCTCTGAAGGTCCCATCACAGCGGCTCAGGTCTGGACTTTGACCAGGTCTTTCCTGAACATGGATTTTCTTTTCTGTTCATCATTTGAGGATTATCATTTAAGTTCATTTCCTGTCACATGACTCAGTTTCATCCGAGCTCAGATCTTGTCCAGGTCCTGTGGATTAAAAAAAAACAAACAACAGTCCCAGACCACCATTCATCCACCACTGTGGTACTTTGGTCTCAAGTGTCCAGAGGACATTGTCCCAGAAGACTGCTGGTTTGTTCAGATGCAGTTTTGCAGTTTTGCGAACTTCTTCTCATATTTATTGGTAAATTATCCAGTTATGGACTTTCATAGAACCAAGAACATTCCACCATTGGTCCACCGATGTTCTAGTAGAGTTACAGGAACAAACCAGCAATATTCCAATAATAGTTCATCAGTTCTGGCAAAGTTCTAACAATGTTCCAACAACATTTCAACAATATTCCTGCAGCGTTCCAGAAATGTTCCAGAAATGTCTCAGCATTTGTAGAACGTTTTGCCCAGGACTGGATGTACATATTCACACTTGCGTGCTGGAAGCAGAAATGGGACTCTGTTTGCTGCTGCGTTTTCCTGTAAAACTTCATTATGAAAATGTTTTCCATCTCATTATTTGATTCTTGTCGTGAGGTCACAAACCCTCTGAGCAGATTATCTCCATCTCGCTGAGCAAAGCGTGCCGTCAGGGCCGATTCAGGCAGCTCTGCTGCAGACGATGCAGAGATGGTCTTCACAACCCTGGAGATCCAGTTAGCAGAGAGACGTCTGCGCTGACTTACAGATGCACATTACAGATGTAAAGTTACTGATTGAAGGATGCTGCACGATGGCTGGGAAAAACATCATCACATGACTTCTGACAAGCTGGAAACAGGAGTCAAAGTAGAACAGACGGCCTCCAACGGGCTTCTGCTAGCAGACTGCAAAAAGAGAGCTGGGCAAACCTGCTGTGATGTCACCTGCTGGTTTCTGAACCTAGAGCAGGTTGGAGGTACCTTTTGGTCAGGTTGAGGTCCAAGTTGAGGTCCAGATTGAGCACCAGGTTAAGGTCCAGATTAAGCTCAGGTTGAGGTCCAGATTAAGGTCCAGGTTAAGGTCCAGGTTGAGCACCAGGTTAAGGTCCAGATTAAGCTCAGGTTGAGGTCCAGATTAAGCTCAGGTTGAGGTCCAGATTAAGCTCAGGTTGAGGTCCAGGTTGAGGTCCAGATTAAGCTCAGGTTGAGGTCCAGATTAAGCTCAGGTTGAGGTCCAGATTAAGCTCAGGTTGAGGCCCAGATTAAGCTCAGGTTGAGGTCCAGGTTGAGGTCCAGATTAAGCTCAGGTTGAGGTCCAGGTTGAGGTCCAGATTAAGCTCAGGTTGAGGTCCAGGTTGAGGTCCAGATTAAGCTCAGGTTGAGGTCCAGGTTGAGGTCCAGATTAAGCTCAGGTTGAGGTCCAGGTTGAGGTCCAGATTAAGCTCAGGTTGAGGTCCAGGTTGAGGTCCAGATTAAGCTCAGGTTGAGGTCCAGGTTGAGGTCCAGATTAAGCTCAGGTTGAGGTCCAGGTTGGACAGGATGCGTTTAAAAGGGTAACAGAAACCACGAGGCTCAGACCTCACAGGTCCCACCTCCAGATGAAAGGCTGTGTCGTTACTACAAACTTTTTCTTCTTGGCCCAAGATGAGCAAATAGTTTTGAATTAAATGGTAAAATGTGTAAATTTATCAACTAACTTTCTGATTTTGATGCTGCCAGTTCCCGTTTCCCCTGTTTTACTGATGCTGATAGCAGTGAATAAAGCTTTGTATTTTATTTTTCTGTCTCGTCATCACAGCATCACGGTGATGTGTGAGGAAGGAGGCAGCTGGTTTGTCGGGAGCTGTCTGTTTGCTGCAGGTAGCCTCAGCAGATCGGCTCAGATAAGACCAACAGAGATGACAACTTCAAGCATAAATTCCAGTTCCCGTCAGCCCTCTGGATGAGTGGGGATGATAAGACCTTCAGAAGGCCTTCAAATCTGGTTGTTGCCTTGGCTGTGAACCAGTCTGCAAGTCCAACCCTCCAGACATCATCAGGCTGCAGCATGACGGTCTGGAAAGTTTCATAATCAGGTCTGTCTATCTTCAGGCAAACAAGAAACGTTTTACAACAAAACAATTTATGTGAAATCCTAACTATACGGTCTCAACTTCTCCAGCAACCAGCAGAGTTGATGGAAGCATGTTTGTACAGTAAAAACGAGGAAAAAGCAGGAAACAGCTAAAAAAAAGAAATGAAAAAGACAAAAAGAAAAACCAATCATGTGGGCAGTCCTAAGTACCCCCAGGACTCAACAGATCTATCTCTAGCAGCTGACATGTTATTATACGTTAGTCTATGGTTATGTGGTTAAAGTTGCAGTTGTTAAGTGTATTTTTGTCATATTTGCTTAACTTTCCACTATTTTCTGATAATATTAAAAAAAACTAGGTACTTCGAGAAACAAATCTGCTTCTTTGGCGCCACAATACAATTTATAAGTTTCTGTCACTTCCATTGCAGCTCCTCCTATCACAGCCAGGGGGCGTGTTTGTCAAATGTCAGCCACAGAGACGTACACATGCTCCAGTTAATGGACTTTTGGGAAGTCCCCGACTGCACCTTCATAGTGTCTTCAGCTGGTGACTAAACACCAAGAAGGGTTCACATCCATACCACTGTGGTTCCTCCTCCATGCTTCACACTAAGAAACCACACATGGCGATACTATCCCCACACATGAGGATTCATCAGACCAGATGACCTGTTTCCTTGTGTTTTTTGTTTATTGTAAGCACCTCTGGGTTTTTGGACGACCTCAGATGTTTGGAAGGTTGTTGGTGGTGTACCACCATCAGACCAGAGGTCAACGATGAACGAGAAGACCCCTGACCAGTCTGCCACTCTTCCCTTCCACACCTTAACAGTCTGGACACAAACAAACACACAAATGAGCAGAAGGTGTCATGTGTGCACACCGCCGAGGATTTAAAAACCGGATCAGACGAAGTCCAACTGTGAAGAAAATCTGGAGAAAATTCAATTCACAGGCTTCACGTGGCTCGATACACACACGAGTCTTAGTCCCTTCAGTCTTCTGGATGAATGAAGTTTATCTGCATGAACTCACTGCTGGATGGACACACACACACACACACACACACACACACACACACACACACACACACACACACACACACACACACACACACACACACACACACACACACACACACACACACACACACACACACACGAGCTGTCAGCATGTCAGAGGTTTTATTTCCACAAAGCTTTCATCCAAGAAGATTCTCACTTTATCACATTTTCAACAGAAACCGTTGTTTCTGCCAGAAAACCGTTGCAGCAGCTGAACCTGTTGGATCCAGACTCGTGGTTCCTCTACCGAACACCAGGGTCTGGATCCGGACCTGCAGGTCCTCTACTGAACACCAGGGTCTGGATCCGGACCTGCAGGTCCTCTACTGAACACCAGGGTCTGGGTTCGGACCGGCAGGTCCTCTACAGACCACTAGAGTCCGGATCATAAAAGCTGAAGGCTGCCTCACCGTGTTTGGCTACAACTCTGGAAACAGAAAGTAGGCGTGGCCCTGATGACCTGAGGGTTCTGGTTGGTTCATTATGAACCAGGAGATCACAGATGTGTTTTGGCCGAAGACATTCAAAGATTTATAAACCAAGTCCGTCTGTTGTAAATCCCTTTGGTAAAAGTGTCTGCTAAATGTGACGTCTGCGTCCTCGTGGGCTTAGTTCTGGTCCGACTTCTCTTGTTTTTTTATCTCCTCATTGTTTGATCTGCTGGTCCATCTGTTTGTCATCCTGTGTGGTTCTGAACCTTGGTTCTGGTTCTGGTCCTGTCAGATGTCACGTGGCTTACCTAAAGACCTCTTTTCAGACTTTTCGGACCTAAAAACAGTGCCAGGATTGTATGTTGTTTTAATTTGGTAGCAGAGGAATTGTTGTTTCATAATATATAATGTTAAAAAGAAACAAAGCATCACAAAACATCACAAGACGACTATAAACTGGTGTCAAATCCTCACAGAGACGAAGAAAATGACCAAAAAGAGAAAAAGAAAAACTGCCTGAAGGAGATGAAGGAGGTGAACTGGAGCAGAAGGACCTAAACCGACTGGAGGTGCAGGGCGAGGCTCTGTGGATTGTAACAGTGCTTTGATTCTGGGTGTCTCGGTCCTGTCTGGGAGGGAGGACGGAGCCTCACATGTCTTTGCCCCGCGGCCTGTAGTTTCATAATCCATCCAGACTTGTGGACAGAATGTCAAAGAGCCGTTTGAGGGTTCAGGTCAGAGCTGCTCGACATCAGCAGGTCGCTGTCCTCACAACGGTAATTCAGCAAAAACAGATTCATCGTCTGAAGGTCAGCTGAACTAGAACCTCCGTGTGACACCGCACAGACACGAACATAAGCCTGTGAGTGAGAGTCTCCTCTTTTCATCATTAAGCTCTTAACGTTTCCTGCTGAATGAACCGCGGCGTCACATGACAGCCGTCCACACTGTGCTCGTGTGTGCGTGTGCTCCTTACACAACTGCTTCAGGTCCATGTTCTCAGAGAACTGTACTCCTGCTGCGACGCCTCCAAACACGGGAGAACATATCTAAAGAACTTCATGAAGCATCAACCTCCAGTTGTCTAAACTGATGCAAACCGAGAGGAACGGACAAGTGCAGTTCCCCACATGACCACTACGTTCTTTCTCCAAAAGTAGTTTGTCTCCATTGTTTGTTTTGTTGGGCTGTTCACTGCATGACCAGTCATGACTGGAGGTGAGTCGACCTGGGTTGAGCAGCAGGCAGCAGCTACCTGGGCCGGCCGGTGGACAGTCTCAAGCTACACCTGATTGTTCTTGTAACTTTGCCAGAACGTTACAGGAACATTGCAGGCACGTCCAAGACAGCAGAATCAGAAGAAGACTGAACCAGGATGGTTTGTTTGGAAGAGCCTCCAGAAGAAAACTTCTTTGGTCCAAAAAGAACAAAACTGCATCTGAACAAACCAGCAGACTTCTGAGACAATGTCCTCTGGACACATGAGACCAAAGTGGAGATGTTTGGTCTTCATGTCCAGAACCATGTTTGGAGGAAACTAGCAGAAACACCTCAGACTCACTGTCAAGCACGGTGGTGGAGGGATGGTGGTCTGGGGTGGACCATGATCTCCTCTGTAGACCAGAGTCTTCTAGAGACAAATGTGAGGACATCTGTCTGACAACAAAAGCTCAGCTGAAACTGGGTCATGTGACAGAAAACGACCAAAACACAGCAGCAGATCTACATCAGAACGATGAAAATGAAAAGAATCAGGTTCTGGAATGACCTGCTCAAAGACCAGACCTGAACCTGTCTGAGACGCTGTGGTGGGACCTTCAGAGGGTTGTGTAGAAGTGAATGTCCAAAAACCTCATATACCTGAAGCAACGTTGGAAAGAAGAATGGACTAGAATTCCTCCAGAACCACAAGACACTGATGAAATGAGGAACCGAAACCAGGACAACCAGAACTATCTAGTGGTCAGCAGAGGACCTGCAACTGTGGATCCGGACTCTTTGGTAAGTAGAAGACCTGCAGGTCCGGATCCGGACTCTGTGGTTTCTTGGAGGGTTGGTGCTTGGTCTCAAATACCCTCCAAAGCTGGACTTTCCCACATTACTCCAGTCCTGGATGAGGGCAGGAATCTGCCTCACTACCCCGCTCGTAAGTCTCCTCCTCATCGTTCTCCTCTCAGATATGAAACCTTCAGAAAAACAGGTTCTGCAGGATTATGAGGCGGCCGTTTGAAGCTGACCCATCCATGAACTCAGCAGCTTCATTCCTGTCAGCAGAGTCAACAGATCAGGATTTTATTATAATTACTCAAGATTCAAGACACCAGAATCTTTTGGTCCTTGGAAAACCAAAAGTCTCTGCCAAGAGAAGATCATTTACCGACTATCGGTGTGAGGAGAGGTTTAACGTTTGGGTCTGCCTCGTTCCCACGTCCTCAGTGGACCAAAACACACCTTCACTTTGCCTTTAAAATTTTAAATTGTTAGATCTCACACATGATCACGAGCTGCTGAATATCAACTCCCCCAACCACCTACACCACCTACACCTCCACCTACACACACAGGGATTTATCCAACAAAGCGAAGCACGGCCCACCTCAGGTGATAAACATCAGCTGATCTCACGGCATCGCTTTGCTTGGTTTTACATTTCTTTTATTCTTTTAGCTCCTGCCGGTTTGACCACACACGAGCCGTTCATGATATAACTGAGTAACTACAGCAGACTTTAAATGACACCACCTAGATATAATCAACATTAAAGAATCAAAGGGTTTATGAGCTCAAGGGTAATTAAAGTAATGAATACACAACGTTTGGTGATTCAAACTGCGTCTCTGCTGTTCATATAACGGCTTTTATACGGCATCGTCACTTCATTTAATTAAAACTCACCAGGGCTTCTAACTCTGCAGTGACGGGGGAGTTCAGACCGTTTAAAACCTCCCCCGATGACGCTTTAATCTGTTACACTTCAAGCAGAAGTCAAAGCTGGATTCATGTTTATAAAGTTCAAATTCAGGTTGCGTAACCTGGTCCGCTGGCCTGACAGTTTTCCAGCTGTTTACGAGACAAACAGCTGCACATCAAGAAAAGGCGTCAAATTCCATTAAAAGAGACTCGCAAATTAACGTTATACAAAAAAACTGGAGAATGTGACCTAATACATTCATAAAAATGCAGAAATGTCAACTTTAGAAAAAAAAAAAAAGATTTTAGAAAGTCCCAACTTTTAACTTTTGAAACTTGCACGTTTGCAAGAAAAGAACTCAGAGTTTCTGACCTTGATGTAGACCTCCTTGACAGCGGGAACAGAAAGCAGCAAAAGTACATCAAGACTTCAGTCATGACGATATCACAACTGAACCAGGAAATCTGGGAAGGTCCCACAGGTTTAAAACCACTGGAGCAAGAAGGCTGTCATCTCACACGAGGCTGGAGAGGCTGAGAAACCGAGAAAATATCTTCTTCAAACACAACTTACACCTCCTTCAGACAAACGCCCACATTCCAACTTCCAGGTTGAAGCCGAAGTGGAAATAAGAAAACCTGATGTTCCTCTACCGACCACCGGGGTCTGGATCTTTCGACCCGCGATTCCTCCACCGACCACCGGGGTCTGGATCTTTCGACCCGCGATTCCTCCACCGACCACCGGGGTCTGGATCTATACACCCGCGGTTCCTCTACCGACCACCCGGCTCTGGATCTATCGACCCGCGGTTCCTCTACCGACCACCGGGGTCTGGATCTAACACGCCCACATCGTTTCGACTCGACAGCAGAATAAAAAAAAAAAAAAACGTTGCGTTTAGCCGACGGTGGGTTCATACAAACGGGTGGTTGCTTCGTGAAGGGCGGCAGCATGACCATTACAGATGAGGAAGCGTTAACGGCCAGCTATTGGCTGAGCCGACTGCCAATCAATCGTTATATAAATAAATGTAACGGTTGACATAAACTGTCCTGATGTGGTACAAAAAAATTCACCCCCCTCAGAGTTGTAAAGGATGTGAAATCAAATGATTAAGACGGAGGACAAGGGAGGAGGAGGACAAGGGAGGAGGAGGACACCGGAGGAGGAGGACACCGGAGGAGGAGGACTCCACTGTTGGAAGAACATCAGAAAGACAGACTGGAATTTGTCTAAATGCTTATTAAAAAAAACCACAAAGCTTCTGGGAGAAGGTCCTTTGGACAGAAGAGACAAAACTGGAGCTCTTTGACAAGTCACATCATCTCCATGGTCACAGACAGAAATGAAGCCTTCAAAGAAAAGAAGACTGGATCTGCTGTGGAACATGGAGGAGGCTCGGTTCTGCTCTGGAGCTGCTCTGCTGCGTCTGTTTCAGGGTGTCTTTAATCTGTGCAGCTTCATCAAGACCTTCTGGAACAGGATGAAGACCCAAAACACACAACTAAAACCAGCAGAGAACCACTCAGAAACAAACACGGGATTATTCTGAAGTGTCCTTCTACGAGTCCTGATCTACATCCTGGAAACATCTCACAGTCTGGAGAAGAAACCCTTCAGACCTGAGACATCCGAAGACGTTTGTCCATGAGGACCAGAACACCTGTCTACAGGTGGACAAGCCTCCCTGAGAGTTACACTCATCACTGACCCACTCAGAAGGTTCAGAAACTAAATATTAAGCCATTTTTGTCCAGGTAGCTTTTATAAGTTGTTTTTTAAATTAATCTATTGAACCACAATTCAGAACCAAAGCCGGATTTTCAAGAAGACATTTGTACTTACGCCTCCAGCTGTACCTGAGCCAGGTACATCCACCCTCATTGATTTATTTTTCTGTCAGTCCACGTGAACCCTGATGATTCGATCATGACCACTAGCGTTTATATTTTACAACTTTTTTATGTTCAGTCACGAATCGTAAGTTCATAAAGAGATCACAAACCGCTCCAGAGATGACTCCCTCCATCTCCTTGGCTTCTCCTGGAGGGATTCCCTCTCTTCTCCAGCGAGAGGAAAGGCTGAAACAAAACCCCGTCGGTAAGAATCAGGGCAGATTTCCACGCGCAGCAGCCATCACACGCTTCCACGCGGAGAAGAGAAATCCGCCCGGAAACCTCTGCGTAACCTCGGCCCGACTGTGAGGCTCAGAACGCCAGCAGTCGGTGGAAAGTTGGCGTGAGCTGGCAGCTGGAGCAGCGCTACAACACGATACGGGCGCAGATCGATGTGGGTTCACAGATGCATCGGTTGTTCTGAGAATCGCGTCAATACTCAGCAGCTGGCGCCCACAGCATTCACACGCCCTCGTCCACCTGAAACCAGCAGCTGCCACCAGCAGTGCTTCCAGTGCAGGAGATCATGGACCAGCTCGTCCTCCCGTTGATGTGATGTGAAGTGCAGCTTTACAGAAACATGCACCTTTTTAACTGCCTTTAAAAACCAAATGAGACTGAAACGTCTCCTTTCACATACCCGCTAAAATCGAACAACGTCCAAACTGTTTTATTATTTATTTCCCCGGTTTTTAATCCACTTAGTTCTGGTTCTCTGCTGCTGCCACAGTAAATTAGGTCATTTCACCTGATCAATACTTACATCACGTATGGTTCAACAATATTTTTTTATCCGGCCGTTTCCAGGGTTTTGGGAGACTGTGCAAGATTCCAAACCTTTTAAGATGATCCGTGGTGATTCATCTGTAGCGTTTAAGAAGAAAACAGGCTGGATTTGTGGATCGAAAGTTCGAGTTCAAGTTAAACAACGTGAATTCTAAAGTAAGCTGAACTGACGAGATGTGAGAAACATCTGGATCCAGAAAACCGCCATCACACAGACGAAGATGGACAAACTCTTCGGTCCTCTACGGTCGCCGGGTTTGTTGACGTCAGTCGCCGGCCCATCACTGACCGCCACCGGATGTGTCGACACCAGTACGACCCTAAATACCGCCGTCCGTTCACTCTGAATGAGGCAACATCTGGCCTCGCCAAACTCAACTGTGGGTTTTTACCTACGATTTCCAGACGTTTAAATTATGCCAGCGTTGGCTAAACACCACGGTCATTTCTATAACTCATTATTATTATTATTATTATTATTATTATTATTATTATTATAACCGTCAGCTGAAGGAGTTGGTAGCCACATCAAACTTTGATTGACATGCAGTGCGCGTGTCCCCACCCACTTCTGGAGCAACAAAGGCGCCAGTACAAAGAAAAACGGTCTGTAACCAGTGGGAGAAGTGACCACTGCTTTGTCCATTATTTTATGCAGTAGATGATTTTGACCTGCAATATAACCATCAGCCAATCAAACTGCAGTTATACAACTAATCAATGAACGTGCGCGTGGGCCGGGACAGTCCGCCAGTGTGGCTCATTTGTGAAGCAAGCACACAAAACATCTGATGACTGCTGGAGGCTCGACAACAGCAGTCACAAACACCAAACCTTGAGCTTTAACACCAGCCACACTATTCAAATGACAGCAGGTGTGTGAGGTAGTGACGTAAACAACGTCTGAATGAACAGATGGAGGAATGTGAATGGAGCAAAAACCAGTCTTAAAACAGCCAGGGGTGGCAGGTTGAACACCTGGATCTTAAATTTCTCTTCTTTCTGGAGTTTGGCGGGAAAGTGAGCAGAAGCGAGCAACGCAGTAAAAGATAAAAGTCCTCACCGTCGGGGCGGTTGTGGCGGGAAGCCGAAGCTCCACGAGCCGGTACGCGTCCGCGGCCGAGCCGTTGCTGCTCCGCGCCGTTGCCAGCGTGCCCGCGCCGCGCATCGCCCTGCAGCTGGCCGCGTGCTCGCCGCAGGTGGAGCTGCTCGGCCGCGCGCTCGTCCCACCGTCCATCCTTCCCACGCGCTCCGCCTGCGCGAGCTGAGAAGAGAGAAAGGCTTTATGACTGACAGCGTCACCATGACAACAGGTGAGCGGCCAGGTGAGCAACCACGCAGCTGAATTACAGGAACACCTGGTGATGTTACAGCGTCTTTCAGGGTAGCTTACAACTTTTTGGGGGCCTGTGTATGATGTTTGTTCGGGGGGGGGGGCCTGATAAACTCACAAATTGGCACATATTTTAAAAGTTAGTAGATTCTCTCTGTTCTTCATCCTCTCTTCCTGATCTCCCGTTTCCTACTCTACCCAGCAGGAGGGTCCGGTCCAGGTCCTGATCCAGGTTTCTTCCTTCCTAAAGGGGAGTTTTTACCTGCAGTTGTTATGTAATAACTGATCGGGGGTCATGTTCTGGGACTCTAGAGACATTTTGTATTGTAATAGACGCTAAATAAATCAATTTGAATTAAAAGGTTAAATTTGAGAATTGTGTAACCTGGTGAGCATAAACATGGCAGAGGCAAGTCTAAAAGTCTAAAACTCTTGAAACTTACAAACTTTAAAGGAACTTGATCCTGACTTTGCTCTGCTAGACCTCGTTTTAGTTCTGTCAGTACTTGTTTTGGGAGTCCTTCCTCCCTTTTACCCATTTGTGGATTAGCTGGAGCAGAACCAGTTCCCGCCGACATGGCAAAGACCAAAGAAGCTTCAGCAGCAGCCTTCAGGAAGCTGACCAGGGTTCGACCAGTCGGGTTTATACGGTCTACTTTGTGTGATATGACGAGGCTCAACCTATCCTCAGTAGGAGAAGTTTTAGAAAAGAAAATCCAAATCTATTATTCCCTAATCACCTGACGTCAAGTAGGTTCCCAGTTCCTAGTTTTCAGATCAGAGTCCTTCAGAGTCCCTCGGAAAAAGATGTAAATTCAAATTTTTTTCATCTTAGTTGCCTCAATGATCTCTACAGTAACTTCACAAATCACCATGGCAACTGCAGCGCATTGGTCGCTGAAGGTATTTTCACCTTGGTTTTTGTTATGAAGGACACTTCTGTTTCATAAACCTGGACTGAAGCTGCTGCATGAAGGCGACCAGGCTCCACGGAGCCCAACGGAGCCCTACGGTGCCCCACGGAGCCCCACGGAGCCCCACGGAGCTCCTCGGACCTACATAAGGCTCCACAAAGCCCCACGGAGCCCCACAGAGCCCCTAGGACCTCCACAGGGCTCCACAAAGCCCCATGGAGCTCCACGGAGCCCCACGGAGCCAACAACAACAACAAACTTAGAAAATGCGACAATTAGTGAAGTAAGTTTGTCTTTTGGCGAGTTTTTTACCTGAAAGTTGGAGGAAGAGTCAGATACTTCGTGGCCACTGGCAGCTTCAAAAGTCTTCCAAGACTCCTGCAACCCGTCTACAGAAAAGAGTTTCTGAATCCGCCTCCATTTTACGTTCAGCAGCAGGAAACATCTGGAGCGAGTCCTGACGGAGAGCTTCTGGATCCACCACTTCTGCAGAGACCTGCAGATGGAGCAGCCGTGGGGGCGAAAGAGGAGATGAGCGCCGCTGCCAGTGTTTATAAGAGCACACACACTCCCTCACACACACGGTTATGATGGAGATGTAGGTCTTTGGGTCGGCGCGCTGATGAAAGTCATTACACTGATTATCGGTTGACCCGATGCTGCTTCATATGCATCAGAGAGAAGTGAAGCGATGAGGACGACCCGCCTCGCTGCAGAACAATGACACACTAAAACCAGAGGATCTTTGCTCCGATCAGGCTGATGGACAGGAGGGACGGCTTTCACAGAGACGTGGCCAGTAAGGACTTGCATCTGGACTTGGACTCGTGCATTCAGACTTGTAAATCAGAGCCGAGTCCTCAGAGTGACCCGCAGCTCAGCAGGTGGTCCACATGGGGGCACTAGAACATCCTGAAGAGGTCACTGATACAAACAGACCCAGAACGGTTCTGTCTGACTGGAATTATGCATTCAGGGACATTTATGTCAAATAAAACTAGTTTTATCGTTAGGTCAGTCCATCCATCCATCCATCCCCTTCTTTTGCTTTCTTATTCCAATACAGGGTCACCGATGCTATTCAAGGAGATTACACAAGCGCGAGGAGAACACAGAAAGTTTCTAGAACAGAAAGGTGATATTGCTCGTATATAAAAGTGGAACCTTCACATCAGGAACCCTCTCACTGTGAGGGAACAGTGCTGACCACCAGCCGTTGTGCTGCCCCTCACCAGAACAGCAAAATGCTCCCGAAACTCTAAAATCAGGTCTGTCTTGGTCTGGTAAACGGTGAGATGTTGTACAATGGACTTCTGGAGTGTCTTTTACCTGGTTGCCTCATCTCTTGGTATGGAAACGTCTCCGTGTCAGATACCTGGAGCAGACGAACGTCGAGGAAGACGAGGACAGTTTTACCCTGCGGTGACTGTTCTCCAAGACAGGAACTGACTGTATCACATCTGCTCAGAGGTCCAGGGCCAAGTGCAACAGGACTAGACTTGGATCTGTTCCTCATCCAGGCGGAGGAGCAGACCTGATGAAGCTGGCTCTTCACGTGCAGGAGCCTGCGTGAACATCATTTATGTCGTGTTTTAACAGAGGTTCATGTGGTGGAAATGATGTGGATCTGAGGACTTTTGCATGACTGGCTGCTGATGCAGGAAGCTGCAGGGTGCAGAACCGACATGCTCGGCTCCTGCCGGACTCAGCCGGATTCTCCGTGGATTCATGTTCACCCGGCCAGCGATCTTTCTGAGGATGGCTCTCAGAGCAAGGGTCCACCCTGGACGGGTCGTCCGTCTATCACAGGGGCACGTACAGAGACAAACAACAATACGCTCACATTTACGCCTACGGGCAATTTAGAATCATCAACAAACCTGGCTTGCATGTTTTTGGAAGCCGGAGTCCCAGAGGAACCCATGCAAGATCGGGGAGAACATGCAAACTCCACACAGTCAAACCAGGAACCTTCTTGCTGTGAGGCAACAGAGCTCAACACTAAGACACCATGATGCCCTTTTTTGGACTTTTCTTTTTAAACAGGCTTTAAGCTGACAAATGGTTTTATTAGTTTATTGTTGTAATCCTGTGCTTTTAATGTTGTTATTTTGTATTTAACTTGTAAAGCACTTGGTAACTGGCGTCTGTGAAGGGGACTATATATTGTGTTCAGTACTCAATCACAGCTGCATGACTGTGTGGTCGTGTTTTCTCAATGTTTCCTTTGTCACTGACAGTCTCCCATCAGCATTCAATTCTGAATAAAGCCTCATGAAATGCTGCAGCAAGCAGAGGAACAACATGAAACCTTGAGAGGAAAAAAGTGACAAAGAGCCGCAGTCAGAGGCAGCTAGGTCCACAGATCTTTACGCCAGTGTCAGTATCACTGAAAAGTTAAATCATGACACGTTTTCTTGGAGCACAAAGGTGAAAACTGAGCTCCAGTCCAAGAGTCTACGTCTGTTTTCTAGGCTGATACGATCTAGGAACCTGCACTTCCTCTACTGGCCACCGGGGTTTGGATCGGGACCCTCACTTCCTCTACCGGCCACCGGGGTTTAGATCAGGACCTGCACTTTCTCTGCCACTTCTTTTGGAACTTCTTTCCAGAGGTAGGAGCTGATGATCTGGAGGTGGTCCACCTGGAATCTTCTGGTTAGCTGCTAAGCTTTGTCCTGAAGCTCACCAACTAAGTCTGCAGCTTGATTAGTTCAATTCTAGTCTGTTTTATTTTATCATCATCATTTCATCCAACCACCCATCCACAAAAAAGAGGAAAAGATGACAGAAACACCATTTACTACATGACCAGTGGTGACTACAAGGCAAAGCTCCACACTCGAATCAACGTCTCGATGGTCTTGATCGTCTTTCAGCTTTACTTGTTACGCTCCATCACCTCAATCTCTCATCTTTTTCCTCATTTCACCTGTTAAAGAAGTTTCAAGCTGTGTCTGTGCTCACTGCACTTCTGCCGGTTGGTTCTGCTCTGACCCAAATCTCAACACTTTTGTAACACTCATCTGCTAAACGGTGCCGGGTTCATCGTGTTTTATGTATTAAAATGCTTCTCCTGGAAGAGTCAAACCTGTTTCATAACAGCAGCCATCCAGGTGGAAGTGGGACATTGACGTCAGCGTTTCGCTGCAATTAGTGCAGTTTCCATTACAGGATTTCTTTTTCGATATTGGGGTTTGCGCAAATCTGGGGGTCATGGACACGCGCCTGTGTAGTTTACAAACCCATGGATGATGTCACAGGACGCGTCCGGTTCTGCTCCGGTTCCGCTCCGGTTCTGCGTCGACTCCAGGCTCCGGTAGCCGGCAGTCGTGAGCTTCTGAGGCGGATTTGAAAACACTTCTGAACCAAGAAGAAAATCAGGAGCATTTTCTTTTCCCCGCAGGTGCAACTGTTTCTCGCGTTTGTCTTCTACTGTATCCGTTTTCCTGAAGTGTTTTTATTTCGTGATTCCCGCATGATGTCCGAGGATCTGCGAGCGGAACTGGAGAAATATCTGCAGACTTTAAACATCCAGCCGAGCTGCGTGGAGCACCCGCCGGTAAGACGGCCACCGAACCCCATTACCGTATCCGGTATATTAAAGGTTGTATTGCCTGTTGTGAACCGTAGCAGCAATTATCAGTATTTTCAAAGATCATTCCTGATTCAGAAATAGACAGGTTGATATTCGGCCTTATTCATTAACAAAAAAATAAACTTCAATGTTGTCATTTTTTGCTTTTTCTTTTTTACTTTTGACCGACGTGGCCACATACAGAACTTTTATTTTATTATTATTATTATTAAACAAAGGTTTTATATGCCTTCCACTTTGCTAACTTTTACTGCAAGCTGACTTAAGCTTAAATCTTGCTTCTCAACCTTTTTTCTGCGCAGAATCCATTTAACTTAGGTGGTTTTAAACGCAACGTAAAGTACTGTTAATTTTGTGATGAACTGCAGAACTCATAAATTAACATTTTTATGTTTGTATTTTATAAGAGGTTAACAGAAAGTTGAGTTAAGTTTCTGTGAGGTTTTGTTAAAGTTTAATGCGGTTTTCCGAACTGGTCTGACGTGTTTTTTGCATTTACGTCCAAAGACCTGCAGAGGGCGCCAAATTACAACTTACAAGAAGCCATCAAACTGTTTAAAAATATATCAATATATATTTATAATTATACTCGTGACAGATGTCATACGTTGTCCTGAGCCCCCACACCCTGGTAAAATTTCAGGAAGCCACACAATTCTGGTTTTCTCCTTGAATCTCTGTGTAATATACAGTAATATACAGTCAGCCCCACTTCCTCTTCCTCTGCAGGTGTTCACAGTGGAGGAAATGATGCCCCACCTACAGGAAGTGAGTGGTGCCGTCACCAAGAACCTCTTCCTGAAAGATAAGAAGAAGAAGGGCCTGTGGCTAGTGTCAGCTCGCCACGACCGCCAGGTGAGCACCCTTTACCATCAGCAATAGCTCCTCCTCCTCTTAAACTCCTGAGACCACTCCCACCTTCGCTCTGTCTGCAGGTGAACCTCAATGACCTCGCCAAGAAGCTTGGCGTTGGCAGTGGCAACCTGCGCTTCGCAGACGAGGCAGCTATGTTGGAGAAGCTTAAGGTGGACTTTGTTTTGTTTGTCTGTTTGTGTTTTTCTGTTTGTAAGTTTTCGTTTGGCTCATTAATCGGCCTGTTTTCGGTTGTTTTGAGTCTCAGTTGATCCCACTTCCGGTGCCGTCTCCTCCTCAGGTGGGTCAGGGCTGTGCGACGGCTCTCGCTGTGCTATTCGATAAGGACCTGAGCGTGAAGTTGGTCCTGGACCGGGACCTGGTGGAAGGGGGCCACCCGATGGTCTACTTCCACCCCATGACCAACGCCGCCACCATGGGGCTCCGACCAGACGACCTGATCCACTTCCTTAAAGAGACGGGACATGAGCCCATCCTGGAGAGCTTTGAGTAGCACTGGACCTGGACCCGGAACAGGTTAAAAACTGGACACGAGCAGCCTTCAGGAGGTGGAGAACTTCTCTTCGATCTGAATGGGAACTTTGCTTTGCTTTAAACGTTTCTTGTTTACGATGAAACAAAGTGGTGAACGTGGATCCGAGTGATCCATGTTGAGGTGAACTGGAACACAAGAAGAGTTTTTCTCTTAATTACCAATCACTTGTCTTCCTGTAGATCTGAGTTTCTCAGGTATCACTTGTTCTGGGATATTGTTTAAATATTTTATCTTTTATAAAAGTCTTAGACATTCCTGTTGTGTTGAGTGTTTATGTCCATGATGATCGTCTGGAAACCGTCCAAACAGTTGTTTAGAAACCCAGAACCCATCTTGGTAGGAGCTGACTCGTCCCAATGTAAGAGGTCTGGATGTGGACCATAGTGGTCTGAAGAGGAACGGTAGATCTGGATCCGGACCGTAGTGGTCTGTAGAGGAACGGTAGATCTGGATCCGGACCCTGGTGATCAGCGGAGAAACCACAGGTGTGTGTGTGTGTGTGTGTGTGTGTGTGTGTGTGTGTGTGTGTGTGTGTGTGTGTGTGTGTGTGTGTGTGTGTGTGTGTGTGTGTGTGTGTGTGTGTTAGCCCCCACTCGTCCTCCACCCACTCTCGGCTCTCCTCAGGGCTGCTTGTTAAGTCCACTTCTCTCCTCACTCTACGCATCTGACTGCAGCCCCGCCCACATGATGAACATCATCTTCACCTTTGCTGACAACTCGATGGTGATGGGACTGATGACAGGAGAACAAGGCAGCCCACCTGAACGAGGTCCTACAGCTGGAAAAGTGGTGTTCAGTGAACAAGCTGACACTGACACTCATCCTGGACTTCAGGAAGAACAGAGCTGCCCCTGCAGGCCTGTTCATCAACAATGAAGCGGCAGTGGTGAAGAAGGCCCAGCAGCAGCTTTACTTTCAGGAGGGAAAACCTGCACAGCCAGCTCCTGGTGACCGTCTACTCCAGCACAGTCTGCTGAGCCCAGAACATCGTCAGGCACACATTTACCCCAGCCAGTACCTCGTGGACCTGTTGCCCTCCGGCAGGTCATCAAGATCCCGAACCAGTAGACTCTCAGCTCTAAACTCAAAGTGGAACCTGCACTAATAATCACTTTACTCTTCACTTAGCACTGTTGGACACTTTAAAAAAAATCAGCCTGTTCAATATCAGCACTCACATTAATCTTTTTTCATCCTTTACAATACAGCTATTCTGGGTCTGATTCTGAGCTCTTATTAACTGTGAAGGTGATGGGACGTAGATGTCAGATAACTGAAGGTGAGTCGGTGGGACGTCTTCCCTGGTGACAACATGACTGTGTTTGAGGGACCTTTAACCTCCTTCCCACATTTTGTTGCTGAAACTCGGCTGTGTGCGGTAAATGGGAAGCTGCTTCGTTTGACCAGCTCCATCCTCTGGTGGAAAAACCTGACACACCTGAAGACTGCCTCCCGTCATTGGAGATCTGTAGCCGTGGTGATGGAGCAGTCTGGTTGCTACGGGAGACGAGACAGAAATAAGCTGTCATGAAATGTGTTTGTGTGTGAAATGTTACATGATGTAATTGTTTTCCTGCTGCTTCTTTCAGCAAGAGTCTCTCCACCGACCCTCCTGCAGAAAGGAGGAGCTCCGAGGCTCCGCCCTGACGAACTGATCAATGAGACAACGGGCGTCTCGACACATCGTCCAGAGTATTTCTGAGGCAGAAACGTGTTCAGACTGTCATGTTCAGCATGTTGTTATATGATTACAAAACTGAAGCCAGGAAGACAAATTTCGTTTGGGCAACCATAAGTACCCCACTAATTCACCAGCTTGTAGATCCACCTTCAGCAGCAGTAACTCGGTAGATGCTTCCTTCAGCAGCAGGAACTTTCAAGGAAACACGGTAACCCCACCTGTTGTGTTGTTACTGGGTGCTGCTTTCCCTTTAAGAGATCCAGGAAGTGCATGGAGCAAGCAGGAGGTGGGAGGGAGGAGGTGCTTGTCGAGGAAACAGGTGTGTGCGCTGACAGGGATGATGTCATTCTCTGGCTGAGTCACCTGAGAGACGGCTGCTGAGATAAGGAGGAGGCGACGAGCTGCCAGCATCTCCGCTGCTTCTCTTCCCCCAGGAGGAGTCTGTGTGAGGAAGGAGACGCAGCAGGAGGAGGAGCAGCCGGAGCCGGAGGAGGTGATGGCCTCAGTGCTCCAGTTTATCAAGGTGAGCACGAGACCGAGCGAGAAATGTTCAGTGCCCTGCAGAAGTGAGTCAGTTTAGAGGAACCTTCTTCCTCTGTTTTGAGAAGGTTTTTTTAGAGTAATATGTTTGAGTGTTGGTGAGTTTTAGTGTAAAAGAAAGAAAATGTGTTTATAGGCTCTCTGAAGCAGCAGGAATTTCCTCCTGCAGATCTGGAACTTCAGTTTAGGGAGTTCAGCAGCTGAACTCCTGCATTTTTAGATCGAGATAAAGCTGGAGAGGAACTTTGAACCCTCACAAAGCTCCCTGTCCTGGGGTTTGTGGTGTCTCAGGATGGAGGAGGAGCTCCAAGGACAGGTGCAGACGCCAGGCTGTATAAAAGGAAAGACCCCCGCTGGACGATGCGGGAACCTGCCGGTAAACATTTGCAACAGGAAGTCCTGTTTCAAATGTCATTTCAGAGGCAAAGTAAGAAATAAGTGCTGCGTTGAGCTGACGCGCAGCACAAGCTGCAGCTGTTCTTCAGAGCGTTGTAGACCAACCCCCAAACACTTCAGAGGCCTGTTAGTGGAACTCGGAGAACTCTCTTCCAATATGAGTGACTAACGCCGGGTTGGTCTTTATTCACAGCTCCAAGTCAGTGCAGTGTGGAGGTGCGACACTGATGACTACTGGCTGTGCTAGCTGTCAATCAAAAGACCACGCCCCCATTTAGACATCATTTTGAGGTTGTTTTTTTTTTTTTTATGTTTAAAACTAGTGCTGGGTAGATAATAGCAGACCTGAGGTTATGTCTGTCTCAATAAAACAGTGAGCTGAAGCTTCTATAAATCCTCACCTCCAATTTAAGTTTATTACCAACTATTTTTAGATTTCTACACTTCCCTTCAGGACCTATTTAAGTCTGAGTTGAACGTTCCTCTATGAAAGGTGGTCCTTTAGTGTCTAAAATCAATTTTAATGTAGTAACCTTTAAAAAAAACTAAACAATGCTGACAGCTTGTCTGAGTTAGCAACAGTAACCAAGGGGGCGGAGCTTACTTGCACATCAGTTCTTTGCAGATGACGACGTCTTAAAGAACAAATCTGTCGAGAATGACAGCAAAAATATAAATAAACCTGGAACAATTAAAGAGGTTTATCCAGCATCATCCTTCCTAAATGGATTTATAACAAAAGGAGTAAATGGGATTTATTTAATGGAAAGTCATTTTACAGCTGAGTTCTATCAACATTTCTTTGCAGCTTCTTTGTCTCTTCTTTCCTTCGTCTTCTCTCAGGTGACCAGATGACTCAGTCAGTATAAACACACCTCCAGAGCAGTTGTTGTGACTCAGTGTGTGTGTTGCCATCATATGACGAAGAGTAAACACCACAGATGTCGTGCGGGATGATGGTGGCGTGATGTCATGCAGGCATATGAACTGAAGGCCGTTTGGTTTCACATGACAGGATGTTTAATGAGACAGTTTGACATGACCACATTACACACGGTGTGTGTGTGTGTTTCTGAATGCCACCGCATCACAATTATGGACCTTATTGTTCATGTAGCTTTATCACTCAGAAATAAAAACAACACAAGACAAAAAAAAACTACCAGGACAACCACAAAACCAGGCTGAAATTCAAGAAACCAGCACATAGATGATGGATGGAGGGAACTCTTGCATGGATCCAGACCTATGGTTCTTCTACAGATCACCAGGGGCTGGATCCAGACCTGCAGTTCCTCTACAAATCAGTAGGGTCCGGATCTACACCTGTAGTTCCTCCACTGACCAATAGCATCCTGATCGAGACCCGCAGTTCCTCTACCAACCACTAGGGTCCGGATCTAGGCCTGCAGTTCTTCTACAGATCACTAGGGTCCAGATCCAGACCTGCAGTTCCTCCACGGACCACTAGCATCATGATCCAGACCTGCAGTTTCTCTATCGACCAGTAGAGTCCCGATCAGACCTGCAGTTCCTCTACAGATCACTAGGGTCCGGATCCAGGCCTGAGGTTCCTCCACCGAACACTAGGGTCCGGATCCAGTCCTGCAGTTCCTCCACTGACCACTAGGGTCAAGACCCAACAGTGAGTTCGTCTCCATTGGCTTTTAGAACCCTTTAAGATGGCCATGAATTCATTTATTACCCCTAATGAAGACAAATGAGCAAGATTTGTGAATCTAATCACAATAAATGTAAGATAACAAAATACAAAATGTATCGTCACATCATAGAATGAGCAAAGCTACCCGGTCTAAAATAGTTAGGCTAATGATGATTTTTAAGTGGTTGAGCTTGGTCGGGGTTCCAGGGGTCCTCACTTCAGCTCTGGCCGTCCTTGTTTCAGATATTGTTACAGAAACCTCTGAAACGAGAACTGGTTCGGTCAGAATGACCGTAAGGTGACGCTAGTTCGAATCATAGCATGAGCAACAAGATAAAGTAGCTAACTTAACTGAGCAAAAGTGGGCGTGTTCTAAGCAGCGTCCAGGCCTGATCACTCCACCCATTGTCCCATTTTTTGTTTAACTGGTATGGGCGGAGTCTTCCATGGCAAGATGGACCTGCACAGATGGAAAGTTCAAAGTGACTCTTTAGAAAGCTGTTGGGGACTTCACAGAAGGTTTGTCCAGTTCTTCTTATACAGTCTGGTTGAAGCCGTCTGAAGTTCATCAGCAGTCAATAGTGGATGTACTGACGCCCCCAGTTTCCTGTTTCCATTTGGAGACTCTTTGTTTTCAAATTGCAGGAGTTTTTTTGTCTTTTATCGCACTTCAGTGAGCAAACACACAACATCACAGACACAAATATGTCAAATATGTTGGAACAAACTCCTGGTTCTGTTCTCAGCAGAGAATCATTCAGGACACAAAAACACAGGGTCTGCTTTCATTAGAATCACTGACCTGTAAAGGGAGTAAAAGATGGAGTTTATACCAGAATATTGTGTTTTTAGAAGACGTGATCAGAAGCAGAGAATGGTGTTTATAAAAGAAAAAAATATATTAAGTTTTCAGACTAAACTGGTCTGGACTGGTGTTGCTGTGGTGGACCGTTATGTCCGCCGTGGACCGTGTCTCCGTGGTGGAGCAGTGTGTCCGCGGTGTCCCCGGATTGGACTGTTCTCCAGTATATCTGCGGTGTACCAGTGTCTCTGGGGTGGTGCCAGTATCTCCTGTGGTGGAACGGTGTCTCTAGTATCTCCACAGTGGACCGGTGTCTCCGCCGGGGACTGGTGACTCCGCGGTGCTTTGGCCTCTGTGGTTGTTCGTGTCTCCCTCTTTCTGTCTGTTTTGGGACTCTTTATAGCTGTTTTTGTCTTTCTAGTCATTTGAGATAATTTTCTGCATTAAGCTTTATGTAGTAGATTTGAGGGGTTTTTTTTAAACTTGATGACCTGAAACCAGGACTGAAGGTCAGAAGAAAAGCTGCAGATACAAACGTCGCTCTGGTCAATTCTCGCAGCTGTTTCTAAATGATCGCAGACTGAATTCACACAGCAGCAGTGTGTCATGGGGCTTTAAGGAAAGTTAAAACGAGATAAATGTCCTGAAACGTGCGTAAGCTCACAGACAAGTGACCAGCTGCTGTGATTGGACCTGCTCACCCGGAGAACAGTTCTTTTAGCTACAGAAATCAGTTTTATTTTGACTTCAGCAGCAGAAGGCAGCTGTCGCCACAGCGATAAGCATCATCAGCGTTTTCCATCGCGCTGCAGTGGAACATCTCACCAGGCGGGAACTTTTCCACTGCTGGAAAAGATCCTGCTCGATGTTGGGACGGGATACCACAGATGGAGCTGCTTCCTGGCCGTCTGCTTCACGTTTCCTGGCACTGAGATTTCATATGGCAGAACTTTAATCCGTTTCAACATCAGTCCACCAAAGGCACTTTCTTTTATCAACTGCTGTAAAATGTAAGACCCTGGTAGGTGTCACCTGTCACCTGACTTTGTCCTTGAGAAGTGAGAAGGTAGCAACACGGCCACCATGAGTCCATCGTCAGCACGATAACCTTTAAAGGTAATGATGTCTTATGACGCCAGACCCCGTGTGGTCGGTAGAGGACCTGAAGGTCTGGATCCAGACCCCGTGTGGTCGGTAGAGGACCTGAAGGTCTGGATCCAGACCCCGTGTGGTCGGTAGAGGACCTGAAGGTCTGGATCCAGACCCCGTGTGGTCGGTAGAGGACCTAAAGGTCTGGATCCAGACCCCGTGTGGTCGGTAGAGGAGGTGGAGTTTGTCAAACTTGTGCGTTGGCTTCAACCCAGATGTTGGAATGCTGGTTCTTGGTCGGGTGGAGGCATCTGCAGCACAGGAATGTTTGAGGCTGAGCTGCGGTTCAGATGTGATCTCCACCCAAACTTGGAGCTGAGCTGCAGCTGTTTTTGTTTCATTAAACTGGATTTGTGTGCCAACTGCAACGCCGCCGTCTCAGTTTCTGCTGCTCCTGGAGCTCCGTGAGCAGATCTGAGCCCTGCGGTAACTGTTCGGCTGGTGGACGCAGATTCAAAAACATGAGGAGTTTGCACATGCAGCAGTGACAGAGCTGCACCGTCGCTGTTGCAAGCATCTGTCCTGACGGTGGTGGTTTCTGCTCATAAACTCACAATGATGCAAGAAGAAATAGAAATCCTTTAAAAGGTTCATTCTGGGTTTTTTTCAAATGTCTCTGAGAACGTCCAGAAGGCTCATGGGAAGTGACAAACAAAACGCCAAAAAAAGGCATCAAAGTGTGACCGTAAAATCAGCACCGAGTCAAAAAACTCCACTAATACACACAAAACGATGAGACTAAAGAGACGAAACGAGTGAAAAGATGTTCAAAACCGCCAAATGATTTGCAAAGGGAAACAAAATGACCCTTATTCCAAAAAATATTAGATTCTGTGTAAACTGTGAACAACGTGTCGCTGTTTACTCCGCCCTGATCGCCTGTCTGACTACCATCAACAAATCCATCTACAGCCACAAAATCTTAAAAAAAGAAAAGAAAAATGAAGAAAGGTGTAAAAGATTGAGAATCTGAAGAAATCTCTGTGTGCTGGAGACGACACCAAAATAAAAAAAAAACAAACAACAAAAACATCCATATTCTATCTTCCAGGAATCACTGAGAACACGTGTCAAAGCTCAGATCTGCACAGAAGAGGGGCGTGAACGTGAACACCAGCCTCTCATTTAGACCGAGGTAGGGGGAAAACTGCTTTGTGGTCAGACGAAACCGAATTTAAAACTGTTTTGGAAATGGACACCATGGACACCGTGTCCTCCAGACTAAAGACGGGAGGACCCATCCAGCTTTTCAGTTTAAAAGCATCTGGAAACGTCGAGGTGAACGGTATCTGGAGCTTTCAGAGCAGAATCTGCTGGCATCCAGACGGCGCTGTAAGGGAACGTCTTTCATCCTTCAGCAAGACTCAAGACGTCTCTGAAGCCTGAAATTCTCTCCTTTAGAGGCCGGCTGGCTCCACCCAACCCCCCAATTATCCAAAATGGGCCGATGGGTGGAGCGAGTACGTTGACACAGACTTGCCTCAGCTGTGTGAGCTAACCGTGATCCTACTTCATAAGACTTTACAGCCATTCTGATTAAATCCATCCAAACATTCCCATTTCAAGTGTCGCTTCTGAAACCAGGACTAGCAGAGCTCTGCTGGGACCTGCAGTCCGTTGGCTGGTTGCCATGGACGTGAAATGTAACTATGGAAACTAAACTGGTTTCGTACCAGACAGTAAACATCTTTAATTAAGCTGTAAAGTTGGACATTTTAACATGAAGGTCCGGATCCAGACCCTGGATGTCGGTTGTGGAACCGCAGATCCTGATCCAGACCCTGGTGGTCGGCAGAGGAACCGCAGATATGGATCCAGACCCTGGTGGTCGGCAGAGGAACCGCAGATATGGATCCAGACCCTGGTGGTCGGCAGAGGAACCGCAGATATGGATCCAGACCCTGGTGGTGGGCAGAGGAACCGCAGGTCCAGATCCAGACCCTGGTGGTCGGCACAGGAACTTCAACCTTTGATACTACTGGGTTAGTGTCAACACAGGTGTTGGAATTTGAGTGCTTTTTAATACATTTGGAGCACCAAGAACAGAAAAAATTGGACAAATGAGATCCAGGACTCCACTCCTGTACCAGACCAGAATGGGTCAACCTTCATCTCCCAGAACTTCGTCCAAACTTTTAGCTAAAAAACAAAAGAAGGATCTTTATAATTTATAGAGTTAAAATCCCTCCTCCATGATTTAACTGGATATTCTGGAGCTGGTAAGAGTCCTCTGGTGCTGCAGAGAGAGCTGACGTGTATTGATCATGCAAACCCCCTGGTGCTTTGAATGTGATCAATACCCTGATCAATGTAGTCTCTCTCTCTCTCTCTCTCTCTCTCTCTCTCTCTCTCTCTCTCTCTCTCTCTCTCTCTCTCTCACTCTCACTCTCACTCTCACTCTCACTCTCACTCACTCACACACACACACACACACACAGTCAGCTCATACGTTCACCTCCTCCCTGACCTCACTTTCACCAATCAGACTCTATTGATGTCCAGTCGTTTCCTGATCAGGTCGTATTGACATGATGACAACCATGTAATTACACTGCGACAAGGTTCCAGTGACCTGATAAATTACTAAACGAGTCATGCTGCAACATATCTAAAACATGTTTATGACAACATGTATAGAAGGCTGAACCTCCGTCACCGTCCGTGTCCTGGGAACATTTATCATGGATCAATCTGTGGATCTCAGTGACTGGGGCAAAACAAGTCTGAAGACTTAAACTTAGGTTCATATAAGGCTTCCAAATGTTCAAAATCAGTAAAAAAAATCCAAATGGAAAAACAACTAAACAAACAAACAGAAATAATAGGGTCTATTCTAAGTCACCCCTTACTGCTTCCACAGGACTTAAGAGGGTAAGTTGTACTCTGGTGCTGCTGATCATCCTCACTGAAAAACTGATCATCAGGTGAGCAGACCTATAAGAAAAAGCTGATGTTTCCTGGTCTGGAACATTCAGCTGTGTGTTAACGTAATGCCAAGAGGAAAAGACATCAGCAACGGCCTTTGAGAAGAGATATTTGGTGCAAATCAAACCTGGCCAGGGAGGCCAGAGATGAAGACAGACCCGGGCGCTTCCCGCCGGCGAGGAAGACCTGGACACTTCAAGCTGGTTTCCTAGTTTGCTTCCTGCTGCTGAAGAAAACAGCTACTGAGGGTTCCTGCCAAAGGTGAATCTACAAGCTCGTAAATCATGGCAGTACTTAGCCCACACTGAAACTTGTCTTTTGGGCTTCACCTTTTGGTTAAATGGCACGTGGACAAAGTTAAAAACTGTCTTTCATTTGATCCGATTATATTATTCTGTCTTTACACAAACACGGGATTAAAAGAAGGGCCATACTTTCTACTCACGACCTCAGGCTGCTCCTGCAGTACGTGAACTCCAGTATTTACACGTTACGTATTTACGTATTTACACGTATTTATACGTTACAGTGCAGGTGCTGGTGCTCCAGCTCCACACTGCAGGTAGAGTCCTTTGCTGTGTTGCCAGGTCGTGTTATTACAAGCGACTTTTGCTTGGTGTTTAACCTACTGGGGTTTGGTCCAAATAAGCATTTACACCACGCTAAAGAAAAATTAATTTTACTGTTGTTCCTTCTGTTACAACCTGTTTGAGCCCGCTAACATATATTTTAATCCTGTTTTTTTTGCAGTAATGTATCTATTCTAATATAATTTTGGGGAAAATTGTGTAAATTAAACGCTTTCTCAAACAGCCACATTGTAATAAAAACTTTGAGAATGTAACAAGATAAATTAAACAGCCACAAACAGAAGCTCAACTGTTTTTTCCCCCCATATTTTTCTAAGCTGTTAAGCAAATTTATACAAAGTAATAATAATAATGTCACTTTTTGTCATTTTGTTTATTAGTATGGCATCAATTACCCAACAAATGTCAAATAATGTTAAAGTTTATCACAGTTCTGTCTTATTTTAAATTCACATTAAATCAGACATGCAGTAATATGACCTTTTTTTCAGTGGACATGTTGCTATGCTGGTTTTATCTCCTGAAGATTACACACAGCGTTGTTATGAATTAGTAGTATGATCAGGCGGTTTTGGACCGGTTCTGTTATGAATTAGTAGTATGATCAGGGGGTTTTGGACCGGTTCTGTGTGCTGAACTCTGGCCTTCACACTTTTGCTTGTTAGTGACGCAGGATCTGGCAACCCCGCTCCTCCCCCCTCAGTGCTGCCGCTTTAAACACAATAACCGCCGCTTGTCGTTGCGGCTACGGGGGACAAACCAGACCGCCTCCGGGGCACATCGGGTCCGTGGCCTCCTGCTCCTCTTCGGGCCACAAGTGAGCTCCAATCCCGCGTCCTTGTCCTTTTCTGCGTGTTCACCATGATGCTTTCACGGAGCGACCGTTACTCCCGCTCACCAGCGGGCTGCGTTGGTACCGGCAGTAGGTAAATGTCCTTACGGGCTCCGGCGGGGGCTGCGCGTTTGTTTTTTGCCGTTACACGCGGGTTTCCCCCCCGTCTTTGTTCCAGGTGAAGTTTGCTGGAAGTGGCTGACCGTGTCCCCGGTGCGTCCTGAGCCGGGGTCCCCTCTGCGCCGGACTCCGTTTGGAAAAACTGCCGTTTCGACGCCACATCACTGCTGCTTTTCTCACCCGACCGCTAGACAGATTCCGTCCTCATTTTCTTGCGTTAATTTAAGCCGAAACGGCCACCGCTGTGTTAGTTTGAAATGGCTTCAGACTTCGGGTTTGGTCCCGGGTCACTTATGGCCCCAGGACCAGCCTGCGGAGTAGTTTTGAAACAGACGCAGTTGCCGTAACCGTTGGTGCATCTTTGCATGCGAGCAAAGAAAGTTTAGATAGGAGCTGGACATGTGCATGTTTTCAAGGGGAATGAAAACCTTAAAGGGTTTGATGAGGAACCGTCACCTGGTCCTTGATGACTGTTGTTTGTGGTGTTAAACCTCAGTTGGGTGCTGGTCGGTCTTCGCAGACAAGAACTTCCACCAGAAGATGCATCTCGTCTGCGAAACAGACCTGAGCAGTTGTGCAGGGCTGTTGGCTTTTTGTCAGCGCTTTAAATGAAAGAACATTATTCAGCAGGATTCATGGGGCAGGAATGTGCTGAAAGACCAGGAGGAGGAGGAAGAGCTCCTCCCAGTCTGGATGATTTACTGTTTATTCACTGATGGGAGCTGCTCCTGCTGGAATGTGGGAGAGTAAAAATGAGAACAATACCTTCACAGGAGGGGGTGTGATGATGCTGGAGCTCTCGGTGAGAAAGTTGATGGATCGGTGGCATTGTTTGTTTGGGAGTGAAATTGGAGCAGCTGCATCCATCCGGGCTTCAGATCCGACATCTCCAGAACTGAAACTCACCTTCCCTTCATCAGGCCTGCTCTGCTCTGGGACCTGATGGCAGTTTCAGACCGCGGGAACCGTTTCTTGATTCTCGTTACAAATTGAGAAGAGCAGCACCGCATGTGTTCGTAGTGGTTCATAGAACCGTTTCAGGATCTTTGTTTGGGTTCTTAAATCAAAGTGAGTACGAGACTTTCAGTTTAAACGGAATTGAGGTTTCTGGTGGTGTCTGAGCTTCTTGTTTGAACGCTAAGAGCGGTTGGATGTGGGATTGTTCTCTTTTCATTCTTTGCTCCCGGTGAGGTTTTCTGAAAAAATGTTTTTATCGGGGCAATTTTAAAGGCACCTTATGTATGTATGAATATACTGTGTATATACATGTGGAAAAGCAGAACTGGCTCATTTGAATAAACTCTGGAGTTCCCTGTAACTCCTGGGTCATGAGGTTTTGGAGGAGACATTAGAAAACAGTTGTACAAGAAGGGCTGGACACGCCCCCTGTGATGTCATCCACGGGTTTCTGCCGAATGCTATTTAAGCTTTTTTTTTTTTCTCGTACTATGTAGCAAACAGGCGGCTCAAACAGGTCTGGGGGTTGCTGGGACACGCCCACATCGTGTCAATCACATGTATTTTAGACCTAGCTAATGCTAACCTATAGTGCTAATTAATTTTACTTTTTATTAGTTCTGATCACATCCGTCCAAACATCCTCATTTCTAGGGTTGCTCCTGAAACGAGGGCCAGTGGCGCTCCGTCGGCTTCTAGTGGAGGCTTGTTTTGTAAAACCAAAGTGTCCTTGCAGGAGAGAGCAGCTCCGGGTCTCCTGAGAAGAAGACGAGGGGATAATTCCTCCTTTCACTGGCTGAAGTGGTTTGATTGAAGTGCCCCGCCCCCCCAACCCCCACCCCCAGTTCTCAGTTATTTTGGGGTCGCTGCAGCACTGAAGGATGGTTTTATATTCATGAGCTCCTTTTAGCCGTCAGACCTGGAATTCCTGACTGACTGCCCAGCAGGTCAGCAGCCGGAGGACCTCCACCTCCTCCACCTCACCCTGTGAATAATCTTCAGTCGGGCCGTCTGGAATCTCTTGTTTCCCGTGGAGATGGGTTCAGGCGTCGTCTTCCCTTCAGGCCCGCCCACCGCCACCTGTCAGTATCGAGTATTTTCTGTCTGACACGTCCGATTGGTTTACTTTTGAAGAGTTCTGCTCTCTGGAGGTTTCTGTTAGTCCTGCAGGACAGCAGATGATCTCCACAGGAACGCGGCGTTTGATCCGATAAAGACGATCAAAAACACGATTCATCGTTCAGGAAAGATTCCCTGTGCTGCGATTGCTCAAGTCATCACATAATCCCGCCCCTGCTCAGTTGTGATTGGTTCTGTACCGGTAGCTGTCATTACTTCAGCTCCTTGGTGCTGTCTTGACTTGACCTCTGAGCCGTGAGCAGAGACTTAAAACAGCCTAATTATTCATATGTTAAAGATGCGTCTTGTTGTGCTTTTAACTGCACAAAGACACCACGGACACTGGTTCATGGCGCTGGTCGGAAATCTGTGTGACATCACGGTGGGTTTGTCCTTACAAAACGTACAGGCGTGTCAGTTCATGTGTATGTAACCCCGCCCATAGGCACACCTCCAGAAATCCCACCAATCAGAAAGCACTTGAGTCATATCTGCTCGTTTTCAGGAAGATCCTGTCCTATTGACTCTGTCTTTAATGTAACGACATAATTACAAGCTTGAATTACAAACCTGAGTTATTCCGGATGGAAAACTACTCTAGAAGTTCCATAGTCTAAAATTAGTTGCTGAAATGAGCAAAATGTGGACACTCTGAGGCAAAAACGGAGAATAGTCAGCATCGTGATCGGTTCGGACCAGCGGTTCTGCTGACGTTTCTAAGTTATCAGCAGGAAGAAGACGTAAATGTAAGCCGATGGAAAACTGAAGCTGAGATGATGATGATGTCATGCTGCTGTCGTCAGCAGGTTTCAGCGAATTTCAGTGAATACGAGTCTAAAAATCTGAAGCCGCACATCAGACCGAGTCAGATCAATAACGTGTTTGAAGCCATTATCTCTGCTCCTCCGTTTTACTCTTCCCAGTGTTCCCAGTGGCCTCCAGCCCGCTGGCACGTCCGTCAGCCCTGCAAAGTGGCTGCATGGAGGCGGCGTCGAGCCAGCCGGCTGAATTAGAGGCGATTATAGAGAGAGAGTGTGTGCGTGTGTGCGTGTGTGCGTGTGTGTGTGTGTGTGTGTGTGTGTGTGTGTGTGTGTGTTGTGGCTGTAAAGCCTCTGCAGCAGGCTGCTGCTTTTGTTACATAACCAGTTTTTCACCAAATCAACCTCCTTCTCACCAGGATGGGGACCGACCACTAACCTGCACCGCTTGTTTGTCAACAAAAGATCCATTTATCGATTGGTTCGTCTCTTTACGTCATGTTGGATTTATGACAGCGGCCTTTTCACTAACTCATGAGACAAAATAAAAATAGACAAAGGTGAAAAAACAAAATGATCGGATGTATGAGGGGTTGCAGCTGGGTGCTGCCAAGCATCGACCCAGCTGATCATCAGCAGGTGTGCAGACCGCTACTAAGAGCATTTACGTGCCGCTTAACACAATACCAAGAGGGAAAGACATCAGCCATGGTCTTGGAGAAGGAATTGTTTCTGCATGGAAGCCTGGGAAAGGTTATAAAATCATTTTCAAATTGTTTGGAGCTCAGTGTTCCACAGTGAGAAAGGTTCTTCAGAAGTGGAGAACCTTCAAGACAGTTGCTAATCCTCCCAGAGGTGGGCGTCCCAACAAACCTACTCCAAAATCACTGTCCGGAAAGTACATTGCTGTAACGGTTCAATAACTTGTTTTTGCTGCAACTTCAGCCGTGCAGTAAAAACCCAAAGAGGCTGCTTGCTTGGATTTTTCTTACTTGCTGTCCCAGAAGTCGCCAGTGTCATTGCAATGGCTGCTGTCGATGAGACGAGTAACGTAACGGGGTAGCGGGGGATATAAGGAGTTAAAAACATCCCAAGAACAACAAATGAACTTTAACAAAACAAGTGTGTGTGTGTGTGTGTGTGTGTGTGTGTGTGTGTGTGTGTGTGTGTGTGTGTGTGTGTGTGTCCTGCTGGAGTGTTTTTTATTTCTTGTGTATTAAATGACCAACAAGTACAGATAATCAAAATAATCAGTTGACTGTTTATTTTAAACGATGTGTAACAGCTGCTCTGCTCTGAAGCCCCCCAGTGGTCATCAGACACACACACACACACACACACACAGACGGTATAATCCTGTACAGTCTGATCAGACTAATCCCTCCTCACCTCCCTCTGCTCTGACCTGCTCTTTACCTCTCATTGATTACATGTCCCTCTCTCTCTCTCTCTCTTACACACACACACACACACACACACACACACACACACACACACACACACACACACACACACACACACACACACACACACACACACACACACACACACACACACTTCCACTGCCAGCCTGGACTCTTCTGGCCTTAAACGGATTCTTATCCTGAAGCGTAACCGCTGGCGTCATCAGGATTTCCTCCTCAGCTTCCAGGTCGACTGTAAACACATTTACCCTTAAAAGATGTAAAAGTTATAACTTTAGTTATAGTTATAACGTTGGTGTTATTTAGTGTGAAAAGCAAAATAAAAATCATCTAATGAAAGTTAGTCTTTGTGTTAGTCAAATTCAACCTTTATGACTTTATGGCGAGAGGCCAAAGAGGAGAAGGATCCGCGTGTGGGCACGAGCAGCTCCGGGCTTCTCCCATTTGTTCTTTCACCGGTTCTTTTGTGCTGGTTTTTTACGTGTTGTGTTCAATAATTTCAGCTTTGCGGTGAACTTTGTGTTTTGCAATGTGTCAGCAGGGATCACGTTCACCACCACCACGTTTTTTTGTTTTTATACTTTATTTTGTTTGCTTCCGGTCAGCATCAAGTTATATAAAATGACTTTTATTTAATTATTTTTTTTAAACTTTTAACCTTTTTTGTACTTTTTGTTCCAAATTATAAACATATGGGGACAAATATTGATAAGAGTTTATAAACAAAAATCCTAATAATCTGTAGATTTAAGAATGTGTAGGCGGCGTCCAGCGAGCGTCACTCAAAATGGACCACAAGAGACATACCTATGTTTAGGGGCGTGGCCTTCTCACTCAAGGGTTTGATGACTTTTATTACCCAGAGTTATTTTGGCTGCGAAACAACATCTGATGAAAAACAAAGACCTATTGAAAAGATTATATTTTTTTTTTTGAAAATTCTGGTCCAGTCTAGAAGGATTGGAGTTGGTCTGGAAGGATTGGGGTTGGTCTGGAAGGACTGGAGTTGGTCTGGAAGGATTGGGGTTGATCTGGAAGGTTCTAGCCCAGTCTGGAAGGATTGGGGTTGGTCTGGAAGGACTGGAGTTGGTCTGGAAGGATTGGGGTTGATCTGGAAGGTTCTAGCCCAGTCTGGAAGGATTGGAGTTGGTCTGGAAGGACTGGAGTTGGTCTGGAAGGTTTGGGGTTGATCTGAAAGGTTCTAGCCCAGTCTGGAAGGATTGGAGTTGGTCTGGAAGGATTGGAGTTGGTCTGGAAGGACTGGAGTTGGTCTGGAAGGTTTGGGGTTGGTCTGGAAGGTTCTAGCCCAGTCTGGAAGGTTTGGGGTTGGCCTGGAAGGTTCTAGCCCAGTCTGGAAGGTTTGGGGTTGGTCTGGAAGGTTCTAGCCCAGTCTGGAAGGTTTGGGGTTGGTCTGGAAGGTTTGGGGTTGGTCTGGAAGGTTCTAGCCCAGTCTGGAAGGATTGGAGTTGGTCTGGAAGGACTGGAGTTGGTCTGGAAGGTTCTAGCCCAGTCTAGAAGGATTGGAGTTGATCTGGAAGGACTGGAGTTTGTCTGGAAATGTGGAAGCTGATCTAAGCATTTTCAGGTTTGTCCAGGTGTTCGTTTACAGTCTGTGTTTCTCTTTTGACCACCCATTTCCTGCATCGCCGCCCGTTCGAACCTCCTTCCTGAAACAGACCTCTGGTGAAGTCCTTTATTCATTTTTATGGGATGCAGCGTCTGCACGAGCCTGAAATGATCCTGACCTCGAGCCGTGGAGGAGATTTACCCTCCGGGGTCACGGTTCTTTCCCCCCTTTACTGGACGCGCTCTTCATGTGAGCTTCATCAGCGCTCTGAAACCTGCTGGAGCTTCTGCTGAGCTCACATCTGCTGATGCAGCCGACCCTCCCATGTCTATTTATTTTATTTTTGCACTTCATTTCCTTAAATACAGATGGACAGGGAATGTACACAAATAAAAAATCCAATAATGACAATAATAAATACAAAGTCTTTAGTCAGCCACTGATTGTGCAAGTTCTACTTAGAAAGATGAGAGGTCTGTGATTCTCATCATATTCAACTGCGTTGGGATCGGGGAATGAAACGTTCTCAGTCACGTGACTCGTACAGGAGCGTCCAGAAACTCCACTAAACTCGATGGTTGCGGAGGAATCGTTAACACCTCAGATTGACAGCACTTTGCCCGGTGCTCCAGGGCTCCGTTTCAGGAGGCGGGTTACCTGATGGTTTCTGCAGAGCGGTGGATGAGTTTTTAATCCTTTCCTCACACATGTACACTCCAGTATTTTTATTTTTTCATCAAGTCATTAACATGATTTAAACGTTGATTTCATTCATTGGTTAAAATAAATGTCCTGCGTTCACTTGAGTGAAGACGTTTGCCGTTCGGATTTTCCTGTGTGATTTTTCCACTCCAGATATTTTGGATGTTTCTTTATGCTCGTCTGGTTGTAGCTCCGCCCACGTCTCTTAATTAGTTTTGTCTGATTGGTTAAAGTACTGGACCTATTATTTGAAGAGTAAAACGATCGGCGTGGCTGATCGGAGTGGTCCAGACCTTCAGAGTCCGTTAAATCCAGTCGGCGGTGACATGAGGGTTTCCCTGAGGCCCTGGGTGAGGAACCGTAGATCAGACGGCGCGTTTCAGCGTGAAGCATTCCCTCAGAACCCTCACATGTTTTGGTTGATGAATCTGTTAGAGATGGTTAGAGCCTCTTTTTAAAGGTTTTTCTTCTTCTGCAGATACGCCCTGAAACGAGCCGCCTCCTGTGACCTGTATACGTGATGGGGATGAGGTCCCGCCTGTCACATGTTGAAGAGTGAAGGTGAAGCAGAACATCGATCCTGACGGACCGGACACAGGAGTTCCTATAAAGATAATAAACCTTTAGTTTTGATAGAAAAGTCCGAATAAATCATCTGGGATGTGAAACCTTCCCCTCGGAGCACACGGATCCTTTCTGATCCTCTGTTTGGATATAAAACTCTTCTATATCAGATTGTCTAGTTTTTCTATTAGTTAAAGTTTATAGAAGTTTAAAAGACTTGGTACCGTTTTACCTTTCCATCATTTTTATTGGCGTCTTTTCACCTGGAACAAATGGATCTGTTTCCTTGGATACGTGAACGGACGACAGGAAGTTGATCCCCGCTGGGACCTAGGCCAGGACAGACGAGCAGCGAGCGGGACCATGTCGTGGAAGAGGAACTACTTTGCGTCAGTCGGCGTTGGAGGTGTTGGTGGAGGCGGCATGCAGGGAATCCTGACTCCTCGCACCATGACGTCCATTGCCCCCAGTAAGGGGCTGAGCAACGAGCCGGGTCAGAACAGCTGCTTCCTGAACAGCGCCCTGCAGGTAGCGTCCCAAACCTCGTTCTTACAGCTGAAACTCTGGAGATCAGGAATTACACCTGGGTTTCCACATATGTGCACATATGTGGAAACCCAGGAGATTAGATGCTCTGGTCTGGGATCGTTTTAGTGGGGGTGGGGGGTGGAGCTGGTTGGCGTGTGCTTGAAGGCTGCTCATGTTTGAAGATCTCACCTGCAGCAGGTGGACACACGACTGCCCGCCCATCTCAAACAAGCAGCGTGAGGCTGTAATGAGCACGTGCAGGCTGGCGTCTGAGACTGCTCGTAACACTTGTTTATGACTCAGCGATGATGAAGGGGTGGGTGCAGTCAACGCGGCTGGATGACGACTCGCACAAACGCTCATTACAGCGTTTAAGTAAGGCTTAAACGATCAGCTGCAGCACACCTGGAGGAGGCGGTGCAGACCCACCGTTGCCACCAAAAACAAAGTTTATCCTCATCCTTCAGACTGATGCTGGATGAAAATAAACAGCACTTGAAGTAAAAATGAGCCCTGACGAACAGGAGGATGTCGGTGACAAACAGAAATGATGCAGAGGCGTGGAAGCTGTGGCCAAAACCGACGAGTATTTATGCATTTACAACCACAGACCTGTTTCCCACTTGTGAAAAACTGCTTTAAATTGGCTTCAGCCTTTTTAATGTCTTTTTTTTTTGTCTGTTTTCATAGTAAAACGTGTTATTGAAGTAACATTTCATGATGGTGATGGTTTTCATAGATCCCGGTCAGAGTTGTTTTCTTATTTTTTCGAAGCTGCAGAACGAAGACAAGTGAATGTTTGGAGTTTTGGTGGTTTGTAGACAGTTGTAAAGTTTAGACTTTAGTGAATTAACTATGTTCATGTCATGCTTTAGTAAAATGTGAAGGTCAGACGTGGTTTTAGTGCGGCACCACTGCTGTTATTTGACTTTGAGCTGGACGCCGTCTGCTTCCTGCTGCACCTTCACATCACAGATCCCAGATGTCTCCGCTCTGCTGGACCTGTCGGAGGTAAACCAGCTTCAGGAACCCATCAAACCATGAACACGCTTCCTCCTGACTGGGCTGCATCGGTTGGCCAGAAAACCTTACCTCTGGACCCTCCAGCTGCTCCGTCCGTCTGTGTTGACTCATCACTGCTGTCATTCATCAAACCAGCAGGATGAGACGGAGCCTGGAGGCGGCAGGTCTGAGCTGAACATAGTTGACAGACCGGACGAGCCTTCACAAGGTTCTAACGTGAAGAACATCTCAGTAACGAGCAGCTGAGGCCAACTTTTCAACCTCCTCATCCTCTATCCTGAGGACTCCGAGCTCTCGGAGTTGCTTTAATTTAATGTAATCAGACGGATAAACCAGAAACAAAGTAGCTAACTGGAAACAACTTTAGTAACTAAACGTAAACAAACCAGTAACTAAACACAAACAAACCAGTAACTAAACGTAAACAAACCAGTAGCTAAACGTAAACAAACCAGTAGCTAAACATAAACAAACCAGTAGCTAAACATAAACAAACCAGTAACTAAACATAAACAAACCAGTAGCTAAACGTAAACAAACCAGTAACTAAACATAAACAAACCAGTAGCTAAACGTAAACAAACCAGTAGCTAAACGTAAACAAACCAGTAACTAAATATAAACAAACCAGTAGCTAAACGTAAACAAACCAGTAGCTAAACGTAAACAAACCAGTAGCTAAACGTAAACAAACCAGTAACTAAACGTAAACAAACCAGTAGCTAAACGTAAACAAACCAGTAGCTAAACGTAAACAAACCAGTAGCTAAACATAAACAAACCAGTAGCTAAACATAAACAAACCAGTAACTAAACATAAACAAACCAGTAGCTAAACATAAACAAACCAGTAACTAAACATAAACAAACCAGTATCTAAACGTAAACAAACCAGTAACTAAACGTAAACAAACCAGTAACTAAACGTAAACAAACCAGTAGCTAAACATAAACAAACCAGTAGCTAAACGTAAACAAACCAGTAGCTAAACGTAAACAAACCAGTAGCTAAACGTAAACAAACCAGTAACTAAACGTAAACAAACCAGTAACTGGAAACGTAAACAAACCAGTAACTGGAAACGTAAACAAACCAGTAACTGGAAACGTAAACAAACCAGTAACTGGAAACGTAAACAAACCAGTAACTGGAAACGTAAACAAACCAGTAACTGGAAACGTAAACAAACCAGTAACTGGAAACGTAAACAAACCAGTAACTGGAAACGTAAACAAACCAGTAACTGGAAACGTAAACAAACCAGTAACTGGAAACGTAAACAAACCAGTAACTAAACACAAACAAACCTGTAACTAAACACAAACAAACCTGTAACTAAACACAAACAAACCAGTAGCTAAACACAAACAAACCAGTAGCTAAACACATACAAACCAGTGACTGGAAACAAACCAGTAAGAAACCAGTAACTGAACACAAACAAACTTGTTAATAAAAGTCTGTTTTATTCTGTTTGTACTTCAGTCTGTTACATCACATCTGGATTCTCCTCATTAAAACTTAATAATAGTATTTGTAGGTAAACAAAACTTTGGTGGTTTGCAAGCTGCAGTTTTGATCAAAGGAGACATCTAAAGGCTGTTTTCTGATATTTGCATGTGATTTTTACACACTTTAATGCAGCTGAAACCCTTTCAGAGCTGTAGCGGGACAGTTGGCTGATTTCTGCAATGAAAGCTGGACGTCAGAGCCAGCGCTCCTGTGGAGACCTGTCCAGAAGGTGTCACCTGAACGCTACCGCGCCTTCCGGAAAGAACATATTGGAGGTGGTGGGAGGGCAGGAAGGAGAACACAGACGAAACACTGGTCATACAGGGTATTCGTGTTTGTTTTTTGTGGGATTTTTCTTCATTTAACGAAAATGAAACTGGAGAGACAATAATATCCTGTGGGCAATACTAAGTACCCCTTTACTGCTTCCAGAGGATTAAAGAGACACAGCCAGCTGTGATATTCATCAGCTGGTGTGCAGACCTCAGGAAAGGCCGATGTTTGGTCATTTTGCTGGTCTGGAGCCAAGAGAGAGAGACATCAGCAATGGTCTTAGAGAAGGAATCTGGAAGAGGTTATAAAGCCATTTTCAAATTATTAGTTAATAAGAGTGAAGTGATGAGGAAATTCCTCTGTCTGGATTCCTGTGACTTAGGAGAGACTCCCGCAGTGGACGGAGGAGCGTAGAGAGAACATCTCAGAATGATCCTGAATCCTGGGTTCAGTGTCACACGAGTCCTGAAGGATGTCTGTGCTGGCAGCTTCTGATTCTGTTATGAAACGTCTGGTTGCCATAACAACGCCAGTACTGGCCTGATGCTCATGCATGGCTGTCTGAGCCTGGATTTGTTGAATCGTTGTGTTTTTAGATGAGACGCAGATTCTCAAAAACCAGCATTTATAATGATGCACGTGTAGAGACTTGTCCTACTTGGTTTTAGAAAGATAATCCAAAATGGTCCACTGGGCTTCACTTGAAATAGTTCAGTAAGCTTGTTGTCCTTCTTTTCTGCTTATCCAAACTCTGGTTGTGGCGGCAGCAGCCTAAGCAGGGGCCCAGACCTCCTGCCCGGCCAGGTTCTCTACTGGAATACCATAGCATTCCCAGGATATCCAAGAGATCAAATCTTTCCGGCGTGTCCTTACTCTTCCCTGGGCCTCCTCCTGGTTGGACATGCAGGAGGTCCCCTCCTGATGGAGGCGTCCAGAGGGCATCGCCACCAGATGAACCACCTGTCTCCTCTGGATGTGGAGGAATAGCGAGTCTACTCCGAGTCTCTCGTGGATGACTGAACTTCTTGTCCTATCTCTGAGGGAGTGTCCAGCCGCCCTGCAGAGGGAACTCCCTTCAGCCGCTTGTATCCTCCATCTGATCCCTGGCTTCTAGAGCGACTCGTGGGCTTGTTGTCATGTGGAATCCTGTTTTACTCAGTATTTTTTAAAAAAAAACAGAAGAATAAATGTTCTGGCTAGTTCTAGTTCAGTTTGGCCACACCTTCAGCCGCCACCCAGCTGGACGAACCCCCTCTGGTGTCATCTAAAGGGGGGTTAAAAATAATTTTTCTACACTGGATGTAAATGTTTGGCGTGCATGAGGGAAAAGTGTGGAAACTGCAGACATTTGTTTGGACACTTGAAGCATCACTTTACAGACTGTGACATGACTCTCAAACGCACCTGAAGCCCTCACACTCCATCTCCTCCATCGTCACACACTCGGCTGATGTCGTCCTTCAGATGTTTCCCTCAAGGTGACAGACCTGGTGTGGTCACACACTCCTGTCACTCACACACACTCGTCTGTGGTCGTGTCCGTGCTGACAGGTGATTGGCTGGCAGTGTTGTCATGTGATCAGGGACTGACTGGCTGAGGCTGCTCAGAAACCTTTAGTTTTGATTTCTTCCTGCAGAGGAGAGCATGTTTACCGGGTTTTTGACGTTCAGGGTTAAATCTGTTGCCGTCAGTTTCTCCAAACGTCTTGGCTTGTTGCTGGTCTGCTGAGAACTCGGGCGTTTGTAGGTGAAGATGCCTGGCTCTGGAGAGTTGTCTTTTTCTTTTTCATCTGAGTGTCGCACATGTTTAGTTATCAGGGATTAAATCCTTGCTTTGAGAAACAGCCGTGTTGTGTTTTTGGGGCCAAACCAACTGGGTAAAAAGAACTGGACAATCCTTTGGCTGCATCACATCAGGTTTCTGAAGAGCGTTTGAAGCCTGCGTTGTCTGTTAAATCTGTCCAAATATGTTTCTCTGATATGTTGCTACTGAAACGACATGCAACACAAGTGCTGGTGCAGCTGTGAAGCCTGGTGCAGTCTGAGTACCGTTACCTGTGTTTGGATGTCTGCAGGTCCTCTGGCATCTCGACATCTTCCGCCGGAGTTTTCGCCAGCTGACGACTCACAAGTGCATGGAGGACTCGTGCATTTTCTGTGCTCTCAAGGTGATAGCTGCTCCGATATTTGAGGTTGCCCCTGTTTTAGCGCCGAGATTCTCACATCACCATCTGTCCTCTTGTCCTTCAGAGCATCTTCGTCCAGTTTCAGTATAGCAGTGACAAAGTGCTGCCGTCCGATGCTCTGCGCACCGCGCTCGCCAAAACCTTCCAGGATGAGCAGAGGTTCCAGCTTGGCATCATGGACGATGCCGCTGAGTGCTTCGTAAGTCCACCTGAGAACCCAACAGTAGGCTGCTTGACCCGGTTCTGACCTGTGATCTGTGTCTATGCAGGAGAATATCCTGATGAGGATCCACTTCCACATTGCAGATGAGACCAAGGAGGACATCTGCACAGCTCGACACTGCATCCCCCACCAGAAGTTTGCCATGACGCTCTTCGAACAGGTGAGGTCCAGTCTCCTACAGCATCCCCTCATGATGATGAAGTTCAGGTCCACTCTATGAAACGGAGGTCAGCATGTACAGTAGGAAGGAAAAATATGTGAACAGCATGAAGTTAAGTGGTTTTCTACATGAATTTGTTATAAAATGTGTTCTGCTCTAAGTCACAGTAACGGGAAATAATGAGGCTTGAAAGGGTGTCAGTGCAGCGCTAATTACCAAAGTGTCTCCGCCTCCTTCCGCTGGCTGAAGGCTCCGCCTCCTTCAGCAAACAAAGATATTTTCAGCTTACATTCAGTGACTCACCGGAGAAAATAAAGAAAAATGACTTCATATGAAAGTGGTTTAAAGTGTTTTATTGTTGAGTTTTGAAGCTTCTTGTGAAAGATGTTGCAGAGATGACGGATGTTTGTGTGTGCTACAGTGTGTGTGCAGCAGCTGTGGAGCGTCTTCAGACCCGCTGCCCTTCGTTCAGATGGTCCATTACATCTCCACCACCTCGCTGTGGTAAGTCTTCCTGGCTTCTCCTCCTGCACAGTAATTCAACGTGCCATGGTTGAGGTTCCTGTTTTACATCGCGTCTGTGGGCAGTTTGGACGTTTACTGGCCGGATCTACTTTCTGACGATGTGTTCTTCCACCTCACCGTTGACAAAAACGCTGTAGTTTTGACGAGTGACATCATGTCTGCAGCTAGACGTCGTGGCATCAGGAAAAAAGGTTCTGAGGGTTTTAGAGAGAGATTTGAACCACGTATGAGGAGAGGTTGAGTTTAGAAGTTAAAACACTTTTATTTACACCACTAATAGTGTTTATTTGGGAAATTCGAGACGATGAATGAAAAACTCTGGAAGCCTCCGGGTAAACTAACCTCACGACTCCAGCCGAGGAGCCAGCACTCGGAAACGCTGTGCTTTTGAAACGCTTCCTGTGGGACTTGAACTGCTCTGAAGACAAAGCAAAACAGAGAGGGCTAGAAGTTCAGCCATCCAGGAGAGGGTTGGAGTAGAGTCAGTGATGCCAGATGTTCAAATGCCTCCTGGACACCTCCCTGATGACATCGGCGCTGTCCTCAACACCTCTGCAGCTCCTTTCATGATGACCACACCAAGAATGGCGAGAAGTTCTCCAGAATGGATTCAGCCTCATGTGAACACACCAAAGCCGTCAATCCACTGAGCAAATAAAACATCTGCAGCGTTTTATAGAAGGGAAAAAAAGTTAATAGGAGACATGTGGAAAAGGATATGGAATGTTCTTATCTGATGGTCGTTGGGACCGTCGGTCATTTGCAATCTTATCAGCAATTAAGGCCTGGTCCAGTCATCTTGTCTATTGTTTTCCTCCTCTTCCTCAGTAACCAAGCAGTGAAGATGTTGGAGTCCAGGGAGAAGGCAACTCCCAGCATGTTTGGGGAGCTGTTACGCAACGCCAGCATGGGCGACCTGCGCAGCTGTCCTGTAAGACCTCATCAAACATCTCCACCACCCCCAGCATTCCCCAGTTTCAGACCCTCAGATGTGACGGCTTCTTCTTCTTCTTCCCCAGAGTCAGTGTGGACAGCAGCTCCGCATGGCCCGCGTCCTCCTCAACAGCCCGGAGATCATCACCATCGGTCTGGTGTGGGACTCGGATCACTCGGACCTGGCTGAGGACGTCATCCACACGCTGGGAACCTGCCTCCGCCTCGGGGACGTAAGTGCCCACAGCGTCGCCTCTCCCGACAGGTGAAGCTGAGTATTTATCTGCGTCTTCTCTCTGCAGCTGTTTTACAGGGTGACGGAGGACAAGGCTCGCCAGTCGGAGCTCTACCTGGTCGGCATGGTCTGTTACTACGGGAAACATTACTCCACCTTCTTCTTCCAGACTAAGATCCGACGATGGATGTATTTCGATGATGCACATGTCAAAGAGGTAATGCCACTGTCAATAAGAAGCATGTTTGGAAGAAGTGGGGGGAACTAACAGCGTCGAGCAGCACATATCTGTTTTACCGGGCTGTCCAGTAAGTGTGCAGTGTAACGGCCCCACCTGCTGCTCTCCCAGTGAAACGGCCACATAACGCTTGCTGGTGAAACGCTTCAGCAGCAGCTGATAGGAGTGGTTTTACTTTTCCCTCCAACTGAGAGAAAAGAATGTTCCGTCAAGATGCCAGAAACACTCCCATGTTGTTCCCGTCCATCCCTACACCTCTCCGGTCCCTCCGTCCTCTCCATCACGCCTGCTCTCTAATAACTTCTGGAACGACATGTCATTCTCTCACTGTGCTGGTTGTGAAAACAAGGATATCCCTCTATTGTTTATCAGTGCAGCTGGACAGGAGGGTGTGTTCAGAACATGCACATTCATGCACGCTCACATACACACATGCACACTCACACACACACACACACACACACTCACACTCTGCTGAATTTCATTCTCTTTCTGTCTGTTAAGCAAACGGCCACACTTTTTGGGGGTTGTACTGGCTGACGGGGACACCCGTTGCGTGTTGGGGCGTCCTATCAGATCACACCGACGCTTTGGAAAATGGAGGAAGGGTTGAAATAACAAGCAAACGGGGAAAAATCAGGCAGAGCACGGGAAGAGGACATTTTTCCATCGTGGTGAGGAAGCAGGGTGGGACAGCCTCAAACGTGTGGACCGCGGTCGCCGTTTCAACCTCATTTCTGCGGCCGGTAAATGACTGCATACTTGTCATGATTTCCAGATGAAGCTGTATCTGACGGTGGTTTCAGGAGTGTCGGTTGACGTTTAGTGATTCTGCTGCTCGACAACTTTTACCAGTAAAACTGAGACCTGGTCATCTAATGAAGATTCCAGCTAAGAACATAGATTTTCTGGTACCGATTCTGATTCATGGACTTTGGGTAACAGCTGAGTGCAGGTCTGAACCAGGTCTGAACTGGTAGTTTTAGGGGTTTTTTAATTAAAAAATTAAACAACTGAACTATTTCTGACCTGGAAACTGTCTGCAGCTCTAGATGATCAGTCCGACATCTTCATTGGGACATGAACTCTGCAGTTTTATCATCATTGTTCCGGTTTCTGGATTTCTTTGGAGAATTTCTTCCATTTCAGAAAAACTAACTCCAGAGTTTGCTGCTGCTGTTTGTCCATCTTTACCTTTGACTAGAGAAGCTCCACCTCTGAAAATCACAGCCTGGAATAATGAGCCTGGTGCAGTTTTCCTGGTGGGATTGTCCAGAATTAAATAAACAGACGTGTCATATTTCTAACATGCTCATTCCAACAGCTCACCTGTCGCTGAGTTGCATGATGTCAGACGGTGTCACCATCAGAAGAACTCTGGATTTTGGCTACTTCTTCAATCGAGCACAATTGAGTCTGTTCCAGATGTTTCCATCACTACTCTACATACCTCGTCATTACCGCATCCACCAGGGGGCAGTGACGAGTCAACTACAGGCAACAAGACTGTACAGGAGATTATTTTATTTATGCTAATTTTGAGTTTAAAGAAACAAAACAGCGGAGCAAACTGCCACCGAATCAAATCTGATCCTTTTAGTACCAACAGTTTATTTTCTTTGTCGTTGTTGTGAGTGAAGGAGAAGGGAGCAGTTATTGGCAGTCGGCAAACAGTGACAGTGGTGGTCTGCTCCCACCTGGTGGTGTGGGGTAGTATTTTACCAAGTCAGTGAATCCTGCCCGGTCCGTCTCTGTAAAAGGCGATGTGACAGCTGAAAGAACCATGTTCTAGTTGGCCATGTTCTAGTTATAGTGCCAAGCTTCATGAACTGTATTGTTACATCACAGGATACAGGACAAAGTATCTTTGGGCCACGCTCACAGGTTTCATTGGCACGTATCCTTGAAATATTTCTCTGATCCGATTTTTCAACCTCAAATGAACAACATGTGACTTTTTCACCATACCACCATTTATATAACAATAATGAACACAAAAAAGATGCTGCGAACAGTTGTAGATCCACCTTTAGCGGCAATGATTGTGGCCTCCTGTGTGACTTAATCAGTCTCACAAAGTTGTGGAGGAATTTTAGTCCATTCGTCTTTATATGTAGCTGGACTGATCCCACACATGAAAATGGACACACGCTGGACCTCATGTTGTGTTTTGGTCTGGGTGCATGTATCATAAGGCCATGTTGCTTCAGTTCATTAAGGGCTTTGGACGTTCCCTTTAACACAGCTCTAAAGGTCCCACCACAGCATCTCAACCAGGTTCAGGTCTGGACTTTGACCAGATCATTCCAGAACCTTGATTCTTTTATTTTTTTATTTAGCTGTGTTTTGGATTTTTTTTTCTGTCACATGACCCAGTTTCAGCGGAGCTTTAGCTATCAGATGGATAAATGGTGTCAGGTGGCTGGCCGGCGTCTCAGTCTGAGGTTGATCTTCATGTTCAGAGATTTTTTTTTGTCCTGCAGATTGGCCCCAAGTGGAAGGACGTTGTCTCTCGTTGCATAAAGGGCCACTACCAGCCTCTACTGCTGCTGTACGCCGACCCGCGGGGGACGCCAGTGTTGGTGCAGGACCTGCCGGCACGCCTCGACTTCCACCACCTCAACAAGACCTGCTACGACAGCGAAGACTCGGGTAACTACAACACAGCTAGGAGTCGTAGTAGTAGCACAACAGCCAACGCTCAGGTAACTACACCAGCACCTGCAGCCCTTGTGTTAGTCGGAGGAGCAGCTTACAGCTGCAGATGCAGAAGTATTGTGTTATTTATGTTTATTTGTACATGAACACATTTGCACTGAGATGTCTGCTCCCTCCCTCCACCCCCTCCCCCGGCAGGTCGCGAGCCTTCGATCTCCAGCGACACTCGCACCGACTCTTCGACGGAGAGCTACTCGAGCCGCCAGCCCTCCCACTGCCACCATGAGTCCCTGGCCAGCCACTACTCGTCCGACTCCCAGGGAACCGTCATCTGCATCGACCAGCCTGGCGGCCCCCTCCACGCTTCGCTCTGCAGCTTGGATACCTTAGGTACGGCTTTATCTTCAGCTTCAGTGGAGCTCTGAACATCTGAGTTGTGAAACATGTTTTCTGGAAGACAGCAGCTGTGGAGGGACAGGAACCTGAAGACTTCTTCAGTAATGGAACCTTCTCCAACTTGAGCTGACTGAACCACCAGCCCTTTTACTTTGTAAGCAGCTGTATGTGTCCTAAGAATTCAATAAGGATCCGGTGATGAGCAGAGAGGCTCCATCCAACCATAGAAACCCTAACCCATGATACGCATGCAGCACACCAAGCCAACTAGACAAAGCTCAGTTTGAATCCTCTGAAGACCATTGCCACCTAAACAAAAGAAAATCCCAACGCCAAACAGCCAAGTTACTTCAGTGTTAAATGAAGAAACTGCGGCTTCCAGCAGAAAACACGTGACCAGCTGCTACAGGCCACCAACACTGGCCCGTTATCCGTCTCAGGAGAGACTCCACAGACTGTAACTCTGTTAAGATGACTGAGCTGAAGAAGAACAACAAACACAACTTCTCTTCCTTCAGTCCGACTCTGAATTCAGTTTGACCATCATCAGTTTCATTCCAGTGAAAAACTCCACTAGATTCATCTTTAGTTGTTTGGACAAATCCACATTATTTTGGGTCTCTCAGATCATTTCTGTAGCGGTAGAAGCATAAAAAAGCCCAACCACCAACATACGATCCGTGCGTTGTCCTGGTTGGACGATGCCTCATCTGTAGTTACTCTCCAGTCTCTTTGACCCTTACTGGACCACTCAGCAGGGTTATTGGTCCTCCAGGGTCGTCAGGTGTGAAAGCAGCCTCAGACCTGATCTGCAGCTTCAGACGGGCTGGGACTCTGCAGGTCCTGGTCCCGGACAACACGCTCAGCCTTTCTGACCCACTTCCTGTCCCTCCACAGCTGAATAAGGTCAACTCTCAGGTGCCTCATCAGTGCTGACTTTCACTAAAAAGTTCTTCTCATTTTTAAATTGGTTTGTCTGTGGTCGGGTCCTTTAAACAAAAAATATGTCAATCATTTTCATCCATTTACATTTTGATTTGGTCATCATCATAGCTGTGGCATCACTTCCTGCTGTGTAGCCAATCATCATTGCCATTCTTCTCCTGTCTTTGTGTCGCATGTTGACTGCTGTAAACATCTGTTGCCATGCTTCTCGTTGCTAAGGCCACGTGACGGACAGTGAGCTGCACCAGTCTCTGAGGAGGGGAGGCGGGGCTAAGAATAAGAGGCGGAACACCAAACCTGACAACGAAGCCTCGTCAGCTGGCTACCACAGCGAGGGTAGGCGGGGTTTGGAGCAGTCAGGAACAAGTCATCATCTATGCTGCATTTTTACAAAGTTCCCTGACACTGATGGCAAAAACAACAGTAAAGTCTGAGCAGGAGCGTTTATGGGGAACTAATGTAGTGATAAATCCACAGATTTACTGCCGCGTAGCGGGAACCACAGATTCCTTCAAAACTGTGTTTTCATGAGCAGCGTTTCCATCAGTCAGTGATTAAGTGAAATGAATCTTTGTGATATGAAACTCAAAAATGAATGTGTAGTTCTTGTTGAGACCTGAGGCGTCTTTTAAAGAATCTGCAAAAAGTTTTTAAAGAGCCTTCAAAACCCTGAGATTTTGTGGAAAGAAGTTTGGTTGAAAAATGTAAGTTCTGGGAGTGTTGTGGGCGTGGAACTGTGGACTCCAGCGTCCACGCTGCTCCAGCGTCACTCGTGTCGTTCAGCTGAACAGTAAACGTGTTTGAACCATGGTGGTGATGATGATGAAGAGGGCATGTCGAAATCTTTCCTCACCTCTGCTCACTTTGTTTTTATTCTTCCTTTTTTTTAATTCCTCACTTCATCCTCGTCCTCTTGTGTTTTTTTTTTTCTTGTGTGCCTCTCCTCTTTTTCTTGACTCTCGTCTTCCTCCTCCACCCAGGAGAGACATTAAAGGAGCAGCAGGTTCCTCGTCACCTCCCCAAACATTCATCCTCCTCCTCATCTTCATCCAATCGACTCCGGGACTTCAAGGAGACCATGAGCAACATCCTCCACAGTCGAGGCCTCTCCACCTCATCCTCCTACTCGCTGCCGGCTACCGTCCTCTCCTCTGAACTAACCTCCTCCACCCACCACCTCCCTGTTCCCGCTGCTGCTCCGTGCTTCTCCTCTTCCTCCTCCAGTAAGCCGCAGGACTGGGAGGCCGACAGCACCAGCAGCGAGTCCAAATCCAGCTCCACAGGAGGGGCGGCAATGGGAAGGTACCGCCCAGCGTGGAAACCACGGAGGGAGGCACTCAATATCGACAACATCTTCACCCGTGAGAGGCGACGGCAGGCGGGGTACAGCCCCCTCAGTGGCCTCCAGCCTGATGACACCAGAGCTCCGCCCTCCGAGGTAAGAGGAACCTCCTCCTTTGCTGCCCCAGAGGAGGTGTCGTCGGTCAGACCGGGCTCTGCCTGGACTCTCCCCACGCCCTCCCATGGAGGAAGTGTGGAGCTCCCTCAAGCTCCTCCTCCACCTAGGCTGATCCAGAGGATGGAGAGCGGATACGAGAGCAGCGAGAGGAACAGCAGCAGCCCGGTCAGCCTGGACCTGCAGCTGGGAGACAGGTGAGCGGCAGCAGCTGCCTGTCAAGTCTGATCAGTTAGGTCCAACCTGTAAAATCTAAAACTGTCGGAGAAAGTGGGTTTCTGTAAGTGGTGGTCTGGAGTCGTTTTAACGTGGCACTGTGTCAATTACCAGAATATCAGTTTATATTTCATTTGAAGGAATATTCATCATTTTTAGGAAGTGTTTGTTTTCATCCGCGTATCTCTTTACAACGCTGCGTCACACATCGGCAACCCTCAGACTTCTGACCACTGGGGTCCAGGTCTTAGTGGGTTTATTTTCTACAAATGTGCGTCATGTACTGAACACTCGCCTTGCGTAGTAACAGTTTGAGCTGTACGTCGAGTGTCTTTGTGGGAAACTGATTGATTTATCAAAGTCCCTTCATGGTGAACGTCTGTCTCATCTTTAGGGATTGTGCCGTGAAGAAAACTTCCTCCTCTTCCTCGGGGCCGTCATGGAGGAACTTCAGGTCGAAGAGCAGTGGATCTTTGCTGCAGGACCTCAGCTCCTCCAGCTTCGGTACGATCAACCAGTTTCCAGTTGTAGAAGGTAGCATCCTCTTTTACTTCTGTGAGATTTTGTGAGAAAACATTTTATAAATCATCTCTATGAAGTAAGTCTTAATATTTGGCAAATTCAACCTAAAAGAACACATTATTTTTACTTTGCCCGGTGCTTTTAATGACCAACCCTTGATGAACTGGTCAGCAGCAGGTGAGCCGACCTCCATGAAAGCAGATCTTCTCTGTTTGATGGTCCATTCAGGTGTGTGTTAACACAATGCCAAGGGGGATAGACATCAGCTTTGGCCTTGGAGGCGGTACTTTCTTATAAACATCAATCTGGAAAGACCTATAAAACCATTTCCAAACAATATGGACAACATTGATATATGGAATAAATAGAAAAATAAAAAATATAAAAACAAGATGAAATGAAGTTAATAGAAGAATAAGACAAAATGGAGTTATGTCGTTATTTCTCTTTAATACCACCATAGTACCCCCTGCAGGCCGCAGTGAGCTAGACGAGCTGCAGGAGGAGGTCCTGAGGAGAGCGAGGGAGGAGGAGCAGCAGCGGCGACAGGAGAAGGAGAGGGAGGCGGCGCTCGGATTCAACCCCAGACCCAGCAAGTACCTGGACCTGGACCAGCTGCAGATACAAGGCACGTACACAGCTTCACACACTACAGGAGTCAGACTGAAGAAGTCATTTTTGCAGCCTCTGAAAATAACTTCAGAGCAAAATTAAAAAAAAAAAACACAAAACTGTTTTAAATGAGACCGAATACTTAAGTATGTCTTCGTGATGGACAGCTGTTTATCAGCTGTTCTTTAAAGCAAATGTGCCCAGCAAGATGGACAAAACCTGCAGAGTTTCGATAAGTCAACAGAGCTTATGCCATCACTGGTCCTGTCACGTGTGTGTGTGTGTGTGTGTGTGTGTGTGTGTGTGTGTGTGTGTGTGTGTGTGTGTGTGTGTGTGTGTGTGTGTGTGTGTGTGTGTGTGTGTGTGTGTGGTCAGCAGAAGTATTGAACTGCAGGAATGTTCCTGCTCTGCTCTGCTCTGACTCACAAAACAAAACATGACCTCAGTAACGGCTGGCTCACGCTGAGGGGGCGGGGCTTGGATGACATCAGAGATTCAAGGATTCTCTATTCTGATCACAGAAACTTGAAACAAAATAAAATCCAGTTTTTGAGTCTCAGCGTCACAATAAGTAATCTGATGATGCAAAAGGAGGAAGGATTTAAGCCGAGATGGAAAGACTTATAATAAGTGGATGCACCCGGTTTGCTTATCTGTCATTTCGTCCACTACAAGGCCTCCCAGTCCTGCGGTTTACTGGAGGAGTTCAGAGAAGTAGACTCCGGCTGGCGACGATGAGGGGGAATGACCTCAGCTGTGGAGGTTGCTCATGGTCTCCTTAAAGACCTAGTTCCTAAAGTATCTGATTGTAGATTTGGAGGAACTTATAAGTTTGTGTTTAGTAAGCCATAAAGATAGTGTAAACTTTAGTGTGTTGGGGCCAGTAGTCGCAGCTGCAGGACCAGACTAGAGCAGCTGGTCTTCAACACAGCTTGATCCTAGATGTGCTGCTGTAGACCGACGCTGCAGGGGGACACCAACATGATCCACTGACCTGCAGTCCCACCCTCTGACCATCCCAGTGCTTGTTGATTTCAAGAGTGCTGAAATGTCTGATCGGGTTTCTGTACTGGTTCTGTTAGATTTCTGTGCTGTATGTGACATGACTGAAGACCTGCAGACTTCATCAGAACCAAGAATCCTGTGGACGGTTTACAGTCATTTATGTGGTGAACTCACCTTACCTCATGTAAAATAAACTTATCCTGGAGTTCCTCAGGGTTCAGGACTGGGGCCAGTTCTGTTTTCTCATCACTTATTTTTTTCTGTGTAATCAGGAAACATGCCGTTCTTTACTATTGATGACGTCCATCTCTGTTTATCTATCAAACCTGAGAAAGCAGAACACCTGGAGGACATTTAATGTTCTCCTTCTGATTTCATATTGTTGTTCCTGGAACCTAAAGTATCAGATATACTCTGGATGACCGCTAGCTCTGATGTGGGGAACCATGGAGTTCTTTTAATTCACTTATTAAAAACTTCCTGTCCACCACCGACACGCCCACAACTGGAGGTTAATGTGTGTGTGTGTGTGTGTGTGTGTGTGTGTGTGTGTGTGTGTGTGTGTGTGTGTGTGTGTGTGTGTGCAGGTAAAAATGACAGCTTTGACCGCTGTGTGTCAGAGGCGGAGCTTCTGCTGGACCAATCGGTGCGTCTGGAGCAGGCTGGGGAAGTCGCTGCTGCACTATCGGCTGTCAACGAAGCCGTCTGTAAGCTCCTCCCACTCCCCTGAATTTGCCCCTCCCTCCCTCACACAAACACATCACTCTGAAATCAGAAGTCCTCGCTTTCAGCCACAAAATCAGAGAATAAGAGAATCGGAGAATAAAAGCCAGATGAGCCACACTGAGCCTTAAACTCTTGATTTAAGAGTACTGGGGAAATGGCTGCCGTCATAATTCAGATAATTTTTGTTACACAGACCATGACAAAATATACACATGTAGAAACAAATCAACAGAAAAACCAGCTTCAAGCTGGAAAAGACCATGTTTATCAAGCGCCAAAATTCTAGTCTCCTCCCACCTCCCTGAAGTTGACCAATCCCAGCTGGACGTGACCTGTGATGACCCAACAAACGTATCTGACAGCTCGAGCTTCTTCAGATCAGATATCCAGAATGAGGAGAAGCATGAGCATGTTCATCAGGTCCTTTCAGTTTGTCAAGTTTTTTGCTTTAAATTCTGTTGATGTGACATTCTTCAGGATATAATTTCACCGTCTCTCAAACTCGCTGTCACACACATTTGATTTCCAGTCTGCATGAAATCATGTTACTTTTCTGCATCTTTCTTTTCATTTTGTCACTTTATTCTTTCTCTTTTTTCTTTTTGTTGTTTTTTTTTTTTTTTTTTTTTTTGTTTTGACATGTGACCCCCACCCCCACTTCTGCCCGCCCACCGCTGCAGCCAAACTGCGGCCGGTGGCGTCTGAGGGCGGAGCCAGCAGCCACAGCAGGCTGCAGCGCTGCATAAGAAGAGGCCGCAGCCTGCAGCAGCGCCTGCAGCTCCTGCAGCGGGAGTCCAAGGTGGAGCAGCAGCAGGAGGAGCAGCAGCAGCTCCAGGAAGAGCCCAGGTACACCTGCAGACTGCTCGGCCAGTCAGACCTCAGGTGACACGTACAATAAACATAAGTTTCTGATCCTGTTTGGTACGTTCACTGAGGATGACTTCTTTAAAGAGGAAGGCCACTTTCACCCTCCCTGCCATTACAGACCACATCGGTCAAGGTTCCGGATCAGTCTCAGCATTGGGCTCATTTTGTTGGCAGTAAGATCAGGATGCTGGATGAGGCTCAGCGAGTATCCGTGATGTTTTTTTTTGTTAACATGTAAACTGCATGGACCAGTTTTGACAGCTAGAGGTTCCTGTGTGTTAGATTAAACCTGAAACAGGTATGTTTTTACACAAGAAGACTTTTATCCCGTCATACACACTAAAAGTTGAATTTTACTCTCATTCAAACTCATATAGGGTGCTGCCTCTAACCTAAAAACCCTCACATGCATGTTTACATGCTCATTCACTCATCAGGATCACTATTCACAATAGAAACAAACATTGGTGCCCTTAGTTTAATTCTTCGCCTCTTTGCTAAACTGCAAAATCATCCAACAGATTTTAGATTTCACATCCATGACAATTGTACCGGGGTGGGTTTATGTACCTCGTTAGCTACAGTAGGTGGTATTGATGGATGGGCGGGGCTGATCTGTGATTGGAGGATTCATCTGGATGTGGAGTTCATGCTTGTGGAAGCAGAGAGTGCTGGTAGGACTGTTCTTTCAAAACTTTAATTTATTGCTTAATCAGTCATGCATGACCTACAAAGACAGACAGACAACCCAAAAACTGTGTATATGACATCAGAAAAACATTGGAATATTTGTCCTTTATTTTTAATTTTAGAGAGTCAGGATGTTTACCTGCTTTTATAAACCCCCTGTGGGCAGCAGTCAGGGCGGGTTCTTCATGTTTATCTGTGAAAACAACTGCTGTTTCCATAGATACACATGATTTATTTTTATATAGATGTTTTTTTTTTGTCTTTAAAGCCACAGAATCTGCACTTTAACCTAAACCACACGTTAAACTGCAACTGTAATGAACTCTGCTGATACTCAGGGAGCCCATCACTGTTGTTGTGACGACCAGTTCTTTTTCTTTTAGAGTGAGAACCCTGCCGAGAGAATGCTGACACCACCAGAAACCAACCAACCACACACACACACACACACACACACACACACACACACTCTGTTTAGTCAGAGCTCTTGAACAACACCATCTGTTGCAGGCAGACTGGTGGACGAAACACACACACTTGCTTTTGTTTCACTATTTTCAGTACATCATTTTTTCAAAGGTGAACTATTAAAAATAAATTTTTTTTCTGCCTGGAATTAAAAACAAAATAATATAAGATGATCTAAAATAGCGGGTAGCCTGCTGCAAATTAAAATACAGACAAAATTGTTAAAATCCAATAGGAAATCCATTATTTTTAAGAAAGGATTTAAGAGCAGGAAGGGAGTCAGCCTGTCTGATGTTCAGAGGCAGCTCGTTCCAAAGCTTCAAGGCAACAACTGAAACGTCCGATCTGAAAAGTTGTTTACTTTTTTTAGCGGCTTGTAAATCTGGCTGTTGTCGGCATAAAAATGGAACAAAACACCAATTTCCATAAGAATAGATCCAAGTGGGTGTACGTGCAGGAAAAAACGAGAAAGAGAAGAAAAAAAAAGAGAGCCGAGGATAGAACCTTGGGGAACACAAGCAAAAACTCCCAATGGTCATAAAGTTGGTCTGAAACCTTGAATAAACTTTTTTAACAGTCAGAAGACGAGCAGTCATGAGTGTTGCGTGGGTTTAGAGACACGCCCGTTATCTGTCGTTGGGAGATGGCTCTTCACCTTCACATTTAAGAACTGATGTTACATTCCCCTCTGACCTTTAGTTCCACCAGATCAATAAAAGATGTTTGTGCAGCAACATTTAAGGATTTAACACTTTACATAAGTGGTATCTCTCTCTTTCTCTCTCTCTCTCTCTCTCTCTCTCTCTCTCTCTCTCTCTCCCCCCCCCTCTTCCTTTCTCTGTCTCCCTCTCCCCCTACCTCTCTACAGTGAAAAGCCTCTCCAGATCGGAGTGCTTCTGACTGAGTCTCATGGTGACCAATCAGCTGCCAGTCAGGACCAGCAGGCCCCGCCTCCTTCCACTTGCCTTATTAAGCCCCTTCCTCCCAAATCAACCTTTATATCTGACTCTTCCTCAAAAACTATGGCCCCAACTGCAGCCACCTGCCTTGTTAAGCCCCTCCCCCCCAAAGCAACCTTGGTGTCTGACCACACCCCCACCACAACGGCACCTACAGCTCCGGTGGTTGAGGACAGCAGGAAGGGGGGTCCCTGCTCTCGAAACGGGAAACCCCTTTGCAATTCCAGGTCTCTTCCTGCTCTGTGTGTGGACATCTCCCCAGGTGACTTGGCTCCTCCCCCTTTTGCTGAAGAGGTGGACCACTCCGCCCAGTGGACCAGAACATCTCCAATTTCCAGCCCAGTACAAGCCCCGCCCCCGCCCAGGCCCAGATCCCAAAACCCATCACCTGTTGTCACTGATAGCAGATGTCATCCAATGATGGAGCAGGAGCCATATTACACCGGACATCCACCGTCAACACCCCCTGCTTCTAGCCACACCCCCACAGTATCCTCTAACCCAACTAGGAACTGGTCCTGCTTAGACCTGGACCAGGCCGATGATATGGATTTTCCCAGTACCTCAATGTCTTCACCCTTTTACTCACCTCCATACCAACACTTCAACATCCCTCCTGTGATCCAACCTGGTCGGACATCCTCCCCGCCCCCGACCAGGAGCTATGCAGCCGCCATGCCGGTGGAGCGTTGGGCAGAAAATGTCAACAGATACTACGGCTCCCAGAGTTCAAGAGGAGTTGGAGGGGGGGCGCTGAGGCCAAGCGAGGAGATGTCAGAGCTGGAAACGCTGTACCAGGCCAGTCTGTTGGCTCCCAGCATGCACCGGGACAGCCGTGGAGTCGGCCCACAGCCAGGAGGCAGCAAGCCAGGTATGAACATCAGATGCAGTCAATGTTGGGTATTTGGAGGCGGAGCTAAAGGACAGCAGAGTTACAGGGGGAGTGGCCTGCAGGTTGTTTTCATTTAAGTTACCAAGATCTGATTTACCTGTGTAGATTTATTTTTATTTCAGTAAAATTGAAAAAGCTAAATCCTTATAAACTATTTTTGGTTGAGCTTTTGACACAAATCAGTTCAGTTGGTTTTGTCAAGTTGCTCATGAACTAGTGTTTTTCAGCCTGAGGTGATGTCATTTTGTTACGATTGAACTTGAACATGATGAAATCAATCCTGCTGATTTTTCAGGACATGTTTTGGGTGGGTGGGGGAAACACAATTCAATGATTTGTTTTTCCTGTAAAGGATCTATTGTTTTCTTGCCTAAATCAGCCATAAACCTTCCCCAAACCGGGATCTCTCGTTTCAAATGTTTCAGCGGCAAAGTCAGAAATGACCGTTGTGTTGAGTATCAGTGAGCACAGATCCTTCCAGACCGACCCACGACCAGTCACGGTGGTCTGTTAGGAAAATGAACGCAACAAATAAGATATGATGTATGTTCGATTAGGTCTTCTTTTTATTATTATTATTATTATTATTAAAACCACTGAAGTCAATACAACAGTAAGTAGCTAAACTAATAACAGCCAAGCATCAGCTATGCCAGCTGCCAATCAAAAGACCACACCCCTTATAGATGACTGTATTGCTTTTTATAATTTTACTTAATTTTTGCTGTACAATTAAATATTTTAAGGTGGAGGTCAATGGAGATAAACTCATTGTTGGATCCAGACCCTGGCGGTCGGTACAGGAGCCGCAGGTCCGGGTCTGGACCCTGGCGGTCGGTACAGGAGCCGCAGGTCCGGGTCTGGACCCTGGCGGTCGGTACAGGAGCCGCAGTTCCGGGTCTGGACCCTGGCGGTCTGTACAGGAGACGCAGGTCCGGGTCTGGACCCTGGCGGTCGGTACAGGAGACGCAGGTCCGGGTCTGGACCCTGGCGGTCTGTACAGGAGACACAGGTCCGGGTCTGGACCCTGGCGGTCGGTACAGGAGCCGCAGCTCCGGGTCTGGACCCTGGCGGTCGGTACAGGAGCCGCAGCTCCGGGTCTGGACCCTGGCGGTCTGTACAGGAGCCGCAGCTCCGGGTCTGGACCCTGGCGGTCGGTACAGGAGCCGCAGCTCCGGGTCTGGACCCTGGCGGTCGGTACAGGAGCCGCAGCTCCGGGTCTGGACCCTGGCGGTCGGTACAGGAGCCGCAGCTCCGGGTCTGGACCCTGGCGGTTGGCACAAGAGCTGCAGTTTTTTTCTTAGTTAATTAATTTTAGCTTGAAAGCTGGAATGTTGTGTAGATATTTGGGAAAGACGACCATAAACCATCAACAGACAGCAGCTGTTCTAGTTCTGATGTTCTGCTGATTCTGCTGCCGATACTTAAACATTCCCTTCACTGTTACCCGTTTCTTTCTGGTATGGTGAATAAACCATCCATAAACATTCCTGCTGACCACCGTGATGAACCGTTACCTTCGGTCACTTGTACTCACGCTGTCTCTGTGTGTCTGTAGGTCCGAGGAGAACGCTGTCAGAATCAGGGCGGTCCAAAACACCGACGGCTGAGATCGAGAGAGACGCATACAGGAGTCGGGTCGCACCTGTGCAGAAGGTACATGAGCATAGCGGCGCTCGGTCGTCAGCTGCATGACGTCAGAGAGGGTTGCCATAACTCCTGGAGATGCTCATTGACAAGGAACGTGGCTCCACCAGGAATCCAGAAAGTCTGGCTCAAGCTGCTCCGAAGCACCCACCTTTATTTTTTTCTTTAATTCTATATTTTCTGCTTCCACTTGATCTTAAAAACTGTTAATTATGACAATTGGGTAAATCCTTTGAAGTGAGCCTACAGAGTCTTGTTCTAAATTGAGGTTGGTTGAGTGGTTGCTGCCGTTCCATGTTTGTGTCCTTTGCAGCCCCCTGCAGGAGAAGACCTGAACTACAGCGCAGAAAACATACGACGCCTTGCTCGCAGTCTGAGTGGAACTGTCATCGGTGCTCGCCCGCAGAACACCTCCCAAAGCTGTGTAAGTCTCTCCCACACACTCGTGAACATGTATGCTCAACGTGCTTCGTTCACCTCACTGATCTTCTGGAGGCTTCAACAGGAACCGGTCATGCTCCATTCTTGTGTTCTGATGTAGATCTGCTGCTGTGTTTGGGATCGTTTCCTGTCCCATGACCCAGTTTCAAGTCAGGTTTCCTTTACCTCTAGACCTGCGCAAAACCCCACATTTTTAAGAAGAAATCCTGTAATGGAAACGGCTCTAATTAAAAAAACTCCCCAAAATCACAAAAACCTTCTCAGGCGTGTCAATAATCAGTCTCATGGCTGTCATGGAAACACTTTTTGCAAATTTCCAGGTCTCTGGCAGTGCCAGATGTGGCAATCAGTCAATCTAAAGTCATCAAAATCTAGTTTCCAGCTGTTTTTGTCCTCATTAATACGACGTAGTTGTGCTGTAACACTACTTAATCATTATACATTACATAAGGACTTTACCTCTGAATGATCATCTGAATGATCATCCGCTGCTTCATCATCTGACTATGTTCTCAACAGTGGTAGAAGCTCAATAATTTATCAAAGATTAAAGATGATATTGTCCACCTTCTTTAACACTGGGATTTTCTTTTTTGTTGTTTTAAAAAGGAGTCTTGCAGGACGAAATACAGAGAATTACAAGCATTAGGCTTTTTGGGAAAACAGTTTATGGAAACCACGACGAAAACCGGCGCTACCTTTATCACAAATTCCGAGATTTGCCAAAGTGAACAGAAACACGACTACAGACGGGTTTCAGCTGCCTCACGTTGAGTGACTGACAGGTGTCCAGGTCCAGACCACCGTCCCTCCACCACCGTGCTTGACAGTGAGTCTGAGGTGTTTCTGCTGGTTTCCTCCAAACAGGGTTCTGGACATGAAGACCAAACTTCTCCACTTTGGTCTCATCTGTCCAGAGGACATTGTTCCAGAAGTCTGCTGGTTTGTGAACTTCAGTGGTGCTTCTATGTTCTTGTTAGAAGAGCTTTTCTCCTGGAAACTCGTCCCGGGTCAGTCTCCTTCTGATTCTGCTGTCGTGGACTTTGACAGTTAAGATGCTCAGCGAAGCATGTTGGGGTTTCTGTGTTTCTCTGAGCACTGACCAGTCCGATCTTGGGTTAAATCGTAAAACGCTGAACACCAAATAGTTTTTAATGTTTTCCATCTTGATCTGCAGTACTTGTCTTTCCCTCTTGGCATGATGTCGTCTTTGGGCTCCAGACTGGCACTTTGTTTTCAACTGCTTTATAAAAGTCTGCACACCTGCTGCTGATCACTTACCCTTTAAATCCTGTGGAAGCTTTAGATTGTCCACATGAATAAATAAATCAAATCGACACCAGTCGAATAAATATGATTGGTATTCAAGATCACAACTGGGAGGGTTGAGCGACCGTCAGCCGGACTGTCGCCATCAGCAGATGTTTAATTTGTACATGACTGTAAATGAGACACCTGAAGGAGGTAACAACAGCAGGAGACACAGGAAGTGAATTCAGGTGTGAAATCAGCTGCATCTGGTGGACAAATCAGCTCATCTTCATGTTTCCATATGGAAGTGTGGGTTCTTCTCGGGGTTCTTCTCAGGAGTCTCCTCTGGGTTCTTCTCGGGAGTCTCCTCGGGAGTCTCCTCGGGGTTCTTCTCGGGGTTCTTCTCGGGGTTCTTCTCGGGGATCTTCTCGGGAGTCTCCTCGGGAGTCTCCTCGGGGTTCTTCTCGGGGTTCTTCTCGGGGTTCTTCTCGGGAGTCTCCTCGGGGTTCTTCTCGGGGTTCTTCTCGGGGTTCTTCTCGGGAGTCTCCTCTGGCTGCTGCGTTAGACATTGTTCAGTCCATGAGTTTGTCTTAAAGTGAAAGCTGGTGCTCGCTGAGGAGTGAAGGCGGTCTGATCTGAAGCCTCCAGAGATCACTGTTGAGTCCTCGCAGTCACATTCCTGATGTTGTACTACACGCTCTCTCTCTCTCTCTCTCTCTCTCTTGCTCTCTCTCTCTCTTGCTCTCGCTCTCTCTCGCTCTCTCTCTCTTTCTCTCGCTCGCTCTCGCTCTCTCGCTCTCTCCCCGGTTCACCCTGACGGGGATGTCGTCCAGGGGGACGTCGTCCAGGGGGACGCTGCGGTGGCCCGGACACATTCATATTCTGCATCTTTCATCTCACTTCTCAGTCGTTTTTCTTGTTTTGTGGTTTTTCACCCTTCATCCTGTTAATGTTTTTTTTGCCTTTTTTCATTTTGTTTCCCCCCTCTCATCACCCCCACCTTCTGTTTTTTCTCTCTCCATCCTCCTCTTCATCTCAAGGACCCCTGCATGTCCAGAGCCCCTCTCAGACACTCAGACCTCCGTCGTCCCTCCCCCTCCTTCACAGCAGATCACTCCTTCCACCAGCCCCGACACCACAGCCCCTCGATTCCTGCACCTCCTCCACTGCACCCCCTCTTGCAGACATCACGGCCCCCCAGTGCGGGGTCCTCCTCCTGGGGATGCTCAGGTAACCAGGTGGTCCTCCACCTCCTCTCTGCTCCTTCAGTGGACGTCCGTCACAGCGCTCATGTCACACTTTTATCATTTTGAGTGTCACAGATCTGCTCCTCTGTAACATTTATCTCTCTGACCTCACTGAAGATCTTCAGGTAAAGTTGCTGCTTGAGCAGATCTTCAGTCTGAACTGAGTCAGATTTGTTGTAGAAGCAGCGCAGGAATCCAGTTGTTGTTGTCGTGGTCTCCACTGACTCCTGTCGTCTCCTCCTCTTCCTCCCAGGACCTGGAGCGCCCCCCCAGCACCAGTTTCTGGTTGTGCCTGACAGGAATCCGGCTCTCTCAGCTCCGAGCCTCCACAGCGTCGCGTTGAATTACGGCACTCTTCCTCGGGCTCCTCGCCGCACCCAACCTCCCTCCTCTTCCTCACTCCCCAGGGCCAGAATAGGTCCCGCTCCCCCGCTGGAACCGCAGAGGCTCTATGCCACCTTGGGTCACCCTCGCCGCTCCACCACCACCAGCACCACCACCAACGGTCACTACCGACAGCTTTCTGCTGAAGTCCCCAGGAGCGCCAGCTGTGCTCCGCCCCCTCTCAGGGCATCAGGAAAAGCCCCCACCCAGCCGCTCCGCCTGGACATCCCCCCTGAGACCGACTGGCGTCGTGCTCCGGACTACAGGACGCTCCGGCCTCGCTCCACTCACCATCAGCGGGCCCTCAGGGGCCCCCAGCTGTGCTCGCTCTGCCAGCAGCTTCCCGCAGAGCCGACCCGCCCCCATTGCCTGTCCTGTGGCGCTAACGTGGCCCGGCTTTGGCCAACTAGAACATAATGAAGACGTTCTGCTCCAGGTGTCACATGTCCATCGTCACATCCAGCGTGACATTTCCAGCTTCAACCTGACGTTCGTTAACTGGAAACCTGGCCTTCCTTTAATTCCAGCACCAACTTTAAAATATTTATCTATCTCCAGTCTCGAAGTTTCAGTGTTCTTCTGATGTTCCTTTAACTCTAATCCCACCGTTCTGCTGTTCCGTTAACTCCTGGAACGCCGTCTGTGACTCTGCAGGTGTGAAGAGAGGATCTGGCAACGAAACCACGCCCCTTTTTGGGTCTCACCAAATTTGACAATGAAGGGTTTTGAGGTGTTTGCTAACAGCTAAACCAGAAAACCAGCTCAGTTTATGAATCTAAAGGTTAAAGAACATGAACTTGGCTAAAAGAAATGTAAATCTGTGAGCAGGACAGATGGTTCAGTTGGGTCGTGATTTCAGTTCTACAGTTGAATATTCTGTTTAGGCGTTCTCGAAGGAAAATGACTCGTTATTCCTCCTCTAATCCTGGATGAGGTTCATCTAACAACCCGGATGTCGTTTGAGTTGTTCAGAAACGTGGCCTCTGATCTTTGGACCATGGGACGTCTGGTCTTCGGGATATCTGGTCTTTGTGACATCTGGTTTCTGGGAAGTCTGGTCTTCGGGAAGTCTGGTTTCAGGGACGTCTGGTCTTTGGGACGTCTGGTCTTTGGGACGTCTGGTCTTCGGGAAGTCTGGTCTTCGGGACGTCTGGTTTCTGGGACGTCTGGTCTTTGGGACGTCTGGTCTTCGGGAAGTCTGGTCTTCGGGACGTCTGGTCTTCGGGATATCTGGTCTTTGGGACATCTGGTTTCTGGGAAGTCTGGTCTTCGGGAAGTCTGGTCTTCGGGAAGTCTGGTTTCAGGGACGTCTGGTCTTTGGGACGTCTGGTCTTTGGGACGTCTGGTCTTCGGGACGTCTGGTCTTCGGGACGTCTGGTTTCTGGGACGTCTGGTCGTGCAGCTGAGCAGGAACCTTCTGGACTTGTCCTCCTGCCTCCCCACCTTTCTCTCTGCGTGGACGGACAGCCGTGTTTGAACCTGAACTGACTCCGCGGGAGCTCTCCTCTGGTCTCCGTCCAGATGTGAAGCGTCCTGCAGGAGTTTGGATTCAGAAGCTTCCTCCCAACAGAGTCGCAGCTAATATTTAGCATGATGTTTGTGCTTCTGTCGTAACGAGGTCGTTTGCAGATCTTCTTAGCGCAGCGGCTAGGACTTAGTGCACTTCAGAAGTGTTGAAGGTAGTTTTTCTTTTGCTTCTTGCTGAGTTCTTTCCACGTCCGTCCCACCTGTTCCGGGACGAGCTTCAACAATGCGCAGCTCTTCATTAACACACCTTTTGCTGACTCCGCCTGCCTGGCAGCCCAGGTGAGACGAAACAAACGGAGCCACGTCTGTTCTGGAGGACAGCTGCAGATGATGGAGCAGATCTGAGGTGGATGCGACGCAGCAGAGGTGGAAGTTAGGTTTCATGCCAGAGTTCCTTTTCTTTCTTTGACTTTTTGCTTTGCCAGATTTTACTTTGTTGAGTTTTGGTATATTTTTGATGCTTATTTTTCTACTGTGCTGTAGAATAAACAGATGATTAAAATGTTTAATGGAAAACCTGGAAGTCTGTTAATTATTGCTTTTTTGTGGAACATATTTGTTTAAACTGAAACCAAAATCTAGTTTATTTTATAGATGAAAGCTGCCAAACTGGAGACATCAAAGTTTAGCACCTTGAAATTTGAGCTTGTGAATCAGAAAATATTGTGGGCTGTTGAACATGAAGGGAGTTGACTTGTCAGGCAGCTGCTCCTCCTTCCTCCCGCGATCCGCTGGGTTTACACTACCACACGCTACCTCAGAAACCCGCTTTTTTCTGAGGTAGTGTGTGGAGTTCAACCAGTGTCTCCGACGTTCAGACTTCAGGGTTCCAGACGGAAATCCCAACTAGTAACTCGGAAATAACAACCTCTGAGTGCGAAGTGCAGTTAAGTAGGAGTGGCTTGGTTGTCAAAGTAGAAATTATGTTATTAGTTTGGTTCGTTAACAGAAGGTCTCGGATTGTTTGGAGTTCACACGAGCTTCCAACATCAGCCAGAGCTAATGACACCAAGAAGGAGTGTGGAGAAGGTTGCAACCTGATTAGACAGTTTCATTCTGTGGTTGTTTGGTTTGTGTCTGTTTGAAGGGGTTCTTGGTTCGTTGGTTTGGCCCACACACCTCCTCCAGCTCTTCTGGGCAACACCGAGACCCAGGCCGGCTGAGACCCACAGAGCATGTTCCTGAATAATGGAAAAAGGACATCAGCTTATTTTAAAGTCTTACAAGTGCCTGACATTCTTGACTCTCGAGGACTCTGTTCAGCAGAGCAACCAACACAAAAGTGGAGAATCTGGATCTTCTGAGGCTCTGCTGTGCAGCAGCGCCCTCTACTGGCTATGGAGCACATCTGTTTGAGGTTAGTGGACGTCAAAGTCCCTTTAAAAACTAAAAAACACGGATAAATGGCCATTCATTTTTTGTAACATTTAGAATACGTGGAAATGCATCATTGTCATTTCCACACCTGCAGTTTCTCACTAAAGATCTAACGTTCTCACACCAAACTAGCAGGAAGACCTCAGCTTCAACCCTCTAGAGATCACGTCCTTCCAGTGCCCACACCGTCCAGGAGTGCGTGCCACTGGCGCCGACTTCAGCAGCCTGATGCTCAACCAAGAACTCAGGTCAGACAGAGGCGGTTGTCTTTGGACCTTCAGAACTGGACTATGTAGTCCTTTATCTTCTCTGGATGGGATTAGCTGGTTATCTGCTGCTACTATGAGGAACCTTGGAGCCGTTTTTTGATCAGGATTTTTTTCTTTTAATTCATAGATGAGGCATGTTTCTTAAAGTGTCTTCTTCTACTTTAAGCTGATACTGATGCAGAACTCTAGTCCCTGCATCTGTTACTTCAACACAGGAACAGGTGGGGAAATTGAAGGAACAGGTGGGGAACGTGCTGGAACATGGTAAATTAATACGGAAAAACAGAATAAAGTACAAGAAGTTCACAACTGTATTTAATTAAAGATAAAATATCACAAGTACTTTTGACGCTTCATAGTACAGATAAAAAAACAAACATCTTTGTGGACTCCATTTCTCTTTGAAGTGCAGATCTGGGACACACTAAAACATTTGATGGTTAAATAAAGTCTTTATCGTGTGTTTTTACCTTAAACTATAAAAATAAAAGCCCTCTGTGAAATCATACATTTTCTGAAGAGTGACTATGAAGCCTTTCTGTCAGGAGCTGACTCCGCCCAGAAAATCCAGTAATGGGCGGACCAAGCAGTCCTGGAAGCCGCTGGGACACGCCCTCCTCTGCTGTTTTAGCTTGGCTCGTGCCAACCTGTGACGTTACTAGAGTTGCATTTCAGGCATCGCCGTTGGACATCGGACATCTGTTGCTGTCGGCCGCCAAAGACGACTGTTAGGCAGATTCCTGCATCTTATTTAAAATGAGAATATCTCAGCAACATTTGAATAATAAGAGCCTGACCCTGGTTCTCAGAGTCGTGGGATTCAGAATCTGGAATCTGGTTTCTGATGGGGAAACACCAACGATGAGACTGAATCCAGAGCTGGACTGTAGGAAATGAAGTCGTGTTGTTGTTTTTCAGACGTAGCTTTAAGCCGCCAGCAGGCTGGTGTTGGTAACATGCAGTGGCTGGTCGCCACGGTGACGGCTTCTGTTTTCTGTTCTTGGTTTTACGATGTGTTCACTGAGCTGCTTGGTGTTGGAGCTGTGTTGTGTTTAGGTGGAAATGTCCTTTCAAAGATTAAAGCTGAACGTTTGATTCTTTATTTGGCGTTTCTCTTGAAGACAACATGTGGAGATGAAGAGATTCAGTTTGAGTTCTAGTTTTGTAAATACAAATAAAATACACCAGTCTGAAGTTGTGTTGCTCGTTGTCCGTTCTCGTGTTCTAAGGTGCTTCGGAGGAAAATCTCCAACTGTGGCAGTCAGCTGATTGGTCCACAGCTCCCTCAGGTGGTCCGGTGCAGCAGCAGACCAGCAAATATGTTGTCCTCTGACTCCGCCCACTCCCCTCCCTTCAGTTCCAGCCACACCTCCTCCCCCTCCCTCAGCAGCAGGACTCCTGCTCCAGTGTTGAGCCCCGCCGACTCCGCCTTCTGCCTCTGCAGAGTCAGCATAGCTCCACCCTCGTCCCTGCTGCTCCTCTTCCTCAGGACCACGTGGGCAGGGCCAAGTCTCAGGTCCCAGGTTAGAAGGAACAGGTAGATCCCATCCACAGGAGCCGTGAAGGTGCCTGTGCTGGAGTAAAACCGGCCCCGGTTCAGAGACGGTTTGAATGCGACAGCACCATTGGAGACGTTATGAGGAGATTGGGCCAAAAACAGCAGAGAGGCGTCTGACAGGCTGGATGGTTCATCAAACCCTGGCAAGAGAAGGAGGTCAGGAGTTTGAATGAGCGTCAGAGGAAGCGTCAGAGGAAGCTGAAGCTGAATGTGGTCTCACCTGCTGAATCCCTCCTGCTGCGATGTCGTCCTCCTCCTCTTCCTCCTTCTCTCTTCTTGTCCTTCTTCTTCGTCAGCTGCCAAAGCTTATCAAGCTCCAGCGTGGCGTCAGACGCCACCAGCACATCGGCGTTACTGAAAACATTCTTGAACACCCTCAGATGCTCCTCCAGCCCTTTCTTCAGCCACGTCACCTCTGCCTGCAGCCTGGCCTCCACGCCAGCAGGGGGGGCCTCCCTGTGAGCGGGGGTGTTGTTGCAGGAGCAGGGTCTCAACTCCAGCTGGACCAGCTTTTCCTCCAACTGCTCAACCGTCTTCTCCAGCTTCCACAGGTCGCTGCCGTCTCCAGCGTGGCGCCTCTCCTCGGGGAGGAGGAGGAGCAGCTGGCGCTCCCTGGCTGAAACGCCACCGCCGGTCCTCCTCATGCCACCAGGCGGCCATTCTGGCAGGTGGTGGGGTGGCGAGAAGGGCTGGTCGGCAGACGGCACCTCGTCTCTGCTTCCTGAGGACAGAGTGAGTCATAAATCAGTCGTATTGGCCTGGACACAGGAAGTGGTCTTGGGAGACCCCCTTCATGAGCAGAAGTAAGTGCGGGCAGCAAAAACCCACAGAACACTCACTCAGGCGTTATGAGAGTCAGCCCAGGCAGTCCCCACGCCCCTCCCACCTCCACCCGTTCCTCCTCTTAATCTGGTCTCATGTAGGAGTAGCCCAACTCTTTTTGTCATACAGACCCGCCCAGCAGGTCCATGTGGGTTAAAGGTGGGCTGGAGGTGCCACAGAGGTTCTTCAGGACTACGTTTCTGAGATCTACTCCAAAACACCTAAAGAGTTACTTAAGTCCATCTCAACCTCTACTGTTCCTCTACAGACCCCTAGGAACTGGGTCCTGACCTGAAGGTCCTCTAAGGACCAGTAGGGTCTGGATCCAGACCTGCAGTTCCTCTACTGACCACTAGGGTCTGGATCCATTGACCTCTGTGTCAGTGAATCCATGTTCAACTTTACAGCAGAAAAAAACAACTTTTTTGTTGTTTTTTTGTTTTAGTCTTCAAAAAGAGATTTTACATTAATGACGACCGGACGGGGGACTTTAAAGTGCCTCATCAGGTGAACGTCACACAGTAACGGGAAAAAGAGGCTTCAAAAGCACTCTTCAGAAGTCGGTGACGTCTGTGTGGTCCTTTCTAGTAAATAAACAAAAAGTTAGCAAAATTGAATGTACTTTACTCCAGCTAGCTTCATGTTTGAGGTGAGCTGTCCTGTATACAGGTAGACACCTGTCTGAAGCTCCGCCTCCACCTGCCTCCACCTGCCCCGTCTGTAGACCTTATCTCATGAGAACGTAATAAACGATTTTCCTGCAGAGTTGAAGGGAGGCGCTGTCTGGTTGTAGTTCCCATCTTCTGCCACTAGATGGTAACAAACGCGCTCCAGCTGTAGAGCGACTCCAGAAGTGGAGCAGTTTAACTGTTTACTTTTGGTATCTTGTGATATTTCACTGTTTTGTTTTTTTGTTGGAAGAAAAATATATAATTGACATTAATATTAATTCAATATTCATATTTTTAATCAACATCTTCATTTGGTCTTTTTTTGTGCAGCATTTACCTCTCTGGCCGCTCAGCTGCTCCTGCAGGTTCCTGAACTCCTCCTTAAGGGCCGGGATGGAGAGGGCCTCCTGGTCCTGGGGGGACCACTCCAGGAACTCCAGCACCTCCTCCCCCAGCAGCAGCTGCAGCACCTCGCTGTGCCGGATGGCGTCCTCCAGCAGAGCTCGGAAAGAGGCGGACAAGACCTTCATCTGCTCAACCAGATGAGCGTCCGTCTGCTGCAGACTGGTCAGTGAGTTCTCCAGCTGGGTCAGATTGAGCTCCAGGATCCCGGACCTGGTCTGCTCTGACATCAGAGACTCCCTCACCTGCAGAAGGGTGAAGCTACAGGGTCACTGCTGACTGGCAGCTGTGTTTCCATCATGTGTCATTGTGTGTTTTCATACCTGTTTGAGGCCATTTTGCAGAGACTCCACTGCCAGCGCCCAGTCACTGGCCCCACCCCACTGCTCCATCCCCTCGCTGTTTTCATCCAGAGCCAGTCTGTTCTCATTGGCCAGCTCTGTCACATTGGCCACGCCCCTCTCCAGATGAGCCATGGCAGCCTTCAGGGCCGCGCAGTCACAGTCGGAGGACGAGTTGCGTTTGTAGAGGTTGTCGTACAGGTAGTCCACGTCCACATCCACGTCCTGCAGGCGGCGCTCGTGCTGCGTCAGGTTCCCCGCCAGCTCCTCCACCCGCTTCAGCACTGTCACCTTGGCACCTTCCACCTCCAGCCCCGTCTCCATGAACAGGATCTGGCTGTTCCGGGCTGTCTGGTTGATCTGCTTCTCCAGATCCTTCAGGTGGCGCGTCAGCTGCTGGACGCCGCCCGACGTCACCTCCATGTCCTCCATCAGCCCGCCCACCTGTGTAGAAACACATCTTTAACTTCCTTCTCACTTTAACCTGTCACACAAACTCAAGTTTATAGACGGAAGAAGTTCTGAGTCGGTTCTGGACCAAACAGACGTATAGATCCCTGTATCCACCAGGACAACCAACCACAAGACTCAAAATCGGGTTTAAATGTTCACTTGAAGTTTCCAAAATAAGAACATTGAAGTATCTGACTGTGAAGAACAGAACCCATGACTAGTTTATATTTAATATTCCTCAGACAGCAACAGTTAATTTGTCCTTCCACCTCACATGTTTTCTTTCTTAAGGGGCTCTAATGCGCGATCATGTGCGTTTATTTATTCTGCAGAACCATCTTATATCTGAACTTTAAAAGTCACAAACGTCACCCGTTAACGTGAAACATGAAGTTCTCCACAGATCTTTGTTTGAACTGCTCCATCACACTGGAGTGTTACAGAGGATGCAGGTACATCACACCAGAGACAGGTTTTCTGGTTCTGAGGGACGACAGCGCGTCTGATCATGTGTCATAAACGCGTCTGACTAGACGCACCTCCACCGTGTTGTTGACCACCATGTTGTCCAGCCGTGCGACGGCCTCCCAGAGCGCCGTCGTGTCTGATGTCGGCCGGGGTGGGAGCGGGTGGGCGGTGGGGAGGGGTTTTTCGGGCTCGTCGTCTGGGATCTGATCCCGGTCCAACCTGACCTCTTCCAGCGTGGCGTTCATGGCCTGAAGGCTGACCTGAGATCAGTTGGTGAACAAAAGGAAAACTCAACATTCATGTGTGCTTTTACGTTCCAGGTGTGTGACAGATGTACAGCTACTGACCAGCAGCATCTTCTGGTGCCGCTTCAGTTTCATGTCAACATCCATCTTGAGGCTGGTGAGGTTGTGGTGCAGCATTACGCGCTGGGAGTGGAGCCTGTCCTCCATGTGGATGCGATGCTCTTCCATCTGCCGCCGAACCTCCTTGATCTCCTTAAACACATTGTTGAGTGTAGGTTCCAGGTGCTCCTCTGCTCCCTCGTTCTGCTGGGGCACGTCCACGGCACCCTGCGCCCCCTGCTGGCTTTTCTTCAGCTGGGCCACATCACGGGCCAGGTCCCCCACCTGGTGGTTCAGGTGCTCCAGCTTAGACATGAACAACGTCATCATGTGGGGGACTGAGAGGACGCCATGGCCGGTCACGTACGAGGATGCGGCGGCGTGGGGGGCGGGGTCAGCTTCATCTGCATCTTAGAAAGCAGAATTCATAAATCAGACATGTGAAAATCAAACGTGTTTGATTGTGAGGGGTCCTCTACAACCACGAATCAGAAGCTGAGATGTTCTGAAAGCCTCAACATTAAAATGCCATTAATTTTTGATTTCTTTTGATTTTTACAGGGAGTTTGGATTCAAAATATTTCATCTTCTTTTCTCATCACCTTCATTTGTTCTGTATAATTAGTTGTTTATTGTTATGTATGATTATGTGCATTGTTTTTTGATTGCTGACACATCCAAATAGTTAGCTGTTATTATTCAGCTACTTAGATTGCACTGAGATGCCACTGGGACGGGTTGTGGGTTGGTCTGGAAGGTCTGGAAGGTCCAGGCCTTTAGCTGGTGTCCGACACACACTGCGCCACTTCTGCAGGTGGTGAACTCACAAGAGATTGAACATCTGTTGCTCGTCCAGGCAGGGACATAAAGCTGACCAGACTTGTTTACTAACCCTAACCCTCACCTGTGAAAGAACCAGTGGCTAAAAGTTTCCTCTGCAGGCTGGCTGGACTCTTGGTCATCCAGGAGAGACTCTGAGTTACTGCTCACATCCAGAGGATCCACCCCAGGATGCCTCCTGGATGCCTCCTTGGGGAGGTTTTTTATTCATGTTTAACCAGCAGAAGACCCTCAGGACACAATGGAGAAATTGCATCCCTCAGCTGGCCTGGGAAAGCCAGAATACTGAAAGAATACTGATTGGGAACATAAATCAGAGTGTTATCTGCATATAAACTAAAATTTGTAATAATTAACACAAGATTGCCTGAGTGGGACCCCACAGAGTTAAAGCAGCAGAGGTCCTCATACATAGCCTTGTGGTACTCCTCGAGGTACTCAACTATCAATGTTTTATGGAATATGTTGTGGATCTGAAATTCAAAACAGGACGTATATTTACAAATAAAATGAAGTTTTCAAAAAATAATTCAAATGATTATTTAAAACAAATATTAAGAACTTCTCTGAATTAAAAAAATAAGAGGACACCTGACGATCACACAGAATATCACTGAGGTCGTACAGTGGGAACATCTGAGTTGTAATTTGCTTTAGCGGGAACAAAAACGGCACAAGGAGAAACTTCCCACACCCACACAGCTCAAAAACACACTTCCTGCTGAATCCCGGCTCTCTGGAGACTGGTAGCTGATTTTTCTGCTCAGAAATGGAACCAGTTTCCGGGGTGGGACTCAAACACACCACAGCAGAGACAAACTGCCCCGCTGGACTGGCGGCTGCTGCTGGGGGTCTTCAAAGTCAGTACAAAGACTCATGTTGTCAACTGATGACTTATTATTTATTCATCCATTCATCCCCGTCTCTAGGCCATCAGTCTAAACTCCTATACTGAGGCGTTCCCAAGACAGTGTATAGATTTGTAGCTGAAGATATGGAAACGAACACCAGTAAAGGGCATCCTTAGTCCTGACCAGGACTCCCTGTCCTGAGTGATCCGACCTCAGGCAGAGCACAACCTTGAGTACAGGTGTATACACACTCAGACCATGTTCTGAGGTGGTCTTGGCCACATGTGGATCAGTCAAACCACATGTGACCAGATCCTTCCAGCAGTTTTCCCCAGGGTCCTCTCCTTGTTAGACATACCTGAAGCACAGCTCCATGAACCACCTCAGCTCAGCTGGTTCCTCTGGATGTGGAGAATCATCAGCTCTACTCTGAGTCTCTCCTGGATGACTGAACTTCTCCTCCTGTCTCTAAGGGACAGTTCAGGCACCCTGCAGAGGAAACTCATCTCAGCTTCTTGTATCATCCACCTGGTTTCTTCCGTCACTACCCACAGTTCCATAGATGAGGGCAGGAATGTAGATCCAGTAAAGAGAGTCTCATCATTACTGCAGATGGTGCATTGATCCACCTGAAGATCTGCTCCGTTCTTCCTTCACTCATGAACCTGACATACTCCTTCACTTGAGGCAGAACCTCACTCCCCAATGTGAAGTCATTCTTTGAAAACCAATGACATCTGAGAGAAACTGTTCAGCATGAATTCTCTGAACCTGGTGAACAAATTCTTCATTATGCCCTCAGTTTAGTAAAATGTGTCAACTTCATATTTTTCTTTCTTCAGATCTCCAAAGTCCTGATAGATGTTTGTGTGTCATACCTACATCTAACGTCTAGCGTCCGACCTGCAGCTTCCCTCCTCTACCCTGCGTGTTGCAAGCATCACAAAGTCAGCTCCTGGATTTATTTCTAAGGATCTCCATCCGTACAATGTGGTCAAAAGTGACGTTTTTTTTCCAGTCTGGAACCGCGGTATGAAACATCAAGCAGCAACACTCTGGTACAAAAACGGTACCAGCACTTGAAATGAGGATGTCTGGACAGATTTGATCAGAATGAATGTAAAGCAATTAACTAGAAACATAAGTCAGCATAAGCCAAGTCAGCCAACTGTGATTGATAGGCGTGTTGTGGGCGTGTCCCAGGTGGTTCCCAGGTCTTTGTTCTGCCCATTTACAACATGGCACCGTGCACCGGGCTTCAAGAAGACTCTTCAGAAACCTGTGGATGATGTCACTGTCCACCAAACTCTGACCCCCACTCCCACTTCTGTCTGCAGCTGGAGGGGCGGTCGGAGGCCCCAACCAAACACACCCCCATCAGCTGTCAGCGTGATTTACGGAGCTGAGCTGCAGCCACTTCCTGTTCGAACACAAACGCACTTCTGTTCGCCATGTTTGTCATTAACGCCAGAATTAGAAATAAACACAACAGTTAAATGAACGTACGTAAAAAAAACAGGTTTAAAAACAACTCGGGACCCCAGCAGAGTCCAGAACCGAGCTGCAGACGGCATCGGCATCACCAGACCTCCACACCTCCACACCGGTGCATTCTGAAGAAAGTCCACCTTCATGATTAAGCTGATAAACCCTCCAAACATGCACATGATCTCTGCAGAAGATATTAGGGTCTGGATCCAGACCTGCAGGTCCTCCAGTGACCAGAGGACCCACAAGTCTGGATCCAGACCCTAGTGGTTGGTAGAGGGCCCACAAGTCTAAATCCTGAACTCTAGTGGTCAGTAGAGGGCCCACAGGTCTGGACCCAGAACCTGGTTGTCGGTACAGGGCCCACCGGTCTGGATCCGGACCATAGTGGTCGGTGAAGAGCCCACAGCTCTGGATCCGGACCCTAGTGGTTGGTACAGGGCCCACAGGTCTGGATCTGGACCCTAGTGGTCGGTACAGGGCCCACAGGTCTGGATCTGGACCCTAGTGGTCGGTAGAGGGCTCACAGGTCTAGATCTGGACCCCAGGGGTTAGCAGTGAAATTGCAGTTTCCACCACTTTGACGTTGTCAATAGTTTTGAAGGTTCTTGGTCTAAAGTCCAAAGTTCTTCCTAAAATCCTTCTTTTCTAACACTTCCTAAGCTCAGAAAAGCACTTTTTTCCTGATTGAAACATCCACCAACATCTTAAGAACTTTCACGAACGCTTCAGCTCACTTGGCCACATGATTCCTGCTGATATTCATCATGATCAGTGAAACATCACAATTAGAAAGAATCAATAACATGACACCGTATGTCCAGCTGAAGCCTCACAAACCATCTGGTGGTCCTGCTGATGTCATCCTTCCTCGACAGGAAGTCAGGCAGACCAGCTGAGAGGGAGACATGATGGCTGATGGGAAACATGCTGATCTAGTGAGGACTTGTGTTGCTTCCTCAGCGATTGTCTCAGTCCGGCTTCATTGTGAAAGTTTAAATTTGTGACAGCAGGAAGATCAGCGATCTGCAAGCAGAAGCCAGACAACACCAACAGCAGCGCCGCGTCCCAGTCTGGACATCAACCACGACGAGGACGTCCAGAGGACCTGCTTCTAGTCAGAACCGGGGTTTAAACGCTTCTATGTTTCTAGGATTAAACGCACAGCCTCAGACTTCACCGTCCTGTCTGCATCCTGTTCTTCACACAGACTGGATCGGCTCTGCAGGATGGGTCAGAACCAGCATCAGAACCAGCTGCAGCAGGTCCAACCTGTTCCGACTTCCTGTGATTGTGTCCAGCCTGTTCCAGCTACGTTGATGATGTCATCACATGGGCCTTAGCGCGCAGGAAGTGGGTTCAATCAGAGGCGTGGTGGGAGCGGGTCGCGGCATGTGGAGGTGAGCGGGGAACTCCTCCGTGTTTGTGTTTCTTTGTTAAACCAAGCCTCTTAAAGGCCAAAGGTTTGTTTGAGTCTGACATTTATTTTCCAGGAACGTCCAGTGTTTTGCTTCTCAGAGCTCGCGGTGCCCCACGTGGTCCAAATACTTCATGTACGCAGCACGTATCCTGCAGTAATACCACACAGCCGCGTCTCACGGCGGGCTTTTCCCTCCGAAGCTGAACCAGAAGGTGAAGCTGAAGTAAAACGAACATCTTCGGTCAGGAGACCTGACAAACCACCTCTGTGTCCCTTCATGGACCTTCTGCATTCCTGTCCGGTCACTTATTGGCATGAGAGGGATGCAGAAGGCCGTCACTGAAGTCATTCAGCGGCGGGTTTCTGTGGTTCTGAACGTGCTTGGAGCTCGGTGGTTATTTGTTCTTCATCGCTGTTTGGATCTCATCTCTCTGTGTTAACTTTTGCACTTATTTAAGAGTCTTTATGGCTTCTTGGCCTCCCTGTCTGCTCATTTTCTATTTCTTGGTGCTTGTTCTGGTGCCCTGTGCACTAATTTTGCTCCGTGGTTATTTTAGTCTCCTCACGTGGTCCTCGTGCACTTGTTTTGCTTTCCTGCACTTGTTTCCGCTGTTTTCTGCTCATTCTGTACCCTTTTATTGTAATTTTACAGCTTCAAAGGTCACCCTTTGTCTCTTAAAGGTCATCAAAGACACATTTTTCATTATAACTCCTCGATCACATCTCCTCTCAGTGGAAATTCATCAGCGTGGAATCTCATCCACTCACCCCCCAGGATGACTCACTCCGGTTGGATGACCTTGGAAAGGGGAATTTTGGCAGACCAAACAAAGCCCATGAGTCCTGTGGGAGGAGGCGAAGGACTACAGGACCTTCTCCTGACCTGAGCAGGAGGTTGATGGAGCTGCAGCTTCCTCATTTTGTCAAAGAGCAGAAATGAGTCAGTGCACGGCGACTGAGCGCTGAAACGAAGGACTCGCGTTCCTTCAAAGCGCAGAGCAGCTGGACCACGCCCACCTTATGATGCTGACTAACTTCACTTTACGGTCATTGTGATGAAAAGTGGTTAAACATCTTCATGTCAAGTGTCAGGGTCCTGTGGTTCTTCTGGTTGTGCCGTCGTGTCCATGACATCACAGTCAGATGAAGACGACGCGGCTTGTTTTCTTTTTGGTTTCAGTTTCGTTCGATAACTGGTGGCTGAAATCAATGTGTTGCATCATTTCTGACAGTAGCCTGACTGGTACCTGCTGCCTGGACCTCGGCTCTCGTCGGTTCAGATCTTTCGGAGTCCAGTTTTGGATCAGAGACTGCCAGAAAAAACAAAACACAACAGAGGTTCAACTGACCAACTAAACACAGAAAAAAAATAGCAGACGGTTTAAGAAGCTTTATGTAAATAGATGAAAGCAAGTAGAGGTGGTTCATGACGAGTCTGTGAGGGATAATCTGAGATTAAACCTGGATTTACAATGGAAAAAAAAAGGAAGTAACAGTTTTATTTGGCTGATTTAAACTCCTGCTGAGTTGAAATGTGCTGCTGAGATGCTTCAGGTCCAGACGAGACTGAATTCATGTTTCTGCTGGAGGAACAATGACGACGAAAACTAAAACATGAACCACAGGGGACATACTTGACACGACGCAGAGTACGCAACGCAGGGTACAAACTACATGTACAAAAGAACGGGTACTACATGGGGTTCACTGGAGAAGCTACACTACAGCAGAGACAGAGCTGGATGTTCTCCACCCAACCATCCAACACCAACATCAAACCCACCCAAAGCTGAGACTGGACTCTACAGACGGCATAAACGGAGCATCTGCTGATAGATGATACCCACCCGGACCGGTCGGTCCCCTGACGCCCACCCGGACCGCTCACCCGGACCACTGACACACTGACACAAACCCGGACCGGTCAGTCCACAGACGCCCACCCAGCCTTTGGCTCCTTCATAACTGAAATCAAATTCTGTGTGTCTGAATGTCTCCATCCCTGGCGCCGTTGCGACCGTTACCACGATGATGCTGATGCTGACCCACCTGAGTTGTCACAGTTGGGTCCTCCATGTCCTGGACAGCAGTGCCACAGCAGAGCGCTTAAGACCTTCTCCTTATGCTTGTAGACCGGCCGTGTGGACATCTTGTACCTGCACACGTAAAACACACCACATACTGTCGGTTAGACGACACAACATGAAAAAAGAACCAAATTATGACCTGTTATCTACAACAAAAACACACTGAGGGGAAAACGATTTAGCTATGATCGAAACCAATAAAACTAACTTTTAAAAGTTCCTCAAATTAAGTTTCCAGGCTCGTTTGCCCCTTTTTTGGATATACCCGTGGTGGGTGGAGTCAACAACACGGTTCTGAGCAGCAAGCGGAAAAGAGGATTCACAGCCACCCTTCAGAAACCTATGGGTGATGTCACAGGGGCCTGCGGTCACGGTCTACAGTCATCACTCATCTTTTTGTGCTGAAAGCCACGGGTCAGTTAGTTTTAGTTAAGTTTTGAAATGTGCCATTCAAGAGTTTTAGGGTTTTTGTTTCTCAGAGAACACGTTTACAGAGCAGATACTCACATGTCCAGTTTGCAGTCCGGCACCCCGCTGGGACAAGGACTCTGAGACTTCAGGACGTACGTTTCTGTTCCAGAAACCTCCGGCACCTTCACCACACGCCTCTGCATGAACGAGCACCAGTTCCTGCATGAAACACACACAAAGTCAGGACGCAGCGTGATAAAAGCGTCCACGGCGAGGCAGGTAAACAAACAAACATGCTGCCGCTCTGCGGTCACTTTGTTGTTTCCTTCCTGCTTGGAGTCAAAGGTCACATGACTTCCTCACTGACTAGGCTGGAAGTAAAACTTTCTTTAAGAAAGCAGTGAATAAAATATAAAGACACCAGGAGGGTGAGTTTAGCTGATCCATAATATCCTCCAGGCTTTTGTAGATGACGGGGTAAAATAGTTTTATTTTGTCCAAACTGCAGGGTGCAGGTTTCATCCTGCAGGGTTCTTTGGACTGAGGAACCAGCTGTTCCGGCTGCTGGCAGAGTTCACAGCCAACGACCAGTTAGTTTAACATGGAGGTTAATGGGAACTGGTTCTCTTTTGGAGCCAACCCCTAGTGGTCAGTTGAGGAACTGCACTCCACTTAATTTACGCGCAGGTTTTCTGTTCACAAAAGCTCTTTGTGTTCTCCCTTTGATTGTGGAACTACACAAACTTTTTTATATTTTATTTCTGAAGCTGAAACGAAACCCTCGTGTGGCAGCTCGTTTAGCGTTTGTCTCCTCTGTTTCTGCAGGTGGACTTCTGGCACCATCACCTCAGTGTTTGTGGAGGTGAATCTTGATACAAACACGACCCGACCTCACTGTTGTCGTCTATGAAGCCTCCTAATCCTCCTCATCCTCCTCATCCTCCTCATCCTCCTCATCCTCCTCATCCTCCTCATCCTCCACCTCTGAGCTCTGTTTGAAACTCCGTGTGTTTGGCATCTTTCGGTGGTTATTTTGATTCTCTTTGAGATAATTTCCTCCCCAAGGGACTGGTTCCTTGTACTCTTTTTATCCTGTATTCTTTTTATGTGTTTGTGACCATTTTCAAATCTGCTTTAAGCTAATTTAGTAACGATTTATTGTTGTTGAAGATTCCCTGTGGTGATTTTGGACCCCTGTGTAGAGACTTTGTGGTTATTTTATTTGGATGACTAAGAAAGCTAAAGATAATTTTGTGATTTGAGTTTGTTCAGGGTCAATTAAAGGAAAAATCCTGCTCTCCGATACTTAGCTGCAGAGACGGATCTTTGTGTTATTTATTTCCCAATTAAGAAAAGACCTCCAGGGACTTAAAGCTGTAGCCAAGTGGAGTTAAAGGTTGTATGTGGTGAAAAGGACAAGTCAGATCCCTTTGGGTCTTTTCAGGTCAGGCTTTCTTGCCCTTTCAGGTTGGACGTAGACTAAGAGGCAGCAGGATTTCATTCAACACAGAAATAACCACTAGGGTCCAGATCCAGACCTGTGGTTCCTCTACCCACTACTAGGGTCCGGACCCAGACCTGTGGTTCCTCTACCCACTACTAGGGTCCAGATCCAGACCTGTGGTTCCTCTACCCACTACTAGGGTCCAGATCCAGACCTGTGGTTCCTCTATCCACCACTAGGGTCCGGACCCAGACCTGTGGTTCCTCTACCCACTACTAGGGTCCAGATCCAGACCTGTGGTTCCTCTACCCTCTAACTTGGGTAGTGGGGGTGGAGGAGGTGCTGTAACGGTTCGGACCACTTTGGTGGTCACTCGGACCCACACCTTCCCACGACCCGCATGAGAGACTGGAAATGGAGCGATGGATAATAATACTTCCATTGTTTCAACATGCGAACAAACACCTCTGGCTCTGTAAACCCCTTGCGTCATTTCCTGTTTCATCACTTCCTGTTGTGTCACTTCCTGCAGAGGTTCATCACTACATCCTGGTGAGTTTTCATGACTTCAGAGGACATGAACTTCCCTGGAGTCTCTGTCTAACGTTAGCTGACAGCTGAGCTGACTTGCAGGAGTCAGATCTTCATCAGATCTTCATCAGATCTTCATCAGATCTTCAGCTGTTCTTCAGCACATACAACCTCAGATGAACAACGTAGAAAATTGTCACCTCATACCCATCCATCCATCCATCCATCCATCCATCCATCCATCCATCCATCCATCCATCCATCCATCCATCCATCCATCCATCCATCCATCCATCCATCCATCCATCCATCCATCCATCCATCCATCACGGGGGTCTGCTGGAGCCTATCCTGGCCAGGTCGCCAGTCCATCACAGGGCCGTGGATGAAGTCTTCTTGAGATAAATGTGAGGACATCTGTCCGACAGCTGAAGATCAGCTGAAACTGGATCATGGTCTCCTTTTTGGTTCTTTGTTGAGCTGAGTCCTGCTCAGGCCAGAGTTTCAGAAGTGAAATGAAAAGTAGACAAAGAGGAGCTTCTCATTCATCTTCCCTCCTCCTCCTCCTCTTCATCCTCCTCTTCCTCCACATCCTCTTTTTAGACTGAACTAAAGGAAACTAGATCACATGACTTTGTTTTTAGAGGACAGAGAATATGTTTTTGGAGTCACTGTGATTGATGGGTGTAATTTCCCAAAACTACCAATAACCTGCTTTGACAGGATGAATTAGAGCAGTCAGAGCAGCAAGTTCATGTGTTCATACCCTCCTCCAATATAGCAGCTTCTACATGTGCCTTCAAACATCTGGAGATCCTGCGACAGAAAAGAGACTCTTTTCCTTTTTGCGTCTCTTCTGTGTTGTTTTCCATGTCGGTGGCTCGTCTGACATGGTTCAACATCTTTGTGGTGAAGCTGGATCCCAGATGAAAGGGTGAGGAGCAGCTGTTTCCATATCAATTCCCTTCAGTGCAGGCAGATGTCTTAAGAACAAGCTTCTTCATGTTGCTCTTCAGATGAACTCCACCTCCGTACAGACCACTTAGATGCTTTGCAACATTTCTGATGACCTTGCTGATCTGCTGTCCGTCCTCTGTGTTGACTGTAGTTGTCGTCGGTGCTTTTAACATCCATGTTGACGACCTCCAGGATGGACGAACCAAAGAACTGTGTTGTGTTCTTGATAACGTTGGACTGACTCAGGAAAAACGCACAACAGAGCCTGGACTTGGTCATCTCCAAAGGTCTGAATAGTTCAAAGGTTGCTCTGTCTGATCATTCCTGTGTTTTCTTTGAGTGCACTACTACCGTTAACAAAAATGTTAACAGTAGTTAACCCTCAAAACAGCCGTCGTCAAGCCATTTACCAAACAAAACTCAACTTAGACGCCTCGCTCGGGAGCAGCTACGGGCCGATGTCAGCCCTACGCTGTCCTGGAAAAAGCTCCTGAAGCAGATATGCATGACTGAGGTATTTGGTGTGACTTTGTACCAATTTTGCATCTGTCTTTAATTTTCTTTGTGTCACTTTTGTCCTGTTTCTTTCAGGTAATTGATTAACTTTCTAAGGACTTTTCAGCCCATTTTGTTATTTGTGCCACTTTTGCTCATTGTGCACCTGTTTTAGTCATTTGTACTTCTTTGTGCTCATTTTCTGTCACCACAATCGTCTCATCCTCGCTCACTGTGAGAAAAGCCAAACTGTTTTGTGTCAGGCATGTTTTTCCTTCATTTCCCTCCTGTCTAACACAAACATCGGCTCATGTGTTTTAATTTAGCTCCGTCAGTCATTTTGTTCAAACAGGACGTCTCATTTTGGACCAAACTTCCCCATAACTGGATCTCTTTCTTTTGTTTTTTTTTTTGCTGCCGAGGTCCTGAGTGTCAAACGTGCAGCTGTGGTCCATCAAACTGTCACTTTCAGCCGCTTTGCTCAGCGTGAATTTGTTTTAGTGAACATTCGAGAAGCAGATCTCGGTGTTTCTGAGGGAGACCTCGACTCATCTTCAGACGGATGGAAGACGACGATGTCGGCCTGATTGATGAGGCAGCAGGAGGTCGCAGAGAGCTGTCATAACAGAGGTTCACTGTGATGTCATGTGGCGTCGTTGCTCAGCTTCAGCGGAGAGCAGATGGATCTCCGGTGGACCCGCGGACATGAGGCCAGCTGCTGCTGAGATGTTCTCTGGACAAGACACCTTACACTTCGTGCTCGCTTGTACTTGCTCTGCAGTTTCTTTGTAAAGAGACAGTAACATGGCGCTCCTCAGGTTGTTTTCACGTCTCCATCCAAATGTTCCGACCTCTCATCTGGGAATATTTACCGTCTGTAAACATACTTCATCTTTCAGTCTCTCCTACAGGACATTTGTGTCTTCTCCTGTTGTCTTGTTCTTCGTTGACTTGTGGCTGAGTCTCTTTTACTGTATCTTTGTAGATCTACATGTGTCTGTAGACACCAACCTGGAGGGGGGCGTGTCTGGAGCAGCCAGCTGTTCCAGCTGTTCACTGTCAGCCGAGGCAGCTGCTGCTTTGATAAGCTTCGTTGTTGGAATCTTCTGGACCAGAGCCTCCAGGTCACAGCGGTGAGTTGGTGCCGTTAACAGCTACAGCAACAAAACACATTATCTTGAACATATGGATAAGTATGGTCTCTGGGCCGTTATCCACCGCCCGAAGTCAATAATTTAGTCGTTAAAGCCGTGGCGGCGAGACGCCGGCTGTCAAGGAAAAGACCACACCCCTAATTATACATACAATTCTTACTTTATATAATTTTACTTGACGAAGTTTATAAAAGTTCCCGTACAGTCGTCATGGATGTGAAAGTAACTGTTTTTGAACCAGGCTGCATCCAGGTTCTAGCGGTCAGTGGTGGAACCGCAGGTCTGCATCCAGGTTCTAGCGGTCATTGGTGGAACCGCAGGTCTGCATCCAGGTTCTAGCGGTCATTGGTGGAACCGCAGGTCTGCATCCAGCTCCTAGTGGTCAGTGGTGGAACCGCAGGTCTGCATCCAGGTTCTAGCGGTCAGTGGTGGAACCGCAGGTCTGCATCCAGGTTCTAGCGGTCATTGGTGGAACTGCAGGTCTGCATCCAGATTCTAGCGGTCAGTGGTGGAACCGCAGGTCTGCATCCAGGTTCTAGTGGTCAGTGGTGGAACCGCAGGTCTGCATCCAGATTCTAGCGGTCAGTAGCTGGACTTCAGGTCTGGATCCAGGTTCTAGTGCTCGGTAGAGGAACTGCAGGTCTGTATGCAGACCCAAGGGTCCAGTGGTGTTACAGTGGTGGTCTCCAGCTGCTGTTAACTTTCATCAGCAGCAGAATCCGTCCTGTGTGGTCATGGGTTCCAACAGACCCATTTCTGATTCCAGTGTTGATTTGGGTGTTAATATGCTTTCATGTGGCAGCTGCTTGCTTCCACATAACAGCTGGAGGAGTCCCTCTGATCTTCAGTCCATCATCTCTTCTTCTCATCAGCAGGATAATCTCAGAGCTCAAAACACCAACAGGAAGTCTTTGTGGTTACTTCAGAATAAAAGCATGCACCGGCCTTGCAGCCCTGTAGCCGTTCGCATCCCAGTTGTGTTTTTTGTTTTGTTTTTTAGAATTACAACATGTTAATTGTTTTCTGTCTTTGTTAATTTAGTAAATGTAATAATAATTTTAACCAATATTCATTTGGGATGCTGTTTTATTTGTCCTTTTGATCTGAAGTAGAAGCTTTTTTCTGTTTTTGTCTCCCACCCCTGTCATGACCATTTGTATTTCATTTTTTGTTCTTTTTTACCTGTAAACTGTTGTATCGTGTCACCTTTGCCTCAGTTTTATTATTTGTTCAAATTCCCTTACACTGTAAGGTTTACAGTGTTTATTCGACAGTTTTTATCGTGGCTAAAATCTCTGTTATATTTGAATAACGTTAAAAGAGTCTGAATCTGAGTTGACATCACAATGACTACACATCCCTCTGTGGTCTGTAGTCATTTTGCATGTGACCATTTTGCATCCATTTTTAGATGTTTTTTATCAGTATTTTATTAAATCGACATCTGTGGGATCACAATAGCCATTGTATGTGCCACAATAGTCACATAGGATCAACGTGTTTTCTTTTTCCTGCCACTTTGAGGCCATTCTACATGCATCTGTCTCCTTATTGCATTTTTGACTAATATCTCTGTTTGTACTCATTATTTTAAATTTCTTTCTCCATTTTTTTTGTCAATCTGGAATTCAATTGACATCTTTGTAGTAATTTTTCATCCCATGTTTTTGGCCACTTTGTGATCATTTTACACCTTTTTCTAGTTGGTTTGGATCCACTGTGTTGATTTAATATATAAGAGGTCATTTTTGTTGGTTTGTGAGACCCCCCCCCCCCCAAATCCAATCAACCTCAGCCTCCGTAGATAACACTGAAGTTTGAAAACTTCAGAAAAATCTTGAAAGCTGCTTCCCATTAGAGCACAAAGAGGCCGGTTTGTGGACGCTGTCATTAAAGCGTTTAAAGTTATGGGGGTTGGTGTGGGGGGGGTACAGCGGTAATGGAGGGTTGTTTTACCAAAGAGCCCTCAGGAACCATTTGATGGGGGAATTTGCGGCGTCTCGTGTCGATGTGGGTTGGAATGATGACGGAGGCCTCACAGAGTCCAGAAACTTCTAAACCTTTCAGTATTTCTTTTAAGTGCGTTTCATAATTTTAATCACCATTTAGACCATTTTAAAGAAGAAAACTGATCACTGTGTAGTTTCGTTATTAACTGGAAGCTGGCTGGAAAAGAATTCACTTAAGCTCCGTAAACCAGTTACTGTTTAACTTGGCTGGATTAACTTACACTAAACTTTTGATACCAACTAATTTTACTTTACATTCATTCTGATCAAATCTGTCCAAACATCCTCGTTTCAGATGTTGCTACTAAAATGACATCCAACGCCGGCTAAAGGCTAGAGGACCATCTCCAAGCAGCTTCATGTTCCTGTGACTGCAGCTGCAGATATTATTCAGGAGTAGAAGCTCTGTGGGACTGTAGCCTACCTCCCAGGACGGGGATGGAGAGGAGGTGAACCCCAGGTTAACCAGAAGGAGGAGCACGAGAATGGAAGACAAAGAAACAAGAAAACGCCAAGGTCGAGGTGAGTCTGGTCATGCCAGCAGTCATCTTCTGAGTGTGACCGCTGGTTTGATGGAAGAAGAAACATGATGGGGTAAAACATCAGTTTTAGGAGGGTCATGGTCCTCCAACAGGATAAAGGCCAGAAAAACTCCTGATGAATACCATTAACGTTGATCAGTTTCAGCTTATTTTAGAGATTTTTCTTCATGGAAAGGTTCCAGCAAATATGGTCGTCTGCAGGCAGCAAAGTCAGTGACACGTTAACCTGCACTTGACCTTCGTCTGACCATTTGAATGACATCAGCTCACATGATGAACCTTTGTTCACCACAACCCGATAATACCAGGTCAATTTTAAAATTCAGCCAAGGGATACAATATACAATAACTAAATAAATGATGCAAAAAGTCTGGCTGGGCAAAAAAAAAAATCTAAAACACAAGTCAGCTGAAAGTGATGTCCAATAACTTAAGATCAATTTTTAAAATCCAGCCAAAACTGGCAGAAAAAACAAAAACGTGCAAAATGACTTGAAACTGGTCCGAACCAGCCAACAAGAGATTAATGAACATGAGTCGAATGATTAAAGATCCGTTTCAAAATCCAGTCAAGAGGTGATGCCAGAAGACCAAAGATCCACTTAAAACCCACCGAGGATTTTAAAGGGACATAACGTACTAAGCAACTATAAGGAGATGTGCAAAACATCTGAAAATCTGCAAAATACCATCATTCTGAATACCTAACAGCAAGGGATGCAAAACCATTGGAAAGAAACATAAAACAACAACAAATACTTAAAAAATAACTGCAAATGTAACTTTTTAAATTAGTAATGCGGCTCCGAAGCAATGAAGGGACCTAAAATGATTCAATCTAAAGTGGCAAAAACATCAAAAACACTTGATTGAAATAAGGAGATCAAAATCTCTTTATTTTTAAAATCCACCACAAAGTGACAAAAGTTACGGAAAAGGGGAAGCAAAACGGCTCTAAAGAGACACAGACCAACAACAAGGTGTAAAATCATCTTAGAAAAACAAGAAAATCCTACTTATTTTGATTATCTTTGGTGCATGACAGCACAAAGCACACTCTTCGGTGCACCTTTTTTGTAAAGTGGAAATAAAATAACATAAAGTGAAGCCAAAGATACAAAATAGATAATAGACAAGTAGAAACCAGTGCAAAATGAAGAAAAAAAGGGACGAAGAGCCATTTAGACAAAATAATCAGCAAAAAAATGAAAATGCAGAAAACACCAACGAAGTATAAAAAAAGGTTCAGAGCAGGAAAAATGACTATTAAAGGGATGCAAAATAAACCAAATGTCCTGAAGCTCTAATGCACCAAACTTCACGTAACAACACATGTTGACGCTGTGGATTAATTACTGATTGATTCATTTATTGTTGAAGTATTGGATGAATATTTTAGTTTTTCAGCTCCAGCGAGCTGGTGTTGTAGTCTGAGACTGGACTCACCCGATTCGGGTGTTTGGGTAGCTCCCCGTCTCCCCCACAAAAGGGGTGTCTGTCACCCCAGGTGGAGGGGGGAGCCCTCCTCCGCCTCCTCTTCGTCCCAACTCCTCCTCCTCCTCCTCTTCCTCCACCCCGGGGTCCCGTGCTCTCACCTCGCAGTGAGCGCTCACCAGTAATCCCAGCACCAGCACCAGTTCTCCCACTGCTGCCATGTCTGCTTGCTGACTGGAGTCACGCACAGTCCCCCGGCTGCTTTTAAAGAAGGAGGGGCAGAGGAAGGACGGGGAGGGGAGGACACGCCCCCCATCTGCCCTGCTGCTGCTGAGTTCGATCATATCTCCTCCCCCTCTGACTGGATCAAACTCACCTGCAGGTTCAGCACTTTTACTTTTGACTTTTTTATGATTTTGAGCTCACTGAATTGCTTTGATCACCAAAGTCTCTGGAAGCACACAAAAGTTCATGAAATTTAATCCGTATGAGTGCTGCAACTCACACCTGATAAAACTCAGAGATTTGCTCGGTATCTGCAGGTGAAGGCATCACCTGAAAATGACTAACAGCCAATCAAATTTCACAGGCCAGTATTTACAAACGTGAATGACCAATGGTGATGAAATTTTATGAACTTGTTCATAATGACAAAACAATTTATAGACACAAAGACAAATATAACGTGTAACACCATATATCTGTTGGGTTTAAAAGAAGGAACTGCAAAGTGCTGACGTCAAAAGTTATTATACTTTCTAGGACACGTGGAGTCTGAGGAAACAACCACATCATACTATCTACGAGTTTAACTTGTCATTGCTTAGTGTAGACTGCATGAAATGAATGGGACACACCCCCTCTGACATCACCCATAGATGTTCTGGATCCAGGTTCTAGTGCTCAGTAGAGGAATCGCAGGTCTGGATCTAGGAACTAGTGGTTACTAGGGTCTAGTTCTTCTACAGAAGAGGAACTTTTGTTTAAAAATATATACTTTACCTAATTTAATTTTTTTAATTAATTTATTTACTTCAGATCCAGATGTTTGTTTTCAGTTGTAACAAGTGTTTTTCTTCTGTCTCATTTGGACATTTTCATGCCTCATTATTGTTAAATTGCATTTTTGTTCCGTTTTTTGTGTTCGTGTACAAGATGTACAAGTTCTCTGAAAGTTTGGTGTCTTTCGTGTCTCCACAGACTTGACTCTTAATCTAATGACAATCAGAAGATTTCACAATAATGTAAACACATTTATATAAGAGTGTGTGTGTGTGTGTGTGTGTGTGTGTGAGAGAGAGAGAGAGAGAGAGAGAGAGAGAGAGAGAGAGAGAGAGAGAGAGAGAGATAGAGAGAGAGAGATAGAGAGAGAGAGCAGATATCGAGAGAGAGAGAGAGACGATCTACTCTCGCTCTCATCTCTCTCTCTCTCTCTCTCTCTCTCTCTCTCTCTCTCTCTCTCTCTCTCTCTCTCTCTCTCTCTCTCTCTCTCTCTCTCTCTCTCTCTCTCTCTCTCTATACTAACCCACACAACCGTTTCAACAGGTCTCTGCGTTATGACTCAGTCCTTCACTTTCCCTGAACAGTTTTCCTCCGGAAGTGATAAGAGGACAGGAAGTCCACCAACCGGCACCAGAAACAGCCTCCTTCCGCCGTGTGTTTACACTGCCTTTGCTTGCCATCTCTGTGGGGAGCTCTGTGCCCTTTAAATCATCTGATCATAGCGGCTCTTAGTTTCAGACAAATACAACTTCAGATTAATCATTTTTAAATCAGATTAATCATCAATTAAACTCATCTGCAATGACGACGTGGCCAAGAACTGATCATCATCAGGCGAGCAGACCTCCAGAAAAGCAGACGTGCTGGCAGTTTGCTGGTCTGGCAACATAGGATGTTTCAGACACACAAAACCCTCTGATGAGGATGGCACCTCACAAGTGTCCTCTGTCAAACACGGTGGTGGAAGAGTGATGGTTTGTTTAGCACCCATAGGACAGAGGACACCAGCTAGATTGAAACTGGGTCCTGTGGCAAGACAAAACTTCCAAACACAGCAACAAATCTATGTCAAAATACTAAAACAAAAATAATGAATCAAGGTTTTTGAATGCCCTGGCTAAAATCCGGATACTGTGGTGAGACCTTCAGAGAGCTGTGTAGAAGTCCAAAAACCTCAGTGACCTGAAACAGAAGGCAGAAAGACAGAAGAATGGACCAGAATTCATCCACAACCATGAGACACTGATGGAGTCAGACAGGAATCATCTACTGAGAGGTCCTGCTGCTGAAGGAAACATCTACACGGAGTTCCTGCTGCTGAAGGAAACATCTACACAGAGTTCCTGCTGCTGAAGGAAACGTCTACACAGAGTTCCCGCTGCTGAAGGAAACATCTAGTGAAGGGTTCCTGCTGCTGAAGGAAACGTCTACAGAGAGTTCCCGCTGCTGAAGGAAACATCTAGTGAAGGGTTCCTGCTGCTGAAGGAAACATCTACACAGAGTTCCTGCTGCTGAAGGAAACATCTACACAGAGTTCCTGGTGCTGAAGGAAACATTTACACAGAATTCCTGCTGCTGAAGGAAACATCTACACAGAGTTTCCGCTGCTGAAGGAAACTTCTACACAGAGTTCCCGCTGCTGAAGGAAAAACGTCTACACAGAGTTCCCGCTGCTGAAGGAAACATCTACACAGAGTTCCCGCTGCTGAAGGAAACATCTACACAGAGTTCCCGCTGCTGAAGGAAACATCTACACAGAGTTCCCGCTGCTGAAGGAAACATCTACACAGAGTTCCCGCTGCTGAAGGAAACATCTACACAGAGTTCCTGCTGCTGAAGGAAACATCTACACAGAGTTCCTGCTGCTGAAGGAAACATCTACACAGAGTTCCCGCTGCTGAAGGAAACATCTACACAGAATTCCTGGTGCTGAAGGAAACATCTACACAGAGTTCCTGGTGCTGAAGGAAACGTCTACACAGTGTTTCCGCTGCTGAAGGAAACATCTACACAGAGTTCCCGCTGCTGAAGGAAACATCTACACAGAGTTCCCGCTGCTGAAGGAAAAACGTCTACACAGAGTTCCCGCTGCTGAAGGAAACATCTACACAGAGTTCCCGCTGCTGAAGGAAACATCTACACAGAGTTCCCGCTGCTGAAGGAAACATCTACACAGAGTTCCCGCTGCTGAAGGAAACATCTACACAGAATTCCTGGTGCTGAAGGAAACATCTACACAGAGTTCCCGGTGCTGAAGGAAACGTCTACACAGTGTTTCCGCTGCTGAAGGAAACATCTACACAGAGTTCCCGCTGCTGAAGGAAACATCTACACAGAGTTCCTGCTGCTGAAGGAAACGTCTACACAGAGTTCCCGGTGCTGAAGGAAACGTCTACACAGTGTTTCCGCTGCTGAAGGAAACATCTACACAGAGTTCCCGCTGCTGAAGGAAACATCTACACAGAGTTCCCGCTGCTGAAGGAAACATCTACACAGAGTTCCTGCTGCTGAAGGAAACGTCTACACAGAGTTCCCGCTGCTGAAGGAAACATCTACACAGAGTTCCTGGTGCTGAAGGAAACATCTACACAGAGTTCCTGCTGCTGAAGGAAACGTCTACACAGAGTTCCCGCTGCTGAAGGAAACATCTACACAGAGTTCCTGGTGCTGAAAGAAACGTCTACACAGAGTTCCCGCTGCTGAAGGAAACATCTACACAGAGTTCCTGGTGCTGAAGGTGGATCAACAAGAAGTTGGAGGTACTCAGGATTGCCCACATCCTTCATTTATTTTCTTTTTTTGTTTCAGTTTTTTGTTCAGTAAAAATTGACACGATTGATCATCTGAGATTTATTTGTTTGACAATTAAACCCACTACAATCATATGACTTTCACCATGTTTTTACACAATAATTACAGGATCAAACCAGTAGTTACTCACTTCTAAACATAACTGTAGGTTGTTCATCCAAACTTTGGTTCACGTGTGAACCATAGAATAAAAGCATGTTTGAAACCAACCTGCTGATCTAAAGATGCTTCCAGGCCGGGGGAAAACATTTTAGTGACAGGACGACGTCTCACTCTGACCACATCTTTCTGTCACTTTTGTGTGTTTCCGTTTGTTCGTGTTCTGCGGCAGGTTGAGTTATGGTGAAGAAGGAGGGTGACGAGCTGTTTCTGACCGTGCAGACTGAGCTGGGGGATTTTCCGCTGGAACTGGAGGGGGTGGGCTGGTCCGTCGGTTGGGTGGGTGGGGGTCATTTCCGAGGATTGTTTAAGCGCTGCGAGGAGGTGGAAAGATTTTGACATGTGTGACAGCTGGAAGTGGGACCGATGGCAAAAGTTTAGAGAAAATACAGAGACGTTCTCTCTATGGACATTTAACAATTAACCCAAAAGGAAAGAAAGCAGCAAGTTAAACAACAACACTGTACAATACACAAAACAGCAGGAGCGTCACTATGGCAAATTATTCCTTGTCAGAAATCCTCACTTGTGATTATTTGTAACAGTTGTGTTTTGGTTTAAGTGGACAGTTCAGAAGCAAAGAAACCTGCATCCACCAGGGGGCATCTAAGGGCAAAGTCAGCCCAAGGGCCCACATCCTATCTTCAAAACCAACACCAGTGTGCAACTACCGGACCTGCAGTTCCTCTACTGGCCACTAGGGTCTTGATCTGAGGCGCATAGTGCTGAGAGGTCACCAGAGGTAATCGCCACAGACCTCCAAACTTCATGTGGCCTTTATATTAGGTCAAGAACAGTGTGCAGAGAGCTTCATGAATGGGTTTCCATGGCCGAGCAGCTGCATCCAAAGACATACATCATCAAGTGCAATGCTCAGCAGTGTTCTTCAGGAGCTGGACTTGGTCACTTAATTCCAGTGACAGGAACTCTGAATGCTCCAGCATACCAAGACATTTTGGACAATTCCATGCTCCCAACTTTGTGGAACAGTTTGGAGCTGACCCCTCCCTCTTCCAACATGACTGTGCACCAGAGCACAAACCAGGTCCATAAAGACCTGGATGACAGAGTCTGGTGTGGATGAACTTGACTGGCCTGCACAGAGTCCTGACCTCAACCCGACAGAACACCTCTGGGATGAATTAGAGCCGAGACTGAGAGTCAGACCTTCTGGTCCAACATCAGTGTGACCTCACAAATGCACTTCTGAAAGAATGGTTAAAAATTCCCATAAACACACCTCTAAAACTTGTGGGCAGCCTTCCCAGAAGAGTTATAGCTGCAAAGGGTGGACTAACGTCATGTTGAACCCTTTAAAACTGAACAGAGTGTGTTGGGAATGTGTCCAGCAGGGAGCAGCAGCTTCACACATAAAAACCTTCCACAAAACTGTTCACAGACCACAGAAACACAGAAACACAGAAACACAGAAACACAGACCACAGAAACACAGACCACAGAAACACAGACCACAGAAACACAGACCACAGAAACACAGACCACAGAAACACAGAAACACAGACCACAGAAACACAGAAACACAGACCACAGAAACACAGACCACAGAAACACAGAAACAAAGAAACACAGAAACACAGAAACACAGACCACAGAAACACAGAAACACAGACCACAGAAACACAGACCACAGAAACACAGACCACAGAAACACAGAAACACAGACCACAGAAACACAGATCACAGAAACACAGACCACAGAAATACAGAAACACAGAAACACAGACCACAGAAACACAGAAACACAGAACACAGAAACACAGAACACAGAAACACAGAAACACAGAAACACAGACCACAGAAACACAGACCACAGAAACACAGACCACAGAAACACAGACCACAGAAACACAGACCACAGAAACACAGAAACACAGAAACACAGAAACACAGAAATACAGAAACACAGAAACACAGAAACACAGAAACACAGACCACAGAAACACAGACCACAGAAACACAGAAACACAGAAACACAGACCACAGAAACACAGACCACAGAAACACAGAAACACAGAAACACAGACCACAGAAACACAGAAACACAGACCACAGAAACACGGAAACACAGACCACAGAAACACAGAAACACGAAACACAGAAACACAGACCACAGAAACACAGAAACACAGACCACAGAAACACAGAAACACAGACCACAGAAACACAGAAACACAGACCACAGAAACACAGAAACACAGAAACACAGAAACACAGACCACAGAAACACAGAAGCACAGAAGCACAGAACCACAGAAACACAGAAACACAGAAACACAGACCACAGAAACACAGAAACACAGACCACAGAAACACAGACCACAGAAACACAGACCACAGAAACACAGAAACACAGACCACAGAAACACAGAAACACAGAACACAGAAACACAGAACACAGAAACACAGAAACACAGACCACAGAAACACAGACCACAGAAACACAGACCACAGAAACACAGACCACAGAAACACAGAAACACAGAAATACAGAAACACAGAAATACAGAAACACAGAAACACAGAAATACAGAAACACAGAAACACAGACCACAGAAACACAGACCACAGAAACACAGACCACAGAAACACAGAAACACAGACCACAGAAACACAGAAACACAGACCACAGAAACACGGAAACACAGACCACAGAAACACAGAAACACAGACCACAGAAACACAGAAACACAGAAACACAGACCACAGAAACACAGAAACACAGAAACACAGACCACAGAAACACAGAAACACGGAAACACAGACCACAGAAACACGGAAACACAGACCACAGAAACACGGAAACACAGACCACAGAAACACAGAAACACAGACCACAGAAACACAGAAACACAGAAACACAGACCACAGAAACACAGAAACACAGAAACACAGACCACAGAAACACAGACCACAGAAACACAGAAACACAGACCACAGAAACACAGACCACAGAAACACAGAAACACAGACCACAGAAACACAGAAACACAGACCACAGAAACACAGAAACACAGAAACACAGACCACAGAAACACAGAAACACAGAAACACAGACCACAGAAACACAGACCACAGAAACACAGACCACAGAAACACAGAAACACAGAAACACAGAAACAAAGAAACACAGACCACAGAAACACAGAAACACAGACCACAGAAACACAGAAACACAGACCACAGAAACACAGAAACACAGACCACAGAAACACAGACCACAGAAACACAGAAGCACAGAAGCACAGAAGCACAGAACCACAGAAACACAGAAACACAGACCACAGAAACACAGAAACACAGACCACAGAAACACAGACCACAGAAACACAGACCACAGAAACACAGAAACACAGACCACAGAAACACAGAAACACAGAACACAGAAACACAGAACACAGAAACACAGAAACACAGAAACACAGACCACAGAAACACAGACCACAGAAACACAGAAACACAGAAACACAGACCACAGAAACACAGAAACACAGACCACAGAAACACAGACCACAGAAACACAGAAATAAAGAAACACAGACCACAGAAACACAGAAACAAAGAAACACAGACCACAGAAACACAGACCACAGAAACACAGACCACAGAAACAAAGAAACACAGACCACAGAAACACAGACCACAGAAACACAAAAACACAGACCACAGAAACACAGAAACACAGACCACAGAAACACAAAAACACAGACCACAGAAACACAGAAACACAGACCACAGAAACACAAAAACACAAACCACAGAAACACAGACCACAGAAACACAGAAACACAGAAACACAGACCACAGAAACACAGACCACAGAAACACAGAAACACAGACCACAGAAACACAGAAACACAGAAACACAGACCACAGAAATACAGAAACACAGAAAAACAGACCACAGAAACACAGAAACACAGAAACACAGAAAAACAGACCACAGAAACACAGAAACACAGAAACACGGAAACACAGGTCCTCAGAAAGACTTAGACTCAGTATGAATCTTCTGTTTGGCTTAAGGTTTTTCTTCCACTAGGGGAGTTTTTACCTGCCGCTGTTTATGTAATAATTGCTCGGGGGTCATGTTCTGGGTCTCTGGAAAGCGCCTAGAGACAACTTGTGTTGTAATAGACGCTATATAAATAAAATTGAATTGAATTGAATTGTGAACTTTGTTCACGAAGAAGCATGCTTGCAGCTCGATGCTCTGTTCGTCTCTCACTCATGAAAAAGAGCCTGGCATCACCTCCTTCTTCACTGACAAAATCCAATAAAAACCAGTGTCATTTTGTCTAATCAACTACAAAAATCTGGAGGATATTATGGATCAGCTAAACTCAGCCTCCTGTTGTCTTTATATTTTATCCACAGCTTTCTTCAAGAAGGTTTTACCCGTCGTGGCATCTGATCTGATTAAAATAGTAAACTCATCCTTTTTGTCAGGTGTTGTCCTCCAGACCTTGAAGACAGCAGTCCTCAAACCACAATCTGGAAAAACTGCCAATGCAAAATTACAGACAAATTTTAAATCTTCCATTCATCAGTAAGGGGATTGAAAAAGCTGTGTTTCAACAGTTAGTTCAGCATGTGTGTATATAATATATATAATTCATAATATATGGGAATGAGTGTTTATTTTTATATATATATATATATATATATATATATATATATATATATATATATATATATATTTATATAAGTGTGTGTATAAGTGAATGTATGTACATGAGTATGTATCAATGTATGTACATATATTTAAACCTGTAGGTGCGTGTATGTGCATAACTATAGTTACCTGTACTTGTGTATACTGGTGTGTACTGGTTTATACTGGTGTATGCTGGTGTGTACTGGTGTATACTGGTGTGTACTGGTGTGTACTGGTTTATACTGGTGTATGCTGGTGTCTACTGGTGTGTACTGGTGTGTACTGGTGTATTCTGGTGTATACTTGTGTATACTGGTGTGTACTGTTGTATTCTGGTGTATACTTGTGTGTACTGGTGTGTACTGGTGTATACTGGTGTTTACTGGTGTATTATGATGTATTCTGATGTTTACTGGTGTGTACTGGTGTTTACTGGTGTATTCTGGTGTTTACTGGTGTATTCTGGTGTTTACTGGTCTATACTGGTGTATTCTGGTGTATTTTGGTGTTCACTTGTGTTTCCCTTTCTTGTCAGTGTGGACATCGTGCACACGCTGTATGTACGATGCACACCGAAATTAGTCTCTGCTTTTAACCCATCAACTAGTTTCACTAGTGAGCAGTGGGGCTGCTAGCAGGGCAGCGCCCCGGGGAGCAATTGGGAGTTAAGGGCCTCTTCTTACTGGTGTAGATATACATATATCTAAAGAGATAATAAATGTAGGGTGACTATGTACTCTCAAATACATGTTTACACATTGGTCTTTATTGAGAACTGCACAAAACATATTATGTAATTTATTTTATTTATTTTTTTGTTTTCCCTCCTACAGTTAATATATAAATGTGCTAGTTGAATAGGATGATTTTATATTGGTATATTCAAATATATATGAGCAGTTACAGAAACTTGTATTTATATTATATATATATATATGTCATTTTTATGTAATTGATATGTATCAATACTGCCCCCCCACCCCCCTCGGCTTTGATACAGACACTTAAATATGGGAATGTTGGATTCCCCTGTAGCTGGACCCACCCTCTGGTCCCCCTTCTTGAAGTCCACAGACTCTCTGGTGGGCTCAGCACATGCAGGAGGGGTTTGTATGGGTGAAGAGCATTAAGTGCAGCAGCTTCGTCCTGACCCTTGACAACCCAAGCCTTAACCCAGTCTCATTCACACCTCAGCTCTAGTTCTAACCAGGACCCCAGAAATGACCTCCTGCCTCTTTAGGAGAAGGCTTTGGGCTCCACAAGGACTTCTGTAGTCATGACTGCTGGCTTTGCAGAAACACTCGTGTCACTGTGGCTGTAAAAACATAATTAAAACAGACGAACATGTAGAAACCAAACACGCACTCCAACACACTCCAATTAGCAGGCAGGTGATGAATTCTTCATGGAGGTGACCTGGAGCTCCTCGTTCTGAGACTCTGAGGACCCAACGCTCCATAAACACCCAGCTGCTTCCAGCTTCATCCTGGTGGAAATCCGTAATAAGTCATCCGTGTGTGCAGATTTATCATCTGATCACAAAATTAAACGGACAAAAACCGAAATTTAATGAAAGCTTGACTATAATTCAGCTGGTTCAATATGGAGGCTGAACCTAAATATTGCAAAGATAAACCTGGAATAGAAACACCTAGAATTAGAAAAATGACAGTCAAATGTCACAAAACCCTTTTAACACTTTTATGAGGTGTTTTTTTAGGCGTGTCGATCGCCAGTTTAGCTTTAAAGTGTCATGGAAACACTTTTGTTGCATTCGCACGTCTCCGGCATCACTGCTTGTGATGTAATCGGACACATGCCCAGACCACGTGACCACCTGAATGATCGTCGGTCGTCTTTGTCTGTCTGTTGACTATTTTAACGACGGCGTTGGCGGCAGTTGCTGCCTGTCCTCCCAGCGGCAGCGACCTGCTCATCGTTTGTCCAAAACTAAAGATGTTTGCATCCATCTTCTTCGGAGTCGAGATCTTCTTCTTTGTTTTGAAGAGAAGTCTCACAGGATGAGATTCAGTATGATGCTCTGCCAGCTGGAGCAGCCCACCGTTTTTGGTTCAAACATCCTCATTGCCAATGGTGCTTCTGAAATTACATCTGAAGCTGAAATGAGAACTAGCAGAGCTCCGCTGGGACCTGTGGTCATGTGACCGGCTGGTACCGGCATCGCTGCTGGTGAACACAACCAGACTTCCCGTTTCAAATGCTTTGGTTTGGAAATCAGAAAAGATGCTGCGTTCACACTATGAGCACCAGCTGAGCTTCATCCTCGGACCTTCCAGACCAACCCACAACCAGTCGTCTTGCTTTGGTAGTGAAGTTTTCTTTTATGAATGTGTCATAGTACAACGAAAAACATCGAAAAGATCAGAGATAGAAGATAACAGGGGTCGAAAACTGTCCAGGAACAGGAGAAAAGAATACAAACAAAACGAGGTGACTAAATAAACAAGTGCAATTTACTTTACAGTAAAGCAGTTCACAATTACTTAGAGTGTGTGTGTGTGTGTGTGTGTGTGTGTGTGTGTGTGTGTGTGTGTGTGTGTGTGTGTGTGTGTGTGTGTGTGTGTGTGTGTGTGTGTTTGGTCGATGACCTGTATTGATCGCTGCTGCTGGGAGGACAGCTCTTGTTGCCACAGCAACCTACAGCAGCCCATAATCTCTTTGTTCTGCCACCGCCCATCCATCCTGGAGAGAGATGAAATAAAATGCATCTAAAAATAGGCAGAAGCCATCTGCCGGCCAATCAGAGAGGAGATGAAGCAGCCAGGAGTGTGTGTGAGGGAGTGTGTGTGTGTTTGTGTTTGCTGAGTCATATTCAAGTTCCCGACAGGACAAGGGGGAGGCTGCCGGTCCTCCATCATCATTCCCTCTGAGCTGAAACCTGCCGGACCGCCGCTGTGTAGTGGTCTGACGGTGGTGTAGCATCTGAACGGCGTTACTACAGCTGACATGTTCATCACATGACACACAAGCTCCAAAATCACGGTTTCTCCAACACAACAACTTCAACCCACTCACATGGGTTCCTAAACTTGTGGGATGTGACAACGTCTTGGTGGACGGGCGGGTCCATGACACAAAAATGATCCAACAAGAGGTCAAATGTTGGGACCAATTACTTTGCTGTTGTTTTTGAAGCATAATGTTTAACAGGCTTCCCCTTATAATACTCCAGTTTTTATATTTAGTTCATTCACCAAGTAACGCTGCATTCAACCCGCAGACTGTAGAATAAGAACCAGGCACACCCTCTGAGACCTGCAGTTACTCGGGCAATTAGCCATCTGGACCACCATGGAGTGTGGTGGCCTACCTGTTGGTTAGTGGTCCTGTAAGTGGACCTTAAAGGGTCCTGGAGTGGTCCAGGGTGAAAGTGATTAGCAGCAAACGAGCTGGAGGCCGTCGGGCTGGATGTCCTCATTCTAGTTCTGGTTAGCAAAACTAGTTGAAACCAGCCCGGTTTTCTGGTTAGCAGCCCTGAGCTGAAACCAGGACTACAGGAGCTGAAACCAGGACTGGAGGAGCTGAAACCAGGACTAGAGGAGCTGAAACAAGGACTAGAGGAGCTGAAACCAGGACTAGAGTTAAAACCAGGACTAGAGGAACTGAAACCAGGACTAGAGTTAAAACCAGGACTAGAGGAGTTAAAACCAGGACTAGTGACCAGGACTAGAAACCAGGACTAGAGGAGCTGAAACCAGGACTAGAGGAGCTGAAACCAGGACTAGAGGAGCTGAAACCAGGACTAGAGTTAAAACCAGGACTAGAGGAACTGAAACCAGGACTAGAGTTAAAACCAGGACTAGAGGAGTTAAAACCAGGACTAGTGACCAGGACTAGAAACCAGGACTAGAGTTAAAACCAGGACTAGAGGAGTTAAAACCAGGACTAGTGAGCAGGACTAGAAACCAGGACTAGAGGTAAAACCAGGACTAGAGTAGCTGAGACCAGGACTAGTGTTAAAACCAGGACTAGAGTAGCTGAGACCAGGACTAGAGTTAAAACCAGGACTAGAGGAGCTGAAACTAGGACTAGAGTTAAAACCAGGACTAGAGGAGCTGAAACCAGGACTAGTGACCAGGACTAGAAACCTGGACTAGAGTTAAACCTGGACTAGAGGAGTTAAAACCAGGACTAGTGACCAGGACAAGAGTTAAAACCAGGACTAGTGACCAGGACTAGAAACCAGGACTAGAGTTAAAACCTGGACTAGAGGAGTTAAAACCAGGACTAGTGACCAGGACAAGAGTTAAAACCAGGACTAGTGACCAGGACTAGAAACCAGGACTAGAGTTAAAACCAGGACTAGAGGAGTTAAAACCAGGACTAGTGACCAGGACTAGAGGAGCTGAAACCAGGACTAGAGGAGCTGAAACCAGGACTAGAGGAGCTGAAACCAGGACTAGAGGAGCTGAAACAAGGACTAGAGGAGCTGAAACCAGGACTAGAGTTAAAACCAGGACTAGAGGAACTGAAACCAGGACTAGAAACCAGGACTAGAGTTAAAACCAGGACTAGAGGAGCTGAAACTAGGACTAGAGTTAAAACCAGGACTAGAGGAGTTAAAACCAGGACTAGTGACCAGGACTAGAAACCAGGACTAGAGTTAAACCTGGACTAGAGGAGTTAAAACCAGGACTAGTGACCAGGACTAGAAACCAGGACTAGAGTTAAAACCAGGACTAGAGGAACTGAAACCAGGACTAGAGTTAAAACCAGGACTAGAGGAGCTGAAACCAGGACTAGAGGAGCTGAAACCAGGACTAGAGGAGCTGAAACAAGGACTAGAGGAGCTGAAACCAGGACTAGAGTTAAAACCAGGACTAGAGGAACTGAAACCAGGACTAGAGTTAAAACCAGGACTAGAGGAGTTAAAACCAGGACTAGTGACCAGGACTAGAAACCAGGACTAGAGGTAAAACCAGGACTAGAGTAGCTGAGACCAGGACTAGTGTTAAAACCAGGACAAGAGTTAAAACCAGGACTAGAGGAGCTGAAACCAGGACTAGAGTTAAAACCAGGACTAGAGGAGCTGAAACAAGGACTAGAGTTAAAACTAGGACTAGAGGAGTTAAAACCAGGACTAGTGACCAGGACTAGAAACCAGGACTAGAGTTAAAACCAGGACTAGAGGAGCTGAGACCAGGTTCAGCGGAGCCCTGCTGGGACCTGTGGTTCCCCGGCATTTTGGGCCAATTGTTTTGATAAAGGATGTGAAATGAAATGTTTTTGACCATTTATTTGCTTTTTCCTCCGTTTCACTGTCGTCTCTCATCCATTTAATTCACTTCCTGTGGGTCTCTCCTCCTCCTCATCACCACTTTTCTCTGCTGTGTTGGCTCCACTGCACATAAAAGTTCCTTCAACACATTTCCTTCCCTCCCTCACTCACTCATGACTCTTCGTCCCTCCCTCCTCTCCCTCTCTCATCCATTAGCAGAAAGAACAGATCGCTGGCAGACGAGAAGAGACAACCGAGGAGGACGGAGCAAAAGAAGAACTAGGAGAAAAACAGAACAAGAAAGGCAGACGGAGAGAGACGAAGAGAGGTGAAGCAAAGCATCATGGATGTTCTGAAGAAGGGATTCTCAATAGCGAAGGACGGAGTGGTGGCTGCTGCTGAGAAGACGAAGGCTGGGGTGGAGGAGGCCGCCGCCAAGACCAAGGAGGGGGTCATCTATGTCGGTGAGGGAATGGAGGCGGCTCATTTTCTTTTAAAGATTCCTTTGGCACTAGTGGCCTTTATTCAAAGTAGGTGGACAGGAAATGGGAATAGAGAGAGGGGGGAGATGCGGGAAAGAGCGCCAGGCTGGGACTCGAACCTGCGCTGCCTGCACGAGGGCAGCAGCCTCTGGAAATCTGGCGTCCGCTCAACCGCGGAGCTGTCCAGGGCCAAAACAAATTTACACAAGAGATAACCTTAGACGGGGCTGCCTCGTGAACAACTCCTGTAGCCGGTCAGGAGCACAGAACTCCACCCTGAGCTTCGACAAACAAATTTAGAAACATTACTGATGTTTTTAACGAGAAGTCTAGAAATCAATTTGTACATAATCAAGCCAGAATTGAATCTGAAGTATGAAAGGCGTCAACCAGAGGAACTGGTTTGAGCACCACCTCCCCAGCGGATCAGACCTCTGATGTCTGGACGGGCTGCTTCAGCATCTTCTGGTTGGTCAAATGTCTGTTTTCTGTGAAATGAAAACAGGGCGGGGTCAGGAAAGGTGATGACAACTAGTCAATAGCACACACCACCACGCTGTCATCCATGAAGCCACGCCCATACCTGTGCACACGTTTGTAGATTTATGTTATCTGATGAAGCTTTACCTCCGTACAGGATGTGAAGTCTAGCATTGGTGACCAGAACTGTTTTTGGTACCAGACTGACTAACGTTTGGAGCCAGCCTCTGGTGGTCTGTCGAAAACCTGCACCTCTTCCGACCTCCAGCTTGAATGCAGGTTTGCTCCTCACCACCGTTAAACACGGCAAAAACTCTGTAAAAAACACTTTTTTGCAGGAATCACAGAAGAAAGCAGTGAATCCGAAAGGCATCACGTAATTACAACACCGGATTAACGCGCGCATCGCCGGTGGAATGTGCTCATATTTACCACAGATGTAGCTGAAGAATGACCTGGATAAAAGGAGGACAAGAAGCTGAACTCTGAAATATTAAAGGATGCCATGACGTAGAGTAGAGTAGAGGAGTAGACGTGTCCTCCGTCCTGGCGGGCGTTTCGTTTGAGGATGCCTGTCTGCAGAACAGAACAGAATTCAGGTCAAGCTCCAACAACAACCGTAGTACATGAACAACTATAATTTATTCTTTTCTGCGCTTCTTCGTGCTCATATTTTTAGACTGCTGCTGAAATGTGGAACAAAGAAAAAAAAAGAAATGAAAAGACGATGATGTTACAGTGAAATGTTGTAGAAGAGATGACACATTTGTTCTTCCAGCTTTTCATTCACTGAAGTTCAGTCTGCAGCTCTGAGACCCGCTTTAACCTGATCAGGTGGGTTTCAGCACCATAATTAACAAGCTATCACTCTAATGAGTGATCAAGGGTGTACCGTCCGCCGGGGTCCGGATCCAGACCCGCACTTCCTCTACTGTCCGCCGGGGTTCAGATCCAGACCCGCGCTTCCTCTACCGTCCACCGGGGTCCGGATCCGGACCCGCACGGCCTCTACTGTCCGCCGGGGTTCAGATCCAGACCCGCACTTCCCCTACCGTCCACCGGGGTCCGGATCCAGACCCGCACTTCCTCTACCGTCCACCGGGGTCCAGACCCGCACGGCCTCTACCGTCCGCCGGGGCTCAGATCCAGAAACGCACTTCCCCTACCGTCCACTGGGGTCCGGATCCGGACCCGCACTTCCTCTACCGTCCACCGGGGTCCGGATCCGGACCCGCACTTCCTCTACCGTCCACCGGGGTCCGGATCCGGACCCGCACTTCCTCTACCGTCCACTGGTATCCGGATCCAACTGTGAGTTAATCTCCATTGACCTCTATGTTAAAAATTTCCAACATTAGATTTGTTAAATATTATGTAGAATTATATAAAGCAACAAATGCATGCATAATTAGGGCCCAACTACCACTTTCATCCCATCACTACACTGAGGGCTGAGCTGATGGCGGTGCGGCGTGCAGCCAGAAGGAGCCTAATTTCACTTCAGTAAGTGGACTTCACAGTTCCACAGTGGAAATGTTTACATTTTACTTTTATTTTCACTTGTTAGTTAGGTTTGGTCATTTGGAAGAATGCGCTTCGACACTGATAAAAAAGTGTTACTACTTGATAAAGGGGATGCTACAAGGGTTTTAGAAATTCATATACAAAATATGATATATCTGTCATTATAGGGTTAAGATGATTGGTTAAATTTCTTGAGAGGTACAGCAGAAACAAAACATGATACATTCATTAGTAGTGGGGTTCCTCAGGGCAGCATTATCGGCCCTTTCTAATCTAATTTTAACATTGCTTGCAACAAACAGCTGCTTACTGAACCTCTTTCAACAGTTAGTTCTGAATAAATCTGTCCTGTATTAACTCATTTTTATCTCCAAACAGGGAGTATCAGGCTCTCCCTTTTCATGTTTACATATTTTCTGAAAGCAGATGCTTGTTAAAGCCGACGGCAGATCAGAGAAACCTGATCATTTACATGAAACCCTGTTCTTGATTAGGTGACACAGAAACGCAACGAGAAACTCAAACGAGTGAGAAACTCAACTTTTACCATTTTCAGAAGCCAATCCTCGTCGGTCATCATGAACTGAGGACGCAAAGGAAAGAAAAAAAAGTGCCTAAAGATGCAGATTTGTTCACATGATCATAAGACAGGCCTTTGATGTTTGTCTATGATCTTTTGTTACAAAAAAGACAGCCTTTTTTACATGATAAGGAACTGTTCTGTTAAAGAACTGCACTTATCTGTACCACCAGAATCAAGTCACTGCAGCCAGAGCAGGTTCTGTCTGAGGAGCATCAGTGTTGGTCCAACAAACAAAAACCTGGTGATAAATACACTGACAGAAGTGAAGACTGATGGTAACAGGTGTGTGGCAGGAACAGAGCTGTGGTGACGTCAACAGGACCAAACAGGCGTTCAGCAGGTAGTTGCAGAAGGCAGCTCTGACAGGTACACAAAGAAGAAAATCCTTTACAATGAATCAGATGTGACAGAAAACACTGAACTCCGCCAACCGTCAAGGTTTCCATGGTTACATACAAAACCCCCCACAGCTGATTTGGTTTCTGCCAACGTCTGCAGGAACTCTGAAGGGTTTTTCTTTTATTTTTTTATTCTTTAACCTCATTTTTTAATCTCTCATTGAAGTATACTCATAGACTACATGAAAACATCTGGACAGTCCCTCTGTGATGCCACTCAGGTGTTGGTTTGAAGCCCAGTACCCACAAATACTCTAGCCTGTGTGAGGAGCTGACTCCGCCCACCCCGGTAAATCCAGAACTGGTTAAACTGGTGGAAAGACTGGCAGCTAGTTTAAACACACCCACCTTAACTCAGTAACCACAAGTTGGCACTTTTATCTTAGAGTTGCTCATGTTAACTAATGTTACCTTACAATCACTCTGGATGAATCTGTCCTTCATTCTTGTTTCAGTACTGGAAAGACATCAGAACCAGAGCTCCAGCAGGGCCTGGCGTACAGCTGGTTAACAGTTAACTAGTGATCCGGTGAGTCGGTCTGGGACGCTTCAGGGTGAAGGCGGCTCCACAAGACGACCTGAATACAGAGGCAGCAGCCAGCAGAGGCGGTTAGGCAGGCTGTCCCCCGGTTAGACCAGACTGGCAGCCGTCGTGGCTGTGGAGCTGAACTCTGGAGACCAAAACTGGTTTTTGTACCAGACTGTAAATATGTTTATTTCTGTTTTAAAGTTGGACATTTTAACACGGAGGTCAATGGAGATTAACTCACTGCTGGATCAACAGAATTAGTTAAACCTTACGGGCAACAGTTTATAGATAGATTCTTCTGTTCTCAGCCTCAAAAATTAGAACCAGTCGGCTGGAAAAAAGCAGCTCGGTGAGTTTCTGAGCTTCAGATCAGCTGACAACGAATCACAAACAAAGACTCCTCTGTCTAATCCATCACATGCCTGACTGCCACGGCACCCACAGACTGAATTATTACCCAGAATCTGGATCTGAACCAAACAGCAGTAAGAGGGCTGCGCAGGCTGCGGTTCCTCTGATGTCCACTAGATGGCCACTATCAGGACAGATCGTTGTCTAATCTGATTGATAATGTGATGTGTCTGAACGTTCATCCGGAAAAAGAATAACATGAGTGAGGGGGGTTTCATGGGAGCGGCTGCTGCTTCTTCTGTGTGAACGGGAGACACGAATCAATAATTCAGTACAGCAGCAAAAACCAGGCCAGATCAGAGTGAAGTGCCTGGAGCTGCAGGTGAAACATTCCTGAACCTGGCGGGGTTCCCCTCCCATGATGGAGGTCTGTGCTGTCTGCTCTCCGGTCTCTGGATCTGATGGATTTGATGCTGATTGTGGGGACAGGTTTCACCGGAAGACCTCAAGAAAGAGTCAAACAGAGGCCACGAGGAACACATGAATGTTTTATGAAGAGTTGGCTTCACAGAAATGTTGATCCCGTCCACTGGAAAGAATGTTTTCTTCTTCAAATTTGTCCGTTTAATATTGATAACTTATATAGTGTTTTAAGTAGAAAAATGAAACCATATCCCTCTGCTGTTGCGTAGTACCACCACCTCACTACAGAACTCCAGAAGGAACAAACCAAACTCGGATGTTCTGTTGTGTTTCTCCTCGTGTCAGTTTGAGGAGCAATCGGTTGGTTGCATTCTGCATTCTGCATTCTGCATTCTGCACTTTATGCCACTAGACGTCACGGCAAACTACCTTCTAAAACTTAAAAATAATAATGTTAAATCAAGTAATTATACTAGTTCTCTATCATATCTTATTTACTGGAACGGTTTTCATTTGAAACATATATAAAGGAAGCAGATGAACTGGGACTTAAATAAATCAGAGTGCTTACAGGTGAGATGGCAGGTAAACGTGGAGGAGGAGGGGCCAGTCAGACAGCAGCAACGACAGCAAGTAAAACACGACCCCTATTTAGTTCTGCCAAGTTATTTTCTCTGATTCTGATCTGATTTGTGGATGTTTTTCAGGAAACAAGACGATGGAGGGTGTGGTGACCAGCGTGAACACAGGTGAACGAAGCCAACGAGCAGTTTAACACGCAGCTGTGCAGCAGTGCAGCAGTGCAAACTACAACACAAAAAACACATTTAACAAACAAAACATGTTTTTTTTTTCAGGTTTACACAACTGCTAATAGTTCAGCTTTTTCTCAAATCTCAAAAAGTCTTTTCCATGTTTCAGTAGAGATAAACGATATGAACGCTAAAACAGAATAACAGATAATTGGACAAAAAAACCCTCCAAAATATAGCAAACACATGGAGCATCACTGCCTCACTATGACACAGTCAGCTATTAACGAACGTGTTTGTTCTGGTGTTTTCTTTGAACTAATGACATAATAAACAAGATGAAGTCATTTCTGGATATAGAATATAATATAGAATAATATAGAATATAACTGATCAGAGGAGTTCAGTGAAGTTTTCCAGAAACCTTAAGCATTCATTATAGCACCTTCGTAGCACGTCACGCCATGTTCTGGATTTAACAGGCAGGTAGCAGTTCAGGACTCCTGACTGAATAAAACCACTGACTTTATTTAACCTTAAGTTTAATGATCAACCAAATACAGCTAAAACATGTGAAATTAAAGTTGTTTTTTTTCTTTCTGGGATTTTAATCTGAAATGTTTCATGTTGTCCAGTTGCTCAGAAGTCGACTGAGCAGGCTAACGTCGTAGCTGAGACCGCGGTTGCTGGAGCCAATGAGGTTGCCCAGGCGACAGTGGAGGGGGTGGAGAATGCGGCAGTGGCGAGCGGATTTGTCAGCACGGTCAGTGAGCGGATGTCATGTGACCTCAGACTGTCAGTGTCATGTTATGTGTATATTCATTAGAGTTCAGGTGATTCAGGTAAAATGACTCTCGTTTTTTAGGGACGGTCTTTGGGATGGCTGTTGGGGTTTGTTTCCCCTCCCCCTTTATATTAGAAAACAAAAATAATGATTGATTGGTCTGAGCTAATTCTGATTTTCTACCATATATTTAAAAAAAGAGTATAAAAAGGAGCATATTTTTTTCTTCATAACTTGTTAATATTTTAAATCCTTTTTTGATAATGTCTTATTCCTTCATTAATTATCATCGTGTTAACTTTTTACTTTTTGACTTTGACTTTTTTTTATTAATTGTTTTGTTGTTCACAAATCTCTGGTGATTGGCTGAGAACAGGAGGAGGCGGGACCAGTGACTACTGAGGAGGTGCCTGATTGGTCGGGGTGGGGTGGGGTGATATGGCATGACGCTTGCTGCCTGACGTAACGTCCTTTAACAGCATGACTCAGCACATCTCACATCCGGACTCATGAAGTTCCAGTTTAGAGGATTGAGATTAAAGAAAATATTTATCTCAGATTGTGCTGTTGTCTTCAAAAGTTTGTAGACAACTCTGTAAAAGTGAATTGCAGCAACAAATCCATAGTATTATATAAAAATAAAAAAGGATTTTTTTTAATTCCAAAAGGTGCTACAACCATTTTTCTAGTATAACCAGGCAGGGATGAGAGGGGTGAATTTTTTTGTACAACACTAGGAGAATTAAATATAAAGAAACACATTTGTAATCTGATTGATTGACAGTCAGCTCAGCCAAAGGCTAGTCATTCACTTCCTCGTCCATAATCATGAAGGTACTGCGTTTAGTGAAGCAACCACCCGCTTGTATGAACCCAGCGTCGGACAAACACAACTGTCATTGTTGACTTTGCTGTCTGGATCCAGACCCTAGTAGTCGGTACCAGCTACTCATCTCCATCGACCTCCATGTGAAAATGTCTAACTTATACAGCAGAAATAAATATATTTACTGTCTGGTGCAAAAACTATTTAAGTCTCTATAGTTATGGATTTCATATCCATGATGACTGTAGAGGGGGATTTTTATATACCCAATCAGGTAAAATTATGTAAAGCAACTCATTTATAAATGAATTGAGGGTGTGGTCTTGGGGTATTTCTTGACATCTGAGCTGTGAATAAAAACCTAACTGAGTATCATCCTTATTTTAAAGATAATATTTATTGTTGTGCTGGTAATTGCGCAAACAGAACATCAATACTGGTGGTGATTCGGTGTGGATTTAATCATGGAGCTCTAACTATGGTGAACAAAACAGTTGGACATTTAAACATGGAGGTTTAAAAACTAACTTGGTTGGTTTCAGCTCACTTTTGTGTCTTCAGATTTCTTTCAGAAATAACAAGAAAGTTCTGAAAACATTGATTTACTCTTCAGCAAGTCAGTGTTCTGCTGTTGCACCATGACTCAGGAGATACGAGTCTCTCAAAGCAAATCTTGGAGATCATTAAAGCTGCATTTCAACCAGAGCAACCAGAGACTGGACAGAGAACATGGAAGATGTTTTATTCTTGTCATGAACAAAACTAGTTTAGATGTATGGAGTGGGGCTGAGCTTTATGAAAGACTGAGATAGAAATCAACCAGTCTCGGCCCACGAGACCAGCTCGTTTCAGCTCCGGGAACACTCACTCCGGATGTCGTTGACTAGTGGTCGAGGCGAAAGTCTAATGACTGGAGCTCCAACATGCTTCAAGAGGTAGGAGATGACGATCCATAGACAGTCCAACTGGTGTCGTCTGGTTATGCCTAGTCAGCAGCCTTCAACCATAGTTTCCAAAAAAAGAAAGTAGGTTTTAGTAGAAGCTGGTTGTTTTGGAAGAATCGCAGCTTTTATGTGGATGGATCTGCACTGTGGTGATAATAATGATGATAAAGCTCTCCAACGTCTCTACAGGTGGACCACCCTAAAACAGAAGCTGGAGGAGAACAGACTGAACAGGCTGCAGAGTAGGTGAGAAACTTCAGAATCAAAAACAGTAATTTCTATCAAACACTGACAGCTCTGAAGGGGACCACTTTCTGCTGCGGAACAGGTATCCTCCTAGTTTGTCCAGTGAATATCAATTTAAGTGCAATAATTATTCTAACCAGCCCAACCGAACCCGACCCGAATATCATTATGCATATCTTGGTCTGACTCGTCACCTGCAGTGCCCGCGGTGCCCGCGCTGCCCGCGGTCCCCACCCATCACTGTCTTAAAGTGGAAACATTTTTAAGGGGGATTGTTCTCAGCGTGGACATGTTTTTTAGGGGAAACTCAAATTGTTTGAATTTTTTTCTCTTTGTTTTCTTTTTTGTTTCACAGACTGAACGTCCGGTCGTCACTGAGAGGAGAAGAAGAAACTTTGCCTACTGTGTTTTACCTCCTTAACTACACCCACCTATTCCCACAGTTACACAGCCCCACCCACCTTAAGCACTCAGACATAAAACTCAGTCAGGTCACGTGCATCCATGCTGTGAGCTGATTGGCTGCAGTGAAGTGGGAGGGACCTGTTTGAAGACTCCATCCCTGCTGTCAATCACCTGACAGACCACACCCCCTGACAGACTTTTAAATGCATGCTGCTTTACAGAAAAACACTAAAAAGACTGAAACACACTTGAGGTTAAGACTAACCATGTAACTCAGACACATTCAGACGCACTGCTGCTGATACAAGCTAAGCTAATTTCTTTTTATAAACGTGGCTGAAATAAAGTTTGAATTCTGGCTGCTCGCCTCATTGCTGCATCGGTGTCACATTTCACCTCATGATTCCTGTAACTGAGGTTGTTTTTATTCAAAGTAGTTCCTGTGATCCCAAAAACCCAAACGACGCATTTTTCATCACCACCAAATCCCGGACAACACAAGTTTAAGATGACAAAAAACCCGACGACACGAGACTCCAGACAACAAAAACCTGGGCGACACGAGTCTAAAGACGAAAAAAACCCAAACGACACGAGTCTAAAGATGACAAAAACCCAAATGACACGAGTCTCAAGACAACAAGAACCTGGGCGACACGAGTCTAAAGACGAAAAAAACCCAAACGACACGAGTCTAAAGATGACAAAAACCCAAATGACACGAGTCTCAAGACAACAAGAACCTGGGCGACACGAGTCTAAAGATGAGAAAAACCCAAACGACACGAGTCTCAAGATGACAAAAACCCAAATGACACGAGTCTCAAGACAGCAAGAACCTGGGCGACACGAGTCTAAAGATGAGAAAAACCCAAACGACACGAGTCTCAAGATGACAAAACCCAAATGACACGAGTCTCAAGACAGCAAGAACCTGGGCGACACGAGTCTAAAGATGACAAAAACCCAAACGACACGATTCTGAAGACGAAAAAAACCCAAACGACACGAGTCTCAAGATGACAAAACCCAAACGACACAAGTCTCGAGACAGCAAGTACCTGGGCGACACGAGTCTAAAAATGACAAAAACCCAAACGACACGATTCTGAAGACGAAAAAAACCCAAACGACACGAGTCTCAAGATGACAAAACCCAAATGACACGAGTCTCAAGACAGCAAGAACCTGGGCGACACGAGTCTAAAGATGACAAAAACCCAAACGACACGATTCTGAAGACGAAAAAAACCTGGGCGACACGAGTCTCAAGATGACAAAACCCAAACGACACGAGTCTCGAGACGAAAAAAACCCAAACGACACGAGTCTCAAGATGACAAAAACCCAAACGACACGAGTCTCAAGATGACAAAAACCCAAACGACACGAGTCTCGAGACGAAAAAAACCCAAACGACACGAGTCTCAAGATGACAAAAACCCAAACGACACGAGTCTCAAGATGACAAAAACCCAAACGACACGAGTCTCGAGACGATAAAAACCCAAACGACACGAGTCTCAAGATGACAAAAACCCAAACGACACGAGTCTAAAAATGACAAAAACCTGGACAGCACGAGACTCCAGACGAGTTACAAAAAAGTGTTGCCAATAACACATTTTGATACATAATGTAGTTGCTATAAATAATTTAACCTGATGAGGTACATCCTTTGTACAGTTGTCATGCATCTGAAATCTAACCATGAAGACTGTAAAAATATTTTATTTCTGCTGGAAAGTTTAAGATTTTAACCTGTAATCTAATAAAGATGAACTTATCATTGGACCCAATTCCTAGTGGTCATTAGAGGAACGGCAGGTCTGGATCCAGACTATCGTAGTCGGGAGAAGAACGGCAGGTCTGGATCCAGACTATCGTAGTCGGTAGAGGAACGGCAGGTCTGGATCCAGACTATCGTAGTCGGTAGAGGAACGGCAGGTCTGGATCCAGACTATCGTAGTCGGTAGAGGAACGGCAGGTCTGGAGCTGGACCCTTGTGGTAGGTAGAAGAACTACAGCTGTTCTTCGTTCCTGGTTAGGTCTGAATGTTAGTGCTGGGTTAAAGATGCAGGGATTTCTGTTCTGTTGTAGTTTTTATCTGTCTGTTCTTCTTTTTTATTATCCATCATTTATAAATAAAACATAAATATTAACCTCTCACAGATTCACAGACTTTCAAGCTCTATAAATTTAACTTCTCACCTTCAAATGTTGCCATTAATCATGTAATGATAAACATTTTATAACACTATGGATGGAGAGAGGAGGTGTAACAGTAGCAACGGGAACAATATTTTGGTTTGTTTGTTTCCTCAACACGTTAAACTCACTTCAGTGAGTTCAGACATATTCAAACACTCACACACCTGCGCCACCTGTTCCCCACAGCCAATCGGAGAGGAGCGCAGCCTGATACTTGTCAGCACCTCCATAAGGGCGAAGCTGTGTAGCCAGTCCAACAAGTCCATAAACCACAACAAGAACACATAAACACACTCAAGCATCAGTCTTTTCATCAGACATCAACATCCACCTGCCTCCAACCAAAGGCAGCTGGGATAGTCTCCACTCCCTGACCCTGAAGCTGATGACGATCAGGGGTAAAAGCCAGTAACTCCACTTTTAACTGAGAGTTTTCTTTTGTGTGTAAAACAATCATAAAAACTATGTGATAATAGTGGGTGTTTATTAATCACGAATTAACCAAACCCCTCGGAACAATGCATGGTACTGTAATGAATAATCTTTCTCACAGTGGACCATCCATCCGTCCGTCCGTCCATCCATCCATCCATCCATCCATCCATCCATCCATGCATTATCTACGCCCACCTATTCCAAATGAGGGTCACTGTGATCTCCTGGAGCCTCGTTGTGGAATTTTAACTCCAAATATTTTGAAAAAGGTTTTATAACTCTTTTCAGATTTATGTGCATCAATATATTTGCTTTCACTGCTGATGTCTATCCCTTTTGGTATTGTGTTAAAATGACCTGAATGCTTCAGACCAGCAAGCTGTCAAACATCTGTTTTTCTAGAGGTCTACACACCTGCTGGTGATCAGTTCTTCATGATCAGGAGCATCTTGCTGCTATTCTTAAATGCGACAGAAGCAGTAAAAGGATACGTATTGTTGCCCACATATTTTTTTCTTTCTTTTTGGCTTCATTATAGTTGAATAAATATCAATGCAGTGAAAATTGTTCTATGTTGTTGTTCATCTGAGATCATATTTGTTGAATTCTAAGGCTTAACGATGAGATGCTTTCAATCGCTCTGAGATGAACATTTCTGTCTCTTTATCTTGAAAAACATGCATGAGTTTATTATCAGTTGCAACTTTATTTTAAGTACCTTGAATGTCCTTGTTATCGAATTCTGATATATAAATAAACATGCCTTGCCGGTATGAACATAAATATAAGTGTGTTTGGGTGACTCCTTTTTGAAATTCTTTTGGAGGGAGGAAGCGAACCACAGACACACCTCCAATTATCCAGGTGCCTGCTCCCAGACCTGTGTGACGGGTCGGCCCAGATGGAACCAGGTGTGTCACCTGCAGATAAAAGATGTTCTCTACAAAGTTTTCCTTATCAAAACACACACCGCTGCAGCCATGAACTTTGGATCTGAAGGCATCGCTAAAATTGCTGGGCAGAAAGCTGGTGAGCGTCAACCAGAAAAATGTTTTTGTTTTTTTTTACGTTTTAGTCATTTGAACTCCAGCAGGGCAATCTAGGAACTAGTCAATGTTGAAGCTGCAGATTTGTTTTGTTTTGTTTGTTTTTTTCTTTGCAATCAATTACAATTGTTCATTTTAATCTTTTAAATCTTTAATTAGATATCTAATGTTTGAAAAATCTTATGTTTGTGTTTAGAAGCTAAAATCTAATTTGCAACGTGATCTGTCAGAAAAACACTGAACAAGCAGAGACTGGAGGCAGTGTCGAGCCTCTGCGATTTAAAGTCCACAGTTTGTTTTATTTTCTGTTTATTTATCTCGAGACTTCATAAAACCTGTTTGTATCTTTTTTTTCTGCAGAATGAACTTAAATTAGACTTTTGAAAAATTGGAGAAAAAAAGTCATGAAGGGGGGACGTGGTGGTTTATCATGAAATAACTTAGTTTAGAATAAACATAAAACTACTGTTTTTGACATTTGTGAGTCACACAGCTCAGAGGAAACTCTCCTGTATTTTCTGATGGTTTTCTACACAAATATCCAAAACAGAAAAGAATTTTTTTGGCTGAACATGGTCCACATCAGCAGTTTTCTTTGGCCAACATTGGCCCTGAAGCGTAGTGTTGACTGACGGTGTAAGTGGCTACCTGGATTCATATCCTCCAGATATGACCCACACTTATCTTAACCCACATCAAACCACCTCCGGTCCAACAACACAGGCCATAAACAATCTTCGGTCCATTTCATGACCTCTGGGCCACTTCTGGCAGACTGAACACTTGCCATAACTGAGCCAAAAGTGCCATAAAGGTGTTAAGCAGCATCTGCGGTCTGTGGTCTGGCAGCATTCGTTATGAATCTGGCTGTGGGGCGTTTTCTTAAAATTACCTTTTGGCTGCACCTTGTCTGTTAATGTGCTCTTTTGTGTTTTATGACATGCCGATGGCAGGGGCGGAGGACTGATTCAACACCCTCCCTTAAGGACAAGTACTGCTCCCACACCCTGAAAAACACCCTGCATCATTTACTGAACTGAACTTTTCTCAGTTCATGACTGCGTCCACGAGTTCTGCATCCAGAAGTTAAAACTCTTCGTTGTGCTGGACACAGCCATTTTCAGAGTTATAGTGTTATCTTAACCTGACCTAGTGGTTGTGTGTGTGTGTGTGTGTGTGTGTGAGAGTCAGAGTCAAGTTTATTGTCAATTCTACCACATGTGAGACACATACAGAGAATCGAAATTACGTTACTCTCAAACCCTCGGTGCTACACAATAAATACATTTTAAACACAAAGTGCAGGTTAAAAAGAGACAAGAAACAAGTTGTGACATGACAACAACAGTTTTTCGGTTTGATTAAAGTGACATGGTGCAAAGCAAGCGGTCCAGTTCTGCCAAAATACAGATACTGAGATCAGAGTGAGTGAGGGGGGGGCAAGGCGGGAAACGGTGGAAGAGAAGGGAGAGTGTTAAGTGTCCTGACAGCCTGGTGGACGAAGCTGTCCTTCAGTCGGCTGGTTCTGGCTCGGAGGGTCCGCAGCCTCCTCCCTGAAGGCAGCAGACTGAAGAGGCTGTGTGACGGGTGGGTGGGGTCTCTCACAATGCTGAGGGCTTTGCGAGTCAGACGGCTGCTGTAAATGTTCTGAAGTGAGGGGAGAGAGACACCAACGATCTTCTCAGCTGCTCTCACTACACGGAGAGAATTGCGGCAGGTTGAGGTGCAGCTCCGTACCACACAGTGATGCAGCTGGTCAGGATGCTCTGGATGGTGCCTCTATAGAAGGTGTACCTGATGGGGGCCGGGGCTCTGGCTCTTCGCAGTTTGCGGAGGAAGTAGAGACGCTGCTGTTCCTTCTTGGCGAGTGATGCGGTGTTAACGGTCCAGGAGAGGTCCTTTGAGATGTGGACACCCAGGAACTTGGTGCTGCTCACCCTCTCCACAGCAGCACCGTTGATGGTCAGAGGAGCATGCTGGGTGTGTTGTCTCCTGAAGTCAGCAACAATCTGTGTGTGTGTGTGTGTGTGTGTGTGTGTGTGTGTGTGTGTGTGTGTGTGTGTGTGTGTGTGTGTGTATAGTTCTTAAACTTAACCAAGTAGTTTTGGTTGTGAAACTTAACAACATGCTTTGGCACCTTAAATGTATCTGTGGTTTTGGATTCATAAACTTGTCCAAAGGATTTTCCTTGCAAACGTAACCAGTACGTTTTAGTCTTGGCCTTAAATTTAAACCACTTGGTTCAAAACCTAATAAATTGGTTTAAGTAAGCTCAGTCATTTTTGATTATTTAATATAAATCAGTTTATCTTGGTTCATGGACCAAACCAAGTGCTTATGATTCCTCAAAATTAACCAAGTAGGTTTCCCAAATATAAGAAGTTTGGTTCCTGGACCAAACAAAGTCATTTTCAGCATCTAATATTGTTGCAATCAAATGCCATGGCACTGACATAAAAGGAATTATTCTGTCATCTGGAGCTTTAACAGAATTTTATATCCTTTTTTATAAATCAATAATTTGGAAGGATCTGAGCAAGAACTCCAAATATGAACTGATTGACTTGCAGGATACAGTGTGAGCTCACCAAGTGTTGTCCTGCAGGAAAACTGGTGGAGGGTACCCTGAAGAAAGCTCTGTCTGGAGACAAAAAGAAAGAGGAGAAGATGGGAGGAGAAGGGGGATCGGGAGACAAAGGTGGCGCCAATGCCTCATCGGCTGGTGGAAAGAAAGCTGACAACAAGGGCGGTTTCGGTGTTGACGACGCCCTCTCATTCATTGGAGGAAAGAAAGCTGACAACAAGGGCGGTTTCGGAGTTGACGACGCCCTCTCATTCGTTGGAGGAAAGAAAGCTGACAACAAGGGCGGTTTCGGAGTTGACGACGCCCTCTCATTCGTTGGAGGAAAGAAAGCTGACAACAAGGGCGGTTTCGGAGTTGACGACGCCCTCTCATTCGTTGGAGGAAAGAAAGCTGACGACAAGGGCGGTTCCGGTGTTGACGACGCCCTCTCATTCGTTGGAGGAAAGAAAACTGATAACCAGGGCGGTTCCGGTGTTGACGACGCCCTCTCATTCGTTGGAGAAAAGAAAACAGATAACCAGGGCGATTTTGGTCTCGATGACGCCATCTGATTCGTTGAAGGAAACCCAGATGAGAAAGGAGAAGGTAAGTTTAAACCAAGGACTGTATAAAAACAACTGGAGAAACCCATAGGTTTTTGAGGAATGGGCCTGAAGCCCAGTCAAGGAGTGCTGGTCAGCGCATCTTGCTAGAAGATGAATCTGTCCATCCATTAGTTAAATCAAACAAGGACAAATCTGTTCTAGACGTTGGTACTGAACAAAGATGTTCATCATCTAACACATGAATGCCGGAGCTGAAGCAAGGACTGTCAGCTTTCATGGAGAAAAACAGAAGTTTTAACGATCTTTCAGTAAAAAACAAACAAACAAAAAACACTTTTTATCCCTTTCCAAAATTCAGGTATCATGACATGATTTTCTTTAAAAAAAAAAACCCTCTTCTTCAAGGCAACCGAAAAAAAAAAAAAAGAAACAGCCATGGAGGGTTTTTGGACGTTAACATTAACATGACTAAGGTTGGGATTTTAAAGGCTTGCAAAGTTGCAAGAAAAAGAGATCATAACTGTTAAACTAACAGTTTCTTAAGAAAAAGATCATTTTTAAATTTAAAACCTCTTACAGAAAATTCTAAAAAATATTGTTCATAAATAGCAATCACAATTTTGCAAGCAAAAACCCAGTGTTTCTGTCTTTAGAAACACACATGAAAATGAAAAAAACTGGACATTTTCCACATTTTAACACAATTTTTCTGGAAAAAAGAAAGTCCATTCATAACTCTATGAAAACACTGGAAATTCTAACTTTAAAATCTTGCAGTTTTGCAAGAAAAACCTAAATTATTGGTTTTATAAAATCAACTCATTTGTAGGAGAAAAACAAAACAAAACAAGGTTTAATAATGTAGACATTTTTGACAGGAAGCTGAAATTGTGACTTAAAGTCACAAATTTACAATACAAAATTGTAGACATTTACAATGTCTTGAGAAAATCATAAATCTTAAAATCATTTTCAGAAAATTCATAATTACAATCGCAAAAATCATGACTCCAATTTTACAGGGTAGTGATTAAAGAAATCAATAAATACAAATAAGTTATCCTAACTTTATAAACAAATATTTTTGAGTTTGCACGGAGAGTGCATATCTTGACTCATAATTTCTGTTGCTCACAATGAGTACTTAAATTAATATTATTAATTATTATTTAATAGCTACACTACAATTATTATTTATTATTTAATTTGTTATTAATAATAGGAAAACAGATCATTTTATTTTTGCATGAATTTCGAATCTCTAGCTGGAGCTTTAGTGCCACCAGGTGGCTGCCAAAACCCTCTGCACCTGGCTGGTCTGGATCTAAAGAGACCTCTCCAATTCTGCTGTTGTTCTGAGGGTCCCGAGACCTGAGTCGTACAGACAAACCCATAGAAATCCACCGATGCTGTTTCTTTTTCTCAGGTGTTTGGTCCACGGAGATGAAAGTGCACATTTGATGACTGATGTTTTTGTTTTCTCAGGGCTGAATGTGAAGAATGCTCTTGGAGGGTTGTTTGGATAGAACCTTTGCAGAGCTGGTTCTCCGTCGTCTTGATCAAACCTCCAGACCTCCAGAGACGCCGAGCAATTTCACCAACCATTACAGATTTCTTTTGTTTAAAACTGTCTCATCTCAGAGCTTCAGCATTTAAAAACCTCCAGTGTTTGGTCATTTTACAGATATAAACAGATAAAATAATAATGAAACAATCGTGTTAAATGATTAAATTCAAAAAAATGTGAGAAACTAAAAATAATAAATCTGTGTCAAATTGTCTCCTGTGTTCACTGAAGAATGAGATTATTTGTGTGATGTGCAACATTTATAACCCTATCAACCTTTGAAAGAAAGCAAAAAAATATAAACCACCTGATTAAAGAAGGTGTTAAAGTTTTTAACCTTCTCAAGGGTCGGAATGAACCACACAGAGACAGTAGTCTTGTTAAACCTTTGCAAAACAGGGGAAAGGCCGACACCGGTGAATGATACATGAATGTAATCGTCCCAAATCCCCCTTTCCCCCTTGCAGCGGTTTCTTTTAGTCACGGACAAACAAAGGGGTCACATGACCTGTTATATGCAAATATCGACAGGTGAAGAAACAGACACACTGTGGGCCCATTTGGCCCAGACATCCTGTGTATCTTAATCAAAGGTGTTCCGGTCTTTTCCCTTACAAATGACACCACATATAGACATCAGAGAATGACGACTAAAGGCAATCATGTTATAATATATGCATAACTTTGACATTTCCCTCCTGTTTATCACATGATTGACTTTATAAAACACTTGATTAAAGTAACAAAGTCATCATCACAACACCTCTTGTCTTCACATTTTCAGTGTAGGAATCATTATAGTTATTTAAACAGTGTTGTCATAGTTGTCAGTGATGTTATGTTCAGATTCTCTGCTAGCAATAGGAACATAATTTGCTCGGTTGTCATCCTGTACTTTCATAAGTTGGACGTGAAATTGTACTAATGCTGAGGAAATAACTTTGACAATCATAGATCTGAGGAAAGGAATTACGCATGTGGTAAATAGACAGAAAAGGATGAAAACGGCGACTACCGGAGTTGTAAGTTTTAATACCAGCTGCCACCAGGGACCAGTAGTTAACCATGAGAAAAGATCAAAACTGGGTGGTGTTGTCCCTGCTGTGGCACTTTGTAGGTATTTTTTCATTTCGGTCAGGTCATTCAATGCATCATGAATTTCGCCTCCAGTACCTGTGGAATCAGGGATGTAGGTACAACAAGTTTGTCCAACTTGGACAAAACAAAGTCAGTTGGCCAACTTGTCCAACTGACTCCTCCTGATATTCCCAGGTTGTATCTTAATTCCGCTGGTCAGCCATGCTACAGTCACCACGCAAACCAGCACCCACCACATCTGTGGGAGCCTCATGATTGCTTCAGTTGTAGAGATGTTAAGACACCCTGTTGTCTGATAGGACAGGGATCAGATGCTTTCTTCACTGACGTTGAGACGAGTCACCCTAAATAGTGACCCCCCTTTGTAGCCAGACTTCCCCACTGTCCTGCATTAGGGGAACGGTCCTTCCCAATGTGGACTGGCCCAATTCTTTCTTTTGATGACTTTGTTACTTTAATCAAGTGTTTTATAAAGTCAATCATGTGATAAACAGGAGGGAAATGTCAAAGTTATGCATATATTATAACATGATTGCCTTTAGTCGTCATTCTCTGATGTCTATATGTGGTGTCATTTGTAAGGGAAAAGACAGGAACACCTTTGATTAAGATACACAGGATGTCTGGGCCAAATGGGCCCACAGTGTGTCTGTTTCTTCACCTGTCGATATTTGCATATAACATGTCATGTGACCCCTTTTGTTCGTCCGTGAATAAAAGAAACCGCTGCAAGGGGGAAAGGGGGATTTGGGACGATTACATTTGTGTATCATTCACCGGTGTCGGACTACTGTCTCTGTGTGGTTCATTCCGACCCTTGAGAAGGTTAAAAAAAAACTTTAACAGAAGGTGTTAGTATTATGCACATATAACTTCAGATTAACAGCAACATGCATGTGCATGTGCAGACCTCAACAGAACCAAATGTTTTGGTGGTTTTCTTGTCTAGAGCATTCAGGTGTGTGCCAACACAACACCAAGAGGGAATGACATCACCAATGGTCTTAGGGAATTGTGATAAAACTATTTCCAGTGTATTTGGAGTTCAGTGTTCTACAGAAAGAAAGATTATTCACAAGTGGTATACAATCAAGACAGGTTAGTCAGACTAGAAGAGGCAACGGTGGCTCGGCTGAAGGAACCAACTGTTTCAGCTGCTGCTGGAGGTGTCAGCTGATGAGCTAGAGGCCATTTGACAAAAAGCTCCCCAACTGGACCCGGCTAGCAGCCTTCAGCCAGCACAACAGTAGCTGCTTAGCTACGCTTTCAAAGATGTTAATGATGTAAAATTAAACAACTGTGGGCCGATCACTGATCCCTGCGGTACTCCACATGTGACCTTTCAAAATACAAACACAAAATCATTATGTTACACACACTATTGTTTGTTTTGAAAGTAACTTTCTGACTATGAATATCTATAACTGTGTTCTTTTTCTTCAAATAATATTGTATTAATTTCTGCAGGTTTTATCAGGTTTTATAGAGTGTAGATGCCCAGCACCACCAGCTCATCTGGATGTTATCTGAGTGTTTGTTTAGGGGTCATAGTTTCATGGTGAGTCACGCTTGTTTTCTCAGAAAAGGGGGGGACACACAAATTCAGATGTTTTGACTTTGCTTGTGACGCCTGTCCTACAGCATCAGCTCCTCCCACTCAATCACATACCTGCAGTCAGAACTCAGGGCGGCAACGTCACACAAAGTAATTAATTTAACTAGAAAATTAGGTGTCTGTCATTAACTCAGAGTACTTGAATAATTTCTTGTGTGAAATCGCAGTTTGGCAGCAGGTGGAACAGGTTAGACCTGTCTGCAGACAGACCCAATTCCTTGACTGAGACACCTGAGGGGTGTCGACAACAGCTTCATTCTTACCTGAACCTGCCCGAGGAAGCACACTCTCGAACACAGTCAGAGACAAACTCGCAGAAATGGACAAACTGGCTCAGATGGTCGGGGACAAAGTGGGTGAGTACAACCAGACAGGTGGACAATCTGACACCCACCTGGTGCAGGTGACCTCTGTTTCAGGGAAAACTGGGATTGGTCCCCGTTTTTATCCTTCTTCAGACATTACAAATCCAAGATATAGTAGACGTCGTATAATAGTTTTTTTTTTCCTTAGGAACTTAGTTTTATTTAATTTGTTTTTTAAACATCCATTTTCACATTTCGGACCTGCAACAAATTCCTAAATAGTGATGTCAGCACAGCTTTCACCACTTTGTGATGTCTTCTGAGCACACGGAGAATCCGTTCAGGCAGTGAGGTTAACAGGAGACGATTTGTCCCGGTCAACCGTTCAGGATCGTCACATTTTTGGTTTCAAAATTATCCAACATTTTTTGTGATGTCACCCACAGGTTTCTGATGTATAAATTGTAATATAATTTATAATATTATACATTCTGAGGGTATAAAACAGTTTCACAGGTTAAAAGCCACCAGATGCTTCACAAGCCACACATAAAAAGACAAGACACAAGGATAAAACCTGAAAAACACAAGAAAGAACATGCACCACATACTACCAAGCCAAAGTCTAATTAAAAGATCTAAGTAAGTAGGTCTTAAGGCGCTTTTTAAAAGATTCAATTGAGTTACGGGAACATAAAGAAGCAGGCAACACGTTTCACAAGCTGGGGACCACTGCTCTAAAAGCGTGGTCACCTCCAGTCTGAACATGAGGGCGTGGCACCTTCAGCAGCCTCTGAACAGATGACCTGAGACTGCGAGAGGTGCTGTGGAGATCCAGAGGGTTGGAGATGTAGGCTGGAGCTTGGCATCATGACGCTCTGAAACTGTCATTTTTAATTGATTCTAAAAACTACCGGTAACCACTGCAAGGAAATTAAAACTGGGGTCACGTCTTGTCTCTTTCTGGTGTTTGTCAGGAGTCCTGCAACAGCATGCTGGACAGCCTGTAGACAGTATATGTCTTTTTTTTGGTTTAAATGGGTAAAAAAGACTATTAAAATAATTCAATTTTATTTATACAGCATCTATTACAACACAAGTTGTCTCTAGGATCTAGGAAAGAGAAACAGAGGAGGTGAGGGGCACCACTCAGTGGATCATGTTGGTGTCCCCCTGCAGCAGGTCTACAGCAGCACATCTAGGATCAAGGCCAGCTGCTCCAGTCTGGTCTGCAGCTATGACTACAGCCACCAACACACTAATGTTTATACTAACAGACCTCCAGGACCGGTTGTGGGTTCGTCTGGAAGGTCAGAAGATGAAGTTTAGCTAAGAGCAGCAGCTTGTCCTAACTGAGCTCCAGCTGTTTCTGATTTTGTCACCAAAGTGACATTTGAAATTCTGTTGCGCATACTGACCTTCAGGAACCTCCAGCATGGATCGGATGAAGGAGCTGGGCGCCACAGTGGCTCTTTTCTAAAAACATCTAGAACCTACAGTTGAGGTCCATAACTCGGGAGCAGCGGCTTCATGTACCGCAAGCAATGGGTCAGGTGACCAGTTCCTGGTTTTCCTTGATTGACATAATGTGGGCGTCTTCTAGTCAGCTTCCAGGTCTGTTTGTTCCACTCAGTAGTGACAAGGCACCACACCGAACAAAGAAAAAGAAGCTTCAAAAGTACTCGCAGGGTCCATCCTGTAATCGTGTTGTCAGTTTTTGAGTTGGAACACTTCAAACAAGCGTACAAAGAAATTTAAAAAACCATGAGCTGGGTCGCATCCAAAAAATTATCATAGATCCAAATCTGCTGATCAGCCTCCAGATTGGATTGATTTATCATAATTAATATGTCTCAGTCCTCTGACTTCTCCATCCAATCATAAGGAGCTTTCCGAAGCAGAAACATGAATGAGAAGCATTTTTGTTCCTGTTTGTGTTGCAGGTGACGTGGTGGAGGGCGCCGTGAAGAATGCTCTGGGCCATGGGGACAAAGACAAGAAGAAAAAAGAAGGTGGTGGAGGAGGAGGTGTCTTGTCATTTTTTGGAGGAGACAAGAAGAAGGAAAAGGAGAAAGGAGGAGGAAAATTCTCATTTGGACAGGACAAGAAAGACACCAATGACAAAGGGGGATTCTTTTCAAAGATCGTTGACAAAAATGATGACGATGACAGGAAGCAGAAGAAAACTGGATTTGAAGGTCTTTTTGCTGAAGGGAAGGGACCAGGAGCTGCTGAGGGAGTCCAGGGAGGAGCTGTGGGTGGAGACGGAGCAGTTGTCCAGGAAGGTGGAGGGAACAGTATAACGGTGTCTGACAGAGGTACGAAGCATTTAGGGAGATGCCACCGCTCCATCTAATGTTTTATTGTTTTTTTTTGTCATGTTTGGCTCAGTCCTTTCCAACCCTGATGATCATCGTTTGTTTTTCAGATCTCCTTGACGATCTGTTGGATGTGGCTGCCGAAACGGCCGCAGGGAAATAGGACAACCTGAAACTCCCTGCACATCCTGACGCCACATTTCCAAACTCAAGATCTCACCTTTTTCTTCAGTTACTGCAGTTTTTCACTGCACAACAGCTTTATTCAAACAGAAATGAGAATATTTTAAATGAACCTCAGACTGAAAACCGTAAAAGTCTTTTAATAATTGCACCACATTTAGAGGAAACTGTCAAAATTGGTTTCTATGAAAACAGCCAGTTTAACAGCCAGTCTGCTCTGATTTTTGTGGATTTGAGTTCAAGCTCAGACTAATAACCTGATGTTCCCCTTTTAAATTAAAAATATTACTATGGTGATTAAATATGTTCAATATTATATTAAAGGGATTATGGTTATATTCTGTGTTTTAAGGCCATTACTTTATTTAAGCAATGCAGTAGTCTCTGATCTGGTGGTGTATATTCATGTCTGCAGGTCCTCAAAGAACTCGTGTGTCAAAGTATCTGAGAACATTGTGAGGTGATGAAGTTTGATCTGGTGGTGGACTCTGCTCCATCCAAGAGAACGAAGAGAGCTCTTCCCATCAACTTGGGAACCGAAGGTCAAGCAGCGTGAAGTCCTGACTGATGGGGACGCTGTTCTCGTCACACAGGAAGTGGCTTCGTAGGGTGATGACGACGGTTTTCCTGGGGAGGGAGAGAAGGGTCTGGATCCGCTCTGCTGCCACCTGAATGTTCTTCACCTCCGAGCCTGGACCTGAGACGGGGAACAAACAGAACTGCTGATTTATTAGAGACAGAGGATCCAGTCTGTCAAAGTTTTTATTGAAAGACGCAACAGAAATCCAGCTACTCTCAAGGCCCTCAGAGTTTCTCTGAACTACCAGCTGGTAGTCGGCCAGTTTAGCCACTGCTGCTTCAGACTTGTGCTGAAAGCACCAAACTTGTTTTGAGGCCGTAAAAGAAGCTGCTGAGTTTTTTTTTGTTTTTGTTTTTTTTTCCTTTGCAAAGCTCACACACCAAGCAATTACATCCTCGTGTTCTGATGCAATCCAGCTAGTGCCAAAACCACGAGGGGATGGCAACTCAAGTAAGTCGCATGCAGTGTATAAGAAGAACTGGACAACGCCGCTGTGATGTCACCCACAGGTTTCTGATGAGCGCCCTTGAAGAATATTTTTGTTGCTGCACATGGCACCATGACACTAGAAGAGGATTCTGCTCAACATGTATCCAGAACCAGGCACATGGGCGTAGCCAACAGAGCCAGAAGCTCGCGGGAACACGTAGCTCTTTTTCCAAAAGTTAGCTATTTTAGCTTGGCTGCTCGTTAGCTCGTGCTAACTTATGATGCTAACCAAAGTTATCTCGCATTTATTCCGACCAAATCTTCCGCAGTAACGTCTGAAACGACGCCGCTAAGTCAGAATGAATGTCAGCTAACATTAGTTGGCATCGTGGGTTGACTTGGTTTTGGAAATCTTGCTGTCAAAGGTTTTAAACTGAGTTGCTCGTTCTGCTCGTAGCACAGCTGGGTCCAAGCTGCCAGTTCTGGGGGTCATTTATAAATCCACATTTCTTTCTCAGGCTTCACACAACCTAATTGACGTGTTCATCCAGCTTCAACACAACTCGTGAGAACGTTGCAGGTGACATCACAGACGGTTCTTCAGACAGGTGATGTAAACACCCCTGTGGACCTGAGCTTCGTCTCACCTGAGCTCCTCTGGAGTCTGTCAGGAGGAGCGTCAAGGATCTTCTGCAGGGAAACCGGAGGAACCTGCACCTGCAGCTGTCCAGAGTCCCGCCCACTCACTGTCAGCACACCTGGCCTAACACACACACACACACACACACACACCACAAAGCTGCTGTCATGCTCTCGCAGGTGAAGTTGGAGAAAATGATGTCACAGATGATGTCACCTGTAGTAGCGGCGCACGGCGGTGTGCGGCAGGCAAGGGTAGCAGGGGGTGTAGATGCCGTTTGTGTCGGTGCTGAGCTCGGCAGAGCAGCGGCCGCAGCCGGTGTAGGTGACATCACCACAGAGCACCGCGGTGATGCCATCCAGCGGAGTGGCGCTGTCCAGAACCTGAGGAAATGCATTCTGGGATGGGAGCGTCCCCTGGAAGTTGAAGGTCATGACGTGGACGCTGAGCTCCACCTCACCTAGAGAAGACATTACACACAAGCTTTATTTCAAAATGTTGAAATCAACGTGAACGTCCACTGAGCCTGAGGTAAGCAACTCCTGGGAGATCCTGGAGACGTTCTTCACCTCACTGTAAAAGTTCTGGTTCTGATAGACCAGGTCACCACTCACCGCTGTACTTCTGTGACAGCAGCGTGTCCACGTCCAGCTCCACCGCGCCGCCGTCTCTCCTCTGACGGCACTGAGTCCGCTGGAAGTCCAGGATCCGCCGGTCACTCGGGGCCAGAATCCGGATGGAGCTCCAGGGGGTGGAGTGCAGTTCCAGGAGGTCAGACGTCAACCCCTCCCTCACCAGGAGGACGTGGAAGTCCCACACAGCTGCTGTAGGAGACACAGCTGCGTTTTAAAGGTGTAAAAAGCAACAGCTGGCTGTGTACTTTTACATCACTGTAACATGATGGAAACTGGACTGACAGAACCACACCGAGGACGTCCCATCCAAAATATGACGATATTATGATGTTGAATCTAAGACCTAGTTTTGCTGAATAAAAGGGACTGTTGTAAGGTAAAGGGAACAAATAAAAGTCCTGGTGGTGCCATCATAGGTAGACGGTGCTGACCGTCTCCTCAGCCCGCATGTCTCCATCGCACCGTAGCGCCACACCAGAACCTTTAACTGAAGAAACACAGCCGACCACCGGGTGGCGGTAGGGAGCTTTGTTTGCTGTTCACAAAATGACCCGCAGCAATAAAAGAGATGAAAAAGTAGAATGAAGCAACAGCAGAAACACTTGCCAAGGTGTCGTTTGTGTTTTTGTTTGCTGTTTTAAAAAAACTGGACCTCTACATCAGTGTAATACACTAAGAAGACCTGAACCAACTCGCCGGAGATCAGAAAGAGAGGATGAAGAACATAGAGGAGAGATACACCCTCAAAGGTACAAAACACAAGATGCATAAATATAATTATCAGTCAGCAGAACTAAGACTTCAATGTTTATATGACTGATACCTGGTTAGTTGGTGACTACAGAGACGACTATATAAACAGGTGTAGACAGCAGACACTGAGGTGGTCAGAGGGTGGGACTGCAGGTCAGTGGGTCATGTTGGTGTCCCCCTGCAGCAGGTCTACAGCAGCAGATCCAGGATGAAGCTGTGTTGAAGACCAGCTGCTCCAGTCTGGTCCTGCAGCTGCAGCTGTGACTGCTGGTCCTAACACACTAAAGTTTACACCAACTAGATGCTTTATTAAACAGAAACATTTTAAGTTTGGTTTTAAAGGTGGAGGTGGTGTCAGCCTCCTTCACCCAAACTAGAAGTTGGTTCCATAGTGATGGTTCCTGATAGCAGAAGATCCGTCCTCCAAATCTACATTTGGATCTTCTAGTAACTACGAGTAAACCTGCACTCTGAGAACAGAGAGCTCTATTGGGAACATGAGGAACTACCCTATCTTGGAGAAAACCAAAAACCAGAGTTTGGACATTTAGAACACAAGTAATAAAATGTTGAATTGGATTCTGAGTTTTCCGGAGCCAATGGAGGGAGGTTCCTGAAGGCCACTTTAGCAGGGCCGTTCCTGGTAATGGAGACATGTAAACCATCCAGCCCTGAAAAAGCAACCCAGAACCCCCCTTGAAGTGTCTTTCTTCGTCGTAAGTCTCTCTTGTCACCTCGACCCCACAACTGCTGGGGGCAGACGCTGAAAGACCAAATCACACCTGAAAACATCAACAGGTTGTCACCTTGTGGCAAAACTCTCCGTCTCAAAGTGGCTCACAGAAATGATTCGGATCAACCTTCTGTCAAGGAAGCGTGTGTGTTTATGTACTTCTGTCTGCGTTGAAGCGAGGCAGCCAGTCCACAGCTGCTCCCCACAGCAGCAGCGCCCCCTGCTGGCCGTCCGGCTGTTCCACAGTCAGGACTACCTTCTGCTGGACCGCAGACCTGCTGTAAGACGTCGCCTCGCTCCGCCAATCTGAAAAACACATACAGTTGTGTCTCCACTCCAAAGTTTGACAGAATCCTGTAAAGTCAACATCTAAAACCACATTAAACTGGTTAACTCCTCTGATCTTTGGATTGTTTTAGGTGAAGGTACACCGATCTGGTGATTTTATGAGGTTAGGGCAGTTGGTGTTTTCTTTTGTTCTCTCCATACAATAGGATAAAACAGATCACAGGCCTGTGACTGGGCGTTAAAGCCCCGCCCAGTGTGTGTCACAGCCTCACCTGCGGTGATGCGTGTGTGCGTGACACGCAGCAGGGCATGGACCAGGGTGTTGACTCTCAGTGTCCTCAAGTTGGTGTAGGGAAGGCGGTTCAGGTCCTGAGGGGGCGGGCGGGGCAGAGATGCCAGCAAGGGGCGGCGCTCTCGTATAAACTCATAAAGAGAGCTGACAGAGCGAGCATCGGCATGCCGGGTGACTAAAGAGAGAGGGAGTTGGGTGACAGAGACCTGGACCGGACTGAACCGAGGAGGCTGCTGATTGGTTGACGGCTGAATGCGGGCATACCTGGTGGGGAGGTGGAGGCATGTCCCAGGTGGAGCAGTTTGCTGCTGAAGGTGGACTGCAGCGCCATCTCCCCTCTCCACCTGTCCTCCCTCACCTGCAGACCTGATCACAGATGACGCAAAACACACCATCACACCTGTTATCAGCCTGTCCAATTCCTTCTCATCGAGTCATATTTGATTTAAGACAGAACATAGACAACATGTCAAATGTTGGACGAGACATTTTCCAGTTCATGAACGATATTAGCTTATTCACATCTCAAAAACGTTGGGTCGAAGTCGTTTTTACGATGTCTTCGTGTCTTCTTCTTCTAGCAACAGTCCTCATTCATCTGGGAACTGAGGAGACCAGGGGCCTCGTTAAACTCGCTTTTATTCACCAAAATATGTTCTTCTAGATCTCCTGAAGTGAAGAGGCATAAAAGAAAAAATCTCCACGTTTGAGCATTACGATTTACACCCAAACAACAAAAGAAAACCACGTCTGCTGTTCCCACTGAAATGTCTTAAAGTGATTCCAACCTGGATCCAAAGTAAACTGATCAGTTTTCTCTGTTTGTGTCTGGATATACTTTGGTGGTTTGGAGCTGAGCGTTTGGAACTGGGATTGTACCTTCAGGAGTTTGGCTGGATTCACCTTGATCCAACATCTAACGACTACAAGGTAACCCAGTCAGCTGTGTCTGTGTACCTGTGATGAGCAGGATGTCTCCAGGACTCACGGTCAGTGACCAGAACGCTGCTCTCTGCCACAGCACCACTTTCATCTCGAGGCCTGACTGGTCCATCACCACGATGGATGCCAGAGGAACAAAGGTCCCCGCGGACATCCCCGACCTCACCTTCAACCATCAAGTACATCAGAACTGTAAAGAAGTCTTAGACTAAGACCCACTAAAATCAATCAGATGATTTAATTATGGACAACTGAAACTTCAGCGCTCACTTTGACCTCCTTCAGGTGACAGGGGTGAACCACCACCACCAAGACCGAGTACCGCAGCCCTGCTCTGTCACATCTATCGAGAAGAGTGGTACGACTCTGGACACCTGCTCTGGTGGTGTGTTCAGGTGCTGTAGTCCTGGACTCTTCAGAGACTCGAGCTTTCTTGCTGCTGGGGGACTTTGTGGGGGAGCCATGGGCAGTTATGGGCTTCTGAGAGAAGAAGATGCCGTCAGTGGTGGCTTCAAGGACAATGCCCTCTTTCTCTGCCCTCTGAGTCAAGCAGGGGTGGCTGAAGAGCTCAGCGGAGGCCGTAGGTGATGGGGTCATGGGGCTGAAGAGTTCTGGGCTACTAGAAGAGACAGACGGGGGCTCCTGGTTGTGTTTGGACGGGGTTTTCTCAGGGCTGGACACTAATTTGATGCCGTGGCCCTTCAGGATCAGAGCCTGACTCAGAGTCCAGGTACAGAGGTATTGAGTGTGAGTGGACAGATGAGGAATGGTGGCAGACGGTTGCTTCTCAGATGGATGTTCAGAACTAGGTCCAGGACCAGGATGAGGTTTCCTGAGATCTGGTTGGGCTGCAGGGAAGCAGCTGTCCAGATACTCGTCAACTGAAGCTGAACACTGATCTTCCTCTGTAGGGTACGGCTCTTCCTCAGTCCTTAGGTCTTTCTTATCAGAGGCTAGTTCTTCTGCTCGTATTCGACACCCTTGTCTTCTTTCTGTGGTCCAATTATCTTCACAGTCTGTCAGAGTTTTCTGTGGTAATATATCCTTCTTGGATCGATCGGCCTCCTCATCCTCACTCTTAGCTCTAGATGATCTCACTTCATCTCCATCATCTAAAAGAAAATAACAACAATTCAAAATGTTTAGCTAAAAAAAAAAAACACATGTATCTTAAAAGAAATTTCTGGAAACATCAAGAGTTGAACTGCAAGAGGCTGGAAAGGCATACAAGGTCATCATCAACATCTCACCTGTCCTGTACTCCCTCCACTGGCTCCCAGTACAGTTCACAATTCATTTCAAACTCGTATCTTGCTGAAATGTGCTATATAAATAAAACGTTGATTTGATTTGAATTTACAATACTCGATGAGGTAAAGACGAACCAGTGAGGAACATCATAAAGGTTGAAGACATCATCAGAACTAGAAAAATCTGGCCGTCTTGTTGATGAGGAGTAAATATCTATCATTGTCTATTTAGGATCTCAACCCCCATAGGGATGCTGAGGAATGCGCTTCAGATTCGTTCACACCAGGCATCCTATAAATGTGTCTTAGATGAGGCGGTTCATATTTCAACGAAACCAACATCAAGACATCATCCAAACTGCGAGGTGGAGGAAGCATCACTATTTGTGCCTGGGAAACAGTTTTAAAGAGGGATGGTCCATGATGTGAAGGCACTGCTGCCAGAAGTAGTTTAATCAGCCGTTAACTTTTAACAATTGTTCACTTATTTGTCCCCTGTCAGTATTTAATGGCTGCATTCAATTAAGACATGAGAAACTGTGATTTAGATGATCAGATCACATTTAACAAATGATGCAGAAAACCAATTAATTCCAAGTGTTCACAGACTTTTTCATTGCGACGTCAACAAAAAAAATGACCATAGAGACTAAAAATATTGACAAACAAGATGAAAAAATAGCCCGCAGTGATTCAAAAATGACTTCAAGTATAGAAAAAGATACAAAATGCTGAAAGGTGAACACAAAAACACCTGGTTTTCTGTAGGAGGGTAGGTATCCCTAAAAGCCTTACCTGCTGCAGGCTGCAGTCGCCCCTCCTTCCAGGTGAGCTCCAGGTGTCTCCAGTTGGCAGGAGGGCAAAATTCTTCCTCCTCCCTGGCTTCAGGAACCACAGCTGGGGCAGAGGAGGGAGGAGGAGCCCCCAGGAAGACGTGGATCTTTGGCCGCTCAGACATCTGTCTATCTAGTATGTAGATCCAAACACCTGTAAATGTAGATGCAGATTGCGCTGAAAGGCCGTGATTTGCAGATGAGTTCAGAGCAGATGAATCCGTTGATGGTGTCTGTCAATGCAGGTGAAAACGCCTGTTAACTCTGCAGTTACACAGCCATGACCAGGCAGAAACGCAGGAACGTGGTTCCATCTCATTGATGCAGATGGCCATTTGTTTCACAACTGAATAACCAGGCCATAAATACTTAAATACTGTCTCCGGAGTTCCACCAATCAGAGGCTGGATGCTGGCGGCGGTGGCGACTAACTGACTGCGTGCTGACTGTTTGAAGAGAAATAACGTTCAACTTTACAGCTGAACGTTTCCAACAGTCTAAGACACTAAGTCTACTACACTAAGTTTATGAAAACAGTCTGAGTGATCATTTGTGTTGTAATTCTCAGGCTGACCTGAGGGCGGCAGTGTTCTATCACTACTCCAACTTTAGACTGTCAGAAGAACTGAATAAACCCTCTGGCACATCTGAAGTGTGCTTCCGAACCCTCTTCTTCCTCAAAGTGCACAGCGTCATGTTACAAATTAGTGGAACAAACAGGTCTAGGAACTGGCTAGAACATAATTAATGTTACTGTAGCAACCCTGCTGTTCAGTTAATGTTAGGTTCTGTTGTTAAAATGCTCCGGTTGTGGTCCTTTGGAGTTACACTAGATGTGTATAGACTCAATGCAGGAGTCTGATTGGACAAAAACGGAAAGGAGGCGTGGAGAGTAGGAAAGCGGGCCGGTGCACTAAGCTGGACTGTCACTGGGTTGGGCCTTGTGAAGTTTTGCTGAAGCTGGGTAAGGTGGTGTAAAGGGTCCAACTGCCACCTAAGGGGAGACGGGTAACCCTCCACAGGCACAGGATAGCTCCATACAGAGGTGGTGCACAGCCACGACAGCACCCTGGACCCTCAACACATTCCTCAGGAAACATGATAGCCTCCCCCCCAGATGCACAGACTGGTCTCCGTATCCATTCCCCACATTCTAACCCCTCTCAGATCTCAGGCCCTCAAGACACACAAACAGGAAAATGTGAATGAGTAAGAGTTTCCCCTTTCAAAATAAAATATATTTATACTTCTAAGAGTGCTACAAGTATTTGGGAATACTGTATCATTTTTCTCACATTACTAAGAAGATTTAAAGATATGTCACGACTTTATTCAGAATAAATAGTGCAACTGTATAGTTTTGTTTTGTTTTTCTTTCCTGGCTTACGCTGTCACTGTGTGGACAGGGACAGTGTTGCTCCATACACTGGCTGTAAAGACTTTTTACTGTTTTTTGTAAAATGAGACCATCCATGATATTTATAACACTGTGAAATAAGTTGTATTCAGTCATTTCTACTAAAAGTTGACAAAAACTACAATAAGAATCAATATCAAATCTTGGTATGTTAAAAATTCTGTTATGACATATGTATGTGACATATACTAAGGGCCCCCTGTATGAGTTTGTAAAGTCCCAGCTCACAAAACACAACGAAATGAGTCGTCTGCGTTTAACCCATCACACGTTACAGAAGAAGCAGTGAGCTGCCATTTCCTGGTGCCCGGGGAGCAGTTGGGGCATTAAAGGCCATGCTCAGGGGCCCGCAGCGGTTCACCTCTGTTGACAAAAGCTGTGCTTTGTTGCAGTTTTGCCAGGGTAAGAAAAAGCATCAGAATCACAGAGGAACAAGTAAAAAAACAATGACCAGAAATCAACAAAAATAAATATAAAATTCTAAAACAGAAGTAGTATTTGGGCAGCAGGGAAATAATATTGAAGTATGTACGTATAGTATATTATCTCCCAAATACTTTCTAATAAAAATTAAAAAACTGCCCGTTTTGGACCAGTTTTGTATTGCAAATTCAATGATTTTGACACGAGCTCGTTCTCTGTTGTTGATTTGGACACTTATTTTGAAAGTTGCACCCGGAACTTCATATTCAGGCTGCTTCAAAATAAAAAACACAAAAAAACTTTTGAATTGTTAAGTTTTGTTGAACGGTCATATCAGACGTGCGGTTTCGTGTTTTAGGGGGCATTTACTCCGCCTGGTGCATGTCAGTGTTGCTGAAACAGCGGTTTATCGAGTTTAAACGAGTTTCCGACAGGATTCTGGTCCTGCGGCGAAGCTAAGCTACTTGGCAACGCCGCGACACGGTCGGGTGAGCGTCGTTCGTTTTAATGACGTACACAGATGCACGTGCGCCTGCTGTGAGGTCACGCTGCGGTGTATTTGACAGGAAGGGGCGGCGGGAAGGAGGACGCGCTGCAGCGAGTTCCCCACCGTAGTTCCTCGTCCTACCAGAGGCACTCAACCCCCCGGGACGGTACACCTCCACAAACCCACAACATGTACCGCTACTTCGGAGAGCTACTCACCCGGGGAGCCGGAGGGGTCTTGGCCTCGGGCTGCGCCGCCGACTCGGCACTGCCCGTTTCCGCTTCCCTGCTGCGTTACCGAGGCTATAGCCAGGCCGTGGACCGGGACGACGACCCCAACTTCTTCACAATGGTGGAGGGCTTCTTCGACCGCGGCGCCGCCATCGTGGAGGACAAGCTGGTGGAGGATCTGAAGACCCGGGAGAGCCCGGAGCAGAAGATGAAGCGAGTCCGCGGGATCCTGCGGATCATCAAGCCGTGCAACCACGTCCTGAGCGTCAGCTTCCCAATCAGGAGAGACAACGGAGAGTGGGAGGTGATAGAGGGCTACCGGGCTCAGCACAGCCAGCACAGGACGCCCTGCAAGGGAGGTGAGACCCGCAGAACCGCCGTGACATCAAGTCACCATGGAAACAAAGAATGTTCAAGTCACGTAAAGTTGACTCGGTTAACGCAGTCTTAAGAGACCTGCAGTTTTATTATGAACACTCGTGTGTCTGGGACAGTCTAGTCCAAAATTTGTTTCACCTACATCCAATTACAAAAAAATACATTTTAATCATAATGGGGAATGCTAAGTTCCCCCATGATTCAGTAGCTTGTAGATTAGTAATAGTGCGAATAGTAATACTACTAATAGTAATAGTACTCTCAGCATCAACATGTTGGTGTTTCCTGTTTGACAGTCTCCCGTGTGGTTTTGGAGGAATTGTGGCCCACCTCTCTAAAGATCCCACTGCAGCATTTTATCTCAGTTGAGGTCTGGACTTGGATCAATACAAAACCTTGATTTGTGTGTTTTTCGTATATTTGGATGTAGATTTGCTGCTGGGTTTGGGATCATTGTTCCATCACTTGAATCAGTTTCAGCCAAGCTGGAGTCTGGGTCGAGTAGCTACAAAATGCTCTCAAGTCATAATCGCCCCACCACCGTGCTTGAAAGTGGCTATGAGGTGTTGATGCCGAAATGCTGTTTAGTTTCCTCCAAGCATGGTTCTGGACATGTGGACCAAACATCTCCACGTTGGTCTCATCTGTGCATCAAACATTGTTCCAGAAGTCTGGTCGTATGTAGGCTCTGGTGTCTTGATGTGTAGTGCTTGGTTTTTTTCTTTTCCTGAATTTTGCTTGGTCTGACTTTAGGAACTTTTTAGGTCTTTTAATGTTTGAATAATATTTGTTAGTGTAAAAGAAACATTGTTTGGAAAATTGTTTAATAATCTTTTGCAGATTGATTTTTCAACCATTGCTGAGGTCTTTCCCTCTTGGTATTGTGTTAACACACACCTGAATGCTCCAGACTGCTTTTCTAAAGGTCTGCACACCTGCTGATGACTATTAGCAGCACCTGTCTGCAGCTTCTTCAATCTTATGGAAGTATTCAGGAGTACTTTTTTTTTTGTTAAATTAATAATGGCACAGGGAATGAAGTTGTGTTGGTCATCTGATGTTGTTCTGGCCTGATACAGAGATTTGCTACTATCAGCTGATTTTTATTATGTTTTTGGGCACTAACGTTTCAGGAGGTGGATCATGAATGAATGATCATGAATGGTTTATTTCTCGCAGGCTGTGTTTATATTTCAGGTCTAGACATCGTGGTTTAGTTATGGGACAGTTCAGTACATGTTCAGTGGAACATCCTGCAGCTTTGGCGTGTGTTTAACATGTGTGCTGATGTTTCCTCCCCTGACAGGAATGTCAACGGTCCTGTTCGCCGGCTGGGAGTAGACAATAACATGTTTTTTTTATTGTATATTTTTCATTATTGAGGGTTTTGATCTTAATCATTGTTTGTTGTGATGGAAAGAGGTGGAGTTACGCATCCAAATTTAAGTGAAAACTATTTTACGCTTTTATGAGTTGATCTAGACTTTACAGACTTTACAGACTCTGTTAAATATGATTGAGAGCCTGACTTTGAACAACAGATTCTTTTGGCAGCAGAAATGTTTCTGTTTTCACTAAACCTTTAGGCTTCCTCTACAAATTACAACAATTTGTCAGCAGAAACCCGATCCGCTGTAATCCCTTCAGACGGCGATGCTGTTGGCAGGAAAAGACTCATTATAGGAGGAAACCTGGCGGTGGTTCAGAGCCGGCTGGCTGAAACTGATCCGAGCTGGGAGGAACGCCGTCGAGCTGTGGAGCCGCATTCAGACAGAAACGAGTTCAGGAGAGCCGCAGAGGTCCTAAACTCACAGAGAATATTACATTCAAAATGTCAATTTACAAAAGAAAATAAATCTAACATGGTAAAAACAAATAGATTCCCTGTCCCCTCAAGGAGATTAATGAAGTGTTTCTGAATTTAATTGAGTGAATTGTTTTGGTTCCACCATAGTGGCAGGTAGGTCTGAAAATCCTCCACCCAATCAGCTTCTTGTACCAACATGTAGAAACAAAGTGCCAGCATTCCTGCTTCCATGTTGAAGGCAACAAGGAAAACCTGCGGTTGGCAGAGGAGCCGCAGGTCTGCATCCAGACCGCTAGGGGCGGGTTGGATCCAGCAGTGTCTTAATCTTCATTGTTAACATGTCCAAATTTACAGCAGAAATAAACACATTTAAAGCAACAAATGTAAACATAACTAGAGCGTGGTCTTTTTGATTCGCACTCGGGACAGCCAATGACTAGTTGTCATCACTTTAGGATCTTATAGAGCTCCGGACCCCTCGTGACCTGTTTTTGTTTACGGCGCTGTTTTGTAAATCTGATTAGTGTCGTGACATTTGAATAGATCAGTTCAGATGTAGTTCAGACAGAGAAATCCATCATTTGTTCTAGTTGATTATGTTCTTTGCAGAATTTCTGGTTCAATCTGTTCTGTCTTGACTGGATGTTTCCATGGAAGCGGGTTGAAGCAGGTGAAGGTTTTTTTTTTTTTTTTTTTTTTTTTTTTTTTTCCCATGTCATCTGCGCTTTAACTAAGATAAAGGTTACATTCTGCGTACTGTTCCTTTAAAGTGTTGTCTGTTTCGGGTTGACGTTTCCAAACCCTGACTGACTCACTGCAGCTTCAGTAATAAAGACTCCTGTTTTTTATCCACTTTACCTTCTTCATCTCCTGTGATTTCAAGTTGTTCATCTTTGTCTTAAAGTTAAGCCTGTAATATAAAAACTTGTTCTCCACTCGTCCTATAATTTTCCGTTAGTTTTCCTGCAGCGGGCTGTTTTGTTCATGCAAGGGCTGGTTTATGTTCAGCGTCATTGGCAGCTCCAGGCAGAACTCCTCCCACTTTCTGTCTAATTTTATTTTCCAAACTAAGAAACAAAGAGCTGACTTATTTCAGCAGCAGAAGCAACTTTGAAAGATGTTCATGGGTAGCTTCCAGGAAATCGTAGGGCATGAACAATTGACAGATGGAAAATGGATAAAAGAAGTCCTGGAATCAATTTGTAAACCAAAATGTATTCTTGAACCTTTGACTCATCAAAGTAGTCACCTCCGGCAGGGGGTACTAAACCCAGGCCTGACCTGCACCGGGGGTGGGGGGGTGGGGGGGTTGTACTAAACCCATGCCTGACCTGCACCGGGGGGTATGCATGCTGCTGCAGAATGCCATGGGAGCCAATAGTGTTGGTTCAGGTGGAGCTTAGCTGAAGCGCAGTTGGGCTCCGTGGTCAGTATGTGTGATAATGGAGGTCTCCAGTTGGGGGCAGAATACAGACCCAGAGTTGAACATACAACAAAGCCACACTTTTGGAAGAGGATGTTTTTTGTTTTTTTTTCTTTATTTAACTATGAGCGAATACAGATGTATTACATTAGTCAATTAGTAATATAAATTAGAAAAAGAAAAAGATTGCTTGAGCAAAAGGAAAACTAGCATTTAGTCTTATCTGGCAAGGGACAATGTTAAAAAGGACAGTATTTTAAAACCTTTTTTTTTTTTTTTTAAATTGACTTTCTTTTTAAAAAGAATCATTCTAAATTACCCGTAGGTGCGAGTGTGAGCATGTATGGTCGATGTTCTACTCTGTAATGGACTGGGGACCTGACCCGAGCGTACCCCTGCCTTTTGCTCGTATTGCTCCCTGTACAGGATTAAGTGGATATGGGGAATGAATGAACTGGAAAATTTGAGATTTCTCCCTTAGAAGCATCTTCTTTTTGAAGTTCTAGTTTACACAATTTCAAGGGTCATGGAAACCAGACTTCCTGCTCCAGGAGTTGGCCCCTGGTGGCCAGAATGCAGGTTTAAGACAAACAATAATTTTAAAACGGCATCCACCCTTGTCGGTCTGTGGGAGTGCTGGGTTCTCTGGGATGGGTTTTTATCGATCGTTCAGTTATTTTTTTTGTGCGTTTCAGGAATCCGTTACAGCATGGACGTGTCCGTGGACGAGGTGAAAGCTCTGGCCTCGCTGATGACTTACAAATGTGCCGTAGTCGGTGAGTAAACAAGACAAACGCATAATCAGCATCCTTGAATTGAGTCTGGTTCTGACCCGAAGCCTGGAACGATCTGCACTGAAGCTGCTGTGTTGTTGTCTGGATCTGTTGTAGATGTGCCATTTGGTGGCGCCAAAGCTGGAGTGAAGATCAATACGAAGAACTATTCTGTAAGTTGTTCAGACGCACCATGTCACTGATCTGTTTCTCTTAAGATCAGAAGCTGAAAAACCTGGATATTAGGGGAATCAGACGATTGTTTGGAAAAGCTAAGATAAACTGAGTTTGTTTGAGCAGAGAGCAGTTAATAGACTTCCAGTTGTTTGTACCTGCAGTCTATTTGACCAACATAACGATTGCTTTAACACTAGACGATTACCCTCGCATGAATCGGTTACCTGGACTAACCGGTGAACAGCCTCCAGCTCATTGGCTGCTGGTCCTGACAGCAGCTGGACCAGCCAGCTTATCCAGCTGAGCTCCCCTCCAGGTTGTCCTGGACCCTTTCAGACTGACTGGCTTTGCCCGGCCCGCCACTGCGATTCAGCTGACATCACAGGCAGTGTTGTCCAGTTCTTTTTACATGATGTATTCGTAAAGTTCCCCTCTGCTGACACACAAACGTGTCGGACTGTTCATGCTTTTAGCACAGTTTTATCAGTGGCTCTTTTGTCAACACTGCAGCTGTTGTACTTGTTTTTACTAAAACATGACTGAGACATTAATCATGCACCTCTTTTAAAGAAAGCATGAATTTGTGGAGCCACTGACGTTTGCGTTTAAACTAAACTGCGCACGCATGCAGAGCAGAGAGGCTGCTGCTTCTACAACAAGACCCACGGATTCACCTGCAGATCAATATTCATTCAGAGTGGTGTCAAATAACTGCATGATCCATTAAATGTAGCCCCGCCCACCTCCAGCTGCTCACTGAGAGGAAACGCTGATCCATCATCTGGCAGAGAAACGGGTCTCACTGATTTACTGTCTCTCTGCAACATGATGACTCTGTTACTTTCTCCTGACACACACACACACACACACACACTAGAGTTCATGTTTACGGGACCTTCTCTCTTTTTGGAAAGCACGCAGGTCACGTGACACATGCAGCTCAGTGAGGCGGGCCGACCCCCAAACCTCTAACGTAAAGTAATTCCAGGAATCTGATTCAGTTTGAACCAATAAACACACATAAATGCCTGAAACTGAATCAAAACAAAAGACAGATATATTTAGATTACCCTCCACTTCTATAATTTTGATCTTTTAAAATGACAGGAAATTGTTGGAAATGACTCCTTTTGAATGGTAATTTGTACAGTCTAGTGCAAAAGTTGTTTTCCTTCTTTTAATCCTGTGTATTTTTTTGTAAAAATGTAATAATCATCTTATTGTAGAGGGTCTTGATATTAGACAAGTACAGCCTCAGACAAATGACATATAACCTTTTTATAGTACTATTTATTTTAAAAAAGCAAAAAGGACAAAAAATGTATTTGGGCACTCTTAAGTACCTCCATGATTCAGCCACTAAGATCCATCTTCAGCAGCACTGAGCTGTAGTCCTGGTTTCCCCGTCTAGTTTTATCAGCCTGTCACATGGTTGTGGAGGAATTTTGGTCCTTTTGGACCTGAAGTGATATTTTCTGTTTTAACAGAAACGTAGCTACAAGAAGAAGAGTATGTTCATTTAAATTAATCAACACCGCCTGGTTACTTTATCATATTCCTGAAGTGAGGGTCGAGGCGGGGGAGTAGCAGTGATCTATAACAGTCTTCAAGTAAAATCTAAACCTAAATGCGATTGTAATACGTTCAAAAGTCTTACGCTTAGTCTAAAACTCCAGAGCTGGTCATCGAGAAGCCAGTTGTGTTAGTGGTAGTTTACCGGCCTCCTGCTGGTGCTGGTCTGGAGTTTGTCTGAGTTCTCAGATTTCTGATCTGGTTTATTGATCAGTACAGACAAAGTCATCATAGTGGGCAACTTTAACATTCATATGGACGTTGACAGCGATGGTCTTAAGTTGGCTTTTGATTCTCATCTAGAATCGATGGGGATTTTACAAAAAGTGAACAAACCGACGTATCTCTTTAATAATGATCTGGTCCTCGTTTACAGTGTAGAACCCGATAATTTTTTAGTGTCGCATGTAAACTCCCTCCTATCCGACCACTATTTAATAACCTTTGAATTTAATATTGTCAACGTTACGCATAATGGGAGGAATTACTTTAGCAGGTGTCTATCCGATAAAGCTATTACTAAATTTAGGGAGGCCATTGCTCTTTATCTTCCTACAGTGGAACATAGTAAATCATTTGAGGGCTGTGACCTCGGTTCTACATCTGCAGATGTTGATTTCTATGTTGGTAGCATTGCAGAATTGTTGCACTCAGTTTTAGATGGTCTCTAACCACAGAAACTTAACTGCCTGGTATAATTTGCATATTCTAAGGTGAAACAAAAAGTGCATCAAATGTATAGGAAGTGGTACTCTTGTAGGTCTGTAGATTCTTATCGTGCATGGAAAGATGGTCTAATGGTATATTAAAAAGCCTTTTGCTAAGCTAGAACAGCTTATTATTCAGTGTTGATGGAGGATAACAAAAATGACGCACATTTCTGTTCAGCACTGTAGCCAGGCTGACAAAGAGTCACAACTCCGCCGTGCATCCCTGCAGCTCTCAGCAGTGAAGACTTTAGCAGTAACTGTTTACTGTTTACTTACTACAGTAAAATGATCAGAATTAGAGAGAAAATCAACCAGCCCCACCAGGTAGCGGCTGTGGGCATTTTTTCAGCTTCAGCGACTCCCTTAGGCTCTGACCCGACTCTCGATTGTTTTGTTCCTGTAGACCTCCCTGAGCTGACCTCATTCATTAAAAGTTGCAGTAATTAAACCTTAAAAAAAACCCTCTCTTGACCCAGATGTTTTAGCTAATTACAGATCAAGTTTCAACCTTCATTTATATCTAAAATTTTGGAAAAGGTAGTTTCAAGCCAACTGTGTGACCATTTTTATAGAAATTATCTATTTGAAGTTTCACGGTCAGGGTTCACGGTGCATCATAGCACAGAAACAGCACTGGGCAGTCACGGATGATGATTCATACTGGTTCTGCTGGACCTCAGTGCTGCTTTTGATGCTATAGATCACAGAATTTTACTGCACAGGCTAGAGTATGTTGTTAGGATTAAAGGGACAACTCTAGGTTGGTTTAAATCGGATCTATCTGATAGATTCCAGTTTGTTCATGTTCTTCAGTACAGACAAGGGTCTGCTATGATGTCCCGCAGGGTTCAGTTCCAGGGCCAATCATGTTCAGTTTATAGATGCAGCCCTTGGAAAGTATTATCCGGAACCACAGGTAGTAGGCTGACTTTGTTTTTGCCTTTTATGTGATTTTTTTTTTTTTCCACATTTAAGTCTGACTCCATCACTACACCTGGATTTCTGGCCTGGTTGGTGGTTTTTAGGTGTATAGATTGAAGCTCTGTGGTGACCTGTAATTGCCTCTATTTGGCTCCAAAAACAATTACCTCAGTTTTGTTTTTGTTTAACTGGAGAAAACTGGTATATCCAGTCATTAATCTCCGCATTTAGTCTGTACAGGGCTTCAGTCTCCTGGTGACATTGTAATATATTTCTGCGTGTCATCTGCATAACTGTGGTGTTTTTTTTTTTTTTTTTTTTTTTTTTTTTTTTTTTTTTTTTTTTATAATCTGTGCCAACGGGAGCATGTAGATGTTAAACACAAGAGGTCCCAGGGTGGAACTTTGTGGAACTCCACATGTAATTATTATTACAATTATTATTAAGTACGTTTTGAACCAGTTTAGTAGAGTTTCAGAAAGACCTGCCCCGTTCTCACGTGCTTTGTGTAGTCAACTGTATCAAATGCAGCACTGAGATCCAGCAAAACTAAGACTGATATTTTTCTGTTGTCTGTATTCAGACATACAGGTGCTGGTCATATTATTAGATAATCATGAGAAAGTTAATTAATTTCAGTAATTCCTTTCAAAAAGTGAAACTTGTATATTATATTAATTCGTTACACACAGACTGATATATTGATATAGTGTTTATTTCTTTTAATTTTTGACATTATAACGGACAACTAATGAAAACCCCAACTAAACTACACACTGTGTGTGTGTGTGTGTGTGTGTGTGTGTGTGTGTGTGTGTGTGTGTGTGTGTGTGTGTGTGTGTGTGTGTGTGTGTGTGTGTGTGTGTGTGATGAAAAAGTCACATGGTGATTTCAAAAGGGTTTCGTCACACCCAGTGAGAAAGGAAATCAGAGGCCTGATGGCCAAGATAAGAGTGTGCGTATGGGGGTTAGTAGCAAAAGATGAGAGAAATAAGAGAAGAGAGTAAAACCTCAAACAAGAGAATAATGTCTCGCCACCAGAAAATTAAGCTGCTCAGATGTTTCCCACACAGAGATGCACCAATGTGAAGCCAACTTCACATGTGCGCTATGGTCAATCAACTGGGAAATGAGGAAAAGCTTTCTTTCTGTTGTGTGAGATCCAGCAATGTGGATGCAACAATAGACAAACTATAAAATAAAAACACACTTTAGTAGCTGTAGCTAATAAACACAGTTGTGGCGGATTCAGTGGTTCAGCTCACAACGTGCACAAGACAGTAAAACAAAACCAGTTAAATCCATTAACTAAGTTTCTCTATCCAGACAAAAAACAGTCTCTTATGTGGATCGCTTGTAAACGATGGATTTCTGGGTTTGGTGACCAGCTGGATGATGCTCCACTGGTGATCCTGGCGAGGAGCGGCTCTCTCTTACTTACTCTACTTGTCTCTGTGTGGATAAGGGGATGTAGCGTCTGTACCACAACGGGACTTCCTTCGGCTCTGGGTCAGTCTAAAGATGTTCACGTTGTGCATGGGTCCCTCGTTCGGCTTGTCTGCGGTTTGGTACGTTTGTGGGTCACTCCATTCCAGCGCTGCAGCCAAACAGACCATACTTGTTGTTTCCTGGCTACCAGACGCTTCTTCAGGCACTGTGATGGAGAAGGCAGAACTTTTGCTGGCAGCTCGTGACGCTGAAGTAGGAGCTGTGGCCTTCACAGTTCACATGCTCAGAACAGAGCATGTTGGAATCGTTGAAGGAGAGTGTGTGAGAGAGTGTTTAATCCAATTCGTTTTTCAGCATCACTCTGGGAGAGGATGCTCCTAGTCTTTATGATATTAAGGAGGAGGAAAAACGCAGTCTTACAAACCTAACTTATATGCTGTTTAAATGACAAATCCTGATCAAAAATAACACCAAGGTTTCACATAGTTGTAGTGGAGGCCATCGTAACACCGGTGGATTCCTTCCTAAGGTGTCTGGGACCACAAAAAAACTGTCTTATCAGAATTTAGAAGCAAATAATTAGTCCTTGATGCCCGTAAGACACGCCTGAAGTTTGGCTAATGGTTGTGTTTCATCTACATAGACAAATACAGCTGCGTATCATCAGCATAGCAATGAAAATTGATGCTGTGGTTCTGGAGGCCAAGGGCTGCATGTATAAACTGAACAAGATTGGTCCTGAAACTGAACCCTGTGGGACACCATAGCAGACCCTCGTCTGTACTGAAGAAACCTCATGAACATGAACAAACTTGAATCTATAAGATAGATCTGATTTAAACCAACCTAGAGCTGTCCCTTTAATCCCAACAACATACTCTAGTATCTGCAGTAAAATTCTGTGATCTATAGTATCAAAAGCAGCACTGAGGTCCAGCAGAACCAGTATGGACACTAATCCATTATCTGAGGCCATAAGAAGATCATTCAGGACTCAAACAAGTGCTGTTTCTGTGCTATGATGCATCCTGAACCCTGACTTCAAATAGATCATTTCTATTCAAATGGTCACACAGCTGGCTTAAAACTGCCTTTTCCAGAATGTTAGAAATTGGACTATAATTGGCTAAAACATCTGGATCAAGAGAGCGTTTTTAAAGTAAAGGTTTATCTACTGCAACTTTTAAAACCTGTGGCACATATCCTAAGATTAGGGACAAGTTGATGTGGTCCAGTATTGTCGTACCAATGAGAGAGAAAACATTTTTGAGTAGTGGTGTTTACGCTCGGTTATTTTGGAGGTTTGTTGTCAACCTTCCCATTGGCGGTTTTTGTCCTGTTTCCTCCCATGTACAGGGGTAGAAGAGCTTCTCCGTCTCGTAGGAAGTGAAGGCCAGTTTCCAAGAGACATGATTAACATTTTGGTTTTGCACCGTTACAGTTCTTGGGAGGATCATCACTCGCTGAGTTATTATTATACTCTGTCTGCTTTCTTGGCCGTGTGTTAGCTTGCTCAACTCCACTGTTTTGAATCAGCGGCAATGTTGTTTGATTTCCACAGTCTATTTACTGCCTCCTTTACTTTTAAGTGATACATTTTTTGTCTCTAGCACCGCTGTCTATTTTCCTCAAGCAGCTGTAGTAGTCATTTGTGGTGCTGCTTCAGACCATCAAAGTGCCAAAACATCTGCTTTTTATGAAAGTCTGCAAACCTGCTGATGAGCAGTTCATCAGGGAAGACGACTGGCTGCACCTGGCTGCTATTTCTGTTCTTAAATCCTACAAAAGCAATCATGGGGTACTTAAGATTGCCCACACATTTGTTTGCCCTATTTAATTTTTCTCTAAGGTTTTAAATAAATTTCATTTTCACTACATCAGAATGCTTGTGTTTTTTAGGGGGTTGGTTTTTGTTTGCGTTTTGTGTTTTGTTTTTTGTTGTTTTTTTTTCATTTTATTTGTGTTTTCAGGACACAGAGTTGGAGAAAATCACCAGGAGGTTCACCATCGAGCTCGCCAAGAAGGGCTTCATCGGTGAGTGGTCCACCCTGGTGTTGCCGCTCACATGTACTTTATTTATATGAGGAGGAATTTAAACAAATTTAAATTCAAAATCTGCAGGGGAAATTATTTAATCCTCGACAGCTGTGACTGAAGTAAATTATTCCCACCATTCAGGTGAAAGCAAAACGAACTAGCCTGTGGACATTGGCACAATTTGGTTACTCTTGGGTCTGTATTTTATGACGCGATAATTCAAAACCAATAAAGCTCAGTAAAACAGTCACTGCGACGGTCAGTTCTCTCCGTAACTCTCCCCGGTTCTCTCCGTAACTCTCCCCGGTTCTCTCCGTAACTCTCCCCGGTTCTCTCCGTAACTCTGCCCGGTTCTCTCCGTAACTCTGCCCGGTTCTCTCCGTAACTCTGCCCGGTTCTCTCCGTAACTCTGCCCGGTTCTCTCCGTAACTCTGCCCGGTTCTCTCCGTAACTCTGCCCGGTTCTCTCCGTAACTCTGCCCGGTTCTCTCCGTAACTCTGCCCGGTTCTCTCCGTAACTCTGCCCGGTTCCCTCCGTAACTCTGCCCGGTTCCCTCCGTAACTCTGCCCGGTTCTCTCCGTAACTCTGCCCGGTTCTCTCCGTAACTCTGCCCGGTTCTCTCCGTAACTCTGCCCGGTTCTCTCCGTAACTCTGCCCGGTTCTCTCCGTAACTCTCCCCGGTTCTCTCCGTAACTCTCCCCGGTTCTCTCCGTAACTCTGCCCGGTTCCCTCCGTAACTCTGCCCGGTTCCCTCCGTAACTCTGCCCGGTTCTCTCCGTAACTCTGCCCGGTTCCCTCCGTAACTCTGCCCGGTTCCCTCCGTAACTCCGTCCAGGGGCCAGTGGAAACTCTTCAAGTGAAGAGTACAGACTGAATATGACTACGTTCCTATTTGTGTTTATGTGGTGTTGCAGGACCCGGCATCGATGTTCCAGCTCCCGACATGAGCACCGGCCAGCGGGAGATGTCGTGGATCGCCGACACGTTTGCCACCACCATGGGACACTACGTGAGTCTCATAAATGTGCTACTTCAACACACTTAGTCACATTAAAGTCACATTAAGGAGGATTACGTTCATGTGATGCCTTTTGTCTTACTGCCACTAAAAGTCAACCTCACTCAACTTTTTAATCTTAAACCAAAGTTGTTGCATTTGCGGCAGCGCGTTCATCTAGTGAGAACACGTACCCCCCCCCCCCATTTAAAGGAGGATATGGTTTCATGTGTTCGCCTCAATCTTCTCCTCACTCCACTTTCTGTCTTCGCTCTCAGGACATCAACGCTCACGCCTGTGTCACCGGGAAGCCCATCAGCCAGGGAGGAATTCACGGTCGCATCTCTGCCACCGGCCGTGGAGTCTTCCACGGCATCGAGAACTTCATCAACGAGGCGTCCTACATGAGCCAGCTCGGCATGTGTCCGGGCTTCCAGGACAAGACCTTTGTCATCCAGGTGCGCTGAACAACCGCGACTTGTCAACTATGATGTGAACAAACAACGAACAAACGATGCTGTGCCTGCAGGGTTTCGGTAATGTGGGCCTTCACTCCATGCGTTACCTTCATCGCTTTGGAGCCAAGTGTGTCGGAGTCGGAGAAATGGATGGAAGCATCTGGAATCCTAATGGGATTGACCCCAAAGAACTGGAAGACTACAAACTGGTCAGTACTGGTGACACTGGTCTGTACTGGGAATATATCTGCCAAAAGAAGCAAATATGAAGTATAACCACAAGTAGTGATCAACAGGATCTAAGCAGAACAGCAGCAGCAGCAACGTGATCATAAAATCATTCAGCTGGACAAAATGTGTCACCTTTAACTCTAAGACAGAATCAAAAACGTAACTTTGTCTGTTATAGCACCCCCTACTGGTCAGATTCTTTCAAACGTAGGACATTCCCTCCAAAATGCATCTTGAATGAGTATATAAAGTTTTATGAACGTCGATCATTTAGTCATAAATGTTAACCATTTAAATGTAATTGAAATGAATGTGTATGTGGGTATCAGTGTGTGGTTGAATGTGAATTTACAACTTTAAAAATTTTGCCTTTACTTTCTGCATTACTATAAATGTATGTGAATATTTTTCCCATAAATCTTAAGACTCAGAAAACCAGATGAATGTAAAATGTAATGATGGAACTTTTTTTTTTTTCTTCTTCTTCTTTTCTCTTCTGACACGGTTAATGCAGAAAACACTACGCTCCACCTGCTGGCAGAACATTGTCACTGCATTCTGAAACCATCTCGTCTGGTTTTGTTTAGTAAACCCTTTGTTTTATGTAAAGTGATTTTTATGTCCTGTCTCCAGGCCAACGGGACAATCGTTGGCTTCCCAGACTCAACTCCATATGAAGGAAGCATCCTGGAGGCCGACTGTGACATTCTGATCCCTGCCGCCAGCGAGAAGCAGCTGACCAAGAGCAACGCACACAAGATCAAGGCCAAGGTGGCGTTGTGATCAGAAACATGACTGCAGACATTACGGTTTAATAAACAAGCAGATAAATTGACTTTGAGTCTGTTTCTGTCAGATTATTGCTGAGGGAGCCAACGGTCCGACAACGCCTGAAGCTGACCGTATCTTCCTGGAGAGGAACATCCTGGTCATACCGGTAAGTGGACCAGAGCACAAAAATAAAAAGCCATACAGAGGGCCTTCTTCCCTAATGTAAGTGTCTCCCTGTCCCCTCGTCTCATGTCCTCAGGACATGTACCTGAATGCTGGCGGCGTCACAGTCTCCTACTTCGAGTGGTTGAAGAACCTGAATCATGTCAGCTACGGTCGGCTCACCTTCAAATACGAGCGAGACTCCAACTACCACCTGCTGAGTGAGTCCAGCGGCGCGCTACGCCGCAGCACCCTCCAAGATCTTTCTGGGTCGCTATCCCCCATGTCTGATGCTGTGTCTTCACCTCAGTGTCGGTCCAGGAGAGTCTGGAGAGGAAGTTTGGAAAACACGGCGGTGCCATCCCCATCGTCCCCACTTCTGAGTTCCAGGCCCGGATAGCCGTCAGTACTCACACGTGACATTACATCTACATTACATTTTATTCAGAGTCACTGTTTTCTGGACCATCTGTGAAGGTTTCAGACCAGCCAGGTGAGCAGTTCTGTAGTCGAGGCAGAAGATGACCATTCCTGACTTGGGTGCCATAGTTTAAGTACGGTCTGATTGTGTTTATTTGGTACAATGCAAATCGGGATGAGCGGGTAACAGAGGTAACCTGGTTAGAGAAAAATAAGACTGGTGACCTGTCCAGGGTACACCCTGCCTCTCACCTGTAATGAGCCGGGATAGGCTCCAGCAGACCCCCCGTGAACAGAAGGAACCCCACCACTGGGCCTTCGGGAACTCTTGTGATGAGAGAAACGTTTGAACATATTTGCTGCAGTACTCCTCTTCATCCTCTTTATCCTCTCATGGAGTAAACGTACTATCATTGCAGGGAGCGTCTGAGAAGGACATCGTCCACTCGGGTCTGGCCTTCACCATGGAGCGCTCTGCTCGGGTAAAGCCTGCACGCACACACACAAAAACATGTCTGTTTGAGGTTTACTTTTAGTCTCCTGCTTCAAAACAACGTAGCTAATTTGAGATGAGTGCAGCGAATCTCAGCAACTACGTGACGTGTTGAGTAAATGTGGTCTTTAGGCTTAGGCACTGATTCCGCCCTTCAGCAACACGCGTGGCGGTTGATCTGTCGTAAGAAACCTGACACGAGGCCCAGTCTTGGCTACAGCTCCTGTCAGCGTCTGATTTTCAGTTTATTGGACCCAGTTTAAAGTATAAACATTCATTTCAACCTTTTCTGTATTTTTCATGTGAAAAGGATAAATGATTTTTGTGGTGCATCTCCTGCTTTTCCTTCCTCTGACCCCCCCGCCCCGCCTCACCCTTGACACTCTTCCGTTGCAGCAAATCATGCGGACAGCCAACAAATACAACCTGGGTCTGGACCTGCGGACGGCAGCGTACGTCAACGCCATCGAGAAGGTGTTCAGGGTTTACATTGATTCCGGCCTCATCTTCACATAGACCCGCCTCCGTCCGTCGGGTCTGCAGGACTTTAGCATGCCTTTGTCTCGCTGCTTCCTCCTCTTCCTCATATCAGGTTAACAAAGAAAGTCCTCATTTTTGGCTTTAATGCTCTAAAACTGCCGTTAATGTTACACAGAAACTCTGAGGCCGAAAGTATGTGGACATTCAGTTATTGTGTTCTTGTCTATTTTTATTTAATTTTCACTTTGTTTCACTAGAAACCAGTTATTCTGCAAATAAAACTTCATGTGTCATATGGGGATAGTTTTGGACAGGAAGAAGTCAGCATCTTTGTTTAACTTAAAACTGAAGACATGATTTTCATTTGTGCAACTGTAAAGTCGCTCTAGGCAGCAGTACCGTTTCTGACCACATGGGGGCACAAAGCCCTTCTGTGTTAACGGGGCAACCATTGTCTTGTAATGCCACTTTTCCCCACTAGAGGTTTTTTCTAAATGTTACTTAACTTTTCAGTTGAACTTCAGTGCAGTGAGGCAGACTGGGTAAAATGGTCTGTGGCCGGTGTGAGAAGCCGACCGCTGTCCACGTATGTTCGGCCGCCTGGTCCTCGGCCGTCGTACACGTCGCTGTAGAGAAGCCTCCGCATTACTAGTACTGTTACTTTAAAGGACTCTTCTGCTGTTTCTCTTTTTTTAAGAGCAATAACTAAAGTTTTGGTTTCATTTTTTTTATTTTATCAATAATTGTCACTTCTGTATTTTAGTAATATCCTTGCTTTGAATCTGAAATGTAACTTTTTATAAACGTTACACATGTAATCAATGATACGCTGTGGGGCCGGTTGGACTGCTAAAAGGGTTTTAAATCCCCCTCCGAGGACGTTGGATGTTGTTACAGTTAAGGCTGCAGTTGATGGGTTAAACTGCAGATTAAAGTTCAAAAACGTCCAAATGTTTGGTTTACAATGGGACGAAAAAGCCTTTGACAAGCTAAATTTTGCACATTTGTACAGTTCTTTTATCAGTCAGTTCTAATCACAGCTGATCTAATTTTACAGCTGAAGGAGTTTCTGATTAAACAAGTCTGTTTTTGTGCAATTAATAATGTCAACACTTTAATTCAGGTTCCATGATTTATTAAGTGCACTTAGGGGTTTGGAGTAAGTTTTTTTTCATCCAATCAAAATCTTTCATCTTCAGTGGTGCTGTAGGGTGGTGGGTGGAGCCTGAACCAAAATCAGACCAATTGGAGCAAACTGGGCTTTTTGGGCGGAGTCAGCAGCTGAGTTGTTACACCTTCATTCTTGATAAGAATTTTAGACTTTTCTTTTTTTTAAATTGACTGTCACTTCAAACAGGAAAAAAATATATATAAATCACAGCAGCCTTCAAAGTAAAAGCTCTCTAAACTTCACGTGTGCATGTTTTTTTTTTTGAGAGCACATGATTTTTTTTTTTTTTTTTTTTTTTTTTTTTTTTTTTGCATCAAACAAGACTGGAACTTAAACAGTCATTGAAGCTCTCAACACAATTGTCTCCTGGCTCCGCCCATATGCCCGGTCTGCCCTGATTGGTCACTCAGTGGCGCAATTGCAGTTGAGGCTCCGCCTTCTTACATCCTGCAGCACTGCTAAAGATGTTTTTTCCTCTAGACATAAGTAAGCAAAGCAAAAAAGAAAATCCAAAGATCTTGAAATATTAAATAAAATAACCAAGTATTTGTCACTGAAACGGCTGTTATTCATGTTGGTGTTTCAGCTGCTGTCGAATTAATGGCATAAAATCTGCCACAGAACTCTTCACTTCTGTGGGGAAAGGAAAGTGACTTTGTTTTATTTTGCTGAACCTTTTGAATGTAAACCTGTCAGAACGGCGTCTGGTTTCAAACGCTGTTTTATTTCAGACCTCACACGCTGAGCTTTGAGCTTTTCTTTTATTTCTCTGAACGCTCGGAAGCTTTCAGTGATCAACTATGCAAACAGAAGATGTGGCTCCTCGGCATCTCTGACGTCACCTGCTGGTCAAACACGAAAGTGCAGTTGGTGGGCCGTCAGAGCGCCTCCCAACTGTCTGTCTGGCAACTGCAGCTCAGAACCAAAACAGTTGTGGTCGGGGATGTGCAGCATGAAAGCAGGATGAACACTTTATTTTCTGTTCAAGCTGCTCTGGGTTCTCTGGTGGTGGGTTTTTACAGCTTTTTGTTAAAACAAGTTAAATAAAGCACAAAGGAAGTGACGTCTGCCTGTTTCTGTTGTCATTAAAACTTCATTGATTCAGTTCAACATATATCTAGTCCCAATTCACAACAAAAGGCATTCCAAAAGACAGGAAATACAAGCCCACTGCAGTTAAAGTCAGTCCAGTTTGTTGTAAACCAGATACGGTTGCGCTTTGAAATTTTATATTTAAATAGGATTTTATAGCATATAAAAATGCAAAAGCTATATTAGTATAGATAAATACTAAGACATCATTGGTTGATTGACACGAAGATGCAGCAGGAGTTTTCTGCGCAGGTGCAGGCGTGCGTGACACGAGGCAGGTGACGGAGACGGTCGGTGGGAAGTTGAAGACGAGGGATTTTTTTTTTTTTTTAAGTACACAGAACGTAAAGTCTGGGAGAAATTTGAGGAAAGGTTAAATCAGATCATATTTGTGGGTCTGATGGATCATTAGTGTTTGAACATTTATGTTTAAGCTGTAAACGTCCTGCGATCGCAGGTTGTTTCTAAACCTGCACATCATCCCGGTAGCAGCCGGGATTTTGTTTACAGCGTCAATGTGTCTCTGGGATCTTTCCAGAGACCCAGAACATGACCCCCGATCAATTATTACATAAACGACAGGTAAAAACTCCCCTTTTAAGAGGGACAAAACGTTGATCAGGACCTGCTGAAGAGGGTAGAGCAGGAGAAAACAAGGAGATCAGAAGGAGAGAATGAAGAACAGGGAGAGGAGAGGTGCACCGTCAAAGGTGGAAAAGACAAGATACATAAGTATAATTATCCATCAGCAGCAGAACTAAGACTTCCATGTATATATGACTGATACATGGTTAGTTGGTGATCCACAGAGACGATTATATAAGCAGGTGCAGGCACTGAGGTGGGACTGCAGGTCAGTGGGTCATGTTGGTGTCCCCCTGCAGCAGGTCTACAGCAGCACATCTAGGATCAAGACCAGCTGCTCCAGTCTGGTCCTGCAGCTGCAGCTTTGACTATTGGCACCAACACACTAAAGTACTAACTATATGTTTTACTACACAGAAACAAATTTGGTTTTAAAGGTGGAGGTGGTGTCAACCTCCTTAACCCAAACTGGAAGTTGGTTCCAGAGTGATGGTGCCTGATAACAGAAATCTACATTTGGATCCTCTAGGAACTACGAGTAAACCTGCACTCTGAGAACGGAGAACTCTGTTAGGAACATGTGGTTCTATCAGGTCTTGCAGATATCACGGCGCTAGGCCATTTTGGACTTTATACGCAAGTAATCCTAATCTTTTTGATATTACGGAGGTGGAAAAACGCAGTCTTACAAACCTGCTTAATATGTTGTTTAAATGACAAATCCGGATCAAATTAACACCAAAGTTCCCAACAGTTGTACCCGAGGCCATCGCAACACCGTCCAATCTCTTCCTAAGGTGTTTGGGACCAACAACCTCGGTTCCCGGTAGCAGCCGCGCGTCTCCAGACGTCCCACGTCCTCCAGCACGCCTGACAGCAGCATCCCGAGCTGCTCAGCGGGCTTCAGCTCTGAGGGAAAAAAAACCCTGGGAATGTTGGATGAATAATGGCTTTAAAAAACAAAGCATCGTCTTCTGTTTCTCTTCATTTTCACCACTACAATTTTTATTCTTTTACTAAAAATGTTCATCAGCTAAATATAAGAATGAAAACTAACTGAAAGTTGTTTCCTTCACAGAAACGTCCTGCGAGTCTCCATCAGCGCAGCTGGAGTGAATGTTTTTATTTTGCGTCCCGCTGATGTTTCAATTTCTTTTTATTCTTTCATAAAACTAATAAATATCAAAGCAGACGTTTTAACCGCAGGCTCCATGTTTCCAGTATTTCCAATAGATCTGACTCTGGTAAGTCCAGTCTTTGAGGTTTTAATAACAGTAATTGAAGGAAGTAAAACAAATTTGCCTGCAAGAATTTTATTATTTATTTCTAATTTAAACTTTAGAATCATTACCCGAGTTATTAAAAAAAATTTTAAGAAGAAGAAATGTTAACTGTGTGGATTATCCTGTAAATATTTCAGATAGAGTTAAATGGACTGCAATTTTTAACACATTTAGTTTTAAAATTATTTCACTCAAAAGTCGGAATTTATTTTCAGCTTTTTATTTTATTTTTTTATATTCGTGTAACTCTTTACAATGATTTTTTAAAATTTGATTCTTCTTTCACAACTGCAGATATTTTATTTTATCGTATTTTATTTTATTTTATCGTATTTTATAAGTTGATGTGTTTGATGTGTACGGTATTCGCCTGGTGGGTGGGAGGGGCTCGCCTCCTGCTTCCACCAATCAGCGCGCTGCATTTGCCACGTGGCTCCGGAATTCCCCTGCAGCTCGGGGCTTTCCGAACAGACTGACAGGCTGTGGTCACCATGACAACGCCGTCAAGGGCTCCGTGGAGAGCGAGAACAAAGCGCCGGTGGGACGTGTCAGCCTTCAAAATAAAAGTTACATTTATTGCAGCAGGATTTTAACTGTGCATAAATTATCATTTAAATATCCCAACAATCACCATAATTTTCAATCAACTCAATTCAGCAATACAATAACAATTTCATTTCACAGAGCTAACAAATGTTTATGTTATTTGAAAAAAGAAAAAAAAAAGACAATGCAAAAGTGGTAATATCAAAATAATTATTTTAAGCGCGTTAAGTCAGTTGTATTATTAATTGTATATGATTTAACATATCTTCCCTTTCTTTCATGATTTTCCATATGTGTATTAATGTGCAGTTTGGACTAATCAGAATATGAGTATCTTTTCTAATTGCTGATGTTTAATCGGATATTGTGACTAATTATATTGAGAAGTAACATAAATCACACTTAGCAAACGTTTTTACTCAAAGCCAGTAACAACTGATGAAAAACAATCAAGCTACAGTAAACGTGATAAATGATATTCTTCTTTTCCTTTCAGCTGTTCTCTTCAGGTGTCGCCACTGACATCATCTGCCTCGTTCTGACCCTGTCCCCTCATCCTCTTCTCTCACACCAACCAACCTCATGTCCTCAGCATCCTCTCCCAGAGTGATCCTGAAAAACTAATTCACGCGTTTGTGTCTTCCAGACTAGATTCATGTAATGTGGTGTTGCTGGATGTCCAGTAATTCTCTGAATATCCTCCAGCTGATCCAAAATGCAACAGAATGCTGACAGGAGTCAACGAGAGAGACCACGTCTCTCCGTTGTTCACCTCCCTCCATCTATACATCTGCATATACAGATGTCTCTGTTGGAGACCTGCTGACATCCTGACTTGCAGTCCCACCCTCTGACCACCTCAGTGTCTGCTGTCTACACCTAGGGGAGTTTTTACTTGTTTATCTAATAATTGTTTAGGGGTCATGTTCTGGGTCTCTGGAAAGATCCCAGAGACAACTTGTGTTGTAATAGAAGCTATATAAATAAAACTGAATTGAATTGAATAGAACTGAACGTCCTCCTTCACTACATCCATAAATCTCCTCTTCGGTCTTCCTCTAGACCTCCCTCCTGGTTTTTTCTCACCATCCTTCTACCGACATCTTCACTGTCCCTCCTCTGTACACGTCCAAACCATCTCAGTCTGGCCTCTCTGACTTCCTCACCAAAACGTCTAACATGTGCCGTCCCTCTGATGTTCTCGTTCCTGGTCGTATCCATCCTCGTCCCTCCCAAAGAGAACCTCAACATTTTAACCTCTGCTACTTCCACCTCTGACCCCTGTCTTCTCCTCCACAGTCTCTAAACCATACAACATCTCTGGTCTCACCACCATGAGACCTGTCCTGTCGTTCATGCTGATGCTCTTTAATCACACATCACTTCTGACTCTTTACTCGACCCGTTCTGACCTGCTTGCATGCACTTCTTCACAACTTTTCCACACTCTCCATTGCTCTGGACTGTTGACCCAAAGTACTTAAATCTTCCACCTTTATCTCTGCTCCCTGTAACCTCACCGTTCCTCTTGGGTTCCTCTCATTCACACACATACTCTGCCTTGCTATGACTGACCTCCATTCCTCCTCTTTCCAGGGAATACCTCCACCTCATCTGTCACTCTGTCCATCACCACAGCAAACATTAAGAGGCTCAGAGTCGATCCCTGATGCAGTCCCACCTCCACCTGGAACCCCTCTGTCACACCTACATCTCACCTCACCTCTCTCTTTCAGCTCCCAAACATGCCCCCCCACCCCACTCTAACATCCTTCTCTGCTACTCCAGACCTCCTCATACACTACCACAGCTCCTCCCTAGACACCTTGTCATGATTTCTGAACTTCTACAAAGACCCATCTCCTTCTCCGTACCCATCTCCCCAATCACAGTAGTTGTCCAATCATCTGGAAGAACCTCCTGATCACTCCTGTCTCAACTGGTCTGAAAACCACACACTTCCTTTTTATCCTCTGCTCTGTCATTGTTCTCTTCATCTTCACTTCCAGGGTCATCCTCCACACCACCACTCTCCGCTTCTGGTTGAACTCCCACCAACTACTATTTTATCATCACTAATCTCCTTCAGGTTACGTCATCTACTCCAGATGTAGTCCACCTGAGGTATCCTACCTCCACTCCTCTCCACCCTTTTTGTAGAGTATACCACCGTCTGTCCATCTATCTGGCATTGTTTGAACAAGAGACAGCACAAATTAAGTTTAAAACATGGATAAACTTAATTAACATGAGGCGATTTTATTTTGAAAAGCTCTCGCCCGAACTCCCCGTTGTTTACCGTGGGTTTGACTTCCGAGCAGTTCGGAGTTTTTTGGTGAACATCAGGCGGACTGAGGACGGTGCGGAGGCTGCTGGAAGGTAAAAGTCACCTTTGCGGTCCCCAGCAGCACACAGACGCGCTGATACAGAGAACCCGGAGTGATAAGACGATCCGCGGCGAGTCGGTCCACACCGGAAACGCCTCAGCGACGAAGCGGGGCGACGGTTCCCTCCGGAGAGGAGCAGACATGAAGACTTCAGAGTCAACCGTCTCCATCTGGTAACGGACAAATGTGCTCCTGGATTTAAATGTGCCTCAAGTCTGAACCGAGGAGCCAAATTCTGTTATTGGAGGTGAGTTTAGACCTTTACCGTGTTTAAGGGCTCTTTGTTTCGGATGTTTCAGGTGGAAGAATTCAGGTGTTTTTGCGCTAAAACTGGACTTTTAACAATTTAACAGCTGTTTACCTGGATAATGCGGCTTCCTAAGATCTCATCTAGACACGTTGTTTACAACATTGTCCTGTAAAACCGAACCAAACCCGTAAGTGAAAAGAATCTCCGTCATCACAAATTCAGAATGCAGATGAAAAGTGTTTCGGGTTTGTTTTTCCTTTTTTGGTTTTCTTTGGCTTTTCTGGGCTTCCAGCACATAGAAACGGAGGATTCTGCTGACATAGTGTTTAAATGAAGAATTATATTGACTTAATGGATTTTTCTCAATTTTAACTTTTCTCTTTATTATTTTTATTTTCACACATTAAAATTGGCATTTCTTTTAACTGGAGTATGGTGGCCCAGAGGGACAAAATATTAAGAAACCTAAAAACAACAAAGAAACTTCTCTGAAGTGTGTGTGTGTGTGTGTGTGTGTGTGTGCGTGTGTGCGTGTGTGTGTGTGTGTGTGTGTGTGTGTGTGTGTGTGTGTGTGTGTGTGTGTGTGTGTGTGTGTGTGTGTGTGTGTGTGTGTGTGTGTGTGTGTGTGTGTGTGTGTGTGTTTATAATATGCTTGTATAATTTCATTCTTGGGGACTTCCATATTTACATAAATAAAACCACACTGTGTATAAAATCAGCTGGTTCTGATGTTTAACACAAAAGACGTCAGAAAACAATAACTCACAAAACCAATGGTGCACCAAAAAGAGGATTTTTGGAACATTGGGACTTTTGTTTAGACTCATTAAAACCTGTTTTTCCTTTCTTATTTGTACATTGTTAACATCAGGAATAACGCGATCCAGAGGGAAACGGAAAGCAAATTGTCAGCCAAAACATAGCTGACATATGCGGTGGCACAGAGAGCCAAAAATATGAAATGACAGAAAAATCCACCGCAGTTAGAGAAAAAAACTTTCTCTGAAATGTGGGCATGGTGTTTTTTTTTTTTTTGGTTTGCGTGTATTTGACACACTGGGGCTCCTGTATAGGTTCAATTAAAATGAAACAGTTGAACACTTGAGTTGTTTTTAACTCATTAAAAGTGTAAAGGTTGAATACTTTTGTTACCTTAAGAAGAAAAAAAACAAGACTTTTCGTTCCTAGACTCTCGGGGCCCAGAAGGCTTAAACACAACAACTTGTCAGAAATTCCGACGCCTCACAAAACCAACAATGCTCCTAAGTTTCAGAAAGCCAATGTCTCCGAAGTGGCCTTTTGCTTTGTTACTTTTGTTTTGAAACATGTCCCTGTTTTTGTCGCGATGGGACTTCCGTACAACTCCGCGAAACCTGGGATTTTCCACAGACTGAATACAAACAGGTGATTCTGTTGTGTAATGCTGTTAAGCTGTAAAACTTGTGACCTTCCTCTGAATCAGTGTGAAAGTTGAGCAGCTGCTTTGTTGAAGCGTCCGTTTGTGATCAGACCTAATCGGAGCTAAAGTTTGTTCCATTCTTCATCATCTGTCGCTCAAAGCCAACGGTGAAGCGAAGGCACGCTGACAGTGGAAGTGTTTCTGCACATGAAAGTGAAATGTTCCTTCAATGGAGGCGGCACTTTGTTGTCTGTTCGGTCTGACTGGAAATTCAGGATTGTCCCCGAATAATCACAGAGGAAGAGGAGGAGGACGGGGGGGATTTCCCTCCACTGAGCTCAATATGACTCCATCAGGCTGATTAACCCTATTTGTTGTCTACAGGAAAATCCCTGAAGGAGGAGGAAGCCAACGGCCTCCACCTGCAGTCTGCTCAGTATTCTTCATCTTCATCATCGTCGTCGTCTTCGCCCTCCTCATCGACAGCGTTTCTCCCGAGTCATGGCGGGAGCTCTGAGGTAGGTGAAGAAGCTCCAGAGACCATTTGAGGATGGATGGCGTGTTTGCAGCAGTGTTTCAAACTGGACTGTAATCATGCAGCGGTGCAGATCCTCCACATCTGTGACCTTTCACTCACTCAAAACATCTGGAGCACCATGAAAGGAAAGATGGGACAAAGACAACCCAGAACTGTCCTATCAGACCAAAGTGGGACGGCGTTCCTCTCCTAGAACTCCATCAGCTGTTCCCTTGGTTCCGCAGTCCTGTGCAGTCGTCATCTTCGTTGCAGTGAAACATGTTCATGCAGCAGCTGGGGGCTGCGTTGGAAGCTGTGTGTAGTTTTAGTGATGATGTGTGCCGAGCGGTTGCTGCAGGTGGGATGGGTGGGTCGCAGGTTTGTTTGCTCTAAATCTAGGAGATCCTCGGACACATCTTGTGGTCTTTACTGAGACCGGAAAGGAGGCTGGAGATGCAGCAAATCAAACCTGGGACAGCCTAATTAGGACTGAAGCCTCCATACACGAGGCACCTGCTCAACCAGGAGATTCCTCCGGAATCAGCAGGACTCTCTAGAACTCTGGAGCTCCATGGGAGGAAGTTCAGCTGTGGAACCGCAGGTTTAGATCCAGAACCTGGTGGTCTGTAGAGAAATCGCAGGTCTGGATCCAGAGCCTGGTGGTCCATAGAGGAACTGCAGGTCTGGATCCAGAGCCTGGTGGTCCGTAGAGGAACCGCAGGTCTGGATCCAGAGCCTGGTGGTCCGTAGAGGAACCGCAGGTCTGGATCCAGAGCCTGGTGGTCCGTAGAGGAACCGCAGGTCTGGATCCAGATTCTGGTGGTCCGTAGAGGAACCGCAGGTCTGAATCCAGAACCTGGTGGTCAGTAGAGGAACCGCAGGTCTGGATCCATACCCAAGTAAAGCCAGATGACAGGTAAACAGCAGTTTTGTCTGACGTAGCATGTCAGGATTGACTAATCTGGTTGAAGAAAGGTTGGCTAAGTCGGCTTATCTTCATGGTTCTCCCTCTGGAGCGGCTGTTTGTGTTGTGATGTCACGACGTTGGTCCTTCGCTCAGCAGTAGTCATGTCAGGCTTTACCATGGTGACATGTTTGAGCCATCAGACGCCGCCGGCTTCACAGAAACAGCCAGAGAAACCACCTCTGTGGATTCCTCCAGACTTCCCCATCAGGTTTCCTTTACTCGTACTTCACCGACCCTGGTCGTATGTAGATCAGGGCCTCCTGCGCTGCCCTTTGATTGGCTGGTGTCGTCAGAGGGGGCTGTCCCACTACGGGAGGGGAACGTTTTGATCAGATCAGATCTGAGTCAAACCACGGTGAGTGTTTCTGTGAGTGAGGGCTGACAGGAAGTCAGAGAACAAACCAGCAAACCAACGCCACAAAGTGAGCAGAGAGGAAGTAAGGCAGCGTGGTGGAGGTCTGAGACGATCCGAGCTCGTCTGCTGCAGGTCTGTTTGTCTTCCCATTTATGTCTTCAGTCTCCTGTTCTGACAGTTAACATGTTGATCTTTGGGACTTGATCGTTCCTAACTCGTAGCAGCATCCCAGGGTCAGGGTTGGGGTAGCGGGTTAGGAAATCGTAATTTGTTTTAGACTTTTTGCAACTGGAACAGGGTCTACTTGGTTTTAAAGATGTTCCAAGTTCAGACCTCCAAAAACAGACCTCCGATCACAACGGCTTGGGGCGCGGGGTTTATGTGATGACTCATACAGGAGCGTCCAGGAGCCACGAGTCAAAACCACCAAGATGGCTGCAGAATTGCAGGTTTTCACACGTTTTCACTGTCAAACCAGCGTTCCTGCAGCGTTCCTGCCGCGTTCCTGCCGCGTTCCTGCAGCGTTCCTGCCGCGTTCCTGCCGCGTTCCTGCCGCGTTCCTGCCGCGTTCCTGCCGCGTTCCTGCAGCGTTCCTGCAGCGTTCCTGCAGCATTCCTGCAGCGTTCCTGCAGCGTTCCTGCCGCGTTCCTGCCGCGTTCCTGCCGCGTTCCTGCCGCGTTCCTGCAGCGTTCCTGCTGGTTCCTGCTCCGCTGCAGACGTTCTGGTTGCCTGTAGTTGATACCAGTCTGGTTGTGGCTCCGCCTGTGTCACATGATTCCTCTCTGATTGGTTGTATGCTTATCCAGCGGCGTGCAGACAGTTCTTCTGCATCTGTTGGTGCTGCCCCCCGGAAAGTCCAGTCAGAGGAATGGTGAATGGTGCAGGTTCTTGAGATGTTTATCGTTCCTCTGTTTTCCCGAACAGAGCTGCGGGAAGTGATCTGCTGTCTCAAAGTGACGTCCTTGTTTGCTTTCTGATGACTCACGAACCAGCTAGTAGCATGAGCGGAGTTGGTACGTTTCCCGGCTGATGTAGTTCGGATCAGAGCCAACACGTCAGCTGTGTTTACTTGTGTCGTTGCTGTGGAAACTTTCGGGATTCATATCAGATATTAGCCTGACGTCTTCTGATTAGCGGGATCAGTTAACCCAGAATGGCGCCGTTCCGTGGAATGATGTCATCGCATCAGTTGCACGTACAGCCACGGTGGAGTTTACGTGTTACAGTCTTAGAAAAAAGTGAATGATTTTGTACCACGCCAGGGGAGTTTATTTCAAGGATTACATGTATATCTCTTTAATGATTGATTGACAGTCGGCTCGGCCAATGGCTAGCCGATATGACATCCTCATCCATAACTGTCATGCTACCAAACTTACCAGAGCAACCACCCGTGTGTCTTATTGGTTAAACGGTTCATCCCGCTGGAAACGTCTGGCAGCAGCTCTGCAGATGTTGTGGCTGAAGAAGCTGGGAGCAAACTAACTTTGATCTGCTCTAATTCATCCCAGCGGTGTTCTATGGGGTTGAGGTCAGGACTCTGTGCAGGGCAGTCAGGTTCATCCACACCAGACTCTGTCATCCAGGACTTTATAGACCTGCTTTCTGCACTGATGCACAGTCATGTTGGAATAGGAAGGAGCCAGCTCCAAACTGTTCCCACAACGTTGGGAGCATGGAATTGTCCAAAAGTTCTTGTTATGCTGAAACATTCAGAGTTCCTGTCACTGGAACTAAGGGGTCAAGTCCAGCTCCTGAAGAACGACCCCACACCATAATCCCCCTCCACCAAACTTTACACTCAGCACATTGTAGTCAGACAAGTACCGTTGTCCTGGCAACCACCAAACCCAGACTGGTCCATCAGATTGCCAGATGGAGAAGCGCCATTAGTTACTCCAGAAAAGGCATCATCGCTGCTCCAAAGTCCAGTGGTGGCCTGATTTGCACCACAGGATCCAACACTTTGCATTACACTTGGTGATGTTTGACTTGGATGCAGCTGCTCGGCCATGGAAACCCATTCATGAAGCTCTCTGCACACTGTTCTTTAGTTAATCTGAAGGCCACATGAAGCTTGGAGGTCTGTAGCGACTGACTCTGCAGGAAGATGCTGACCTCTTCACACTATGAGGCTCAGCATCCGCTGACCCGCTCCATCAGTTCACGTGGCCTACCACTTCATGTCTGAGGTGCTGTCATTCCCAAACATTTCCACGTCCTTATAATACAGCTGACAGTTGACTGTGGAATATTTAGGAGTGAGGAAATGTCTCGACTGGATTTGTTGAACAGGTGGCATCCTATCACAGCTCCACGCTGGACTTCACTGAGCTCCTGGAGCGACTCATTCTTTCACAACTAGTTGTAAACAGTCTGCATGACTAGCTGTTTGATTTTATACACCTTTTATTTGTTGTTTGTGTTTCAAATATATTTTTATGCATTTACGTGTTTTATTCAGTATGTCAGTTTTCAGTCTCAGTATTTTCTCTTTTTTGTATTTCTTACTTCTTACTGTTTTTGTCATTTTAGCCTCAGATTCCTGTACTTTGCAGCGGTTCTGTATGATTCCAGTTCGTTGCCATAAGAGCAGCAGACAATGTCAGCATCAGTAGCCCTGCCCCTTCCTGCTGCTCTGGGATTCTGGGGGTTTTCCTCTGTTGGCCACTTCCAGGAAGTGACTGAAAACAGGCACAGGGGGAGGGGTGAGAGAGAGAGTGGGAGGTGTTGAGTGTGAAGCTCGCTCGTCCCGCAGCTGTCTGATTGGTCGGTCGTTTGTTTTTGTTGAGCTTTTAGGCTTCTGCTTCTGCAGTCAGGTCAGATGACAGTTGTGTTTGCTGCACACGCAAGCACGCACGCACGCACACGCGCGCGCACGCACACACACACCGGCCTGTGTTTAAGCTGTTTCTGATCTGTGTGTGTGTGTGTGTGTGTCTGTGTGTGTTTCCAGGATGACTGAAGCTCAGTTCATCAACTACGACAACGATGTGAGTTCTTCTCTTTTATTAACACTTTGATGTCATTATTTACTCTTTTATTTGTTGTAAATGCATTGTTAATTTAGCATGGTATTTCTTTCTTAATTATAATCTTTATACCTTCTTTTAAATATTTTACACTTTTCTTTAATAATTTTTTAATTATTCAATTTTTTTTGTTTTATTTAACTCTGACATTATTTTTATTCCTACTTGTCTTTTATTGTTTTATTTTTATTATTATAATTTCATTTATGATTACTGCTATTATTATTATTATTATTATTATATTTAATGTATTATTATATTTGAGTTTTAAAAATGTAATATTTAAATATCTTTAAAGACCTTTAACGTTTCTGCTTAGTTTCACTTGAACAGACAAAAACAACCAGCTGGTTTCTCTCGTTCCTCCTCTGCTGCTTAAAATAAATCTGAAGTCACAGATAATTAATGTGTTAAAAATAAAAATGTAAGCTTTCAAACCGGAAACGTTAAAATTAAGTTTTTGTCCATGGAAATTACATGATGAACAACACGACAAACCAAATCGGATCCTAAAAGTTTCCTTGATTCCTTTAATCTCCACATACTCAGCTGAGGTCATGAGCGGGGTTTTCCTCTGAGCTGGTTTCGTCATCGGCGTGCAGATGAATCACACATCTGCTGCCAGATGAGCGCTCGTCAGATCTGCATCAAATTTTAAATTTAACATTTAACTGAATGATTTAGGCTGTAATTTAGTGAAATCACTAAAATATCAGACATGAGCTGAACCGAAGCTGTGAACGCTTCAACGAAGCAGGGAAACGTCGGAGACGGCGTGGGAACTTTGAAGTTGGTTCTCTGAACCCCTGCAGAGTTCCTACGGGTACGTCAACACGTCCAGGAACTCTGTGCAGCTCCCCGAGTTTAAAAAAACATCGATAGAAGCAGAAGAGTTCCAGGCTCTGAGCTGCGAGTACCTCAACATGTTTAATACCACAAACACCGATGGTTATTGATGGAGATTGATATCGATTGGTTATCAATGACTCCCATGGTCTCTGTTTGTCTGCAGCTGCAGCTCAACTTCATGCCATTCGACTACATTCCTCCAGTGGAGGTAAAGATGGAGCCGTACATACCTGAGACAGGTGAGCACTCACACAGACACGATGATGTCAGGGCGACACGGCAGGAAGTTAGGGCGAGAAGTCCTCCAGCCCACCAGCTGAAGGTCATCAGACACCCGCGTTGAGCTCAGGAAAGCAGGATGAGAAGCAATGGAGCAGATGCCGATGCCGTTACATTTGGCAGAATCTGCGAGTGTTTCGGTTGCTCGTTTCAGAATCAGAACCGCACTGAGGGAAACTCTGCTCCGTCTTATGTGAGACGGATCCAGCGACCTCAGAAAGTCCTCACAACCTAGAAGACACAGGACTTCGTAAAAGCCACTTCTAAACAACTACATCACACATATATGACCCTGTTTCTGAGCCTGTAGTTTAATGTAAGATGATCATTTCTCTTTTAAACATTGTAGATAAAGGAGAATATGGCCCCTTTGAAACAGATGAGCAGGACCTCCTCTAAGAAGATCAAACGTAGAGCTGCAGATCAGTCAGAGCCTCTGCTGAACGATCTTCAGACTGTCACCGGGCTCCTTCCTGGAAGCATTTACCACCTCTTGCTTTGCAGCTGTGGTTTTTCTTCATTCGCTGTCAGAGTTGCTGCAGCAGACCTCGATGTAGATTCGGTTGAAGTCTCCTTCTGTTTCCAGAAACCTCTGAGCTGCAGCTTCCTAAACATCGTCTGATTCTGAACAAGCGCTGCTCACCTGCCAGACCACTGAACCGTGCAGTATCTCCTCATCGTTTTTGGGTATTTTTCAGTATTTTGGGGGATACTCTACATTATAATTTTAAGGTGGCAGGATTTTAAGATGTAACAGACATGTTGCATCATAATGTCACTGGTAATGCTGTCCATCAGTGATGTGGTACCCATGGGGACGTCCCCAATACTCCTAAAACTCCTAAAACTGGTCATTTATACCTGGAAACGGGAGCGGAGACATTTCTCTGAAGAACCCGCACCTGGGAACCTGGAGCTGCACTTTCCAGAACTCACTGAGGGGAAAACCACGTCTACACCTCTAAAAGCTCAAATGTCCTGAACCTGGAGAAATAGTGAAAGTGGATGGTGACATTCAGAAAGTGTTAGTCACCGTTGATGATTGAATTCAGACGTTTGTTGTGAGGTTATTTGTCCCCGGTGTTGATTTCACCTGCGTTTCTGTTTCAGCTCATGGACCTTACATTCAAATCATAGAAGAGCCCAAACAGGTGAGTCAAGTCATCCACGTTCTGACCTTGTCCTTTGTTAGGAAATGTGCTTGTTTAGTTTTCTATCATTTTACTTCTTATAAAACCGTAAAAGTCAGGACTGCATTGGTGGTGTGTTGATAAGATAATACTTATTCTCAACATTTACTCTAAATCTCTTTGTTATCTACTCATTCTGAATCTTTAATAGTAGTTAAGCTAAAGCTGCTCTCAAACGACCAAACCACAGCATCATAGAGGAAGCAGGATGTTGTTTCTGGCTAATAAGTCGCAACAAAGATGAAAACAAAACGTTTTACAGGTTAAAGCATATCTCGGACATCTGGGACATTATTGGAGGCATTCCCCAGGGTTCAGTATCAGACCCACTGTGGTTTCACTTTTCATTTCTAGAGCGAACCCATAATCAGCTGAGAAAGATGACAAAACACTGGAATATTCTGTAAGTAACATGAGAAAAATAAAAAGTGTAAAGACCATAAAATAGGAAGAATTTAATCTTAGAGTAAAAATACATGAAATCCCAGTTAAATCAGCTATAATGTTTTAAATGTGTCTAATATATAGTCTTAAAACATTAAGGAAATGCTTCAGGCACTTCAGAAAATGACTAAAATCTACACAACTCCTTTTTTACTTATTTTATTTTACTTCCTTAAACAAATGGTTAGATAAAGAAAACTGAAACTGTTAATATTACAGTAAACTGGTGGTTATGTAATGTATAAAAGTGATATTGTAGTGATGTTGTAGTGATGGCGTAAATCTCAGTACTGGGAACTATCTGGAACGGTTTAGCAGCGTTTAGCAGAACAAACAAGTGAGAGCAATGAAGACGCTGGTCTGCAGCCGTTTACGGATGAAGAGCAAACAGCTCGGCTGGGATTTCCCTCTGCAGGCCCATGCACATGCAGCTTCCTGTTCTCCAGGATTTTCTAGCAGTCATTTACCAGCCCAGTCCTGCTGCTGGGAGTCATGTGACCCACAGTCTGGCTGCTGATTGGTCTGTCAAGACAAGAACCAAGATGAACAAACCTGAAATATTAAATGCTAAATACTGGCAAGGTGGAAACACGGCGGCAGATGTTCACAACTCAGAGCAGACGGAGACTTTTAATCACAAGAAAAATTTAAAGAGCTTTGAGTGTCTGATCATTTATTAGTTTCTGCTCTCACGTTTATCTGGGGAAACACAGGCTGAAGGTGCCAAAGTCCACCACATCAACAACAGGAGTTATTAGGGCAGGAGGTGCGGCATGCTGGAAAACACCAGACACTCTCTGTTCAGAGTCCTGAACTGACTGCGAAATGATTTAATGAGCTGTCAAGCCTCTCTGTGGGCCTTCTGGGTCAACCAATCACAGCACCAGCTGTTTGTTTGAAGGTCCTTAGAAAACACCTCCGTTCCCGTCTTCATGTGACCGTCATGATTTTGATCATCAGAAGCAGCTGATGAGTAAAAACACCGCTCACCTCTCCACATGTTTGTTCCTCTTTGTCTTGTTGAAAACTCCCCAAACGTCAGTCAAAGATAATCTGATAAAAGTTCAGAAGCTGGAACTTGGACCATGGCTAACTGGTTTGGTGGCGAGTGCAGACCTTTACTGTTTTTCTGAGGTTTTAAAGGTTTTAAGCTCTCCACCCTGATGGAGTACGTGAAACGACCAGCAGACGTTCACGTGTCGAGCACTTTGTCAGATTTCTGCACAGTAAAACAGCTTCTGTTTGTGTGTTTGTGCGAACAGAGGGGCTTTCGCTTCCGGTATGAGTGCGAGGGTCCATCGCACGGCGGGCTCCCAGGGGCCTCCAGCGAGAAGAACAGGAGAACCTACCCAACCGTGAAGGTCGGTAACAACAACAGCAGCGACGTGGTCTTCTGCTGCAGCTGAGTTTCTTCTCAAACTAGAACCTGTTTACAGAGTGGCGTTGAGCTCTCAGGACATCTGGTCACCGGTGGGCGGGGCTTGCCAGAGTCCTGAATGAATGGAAGTCAATGGAGCTCTAGCTCTGTCCACTAGAGTGTTTATTTCAATTTTCATTGTGTTTTCACTCAAGAGGGTCGACACAACGTGCTGCACATCCACAAATAATCTGGCATCCCGTGGAGGGTTTTAGCCACGCTGCGGTCAGAGCGCAGAAGAGCACCGCAAGAACCAGAACAAAAGCAGCTTCACAGCTGAAGTTTCTTAACAAAACCTGGAGCTCAGGTAGCCTACGGAGCTTGACAGGAACCACCAACAGAAACCCGCTTTGACAAAACCGCTTTTTAAATCAGCGCGGAAACTTTCAGCCTCCATTTACTGTGATACAAACACGCCAAAATAATAAAACAAACATAGGTGGCCTTATATATATATATAGCCAATGAAACGTCAGAAGGGCTTTTTAACTAACTTTAAGGTGAAGCAGTTACGCAGTGCTGCTAAACATTTATGTTGAAGTAAGTTTATAACTCAGGAAGATGCATGACGATGATGCTGATGATGCTGATGATGTAGACGATGATAATGGGGATGATGATGACTGAGTTTTTCCTTACTCTTCCATGGATGGAAATAAACCACACAAGAGACAGTAAGCCTTTTTCAGCCTGTGAAGAGGGAGAGCTGATGCACCTGTCTACACAGACGTATATCCAAGCAGCTCCGCCTTCCCGTTGTAGCAGCCTGTTTCTATCACACTTGAAACGGGCCATGACAAGTTCTAAGCAATAATTAGATCATTATATTACAATAGACATTCAGTTCTTTGGGCGTGTTTAAGGCAATCATGTGATAAACCAATCATGGCATGTGGCAATCATGTGATAAACCAATCATGGCATGTGGCAATCATGTGATAAAATGATTTCAGTATTCTAACAATGATGCTGATGAGGATGGTGATGATGATAATGAGGATGATGTTGCTGATGATGATGATGATGATGATGAGGATGTTACGCTGATGAGGATGATGATGTGCGTCTCAGGTCAACAACTATGTGGGACAGGCCCGGGTGGAAGTGCAGCTGGTGACCCACACTGATCCCCCCCGTGTCCACGCCCACAGTCTGGTGGGGCGTCACTGCACTGAGAGCGGCACCTGCGTGGTGGACGTCGGCCCCAATGACCTCACAGCCTCGTCAGTATCCAATCACATCACCGCACCTTCACCCGAACCCTGAGATGTTTGAATTAGCAGGACACACTGGTTGAAGTTCCAGAGAGGAAGTCAGGGTTTACTTTTAGATCAGCGCACAAGTGACGTTTCCAGATAAAAGCAATAACTTTATACTAGAAAACTGCAACAAAAATGCAAAGTATAAAAGTGGCTCAGCTTCATTTATTGACAGTAAATGAGATAAAATGATGCAACTTCCTGAGCATGAAAGTACAGACGATGTTAAAAGTGAGACTAAAGCTGAATTAGTTTCTAACAAAGGTGAGGCGCTGCTCTTCTCTGATGATGTCACTTCCTGTAGGTTCAGTAACCTGGGAATCCTCCATGTGACCAAGAAAGGTGTGGTGGAGGTTCTGATCCGGAGGCTGCGAGAGGAGAGGAAGAGACAGAAGGGAACACACGCACACCTGACAGGTAAACACACCTGTACGTAGAGCCACACCTCCAGACCCTCCAACGCTCATCAATCAAAGAACAGACGCTGACGCTGTGGTGCTCTGCAGACGCCGAGGAGACGTCCATCATGAAGGAAGCCAAGGAGCTGGGGAAGACCATGGACCTGAACATCGTCAGGCTCAAGTTCACCGCCTACCTGGAGGACAGCAACGGCAGCTTCACCAGAGCGCTGAAGCCCGTCGTGTCCAACCCCATCTACGACAGCAGTGAGTCCCCTTTATTCGAGGCTTGTGACGACCGGTCGGCACACATAAAAACTAGTTTTCAATGCAAGTTAAGACAAATGTTGCTTTAAAAAAAATGTCAAACTGTGATCTTAGTGTATTACCTTTTACAGGAACATGACCATATTTGGTAACATCAGTAGAATCGCCGTCAATACAATAGAGGTCTTCTGGTATTCGGCAAATAACCCTCTAAGTATTTTATTGACCGAAGTCCTCCAGGTCCTCATGCTGTTCCGACTGAATGTCTGTAGTCCAACAACAGGTTAATGGACTACAGAGTTTACTTGTTTGTCTCAGAATCTGATTGGATGAGTGATGGAGCAGGTGTTAACTCAGAAATGTCACCTTCGCCTGCAGAGTCTCCAAATGCCTCCAACCTGAAGATCTCCAGGATGGATAAGACGTGTGGCTCCGTGCTTGGAGGAGACGAGATCTTCCTGCTCTGTGACAAAGTTCAGAAAGGTGAGAACCAGTTTGTTGAAACGATGATGGAGGTCACGTTTCTGTGGTCGGGTCAGGAGGTGGACACATGTCCCATGATGCCTCTGTGCTGCGCTCTTTAGATGACATTGAGATCCGTTTCTACGAGGAAGACGAGGAGGGAGGCTGGGAGGCGTTCGGGGACTTCTCACCCACCGACGTGCACAAACAGGTGCGTGTGTGTGCTTGCTGGGAACTACCTTTAGGTGAAACATCTAGTTCACCAGGCAGAAGCAGACCTCAGCTTCTGAAACAGGAAGCGGTCAGCCTCCTAAATTCAGTTTGTAAATGTTTGTATTTGGAAATCAACAAATGAAGTCGACTTTCTATCACCTGTAGAATGAAAAGGCTCTAAAACGTTTGTATGTCGATGGTCATTAACAGACTTTAAAGTTACGTGACCTCATGGATGAACACATTTGTGTTTAGAAAACTGTCAACTTAATATCACAGTCATGAGGGGGATGGTTTAACATATGTTTTTGAAGACTTTTTTTAAAAACCTTTCAATGACACGTCATCATTCAACGCTCCCACCGCTCTCCTCAGTACGCCATCGTGTTCAAAACGCCGGCCTATCACAGCTCAGAGATCGAGCGGCCCGTCACCGTCTTCCTGCAGCTGAGGAGGAAGAAGGCCGGCGACAGCAGCGACCCCAAACAGTTCACCTACATTCCCCATGTTCAAGGTGAGTCACGTCACACACCTGAGCACGCACACGACTCGGAGACGGTCACGTGATCGCCACGCCGCAGCAGCGTCAACAAGCCTTAAACCTCCCATCTTTTGTTCCGTCCTGCTCTCGTCCAGACAAAGAGGAGGTGCTGAGGAAAAAGCAGAAGCCGCTGCCTCACTATGAAAACTGGAGAGGAGGAGGAGGAGGAAGAGGGGGAGGAGCCGGGGGATTTGGAGGAGGAGCAGGAGGAGGAGCTGCCACAGGAGGAGCAGGAGGAGGTACGGACCAGGGAAGAAGGGAAGGAAACGGATTTGGAAGAGGAGGATTGATCTGCATCCAAGAGAAACCAGTTAACCTGGTTAACGCAGTAAACTACATGTCCAGTTCAAGCTGAAACCGCAGCTGTCGTCTCTCTGCAGGATTCCAGTTCCACCAGCAGATGAATGGAGCTGGGGGAGGGGGCGGAGCTTTCTTCGCAGCTGGGTTCACGGGCTTCACTGGAGGAGGGGCCCAGATGTCAAGCTCCACCCCTCAGAGTGAAGGACAGGGGGGCTCAACGGTGCAGAAGCTGCTTCAAATCGGTAGGACTGCAAAGAGGCGGAGCCACAGTCATTCAGACATGGTTGGCGTCCACAGATCTGACGTTGACCCGCTCTGTGTTGCATTTGCAGCTGCCACTCTCAGCAGCCGAGCATCTCAGAGCGCCCAGCAGACTGCCAGTGCCCTCCTGCAATACTGCAGCACCGGCGACGTCCGTGTCCTCCTCGCCATCCAGAGACACCTGTGCAGCATCCAGGACGGGAACGGAGACACGTACGTAACCGAGTTAAAAGTTGTACTTTCAAAAGTGAGCAGAATGAAGTGTTTACTCTGAACATCAGAAGAGCAGCTCTCAGTTTAACCTGGTGTGGATCCAACCTGAGCCAACAGGTGTTAATGGTTGTGGGCGTTTTCCTCTCAGGCCGCTCCACCTGTCAGTCATCCACCAGCAGACAGGCGTGACGCAGCAGCTGGTCCACACTCTCCTCAGCAGTCAGCAGCAGAGCGTCCTGAACACCCCCAACCACCTGCAGCAGGTGAGCCTCACCCCCTTCCAGGTCATCATGATGCAGCTGAGGAGACTGACCCCCCCATCCCCTCTCTCTCTGTAGACCCCCCTCCACCTGGCAGTGATCACCCGGCAGTCGAAGGCGGTGGAGCTGCTGCTGAGGGCGGGGGCCGACCCCAGCCTGTTGGACAGAGACGGACGCAGCCCCTTGCACCTGGCGGCGCTGGCCGGAGACAGCTCTATGATCCGCCTCCTGCTGGCCCACCTGGGGGAGCACCACACCCACCTGGTGAACATGCCGGACTACCACGGTGAGACACCGTTCAGAATCGCCGCGACTGCTGGAACGAGAAGTTGGGCTGAAAGCTGAAATACACGTGTGCGTGTCACAGGTCTGCAGCCGCTGCATCTGGCTGTGAGGAGGGATGGCGAGCGCTGCCTTCGCCTCCTGGTGGAGGGCGGGGCCAAGATAAACGCCCCCGAGCAGAAGAGTGGTAACGCAGCACTGCACCTCGCCGTCAGAGAAAACCTGTTCAAGGTGGCCTGCACGCTCATCACCGAGGTAACGCACACAGACAGACGGGGGCGGGGCCTCACTCAGTTAACAGCACCGTCCCAACACACACCTGTCTGTGTGTCTGTCTTCTGCAGCTGAAGGCGGACGTCAACGCCTGCACGTTTGGAGGAAACACGCCGCTCCACCTTGCTGCCAGTCTGGGCTCGCCAACGCTCTGCTCCATGCTGGTCGCTGCAGGTCAGACGCTAACACACGCAGCTACCCCACACTGCATGAGAGGAGCTGGACACGCCAGACCTGAATCTGGGCCCTAGTGGTCGGATGCAGACCTGCAGGTCCTCTACCAGTCAGGATCCAGACCTGGATCTGGGCCCTAGTGGTCGGTAGAGGATCCGGTCTGGATCCAGACCTGGATCTGGCTCCTAGTGGTCGGTAGAGGATCCGGTCTGGATCCAGACCTGGATCTGGGCCCTAGTGGTCGGATCCAGACCTGCAGGTCCTGGTTGATGTTGGATGTAGCCTGTCGGATTAATCGTAGGATGTTCCACAGGAGCCGATAAGAACATGGAGAACGATGAGCCGCTCTTCTTCAGCTCCTCATCAGATGAAGAACAGGAGCAAGACGAGCCAATCAGAGACGACGTCACACAGCGAGAGCCCACCTCACAGCCAATCAACATACGGAAGAGACCTGCAGGAGGACACACAGCGCTGGACCTCGCTACCTGCCAGAAGGTAACGCGTGGCCCTTCAAAATAAAAGATCTGGCGCTCCTGTTTGCACCAGAACATGTTTCATCTTAGGGGTTTTGTTTGCGGTGGTGTTATAGTGGAGTAGGTGGTTCTTGGACATGGATTTTCCTCAGGGCTGCCCCAAAAGGAAAAATGGTTTTGAAAAGAGCAGCTGTTCAGTCTAAACCCGTCAGACATTTGTGAGATCTGAACATTGCTGATGCTCAGTTTGTCTCCTCGCCTCATCTCCTTGTCTCCTTGCTTCCTCCCTCAGGTGAGGAACCTGCTGAACTGCAGTCAGAGTCACAGTTCAAATCGTCCCAGCAGTAAGAAGATCAAATCCAGCAGCAGCGAAGGTTCGTTCCTGTCCAACACAAACAGCTTCATGTTGATGTGTGAGGTCAGCGTGCACGTTCAGTACTGCAGCTGTCTCAAGGCCCGCCCACAGGAGCGTGCACGCTGACGTGACCTACAGTGAGACGAGCTCTCTGACGACCAGCCTTCTCCACCTTCTCCACCTTCTCCCACCAGACGACCTCTGGTGGGAGAAGGTGGTATTACAGGCCTTGATCTTCATCCTTCATGTGATCACTAGTGTCATTAGTTTCTCAGAGAAAAATTAAACGGGTTATAGAACCAGAGAAAGTCATAAAGGGGGAGGAGAGCTACTTTGTAGGTCAGCAGAGGTCACAGTGCTGACTGCGACATGCTGGGCTACAGCTGACTACAGGAAGTGACATCACGAATAGTCTGATATGAAGTTGAACGTGCTGCAGATGCTGAGACGTCGCCGCTCGATGAGGACACGCTTTCACGGCTGGTGGAGGTGCTGAGCGTCGGAGACGTCCCCTGGATGAAGCTGGCCGAGAAGCTGGGCATGATGACGCTGACCCACCTGTACCAGGACAGCCCCACCCCCTGCCAGCACCTGCTGCAGCACTACAAGGTAACGACACGCTGGATGTGCTGAAATGTCCCATGTTTCCATTCCCACTAGAATTACACAGATCCTAAACATAGCAAATAAACCCTGACATACAGGGTGGAGTCAGTCAGAAGTCCTTCAACATCATCTCAAGGTGCTTGATTGATTAATCAGTAAACACGTTTTAAATGGCAGTCATACCAGGAGGTTCCAGAAACATCACATTCATCTGCTAAGTGGTCCTCCAAACTCCATCTACCTCCACGTGGGCTAGGCCTTAGACCACATTCAGTTCAGAAAGGAGCATCCTTCAAGTGTCTGTTGCCATGGCAACGACATCGCTGTTTGGTTAGAAAGGTAATTCATTCAACAGTGAGCGGGGAGCAGGGGCAGAAGGAACATGCTCACCACAACACACGTGAAATGAAGGATTGAGGCTGCAGCATCTGACAGAGCTTTTAAGGACCTGGTCCTTCAGACAGACCCAGATCCAGAACTTATCACTGGCAGCAGAATTTCTGACTGAACCGGATCAGAAACATCTCCACTGACAGCTGAATTCAGTTTTAACTGCTGCTGAACCAAGACTGAACCGTACCTGTGTGTGTCCAGCTGGGTGGAGGTCAGGTGGAGGGTCTGGTTGAAGCTCTTCAGTCTCTTGGTCTGACAGAAGGAGTCCGACTGTTGAACAGCACCGCTCTGCAACACGACAAACACAGCACAGGTAACACACACACACACACACACACACACACACACACACACACACACGCCTGCAGGTAAACCCCAGAACTGAAACGCAGATCTTCACCATCAAGTTAAAGTCTAAACAGTTTTCTCACAAATCTGTTAAGTCATCACGTTAGACATTCTGAATTTTCCAGGTTTTTAGATAAGGAAATTATTATTTTTTTCTTGAAAAAGCAATTTCATAAAGTCAAAACTTTAGTCTTAAACTCTTATTGTTAGTGTTTTCCTGACAAATCAGCAAAATTCACAAATTTAGAATTTTTTATTTTTTTTTCAAAAAGGTAAAAAAAACAATTTTGTCTCATCAATTTTACAAATTTATGGAGTCTATTTTTTTTTTTTTTTTTTTTTAACATATTTATGATGTAACTTTATAGTTTGACTGCAAGAAAAGCCCCAACACGACCAGAAACAAAGAAACATCAGTAAATGTAGAAACACCTGGCGGGGCGTCCGGTAGACCCAGAAACACCTGGTGGGGCGTCCGGTAGACCCAGAAACACCTGCGGGGTGTCCGGTAGACCCAGAAACACCTGCGGGGCGTCCGGTAGACCCAGAAACACCTGCGGGGCGTCCGGTAGACCCAGAAACACCTGCGGGGTGTCCGGTAGACCCAGAAACACCTGCGGGGCGTCCGGTAGACCCAGAAACACCTGCGGGGCATCCGGTAGACCCAGGAACACCTGCGGGGCGTCCGGTAGACCCAGACCGGTAAACAGGTTTGGTTTTGCCGTCGAGTCCACATATGAATCGGTTTAACCTGCTGGAAACGCCTCCGGCAGCTCCGGCAGCAGTTTTCTGCTCAAGGAGCTGGGAGCAAAGCAAACTTTGATTGACACGTGGTGGGTGTGTCCCCGAGGGCTGGCTCAGCAACATGGCGGCAGGGAAAACGGGCTTCGGAACTGATCTTCAGAAACCAGCGGGTCACGTGACCGAGTGCTCCGTCTGTTTGGCAGTAACGTGTTAGTTTTTTAGCTCAGATGTGACGCAGCCAAGAACTTGGGTCCCACTGCAGAACGACAGAGATGTACTCCTGACTCGTCCTCACAAGTCCAGACTCGGGTTCTTGGAATTCTGGAAATGGCTCTGTTGCGTCAGGAAGAGCAGATCTTCTGCATGTGTTTGTGGAGGCCACTGACGCAGCTGTAAAGTCGAGATCTTAGGTGTTTACAGACAGGAGCCACGTTTCCTGTAGAGATGGAGGCGGGGCTGAGCGGTGGGGAGGGCGTGTCTGACCACCTCAGACGCTGGAATAAGTTTCACTGCTGGCTGTACTGATCCTGCTGAGCATCCTGCAGCGTCACTCACCTTGTTTACGTTTTCTATCCAATCAGACGCCACTGTTGATAGCGGCTTCGGCAGTCAGCCAATGGAGGAGGAGGAGCCTCCTGTAGTCAATCAGTGACGAGCGGAGGAAACACAAACAGAGTCCCGTGTCCACCTGCACGCACCGCTGCGTCTCAGACCGTCAGGATGTTCAAACTTTCTGCCTCAAGTGTCTCTGAAAGTAAAATCTGTAAAGTTTTAAAAACTCAGTTAACTTTTGTTTTTCATAAAAATTGATTAAACAAAGTTGTAACATAAGTGTTAAACTCTTTATGTCACATAATTTGTTCTTTTTGAACTTATTTATATTTCACTTTTTGTTGGAGTTTGTTTTTTCTTGTTGGACAAAGTTCCTTAGTTTTATTTTTAAAGTCATAAACGATGTTCCGGTTCACCGGAACACCAACGCAGCAGCAGCTCTCCGCCCAGATGTGGCGTACGGAAGACCCGCAGTGGCAAATGTTGGAAAATTAGAAAATGAAAATAAAGGATCAGAAGTTGTCTCTCATGTTGGCTCAAATAAATGATGTAATTGTTGTTGTGTTTTATTCTTCTCTGGAACCTCCCGACACCTCTGCTGTCCAGTTCTCGTTATGAGTTGAACCATCTTTAAGACCATGACAGAAGTAAAATGTTACTTTTTTTACTTACTTTACTAATAAATGTGCATTTTCTTGAAATTTTTATTGATACTGTGGTCAACCTACGCAAAATAACTGCACACAACTAATAAACAGATCCTGAAATGCCAAATGCCACAAAAAAAACACAAAACAAAACAGCTGAAGATCTCCAGGTGAGAACTTTAACACTACGTATTGGCATAAGTGAAGAGGTTTACAGACACTTTAGAGCCACAATGTAACTAAATGTTGTCTTCAGGACCCTGATCAGTCCCATTAAACTCTCCGGTTTGCTGCAGCAGCTGCACAGGAACCGACAGAACGCTGGTTTCAGTAGAACATCATAGTCGGACGGTTAGGGAGAAGTTTAACTACTGAGGAAACGGGCAAAGACAAAATTCCAGAGTGGCCCACAGCTTCACAGCAGAAATTAACGTTTTTACAGTCTGATACTCATCACTTTATATACTTGGTGCTGCATCGACGTCTGAGCTGTGAAAAAGACCAAACAGAACTTGATTATTCATAATTTAAAGAGAACATGTGCTGTGTTCCCTTTATGAACGCACCTGTGTGACCGGTTGTTGGTTGGTGTGGGCGGGTCTTGAGCAGCGTGGCTGATTGACAGTTTGTTGGCAGCTCAGCAACTCCAGAGTGGATCATCTCGGGATCCTCCAGCTGAACTCACACCAGCAGGTTTGTGGGAGGGGTCCAGGCTGAGGGACTGCAGGTTCCAGCGGAGTCTGACATCACAGGGGGCGTGTCCAGAAATTAAACAGTTTACAACCTTCTTAGTTTGGACTTCTGTAGTTCCACGTTTTCCAGGTTTTGTCCCGTCAACCCTGTTAGGACGTTATTTTTTGAGTCACTTGTTCAGACTTTTTCACGTTAATTGACGAGCATCGTCTTTATTAGTTTGTGTGAAAACTAAAACATCGTAATAAAAAGGCGGTTCTTGCTTCGAATAAACACGTGGCCTCGTGTTTCTACTCAAACAGACACATGGTTAAAACCTGGAAAAGCCAAACAAAAGACAAAAATGCTGAGACAGCTGTGATTTGAAAATGTTTTATTTTGGTCTCTAAGGCTCCAGAACGACAGAAACACGTTTGTGTCCACAGGAAGTGACGTATGTACAGCGCTGCTCGGACCGGGACAGAACCGGCTGCTGTCAGAATAAATAACGTTTCATCTAAAAGCTCTAAAAGCAAAGTGCAGCTGTATGGCTTCTTCAGCGAGTCGAAAACTATTTACAGACGAGGAGCTGACAACACACACACTCTCTCTCTCTCACACACACACGCGCACGCGCACACTCGGGAACCCTGCTGCTGGTTCGTTAGGCTGCGTCCTACAGCGTTTCCATGGAAACAAACCTCACATCGTCTTTAAAACAGAAAGAAGTCAGTCTGAAACGAAGAGTTTTATCTGATGATGATGATGAAGGAACGTCTTCCAGATCGAAGAGGAGTACTGAAGTGAAGATAGTTTCAGGTTGGAAACTTTTTAGCTTCACAACCACGTGACCTATGATGAATAGTTTTATTTCAAGAGGGAAAGATGGGTGGCGTCTTTTCTTTTAACTTTGGGCTTCTATTAATTAGTTTTTTCCTTGACTGAATGTCCAACCTGAAACTCACTTCACCACAGTTGCTTTCAGACAACAGCAACGTCAGAACGGGATGTGATGAATCAAAGAGGAAGAAGAGGAGGAGAAAGATTAAGGGAGCATCGTGCTGAACCAATCAGAGAGATCCAGGTTCAGACAGAGGCTAACAAGGTTTCAGGAGTTCCTGCCTTCAGATGAGCTGCACAGACCTCTTGTCTGGGGCAAACTCAAACCTCATTGTCTGGAGGGTGAACGAGGCTTGCCTGGAGGTTTTGGAGCTCAAAGTCCATCTAAGAGACCAGTGGTGGTCCTCTAGCAGAAACTTCGCCTCTGGAGACTCTAGTGTCTCATTTTCATCCCACAGAAATGAAGTGACCCGTTTCCAGCAGCTGGTCCTCCGTACGGTGACGTCAGTCGTCTTTGGGGTTTTAACGTCTTTCGTCCGTGCTGATGATCAGAGAGGGGGCAGCGCTCGCAACAAAACAAAACCAGCTTCCTTCCTGGTGTGAAACCGAACATGTTCCTGCTGATGCAGGACTCGGAGATGATCTCTGAGAACCGACGACTGTGAACCGTTCTGCAGACTCTGATCGTTTCATCTCTGATCTGCAGATCGGGGATCTTCAGTTCCATCAGAAACGTGGCTGTAAACAAATGACATCTCGAAAATAAAACATCCAGCTTCCCTTTGCTGCCACCTGGAGGTTGTTTCCTGTAACTACGCAGAGCGCTCTGACGACAGGAATACTCGGTACAAAGGTGCAGAAGGGTCCAAATGAAACACAGACTGCAGAAAGCTTAAACTGCAGCTTTTCACAGTTTTCTCACTGGAAAAAAAAATCACTGGCATGAGATCTAGGACCTGTGGAGATCCATAAACCGCCATAAACTATGTCGCCCCCTGGTGGCGGCAGCGGGAACCTGCAGGAGGAGTCACAAAAACAAACATGTTTCTGCAGAGCGCCAGTCTGTCGTTACTGGACATCAACACGCACGATTAAAACTCTCTCTCTCTCACACACACACACACACACACACACACACACACACACACACACACACACACACACACACACACACACACACACACACACACACACACACACACACACACACACACACACACCTCTGTCCTGTGGCCTTGAGGAATCACAAATAATATCAACATGTTGTACAGAATTTACATGGAAAAAAAAAACAAGAATTTTGGACGGATTTAAACGTTTTCCAGCAGAAAGGGAACTACGGAAGCTCATTAGGGCCAAAACTGGTGAGCAGGGTCAGTCTGAGCTGCAAACACTTCATCAGCCAAATGTCTTCGCTCTCATTATTTTAAACTAAAACATTTGTTTTTATCTTTGAAATTATAATCCGTCATCTGATTCAATTGTATTTTGAAGTGACAGTTTGATTTATTAAATAAAGTGTGAATGTAAAGTTTCTGACTGTTATAAATAAAAAGTAAGGATCTCGTAGGGTTTATGAAAGTCCGCATGCAGAGAATCCAGGTTTTAAGTGCACTTAACTACGTTTTGAAGAATTTTGCAATGTTTCATGTTCTGTTTACCTTTTAATTAAACTGTCTTTTGTTTTAAAATTACTTCTTCATATTTTTATTGAATAAAATTAGAATTTAGTTTTTGTGGTTTGAATAAATAACATTGTAAAAATGTATTTTTGCTTTGATAAAAACAAAAAAAAACAAAAACATTTGACAGTCAATAGTTAGATCGTCTGGTCAGCTGCTGCCGTATCGACACTGTCTGTCTGACACTAATGGTCTTCCGTACCTCCTGTTTGTTTCCAGCAAAACTGTGAGAGGAAACACACACACACACACACACACACACACACACACACAGTGAGGTGTGGAGGAGGAGGTATTATGTTCCTGTGCCACAGTCCCTTTGTTTGTTTTGTTTTTGTTGCTGTGGTGACTGTGCAGTCTCTTAGCTCCGTCACCGTGACAACAATCCCACACACTTGTGGTCGGCGTGGCAACCCACAGGGAGAAAGCAGAGTAGCGGCGGAGCAGAAGTCAGCGCGGGAGGAAAGTAAGAGTCCCCAGAAGGTGTTTGTGAGCCTGAAGGCTTCGCTGCAGACCAACACTTCCTGTTCGTCTTTTCACAGCAAAATGCCTGAAATAATAGAGTCTAGCAGAAAATGAAGCTTTTATTGTGATAGTCAGCAGCTGTGGCTCGATGTGTGGAAAATTAGCTGGATCACTTGTCCGTCCATCTTTCCTGACGAGCGTCTCCTCTTCCAATGACCTTGAACGTCTCATCAGGAGGAAAACTCTCTCAGCCAATCAGGAAGAGGCCGAGGTTCGACAGAAAACGTCTGCAGAGGACGCCAGCCTGCCGGCTGCGCTGCTCCTTGTCCTTCATCACCTCATCGTTACGCCGCCTCTTCCTGTCTGCTGCTCTGCTTCTGAAGCTCAGCCTGCTGGCTGTTCCCTCTGCCGTTCTTCCTCCCGCCCCCCTCCCGGATGCTGCTGCCACTCTTGGCCGTAGAGGTCGAGGAGGATGTGGAGGAGGTGACCTTCAAGCTCTTGGATGTCTTGGTGCCGCGGACCTTCTCCTTGATGGCGGCGTCCTGAGGCAGCGTGGGGCTGGAGTGCGCCCTCTGCAGGCCGCCGTCGTCGTACAGTCGAGTCTCAAACGCCGTCAGGTCCTCGACGCCGCTGGACAGCTTGGCTCGCAGCAGCATGGCGTACGTACCGTAACGTGTTTTCTGGGAGGAGACAGACGGTTAGTGACGTTAATAAATAAAACGTGGTAAAGGTCCCAGAGACGTCGAGACGCCTCAAAATACTGCTGATCATTAACTGGAACCAAACAACCACCAACTCCTGCGTCAGTCCTAGTTTTTAGTTTCTCTCTCACTGGTTTATGTTTTTGTGACACTCCTGGTCTTCTGAACGTCTTCTGAACATCTTCTGAACATCTTCTGAACATCTTCTGAACATCTTCTAAATGTTCTGGAAATAAACTGGTTTTAAATAAGTTCATGTTTTTTATAAAGAGCGACTGACCACAACGCTGGAACGTCATCGCAAAACGTAGAAATGTAGAAAGAAAAATGAAGAGACAAGGACCAACGTCTTCTGGCTCATGGAGGAAGAGAAGAGAGGATTCTGAGCTGGATTCTGATGAGATGGAGCTCAGGATGAACATGCAGCTCCAGGGTTTCTACATGGACTCGGTTTATAATGTCATGTGACCAAACATGCTCGCAAAGAAAGCTTCCGATTTGAGAGGACTGAAGGTGACCTCAGCTTTGTTGGTGTTCTCCTTCCAGCGTTCAGAGAGGACGTCCTGAGATTCATTTTCAACATCAGCAGCTTCCTCCGAGGTGTTCTTCGTGGACTTCCTGTCTGGTCAGCGACTTCCGTACGGTAGACTCATCAACACAGATGCTTCCAGTTTCAGCAACGTCTTCAAGCCTTTTTAGATGTTCCTCGTGGGTTCTTCTTGAACCCATTGAGGATTTTGTGTGTGTGGCGTGAAGAGGCGGGGCTAACTGTCTGTCCAAGACTTTGATCTTCAGATGGGGAACTGGACATCATTTCATGGATGGACAGGAAGAGCTGTTGACAAGCAAGAAGCTCAGGTCCAACCTGCTCAGGTGTGTTTGTCTTCCTCCTCACCTCAAACTGCAGGTACTCCTTCCGGAGCTTCTGCTCCTCCAGCTCACGTCCCTTCACCTTCCGGTCCGGCGTCGCGGCCGTCAGTTCCAGCAGCTCAGAAGAAACCGCCCTGAACCGGCTCTCGTGGGACTTGGCCTGCTCCTCCTGTGGGAACAGACAACAGCGGTGAAGCTCGGTCTAGAACCGACCCTGCCAGATGGGAACCGGAGCGCCTGTACCTGCGACAGCTTGGTGTTGGATCCCGGTAGCAGAGGTCGGCTGAACCGCTTCTGGGAGCCGATCGCCGCCGGGAACGGAGGAGCGGAGAACATGGCTGCCACCACGTTGATGCGCGTGATCCAAGACTGCATCTGCTCGGCGTTCCTGCAGGAAAACACATGGAAAAAAGCACCTCAGCAAACGCAGCAGAAGGCCGCGGTGAAAGGCAGGAGGCAGGAGGCGGGAGTCTTACGGCGCCTGGAACAGGAAGACCCTCCAGTCCGCCGTCCGCAGGTAGAACACGTTGGGCCTCTTGCTGTAGTCGGCCGCTCTCATGGCCAGAGAGTGATGGATGGACACGGCGTTCTTCACGTCCTCCTCCGTCAGCTCTCGCTCCGTCCGGTACTCGTCCTGCAGACCATGTGACCACAAACCCGCTGTAACAACATCCTGTCAGAGCCGCGCCGTGAACAGAATAAAAAGCTCTGTCGTGTCTGGCGTCAAGAGTCGAGCAGCTACAGCCTCAGACGTGAGGTGTGTGTTAACACAGTAACAAGAGGGAAAGACATCAGCCATGGTCTTAGAGGAGCAACTGTTTCTACAAACTGTTCAGTCTGTAGATCCAGCTTCAGTAACTCTCAGTACTGGGTTCCTGTGTGACTGTCAGTGTCTCACATGGTTGCGCATGAACTTTAGTCCATTCTTCTTTACAACTCTTCATTCAGGATGTTGTTCCAGAAGTCTTAATTTGTTCACATGCAGTTTTGTGAACTTCAGTTGCTTCTCATGTTCCACAAGATGTTTTCTCCTAAAAACTCTTCCAAAAAAAAACGTTCTGGTTCAGTCTTCTTCTAGTTTTGCTGTCATGGACTTAACATCTTCACTGAGGCCTGTAGGCTCTAAGATGTAGTTCTTGGGTTTTATTTTTATAGGGTCTGATTTAAATCTGCAGGGATGGAAGACTGACAGCTGTCTTGAATGTTTTCCCACTTGTCAAACTTTTCTCAATCTTCTGATTGCCGAATTGATTTTAAACTTGCTTCTTCACCTGTTTATATTGTTCCCTCGTGGCATTGTGTTAACACACACCTAAATACTTCAACCATCACACTTCCACATAATTTTTATAGAGCTCTGCACACCTGCTGATGATCAGTTCATCCGTGATGATGATCAGCAGGAGGTACTTACAATTGATTTACGCCCGTTTCTCCTTACAGGTATGGAGAAAAAGTTATACATTATTGTCTCAGGTTGTATCTTAAATAAATAAATAAAAATGACATGATTAAAAGGATGGGTGGGTTCTAAGTTTTGCACATGACTGGAAGACAATGACGTCTCTCGTTCCAGGTGGAGAAGCCTGTGATGTTTCAGGTGTACTACCTCTGGTGGCCACTAGGCCACTAAAACCTCTCTGACCCAACAGACCCGGGAAGCATCTGGATCTCTTTTTGACTTTGAGTCTCAACGTCACCAACCAGATTCACTCCAGGCTGCTGCATTTCTAAAAACAGTTCATCAAACACGTCTGAAGCTCTTAAAGACTTTTGTCCAATCAGGTTCTTTTCCAAATATGGTCATTCTGGCTCCAAAAAGATGACATAATGAAGGCCACACCCACTTCTCCATCTACAGAAAAATATGACCAACAGTTCAAAACAGAGGTGCTGGAAAATAAAGTGCAAGCATTTACCTTCTGCAGGTAGAGCACCAGGCCCTTCAGCATGGCGTAGTAGGACTTCCAGCCCCTCTTACCCCGCGCCGCTGCAACAAGCAAGGCATCATGGGATATCAGACGTTAAAATGACAGACAGGAAGCACGTCTCTTAGCGACTGTACCTCTCTCAGGAGCTGTAACTTTAGAAAACCAAATCAACAATCTCGATTGTATAAATTCAGTTTGTGACAAAGCTAAAAGTTTAAATCGGTCAGAAGGAGGAACCAGGATCCAGAGGAACAGAAGGTGGCACATCTCTCATAAGAACAAAGATAGGAGGAGCAGCAGTACTTCTCTTCCCGTCCGGGTCGGCGTGGACTTTGCGAACCAGGAAGCCGCTCTTGTAAAGTTCGCCGTCTGCCTGCTGGGCGACACCCACCAGTGGGTTTCTTCCACTCCCCAGCCGTCTCATGGTGTGGGAGGCGGAGTCTGTCCGGACGTCCGCCAGCTCCGACATCGATTTCCTCAACTCCTCTTCATCACTTTAGGAAACGAGAGACAAAACTCATGAACTCTATTTACGCTTCATCATGTAATTTGTATAAGAATACAACAATAAAGGTCCTCAGACTGTCGTGGGTCTCAACATCAGGCAAGTACGAGCTCAGAGGGACAACGTCTGACTTTTCTCACCATGTCATCATTTATTCAGCAAATTCATCATGTGAGCATTGCTAAGTACCCCACGATTCATCCGCTTCTAGATCCACCTTCAGCAGCAGGAACCCCCAGTAGATGTTTCCTATCTAACTTCATAAGTGTCTTGTGGTTCTGAAGGACTTCTGGTCTGTTCTTCTTTCCAACGTATCTTCAGGTCATGATGGTTTTTGGATGTTCACTTTTACACAGCTCTCTGAAGGTCCAATCACAGCATCTTAACCAGGTTCAGGTCTGGACTTTGCTGTCACATGACCCAGTTTCAGACAAACTTCATCTGTCAGGCAGATGTCCTCACATTTGTCTCCAGAACACTGGTCTACAGAAGAGTTTATGATCAACTCCAGACCCTCATCCCTCCACCACCATGCTTGAAAGTGGGTGTGAGGTGTTTCTGGTTTCCTCTGGTTGTGGACATGACAACCAAACCGATCTCCACTTTGGTTTCATCTTCTTCCAGAAGTCCGCTGATTTGTTCTGATCTTGTGAACCTCAGTCGTGATTCCAGACAGAAGATGTTTCTCCTGGAAACTCTTCCAAACCAACCGTCCTGGTTCAATCTTCTTCTGATTGAGATGTCACAGACTTGAACATCTAACATGATCAGAGACTGAGACGAGGCTCTTGGGTTTTATTTTTTCATTTTATTTAGCTTGCACAGTCAGATCTTGGGGTAAATCTGGGATGTCCACTCCTGGAAAGGCAACAGTCTTGAATGCTTTTCCACCTAAAAAGTTTTCATTTACGAACATTCAACTCCCAACTGGAAATGGTTCAACATCCTTTTCTAGATTCATGAACACACTCTACACACACACACACACACACACACACACACACACACACACACACACACACACACACACACACACACACACACACACACACACACACACAAACACACACACACACACAAACTTCAGTTTTGTTAAAAACTGTTGTTCATCTGAGGCTGTATTTGTCTAATATGGAGACCCACCACAATCAGATCATTTTTGGGACAAACAAGAGGGAGGACAGCTGAAGGTAAATGAGACACTGCAGACACACACACATGCACGAGCATGGGCGTTGGGAAGCTGACCTGTAATTACAGCGAGGAAAGAAGCAGGGATCGGTTACCACAGCAACAGAGGCTTAAATGAGGGAGTCAGCGACACAGAGTACAGTCTGAGCTGGTGTGTGCTGCGTGTTCACACTTACATGGTCCACTGCAGCTTCTCGTTCTTGATGGAGCTGTACAGCGTCTGCAGAGAAAACGACAGACCGTCAGCTGTACGTGACACACACACACACACACACACACTCACACACACACTCTCAGTGTTCAGAGTGGGACTATCAGGAGATGTGCAGCGTCTCTTCAGCTGTGGTTTAACTGGTAACACACCAGAATGCACAGCTGACAACTATGTAACAAGAAAAACATCAAAAACTCCTCAGTTCATCTTGAACTTTTGTGAAGAAAAATGTCAGTAAAATCTCAGAATGACTTCTTACATCACATGACTTAAATGTTGTTTAACTGGCTCAGATTAATATCACGGAGCAGCTGATTTTGGACTTCAGAAAGTACCATTTGTAAAAAAGCAATACTGGGGCGGAATAAGATAAGAGTCCACAAGTGATCCTCTACCAACCACTAGGGTCTGGATCCGGACCTGCGGTTCCTCTACCAACCACTAGGGTCTGGATCCGGACCTGCGGTTCCTCTACCAACCACTAGGGTCTGGATCCGGACCTGCGGTTCCTCTACCAACAACTAGGGTCTGGATCTGGACCTGCGGTTCCTCTACCAACCACTAGGGTCTGGATCCGGACCTGCGGTTCCTCTACCAACCACTAGGGTCTGGATCTGGACCTGCGGTTCCTCTACCAACCACTAGGGTCTGGATCCGGACCTGCGGTTCCTCTACCAACCACTAGGGTCTGGATCTGGACCTGCAGTTCCTCTACCAATCACTAAGGTCTGAGTCCAGACCTGCGATTCTTCTACCAACCACTAGGGTCTGGATCTTACCGACCACTAGGGTGTGGATCTTGGCCTTCAGTACCTCGACCAACCACTAGGGTCTGGATCCGGACCGGTGGTTCACCGACCAACCAACTAGGGTCTGGATCTGGACCTGCGTTTCCCCTAATGACCACTAGGGTCTGGATCTCAACCTGTGGTTCCCCTAATGACCACCAGGGTCTTGATCCAGACCTGCGATTCCTCTACCAACCACCAGGGTCTGGATCTGTACCTGAGGTTTCCCTCTGACCTCTAGCGTCTGGATCCTGACCAGCTGTTCCCTTACCGACCACCGGGGTCCAGATTCAGACCTGCGGTTCTCCTACAAACCCCCAGGGTCTGGATCTGGGCCTGCAGTTCCCCTACCAACCACCAGGGTCTGGATTCGGACCTGCCGTTCCCCTATCGACCACTAGGGTCTCGATCCGGACCTGCCGTTTTCCTACCGACCACTAGGGTCTGGATCCGGACCTGTCATTCTCCTACCAACCACCAGGGTCTGGATCCGGACCTGCCGTTCCTCCACCGACCACCAGGGTCTGGACCTGCGGTTCCTCTACCAACTGCCAGGGTCCGGATCCGGACCTGCCGTTCCTCCACCGACCACCAGGGTCTGGACCTGCGGTTCCTCTACCAACTACCAGGGTCTGGATCCGGACCTTGGTTCCCCTACGAGCTCTATGGTCAGTATTCGGACTTGCAGTTCCATTACTAACCACTGGGGTCTGGATATAAACCTTTTTATAGTCTGGTACAAAAACAGTTTTGGTGTCTGTAGTCACATCTCACATCCATGACGACTGAATGGTGAATTTTTATGAACCTCATCAGGTAAAATTATATCACAAAGTTACACATGATCAGTTTTTTGAGTGACAGCTTGCTAGTTTCCAGCTCGCCGTCATCAGCTTGACTTCTGATCTGTGACTTAAGACCTATTTTGTATGTAAATATGTGGCGATCTGGAGGGTTCTTTGGCGGTCTGGAGGGTTCTGTGGCGATCTGGAGGGTTCTGTGGCGATCTGGAGGGTTCTGTGGCGGTCTGGAGGGTTCTGTGGCGGTCTGGAGGGTTCTGTGGCGGTCTGGAGGGTTCTGTGGGTGAAGGTGGGTCAGCGGGCAGCAGGTGGCTCACAGCTGACGGCCGGTGAGTGAAGCTCACTGGAGAAGCAGTTCTTTTTGATTAGTACATCATTTGGAGAATGTAATTTGGAGGAAGGGAGGACAAGTTTGGACACAGCGATGACATCACAGCTTGTGATGATCAAATCCCAAATCTGGGATATGTTCCCATCTGAAGTCCATCCACATTGCTAACGGATAATTCCTGGACAAAATGGGCAGAGCTAGAACCCATCTGGGGATCCGGATCGTACTTGTCTAAAGTGTGGACTTTAAACAGGACCAGAACTTCAGCTGAAACTGATGAAGTTTCACTAGAACACAACAGGAGAACATGCGATCACGAGAACACAAGAACACAAGAAAACGAGAACAGGAGAAAACGAGAACAGGAGAACAGGAGAACACGAGAACGCAGACGGAGGAACGCCCTTGTTGAATGTAAGATAGCGACGGTGAGCCTGAGCTAAGCTAAAACAGCCATTTCATGGTAACTGATGTAAGTGGGCGTGTCCCCACTAACTCCCAGGTTTGTTTGCTCCGCCCAGACCAGACCTCTGAAAAATTCATCACTGCTCTTCAGAAACCTGCGGGGAGATCACAGAGGGCTTCTCACCGATAGTTTCACCTAAAAACACTTTGTTTCCATGGAAACCAAAACATCAACAGTGTCTGAGTCCGAGCATCTGTGTGGTGCAGAACTACAACCCGGTTCTACCTTCTTCTTGCGGTTCTGTGGGTGCGTCTGTCCATCCTGAGACCTCCCCAGCAGGTCCGGGAAGGCCAGTGGCTTCAAGGAGCGGGACCGGGGAGCTCGGGGGGGATACCTGAAGGCGTCAGAGCCCCTGGAGTCCCGCCCACTCCGGACGGAGCACAGCGAGCGTGACCGCATGCGGCCTGTGGAGTGGATGCTGTTGACACCGATCATGGTGGCGAGTCAGAGGAGGAATGGTGCAGGTTTCAGAGGAGTCCGGACTGAACCTCAGACGTTTGGGTTCTAATGATTGTGACGGTTTGAAGAGCAGAACTGAACCGGTTCAGTCCAAATTCTTCTTCTGTTCAGTAAAGGTTTCAAACGTCTGGAGAGGGTGTCTGTCAGATGGACTGAGCAGCAGATGAACAAGAAATGACTCAGATGTTTGTTCCATCTGTTCAGTTCAGGGTCCGCCACACATCGGCAGGTTAACGAAAGGTTCTGATCCAGCAGATGAGGAGGATAAAGACAGAAACCGTTTTTATGAGCAGATGGACCCGGGCCAGATCGATCAGGTCTTCAGAGGAGCAGGCCGCTGAATTATGGTTCTGGTTCTGTTTATACAGAACCCCGGCAGTAAACGATCCAGTTCCAGTCCTGCAGGTGGCTCGCTCCAGTTCACTGTTTCTGCAGAAATGATGAACGATATATACAGCTGAGCTGATCAATGATCAAAGCCGAGGGATAGAGAAGAAGAGACTTTTGTCTTCGTCAGTTTGGTAGATCTAAACACTTCTGCTCCTCTGCAGGTTTGTTAAAGTCCTTCAAAAGACAAAGTTCAGATTTAGAAAATTTGGATTTACAGATTTAAATCTGCTTTAAATCAGGACTTTTATCTTTGATGAGTCGATAAACTGATCGAAGAAGCCCGAGAGGTTTTGACCAGACGTCCTGTCAGAAACTGAATCATCGGTTCACACTGCTGCTCCTGTTCTTCCTCCTGCTCCTCCTCTCGTCTCACAGAACCAACACCAGCACCAGAACGTCTCAGAGCAGTTCTTCAGCCGACTCTCCTGATGATCTGGTCCCACGCAGCTGCTCACAACACCGACGTTTATCCGGAGGATCCCAGCAGCCTCCTCTGGTCCTGCTGCAGCGGTGAGGAGAATCCCCTGACTGCAAATAACGCTGCGTGACGAAGCTCTCGCCTCCACAACAGAGAACGAGAAGAAGAAGAGAAGAGAGGAGGCTGGGACGAGCAAGCACACCCACACATGCAGACAGACAGACAGGGAGAGGGAGAGGGAGAGGGAGAGAGAGAGAGAGAGAGAGAGAGAGAGAGAGAGAGAGAGAGAGCGAGAGCTCACTGAAACTGACGTCACACCCTGATGGAGTGATGAAGGAAGGCTGCAGAAGACAGGAGGACATGCGAGAGGGATGGAGAGGACAGGAAGAGGAGATGAAGAAAAGGGTGGAGAAGGGGACAGATGGACAACAACAGACGGATGAGGTGATGGAGAGAAAAACAAGTTTTTCCAGTTGAATCCCCCCTCTTTCTCTTCCTCAGGTGTCTTCGTCCCTTAAATTTCACTTCCACTCCTCTTTTCCTCTCCTCCTCCTGTTTTCCTCCTGCAGGAAATTCCCTCCTCCCGTCAGGTGAGTTCTCTCCTCCTCCTTTTCCTTAGACTCTGAACTGTTGAAGACCGTCACCCCCCCCTTCTTCCTCTCTCCCCATCTCTCTTTTATCCTCACTCTGGCACTGCGCATTTTCTCTCTCAGCTGCAGCAGCCAATCAGAGTGCAGGAAGAGGAACAGCAGTCCGCCTCTTGCTCTCATTGAACTGTCAATCACGGAGGATCCACAGGTCGGAACATAAATGCAGACGAAACAATTGGAAACCTGAGAAAATGAAACTTGATCAGGATTTCTGTCTGATTGATCACTGAGTGATGAATGGGAATCAGTCCCATTCACAGACGTACAGCTACAACAAAGAAGATTAACTTTGTACTGCAGAAATGCTATTAAAAAGATTAACCCTAGTGAGGGTGTAGAGCTGGTCCAGTGTTCCACGACCAGGATGGAACCCACATTGTTCCTCCTGAATCTGAGGTTCAACAATTGATCGCAATCGCCTGGTCGGTGTGTCTGTGTCTCTCCTCTCCCTGTTCTACCCAGCTGGTCTTCAAAAGGGTCCCCCCTTTTGATCCAGATCCTGATCAAGGGTGCGTCCCTCTTAAAGGGGAGTTTTTACCTGCTGTTGTTTATGTAATATATGCTCGGGGGTCATGATCTGGGTCTCTGGATAGATCCTAGAGGAAACTAGTATTGCAATAGACGCTATATAGATCAAATTGAATCAAAATTGTGTTGAATTGAACGAGCAACATGGGTCCACCTGCCTATGAGCAGGTGGACCTAGTGGATCCTAGTGGATTCAGGTGCTGTGTGTTCTGGGCGGCAGCAGAAGGCGGCGCATTGGTGAGTTGATCCTTGGTTTGTTAACTCATTCATCCTCATTCCTGACATACAGAGTGTGGTCCTTCCTGGAAATCTAACACGTTTTTTTTGTATATTTAACTATTAAAAAAGGAGATTCCCACAGAAACGAACAGTCTTCTGGGACGACTCATCTACTGAAACATGTGAACTCAAGGTTTCAGTTATTTTTGCTTTGTGCACCATTTAACAGTAGATAGATTATAAAGGAGGGTATGTTGCAGGGTGGAGCTACGCCAGCTGTCCAGATCTACAGCTCACTTGAAAGTTCCGTTTTTAAAAAGCCAGATAGTAAAAATCAATACACTGAACTTCAAACAGTGCTGTCACAGAGATCACCACAGAAGAAGAAATGTTCCAGGCGCCCGAAAACAATTGTTTTTTTTCGTTATAAATGTTCTGAATTCAGAGATCTTCTCGCTCTCAGTTGGTTGGAGCTGCAGCCCACACACACTCTGCTGCTGCAAGCAGCCGTGCAGGCCACACCAGACTGGAGGCAACACACACACACACACACACACACACACACACACACACACACACACACACACACACACACACACACACACACACACACAGAGAAACTGGCAGGCGTGATGATGAAGATGATGGAGGTGAAGAGGTGACGCACATTCATGTTCATCCCTCCAAGGCTGAGATGGAAACAAAAGAGCGGGAGAACTAACCCACACACACTTCTGTCATGAGATGTCAGATTAATGCATCTCTCTTTCTGCTCTGACAATCACACAACAGTTACCCCTGAGTGTGTGTGTGCCATTAGTGGACACTGTAGAGACTGGATGTCCAACATTTCTGTAAAAGTGGGCCACCAATTTGGACTTTACATACTGGCCCAAGGAAGAGATGAAACTCCCACATCCAAGTATCCTTACATACAAACCGGCATTCAAAGTGAGACTTGACAACGGGTGATTAAAACGAGACAAAAGGGGTCAATCACAGTAATGGGCTCCTATTAATAATATTTTTTTTTTTTTTTTTAAATTGTGGAAGAAGATGGTTTCAGCTTTCTCCGCATTGTTACGGCCCTTTTAACAGGAGCACGTGTAAGCGGGATGGGCAACTGTGGACTGCATGCGTGTTTGTGTGATGCGCTGATGTGGTGAACAGTGTAACCCGACAGATTCAGCTGCATGTACAGCATCAGTACAGTAATTAAAAACGCTGCGGCTCCTCCGGCCGGAAGCGTTCAGGTCCGTCTTCCTCGCCGGCCGGAAGTGTCCGGGTCTGTCTCTGTCATTTATCTGCGGCCAAATAAGACTGTAATCTTTATTTTTTTTTTGTAATTCTTTGGTTTCACCGTCAAGTCGTCACGTTAGTCGGTTCATCCTGCTGGAAACGTCTGACAGCAGCTCTGCTGATATTTCGGCTGAAGGAGCTGGGAGCAAAGCTAACTTTGATTGACATATGGTGGGTGTGTTCTGGTCGACTTGTCTGCGCCCCATATGAAGAAAAAGAGTATTTAAAGCTGGTCTTCAGAAATCAACAGGTCACGTGACCAAATGCTTCGTCCGTTGTTTTGAACAAAAGACTAAAGATGACTACAGTGGAGTTTAAAAAGTACTGTAACAAAGAGACAAAACAGCTGGTTTCCAACCCTCCAATGAGGTTGCTGCATTCCTGCTCTGGCAGGAAATTCCTGTGTCGTATGTGTTGTTTACAGGCGGGGTTGGGGAATGGGGTGTACCTTGAGCAGATCTTTGGGGAAGTCTTTTCCATCGTTGAGTCCCTCCAGGTTGGAGATGAACTGAGTGCAGGACATTCTCTTCCCCACGTTCTGCACACACAAAAATACAAAGTTCTGTTGACATGAACTCTTTATGCTGTCAAAAGTACGTTCTACCATCACGTCTGCGTTCTACCATCGCGTCTGCGTTCTACCATCGCGTCTGCGTTCTACCATCGCGTGTTTTCTACCATCGCGTCTGCGTTCTACCATCGCGTCTGCGTTCTACCATCGCGTCTGCGTTCTACCATCGCGTCTGCGTTCTACCATCGCGTGTTTTCTACCATCCCGTCTGTTTTCTACCATCGCGTCTGCGTTCTACCATCGCGTCTGTTTTCTACCATCGCGTCTGTTTTCTACCATCGCGTCTGCGTTCTACCATCGTGTGTGCGTTCTACCATCGCGTCTGCTTTCTACCATCGCGTCTGCGTTCTACCATCGTGTGTGCGTTCTACCATCGCGTCTGCGTTCTACCATCGCGTGTGCGTTCTACCATCGTGTGTGCGTTCTACCATCGCGTCTGCGTTCTACCATCGTGTCTGTTCTACCCTAGCGTCTGTTTTCTACCATCGCGTCTGCGTTCTACCATCGTGTGTGCGTTCTACCATCGCGTCTGCGTTCTACCATCGCGTCTGCTTTCTACCATCGCGTGTTTTCTACCATCCCGTCTGCGTTCTACCATCGCGTCTGCGTATTACCATCGCGTCTGTTCTACCATCGCGTCTGTTTTCTACCATCGCGTCTGTTTTTTACCATCACGTCTGCTTTCTACCATCGCGTCTGCTTTCTACCATCGCGTCTGCGTTCTACCATCGCGTCTGCGTTCTACCATCGCGTGTTTTCTACCATCCCGTCTGCGTTCTACCATCGCGTCTGCGTATTACCATCGCGTCTGTTCTACCATCGCGTCTGTTTTCTACCATCGCGTCTGTTTTCTACCATCGCGTCTGTTTTCTACCATCGCGTCTGCTTTCTACCATCGCGTCTGCTTTCTACCATCGCGTCTGCGTTCTACCATCGTGTGTGCGTTCTACTATCGTGTGTGCGTTCTACCATCGTGTGTGCGTTCTACCATCGCGTGTGCGTTCTATCATCGTGTCTGCTTTCTACCATCGCGTCTGCTTTCTACCATCGCGTCTGCGTTCTACCATCGCGTGTTTTCTACCATCCCGTCTGCGTATTACCATCGCGTCTGTTCTACCATCGCGTCTGTTTTCTACCATCGCGTCTGTTTTCTACCATCGCGTCTGTTTTCTACCATCGCGTCTGCTTTCTACCATCGCGTCTGCGTTCTACCATCGTGTGTGCGTTCTACCATCGTGTGTGCGTTCTACTATCGTGTGTGCGTTCTACCATCGTGTGTGCGTTCTACCATCGCGTGTGCGTTCTATCATCGTGTCTGCTTTCTACCATCGCGTCTGCTTTCTACCATCGCGTCTGCGTTCTACCATCGCGTGTTTTCTACCATCCCGTCTGCGTATTACCATCGCGTCTGTTCTACCATCGCGTCTGTTTTCTACCATCGCGTCTGTTTTCTACCATCGCGTCTGTTTTCTACCATCGCGTCTGCTTTCTACCATCGCGTCTGCGTTCTACCATCGTGTGTGCGTTCTACTATCGTGTGTGCGTTCTACCATCGCGTCTGCGTTCTACCATCGCGTCTGCGTTCTACCATCGTGTGTGCGTTCTACTATCGTGTGTGCGTTCTACCATCGTGTGTGCGTTCTACCATCGCGTGTGCGTTCTATCATCGTGTCTGTGTTCTACCATCGTGTCTGCGCTCTATCGTGTGTATGTGTGTCTACACACCAGTACTGTGTCACTTCTGCTGTCACAGACGCAGCAAATGTGGAGGCCTGTTGGTGTGCAATCTGTTTGCATGTTGTCATGGTGATAGTCACTGCTTCCCTAAATTAATTCATCATCTGAGGTGATGGAATGGCATTTGACTAACAAATATGCACACTTCTGTAAATGCAAGTCATATATTTACATTTCTAACATCCTATTCTGTCCCTACTTTGTTTTGCCCTCTCGTTCAGGATTCGCCACAGTAGATCACCTGCCTCTATCAACTGCAGCTGTCACTCCACCAAACTGCATGTCCTTGTTAACCACATCTGGAAACCTCCAATGGTAACTTAATCCAAGTAAGGTCATAACTGAAGTAAGCAGTTTAAGACCTGATTATTGCTTGATTATACTACGGATTTTAGTTTAATCATTAAAGCCACCATATGTAGTAATACCACCTTTGACCACATGGGGGAAGCAGATCCCAATCATTAGACTGTATAAACAGATTGGTTATTAGCATAGTGTTTAACTTGCCTAAACACCAAATTTACTGTCAAGTTGACAGTTTACTGAAGGGCTCCAAATAAAACTGGAGGATTAATAGTGAACGTTGGTTGAATATTAAAGCTTAAACTGACTTCAGTGCGGTGCTGAAGCTGCATTTAGGGATGGAGGTTGATGCAACTGCAACCACACCAACAGACATAATTTACCTGAAGTTATTTCACGTTAGTTTTAAACCATCGTGTGGCTTCATGAGGCCGACAGCTTGGCCCCATTTGTTTTACACTTGACCAACCAGGTAACTTATTAGTCACCTCACTAACACAGAAACAGAGTTCAGTGGACCCAGAAAAACACGAATGTCCCCTGATGCGACACTGCACAGCAGTAAAAGTTACCTCAAATGGACGAGGAAGAACTTCTTCCACTACCTCCACCAGCCTCCCAACACCGGTAACATCCTCATGAACTATAAATACACTTCCTGACATCTGAGAAAAGGTGTGTGTGAGTGTGTGTGTGAGATAAGAGGTATGGATTCAGACTCACATTTCCATGAAGGTCTGTGTTCAGCAGCATGACGGCACACGTCAAAGTGTGGACGCTGTCTGGAGACACAAAGACAGATGTGTGACCAACAGATGTGAGATGGACAGGTGAGAGAGGAGCTGGTGTGACACTCGTACCTTCTGTGGACATACTCTCTGGGTTACACCTTCTGTATCTCCTGGAGAAATGTGAGAGGACTCTCTCTCTCTCCTGAGTTTCTCCCATCAAAGCGAATTGCATCAAAAACATCCTGCACAGATCATGAAAAGTATGCAATTGATCATAAAACGTATGGAATTGATCATAAAAAGTTGTGAGAAGAATTTGATTGGACCATCGGATTGATGTTAGGCATCAATCAAATTTGTGGGTGTGGTTACTCTTTGGTCTGAATCTTGAGCTTTATGTATGTGATGTGTGTGAAATCTGACGACGGAGACCAAATCTGTTTTAGTTTTAGACTGTAAATATGTTTATTTCTGCTGTAAAGTTGAACATATTAACATGAAGGTTAATGGATCCAGACCCAGTGGTCGGTGGAGGAACTGCAGGTCTGGATCCGGACCCCGGTGGTCAGTAGAGGACCTGCAGCTTTTCTTACTTCCTCATTGGCTTCAACCAGAAGTTGGACTGTTGGCTCTGGATTTTGGCTCAGATCTCAAGAATCAAGTAGGCCAGAATGAGTTTGTTTCCCCTCAAATTCATTTATATTCTGAATCAAACGGTGTCCCAGGCTATTTCTGTCACATAAATATTCTTATCTTTTTCAAGTCTTTTTTGTGAAGCACATTACTGCGTTGTTTCTGGAGTCTTCAGCTTCAGACGCGACGATGATGATTTGGAGGTTTGTTATGAGCGACTTGGAGGCAGGAAGCAGAACAGAACTGACCTGAGCGCCTGGTCGATGGTCAGACCGCCAAAGTCAAAGTGACTGAGATATTCCTCCGCCACCATCTGACTGAACTCGTTGCTGCAGACACAAACAGGAAGTGTTACATCAATGTGGCTGTCTCAACAGAACATTGTCAGAAACATCTGAGGAACTTCAACGGTTTGATTTACATCACCTGCAGAGATGCTGTCAATCTGCAGAAATATGATCCATCACAGGAATAAATAACTTCAACAATAACTCAATCAATAACTTCAACAGGATTCCAGTCATGGAGTCACATTTTAATCACTGGATAATAAATATTAAATTCTTAAAAAAAAGGTGGTGTGATGGTGGTCTGATGGTGGTGTGATGGTGGTCTGATGGTGGTGTGATGGTGGTGTGATGGTGGTCTGATGGTAGTGTGATGGTGGTCTGATGGTGGTCTGATGGTGGTCTGATGGTGGTGTGATGGTGGTGTGATGGTGGTGTGATGGTGGTGTGATGGTGGTGTGATGGTGGTCTGATGGTAGTGTGATGGTGGTCTGATGGTGGTGGGATGGTGGTCTGATGGTGGTCTGATGGTGGTGTGATGGTGGTCTGATGGTGGTGTGATGGTGGTGTGATGGTGGTTTGCTGGTGGTCTGATGGTAGTGTGATGGTGGTCGGATGGTGGTCTGATGGTGGTGCTGGGGACCATAAACTGCATGAACGGAACAAGGTTCCGCCATACCATCTGTGATACTGATAAAGTCCTTCTGAATCATGGCGGTACTTAGTACTGCCTACATGGTTAAAGGAGGGGTACTAACTACACCACAGTCTACGTCATGCATGAGTCAGTGACTACGACTTTACCACAGAGCTGAAAGTAACACACACAAACACACACTGACTTCTTGCTGAGGTGTCGAGCGACATCGGACTTCTTGAAGCCGTCCAGGTTGTAGAGACGTTTGGCGAGGCGTTTGGCGGCCTGCAGGTCCGGCTTCAGGCCGTTGGTCAGGGCCTCGTCGCTGCCGCCGAGCGCCAGGCGCTCCGCCACATCGGCCTGCGGGTACAGCAGCTCGGGCGGCCGGTTCACTGGACGCTCCCTAACACCACACACACGCACACACACGTGGTTATTTTGGGACTTTCAGATCCTTTTTACTGAAGAACAAAAGTTCAAGGCTTCCTGTTCTCTGAGTTCCTCCTTCAGACTGAAACAGACAATAAAAACATGCTGGCACATGTAAATGAGGGACTCCAGAGAGCCGGAACGTTCTTCTACCAGCAGTCTGATAAATGTGTCAGTTTGTCTTAGAACCACATGAGATTTAAAGCTGCCATACGTAGGAATCACACATTAAAATAGTTAAAAAGCAGCTAAACAAATGTAAGAATATCCAAAACAACGGTTCTGATGCTGTTAAACACACATATCCAACGTGCTGAGCACCAACATCCCACCCTGATGAGGGGCACAGATGGTCAAGCCTTGTAATACCTCTTTGTCCCACTAGAGGTGATATAAATCATTACAGCATTTAGTCTATCTTCAATAATTCAAATAAAGGACAGGAAGGGCTGCTGCATAAGGGCGTAGTCTACTCGCATGTCAATCATGTTGGGAGTACGGCCCTGGATAGGTCTGTCTGGAGGAACTCACGGACTGGTTGAGAGGTAAATTAGTCAGCGGTCACTCCCTGATACTCGTTTGCTGTGTGCCAACAACTCTGAGACATTCGCCAATGAGCCGTCATTAACTGCTGGCAGATTTAAAATATTTGGAGTTACCAGGGGGATCCCAAAGTAAGTTACAGCCAATGACAGAGCAGGGAGGGGGTGACATCACTGTGAGGAACAGAAAGAAACATGGATTTGGTTTTAAGAAATGTTTTTTCATGATGCTGCCATGGTTACACAACAAACAGCAGTCACTGCAACATGACATTTATCAAGTTGTATGACAAAGCTCTGTCTTTCTGGACACTTAAAGGTTATTCTTACTGTCAGCCTTTAAAAGGTCTTTCTGCACGCAAACAAAAATATAAAAACACACTAAAAAAAACACTCAGACGGATGGCAGATACTTCAAGACCACCTTTTCCTGTCCAGGCTCACAGGGGCCTGCTGGAAATGATCCCAACTATCTCCAGGTCATTTCAAACAAAGCTCAACAATCTGGATGACCGCATATTCTGTTCCTGACGTCTTGTCAGCTCCGGCTGCTTCATACATCCAGCAGGAAGAATGTTGTCCAGAACCTTGAGGAACATTCCTGGAATATTCTCTACTGACTTTGTTATGGGAGGTTCCTGCCGGTTCCATGCAGTTTACATGCTCTGTAACTTTGAAATCTGCATCTGCAACCATCAGGGAAACATTCACGTGATCTTCGGTGAACCCTGGTCTGCAGTAAGACTTCCCAGGATTTTCTGTAAAAGTTCCAGACTTTGTCTTTAGAACATTCCCTGAACAGTGCCAGCAGGTAAAGCCTGTAACCCGCAGGAAACCTTTTCTTAAAAGTTCTAGACTTCGTCCTGGGAACATTCCCTGGAAGTTCTTATGGGACTAATCTGCGTTTAGAAGCATCAGGGAACATTCATTAACCGCAGCTGTTCATGCGATTGTCAGTGAAATATTTCAGGTTGCAAAGTCCGTATCCTGCAGAAAATCTTTCCAGAACTTTCTGTTACATTTCTAGACTTTGTCTTGGGAACATTTCCTGGATGCTTGCTGCAGATATAGCCTGTAATTTTGCAACCCGGCTCTGGAACCTTCAGGGGACATTTGTTACGCATTCATGTGACTGTCAGTGAATTTTTTCAGGTTACAAAGTTTGTAATGTGCAGGAAAGCTTTCCAGAATTTAGTCTAAACCTTACAGACTTTGTTCCCTGAAGCTTGATGTTTGCAGATACTTTAATAAGGAAACAATCACGCTATTAACATTCAGACACAAGATGTTTCCTTATGTAAGACTAACAAAACAATAAAAAGGCGGATGGACCTGTCCTGATGTAAACGTTCACATTGAGCCACTGAGATTCAGCTTCAGCAGGTAAACAGATGTTTGTTTCTCTGTCAACAGGTTGATGCTCTGGACGCTCGTTTTCTTCCAAGGCTTCACTGCTGCAGCATCAACGATCAACACCCTCATCTGCTCTCATCACCTGACCTGGGGACAATCAGTCTTAATGAACGCACCCATTTGCTGCCGTCGCCGTGGAAATGTATCCGTTCTCCATCAGCCGTTCAGTCACTGCTGCTCTTCAAAAAACAACTTTGAAAATAAAAACCCGGAGGAGGAAATGAAGTGTGAATTATTCAAAAAGGGGGAAGTGGCTAAGCCACAGAGTGGAGTGCGTCCACTTCCCCTCCTGAAGTCCAGCTTCCCCTCGGTGGATCGCCGAAGACCTGAAACAGTCACTGCTGCTCTGCATCCAGATGTTTTCAACAACTCAGGTTATAAAACATCCTGTTGAGTCTAAGAAACAGTTTAAAGCCCAAACACACAAGATGGTAAATGTGTTGGTATCCTTCCATTAACAAAGAAAAACCCACAATGGACACTAAAATAACTTAAAAATGACAAAAATAAGAAAGCTAAAGCCACAAAACTTTTTGAAAGTAGTTTGACTGGAGCTTTGGGTGGGGGGCTGGACTTCCGGGATGAGGATGACGAAACCTGCTCAACCATGTCAACTATCCAGGACCCGGTTAGGTTATTTTTTTCAAATGGTTCTGTTGAACCACAATCCATAAACAGTCTGGTTTTTAGTAGTCGATGTGCAGTTCATTATTATTTATTATTACTTTTGTCAGTGTCAAGTTATTTCAGGGACTGTTGTTGGTTTTTCTTTCTCTAATGCAGGAATAAATCCCAGAGAAAACACCAACACACTCCTGGAACAGAGCCACAGACAGGAAAGGCCTCAAATAACTCAGACTGGAGCGGAAATGTTTCCAAGAACGCAGACGGCTGAAGATTTTACGTGGAGGGAGTTTTGTTTTGTGAAGGCTCATCTCTGCAGTGCCCCCACAGTCCACCTGCAGACCTGGTCCACCAGAGCTCTACCCGTCTACTACAGAGAGAAGAAGAGTCCGGATGTTTCTGTCGATGATTCCTTCCTGCAGTCAGCAACCCGGCCTGTTCATCCTGGACAGAAATAACTGCCGCCGCCGGTAGCAGCGGCACTGCGATCCACAGGACGCCAGGAAACTCCTGCTGCTGGGCATGATTGAAGACTCTGCCTGTATGAAGATGCACTATCTGGCCAAAAGTAGTGGCTCACCTGCCTTGACTCACATATGAACTTAAGTAACATCCCATTCCTAATTCATTAGGGTTCAACATGATGTCGGTTTACCCTTTGCAGCTATAACAGCTTCAACTCTTCTGGGAAGGCTGTCAACAAGTTGTAGAGGTGTTTTTATAGGAATTTTCTACCATTCTTCCAGAAGTGTATTTGTGAGGTCACACTGATGTTGTACGACAAGGCCTGACTCTCAGTCTCCGCTCTAATTCATCCCAAAGGTGTTCTATGGGGTTGAGGTCAGGACTCAGGACAGTCAAGTTCATCCACACCAGACTCTGTCATCCAGGTCTTTATGGACCTGCTTTCTGCACTGGTGCACAGTCATGTTGGAAGAGGAAGGGGTCAGCTCCAAACTGTTCCCACAAAGTTGGGAGCATGGAATTGTCCAAAAGTTCTTGTTATGCTGAAACATTCAGAGTTCCTGTCACTGGAACTACGGGGCCAAGTCCAGCTCCTGAAGAACAACCCCACACCATAATCCCCCTCCACCAAACTTTACACTTGGCACAATGCAGTCAGACAAGTACCGTTGTCCTGGCAACCGCCAAACCCAGACTGGTCCATCGGATTGCCAGAAGGAGAAGGGCCATTCGTCAGTCCAGAGAACGTCTCTACTGCTCAAGTCCAGTGGCGGCGTGTTTTACACCACTGCATCCAACACTTTGCATTGCACTTGGTGATGTTTGACTTGGATGCAGCTGCTCGGCCATGGAAACCCATTCATGAAGCTCTCTGCACACTGTTCTTGAGCTAATCTGAAGGCCACATGAAGTTTAGAGGTCTGTAGTGATTGACTCTGCAGAAAGTTGCTGACCTCTTCACACTATGAGGCTCAGCATCCGCTGACCTGCTCCATCAGTTCAAATGGCCTACCACTTCATGGCTGAGTTTCTGTCGTTCCTAAACACTTCCATGTTCTTATAATACAGCTGACATTTGACTGTGGAATATTTAGGAGCGAGGAAATGTCACGACTGGATTTGTTGCACAGGTGTCGTCCTGTCACAGCTCCACGCTGGAATTCACTGAGCTCCTAAGAGACACTCATTCTTTCACAAATACTTGTAAAAACAGTCTGCATGCCAAAGTGTTTGATTTTATACACCTGTTGCCATGGAAGTGATGGGAACACCTGATTCTGATTATTTGGATGGGTGAGTGAATACTTCTCACCCAATACAATATAGTGTAAATCAGGGCCATACAGGTGCTCAGGTGAAAACATATTTTGAACCGAATGAACAGAAGTTGTTGAAAAAGTAGCGTTGATAATGTCTTATATTGAACAACATAAAACATAAAATAAAACAAACATTCATCCTTTTTGCTAATGGGAATGATCTTTGACTTTGGGACTGTCAATCCAACAAAGTGGAAATGAAACAGAGTTTCACTTCCATGAAAGTCCATTGTTTAGACTTTTAGACACTTCGTTTACCTTTACAAGAGCATCTAAACGGCTTTTTGAAGGCAGATACAGACATAGAGTTGTTCTGGTCCTAGTTTTGCTTCAATCAGGAGGTTTTGGCCAAATGTGAGACCAAAAAAAAGGGGTCTGTAAGGTCTTCTGGCCAGCTGGGTGACCTCCCCTCACATCTGGACCGAGGTGGTCGCGTCCACCAGCTGGATGAAACATGGAGTCACTGACTGAAAACACAACAAAGAGGCAAAGAAAGAGAAGACGAGATGAAACGAGAACAAATGCAGGGAAAGAACTGAAAGACTGAAAGACACGCTGTTATTTTCCAGGGCGTGTCGGGCCGACTGAAACCACAACAACCGAACCGCCAACACGCTCTGAGTCACTGACTCTGACCAACATGGCCGACCAGACTTCTAAACCGATGAGGAGATCTGCCCTCCAGGCTGTCCAGAGTCCAACGGTCACGTCTCTGTTAATAAAATAAAACCCAAACCATCCATGGTTCTGAAATTACAAATGTGGGTTTGAAAATAACAGGGACATGTCTGTCACATATCAAACTGTCCAATCAGGGAGCAGCAGGCTTCGCTTCCTTCATCTCCACCGCTGATCCGGAGGAGACACATGAGCCGAAAGCCAAAGCTGCAATTTACTTGTCCGTCTACAATCCAGGACTCATCTGAGCTGCTGATCTGTAGTGGGAGACAACGACGGTACGACTGCTTTTCACCCTGTTTAACCCTAATAAACCGCTGTGATCGGAGCGGGAGAGACATTATCCAAATACAACCTCACATGAAGCATATCTGTTCCATCATGCCGTTAATTGTTTAACAAAGGCGAAGCAGGAACAGAGAGTCATCTGAGCAATCCTAAGTACCCCTCAGAAACAACAGCTTGTAGTTCTATCAGCAGCAGTAACCTGAAGCAGTTTCCTGTACGAGGTCCCAACACAGCCTTTCGACCACTGAGGTCTGGAGAGGGGTACGCTGCTGAGGACTGGCTTTTTGAAATGTTTGTTTTTGGGAACTGGACTGATTTTTCTTTTATGGACTTTGGGTAAGCTGCATGTTTGTAGTGTGTTTTGTGTGTGGGTTACTGTGTATGTTGGTGTAGGGCAGGTCGGGATCATTGTGTATAAATGTGATCAATATTTAAGATGATTTGACTGACTGGAGGCTGACTGGCTCTTTCCTGTTATCAAACATCATTAAATATTTCCTGATTGTAATCTCCTTTAATAGGAGGCCCGAGGAAGCCGTTATTTTCCTGATTCTTATATTTTTCATTGTTCTGATGTAGATCTGCTGCTGTTTCCTCTCACACATTTCAGCAACTCTTTATCTGTCAGACAGATGTCCTCAAATTTGCGTTTAGAAGACCTCTACAGGTCTACAGAAGAGTTCATGAGCTACTCAATGACTGAGTGTTCAGGTCCAGACCATCATCCCTCCACCACCGTGCTTGAAAGGGGGTCTGAGTTTTTGGTTTTCTCCAAACATGCTGCTGGACATTAAGGGCAAACAACTCCACGTCTGTGATGTTCCATGTTCCAAGAGCCAGTCTCAAAAGCAAAGGGCAGGCACACCAGGGCCTTCAGCCGTTACCCAAGTCATAAGGAACCCGATCAACCCTCTTGTTGACGGCTCATGCCAGAGGCCTTGGTTCAAGGTGGAGCACTGGAAACCCTTGTCCAGACGTGAGACATCAAGTTCTTCATTTATAACAAAACAGGCGGGTGTGGAGATGGACAGAAGGACAGCTGGATGGATTTGGTCTCATGTGTCCAGAGGACATTGATTCAGAAGTCTGCTGGTTTGTTCAGATGCAGTTTTGTGATCCTCAGTTATGCTTCCATGTTCTTTTCGACAGAAGAGGTTTTCTCCTGGAAACTTTTCCAAACAAATCTTCCTGGTTCAATCTTCTTCTGGTTGTGCTTCATGGACTTTAACATCTAACATGCTCAATGAGGTTTGTAGGCTCTCAGCTGTAGCTCTCGGGTCTTATTTCTGATATTGGGCTAAATTGTTGGGATGCCCACTCCTGGGAAGATGGACGACTGTCTTGAAAGCTTCCCATGTGTGAATAATTTTTCACACGGCGTAACATCAAACTCGAAATAGATTTATCATGTTTATTAGCTCTTTCCAGACTGACATGCAGCAAAAGTTGTTTCTCCAAGAACATTCTGATGTCTTTCCCTCTTGGCATCGTGTTAACACACACTTGAATGCTCTAGACCAGGAAACTGCCAAAACATCTACTTTTACAGAGATCAATGACTGTCATTAGGAGCAGCTGGATGCTATTTACCTTCTTGAATCCATCAGACCAACCTTGATGTCAGCACAGAACCTGAGAACTGAACAAAACTGCTCTCATAACGACTGAGCACACGACAAATCTCATATAAATCAGAAATCCACACGACAGCGACACCACTCTCAGCATCTGTCTTGTTTTTCTCCTCAGAAGGAGACAGAGTTCAGACCTTTCATATTGCACTCCAACCACGCTGTGAAACAAGTTTCTGATCAATAATGGATCAATGGTAGATGCTCAGCTGGAAACTGAAAACAGCTTCCTCCAAACTCCAGAGAAGATGCCGCGCCTGCAGCAGAACTCCCTGGAGAAGGTTCTCAGCTCCTTCAACACTTGCTGCCTGCAGCTTAGTTGTTGATTTGTATAATTTTACCTGATATGATTAAAAAATAAATAAATAAAATAAATCCCCTAACGTACAGTTGGATGTGAAAACTTTCTTACTTCCTGGATCAATGCAGAACTTCAAATGTTGGCCCTTCAATTGTTTCACCAAAGGGAAACATCTAGTTTATTTCCAGTTTATTTCAATGCAGGAAAAGGAACCCTCAGTTTCTCTACCGACCGCTGGGTCCAGATCCACATCCGCAGTTCCAGATCCACATCCGCAGTTCCAGATCGACACCTGCAGTTCCAGATCCACACCCACAGGCAAAACCTGCAATTCCTCTACTGGCCACTAGGTCCGGATCCAAATGTTCAACTGTCCAACTTTACAGCAGAAATAAATTTACAGTCTGTTACAAAAACAGTTTTGGTCTCCATAGTTAGATTTGTTTGCATCAACTAAGCAGTTCTTCCTGAAGTGGAAATCAATGACTTTGACAGAGAAGAGTTCAGCAGGCTTGAGGTTTCATTGATCACATCTTCCCTGATCTATCGTTGCTGCATCATACAATGATCCACTTTTACACAAAACTCTTTCAAATTGGTGACTGGTTCAGCAGCTTCTTTGAAATGAAACTCAAACCACAATTATAGGAACCTTCCTCCAGCATCAAATCAAAGCCGTCTGAATGACCAACGTACAGCTTCCAGCCGGAGGATGAGAACAAACACCACAGGATGTTTCATCGAAGTAAGCAGTTCTACATGAGCCTCAGGCTGGAAGCAGAACATTCACGGAAGCATCAGAGCAGGTGAGGAGTGACCTCAGCATGAGGACAAAACAACAGGGGAGAAGTGAACGTGTCCTGAGTTACCATGGCGATGCCCGGACGTCACCTCAGGTACACCTCAGCCTGCTGGAACTAACGCTGGTGTGTTGACTGACAGCGAGATGGACCAATCAGGTTACGCCACTTTCCAGAACCAGTTCAGAGGTCCAAAGAGCTCTGAGTTCTGCTGGTACGACCTTGAACACTCACCTGTACACAGCCGGGTAGGGCGGGGCTTCTAGATAGCTGTCATCCAAGGCCCCGCCTCCCCAGCACAGCAGATAGCTCACCATGGCGACGCGCCTGCTACTGAGGTTAACCTGGGATGTCGCAGGGCCAAAAGCAGTCGCCAATCAAACGGCATTAATGCCACTCAGCCAGCAGGGGGCGTTAACGAGGGGAACCAGGCACCGGTCTGGTGACATCACACTGGTATGACATCATCTCTGCGAGTTCTCCATCAGCCTTTGTGTTTCAGTGTCTGGTCTGTATGCAGTTGGATTTCCTCCTCCGTCTAGGTGCTGTTCCCTCCTCCTCCTAGTTTTCCTTCGCTCTTCTACTCTTTAAAATCACGTTCTTTCCTCTCAACAACTCCAGCTCACAACTTTTCCTCCGTCCTCCCTCCTCGCTTCCATCAGCTGGTCTATTCTCCTCCTCTGAGGGGACGGAGGTATGCGTTTCCTCCCCCGGCTGACCCAGGACGCCCCTCCTCCTCCTCCTCCCACCCTCCCTCTGTCCTCTTCTTCCCCTCTTCCTCTCTTTGTCTCATCTTACCTTCCTCTCGCTCCATCGACCTTCCTGGAAGTTTCTATCTCCCTCCTTCTCCAACAGCTCAAAAAAAACTTTGGTTCGGACTCCAGTTTCAGACCAGGTTTATGCCTCTGAGAACAATAAAAGTCCAACAGAGTGCCAAAAATACACTGAAAGTACTTGATTCCCCTTCATAACCTCTGATGGACCTTTCCTGCTCACCATCGCACATTTACCCAGCTCTACGCCTTTTAGAAGCTTTAAAACCAGTCCAGCTATCTCATTTTTGAGTAAAATGGGTTTTTGAGCAGTCTGAGAGGCTTTGTGGTTGATGCCACACCTATATTTTTTTATTTAAATTGTAAAATAATTTGATTGTATTATATAGAAAGAAAAATTTGAACCATAAATTGGTTATAAATGTGTAAAATGTTTAAGTTACCAGAGCAAATATTCAAATTCTGTATGAAAAGCTTAAAGCTTCAAACGAGCAGCAACTCCAAAACCGAGAGAAAGCAGGTCAGAGGTCAGAGGTCAGAGACAACAGATGGAAGATATCCACATGAATCACATGGAGGGGGGAGGGGAGGGGAGGGGGTTTAAAAGGAAAGTCTCTGGTTTTCTGACAGGAGTGGGAGGTCTTTTCTCCATCCAGTCTCCGAAGCAGTGCCTGGATGAACCCATCTGGACTTTCCCTGAGAAGGCTTGTGTGTGCGAGCATGCACGTGTGTGAGAGTGCACGTGAGGGAGAGCATGCATGCCTGCCGTGACGTTTTTCTTGGTCTGGTTTGTGTGTTTCAGTCAAGTAGAAGCAGCAGCTGTTTGGGTGTGATCCTGTTTTTGGTTTCTAGGCCTGAATTCCTCCACTGCAGCTCAATCCGCTTCCTCCCGCTGACAATAAAGTTTGCCTGTGCTTGAAAGTGGACTCTGTGGGTCCACGCCCTCTGTGGGAGTGGAACGAGGCCAAGAAGGGAAGCAGCAAACTCCTCCAGGCTAAAGCCCACAAACATCGCTGCACAAGTGTGATTTCAGTTCAGGCCCAGAGTCTCTGAACGTGTTCATGAGCTCAAAACACAGATTTCAAACCAGAAATGAGAACAAGAACCAGAAGAAACAAAGACTTAAGACTCTTCACATTCATCTGAAAATTGTAAATGACTCCAGATTCATTCAGTTTTAGAGGTAGCAGCTGTAGACCTTAAACTCCCACAGACCTGCAGTTATTTCTCTTTAAGGAGACATGTTCCGTTTTTGTTTTCAGTCCTGAAATTTTAGTAAAATATCTGTGTCACATTTTAATGAAAATCTCATAAAGAAACAACCAAAAGCTCAGTTTGCAACATCTGTTTGCAGCTCTGCTCACAGCAGCTGCTTTGAGGGGGCGGAGTTGGCCCCTTCAACTTAACCCCGCCCTTCTGCACTACAGAGCAGATTTAGGTTGGAATCACTTTAGGACATTTCTTTGGAAACATCAGACAGTGTACAAACTTTAGGAGATCTAGCAGAACATATTTTGGTAAATAAAAGCAAGTTTCACTACTTTATTGCTGGGTACTGTCAAATGTCAAAATGACAAAAGCTGATTTTTTGAACATCCCGACGTGTACGTGGAATTTGGCGTGCGCATGTTTTTGTACGCTGCACTAATTGTACATGAGACCCCTGGTCTGTTATCAAGAGACCAAAATGGTGATAACAACAACCGTTTACAGCTGAATGTTTTTCACACCTGACACTGATCTCTGATCTCCTCAATGACAGAACACCTTTCACGTGTCGGGAGGAAGAATGGAAACAAAGAGCTAAAAGCTTCACAGACCTAACATGTTAGGAAGATGTTGCAGCTGTGAAATGTAAAAATTAATGTATACGAACAAATATTAGCAGGCAAGAAAAAACAAATATCTTGTTGAAGAATAAGCATGCCTTTTTTCTTACAATAAGTTTCTAATTTGATACAGTAAGTTGAATGTATTTATTTGCAGTAAATGGTTTTTAATCTTAAAAAGGGGTGGTTTTTATTACAATTTTTGCTCAAATGTGCATGCAATTATGTTTTATAAGTATAAACTACACTAGCACAATTGGATCAGAGGAAGAGATGAGTGAACAGTTGAATGAAATACTGAACTACATTAAAACCACTAATACTGACTTCAAATAAGTTCAAACCCAAGCTCAACCAGGAAAATGTCGTTCTGAGATGTGAAAATCAAAGCAATATTCCCCACTCTGTCACCTCATAAAACTGTCTTTCCGACGCACAAAGATGCTCAAAAGTACATCAGCACTAACTATGTCTCTGCTGCCACCGTGTGTCTAGTCTGTTGTACTGCAACCCATTCACTTCAATCCGTGGAAAAGACGGGTTTATTTATTCAACTGAGTGATTTTAAGTCTAAGGGTGACCGACCAACATAAAATATCTAGACTTCCAGAAAACAAAGAGTCAGAGAGGTGAAACAACCCTAATGTGACCTGGAGTCTGGTGAATAATCGGATTAATAAAATTATTTTTACATGCGTGAATGATGACTTTTGTTTTGACTCACAAATAAACATTTACTATTTCAACAATTGGAAGAACAAATGGATTCAAAAAAACCAAAACTGTTTTGATGGAGAAATAATGCGAATGTCTGACTGACATTTGGCTTTTGTACGAGCCAGGTTGTTTACTTTTGAAGGTTTTACAGAAACTCCACAACCCAGCATCAGCCGATTGATGCAGAAGTTTCTGGAAAGTTTGCACAATGTAAACTAGACATAAATTTCGATTCCCTAATTCCATCCACCCATCCATTAACTTCGTCTTATCCCGATTCAGGTGATGGATCCAGAAGCCTAAGCTCGCTCTCCACAGTCACGTTCTCCAGATCCTGTGGGGAACCCCACCACGTTCCCAGACCAGCGGAAATATAGTCTCTCCAGTGTGTCCTGGGTCCTGAGGACTCCTACTGGTTGGACATGTCTCATCTCCAGAGGGAAACCTAACCAGCCTAACGGGTGAACCACCTCAACGGTTGCTGTGGAGTAACCGGACCGAGGTGGACCTCATCAGTCTGGATTTGAGCTGTGCAGTCGGACTCACCTGAAGCCACAATGAAGTGATGGGACTGAGCTCGCCTTCCGGAAGCCATCTTTCAGGATGGAGCGACGCCATGACTCTTTCTCGGACTTTGAGCGGACCGGAGGGCTGGAATCATCGTTGGAGCGTCCTGGTAGCCCAGATCCTGAGGCACTGAGGGAAATTTCAGAGCGCGACATCTCCAAAAGGTTGGACGGTGCGGACGGGTCTGGCCGGGCCAGCGGGGCAAAGCTCAGTTCAATCTGCTTGGCGCTCTCACAGATCTGACTCTGAAATAACAAACAGGTCAGTTCCACCTCCTGCACCCACACAGGACCCCCAGTTATGGCTCCTCTTGTCTCCATCCTACCTGAATCTCCGGCGTCAGCGTCGGCAGGTCGAAGGTGAACACCGACGTGGATCCAGAGGTGAGCAGGTCGACGCTGTCCAGGCTGCTGTACGAAGTGCCTTTGGCCCGGTGAGACTCCATAATGCTTTCAAAGTGCCGGCTGAATGAGTCCAGGTTGCTATCAGAGGGTCGGCGGGGGCTGCTGACTGAGATCGGGGACTTGAGACCTCCGTGGGTGTCTGATGACATTCCCAATGTCCTGTTTGAGGAAAACACAACAAACTTCAGAGATGGAGCAACAGCAGAAAACACAGGGAGAGGAGGAGGTCTTCTAAAATCACCTGTCAAACAGGTGTGGATGGACCCGTTATGCATCCTGATCAGAAACGCTAAACTCTGCAGGAACCATCTCCACACCAAGAAAAAAAACAAAACTGTCCTGTTATAAAACTATTCAGATACACAGAGGCCCTCCAGCCACCAGGGGGTCCCAGAGCACAAGATCAGCCTCAAAGTTCACAATCTGTGGATATTTGAAATGAGCCGTCTTCAATGTAGCCACCTAAACCAGTACGTTTAAAACTACCACTTGAAGAACTTCACTTATCACTCAGATGTGCACTGTTCAGAAAGCACAAGAACAGTGAGTTTAGAAAGTAAAATAGAGTCTTTTTTATGCACATTGACTTGTTTTTTTTAAGTCAGAGGTTTTTCTGAAGGACTGCACATTTCAGCTAAGTTTTTACACTTCGTCTCCTGAACATGAGAACAATGAAGGAAGAAAGTCTGGACCTCCTGTGGTTGGTCAGAACTCTCACCCCTTCAGCAGCACACTGAACACCTCGTCTTGCTCCTTGGTGGCTCTCTGCCTCTGTCGGTCTCCCTGCATCCTTACGCTGGCCCAGCTCACCACTCCCTCCTCATCCTCCTCTTCCTCCTCCTCCTCTCCATCTTCCTCCTTCCCCCTGCCTGTCCAGGATTTCGGGGAGGAGTCGGTAAGGCTGAAGCTGCAGTTTCCCAGAATGCTGCGGTTACTCCCGAAGGCCGAGTCCGCCTCCTCAGCTACCTCCGCCTCTGCTCGCATCACCTACATAACAACAGCAACACGTTTAACCTTTGGACCCTAGGTGACACTCACACCTGTACCTCTGGGCCGAACAGAACTGCCCACCTCGTCCAGATCCGTTTCTCTATAGCAGCGCAGCGGCACAGCGTCTAGGTCTGTCTCAGAGTATTTGACAGACCGCCGGATGATGCCAGTCTTGGGGGTGGGGCCTCGGGGGTTAGGAGTCACCAGTTCCACCTCGATTTTCTGGACCTCGTAATGGGAGATCCTTGGCGCCTCTCTGTCCCGCCCCCTCCTATGATAGGCTGGCTTCAGACGGAGTGAGGCAGGAGGGGTGAGGCTTTGTGAGGTACTGGTTGGAGGCAACGAGGGCGGAGCTCCTACGGGAGACATCAAATGTGACAGTTACAACAACACAACAAGTCTGATTGAGAGCATAAAGATACATGTGTACACTGGTTGCAGTGCATTGTGGGAGATTACTGAAATGCAGCCGTAAATAAAAAGGTTTCAGCAACCCTGATGCATTCTGTAAGTTTGATGGATGTTTCAGGGAGACCCGCGAGAACAGCGTTGCAGTAGTCCAGTCTACTGAAGATAAAAGCATGGACAAGTTCTTCTAAGTCCTGATGAGACTTCCGCCGAGTGCTGATGTTTAATTTTTCTTCTTTGCGTCCAAACACTATTATTTCTGTTTTGTCTTCATTTAACTGAAGAATGTTCTGGCACATCCACTCTTTAATTTAATCAATGCATTTTATCAATGTTTGAATTGGTAAGATGGTTATATAGATCTGTGTGTCATCTGCGTAGCTATGGTAACACATTTTGTTCTTTTTCATAATTTAAGCAAGTGAAAGCATAAACATGTTAAACAACAGAGGCCTCAGAATTGAACTTTGAGGAACTCCACATATTTTTGTTAGCTCTGATTTGTAGTTATCCAAAGAGATAGGACTCCAATCAGGTAAGTGCTAGTGACCAGGTAACTGGTCTATCAAGATGTCCTGGTCGAATGCAGCGCTGAGATCCAGTAAGACCCAGACTGAACTGTTGCCACTCTACGTATTGGACTAGATGTCAATGACATTTACTAGAGCTGTCTCAGTGCTGTGATGTGGCTGGAAACCTGACTGGAAGACATCAAAGCAGTCATTTAGTGTCATGAGGTTGTGCAGCTGTTGAAAAACAGCTTTTTTTCTATGATTTTTACTAAGAAAGGGGAGGTTTGATACGGGCCTATAGCTGTTCATAAGTGACCTGTGTTGACTGTTCTTTTTTAAAAGTGGCTTAATGACGGCTGTTTTTAGGCGCCGAGGAAAGATACCTGGAAGCAGAGACGTATTTACAATGTCTAGAAGATCTGAGGACATACAAAGTTCAACACTTTATAAAAACCCTGTTAGAGTATCAAGGCATCAAGTGGTGGAATTCAGGTGATGTATGTCGTCCTGGTTTCTCTTAGTGGACACATATCCTTCGTCTACCGTAGGAACACTGACTGACTCTGATTTTCTGAGTTTTGACAGTAAAAGACTCAGACGTTAAGGGTCCACTGACTCAGGGGGGTTTGTTAGTCAACAGCAGTCAACAAAGTGCATTATTGTTGTTTTTGGCCTTAATATCAGAAAAATATGATTCCCTCACATCCCTCCGCTCCATATTATATCTGCTCAGTCTGTCTTTATAAATGTCAGAATGAACCTGTAGTTTAGTTTTCCACCTGCGTTCAGCTTTATTCAAATAAAGCATCGTTGTCATAAGACATCTCTTTATTGAAGGGAGTCACTAAACAGAACAGCCGCTCCTCCTTTCTGGTTCTGTACAGGTTTACTCAAAGATGGAGGCGGGAGGTTGTTTCTGGAAGAACTGCTGCAGGATTATCCTGATTAACCAAGTTTATGTTAAAAACCTCCAATCTAGTTTGTGTTTTGAAATAAGATCATTCATTTAAAAAGTTTTTCCTGACAAAGACCTGACATTTAGCAAAGCTAGTTTCAGTGTGTTAATGGCATCTGTCCTGTTATTATGGGATGGATGTGTCCGATGAGCTGTGAACACCAGATCTGATAAATTTACTGAATGTTTTAGGTTTTTCTTCTCTGAAGGTTGATTGATCTTTTTCTGCTACGTATTAAAACGGGGATGGAGTAAGCTACGTCCATAAAGCCACGGACCATTCAGGCCCTGACTTGTCCTGGAAAGAACCACGAGTACACACAGTACTGCATCTGCATCTCTAGTGTTGGACACTAGAGGTGTTGGACACTAGAGGTGTTGGACGCTGGAGGTGTTGGACGCTGGAGGTGTTGGACGCTGGAGGTGTTGGACGCTGGAGGTGTTGGACGCTGGGGACCAGCTTCCTTCACCAGATGTTTCAGATGACTCAGGTGATGCAGGGTTTTCTGCAGTGATGATTTTCCAGGAGATTCCTGGAACTCTGCCTTTATCTGTTCAGTGAAGACCTTGTGGGGGTCAGGAGTTTGTGCTATGGGGGCGTTGGGGTGGGAGGTTTTTGGGTCCAGGAATGGGACTGGAGCATGGGGTCATTTTGGTGGCAGCAGTGACCAGCTCCTTCATGTGGTCAAAGAAGTCCAGCAGAGGTAGAGATGGGGAGCATGACTTGGATAAGGGTGGGTCTTCACTCCTGTCTTTTGGTGCAGGATGACGTCCTCTCCAGATGCAGGCGGGGGCAGCCCCATCTCAGGGTTACCACAGGGCTACATCTTGTCCTCTTGTTTTTGTGTCTCCGCCCTTGGCTGAACAAACCAAATCGCTCGTGTCCTCGCATCAGTCGTAAAGGACCACTAATAAACACTTCAGCATCCAGACTTTTAATTTCCTTACACCTGATACCACATCCTTGGGAAAGCTCAGTATCTTCGTACGTTTCCCACATGCATATCACATTTCTCACAGCAGCTCCACCGACAATCAGAGTCTCAGGTCTGGGTTTTTGAAATGCCTCCTTAGTGGTGAAATCAGAAATGATCACAGCATCACAAGCCATCTGCTCTTAGCTTCAGATCCTTCAGATCAACCTGCAACCACAGTGTAACCAACACTGCTGGGCCAGCTCTGAAAAATGTCCATGACAGTCTGGTGGGTCAAATATAGTTGTTAATCTGTCCGGATTCTGCCTGCAGGCCTCGAGTTTGGCGTGCATGATGTAGTCTTAAAGTGCTAGGTCATTGGTCTGTAACATTGCAGAAAAAAACAGTGAATAAAGGGCAGGAAGTGAGGAGTGAAGCGTCGTCAGAGCCGGGACTGGATCTGACACCTGTTCTCGTTCAAGTTAAGCTTCAGCTAATTGGATTAGAAGAAGCCCAGAGCGCCTGAAGCTGCATGTTTACTTCACAGGATTATCTGTTGAAGCCTGGTGGCGTAGAGGTAAGCACCGCTGCCTCACAGCAACAAGGTTCCTGGTTCGATTCCAAGCAAGACTCTTTCTGTGTGGAGTTGACATGGTCTCCTCGAGCACTCCAAACGCACTAATATATGTAATAAAGTCTAATCTAATGAACAAAGTATTTCAAGCTTATAAAAATTAATTGGTGTCATGTGGCGTGCAGACATCAGTACTCACAGCTCCAAATACTCTCATCTCTTATATGTGAGTGTTTCTGGAATCAGAACGGGAACAATGTGTTGAGTGGACGTTGCAGCAGTTTCACCATGAAGTCAGATCAGAAACCACGTCTGAGACAAGTGCTGCCTGAGTGGAAATGAGGCCCAGCAGAGGGACCCAGCGTCACTCGCCTGTCTTAGACCCGTCGTGGTCGAGTAAGCCTTAACTACAGCTCCCTGGAATGATTGGCTCGCAGCTTCTTCAGCTGATCCACGCCGCGAGAACTGCTGGCAAACATTTGCAACGGGAGCTTCACTTTTAAATGTCGTCTCAGTGGCAACAATCAGAAAAGACTGCGTGTAACCAACGCTCAGTCAGCACGCGCTGCCTGCTCTTACTTGAGCTACGTCCTCGGACCCTTCAGACCCACGAACCCACAATCAGCCACAGTGGTCTGTTAGTAACATTAACACAACTAAACCCACTCTCTCTAAATTATAACCAAGTTCTGCTATATTTTAATTCAAATTCAGAAGTCAATAGTGTCCTTAGAGCTAAGCAGCTAAAGGGATGACGGTTAGTCATTAGCTGTGCTAGCCACCAATCAAAAAAACACGCCCCTAATTATGTATAAATGTGTTGTTTCAAATTGAACTTTTTGACATGGAGGTCACATAAACTTCCTTGGGATCTGTTCCCTCCATGATGTTAGAAGTGGAGTTGCTGACTACAAAATCGAGGAACAGAAATATCCAGAGCTCTGCTGGGAATACTAATATACATCTGGGGCGTGGATTATCATCACTAATTTCTGATACGTGTTGAAGAACGTCTGCGTCTCGCCTCAAAATCGATCCAGGAATCCGTCTGAGTAGACATTTACTGCTGCTTCTCGACTCATTTCTTACCTGAGCAGTAAATATCCCCTCACTTTGATATACACTATACTGCCAAAAGTATTCGCTCCCCCATCCAAATAATCAGAATCAGGTGTATAAAATGATTGAAAGGGCAGTCACCTACCTTTACTGCAGCGACTGTCTTCTGCCTGGTCTCCAAACAGGAACTCCCACTTGGCCCGGGCGATCTTCTGTGATCGTGACGCTACAGTTGACGCTGAGCCACCGTCAGACTGCAGGACAAGAGGAAACAGTTATGAATGTTTTTCCGTTTTTGAAGATAACAGGATCGAAAATGTTAAGACAAAAATAGATCATTGATAACAACAACGTTTTTATAATATATCCCCTTTCAATGTGATATTAAGCTTTTTGGAGATGTGGACCGTCTGCCTGATTTTATTCTTGAATGCTCCTTTAAAAGGTCTGACAGTGCGATTTTGATCCCTGTTCATAGCGGAGCCGTTTTACTTTGACTGCAACTCAGACACTCTCTGGGTCTGTCAGGTTGTGCGGCCCGGATCTTCTCGTCTGTGTGCTCAGTGAGCAGCTCGTTTGTCCACCACTGCTCCCCGCTCACTCTGCTCTTATTGGTTCCCCTTCTAAACCAATCAGACATGTTACTGCCAGTCACGTTGCCACAGAAACAATTGGAGAAAGTTTATTTTTTTAACTGAATTGTGTCTGAGGGGGGCACGGGGCTGACCCCAAGTAAACTTCTTAAGTAGAATCTACTTACAAAGTTGGACTTTGTAGTTCTTTAAGGTTGTTCTTTTGCTCTTAAAGAAGTCTGGTCGTTGAGGGACCAGACTCTTCTACTTTAATGTGCAGCAAATTACTGCACACTCATTTATTTAAAAACATGTGTTTATCACTGAAGGTGGAAACTGTAAAAACACTGAGGAGAAGACAGAAGCTACCATTGAAAGGTGAGAGCAATACTTTGGCTTTCTGGAACAGATTTATTGTGATCCGTTTGGACTTTATAGTCTGTTATAGTTAACAGAGAACAGATTCAGACTAGACATAACCAAACACAATCTACATGACAACTGAACCGTTATGACCATCACTTCCAGCCGACCTGCATCCCAGAACCGCCAGTTGTCGTATCGTGGCTCAACTGGCTCAAGGTTTCAGGGGTCAGACTACCATTTCTGTCCAGCTGAGAACCATCTCTGAGGCTACCCGTCACCCCGCTGGAGCTCTGAGAGGGCGTCCCATTGCCCCCACTGTGATCTGGGGCCTCTCTCCGATCGCTGAACATGCTCAAAACCTGCCTCTGGTACTCCTGCACTGATGCTGTGTGCAGTCCTTTGTCCCCTCTGTACCTCTTCCAATACTCCTGTTTGCTCTGATTGTGAGTTCCCAAGGGTAACTGACAGTAATTTTCTTCAGAGGGTTCGCCTCCATCCTGGGCTGGTCCAGTCTCTCTCCACTCCTGCTTCCTGGAGGTCCAGCTCACCTGCAGACCTTCGGCATTGTGGTGGAACAGGTGTCTCCTGTCTTTGGGTGATGTGTCAAAACCATTGTTATACTGTTTGTACTCTGTGCTGGGGAATCTGTTCCCGGTGTACTGTGGTGGCTGGTAGCGGTGCAAAGTGGACAAATCTTTAGTAGGTGATGAACTCTGTTTATGTCGAAGGTCTGGTTCTGATGAGTGAGAGGCAGGAGTGCTGGTCAACCTTGCTGACAGAGCTGGAGATGGTGGTGTAGACAGGACCCTGTGGGGCACCAGAGGAGAAATACGTCCTGGTTTAGTGTGAGGTACTGCTTTTTCTGTTTTCCTGCTGTCGTTCTGGCTGTCCACCTGCAAAGGTTCAAGGGCACTTCGCCAGTGAGGAGTAGTGTATGCCTGGACGTCTTTTGGGAATGACCCCCCAGTCTTTGGACTCTCAGACCTCAGCAACTCAGCTTGAGAGGAAATTGGAGAGAGTGCACTAGACGATCTGGTAGTTTCCATCAACAATTTACAGTCCAATTCAGCATTTGAGGATGGGGAGACACTCGTCATGTCACTGATGAGGCTGTCCACATCACTGGCTCGGCTACTGCAGCGAGATCCCTTGTAAAATGTTTTACTGTCCAAGTTATCAAGGTAGTGTATACTTTCTGTGGAATTATGACTTGTGTTGGTGATCTTAGGACTGTAACAACTGTTCACACCCCGATGGGAGTTCCCAGCTTGGAAGCTGGAACTACAAGAGTTCCACATGCTAGCTGGAACCTCATGCTGGATGTCCGTGGGTCTCCCGGCAGGTAGAGGTGGGTGAAATCGGCTGGAGCTCGGCTTGGCTGAGCTTAGTGTTGGGGTTGAAGATGCTGAGTACAACAAATGGCCAGTTTGGGCACACAGGTGATCAGAGGCAGGACTTCTAGGTAATCCAGTTAAAGAACTTCGGCACATTTGCCTATCCAGGTCCAGGAGCTGATTCTTGGAGGGCAGGGTGAAGGTACTGTGGGACAGGACGGGCGACCCCCCAAGAGAACGGCTGCGAGGAGACTGATGGTGTCGCAGCAGAGTCGGACTGTAGTTTTGTGGCCCGTGACCTGCAAATCTGCGCCTGATTTCTGGGGATCCAAACTCCTCCAGGGCCCTACAGGTGGCATTCTTGGCCACTGCATCCACGGCCTGTTTCTGTACACTGGACGAGCCCTGATGGAACTCCTTGTGAGATGGGTGGGGGTTTCTTTGAGATGTGTCACCCTCAGATGGTTGATCACTGTACCATACTGGATCACTCATCCTCTTCTGGAGGTGAATAGGCAGCAGCTGCCCCTCCATTCTGGTAAAGGGATTGCCTGGCTCGTTTAAGCACAGAGAGCTGCGACGTTCAGCCATGCTGTGAACACTGGCTTTTTCTATGTACCCAAATGAAACCACAGAAGTCTTCCCCTCCTCATCCATCACCTCTGAGACCTCGTAGGGCTTGTGGTTAGAGTTCGAGGGGGAGGGCAAAGTGAGTTTACTGGAGTATGTTGATGATGGGGATACAGGCACCCTTCCCTGATGAAGCTGCGTGTCGGGAGAGCAGGCGCGTCCAAGTGATTCAGAATGACCCGAATTAGAAGTTTTGGGTGCGAGGACCTCAAGTAAATGACCAAAACTGTCAAAGAGATCCTGGTTTTGGAATGGAGTAGGAGACCTTGTAGTATCAGGACTTTGGAGCTGAAAGCTGACCGAGTGCCTAGAGGATGACTTTGAGGGTGGTAAGCTGAGGTTCCTATCCTCAGTATGATGCTGGATGACTGAGGAAAGACTGCGGACAGGAGTAGAGCGGGCTGAGCTCCTCTGAGAGTGAGTGAGGACGTCTGGGCACTGCAGCATCAGGTGACCAGTACCATCATCTCCTCGATTCAGGACCTTTTCATCCTCCTCCGAAACAGACCTCACCTCCACGTAGAGGTGGAGGACTTTACCTGCCTGAGACATGACTGCCCCTTCAATTATCTAATTTTTCTCTTTCTGTGGACCCTTGCTACACATGCAAAGGGTCACTGGACTCTCCCCAGAACCAAGCAAGGTGCTGATCAAGTCTTGACTGAGGGTCAGAGGCAGGACTGCAGTATCAGATCCATTCTGTGTCTGCATATCATTACGCAAACCTGCAGCAAGAAGAAGAAAGAGACAAAATTAATATTATGCAGTAAATCTAAAGCATCTTGGTCAATTAGACTTGTTGAAGATCTTACAGTATCATGTTTTAATGACAATCATTCACTTCACCAGCAAACACCACAAGACAATCAACCATATCAATCATATCAGCCTCATCCCAGGTTAAGGTCAAATTTATCTAAGTAGCACACGGCTGAGCCCACATTATCAAGGAGGCATTCGGGACTGCTAGGCGCTGCAGCCATTGGCTCTGGACCAAGAAGAAAAACCCCAGCTAGGCTCCAAGAGGTCTGGGACACACACCCAGACAGAAACAGGCTTCACATCTACGTAGAGGTGGAGGCCCGTGCTGGAGGCCAATGAGGTCTGGAAGCATTGGGAGTATCCATCGTATCCTATTTATCAAATACAGTAAAATAAAAGAAAAACGGCCATTTTGACAGCCAGACTTCTGCTACTTGACTTCTGAGCTGTGAACAAAGACCTAACGGTCATAGTCAATAATATTACAAAGACACCACATTTTGTTGTTAATTTCACTATCAGACCACTGGGACTGGTTGTGGGTTGGTCTGGAAGGATCCGGGGATGAAGCTTTGCTGGAAGCAAAAAGCAAACAGCTTGTACATACCGAGCATCAGTGGTCTTTTCTGATTTCACCACAAAAACAGCATTTGAAACAGCAAATAGTCACCAGCAGCTCTGCCAAGCTAAAGTATACGATCTGCTGGTTGGACTCTTACATACCACATCTCAACGCAAAGAAGACAGATATTTTTTATTGGCCACTCTGATCAGCTGGATGACTATGTTGGAAGTCTTTAGTGTTTTTCACTTGACGGTTTATAAAAAAATTGCTGGTGGTTTTTTTTGTTTTTTTTTCTTACCAGCATTTATCATTAATTTAACAAACACATCAGTTGTGTTTCAAAACCAGCTTCTTATTCAGACATTTGGCCGAAGCGAAACCCCATCTGAGAATGATTTAGAGTCTTGCATGCTTCTACAACGACACAGGTAGATTACAGTAATCCTCTGTACGTGGGATCAGGGCTGTCGTCTCTCCATCAGCTGCAGGTGGTGTAAAACACTGCTGCTCTGTGCTTGAACACATTACCTTAGGTCTTTTTCAACTGTTTTTAAGCTTTTTAAATGGGTTGGCACCTTCTTCATCATCATCCTCCCTTCAAAGCTCTGAGGTTCAGAGGGTTGTGGATGTTCCCGGATCAAGACTCAGTAGCTGCGTCCATCCACTGGAACGTTCTGAGAAAAGAACTGTTCAAACTGTTTACATGTTCAAAGCTCTTCGTAAGACCGATTTTTACTCACTGGCTTTTAATTCCACTTGAGCTTTGATATTGTGTGAATATATTTTGGTTCTATGAACTCTTGTTTGAAGCTTCTTAAGCTTGAGCTACAATTGAGCCCATTTGGCTGCTCAGTTTTAAAAGTACATTCTGGTACCCTTCCACTCCAGAACAAATGAGGACGGCATATCAAGAGAAATTCATGGGTGTTTATCATTAGCAGTGGTCCGGGGTAGTTTCATGAGCCTCCACGGTTACTGTGTCTTAGCTGGTCCCCATGTTGTTGATGTCATAGTTGGATGATTCCCTTAATTTGGAAATAACTGACTGTCCAACCCTGGTTAATCCAACAATGGCCATATCAGTAAGAAACAAAAAGAACACGCAAGCACAGAAACCATCTGGTAAACACTGACGCTAACCGATGTTGCATCGATTCTGATCAAATCTGTCCAAACACCCTCATTTCAAGCGTTGCTACTAAAACAACACCCTACATGAGTGCTGCCAGAACGCTCGCCCCCTCACCTGGGCCCACAACCAGCAGGTCACATGACCACGGTTCCCAGCAGAGATCTGCTCCAACTCTGCCAGCACTTGTTTAGGATTTCATTGGCTAGTGGTCCGATTAGTCAACTTGGAGGGGTCCTGAAATGATCCGAGGTGAAGGTCACTGGCCTGAAGGATCAACTGATGACTGACGAACATCCTCTGGTCAGTCCTGGTGAGTGGCTTCAACTGGGGACAAAGTTAGCTGTATGGAGATGAACTCACTGTTGGAGCCGGGCCTAATGGTCAGTAGAAGAATTGCAGGTCTGGATCCAGGCCCTAGTGGTCAGTAAGCAGGTCCTGATCCAGGCCCTAGTGGTCAGTAAGCAGGTCCTGATCTGGACCCTAGTGGTCAGTAGAGGAACAGTTTTCTTCACTACTGGGTTTTTTGTCAGACCTGCACCCTGAATGTAGCCACTTGGTTGCAAACACCAATTTAAAAATGTGCATTTGTGGTGGAGGAGAGGGGTGGAGTCAAGTCAAGTGACTGACTCCACCCCTCTAAAACCAACTGCTAAGAACAGAGCTGTCAAAATATGTTGAAACTGAGCTTTTGTGATGCATCTTTGTGGTATTTTGATTGAAATATATCCCAAATATTAAATATATATATGACAAAAATATAATTCTGGTGTTTTAAAAAGAAAAGTTATCCTATATTAACAGTATATTACTTCTGATGAGCTGGAAGCTAATGTCTCCAATATTTACTGACACTAATGTTTCGATTATGTCATTTCTAATAGGCAATGTGTGACTGAAGAACGTTATAGGAGATCACCACTGGACCTTTTACATCTCACTGGCTCTGTGCAAGTCCTCCATGTAGGTCAAAGATTACGCTCCAACTGAGCAGATCAGAAACCAAAGAGCTTTAATGTTTTATTCAGAAGACACAGAATACAAGTCGCCTCGTGCAGACATCAACATTCACAGTTTTAAAAGCAGGGCACACTGCAGGGTACACTCCAGAGGACTCTGGTCTACAAAGGAGTTCATGGCCCACTCAATGACTGGCAGGTGTCCAGGTCCAGACCAACATCCCTCCACGACCGTGCTTGACAGTGGGTTTGAGGTGTTTCTGCTGGTTTCCTCCAAACAGGGTTCTGGACATTAAGACTGAACATCTCCACTTTGGTCTCATCTGTCCAGAGGACATTGTTCTAGAAGTCTGCTGGTTTGTTCAGATGCAGGGGAGTAGTAGCCCTGTGGTTACATAGGTGCCCGGGTTGGCAACATAGGTGAATCACTGTGGGCCCCTGAGCAAGGTCCTTTTCTCCCAACTCAACCCCCCTGTCTTCCAGACATGTTCAGTCTTCTTCTAGTTGTGATGTTATGGACTTTAACACCTACAATGTTCAGTGAGGCCTGTAGACTCTGAGATGGAGCTCTAGTTTTTTTTGCTTTGTATCCCTCTGAGCACCAAAGGGCAAATTTTCCGGGATGTCCAAGAAACTGTTTTGACAGTCCTCTCAACTCACACCTTAAACAGAAAACTGTTCTCATTTCATGCTTTTCCCCAGAGGACTTTCTGAGTCCAGAGTCAGCTGAGTTATACAGAGATCACGCTCCATGTTCCATTTTCTCCTAAATAACAACCTGGCTGGAAACTACAGTTTCTATCTGCAACGTGACATTCCTATCTGGTTCACAGACTGAAGTAAATTTGTAGGATACGAAGCAGTTTTATGCTGCTCATTGATGAAGGTCAGCAGTTTGAATCATGTGGTGAGCCTGGAGTCACATGAAAACACATGAGCACACACACACACACACACACACACACACACACACACACACACACACACACACACACACACACACACACACACACACACACACACACACACACACACACACACACACACACACACACACACACACACACACACACACACACAGGACTGTGGTGGAGAGATGCTCAGCAGTCCTGATCTGACTGTATTATAAATACACTGAACTGAGGCCGCATGTTACTACAGGAACCCAGGAAGGACAAACCAAACCCTGGTTCTGGAGAGGACCCTGAGCTTGATTCTGGTTCTGGGGACGGTACTCCAAGGAGGGGAGGTCCTTCTCCACTATTAGATTCTCCAGCTTTTCTGGGAGGACACAGAAAAGTTCCCAACCCAAACCTCAGAAGGATATCCAGTGTGTCCTGGGTCTCCCTCTGGGGTTCTTCCCACTTGGATGTGTCCAAAACACCTCCCCAGGAGGCGTCTCACCACTCAGAAATCAAGCCAAGACAGCACTAAGTAGTGATAAAAGTTACCTAGTAACCATAGCTAGATGTCACTCAAAAGTCCACGTTCCTAATTATTCACACATTTGTTGCTTTTATAGAATTTTTCCTGATGAGGCAGACAAAAATGTTCCTAGAGTTGTCATGGATGTGAAATTGAAGCATGGAGACCAAGACAGGCACCAGTTACTTCAGCTCTGGCAGCCAGGTGTAGCCCCTTTCATCATACAAATGCAGCTCTTTGTTGCTGCTGAATAGAAACCTCTGCAGTCTCTGAGGGTGGAGGGTCATTTCTCGTTCTCCTCTGAGCAGCCTGCAGACAGATGTCTGGATTACATTTAGAAGCTGGAAAACATTTGTTTCACATCTGCATTAAATGAAACCAAACAACTGGCCGACTAATCAGCAGGCAGAAGCGAAAACATGTGACAAGAGTTTAAAAAGTTTTGGAGCTGAACTGAAGACCTCACATTCCAGATTCAAACTGAGACAGAAGTCCTGCACTGAGTCAACCGGCACAAGCTGTCCAACAGCCTTTAACGCAGAAACTAATTATTATTTAAACACTTTGAAGTGAAGGAGAAGATGGTCCCTCTTCAGCTCTGAAGCACCATGAATGAGTTCATCCAGGGGTGAAGAGACCTGGTGGTTTTAGAGCCAAATAAGGTGAATGACATGAGTTTAATCTGCGTCCTGGGAAAATGAGCTCTGGATTTTCATACCTGCCTTCTTTTCAGGACATTCCAGCTCTAGACTCTGTCTGATGTGATGTTTAATTACAGAAACGTCCGGGTTTTCATCTGGAGAGCAACCTTCCTGGTTGGAACGAGAAGACTGAAGGTTTACAGCCGAACCGAGCGACGGTGGCCGATCTAGCGAGACGTCTGATCTGTGATCAGGCCCATTACTCCTCAAGTCACAGCCCTCAGGAACTGCAGCCCCCAGTAGCAGGGGCAGATCATCTGACCAGAAATGAACATCTTAACCTTCTATTTTTCATTTTAAACAGGTAAAAGCACTGCAGCCTCTTGTTTCCATTTTTCTGTCTGGATCAATCTTACAGTGATGTGAGTTCACCCTCCAAACCCAGCATCAACCCGGAGATATGTCCATGTTCAAACCCCCAGCTGTTCCTCGTGGGGGTGCTCAGGCACAGCGTTGGTTGAAAACATGAGGGTGAAGCTCCGTAAATCAGAGCTATACACAAAGAAGAAAAAAGTCTGATACTAAACATTTACAGAGATACTGTCAAAGTTTCAAAAGTCATTTTCAGACTTTTTCTTTTTCAGATTTGAAACTTTCAAAACACAAATTTTCAATATTTAAAAACCCACTTTCTGTCAACTTGGACCACAGTCAATATCTGCGGCTCCTCTACTGACCACTAGTGTCCGGACCCGGACCTGCGGCTCCTCTACCAGCCCCTAGAGTCCGGACCTGGACCTACGGCTCCTCTACCGACCACTAGTGTCCGGATCCAGACTTGCAGCTCCTCTACCGACCACTAGTGTCCGGACCTGGACCTGCGGCTCCTCTACCAGCCCCTAGAGTCCGGACCTGGACCTACGGCTCCTCTACCGAGCACTAGTGTCCGGATCCAGACTTGCGGCTCCTCTACCGAGCACTAGGGTCCGGACCCGGACTTGCGGCTCCTCTACCGAGCACTAGGGTCCGGACCCGGACCTGCGGCTCCTCTACCGACTACTAGGGTCCGGACCCGGACCTGCGGCTCCTCTACCGAGCACTAGGGTCCGGACCCGGACCTGCGGCTCCTCTACCGACTACTAGGGTCCGGACCCGGACCTGCGGCTCCTCTACCGACTACTAGTGTCCGGACCCGGACCTGCGGCTCCTATACCGACCACTAGTGTCCGGACCCAGACCTGCGGCTCCTCTACCGGTTCTCCTCTAGTCCTAGACTGCTGGGAGATCTCCCCTTCTTGTACTGGGCTCTGTCCACACTCTGCTTTCTTTACTCTTCATGAATAAATATGCAATAATTCCTGTCACATTCCCGTGTTTTCTGAATTATTTACAGTGGTTCTCTCTGGAGAGTTTTTTTTTCTGTCATCAGCTCCATATGATGTCATAAAGGACATTATTGTATGGGCATTTTCTCCAGGAAGTACACACCAACAAGAGCCTCAGTGATTATTTTAAAAGCAGTAGTTTACATTAGAATAAAGACATTAGACCAGATATTTTCTGAGACAAATTAAAAGAAAAGAAAAAGTGTCCATATCCTGCTCTTTCACAGCCATCTAATTTTGATCTTTGGTCTCTCTAGAGCAGCTTCAGCCGCAGCAAAGGTCTGTAACTATTTCAGATCAAAGACCAAGAATCACAAGAAGAGGCTTTTCCTAAAAAAAAAAAAAAAAAAAACGAGCTCAAGTGTTTTCTGATTGGACAAATCCCTGGAGGCTTGCTGATGGGCGGAGCCAAATGTTTCAAGAACATGCACACTGCAGACTCTGACAGCAACTCGGCAAAACAGCTGGTCCCTCAAGTCAAACTTTATGAACCAAACACAGGACATTGGGTTTGACAACATGATTATTTGGAAATGGGCAGAGGGGAAAAGAAATGGAAAAGAAATTATTTGTACACACAGGTAGTAGAGTGTCTGTGGTGAAGATGAGTGAAACATTATTTATGGAAAAATATTTCCCCTTCAAGATTACCTTCCTCACTCTCTCACTGTTTCCAATTGGAAGATGGATTTCCCAAGTGGCAAGATGCAGCTTTCTAGTCTGATTTTATCCAGGAAGTGAAGGGAGGAAGTTCCTCTACTGACCACTAGGCTCCAGATCCGGACCTGCGGTTCCTCTATTGACCTCTAGGCTCCAAATTCAGACCTGCAGTTCCTCTAGTAACCACTAGTATCCAGACCTGCAGTTCTTCTACTGACCACTAAACTCCAGTCCTGCAGTTCCTCTATTGACCACTAGACTCCAGACCTGCAGTTCTTCTATTGACCACTAGGCTCCAAATCCAGACCTGCAGTTCCTCTATTGACCACTAGACTCCATATGCACACCTGCGGTTCTTCCATTGACCACTAGACTCCAGATCCACACCTACAGTTCCTCTATCGACCACTAGACTTTAGATCCAGTCCTGCAGTTACTCTATGGACCACTAGGCTTCAGATGCAGACCTGCGGTTCCACACCTGATTCTAATAAATGGTCATCATCAGCGTGTCATCAAGGTCTTCACAACTCTGTTGGTGACACAGCCACGACTATCAGAAACAGACGCAAAAATAACGGTGAAAGAGGGAATACTAAAGAAAATAAAGTTATAACTACGATATAACGGGATGTAGTTTTCAGTTGATTTTGTACAAGAAAAAAGTCACTATAACCTAATACTTTTGGTAAAGTTATACAGATGGAGCCTATATAGTCTAATTTCCTCCAACATTTTATTTTTTTCTTGTCACATCTATGGATCTTTATTTGTAACACAGCTGTAAAACAAAAGCGTAAAACCCGCTAAAAACACTTGAGTGAGAGCAGCCTGTGGTCTCAGCTGTGGTAATGTTTAGATAATTTATTTTAAACCCAGTTAAACCATAGATGTTTTTTCGCTGCGCATTTACCTGTTAGCAGAGCTGTGATGTCATCAGCTACACTGTCGTTCCAATTGCAGAAAGACCGACATGCATCCTCTCGCCCTTTCAAAGTGACTTAGCAAACGTGGAGCTTAGAAACGGCCTGTGCTTCCAAACCACTCTTCAGAAAGCTCTGGGTCGTGTCACAGAAGGGTCTGTCCACTTCTTCTTTAAAGTCTACGGTCTGACGGTTTCACAATAAAAGCACCAACTAGAGGAAAAGTGTCAAACATGGACTTTGGTCCTCCTTCTCATCTGCTGATAATCATCTCAGAGCTCAGCGGGTTTCATGCAGTGTTACAACTGTCCGCTGAGCCTCATCTCAGTCAGACTCATTTATTAAAGTTTGAACCACGTTTTTTTGCAGAAAACTTTCCGTCAACACGAGTTCAGAAGCTCCAAGTTCTGTGTTTACATTCAGACGTCGATTAGAAGTACTTTTCCTTCCGATGGAGTACTTTCACAGGTACTGCGTGACCAGAGTACTGAGACACTCCTGACTGCTGTCAACCTGCAGTGTGAGTGTAATCTGAAATAAACACTCTCAGACAGATAAGCGCACAGTTAGCCCTACTTTTCCTGGACTCTGCTAATAGGATTCTCTGACACTCCCTTCTCAACCCACCTCCCAGCATGCAATGCTCAATCATCCAACACACACACACACACACACTTATAAAACCACATGTATGCCGACACACTCAGCTAGAATCTCACCTGTATGTCCTCTGCTCTCATCCCTGCGGCGACACCCCCTCCGTTGCCGTGGCAACCGCCCTCTCGTTATAGAGTAACCTTGTTCCACCGTCCTTCGTCTGCCTCCTCTTCCTCTCCAAACACTTGTTGTCTGCAGCAGAGCCGGCTCATCGTGGATTTACAGACCAAGGCCCTCCTCTTCCTCCTCCTCGCCCCTCCTCTTCCGTCTTCTCAAATCCTTATCTTGATCAATAAGCCGATTCGCCCCCTCCCTTCCAGTAAGGATGCCAGCAAATTAGATGCTGCGCTGCCTGTGAATCAGCTTCTTCAGCCAATGAAGAAAAGCCTGACAGATGGCTGAAAACGGTGGGGGGAACCAGACCGGTCCAGAATGAGGCAGAGGAATCTGCTGCAGATGGACATCACCTGCTCAGTCCAGGACTTCAACTCTACTGAACACCGACGACGATGCCATTCCAGCTGCGAGTTAAAGAAAACAACATGTGGACGATCACAGAGTCCAACATCAACCAGAGGCTTTAATCTGATCACATCTAATGATCAACTGAAGAAATCATCTTACCAGGTTCAGAGATGTTTCTTTAGCGTTGCTTTTCCTTGTAGTTGCTTTCAAGGGCATCCATAGATATGGTGACGCCCAGGACTCTGAACATCCTTACATAATCATCATCATGTTAACAAAAAAACCCCCAGACCCTTATAAAAGCCTCCATCGTTCTGTTTAAAGGTGCCGTGTTCTCCTTCAACTGACTTTCAAGGATTAAGAGTTGTCATGTAGATGATTCAGAGGCCATGTAGCTGTCATTTTAAAGGCTAGTTTATGATCCATTTTCAAAATTTCATAGATCTGTCCATTTCTAACCTTGTCTTTCATTTCAGTCATGCGGGAAATTTATGACAAAAGTCATTTTTAGTACTTAAGGATGTCCGCATGTTTTCTTCTTTGTCGTGTTTGGTGTTCACTAACGAATTACTAGTTGTTTACCCCGTGAGTTCCAGTGGTATTGATCCATTTCCATAAGCACCTATGAATGACACCAATGGAAGACAAAGACAGAAGCCTCCGTCCGTCTCCGTCATCTCCGTGTCAAACATTGAAAATAAAGGGCCCTTAAGACTGCTCAATCTGGGATTCAATGTTCTCTTTCATAATAAAATCTATATAAAATGCTTAAAAGTCGCAAACTCTTTATTCCATTTGTGATAATGTAAAATAAGGGCCACTTCCCTCATAAGGTGGTCTGACTGCCTGGCGAGCCACACCAATTACTTTCCTGTCTGAGACAAAGCATCAGTCTGGTTTGTCTGGGTTTGATGCTTCCAGGCGCAGTACCAATATGAAGAAACCGCCTCTAGACACCATTGGATGAACATACAGCCAATCAGAGAAAAGAAGCATGTGACGTAGGCGGAGTAACAACCAAACAAAAGACATCCCAGATGTCTGCAGAGGAGCAGGAACACTGGTGAATGACTGTTGTTGGTTTTACAGTAAAAATTTGACAATCCAGGTGCTTTTAGCAGTTCTGCAGCAAGCTTGGTTGTTTTAAATCACCGCTCTTGATGCTCCTGTATGTATCACATAAAGCCCGCCCCTGTGGCGACTGGTGTAGTTGTTCTGTTCTTGAGAAGGGAAGGGTACAGCGTCTGGATAGCCAGACCCTAAACTACGTCAGCCTCAATATGCAGTATTGTTGTCTTTAGCAATGTTTCCACAACACTTTTGTGCAAAAGAAAATCAAATCTCTGAAAGTTCAATGAAGGCAGCACTGCAGGGAGGTGGTGTTTCCACTGGTCACTGTTTTTTGAAAAGGTGCAACTCTGCATGTCTCATCAGAGACTTCTCTTCAAAACAACAAAAAGAAAATCTCAACGTTGTAGAAGATGGGCAAAAACATCTTTAATCATTGATAAAATTATTGCAATTGCTGCTACCGCTGTTGGACACGAAGTCAGATGATGAAGCAGCAGATGATCATTTAGAGGTAAATCCTTATGTAATGTATAATGATTAAATAGTGTTTTATTACGACTATGTTATTGGGGCCAAAAACAGCTGGAAACTAGATTTTGATAACTTTAGATTGACCGTGTATGTCACATCCAGGAAAATGTGCATAAAGCGTTTCCATGATACGTTTATGAATATGTTTTTTGAATTAGTGCACTTTTCATTACATGATTTCTTGTTCAATATTTGGTTGCACAAATCTAGGGGTCATGGAAACGCACCTTCAGATCAGTTTTAGGCTTTGGCCAAAATGGATTACATGTTACTACAGCAACAAACATGTTGTTGGAAGGTTTGAAAATGGTCATTTGGTAGGAAGTAATATCCCTAACTAACCTCAGTTAAACTAACAGTGTTCCTCAGGGATCAATCCTGGGACCATGTCTGTTCTTTTTATATTTATACAACCCTAATTGAGAAGCATTGTTGGTTTATGCTGTTGATATTGTAATGTACTGCCTTTACAGCTCCATATGAACAACAAGCTTGTAACACCCTGTCTGTCTGTCTGTCTGTCACCGGTTTTCCCAGTTCCAAGACTGAGCAAGTTCAGAATATTGATAATTAGGAATTGTAATTGATCATTCTCTATTTGAGATCACATATTCAACAACTGTAGTTGAAACTGGGCTTTCATTTTGAATTGAGCTTTACCTTTTTTTTTTGAGGGGCAAAGAAGACTCTTCCCACTACTACTTTCATGTCTGAGCTGGACCATGCTGATAAGCTTATGCAAAATATTACACTCGTGGAGCACCAGACCCAGTCTACAAGCCGCAGAGCGCCAAACCCAGTCTGACATGGAGTTCTGAGCTTCATCTCAGACCTCAGAAGTCTTCCTCACCAGTGTTCGTTGCACTGGTTTGTCCTCCAGTAGACTTAGACACTGGTATATATTAATTTACAACATCTGGCTGCACATGCTAAGACCAGTAATTGTTAGTGCTGTTTATAATAACTATTGAAGTACTATTAAGTAGTGTCTGTTGCCTTAAATTTAATTTTAGACTTTAATTTCAGCAGTCTTTTATGGTTTTATTGGTGGTTTTGTGGTGCATGTGTATATTGTAATTATTTGTAATTAGTAACAATTATGGCTCTTTAATGATGCCAGCCTTGGCCTGAAAACTCCTGAAGGTAGTTTTAAATACCAGGATTTTCACAAATATTAAAGAGCTAAAGAGAGGCCAGCTTTAATAACAAATAAACAGATGAACTATTAATGAAAGTGACACTGAAAGCAACTTTCATTACAGCACAAATGGTACAAAACAAGTCAAGCTTTCAATAAAAACACTCAGTTTTAGCAGAGATTATGCTAAGATTCGACCAGAAACTGGCAGCTGACATTTTCAAGTCAACTTGTCTTCCACATCCCTGACCCTGATCCACATCCCTGACCCTGATCCTGGTCCACATCCCTGATCCTGGTCCACATCCGCGATCCTGACTGATGGAGCTATCTCAATTGGAAAATTTACGGCAATTTAATCTGTATTTTAATTGAAAAATAAAACCCGTAACATTCTTAAATACACTTAATCGTAAAGAAACGTGGTTTTATGAAGACTGTGTTTAAGAAATACATCTGTTTCTTTCGCCCTTTCAAGGAGCAGCCAGTACGCCAGATCTCCTTTCACAAACTAGTATTTTTTAACTAATCCTGGAAAACGGTCAACAGTCAGCATCAAGTCGTACGTTATCAAACACTTGTTTAGGTCAAATAGGTTTATTTTACGGTTCGGCGTGCATATAGTCGTCCAAACACACAATTCTTTTTCGAAATGTCGACTTTTCCAACAGACTCGCGTTGCCGTTGGCACCACTCAGCAGGGTGGACCTCAATTTTTAGAACAAGGAGGACTGTGAAAGTAATCATTTTCCTGATATAGGCTGCTTTTTACTGCAATCAGGTGGGAGCCGAATCACTTCGGAGATGCTTTTACACTGGATTCGTCTAACGATTATATTCTGGCATGTGACTGGTTTGCCTAACGAGAAAATAATTTTAAATCTTGTTGTTTTTCAAAGGAATTTCGGAAGACCTCCACTTACCTTGAGGAAAGGATGGGATGCAGAGGGTTCTTCAGCTTTTAGAAACTCATCAAACACCACGAGCACACGGACGTGGACTCTGACTCAGCTGTTCGGTCCATTTGTCGGCGACAGGAGGGCCCACGGCTGCAGTGGGCAGATGTAACAGAGGGACGGTAACTGTAACGGCCGTGGAGTACAGCGCGCTACGCGCCGGTCAACCGGGAAGGTACCGCCGGAGCACAAGTGTCCGTGGGGTCGACTCTGCCACTTCTGTTTCGGTTTTCGTCGCTTATTTTATTCTGGGTTTCATTTTTGAAGCCACAGCTTCACTTTAGTTTACGTTCTCCACGGTGACTCCAACTTCCGCATCGTCTGCCTGACGTCACAGCGATGTATAGTGACGTCAGACCGGGCCAACCAGAAGTCACGTACATAATGTAAAGACAAACACTGTCAATCAACATTTTATATATATATATTATATATATAAAATACATATTTTATATATATAAAATACATATTATATATATATATATATATATATATATATATATATATATATATATATATACACACACACAATGTCACATATAACACTGTCAATCAAAATTAACCTCAGCAAAGGCTGGGAGAACCTGTAAGAAGACTATATATATATATAGATATATATATATATATATATTTATATATATATAGATATATATATATATATATTTATATATATATTTATATATATATAGATATATCTATATATATATTATATATAGATATATATATATATTTATATATAGATATATATATATATTTATATATAGATATATATATATATTTATATATAGATATATATATATATTTATATATAGATATATATATATATTTATATATAGATATATATATATATTATATATAGATATATATATATATATAAAATATAATATATATAAAATATAATATATAAAAATATCTATAAATATATAATATATAAAAATATATATACAAATATAATATAAAATATAATATAATATATATAAAATATATATATATAAAATATATATATAAAAACACATTGTGGGTGTTCCCTAGTCTCCTTACAGGTTCTCCAAGCCTTTGCTGAGGTTAATTTTAGACTAATTATAGCGTCCTGTGTCTGCCTTTAGCCCTTGATCTCTTTGTGAACATCATTTGACAGGTTTGGGAGGTTTTTAGAATGTCCTTTTATCATACTGTATCACCTTCAACAGCACCAGTGGAAATGAGAAGAGAAAAAAAAAATAAATCCAAGCTTTTTTTTTTTTTTAAATCTAAAAAGTCTCAATTTTCATTTCCAGGTACTAAGGTCAGTGATTTAACGCCATCAGCTTTGTCCATTTTATATGGTATTTGAGAAAATTAGTCATGAGTTTTTTTCCCCCCTTAAAATGGCTTTAAAGCCACTCTATATAGTAACGCCACATATGACCAGATGGGGGCAGTATATTACTAGAAAGTTTATGTGCCAACCTCCTGTTGGGACCATAGATTCTGTAAAAGGAGCCAGACAAACCCAAACCTGACTCACATTCAGAGCGCTTTTGAAACTTCCTTATCTTATTACACAGCACCATATTAGTGAGAACAAATCTACCCTACTTCATTTGATCGAAAAATGTGCAAATGGGTGGAACCTCACCTCAGTTTCCACTAGTTGCCTATAAAAGGTGGTGGGTTGAGGCCCAGAGATGAAAAATGAATATCCTCATCGAGATCGAGAGAGAGAACGAACATTGATTTCTTCAGGGGATCAAAAGCTCCTGAGCTGGACCCCAGCGGTTGGCTGAGGGACGGTGGGCCCGGATGCCAGACAGACGCAATTTTTCAACCTTTGGCATAAAAACATGGCGACATGCGCCTTTAATGGGACACAGTGGTTTACCTGACCATGTGTACGCCCCCTGGTGAACAGAACTGGTACTGCTACAGAGATAGTTCAGACATTATACAAAACAGAAAAAAAAAAAGCTTTATTTTTTTTCCATAATAAATAAAAACCATGAACATACAGGATTTCTTCAGTTTTAAACAGAACAGGGCATGTTTACAGAAAAAAAAAAAAAAAGTTGGTCTTCATTATTCAGTTTGTTTAACCAAACTCAGACATTTTCACATAACACTTTAAATACATTTATAAATAACAAAAACGTGTGAAAACTATCTGATTTATACAGAGCATGTAGCATTTAAAAAGAGATTAAATACATTTAAAAGAAAAATTTACCACATAAGCGTCAGACTCCAGCAGCCATTCAGGTGCCATCATACATCTACATCTAGTTTCTCAGCCAAACAATGGAGATTTAAAACCGACAGAGTCAGCTTATCTTGTTGTCTTGTTTTCTGACTGACCATCACGAGATGTGGGTATTTCACTCAGGAACAACAAAAATTAATTTTCACTTTGGATGGTGAGGTGATGGTCAGGCATCTGAGCTGTGACCAACATTCATCTGAAAACCCAGCAGGCTGGAAGAAGGTGTGCTGCAGCACCTCCTACCGGCCAACGGCCCAAACTACAAGATAAAGGTTCAACTAAACTAAAAACAAGGGCATATACAGTAAACCACAGCTGTTTAACCTCAATTTACTGGAATATTGTTGTCAAATTAAAATCCTACTCAAAAATACAACAATTCTCCCCCCTAAGCAGCTCGACTGACCAACCTCCGGCGTCCCTGCTGAAACCGTCACAGAAACACTTGATTCCAGTTGTTTTTACAGCTTTGAAGTCTCTGAGATGAGGAAAAGTTGAGTTTTTGCTCCATGTGGCACCTTTAGTAAGAAAAACACCTCACTTCAGTTGGTCTGTGATCATCAAGCTCCCGTCCCATCTACTGCGTCTTGGTGTGGCGGCGAAGGTATGTCTGGTAGAAGAAGTTGGAGAAGAGCAGGAAGTAGCTGAGGTACATGAGCGAGGCCCAGGTGATGTTGTCCAGGCGCGATGGGCAGTCGCCCTGCTGCATCCAGCGGTACACCAGTGCGCTCACCATCACCCCCATGGCCATCTGCAAGATCTGAGCGCTGGTGATAACAACAGCCATGGGGCGGGGCACTCGCAACCCAGCAGCGCGTACCGCATAGTAGCTGTACATCAGAGCGTGCACAGTGTAGTTCATGGTCATGAACCAGCCGCCGCCAGCCACCATGTCCTTGTAGGAGTACCAGGAGTAGAGCAGCACGGTGATGTGGTGGTACCAGTGCAGGAAGAGCAGCTTCTGCTTCCTGAGGACGATGAACGCTGTGTCGCCTGAAACACACGCACGCACATCAGTGATGACATCAGAACTCTGAGCAACCGGTCTGGGTCAGAACAATATTTTAAAACCCAAAGTGACTAAATTAATAAATGTATGGAAGTATTCAGGTTTGGGGACTTCTGGATCTTCTTGCTCAGGCTGATGCTGCCAGCTGGATCAACCCGAACCAGCTCAGTAGTTCAGAGTTGTAACTCATTTTCAAACATCAGGGGAAATGGCGATACTCGTATCGTTTTACATGTATGCTACAGTAAAGACACTGGAACTTCTCCACCATCATTTCAAACAGTCTACATTTGGACTATTAAAAAAAAAAAAACCCCACACACCAAGCTCCGGAGCTTTGCTGAGGACGAAGGCGTATGCCCAGAACTTGCTGACGGGTCCGTTGTAGAAGCTCTGGTCACAGATGGACCGCCTGAAACCGCTGGAGCTCAGGATGTGAAGCATGTAGGAACCGGTCCGGACCGCCCCAATGATGCTGCAAACACAAACATATGTAAGAACAGAAACACCTGGCTATAGTCAAGAAATGTGACTTAATGGACCGGAAACTGCACTCAGGTCCCAGCATCACCATGAAGATGGACATCAAGATTTTTTTAAGAAACTGAGGTGGGATTTCAGTTCCTGCTCATCCACATCTTTCCTAAGTTGGATCGACTTTATGAAAAGCTCCAAACAAACCACATAACAGAAGCTGCTGATCTGCAGTCAGGAGGTTTCCATGGTGACCTCATGAGCCTGACTGGGGGAAAAAGAGAAAAAAAAAAAAGCCTCCACAGACCCTTAACCACACCCCCTCACCTGTTCAGTCCCAACACACATGCGTGTTGTATAAACCTTTTAAAAAGGGGTCAGCAGAGCCATGGTAAGACCTCAGGAAACTGGACACCTTAACTGTCTCATCACAATGTTACCAAGGAGACAACACACCTAACATGAGCCACGCCATTACACCAAGTCAGGAATCAAGTCAGGCAGGTGTGGGAGGAGGACGCAATGCAAACCATGCGTCTGGTTACCATGGAGACTTTTCAGAGTTTGTGCCATCTCCATGGCAATGGATTAACCAGTGTTGACATTCCACAAGACTCACCTGTTCAGCTCCAACAGCTGATGAACTGTAGAAATCAGAAACCGCCAACTGAGCGCACCAGATCTCACACACACACACACACACACACACACACACACACACACACACACACACACACACACACACACACACACACACACACACACACACACACACACACACACACACACACACACACACACACACACACACACACACACACACACACACACACACACACACACACACACACACACACACACACACACACACACACACACACACACACACACACACACACACACACACACACACACACACACACACACACACACACACACACACACACACACACACACACACACACACACACACACACACACACACACACACACACACACACACACACACACACACACACACACACACACACACACACACACACACACACACTAAAATGTTCAACTGTAAGAGAATATAAAGAAAACTGCGTCTAGACAAGAAAAACTGCACACGCCCCCTGTGATGTCATCCACATATCCACAGAGAGTGCTTCTACCATCCTCGTACTGCAACCTGGAACCCTGCTGGGACACACCCACTTTTATGTCAGGGAACCAGTCTGGCTCACTTAGCTGCCAACTTTTAATACTAATTGATCCTATTTAACCGGCCACCAGGGTTAGGCCCAGCTCCATCAGCCAGTCCACGTCATCCGAGCCTTTACAACAGGACCTCCTGTTACAGTGGCGACACCGGGCCCCGAGTAGAAGACCTGCAGGTCTTCCCATTTCCTGTATGACATCAAGCCAGAAGTGCGGCCCGTACTCGCATACAGTCTCAGTAATGTCACAGTCTGAACTCTGACTTGTTTTTGGGCCCAGGATGAGGGAACTGGAGCATGTGGAGGTCTGGGGTTATCAGACCTGAAGCTGTGCCTCTGGACAAGTTTTATGCAGAAAGTGAAGCTTTTTTTTTTTCCCCCCTTACCTGAACACAGCGAGGCTCAACGACCAGAGGACAAGCGGGAGGCGCAGGTTCATTTTGGGGCGGGGCTTCATGTAGTGCTGACCTCCAAACACCAGGGCGGCGTAAAGAGTGCTGAAGAGAAATGACTTATTCCTGGGAAAAAAAAAAAAACAAAAAAAAACTAAATAGAAGCCAGTTGCATTTGAATACGCGTCTCGTTTTTGATCATTTTTTAGACCCTTTAATCTCAGTCAACATGCTTAGCTCCTTTTTATCTCAGATTGACCTCAGGTACAAATGTTGGCTGGGAAATTAATCTATGAACAAATCAAAGTAAAAACAGTTCACCAGGACACCAGATCTTACTGGGGGGAAGTCCATGAGGACCAGAGACAGCAAACCAAGTCAGAACAACGTGGTCCATGCTGATTTCACCCCAAAATTACATTTCAAATGTGCCATTCTGCTGCCAACAAGTCTACGACATCCAAGATCATCTCAAACTCGTGACACTAGTGGAGAGTAATGCAAGCACCAAACTAGTTAATTTAAAATCATCATTTACAAACATCGTGGTCGTTTTGAGTCGGGCTCCCACAAAGCCCACCTTCGCCCCACTGCGATTGGATCCATGGTCACAAAGTGAGTGGGTATGGCTATCCCAGTCGCACCTTATCCAGAATATGACACATTTAAGAAGTAAAAAGAGCCCCTCCACATAAATATCTCCTATAAGTCACCATCCCAGTGCAGCAAGCCCAGGAGAAATTTTGTTTATTTTGACAGTTCAACTTATTTTTCCTTCAAGGTCAACAAATAATCCATCACTGCTGATCTTCATGGGTCTGGGGGGCGGAATCCCTTATATGGACTGTCCGCTCCCTCTACGTCAAGTGTTAGAGATGGTCGGTATTGTCAGTTGTAGGTCGGACTCGTTTACCAGGGTGGTTGGACTCCGCCAACGTCGCCCTTTGTCCATTAATTAAGAGTATGCCTACATTTTCAGGGAACACTGCACCTCTGTCTGGGAGGGACCGGATCGACCAGCTCTGGGATGTATGCATACCGCAGCTATAACGTCAGCGCGCCACGCTTCACCTAAAGCCTCCACGGAGCGCCACCACTCTAGTAAATACTGACACACGCGCACGCACGCGGTCCCAGAATAAACACCCAACCCCAATCGTTTAACTAAAATTTTACATTTCCAGCCGATATGGAATTACTCAACACATTTTTTAAATAAAAAGTTTAAACTGACGTCTGAATGCGTAATATCAGTCTCGTTTCGGCTTCAATAACGTAAAAGTTTTATATGATTGTAATTTGTGGATGCTTAGTGCTGTCATTGTTTGTACATGAAACTTTTATTTGTTGTTGCCGCCGTCTTGGCCAGGTCTCTCTCGTAAAAGAGGTTTTTAAATCTCAATGAGACTTTTTACCTGGATAAATGAAGACTGAAGATGGACGTACAACAAATCGTTTGAGATCATTTAAAGATAATCGTCGCTTGTGTCACCTGAGCGCCATGCGCTCATCGTTTCCAGTGAAACGTGTTGCTTTTTCATCAACGAAGTTTCGGTTCAATCGTGTAGAAACAACTACGGGGGCGTGTACCGAAACAAAGACTGGCGTCAGGAGCCCTAATACGCCCTTAATGGACCTCAAAACTCTGTGCGCTTAAATCGCAAAACGTTTTCGTTAATAAGCCACAGCTTGTCGAACGGTTTCTGAATACCTGGATAAGTCTGAAGCGTCAGCAGTCAGACTGAAACACAAAGTTTACATGCGTCCGTAACGTGGATGAAAGCTGCTCACCAGTTCGCCTGCATCCACTCTATCGCTCCGCGGTCGTCGAAGCGCCGCTCGAAGCTGAACTCGGACAGCTGCAGGTGGAGCTCCGTCTGGTTTATGTGCAACATCTTCAACAAAACACGTCCAAAAACCACAACAGCTGCAAGTGTCCGCTCGCCGAGTCCTCCGTTTGTCTGCTTACCCGATCTGTCCTCATTTAAGTTGGTCGCCTAGGGGTGTGGTTTCAGGAACACACCTGTCGGCGGGGCGTGGCCTCCTGAGCCACCTGTCGGCGTTTCATTCATAGTTTACTGATGTGATCACAGTAAAACACCCGTATCAACATGTAGCGTTTTTAGCTTTTCTCATGAAATAAAACCGTTTCCGGAACTCTCAAACCAAACAAAACTCCTCTTGAGTAATGATGATAAACTACATAAACGTACATAAACTACTGGTAAACTTCAGGAGGAAAGCAGGCTAGATTTGAGAACATAAAGTTCTAAACCCATAAACTCAACAACCCCTAGTCAGGTTTGTGAAGAATGGTTTTAAAGCCTTTTTTCTCGTACGTGGCGTCACGTTGTAAATGAGTAGGTCCTGAAGCTACCGGGCACGCCCACCACATGTCAAATCTGTCCAAACGTCCAACAACACGACTCTCAATCCAGAGGTTCACCTGTTGTTGCCAGGATGACCCTCGCTTGGTAGAGACGGAGGTCCACACTGTGACGGCGGGCTGGATCCTGGCTTCAGTTGCTGGTCTTCACCCACTCAGCCTCCGGTGGAGTACCAGGGGCTTGAAGGTGTCTTGGTTGCTGCAGAGCGGTGGAACATCGGTAAGATCTGTATGTGTTGAGAAATTGCGTTAAAGCAATACAAACACTCATCCTCATAATTATTACAGTTAAAGTAAACAAATTAAATGAAAATGATGTGGGGAACTCTAAGTACCCCCTTACTGCTTCCATAGGATTTAAGAGTCGGAGTCAAGGTCATCAGTCTGTGATAAACTGATCACCACCAGGTGTGCCTCAGTCAAAGCAGATGTTTGGTCAGTTTGCTGGTCTGGAGCATTCAGTTGGGTGTCAACACACAAGGTCAAGAGGGAAAGAAATCAGCAATTTTATTATAGGAGCAGATTTAAAACCCTTTTCAAACTGGAGTCCACCTTTCTACAGTGAAACCTCTGGAACAATGTCCTCTGGGAATACACTCCTCTCAATACCAGTCAGAGGACAAACAGACCATTTAAACATTTGATCTCATGTACTTTAGATAAAGATCAGAATGTTAAGCTGGCAGGTGAAACCATCTACAAGAACATGAACAACATCAGGTACAAACCCTCAGGTATCAATGAGAATGTAGATGAGCAAGAAGGCGGGCAGATCAAGCGCTGAGCTGGCAGGTCTGGCCTGACGACAGAACTGGTGAATGAAGAAATACAGGCAGAGCAGATGATGGGAATGAAAGAGGAATGCATGCACATGCACATGCACAGACTATAACTTTAGTTTTGTAACCATGGTCACAGGGATGCTACGTGACAGCAGCGGGGTTGCTGCTGCTTGTCACACCACAAAGATATTTACTTACACTTCTGACCCCAGTCAACTCATGGAGACAACAAGACCTCCCATGACCTCGACTCTCTTCTTTTCCATCATTCTGATGTAGGTTTGCTTCTGTTTGGGATCATTTTCTGACCCAGTTTCAGCTGTCAATCATATGTCCTCACATCAATCAATCAATCAATCAAAATATCTGTAAAGCACTTTTCATTTTCAGCTTGTACAACACAACATGTTTAACAGGATTAAAAAAAGCCAGGAAACCATAAATAAATAAATAACTTGGACCACAACACGCTGATGTGACTGGATGAGATACAAACCTCCCCACTACATCTATCCCTGTTTTGAGATGGTTCAAGGACTATTTACCGGTGACCATTCACTTATGACATTTATGATCTATTTTACAACAAAATGCAAAGTAATATTACATTTAATCCAAAAACAAATACTGTGGACATGTGCAGTGACACATTTTTTTTCACCATTTAGTTAAGTGTAAGTAAATCTGCTTAGAGCAGGACAGTCAATGGTGACCCCCTTGGTTTTGGAGGTGTTAAGCAGCAGATTGTCCCTGCACCATGCAGTCGCTCCAGCTCGTCCCTGTAGGCAGTCTCTTCTCAGAAATGAGTCCCATCTGTGGTTGTCTATGAATTTGAGGATGGAGCTACTGTTGTAGGTGGTGGTGCAGTCATGAGTGTAGAGGGTGTAGAGCAGGGGCTCGGCACACAGCCCTGTGGGGAGCCAGTGCTGAGCTTGAGGGCCCACTTTCACGTTCAGCATGCACGTTCTTGCTTCATGACGTTCAACACAGACATTTCAATCCTCCTGTATATCAGAACATCAGCGTCATGTCTCCACAACTCTCACAGCACAACTGTAACATGATGTCTGACCTCAGAGCCTCCAGTGTGGACTCTCCAGAAAAAAACCCCCAGATATGTTTCACTCCCGAGTCCTGCAGGTTGTTGCCGCTCAGGTCTAGTTCTGTCAGGTGTGAGGGGTTGGACAGCAGAGCTGAGGCCAGAAGAGCACAGCACACCAGCCTGACAAAAGGATGATGATGTTTGTATATATCCACTGGTCCTAGGCTGACCTGTCTGTCCTCTGATTCCAGCACATTTACATAAACCACAACCCACCACACAGCCAATACTGCACCCATCACTGTCTTGTCTGTGTTTCTGTCCCGTTCTCGTTTATGTCAGCTCCTTTAACAGAATCAGGGTTTAATGGGTTAATAGGATACGGTAGATAAGACTGTCAAAGGGGTCTGAAGGACACGCTCTCATACGCATGCACAAACAAAACATTTGCTCAAAGATTAAAATGCATACACACACACTCATCTGTATATATATATATATGAGTGTCAGATAAATGCAGCAGTCGTTTCTTTTTGCCACTGAAATTCAGATGTCATTCCAGCAGCAGAGGTCCGGATCCGGACCCTGGTGGTCGGCAGAGGACCCGCAGGTCGGACTAATGGGACATATGTAGCTCCTTTGTCGTGGCCTCATTACTCCTGTAATTTCTGGCTGGTTGAATTAATTCACATAAAGTTAAAATTGTTCCTAAGATTAACTTTCTGTGCTCGGTGAAACTCTTCTTCAAACCTTCTACTCATCAAATAACAGCAGATACTTTCACAGCTGAGATGTAGAGTTTTATTTCATGAAAACTTAACAAGCTCATAAAACAGATAAACACCAGTCAGGCCACTGTGACATCACAGACATCAGGAAGCAGGAAGCGTGACAAACTCTCCAGAAACATCCACAAGACCAGCACCATGACCGGATCTCAGGTCTGGTCCAAGAAGCAAAGGAAGAGGTCGTTGTGGAGGGGGTGGGGCCTCAGAGGAAGGCGTCGCACCACTCCCTCAGGCACTGAGCGCAGGAGCCGGCCTGGCGCGAGTTGGCTCCAGTGGCGTCCTTCAACCAGTCGGTGAACATCTCGGTGTCTTTCTTCAGCAACAGGAACTGACCCAGAACCACGAAGGCCTGAGAAGATGGCAAACGAGAAACAAGCTCACTCAGAAGCACACAAAACCACAGAAACGTGTAGTTGGAGGTTTCCTGCACCTTGTCGAAGCCCTGCTCCTCCAGCTTCCTCCCGAGACTGTCTCCGATTCCCGACAGAGCAGTCACCGGTTTGTCTCCCATGGGCTCGCCCACAAAATCCCGGTGCTTCTGAGACGTGGTCGACATCCCACCTGCAGGAAACACAGTTTCAGAAAGTGGTTTCAGCCTCAGCTGGTTCTTTCTTTTGCTATCAAACAACAACCTGATGTCGTATAACAAATAAAATAAAAGACGCTTCAGTTCTGAATAAGACACGAGGTGACGGACCAGATGGGGAACAGCTGCTGACCCGACTTGTTTGTACAAGGACATATCCCAGGAACAGCTTGAAGGATTTAGACATCTGACTTGACATGTCTATGGAATCCACAGAGGCAACTGACTCAATGGGAAGTTCAGAAATCCACGTCACTTTAGGCATCATCCAATCAGAACGATGAAACGACTGTTTCCTGTGCGCACCGCTCAGCAAACCCTCCAGTGAGAAGTTCTACCGCAGCAGTCTGAGATAATAAGAAAATTATTAATAAGAAATAAATAAGAAAATTATTCTGCTTAGTCACAGAAACACATTCATGAGTCCAGTGTGTTTTTCCCACGGTCCGTTAAACTACTGGACACAAGGATGCTGAAATGATCCCACTCAAGCTGCTGCTGGTAGGCGGGGTTGGTGGTGGTGGGCGGGGCTGCTGGTACCTGGTTAATCTTCACGTTCCCCAATTTTTAATGAAAGCAACCCTCAAAGTCTCCTCATCCAGGGTGACTGGTGATGCTCAAGATGCTCTCAGTGAGCACATGTGATTGCAGGTTAATGCTGCTCTGGCTGGAGGGTGTTGAGATGCTCTGATGCTCCAGGACCGTTTGATGTTACATGTGTCCAGAGTTTTCATGGAGGTCAGTGGAGATGACACACTGTTGGACCCGTCCAGACCTGACTGTTCAGCAGAGGAACTGCAACGTTTCCTACTTCCGAGTTGGGATCCACCCAGAAGGTGGAATGTTGGGACTTGGTTTGAACAAACAGAAAACAACAACAACAACAACTAAAAACTGAAACTAAAAACCAGTGAAACCAGCAGCTTGTACAGAACCAGACCCGGTCAGAGGGAGTCCGTAGCAGCTGGAGGTGTACTCCCGGTCCACACGCGGATCTCCTAAAAGATCTACACCTGGACCTGGTTCACGTGCAGCTGGACGGACACTAGTCATGAGGGGCGGCCACAAGCGTGCAAACGTCACGTGTGAGCAGCAGCGGCGCCACAAGAGAAGTGAAACGGCGCGTAAGACTAACCTGAAGCAAATCCACGCGGTTCCGCTCGCCTGGACTCAAGAGAACTTCTGGAGAATCCGTGAATCCCTCCGTCACCTCAGCGAGGGGCGTTTCATACTGAAACCTGAACGCCACCAGCCCAAGTGGCTGACGAGGACCGAGTGACGTCAAGACGCAGAATGTCAAAGATGGCTTGTTTTAAAGATGAGTCACTACACACACAAAAAAAAAATCACTTTTTTTTTAAAAATTTCATAATCCTGCTGTTTTCTGATATATATACATTTATTTTTGTCTTCCAAAGATCACTGGGATCTCTGGCTTTTAAACCAACAACAACAGCCTGTGGGGTCTGAGATGGAGCTCCTGGGCCTCTGAGAGTGGGGGTTATTTTCTGGGTTGTCCACTCCTGAGAAGATTCACAGTTGTTTAGACATTTTTTTCACTTGTAAATATTCTTTCTCTCCGTAGATTGTTGAACTTCACATAGGTTGAAAATGGTTTGATAATTCTTTCCAGACTAATAGGCACCAACAGTTGATTCTCTAAGATCATTTCTTACATCTTTCCCTCATTGCATTGTGTTACGCTGTCAGCTTCTGAACACGTCGCATGGACTGACCCGTATAGACTCAGCAGCAGGTGGTGAGCCTCCTGGAGGGCGAACCTAATTTCTAGTTTCCATGTGATGTCACAAAATGAGGGGACCCCCAGAACTTCAAGGTTTCTCGCCGCCCACCAAGGCCAGAGATTCTGTATTTACAGAACCGCCAGACAGCTGTTGACCCAAAACTCACCGCAGACACAAACAGGGTCTTCGTTTCTACAGGATCCATCTGGAAATCTTTAGGAAACACTGGGATATTATGTTTTTAATCATAAAGTCTAATGGTAACCTCTGAACGGACCTCAAGACGGCTGTAGTTAGTTAGGCGTCGGGATGTTTTAACTTCCACCAACCTTTCCAGCCTGCAGTTCCTCTTCTCAAAAAAGAGGCAGAAGCAGAAGTTTCTTCAGAAACCTGCAGATGACATCACAGGGGGCAAACAGTCTGTGGTTGGTCAGCACAAGTCTGTAAGAAACCCAATACTTTGATCAAAAATTCGATTTAAAAATACTTGATCAATTCCTGAAAGGAAATAAATTAAATTCAGATGTGTTGGAGCAAAAAACATCTAAAACATGTAGGTCTGGAGGTTCTGAGGACCTGGTCTGAGCTTGCTGAGCTCGCTACCGTCCCTGAAGACTCTCTTCTTCTTGTTCAGCAGCTCTTAGTGGTCCTTTGTCATCTGGAGTTTGTTCCTCTGTCCTGGTGATGGTGACCTCCAAATGGATGTGGACGTCACTGCTTTAGTTAATGTCCTCAGACCTAGACTCTTACTGTCCCGGTTTCTGGTTCAGTGAACCTGTCCGAACAGATCTTCACCGCGGGAACAGAGGCGTCTGGAAACGGGATAATGAAATTCATGCTGAACGGCGCTCTGACCATCGGCACCGTGGAGGGAGCCGCGGTGGAGACGACAGAGGAGGCCGGCAAGGAAAACCTCTTCATCTTTGGCATGAGGATGACGGACTTGGAGGAGCTGGACAGAAGGGGATGAGCTCAGTTCCCGGGGCTGCACAATAAATCGTTAAAAATGGTGATCTCCATTCAACCTTATACACAATCCACTGAAATTCTGCTCCTAAAATCAGTAAAACAGAGGTTGTTGTTTGTGGTCGCAAACACCTTAAGAAGGGTGTGAAGCCTTGGTGTTATTTTGATCAGGATTTGTGATTTAAACAGGTTTGTAAGACTGCGTTTTTCCGCTTCCGTAATATCACCAAGATTAGGAGCATCATCTCCCTGAGTGATGCTGAAAAACTCATTCATGCGTTCGTATCTTCTAGACTTGATCACTGTACTGACTCCAAATTGATCCCAAATTATTGCAATTAAACACCAACATCAGATACACCTCTTTATTTTGCATTTATACGGATTATGTATTTTTAAAATCAATTTTCATATATAAAAAGTCACTGTTGGCAATGATAGTCTTTTTTTCAATAGCTTTTACATCATTTGAGGATTTAAAATCTATCTCTAATTTCCCCAAAAGATAAGACACACCTTATTTTTTAAATAAAAAAAATTACATTTCTTTAAATAATAAATTCTATGTTCAAAAATTCAATTTTTTTTTTTTTACAAAGGAACAAACAAAATCTAATTGCCTATCAGGCATGTTTTCTGTGGTTTATGGTTAATGTAACTCTAATGTAACCAATAGGAGGTGATAAAAACCTGAACTTTAGGGCAGATATATCATTTCATCCAGTCCATAAATTGATGGCTCCTAAGAGCGACCGTTTCAGGCTCCGTAGTGAACGTCCGTCGAATATCCAACATAAAACTAACTTCACCGCGGTGAAATGTTGGACGTGTGGAGAGTAACTCCCAGGTAAGCAGTGCCAGGAGCAGTCCTTCAACTTCAGTCCTTCAACTTCAGTCCTTCAACTGGGTTCACGTGTTTTAAGGGCAGCTTAAAATATATCTAAATGTTGGTTTTGGAGCACAGAGCAGGTTCCTGCCGAAACCTTTTTCAGTCTAGAGCTTCCAGAATCATCCTCATCATCATCATCTTGACGTCATTAACGTGGAGATGTTGGAGCTCCACATCCTTATTTATCTTCATTGAAAGTCAAATTACGGACATTACAGATGAGTGTTGGTCTGTTGGAGCTAAAACTGGCAGTGATCCCGACGGAGGCTTCTGGTTGGGTTTCCTCGTCAGCCTGGACCAGAAATGCAAGTTACTTCCTGTTTTTTTTTCCCCTGATTTGTTTATCAGCTGAACAAAAGCTAAACTCTTCCAAACCATTTCTGTACGGTTTATCCTCAAACCCGTCACAGCACGTCCAAACAGAACAAAGACGGAGTTTGTTTCTTGCCCTCCGTCTCTGCCTCGGTTCTGTGTCCTCGTCCATCGCTGGACCACATTTATTGTTAAGTAACTAAGATCCTGCATCAACGTTTGAACAGATCGTTGACACCTTTGACCTGCAGTTTTTGTGTTTTGGTCCAATTTCAGAGCTCTGAAGGACTTTTCAGTCTCATTTAACCCTGACAACACGATAATGTCAAGTTCACACCACGACGTCATGTTTTTCTGTCCTAAATGTGTAGCAGGACCACCTTTGACCACACGGTGGCGGCGGTCTGCCGAGCCTTTTGTGAAAGTCCTGTGATCCTGGACTAGCGTCGGTAAAAATGTTTCTGTTTTGTGTAAGTCATTCTGAAGTGAAAAAAAACCGTCTCGCCACTACATAAAACATATTTAATTCATCATTCAAGTCATAACAGGCTTTTAAACTGAAGAGACAATATTACAAACAAAAAGACTTTGAGGAGCATCGGACGTGATCAGATGAGAAGATAAAAACGCGTTGCTTCAGGTCGGCGTGATCGCAGACTTCCTATTTGCACAAATAAAAACAGTCTGATGTGCCATGGAAACAGTCACCATGGTAACCCTGTGTGTGGGGGGTGCTAACAGAGGAATGATGCGTTCGTGGTTGCCATGTTGTCGTCACGGTGCAATGGGATGCTCTGTCCCCAGGAAGTCGCTGAAACAGAAACGGAACGTGTGTTTAGGGCGGCGACGGCGACATCTGCACCAGCGCTCTGCTGCTGTCCCTACCTGAGGATGTTCGGCAGCTCCGGGCTCCTGTAGATGAACTTGTGTTTGTAGGCTAGAGAAGGCGGGAATGGGATGAACTGGACCTTGTGACCGCTGAGGCTCTTGGACTGCGACGCCAAGTTGTACAGCTGCAGGAGGAGAGTTCACGTCAGTGACCTGATGATTCCTGAGGAATTATAAAACTTATATACAAGTCCCCCTAAAGGTCCAGACCTTTTAAATCCAACCTCCGTTCAGTATTAGATGGTAAAGAGTTTAAACTTTCGTTTGGGGCCAAAACGATATTTAATGTTAGCACAGACGGCAACGGCGCTACGCGAGATCAGGTCTATTTTAATCCTCTGACGAGACGGGGCCTCGCAGCGGCGACTCGTGACGGCGACAGGGTCCCACAAAGGTGAAGGGTTCCGCGACGCCGTCGGGGCCCCCCCACAGACAAACAAAGATGTTTGTGCAGGAAAGTGGTTCTGGTCACCGCTGCGGCGTCTTGCGTCTGTACGAATCGATTCCTGAAGACGCCCACACTGCCGTCAGACTCGAGGAGAGTTCACGGCCTCTGAGAAGGTCCTGACCAGAGCAGAGCTTCACAGACTTGGTCAGGACTCGGATCACACGTACACACGAGTGCGTGTCAGGTCAGTTGTGGTCTTCATCAAATCTGTTCCCCCATCTTCATCTCAGAAGATGCTGCCTGAAGAAGAGCTGCTAGAGCTGAAACCAGGACCAGCTCCGCAGGGGCCGGCGGTTCCCTCACAGGTCCGCCAGCGGAGCTGCGCTGGTCCTGGTCCTGGCTTCAGATGTTGGGACAGATTTGATCAGAACCAATATGACGTTATTTTAATTAGCACCGTTACGATCAGCCACATCAGCCAAACTAAAATAGGAATTAAAAATGAAACAAAACAGAAATTCCTGATTTTGTAGTAAAATCCTCAGTTTCTCTCAACAATTGGATTTCTGATCAGCTGATCTTTAAAAGTGTCAGTGGTCCAAATCAGACGACTCATGTGGGACCACCACGATGAAGAACAAGCCCTGAAAGCGTGTGTTTGGTTGGTCCCGGAGTCATGCGCTAACAGCTGAGCGGTACCTTTTTTCCGAGGTGGAAGGGAACAACGCCGTCGTCTTCGGCGTGGAGGATCAGCACCGGACAGGAAATGTGGTTGACGCTGCAGACAGAGACAGGTTCAAATGCAGCAGCAGCAGGAACAAATCAGCCCAAAGCTCAAGTCAGAGGAAAATCTGCAGCAATTCAATACCAACAGCTGATTTTCTCAGGTGAACAGTCAGAACATGAAGGTGAGCAGCTTTCAGCCTGATGATCAGAGATGACTGAAATCCTCACAAGCTCAGAAACAAGCCAGCAGCTCTGGTTTGTTTGAGTTTTGGACGGTTCATCCATCCAGGAGAGACTTGGAGTCGAGTTGACGCTCCTCCACATCAGAAGAACCAGCTGAGATGGTTCATCTGGTCAGGATAACTCCTGGCACATCCAACCAAGAGGAGTCCCAGGACACGCTGGAGAGATTCCCTCTCAGTTGGTCTGGAAGCACCTTGGTGTCCTCCTGGAAGATCTGGAGGAGGTGGATGGAGAGGGAGCCGTGGACCTCTCTGATTAGCCGCAACAATTCACTACAGAAATCTGAGGTCTTTCTGGAGTAAATGTTATTTTGACTCATTTCCGGAAATCCATCAGTTATCTTTGGAAAGACTTCAGAACTTGATCATCCTTTTAAATATCTCTCAAGTTTTGTGGTAAAACTAAGAAACAGCTTTGAACACTCAAATGGGATTATTTCCACAAATGAAGTCTTGGAGACCACTTGATCAGGGACATAAGCAAGAACTTGAGCAGGGACCTGAGTAGGGACTTGACTTGAGGAGGAATGGGACTTGAGCAAAGACTTGACCAGGGACTTGCCTTGAAGAAGGATTGGCCTTGAGGAAAGACTTGACCAGGGACTTGACTTGACCAGGGACTTGCCTTGAGGAGGAATGGGACTTGAGCAGGGACCTGATCAGGGACTTGCCTTGAGGAAGGATGAGACTTGAAGAAGGACTTGACTTAACCAGGGACTTCAGCAGAAACATAAGCAGGAACATGAGGAGGGACTTGCCTTGTGGAGGGATGGGACTTGAGGACGGACTTGCCTTGTGGAGGGATGGGACTTGAGCAGAGACTTGAGCGTTTCAGGAGTTTTCCATGTTTTTTTCGTAGGGGAAGTCTCTTTTTTCGAGAGACTTTATTCTCTTTGGGAATGTTAATGAAATAAACTTTAAATCGAAGTTTGTTGGTTATTCTTCTGATCCGGTTTTCTTTGGTTCTACATGATGATCCAGAACATTTGAGGTCGGGGTTTATCACATGTAAAAATTTCTGATTTTAAATGTTTAAATGTGGGATATTTATGATTTGAGAGGAAAAACAGACTTTCATAAAACTACAGCTGACGCTTTCCTGCACTGAACACTAGAGGGCGCCAGTTTCTGGTGTTAAAACCGATGCAAACGCTCTAGAAATGTTCCAGCAGCAGCTCTGATGATTCTGGAAACAGGAAACAGGGAGTAAAACTACGTACTTCTCATCGCTGGCGAAGCGGATGTTGTTGGCAGTGATGGCGTCCAGAAAGAACCAATCAAAGCCGGGCAGGCATCTGTACACCTGGAAAACACACACAGAGTTGCAGGAGAACGTGCGTTTTACAGTTTTACCGCTGTTGTGGGGTGCGGTGGCGTTACCATAGAGAAGGGGTGACTCCTCGCCTCCTCTCTGATGTTGGTGAACGGAGACTCTAAGATGAGCGCGTCAGGAGGACTTCCTGACAGAAAACATCAAAGGTAAAGACGTAAGTTATTTTTGAGTGAACTCTTTTCTTTTGATATGATTTTGACAGATGGGTCTACAGCCTGCATTACCCATGATCCTCAGCTGACTGCATGAAATGAACTGGTTTTATGCTGTGTTCCACTCAAGTTTCCATCGTATCCGGTATAGACCGGAGCTCTGATCAGTTTGAGTACAGTGCTGCAGGTCTGAGTTCCTGCAGGACATATCGGTGAAAACTAACCACAGCTAAGACTGATTACTGAACTCCGTGTCCTCGGAGTTGATGAGCTGGAACATCTGGAGTGCTCCATCCGTCACTTGCTGCCTCAGAAAACGAGTTCTGAGTGTGAACAGAACGTCCTACGAGGTCCAGGATGTCTTTAGAGACAACTTCAGGGGGAACGCCCCTGAAGTTGGAATTCCAACTGAGAAAGTTGAGGAAAGGCACCACAGCCACTGTCAAAGCACAATCGCAGAATTTCTGAGAACCAGTTCAGTTTCTGCAGGAACTCAGACCTGCAGCACTGTACTCAAACTGATCAGAGCTCTGTGTGTGTGTGTGTGTGTGTGTGTGTGTGTGTGTGTGTGTGTGTGTGTGTGTGTGTGTGTGTGTGTGTGTGTGTGTGTGCGCGTGTGTGTGTGTGTCTAACCTCTGTCACAAAGCCGTCTGACCAGGTTTGTGGCGACTCTGTAAAACAAAAGCAGATTTAACACAATGCTGTGAGAGGACTCTGGACCAGGTTTGTGATGGATTTAAAACCGTCAGGAACTGAAGGAGTGTCAAAGCTGCAGGACGTCACATCAGCAGCATCTCTGCACATGTTCAGACACAAGTTTATAGCAAAACAAAGGAGCGAGTTCTTGGTAAAACACCCGTTACAACGTGATTTGAAGGAATATTTGTTTGTTTTTTAGAAGTGTGATCAAGCTGTCGTGGTCTCCCGTCCCAACTACCCAAAACATCCACCCACAACAGTCAGGCCCCGCCTACAACTCCACCTCTCATGTACTTTAGGTCCTGAGGAATGTTTCTTACTGATCATGAGCTCTAAAATACTAAAACCAAAAGGAGTCAGCAGCAGTGTCAGATTCTGGAGTATCAGAGACGTCAAAGGGCAGAGAACAGAGACGCTCCACGAAAGTGACTCGCGGAATAACGATGGTCCTGAGAAGAGATTTCTGGAAACAGTAACGCCTGCTCACAGGTGTTGGGACGAGTAAGTGTGTGAGAGAGAGAGTTACCCCGTTCCCAGAGAGTGTCCCCAGATGTACAGCGGCAGTGTCTTTTCTGTCCGCTGTTTCAACCAATCGTAGATGAAGAGAGCGTCTGATGTCATCCCTCCTTCTGATGGTGAGCCGTCAGAATCCCCCCAGCCTACACACACACACACACACACACACACACACACATCATCCCGCTGCACATACTCTGTTCAACCGCAAGATGGAGCCAGGTTCTCACCTCTGTAATCAAACGTCACCACGTGGTATCCTAACGAACTGAGGACCTGAAAGAAGACGACAGACAGAAGAGCACCTGCAGCAGCCAGATATGTCAGATGTTTCCTTAAAGTTTGACCTTAAAGAGTTTGTTTTTCACACCTGACTGGACCCTAGTGATCACTAGAGGAACTGCAGGTCTAGATCCAGAACTGCAGGTCTGGATCTAGACCCTAGGGGTGGACCCTAGTAGTCACTAGAGGAACTGCAGGTCTGGATCTGGAACTGCAGGTCTGGATCTGGAACCACAGGTGTGGTTCAATGCTTTGAAGATTTGTTGGTTGCGTGTTTTTTAAGTGGATTTTTTAAAAACCATCGTCACATGATCAACCCTTCTCACCTTGTATAGCTGCACTCTGTGGTCTCCACCTCTGGTCCCTGCGTTTCCATGGAGATAAAGGATGATGGGGTGGGAAGAGCTGAGCATGGCATCGTACCAGTCTCCGTCTTTCCCCTGAGCTTCTCTCCACATCCGAGCTGGAACCGTATGCCTTAAAACAAACGCGCACAAATGTTTCCGGAGCAAACACAGCAACACATATGAAACCTACAGAAGGGGGTGGGGCATAGCCAAAGTACCAGGATGCGTGTCCTTTTTGATGTTCTCCAACAGTAAAAGCAGTCTTTCAGCTGCACTGACCCCCACCTGCTCATGTTTTTTTATTTGTTCCTGAGAACACAACTGTTGAATGTTTGCTTCAGGAGCGAACTGGACCTCTGCAGCTCGAGGAGCAGCTACACTTCCAACCCTCACGCCTCCTTTTCACCAGATCCCTGCTTCTCAGACACAAGTACCTGGGAGGAATGTGCTTGGTCCACGTTTTGGAGCTGTCGGTTTCTTTAGACACCCAACAAGATTTTCTACAGAAGAGGCCCTTTTTAACTGCTCGTGTCATCTCAGATGACTTGGAGGTCAGATAGACTGAACTGTCTCCAGTTGTCATGACAACATCACTGTGGATCAGTGGCATCAGCAACTCGAACGTAACTGCAGGTCTAGACCCCACACCTGAACACCTGTCATATGCTGCCCTGTTACATGAGTGCTGGGACATCAGTTGTGTGTGAGAGTGTGTGAGAGTGTGTGAATGTGTGCATGTGTGTGTGTTACCAGACTCCAATCTTCAAGCCCGTCTCAGGCTCCAGGTAGAAGTTGTGTGTGTGGTTCAGCCCCTGGTCCAGTGGTCGCTTCAGGTCGATGAAGTACGGCATCCTCACTGGGGGGATGGAGGAAAATACAGGTCATGTGACTGCTGAAACATAATAATTATAATTATAGATACACAGGTCTGGATCCGGACCCCGGTGGTCGTTAGAGGACCCGCAGGACCGGATTCGGACCCTGGAGGTCGTTAGAGGACCGCAGGACCGGATCCAGACCCCGTGGTCGGTAGAGGACCCGCAGGACCAGATCTGGACCCTGGTGGTCGTTAGAGGACAGCAGGACCGGATCCAGATCCCGGTGGTCAGTAGAACACCCGCAGGACCGGATCCAGACCCTGGTGGTCGGCAGAGAAACTGCATTGAGTCTTATTTCCGCATCGGCTTTAACTAGGACGTTTGAGGCTTGGTGATGTATCAGGGAGAGGTGCTGCAGAACCTGGAAGTCACATGGTTCCGGTCTGCATCCAGGTCCGTCTCCAGGATGTCCTCGGTTCTGCCTGACTGGACATGAGCGCTAGCAGCACACTAATCTGCTTACTTTAGTCGTTAGTGAACAGTAAACAGTAAAACCGCTGCTGTTTACAAAACATGTTCAAGGATTCAGACATGACAGATATCTAATATCTGAGCTGAAGCGTCGTCATGGTGACGGAGCTGAGTTACATCAATATGGAGCAGGAGCATTCTTCTTTATTAAATACTTGAATGTTATTTATACAAAAAACCTGTCATAATTCTGTTAAACTCCCCTCTTGAAAGATACCCTTTTTGTTTTAATTGTGTGATTTGGCATATTGTTGGTCTGATTTACAGGTAAAATATTTGGATTAAGTTTAATCCCAGTAGACTTTAGTTTGAACCAGTGACTATATTTGATAGGAATCGTCCCAAGTTTATCCAGAAGTTGTTTATAGTTGAACTATTGTGGTTTCTTACTGACACAAAAATCTGTTTCTCATAGTTTACTCAGAAACACTCAAATTCAATTCACCTGAAAAATAATTTACGTTCGGCAATTTAATAAAGTAAGTATTACAGTAGTCATGATTTTAGTCTCTTCAAAAATTCAGTGTAGAGGTTTATTCATGTGGGCTGAGGGATCTCCCGTGGAGGTCTGAGGGATTCTCCCGTGAAGGTCTGAGGGATCTCCTGTGGAGGTCTGAGGGATCTCCCGTGGAGGTCTGAGGGATCTCCCGTGGAGGTCTGAGGGATTCTCCCGTGGAGGTCTGAGGGATCTCCCGTGGAGGTCTTAGGGATTCTCCCGTGGAGGTCTGAGGGATTCTCCCGTGGAGGTCTGAGGGATCTCCCGTGGAGGTCTGAGGGATTCTCCCGTGGAGGTCTGAGGGATCTCCCGTGGAGGTCTTAGGGATTCTCCCGTGAAGGTCTGAGGGATTCTCCCGTGGAGGTCTGAGGGATTCTCCCGTGGAGGTCTGAGGGATTCTCTAAGGGGGCAGCTGTCAAACAGTTTACTGCTCCTGGTTAAAAACACTCACCGAAGTTGAGGAAGACGAGTTTGGCCTGAATGGACGGGCAGAGTTTGATTATGAAGGGGATGGAGATGTAGATGGCCAGCAGCACTAACACGATCCTCTTCATCTTCCCCACGACCCCCAACCTGAGGAGACAGGACGTCACAAAGGTTCAAGTCTGCTGTTGGGTGAGTTACACTTTTACAGAGCTCATGTAAGACCACGGTGAAACCCTCTGAATCCATCCGTGTGGTTTATCAAGGAATCGCGCCTGTCAGTGTGAGGTTAGAGTGAAGCATCTGCACTCACAGACAATCTCTGACACAGATATTTAAACTTAGTCTGGTTTCTGGAGAAACAAGGCTGCTGGTTAAAATATTCAGCTGATACCTGAGCCTGGTGTGTGTGTGTGTGTGTGTGTGTGTGTGTGTGTGTGTGTGTGTGTGTGCGCGCGTCAGCCATCACAGCATCTAGCAGGTCTGTAGATCTGAATTATTCATGTCATCAGAGTGAATCAGCTGCTCTCAGATCAGACACCGAAGTCTTTTTACCTGCAACTCAAGTCCCATGAAGTCCCAGTTATACAAGAATTTTATATTGAAAGTTTACTGAAAGTTTAAAAAAAGTAAAACTTCCATTTACAGGAATAACCGTTCTATTTATCAAGAATAAATTCATAAATCTATGTGAATGAAGCTGCAAATTTCAATTCAATTTTATTATATAGCCTCTCTTACAACACAAGTTGTCTCTAAGATCTTTCCAGAGAACCAGAACATGACCCCTGATCAATTATTACATAAACAACAGGTAAACAACAATGAACAATGGAGCACAATTACACGTATAAAGATATTTTCACAAGAATAATAAAGCTGCATTAAGCAGAATAAAAAACATTTTACAAAAATAAAGTCTGAATCTTATAAGAAATTAAGTTGTAGAAGACTAAATGTGACTTTTTCTTATAAATTAAATCTGTGATGTTAAATTAATACATTTACAAGAGCAAAATCAGAACGGAAGTTGCTTTTTTTCAAGAATACATTTGTAAAATGAGATATTACGGTCTCCATCAAGCAGAATAAAGATTTGATTTACAAGAATAAAGACAGACTCTTTTAAAAATAAAATGTCCATAATTCAAGAATAAATGTTGCATTTATCAGACTAAGGTTTCTTCAGTATAAAGTTGTGTTTTCTGGAGAACATTTTCCCCTAACAGCGTTCTCTGTTCTCCGTTCTGCGGCAGCAGATGCAGTAAAAGCAGCTGAGTCACGTTCTGCAGCTGACTCAAGTTCATACGGAGGTCGGGCCATGCGGTGAGGAGGCGGCACCTGCTCGGCATCCCGGTCCCTGCCAGGGTCCAGACGGCAGCGGATCACACCTGGACCAGAATCCCCTCACCTGCTTAGCTCCTGCCAACCCACGAAGCTAATTCATTTGACTTTACGTTCATGATCAAATCCTCCAAACATCCTTGTTTCATGTATATCCACCCAACGACATCCAACCTGGAGGGCAGCGGGCCGTGAACGGGCATCCGCGTTCCTCCCAGTCACACCCCTCCAGGCAACAATGTCATTGCCCATTCCCCAGTGCGTGTTGGACTCCGCAGGGCTGCCCTTTGTCACCGGTTCTGTTCATACGTTTTATGGAGAGTATTTCTAGGAGTAGTCAGGGGACGGAGGGGGTCCAGTTGGGGATCCACAGAATGTAATCTCTGCTCTTTGCAGATGAGGTGTTGTTGGCTTCATCGGGCCAGGACCTTCAGCTCGCGCTGGGACGGTTTACAACCGAGTGTGAAGCGGCTGAGATGAGAATCAGCACCTCCAAATCCAAGGCCATGTTTCTCTACCGGAAAAGGGTGGCCTGGCCTCAGTATGTTATAGATAATGACCAGAATATTATAATATGAAGGATGTGGTAAATAAATTTTGCGAACATTGGACTAAAGCCAGAAACAATTCTTTTAAATAATATCGAGAGTAGTACTAGTTCAATGTATCTTAACCCCATACAAGAGAAAGAAATTATTGATATTGTTAATAAATGCAAAAACAAAGCATCCACTGAAAAGGATAACTGAGGGTATCTCTAAACCATTAACTTGCATTTGCACCTTGTTATTCCAAACGGGACAATTTCATAGACTATTTCATAGACAGAGAGACACTGCTCACCAGTCAACATGGGTTCAGAGCGAACCGGTCAACTTCACCCGCCGTGACTGACCTCACTGACCTCACTGACCTCACTGAAGCAATGACCAGCATCACAGACTGCAGGGGGTTCGGAGACCTGTAGCACATATATTCGCAGGCTCCCCCTCTGCCTCATCACTGGACCTTTTCCCCTTCGCAAAGAAACTTTTCAGATGTTTGTTCTTTATTTAATTTTGCAACCTTGGGGGTCTAAATTTAGCGGGACGGATCACGTGACCGAGACCCGGGTCTTGAGGTCTCGACATGCGTCAAGAGTAAGTCATAGACGGATGTAATGGAGAGACTCTGGTCAATTTTCAAAATGAAACATCATTTAGACTCGAACAACCCCCTCGGCCGGGGCCTGGGGGTTGGGGACCACTGAGATAGATGGTGTAACTGTAGAAAGGGTGTGCAACAATAAGTCCCTTGGTGTAATAACTGATGACATAATCAGTTGGAAACGTCACATTAAGCATTTACAGAACAAACTATCCAGAAGCATCTCAGTCCCGGCCAAAGCTAAACATGTTCTGAACAATAAATCACTTTAAATTCTTTACAACTCGCTGATTCTGCCATATTTAACACATTGTTCAGAGGTTTGGGGAATTAATTACAAAAGCCCTTCACAACCACTGACTACCCTACAGAAACGAGCATCAGAAGCAGCCACAATGCCAGTTTTTATGAGCACACAAACTCTTTATTCTTCAAATCTAAAATTCTTTCAATTTGAAGATCTGGTGGAATTTAAAATTGCTCAAATTATGTTTAAGGCATCGAATTAATTGTTACCTGAGCAAATACAGAAAATGTTTTCTGAAAGAGAAGGTGGATATAACTTAAGGGGTCATTTAAACTTAAGGATTCGTAGCAGACGCACGACAACAAAGAGCTTTTCTATTTCAGCATCTAAATTCACTTCGTAAATGAATGTATTTATATATAGATGAAGACAGGGACTGAGGGGAAATAACATTTATACACAGTGGCATGTAACTCCACATGGCATTTAATCATGTTTTCTTTCTCTATGAGCACAATCAGCTGTTCAGTCATGTGACGAGCATGTTCAGAGCCGTCTGACAGCAGTTTCTTCTCCTGAGGAGCATCTGAACTCCTGAAGAGAGCAGAGAAATCTTTAAAACTGAAAGTTTTGTTTTTAATTCATTTATTTCACTCAAATTCTTAAATCAAGGAATTTCCCATCTTGGGATTAATAAAGTATTTATCTCCTTCTTAATTCCGGCAGCAGGCGGCCGTGAGGTCTCGGTTCCTCTGGTTCTCCTCAGGTTTCAGGTTTAACTTCAGCTCCTGGTTTTGTGAACACAACACTGAGCTGCAATCTGGGTAAAAGTCCATCTGGGTCACATGACCTGAGGTGAGCGATGCTGACTCAGAACCCAGACTTCTGCTTTCAGACCTCAGACCTCCTCTGCAGTGATGTCACTTCCTGTCAGTGCAGACACACGCAGCAGGACGTTTACTTCCACACTCGCTTCCTGTTTTCAGCTCCTTCATGTGATGAAGGCTAAATTTAGATCTGTTTTAATGAGGTCACAATGCTGCACTTTCACATCTCAAACTGAACTCAGTCACAGACGATGTTCTGATGACCCAGAATGCACTGCAGCAACCTCCTCGCTGATCCAATCTGTGGTCACCTTCAGTCAAACTGCTGAGCTTCTAATAAGGATTACGATGATGAAGATGAGAACGACGGGTCTGGCCTCCTGCTGCCACCCTGAACCCCATCATCAGTGTCAGAAACTATCAAACACTGGCGGTTGTTGGAAGAACTGGACACGCCCCCGTGATGTCATCCACAGGTTTCTGAGGAGGACTTTCGAGGCCTCTTTTTCCTCGTACTGCATGTTGCCATGTTGTAAATGGGCCGAACAAACAGGCGTGGAAGAGGTTTTTTTATGATTGTTGGCTCTTGTGACCTCAAATATCAACATCTAGACAGGAAATGTGGCCCGAAAGAGACTTGCAGCAAAGGGTCACAGGTTGGGAGCAAGCAACCTTCAGTTTTTAATAACCCAGCGTCAGCTAAGCGCCACAGTGATTTTTTTGTTTCGCTCTTGAGTCAATATGTTAGATGGTTTATCCTGCTGGAAACATCTAGGAGCTCTGAAGATATTTCGGCTGAAGGAGCTGAGAGCAAAGCTAACTGTGATTAACATAAAGTGGGCGGGTTCTTGTCGGTGGCTGTGCCCCCCACAACGAAAACCGGTCTTCAAAACCAGTCTTTAGAAACCAACAGGTCACATGATTGAATGCTTTGTCTATTTTTTTTGCACAGACTATAGCTGGGACCCACGGTTGCTTAGCCTGCTATCGTAATTAGGCTGATTAGTAATTAGAAATCAGCTGAAGTCAATATAATGTTAAGTTCTGAGCAGCAAAAGTGATAAAACCAGCCACTGGATATGTCAGCTGCCAATCAAACAACCCCGCTGCTAATTTTTTATAAATTTACTGCTTATATAATTTTACTTGATGCTTTTTTGGTGGAAATTTGCAAGTCCATTAAGCTTGAAACAGATGTATCAGTAAGCCCCGCCCCTCCACCACAGATGTATGTATGTATAAAAGCGCAACAAGGAAGTCCACATTTGTTCTCAGATAAACCAAAGTATCAATGAATTTAACTTTAACGTTACCTGAAATTTATTTAATCACAATCGTTACATAGAAACACAGTTTACCTCAGATTATGGATCTACTGACCACCAGATGTAAAGTTGTACTTTAATCCAGTATTAGGTACTAAAGTTCTACTTTAATCTAGTATTAGGTAGTAAAGTTGTACTTTAATCTATTATTAGGTAGTAAAGTTGTACTTTAATCTAGTATTAGGTAGTAAAGTTGTACTTTAATCTATTATTAGGTAGTAAAGTTGTACTTTAATCTGGTATTAGGTACTAAAGTTGTACTTTAATCTAGTATTAGGTAGTAAAGTTGTACTTTAATCTATTATTAGGTAGTAAAGTTGTACTTTAATCTAGTATTAGGTAGTAAAGTTGTACTTTAATCTATTATTAGGTAGTAAAGTTGTACTTTAATCTAGTATTAGGTAGTAAAGTTGTACTTTAATCTATTATTAGGTAGTAAAGTTGTACTTTAATCTGGTATTAGGTACTAAAGTTGTACTTTAATCTAGTATTAGGTAGTAAAGTTGTACTTTAATCTATTATTAGGTAGTAAAGTTGTACTTTAATCTATTATTAGGTAGTAAAGTTGTACTTTAATCTATTATTAGGTAGTAAAGTTGTACTTTAATCTATTATTAGGTAGTAAAGTTGTACTTTAATCTAGTATTAGGTAGTAAAGTTGTACTTTAATCTAGTATTAGGTAGTAAAGTTGTGCTTTAATCTGGTATTAGGTAGATATGAAGTTAGGTCTTTACTAATTAAACTAATTAAAGTGAATTAATTTAATCTCCCCCGTGGTACATGAACAGTGTTGATCCTGGATGTTGTCATCTGTAACCATGACGACAGTTAGATGAAGCTTCTGTAAACCCTCACCTCTAATTTAACTTTAACACCACCCAGAACCATTTTTTAGATTTTCTACATTTCCCTCCAGGACAGATTTAAGTCTGTTCTAATGTTCCTCCGTGAAAGGTGGTCCTTTAGTATCTATAATTAGTCTGAAACATCTCAAGACAAGGTTTAACACAGACAGTCACCGTTTTAGAACCGTAAACAACTATAATGATAGATGGTCTGTTAGCAACAGTAACTAAGGGGGGCGGAGCTTACTGAATTCACAAAGTCGAAGGTTTATAGTCAGAAACTGAGTTTTCTGCTGCGAGTTCATGAGTTTATGAATCCATAATTTCTATGTTTTCTGTTGTAAATCTGTAAGTCGATTGAATAAGAAATGTGTTACTTTTTCTCACAAATTAACAAATCAGTCCAGTTTTCTTGTTCAAGTGGAGCAGAGGAACGTGTCACCACGGATCATCTTCAATGCTCTGGACTCCTCCGTCTGGGTTCTGTGAGGACTTTACATCCTGGTGATCTCTGTGTGCAGTCAAACCTCCAGCAGCTTTTAATCTGCAGGATCCTTTAAAGAGCTCAGACGCAACCGAGGAGCTGACACTTCTGTCCTCTCTGACTTTTTCTTTAGGTACAATCAAACCTCCTCTTTTGTCTTCTGTGACCTGCAGCTTCCGGTCCAACCAGCCCGCTGGTCTCACTGAAACCAGTCAGACCAGTCAGACAAAGCCATTTCATGAGGGACTCCACAAAGACCTAAACAAGACCTGGTCTTGTGTCAGGTGATAATATTAATTATTTAGGTTTCTGGTATGTTTGTATGTTTAGTTCTCAAAGCTTATTTAACGTCCTTTGACGTGAAGCTGACAGATTGTTGGCTTTTCATGGGATCTGTTGTCCTTCAGTGTCACCTACCAGAAACCTGCCCGCGCGGATCAGGTAACACTTACCTGTCCTCCGCTTGTCCCGCACCTGTCTGTCCCGCACCTGTCTGTCCTGCACCTGTATGTCCCGCACCTGCCCCCCGCCTGTCTCCAGGGCTCTTACCTCCTGAACGGTTTCCGCATGTTCCGCTCCTCTCCGGGACCCTGCTGGCTGTCGCCCGCGGCCCCCGCTGCTCCCCTGCTGGGACGCTGCTTCAGGTCCGGGTCGCTGTCCTGCTCCGGAGTGTTCCGCTTCCGCATCACTGGAAACGTTCAGAAGACCGGAACCGTTAACGGAGGAGAGCGGCTGAACGACGAGCCGTCGGCGGGAGGAGGCCGTGAGCCTGGCGGGTAACGGGGTGCTGAGTGCCGGTGAGGACGGGAGCAGAGTCCCCGCTGCACTGCACCTAGATCCGCAGAGAACAGCTGATCCCGAACGCGCATCCAATCACAGCGCACAAAAACAAACACGTGACCCCGGCCGGGCTGCGTCCGCAGTTTATGTCAACCTAAAAAACATGTGCTGCCTTCAGGGACAGCTCGTAAACTCCTCTTACATACGTCAAAGGCTTCAAAGCGCCGGACATTAGACATAAATACTGACAAAAGATCCACCAGTTTATAATACGAATATGTTCCGTTTCACCCAGTTAGATTCTACAGCACCAATCCACAACAAGTCAATTGCATTGAAAGGTTCAATACATGTACCCCCCCCAAAAAAAGGTATAATTATAATTAAGTATAATCCATTTATAATACAATTAAATCCAACTTGAATTTATATCATGCCCATTAATAAGAAAGAACACCATTGGGGCTACAGGGGGGCCAAGTGAAGCCAAGTGGGGCCGGCTAGATATGGTCGAGCTCACCTCAACACACTGCGCAGGTTCTGGAACCAATGTCCTTGAGAGGGACCAGACCTTGTCCCACTCTGGAGTTGTCAATGGCTGGAGTGGGAATACTCATAGCACCCCAGCTCAGAGCCTGTTTTGTTGGGGCGTTCCCCGGTGGACGAGAGGGTAGTGTCCCGGTGCCTTCAGGTTGGGGAGTCGGTTCTAACTGTGCTGATGCACCAAACAGCGGTGGGGAATACCCAACCTCCTTGGAGTCTCTGGGAAGTGGCCTGGAAAGTGCTCCTAAAGGAAACTCCATTGTACTACTGGGCAACTTAAACGCTCACATGGTTATTGACAGCGTTACCTGGAAGGACGTGATCGGGAGGAACGGGATCTGATCGGAACCCGAGTGGTGGAAAAAAGTCATGTTTCAACAGAAGGATGTCCATAAGTGCACATGGCACCAGGGCACCCTGGTTCGATGAGCGAGTTTATAATTCTGTCATGGGATTTAAGACCATATCTCTGGACACTCGGGTAACGAGAGGAGCCGAGCTGACCTAGATTCAACCTACGACATCGACAAAGGTCCAGACCTGCAGTTCCTCTACTGACCACTAGGGCCCGGATCCAACACTGAGTTCATCTCCATGGACCTCCATGTGAAAACTTCACAGCAGAAATAAACATATCTACAGTTTGGTACAAAACTCTGAGCTTGACTTCAGAGCTGCTGATACAGAGCGTAATCGTTCTTATTCAATCACCATGACGACATCAGGCCCGACCCTGCTAGCAGCAGGCCGAGCGACCTGGTCCTCGTTTCAGATGTTTCCAGACTGACACTGACAATTATGTTTGGACAGATTCCTTCTGAATTAATATAAAGTTATATTAATTAGCATCACGGGTTACCATAGGCTAAGCCAGTCAAGCTAAGACAACGGATGTGGGCGTGTCCCAGAACACTTCCAGGCATGCTTGTTCTTCCCATTTTCCCTTTTTTGGATTAGCTGGGGCGTACCCATACTGTAGGTGGGGGGCCCAGGGGAGGGCGGCTGATCCTGTGCTCTACAGCAGGCCCCTTCCCCCAGACCTGGCTCCAGACGGGGCCTGAGTGACAGGGCAGGGACGCGGTGTTTCCTCGGTTTTATCTGATGGTCACGTGCGTGTTTGAACTGCCCTCAGACTGGACTCCGGGACCAACTCCACTTGGATTACAGTCCAACAACGTTACAATCGACAAAGTCAGGACGAATGACCCGACGAATCTTCCCAAGTAGTTTGGAGTTAAACTTTTAAAGTATTCTGAACGCAAAGAAGAAACAATAAAAAAAAAACAGCGTCCTGCTTCCTGCAGTCAGACAGGAAGTCCCGTCATAAATGTCATAGTTGTAAACTGGTGTCTAATAAGTAGCAACAGGAATACTATATCATTTTACCTTTTAAAATGCAAAAAAAACCAACAACAAACAATGTACGGAACGTTGTTACCTTTAAAAGCGGCTCATGGCAGGATGAAAGTCAGCTTATGAGCCAAAACGACGTGTCACGTCACCGCGTCACGTGATCATAACATGATTTCTTTGGCGCCAATGTGATCGTCGTGAAAACATTCGGTCAGAATAAACGTTAAAAAAATCGTTTTTTTTCCTGCTTGGCGTATTCGTGTTTCGCAGTTTTAGGATGTTCTGTGATAAAGCCATCGAACTGATCCGTGAGCTGCAGCGGATGAGCGACGGGCAGCTGCCCGCTTTTAACGTAAGTAACCCGGCGATTTTTACATTATTTATAGATTGTTCTAAACTTCGGCTCATATTTAGTAAGTCAAAACTCTGAAATATCAGCAAAAACAACTCGTAATTTTCTGAAACGGACCTCCGCTGAAGGGAAATGCATTTTAATGTTCTTATCTTTTTCATCATTTTACGTCTCTATGTCGCCACATCATTTAGACAACTTTCAAACGTCATTGCACATCGGTTCATATTTGGACATAACCTAGATTTTTGTCACTGATAAAAACAATATCATCTGCAAATCACAGCTGTAGTAAGCGCCGATAAATGTTTGTTCTGTATTCAGACTGTACAGACGTGTTCAGCGGAGCCACCAGGTGGCGCCAAAGTCAGTCTGAGACACAGTGAAGAGTATTTAAATCAACTGTTTTTAAAACTCCGTTGTGCTAGATAATCTAATCTCAGTAACATTTGTGTCAGTTATCTGTCACAAAGTCACAAATGTACCCGGTTTACCTGGTTATTTTAATGTCTTGCTGAGCATCAGTTCTCTCTTTTTAGGAGGACGGGCTGCGGCAGGTTCTGCAGGAGATGGAGGCTTTGTACGAACAGAACCAGGCTGATGTGTGAGTGCTCACATGCACGCGCGCGCGCACACACACACACACACACACACTCACTCCAGCTGATGTCGGTCTGTTTCAGGAACGAGGCAAAGACTGACGGTCGATCTGAGCTCATCCCCTCCATCAAACTTCGTCACTGCTGCCTGCTCAGGAACCAGCGCTGTGCCATCGCCTACGTGTAACCACCTGCAGTCACATGACCAGCCACACTTGCAGTCACATGACTCTGGCTCTTTTGCTTACCGTCGTGTGTGGTTGTTTTCAGGTACGACCGCCTGCTGAGGATCAGGGCGCTCCGCTGGGAGTACGGGAGCGTGCTACCCGCCAACGTACGCTTCCACATGTGTGCGGAGGAGGTTGGTGTGACATCACTTTCTGTTAAAGCTACTGAAGTTCCAGCTGGAACCTCCGTGATGACTGGGAGGTCAACTCAAAGATGGTTCATGGTTTACATGTTACCTTGCACATTTTAAAGGCTTTTATTGTGAAATGATCAGCTTGTTTTGTGGCATTTCCTGATGGTGACATCTGTGTGCGTGCTGTGGACAGGTGCAGTGGTTTGGTCAGTATAAGAAGTCTCTGGCATCCTTCATGCGCTCTGTCGGGGGAGGGGAGGGCCTGGACATCACACAGGACATGAAGCCTCCAAAGAGCCTCTACATCCAGGTGAGACACACCTGTCTGACTCTGGCCGGGGACCAGCATCATGCCACTGACCACATCACCTGTGTTTACAGGTCAGGTGTGTGAAAGACCACGGAGAGTTCGAGATTGATGACGGGACAGTGATCCTGCTGAAGAAGAACAGCCAGGTGAGATGCACCTTCAGAGCCGTGGTGGAAGCTCCTGGGTGTTCAGGAGTTGGTCTAGTGAAAGTCCAGTGTGATGGAGGAGGTCAAACGCTTCAAGGTGATCTGTGGTGATGATGATCTGATGCACTTAAAAGATAAAAGCAGGACAGATTTGTGGACCTGAAGTTCTAAAATAACCTAGAAGGGAGGTGGAGATTACACTGAAGCTGAGCATGACGGTCGATCACACCGTCGTCTAGACAACCATCCATCCGTCTTCTTTACCAGCTTGATCCTGTCCGGCGTCTGCTGGTGAAATGGTGATGAACAGTAAACGTCTCCGGTGTCTGCATCAGGGCTGAGCGGTGAAAAGCCAAGAAATTGACAAAGTTTGTAAAAGTGTCAGAAAAGAAAGTTTATTCATTTAAAGGAAGTTCTGGTGCCGGAGAATTCAGGGAAACACTGGGAGCAAGTTCACACAAACGTGATAAAGGATACAGAACTACAACTTTACAACACCAGCAGTTTGACAGTAACTGAGGACCCGGCTGCTGGTGTTGAAACTTAAGAAGCTCTTACAAACCAGTTTACAGATGAATCTGATTTTGTTTCTACTCAGCTTCTTATGAAGGATTTCAATAACATGGTTCGTTGGATCTTTGAAGTTTCCTCCTGCAGAAGTTGGAATGATGGTGAACCAGTTAAAGAACATCTAACTGTTCTTTAAGAGAGAGAAATGTGCTGGAGAAGTTTAATTAGCTGCCGTCGGTGGTTTTCTGTCGACCGCCACATTGACCTCGTCGTTTTGCTGACAGTTGTCACATGACTGGCGTCTCTGTCCTCAGCACTTCCTGCCACGGTGGAAATGTGAGCAGCTGATTCGTCAGGGCGTCCTGGAGCACGTGGAGTCCTGAGGGGGGCGTCACCTGTCCAACCCATCTGTGCTGTGAATGTTTTATTTGTACAAATGTTAATAAAGTGATTGACCCTGGAACTAACGAGCCCCGACTGACTGAAGCTCAGTCAGTAAAAACATCTGTTTTTAATGTGACATCCATCCAGTTTTACAACGTTCATGATGAAATAAAAGCTTCAATTGTTTAACCTTCATAAAGGGACTTAATGAGTGTTTGTTTTCAAAGACGAGAGTCACAAGCAGCTGATTAAAAACATAATTTATTGTTCCAACTTTGGTTTGTTGCACCTGAACAGGTGGGAAGTAAAACAAAGATCAGAGAGGAACAGAGGCGTCACATTGACAGAAAACACAGAAACATGATCAGAAGATGCCGCCTGCAGACAAACACCGAATCATTTTGAGTCTCCTGCCTCTCTGATGGGTCACCTGTGCAGGTGTGGAGGCCCCGCCCACAAGTTGCTGAACCTCCTTCCCCTGAGGGCCCCCTGCCCGTCTGCCTTCAGGGCCGGAGAAAAATAATTTGGTGGCAGTGACCAATTTAACGTCGGAGCTCATGGAGGCAGCATGAAGTTCACTACAAGACGTGCTGGACCCACTCAGGACAGCACTGTCAGCTTCAGTCCACGCAGCGGCTGCCCACGTGAGGTGAGAGGTGGTACTGTGACGTCATCAGCATCATAAACAGTTAACATTGACTGAAACGCAAGACGACGTGTTCATGACGCAGCGAGGAGCAGCTGAAACTTCGCAACTCTGTCTCCGTGTTCCTGCGGCTTCAATCGAAGTTTTTAGAGTAAAATGTCAAATGTTTGCTGCTTCAGATGTCAGAACTTGTCTCTGGAGTCAAGTAAGTAACATCACGGATCAGCTGCAGACAGCTGCTGCTGTTGCCATGACGACTGCTGTCAGCCGGGGGACTCCACTGGCCGTTGCTGCGAGAATCATTTTCTTAGTCGAGTTTAACGACTGACCAGATCATCTGCTTTTCTGACAGTAAACTAAAGACGGCGGTCAGCAGCAGCTCCAGGCTTTTAAATCATCTTCAAGAACATGAAACAGGAAGCGTTTGAGTTTTTAAGAGCAAGCGGGTCATAGCGTCCTCATCGTAATCTGGTTTAAAGAGACGTCGGAGTTGGTTTCCTGAACAGTTCGGAGTCTCAGTCTCAGTTAAAGGGAACTAAAAAACAAAGATCTGGTGATTGTATTTGAGAGTCTGAGGCGACTACCAACTCAGACAACGTCAAACGGTCTGCTAGGGTCTCCTCAGATCTTCTGTGACATCATTGGCGTGGATCAGAGGAGTCCTCCATCTTTATCTCCACCTTCATTCATTTGCTGCACCTCTGAATTTGATAAAAAACAAAGCTTTACGACCCATTTTAAAACAAGCCGACCGCATGGAGGTGGGGCTTTAAACCCCGCCTCCTTAACCAGCTGCAGAGCGTCTTCAATAGGTCTCGTTTCTCCTTTGCAGAGGTGGCTGTCACCTGATCTCAAAGGCATGGTCACGTGGCGAGTGCGGCAGGGACGATGTCACGCAGCAGCTTGGTGAGGGCCGTAACCTTCTCCTCCAGCACGAAGCTTTTCTTCTCGGCTTGTTTCTGCCGCTGCTCAGTGACCTGCAGCGCCTTCATCAGCTGAGAGTTCTCCACGTACAGGTCCTTCAGCAGCGCGCTCACCTTGCTGGTCTTGGCGAGCTGCAAATGACAGCAGGTCAGACCAGAGACCAGCTTGGACACTGAGGACTGTGTGGAACCCGCCTGAGCCCTCACCTGATCTTTGAGCTGCTGGACCTTCTCCTGCAGAACCAAACGGATCCCCTTCAGTTTGACCTCCAGCTCCTCCACCCGCTGCTGCAGCGCTGCCATCGCCTTCTCGTACTGACCCTGAACACATAACAGACCCCAATGTCACCCTGAAGTCCATCCAGGACTGTTCAAGATTACCACCACGAAAAATGACATCTTCTAATTTTAGAGCACATCTCTTTCCTGAACACTCCAGAAATCCAGTCTGGAACATCTCAGCTTTCATCAGACCAAGACTGGTTCTCCTGTTGTGTCAGAAGAGGTGTGAGAGGTTTTCAAGAGCAACATTTACACACACTTTCTAAACTGCCCATTCTGCTGTATTTAGTCACCCCTGATTGACATCTCTAAAGAGTCTTCACAAATCCACATCACACAGGGTCGTGTGATTCATAAATGTAGCAGTGTTTCTATTGGAATCTGGTTTCTGATGGTCAAACACCAAAGATGGGTCTGAATCCAGAGTTGAGCTGTAGGTCTCTTAAGGCTTGGAGATCAGTAAGTCTACAGTTTTATGATGATGGCGGAGTGAAAACCTCCTTACTCCGCCTTCGGGGAGAAACATTTAAACATGTTGTGGTTACATAAGAAACAATCTAAAAGTAGAGGTGACTGGTTAGGTTAAATAGAACCCGAGATGTCCTCCCTTCTCCTCCCCAATCCTGATCTGAAACCATCAGCAGGATCTTGAGGTTCTTCACACCTGCGTGAGGATCATCACCAAGAGCTCGTCCCTCTGGTTTCAGGTGTGTCTGTCCTGACGTACCTGCTTCATGCTGATCTGGGAGCTGCTCTGGTGGACCTGCAGTTTTAGCGTCTCCTCCAGATGCTGACTCCTCCTCCTCTCCTCTTCCAGCTGTGCCTGCAGAAGCTCCGCCTCCTCCCTTCGGCCGTCACCCGCCTGCTCCTGCAGCAGGCTGAGGGCGGTGTTGACTCGCAGTGCCTGCAACCCAAGGATTCAAACAGGAAGTCACAACAACATGGACTCATTAGGTTCATTATGGTTTTGTTCCTGTTAAGATCCAGATCCTGACCTGGTCCTGAGCCTGCGTCTGGGCTGCCTCTGCCTCGTTCAGCCTGGTCTTCAGGTTCTGCTGCTCCTGGGTCAGTTTCTGGACCAGTAGATTCTGGACCTGCAGCTCAGACAGCTGACACAGAAATCCACCAATCAGCTTTGAATCATCCTCACAGAGCCCTGCCCCATCTCCTCCCTATCAATGGTACCCGTCGTTGGAGCTCCTGGTCCTGGACTCTGAGTTCCTTCAGACTGACAGAAGCCTGCTCTTCCTGCTCCTCCTTCTCCCTCGCCAGGATCCTGATGGCGTCCTCCAGTTGCTCCACCTGAGGACAGAACAATGTCAGTCTAGAGTCAAACACGTCTGATCAAGCAGTCGGACGTGATCACACCTTGTTCAGAGCATCCCGCAGTTTCCTCTGAAGCTCGCTCACTTCCTGGGTGTGGCCAAGATTCTCCCGTGTGACAGCCTGGAGCTGGGAGCGAAGAAGCTCCGCCTCCATCTCCAGAGTGACCAGCTGCTGCTGCAGCTTCTCCACCTGGTGACATCAGAACGACAGCAGGTTCAGAGCTGAGGTCAGGTGAAGCTCAGCTGAGAGTATGACGGAGGCCTACATTAAAGATCACATGACCCCTGAAAATGAAAAGACAAAGTTGCCAAAGTAACGGTTTTATGCATTCATTGGTGTAGAGTAAAAACAACTGGGGGCCTAACACGACCCTGCGGGACACCTGGGGGACACCTGTGCTGATGGATGTGGACCCAGAAAGGGTGGTGGTAACTATGACCTGATACGTAGTGACGTCACGGTTCAACCTGACCTTCTCATTTCTTTTGTCAACGTCTCTCTGCAGTCTGTCCTTGTCCTGCTCCGTCCACTGAAGTTTTAGCATCACACTGCTAAGCTCTGCCTCCAGCTGTGACTGATGGTCCACCTGGAGAACAAACAGCTGTGAGTCAGCAGAGATGTTCTCATTGTAGGAGAACATAAGGGTGGAGCGACTACCTTCTCCCTCTGGGAGCTCAGCTCTCTCTCCAGCAATTGTTTCTCCTGCGTCCAGGCCGTCTGCTGTGTCAGCTTCTCCCTCTCCTGCTGCATTGCTGCGTCCTGCAGCCGCCGGACCTGAAACAACCACCACCGCTGCATCACCTGGAAGCTGTTGGCTCAGGGATTGTCTACAGATGAACACTTCAGCGACAATTGGCTTACCGTAGACGCCCTCTCCTCCTGCTCCTTGGAGACAGTTGCCAGGCGCTCTCGCAGCATCCGGACCGACTCCTTCTCTCCATGGAGACGAGCACTCAGCTCGCTGTTGTCATTGCTCAGCTGCAGGTTCCTGCTGCTGAGATCCAGAATCTCCTCACGATACTTGGAGTTCTGGAGACAGAAAAGAAGAGTAGTATGACGGAGATGAAGACTGAAGGTCTGGAATGATGAAGAATAGTCAACTGCAAGGGAACTGATGCTGAATAGGAGCCAAAGGTATTACCAAAATTGAATCCAAAAAGATAGAAAATCATGTAGACAATCAACAAAGTGATTCACCAGCTTTTAGATCCACCTTCAGCAGCAGGACCTCTCTGTAGATGTTTCCTGTCATCTTCAGCAGTGTCCAATCTTTTTCTGTCAGACAGATTTCTTCACATTTTTCCTCTAGAAGACTCTGGTCTAAAGGAGTTCATGGTCCATTCAGTGACTGACAGGTGTCCAGGTCCAGACCATCATCCCTCCACCGTTGTGCTTCACAGTGTATCTGAGATGTTTCTGGTGTCCTCCAAACTAGGTCCACTTTGGTCTCATCTGTCCAGAGGTAATTGATCCAAAAGTCTGCTGGTTTGTTCAGTTGCACTTTTGTGAACCTCAGTTGTGCTTCCACGTTCTTTTTAGACAGAAGGTTTCCTCCTGGAGTTTAACATGTCTTTACAGATTCAATTGTAGCTACAGCTGTTTCACTAAAATCATTGCTGATGTCTTTCCCTCTTGCCATTGTGTTAACACACCCTTGAATATTCCAGACCAAGAAACCACAAAAACATCAGCTTTTCTAGAAGTCTGCAGACCTGCTGATGATCGGATCATCAGTGACGCTGATCAGCAGCACCTGGCTGAAACCTGATCCCCATGATGCAGTAGGAAGTACTTCAGATTGTCCACATGATGTTTTTCTTGGTTTAGTTCAGTAAATGATGGCAACAATAAACTAGTTGTTTGGTGGTTCTGCCTGTGAAGGAGATGTTGCCTGCAGCTCTCACCTCTCTGTGCAGCCGCTCCTCTTCCTCTCTGCTCCTCTCATGTTCTCGCTCCACCTCCTCCAGCTGCCTCCTACGAGGAAGAAGCAGGTTACAGGTTTGATTTCCTCCACTGTGGGATCATGTGACTGAGGTCGATCATGTTTACTGCTTGGAGCAGAATAAACATTTCATCACCCTCCTCCAACCCAACCATTAAACACGTCTTCTGTTGAGGATCTAATGTAAAAAGTGAAAATGAACTTCGTCTGATCTGAACACTGAGGCATCAGCATCCGCTCACCTCTTTTTACCCATGTCATCCTCCAGGTTCTGGACCTCCTGCTGCAGGACGCTCAGTCTCTCCTGCAGAGCTCCGTTCTCTGATCGGACCTCCTCCAGCTGAGTCCTACAATCCACAAAGCAACAAGAGTCAGCGGTGGACTCTGGATCTGACGGTCTCTAAAATCTGGTCTGCAGGTTTCTGATCTGCGTCTGTGATCTTCAGGATTCTGATCTCGGTTCAGTTCTAAGTTCTGACTGGAGGACAGTCTGAGGACAGACGGCGGGACAGACAGACAGTTATTGACGGCGGAGAGCGGTTGGTCATGCGATCAGATGCTTATTTGGTTAGAGATGCAGCAGTGCATTGTGGGTGATTTATTCAGTTCTACCTGTGGATCAGTCTGGATGCGATTAGTCTCATCTGAGTTGAGCAGATGGAGGTTAGTCCTGGTTCAGACCAGGGTCTGGTTCTGAGTCTGTCTCATGCTCCACAAACCTGTGAGGACCACCCAGGTCCATCATGTCCTCCAGATCGAGGACCAGCTTCTCCAGCTCCATCAGCTGCTGAGTCATCTTCCTCTTCTGCTGATCAAAGTCCCCCTCAGTTATCCTCAGCTGGTTCTGGGAGTCCTGCAGGGCCTGCTGCAAGTCAAGGACCTGCTCTCGGACGTGGTCTAGCTCGCCATTCAGGACCTCCAGCTCCTGGACTTCTCTAGGACACTCAGATGATGAGGATGTGGTTTGTTGTTCTGCAGCCTCCGCCTGCAGCCAGTCCACCTCACTGGTTCTGGAGTTGAGCTGGCAACGGAGGTCCAGGACCAGGTCTGCCGTGTCATTGAGCTGGGAGCTGAGGCCTCGGAGGTGGTCTCTGAGCGTGGAGATCTCCTCCTCCATCTCCACAATTTGGGTGGAGAGCTGGTCAGCCAGCCGGATGTAGGTTCTGTTCTCTTGGCTTAGACGGCAGACCTCCTCCCTCTCCTCTGCCAGATCAGACTGGAGCTTCGAGGTCCGGTTCTGCTCCTGTCCCATGGCCTCCTGCAGACTCACCTCACTTCTCCTCCTCCTGTCCAGCTCCTCAGAGACGTTGTCTAGCTGCAGCTGCAGGGTGTCCACTGCCATGGCCTGGTCCTTCAGGTCCTGGATTAGCCTCTGACGATCCGTCCTCAGGGAGTCCAGTTCAGATGATAGTCTGCAGACTGACTCAGCTCTGCTCCTCAGGACCTTCTGCTGGTTCTCTAGCTCAGATTGGAGGGAGGCGATGGTCTGGTCTCGGGCTCGAAGCTGAGCCTGCAGCTGTACAACAGTGCTTGACAGACGGCTGCAGTTGTCCGCCGCCTCGTCCTGGTTCAGCAGGAGGCGGTCAGAGGCAGCCTGCAGGTCTGCTGTAAGCTGGGAGACCTGGACCAGGACCTGGTCTTCCCGTGTCTTTGTTCGCTGCAGCTCCTCCTCCATGGAGCTCTTCTGTGAGGCCAGATGTTTATTCAGAACCTCCTGAGACTCAAGAGCAGTGATGCTCTCCTCCAGCTGGACCTCCAGCTCAGAGCACCGCTGCCGAGACCCTTGTAGAGCCTCCTGCAGGCTGGACTTCAGTAAACCCAGCAGCTTCTCCTCCTCCAGGTGTCGGATCTCTTCCTGATGTTGCTGTTCCATCCTCTTCTCCTCCATGGCTCTCGGGTTCTCCTGCCCTGCGTGGTTGAGCGGTTCTTCCAAGAATGTCCTCTGTTCCCGCAGCTGCTGCTCCTGATGGAGGAGGCGGCGCTGGGCGTCGGCGAGCTGCAGCTCCATTTCCTGTCTGCTCACAGCACACAGCGTTCATTGGGCACCACGCCGCCGGTGTCAGTGAAGCCAGAACACCAGACCAACGTGGACCTTTGCAACAGCACAGTTAACCAGAACATTTCAAGACATTTTGAAGCGGTGCCATTACTGCCGTTTATTTCCTAAATGTTCCAAACGCAGAAAGTCTAAATCAAAACTATGAGTTCAGTGGAGACGGTGGGGCTGCTTACTGACTCGTCACCATGGTGACAGGGATGACTCGGCATTCTCAGTCAGCAAACAGGAGTATTCCCCTGGAACAACGTGTAACTGTTTAAAAACAGTAGGATTCTTCAAAAAACATTTAGATGCGCTAGCGGCAGACAGCCGTCCTGAATACACGGATTTCATTTTTCCTGACTGGACTCTGAACTGTTTCAGTTTATCTAGGAGGTCAAACAGAGAGCGGTCTACTAGATGCAACCGTTGTCTGTTGGAGCTGGATGGAAGCTCTCAGTGCTCCGAGGTCACATGAAGGAAAACTATCAGGCCTGTAGCAAATCACAGCGAGTGGAAGAAGAAACACCTACGTTTTTTTGTTGTTTTTTTTTTTAATTCATGTACGTAGACAACATCGTGGGGCCTTGAAAGACATCTGAAACAGAACTGTTCTGGTAATTTCAGTGTGGGAGTCATCATCTCACTCCTGAGGAAAAAAACCATCGAAATCATGAAACTTAAACCTGGCTTATCTCAAACACCATAAATGTGATTAAAACACAGATCCAGCCTGATGGAGTCTCATGACCCAGTCCAGGTTTAATGACGCTTCCAGGATGGGCAGTTTTTAAATTGTGATTTTCATGAATACTGTATTCAGGAGCGACCCGACTAACCGCACTCAAGCAGCAGGTTTTTGACTGGATTTTTATAAAAACTGCAGCACGTGAACTGCTGAATTTTTGTTCGTGAAGGAAACGCGGGGGAACAATAACTATGAATGGACAGTGGTAAGGTGCTCAGTGCTTTGCAATGGCACTTCTACATAAAAAAAAAAAAAAAAAGTTTCACAATAAAAGCCTGAGAGCTTTAAAACAAGTGAAGCACCTGCAGCTCCCGTTTCAGGAGCTGTGATGTCACCACCCACCTGACGGCCAGCACTTCCTGATCCATCTTTAGCTTCATCTCCGCTTCCAGCTGGTCCTTCTCTGCACTCAGTCTTTGGACCAGGTTGCTGATCTCTCGGGCAAAGTTCTGCTCCAGCTCGGCCCGCTCCCGCTGCATTCTGGGAGTACAAACAAACAAATTAATTAATTAAATAAAAGCTGCTCAGGGCGCAGGCTCAGAAACTTGAAGGTAGAGATGGTTCCTGGTTTATGTTAACTTATAATTTTATGAATATTATTTAGTCATAAAGAGCAGTCTTCAGAGATGCTCCACACTCACAACTGTCTCCAAACATCCTGACCATCTTCTAGTGACGTAACATCAACAAAACTTCACCTCACTGGAGGATCTGTGGTGGAATCACATACGGCTAATATTTAGTTTTTTTTGTCCACCGCCATTTAAAGTAAAAACGCGCTTCTAACACTAGAACCAGCTTGTCTGCGTGTGTTCTCATGGTTTCAGGGAAAAGAATTAAAGATGTATTTCCACAGAAACTGTGTTGAGCCGACAGACGTTTGACAGAGTGGAGGAAGCTGGAAATCAAAAGACAAAGCACTCGTTCCTGCTCAAGTCCGGACTTCTACTAGACAGAACTCCAAAGTTATCCAATCAGAATCAGAATCCCCTGTCCACGGAATCCAATCTCCTGCAGAGAGACTGGCCACGCAATAATCAGATCAGGGTTACTGAAGTCATTCCAACGTTCAACTGCATCCTGTCAATAGTGTCAAAATGCCGGCCATGGTGGCTCGACAACAACTTTGTGTATTCGTTTACCTGAAAGGTTGTATGACTCATATGATTCAGGAACCTAAAATCCCAAAGCAGCTTTATATGAACATACCTGTTTTCACCTAAAAAGGGGCGGGGAGCTGGATGCAACGCTGTCCTCCATGTATACCTGACGGTCAGTCAGAGTTCACAGCTGATCAGCTTCAGTTTACACACTTTTATGGACTTAACTCTGACCTTTAAGCAGTAGGAGACCATGGATGGACCACAGCAGGTTCCTCCAGGAACCATTTAGTTCAGTTACCTGCTGCAACAGATCATCCACACAAACACACCACCTCCCTGTCCAGGAACCTCAGAGGTCAGTTCTGGTTCATGAGAGAAGGGTTTCCATGGAAACAAGCTCAGACGCCCCTGGTCTGTGTCTGAAGATGAGAGTGTTGCTCACCTGCGCTCCTGCTCGCTGCTCCACCCTCCTCCTCCTCCTGAGGGGATGTGAGTCTGCAGTTTATTCAGTGCCTCCTTCAGCTGCTTCATCTCCTGCTCCACCTGAGACTTCTGCTCCTCCAACTCACTGATCTCCAGCTGATGGACACACCAGGCAAACATACATTTAAAACATTTTATAGAAGAACAAACCTCTCTGGTTCTGCTTTTCCTAAGAAGTCTATGTCCCGATGAAAAGATGAGAAAAGTCAGATAAAACGTTTGACGCACATCTGTACCTGTGAGACTAGAATAAAGACTAAACCAAAGCAAAAACCTTCCCTGACCATCATCCTCCAGATATCTGATGGGCCAGATGGTCAGTCTGTTATATTTGTTTCTTCTCACCTTGAAGGCCTGACAGATGTCCTTACGCTCCACCTCCATGCTCTGCCTCATCATCTCCAGGCTGCGCTCATAGTAGTTCATCTGAGGACGTGGTGCAAGGTTTTAATTCTCTGTTTCAAGCATGAACATCCTGATTGGTGACATCACCGCCGTACCTGAGTCTCCAACTGGATGTTCAGTTGCTGCAGCTCCTGCTTGTGTTTCTGCTTCATCTGCTCCAGAGCCAGTTCAGTCTGGATGCTGACTGCTGGACCGGAGACATCATCCAGTGAGGACAGAGCTGAGGATGGACAGATGGGATTACCTGCTGGTCTTTAAGAGCTACAGCTACTCTGTGTTTTGAGACATTGATTTAGTCTGCAGGGTTAAAAAAACAAAAAAAAAACAACAAAAAACACCATCAACCCTTCACTGTTCACTGTTCAGGAGGGAAAGGTAAGCGGACCATAACTGGTAGAATGACTTCACCAAGCTGGCAGAGCTTCACACAGCTTCTCCTCACCGCTGCGCTTCAGTTTTAGACAGAAATGAGCCAATGACGCTTCAGCGGTTCATGGAATCCACATGTAACACAGGAACCACGATGTGACGGCTGTCGGATCAGGTCTGGCGCTGCTCACGTCCTCATCAGACCTCCTTTAAAAAAAAACTAATCAGTGTCAGAAAGCGTGTGTGCGTCTCACCAGTTTTGTGGTCCGGCTGCAGTTTCTTCCTGACCTCAGGAGACGAGTGGCGCTTCATGTCCGAGTCGTCTGAACAAACAAACACATCAACTTACAGGAGGAAGTGGAACTTGCCGAGTGTGTGTGTGTGTGTGTGGGCGTGGCCTCTTCTCCACCTGCACAGATCCAACCTGAAAGTCCTGAAAGAGTTCCAACCTGCAGCGGTCTGTTTAAACTCCAACCTGTTGGTTTTGTTTTTGAGAAACTTCCAGATCCTTCTGATCACTTCTGATGTTCAGCACTGATGTGAAGACTTCATCAAACTGGCTCCAGGCAGTCTATGCTATTTTTACAGAACATTTTCATTTTCAAACGACAGATTGACTTGTTGGACGTTTCATGGACGTCGTTTGTGACCAGCTGAGTTTTCAACAGGGAATGTGGTGCCACTTCTTCTTCAAATCTAATCACAGCACATGAACTTCAGTGTGCTACGAAGATGAAACAAGATGATGAAGAAACAACAGGTCAGCAGAAGGAGAGGCTCCACCAGGCTCTTCTCATGAGGGATTTTTATTTTTAATTCAGATGGGGGCGCTATGACAACAGTTTAAAGCCATAAATGCAGTGATGCAGGAGGCTGAGTGAATCTTCTGATTCTGCTGTTCTACATCCAACATTTGCTTAATCTGTTTGTCGACATCCATATTTTCTGAAGCGTGCTTCTGATACTTCTTTTTCCAGCTTTCAATCAGCCTGTAAACATTTTAAATGTGGCACATGGGACCAGCAGATGATGAGAAGACCAGAATGAACTACTGAACTGATCCTCTGAAAAGAAGACCAGAATAAACACGCCTGTTTCTGATAATGTTGAGTGTCGCGTGTTGCCGACTTCCTACTGATCAAATCTGCTGCTCAGTGACTGCTAGGTGCAAGCATCTAACCTCCAAGTCGAGGCTCATGAGGAGCTACGGTTGGTTGCAGTTCCCCCACCAACCACAAGGGTGTGGATCCTGAGCTGTGGAATGTCTCTTCACATAGTGTCATAATGTAAAGACATTTGGACTGATGGCTTTTTTTGTCTTTAGACTGAACTTGTTTCCTTTTATACTGAAGGTTTTTATCTTTTTTAGATTTAAATTTTTTTTTTTTTAATTAAAGGTTTCTTTTTAGATTAAAAGTTTTTTTAGATTGAAAGTTTATATCTTTTTTAGATTGAAGGTTTCTTTTTAGATTCAAGGCTTTTTCTAGACCGAGTTATTTTTGGATTGAAGGTTGTTTTTTTTTAAGACTTAACGTTCCCTGCGTCTTTAAGCAAGGTGTCATTCCAGGACGAAGGTGTAGGCGACCTGCTTCACACTCCACGCTTGTGACTGTCTCATCAGCTCAGATTCAGAAGTGACTGTTCGTTGTCGTGTGTTCGTTACCAGATTCTGACTCCGCGCATTGTTGACTTTCGCTTAGTGCTACGCTGTCGACGACGACGTCTCCACCAGATTGTCTCCACTTCTTGTTCCTCCTCCTGCTCTTTAGCAGCTCCAACTCTGAATTCAGCTCGTCATTCCTGTCCCGCAGCTCCTGAACACACACACACACACACACACACACACACACACACACACACACACACACACGCTGAGCATGTACAATCCGTCCTGCAGAGAACTGAAACCTTGTGACATCACGTCGGCTTGTGAGGAAGATGGATGTCATTTCAGGATTTTATCATCTCACCTGAACTTCATAAATGTGCAGACAAAATTTAGCGGTTGGAAATAAAAACACCTGCAGATGTCAAGTAGGTGAAGAGTCATCACCCCTGCAAATGTCACATGACTCTCACGTAGGCCCACCTGCTGTCCAGTAAGCAGGAGCAATTCAAGGACGCACATCAACATCAAACTCCCTGACAGGTTTCTGAATATTTCTGCTTGTGCTTCAGATCAGTAAGCTCAAAAAAAAACAAAAAAAACTCATTCCACTTTGGTTCCAGTATCTTTACGTAATTTAAAATTGATGGTCAGGACTGCCCAACTCTTTCACTGTAAATCCTGGTTTCAAATCTCTCTGAGGTTTTGCTGAAGTTCATCAGGGCGATGCAGGTTGTAGCATTTGGTACATCTTATAAAGATTACACGGCAGATTCCTGCATCAAGGTTCTGATCCAGGTTTCTTTCCTCTTAAAGGGGAGTTTTTACCGACCGTTGTTTATACAATAACTTATCGGGTATCAGCTAAGCAGTCAGGAGAATCAGAATGGGAGACCTTTAAACATCTTCACATAACTTTACACAGCAGTGAAAACTAAACATGTTATTGCTGAGAGATGAAGTTCACAAATCTATGACTCTAGTCTGTTCGTGTGGCATGAAGATAAAAAAAAAAAAAAAACAGATTTGTAAAAGTTTACAAACACACACAGTTACCCTGCACTGCAGCTCGTACTCTTTGATAACCTCAGAGAATCGCTCCTCGCGACTCAGGCCGACGCTGACCAGGTCCAAACCACCAAACTGTTAAACAGAGAAAATAAACACGAGTGATTCATAACAGTGATCAGAGAATCGATCTTTCAGTCCATCGATCAGCTTTGGCTGCAGCAGAGTCCACGCTGCTCAATAATGGCCGATGCAAAAAGAACGACAACCAAACGAGTCACAGGAAACTTTCATGAATCTTTTATCAGAAACAAGCAGGCGAGTTACCCAACACCAATGAGTGTGTGTGTGGTATGTGTATGTGTGTGTGTGTAGGGGGGGGCAGCATCAGGTCGTAGCTACAACACAAGAGGAAGTCGTCGTAAAGTCTGATACAGTCAGCTCCTCCGGCCACGCCTCCTCCAGGATGGCCTGGACCCTTCTAGGTTCAGTAACAATGGTTGGCTAACTATCTTCCCCTAATGGAGGTCTGGGCGATGGCGGCTGGTGCTGTCCTGATGGAGTCCAGTCAGAGCTTCAGCGGTCCTGCTTTTAGCTCCGTCGTTCGACTGTCATCCTCGTCGTGACGACATCAGAAATGAGGATGTTTGAACATATTCAGTCTGAACGAATGCGAGTTAGGCTAACAAAGCCAGCTCATAGTGGCTGACTTTAGGTGGGTGGGGTTTGCTTGAGTTTTGGATGTAGAACCGGAGTTGGGCAGAGTCAGGTACTAAAAAAACGGTCTGAGTAAACGGGTTTTAAAAACACTCCTCAGAAACCTTTGCGTAACATCACAGAAGGCGTGTACAGCTTTTTTTCTACAGTCTGTGGCCTCCTCACATCTTCTCAGAGGAGCTGAGATCAAAGCTTGACTCCCACAGGCAATGGAAGCACTGTGGTCCTGTTCTGCAGCTGGGATGGACTAAAGGATGGACAGATGGATGGAAAGAGGGATGAATGGATGGATAGAAAGGAGGAAGGTCTGTCTGTAAGACAAGAAAACTCTGGACCCTCTGTATACTAGTGTCAATGATGCGTACAGCTCCACCCCTTCTTCCCTCTCTAACAACCTCGTCTAACTGCAGACAGAATACACACAGGTGCTGCAAAGGCAGCCTCCACAGACGAGGCTGTGAAGATCTGGGCTGAGGAGTCCTGCTTCAGCACCACAGACTGGGACATTCTCTGCAGTTCACAGACAGTCTGACCTGCTGCATCACAAACTACGTAAACTTCTGTGCAGAGAACACTATTCACCATCCAAGAGCGTTCACTGTTTGTCCTGGGTGACCACTGAACTGACGACCCTACAGAACAAGAAGAAGAGGGCTTTCATCTGAGGGGACAAGGAGGAGCTGTGGAGAGTACAGCAGGATCTGAAATATAAGAGGGAGAAACTGGAGCAGCACCTGAAGAAGAACAACAACCTGGAGGGGTCTGACACGTATCCCAGGTTAAAAGTACGGACGGACGACCCACCCCTGGAGAAAGGGTCTGGGGACAATGGCTAAAATTGTGTGTGTGTGTGTGTGTGTGTGTGTGTGTTGACCTTATCATGCAGCAGCTGGTCCAGGTCTCCCTGCAGTCTCACCACTGAACTCTCAGCTTCAGTCAGCTTCATCTTCACAGAGCTTAGCTCTTCTTCCAGAAGACTGTTCTCCTGAAAGACAGCAGAGCATCACCGCGTTTCTGCAACTGCCATCATTAAACCGACAACCTGGTCAGACCATCATGTTGCTGTTGTACGCAACCAAAGGCCCCTGGAGGCTCAGGTCCAGATCTGTAAGTTATGACTAACTGAAACCAAACCTGGAGAAGGAATACAAACAGAAGCAGACAGACATCCACAGTGGTCTGCATGAGTCCTCTTGCTCTTCTCATTACTCTCTTATGATGTTCAGCCAATCAGACATGTGTTATATGTGTAATATTAAACATGCACTCATCCATTTTTTTCAGCCCAAGTCTGAGCCGGGGGAACGGAGGATAATTTCAGGACCTTTCCAGGCGAAGTCTGCTGGGACCAGCAGTCTACCAGCCTGCAGCGCCAGTAGGGTCAAACCATAGACTGTATAAAACATTGGCCGAAGCATTAGGTCATGTGACCCATTGGTTCTGACAACCAGTTTTGAACCCCGTTTTTTTTTATGCAGGGTGGCGCCATGTTGCTTTAAGAGCTGATGAGACGCCCACTGCATGCTTAGTTTGCTGAGCAACATGGCTCTGCCCTGTTTGAAGGAAAACAGGCTTCGAAGCCGGTCTTCACAAACCAACGGGTCAGATGACCAAATGCTATATCCATTGTTTCATACAGACTATGAGGTGAACTTCAGACTCACCTGAACCGAACTCCAAAGCTCGTCCCGTAGCTCCGCCTCCTGCGCTCTGAGCAGTTGCAGCTCCTCCTGCAGTGCTCGGCACTCTTGTTCCATCTGCTGCAGCAGCACCTCGCTCTCCTGCTCTGACTGACAGCGCAGCGTGGTCAGCCGATCCCGGTACTCCAGCTCCAGGTCCCTGTCAATCAGAGCAGCGTCATCACCGATGCCTCACCCCTTCACATGTAGCCCCACCCCACTTCACACTCAGGTTCATCTGGGTCACATTTACGTCTATCAGGACAAACCCTGAGCTCTAGTGCCCAGAATGCTTTTCACACCTATTTTACAATTAAACACATGACATTAGGTGGGTCGTGCTCCAGTCAGCTTCCAGGTCTACTCGTTGTTCAACATGGCGGGGTGTGTCCAGTTCTTCTTCTAAGGTTAATCTCACACGTTTATTTTTAAACTAGATTTATTCAAATACACCTTGTAGTTGCTGAGATAAACTTGTTAAAATTAGTTATGTAATTTAGAGCAGGAATCTGAAAAACAGACCTCTTTAGTAAAGGGGTGAATAATTTCACAACCACTTTTTTTTTTTCAATGTTTTTTTAAAAATCCCATTTGCAACATGGGGCTGTGCAGTAGAAGGTAAAAGCATGCTTCAGTAATCTCTTGGGTGATGTCACAGGGGGTGTGTCCAGTTCTTCTGCTACACTTTATGAGTAGGCCATCAGACGCCCCCCCACCTCCTACCCCATAATGCTGGTTCCAAGCTCAGATAAGTTGCAAGGACTGAGTCAAGTAGGTCATCAGACATGAAGTATGCTAATGTATGTGGAATATATGAGTAGGTGAAACACCAAGACCCTAAAAAAGGGTGAAAGCTGAAAGAGGTTACTTTCGTCACATCTATTACTATGTTTTCCAAAGCTGTTAAACTGCTTATGCATCTGGTTTGTAAACGTCCTCCATGCATGCTGCTTTTGTATTTTTGGTTGATTTTTGTGTGGATATTCAGTCTGACCTGATTCGGCTCTCGTTCAGCGTCTCCATGCTGGCGTGGCGGTCGTCCACCTCTCTGACCAGCTGCAGGTTCCTCTGATCTGCCACGTCAAGGTCGGCCTTCAGCTTGTCGCGCTCCCTACATGCCTGTTCCGCCACATCCCTGAACACGGGGGAACAAGGACACGTTAGGGAGAGATGAAGATCGAAGTGGTCTGTGATCAGGACCAGCTGCTGAGCAACGGTCCTCTGAGAGCATGCTGTTGGTGGCTGTGGGACCTACTGGAGCTGCTGGATCTCATTCTTGTAGGAGATGAGCGCTGCCTGGTGGATCCCATTCCCACTGACCAGCAGCTCGTTGTCCAAAGCCAGAGTCAGGTCCACCAGACTGAGGCGGTCCTCCAGAGGAAAGTCCAGAGCCTGCATCAAACACAAAACATGTAATCATCTGAACAGGTCTCATCAGGAGCATCGTTCCAGCTGTGGTTTCTGACAATCATCAGCTACTGGATCTAACATTCCTGTTTAAAAAAAACAAACCACCATTAACAGCTTCAGCTAAGGACAAGGACTCGAGCATGAATTAAACTACCTGTTTTAAAGTGCAGCAAGAGATCTACAGGTGGATCACTGTCTGCAGTAATGTGGACCCTGCACTGGTCTGTTGTGGTGCAGAGCTGAGATTCTTTACTGGTGGATTTACATTCCTTCCTTCACCTATGAAACTGTGGAAAGTGACTAAATGAACCAGATGGAGGAGATGAGTTCCTCTGCGGGGTGGCTGGACTGTCCCTTAGAGATAGGAAGAGACGTTCAGTCATCCAGGCAAGACTGTGAGTAGAGTCACTGCTCCTCCACATCCAGAGGAGACACTTGAAGTGGTTCATCTGGGAAATGGTTCAGATATGTCCAACCAGCAAGAGACCAAGAGGCAGAATACACTGCAGATATTATCTCTCTGAGCTGGTCTTCTGAGCTGGTCTGGGTCCAATCACCAATAACTGGTGTTAAACCAGTATTAGCCCTGGATAGACTGGCGACCTGTCCAGGGTGTACCCCTGCCTTTCGCCTGATATGCGTCGGGATAGGCTCCGACAGACCCCTGTGACCCGGAAACGGATAAAGCGGGTATAGATAATGGATGGATGGAAACCAGTATTATTTCAGAATGTTTCTTCTTTCTGAAAAGCCAATTCCAGCATTTGGTTCCTCCTTCTTCTTTGACTTTGCTCTTTAAGCTCTTTGATCTGGCGGATCATTCAAAGCTTACTAAAGTGGGTCTCATTAGATTTAGTGACACCAGTTCCACCTCTGGAAGCTGCAACCTTGTGTAACGAGCATCCATCAATCATCGTGACTGTTTCTAGTCAGGATCATGGAGGTTTCCAGGAGTCTCTCAGTTGTCTTCAGGTGATCTTACGTCAATTTCTGCAGCTGAGACAAACTCGCTGAGGATTTAACTGGAAACTACAGACTGGTTCTGAATCATCTAGCTCACCTGGTCCATCTTGGTCTGGTGCAGAACCATATCCACTGGACCATGGAGACTGGGCTGAACCACACAGAGGAGACTGGACTGAACTACACAGAAGAAACCGGGCTCAACCAGACTGAGGAGACCTGCTTTGGATCTCTGACAGGAATGTGACCAAAAGCTGGTGGTTCTACTGGGCCTTGTCTATCAGAGGAATGAGGTGGTTTGAAAGCGATCTGGACCTCACGGCACAGAACCTCAGAGCTGATGAGGTGGTTTGGCTCCAAAACCAACAGTTTGTCCTGAAAGAATACTGAAATCCTGAGTCCAGAGGAAGAGTTGGACACCAACCAGCAGCAGAGGAGATTCTTCTTTACTGAAGTCCACAAGTTCAAGATTTATTTTGCACCCCCAAAAAAGCAAGAATGTCCGTAGTATTGTTCAGTTCAGAAAATATCCATAAATGCAACATAAGGTCAAACCAGCACTTTTGTTCTGTGTGTATCCCAGATCAGACGGATCATCTTCAATAGCTTTAACGATTGTATGAAGAATGCTTTGAGCTGTCTGCTGTCACTCACTGAACACATCTATAAATCACAATGAGAATCAGACAAACAGCAGTTATAAAAGCATGACAATCCTTTCCTACAACCCGACAACGACTCTGAAGCTGGGTCCCTGGTTCTGGTCTGTTCTCACCTGCAGGATCTCCTGGCTGTTTCGGATGCCCTCCTCAGTCCACAATGCCACCACACATTCTGGGGTGGTACACCCAGAGCCGTCGTCCAGCCGGCTGAGGACCCTCTGACCCACGGTGGCCGTCAGCAGGGAGGGAGAGGTGGATCGAGGCAAGCGCTCGTCCGGCGCCGCCTGGGACTGCATGGTCAGACACAAAACAGAGTTAGAACCGGTGTTGATCTCAGGAGACCGATCAGGAGGTTTCTACTGTGGCGTGATGTTGAAACCTTTAATCTGGATTAGCCACAAAGTGAGCACCAGCTCCAAGCTCCAAGTCCTTCAACCTGCAAAAACCGGTTTTGTACAGTATGTGACACTCACAAGACTGTTCGTGAGGTCATGAGTTCATGAGGTCATGAGGCCGGTTACATGACTCAGAAATAAACTGGGAAAAGTAAAAAAAACAACAACAAAAAACTTGATTTTCTGATCACCTCACTCATGTGATTCTTTTGACATATTTTCAAAAACTGGCTGAAGTGATAGACAAAACATTAACTTCACTGTTTATTTCATAGGTGGGAAACTTTATTAATCCAGCAGCACTCTGCTGCAACTCTTTTTATGAACGACTTCATCACTCTGTCAGACACAAATCCAAACTCCAACCAGTTTTTGTCATTTAAACTGAACTTATCAGTACTTCTATTGTAAAGGAGACAAATTCAGCCCTTTTTTTCACAAATTTGGCCTTGAGGTCTTAACACATCTGTGACATATTTTACATAAAATCCCTCAGAGCTACTTCATTCATAAACTTGCAGCTCTGTTCACAGCAGCTAGCTTTTAGGGGGCGGGGTCAGACATTTCAATCAACTGGAACCGCAGGGTTCAGATCCCGACCTGCGGTTCCTCTACCGACCACCAGGGTCTTGATCCAGACCTGCGGTTCCTCTACCAACCACCAGCGTTGGAACAGGGTAATGACAAATATGCGGAGCAACGGCCCTCGATGACCAGACTTGAGGAAAATTGTGCAAGACAACCAAGCAAAGGGCTGCTCACCCAGGTCAACAGCCACTCGTGACCAGGCCCAGCGGAAGCGTGCCTGGTGTGGAAGGGTCTGAGGATGAACCTTAGTACAAGCTCCCTGCTGTTGGCAAACAGTGCATCGGCTAAACGTAGCCATAGTCATTTTCATCAACACTGAAGCAACATTGAAGCCGCGAGGTCCTGCTGTGAATGTTCACTGGAATATGAATGTTGCTCTTGTCTCATGTGCTATGTGCAATATTCTCAATAATTACTGTATTTACTTGTTTCTGTGGGTGTGGGAAATACACTGCTGGTCCAAAACAAAAGTAAGAGGGATATTTTGTAGGACTTTAGCTTTGTTTACACCACGTGTTCATGCTGTGGCATTACGCTGATAACTTTCTGCAATGTCACATTTATTTTAATTTTAAATGATATAAACTAACAGTCAACAATTTGGAAACAACTAGGCTGGTCCATCAAAACTTTTACAGTTTTTTAGTAAAATCATAGAAATAGCGGTTTTTCAACAGCTGTACGACCTCCTGACGCTAAATGACTGTTTTGAGGTCTTCCAGTCGGGTTTCCGGTCACATCACAGTACTGAGGCAGCTCCACTAAAGGTCCTTGACAACACCGCTCCATTACGGATAGTGGTTCAGTCTTGGTGGACTAAGACACACTTGCTTTTATGCTCCTCGCCTGTGGAACAAACTCCCAGAATGCACCAGGGCTTCTGAAACCTTTTTATTGACTGCTGGATTTCAGTAATCTCCCACAATGCACTACAATCTTTATTTCTTGCATCTCATTTTTTTTTCGAATTTTTTAACATGTCTGTCTGTCTATATTTCTAAAATTTCTTATATTTTTAAAATCCTTTCTTTTAAATGCATTTTTTTTTTTGCGTTTTTACGTGAAGCACTTTGAATTGTCTTGTACATGAAATGTGTTAAACAGATAAACTTGTCTGGCCTTATACTGCCAGTATATACCTAACAAAACACAAAGACTCATCGCTGCAGTTAAACCTGCAAGGCTAAATGCTCCACATGCAGTAATCAATAAATGATATCAAGAAACTCTGTGGTACCAGCAGAAGTCTGCTGTGATGTTTCAACGGTTTCCACTCATGTCTGAATCACCTGCAGATGATTTTAGTGACTGATCTGTGATCTTCACCTGAGCATGGCGGTCCTTCCTGGCCCGGTCCATCTTGGCCCATGTTAACAGGCCACAGCCTGCCATCAGACCTGACATGTACTCTGTCATCACTCTCACCTGTCTGTCTGAGCAGCTTCCTGTTCACCTGCAGCACCTGGGAGTCCCTCCCTTCTGATTGGTCTGACAGCTGCAATCCTGTTGCTGCGTTCAGGAGCACCTGATGAACCACAAACCTTCACTAGACCTTTTTTGTCTGTCTGTGTTTATTTGTGACTGAATCATCATATTGATCTGATTTCACGGGTATCATCTATTTTTCATTTTCACATTTGATCTCAGAGGACGTTCAATAAACGCAGGGTAAGAGAAGACAAGGAATGACGTTCGAACTGGGTTTGTTTGATATTACTAAATATGTCACACATCTTTCATGGTTACATCAGGAAATTCTGTCATCATTTAAAAAAGGAGCATACGTCTTATTTATTAAATTCAAAGTATAAACTTTAGATAAATTAATATAATTCCACCATGTCTAACTGCAAAAACTGACATTTCTTGTGTCCATTTTCTCTACACAATAATTTATTCATAAAAGTTATCAACTAATTTACATTCACCTTGTACACATTTACAATAACTGCCCTCAAGCAGGAAATAATTTTGATCATCATTCAGTAAAAGTATTATTTTGAAGTAGAAGGCTCTTTACCATCATGGCTTTAAATGATTTTAGACATTTTTTTGGGAGGGCTACTCAGAAAAATATCTTTAGATTAATTCTGCCTTTTTTTCATGGCCGTAAATAACACTAATACTCCAGAACAAACCATGTCAGCGGAACCTGCACACATGGGCCCCGTTTGGGCCAAACAGAGTTCTTTCTGAGCAACAATGTGAAGACAAGGTTTCACTGTTACCTGACCCAAACACAATCTAACCACTAAATCAAGATGAAAACCTGTTCAGACAGTTCAGATCTAAAGAGACAGGAGACAGGCGTAGTGAACTGGACACTTCTGGGAGCTAAAAAAGTAACCAAAAGCCACATAGGTAACTTGCTTTTTTGACTTTAACTCATTTAAGCTCCTTGTGTCATTTCCGCTGGACTCAGTTGTGTGTTTGGTGAAGAAAAACCGCACATGTAAAACCGCACAGATTGCGCTGCACCCATCAGCAACACCAGAACACACTTGAACTTGGATTTCAGTTTAGTCGTTTTTGCTCATCTGGAGAAAATAAAGTTTATTGTTGTTTCAACGAGTTTAAATAAGTCTGACCCGGTGCAGTGGCCTCAGCAGGAAAGCTGGTCGTACCGGGGTGGACCTGGAGATGGGGGTAGAGCTACAGAGGATCTTCCTGAACTCTCTGATGCTGGCTCTGCCATCCACGTCAGCCTCCAACCTCCCGAGGAGCACGTCCACATCCTGAGAACAACCAGCCTCAGTAGTGACCATCACCAGTGTTACAGCGGTCTGTTAACAGCAGGAAGTCGGTTTTACCTCGGTGTGGAGATGCTCCAGACTCGGGTGATCATGCTCTGCCGTCAAGATGTGATGTCCTGCTCCAACCTTCAGCTCCTTCTCCTTATGACCGGCTGCAGAGAAGACACCAGACACAATCAGTGTGATGTCACCATTGTTTCCTGAAGAGTGCCTGTGGTCCTTTTAACTTGTACTACGAGACATCATGTTTCAAATAGGTGGAGCAAAATGCCTGGAAGCTGACTGGAAAACGCCCCCTTTAGTTCCATTACCACAAGGCTTGCTTAGCTCATGCTTACTTATGATCCTAACTGATTTTCGCTTACAAAATCAATCAAATTTACTAAAATTTGTAAGTCTATCATTTCTGTAGATTCATCACTAAAAATAACATTGAAACAAGTGACGTCAGAGTTACAACACGGAGTGCAGGAAGTCTGTCTGAGCGTGACCTTCAACAAGCCAGTGCAACATGATGACAGCCTTAAAGTCTCCAGCTGAGCCACGGCAGAGGACCTACAGGTCTGGATCCAGACTCTAGTGGTCAGCAGAGGACCTACAGGTCTGGATCCAGACTCTAGTGGTCAGCAGAGGACCTACAGGTCTGGATCCAGACTCTAGTGTTCAGCAGAGGACTTACTGGTCTGGATTCAGACTCTAGTGGTCACCAGAGGACCTACAGGTGGATCCAGACTCTAGTGGTCAGCAGAGGACCTGCAGGTCTGGATCCAGACTCTAGTGGTCAGCAGAGGACCTGCAGGTCTGGATCCAAACTCTAGTGGTCAGCAGAGGACCTACACGTGTGGATCCAAACACTGCGGCTCCTCCAACTGGAAGTGACTGGGTCTTCCTCGCTAGTGTCAGCGTCTTCAGCAGCTAGAAGTGTCCAGGTCTTCTTCGCTAGTGTCCAGGTCTTCACCACCTTGAGGCGTCTGGGTCTTCCTTGCCAGCGTCCAGGTCTTTACCAGCTGGAAAGTTTCTAGGTCTTTCTCACCAGTTGGAAGCATCTGGTTATTCCTCAGATAGTCTCCGGGTCTTCCTCGCCAGTTGGAAGTGTCCGGGTCTCCTTAACCAGTGTCTAGGTCTTCACCAGCTGGAAAAAGTCCAGGTCCACCTTCCCACCTGGAAGTGTCCGGGTCGTCCTTGCCGGGATCCAGGTCTTCCTTGCCAGATTAAAGTGTTTGGGTCTTCCTCGCCACCTGGAAGTGTCCGAGTCTTCCTCACCAGTGACCCGGTCTTTACCAGCTGGAAGTGTCCGGGTCTGGTTTGGTAGTGTCCGGGTCTTGTTTGGTAGTGTCCAGGTCTTCCCCAGCTGGAAGCGTGGGGTCTTCCACGCCAGCTGCTGTTTAAATATGTGAGCAGGTTTTCACCACGAGCTACTCAGTCCTGGAGTGAAGTGCAGCTCCTGTTCTTTCAACCATGAGTAGCAATGATAGAAGAATAAAAAAGTTTTTTTCGCCACTTTGTGCACATTTTATCAGTGTTTTCTTACCATTTTAATGTCATACTAATTAATTGTGAATGCGTCTTTGACCTGATGACAGGTGACGTAAAAGGATACGCTTTCAGCCGTGTTCCTAAAATCAGATCATTATGTAGCATCTAATTTCATCTTCTCCACAAAAACAAATACGTTTTCTTTTTTCTGTATGTCCCCAATTCAACATTTTTCAATTATTTAGAGCAAGTGAATAAGCAGCTCTTACACACAGGCACCGAGATTGGAAAAAGGGGAAATGTTCTGCAATAGTGTATTAAGGTCAGTAGAACCACAGCCATTCAGTGAAAGTTCTAGGTGGAGCTCAGTATAATCTGCTTTACTGTGATTAGAAATCTTGTAGTGTTGGAGAATGTGGAAGAGGGATTGCAAATACATGTTGAAGAACCGATCAAGTGAGACCTTCCTGCACTGGTGTTTTTTCAAATTCAAAATGACTAAAACTCACTGTGTAACCTTTGCACTCTTACGCTGATCTGAGCCCCTGGAAGTCCAACCCACTTTTTAGGCCTGTCTAGAAGTATTTCATGTTACGTCATGTGACACCAGGACTGGTGTTTCCAGTTTCCAGATTCCCTGAAACCTGGTTCAGCTTGATGTCAGTGAAAACCTTTATGAGATAGGTTTAAGTGCTTTGACATGAGCAGAAGCCTGACTGACAGCTGTCGAGGATGTGAATAAGAACAAGGATACGAAGCTCTTTGTCTAATTTCCATAAAAGAATTTACCTTGTCCCTGTACAAGTGTATGAACGCAGACGTGTGTGTGAGAGTGTGTGTCACAGTTAGGAGCAGGAGTGTGTGAAACTGCTTCCGTGGTTGAGTACCTTTAGACTGAAAGAGCGGCTGGATGTTCTTCTGAATTCCTGTCTCATCGTCAGACTTCAGGCTCTGCAGTGAAAACACAGAGGTCAGGACGATGCGTGCATGTGTGTGTGTGTGTGTGTGTGTGTGTTTGTGCGTGTGTTAACTGGCCTGTAAAACCAGCCTGCAGCAGCAGAGTGATGAAAGCCTGTGCGTGTGTGTGAGTGTAGAAAGATCAACAGACCAAAACCTTAATAATCACAAGGAATTCCTGAGCGGCCGGACATTTGGTTGGATTCAGCATTTAAATGGTTCTAGACTCGAATGTCATTCAGACCTCTGTAGCCCACCACTGAAACTGAAACCACACCTTAACCCAATATTCAACTCACACATTTGTCTTCTCAATCATAACAAATGTGACAAATTTTCACTGACAAGTCAACATTGTGCTCGCATTATCCACTACCCCTGGATATAGAGTGCAAACATGTCTACACCATGGTTTTCTTTCTAAAGAAGTAAAACTATCTTCATGGACAATGGTCTGGACAATTCAAACCACAAAAACAGATAATCTGATCACCAAATCTGAGTTTCATAAAGATGTGTTTCTTTGACCTTTTTTAGGAAATGATGGCTATCTTTCATCTAAGACGCCTAAAAGACGCGCAGTTTGTAGAAGCCACAGTTTACCTGATGAGGTTCATGTAAGTCCCTCATACAGTCGTCATGGATGTGGACTCTAGCTATGGAGAACAAAATTGTTTCTCAACTAGACTGTAAATATGTTTATTTTTGCTGTTAACATTTTAACATTGAGGTCAATGGAGGTGAACTCACTATTGGATCCAGACCTTGGTGGTCAATAGACGAACCGCAGATCCAGATCCAGATCCTGGTGGTCAGTAGAGGAACCACCATTCCAGATGCAGACCCTAGTGGCCAATAGAAGAACTGCAGGTCCAGATCCAGACCCCGGTGTGTCGATAGAGGAACCGCAGGTCTGGATCCAGACCCTGGTGTGTCGGTGTGTAGCCAATGTGTAGATAGAGGTGTGTAGATAGAGGAACCACAGGTCTGGATCCAGAACCAATGTGTCGGTAAAGAAAGCGCAGCTCCAGATCCAGACCCTAACTTCACAGATGGATGTACGTGCATGAATCATGTGGTTCATGCACGTACAAAAATCCTCCTAATAAAAGATAAAAACCAAGTGGTTGAGCTCTGGTGATGCCCCAGAACTCTGCATGTTAAACTGAAACTGAAGTGAGTTATCAGGACACAAAAGAATACTGGTTGAGGAAATGAGATGAAAGGAAACAGCAGAGATGGTTCTGCATTTGAGAATGAAGCTGACTCAAGATTAGAAATTGGTTTCAAACTGAAGAAACCCAGAAACTTCCACAATGAGTGGTGTATTATGGGTTGTTTGTAGACTAGTTTCTGTGATTGTTGGTGCTAGTTTTTCTGAAAATCCAGATGTTTAATTATGCAGCGCCAACACACAACTGAGTGCTTGACAAAAGGCACAACAAGCAGCAGAAAAGTCAAAATCCCACAAAAACACGAGTGAAATCCTCCCCACAGAAACAGAGAAGGATGTTAATCCAGCAGCCAGACCAGCGCCGAGGCCGCCAGCAGCCACATTCCTCACAATCCCACTTCCTGAAAACCTCCACCGCCTCCAAAACCACCAAACCTCCTCCAGATGACTTCTCCTGCCTCCTCCCACCTCAGGTATTCAGACTGAAGCTTGATCCCAGCACATTGGGATATCTGAGACAAACACGCCTCAGAACACACACACACACACACACACACACACACACACACACACACACACACACACACACACACACACACACACACACACACACACACACACACACACACACACACACACACACACACACACACAGAATCATTCAGACTGAGAACACACAAACATAGGCTGCCCAGTGAGGAAGATGAGCTCACACAGATGAAGAAAAAGGTCACAGAATCCCAACAACAGATGTTCTGGTCTCCCTCACTGTCACCTGGGGCTTCTCAGACTTGGACACGTCTTGTTCATAAACCGCAGATAAAGTGTGTACATACTAGGTTGGTTCTATGAGCAAGTTTCTGTTCTGGAGCAGGAAACATTAAATTGACACTTTCAGCGGGCCAGAACCATAGACTGTATATAACAATGGACAAAGCATTTGGTCAAGTGGCCCGATGGTTTATGAAGACTGGTTTTAAAGTTTTTCTTCGTACAGAGTGCAGAAACAAGCCAACAGTAACGCACCCACTGCATATCTATTAAAGACTCCCAGCTCCTTCCCAGAGTTTCCAGCGCGATTAACCGTTTAACATGTTTACTCAACAGCAAATTCAAAACTGACCGTGGCATTTAGCCAAAGCTGGGTTAATACAAACGGATTGTTGCTTCCTGAAGGGCAGTAACATAATGATTACAAATAAGGAAGTAATAACGGCTAGCGATTGGCTAAGCCATCTGCCAATCAATCATATTAGAAATAAATATAATGCTTGATATAAACTCTCCTGGCCTGGTACAAAAACATTCACCTTCCCCCCTTAGAGGTGTCATGGATGTGAAATCAAACAATTGAGACCAAAATGTTTTTTTGAACCCGGCAGTACATGTGTTTATTTCTGCTCTAAAGTTGGACATTTTAACATGGGAAGTCAATGGAAATTGACTCACTTTTGGAGACTCTATTGAGGTGAGATAGTTGGCGCTTTGTATAAACACGAATGTGTTAACTTCTGACACCATATTAGTTACTGTCTGACACCACAGTAGTTCCCACAATCTCTGCGAGGCTTCGCAAATCCTATTTTTTATGCATTCAACGACAATAACATCCATATAACATATTCACCTAATTTTTTTGCATCACATTTATGTTGATATTTTATTATCATAACATTGTAGATAGATCAGGAAAAATGGAAAAGCTTAATATGGAAACTTTATGCTTTCATTAGAGCGGGTCTTCACTGACACTGAGCCACAGCTCGATGATTCCAATCTGGAGCGATGAATTCATCCAAAAATGAATTCATTATACGGTGCAGTTTTGGGTTTTGTACCAAAAAGAAAAAACAGAAAGACCGAGAAATGAAAACAATGACAAACAGATGAACGAAGGGAGTCAGCATCTGTCTCACCTCCACACTCTCCAGAGACGTGGCCCGTCTCAGACTGGCACTGCGGATCCCGACCAGCGACGAGTCCGTGGCCTCATTTGTGGACACCAGCGAGTCTTCCGAGTCGCAGCTCAGGGCAGTGGCAGGTTTACTTTCGGGACAAGAGCGGCGACCATAACGCTTCGCTCCCTTCATGAACTTTGGCTTCACCTCCTCTAGAACAGCTGCAGAGAGAATGGGAAGAATGAGGAGCTCATGGTGCAACCTGCAGCTTAGAACATAGATGCCCTGTCAAACTGCAGAAACGCCAACGCCAACATGCATCAATACCAAGGGACTGCAACAGGTTTGCTAACCAGTATGGAAAAGGCAACACCAGCAGTTCCTCTACTGACCACTCGATAGACTCGATAGACTCGATATACGAAACTTAAACATTACTGGATAAAATATGACCTTTATGCTCTTAACTGTACCGAACGTGAACAAATTAATTGGCTTACGTCAATTTGATTGGCTGTCGCTTACACTGAAGTGTCAAAGGTTGAACATTTAAGATGGAAGCAATGCTCCCTCCCTGGCGCACAGATCCCACAATTCAGTTCAACAGTTTCCCACTCAGGTGAACAGACAGCAACACTCAGGACACTGAAAAAATAATTGAAATAGTAACAGTCCTAGCTGGTGGGTCGCACCTTTTAAAAACAGGCCATGTCACGCTCACCACGTCAGCTGAAGTGTTGTTCTGCCAGGACCCCAGAATGGTCCCGCGTCTGCCTGACTGGACATGAGGGCTAGCAGCACACTAATCTGCTTACTTTAGTCGTTTTTAGTGAACAGTAACACCACTGCTGTTTACAAAACATGTTCAAGGATTCAGACATGACAGATATCTAATATCTGAGCTGAAGCGTCGTCATGGTGATGGAGCTGAGTTACATCAATATGGAGCAGGAGCATTCTTCTTTATTAAATACTTGAATGTTATTTATACAAAAACCTGTCATAATTCTGTTAAACTCCCCTCTTGAAAGATACCCTTTTTGTTTTAATTGTGCATTTAGTAGATATAATAGTAGATGTTTAATTCCAGTAGATTTTAGTTTGAACCAGTGACTGTATTTGATAGGAACCATCCCAAGTTTATCCAGAAGTTGTTTATAGTTAAACTATTGTGGTTTCTTACTGACACAAAATTCAAAGAAGTTTCAGGACTGTTGCTTTCATAGTTTACTCAGAAACACTCAAATATTAGTTTTCAATCTGTGCATCTTTGATTGTTTATTCTCGTGGGAGCAAAAACTGAGATTATATGAAGATTATAGTAATCATAAAAATACAAACTTATATATATCAGCCAGACAGAAGCGGTTAACTATTGGTTATCAGTACTGGTTGAGATTTTTCATATTGTGCGTCTGTAACTGATACCCCTCATGTCTCACCTGTTCCTGACGCCTCACCTGGCTCCAGGTAGCTGCTGTCATCCTCTGAGGTGCTGAAGTCCAAAGACCGAGACAGAACAGCCACAAATCCCTCCTTAAACTCCTCAAAGTTCACCTGAAAACAACACACGTTAACTAATGAATCCAAGTGGCAGACACACGCGAAGCACAAACCAGCGCTGATCCCTGGCCATGGCAAGTTGCGTGTTGTGGGCGGAGTTACCCGACTGTAGGCGCGCTCTCCCAGCAGTGTGTCAAGCAGCAGCGGCAGCTGTGCATCCAGCTGCAGCCTCCTGCAGAGCTCTGTCAGCTCGTCTCTGTCCAGGAAGCCGGTGGCCGTCGTGTCGCAGCTTTCAAACTCGGCTCTGAGCTGAGCGACGTAGCAGCTGTGCTCCGCCCCCTCCATCAGCACTGCTCATCACGCTGGGACAACTGCTGGAGAGGAAAAGCAGACTTTAAATCCTGTTGTCATCAGCTAAAAAATGATCCATTACTCAATTCCAGTCTGATTTCAGACCTTCACAGAAAGGATCTGTGAAAGTGAAAAGATGCTTCTATGTTTTAGAAGGTCTGGAGAATGGAAGGATTCATATATGCTCAGGCCTCTAAGAGAAATGCTTCTATTACAGAATCTTTTCAGCTTCTGAAGAGCTCAGCTAAGCGGTGGTGTTCTCCTAGGCTCAGCCCTGGACCTCCTTATGTTCTCTATTCACATTGACCTCTTAGCCAGATGATTTGGGACCAGCGTGTTCTTCAGCATTTCTACACAAATGACATTCACTTTTACATGCTGATAAAACCCGCAGACACCGGCAGATTGAGATTCTGGATGACGTTAAACTTCCTTATTTTAACTGACGATAAGCAGGAGGTTGTTGTGTTTCCGTCAGATCTGCTGCTTTTACCAGATAATATCTCAGAGGCTGAAGGATTCTAGGATTAATATTGACTTTAAACTCAGATTTGACACTCAATGGTGGCTCCATCTCACCACTCAGGTCAAGGACTGTCACAAAATGATATTTGGTCTTTTAGAGTCCAGTTTTAAAGACACATTAGGTCTGCAGATACCTTAAGCTCTAATCATCTATACTGAATATCAAACACTTCATTTTTCTTTATTGCTCATTAAACATGTGACAGAATCTGACATAAGGTGACATGATAACAATGAAAACCACAATCGGAGGTATGATAATCACCACAGGAGCAAAAACACAATGTCGAAGAGTGTAGACAGACAAAGTGACACAGCAGGGGCATCAGAGAAGAAAAGTTGTTGTGATTCGCCCAACAGAATCAACCTACTGATGTTGAACGAGTGTACATGTTCATCTGAGGCCTTCCAACATCAAAAGTACCAAAGGTAAAAAAGCCTCCAAAGAACAGAAACTTGCTCAGCTGATTCACAGGAACCACCACCAATAAGAGCTGTATTTCCAAGGAAATAAGGAACTTACTTTCTCTCAGCTCACCTGTACGTTGACAGTTTTTACTCCCCGCACACAAATATCCCACTGATGTGAGTGACAACGCTTTGTGCTGCTCGCAGGGACAGAGAAATTTCATGTGGAGTTATGGTTTCTCTTTAACATGCTGCAGTTTGTGATAAAGATTTATGGCTTTTTCAGTTTGAGTCAGGTTCACAGTTAGACTTTACAAGAGTCATTCCAATACCAAAACCACTATCAGAAATACTTGCAGATACCACTGAAAATAAGGGTATCATATCGGGGAGTATTTGCATCAGTACATCTGATACCAGGTCATTTTACAAACAGAATCCCAACCCTTCAGGTGGAGCTGCGGTGACTGGTGAGCTGCTGGATTGAACTGGATATCTACTACTAGTATTATGTTGGGAATTTGGAGTTATTTTACTCTGGAAAATCCCACTAGGGAAACTGTAACAGGCTCATTATTCCAGGCTGCGGTTTCCAGAGGTAGAACAAATGTTGGTAAAAATTCATCAACTTTATTATGCATTTAATGATCCACCAGGTGACAAATCACGTATTTATCAAGACAAAGGAACCGATGGACGGTCTACAGCAGCAAACTCTGGAGTTAGTTTTTCTGAAATTAGAGAAATTCTCCAAAGAAATCCAGAAATCAGAACAATGATGATAAAACTGCAGAGTTTATGTCCTGATGAGCTGCTGCTGGCAGTGGTTGAAGATGTTGGACTGAACATCTGGAGCCATGGACAGTTTCCAGGTCAGGAATCCATCTGAAACTGAGCTGCAAACGCTACAAGACTGACTGATCAGTTACGATAAAAGAAATTAGTCAGATTCAAGACAGATGTCTGGACCTCCCATGTGTTCGAACATCAAAATATAAATTATATTTTTATATTTTTGTGTCAGTACTTTTAGTTTCATTTTTGGATTTTTTAATTCTTTGTTATTCTTTCTTCCTTCTTTACTTGATGTTAACTGAAAATCATTGTTTCATTTTTAATCAGAAGAAAAAAGACAAATTACACTGGTATCAGATCAGTACTTGCATCGTCCAAAAGTAAGTAAAGTTTATTTATATAGCACTTTTCACAGGTTAAAAGCCACTAAATGCTTTACAAGCCACAAATTAAAAGACAAGACACAAGCATAAAATAGAGGAATCATAAAACAAACATAAAACCTGAAAATCACAAGAAACAACATAAACCACATACTACCAAGCCAAAGTCTCATTAAAAGCCTGTCTAAATAAGTAGGTTTTTAGGTTGTTTTTTTTTTTTTATAAGAATCAGTTGAGTTATGACAACGTGAAGAAGCAGCCAACACGTTTCACAACCTGGGGGCTCAGGTGGGCTCACATTTACTCTTTGTTAAGAACTTTGTAACAGTGCTTTAAATAATATTATCAAATAAAGTTTATTATTCACTTCAAAGAACTTCGTTATCTCAACGTTTACGGCATTTACTTCTGCCTCATCTAACGGTCGAATGGAAGCTCGGGTGTTTTCGGAGACGCACTCGGCTGTTTTCGGAGAACCCTTCGGCTCTGTCCGAAGAGTCTCGCGAGCCGCTGAAGCTTCACCATGGGAACGGCGGCGCGAGCTGCGGGAACAAAAGAGTCGCGCGGCACGACATGACCAAAGACTACAGTAAAAGTTAAAAAAAAGGAAAAAGAAAAAAATGTATTTGCACCATTTTCTCCGGCTGTTCAACTCTGTATCTAACGGAGAGCCTGTCCGGTAACCGGCAGCAGTTAACGGCGGTAGCTGTTAGTAAAGTTAGTCTTACCGCGGGAAAAGTGGTGCTCCTCTATGCATCCAGTACTTTTCTCTCCGGTCAAACTTCAGGTTTCCTCCATAGATGAGCCCCGTAACCCTGGACGTACACTTCTGAACCACTGAGCCGAAGAGAAAGTTAACGGAGCGACAGACACTCACCGATGGCCGTTAGCTGAAGCCAACACAACACGGTTTTCCGGTCATCCTTCACAATAAAAGCGTCAACTCTATCTAGTAGCGCCTTGCTCTTAGAGAGAATACACTTTAAACGTATAGTTGAGAAAATTATGCAACTAAAACGTTGTATTACATTTCATGTTTATTTTCCTGTAATTCCTCTAGAGTTAAACACTTGAAAGAGTTGTGCTTTTGTAATCAATGCAGTGCGTTAGATATTGCTCTAAAACCTGGATATAACTTTCACCATTGATGTTTCCCTTCCAGATGTTGCAGCTGCTGCTTCCATAGACATGAATGCACCTCTGTACCATCAGAGATGCCAATATTTGATCTGAGCATTGATAACAAGCTTGATGGTCTATTTGTCTATATATTATAAAAAACAATATTTATTTGACTTTTTATTGAATTATTAATTGACTACCTGGATTTTGGGAGAGGGCAGCACGGTGGCTTAGTGGTTAGCACTGTTGCCTCACAGCAAGAAGGTTCCCGGTTCAATTCCCGGCCCGGTGGGTCTTTCTGTGTGGAGTTTGCATGTTCTCCCCATGCTTGCGTGGGTTTCCTCCGGGTACTCCGGCTTCCTCCCACAGTCCAAAAACATGCAGTGTAGGTTAATTGATCTTTCTAAATTCTCCCTAGGTGTGCATGTGAGTGTGATTGGTTGTTTGTATGTGGCCCTGGATAGACTGGCGACCTGTCCAGGGTGTACCCCTGCCTTTCGCCTGATATGCGCCGGGATAGGCTCCGACAGACCCCCGTGACCCGGAAACAGATAAAGCAGGTATAGATAATGGATGGATGGATGGATTTTGGGAGATTGATATTTTATCTGCAAGTAACAGCACACAAATGACATGACCTGACCGAAGACCTTTAGTTAGGTGTAAAAAGCTTTTATTGTCAATAAAAAGTGACTTCCGGTCTGGTATAGTGATCTGTCACTTAACCAGTCGAATAAAGCAGCGTGCATGTATAGATTTCAGCCACTGGAGGGCGCCAGTGCGATGCTCGGCAGGTGAACGCACTGCTAGACTGCCGAAAGGTGTCAAATCCGGTGCTCCGGATAAATATGTAAATATGTAAATAATAAAGGTCAAATTGCTGACCAAAGTTAGGCTGAGACTTTCTTTAGGCATTTTTGTTTGTATTCTTTCGCCACCTCCCTCTTCTCTTATGTATGGATTGAATATACTTTGGGAGTCTCACATACACCTGGGAGTCTCACGTACACATGGAGTCTCACATACACCTGGGAGTCTCACGTACACCTGGAGTCTCACGTACACCTGGAGTTTCACGTACACCTGGGAGTCTAATGTACACCTGGAGTCTCACATACACATGGAGTCTCACGTACACCTGGGAGTCTCACGTACACATGGGAGTCTCACGTACACCTGGGAGTCTCACGTACACCTGGGAGTCTCACCTACACATGGAGTCTCACGTACACCTGGGAGTCTCACGTACACATGGAGTCTCACGTACACCTGGGAGTCTCACGTACACCTGGAGTTTCACATACACCTGGGAGTCTCTTGTACACCTGGGAGTCTCACGTACACATGGAGTCTCACGTACACCTGGGAGTCTCACGTACACCTGGAGTCTCACGTACACCTGGAGTTTCACGTACACCTGGGAGTCTCACGTACACCTGGAGTTTCACATACACCTGGAGTTTCACATACACCTGGGAGTCTCACGTACACCTGGGAGTCTCACATACACATAGGAGTCTCACATACACCTGGAGTCTCACATACTCCTGGGAATGTCACATACACCTGGGAGTCTCACATACACCTGGGAGTCTCACATACACCTGGGAGTCTCACGTACACCTGGAGTCCCACATACACATGGGAGTCTCACATACACCTGGGAGTCTCACATACACTTGGAGTCTCACATACACCTGGGAATGTCACATACACATGGGAGTCTCACATACACCTGGGAGTCTCACATACACCTTGGAGTCTCACGTACACCTGGAGTTTCACGTACACCTGGGAGTCTAATGTACACCTGGAGTCTCACGTACACCTGGAGTCTCACATACACCTGGAGTCTCACATACACCTGGAGTCTCACATACACCTGGAGTCTCACATACACATGGGAGTCTCACATACACCTGGGAGTCTCACATACACCTGGGAGTCTCACGTACACCTGGGAGTCTCACGTACACCTGGGAGTCTCACGTACACCTGGAGTCCCACATACACATGGGAGTCTCACATACACCTGGGAGTCTCACATACACTTGGAGTCTCACATACACCTGGGAATGTCACATACACCTGTGAGTCTCACATACACCTGGGAATGTCACATACACCTGGAGTCTCACATACACCTGGAGTCTTACATACACATGGGAGTCTCACATACACCTGGGAGTCTCACATACACTTGGAGTCTCACATACACCTGGGAATGTCACATACACCTGGGAGTCTCACATACACCTGGGAATGTCACATACACCTGGGAGTCTCACATACACCTGGAGTCCCACATACACATGGGAGTCTCACATACACCTGGGAGTCTCACATACACTTGGAGTCTCACATACACCTGGGAATGTCACATACACCTGGGAGTCTCACATACACCTGGGAATGTCACATACACCTGGGAGTCTCACATACACCTGGAGTCCCACATACACATGGGAGTCTCACATACACCTGGGAGTCTCACATACACCTGGGAGTCTCACGTACACCTGGAGTTTCACGTACACCTGGGAGTCTAATGTACACCTGGAGTCTCACATACACCTGGAGTCTCACATACACATGGGAGTCTCACATACACATGGGAGTCTCACATACACATGGGAGTCTCACATACACCTGGGAGTCTCACGTACACCTGGAGTTTCACGTACACCTGGGAGTCTAATGTACACCTGGAGTCTCACATACACCTGGAGTCTCACATACACATGGGAGTCTCACATACACATGGGAGTCTCACATACACATGGGAGTCTCACATACACATGGGAGTCCCACATACACATGGGAGTCTCACATACACATGGGAGTCTCACATACACATGGGAGTCTCACATACACATGGGAGTCTCACATACACATGGGAGTCCCACATACACATGGGAGTCCCACATACATCTGGAGCCTCACATACACCTGGAGTCTCACATACACCTGGGAGTCTCACATACACCTGGGAGTCTCACATACACATGGAAGTCTCACATACACATGGAGTCTCGCATACACCTGGAGTCTCAGATACACCTGGGAATGTCACATACACATGGAGTCTCACATACACATGGAGTCTCACATACACATGGAGTCTCACATACACCTGGGAGTCTCACATACACCTGGAAGTCTCACATACACCTGGAGTCTCACATACACATGGAGTCTCACATACACCTGGGAGTCTCACATACACATAGAGTCTCACATACACCTGGGAGTCTCACATACACCTGGGAGTCTCACATACACCTGGAGTTTCACATACACCTGACCCTCTGGATTCTAGAGCGTCGGGTGTATGTGAGGTTGGTCCTTCTGGAGTCTAGACAACAGCACCAGACCTGATGGAGGAGGGTGTTTAAGGGGGGTCAAAGTCTGGAAGATCGAAAGGTAGAGGAGAAGGAGAAAAAGAAGTGGCCTCCTTCACCTGCACGCTGTCTCCACCTGCACCTCCCTCTCACCTGGAGGCCCCTGTGACCCTGCAAATGATAAAACGGTTTTAGAAAATGGATGGATGATAATAATGATGTTAATAATAGTTAAAGAATGAACACTTCATTTAGATACATTAATAATAATAGAGGGTTAAGATTATTCATAACATAGATCATATATGTCATTTCCATAATTGCATGTTAGTTTCTCTGGCTGGGATGTAAGTAGCTACAGGCCCAGGTGTCAGATTTTTGTTAAAGTGAGTATAAAAGGGTCGTAGTTGATAATAAATATCAGATATTTTGTTCTTTTGCTTGTTATTTTTCCAGAGTTATGTACTCACGAGAAGCTTGATCCATTGTTTGGTGTGGAAACTTTTTCTTCAGATTTCCAGTTGTGACGAATCATTCGTTGGACCAACAGACCACCAGATCTGACTGAGTTGGCCTCAAAGGGTCAAAGGTGGACTCTAGGGTCCAGTCCTGGACTCTAACCGGGATGAACCCTGTCACAAGGAATGGAAACCTGACTGTTGGTGTCCCAGCCATTACTAGTTATCGGGAATAAAGCAGGTGTGACTTTTGCCTCTTTCTGACCCTTACACAGAGGAGAGGCTGCAGTCTCAACAAGCTCCTCCCTTATCTTATCTCATCTGTCTCCTTGGCAACCACAGGACCGAAGAGACACAGAAGAGAACACAACTAAATGAAGTAGGAACTACTTGCTCAATGAGTGGAGCCAGAGTTCTGATAATGATCATGTTTTTTCAGTGGTAGCTTCTTTTTTTTCACTGGCATCCTGTTAATTCCAGGATAGAATTTGGAAGTTTTCTCCTCACACATAAAGGCCCGGAGGTCCAAGCTTCTTCTGGCCCTAACCACCTCAAAGATTATCCCAGCAGAGTGGCGGTCTGTTGGACTGCAGGTTTACTGGTACTTCCCAGAGTCTCCAGTAGGGGACGGGCTTCTGTTATGAGACGCCTGGTCCTGGTGCTGGTCCTGGTGGAGCCAGGCTCCAGTTTAGCTGCAGGATCCAGCTAAGGAGGTAGAAGCTGATGATCTAGACACAGTCCAGCCGGTGTCCTCTGGTTAGAAGCCCTCAGTCGTGGACGAAGATCAGGTACTTCACAAAGCTCTGCTCCCAAAACCTTTTAGACCAACCCAGAACCAGTCTTAGCATTCTGTGATCTTAAAAATAAGAATAAATGATGATATGTTAGGTTTCTATTCATTGTTCAGAAGTCAAATCAAAAAAGTGCAAAGTGGTTAACATGATGACAGCTGTAAGCTATCGAACATCAACAACCACACCTGTATTTATATATAAATATGTGGTTTTATGTTATTTAACATAATGAGAATCATTAAATATCCCTGTACAGTGGCCATGGATGTGAAAGACCAAAACAGTTTTCATCCCAGACTGTAAACGCGTCTATTCCTGCTGTTTATTTGGCTCTGTCAAGGGTCAGAGAAAGGAAATTCCTGGATACGTTCAACTTCCTCTCAGTAAACAAAGACGGGACAGAAATGATGGCTTTTGGAATCAAAGGAGCACGAGTTTTGATTTCAGTGGTGTGAAGGAAAGAGGCCGAGTCAGATATCTTCGGGTCTGAATCTACTCAGATCTCAGCTTTGGCTGCCACTTCAAGGCTGGAACTAAATCAACTTGTGATCATCTCTAACCATCATGGAGTCAGAGGTGTTCATCTGCAGCAGACTTGTCACAGAGGGATTTTAGACGTCTCCAGCTTGGTTAAAGTGACCGGAGTCCTGAGAGCGTTTCGTTTCTCATGTCCTTGTACATTCCTGGTTGATGTAAAGCACTTTAGAAAGACTCTGGTTTAAAATGTGTCATGTAAAAAAAAGCTGCCTTCCCGCATCATTTATATCAGTCGTTCCCATCAGGAGCTGATATCACATGACTCGGCAGTTTTTCTTGTCGAGTCACTGTTATGAAACTGTTCCAGTGACATATTTTAAAAACCATGTATAAAGGTGAGGTCAGATGCTCTACACACAGATGACGAAAATTGTACTGTTCACTGGTTTTAATGGGAGGAGGATGCAGGAATCAGCTGCTGCACTTGGATTTGGCCGTCGAGTCGACACGTGAAACGGTTTATCCCGCCGTAAACGTCTGCCGGCAGCTCTGCAGATGTTTCTGCTGAAGGAGGTGAGGCCAAAGCCAACTTTGATTGACATGCAGGGGGCGTGTCCCCGTCGGCTTGCCGAGCAACATAACTGCACTCTGTACAGGGAAAACGGGCTCCAAAACCGGTTTTCGGAATCCAGTGAGTCACGTGAAAGGATGCTCAGTCCATTGTCATATACAGTCTATGGTCACATATTAACAATCAGCTATCTGATCAATATATCTGTTATCTGTTTCCTCCAGTGGGTGTCTCCTCGTCCTGTCATCTGAACACACAGGAGACAACAAAGCTTGTTCTGGTTCTTTAAATATTTAAATATTTCTGAGTCCGTTCGTAAACAAAAAAATAACATGTATGATTCATTCTTATTAAATGTAAACGATTCGTGATAAATTTACACGTGAGGACATAAAATTATTTATATTTCCGGCAGCAGAAACGCCCGCTCCCGCCCCCAGGCTGACGCAGTTGGGCTGTGATTGGTGGAAAGACGATGTCGACAGAGGAGAGAGTTAAAGGAAAATAAGAGACGGACGCGTAGTTTGAGCGGACTGTCAGCGGCTCCGACCTGCGGCAGGTGAGTCCACGGGCTGATCGCTGTCTGTGACTCGAACAGGTGCTGTCCTTCTTCAGGGAGCCCTGAGGAGAGCTCCTCCTGGTCCTGAACGGAAGCGCTTTAAGCAGAGGTCCTGTGAGTACATCCGCGGGAATAGTTTGGTTTCTTCCTGTGTAACTAAAAGCTCAGAGTTGCTCGTCCGCAGGGCTGGATTTGGCTTTTTGGGAGCCTTTTGCAGGATCATTATTAGGCCCCTATTTAGTTAAACTCCTTTGTGATGCATTTTAAAGTATAAAGATGATCTGTGTTGATGTTTTCATCTGCTACACTTTGATGTAAGATAATAAAACTTGCTAGAAAACAAACAGTATATCTTAATTTATAAACTTGTGAATTTGCAAGAAAAAAAGTTACATTTTGACGACTAAAATAGTCTAGATTTGTGAATCTATAGTTCACATTCAAATTGAGCTAGGAAAATAAAGCCAGCTGACCAACGTGAGTTTAGCTGAGAACTAACTAGATTTGTGAATCTGAAGCTCAAGTTTAGGTTAAGCTGACAAAATAAACCTGTACATGTTGCAGAGGAAGGGGTATTAAAGAGAGAACATGAAGTTCTTTAAAAAAATAAATAAATAAAAGACTCAGCTACAGACTTTCTGAATTTGTTCATTTTCAAGAAAAAAAAACTCAGATAAAGTTTATAAGAAAACCGTCTGGTGTCACAACAGAGACACATGGGAGGTTGCCATGGTGATGCTTAGTGCAACATTAACTTAAAAAAAAAAAAAAATCACAAAACATGTGCAACCGGTTCCAGCAAAGTGGAGTACAAATACAAGGAGCCGAGGAGAAAAAGCTGGTTTCTAAAACCCACTCTGACGGGATTATTGTTGGGAAGCAGCGTGGGGTCATTAAGGCGCCGGGGAAGTCTTTGTTCGTCTTTAACTCGTTTACATTTTAACTCGTTAACATTTCCCTACCGAAGCGGAGCTGATAAGCAACGCCGCCGCAGACGTTTACATCTGCTAGTAGGAGGAAACTCGAACCCACAAAATAAAACTTTCATTCAGTTCTGGCTCATGTGAGGGACAATAAGGTTTCCCGAGGGGTCTGATCGTGAAGGAATGATCTAAAAGGCGGTGAAGTTATCTATTCATTTAAGATTTATATTGTTTTTATTTCAATGTCACATGTATTTAATATTTTAAGAATTTAATTTTGAATAAAACAGTGTTCCATATCAAAAAGGCTTAAAGTTAAATAAAATATTGCTGGAAGATGGATATAAATAAAATACTCATCAGCGCAGAAGCTTTAATTCCAGAGTTTATGGTCCAGCTGAGCGGCGTGTTCACTCATCAACCGTGTGTGTGCGTTTGTACGTGCGTGCAGTGATGGGGGGTCAGGTGTCTTCAATAGAAGGCGTACATGTGGTGGTGGTGGGCGGAGGATTCGGCGGCATCACGGCGGCTCAGCAGCTGAAATCTCGAGGACTGAAGTTCACGCTGATCGACATGAGAGACGCGTTTCACCACAACGTGGCGGCGCTGCGAGCGTCCGTGCAGCCAGGTACGAGTCCTGCTGTGACCGCAACAACTTTAATGTGAATTTCTGCACATTTTTAAGTTCTGGTTTTGCTGTGATCAGAAGTTCATTATTTGACCTGATTTTGTTTGCGATTCCTCAACCCTGAATCAGCAGCGGAGCAGAAATCCTTTATTTTATGTTGAGTGGCTCTGACTCGTGACTAGCGCCGTCTGAAACCGCCCCTGACCTCTGACCTTTCCCTGTCTATAGGCTTTGCTCAGAGGACCTTCATCCCATATGCCAAAACGTTTGGAGACAGTTTTGTTCAAGGTCGAGTGGACCGGGTCGACACCGACCGACAGGTGGTCGTCCTGCAGGGAGGCAGGGTGAGTTTCCAGACACGACCAGAATCCGAACTGCAACCATCTAACTTCTGGGTTGAGTCTCACGTGGAACTAAGTGTCATTCAGTTCCTCTACTGAGAAACTGGTTCAAAACCAGACTGGTTTAAAAAACCGCTTTGGTCTCAATCGTTTCACATCTATGACAACTCTGAGGGGGATGAACTCACGCCAGGAGAGTTCAAATAAAGCAATACATTTAGTTCTAATATTAAACATCAAATACGTCTAATATGGCAACATCACGTGTTGGTTCCCTCCCCCTCGGCGTCTCAGAAGTGTGACAGATCTTCATCAGGATCTGAAGGTGGACCTTGCTGGACCAGTTGGTCCAAATGGGCTGGATTCACTGGTTCTGCTGCCACCTGCTGGTTGGATCTATATCTTCTGAAGTTGCTGGAAGCAAGTTGACCTCATCCAGAGAACATGGTGCTGGTGTGACATCTGTTCCTCTCTGCTGCAGGAGATTCAGTACACCCACCTCATCCTGTGTACCGGGATGGATGGGCCGTTTCCCGGGAAGTTCAACACGGAAACTTCGTATCAGAGTGCCGTGCAGACGTACGAGGACTTTGTCAAACAGGTGCAGTGCAGCTCTGAGTGTTTGTGCACAGCTGTGTGTGAGCAGCCCTCACTCGTGTGTGTGTGTGTATAGATCCAGGCGGCAGACTCAGTTCTGGTGGTCGGAGGCGGGTCAACGGGCGTGGAGATGGCTGCTGAGATCAAGACAGAGTATCCGGACAAGAAGGTGACACAAACTGACCGCTGATCCAATCCCGGCGTTGGGCTTCAGCCGCCAGTCTGACTTCTGACTTCCCGTCCAGGTGGTTCTGATCCACTCCAAAACAGAGCTGGCCGACCCAGAGCTGCTGCTGAGCGTCAGACAGCAGGCCAAAGAGATCCTGCTGGAGAAGGGAGTGGAGCTGGTTCTGGGTATGGAGACCCGTTCACATCTGCTCACACCTGCTGACAGGTGAGTGTCAGCACGGTTCCGTCTGTGGTTATGGACCTGTTGCTGCTCTCGGTTTCAGGACAGAAGGTGTCCAACCTGTCTGAGCTGAAGCTCAACGTGACCCAGAAGAACTTGCTGGTGAGCACAGATAAAGGCGAGACGCTCACCGCGGACCTGGTCATCAGCTGCGCTGGACTCCGCGTCAACACCGCGGCGTACGGCACCTCCTTGTGTAAGAAAACACAAACGTGAAACAGCGGTTCTGAGCGTGTTGTTCACAGGTGCACTTTTAGTCCCGCCCCCAATATTCACATGAAAGTCAACACCAACAATTTCCAGTAATCCTGCTGCTGAGTCCAAATCATTGATTGAAATAAACAGAAGAAACTTGTGCTCCAAGAAGGATCAGCACTCAGTAAAGACCTCGGCACACCTGGACTGTAAATCTGTGAGCAGCTGTAACCGACTCGTCTCAGGGGTCTTCAGGTGGGAACCTCCTGTCCCCAGTGATTCCTGTAGTTTGTCCCACAACACCTGCAGAAGACTAAACATCTCTGGTGTCCCAGAGTCCTCCCCCTAATACACCTCTCACTGCTCCCCTCCAAGACGGCATAAAACCCAGTTCCAACCTCTGCCAGGCTGATGTGAATGTCCTTTTACCAATTTAATAAGTATCCCAGGTACTCTAGAATAATCAAACGCACTCCAAATAAGGCTATGTGGTACTGAACCAAACGCATTTGCAAGATCTATAATACCACATGCAAATTCCTTTTCTCAACCTTAGCTGTCTGAGTCTGGTCCCAGATCGTACTGTCATGCTCTAGACATCCAGCAAAACCTCGCACACCTGCGTTCTGCACTGCAGGATCCGTTAGAACGCTTCCTTTCTAAGAGCTCACTCACCTCTGTGCAACTACACTCAAAAGAGAAATGATCTGGAAGTGGCTGTGGTCCGACGAATCCTTCTCCTTTGGAATGAAGACACCTCCTGCCCTACGCCATGCTCTTGGAATTATTTACTTCTCCCGAACTATTCTTAACTGCTTCCACAAAAACGTAAGGATATCAGGTGCACTCTTACAGACCCAGTCGGGGAAGCCTTTGAATGTCTCACTACTTCATGAACTTCCTTCCACTTAGGTGGCCTAACATCCATCTTATGACCTCTCTCTTCCAACGGTGGGATATCAGGTGGAAGACCTACTTTTCTTTTCTTCTCTAAATCTGAATAGGTCTTTGTTAAATATTCTTGTTGCTTTAAGCTGCCCTCCTTTTTCCTGGCTAAACAATCCTTAAAGAAACTTTAAAGACTTTGTAAAAGGCTGTCCTGTTCTTTCTTCTCCCTCTTTTTCCTAAGATGTTCTGCCCTTCCAAGAACCCTTATCCTGCCTCTCAGTTCTCTTGTAAAACACAGATTTCCTCTTCTATAGACTTGTTCCACTGCTTTCCTAACAGTCTCCTTTCCTTAACCAATTTCTTTATTTCTCTTTGTCATCTAGACTGACCCGACTGTATCCTCTTTGAGGCCCCGAATTTACAATAGAGGAAGAAGACTTAAACTTTTTATTTATATATATATATATATATATATATATATATATATATATATATATATATATATATATATATATATATATATATATATATATATATATATATATATATACACACACACACACACACACACACACACACACACACACACACACACAAAAGCAATAAAATAACAAGAATGATTATTGCTTTGCCAAGGAAACCAACAGATGACATCAAAAAATTTCTTGAATCCAATAACACAAGGCGACTGTGGAAAGAAAAAGTCCCCTTTAACAGGAATAATCCTGGCAGAACCAGAGTCAGGAAAGACCAGCATCCACCTGGACCGGTTGGAGGTTGAGAGAACAAGAGCAGATCAGGAACACCTGCTGGGAAGAAGGAACACAGGTTCCAAACAACAACAAAGGATGTATGTAGGACTTCAGGGAGGTATTGCTCAAATCAATCAACATTTTGATTAAAATAATTACATTTGGTAAAACTACTCAAAAAGAATTTAGGCACAGCTGTAAATAAATAAACCCATTTACTCTAATAAATATGTTAAAGCGGTTGTTTTTGTTGAATTTCAGTCTGAAGTTTTGAAATGGCCTGATGTCAGAGATCACATGACCACAGATGTTCCAGGACATTCTCCGTTTGTGCTCACAGCTCGAAGCATGGCTGAAAACGGCACTCTGAAGGTCAACAACCATCTGCAAATCAACGGTTTCTCCAACATCTTTGCTGTGGGCGACTGTGCCAACGTCGCAGAGCCGAAGACGGCGTACCACGCTCAGCTGCACGCCGCCGTGGCCGTCACCAACATTGCCAACAGCGTCACCGAGAGGGAACTGACGGAGTATAACACAGGTACACGTTCAGCTGTGAGCAGCATGAACCTTAACGAAGCAGCTGGCAGCCGTTGCCTTTGACCCCAGAAGGCTGCTGGTAGTCCGGAGGCCGTCTGTCCTCCGGTTAGCGGCCTCCGGACTGCTCACCAACAACCGGCTGGCTGCTTTCACCCGCACCTCGGATCGCAGACAGAACCGGAACCTGCAATGTCTTCTGTAGTACTTTAGAAGTTTCTTTTCCATCTTCTATCACGTTCACATGAACTGACTCCGCCTACCTCCATTTAATCCAAAAATGGGCGGAACAAACAAACCAACTGTAGCTATGACATGTCAGTTGTGTCAGTCTTCATCCACTCAGATCAAATCTGAAACCAGGACTAGTAGCTGAAGGCTGCTGGTGCCAAGTACTAAACAGGAAAACGACGACTGCTACCTGGTAGACCGCAGACTGCCGACACCTAGAGCTTAGGTGAGGGTGGGAACGCAGATCGACCGGTAGACAGAGTCTACCCTTTTGGTTCAACAACCACAGCAGACCGGAACAGAGTCCACATTACTGCAGACGGCGCACCGATCCGACTGTCAGTCTCCCATGAGACCCCGAGATAAACCCCTCCACCTGAGGAAGCACCTCGTCCCCTACCAGGAGAGACGCTCCACTTCCATCTTTATGTCGTGGTTCTCAGATTCAATGAAAACTGGTGTAATGCAAGTTAACATAAACTAACTACTATTCTGGTTGCTAGGTAACATCACCATGCTGCTGGCCATGGGCAGGGACGACGGCGTGGGGCAGTTCAGCGGATGGCGGGTGCCGCGGTTCCTGGTGGCGCTGGGGAAGAGTCGAGACCTGCTGCTGTGGAAGAGCTGGAGGGAGATGCAGCAGACGCAACCCTGAGGGCGTCCGACCGCTCACCTGCACCGCCAGCCGTAATAAAGATCCGCATTCAGGGTGGCTTTTACAGAAACCTGTTGCGGTCAATAAAAAACTGAAGTTTTTTTTTTAGTTTTTTTTTTTAGTTAATGACACAAACACTTTTGTTTCCTCTTTCAAAGATAAACTGAAACTTAACGGACGTCCAGTTTGACGCTCGTTTAACTAGCTCCAGTTTTCTCAGCTCCACTGTAGCAGCTTTAAAGCATCACAATAATAATTGCTGATCTTTCACTAACTCATTAACCGGAAAAACAGCTGCAAGAACAAGCCACCGTTGTTTCTATCGGCACAAATGTGAAGTGTTTTTAAAGGTGAGATGGATGAGCTGCGAGTACAGCTGAGTTTCTAAACCACATCTGGGTGTGAAAAAAACCTGGACTTATTTAGGAAACTTCACACAAATTTCACAAGAAGCAACAGTCAGAAATGCCTTTAAACAAAGAAAAAAAAAACAATTGAGCTTATAAACCTGCAGATGTGTAAGAAAAACATTTTAGAGGACAACATGGATGACACAGCAGAGGAGAGGAGAGAGGAGCAGCGAGAAACAGAAAACTAACCAAACTTCCGCTGAGGTAGAAAAACACAAGTGCTGTGAGAAGATGAGGAAAATCCATTAAAAAAAATGGTGTAAAATTAACTTTACATCTGGTTTACAAGAAAGTTTACTACAAAATATTTTTACTTTAAAAACTCAAAACTCAAATTGTGACTTATGAATGTGCTTGTTAAAAAAAGACTTCCACACTGGACGCTCCCCACGGACCACCTCAGCACGAGTTCCCCTCACAGACAGAACCGGATACAAACGAGTTTCATTTTATAGTCCGACTTTATTGTAAAAAAAACCCAAAACGGTTAATATACAAACTCCAGAACAAACAGACACTGAACCTGAAGAGAACAAACCCAAAAGCTGTACTGATGACTGTTTAAGAACCAGTTCCACAGTCTGCAAAAGGACCGGGACCAGGTCCTGGACTCCTTAGAGCTGTGTCATCAGGGTCTCTGCAGGAAGTGGAAGGTGGCGCCCAGAGCCCAGCTGGTCTCCACCTGGTTGATAGTCCTGGCGAGCTGCCAGGCATAGATGGCTGTCAGATCAGCAGAGCTCTGATCAGGTCATCAATAATGCCACTGATTGATTACCCAACTCACCCTGAGCTGCTTGTGTGGCGGGAAGCCAAGCTCCTGCAGCAGCACTGAGATGTACACCAGGTCCAGACACAGGAACGGGTTCTGGATTGGACCATCAGACAGACCGCTGCACACTGGAGGACACACACACACACACACACACACACACACACACACACACACACACACACACACACACACACACACACACACACACACACACACTTTGATTGGCTGATAAGGGGCCATCTCTGACATCACAGATATGTGGTCATTAGTGCAGTTCATGCCGTCGGCCACCAGAGGGCGCCACCTGACCTGTTTTCGCTGCAGTGATGTAGTCAGACACTCGGACGGTTCCTCCGTTTTTCTCATCTGAACTCAGAACAGAAACAGATCAGAGAAGCCTGAAGAACCTGGCTCTGGAAAAAAAAGCAGGTTCTGGCAGAACTTTGTGGTTATTTTTGGAAAAGCTGCCTATTTTCAAAATGTGACTGTTTCTGATCAAGTTTAAGATATTAGGATGTTTCATGAGTTTCATCTGTAAACCTGAAATAATTGCAGACAAACAACCAACATTTGTGTGTTTGAGTTAATGTTTGGTCAACAAGATAAAGTCCACAAACACTTTTCCATCCCAAACCACACACTCATACATCACTTGGTCAGGTCTACGATAGACTCCTGTACGTTGCCTTCATCTCAGAATTCAATACCATCATCCCCCAGAGACTAATGGAGAAACTCCTAACACTCAGCCTGGATACGGCCACATGTCTCTGGGTCCTGGACTTTCTGACCCAGAGACCCCAAGTCTGTCTGGGTCAGAAAGAACATTTTTAACTCCATCACACTGAGCGCCGGATCTCCTCAAGGCTGTGTGCTCCGTCCACCCTTGTTTACACTAACACATGACTGTGCAGCCACACAAGAGGATCCAGATGATCAAGTTTACCGACGGCACCACAGTGGTGGGACTCATTCGTGGAAACAAGGAATCAATGTACAGGGGTGAAGTTAGACACCTAGAAACCTGGTGAAGAAAGAGCAACCTGCTGCTCAACGTGGACAAAACGAAGGAGCTGATCACTGACTTCCAAAGATCTCAACCTGAGCATGCTCCCCTCAGCATCAGCAACTACACAGTGGAGATAGTGGAGAATTTTAAGTTCCTCAGAGTGCAGGCCTGGCAGGACCTGAGCTGGAAAAAGGACACCTCAGCGATCTTCAAATGGTCTCAGCAGAAACTGCATTTCCTGAGGAAGCTGAAATCCCCACCAGGATCTTCAGGACTTTCTAAAGAGGTGCAGTGAAGAGCATCCTGGCATACCGCAAGAGTCCTGCAGAGGATAGTCAGGGATGCTGAGGGGGTGATCGGAGTTCTCCTCCCCTCTGTCCAGAATTTCTCCAAAGAAATTGTCAGGGACTCCTCACACACTCTCCATCAACTCTTTGACCTGCTGCCATCGGGCAAACGTTTCCAGAGCATCAAAGGCAGAACCACCAGACTGATCAACAGCTCATTCACACAAGCTGGCAGGATGCTGCCAATCTGCCAATCAAACTGCTAATCTGGACATGCACACATTTCTGCACCTTCATCTAATTTTAGTATTTTTAGTTTTAGTTTTCAGTATTTTAGTGGCTGCAGGCGAGCTGCAGGGGCACAAGTGTCATCTGCTTCCTACCGATGAAGCCGAGGTCAACAGCACGGTCATAGTAGAAGGAGAAGGCGTAGAAGTCCCCATCTGCTGCCTCAGACGCCTTTATCACCTTCTTGTACAGAACCTTCTCCACTTTGGTGAAGCACGCCTGGTAAACTGCTTCCCCTGAAATACAAACACACACACACAAGGCTCCTACCCATTCCAGCTGCATGATGGGTAATCTCAGAACTGGCAAACCAATCAGACTTTACCTGCCTTCTGTCCCTTCACAGTGTAGATAATGTCAGCGTATTCCCAGCTGCCCGAGTACTCAGGGGGGAGGCAGGGGCTGACCAACTCAGTGCTGCCCCCTACTGGACACAAACACACCTGCAGGAGTCACTTTCACAGTTTTATTTGAGAAGAAATGCTGCACAGACACAATAAACATAAGACAGGTCCCTGGGGATGGGGGTGGGGGTGGGGCTAACACAGGCACACCCACCATCTACTCTAGAGGTTAAATGGGGAAATTTGAATCAGAACTCATAACAACCAAGTGCCAACCCTCTATGAATCAATGAATCAACGCCGCCTGGTTACTTTAATTAATATATTCTCCAAACATGGGTCAAAGCGGAGGAGTAGCGGAGATCTCTAACTCCAGTCTTCAAATAAAATCTAAACCTAAGTGCAATTATAATACGTTCAAAAGTCTCACGCTTAGTCTAAAACTCCAGAACTGGAAATCAGAGAAGCCAGTTTTGTTGGTGGTAGTTTACCGGCCTCCTGCTGGTGCTGGTCTGGAGTTGCTGTCTGAGTTCTCAGATTTCTTATCTGGTTTATTGATCAGTACAAACAAAATCATCATAGTGGAAGACTTTACATTCATATGGACGCCAACAGCGATAGTCTTAAGTTGGCTTTTGATTCTCTTTTAGAATCGATGGGGATTTTACAAAAAGTTAACGAATCTACGCATTGCCTTAATCATACTCTTTATCTCGTCCTCGTCTATGGTGTAGAACCCGATAATCTGTCAGTGTCGCCTATAAACTCCCTCCTATCAGACCACTATTTAATAACATTTGAATTTAACATTGTCAATGTTAAAATGCAAAATAGGAGGAATTACTTTAGCAGATGTTTATCCGATAAAGCTATTGCTAAATTTAGAGAGGCCATAGCTTTTCATCTGGAACAGTGGAACATCAGTGGAACATAGTGAACCAGTTGTGACCTCGGTTCTACCTCTGCAGATTTGCTGCACGTAGCTTTGAGAAAGAGGGTCCCTAACCGTAGGAGCTTAACTCCTGGTATAATTTGCATATTTGTATGCTGAAACAAAAAGTACGTAAAATGGAAAGATACTTTTGTAGATCTTTAGATTCTTATCGTGCATGTAAAGATAGTCTAATAGTATATATAAAAGCCCCGCACAAAGCTAGAACAGCTTATTATTCATTGTTGATAGAGGATAATAAAAATAACCCACATTTTCTGTTCATCACTGTAGCCATACTGACAAAGAGCCCCAACTCTGTTGAGCCGTGCATCCCTGCAGCTCTCAGTAGTGAAGACTTTATGAGCTTCTTTAGCAATAAAATTGTCAGAATTAGAGAGGAAATCGGCCAGGCCCATCCGGCAGCGGCTGTGGGCCTTTCTTCAGCTTCAGCGACTCCCTTAGGCTCTGACCTGACTTTAGACTGTTTAGTTCCTGTAGACCTCCCTGAGCTGACCTCAGTCGTCAATGGATCTAAATCATCCACGTGTCTGTTAGACCCAATCCCTACTCGACTACTCAAAAATGTTTTCTCTCTCAGTGGTACGACAATACTGGACCACATCAGCTTATCCCTAAACTAAGGATATGTGCCACAGGTTTTAAAAGTTGCAGTAATTAAACCCAGACGTTTTAGCTAACTATAGACCAATTTCCAACCTCCCGTTTATATCTAAAATTCTGGTATCGGTAGTTGCAAGCCAGCTATGTGACCATTTTTATAGAAATTATCTATTTGAAGACTTTCAGTCAGGGTTCAAAATGCATCATAGCACAGAAACAGCACTGGTTCGAGTCTCGAATGACCTTCTCATGGCCTCAGATAATGGATTAGTGTCCATACTGGTTCTGCTGGACCTCAGTGCTGCTTTTGATACTATAGATCACAGAATTTTACTGCAGAGTTTATAGTATGTTGTTGGTATTAAAGGGACAACTGTAGGTTGATTTAAATCATATATATCTGACAGATTCAAGTTTATTAATGTCATGAGGTTTCTTCAGTAGAGATGAGGGTCTGTTATGGTGTCCCACAGGGTTCAGTGCTAGGGCCAATCTTGTTCACTTTATATATGCAGCCCTTGGAAAGTCTTATCCAGTACCACCTTAGGAACGGATTAGACAGCGTTGCGGTGGCCTCCAGTACAACTGTGCAAAAACCTGAAGTTATTTTGATCAGGATTTCTCATTTAAACAGCATATTAATCAGGTTGGTAAGACAGCGTTTTTCCATCTCTGTAACATCACAAAGATTAGAAGCATCCTCCAACTAATTTATGTGTTTGCATCTTCTAGACTAGATTACTGTAATGTATTACTATCAGGATGTTGAAGTAATTCTCTGAATATCATCCAGCTGATCCAAAATGCAGCAGCACGAGTGCTGACATGTGAGACCATGTCTCTCCTGTGTTAGCGTCCCTCCATTGGCTCCCCAGAAAACTCAGAATCCTATTCAAAATTTTATTACTCGTGTATAAAGTCCTGATCAAGGTTTCTTCCCTCTTAAAGGGGAGTTTTTACCTGTCGTTGTTTATGTAAAATTTGTTTGAGGGTCATGTTCTGGGTCTGGGTCCTAGAGACAACTTCTATTGTAATCAATGCTTTATAAATAAAATTGAATTAAATTAAATCTAACTTCCAGGTTGAGTCTCATGTTGAACTAAGATTGGTTGCAGTTCCTCGACTGGCTTCTAGAGACTTCAAAACCACATCAATCTCCTTTGAACTCCTGTATTGGCAAAACAGCATCTGCTGGTCCTGGTTTTAGCTCCTCCAGTTTTGGTTTCAGATGTTTCAGTAGCAGCACTTGAAAGCAGGAGGTTTGAACAGATTTGATCAGAATAAATGTAAAGTAAACTGTGATTGACATGAGGTGGGCATGTTGCAGCTGACTTCAAGGTCTAGTTGTTGTAAAATCACATCATTGGCTCCCCGTCCCAAATACCTCTCAGGCAGCCAGTCTTCATGCAGCAGCCCCACCCAGCTCCACCCAGAGCAGAAGATTTTCACCACTGCTCCGCATCAAGACTGCAAATGAATCATGCATTTGCAAAGCTGCTGGTTGATCCTGCACTGGGCCAGCACCACTTAATAATTATATTCAATAATTAAAAAATGGATTTACTGGCCTGCAGTCAGAATAAGCAGAGTTGGTAACAGTGGTCGTGGAAAAGGATTCTGGGGTTTTGGTGAGGCTAGTGCAGCTGGGGGCCTCTCTCAATACAGCTGGGATGCTTTTAGTCTCAGACATTTCACAGTTTTCCAAGCAGAAACATCTAGCGACATTCCAGGTTCGCCCTGAATTTTGCCACGTTTTGTTCTCTTTGCTGATGTTTTTTTATTGGTTTTATTCCAACTGTGCTGTCCCTCATGAGGACACGCTGAAGTTCACGACTGGCAAAATCCATGTGTAAAACCACGCCCCTTCATTTGAATATGTCAAAATCTAGAGCTCAAAATCTTATTAACCCATATTTTATTCACATTAGGATGCATAAAATAAAACAGTTGTGAGAAAAAAATAAGAACCTTTTATACGTGTGTGTATATATATGAATTATGAATCCTGAAAAGGCATCTGGATAGGAGATGTTACTCTAAAACCTGGATATAACTTTCAGCATTGATGTTTCCCTTCCAGATGTGGCAGCTGCTGTTTCCATAGACACGAATGCACCTCTGCACAATCAGAGATGCAAACATTTGATCTGAGCATTGATAACAAGCTGGATGGTCTTACTTCTGAGAGACTCCACCTCTCTAAGAGGATATTTTTATATCTAAATCATGTCACTGACCTGTTGATAATGAACCTAGTTACTTCTCCAGCCTTTGATGCACCATATCTTTACTATTTCCACACTTCATCGCTTTCGTGTACACTTTTTTTTTCTATGTTTTACTTGTATATTTTATATTGTGCATATTTTATGTTTTAATGTTATAGTAAATGTGTTTTTGTTTTTTTAATTATTTGTTCTGCAGGTGAGGATGTTCGTTTCTTACTTATAAGTCAATAAAATTGGAAATTTGATGTCTTACACCATGAAACGTCTCACTTTTCAACTCACTTTTCTGTTATGGTATTTTTTCTTCTATTGTGAATAAAATATGGGTTTATGACATCTTTAAACCACCGTATTCTGTTTTTATTTGTATCTGTGAGGCATCTCGGCTGAATCTGGTTGGAGAACTGGATCGTGAGGAAGCGGACGGCTGTTTGTCCTGCAGCTGCTGACGGACGGACAGAGGATCTGAACTGCAGCTTCTTACTGCAGCTAAACCGCAGCAACAGCTGGCAGGCAAGGAATTAATCTTGCAGTGTGTTATTAAAAGATTAGATAATGGCTTATTTATCTGGGGGTTTTGGGCGGGGGAGGGCGAGATGAAAGTCAACTGATAAACAAGAAAAAGTAAAAAAAAAAAAAAAAAAAAAAAAAAAAAGGGTCAGATACGTACGGGGTGGAGCGTCCACGCCTCCCAGGACAGCGAGGCGCGCCGACATCAGCCCGAGGCCCAGATAGCTGCAGAGGACATTCACACTGTTAATTTCTACTGAACCAATCGATCAATTGATCAGTTGATGAGCAGAACATGAAGCAGAAACAACTGCGATTGACAGAAGTGCTTCATGCTTCCAGGGGAATCTGCAGGTTCACTGATGACAAGCTGATGAGCACAGTTCCATTCATCTTGGGTTAAATTAAAGTTAATAAAATAAATAAAATTCAAGTAGAGTAAAACTAGAGTTCAGACGGAAACACTTAGAAGTCAGACTAATGCAGAAATGAAAAGGTCTCCACACTTTATGAAAGGTTTTTAAATCTAAAGTAGGGAATAACGACATACATCTCTAATGGAGATGTTTGCATAAGTCTGGACGCCCCTCCCACCCGTCCCACCCCTCAGCGGAGCATCTGTGGAGGATCCCCTTGCTCTTTTTAGATTTAGCTCTGAACTCTGACTGGGACCATCCAAGACCTGGGTTTTCCTTTTTTAAGCCATAACTCAGTTGCCACAATTTGGTGATAGGGCAGAATGGTGTCTTGGTGGTCAGCACTGATGCTTCACAACGAGAAGGTTCCTGGTTCAAATCCCAGCAGAGTCTTTCTGTCCAGAAACATGTACGCCATTTTTCTGCTTGTAGTGGTGTGGTTGTTTGTCTCCATGTGGCCCTGCGTTGGACTGGTAACCTGTCCTCCTAACCTTCACCCAAAGATCACTGGATTAGACTTCAGCAGATCACTGAGAACCTGAGTGGGAATAAGTACATGTAGATGAAGGATGGGTGGCTGGACTCTTCTTAGAGATAGGAGGAAAAGTTCAGTCATCCAGAAAAGACTTGAAGGAGTCTTTGCTTCATACATCCAGAGGAAACAGTTGAAGCGGTTAGAATGTCTCCTGGAGAGGTGTTTCAGGCATGTCCAACCAGGAGACCGTGAGGCAGACCCCACTTCTCAGCTGGCCTGGAAACAATGTGCTGTCCTACTGGAAGATCTGAAGGAGGTGGCTGGGGAGAAGGATGGATGGATGGTTTGGGGGAGATTGAATGAATGTTCTGGCATCATTCAGACAAGCTTACATATCGTCTTTCCTTCTCCACAGCTCAGACTTGTTCAGAATACAGTAGATGGTGGTCACATGGAGGAAGTGACCAGAACTTCCTGGAGTTTCTTCCATGTTGCAGTCTCTTGATCAGTGTTCTCATCGACTCTGGAGGCTCGTCCTGATCTCCACGTATTTCTGGTGGTTTTGGCAGCGTTTTGCTGGTACGTTCCTTCCAGATTCTTTTACATTTTACTCCTTTCAACAGCTACGTCCCTCAGTTTCTTTGACTCTCACCAAACACACCAAACAGTCAAGCAGACACTGCAGCAACAGCTGGCTTAGCTACTTTAAACAGAATCATGTCACAGTTGGAGTAACAAACACCAGTTTGAAAGAACCCTGGCAGTTGTGAAGAGCAGTGAGCAGAAGGCAGCTGTCAGAGATGAAGACAGACGTAAAGGTGAACTGATGATGCGGTCATATAAACATACAAAGGTACGTTTAATTCATATCTTAGAAGTAGAATCAATATGTTACCGATATATTAAGATATAATACAGTGATATAAATATGCGAGTATAAATAATATACACTAGTAGTCAAAGCTTTGAACACACTTTCCTATTCAAATTAATAGAAAAGTGAGTCAAAATTTTTTGACTGCTTCTGTATTTTGATACACACATTTATTGATATGAGTCAGTATATTGATTATAATGATATTATATATTATGATTATATATTGGTATAATCATGTTAATATATCCATGTATCATTATATAAAGTATCCATACAAAGATGTATACCGACATAAATCAATATTTAGATATCAGGATATCCATGGAAATCAATATTTATCAACCAAAGAAATTGATATTTATCAGTATTTACTGACATCAATTTCTGTATATGTTGATAAAGTGATATAAAAATTAAGCAAAATAAATCAAGCAGCAAATTGTTATACAAACATATGTCAACATTAAACTGATGAGTGTGTGTGTTTACCTGTGTGCGTAGACGGTGTGTGTGTGGTTGAACATCTGGAAAGACCTGATGTAGTCGATGGGCGACGTCTGGATGGTTTTCTGCACAAATGAAAAGCATGATGGGTCATCTGTCCCAGGTCTGGATCACGATTTTCAGGTTTTCAGACTCCTGTTTGGGCGCCACCCTGGTGGCGGCCTCTTCTAGACGTTTTGGTCATGATGGATCTTTCTTGGCATTATCTTGAAGAGAGTTCTTTCTCATTAACTCCTTTTTTAATGAGGCCTGTTTCAGAGATTCATGTCCTAAAATGACATGTCTAATCTAAAACTAGTAAATCTCAGAAACTACCTGAATAAATATTGTATTAAAACAAAAAGGTAACAAATGTGAGATTTCAGCTGGAAAGTAAATTAAGTAAATGAAGGAGGAACACAGCAGACAAAAACAAATCTTCCACTTTTAGAGATCACTTTTGGCCATAGATCCTTTCCATCAGTATGTGTGTTTTGAAATGACTTGATTAGCTCGTTAACTTGATTTATTCGTCTTAAACAAACCTGGACCCAGGTCCAGTCTAAGCTACAGCTCATTTGTGCCTCAGAGTCTACGTTTAACTCAGTGAGGAAATCACAGGAACCAGTTCTCTTTGTTGTGGTGTATCAGCCACCTGGTCTTCACTCTGAGTAATAAAGACCTCTAGAAATCCAATCTAGAACATCTCACCATCTACTGGACCAAGAGTGATGTTGCTGTTGTGGAACAGAGAGCATTTAGATGGACTTTTGCTACAGTTAGTCATGCTGCGTCGATGAGTTTTTTCAACTATAAAACTGCTTTTATTCTATGTAAATGGCACTAAATGTATTAACTAACGGAGGCAGACGACTGAGGGCGACGACTGGGGGCGACACGATCTGTGGAGTTAAAGCTTTCATCTGCCAACAGGCCAGTGCTGGTACCACATAGCAGCTGGTGACAGTTTTTCTTCTAGGATGTGTCCACATAGCTGCTCAGTGTTGGTGTTGTGTTTTGTTGAGACTGAAATGGTCTTTGAGGATGAAGAATTGGAGTGAAAAACCTTGTTGTCCTCAACTTGGCAAGGAATAGGAGGAGCATCACAGGGTAAACGCTTCTCTTCTAAGACCCCTTCTCAAATACAAAGTCTGAACTCCGTGAGACCCTCGTTTCTGCCCCCAGACGATGCTGGGGTGTGAGTGTTGGGAATTACTGTGGTGTTCCTGGTAGTTTGAGGAAAGAGCGAGAGGGAAGCTTTTCCTCTGAGTCTTCCTTGCTCCACCCACCCTCCTCTGTTCAGCCTCACCTCATCATGAGGGCTAAAGGTGATCTGAGTCGACCCGCCGCCCAGATCCAGCATCCCCACTGTGGGTGAGTCACCGTGGAGACCACCTGAGGAGGAAGAAAGACCAGGAGGAAGATGAAGAGAAGGTAGAAAAAGATATACCGACATTAGGCACGATAACTGTACACTGATGTATCAGACAACTCAGAGTTTGACTTTATATCATAACTTTATTTATATCAGATGTTTCAAACGGCTCTGTGTTTAAAATGCGTGATATAAATAAAATTGTGGAGCTCAACATACTGATGTTACACACAGACACCTGTGGTTCAAGTGTGTGGTCAGATTTGCCCCAGATGTGTGCGAGTCTCACCTGTCAGGAAGTTTACGGTGATCCATGCAGAAATCCCTGAACAGAAGAAAGAAACGGGATTATTGAGGAGGGGTGGAATGCAAACCTGTCACTCCAGGTCTGTTTAAACTCAGCTGTACAGCTTTCTGCTCCTCATCACCCAACAAGTTCTTGCCAGGATCGTTGGCTGGTTCATCATCTCTACCAGACAGTCCATCAAAGTGGAATGGTCTACCAAAGTCCGTCATTCCTCAAAGATGTCAAACCAAATCGTTAATTTTGTACCCAATAGAAAATATGTTTATTTCTTCTGTAAAGTTGGACCACGAGGAGGTCAATGGAGGATCCGGACCCTAGCGGTCGGCAGACGACCTGCGGCAGCAGGCCTGAAACCCACTCATGATAAAAGTCTTTATTAATCATGAACACAGATACAACCAAGGCGATGAGATGTTTTTAAAAAAAAGACCAAGTGACACTCTTCCTGCGGTTGAACGGACTGATCGCAGCTCCACCAAACTACCAATGAAGCAAGGAGCTGTGACATGCCGACAAGTAAAATAAAAAGTTGTGCTTCTAGCATGATTTAAGGTCATGAATGGTAATTATTAAGTTACTGCAGTGTAGTAAAGAAAGATTTTTGAAGATACCAAGATGTTTGTGGGCTTGGTTCTGAAATGATGCTAATAACGGAAATAAAACAAACGTGAAAAATGCTTTTTTCTATCATGAAAACATATTTCTGTCCATGTGTGAACGATGTTTGAATGGGTGGAAACAAGTGGGGTAGTGGGTGAACAAGCGTGAACGTGTGTGAACAGGTGGTAACAGGCGTGAACGTGTGTGAACGTGTGTGAACAGGCGTGAACGTGTGTGAACAGGCGTGAACGTGTGTGAACAGGCGTGAACGTGTGTGAACAGGCGTGAACAGGTGTGAACAGGCGTGAACAGGTGTGAACAGGCGTGAACAGGTGTGAACAGGCGGTAACAGGTGGTAACAGGTGTGAACGTGTGTGAACAGGTGTGAACGTGTGTGAACAGGTGTGAACGTGTGTGAACAGGTGTGAACGTGTGTGAACAGGTGTGAACGTGTGTGAACAGGTGGTAACAGGTGTGAACGTGTGTGAACAGGTGTGAACAGGTGGTAACAGGTGTGAACAGGTGGTAACAGGTGTGAACGTGTGTGAACAAGTGGTAACAGGTGTGAACGTGTGTGAACGGGTGTGAACGTGTGTGAACGGGTGTGAACGTGTGTGAACGGGTGTGAACGTGTGTGAACGGGTGTGAACGTGTGTGAACGGGTGTGAACGTGTGTGAACGGGTGTGAACGGGTGTGAACGGGTGTGAACGGGTGTGAACGGGCGGGGACGGGTGTGAACAGGTGTGAACGGGTGTGAACAGGCGGGGACGGGTGTGAACAGGCGGGGGCGGGTGTGAACGTGTGTGAACAAGCGTGAACGTGTGTGAACAAGCGTGAACGTGTGTGAACAAGCGTGAACGTGTGTGAACAGGTGGCAACAGGTGTGAACAGGTGTGAATGGATGTGAACAGGTGGTAACAGGTGTGAATGGATGTGAACAGGTGGTAACAGGTGTGAATGGATGTGAACAGGTGGTAACAGGTGTGAACAGGTGGGGACGGGTGTGAATTGATGTGAACAGGTGGGGACGGGTGTGAATTGATGTTAACAGGTGGGGTCATTACAGACTTTTTCAAGACCTTGATGAGCAGCTGATGACAACCACAAACTAGAATCAGGGCTTTTGATGCAAGGAGACATCAAGACATGTGGGACCGTGCTCCCTGAGGACCAGGGTTGGGAAACACAGCTCCACAGAACCAGAGTCCACTGGAGAGAGGTTCAAACCCACTCTGCAGAGATTGAATGATGTTGTGGCTCTGCAGAAATGGAAGTTCTGAAAACATTCCAGCAGTGAATGTGGAATGAACAGGACCTGGTACTGGCCCAGAGCCTGCTTCTAGCTGGTGCATCAAGGGTAACAGGAGCCTTCAACGGTTTTCAGGTATGAGCAGGAGTTTGAGGCTCAGGGATCCAGATGTGGAGGTCTGAAATACCCCCCACTCATTAATTCCTCTGTCCTGGACCTGGACCGGGACAGGACTTGCATGAAGGATGTGTGTGGGCATGACGCTCGCCCACATATAATCCAATCCTTTTAAAGTAGTTCATACAAGCAATTACGGCCATGTGGGATAATGTCCCACTTAATCTTGAGCGGGGGAGGGGAGAGGCCGATTATCCGACCCGTTTATTTCTGAGGCTGAAATGTTTTCTCCTTCTCTGTGAGGGGGATCAGCTCGTTAATGTCTTTTAATGATTACTGAATTATCTCCTGGTTGCTCCACTTCTCCTTCTGTTAGCGAGCCGCTAATGGACCGGTTCCTCGTGCCGAGCTTCGAGTGAAAGCTGAAGCGTCCTCTCAGAAGTCTAGCCGGATTCCATCAGCCTTATTATCACCCAGATTTTTGCTGTTCTTGCCTCGATGCTTATCCTGGGCTCAGATTACCCTTCACCCGCCTGGATGGAAGCGACTTATTGTTAATGGAGATCTCTAAGTGGTTACTGGGGGCCAGTGGCTCCTAAGTGCCGGTGTTTGGCTTCGAGACCTAAAGCTGAGTCTGTCTGCACTTCTATGTTTTGTTTGGAAATTGCTTCTTAGCGTCTCTGCCTAAGAGTTTTACAGTAAAGCTCCTATGATACAGTTTCTATCGAGCTCTTAATCATCCACTTCTGCCTGCAGCAGAGGTCAGAGGACGCTAAAAGGCTCTAATGCATGCAGATGATGCAAGTATGCAGCTACAGACCCTAATGTGCTCTCTGAGGTGACCTGAATGAGCAGGTCCGCAGTTCCTCTGGACATCTCCATGTCCACAGCTGCTGCTTCACTGCATCACACATCTGTCACTTTGACTGTCAGAAACTCTGTGTGTGTGTGTTTATGACATTATGATGTCATAATTGTTACAGGTTTCCTTTTACTGAATCAAAACCACTTCCATGGAAATTACTAGAATCAACAGTATATTCAGTTCATTACCAAAAGAAGAAAGAAAAATCTTAATGAAGATAAAAATCAAATATAATAGTGACAGATGGAATGGATAAAACAAATCTGCCAAGCCCAAAATCATTAAGCCTCTGACATATGCGGTTTCTTAATGGAACAGTACCACCTCTGACCACACGGGGCAGATCTGTTGACTGCACAGGCACCAATGAACTGAGAATTGGAAGGCGTAGTTGCGATGCAAAAAGTTAAACAAAAGTATAAATGACAGGGGCGGTGTAGGTGCCATGTGTAGCTGCTACACCATATAAACCATCAGCTGGCGTCTTCCTCTGACTGAAGCTCCTCCTCCAGCTGTGGTGACATCACAAACAGCAAACTGAGGCCTCAGTTTAAACGCCAATGAAAAATTTGGCCTCACTGTCCTCTCTCACAATCGTAGAACTCAGTCGCTCTGACCAACTCTGAAACACACTCCCACCCCCGATCTTCATCCCACTGATTCAATTACTCACCCCAAATGTCAACTTAAAACTCATCTGTTCAGGGTTTCCTGCTCTTTCTGAGTACGAGAGCCTGAACAGATGTCTGCAGAGATGACCTGAGCGATTGATGTTATGACCATTATCCATACTCATTCATCTATCCTCATCATTGTATTATCTATTATTGCTTTTATTTTTTTTAATCTACGTAGTGTCTTTATTTTATTTTTTACTGTGCATTTATCTTTTATCTGCACAGTGACCTGCAGTGTCATGAAAGTAGCCAATAAAATGTATAATTATTATTGTTAAATATGTTGAGAACTACAAATTAATTTTGTCAATTATTTATTTTTTTAACATCACAATTTGAACCCTCTTCTTTTATTCTGCCTGTAGGCCAGATCAGCTCTACTGAATCATAGTTAATTAATTTTAATTATATATATATATATATATATGAATAATTAATTATTATTAGGTGGTGCTGGGCCAGTGCATGAACAATTTATTTGCTGTCTGGACATGGAGAAGTAAACATCTACTCTTGACTAACTAGCGGGAGGACCGGGAGCTGCCGGAGGACCGGGAGCTGCCGGAGGACCGCTGGAGGACTGGGCTACCTGAGAGAGCTTAGGTTCGGGGGTTGCTAGAAAGTTGCTTGAATGGGTGCTGGTTGCCTTTTTGAAAAACAGTTGCTACACTTTAAAACAAAAACTACTGTAATAATGAATTTCCCTTTGGGGCTTGATGATTTGGGGATTTTTTTAATTGAATTTAAATGATAATGTTTGGACAAATTTGATCAGAATAAATATAAAAGTATATTAAGTTTTTAAAAAATATTAAATAAGCCAAGTTCGGCAAGCTCATAACTAACTATGATTGACAGGTGGGCGTGTCCCAGCCAGCTTCCAGGTCTGCTCCCTCCACCCATTAACAACAGGGCTCCCTGTAGTACGAGGAACCAGAGGCTTCAGAAGCATGCCACCTGTGAGTGATGTCAAAGGTTACCTCATCTAAAAGCATTTAGAGTTGGTGTCCAGAGACAGTAGAAGAAGAACTGTGGGCGTGTCCAGAGTAAATTAATCTGCCAGTGTCCACAGATATCAACTTGTTGTCGAATGAACACCAGAAGCTACAGGAAAGAGACGATCTTTGGATGACACTATGGATCAATGTTCTGTGAAAGTGGACACTGGGGAGGGGCTTCTGCTCGTTCATGGGATCAGTGAGAACGCACACCTCAAGAGTGGAGGCAGAAAGAAGAGATCTTCAGTACATCTTTTTAGCTCCATAACTGTGTGAACATGGCAGTACACTCTTCTCCTTTTCGAGGAGCAATCACTGTTTTAAGTTCCAGGCTGATTTCTTTCCCTTCTGGCATAGTGATATCTCTTTTAAAGGATTCATGAGAAGTCTCCTTCAGTCAGGTGCTGAACTCCTCCTTTATTCCTGCTCATTCAGTCCTTTAAGTTCTACTCAAATGCTGATTGATTACTTGGGGGGAGGGGAGTTATAATTTTGACCTTAAGGTTATACTTCTATTTTAAATGTATAGTTCTATACTTTTAATTTGTTTTACTGGTACTAAAAGAAACACCCGGACAACTAACAACTAACACGGTCAAATGTCAACAGGTTGGTGACATGACTGGATATAAAAGCATAGACAGTCTGTCAGAAGTAAAGATGGACAGACCACCATCAGGTCCTGGTTTACAAAAATCTGCAGAGACAAACGGGTATCTGCTGCCTCTTGGGATGTAAAACTTCTGGTTTCCTGCTGAGCCACACAAGGAAGTCTGCCCGCCTCGTGATCTCCTCTCTAATTCCACATATTAATGTTTCCCAAAGAGGAAATCAGAGCAGACCTCTGAGGGTTGACTTTCAGGGCCATGTTCGTCTGAGCTGCTGCCCTGATCAAACCACTTAACATAACTACAAGGAGATGCTCCAACTGCAATCTAATAGACAGGTAAAGAGATTAGATTTATGCTCAGGAGGAAACATCAGGAGGTCAGGATCCTCTGAAAACCCATTGGAGCAGTCTCCTGCTATAACTTTACACTCTGCTATCAAGATCCTGGAATACCAGTCAAAGCATAATGAATGGTGAGACAGAAAATCCTTTGCAGATGAAAAAAAATATGTTTGTGTGGATAACACTGAAAGGTAACATTTACTCCTTTAAATATGTCTTATGAAACATATCTAAACCAGACTAGACCAGCTGATCCAGACTTATGAAGCTAATCCGATCCAGACTTATAAAACTGATCTGAGCCAGACCACCACCAGCTCAGGTACATTACCTTCATCAGTCCCATCCATGATGGACACACTGTCATCGGTGGACAGAAAAGGGGACTCCAGGAAGAGCACCCTCACCTGAACAAAAAGAAAACAGTTTCAGTCACCTGTGGAATAATTTAACTATTAAATCCCAACGGGCAGTTTAGAATAATCAATCAACTTAGTATGCATGTTTTTGGACTGTGGGAGGTAGCCGATGTACACTGAGGGAACCCACACAAGCACGGGGAGAACATGCAAACTCCACACAGAAAGACGTAATCCCAGCAGCACACAGGTGAAGGGAGGCTGCTGCTCAGTAGTAAGGCGTGAGGTGTGTCGGATGTGCCTCTCACTCTGTTCAGCAGCTGGTCAGCCTTCTCTCCTGGGAGCAGACGCAGGCCTGCTGTGGCCTTCAGGACCACGGGGGTGCTGCCCCACATGAATGAGGGGATGCTGGACTTGGCCACCTCCAGGAGCTCCATGAGACCTGCAGCACACTGGAGACAGGAGATCAGAGTTGGAGCTTGACTTTTACTGTGGAGGGTTTGGAGACGGTACATCAGCGTCAGAGCTGGACTTTAGATCTGGGAAACGTTGTTAGTCTGAAGGAGGAGCTGACAAAGACCTGATAAAAGCAGTTTGAGGAAAATCTGTGCACTGTTAGTTTTAATTTTGTCCATTTTGAAACTGTGCATAAAAATTACTTTTCTTTTGTTTTTCCAGCACCAAAACTTAAACAGAACTACGACTTCTGCCCTGTACCCTTTCAGGACCCTTCCAATTTGACCAGATGAACCACGAGCTGAAACGTCTGAGCAACTGGTATCTGAGCATGGCGTGGTCGGTTACCGGTTCGGTTCGGTTCTGGCACAAATCGCTCGGGGAGGTCGTTCCAGCGGACCTCCACTAGTCCTTGTTGCAGCACTGGAAGCATTCAGTAGTAACTTCTGAAATGAGGATGTCTGACACTAAGGAGCACCGTTATAAATAAATCGCAGCTCAGCAGTCTCAGATCTAACACAACCAACGCCATGAAAGTAAGACAAACTAGACTGAAGCTGTTCACCTGATTTTCATAAGATTTAGGACAATCCACTTAATAAGATTTGTTGTTGTTGTCAAAACCATACTTACTCAGAATTTATATTTTTCAAATCAAGCAATGTTTAGATTAAATTTGTAAGTGAGGCTCAAAGTTGCTTTCTGGCCTATACCTGGTAATGTCATGATCCAAGCTCGTGTTGATGTGTTGTTGATGGGTATGACACCCTCGGGGAGAGCACCGATCTTCATGATGTTTGATTCACAGAAGGGCATTAAAACTCACACATATCTAGGAAGCGATTCAGAAAAGAATCTCAGATTTGGTAAACTTCTACAAGGGTTCAAGGGGACCCAGGTTCAAGCCCAGGGCTGGCCACAATGGTAAATCACTGGGGGCCCCTGAGCAAGGCCCTTAACTCCTAATTGCTCCCCGGGCGCTGATGCTGGCAGCCCACTGCTCACTAGTGAAACTAGTTGATGGGTTAAAAGTGTTAAAAGCAGAGGTCCAATTTCGGTGTGCATCGTACATACGTGGTGTGCACGATGTCCATACTGACAAGAATGGCAATGAAAAAAAAAAAAAAAAAAGAAACTTCGCTTGTAGCTAAATTTGTGTTGTTTTTATGTCTTTGCAGCTGTTCTGGGTTATTTTGCACAGTCTTGCGTCATGTCACACATGTAGGGCGGGGGGGGACCTCCACAGACACCTCTGTGATTCGTCTGTAGTCCTACCTTCTGTGGATCATCAGCGTATGCTGACAGGCCTGGTTTGATGGCTCTGAAGGTTTCGTGGGCCAGTGTGGGAGTTTCTGCAGACACACACACACACACACACACACACACACACACACACACACACACACACACACACACACACACTATTACACAGCGAACCTCATCCTCAACAACACAACGAAGACCTCAGCGCAGCAGTAATTCCAGCGCTGCGGCACGTTTGCTCAGCGTGCCCTGCGACCGGCTGACCCTGGCTCTGTGCCTACATCTGAGCTGTCATTAAGCTCTTAATAACAATCCCAGTCTGCATAACTAACAGGTGCTGCCATTGGTCCGCTAGCTCTGATGCTAACAAAGGAGCCAAAACAGCACTCAGCCTGCCGAAGTCAGCTTAGCGGTCAAATGCGATAACGAAGGCATTTGGCCGAGCTCGGCAGGAAACTTTCTCTAAGCCTAATAAACCAAAAAGCTCTAAAAACACTAATGAGTTTGTGTCCGTTTTAACTGGCAGCGGCCCCACAGCTGCAGGACTTAAAGGCTGAAAGCTCCTCTTGTCTGCAGCCAGTCACAGCTGGTAATTAATGTTCCAGGCCAACATGTGTGGGTTTTAAATACACTAAAAGCACACTGAGGATCCATACAAGTCCATGCAGCATGGACCACTGAGGTTTAACCTCCAAATATCCCATTTCATATCCAGAATCATCTGATCTGAAACAGCAGCTGCTAATGAAAACGCCCAACAATCATCTTCTGTGGCTAAAAACAGAATAAAAATCGTCTGATCATAGTGCGTCTCAGTTTTAGACAAATAATTAAATGAGTTTAATTGAAATAATTTCCCTTTGAGGATTAACAAACTATTTTTGAATTTAACTAAAATTAATATAACCTCAGATAAACAACTTTTTTCACTACACTATTGTTTATTTAGCAAGAAAAAGGCCAAAATAAAAAATTATGTGTGCAATCCTAATCATCCAAGACGGTTAAACATCACCAATGTCGACGTGTCAAAGTATTTTAACACAGCTCTTTTTGACTGACAGTAGCATTGATGTCTATTAAGTGTCAGCGTGGAAATTTCTTACTTTTCAAGCCACATAGTTTCTTTCATTTATTATTTTGTTATTGTTAACTACATTTTATTTTTCATGTCAAAAATTGTCTGTTGATAATTGTTTTTTGTTCATTGTGTTTAATTTTGTTCCAGCCCACTCTTCTGTCTTAGTATTACTGTGTATTTAATTTTGGGCTTATGTTACATTATTTTTTGGTCATTATACAGTTGTGTATTGATTCCTTATTCCTCATCTTTCTGCATTTACTATGGTAATTTTATCATCATTTTATATCACAAATGAAGGCAATAAGTTGTTCAGTTGACCACATGTTTGGAACAAAAGGAACATGTGAGAGACCAAGTCAAAGTAAATAAGGTTAGGGCTTGTAGTTTCTTCTCTTTCAGGAAATGCTGGTGCCAGATTGGATCAAGTAGATGTGACGTGGCGGGACCGGATTGGACGAAGGGACGCGCCTTCAGGCAACCACAGGAGCAGCAAAGTTTTAACCAGGCCCTTTGCACCAATAACAGCACATTTATCTTTAGTATATATACACGTGTTCTCTTAGCCAGGTTCGGCCTCTCCCACCTGAGGACTGCTCGGTGGGGATCCGTGAGCTCATGTATATTCAGTAGAATAAACGCTTCTGTTGAGTTTTGATCAGATCAAGTTCCCTTTGTCCTTTACTATCACTTTAGCTTCTTAGCATTTAGTACTTTTGGTGAATTTGACATACGAGCTACGAATAAAAACTTAACACATTAAAATCATTCTTATTTTAAAGATGAACAGAATTAATGTAAAGTGACATTAGTTAGCATCCCAGGTTAGCACAAGTTAAGCTAAGCTGGGCTAGTAGAAAACTCATGCGTGACTCCACCCACTCATATGACTCCACCCACCCTCCGTGGTGGGTGGAGTCCGCTCCTGCCAACATGGCACCTTGCAGTGAGGCAAAGAGATGCTTCAAAAACACTTGTCAGAAACCTGAGTGACATCACAGGGGGCATGTCCAGTTTTTCTTACATAGGCTATGGCTTCACTTCAGCTACTCTGCATTTTTTGTGAACTTGACATCTAATCTGACGCCAGTTAGCAGCCAGGTTACCACAATCTAAACTAAACTAAAATAACTAGCCTGGGGTAACCGATGCGAGGTCCGCATGTAGTGCTGTGGTTGGACGGAGTCATCTCCTGCCCTGATAGGCCTAAGAAATGTTCTTCAAAAGCACTCTACAGAAAACGTATGGATGACAGCACGAAGGGTGTGTCCAGTTATTTCTACTGTCATGAACAAAGGGTCAGTATGATCTACATCAGAGTCAAGGTGGTCTCTTAACCCTGAAGGGGGCACAATTCAGGAATGTATGGTCTGTAAATAATAAAGAGTTCCGGTCTTTGGACATCTTATTTTGTCCAACCACCAAAAGTTCAGTAACATGTCAAAGAAAAAGTGTTTGAACCCAAAAGAATTACATTTACTTAATGACTGAAGGTGGTGACATGGTGTACCTTTGTTCTCCATTTGGAACTTGAAGATGTGGATTCTGGTGCCGGTGCTCCCAGCGTCAAACATGATCCCGTACTGGAAGCGGCGTCCATCAACAGAGGCAGGCCCATTGTCCTCGGCGGACCCAGGCCGGAGGTGCGAAGGTAGTCTGTAGGGGGCAGGCTTGGAGGCGGAGAAGTGATGCTTCACAAACATGAGGTAGGCAAGCAGGCAGCCGATGAAGAGGAAGACTCCAGCCAGCTTTGGTCTCTTCATCACGTCTCATTATGTGTGGAGCTGTCAACCACAGTCCATACAAAAATACTGACGTTTAACAGCACACTGCCGTTTGACATTAATGACATGTTTGTAAGGAAGATGTACTAAGCTAAGACTGACAAATAATTAAATGAGGTTTGATATTCATTATTTCAGCTGCTGATTTCAAAGAAGCCGCTTTGTTTAAGCAGCATCTTCACATCGTTATTCAGTTGAATTATGACTAAATTCAGAAATTAAGTCATGTTAAATTAGCAGATCTGGGAATGGAGTTAGGTGTGAAATCAATACTTTTGTAATCCATCTCCTTCATATTAAACTTAGGTGATGTTGTATACAGAATTCTATGTGTATTTAAAATACGACTTGAAGAAAACACAGCATTAAAGTCACTGCAAAAACAGCATGTTTTTGAACAAAGTTTGGTTTGGAGTTACGTCAACGGTTATCCTGCTAACTGCCAGACTACCGAGACATAAATGATAAAGAAGACGTTGATATAATTATATTGGATGTGTCTGGAGAAAAATATTTCTATAAACGTCTTTATTCACAGCAGTTTTCATTCTTAGTTACCTGAACGGCGCCGGTTTGACTGGTTTCTCTGGTTGAACTGGTTAGCAGCAGCAGGCTGGAGTGAAGTCAGCAAACTACACGGAAACGAACGTTTGACGATAAACGTAAGAAACGAGTGCACATATTCACATACCGAGAAAAACGGTGCCCGCTCTGCTCACTGACTCAAAACTCAACTTTTCTTCTCATTCTCCTCAAATGTCAACAGCGCGGATCCACGTCCGTGATTACGTCAGCACGTCCGTGTGCCGTAGCGAATAGATAGACTGAGGGGACGGAGCGTTCGGTCACGTGGACCCCTTGGTTTCCAACGACAGAGGCAGGCCGAGGGGTACACGCCCACTGCATGTCAATCACAGTTTGTATCGCTCCCAGTTTGTGTCGCTCCCAGCTCCCTCAGCCCCGCAGAAATATCTGCGGAACTGATAAACAGCGGGATAAACCGTTTCATATGTCGACACGAAGGCTAAATCAAAAATGACCGTCTCGTTTAGCCGGAGCTCGGTTCGTACAAACGGATGGTTGCTCGTGAAGGGCGGTAGCATCACGATTACAAATAAGGAAGTGATAACGGCTAACGATTGGCTGAGCTTACTGCCAATCAATCGTTTTAGCTATATGTAATGCTTAACATAATCTCTGATGGAGTTATACAAAAAATGATTTTTTTTAAACCACTCCCCTCAGAGTTGTCATGGATGTGAAATCAAACGATTGAGACCAAAATGGTGTTTTGAACTAGGCTGTAGATATATTTATTTTTGCTCTAATGTTGGACATTTTAACATGGGAGTCAATTGAGATTGACTCGCTTTTGGAGCCAGCCTCTATCACTCAGTTGTGGAATGGCAACAAAATATAGTTCTGCCTAAGCTTAAATGCGAAAGTTCAAATCTTGATCAAAATAATTCCATCTTGCTCAAAATAACTCCAAGGTTTTGTATAGTTGTACTGGAGGCCAACACAACACCGTCTAATTCCTTTCTAAGGTGGTTCGAGATAATACTTCCCAATGGCTGCATGTATAAACTGAACAAGATTGGCCCTAGCACTGAACACTGCGGTACAGCATAATAGAGCCTCGTTTGTACTGAAGAAAGCTCATGAACATGAACAAACTGGAATTTATCAGATAGATATTATTAAAACCAACCTAGAGCTGTCCCTTTAATTCCTTTCAACATATTCTAGACTGTGCAGTAAATCGCCTTGATCTATAGTATCAAAAGCAGCGCTGAGGTCCAGCAGAACCAGTATGAACACTTATCGGAGGCCATGAGAATGTATGGTTTCAGCCTGGCTACAGTGCTGAACAGAAAACTGGTTATTTTTATTGTCTTCTATCAACAATGAATAAGCTGTTCTAACTTTGCAAAGGGGTTTCTTATATACTCTTATAAACTACTATATCTTTCCATGCACGATTCCTTTCCATTGTATGCACTTTTTGTTTCAGCATACAAATATAAGAATATTACCAGGAAGTGACGCTCCTGTGGTTAGGGACCCTGTTTCTCAAAGGAGCAACTGCATCTAAAGCTGAGTGCAGAATTCTGCAGTGCTACCAACAAAGAAATCAACATCTGCAGAGGTAGAACCAAGGTCACAGCCCTCAACTGCTTTACTATGTTTCACTGTAGGTAGATGAAAAGCAATGGCCTCCCTAAATTTAGTAATAGCTTTATCGGATAGACATCTGCTAAAGTATTCCTCCTATGTTGTGCTTTTACGTCAACAGTGTTAAATTCAAACGTTATTAAATAGTGGTTGGATAGTTTACATGCAACACTAACAGAATATCAAGTTCTACACCGTAGACAAGGACAAGATCGAGAGTATGATTAAGGCAATGCATAGATTCGTTAACTTTTTGTAAAATCCCCATCGATTCTAGAAGAGAATCCAAAGCCAACTTAAGACTATCGTTGTCAAAATCCATGTGAATGTTAAAGTCGCCCACTATGATGACTTTGTCTGTACTGATCAATAAACCAGATCAGAAATCTGAGAACTCAGACAGAAACTCTAGATAAGCACCAGCAGGAGGCCGGTAAACTACCACCAACAAAACTGGCTTCTCTGGTTTCCAGCTTAGAATTTTACACTAAGCGTGAGGCTTTTAAAGGTATTATAATCTCATTCAGATTTAGATTTTAATTGAAGACTGGAGTTGTAGATCACCACTACCCCTCCACCTTTGCCCCTTTTTCTGGGAACATAATAATTAAAGTAACAGGTTGCGTTGATTCATTTCAACTCTTCCTCTTGTAGCCACGTTTCTGATAAACGGAAAATATCACTCTGGGTCTCAGTAAGTAGATCATTTACTAATACAGACTTGGAGCTCAAAGATCATATATTTAGTAACTTTTCAGTCTTTAATTGGTACTAAACACGTATTGGTTTTATTTTTACAAGGTTATTTTGATTAACGCCTCTATCAAGTTGCGCTTGGTGAACATTTTGAGGACGGGGAATCAACACCAATTCTATTTTGCTTGGCAACTCGTTGGAATCGCCAATTACATAATTATTCCTATATTTTTATTGGCAGGCGGTTCCTGGAAAAGCAGCACAGAAGCATGTGAGACTGCAGCTCTGTAGCTTTTTGGATTTCCTGGGGTTGGGCAGCATCAGTTTCCATCACATTGCAACTACCAGACCTGGAGAAAACAGTTTCAAAATCACTCTTCAGATCCTCTGTGTGACATCACGAAGGGCGTGTCCAGTTTTTTAAATAGTCCATGTCTCTACCCACCCACTCTACCATGCTTTATCAACTGAACCTTAGATTAGCTCAAAGCTTTAATGTTGATTTCAAAAAAGGCACACACCACAGAGGAGGAGAGCAGGGTGAATTTGAATAACTGACTCCGCCCTCTGAAACCAGCTGCTATGACCAGAGCAGTAAAAACAAGGTAAAGGAGAACTCTATCATATGTTGACCACATATGTGACGAACATTTCATTACTACCTCAGAAATCTGTGTCAACTTTTGAGAAAAATGTCATGTGTGTCCTTTCAAATCTTTTATCCTGAAACAGAAAATGCCGTGCAGCAGTTTCTCACCTCCGCCTCCTCCGAGCTTTCATCACCACTCTGCTGCATGCATGTCATTTCATCTTTAAGCCTCTAATAGCCGTTTATCAGTTAATGGCCACAGTGACCTTAATGGTTTTGTAATCTTTCTGCTGCTTTTTTATTTTCATCACATTGATGGTCAGCAGAACAAAAGCAGCGTTGTGTGGATCCTAATCGTCCCGCAGATTTACATATAAATGACATTTAGACTCAATCATGTCACTGTGGGACACTAATCCAACTAAGTTGTTAATCATCATAACAGAGCATGAATGAAGCAACACATCCTGCAGGGTTCTGGTGGTTGTCCTGCACCTCCAGGACGAGAGGAAGATTGTAATCTGAGTCAAGACTTTAACCCATTCAGCACCAGGAAGCACAGCTGCAGATTCACTCAAAAAAAAACATCTAAATACACTCAGGAGATGTTCAGTTCAAAAGTCGTTTAATATTGTTAAAAAAAAAACAAACTTCCAAATTCCTCACAGTAACACTAGATATAACATTAATGTCATTCAGAGTAGCTATATCTTTTAGTTACTCTTCTACCTCTATCCTGCCTTTTAGCTACCACAGTTTAAGTAAAGGAGTTCCTCATGGATCTGTTCTCAGACCAACTCTATTCTTTTTACATTAATAGCTTTGATCCACAAGTCCCTGTATGACATATTAATTTCATTTTTTTTTTTTATTGCTAACCATTGTTTGAGGTGTAACAGGACCTGTTGGCATAGGTAGCAGTCCACCAGCTGAGGTCCAGCAGGAACAACATAGACAGTGGTCCACTATCAGAGGACTACAAGGACCAGTATAGACATGTTTACATCTTATAAATGTGGAGCGCCTTGCTGCTGCTGATCTGGGTCATGTGATACCATCAGGAGGATTATTAGGGAATCATTTGAAGGATTTCTGCGGATATAATTCAGCATGTTAGGATAATAATTGATAGAAGATTTCACTTTCATCTTGTAAGATGCAGCTTCAGGGTGGATTAGACATCTGGACTGAGCTGCCTTATTTTTGAGCCTTATTAGGCTTCATCTTCTTTATGTCTCATCATCTCTGCAGCTCTGATCATCAGCTGGACTCTACAGCTGCTGCAGACCGACAAGGACCACAGACCAATCACACCTGGCGGGAGACACTGAAAATGTGTGTCAGTCAAGCACCAACCTTCCTATTCCTGGGTTGAATCTTATCAGGAAGTAATAAAGCTGCAGTTCCTCTACTGGCCACCAGTGTCTGGATCCAACTCTCAGTCAATAGGTGTGTTTCCAATAAAGTTCAAGGTAAACCCCCAGAGAGGAACCTGTGACAAGACTGACCGTTTCCTCAGCACCTTCAGCCCGCATGTCTCCATCACACTGTAGCACCAAACAAGAACCTTCAACTAAACAAACAGCACAGTTGACCACCAGGTGGTGGTAATGAGCATTATTTTGCTGTTTGCAAACGGCCAGCAGTATTAGAGGAGAAAAAGAAGAATGCACAAAAAAAAGGAGAAAAACAAATGCATAAACAATGGATGCTATTGGTCAATGCCCGGTTAATGACTGGCATTGGTGCTGTTGACCTACAGGGTGATGATGGAAGTTGGGCTACCGTTGAAGGAGAGGAGGAAGATGAATCCATAGACAGAGAAAGAAAAGGAAAAACGAGACGAGAAAGAGCAAAGACTTTGAATGTTGGGACAATGACGGGAAAAACTAGAGAGTTGATTGACATGATGCAGAGAAGGAAGGTGGATGTTTTGTGTGCTCAGGAGACCAGAAGGAAAGGCAGCAAGACTAGAAGCTTCAGCGCAGGATTCAAGATGTTTTATCATCGTGTGGATGGAAGGAGAAATCAAGTAGAAGTTATCTTGAAGAGAGATGAAAAAGTGGTAATTGGAGCAGATTTCAATGGATATGTTGGAGAACACAACAGAGGTGATGAGGAAGTGATGGATGGGTTTGGTATCCTGGAACACAGAAGGGCAGATGATAGTAGACTTTGCAAAAAGGAGATTTGACTGGAGTGAATACTTTCTTCCAGAAGAAGCAGGAACATAGAGACTTATAAGAGTGGAAGTAGAAGACTTTTAGGTGGACTACACTTGGAGTAGATGACATAACCTGAAGGAGATCAGTGACTGTAAAGTAGTGGTTGGTGAGAGTTTAACCAGACAGCAGAGGATGGTGGTGTGGTGGATGAACCTGGTGGTAAAGAAGATGAAGAGGACACAGACAGAGCAGAGGATTAAGCAGACGAGTTGAGACAGGAGAGGGACATGCAGCGTAAGGTGAAGGTAGAGGTGGAAAAGGCCAAACAAAGGGTGTATGATGAGGTGTTGGACAACAAGGAAGGGGAGACTGATTTATATCGGTTGGAAAAGCAGAGAGATGGAGATGAAAAGACCTGCAGCAGACTAGGATGATGAAGGATAGAGATGGAAATGTGTTGACAGGAGCCAGAAGTGTGATGGGAAGATGGAAAGAGATTGGGCAACTATAGAAGAATAAAGTTGATGAACCAAACTATAAAATTATTGGGAAGACTCTTAGAAGCAAATCTAAGAACAGAAGTGAACATCAGTATGTTTCATAGCAAAAGACAAGGACAACAGACGTAATATTTGCTTTAAGGATGTTCATTGAGAAGTACAGAGAAGATCAGAGGGAGCTGCATCATGTCTTTGTAGAAGAATCATGACAAGGTGTCTAGGGAGGAGCTGTGATAGTGTATGAGGAGGTCTGGAGTAGCAGAGAAATATGTTAGAGTGGGGTGGGGGGCATGTTTGGGAGCTGGAAGAGAGAAGTGAGGTGAGATGTAGGTGTGACTGAGGGGTTCCAGGTGGAGGTGGGACTGCATCAAGGATCGACTATGAGCCTCTTAATGGTTGCTGTGGTGATGGACAGACTGACAGATGAGGTGGAGGTATTCCCTGGAATGTGTGAATGAGAGGAACCCAAGAGGAATGGTGAGATTACAGGGAGCAGAGATAAAGGTGAAGGATTTGAGTACTTTGGGTCAACAGTCCAGAGCAAAGGAGAGTGTGGAAAAGTGGTGAAGAAGTGCATGCAAGCAGGTTGGAACGGGTGGAGTAAAGTCAGATGTGATGTGTGATTAAAGAATATCAGCATGAACGACAGGACAGGTCTCATGGTGGTGAGAGGGAGGTGTGAAGGAAGACCGAAGTGGAGATTTATGGATGTATTGAAGGAGGACACGAGGTTGGTTGGTTGGTGTGAGAGAAGAGGATGCAGAGGACAGGGTCAGATGCTATATAAATGACATTGAATTGAATTGAACTTTAACTTCTGGGAACATTGACAACTGTCTTTAATGTTTTCTTCTTGTGAATAATATTTCTCTCTGTAGAAGGTTGAACTCCAAAATAGTTTGACAATGCTTTTATAACAATTCCTGGAAACAGTTGGTTCTTGCATATTATTGTTGATGTCTTTTACATTTGGCGTTAAGGCACAGCTGAATGCTGCAGACCAGCATCTGCTTTTACAGCTTTTATAGAGGTCTGCCCCCTCTGTGAGCGTCTGCAATGGTTAAATCTTTTAGAAGAGTAAGGGGTACTTAGGATTGCCCACATGATTTTTCTTCTTTTTTGCTTCAGTTTGTTTATTTTTATTCTAAAACAGAGAGGAAATAAAAGCAAGAAAAGAAAAAAATCTGAAATTGTAAGGGTGAGGGTGGAGTAGTTGTGAATAAACGCTGTACAGCAGCAAGGATTTCCTCACAACCACAGAAGAAGAATTCTCCCATTTTGTGTAAATTGGGGTCATGATGATATTTTATAAAACCATCAGAGCCTTTAAAAACCAATAAAGGAGAGTGAAGGCAGCGTCTCTGGCCATCCAATCCGCCGGCTGCTGGCAGGCTATTTTTAGAAGAAAAAAAAGAAATGATGATTATTGTTATTGGATTATTTACATTGCCCTCAACATGATTGAGCTGCAGAAATGAAATTAAAATGTGTGTTGAATGGGATTTTCCAGGAAAGTCCTGTAAAAACCACGACGGTAATAAGGAATGACTAATTCTCCCAAAGTCGATTAAACACTATCTCATCCCACAGGAACGCAGAGCGCAGCTGCATGACCAGGAAGACGTGGATTAGACAGCGTGGCCACGTTAAGAGGAAGATTAAAGTGTTTTCATCGATTCTTTTATTATTATTCAGCGTGTTTTTGTTCTGACGGCTTAACGCTGCTGCTTCATAAAACGAGCCACAAGTGATCAAAAGAACCTGAAGGACACAATGGATTACCAGGCACTGGGCCCCGAGGGCCCAAATCACTGCACAGCACCCACAGGAGGGGCCGACACGACAGAGACCCACAGGAGGGCCCGACACGACAGAGAACCCCGACAGAGACCCACAGGACGGGCCAACATGACAGAGAACCCACAGGAGGGGCCAACACGATAGAGAACCTCGACAGAGGACCCACAGAACGGGCCGACATGACAGAGAACCCACAGGAAGGGCCAACACGATAGAGAACCTCGACAGAGGACCCACAGAACGGGCCGACATGACAGAGAACCCACAGGAGGGGCCAACAAGACAGAGAACCCCGACAGAGGACCCACAGGATGGGGCGACATGACAGAGAACCTTGACAGAGGACCCACAGGATGGGCTGACATGACAGAGAGCTCCAACAGAGAACCCACAAAATGGGGGCGACACGACAGAGAACCTCGACAGAGGACCCACAGGAGTGGCCGACACAACAGAGAACCCCGACAGAGGACCCACAGGACGGGCCGACAAGACAGAGAACCCCCACAGAGGCTGAGGTTTTTTGTACCAGTATGTTTATTCCTGCTGTAAAGTTGGGCACTTTAACATGGGGGTCAATGGGGATGAACTTACTGTTGTACCCAGACCCTATTGGCCAGTAAAGGAACTGCATCCAATATTAGTTTCACATCAGAGTCAACCCGGAAGTTCGATGGTTGGTGCCTGGCACAGACTTCAGGCTGCAAAGTATCCAAGGATGCATTTGGCATGATGAGGTAGCAGTAATCCTGGAAGAGAACAGAATGACAAAATGAAGTTATAATGTCATTGTTGTATAACTGAATGTAGTTTTAAGATGTTTTATGGGACAACATGGTTCTTTTAACTTATAACTTGTGGTTAAGTCGTCACGATATAATTGAACTGTGGGTTGAACTGAGTCGTACTATCAAGTACAAATACTACACGCAAAAAAAACCCACCAACAATGGTCAGTAAAAAACCTTGAAACTAACATTCATTTTCTTTACCTGCTTAATCCTGTCCAGGGTCCCAGGGGTCTGCTGGAGTCTGCCGGAGTCTATCCCAGCTCATCACAGGTAAGCTGCAGGAGCTCACCTGGACAGGTCTTCAGTCTATTGCAGGGTTGCATATGTGGACAAACAACCACACACACACACCTACGGGCAATTTGGAATCATCAATCAACCTAACACACATGTTTTTGGGAGGAAGCTGGAGTTCTCTGGAAGAACATTCTAGATCAGCATGTTAAAGACTAGAAGACCATCTCCAAGCAGGTGGATGTTCCTGTGACTACAGCTACTAGACATTTTGTTCTGATGTTTAGGGTCCACAGGACTGTAGACAACCTCCCTGGACTCGGACACATGAGGACAACTGAAGACAAAGTAAAGAGACGGCTAATACGAATAAAAACGAGACTGTCTGTATCAGAGGAAAACAGGTAGCACGGCTGTCTGGGTTTTCAAATGACATCCTACTGAGCATGTGCGGGACAAAAACATTCTGTGCAGCTCTCATCTGGAAGTGCTGGATGGGCCAATCCCATTTCCATGCAGCTCCTCAGCTCGTCTGTAGATGAGGTCCGAGGGGATGAGCGGCCAAAACCACTTAGTTTCATTATATAATGTTGGAGCACAGCAAATATAATAATATTAATGGGATAATTTAATTTTCTTTATTTGATGCGCCCCGACTCTGACGGCTAATCTGAAGGCATTGTTTAAAATCGATTGAAAAATGAAAGAAGTCCCAACAGCTAATCCTCAGCTGAGGTCATCAGACTGAACATTTACGGATGGTTCTCATTTGATCCAAACAGGAAAAAGAAGCTGTTGCTGGAGGAAACCATCCAAGAAGGCACAAATGACAGATTTCTGCCTATGGCTCCAAGTTCAGAGCCAGAATCAGCTGAATGGACCAGGTTTGAGGAGTTTGACTTCAATCAACCTGCTGTCAGAGGAAAAACTTCACACATAAATAACTGGCTTAACCTTTGCAAGGTGCTAAGGGGTAGGAAAGTCCTCTGAGGAGCCCTTCGAGGAGCCTTCTGAGGAACCCTCTGAGGAGCCCTTTGAGGGGCCCTCTGAGGAGCCCGTTGAGGAGCCCTTTGAGGGGCCCTCTGAGGAGCCCGTTGAGGAGCCCTCTGAGGAGCCCTTTGAGGACCTCCTCAGCTCCTTCCAAGTGTTAAAAAAAAAACAAAGAACAACTTCATGAAGACCAGCATGAACTGAAAAGTAAACAGTACAAGAGAATTACAAGAGCACTCACAATAGTACTATGATATCACTATGGGAGAACAACGAGAAAACGAGAGCACTAAAAGAGTACCACCAGAGAACTACAAGAGTAATACAAGAGAACAAGGAGAGCACTATGAGAGAACTACAAGAGTACTATGTGAGAACGACAAGGGTACTACAAGGGTACTACAAGAGTACTATGAGAAACCAAGGACTACAAGAGTACTATATGAGTACTACTAGAAAACTATGATAGCACTACAAGAGAACTACATGATAACGATGAGAGCACTATGAGAGTACTAGTAGAGAACAACAAGAGTACTATGAGAATACTAGTAGAGAACAACAACAGTGCTATGAGAATACTAGTAGAGTACAACAAGAGTGCTCTGAGAATACTAATAGGGCACAACAAGAGTACTATGAGAGTACTAGTAGAGAATGATGAGAGTACTATGAGAGAACTAGGAGAGTATTATGAGAGACATTACGAGAGACAAATTTACTAATTTTTTATCTTAAAACTATGATTTAATTTATCATTTCAAAAACTTTTCTCAAACATTATTTCTTAAAAATAGTTCTTTTCCTGATAAAAATTTTAGATTTTTCTTTGTTAAATTATCATTTTATCATCAACTTGAAACTTTTCATATGAATTTTGAGAACTATGACAGCATCACAAGTTCAGTACTTTTTTTTTTGCTATTGTGGTTTGTTCACCTTTTAGCTCAATATGTTTCATATTTTCCCATGATTGTGTTTTGTTGTTTTTTTGGTTTTTGTTTTTAACTTTTCTAATTTATTTTGGACTTTTCAACTTTTCCATGTCCATGTTTATTATTAGTAATAATCATAAATATAACCATGTCTATTTTTTTGTAAAAATTAAATACATTTTACAGAAAATTATGAATTATTGAAATAAAGGTTTGACTTTTTTTCTCATATTTATAAGTTTCAGTCTCAATCATAACTTTTCCCATAATGTCTAATGTCTGTACCTAAATAATTTGATAAAAATTTTGTAAAATCCTGTTATTTTATGTAGTTTTTTTTTTTTTCCTTTAAAGTACAATTTTCTTGCAAACTTAAAACTTCCTTGTTGCAGAATTTTGGACTTTTTGTTACAACAACTTTTGTCATAGATTTTAAACTTATTATTGTAATAAAATACCTCACTCTTTTTCTTACCATGTTTATACTTTTTTATAATATTACAATTGTAACATTTTTTTATTTTAAATTAGATATAATTGCAACTTCTTATAGCGTTTTTCTTTCTCATAAATAGTGACCGTTTTGTAAAACAATTACTTTTTTGAATAAATATTTTACTTTTTGTAATAATTATGACTTTTTTAATAAATGTAGTGCTTTTTCTATATTTTTATTTATCATGCAATCAGAAAGTCATGGCTTTAGCCAACTTTAGTAGTTCCCCATGTTGTTTTATACTGATATAAAAAGTTTAAACTTTATTGTAAAATTCTGACTTTATTAAGATATTATAACTTTTTGTCATCATTACGACTTTGCTTATAAGTTTACACTACTTGCCTTGATAAGCAGGATGTCAGCGGATTGAAAAGATTGAAAATGAGATGTGATGTTTACAATGTTCATTAGTGGGTTATTTGATCTGATTGTTCTGCTCATAATATAGTTATAAGCTTGAACCCCCCCTCTGTATAAAAACATGTAAATACAAATACAACATTGAATTACAAATGTTATATTCATCACTGTAATTAGACTGTGAGTTTGTTTCTCTTTTTATTTCAGTTTTGTTTAGTGAGCCTGCGTTACTGTCTACCGAAGGGAAGTCGACACAATTTGTGTGTGTTTTTGCTTTGGTTGTCAGTTTCCCGTGAATTTTTTCTGCGCTATTTGTATTATGTATTGTGTTGCCTTTTATGCCTTTTTTAAAAAATTTTTTTTTACTCTCTTAAAAGGGAGTTTTTAACCTGCCGATAATTATGTAATAAGTGATCGGTGGTCATGTTCTGGTCTCTGGAAAGTGCCTAGAGAACCTGTATTGTAATAAACGGTATATAAATATAACTGAATTGAATTGAATTGAATTGAATTGAATTGAATTGAATGTGGATACCCCTTGAATGCCATGATAATGAAAAAACTATTTTTGTTTATATTAATTCTTTTATACAAAGTAACATAGAGAGCTTCTGCCAAAAGATACTTATATATATGTTATATTACAACATAATCAGAATCAGGTATTCCAATCACTTCCACGGCCGAAGGTGTATAAAATCAAACAGCTAGTCATGCAGATTGTTTTTACAACTATTTGTGAATAAATGGGTCACTCTCAGGAGCTCAGTGAATTCCAGCGTGGAACTATGATGGGACGTCACCTGTGCAACAAATTTAGTCGTGAAATGTCCTTGCTCCTAAATATTCCAGTCAACTGTCAACTGTATTATAAGGACGTGGAAGTGTTTGGGAATGACGGGAACTCAGCCACGAATGGTAGGCCACGTAAACTGACGGAGTGGGGTCACTGGATGCTGAGGCGCATAGTGTGAAGAGGTGGCCAACTTTCTGCAGAGTTGATACAGACCTCCAAACTTCATGTGGTCTTCAAGATTAGCTCAAGGACAGTGTGCAGAGAGCTTCATGGAATGGGTTTCCATGGCCGAGCAGCTGCATCCAAGACATAAATCACCAAGTGCAATGCAAAGCGATTGAATTAAAAGGCACCATAATAAGAAGCATAAATCCAGTGATCATCTCATTGCAGATGTTGTGGACCCTGCTTACATTACGTAGTTGCAGAACTTTTTCATTTCATTTGCTCTAAGAATCTTTGATGAGGAGACAAATGCTGGCAGGAGTTTCATGTTCAGTTTGGGAAATAAATATCCAATCCTCTGTTAGAACCTGTTTAAAGGATCTGCAGTGACTTTCGTGCACTTTTAAAAATGCTCTTTAAGTCAGTTTCCCTGAAAAGAACCAGTCAACATGAATCCTCTGGGTTTAATAACCAGAAACGGTTTGATAACAGATTGACTGCCAGCTCGTTAGATTACATATTGTCTGTTTTACGGCCGGCTGAACTCTAATTTCAGCGCTGTGAAATGTTAAACCCTGAAGGCAATCTGCTGCTCACATATTGGAGCACTGCAAAGCTGATCAAACACAAACAGAATCAAATCAAAGCTAAACTTCACATCATTTTCTGTCATTTAGAGGTCAGAGGTCAGAGGATTATTCCACCTTTAGTGCAGGATGAGACTCGACTCTGTGTGGTTTCGTGGCTTCATTCAGAGAGAGATCAGCGTAAAACACTCATCACGTAACACAAAAAGATTCAAGTTGGTTTGCAGATGAAACTAAAACACAGATGAAGTCTTAAATTAAAATACCAGAAGAATGAAGGGTGAAAAAAGACATGATTTTCTATTTATCAGGTAAAAATACAGTGTGGATGTTCTCAGGAATCACATCTGGGCCTCTTTTCTTTTTTCTTTTCTTCCAGTTTTAGAGCTCATATCTGTTTAGATTTATGTAGTTTGAACCTGAGCACTCTAGAAGTCCAATCTAGAACATCTCACCATCTACTGGACCGAGACCGATGTTCCTGTTTTGGAACAGAAAGCTTTTAGAGGGTTTTGAAGACAAATGTTTAGATGGATGTTTAGTATATTTAGTCATACCTGTGCCACTAAAGGTTTCAAGGAAAAAACTATAAAATGCTTTTATATAAATGTCACTAAATGAATTCATTTCTTTCAAATAGAACTGTTTTGGTTTGTTCATGTGGCAAGAGTTTGTTTCTATCAGCTGACCTCTTCAGTATGTTCTACTGCTCCCTCTGAGCTATGGGTGCTTGTTCAAGGATATGTCTCAGGAATGATAATGGATCTGGATGATTGACAGCTTCATGGAATCAACACAGCTGATTCAATCAATTGACAAATCTTATTGGTGTCTCAAAAGAAGAGGAAAAAAACATCTCTTAACCCAACCTACAGGTTTTCTGAGAGTTAGTTTGAAGTCAGTTTTTTTCAGAGCTCTGGTCAGCGTCGTCTTGGAGGAGCTGACTCCATCTAGCCCTTGGGTTTCCTATCTCAGGCGTTAAGAAGCTCCTGGGTGGAAGATCACCATGGGTGGACGAGATCTGCAACATCAGTGACAGTGTCTCTGGATTGACAGACCAGGGTGGTGGTTCCCCTTTTACAGAAGGAGAACAGAAGGATGTGCTCTAACTACAGAAGTATCACACTCCTTAGTCTCCCTGGTAAGATCTAACCAGGGGTGCTGGAGAGGAGGGTCTGCCAGATAGTCGAATCTCTGATTGAAGAGGAGCAGTGTGGTTTTTGTCCTGGCCGTGGAATAGTGGACAAGCTCTACATCCTCAGCAGGGTCCTGGAGGGATCATGTGAGTTTACCCAACCAGTCCATATGTGTTTTGTGGATGAGAAGGCATTGGATCTAGTCTCTCAGGGACTCCCGTGGGTGGTTTTCCCAGGGAGTATAGGGTGCAGGAATCCCTTATACGAGCTGTCTGGTACCTCTACGTCTCTGCCTTGGGATTTCAGGGATTATTATTCAGGGTTTATTGACCACATGACACAGGAGCATATGAATTTACATTTTCCATAAGTAAAGAACAGAACAATGTTGGCCTCCACAGCTCTATCTTACATCCATGATGACCGACCAGGGGAATTTTCGTGTACATCATCAGGTAAAATTACATTAAACCATAAATAATTCCTTAAAATGATCTATGATGTGGTTCTGGTTTGGTCTGGGAGGTTCTGGATTAGTCTGGGAAAGTTTGGAATTATTCTGGATCGTTCTCTGGATAAAACATAGCTAAGCAGCAGACAGCAGCTATCTGGCCTAACTGGAGAATATCCTCCAGTCCTCCGATGCTCCAGTCCTCTGTTGCTCCATTACTCCAGTCTTCCAGTCTTCTATCCTCTGGTCTTTTGGTCCTCCTGTTCTCCAGTCTTCTGGTCTTCCAATCTTTTGTCCTCCAGCCTTCTGGTCTTCCAATCTTCCATCCTCTGATCTTCCATCCCCAAGTCCTCCGGTCCTCCAGAGTCGTTTCCAGGAGTCATTTCAGCTCAGTTTCAAACTTTGTTTCCATGGCAACAACAGAAGTGAAGATGGATGAACACATTTGATCTGACTGAAAGTAACATTAGTTTGCGTTGTAGCTTAGCATAAGATAAGCCAAGCTAAAATAGTTAACTTGTGTTAACTGAGGTTAGGTGGGCGTGTTCTAGTTGCTTGTTAGTTTCACCTATTTGCCTGTCTTTGGGTGAATGAGGGATAGCGCGTCATCCAAAGCCCCCCCCCCCCAAAAAAAAAAAAACAACTGGCTCTCCAGGAAACGTGTGGATGACATCATGAGTGACATCACGTTACATCACATGGGCTTGTCCAGTTCTTTTTATACAGTCTGAGCTTTAAACCAATAAGAAGATGGTGTTCGTAGCTTGTAGTAGCTAGATATGGTTTTAACTGCTCAGTGTTGGAGTTGTTCTGTTTAGGTGGAAATTATCTTAAAAAGAATAAATCTGAGCTTGTTCTTTTTCATTTGTTGTGTGTGAATATTGTATGAGCTAATATATAGTTTGTTATTTCAGTTTAACAGTTTGTACTTTTGTCACAAAAAAGAAACATTGACTGTTCTGTTTGAATTGATCCTGGTTACCAGCTCAGTCACACAGGTCGACACATGGACGACACGTCAGCGGTGGGCTCATCAGCAGGGACGTGCACGGAGCAACACAAGTAATCTGGACAAAACAAAAGGATCTGCGAGGATTTCAGGCACGAACATATGCTGCACGCCCCCTTTATTAAAATAAGTAAGTAAATTCAATTCTGGGCTGTATTTAAACACAGCTTAAGCTGAGCAAAGTGCTCAATAAAAGGACATTAAAATACTGAGAAAAATGTCCAAAACCCAGAGACAAATGCAGCCATGAGAACAATGAAGAAAAAGAGACAAATAGAGAATTACAGATAGACAACAGATTGGAAGATTAGTAGGCCAGAAAGGCCAACAAATATAAATATATGTCTTTAAGTCTTCAGTGTGATTTAGAACAGAAACACATGTATGTTTAACTGCTTCAGCAGCTGTAAATGCTCCAGCTGCAACAGAAGATGTGATTCTGACAGCCAATAAGAGCTGTGACGGTCAGAAACCTGCTCCCATTTACAATAAACATCCACACAGTTGCAACCGGAACATCTGCAGCTGAGTTCGCAAGGATTTGGACTTAAAACAGTCAAAATATCCCAATTTGACACTGAACCAGTTTTATGAGCTGTCTCACGACTCTTGTCCATCTGCAGCACTGCGCAAAAGTCTTAGGCAGCTGAGAAGAAGGGTTCAAAATCGGTAATATTTTAAAAACCAATGGGTTTTACACAATGTAAAGTAAGTAACCCGAAAAAAACAAAAATAAAAGAGAAAGAAAAGATCAAATCTGTAATTGTTGAGACCACCATTTGTGTCCACAACAGCATCAGTTTTTCTAGGTTCACAAGCAGGATCACAGTCAGGTTTCATCTGGAGGTTTGAACACAGTCGTTACCAGGGCGACAAACAGCTGAGAAGGAGACGCTACTGACGCCACTGAATCCAGCAGCGAGACATAGCTGCTGCTCTTTGCTACGCTTCATCCTCAGGTCCTTCCCGACCAACCCACAACCGGTCACGGTGCTCTGGTAGTGAACATGTTGTCTTTGAAGTAAGAATGACTATGTTCTTTTTGGTTTCTATTTACAGTGGAGGAACCACAGCTCCGGATCCAGACCCTAGTGGTCGTTATTAGACATGCACCGGCTCCTGTTTGGCACCTTGGTGTTAACATAATCAGACTTGACGGAACCAACTATAAACCTCCAATATTCTTTTCATCTCGTGAGAAGTTTTTCATCTCAGGGTTTGTTGCCTGAGAGTTTGTTGAACTTCCTTTCTGAGACACCACTTGATTTTTAAAAAATACAAATTAAAGTCAAGTAAAGAAAGCAAAAAATATGTTAATTTTAACATTTAAGCTTATGGATACTTTTCTTACTATCCTGGATGATAAAAGCGTCTTGGATGTCAGCAGATGAAGGTTCAGATACTTCTGTCAGGTGAATAAAATCCTGTTTTCACCCCCCACCCCCACCCCATTCTTCCTCCAGCACCTTAATTTCCTGATAACCTGTTAATTTTATTGTTTTTCACTCACATTACATGATTAATGCAATGACCCGGCGGCTCAAATCACTTAATGCATTGTTATTGAGGCCAGGCCCTCCCTGGACTCCTTTAGCCAAATGACTGTTGATATTTGCTTTTAATTTAAGCAATCCACTACAAGACTCATTAACATGCTGCTAGATTAACTGCCTCCAAGCTGAGGTTATCCGCCTCTTAATGCCCTTTCCATGGAGATAATCCCTGCTAACTTGGATTGGAGGCTACAATGAGATAAGCAGCAAATATGAAAAGATGAAGGAGAACCTGTCTGATCTGAGCATAGTGCCGCAGCCATCATTGTTTTTCTCTCTCTGCTGCAATTTGCTTAATTTGTCTCTTATTGACAGGCTGAGTTTTAGTGACGGATAAATTATTGATCACAACAACAGCACGCAAACATTCACCAGCAGCTTCTCCTCCGGTGTTGAAAACATCTCTCCAGAGATGATTACCCAACTGTTTCAAACATGGAAGAGTCTGATGAGGGTGTTTTCAGCAACTAAAGAGGCTTCAGATCTGGCTTTGAGTTTGATTGACAGCTGCTGATGTTCAAGCATGAAGCTGTAGTGAATGAGAGGAACTCTGGTCTCAAGTTCTGCTGTTGCTCATCCAAGTTAAAGCTCAGATTTTGGATCAGACAGATGAGATGCTCCACAGACATCAGCCTCAGCACCAGCTCCCCACCAGGCTGTGTCCTGAGCCCCCTGGTGTTCACCCTCTACGCCCTCTACGCCCTCTATTAATTTATTTAATCAATTAATTGACTAATTGAATTAATCACCAACTATTTCAATAATCGACTAATCATTTTGAGTCTTTTGTTTTAAGAATGAAAAGTCAAAATTCTCTGACTGCAGCTTCTTAAATATAGATATGTTCTGGTTTCTCTAGCCTAGGCCAGTAAATTAAACATCTTGGGATTGTGGGCTGTTGGTTTGTACAAAATAAGACATTTCAGGACGTCTTCTTGAGCTTTGGGGACATCAACATTTTTCACATTTTTTCACCATTTTATAGACAGACAGATTGTTTATTTTTATTTACTTTTTTTTATCTGTTAGCAGCTAAATATCAGCAGCAAAGTTGATTAAAAAATGTATTTTTTTTAAATGAATGAGTAGGGGTGGTCTGAGTGAGTGTAAGACTCCTGGCCGGACTTCTTGTCCCAATCCGGCCCGGTCTGAGGTGTAAAACCATGAAGAGGTGAAGCACCAAGGTCCGTGCGGCCTGTCTGGTGAGAATTCAACTTGCTGAGCTTGGGAATGCTGCTCCTGCTCCAAGTAGTAGGACTGAACACAAAAAAAACCAAAACATGGCGAATGTTATCAGTTCAGAGTGATGAACCTGTGAGATGAGATTTGTAAAAGCAATGACGATGAAGAGTTGGATCATAAAAACTCTCTGGATTGAATCAGTAAATGAGACATTAAAGCTGCCAGACTGTTATTACTGAGCTGAGCTGCCAGGAAGAGGAGCAGGACAATGAAATCTGCTTCATTTGGTCTGCCACTACGACAGTAATCACCAGTGCGACCCCCCTCTGTCGGTTTGACGGCACGCTCGGATGTTTGTGGAGGATTTGATCCATCCGATTGCAGCAAAAAGCTGCACCTACAGTTTACAGCAGATAAGAAAAACTGGGATTACAGACGAACATCGAGGAAACACTGGGAGGGAAGGCGGCCAGGAAGGAAGGAAGAAGGGAGAGAAAACACTTACCAAGAAGGAGTCATTTTGTTGTAATTTATGCATTAAACAAATGAAAACCATCTCAATAGCAGCATTGTCTACATACTTCCATTTTTGGAATCTTTATTCTTTATAAAAGTCCAGGATGGAGGATTTCAGACCTCTTTAAGACTGGAATGTCCAACTCCAGCCCTTGAGGAACGCTTGCCTGGACATCTTGAGATGTTTACCTGCTTCAACACACCTGATTCAGATGAATGGCTCTCCTTGCAGGTCTGCTAATGACACATGCATCTGTTCAGGTGTGTTGAAGCAGGCAAACATCTCAGACATGCAGGACAGCGGTTCCTGGGTACCAGTCTTGGACACCACCGCTCTCAGACCCATGGTGGTGCATTCATCTGTTCCACATTAAAAAACAAATCACGTTGAATTTGTAAATATGAAATTTAAATAAACTCTTAAACATTTGTGATAAAATATTGAGAATTTCTGAGTTTATACCTGCAAAAACACAAAGACGGCAAAACAGTAAATAAGCATTAAAACCTCTATGTTGAACCGAAAGTAAGAAAACCTGCAGTTCCTCTACTGACCACTAGGGATCCATTAACCTCTATATTAAAATTAAACTTATTTACAGTCTAGTACAAAAACAGTTTTGATCTTTAGAGTTCTTATTCGTGACAGCTCCACTGACATCAGTTCAGTGGATCTAGTCCGTTGGTCCCCACTAGTATTTCAAAAGCCAACCAAATCTTTTTTTGGTCTAGAAGGTTTAAAGCAGAAAAGTGACCCTGAATGAAACTGAAACCAAACTGGAAGAACAATGTTCCATCACTCAACTCCAACCATGGAGTCCTGAGTCCTTGTTGGGCCAGTTTAAGACATCTTTTCAAGAAATACCTTCTTGATCCTATCAGCTGACAATTTGAGCACTAACGAACCTCCAAAATCATCTCAGGAACAAAGATGGGATCAATCATTCACCTCTGGAGCTCTTCAACTCTAATTTCATATTTGTGGCGTTAAACCGATTTCCTTCTTATTCTCTCCTCCTCCAATCTGTTCTTAGCCTCGTTGTGCTAATCCTGACACACTTTCCTCTTACTGGCGCACGCACGCACACAAACAAACACACACACACACACACACACACACTTCCTCCGTTCCTAATGAGCTTCTATTTTAACACAGTGTTTCAGTCTTGTCATCACAGCTGCTCGTTAACTTGAGCATCTTCTTCAGCAGCTGATTTAATTTAATTTAATTAAATCTTAGTTTTACTGTTTTAAAATCTGTTTTAAATCTTAGAATCTTACTATGTCATAAACCTATATTTTACTCAAACTAAGGGCTGAAATGGTTAAAAGAATCACCTGGAGGAACATCTACAACTAATGTTCAACAGATCAGCGACATGACTGAGTATAAAAAGATCATCTTAGAGAGACGGAGCCTCTCAAAAGCACTGACTCACAGAATTTGAAGAACTCTCTGTATGCAGGGGACAAAGCCCAAACTCGGTAATTAATGTCAGCAATGAGTTTACTTACTCAGTTTACTTAAGAAACCTCTTGATCCAGGACTGTTAGGTAATTATACACCTGTATCTAATCTCTCTTTTATGTCAAAAATTCTGGAACAAAATAGTTGCGGCTCAACTTTGATTATTTAAAGGAGAGTGGAGACAATGCTTTAACTGTGGAGACTGAAAGACTTGATACTAGAACAATAAATATAGCAGAAACCGCCACTGTCAAGCCAACGGGTGAGGGGTCATAAATTTTTTTAAACTGGTCACTCTGTAGTGCAGTCAGCCTGTCGGCCTCGTTAGCTTCCTCAGGTGGAGATGAAGGTCTTTGTCCACTTCCTGCTAAGCTCCACTCTCTGCTCCCTCAGACAGGAAGTCTCGGACTCACAAACAGAAGCAGATCCTGGTCCTCTTGGAGCTGAGCTGTCCCTTTGAGGCGAGCTGTTAAATTAGCAGCATGTGTTCATCTCACAGGTGGTGGCACGCGCTGGCATCATGTGTCGGAGGTGGCGGCCCGTTAAAGAGCGGTCCAGACGCACACGTCTCCATACAGTATTAATGTTTTAATCATTAGCCATTAGCGCTGACAGCAGACAGCAGCTTTCTCTGGATGTTTGTCTGGCGTGGCCTCACGCATTTTAAAGATTACAAAATGTAAATGAGGATAGGGGGTGGGGGGTGGGGGGGTGTATACAGACCTCATATAAGAGTATATGGTCCAGACTTCCAGACACAGACCCCTGTCTAATTCAGAAACTTTAATCCTGGCCCAGGAGCTGTTTACTTCTCTGAATTAGGTTAATCTATTTGCATAAATGTGCATTTATGAATAATTAGTGGGCCACTGAGGCTCTGAGGGGGGGCCGGGGGGGCAGACGCGTTGCCAGACTATTGTTTCCGTTGCTAGTGGTGAACAATAGAGCAGCAGCAACAATGAAGAGCAATGGTGGCGGGGAGCCGCCGCCGTCTGCGGCTGAATTACTGCTATCACTTACAGCCCTCCTTCCAGCCACACTCTAATTGGTCTCATTAAAGCTCCGCCCAACCGGAAATGATTCTGCTGCTGCCTCACGACTCCTGAGAATCTGCACACACACACACCTGAGGAATGAGGAATTCAAACTCAAAGTCAAGATGTTCCTTCATTACTCCCACAATGGGGAGATTCACATGGTTGCAGCAGTGCACACATAGAAATTCAAGTACACGCAAGGACGCATATATATATATATATATATATATATATATATATATATATATATATATATATATATATATATATATATATATATATAAAAGTGAATGGAGGGTGGGGCATTGCACATGTATTGTTTGTTTTTCCCTAAGTGTTAATTCAGAATCATGCCTGGATTGTTGCATCTGAAGCTCACTGACACGTGACTTCCTGTCACAGAGTGAGAGTGATTTTCTTTCTTTTCTTTCTTTTCTTTTTTCATTTTTATCAATTTATTTCAGACATGTCAAAACCATGTATAAATAACGTTAACACTAGTATGAATCTATAAATACATAAATATACATAAACACACGTGCACATACACATTTGAACATACAAAGCCCCTTGAAAATAAATCTATAGAAATAAATGAATCTGTTATCAATTTATAAAAACACAAAATAAACAAATCCATAAAAAAAAATCTATACCCAATGTGCACACACCTATAGATATATACATACCTATACACATGCACGCACATAACAATACACACAACACATATATCCTGTTTAACATGTCTGAAAAGAGGCAGGAAGAAGTAAACCTTATTTAATGCTACTCCTTCTCTGATATTTCATAATTACACTTTACATGCATCTGGGTAAAAAAAGGAAAAAAGAATAAAAAAATAAACACCACACACATAAATTTAGGTTACTTTCTGCATTACTTTAAGTAATTTTCTGCAAAATTGCTTAAAGTAATGCAGAAAGTAACCTAAATTTTAGAGTTGTAAATTCACATCCACATACACATTCACACTCCACACAACATATACTAAACTATATACTACACATTACATATTCACCTTGAGAGCACCCAGACCCCCACCCAATCCCACTATGCTGCACTCCAATACCAAAACCATGCAATCCCAGTCCCCCCCAGCAGCCCTCACCCAGCACTGCACAATGACTGTGCGAGAGCAGAACCAGGAGGTGCCCCGACCTAGATTGCCTGCACAAGACACCACACCAACTCAAGCACGCAGACCCCTGACAGCACGAGCCCACGAGCCAGCCCAAGCACCACTCATCTCCCGAGACCCCCCACAACTCACAACGGAAGCACCCCTGCTTGGGCAGGTTGGGGGCACCCGCCCTAGCGCAGGCAGACCCCTGCTGGCCAGTGGAGACATCCTGGCAGCGACAAAGAGTGACAGAAGGAACCCGAGCCAAACCCCAAGCATTGGTACCAAGGTCCTGGACACCCATGCCAGTGAGCGCCCCACCAAAAACCCCCCAAAGTCCACAAGGACCTTCAGAACCCCGCCCCCACCAAGGGGCACCAAACACAGAAGGACCAGGAAAAGCAAAGGAGATCCAATTACGTCCCAATGCACTGTGACTTACTCATTCCAAACCTTCACACCACTGACTGACGTGCACATTCTCTTCATGATTGTTCCAACACTCCTGGTTCAGAAGTTAAGGTTTAACCCCCCTCGCAATCAGTAAAGAGTTTCTGTATATTATCTGGTAGTTGTTTGTTTGTAGCTTTATACATCAGCTGAACTGATTGAAATTCTACCAGATCTGGGAGTTTTAAAAGGCAGGAGTTTATGAATAAGTCATCAGTGTGGTCCTGGAAACCTGCCCTATGAACCTCTCTGATGGCTCTTTTCTGGAGTGATCACAACGCTCAGAGTGAGGATTTGTAGGTGTTGCCCCAATCTTCCACACATAATTCAAATATAGCAAAATAAGTGAGCAATATACAATATGTAATGATTTTTTTATTCATTAAATATTTAGCTTTATTGAGGACTGAGATACTTCTGGATACTTCAGCTTGAACATGATGAATGTGAGGTTTCCAGCAGATTTTATGGTCGATCATCACACCCAGAAACGTAATTTCATCGACTCTGTCTATATGTACAACTGCAATTTTTTTTGTCTATGGAGCTGGTGATTTCTTCTATTAATTCCATGACTGCCAAGGATGTGGATCTTTGAGATTTTTGTAAAGTGGGATGACATTCTGCAGTTTTCATTTCTTTTGGAAATGTCCCCGTTTTGAGTGACAGATTACAGCTGGATGTCAGTGGTTGAATAACCTCAATAATTTTCTTGACTATTATCATATCTGTACCATCACAGTCAGTTGACATTTTGTTTTTACATTTATTTACAATATCTATGATTTCTTTCTCCTCCACTGTTGAGAGAAACATTGAATTTGGATTTCTGTTCATTAACGTCTCCTTGCATCCATCAGCTGATCCAGGATCACAAATATTTTCTGCCAGCTCTGGTCCAACACTTACAAAATACCTGTTGAAATTTTTTAACCACATCATTCATATAATTAATGATTTCATCATTAATAGTAAAATATTGTGGATAATTAGTCTGTCTAGACTAACTTATCCTAATGACATTGTTCAATATATTCCAAATCCCTTTAATGTTATTTTTACTCCTGTCCAATAGTTTACTATAGTATTTCTGTTTTGACATCCGTAAAATAGTTGTCCGTTTATTCTTATATTTTTTATATTTATTCTCAGCTTCTTCAGTTCAGTATTTTATGAATTTTTAATAGAGTGTGTTCTTTTTTTACAATCCCTTTGTGATCCATGGTGTGTCTGAATATTTATTTCATTTATTGTATTTCTTTATTGCACCATTTCTATCATACAATAATTTGAAGGTATATAAAAAGTTGTACATGTTTTATCAATGTTGTCTTAGTAAATACTGACTCCCAATTCTGTTTAATCAGCTCTTTCCTTAAATGCATTAATTGTCTCCTTTGTCTTCACTCTCTTGAATTGTTGTCCAATATCCTGTTTATTTTTCCTGTAGCAGCTGTCAAATACTATAAAAACCGGTAAATGATCACTGATATCATTAATTAATAATCCACTTATTGTTTTGTTTTCTATCAGGTTTGTAAATATCTTGTCTATTAACGTGGCACTGTGAGAAGTAATTCTACTAGGTCTGGTAATTTTGGGATACAGGCTCAGACTTGCATTGTATTGATAAACTCTTTTGTTGGTTTGTGATTATTTGGGTTAAGCAGATCAGTGTTAAAATCCCCACAAATGAAGAAGACCTTCTGAGTTGAAGCTCCATACGTTTCCTCAAACCTCCCGAAAAGTTTCTAAGTTAGACCCTGGTGTTCTATAGATGCAGCTTATAATTACGTTCTTTTTCTTTTCCATATAAATTTCTACTGTTATACATTCAAATATATCATTTTTTCACCTCTATACTTCAGGTTTTTGTCCACATATATAGCCGACCCACCAGTCTTCCCCTCTCTGTTGATGTAGTTGAATTCAGATCCATCCAGTTCAAAATCAGCTCCCTTCTCAGTGCTGATCCACGTTTCAGAGATGCAATCATACTGAATGGTTGTTTAATCTGGCTCAGATAATGCTTGATTTTGTTAAAGTGTGTATACATGCTTCTGCTGTTGAAATGTATAACAGAGAGATTGTTGTCAGATTGAACTGTCCTGTTGTACTGGTCATGAGGGGACCCTCAGGGACCCACGCTGGGCCCCAGTAGCTGTTCTCAGGGGAAACACAACTCCTCCTGTCACCAAGAGCAACGAACACATACACAAACACACACACGCTCAGCAGCAGGAGACAGAAGATTGATCTGCGCACGGATCCAACGGACACATGAAGAACGGAAGTGGACAGAATCCAGCTTATTCAAAGAAATTACTAAATACATATGAAATAAAATGCAATAAAAAAAAACAATATCAATGAAAAGTTACATTACTTTTAAAGAAGTTTCACCATTCCATCAGCTGGGATTTTGGAGCAGTTTGGTTCAGTTGAGAAGACACTGATGCTCAAAGAACCATAAACAACAAAGAAGGAAAAGAAGAAACCGGATGTGTGTCCAAGGAAGAACGTCCCGACCAATGTAAAAGGAATGAGAATGAAATCAGAATAAAGATTAAAAATAAAATACAACTTGAAAATAGGGACAATAAAATCACTAACAACAAGATAAACAAAATGGAAAAAAAGGAATAAAACCAGAGACAAACCAGAATAAAACTGGAATTAAACCAGAGACAAACCAGAGTCAAACTAGAAATAAATCAGACACAAATCAGATTCAAACTGGAATGAAACCAGAGACAAACCCGAATCAAACTGAAAATAAATCAGACACAAATCATATTCAAACTGGAATAAAACCAAAGACAAACCAGAGTCCAACTGCAATCAAGCCAGACACAAAATAGAGTCAAACTGGTATAAAACCAAAGACAAACCAGAGTCAAACTGCAATAAAATCAGAAACAAACCAGATACAAACCGTAAAAACAAAATTGAAAAAAAGCAGAGTAAAACTGCAATCAGGCCCAAAACAAACCCGAGTCAAACTGCAATCAAGCAAGAGACAAACCAGAGTCAAACCAGAGTCAAACTGCAATCAAGCAAGAGACAAACCAGAGTCAAACTGCAATCAAGCAAGAGACAAACCAGAGGCAAACTGGTATAAAACCAAAGACAAACCAGAGTCAAACTAGAATAAAACCAAAGACAAACCACAGTCCAACTGCAATCAAGCCAGACACAAAATAGAGTCAAACTGGTATAAAACCAAAGACAAACCAGAGTCAAACTGCAATCAAGCCAGATACAAACCAGAGTCAAACTGCAATAAAATCAGAGACAAACCAGATACAAACTGAAAAAAACAACTGAAAAAAAGCAGAGTAAAACTGCAATCAGGCCCAAAACAAACCAGAGTCAAACTGCAATCAAGCAAGAGACAAACCAGAGTCAAACTGGTTTAAAACCAAAGACAAACCAGAGTCAAACTGCAAGAAAAATAAGAAAACCACCAGCGTCAAACTGGAATAAAACCAGAGACAAACCAGAATCAAACTTTAATAAAACCAAAGACAAACGAGAGTCAAACTGGAATAAAACTGAAAACAAACTGGAATTAAATCAGAGACAAACCAGATACAATCTGGAATAAAACCAAAGAGAAACCAGAGTAAAACTGCAATCAAGCCAGAGACAAACCAGTCAAACTGGTATAAAATTAGAATGAAATGGGAAAACAATATCTAGAGTCAAGCATTATAAAACTGGAATAAAATGGGAGTACAATAAGAGTTCAATTAGAGTGAAACTGGAGAATTGCAACTGCCATGAGAAAAATTGTGTAAAATTTGAATAAAACTGGTTTCCAATCAGCGTCAAACTGTCATGGAACTGCAATAAAGTTAAGTAAAAATCTAAAATAAATTAGAGTCAAACCTTATTAACATTCATAAAATTTGTAATCAAACTCAAGAAAACTGGAGTTAAGTGCCAGTACAACCAGAAACAGAACCTGGCTCTGCTTTCATCACTAATTCTTCTCTTCAAGTTTCTCTTTAACCAGGCAGCAGGGACATGTGTGAACAGAATCAAGCGGATCTTTCTCTGTCTGCTCTCTGTCAGAAAACGAAGCTCCTGATGAAAGTCGTTCAAAATTAGGGCCAAGTTGGATTTAATCCGTCAGGATTGACCGCAGCCTGAGTGTGTGTGTGTGTGTGTGTGTGTGTGTGTGTGTGTGTGTGTGTGTGTGTGTGTGTGTTACTAAGAAGGTAAAAATGGTCAACTGGTTTAAAAAGTAATTAGTTCAGAGGAATCTGCTTATCAGAGATAATTAAAGGAAATGTGAGGCTGATTTTTAATCCGAGTCTGTTCTATTTTCTTCTGTTCAGGTTTCACTGAAGAACGTCAGAGTTTAACTTGTTAATTATCATCTGTTTGTTTGAAAACACGAAACAACAGAAATAAAAATAACCAGCGGTGACATCTGTTCAGAATTTGATAAAATTATATTTGATTTTTGTGATGATTGTTTTCTGACTCCTTTTAAATTTATTTTACCAGATAAATCACTGATGGTTAAAACTGCAAATGATCGGCTGATGGATGGGAGAAAACATTTTGCAGCTGTGAAGTTCGATCATGAAATTAAAATGACTTTCCCTTCTAGCCTAAATAAGGTCTGTTTACATAAAGCAAAAATAAATACTATTATAATTTCCATTAAAAAAATAAATAAATATAATTTCAACAAATTAAACAAACATTAAAATAAAATATAATTAAATTAATTTAATTTAATACAATTAAAGGATAAATTAATTTAATTAGAATTTAACAAAAATGCAATATAATTGAAATAATATCAATCCAAAAAAATAAAAGACGAAATAAAAAAAAAACATCCAGATGGACTCTCATTTTCACTCAGAGGGCGTTTTCAGATTAGATCCTGCTGTTGCCGCTGGATGATGAACAGTGTTTAACACGCGCTGGGTAATGTAAACGCAACGCGTGTTGTTTGCCATCCCGCGGCTGAAGGCCAGCTGAGGAGAGGGAAGGCGAGTCGGGAGGTGTTATAACCTAATGTAAGATGTGTGGGTGTGTACAATTATCCCTACATCAGCAGGATGAAGTACTCAGTCAGACAGGTGTAATTTTCAAAACGAGGATGGATCAACATGGGGATGAGCGTTTTTTGGCTGGATTTTGTTTCTGCAAAGCCCCGGTTTGTCATTGTTGTGGCCAGTTGTTTAAATATTGGACCATCCTTTATGGATCTGGACATACGCCGGTTTATGGCGTCCTTGGCTCCGAGTCCGAGTAGTTCACGGATCTCCTTGCCCCCCCAGTTTCTCATCTTGCAAATATTGGCCCTACCAGTGACGTCCTGCTGCTGTTGTTACTCTCATCAGGAGTGTCCTCATATTATAAAATAATAATGATTAATTATTTAAAAGAAAAAAACTCCCCTGCTGGGTTGTACTTAGGTTACATGATCAACAAATCCCTCCCACGACCCGCCACCCCTCCTTGGTTCTGTTAGACCTGACCCGCGTGTAAGTGAAGCCTGGAGGCGACTCGTTCCAATAAAAGGACAGGCGACACGCTGGATCCACCTGTTAACGCGGGTGTACGCCAATCCTTTGGTGAAGGATGGAAGGAGATGTGATGTGTGTTATTTAAGGAAAGGTTGAAAAGCTCAATATGAAACCTTTAATGAAAATCTAACCTTTGATTCAGTCAGACTGAGTTTATTATTTGTGTTGTGGGAAGATGTTGGATGATGTTGGATGAATCCATGTGCTGCTCTGATCAAAGATAAACAACAACACCCCCCCCCCCCCCCCCCCCCCCCATACACACACACACAGAAAATCCAGATCGGGGGGGGTAATCCTTGATGATTGACAGATCCTCCGCCCCGCCTCCTCCACCCCCCGTCCTCTGATTGGTTGCGGCTGTGCTCCGGGGGGTCTGAGGCCTCATAAATGTCCCCTCCAGCTGCTGTGTTGCTGGTCACCATGTCAGGTCGGGGGGATCTAAGTGAGGACAAACCCAGACTTAAGATGCTGCCGGGGGGATTTGGCTCCGGTTTCCGGTCTAAGGGCTTCGCCATCACGGACCTGCTTGGCCTCGAGTCCGGTGGGCCGCCCCCGGGGTCGGGTCTTTCCTCAGGGGGCTCCGGGCCGGGGGCGGAGCTGCAGGGGCCCGGCAGCGGCGGCGGGGCTGGTCTAGGGGGGTTCTCGTTCCCTGGCGGGTCGCTGCCGCTCGGCCTCGGCTTCCTGTGCAGCCTGGCGGCGCAGCAGCCCGCTGGGGGGCCCTGCTTCCTGCCGGGACACCTGCCGCTGCTGCAAGCCCGGACCGAGCCTCACTACCTGCAGAACCTGGAGGCCCAGAGGGACGCTTACTCCGGTACGACCCCTTCTGACCCGCGTACACCCGTTCTAGCGGACGAGAACGCCGCGGTTCCATTCAGTATTTAAGCAGCTGGAGCTTCTATTTTATTTCTCAGTGGGATGACATCAGATTAAGAGTTTAATTTGAATTTATCTAAACACAAGTTGAATGAGTCTGGTTCTGGTTCTAGCTCCTTCCTCGGTTGGGATCAGTTCGGAGTTTATAACTGTCACTGAACTGCTCAGATTCTGAGCTCCTGTCTTCGATTAACCGATTTGTAGTTTGATCATGAAGCTCTGCGAAGGTTCCTGACTTGGTTCTAATAGTTCTGGTCCGGATGTGGGACTAAAATCTATCCTGTTGCTCTGCAGATGACGAGTGTTTGTCGGACAGAAACGAATCCAAAAGCTCCGGAAATTCCCAGAAGAGGAAGAAGAGGAGGCACAGGTGAGAAAGATCAATGAGTTCATGAGGGTGAAAAAAACGGAAAATTCACCTGGAAAATAAATAGAAAGCTTATCAGTACCATTTTTAATTCCCGCTTCAGAATCTTCTGGAAGTTTAGTTTCGGGAACACAACGAGGGAACATTAGCTTCTCTCTTATCTATGTACTTTTTTTAAATTTAAATTTTAAAGAAAAATGTTTATTTAAACCAGTTTTAGTTGGTTGACTTTGATCAGCTGTTGCTGATGACTAATTTATGAACGTTTTAGCCTGAACTTCTGAAATCAGTTCAGAAAAACACGAGTTTATTTTTTACCGCAGCACAGAGGAAAGGAGGAGACATTTTAGAAAAACAAATGTCAATGTTGTTTTATTTGTGTGTCTGTATATATATATATATATATATATATATATATATATATATATATATATATATATATATATATATATATATATATATATATATATATATATATATATATATAATATATTGTACATGCAGAGCAGGTACTTTTTTTGTTGCGCGTACGAATACGCTTTATTTCAAATAAGTGCAAGGAAAAAAATTGCAAATAATTTAGGAACGTTAGAAAATAAAAGATTATTTTTAGAAAATGTAGAAAGTAAAATTTGAATACATTTTAAACAGGAATTATATGTTATATACAAGATTCGTTTATCTTAAATGAAAAAAAAATTGTTTCTGAATGACAACAAAAACGGTCCTGTTTTTGATTTATCTGTTTAATTTAATGAGCTCAGACTCTACTTCTTTATATTACAATCTTCTATAAATAAAGATTTTTTCTTATTAAAATGCTTACATTTTAAAGAAAAAATAAATTTTGATTTTGAATGTATTGTAAAAAACTGAAAGATTTTATATGAATCACCATCAATAAACAGATCTTTATCTGTTTATTATTTATTTATGTTTGAATAAAACAATGAAAAAATAAAATATAAAGCATGTAAAAGGAATTAAAAAAAGAATTAGAAAATAAAAAATGATCCAGAAAAATAGGAACTTTACTGAGAATTGTCCAGCATTGGAAGAAGAAGAAAAAATTATATTAATGTTTAAAACGGCAAAAATAATTTAATTAATTTAATTTATAAATGAAATGGAAGCCATCCTGGTAATATTTGTTTGTTTAATTTCTTATTATTTATTTAATTTCTAATAATTGTTTTTGGTGAATTGAAACTGCAAGACAAATCAGCTCCAACTCTTTTTTTCTGACCATATTTGTCTTGAATTTTAAAAAAAACGCAGCTTCTATAAAATATAAATATTTCCATCTGAAAATATTTGTCTTTCAGACAAATTTAAAAGAAAAGATCATAAGAAAATATAAGAAAAAATAAAATCACAATGGAATGTATTTATTTAGGTTTTCTCTCATGAGAAACCCACAAACTTCCCATGATTTTCTGCTTTTTTCCCAGATAATTACTGTCTGTCTGTGAATTAAGCGCCTGAGCTTTTTTTTTCCAGAATCTTTTTCCATTTATTTAATAAATCTAAATGTGTCATTTACATTTTTTATTTATTGAAGTTATTTCAATACAATGCTTATAATTATATCATTGGAAATATTTATGGTTTTTTTTATAAATACACAGCCTTAACAAAAAAGTTCTATTTAATTTTAATGTGATAAGCTGAAGTCAGTCACCATCTGCTTTATTGATCGGATTCTGATTATTATTTGAGTTTCTATGTAGACGTCAACGTTTAGTTTTTCCCAACAGATTATAACTCGTTCATCAGAGATTTGCCAGTCTGACTCAGTGGTTTCTTTCTGTTTGACTTTGATGCTCATTTTTACAAAAAAAAACTGACTACTTTGTTGGACTGAACATCAACAATAAACTGTTTTTGTTAGACAGCAGGTATGGGTGGAGTCCAGGTGAGTCTGACCTCCTTCTTCTTCTGCAGGACTGTGTTTACCTCCCACCAGCTGGAGGAGCTGGAGAAAGCCTTCCAGGAGGCGCACTACCCCGACGTGTACGCTCGAGAGATGCTGGCCATGAAGACAGAGCTGCCAGAGGACCGCATACAAGTGAGGACCGCTAGCTCCGCCCACCACAGCTTATACACAGATCATAATCAGGGTATAAACAAACTCCACACCGAAAGACTCCCGGATCTGTGGGAGTTTTTCTGTGTGGAGTTTACATGTTGTCCTTATGCTTGGGTGGGTACTCTGCAGGTGCGCCGGGTTCCTCCCAGAGTCCAAAAACATGCATGTCCTGGTTGACTGACAATTCTAAATTGCCCGTAGGTGTGTATGTGTGTGTGGTTGTTTGTCTCTCTTGGTGCGTGTGGGGTTGCGTCAGTAAGGGCATCCAGCTTGAAACTGGGCCAAATCAACGTGTGGACTGATCTGCTGTGGCAACTCCTCTGATCAGATGGATTAAGCCAAAATACATGATGATATACAGTTTATATACAGCTTATAATCAGATTATTATCAGTTTATAATCAAGACGGAGCTGCCACAGGTTTCAACTCCCAATTTCAACATTTGCCTGTACAGTTTAATAGCAGCACATGACTCTGATTTTTTATTTCTTTTTACTTTTCATACTTACACTGTGTTAAACACCTTGAATTGCCTTGTTACTCAAATGTGCTGCACAAATAAACTTGCCTTCCCAGAGACAATGATGATAAGAGTGTAGAAGGTCATAAAAAGTGTTGTGTCTGTCAGGTCTGGTTTCAGAACCGGCGAGCCAAGTGGCGGAAGCGAGAGAAGTGCTGGGGTCGGAGCAGCGTCATGGCTGAGTATGGCCTCTACGGCGCCATGGTTCGACATTCCATCCCGCTTCCAGAGTCCATCCTCAACTCGGCCAAGAATGGCATGATGGGATCCTGCGCCCCCTGGCTGCTCGGTGAGCCGAATGCACGTCAGTGCCACGCACACGCACCACACCGGCATCAATACACACTCACTCTGAACTGTTACGAGGGGCCGCGCACGGTTCTGTCTGCAGGCCCCGATTACCGAAACACCTCGTAAGATGATCCGCTGTGATGCGTCAATCTACTCCACTTTAAGAAGAAAGCAGGCTACATTTGTGGATCTAAAGTTAAATTCAAGTTGAGCTACAGAAACCTAGCCAAGGTGCATGCTGATGGAGCCAGCAGTTAGCAGCCGCGCGTTAGTGTCACTGGAGGGAGGAAACATCTAGGAACACAGATGCTCAAATAACTCAAATTTCTGACTTCAAAAGCTCACAAATTAGACTTGACCCTGACCTTACAAACTTCCAAATTACGTGAGCGAAACCCTTAAATATCCAGATGATAAACCTGATAAACTGACTTTGTGAACTGGCCACGGCAGTTCTTCACAGTGAAGCTTCTAAATGTTCCTCTTTTCAACAAATAAACGTCAAAGTTGGAGTGTGTTTGCACGCTGGACTGAATCTGATCTCACTCCGCCCACAGGGATGCACAAAAAATCTCTGGAAATGTCCAAGAAATGTTCCAGCCCTCCTGCTTCAGACTCAACACGCTCCGACTCGTTCTGTGACGCCTCAGAACAACGGGCCGGCGGCGGAGGCAATGTCCGCGAGGCGGAGGACGAGTTGCTGGAGGAGGAGGAGATGGAGGAAGAGGTGGCCATTGACTTGTCTAGTTCATCCAAACAGCAGCATCAGGAGGGCGGTGCCTCCTCAAGGACCGCCCCCTCACCACAGAGGCAGAGCGGCAGCGAATCAGATGAACACAGCTGAGAAGGTGGGAAGAGTCTGACGTGGCCTGACTGAGGAGGTGGAAGAAGGATGGCATTAGTCTGTGGAAGTGCTGGGATTTCATTGGCTCATCTGTCAGGAAGCTCAGCCAATAACAGCAAAGCTGTTACATCAGTTGTTGCTATGCAGAAGTTTGGCTGAAAAATGTACAGAATTGAAACTGTGTTAAAAGCATTATTCGTTTAAACTGTAATATTGGAGCAGTGAGCTCATGCTGGAAACCCACACAGACGTCCAGAAACTGGCCAATCAGGATGGCGAGGGTTTTAAGGGAGGGGTTCTTAAAGAGACAGCATCCCAGAAATGAGAGGGCTGAAACGTCAGACGCTCTGAGCTGAGAAACGTTGACGTGACGAGGACAACTGTCAGCCGTCGGATCGTCCTCAAGGACACGGACTGTGTTTGACTGAGGAGGATGTAAAGGAAGAACTATCTGTGTTTTTATTGTTTCACCATGAGAGTTTGTTGTATATTTATGTTCTCTGGGATGAGAGCTGATTTCATGTTTTATTGCTGTTGGTGTTTTGTTTGTTTGATTTTTTGATTGTATTACAAATGTAATATTTAAAAGAGTCTGTTTATTATTATCACTATTATTATATGTATGAACAGTGGAAGCAGAAGGATGGAAAATAAAAAAGTAATTATTTTTGGAGCCATTTATCTTTTTCTGTCACGAGTCTATGCAATCACTCATTTATTGATAAAGAAAGATTGATAATCAGGCCTCACCACGCATCACTGCTGTATAGAATGATCAGAGACATCTGCAGGAGGATTAGTTTGCCAGAAATATTTAGTCTTTGGCTCACTTAGAGGGACGACAAAAGTGATTCATTAAAACTATGACCAACTCTGCACCAAACACAATTTTCAGTCGCCACAATCAGAATTGATCAGATCCATAAATCATCTATCAACTTTTTCATTCAAACCTAGTGACATATCATCCTATAGAGCCCCAATTAGTTCCATTATCAGTATCAAATTAGCATATCATTCATAAATGCTTTACAAGACCTTAATGAAAACTTACAATGATATTGTAAACATATATGACAATAGTTCAGTGAAGAAACCCACCCTCACACCCTCATGTGGGGTCAGCAGCAGCGGCGTACGGTTGGGTGTGATGGGATAAGACAAAGGATAAGACTGTGTGTAATTTTTGCTAGTGAAACTCTGACAGAATTACAGCCAACTTATCCACAGTAAAGTCCGACTTGAGTAGCCGTTCCAAGCCTTCCATGTTTTTTAAAGCAGTGTTGAGGAATATGTAGTTTAGATTTATTTGGTTAATAGTTTTAATAACTGTGTTATAGGCTGGGCATCGAGACAAGCATTCCAGTTTAGTCACATTTATCTGACTAAAGTCCCTTTGCAACCGTGGTTTTTAATTTTGCTCTACATTCTTCAGTCTTAGACTCTGTATTGGCTTTGTTTCTGATCACGGGAGAGGTGAAGTCCTAAATATTTTGTTTCTGATTTAAAAAAAATAAGGTTGCATTATGTGCCATCTGACAAATGATCATTTCTGTACTCAATACATTCAGATTTTAAATATCCTCCCAAACCAGAAGTTAGATGGTTGGCACTTGGTTATGAACAGGAACATCAGCTGAGTGTTGTCATGGTTGCAGCAATGTTGAAGTCAAGCTGTTCCAAGGGAACTTTCCAACCAGGAACTTGGAAGTTCTGACAACCGACTGCAAATAGAGCTCACACTACGTCGATATAAGCCGCCCTTGTGGCTCCCTTGTAATTTATGTATTTTTCTTTTTTGAATTATTTAAATCATTTTGTATATTTAAGGATTTTTCCTGCCCCGCACTCTGACCGTTTTTTTGTTTTTTTTAATTTTTGCTATGTCCATAAAATGAGGTAAGTGTTTGATATTTGTAAATTTTCTTATTCTTATTTAAACATTTTTATTAACTTTATAACCTGATGCAGATATAATCTACGTCTGAGTGATAAAGCGCTGCCATACATGATATCTACGTCACTTCCGGTGTACGGCTCCAGCTTCGTGAGCTAAGCTACGAGCTAACTCATCGCTCGGCGGTAACATTCGTCGATATGGTGGATATCATGGCGCTCAGAACCGAAGTAGCGTTTATCGTGAATAAGCTGGCCAAAGCGGTTTTGTCGGAGTTTTTTACTGTGGCCGAAAATATCTCTTTAAACGCACAACATCCCGATCCGGGGGTAAGCTAACACTGCACACGGCGGCTAACACCTAGCCTGACCTGACTTCCGTTTGAATAGGAGGTGACGTCACGCCTAATGTGTAAAACGGTTTAAAAAGTAATTACATAGTAAAACTTATAATAAAACATAAAAGAACATAAGGAAAAACTTAAGAAAATAATACATATCTAAGACTCAGATATGGTTACTGTTTATAAGCATTATGTGTCATTTTTTTTTTTTCTTCCCTTTCTTGTTAGTGTGGACATCGTGCACACGCTGTATGTACGATGCACACCGAAATTAGTCTCTGCTTTTAACCCATCAACTAGTTTCACTAGTGAGCAGTGGGACTGCTAGCAGGGCAGCGCCCCGGGGAGCAATTGGGAGTTAAGGGCCTTGCTCAGGGGCCCCCAGTGATTTACCATTGTGGGCAGCCCTGGGCTTGAACCTGGGTCCTCCACGCCCAAGCCCACCACTGTAACCACTAGGCCACCACTGTGTGTGTGTGTGTGTGTGTGTGTGTGTGTGTGTGTGTGTGTGTGTGTGTGTGTGTGTGTGTGTGTGTGTGTGTGTGTGTGTGTGTGTGTGTGTGTGTGTGTGTGTGTGTGTGTGTGTGTGTGTGTGTGTGTGTGTGTGTGTGTGTGTGTGTGTGTGTGTGTGTGTGTGTGTGTGTGTGTGTGTGTGTGTGTGTGTGTGTGTGTGTGTGTGTGTGTGTGTGTGTGTGTGTGTGTGTGTGTGTGTGTGTGTGTGTGTGTGTGTGAGAGAGAGAGAGAGAATATATAGATATAGACACATACACACGCAAAAAAAAAAAAAAAAACTCGTTCCTCACCCTCCGTGGGTGGTGTCCCTTCTAAGCTCGGGTCCTCTACCAGAGGCCAGGGAGCTTGAGGGTTCTGCGCAGTATCTTTGCTGTTCCTAACACTGCACTTTTCTGGACTGAGATATCTGAGGTTGTTCCGGGGATCTGCTGCAGCCACTCTTCCAGTTTGGGGGTTACTGCCCCGAGTGCTCCGATCACCACAGGCACTACTGTCACCTTCACCTTCCAGGCCTTCTCCAGCTCCTCTCTAAGCCCTTGGTATTTCTCAAGCTTCTCGTGTTCCTTTCGCCTGATGTTACCATCACTTGGTATTGCCACATCCACCACCACGGCTTTCCTCTGCCCTTTGTCTACCACCACGATGTCTGGTTGGTTTGCCATCACCATCCTGTCTGTCTGTATCTTGAAGTCCCACAGGAGCTTTGCTCTGTCATTTTCCACCACCTTGGGAGGTGTTTCCCATTTTGACCTTGGGGTTTCCAGCCCATACTCCACACAGATGTTTCTGTAGAGTATGCCCGCTACTTGGTTATGGCGTTCCATGTATGCTTTCCCTGCGAGCATCTTACACCCTGCAGTTATGTGCTGGATTGTTTCCGGTGCTTCTTTGCACAACCTACACCTTGGGTCTTGTCTGGTGTGGTATATCTGGGCCTCTATTGCTCTGGTGTTCAGAGCCTGCTCCTGTGCAGCCAGGACGAGTGCCTCTGTGCTGTCCTGTAGGCCAGCTCTCTCTAGCCATTGGTAGGACTTCTTGAGATCAGCCACTTCCGTTATGGTTCGATGGTACATCCCGTGTAGGGGCTTGTCCTCCCATGATGCTTCCTCCTCCAGCCCCTCTTCACCTTGCCATTGTCTGAGGCATTCACTGAGTACGTCATCCGTTTGGGCCTTGTCCTTGATGTACTCATGGAGCTTGGCAGTTTCGTCCCGGATAGTGACTTTCACACTCACTAGTCCTCGGCCTCCTTCCTTACGGCTTGCGTACAGTCTCAGGGTGCTGGATTTGGGGTGGAACCCACCATGCATGGTGAGGAGCTTCCTTGTCTTAACATCTGTGGTCTGTATCTCTTCCTTTGGCCACCTTATTATTCCTGCAGGGTATCTGATCACTGGCAGGGCGTAGCTGTTTATTGCCCGGGACTTGTTCTTGCCATTGAGCTGGCTTCTTAGGACCTGCCTTACTCGCTGGAGGTATTTGGCTGTTGCCATTTTCCTTGTAGCCCCTTCGAGGTTACCATTTGCCTGTGGTTTTCCAAGGTACTTGTAACTGTCCTCAATGTCTGCTATTGTTCCTTCTGGGACTGAGACCCCTTCTGTGTGGACTACCTTGCCTCTTTTTGTCACCATCCTCCTACATTTCTCAAGCCCGAATGACATCCCGATGTTGTTGCTGTAGATCCTGGTGGTGTGGATCAGGGAGTCTATGTCCCGCTCGCTCTTAGCGTACAGCTTGATGTCATCCATGTAGAGGAGGTGACAGATCGTAGCTCCATTCCTGAGGCGGTATCCGTAGCCAGTCTTGTTGATTATTTGGCTTAGGGGGTTCAGACCTATGCAGAACAGCAGTGGGGACAGCGCATCTCCTTGGTATATGCCACATCTGATGGACACTTGGGCAAGTGGCTTGCCATTTGCCTCGAGAGTGGTTTTCCACAGGCCCATTGAGTTTGCAATGAAGGCCCTTAGAGTGCTGTTGATCTTGTACATCTCCAAGCACTCAGTGATCCATGTGTGTGGCATCGAGTCGTAGGCTTTCTTGTAATCAAACACACGCATATATATATATATATATATATATATATATATATATATATATATATATATATATATATATATATATATATGTATATGTATATGTGTATATATATATATATATATGTATATGTATATATATATAGGAGGAGGGGTGGCCTAGTGGTTACAGTGGTGGGCTTGGGCGTGGAGGACCCAGGTTCAAGCCCAGGGCTGCCCACAATGGTAAATCACTGGGGGCCCCTGAGCAAGGCCCTTAACTCCCAATTGCTCCCCGGGGCGCTGCCCTGCTAGCAGCCCCACTGCTCACTAGTGAAACTAGTTGATGGGTTAAAAGCAGAGACAAATTTCGGTGTGCATCGTACATACAGCATGTGCATGATGTCCACACTGACAAGAAAGGGAAGAAAAAAAAAGAAAAAAAAAAAAATATATGTATATGTATATATATATATATATATATATATAACATACATAAATTTCTTGTGTACATTTTGTAGGGATTAAGTTATTTGTTTTTTTTGTTTTTACATACTTCTGATAACTCACCTTTCCTATAGCTCTAACGGGGATTTCCTACAAGTGGGCTAAATTAAAGTCTTATCTTATCTTACTGAACACATCCTGCATCACTTTTCCAGCCAGATTAAAGCTCTGACCCCACCCCCTGAAACAGCTCTGGTGGAATTCAGAATGATTCTTCTTTCCTGCCCTCCCACCTTCCTACCTTCTTTCTTCCTCTTTTACCTCCATGCTTCCTCCTTTCCTTGATGTAATGTTTTACCTGTGAGAGTCCTGAGTATCTGCTCATATGTGGTTTTCTCAGGCGGTGGACAGTTTATGCGAGGATGCCGTGAACCAAATCCTGAACATCATCTCTCAGACTGATGTGAAACAGGACGACACAGTGGGACACCTGCAGGCTCCGCCTCCGTACAATGACACCTGTGAAGGGTTAACAGAGACTCAGACAGCAGAAGGTAAGCTGCCTGAAAGTTGTGGTAACGTCTGGATGCTTTTTCAGACTGAGGGGTGGGGCTTAGCTAAGCTGCTCTGGAACAGCCTTGCTGCCTGGCCTTCTATCGATTACTGATAATATTATCAATAATTTCCACATCTCTGTGGAAATCTGTCTTCTTTCAGCTAGAAAGACACAGCCAATCAGAGAAAAGGATCCTCTTGCAGACCCTTCCTGGTCCCAGCTGGTTAATGGATCCTCACCAGAGTGGGGCACCTGGACTCGCTCTGGGTCCTGGCATGCTAGATTTGTGTGTTTGTGTGTTTGCGGGTATCCGTCGGTGTAAAAGGGGCTGGTTATGACATGTGGTCATAGCGGGGTTGGTCTTACTGGTAACATGGTCAGGGATGACTGCTCCTCTGGTGTCTGACTTTATTCTGAGTCCATTTGAAGGTTCTGCAGAGTCAATGAGCCAGGAAAAGGGAAGAGGAAAATTGAAACTTCTCAGCTGCAGTAGGAGTTCTGCAGGGGGTTCTATAGCGACCCAGCTGCAGCTCCTCTTCATTCATTCATTCAGACCCTTCTGTTGGAGATCTGAGCTGTTTTAGAAGGATGGAGCTGTTGGAGTTGTGACGCAGATGAATCTGCTTGTTTTCTGTGTTTCAGGTAAGGACGGAACCCTCTGGTCTCCCCCCAACGAGAACACATACATCCTGGTTTACCAGGTCAGTCAGTGAGTCCAGCAACAGCGGTGAGAAGATGCTGAACACGAACACTGATGACATGATGATGTCCTCTGGTTTACAGAGCTCTGCTGTGGACTCAGAGGGTCTGCTGGTCTCACTGCGGAGCAACGCTGACAATGCCAACGATGCCAACACTGCTGAAGGTGAGTCCACCTGACAGAGGTGAGTCCTGGTTTCAGTTCTACTAGTCCTGGTGTCAGTCCTGGTGTCAGTCCTGCTTTTAGCTGTATAAAAGCAGCTCTATCTTCCCTAAAGTATATTTTAAGGGCGATGGAGCTGATAAGTGTTGATCATCAGCCGTTCTACAGATATTGCAGCAAACTATTGTTCTAATGATCCCACACCCACAGCTGGCCCTGCTGGTGAACATTTAAACTGTCTTAAAGTTGACTTGATGAAGGTCTGTGTCCTGTTTCAGGGGGAAACAACAGCAGCTCCTCCCACGTGACAGGTGAGGTGACAACACTGACCTCCTCCCTCGCCCCTCCCCCTCAGGCTGACCATGAGTATGCTCGGACATCATCGCCACCCCCCAGCCCTATCACGGCAGGAGAGGGTGAAGTCAGAAGAGACCGCTGCACCCAGAGCGAACGGGAAACTGCCGAGACTCACTTGAAGTGTCTGCGGTGTTCCATGCTGTTTCCCAATGCGGAGCGGCTCGCCGACCACCAGAAGAAGTCTCACCTGGCCTGTTCGGTGTGCAGGGCATCATTCACCGGCATCCTGAAGCTCCGAGAACATCAGATAAAGGATCATGGGCTGCTGCCGTACGTCTGCGACTTCTGCCAGAAAATGTTCAGCCATAAGGCTCACCGCGACCTGCACGTGAAGGCGCGACACACGGGTGAGAAGAGCTGCTGCTGCGACATCTGCGGGAAGGCATACGCCAGCGTCAGTGTGCTCAAGACACACCGCGTCACTCACTTTGACAAGACTTTTATCTGTGACGTCTGCGGACGGGGCTTCCACCACGCCTGTCACCTGACGCGCCACAAGCTGGTGCACCAGGACCAGCGACCGTACCGCTGCCCCACCTGTGGGCGGGGCTTCACACAGGCGGAAAACCTGCGTAGCCATCAGGCTACCCACAGCGGAGATAAGCAGCTCTGCTCCATCTGCGGCAAACGCTTCCGCTGCCTGAAGAACCACGTCATCAGCAAACACCTACATGAGCTCCCCAACAGTGAGCTGCCGCCAGCCCACGCCATCATCAGCTGTGACGTCTGCGGTAAGAAGTTCCCTAACCCGTCACAGTACCGAGCACACCGGAGAAGCCACAGTGGCGAGAAGCCGTTCCACTGTGACATCTGTGGGAAGAGCTACCGGCTGAAGGAGCTTCTGCGTAACCACCGCTACACTCACACCGGCCAGAAGCCCTACCGCTGCTCGCTCTGCTCCAAGAGCTTCAACGTGGCCGCCAGCTTCCTGAGGCACCGCAGCATCCACACCGGAGAAACGCCTTACAGCTGCCACGACTGCGGAAAACACTTCCGCCTGCTCACGTTCCTGAAGACACACCTGCAGACCAAAGCTCATCTGAAGCAGACGCAGCAGAGACAGGAAACTATCACCCACCTGTGACCTCTGAGGTCACAGGTGGTGCTGGGCTCTGAATGAGCTGGACGAACTCCCTGACCTGATCTACGAGTTTCTGAAGAAACCATTGGCAGAAGATGACTCCGCCCAGCCACCGGAGTAAACAAGTCTGGCGACTGGTTGGAACACACACATCTCACCTCATATTGGCGTGGCTCGTGCTAAGCTATGTTAGTATCTTGATCCGAGTATCTTCCACCGGGTCTGGTCCTTGAATTTGGTCCCCACAGCTGGTCCTGGCAGAAAAGGGTCCAGGAAGAGCACGGACCTGCCAGAGCGCTGGACCTGGGAGAGTGTGGGTCCTGAAACTCAGCTGGTGAAGCTGGCTGCTCCAACTCCATGTTCAGCTGCTGCTGACAATCCAGGGTGGTCCAGCTGGTGTCCTCTGGTCATTCTTGTTTAGCAGGCTCCAGCCGGGGTGAAGGTGCTGCTTCTGGTTTCACGCTTAGACTGTGCAAGAACAAAGTTTCAGTTTCAGAGAAGCTTGATGACGCCTGCTGGCTTCAAACCGCTGCAGCAGGAGAGGAGACACCTTGCCGAGCTGCAGCTGAAGCTCTAACACAACTATTAATGAAGATTAGACACTTTTTTTTAATATTGTATCTTCATCAAATTGTGACTTTTCTTCATTTTTATCAAAGAAATAATTTTATTTAATTGAAAAAGATTGATTCTGGTTTTAGTTTGTGGTGGGCTGAAGCTTCATTAAAGGCTGTTATCACATGATTCATGTTTTATTTTTTAATTCCTCCTCATTCATTTTTGGTAGTTCATGTTCATGATGACCTTGACGACCCCACAGACAGTTGTGGTAAGTCCTGTGAAGAATTCTGCAGAAAGTCGTTTATGATCTTCCCAAAAGTCATGGATTTCCAACTCACTTAATCAGCAGAAGAGTTGTTTCAATCAGCGTGATAAAGTTCAATACAGAGAATTACAGAAACCTGACGGATCCAGACCCTGGTGGTCAGTGGAGGAACAGCAGGTCTGGATCCAGACCCTGGTGGTCAGTAGAGGAAGTCGTTTGGTTTGTTTCCATCAGTTCACCAGCCTCCATCCTGGAGTGTTTGTTAGGTTATCATAGCACCCATTTGGATCAGGGAAGGCTAGCAGGGACACTGATCATTCAGATCTGATCATTTACATTATCAATATATATGAAAGTCTGGAAGATCTGATTCAGGCTTCTATATTTGTTTTGAGAGAGAAGGTTTCATCCAGGTCCTTGACAAACTGATCATCAGGACATCTGCAGACTATAAAATGCTGGTGTGGAGCATTCAGTTGTGTGTGTTAACACAATGCTAAAAGGGAAAGACATCAGCAATTATTGTAGAGGAGGAACATTTGCTGCACATCAGTCTGAAAAAGGTTATAAAGCCATTCCCAAACTTTCTACAGCTCTAAATACACTTCATCCTCTAGACAGCACTCACGTCACATAGTGAATCTCGGATGGTGTGGGGGTCTGCATTGGTGTCTGTTGAATGGGCAGCTGGTACATCTGGAAAGGAAACATCAATGCTGAAAGGTTTATGCAGGTTTTAGAGCAACATCTCCTCGCATCCAGACATCTTCACGTCAGCTTGCTGACAAAGACCTTCTACTGCATCAGTGTGTTGCTATCCTTCAATTCAAAATTATCCAATGTTTTTTAAAGGTGGTACATTTCCTCAGTTTCAACGTTTCATATATTTGCTAAGTTGAATGTTTGTTTAAAAACTGGATCTGTCTGGGCCCTCTGAAGGAGAATCAGGAGCATCTAATTTCAGGTGGGTTTGAGCAGCATCTTAAAATCACATAATTCCCTCTGATAATTGAAGCTGGTATGTAATCCAGCAGGTCTGCAGACCTGCAGCCAGATTAAAGGACGCATACAAGCGTTAATCCCACCTTTGTGTTTGTAGAACAGATTTAATCATCTTTATGTGTCTGTTAATCTGCAGCAGCAAAGACAAAGCGTGTTGAAGGAGCGCGGCAGTGATGGAAGGTGAGACTACCTGAGCTCATAATCCCACATGGGTCATCGATGTCTAATAATGCCAACACATTCCTGCAGCAGTCTGTCAGGAGTCAACATGTTTGTCAGAAACTGCAGCTGCAGACTGGAGATCATCAATATCATCATCTGACAAACAAACAACAAGCTAATCTGAATAATCTGCTTAAAGGGTTAAATCTGGAACATTGTGGTTTAATGAGGAGAAAACATGAAATGCATCAGCTCAGCTGTCTGATGTCCTGAGTAACCGTTTGTTTTCTGTTGTTTCTCCTCGTCCCAGCTCTGATCACATGTAGTACCTGTGATGACCTGCAGGAGGCATCAGCTTTCAGAGCCTGGAGCTCCAGAACAGATCAGGTTTAATTCTTAGTATTTGGACTTTGAAGACCAGATAAGACTGAAATCAGACCTGAAGACCTCAGAAAACACACAGAGGATACAATAAAGCTTTGAAGGGACTTAAATCATGAAAACGACTGCAATAATCAATTTCCCTTTTGAATTGAATTAAATTAAATTGAAAGTAATAATGTAGCACTGAGAGGAACCGTGGAGGTATTTTTAAAACATAATTAGTTTTCTTACTATTACACAAAACAAGCCTCTACAACTGTTTTATTTTCCTCATACTGTCAAATTCAAAAACTGTACCAGAGATATAGAAAGTCGGGTCAGTCGTATCCAGTTAAATCCAGGACAGAACGGGCCTGCCTCATTAATCGCTTACTCTGGATTTGAATTACCTTGGATTTCTGGAACAAAACTACACAGAAGTATGAGTGGACCTTCTGCAATGCTAAAATGTGTTGATTGTACTAGATCCAGCAGAGGGCGCTGCAGTTGAACACAATGACTGAAGGGCTAAAAAGCTAAAAACTGGACGCACTGGGAACAATGAAGGCTCATCGCGGAGGAGGTGTCTGCCGCCCCAGAGGAGGTGTGCTGAGAGGACGCCAGCGCCAACTATCTAACTTCCAGGTTGAAGCCAACCAGGAAGTATTAATATCTGCAGTTCCTCTCCTGACCACCAGGGTCTGGATCCAGACCTGTGGTTCCTCTCCTGACCACCAGGGTCTGGATCCAGTCCTGCGATTCCTCTACCAACCACCAGGGTCTGGATCCGTTGACCTCCATCTCAAAATGTTCAACTTTACAGCAGATTAAACATATTTAGTTTGATTCAAAAACAGTTTTATTCTCCGTAGTTAGACTACACATCCAGGACAACTGGATGGGGAAATTTAAGTACCTCATCAGGAAAATTTATGTAAAGCAATAGATTTAGCTATAATTAGGGGCGTGGTCTTTTGATTGGCACATGATTTGCAGCAACTAAATGATCAACATAAAGTAAAAGATCGCGGCTACTTTTGGAATGCGTCACTCTAAAAACTGTCCAGATCAACAGGTCAGAGCTCTGGTCTCTCAGACTTGGAGGCAGAGCTGTCGGTCATCAGGCTCCCGGTTCTGGTTATACCTCTAAAACCAGTGTTGATACAAGGCAACATCTAAAACATGCAGGACAGTGGGCTCCAAGGTCCAGGGCTGAAGACCACTGGTTTAAACTCTCCCGTCAAAGGAGGTTTACAATGTAGGGGTCCCCAAACAGACTCTTTCTCATGGCCTCACAATACAAGAAACATCCCAATAGATCTTGAGGTTGTGAAGTTTTAACTTCACAACCTCAAGAAGTTTTAACTTCACAACCTCAGTTTCTGGACAGACTGGCTCATAATAAAACCTTTGTTTATGTAGTATTAAAAAGAAGCTAAATTTAGATAAAACTGAAGTTGTATTTGGACCTGAGTACTTCAGGGACACATTGTCCAGGTATGTAGCAACTCCAGATGGTACTACCTTGGTATTAGTACTACAGTTGGGAACCTGGTAGTTGTTTTTGACCAGGATCTGTCCTTTGATTCACATATTAAACAGGTTCTTAGGACCGCCTTCTTCCACCTTGGTAATATTGTTAAAATCAGGACCATCCTGTCTCAGACTGACAGGAAAACTGATCCCTGTATTTGTATCCATTGTATCCTTCAAGATTGGACTGGGGTCCCTCTTTATTATTAGGTTTACTAAAAACTCTAAAAACCTCCAGCTTATCCAAAATGCTGCAACCAAGGTTCTGAGGAGAACCAGTAGGATAGATCATACTTCTCATCACTGGATACCAATCAATCCCAGAATAGATGTTAAACTTCTTCTATGCACATTTAAAGCTCTTTAATGACCAACCTCCATCACATCTTAAAGAGCTCATAGGTCCAGATTTTTCCAGCAGGACAGCTCAAGTTGTGGTTCCTAGAGGAGGTAGAACCTTCAGGTATCAGGTTCCTCTTCTCTGGAACCAGCTGCCAGTTTGTTTGTGTCTCCTCTTTCCTGTCCCCTCAACCTCCAACTGGTCCAGGTAGATGCTGGTCCTTTTTGAGTCTGGTTCTGTCAGAGGTTTCTTACTGTTAACGGGGACTTTTTCTTTCCTCAGTCCCCCGGTGTTTGATCAGGACGGGGGTTGGATCCAAGAAACGTTTTGATGCAATCTGTTGGTTTCCTTGGTGAAGAAATACTTTTTTGTGTTTGTTTGTTTGTTTTTGTATTAATTGGACTAATTTGTTAAGAGCTTTATTATTAATTGGACGGAATTTGGGGAAAAGGTCACCATACAGTTTCAGTTTCTCATGACGCTCGGTAACACAGAAGTCACGTGAATATCTGGGCTTTGTAGGGAAACACCTCACCTGTCTGCACCTGAGAGGAGGGGAGGAAGGTTTTAGATGAAGTGTGACGCGCGCGCTCTCACAGTTCAGGACCAACATGGCTGCTCTTAATAGGAGGGGGCTCGTCAGGACCCTCCTGGGTCGCTGCAGGACGTCCGGACCCGGTCAGCCTTGGACCCCGCGGGCCCGGAGTCTCTCCGCCCTGCCTCCCCTTCCTCTGCCAGGCTCCTGGACCAACCATATAGCCTGTCTTCCTTACTGGGACCTGTACCGGCTCTCAATCACCGAGCCGGACCGGTTCTGGGGGGCTGCCGCCGCCGATAAACTCCGCTGGATGGAACCGTTCCAGCGGGTCCGGGACTGCGATCTGAGCCGCGGGAAGATCCGCTGGTTCCTGGGGGGGAAACTCAACGTGTCCGGTGAGTTACTCCCGGAATCAATAATCAGAATCGCAATCAGCCCGTTCTCTGCAGCGTCCGGATCAATACCACCAAATCCATCACGTTGTGATCAATTACGAGAGCCGCGTATAGAACCACATGAATCCTCGCGCGTGTGCGCGAGCAGAACTTCGTTTCCTGCGAACAGAACCGTTCCAGTGAAACTGCTCCGAACTTCACTGAAACCGGTCCCCGCCGCGCTCGCCGCTCACGCGACTGTCCCTGTGTGTTCCCACCATAAATCCACCCTGATCGATGAGATGACAAGTTGATCAGAGGCTAATACAGGAACCAGCACCTGCTGGATTGTTTCCTCAATAAGAGTCATTAAACCTTCATCCAGAACCAGTAAAACTCCAGTGTGAAGGAGTCCAGTCCCTTTAAAATCTGTTACAATTAAAAAAGAAAACGGACTTGTAAATCTGAAGTTGAAGTTGGGCTAAATAAGTTTAAATGTATCCAAGAGGATTTTAGTTAGAAAGCATGAATTAAAGATCCATTTTTGTACATTCATACATCTGTCTCTTCCAAAGACAAGGCAAGTTTATCTGTGTAACACATTTCACGTTCAAGACAGTTCAAAGTGCTTTACATGAAAAGGTGTTAAAAATGCATTAAAAAGTAAAAGAAATTAAAGACAGACATAAGTTAAAAAGAATAAAAAAAATGAGATGCAAGAAATAAAAGGTTGCAGGTTGGACTAACTGGAATGAAGCACTGCAGAGACGACCTGCTGAAATAACTCCCGGAGGACGTGTCATTTGTTAGTTTAATTTAATGTTTAACAGCTACAACTGGTGCTTGGAAATACCTTTAAGTTTCCTCTACTCAAGCTCACTGTGTTTTGCACCTTAGAACGACTGTTACTAACAGACTTGTACAGACCTTAATAACAAGCTGGTGACGATCCTGATTCATCTAAATCAGGTGTGTTGGAGCAGGGAAACATCTAAAACATGCAGGACAGCGTCCCTGGAGGACTAGAGTTGACACATAGGTCTAGAGGGTTCCAACGGCCAGCTGCCCTTTGGTCATCTTGGTTAGCAGCCTTCAACAGGGATCGGTCACAGCTGCTTCAGGCTGATTGCTTAGTTTCCGCCCTGAACCCTTCCAGAGCAACCTAGAACCCGTCTCAGCGGTACAATAATAATGATGCTCTGTTAGGTCTTTAGGTTTGTTCTCTACCCGTTTGACACCTCAGTCTTAGACTGTCATTCATACAGTTTTAGTCTTAAATCACTTTACGTGTTGAGATACATAAAATATCTCTCATACAGTTGTCATGGATGTAAACATGTAACTATGGAGACCAAAACTGTTTTTGTTCCAGACTGCTGTAAAGTTGAACATTTTAACACGGAGGTGAAACTGAGGATATTGTTCCAGAAGTCTTGTGATTATAAGGCCTGCTTCTAGTGGGACACCTCTATAAATGGAAATTTATCCTACTAGAGGAGCTCCAGATGTGATGTCCTGCAGATGTGTCCTGGTGTTTGTCCATCCACGTCCTTATCCTGCTCTGTTGTTTGTCTGTCTCTGATAATAATCCAATTATAATCCAATAATGCAGTGGGATGAGCTGCTTCAGATCTGATACTCGCTCTTTGTTACATAAATGATTCGGCAAACCTGCTGCGTGACCCTCCAACGGGATCTTCAGGCTTAAATCCACTTTAGGATTAATGTTCAATCAGAGTCTAAATGAAGTCAGTTTCCATCAGGATCAGAGTCCCACTGAGACGAGGCCATGACACACAGTTCTGGCACTTCCATGACTGCTGCGAGACGACGGAGAGATGAGAGGGAACTGACATCTGCTGATTTATAACCATTAAGGATGAAAAAAAAAATCAAGAGGCATCAGAACTGCAGAGATGATAGTTTTTCTGTTTTCCTCATTGACCAGATGAGTTTGAGCTGCTGAAATGATTTCCACTGATGTATAAGGGAATGTTTCGGAGTACATGTATTCCAACGAACAAATCTTAGACCTTCATATCAGTTCAGTCTTTAAACTGTCATTCCCATCTTAACTTCCACCTTATCTGAGGAAAACTTTCATCCTCAAACGCATTCAGTATTTGCTTTCAATTTATTTCAAACATATCAGCCAACAAGCCAGATGATAAACCAGCCAGCTGAGCAACCAACCAACCAACCACCCAACCTGATAACCAACCAACCAACCAACCAACCAACCAACCAACCACCCAACCTGATAACCAACCAACCAACCAACCAACCTGATAACCAACCAACCAACCACCCAACCTGATAACCACCAAACCTGATAACCAACCACCCAACCTGATAACCAAATAACCACCCAACCTGATAACCACCCAGCCACCCAACCTGATAACCACCCAACCTGATAGCCAACCAACCACCCAACCTGATAACCAACCAACCAACCACCCAACCTGATAACCAACCAACCAACCACCCAACCTTATAACCACCAAACCTGATAACCAACCACCCAACCTGATAACCAAATAACCACCCAACCTGATAACCACCCAGCCACCCAACCTGATAACCAACCAACCAACCAACCACCCAACCTGATAACCACCAAACCTGATAACCAACTACCCAACCTGATAACCAAATAACCACCCAACCTGATAACCACCCAACCGACAACCAACAACCACCTAAACTGATAACCAACCAACTATCCATCCAACCTGATAACCAACCGACAACCAACCAGCCAACCACCAAGCCTGATAACCAACCAACAACCAACCAACCAATCACCCAACCTGATAACCAACTGACAACCAACCAACCACCCAACCTGATAATCAACCAACCACCAAACCTGATAACCAACCAACCGACAACCATTCAACCTGATAACCAACCAACCAGCGAACGAACTAACTAACTGACCAACGAACCACCACCTCATGACTTACTGACCAATCAACAAACCAAGTAACAGCCATCCCACCAACTAACCAGCTAACCAATCAACCAACCAACTAACTACTAACTTAATGAACACCTAACAGCCAGCAGATGCAGATCTAATAACTGCAGGATATTTTACAGCATGAAGTACTGCTACTTTTAATACTTTGACCGTTTTCATAATAAGATCACATATCTTCCTGATCATGTTTCTTCCTAATTTAGACCTTTTCAATGGAACAAAATCTATAAAAATCAGTGAGCTTTCTTCCTGAACAGTTCTGGACAGTCTGATGACTGGGCGCTTCTTAATCTTGTTCTGAGTTTCTGACTTTCAGTCATTTACAACATAACTCCACATCTTATCACCACCACAACAACATCTCAGATAACAAGTCAGGCTTTAAGAAAGGCCAAAGTCCAGGAACAGCCGCCTCAGAGGAACAAAAAAACAATTCACTGAATCTTTGGACAGTAAAGAACAATATCATTTTAATTTACACACAAATGTATTTTTATTTTTTATTTTATTGAAGTGTATGCATGTGTGACAGTGTCGCAGTGCTGACTGGGAGACGGGGACCGGCCATTCTGCCTGTGAATGAAGAAAAAGCTCCAATTAGTACTGTTCAGGCACTTTTTTAGCTTTTTCTAGAATTCTGTCAGCATGTTCATGAGAAGTACCGGATAAGATCGATAGGAGGAGTAGTACTCACCACTACCTGGTTGTCTTCTTGGCAGAGCAGGGGAGGCAAAAGAGCAATATGCCAAACTACCCGCTTCTACAGGAGCTACAGGAGCGAACCATGGCAACGAGGAGGGGTGGAGGAGTAGGAATATGTGCAATACAGCGCAATAATTTACAGTGTTTTTATGTTATTATTGAATTTGTTATGATAGTTAGTGTGTACATTAATGTATATATGTATTCTTCATGTTTCATTTTGTGCGGTGTGGCGTTTGTGTAAATGTACCGTGTTGTATTTTGGACGCCTCCTTAGTAGGTTCATCCAATTGAGTGCCTACATAAGAGGGTTTAAATGGGCGTGTGTGTGTGTGGGGCGTGGTCATGCTAAATAAATGTTAACTCTTGGAGCTTCAAACTATTGCAAGTCTCATGCTTCTTTATCTAAAATGCAAAGTTATTATTGGCTGAACTGACACATCGTGAAAAAATGTAAGTCCAGTTTCAGAATAGCAGTTAGATGTTGGTTAGTTTATATGTAAGACTTTAAATTTGTTCAGTTGAATTTTGAAGATGGTTCAGAGTCAGAGTCAGAGTCAAGTTTATTGTCAATTCTACCACATGTGAGATACATACAGAGAATCGAAATTGCGTTACCCTCAAACCCTCGGTGCTACACAATAAATACATTTTAAACACAAAGTGCAGGTTAAAAAGAGACAAGAAACAAGTTGTGACATGACAACAACAGTTTTTCGGTTTGTATGATCAAGGTATAGCAGAGAAAAAAGCTGTGGTCCCAGGATCAATCCAGGATTCCTGACGAATAAGTTTGTGTCTTCTGCCCCCAGAAACCTGGAGGGTGTTCCTCATGGATCTATCCTGGCATCATGCTCTTATTCCCAACTCATCACATGCCGTCACTTGCTGGTCAAGAGCCTGTTGCATTAGTTTTTAGTGCAGTTCCTCCTTATCCTCACATTCTGGTGTGCAGGGAACATCTGCATGAATCCAGTTATTAAAAAGATAACGGAAGACACAAGCAGGTCAGAGTGAAGGATGGACATGGACACATTAGTCCCAAGTACTTGGGTGTAACTTTGGTTTGACAAGTGTTGGAGACGCAGAAGAGTTGGGGTTGCCTGGCAAAAATGAAAAAGTGACTTTATTTGCTGCATTTCTACAGACATTGGGACTATAGTGACATAATCAACAAAATAATTCAGCTTGACATGTTCATATAGCCACCAGAAAGCATGATTCTCTAATATTTAAAAAAAAAAAAAAAAGTTGAAAGTGGGAGACGTGTCCTCTCTGACTCCAGTGGAAATTACACCTTTGCCCAAGTATGAGGTTCCTGTGTGAGTTGACTGCTGTTTTTTATTTTTTAACTCCTATGTCGTTGTACCACAGCCTCCTAGGTTGTTGTACTACAGTAAGCGAGTATTTGATATTGTTCACACAATTTTCTTTTCTTTAAGACTTGTTGTTCACCTGAGTTTGTATTTGTGTAATTAAGACCTACAATGATCAGATTATTAATATATTTTCAAAGGATTAAAAGAGGGGGTACAAACTTTTGCACATGACTGTATGTTCAAACTGTTGTGTAGTGAAGTAAATGCCTTCACACAGCTGCTGAACTGGTTTGACTGGTTTTTTCGTGTCCGTCTGTCAGTGAACTGCCTGGATGTCCACGTGGAGACGCATCCGGATCGGGTGGCTCTGATCTGGGAGCGAGATGAACCCGGCACCGAGGTGAAGGTCTCCTACAGGTACAAACATCTAATCTGCAGCAGCCACACACACCTGCTCAGATAAACAACCAGATTCTCCGCTGATGAACATTACATCCAGTATTTTCTTTAATTGGCTTCATTTTCGCCATCAGTGGTCATCGTCCACTGGCAGCAGATGTGTGTAAACGTGTAAACATTAAAGCGGTTTGGAGTGAAACAGACCTGATCCGGTGTTTCCGGCCTTCAGGGAACTGCTGGAGATAACCTGCCGCCTCGCCAACACTCTGAAGAGTCATGGGGTCCACCGAGGCGACAGGGTGGCCATCTACATGCCAGTGTCGCCACTGGCTGTCGCGTCCATGTTGGCATGCGCACGCATCGGCGCTGTGCACACGGTGGTGTTCGCCGGATTCAGCTCTGAGGCACTGGCGGGACGGATCCAGGACGGTGAGTTAGAAACATGTCTCTTCAGGTTTGCATTACGACATAAACCTTACCTGTCCCCTGACTTACCTGCCCTATCATTTGGCTGTACCCTCAATTCAGTTTGGTTTTATTTATAGAGCTTCTATTACAACACAAGTTATCTCCATGATCTTTCCTGAGACCCAGAACATGACCCTCAATCAATTATTACATAAACAGCAGGTAAAAGCTCCCCTTTAAGTGTGAAGAAACATTGAACCTTGATCCTACTGAAAACCAGCCTGGAACAGCTGGAAAAGGAGATCAGAATAAGAGAATGAAGAACAGAGAGAGGACAGACACAGATATATTGTCAAAGGTACAAAAGACAAGATACCTTTCAAAATACCAAGATAACGTAATTAAACACACACACAGCTATAAACACACACACACACACACACACACCTCCCATTAACAGACATGTGGATGATTTAGCTCTATTGATGACTGAGGTCAGCTCAGGGAGGTCTACAGGTACCTATCTACTATAGGAAGATGAAGAGCAAAGGCCTCCCTAAATTTAGTATTAGCTTTATCGGATAGACATCTGCTAAACTAATTCCTCCTATTTTTCGCTTTAATGTAGAAAATGTTAAATTCAAACATTATTAAATAGTGGTCTAATAGGAGGGCGTTTACCTGTGACACTAACAGATTATCAGGTTCTACACCGTAGACGAGGACCAGATCCAGAGTATGATTAAGACAATGCGTCGGTTCATTAACTTTTTGTAAATTCCCCATCGATTCTAGACTATCGCTGTCAACGTCCATATGAATGTTAAAGTCGCCCACTATGATGACTTTGTCTGTACTGATCAATAAACCAGATCAGAAATCTGAGAACTCAGACAGAAACTCCAGACCAGCACCAGCAGGAGGCCGGTAAACTACCACTAAAAAAACTGGCTTCTCTGATTTCCAGCTCAGCAGTTTTACACTAAGCGTGAGGATTTGCCACTCCGGGTCTCAGTAATTAGATCGTTTACTAATAGCGACTTGGAGCTTAAAGATCGTATATTTAGTAATCCGCATCTAACTTTACGGTCTTTAGTTCACACTAAATGCGTATTTGTTTTTATTTTTACGAGGTTATTTTGATTAACGCCTCGATCACGTCGCGCTTGGTGAACTTTTGGAGGACGGGGAATCGACACCAATTCTATTTTTCTTCACACCTTGTTAGAATCGCCAATTACATCATTTATTTCTATATTTTTACTGGCAGGGGATAGTCCTCGAGAAGCAGCAGAGAAGCGTGTAAGACTGCAGCTCTGCACCCCAGCCTGGACCCTGGATTGTCAGGGGGAGGATCTAATAATATCAGCCAGATTTCTAGAGATAAGAGCTGCACCATCCTGGGTGGGATGAATGCCGTCTCTTCTAAGTAGACCAGGTTTTCCCCAAAACGTCTTCCAATCGTCAATAAAGGCCACGTCGTTTTCTGAACGACCAAGACAACCAGCAAAGGAGCGACGGATGACATACATCTAAACATGTCATCACCGGTCAGATTGGGGAGGGGACCAGAGAAAACTATGGAGTCCGACATGGTTTTGGCGTAGTTACACACCGACACAATATTAATTTTAGTGACCTCCGACTGGCGTAGCCGGTTTTTCATTAATGCCGACATGGATGATAACTTTACTGAATTTACGATTACTCTTTGCCAGCAGCTTCAAAATTGCTTAGAGGTTTCCGCTCAGGCCCTAACTATGATGCACCTAACTATGGTCGCTGGAGTGGCCTCAAATGCCTCAAAACAGAGTCGCCAATCGCCAAGGTCGGTTTCTCAGCGGGTGTGTCGCTGAGTGGGGAAAAACGGTTAGACACGTAAAGCGAGTGGTGGTGTTCCGTGAGCCTTTTAGGACTACGCTTCTTCCGAACCGTCACCCAGCTGTCCTGACTGTCCGGCTGCTCGGGGGCCGCGGGGGGGCGGCTACCAGCACCTGCTCCGGGTCGGTCTGCCGCTACTTCAGCCTGACAAGCTACCAAGTCTACCGGACTTATGGCCTAGTCGGCAGAGCCGGATCTTTAACTCACTGAGCCTCGCCTTCAAAGCTACAAACAAACTACATTTTATACACTTACCGTCTTCACTAAAGAAGGCAGAGGAATAACTGAACATTTCACACACTGAGCAGTAAGAAGGAGAAACGGTGGGAGAGGAGGAGGCCATGCTGAGAGGACAGGAGACGGAACATGTACCGGTGACTGGTGGTAAGAGTTAAAGAACCGGAGCTCGTGACATCATGCAAACAGCTACAGACTGCAAACAACAAACGGCAAGTGACGCAATATGTTACCACCCTCACTTACTTGTCCAGACGTTTACCTGTCCTGTCATTTACCTGTCCCCTTACCTATTTGTCCTAAAGTTTACCTGTCCAGACGTTTACTTCCTGTCACTTGCCTGTCTTAACGCTTCCTTACCTGTCCTGAGGTTTCTCTGTCCTGTCACCTACCTACCTGACGCTTCCTTACCTGTCCTGTCACTTGCCTGTCTTAACGCTTCCTTACCTGTCCTGAGGTTTCTCTGTCCTGTCACCTACCTACCTGACGCTTCCTTACCTGTCCTGTCAATTACCTGTCTTGACGCTTCCTTACCTATCCTGTCACTTACCTGTCTTAACGCTTCCTTACCTGTCCTGACGTTTACCTGTCCTGTCACCTACCTGACGCTTCCTTACCTGTCCTGTCACTTACCTGTCTTAACGCTTCCTTACCTGTCCTGACGTTTACCTGTCCTGTCACCTACCTGACGCTTCCTTACCTGACCTGTCACTTACCTGTCTTAACGCTTCCTTACCAGTCCTGTCACTTACCTGTCCTGAGGTTTCTCTGTCCTGTCACCTACCTACCTGACGCTTCCTTACCTGTCCTGTCACTTGCCTGTCTTAACGCTTCCTTACCTGTCCTGAGGTTTCTCTGTCCTGTCACCTACCTACCTGACGCTTCCTTACCTGTCCTGTCAATTACCTGTCTTGACGCTTCCTTACCTATCCTGTCACTTACCTGTCTTAACGCTTCCTTACCTGTCCTGACGTTTACCTGTCCTGTCACCTACCTGACGCTTCCTTACCTGTCCTGTCACTTACCTGTCTTAACGCTTCCTTACCTGTCCTGACGTTTACCTGTCCTGTCACCTACCTGACGCTTCCTTACCTGACCTGTCACTTACCTGTCTTAACGCTTCCTTACCAGTCCTGTCACTTACCTGACGCTTCCTTACCTGTCCTGTCACTTACCTGTCTTAACGCTTCCTTACCTGTCCTGACGTTTACCTGTCCTGTCACCTACCTGACGCTTCCTTACCTGACCTGTCACTTGCCTGTCTTAACGCTTCCTTACCTGTCCTGAGGTTTCTCTGTCCTGTCACCTACCTACCTGACGCTTCCTTACCTGTCCTGTCACTTGCCTGTCTTAACGCTTCCTTACCTGTCCTGAGGTTTCTCTGTCCTGTCACCTACCTACCTGACGCTTCCTTACCTGTCCTGTCAATTACCTGTCTTGACGCTTCCTTACCTATCCTGTCACTTACCTGTCTTAACGCTTCCTTACCTGTCCTGACGTTTACCTGTCCTGTCACCTACCTGACGCTTCCTTACCTGTCCTGTCACTTACCTGTCTTAACGCTTCCTTACCTGTCCTGACGTTTACCTGTCCTGTCACCTACCTGACGCTTCCTTACCTGACCTGTCACTTACCTGTCTTAACGCTTCCTTACCAGTCCTGTCACTTACCTGTCCTGAGGTTTCTCTGTCCTGTCACCTACCTACCTGACGCTCCCTTACCTGACCTGACATTTACCTGTCCCATCACCAGCTCCAGTTCAGTATGGGGTGTGTGAGAGGTCCGCTGAGATAGCTCTCAGTGAGATTTAATCTTGTGTGGTTTCCAGCGATATAGGAACAGCTGATCCGCAGACACATGATCCTCGATCAAATTAGAACCAGACTGACTCCGGGTGCTTTCCCTGCTGAGATTCATCATGTTTACAGATTAACTTCAGCTCATCATCTAACCCTAACCATTGAGCTCCACCCTTTGCAACTAGGTCCTGGACTTTCTAACAGACAGGCTGAAGTCTGTATGGATCCACAACGTCTCCTCCACCATCACCCTCTCACTGGCTCCCCCCAGGGCTGTGTGCGGAGCAATTCACTCACGACTCCTCAGCCAAACATCCCAGCTGCCTAATCATGATATTTGTGGATACAGCTGTGGTTAGACGCATCGATAGCAACGACAAGTCCAACTACAAGAAGTCGGTGGAACATCTGGAGGGTTGGTGTAGAGGGAACAACCTCTCAATCCATGCGAAAAAGACCAAGGAGATGATCGTGGACTTCAGACAAAGCAGACACCCTCCCCTCCTGACACATGTTGAAATGACAACGAAAACTCCTGGATCTTTGATCTAACTGTGATTGCAGTGGGCGTGTCCCCGAGGGCTTGTTGAGCAACATGGCTGCACCCTGTATGAAGTAAAACGGGCTTTAAAACGGTCTTCAGAAACCAATGCGTCACGTGACAAGTTGGAAATGTTCTGAGCCGAAATATGAAGCGCGTACGTGACGTCATCATGCAAATGCGCCAGACAGCAGAACCGATAAACGGGATTAACCATTGCAAGGAATTGAACTACTGGGAGCCGGTTTTTAATTCTCATCCCTTCTGGTTAAACAAGAAATAAAAGATGTGGTAATTGATCTCTATGAATGTGGGACTGTAAAGAAACCAGAATGGAAGCAGCCGACCAGCAGTTTGTTAATAGACGGCAGAATGAAGCCCACAGAGAAATCAACACTTTGTCTCCAGTAAAACTTGGGGGAGAAGCAATCATGGGGTGGGACTGGATGGACCTAATGTGCAACTCAGAGTCAGAAGACACAGGTTTAAATTCCCCCTGAAGAAACTTTTCTTTTCTTTTACTTTATTGTTCCAAATGCCTCACTCAACCTTTAAACATATATTGGTTTTATTTGGTTATGAAATATCAATATATACCTCAGACAAGCCACAACCTTATTTTGTGCTTTAACTTTGCTGGTGTAACACTTAAAATTTCCAGTTTGGGATTCATAAAGTCCATCTCTCTAGCTAACATAGTTTTTGTTTATAAAATGATATACTAAAAACTGCTACTTGTGTATGACAACACTGTCACTGAAACAGCAAGAGAAGGAGACCCAGTGTTGATCCCTGAGGAATACCAGGCCTCATTTGAGCTCTTAAAGGCATAAACTCCTTCAGAAAAAACACAGAAATCTGTCTCCACATCAGCTCCATCACTTAAGACATCTGTGAACGGAGAGCCAATGTGTGTGTATCTGTGTGTGTGTGTGCGTGTGCATGTGTGGGTGTCTGTGTGTGTTCCAGCTCAGTGCAAAGCTGTGATCACCTGTAATGAAGGTGTGAGAGGAGGCCGGATCATCGACCTGAAAGCCACAGTGGACGCTGCTGTGAAGAGCTGTCCTTCTGTCCAATATGTCTTTGTCTCTCAGAGAACCGAAAAACCAGTAGAGATGGGAGAGAGGGATGTCTCACTGGAGGAGGTGGGAAGCCGGATAAACACATCATCAGTAACACCCACGGATCATTAATACTATATAGACTATCAATATCACCAAAAAAATAATCAATACCAAGAGTAGATCATTAACACCACTGACATACATATACCACTAATGTATCACCATCACCAACAGATCACCAATACTACCAACACTTCATCAAGCCACCAGTAGATCATCAAGACTATCAATACATAAGAAACTAGACAGAAGCTAAGACCGGAGATGTTTAACCTCTCCTGCTGACCCTCACCAGAATTCTGGCTGCAGCATTTTTGATCAGCTGAAGGCTGATCAAAATTTGTAGAAGAACCAGACATGCCCCCCTGTGATGTCACAGCTTCTGAAGCCTCTTTTTGCTCTTACTGCATGGCACAGTGTTGCAAACGGGCCGAGTGAACAGGTCTGGAAGCCATCTGGAACACACCCACACCTCATGCTAATCTATTAATAATCAACATTACTTTACATTAATTCTCATTACCCAAGGGGAGGCATTAAAGACACTCCAATCCAATTCTAATTAAATCGATCCAAACATCCTTGTGTTATGTGTTGCTACGGTAACAACATCTGAAACAAATGCAGCCAGGACTGAAACTAGAACCAGCAGACTGCTGGGACCAGCAGTCCTGCCTTTACCAGGGTTAGACCTGCTGCAGTCGGGCAAGTCTACCAGCACCATGGACTGATTGGATGCAGGTCCCAGCAGACTTCTGGAAAGGTTCTGAAATGATCCACCATGGCCCCCAGATCCTTCAACCAATCCACACTGAAGGAGCTGCTGGTGAACATTTACAACAGAACATGTTTCATTGTTTCATTTTAGGACATCCTGTGAATAAGAAACTGCAGCAGTCCTAAAGTAACAAATGCATGGACTAGTTTTGGTGAAGTGGGTAGATGTGGTTCTGGTTGAGGGGCAACCAGCAGCCCTCTGAGGTGCTGATGTCAGTAGTATGAGTATCACAGTACCACAGGCGTGCCTTCTCCTAGGTGATGTCCTCTCAACCTTCCGTGTGTCCTGCTGAGCCTCTGGACAGTGAGGACATCCTGTTCCTTCTCTACACATCTGGAAGTACCGGGAAGCCTAAAGGGATTGTCCACACTCAGGCCGGATACCTGCTGTACTCCACTCTGACTCATCAGGTGCTCCTTCTACACCTCATGCTACATCTCCCTCTTTCCTTTTTAAACCACATCCTCTCCTTCTGCACCTCCTACCATCTTTCTTAAACCACATCCTTGCCCATTGCATCTCCTACTCCCCTCCTGTTAGGTCTTTAGCCACAGCTCAGAAGTCAAAATACGAAGTGTGAAGTAAAACTATAATACAGCTGTCACTCACAAAAAAAAAACATGCCTATAGATATGCATAGATTAGTGATTTGATGGAATTTTTTTGATAAATGTATGTGAAATGTTATTCATATCTGCTGTTAAATTGGACATTGTGACATGGAGGTCGATGCTTAAGCCAGCCCCCAGTGGTCAGTAGAGGAACTGCAGGTTTTCAGACCTCCAGGTTGGAGTCATTCTTCAGAACCTGAGATTGTCCGTTTGTTTAAACGAGCTGTTTGTCCTCGCTGCTCGATCCTATCTTTTAATGAGTCTGAAGGGACAAAAGAGATGTTATGCAACAGGAAACAGAATGGAGCTACTGTTTCCTTCAGACAGAGAGCGATGTATAAAGTAGGACGAGGATGAAAAGGAAGACGATGATGAGGTGGAGGATGATGGAGAGGAGAATGACGATGAAGAAGAGGCCACAGTCAGCCTCTGAAAGCATTAAATTAGCTGTTTGTGTCTGACAGACTTAAACATCTGCTACATTTGCACATCTGACATCGTGTTTTTGACGATAATTGAATAAGAACAGAAACCATAACAACCCCCACCCCACCCCACCCAACACCCCCCACCTCCACCAATGCCAAATATTTATCCGTGCTAATTTCTAAAGCTGCTTAGCAGCTCAGAGTTCAGGGTTTTGGCTCACTGCTTGTTTGGACAGAAAACAGGACAAAAGCTGATTTATGTGGAAAAGATGAGGACGGTGGGGTCCAGGCCAGGGCGAGAGACACCCACACACACTGACACACAGGGAGAGAGAGAGCATTGCCAGGAGACATTTTGTTTGTGGTTAAAACAGCGGTGGATTCTTTCCACTGAGCGAGCTGTGTTCACCACCACCAGCAGCAGCTGCTGCTGCACAAAGTTCACTGCAGGTTTCCAGTCGGCTATAAACTGAGGTTTAACCAGCTGATCAATGATTTACTGTGTTAAAGACACGGTTCACACCTACAGGCTCTGCAGGTCAGGTCATGCGGACAACATGGACCTTTTTAATCTTGTCTTTCCTTATTTAACAAAACAATCATGTGAGCACCCCTAAGTACTCCGCTGATCGTCATCGTTGATGAACTGCTTTGCTGGCCTGGAACATTCAGGTGTGTTAACATAATGCCAAGAGAGAAAGACACCAGTAGTGGTCTTAGAGAAGTAAATGTTGCTGCACATTAATGTGGAATAGATTATAAAGTATTTTTAACTATTTGAACTGATAACTGGCCAACGTAGCTCCCTGCCCCCTGACAGTGATAGCCCCGTGACAGTACTAGTAAAAGTATGTTGAGGTGTGACTGACTACTCCCAGCAGTTCAGTGTTTGTCGTTCAGCTGTAATGCTCATGTTGTTTTTGTTTCAGTACGTGTTTGACTACCGGGACGGTGACGTGTTCGGCTGCGTGGCGGATGTCGGCTGGATAACGGGACACAGCTACGTGGTGTACGGCCCGCTGTGCAACGGCGCCACCACCGTCCTGTTTGAGAGCACACCTGTGTATCCAAACCCAGGTGAGCAAGACACTGTTGGATGACAACAGAGGCACACACACACACACACACCTGCACACACACACAACAGCTTTTCTTCATCCATGTGCTCATGTTCAAGCGTGTGTCGTCCTCTAGGCAGGTACTGGGAGATGGTGGAGCGACTGAGGATCAACCAGTTCTACGGCGCCCCGACAGCTCTGCGGCTGCTGCTGAAGTATGACGAGAGCTGGGTGAAGAGGTACGACCGCTCGTCCCTGAGGATGCTCGGATCAGGTGGGTTTGGGTCTGGGCTGGGCTTCAGAAACCAAAGAGACTCGTTGTCTTGATAACAATTGTTCATGTGTTTTCACAGTGGGGGAGCCCATAAACCACGAGGCCTGGCACTGGTTCCACAGTGTGGTGGGGGAGGGCCGGTGTCCTCTGGTGGACACCTGGTGGCAGACAGGTGAGACCGAAGCCCCTTCCTGTGGTGTCACCCACAGGTTTCTGAAGAGGGCTTTTAAAGACGTCATGTAGGACGAGCTGACTCCACCCTACTACAACTACTGTCATTTAGCAGGTGCTTTTTTTCAAAGCGACTTACATCTGAGAGAACAACACAACCAAGCATCCAATAGGAGGGTGCAGCCTGGACAAGTGCTGCTGTGAGTCCAGTTGGACACAGGTGCTGCCATGCTGGTGCTAGAGGACTTTTTTTGTTCCCTGCACACCCTACAGTCCCTTTATTCAGTAAAACTAAGTCTTAATATATATTTAAGAATATATATTTTATGAATATACCGTTGTATAAATGGTAAGAATATTCCAGGCCAAGACCTTCTAGACCTATCAGCTGCTTCAGCAAAAGTCCCCTTCAACCCGAAAACCCTCCAAACCAACCCAAGACCCTGCAGACCAACCCAGAACCATGCTCTCTGGGGTCTGTTAGTACACTGACCACAACAAGACATTTTATCTTAAAAATAAAAGCATTCAGGTACCACTCCATCCGCAATCGGGTCTGGAGTGCACCAGTTCATCCACAGTCGGTCCTGGAGCGTTCAGGCAATCGAGATGCTGTGTCCTGAAAACTAACTGTGGACTTGTTCCACCAGAACCAGGCACTGGTTTCACCAAAACCAGAAGCATGATAACTGAAGGCTCTGCCTCCCATTATATTGTTGGAAACTCCGGAACCGCATGTCAAGTTGCAGTATGAGAGACCAGATCTGGGACCTTCAGGGAAACATCCTGGTCAGAAGAAAGTCCAAGATTCCGCAGTTGATCCAGACACCAAAGAGCATCATCCAGAGTTACCAGACAGTGTGTTTCTGAAGAGCTTAGTGAGATGATTCAAGGAAAAAAAAAAGTCTCTGAGGTTCGTGAAATCCCCCGGGGGAGTCTGGATCTGTGCTGGGTTGTGTCTTGTTGGTGGTTCTGATCCGGCTCTAAGTCCGCCTGATTCTCTCCTGACTGAACCTCTGGGACTAATTTGAACTATTAGCAGCAGAACATCTGCAGCTCTGCAGAAAATGAATTAAGATCAAATCCCCCACACACTTACCCTCACCCCACCCCTCGGCCCCCTCGGCCCCCCAGGACACATCAGAGCAGGATCAGTGGCTGCGTGACCTAATTCCTCGACAATCTCAACTCAGAGAGTTGTTTTTAAATGGGACTCTAAACTCTCAGCCAGCTGTTTCAAACTCTTGAAAAGAGAAAAATCCCAATAAATTAAGAAATTAAAGGGAATTAGAGAAGCAGCAGCTGAGATCCTCCAGTGGCAGATGTGTGAGAGGGAATTTGAATGTTAGATATGAGGTTAATATTCTTCCTAGTCATTTATGGGTCTTCATGACCTGACAGAAACTTGGACATCATCAGTTTAAGCTCCAGCCTAAGAGGAGATTAGATGTTTGTCACATCTACAAGGCCACGTTAGACACCAGTCCTTTCTCTTTTCTTTTTCTTTAGTCAAAATTACAATTATCCTCATTTAACCCTCCCCCGATCCCTGGACCAAAACTCTGGCAATAGGGACTTGGAACGTCACCTTGCTGGGGAGGAAGGAGCCAGAGCTTGTGCGGGAGGTTGAGAGGTACCGGCTAGAGATAGTCGAGCTCGCCTCCACACACAGCCTGGGCTCTGGGACCCAGCTTCTTAAAAGGGACTGGACACTCCACTACTTTGGAGCTGCCCAGGGTGAGCAGCGGCGAGCTGGTGTGGTCTTGCTTATAGCTCCCCGGCTCAGCCGCCATGTGTTGGAGTTTACCCTGGTGAATGAGAAGGTTGTTTGTTTGCGCCTTCGCATTGCCTACGGGCCGAACAGCAGTACAGAGTCCCTGGGAGGGGTACTCGATAGTGCTCTGACTGGGACTCCACTGTTCTACTGGGGGATTTTAACTCTCACGCGTTACCTGGAGGGGTGTGACTGGGAGGAACGGCCTCCCAAAACTGAACCTGAGCGGTGCTCTGTAATTGGACTTTTGTGCTAGTCACAGTTTGTCCATAACGAACACCATGTTTGAACATCAGCGCCTCAGACAGGGGAAGCAGTACTCTGCCAACACTGTTTACAGTGCGGGTGGGCGGCTGCTGGCCTCGACTGGGGACATTGTCGGACGGTGGAAGGAATACTTTAAGGATCTCCTCAATCCCACCAACATGCCTTCCACTGAGGAAGAAGAGGCTGAGGTCTCTGCTGTGGACTCTTCCATCACCCAAACCAAAGTCACTGAGGTAGTTCATAAGTGGCACCTCAGTGGCACCGGGGGTGGATGATATCCGCCCTGAGCACCTCAAGTCTCTGGATGTTGCTGGGCTGTCTTGGTTGACACGCCTCTGCAACATTACATGGAGGTCGGGAACAGTGTCACTGGAGTGGCGAACCGGCGTGGGTCGTTTTACCACGTCAGAGGAGAAACTCCGCCTTCAGCCGGCGTGGGTCGTTTTACCACGTCACAGGAGAAACTCCGGCTTCAGACGGCGTGGGTCGTTTTACCACGTCAGAGGAGAAACTCCGCCTTCAGCCGGCGTGGGTCGTTTTACCACGTCACAGGAGAAACTCCGGCTTCAGACGGCGTGGGTCGTTTTACCACGTCACAGGAGAAACTCCGCCTTCAGACGGCGTGGGTCGTTTTACCACGTCACAGGAGAAACTCCGCCTTCAGCCGGCGTGGGTCGTTTTACCACGTCAGAAGAGAAACTCCGCCTTCGTCCGCACACATCAGCATCTCTAACACACCTCTCCTGTGATGCGGTCTCCCTGCAGAGACCGGCGGAGTTTGCATCGCCCCCCGTCCCGCAGACCACGGAGCCCCCATCCTTCCAGCCATGGCCATGAGGCCCTTCTTCGGGATCCAGCCGGTACTCATGGGAGAGAAGGTGATGTACAACACAACCCCAGAACCCCCCGAGGGTCCGATTCTGCTCCTCCAACTCCTCTGGAGTTTCTTCTCACTCTTTTCTGGGGCCTCTCAGTTCGGTGAACTGACATGCCCTAATGTCTTAAACCAGGATAAACTGAAGTCCTGGTCCAGGTACTGAGCCAGTGACCTGATGATGCAGTTAACCCTGACTAGGAACGGTTCTAGCTCATTAAGCTCCAGTATGATGCAGGAGTTTAGATGCTTCATGATCTGTGGTGACGCATGAGGCTCTTTCTCTTACAAAAGGAAAAAGAAAAGGAAACAGATTTGTGGATCTAAAGTTCAAATTCTAGTCAACTTGCTAGACAACTTGATCTGGCAATATATTCAAGCCATTTGAAGAAAAATATTCTGTGACAGGAAGGAGGGGTGAAATACCATGAAAATTTATCAGTTCTAAAATGTGAGACAAAATTTCTGGGTTAGAACTTTATAAAACTCACACATTACAAGTTAGGATTCAACAAATGTGACTTCCAAAACTAACAAAATTGTGACAAAACCCTTTTGGACTGTAACACAGACAGTAATATTTTTTTTAATGTAACATGTTTAAAGGCACGCTATGTAGTAATGTTACCTTGGTGCGAGTGGAGACAGTGCAACTCATCCTGTAATACCATGTATTCCCACTAGATGTGCACTGGTCTTTCTCCATGTGCTGATGTGAACTTTGCCCCCATTTGGTCATAGGTGTATTACTGCATACCGTGCCTTTAAATGTTCTTATTTTGCAGGCGTATTTCTCCATAAATGCTGGTCAAACAAGCTAAGTAAATCTGATACACGTTTTTTATCTTTCCTTATTAAATTAGGCTCCTATATTTAATTAATTCAATCAATTTAAGTTTCTTAAACTGTCATTTCATAAGTTTCTCCACAAATGCTACACCCCTCAACCCTAACCTTCTACAGCTGGAAAGTCGGAAGCCGGAAGTTTAAATGGCTCTAAATGAGGCGTCCCGACATCAACTTTACAGAAAAAGAGAAGAAACCAGTCAGTCTCAGATGTCGGAGGAGCAGAATAAGACTCATCTCTGGTGTTCCCGAGAATCCTTTTGTGTCAGTTTTCAGATTTTATGTCTCTGTGTTCTGGTTCGAGTGTGTTGTTGTGTCAGTTTCTGTAAGTTTGGTGTTTGTTTCTGTCTTCATATGTTGTCCTTTCAGGTTACAACTTCTTTGCACAAAGACTCCAGTATCTGGGCCGTTTGGGCCCCTGCTTTGGTTCCGGGGAGCCGTGTCCTCTTCAGTTTTTATATATACATAGACAGGACACAGCTGTACAAGAAAGGACTTACAAATGCAAACAACCCGACTGTGGCTGATGAGTCTGCTCTCAGCTTCCTTCAGCGGGTCTCGTTGAGCCGTGTTCCCCCAGCCCTCGATGACATCTCTCCATCTCCTTCTCAGTTTAATCTTTCCATTTAAGCAGTCACAGCATCTGTTTGCTTTGATTAACAGATTTCTCACCCCGATCGCCTCCAAATTAATTATCCGCTGGTTTGGGTGGTGCTGCAGATGGTGATCTGATCTCTTCGAGGTTTCTCATCAGGGCTGGTTACTGACTCTAGATTAGATTAGATTAGTTTAGATTAGGCTTCCTTCGGGTTCATGTCTTCCTCGAGCTTCACTTTCTCTGAAATCCTTAAACTCAGCTGCTGATCACCACACAACACTGATTTCATTTGTGGTGTTAACTCCTTTGCTCACACATCATTTCCTGCTGAGACACCCCTTCAGTCCAGTTTAGTTTGCTGGTGGAGGATTCAGCACTCACAGAACCCTCGCTCGAGTTAAGACAGATCCTTCAACACAGATGAATTCATCTTTAAATGTATTCATCATTCAGTCAGAGCCTCCTCTTTGAATCCTATTTGTATTTGTGTAAAGACAATTAAAATCAACATATGGTAGGAGGTCTGACTATAAGACAAAAATTAAGAAAAAAAGTGCTCTGTGTACCTAAAGAGTCTGTGTTTAGATGGACAGGACGGACGGTTCTGTCAGCATGTAACCATGAAGGAGGAACCAGTCTAGGAATCTCAGAGGTACACACTGAGATGTTATTACCTGAACTTCCTGTGCTACCTGTGCATGTCCATTCTGCGTGATCTGTGTCTTACATGTTTGCTAGTGTATTCTGGGTAATAGTGGCCTGACTCCGACCCTCCTGTGTCGTCATCAGGGTGAGCCTCAATCTGGGAATGCCGTCAGTGGCGCTCTGTGCATCCGGGAGGCGTGGCCAGGGATGGCGCGTACCATCTACAGAGACCACCAGAGATTTGTCGAGGCATACTTCAAACCATACCCTGGTCAGTGACATCAGCAAACACGCTGCGGCCCTGCAGCAGCCAGTTTTAGCTAACGTGTTCCTCTGCAGGTCATTACTTTACTGGTGACGGTGCCTTGCGCACGGAGAATGGCTACTACCAGATCACTGGCCGGATGGATGATGTCATCAACGTCAGTGGTCACCGGCTCGGGACAGCGGAGATTGAGGATGCTCTGGTGAGACGAGTTGCTCTGGTTTATACACAACAGCAGCTAACACTGTCAGTTAGCATGTGGCTAAGTTAGAAATATGTGGCTACACTGTTGGTTAGCATGTGGCTAAGTTAGAAATATGTGGCTACACTGTTGGTTAGCATGTGGCTAAATTAGCAATATGTGGCTACACTGTCGATTAGCATGTGGCTAAGTTAGCACTATGTGGCTACACTGTCAGTTACCATGTGGCTAAGTTAGCAATGTGTGGCTACGCTGTCAGTTGACATAGAACTACGTAAGCCATATGTTTCTAATGCTGTCAGTCAGCATGTTACTAATTTAGCTGTGTGTGTGGTGAACTTTGTCAGCATCCAGCTAAGTTACAAATGTGTAGGCTAATCTTGTAGGTCACATGACCTAGAGGGTCTGGTTGCTCACAGCCTTTGGCTACTACCAGGGCTAATGGAAGCACGGCCTCCAGTTCCCGACTCAGTAGCTGGACCAATAGGCAACGGTTGACTAGCTATCTTTGTCCAGACTTCTGCTGAGACTGAGTCTGACTCTGACGGAGCCCTGGGGATCGCCACGGTCAGTTCCTGACGGAGCTCGATCTGAGCTTCAGCAGCACTCGTTTCAAATGTTGCTTCACTAGCGACATCAGAAATGAACATGGATGGACAGTAACATTAGTTAAAGTCAGATGTTAGCGAGCAAAGGCACGCTATAACAGCTAGCTTTTGGTAACAGGTGAGATCCAGTCGTCTGTTGGTACAATCAAGACCTCAGTGACCCAAATTATCTTAGTAAGACGTCATGCTCGCCAAAAATAGTGGGCATTAAGCAGTTAAAGTGATGACAGACTGCAGCTGTCACTCAAAACAACACACCCCTAATTATACATACACTTGTTGCTTAATATTTTACATGATGAGGTTCACTGAATTCCCAGTACAGTCTCTGAAGACCAAATGTTTGTTTCATGTTTGAGGACTCAAACATGAAGTTAAACAAGACAGGTCTGTCAAAATAAAACAGGTAATCTATACAAATAAGAATTAAAAGTTCAAAGTGAAACATCACAGTGAGTTAAATAAAAGAAAACTTCTTAATTGTTGTTGTGTTGTTTTAGACCTGGTTTCAAGAGGTCTGGATGAAGAAAGTTGTTGATCTGTGGAGTTTTGTGTTGTTGTTTATTTAGAAAGATAAAAAAAATATTAGAATAAAAATGTACAAAACAACAAATGAGAAGAAAACTACAAAAATGTTTTATGAGACTTAATGACAAACAGTGGAACAAAAAGCACCAAACCAGACTAAAGGTCCAGAGATGCCTGAAAGCTGGTAGAACAGCTCCCCCTGGTGGACGCTCCTGGTACCTGACACTACATGACAGGGACGGAACATCTGCTGATAAACTGACACAAGCAGCAGATTTTCAGACAAACTCAGATTCTAACTGCATCACGGAGAGAACGAAGCCCAACTTTAGTCTGCCGTCAGACGTTTACATCATCTTTTCTGTGTTCGAGCAGGACGAGCATCCAGCTGTTCCAGAAACCGCTGTGATCGGAATCCCACATGAACTCAAAGGAGAAGGTGAGAGCTCATCTCCCATCATGCTCTACTCCACTGATGTAGTGTTACTCATGGGTGTTTAGTGTCTTCATTAACTGGTTAGTTCTGGTTGAGCTGTGTCATCTGTGGGTTCACCTACTCTCTCCTTCAGCGGAGTTAAAGTCTGTGTTCACTAAACTCTGGGTTTCCTCTCAGTGCCGTTTGCCTTCGTGGTTTTGAAGGAAGATCTCGCTGATGATCCAAACGCCGTCCTGCAGCAGCTCAGGGTGCTTGTCTCCACCAAGATTGCCAAATATGCCGTCCCGGAGCACTTCCTGGTGAGTCACCGCCGCCGTTAGTAGACCAACACAAACTCACAACAAAGTAGTGAAGATACGAAAGCAGAACATTTCCAGTTGAGGCAGCAGCTGAGCTCCCAGCTGAACGCCATGGCAGCGAGGATGGGATCAGCTGATCCACAGATAAACTGCCTGGAAACAGGAAGCACGCTACGATGTCAACATGAACCTGCAACAATATAACACCATCATTGCTGAGCCACATCCCTCTCAGCCAATCAGAGCTCAGCATTCTTCTCGTCTCTCAGGTGGTGAAGCGGCTACCCAAAACCCGCTCTGGGAAGATCATGAGGCGGATTCTGAGGAAGGTTGCCATGGAGATGACCGGCGATCTGGGAGATGTGTCAACTCTGGATGATCCATCTGTTGTCAAGGAGATCATGGAGGCCTACAAGATGTACAGGAAGCAGCAAGAGGAGGACAAGAAGATGTAGGAGGGCAGGGATCAGTAGAAAAAGTGGGTGGGGCCTCAGATGCAAGTCACTTATCAGTTATGCCCTCATGTTTCACACCAGCAACTGTCCAACGTCAGGGGACACAGGTCAATGGGAGGAGAGAGGGCTGAGCCATGAGTATGTGAGAAAGGAGGAGCCATTGGCCAATGGGAAAGAGCCATAGGGGTTGGTTAGTGGTGGGGGCGGGGACGAGGCCAGGTGAGGAGGTGTGGTCACAAATCAGTGAGAGGACAAGGAAGGATCCATGAGCTGTGAGTCAGGGCTTTGGAGGCTAGGGGGCGGGTCTGGGTAAGTCTGTGGACTGATAGTGGGCGGGATAATGAGCATGTGTAAGGAAAGGGGCGTCGACAGCAGAGCAGAAAATGAGACAAAGTTTCAGAAATGAAGCAAAACGCCCGGGATGACGCTCTCTTCTCCTTGGCCAGCAGACATTGGTCAGCTTGGACGTTGTGCTCCTGGCTCCACCCCCAGTGACTCACCTGAATAGTTTTGCGTCGTCCTGGATCGATCTCTGATGGCTGGAAACCTGAAGGATAATTTTAATCTCACTGTTTCAGTTCTAAACTTCTCTCACATTAACTACAAATTGAAACAACATCATCAGAACAATTGATTAAGGTCACCTTGAATCTAACAGAGAAAGTTTAATCTGACAATTATTTTTTTTATTATAATTTAGATTATTTTATCGTCTTTGACAGATTTCTAGTTTAACCTCACTGAAGATTTTAAATTCACATGGATGTAAATAAACATTTAGTAAAAATGTGAACTCCTCTGTCTTTGTGTCTTTTTAAGGTCAAATTTTTGCAAAACTAAGATTCATACACATGACACTACTGAGCATGCCCAGCTGGTTCTGGGTCATGTGACGGGGGCGAGAAAACCTAAACAACCTTTTCTAACGTGAGAGCTGAGATGTGGTTGAAAACAGAAAGAAGCAGCAGATGTGAGCTCTGCAGAAACATCTGGAGATGAAACCTCATTTGGAGGTACACTCAGCAGGAAATATCCTCTGATCTGCAAAGACGTGGAACTCTGTGATGACTGGCAGATAAGTGATTCTCCACATGATCCTGGTCCCGGTCCAGGTCCCGTTCCCGTTCCCGGTCCTGGTCATAACATCTGACCTGTGTAGTTAGCATGTGGCTAAGTTAGCACACATGTTTTCAGACCAGCTGAAAGACGGCGTGAACTGGTTCTGCCTAGGGGTCTCGTCCTGGTTAGACATAATGAAACACCTCTCCAGGGAGGTGTCCAGGAGACATTCTTATCAGATGAACCTTCTCCTCCTCTCTCAAAGGAGGGCCCAACCACGCCAGAGGAAACTCATCTCAGCCGCTTGTATCCTTCATCTGGGTCTTCAGTTGCAAACCACAACTCCATAGAGTTGATGATAGTTGATAGTGGATGATGATGATGTTGATGATGATGAAGATAATGTTGTCAGCTCTCTGCATCTAAGAGATAATCCAGTCCAGGACAGGGTTTTGATCTGGACCAGGTCTGTTTTCCAGCCAGCAGAGAGCGGCAAAGAGCGTCAGCCGTCGGCACCACAAGAGGAAGTGACGCACCTGAGCGACCTCGGACACGCCCCGCCTCCTGGGGAAGCCTGCTGTAGCCGACATCGGCACCATGTGGCTGCAGCGGCGGCTGTCAGCGGTCCTGCAGGGCTTCGCACTGACGTCAGCGGCTGAGATCTGCGGCAGAGTCCGGCTGCAGCCTGACAACGCACTCCTGCAGGTCAGTGTGAAGTAGAGTACGCACGAGGACGAAGAAGCCTAGCCCTAACGCTGGAACACGGTCTGACGTCATGACCGGCAGCGTCACGCGATTACTCCCGGAGCCCCTTTAAGTCTTTTATAACAGTATATGAATGTTCATCCAGATTATAATAACACGTTCAAGGGCAACATGTAGCAGATACATAATATATCCTATAAAAAGATTTTTATTCACTTGACGTGGATAAAATAAAACACAAGTATTTGAAACAGTAAAATAAGATGAGTGTTTACGGTTGACTCAGGCGCAAACCAACTTCCAGTTCTGGATTCCATCCATCACTTCTCCAAAAAGCGTCACGATTGAAACTTAATATTGACAAATGTGAATTTGTTTTTGCTCTGCATGATCAACTGGCACATATCTGAAAGATAAAGATAAAAGCTTTAGTCAAGTATTTAGAAGAAGAAACTTTATTTGTCAATCGATATAGGAGCTACTGTTCCCCATTTTTGTATTATTATTATTATTATTATTGGTAGCAGATATAATGCAGTGGGCGTGCCCCCGTCAGGTTTCTGAGCAACAAGGCTGCTTTTGTCTGATTGTGCTGCAGGAGGAGCTGCTGGTTGTGATGAGGAGGCTCTGTGAGCCTCTGCTGCAGGAGCTGGGGAGGCTGCTGCAGGACAAACAGGAGGAAGAGACAGAGGGGGAGGAGCAGGAGGAGGAGACAGAGAGGGAGGAGCAGGAAGAGGAGACAGAGAGGGAGGAGCAAGAGCAGCAACAAAAGAAGGGTAGGCAGCAGGTCACGCAAGACAACACAAACACAATTTATAGACTTTTACAAGATTTTACTAAATTTTACAGAATTTTATGGACATTAGCAAAAGTCTGCATTAGTTTTATTAAGTTAACATCACTTTCTAAGAAGTTAAAGAAGTTATACAAAGGTTTGCAAAGGCTTACAATGTTTTCATAGTTCACAGAGGTTTGCGCTGCTCTGTGGGGGCGGAGCTTCAGGTCAGACACTCTTACCATTCCTGTCTCGATTTATACAGACGAAGCCCTGGAGGATGCCGCCCCCGCTGTACCTGATGCCCAGGCGGAGGTGAACAGTCAGTCAGATGCTTCCTTTGATGACCAGTCCCAGCAGCCTCCTGCCACAGGCAGTGGGCGGAGCTTCAGCTGCAGCATCTGTAAACGCAGCTTCTGTAGACAGCGCTCCCTGCTGGCTCACCAGCGTCTCCATAACAACACTCCATCATTCACCTGTCCAGTCTCCAGCCAAGGATCCTCCACCCACCTCAGTGTTCGGGTCTACCAGCTCAACACACGTGCTTTTTGGCGGCCACATTGCTGCCTTCACTGTGGGAAGGTGTTCAGAAGCCATGGGCACCTGAGGGCACACCAGGCGGCTGGCCGCCGCCCTCTCTCCTGCTCTTCCTGCAGAGCAAAGCTGGCGACAGCATGCAGCCTCAGGAAGCATCGTCGCATGTGTCCGATCTCCACGTACGCATTCCGGTGTGATGACTGTGGGAAGGAGTTCTCCAAACACACCTACCTGTCAGCTCACCAGAGGGTGCACCGACAAAAAGGTCAAAAATGCTTCACCTGCCCCACCTGCGGTAAAGGTTTCACTGCCCACCACAGCGTTCAGGTGCACCAGCTGACCGTGCATGGAGGCCTGCGACCATTCACCTGCAACGTCTGCAAGAAGTCGTTCAGCCAGCAGGGCGGCCTCCGAGCACACCAGCGGACACACACTGGCGAGCGGCCACACACCTGCAATCAGTGTGGCCGCTCTTTCTCCAGTAGCAGCAGCCTTCATGTGCACCGCCGCGTGCACAGTGGTGAGAAGGCGTTCAGCTGCGACACCTGCGGGAGGAGCTTCAACGTGGCGGCCAACCTGCGGCGCCACCAACTCATCCACACGGGCCACCGGCCGTTCATCTGCTCTGTCTGTGGACGCAGTTTCACACAGGCAGCGCACCTGAAGGTGCACGCCGCCGTGCATAGCAGTGAGTGGGCTTTCATCTGCAATGCCTGCGGGAAGGGCTTCAGACAGCGCAGTGCGCTGCTGGTGCACGAGAGGAGCCATGCCAGCATCAGGCCGTTCAGCTGCAGCGTGTGCCAAAAGAACTTCTCCTCGTCTGCATCTCTAAGGCGCCATGAGCGACTGCACCGCGGCCATAAGCACCACACCTGCCACAAGTGTGGCAAGAGCTTAAGCTCCGCCCACACACTAAGGACGCACTTGCAGATGCACACTGGCACTAGTGCCTTTTCCTGCGACATCTGTGGCCGCCGCTACAGCTCGCTGAACTACTTGAAGACGCACCGCCGCCGCCACTCAGAGGGGGCGCCATTCAACTGCGATCAGTGCGGAAAAGGCTTCTCCACGCAGGCCAGCGCCAAGCTGCACCAGCGCACACACAGCGGCGAGAAGCCGTTTGTCTGCGAGGTCTGTGGGAGGAGCTTCAGCGTGGCGCAGAACCTCGTCCGACACAAACGCGTCCACAGCGGCGAGAAGCCATTCGAGTGCACCGTCTGTGGGAGGAAGTTCAGCCAGAGCAGCAACCTGAAGGTTCACCAGCTGGTCCACACCGGCGAGAAACCTTTCAGCTGCTCCGCCTGCAGCCGCTGTTTCGCCTCCATGAGGAGCCTCCGAGACCACAGGTGTGTCAGCTGACTGGGGCGGAGCCAAGTGGGCGGAGCGCACAACGGACAAAAAAAACAAACTACAAAAAATATTTATTTACTGCAACAAATAAAGAAAATCTGTCGAATCCTGTCATTGAAGTGTTTACTATTAATTTAACGGCTACTAACTATTCTAACCAACTGCTAACTTAGCGTGAACACGGGTTAGTTTGATAAATATGACTAAGCTAGCATTACTTAGCTTAGCGAGTTAGCACGGTTAGCTGCTGGACCTCGGAGGTCACATGACCTCTGACCTTCACGTAGAGGTTTAATACTGCGCTTGACTGAAGTCAGCCTGTGATTGGGGCTCAGGAACTGGGACTTGTGACAACGCCAGGCTGAAGTCGGGACCTGGCGGCAGCTGCGAACAGTTGGAAGACTACGGAACCTCACAGGAAGCGTTGAAGGTTGGAAGTTTTCAGAATGTCAAATACAGTTAATATTTGTCATGAAACCCAAACGTGAAGAATCATGAAAAAATATTGTGTGAAAGAACTGAGTTGAAGAAAAGGTTGTCTCAGTTGTTTTTTCTCACAGTTAAACGTTATTAACATCTTCATCATGTGAACGTCATCATCAACATTTCTTTTTTTCTGCAGCATTTTAAATGTTGCTTCTTATTCTCTGGTAATACGTAGTTTTGTTAATTCTGTTTTTATTTTACTTAAAATTTAGTCAGAAGTTATACGGAACTGAACTGAAATTTTTGTGTTTGAATTTTTTCTTTTTGTGTTATCTGTTGTTAATTAATTTCATTTTTGATTTCTTTTGTTGTCCTTTGTGTTTAATGACCCCGGTTTGTTTGCATTTCTCTTTTCTGTATTTTGTTTGAAAACCACAAATAGAGACAGAACATATGACGGGGTATTTACTGGACACGCCCCTTGTGATGTCATCCATGGGTTTCTAAAGAGATTCTGGTTTCCTGCACGTCTTCCAGACCAATCCACAACCAGTGACTGTAATTTGTTAGCAAAATGAATTACACAACTCAACATATTCTCTCAAAAATATGAATGATTATGTTCTCTTTGGTCTTAATTCACAACTCAGGAGTCAATACAGCACTAAGTGGCTAAAGTGATGACAGCCACACATTAGACGTGCCAACTGTCAATCAAAAGGCCACACCTCTAACTATACATCAATTTATTGGTTTATATAGTTTTACATGTTTTGGTACATAAACAATCCTCTCCCGTACAGTCATCATGGATGTGAAATCTAACTCTGCAGAACAAAACTGTTTTTTTCCAGACTCTAAATATGTTTATTTCTGCTGTAAAGTTGGACATTTTAACATAAAAGTCAATGGATCCAGACTCTTGATAGAAGAACTGCTTATCTTGACCCTGGTGGTCGGTAGAGAAACTGCAGGACCGAGTCCGAGCCCTAGTGGTCGGTTGAGGAACTGCGGATTCAGATCCTGGCCCCAGTAGTTGGTAGACAAACTGCAGATCTTGATCCGGACCCTAGTGGTCGGTAGAGGACCTGCAGGTCCGGATCTAGACCCTAGTGGTCACTAATGGAGAGGAGGAAAGTCTGTGAGTTAATGGATTGTCATGGTAACCTTCTACCTCTATATAGATTGCAGTATTCGTATCTTGTATCAACTCTGATGCTGAAACATTGTAAACACATGTTCTTCGTGTTTTTGGACAGTTTTCCGGTGTAGTAATTCATGAAGTCAAACGATTCAGACAATATGAATACGGAAGCAGTCATTATTTTGGCCCAATTCTTTAACCATAAAAGCCACTTACATTTCTAAACTTTTCAAAGAGAAATTCTCGTTTTTTTAAAAAGTGTTATTTCAGCTTCTGTATTATTACATCAACAATTTCATATGTTACTAAAGTCTAGCTAGCTTTAATTGTTTTTGTTCTGCGTATTGTTACATATTACTGCTCAGTTTTGTATGTGTGGAATTAAAAAGGTTTACATGTAATAAAATTAAAACTTGGAGGAATACAAACGTTTGGAGCTGGTGCCTGTCGCAGCTGGAGCTTTTATTTTGAAGTCACGGAGGATGTGGAAACAGAGTCTACTTCCGTCAATAGACTCCAGGAGGATGGTCGATGGTCTCGTTTGTCCCACTTCACTTCCACTAAACCGGAGCAGACGTGAACGCAGCGAGGCGCCAACCGAGCTGGGCAGAACCTGGATCTCCGTTCAGGCAGCATGAACGAGGCGGCGGGGCTTCGCTTCCGGCGGCTGAACAGACCGCAGGTCATTACCGACGAGTTGCCGGAGCGCCGACACAAGGGATCCGGGTAAGAACCGGATCAGGACCCGTTCAGACCAGACCCATAATCTTGGATTGTAATGCAGAAAGCACAAGGAGTTGTCAAAAACTGATTTTTACATGTTACCTAATGCCTCACTGATAGTTTGTAAAAAAATGTCTAATTTAAGTTGCTAACGTTAACTGGTGACGTGTGGAGGTGGGCGGGGTTTGATGTGTCTGTTGTTGTGATGAGTGACCTGCGGTTGACCTGCGGGGGGGTTATTTGAAAGTCATGTGATTTGGCAAAATATAAATAATCAGAAGTAATATTTTTTTTTCTAATATGCCTTTAACTTCATAGATATAAATGAAAACAACTGGTTTCACCAGTTATAGCGCCTCCTTCTGGTCAGCTTGTGTAAACTTTGGTCCTTTCTGATCACATGCAAGTATGAACAAGTTTATTTTAGGTTTTTACATCCAAACATATCACAAGTTGGTATGTAAAGTTTAAATGCTTTGTATTACTACAGTTTGTAACAAAATTTGTCAATTTTGTATGTGTTTTGTAAGTTAGTCAGTAGATGACGTATCCCAAATGTTGTGAAAATTGGTTAATGGCCTCAGTTTTATTAATTGGGCAAGAATTAGCGGGAATGGGAGGGTTTAATTCAGGAGCTTCAGAAAATTCAGAGGTAAAAAAAATCTAGTTTTCTTAGGAGATCTTCTGATTCCCAACAACACCCCCTCTTTAGAGGATGGTGAGTCTGTGGCCTCTGAGCTTGTCTGCTGCTGGAGCTGAGGTCATAGGTGGTTTAAATACTTGGTGGCAGGGCTCCGGGGCTGGATGTAGTTCCTCAAGGATCTGCATGTTGTAGTACTGTTTTAGTTTACATGTCTCTGCAACATTATGTGGACATCAAGGTCAGTCCCCCGGAGCGGCAGACTGGGATGATGGTTCCCCTTTAATTAGGAGGACCGTAGGGTGTGTTCCAGTTACAGGGAATTGCACTCCACAGCGTCGCTGGTAAGGGCTGTTGAGGGGTGTTGGAGGAGAGAGTCTAGCTGATCATCAAACCTCAGATTCAATGTGGGTTTGATCCTGGAACACTGGACCAGCTCTATAACCGTACTAAAGTCCTGGAAGGATCGTGGAAGTTTGTCTAACCAGTTCACTTGTGCTTTGTAGAGTTGGAGAAAGTCTTTGATCCGTTCCTCAGGGTGTTCTGTTGGGGTGCTCCGAGCGTATGTGGTACTAGTTCTGTTGTGACAGGCTGTTCAGTTTCTGGAAAAAGAGTTTGATCCACATTGCTGGTATGAAGTCAGATTTATTTCCAGTGAGGGTTGGACTCCATCAAGGTTGACCGTTGACACAGATCTGTTCAGAACTTTTATGGACAGAATTACTAGGTGCTGCCAAGGAGCTGGGGGATGTTGGTCTTTGGTTTAGAGTTCTAGTTGTCAATTTCCAGTCCTCAAGGGCCTCTGTCCTGCATGTTTTAGATTTTTGCTTGCTTCAATACAACTGATTCAAATTAATGGATCATTATCAGCTTGTCATCAAGGTGTGTGAAAGCAGGAACTATCTAGAACATCCAAGACAGTGGCCCTTAAAACTGAAGTAGAACCAGCCTGCTCTACATGTTTTATTAGAACTACAGGAGCGTTTTGCCTCCATTTTGCATCACTGAAAGGAAACATGTGAAAGAGGAAGGGCGTTTATGGAGAAGTGAGGGCCCCCAGGATGGGGCTCTGAGGAACTCCTGAGTACCTCACCATGCACCATAAAGGCTGAAATGTTGCTGTGATGCGTGTTTTTGTATCATCTCAGTGTTTGTGGGCGTTTCTCTTTTAGAACCTACAGTGGGAAGGTGTTCCAGGTGACTCTGATCTCTCTGGGTGGGGCTGTTCTTCTTCCTCTTCTCTTCATCATCCTTATCCTGGAGTCTCCCATCCACCCTGAGGTCTTCAGGTGAGTCGAGAAGACCTGGTTCACTTAGTGCACCCGATGTGTGACAGTTTTACACTGTTCTGCTACGTTTTGCCTTTGTGATCATTATCTGCTGCTACCAGCTTTTTCACTTACAACCCTGGTTGGTAAAATTCTATTTCTCCGTTCATGATGTTCCATATTCCAGTTTTGATGTCATTCGTTGTAGCGGTGCATTCCATTGACCTCAGAAAACACAGCTCCGGGGTTTGAGAAGTCACATGACCTTCCATTTACCGTGGATGTTGAAAGTCACAAATGGACGCAGCATAGCAACATGTGTCAATAAAAACACGGTTTACTAAAATTATCAGATTTTTTTTTTTTTTTTTTTTTTAAATTTTTGTTTTACTTTGTTCACCTGGTGGCCGTTCCTGCTACAACAGTCTGAAGGAGCCCCCGCCCATGAAGGGCTGTTGGGAGCCCAACCTGAAGCTCCGGGAGGCCCAGAGACTCTTTGAAGACCAGGTCATTGGACCAGAGTCCATCGCCAACATTGGAGGTCAGAGACTGACTTCAGCATCTTTGGTGATGTCATCATCTGTCTGATTATTATTGAATGATCTTCGTCTCTCTGTCTGCAGACGTCTTCTTTACTGGAACAGCTGATGGAAAGATCATGAAGCTGGTTGGTCGAAGAATGCTGACATTGGCAAGACTCGGAAAACTTCCATGTGGTGAGGAAGAGCACGGCGGAAACAGCTGAACACTCATCTGTGGCATTACAATTACACAGCTGTCTGAGGTCAGGACATTTTTATTCATTTAAAAATGGAGAGCAGTTAGAATAAAAGATCTGAGCACCAACAGTCAGGGATTCCAGGTTAGTTCAGCTTAACTCAAATGGCGCTTTTGGATCAGACCCGTTTATTTTCCCTGGATGAAGAACGCGTGTTTAACACCCGGCAGTGTAAACACGAGGCGTGTCATTTCCTCCTCAGCGCTTAAAGCAGAGTTGAGGGGAGGGAGGACGAGTCGGGAGGTGTTATCGGGCGGTTCTACGTAACATGACGACCTGCTGCCTGTCTGGTCGGCCTCGCTGGCTTCACCAACACCAGAAGAGTTGGATGATGCAGGAGGTGGAGCGGGTGGAGGATCCACGGTGAACAAACAAACAGGGTTTACGTATCGACTTCTCCTAGACGGTGTTGAACAAATGACCAGCAGCCTCCCTCTGCCACTCCTGCCGTTGTAGTCATTGAACGCAAATAACGTCTTTCTGAGGTTCTTCGGTTTGTTAATTAATTAGTTGTGTCTGTAAATTGTGTCTGTAAAGTCTGTCTGTCATTTTGGTTGCCAGTTGTAGATTACAGTTGGGAAACATTGCTCTAGATCAGCTTCTACTTCTGCAGCAGCTGGATCCTCTGGTTCAGAGACCTTCGCCTCAGATCCACATTAACTAACCAGGCGACTCGTCAACTAACTAGCCGCCCGTTATGCCGGGCCGCCCGTTATGCCGGGCCGCCCGTTATGCCGGGCCGCCCGTTATGCCGGGCCGCCCGTTATGCCGGGCCGCCCGTTATGCCGGGCCGCCTTGGCCTCTAGGGTTGCTCGTTGAGCTCCACTGGTCCTGGTTTCAGTAGTGACACTTGAGATCAGGAGGTTTGCCCAGATTTGATCAGAATGAATGCACACCTGCTGATGATCTGGTCCAGATCCTGTTCCAGCAGCTTCCGGATCTGCACGTTCTGCCTCTTTACCATTTTTTGGTAAAGTGACACAGCACCACAGGAGACAAAAACCACGTGTGGGTGACATCACAGAGGGTCTGCATTTGCTTGTATGAAGTCTTCCACCTCAACCGGGAGTTCAGAAGACAAACATTTTTATTCAAAGGCAACCATTCCCAATCAAGTAATAAACGGCTACAGCTGAACCTGTCTGATGGTTTTTAATTCACGTTTCTTGTTATTTTTCTGAATAATGAGACATGAATGTGTTTTAAAATCTAAACTTTGATCCAGCTTGTCAGAAACTGAAACGTTTCAGCTGCCGTTGAGCAACGGCGGTTTTCAACACGTCTGTTTGCTTTAGTTGCTTCACTCTGGATGTTCCCTCGTTCTGAGTTCAGGTCAGAGTGTTTCCCAACCCCAGGGCGACAGTTGGAACCGCCCACAAAACCCGACCTGCAGGTTTCTGAATCATTCCCTACCTAGTTTGAAACCGAGTCCTCACAAAAAAAAGAAGGTTCAAAAGTCATGTAGGTTGCTGCTACAAAATGGTCATCAGCAGGTGTGCAAGCCTCTGTGAAAGCATTCAGGTGTAGTAACACAGTGCCAAGAGGGTAAGACGTCAGCCATGATCTTATAGAAGCAACCATTGATGCCTGTCTGGAAAGAGTTATAAAACTTTTTAGAGTTCAGCGTTCTGCAGTGGAGATGATACAGTGTTTTTATTATATTTTTGGTCAATTGAGGTTGAACATCAACTCCAGGATTTTCTGTAAAACGTAGTTGGTTTGACATCCTGCAGGCTCCAGAGAGGACGAGTCCACCTGCGGGCGTCCACTAGGGATCCATGTTGGACCCAATGGGACTCTTTTTGTGGCCGATGCTTACCTGGGCCTGTTCGAGGTCAACCCCACCACAGGTGAGCTCATCTAGCCACACCTCCTCTCCGACAGCAAGTCAGGTACTTCTTCTGTGTCCCGATGAAATATTTTGAAACTATGGGGCTGTTTCTTTATCTCTGCAGGAGAGGCAACCCAGTTGGTGGTGGGTGGTCAGGTGGTCGCTGGCAGGAAGCTTTCATTTATCAACGATGTAGCAGTGACACAGGATGGGAAGAAAGTGTACTTCACTGACTCCAGCAGCAGGTGGCAGCGCAGAGACTACCTGAAGCTCATTATGGAGGCCACAGCAGATGGACGGTAAGAAACAGAACACCTGAACACCACCACTTCCTCTTAATGACCTTTCACAATTAAAACCTTCATGATGTCTTCATTTCAGAGTTATGGAGTACGACACTGAAACCAGAGAGCTGACTGTCGTCATGGAGAACCTGCGGTTCCCTAACGGCATCCAGTTGCTGCCAGATGAGGAGTCGGTGCTGGTGGCAGAGACCACCATGGCCCGCATCCGGAGGTAACCTTTACGTGAACCATAAAAACACCTGAGTCAAAAACCCTGACCTGAACCGGTTGAAACAACTCAAGAAAAATATCTGAATATGACATAAAACGCGCAACATTAAACCTTTCAAAATAAAAGCTCCTGCAAAATCAACAATCTAAACGTTCTGATATGGCTCACCTGTCCACCTCACTCATCCCCACCCACCTGTCTTTACTCACCTGTTTCACCTCACCTGTCACCACTCACCTGTCCGCCTCACCTCTCCCACCTCACCTGTCTTTACTTACCTGTCTACCTCACCTGTCTCACCTCACTTCATCCACAGCACCATGTTGGTACAAACTGACTCAGGTTGATCTGAAAATGTAGGAAGCTGACTGAAACACGCCTACTTAGCTCACTGCAGCTTTTACTTGGCTCGTGACCAGCCTGCACCCAGTTAGGTCATAACTAACAGCTCAGACTTTCATTAAAGATGCTAAAGTGATGACAGCTCGCTGTTTGACTCCAACGGCTGAAGGGCAGCTGAGCCAGATTGGACACATGTTGTGACAGCTTCCACCCTTCAGTCTGCAGAGTCTGAGTCTTCTACTGTGCTTCTGAACCAGAGTCCACGTGGCCGGTCTCAACAAAGGTGGCATGGACACATTCATGGACAACCTGCCCGGTTTCCCCGACAACATCCGCCCCAGCTCCACCGGAGGTTACTGGGTAGCCATGTCTGCTGTGAGGCCCAACCCCGGATTCTCCATGCTGGACTTCTTGTCCCAGAGACCCTGGATCAAGAAGCTCCTGTTCAAGGTAAACCAGGGGTCTTAGGTGTGTGGGTTCCTCTCACCTTTCCTCCATCCTTCCTCTTCTGGTGAAACCTTTTTCTCCAACCTTCCCTGTTTCTCCTCCTCTTCCCCACCCATCCTCCCATCTCTGCAGCTTTTCAGCCAAGACATTCTGATGAAGTTCGTCCCTCGCTACAGTCTGGTGGTGGAACTCCACGATGGTGGCGTCTGCACCCGCAGCTTTCATGACCCCAACGGCCTGGTGGCAGCCTACGTCAGCGAGGCCCATGAGCATGATGGGAGTCTGTACCTGGGCTCCTTCCGCTCATCGTATATTGCCAAACTTGACTTGCAGAAGGTGTAAAACCTTTGTTTGAGAGACGTTTGAGAGGGCAGGATCGGAGTGAAACGAGGACTCGGGTTTGTCTGGTGGTCGATCAACGTTGATTGAGGGATTCGCACAGATTCAATCTGAACTCTGGGGTCTCCAGAAGTGATCAATCTACCGCCACCTGCAGGTGATTCTGTGAATCATTTCTTTTAAATTTGACTTTTGATTCCTTTGTGCAGTGAAAGTGTTAATTGTTCTGTTTTGTTCTGAAACAACTGAACTGCTCCAGACAGTTCAGAGAAAACCTGACGATAACTTGGCCAAAAGAGGTAGTTGGTTAAAGCAAGGCGAGCTAGTTAAGACTTGCTCCACACTCTGAGCTTTTTATCGTCCCAACGGATGTCAGCTCATCAGACATTTCTGGAAACATTCATCAGCTGCAGACGTCGAGTGACTGAAGTGAAAGAAGAGCTCTTGAAGAGAACCTGGCCAATCACAGAGCGGCAGCCTTCTAGGGGGCGGGCTCTTGCAGCATCAGCTGTTGACTCATCGTTCTTCTGGTCAAAATTTTTGGTTTCATTCGTTCTCGACCTGAACACCGTCTGTGGCAGATGGATCATCCTCCGTTACATGAACAGTGTTCTTGTCTCCAACTGTGATCAGTTGGTGCAGCTTTGCTCTGAACACTTTTTTTTTTTTTTTTAATTGAGTTGGTTTGCGTGTTTGCTCAGAAGTTTTGGTGTAAATATTCTTTGTGGCCGTTCAGCTTTTTAACTCCTTCACTTTAAATTTTAGAAAAGTGTTTCTCTGATCAAGAAACTGTGAATCTAGAAACTTCTGTTTGAAGATTAGGACACCAAATTCATTTATTCTGCACAAAACGGTTATTGAATCAAATGTCGGAGAAAATGGAATCAAAGGGTGAAAACATGTTTGGAGAATTCAGCTTTTGAAAAAAAAAAAAAAAAAAAAAAAAATTGCTTTTCTTTCACTTAACAGTATTTTGAAACCAACCCCCACCAGGGTTAGGAAGCAGAATTAGAATTAGGCCTCTGCAGGACAGGTTTATATTAAAATCAGTAAAAACCGAAGGTTTAAGGAGCTCTTTCATACCACCATGAACATCTGAGGTGGATCAGACGCTGGAGCCACCTAAGATGTTGACTCCTGTAGAGTCGAGGTTAATTTGTAAGAAACAATAAAAAGGCAGTTTCCAGTTGTGTTCTTCAGGTGTCACTTTTGACTTTGTCAGTCTTCCTCGGCTGCTTCACCAAGACTCACCCTGGTCTGTCTCTGCTGCTCACTGTCCACCCGTTTGTCACATTTCTGCTAAAAACCAGTGATGGCTCATGACTGAAGTTTCTAATCTGGCAACAGATTTAATTTAGGTTTTCAGTTCAGTTTCTGACCAGCAGATGGTGACACTTTCCAGCCCGAAACACAGCACATGTCTGAAGGAGTGAAACTGAGCAGAAACAGAAGAAGAAACACTGCAGAGAAGAATGAAGCTGGAGATCTTGACAGACTGAGCCTCACATTAATCAGGTTTATTGGAAACTTTCATTGTCATTTGTGTGCGTGTCTGTCGGCAGCTGGTTCAGGGTTTACACACAAACTCCAGAGTTTTACTCTCATGTGTCCAGGGAATCTGCCACACCTCCACGTGACACTGGAACGTCTGGAAAACACACAGGAGGGTTTCATCAAAACAGACCTCAAACTGAATGTCAGAAAGAGAAGGCTCAAATCTGTCAAATCTGAAAATTAAAATACAACTCTTGTCCCCGGGGGGCAAACGAACGACAGTGCTACTATACTAAACATTTAACCAAATATTACATATGCAGCAGTGAACAGATGTAAACAAAACTAAAGTGCAGTAAATGGGAATAAATGTATACATATGGAGCTATGCGCAAGTAGGCAGATACTAAAAGTGATAGTGGAGCATGGCAACCATAGAACAGACTAAATGTATACCAGAGCTATGTAAAAAGGATGAATACTGAAAGAATAAAGTGACCGTAGTGCTGTGATGGATAAAATATGGGAACTATCAAACAATACAGTGGAGTAGTGGATGAAGACCAATATAAGCTTAAGAATAAAAACAGCATTAGGGGGTTAAGGTGCACACATAAGGACGAAAAAACAAACAGGAGGAAGCAGATAAAGTTCGGAAAACCAAAAGTCTGGGGTGGAGGCTTGTTTGATCGTTTGTGGTAGGGTGGGGTTGAAGAGCTGGACAGCCCTGGAGACAAAAGGTTGCTCGTCTCTGTGTCCTGCAGCAGGGACAGCAAAGCCGGCGTCCTGAGGGAGGCCACTCAAACGCTGGGAAGAGAGAGTGTTGTTGCTGACTGCAAAGGACTCCACAAAGAGTTGGTCTGTAGTGATGAGAGGCGCCTGACAGCAGAGACAAGAGAACTGTATGGTCAGCTTATTTCACCAGATGGCACTTTGACTGCAGAACCCCAGACATCGGTGTATGGGATGTGGAGCAGAGGTGAGAGCATGCAGCCCTGAGGGGAACCGGTTGAAGTGTTTTGAGGTCAGAGAAGGTGTTGACCAGATCTGTGACCTGTTGGTCAGAAAGTCCAAGATCCACAGGAGTATCTGGCCATCCAGATGAAACGGGGCTGAGAGTTTGTCAGCCAGGATGTGGGGCTGCAGGGTGTTGAATGCAGAAAGTCTGCAAACAGGAGTCTGGGTGAGATGCTGTTCTGCCAGGACCCCAGGATGACCCCGTGTCTGCCTGACTGGACACGAGCACTGGCAGCACAACAGCAGCGCTAACACACTAGTCTGCTTACTTTAGTCGTTAGTAGTGATGCTGTTTATAAAACATGTTCAAGGATTCAGATCCGACCTGAAACATCGTCATGGTGACAAAGCTGAAATAAATCAACATGGTGCAGCAGCTAGCAGCACTGATGTTCCTGTTCACATATTTTGTTTTCACTTCAGTAAACTGCTATAAAAAACAAATTCATAGAGCTTAATGATAATTGTGTAAACTCGTTTTTTAGCTGACATATGTCTGAGCAGTTTTGTCTTCACTAATTTCAGCCTTTTCTTCATCTCAATTTTCCCTAGACGTCCTGATAAACTCATATGCTAGATGCTAGCATCGGCTTCATTTAGCTCAGCTTGAATTTGAGCTTCAGCTTCACAAACCTGGCTCGTTTTCCTTTAAGTGGAACATTCGTCAACTCTAATCAGCTTATGAGGTCTAAACTCCTCTTATCACACTGGAGTTTGACTGAAAAGTGGTTCTCAAAGAGAAACTGACCCCTCCAAAATGCTTGAAGTGACAATACCACCAGCCCAGACCCTCCCCCCAGCTGCCGGCCCGGACTCACCTGGTGCAGACGACCTGGAGGCTGGAAGTCACAGTGGGACAGATTATTGTTTTTGTCTCGTTTCCGACACACTGTCCTGGAAATCTCCAAATCTATATTGTACCGGATTCCTTTAACAATCTGAGAGACACACACACAGGTTCCATTTCATTTGTGTCTCAAATATTTTACAGTTAAATTAAAAAAAAAAGGTCAAAACAGTTGGTCAGAAATTGACTGGTGCAGTAGTACCATTTCCATCCACGTGGAGGCGTACAGATCAACCGTGGTGAGACAAGCCACTGACAGTACTCTGGTAAAGAGTGGGGACGGCCCACATGTCTTGTGGTACCACTTTGTCCAATTTGAGAGGCATCATTTTATGCTCAGAGATCAGCTTTATCATGAAATGTCGCCCCCAGGTGGTCAGAAGTGGATCTGCTACTGAGTGGCAATATTTTGTGACACCAGATGGCTGAAGTTGGTATGGTCTTAGGGTGAGTCCCACCTGCCGCTGTGCTCTGTTGATGGATGATGGTCTAAAGAGGAAAGCATCGTTTGATTGGTTGTTGAAGGAGTAGGCGGCTGTGAGGACGACCTGCTGGAGGCCGGGGTTGTCCCTGCTGATGTTGGACAGCGATCCAGGCATGGAGTGGCCATGACTTCCTGCCACCACCATCACATCTGGAAGACACAAATCATTGTCCTTAATTAACTGATCAGCAGCAGGTGTGCAGACCTCTAAAAAGCAGATGTTTAGGAGATTGCAGGCAGCACTCAGGTGGTGTTAACACAATGTCGAGGAAAGACATAAGTATGCATGACATCTGTAGAGACTTATCTTTTTAAATTTGCCTAGTTTTTGTATTTTACAATTTGTCCTGTGTTTTATTGTTAGGACTTTGTAGTTTATCTTGAAAAGGTGCTATATAAATACAATTTTATTTACTTATGGAAAGGGTTAAAATTAATTTCAAACTATAGTAGAGTTCAGTGTTTAACAGAGAAGATCGTTCATAAGAAAACATTCAAGCTTGTTATTCTTCCTGGGAGTGGACGTCCCAGCAGATTTACCAAGATCAGAGTCTGCAGGACTCACTGAGGATGTTTGATGTTAAAGTCCATGAGAGCAGAGTCAGAAGAAAAAACTGAACCAGGACGGTGGGTGTGGAAGAGTTTCCAGGAATAAAAAAAAAAAATCTTCTCTGTAAAAAGAACATGGAAGCAAGACTGAGGTTTACAAAGCTGCATCTGAACAAACCAGGAGACTTCCCGAACAATGTCCTCTGCCCAGATGAGACCAAAGTGGAGATGTTTAGCCTTAATGTCCAGAACCTTGTTTGGAGAAAACCAAACTGCATTTCAGCACATTTTCACCACAACAGACCCACGGACAAGCATGGTGGTGGGGGGATAGTGGTCTGGACCTGGACACATTGAGTGGATCATGATGTCCTTTGTAGACCAGAGTCTTCAGGAGGTAAAAAGTCATACAAGAAACCACTACTTGAAGTTACTGCTCAAAAAAAAAGTGGAGCTACAAGCTGTTGAATCATGGGACACCTGCTTTGTCTCCACACCATCCAAAGCCTGGAAGCTGATGAAGAAAACCAGCAGGTAAGATATTTACAAGCTAAAACTCTGAATGACTGACCTGATGTTTGTTCAACTGGAAACTTAAGAATTTCAGCTAAAAACAATCATTTGATCAATTAAAAATTATAGTCAGTTAAAAAAAAAAAAAAAGTACTAACAAAAAATTATGGATTAAACAGTAGCTTATTTAAAAAGTTGTTTTTTTACTGTCTGAAACTGAATATTTTTAGACATTTTCTGAATCAATTTTTAGCTTTTAAAGACCTCCAGACATCTGAAATGTCATGAGGTTGTGACTGAGACACAGACAGAGTGGATGTTTACAGCAGACTTCAGGAAATAGACTGAGCTGCACTGGTGTGAAAGCCGATTCAGGCGGGTGGCGACAAACTTCCTGCTCCGTCTCCCATCGCCCTGCATCTGCACTCAGACTACAGCCCAGACAGGCCCGGACCCGGGCTCCCGAGTCCGAAACCTGGCCCTCTCAGACATCAGGATGACATGAGACATTTGTCACCATTTCTGGATGGCAAAACAGACAAGTCCTGGATCAATGTCAACATCTAATGTTGGAAAGCAACAAGTGAAACAAAAGACAAAATCACCTGTAAAGAACTGGATGACCAGCCAGAATTGAGACAAACACTATTAAAAAGAAACTCGATTTACTCTGATACCTGAAACACACCTCAAAATAAACCCAAAATCATCCTCAAATGAGACCACAGAATGAGCTTGATAACCTCTAAACCAGCATCAAGAAACCTCAAAGCAGCTCCTTACCAGACCATAACACAAGATCCTAAAGCCATTTTAAAAAGACCTCAAACCAACTTAAAAAAACAAACAAACTCCCAAACAAGCTTCAAGAGACTTTAAATCACCAACAATCATCTAACCAGCCTAAAAGGAGACCCTAAATCATCATTTAAGGAGACCCAAAACATCATGGAAATAACATTCAAACCAGACACAGACGCTGCTTCCAAAGAGTCCTGGAAGTCCCTGAAAGGAAACCCATCATCATGTGAATGTCCTGCTGTCTGAAGCTGTCAGGATTGGGGCTTGTGTTCGGTTGTAGAACCCTGAGAAGACTGATGGAGGGATGGATGGATGGAAGGACTGAAACCTGAGCTGGTCTGGTCTGAAACACATGATGAGAAGGTTCGGGTGGGTTGGGTTCAGGCAGATTCAGGTAGCTCTTACCCAGAACGGCGAGCAGAGCTGCAAGCAGCAGCATCTTCACGGCCATCCTTCAGTCTTTCTCTCTGTGAGGACTGCTTCCTGTTGACGCAGCAATGCTCTGACCACAAATCAGCTCTGCAGTTTCCTGACGCTGCAGAGCGCCAAGTCCACCATGACAGCTGATGTCACTTCCTGTTCTTTTTCAGGGTTCTGACTCAGCTGATGCCAATCGATTGATCAGACTCTGCCTCTTTGTTTCAGCCAACCAGGAACCACTGAACTGGCACCAGGACCAGCTTCACCAGATGCTACAATCAGTTGGAGGCAGTTCTGCTTCTTCTTCTGAGTGTGTAAAATGTGTGAATTGAGCAACTTCCTCCCACAATGTGTGTGTCCTAACACCCGCTGTCACCGTGTGACTCATTTCTAGAAAGTTCCCCATCTGAGTCTTGAGATCTTTAGTTTCCTAACACAATTTTTAAGAAAAAAAAACTAATTTCTCATTAGATAACCAAATAATTTTCAAAATGTTAGTGCTTTCTGAAAAAGATCATTTTAAATAGTCTACATAAAATGATGTCCCAATGTGGATTTTAAAAGACTCTTAAGGTCTATGTAGAAATACCTCCTCTGACCACATGAGGGCAGCAGATCACACAAAGCTCTGTCATGGTGGGTCACCTGGTTTAATAGTTTAACTCTGTCCAGGAATTTATGAAAAATGCAGGTTCTCTACCACCAGAATCTTGATCTGGACCCTCTGGATCTGAATCTGCAGTTCCTCCACCAACCACCGGGGTCTGAGTCTGGACCATCTGGTTTTTGGAACTGTGGTTCCTTCTCTGACCACTAGTCTGGATCCAGACCTGGGGTTCCTTCCCTGACAACCAGGGTCTGGATCTGCACCTGCAGTTCAAATGATTGGAAGCAGGTTTTCCAATCATTTCCACAGGTGTATAAAATCAAGCACCTCGGCACACGTTTGTTTGTACAACTATTTGTGAAAGAATGGGTCGCTCTCAGGAGCTTGGTGAATTCCAGCATGGAACTGTGATAGTATGCCACCTGTGCAACAAGTGCAGTTGTGAAATTTAAATTTTGTGAAGTTTGGTGGAGGGGGGATTGTCTTGTGTAGGCTTGTTTTATTTTAAGGAGCTGGGCTTGGACCCTTAGTTCCAGTAAAAGGAACAGCATACCAAGACATTTTTTGACAATTCCGTGCTCCCAACTTTGTGGGAAAAGTTTGGAGCTGGCCCCTTCCTCTTCCAACACGACTGTGCACCAGTGCACAAAGCACGTCCACAAAGACATTGATGACAGGGTTTGGTGTGGACGAACTTGACTGGCCTGCACAGAGTCCTAACCTCAACCTGATAGAACATCTTTGGGATGAATCAGAGCAAAGACTGAGAGCCAGGCCTTCTTGTCCAACATCAGTGTGACCTCACAAATGTTCTTCTGGAAGAATAGTTAAAAATTCCCATAAACACGCTCCTAAACATTGTGGACCGTCTTTCCAGAAGAGTTGAAGCTGTTATAGCTGCAAAGGTGGACCGACGTCAAAATAAACCCTATGGATTAGGAATGGGATGTGACTGAAGTTCATATGTGAGTCAAGACAGGTGAGGGAATACTTTTGGCCATATAATGTATGCATAGAGGTGTGGTGTTCTTTTTTTAAAAGATTGTTGATCTATAGGTGTACCCAAGGGCTCTGTCCCGGGGACCCTCCTCTTCATAATATACCTCTTACCACTTTGGCAATATGTAAATACGGTATCCAGTTCCACTGTTTCACTGACGAGACCCAGCTCTACCTTTCCAGTAAGTCTAACTCCACTCTCACACCCTCCTCCCTCACCTACTGCCCTTCTGAAATCAAATCCGGGTTCATTTCAAACTTTCTCAAACTGAAATGAAACTGAACTCCTTCCCTCTACAAAGCTGCCAGTTTTTCCCTTACCATCAACAGCTCCACAGTTCCCCCCTTCCCACAAGTTAAGAGTCTGGGTGTCATCCTCAACAGCTCACATTCTTTCAAAGCTCACATCAGTAACATAACCTAGTCTGCATGTTTCCATTTACGCAACATCAAATGCCTATCCCTTTCTCAACCTTCAAATCTCTGCCATCCTGGTCCAAAGTCTCGTCACCTCCCACCATGATTATTGTAATTCCCTTCTCTTTGGTCTCCTCAACAAATCTCTCCATAAACTGCAAGTGGTCCAGAATTCAACAGCCCGCATCATCACCAGAAACCCTTCTTCTCACCATATCACCCCCATTCTGCAGCAAGTTTATTGGGTCCCGGTTAAATTCAGAATTACCTTCAAAATCCTCCTCCAAATTTTCAAAGACCCCCCCAACCGCCCATTTTCTGATCTAATCTGTATCTACACATCCTCTTGCTCTTTCAGATTCTTCTCCTCCCTCCACCTCTCTGGTCCTTCCACCCATCTCAGTACCACCTACTCTGGATCTCACTCCCACCTGACGTCTTTTTCACCCCAGTTCAAATCTAGACTCAAAACACATTTCAAGCTGCATACAATTTATAACCTCTTCTTTATTTTATTTTTATATTGTTTTTGTTTTTATTTATTATTTTTTCATTTAACTTTAAAATGTCCTTGAAATTAGTACCTTGAAAGGCACTGTAAATAATGTATTATAATTAAATATATGTATTTATTGTTATCCAAACTAAAACAAATCAAAGGTAAAAACTGGTGTTTTACAGCTGGGGTGCTGTTTCAAATGGAAATCAAAACAGAATTTAGTCATTTGTAAATGTTATATTTTATTCACAATAGAACATAGAAAACATCATGAAAGTGGAACATTTTAGTATTTCTTGAAAAATATTAGCTCATTTGGAATTAAATGGAAGAAACTTGTCTCAGGAGTGCCGGAACATGAACAATAAAAGTCTGGAAAAGTTAAAAGAAACACCTGGAGGAACATCTACAACTCATGAGGTTAATCATCACCAGGTCAGAGACACAACTGGGTGAAAAAGATCATTGTAGAGAGGCAGAGGCTCTCAGTCACGCATGAGGAGAATCTGGAGAAAGCTCTGTGACCTGGGATGAAGCAGAACATTAAGAGTGGATACCCAGGATGGCCTTCACACCAAAATCAGATGTAATTCTTAATGACAATCAGTGCATGAATGTAGAAAATCTTCCAGAAATCTCTGAAGAACACAGTTGGCCGTTCCCTCCACAAATGCAGGTTAAAGCTCGGCCATCAAGGAAGTAGACATGTGTGAACAGGATTCAGAAAACATTCATTTAAAATGAACTGATGCAAACTGGAAAACTCTCCTGTGGCCCGATGAATCCCAATCTGAAATTCACTGAGGAAGTGGTGGCTTCTGTGTCCTCCTCAATAAAGAGCAGTGAGACCATCAGGCTTGTGTTCAGCACCCAGTTCAGCAATCCGGCACCCAGAATCCCCTCTGTACTGGGCCTTAGGATGACCACTGGGTTTCTTCTATGAAATAGGCAACTGGCACATCTGGACAGGAAACATGACTACTTGAACATCTGGCAACATCTTCTTCTGGGAATGTATTGCATCTTTCAGTGAGATTATACTGAACCACATACTGCATCCATTACAGAAGAGTAGCTTCGTAATAGAAGACTCCAGGTCCTGAACTGGTCTCCGCCAGTCCAGACCTTTCACCAAGTGGAAACATCATGGAACCAAAAATGTAAAAAGAAGATCCAGGACTGCTGAGAAGCTCCAGACCAGAATGAGAAAATGTTCCTCTCCTGAACTCCGTCAGCTGCTTCTGAGTTTTATTCTACAAACTGTCCCCACATTTTGGAATTGGAAAAGTTTCTTCGTTAGTTTATGTCAGATTCATTTTATAGTAACATTTAGTAACAGTATGATGGGACTTTTAATTGAACTCTGAGGGAAAGCTGGTTAACACGAAGCTAACGTTGGGAAACGTAACATGAAGGAGGTTGTGCAGTTCAACCAGAGCTCCGCCCTGAAAGCATCACCTGACCACCTGACCCCTTATCAGCTCCATCTCCAGCTGTTCTTCAACTGTGTGGATGTTTCAGACCCCTGCAGCCCCCAAGAGGGCCGAACTACAAGATCAGCTGTCTTCGTTTGTGGACTCTGAAATAGAAAACTCTCTGTGTGACCAGTGAAGCCTGTGACTCAGACGTCTGTGTCGGGACACAAACCGCTTTTTTAGTATGCGTGTTTATATTATATATTATTTATATTATTGTGAAATTTTTGTCCTCCTTCTCCCAAAGGGGAAATTTTATTTTTTTCCACAAAATGACTCCAATTTACATTCATGCAGCTCTGCCAGCCTCATCAACATTTCATTAAACCCGCTGGAATGTTTTAGCTCAACTTAAATTTGAACTTGCGCCTTAGATCCACAGATCTGTCCTGCTTTCTTCTCCAAATGAAGAGAACTAATGTGCCACCACAGATCAGCTTAAAGGCTCTGACCTCCATCATGCTGGACCCCAGACAGAGTCTTGTTCAGGACCCTCAAAAGCTATAGAAGGCCCTGTCCATCAGTCCCAAAGTAGGCAGAGTTTGCTGAACAGCTTCAGGACCAGCTATGATGCTGCTTCTGTTTGGTTTCACTGTTGTAAAAAAAACAACAACAAAAAAACAAGTGAAAGCACAAAAACCTGTCAAAAAAGTTCAGTTTATGTCCACATCAAAAGCCAACAGACTTCTAGTTTTTATCTCCCTTCAACACAAACCTCTGTGGATGTTTGAGATCTTCTTGGAAAGATGTTCCTGGACCAGGCAACATAACTAAGCAGTTTTTGTTTTCTTCAGCACCACAGGAAAGTTCCTGACAGCTCAGTTGAAATCAGAGGGACCTGGCTCAGTACCAGAGGTCCAGTTGTCCAGAGGTCTAGTTGTCCAGAGAACCAGAGGTCCAAAAGTCCAGAGATCCACATGTCAAGTCCATATTTCAGTGATAAAGTTTACTATATAAAGCTACCCTATGAAGTAATGCCACCTTTGAACACATGGTGGTAGCAGATCCTAAAGAAGTGTGTCAGTCCCCTGGTGTAAGACTAGTGGCCCTCTAGTGGACCTGTCCCCACTCATTAGATCAGTATTGTCTGTGGCTCTTTAGCCAACTCCAGTTTATTCAAATTTAGATCTTCACTGAGTCACTGATCTTGGCAAGTCTGGAGGGAATCTGATCAATTATAAATCAAAGCAAGGTGCTTTTACAAAGAAAGAAATTTCTGCTGTAAAAGACTTAAAGCTCTTGTAAATGAATGGTCAGCTCATGAACTTTCTGTCTAAACCCTTCCATGATCAGATACTGGGGTACATGTAAGGTTGAATACTCATACTAATATTTTTTTTTTTTTTTCAAAAGCACGTGGGTCCAATGCCATTTGCAATAAACCCATTTGCTCTACCTATTATCCCTACACCTCAGCCCCATCTTAGTTAGGCTCACCCTCTAACCCCACCCATTACCCACCCTTTAGCCATACCACTATATTTTGTGCATCCACGTGAGTTGTAGTGATAAAATAACGGCCAAAGCCCTCTGTTTCTAGGGAGTAAAAAACAGGGTTGCAGGTAGAGGACAGGGGTACAGGTAAAGGTAGGGGGCAGGGGTGCAGGTAGAGGACAGGGGTACAGGTAAAGGTAGGGGGCAGGGGTGCAGGTAGAGGACAGGGGTACAGGTAAAGGTAGGGGGCAGGGGTGCAGGTAGAGGACAGGGGTACAGGTAAAGGTAGGGTACAGGGGTACAGGTAGAGGACAGGGGTACAGGTAAAGGTAGGGGGCAGGGGTACAGGTAAAGGTAGGGTACAGGGGTACAGGTAGAGGACAGGGTTATGTCCTATTATGTCCTTTTTATCAGATTCAGTTTTACATGGTAGAATCATGTTACAGGTTGCCTCTTCAAGATGATTCGACTCAAAAACTAAAGCAGTCTGAGTGAAATATGAAGCTGATGATGGAAATAAGAAAACAATGCCCCTGGAAGTGTCCTGCTCCTTCTTCTTTGTTTCAATCTTCAACCTCCCATCTTTCTTCTGCATGTTCCTGGTATCTGATTGGTCCTGGGGCTCTCAGTGCGAGTCACCTGTCGACCCTGCTCAGGTTGATTCAGACCAGTCTGTACACAGGAAGTCCTTGACTTGTCCGGCTGAGTGCAGATGAGGGGATGATGGATAATCTCTCTACCCGGTGTTCTGTCTACCACTGGTGGTTCTTGGACAGGTAGGCAATGAGTGCCACGCCCACACCCACGTAGATACCAGTACCGATGGTGATGGACAACACTGCGAGGAAGAGTGCTCGCCTGGAGCTGGAGCTGGCCAGGTAGAAGTCTCCTGAAGACACTGCCTTGTTGGTCTGCATGACAGAAAACAAGAGGAGGAGCCATTTAACCCTGCCCACTACAGAAATCAGAAGCAGTGTGAGATACTGAATGCCCCCTGATGTTTCCACAGGAAACTAAATTTACAGTCAGCTCTGGTCTCCCATCAGTTCTATTGATCAGAAAGCAGATGTCCCATGTGACTTTAGAGTTCAGAGAGCTGCAGTGACTCTGTTCATGATATCACAGGTCTTATACAGTCAATTGTGAATTTAAAAAAATCTCAATTTGACTGATTATAAATTTACAAATTTATAAAAAAGTACTCCAGACATCTAATTTTATCATCTCATAAATTTGCATGTTATAAACCTTAACAATTTGCTAAATTTAAATATTTACTAGTGTTTTTCAAGCTTGACAGTTTCCACCTTCAATAACCACTCAATGCTAAACAGGGTCACAGGGGTCTGCTGGAAACCAAGGTTCAAAGTTTATTGATGGTCAAATATGGAGGAAAAAAACTCCACAACCGTACAAACTTGCAAATTTGAGATAGAAAGAAATTTGTAAGAAAAAATTGTTATTCAAAACTAAACTTCCAACTTCAAAAACTTGCCACTTTGTAATAAAAAGGTTGAAATTCCTCCCTGAAAAATCAAAAATTCAAGCTTAAAAGCTCACACATTTATGAGAAATAAAAATCAATTCTTTCTTCTCTCGCTGTGTCATTGCTGCTGTGATATTGTTGCTGTGTCGTCACCACTGTAACATTGCTGCTGTGTCGTCGCCACTGCGACATTACCGCTGTGACATCCTGAACTGGCAGCAGACCATTGGGTCCAGTCTAATTCTGCTGGCAGCTGAAGACCAGGCCTCTGTTGTTGGAGAGCTTCTCCTTCACTCCTCCTCATCTTGCTCTTCCTCCCCTTTCAGACCTCTCTATTCTTCAATCATGGATTTCTGTGTGAGAAGTGTTCCCATGGCAACAGGCCTACTCTCTTTTGGAGCTGGTGTGTAGGTGTGAAGTTGCCATGGAAACCGCGACACATGCAGCTGCTGCCACATGAGCAGCAGATCTAGGATTTCAAACAAGTCAGTCTTTAATGGTATCCATGACCACAGACTGTGCAAAAAGACTAGACAGACCGGTGCTGTCCCCCACAGTTTCTGTTGACAGGAGCTGACTCCGCCCAATCCCCTGGTTAATCTAGGGTCAAATGGGTGGAGCGAACCTGGCTGGCAGCTGTTAGGAACAGAACAACTAACCTCAGATACCAGCGGATAGTTGCTGTAGCCTAGTCAGCTCAGGGGCGGAGCCAGACATTTTAAACTGCAAATGTCAGTTGGAGCTTAGCCCAGCGTAGAGAGAAGACCAGAACATGCCCCCCTTCTGTCCTTATCCTCTGTTGAATTTGCCAGTTTTTTTCCACACACTCACAATGCTGACGAATCTGAGCAATACCACAGGAAGCCATGGGGGGCAGTATCAAGTCCATCCATCCATTATCTATACCCGCTTTATCCGTTTCCGGGTCACGGGGGTCTGTCGGAGCCTATCCCAACGCATATCAGGCGAAAGGCAGGGGTCCACCTGGACAGGTCGCCAGAAAGACCCACCAGGCCGGGAATCGAACCAGGAACCTTCTTGCTGTGAGGCAACAGTGCTGACCACTAACCCACCGTGCTGCCTCCAGTATCAAGTCAATCAAAAATTAATAAAAACAAGGAAACGACTAGGAAGACCAGATGACTTCCTAAAGCACTCACACTTACTTTTGTCATCAACTGTGCGTGTGGGTAAATTTAGAGTTTTAAAGGTGCAATTACATTCTAGAAGTGGTGCTCAATCAGGCTTATTGTATGTTAATTTTATTGTATTTTTAATGAAAATAATGATTTATGGGATTATGGACTCATCCAAAACAAAAGACCCCAGGTCAAACTATAGTGTTTGTGGTGGTGTGTTAGACTTCTGTGATGTTTCTGGCTCTGGAGCTCCAGTCCCGCAGACTCTGGAAGTTCCGTGGTCCAGGTTTGCAGCTTTTCTTCATCCTCCGGTCTCACCAGGAGCTTTTTAATGCAGAACACTTCCAACCGCTGCTTGCTTGGCTTGATTCATGGAATTCGATTCGATTCAATTCAATTCAATTCAATTTTATTTATAAAGCACTTATTATAATACTAGTTGTCTCCAGGATCCAGAGACCCAGAACATGACCCCCAATCTATTACATAAACAACGGCAGGTAAAACCCCCCCTTTAAGGGGGAAGAAACCTCCATTAGGACCTGGATTATGACGGGGGGATCCTCCTGCTGACGCATCTGTGGCAACTCTTCTTCTGCTGTTGGCTGTTCATGGCGGTTTATTCGCAGCCGCCACCGTCAGCTCTTAGACAAGACCAGTTTTCCAGCTCTCCATCAACCTACCTACCTTTGTGGCAACCGACGTGAGCTAATCAATCATCTGACAAATGTTTTTTCAGTGCAGATCTGTGCAGATTGGGACATCCCAGGTGTTACCCATGTACAAGTTTCTTACATTTTCTCAAAATACTAGAAGATTCCTGGAATTCTGTTTATAGGAGAAGTCTGTGCGCAGCCAAAACCTGAACAAGATCAGTGATGAACACGGGTCACTCCTTTGGGCTTTCAACGAGATGTGCATAAGCTTGTAAATATTCATGAGTGCAGTAGGTACTGCACATTCAATCAGAAACATTGGAGATGAGATCGAGCTGAGCTCCACCTCCCTGAGAGCTGCCGTGGACCTGCAACGGTCACCCACAAGCAGAAGTAGGTTATGATGCGGGTGAAGTGGGTAAGCACCCAACTGGTTTCCCCAACAACCACTGATTCCCATGTGAAGTTAGAGAAGGGGGACCCCGAAGTCAACTTCATGCTTAAAAAGTCTTACATTTCACTCGTGAACCAGCAGCTCTAACATCCAGTTCTTTGTGAGAAGAGCCGATTCCCATCGGAGAGGGATATATCCTCAGTCGATCTGCTGAAAAATGACTCGATAGGCATGCCATACACTCAATCACACATGAGGGCAGACTAGAAATATACCATCATGTAAAAGAAGGACGGAGAACAGACCCACCTAAGACAGCGAGCGTAGTGGTACAGACCAGGTACACAGAGAGCGACCAATCGCCAACCATTCAACATGGGGCTGAGTCTCATGTGGAAGTACAATTTGCTGCAGTTCCTCTACGGACCTCTAGTGGTCTGATCCAATATGACCAACACAATATGTGGAACTGCACATATTGTATACAGAGTATTGATCACCTTTAACTGCCGATCAGCTGACTTTCCTGCTCTTCTCTCCAGACCTGAGTTAAAGAGCCAGAGTGCTCGTCCTCCTCTACCTTCACCTGGGGGTAAACTTTCGGTTCAAATGATCCAGAAATAGAAAGAGAAGAAACTGCATAAACCATCTGTACCCAAAACACTCACACTGTAAGATCCATCCATCCATCCATCCACCTGCCCATCCGTCCGTCCGTCCATCCATCCATCCATCCATCCATCCATCCATCCATCCATCCATCCATCCATCCATCCCATTAAAAGCGATGGGGGTGGGGCATATTCCTGCTATCATCAGGTGATAGGCGGGGTTACACTTGGACAGTTCATAACTCTTGGCAGATGTCCTTCATGGTCCACTTAATGGCTGCAAGGCATCCAGCTCATATGGCACCAAATCATCTCCACAGCACCACCTCTCCACCACCGTGCTTGACAGAGGGTATGAGTTTTTTCTGTTGAAATGCTGAGTTTGATTAAAGATTCATAGATTGTGATGCTGTGAACATATTTGTGACTCCTAACCTCATGGGACAGGTAGAAGGCGGCGATGCCGAGTGGCCAGAAGCAGCAGAGCATGGAGAAGACGCTGAGGCCCAGGTGATCTCTAGGAGGCATAAGCAAGAAGGTGTCCTCACTTTCGGCTTCGCTGGAATAATCGCTCTGATCAAAGACACACAGAAGGGTTTTCATCACTTCAGAGGACATGTAGCTACAATATGGAAATGTTTTCACAGAATGAGGGTCACAGACTCAAACAGGCTCAACAAACTGATCCGGAAAGCTGGTGATGTTGTGGGGTGCAGCTGGACTTTTTAGAGACAGTGATGGAGGGATGGATGCTTCAGAAACTATGAAACATCCTGGATAACACCACCATCAGCCATCAGCTCCTGGTCCCACACAGGAGCACACAGACCAAAAGACTCAGACCACCCACCTCAAAAACTGAGCACCACAGAAGGTCTTTCCTTCCTGTGGCAATAAAACTGTACCTCAAAGTCCTCACTGTGAAACCACTGTTTTCCTATCTACTGTCAGTTCAATGATAATAAGTTTACAATCCCACCTATTTTATACTTTACCGATTGTTTGTGCACTGCTAAATATATAAATGTTTATATCCTGTTCTTTTATTTTTTGTATTTGTTTATCTTAAAGTGTTGCTTAAAAGGAGCAGTTACAAATTAGATTTTTCTTTTGGGGATAGTTAAAGTATTCTGATTCTGATTCTGATTTTCACTGTTCCAAGTTAAACTGTCTGGCCTTAATGCCCCAGAACCATGTCTGGAGAACACCAGACATTGTGGACCAGTCCAGAACAGGTAAGTGAGACTCACTGAAGTCACAACAGTTCAGGTGTGTTCCAGGTGACCGGAAGTGGTGGAATCTGTGTGTTAATGCCAATCTGACTCTAACCACACACACACACACACACACACACACACACACACACACACACACACACACACACACACACACACACACACACACACACACACACACACACACACACACACACACACACACACACACACACACACACTAATCCCCTCCGGCTTTTAGAGCCACAGCTGGATTACAGCTGGACTTCAGAGGCTAAATCACTGCTAATCGCCTGAAAGAAGATTGGCTGTTAGAGGACAAATGTGTCGCTGAGAGAGTGATGGATGGATGGATGAATGGATGGATGAATTGATGGGTGATGATCAGTTGATGAAAGGACTGAGGGATGGATTGATGATCAGTTGATGAAAAGATGGATGGATGGATGGATGGATGATGGATGGATACTGGATGGATCAATGATGATGGGTGGATGGATGATCAGTTGATGGAGGTGTGGATGGATGGATGGATGGATGGATGGATGGATGGCTCGTCACCATGGTAACTGTATCAGTGAGCATGTGTAGCCCCTCCCCACTGCTGCCACTGAATGACTAATACCCTTCAGAGTCCAGAACAAACCTTCACGGGTCAAAAACAAAGAGTAATAAGAAGACCTAAGCAGCACACACCCTTCCTGAACAAATTCATGTCATTTTTATACAGTAGTGTGTACCATATGTGTTTTGGCAAGTTAGTAAAGTTTACCAGTGTTGCAGGCTTGTTGAAGACATCAGGTTTTTAACTGGAGCTAGATTCATTTTCATGTAACATCTGTGTAGGTGGAGGAGCTGTTGTGGGTTGTTTTTCAGGTTATTTCACTAGCTGAACATTTAGGGTTGGTGACATCATCAGACCAACTATTGATTCATCATGTCATACTTCAGTCTCATGACTCATTTAAAGTTCAAAGTTGTTTCTGTATTATTGCCAAACGAGACTTTTTTCAGTTTTTGTGTTGGTCATTTCTGGTACTGCACTCAAATTAAACCTGTTGTCTCTCTTTCATGCAACAGTCCTTGATGTTGCACTTCTAAAAGCTGTGCAGTTTAATTTTCACGACTTCATCGCAGAGTAAGCTGTCTGGCCTTACCTCAAGCTCCTGGAAGTCATTGTCATCATCGATGTCGTACGACAGCGTGTGAATCTTCGCTTCTTCTCCAGAAAAATCCATAAACTTTCCATCAGGAAATAGCAGCACATCCTTTGTGGAGCAGGTGGCAGTGGAGGGAGAGTCGGGTGCGTGGCCCTCAATGAAGGTAGTCTCGCAGCAGTCCCCTCCCCCTCCCTCCCCTGATGCATACAGGATGCTGTCTGGGCGCAGGAGGAGTCCAGGGGCAGGACTGAGGGTGGGCTCTGAAGCCACTTGGTGGGGGAGGAGAGCCCGAGGGTTCAAAAGCTGAGGAGAAGCCCGACTGTGCTCCTGCTGACCTGACAGCAGGTACACCGACAGCACCGCCTCCACTGGATCTGCCCCCACCCCGCGGGTGTTGATGAGTCCATTCTCTCTGTGAGCGAATCCTCCTCCTGCTCGCCTCTCCTCCTCTCCTCCTCCCTCCATCCTGGTCAGTCCTCCCTCTCAGAGGTGAGTCTCAAAGAGCTCAGGGATCCGGTATTGCATACTGGACTCTCTTGGAGACAGAAACCAAACAATTAGGGTTAGACAATGTTTTTCCTGACTTTGTAACTGGAGCATGGTCAGCTTGGGTGGGATGTCATTCCAGTTATGACTTCTGAGAAAAGTAGGACCTTCAGCTGGTGGACACACATCCTGACATGATCTTGGAGCAGATTTTGGTAAACTTATAAATACATTTTCATCTCCGTCATGGAAAGTGGTCCAGGACCTGATGCAGTGAAGTAAGTCCAAATTATCACGCTCACTCCACTGTGCTTCACCTGTGTTGTGATGTTTTGATGATGGTAGACTCATGAACAGAGATGTTTCTAGTTCCAGTCATAGCTTCCAACATTGAGCTGCTCTTTGTATGTTATTCTTGACCTCATTGAGGATTGTGAGTTGTGTCTTTGGATTCTACCAACAACTAAGTTATTGATAGAAGTTATCAGTAGAGGTACCCCTACCAATATATCTACTGATAAGTCAAGTCTGCTTTTCCTGTGTTTTGTGTGATTTTTGCGTACTTGTCTTGTGATTTGTGTAGTTTTGCATTTTTCTTACTTAATTTGTTTAACAGCATTTTGTGTAGTTTTGTATGGTTTGTGATTTTAATGTGTTTTGGGAGATTCTTGTATTTATAATGGCTGGTTTTGCCTTATTTATGTCTGTCTTGTGTTTTGTGTGATTTTAATGTATTCTATGCGATTCCCTGTGTTTTAGATTGTTTTCTCTGAATGTTTGGTCCCCCGTGAGTGTTTTGTGTGGTTATGTGTAATTTTTGTCTTGGGTTTTAGATTTTTTTTTTGTTGTTGTCTGTATTTGTCTGGCAGCTTCTCCTTATTGCGTGTTAAGTTCTTATTCATCCAAATCAAATAATCCACAGCAAATTATTCATAAAGCTCAGCTTCAAAGCTCCTGACACGCGCGCTCATGCACGCATGTTTACAACCCGCAAATGAACTGATAAATGTAAAATATGTTAATAAAACCTAAATACCGACACTGGTCCGCGATCACGAGCAGACATTTATACGCCCAGGTACAAGCAGGTGCGCAGATAATCACCTCCCAAGGTGAGACACGAGAACTTGTATCCATCTGTCCATCCGTCCACCCATCCGTCCATGAGAGCGGGTTCTCCTGCGTCCTGTGGCCGGCCTTTGTCCACTCTGTGGTGGGTAAGGAGCCGAGATGAACTCAGGAGCGCAACTCAGGACCTCCGGGACTCAGAGGGATGCAGGTCAGGAGGCAGGTGTCCGAGCAACCGCTGCATAAGATTCCTCAGAGAGGAGGAAGAGGACGAAGAGGAGGAGGTATCCGTGCTGAATATAGAGCAGGTGTGCATGAGTATGCGTGTGCATGTGAGTACAGCAGAGATATTCTCCCCATGGTCCTAAAGCCCCTCAGATACATAAGCTTATCACCTGAGAATCTGGATCAAAATCAGGATAAGCAGCAGGACAAGGATCAGAATGAGGACTAGGATAAAAAAAAAAAATCGGAATCTGTCTCTGGATCTAGATCAAACTTAGAATCAACACAAGGATAAATATTAAAATCAGAATCAAATCAGGATAAAAATCAGAATCAAGATCAATATCAAAATCAAAATCAGAATCAGTATCTGGATGAAAATCAGAATCAAGATCAGGATCAGAATAAGACTCAGGGTCAAACTCAGAATCAGGATTTGTATCAAAAATCAGATCTGACATTAGGATCAGGATAAGAAAAAGGATCAGGATAAGAATAAAGATCAGGATAAAACTCAAAATCATGTTCAAAATCAGAATCAAAATCAGGATCACAGTCATCATCAGGACAAAAAGCAGGCTCAAGATCAAAATTGGGATGAAGATTAGGATCAGAATGAGGATCAGGATAAATCTCATAATCACATTCAAAATCAGAATAAATATTGGGATCAGGATCATCATCATTACAAAAATCAGGATCAAGATTAGGATCAAGCTTAAAATCAGAATAACAATAGATATCTGGATTGTGTCTAGACTCAAAATCAGGATCAGGATCAAGATCAACAACAGGATCCAAATCAGATTCACGATTGGGCTCAGGATTATAATCTGGATCAGTATCAGATTCAAAATCAGAATAAGGATCACAAGACTTTTGTGATTGCTTGCAAGACTGTTGTATTTGCAGAGCTCCAATTTACAAGTGTGAAATAATATAAGAAGCATGAATACAAATAAATATTAAAAATGTAAAAAAAAAATGGTACTAAAAATGGTATTAACATGCTAATTATTTTCAGTAAATAGGCTCCAGGATAGCTGCTAAATACTGTATGATGAAACAGTACGATAAACCCGTGTAAACCCATCACCTCCCCCAACCCCTAACACTCCAACAAGCACCCCCTCCCTCATCAGATCCACTGTCCACAGCCAAGCCCCGACGTCTCATCATTACACTCCCTAGTATTTCTGTTTGGTGTATAGTAATAGTTTCTGAACAAGACAAGTAAGATCCATACTGAGTTCCATCTCTGCAGCTGTGAGCAGCTTTATGGTTGCTGCTGTGGGTGCTGGTTGATGTATTTGTTCCCATCATGTCAGTTCTTTTTCAAGGTTTTTTTAACATGATGAAAACTAGAGGAAATATAATGTCCAATGTAGACTGGCTTTAGCTCTGTCCCAGATCTATCCAACCAATTTATCTTCATTCACTTATCCGGGGTTGGGTTGTGGGGGCAGTACGTAGACCGACTGGTAAATTGAGAGCTTTACCTTTCGGTTCAGCTCCTTCTTCACCATGACAGATCCTTGCAGAGTCTGCATCACTGCGGTCGGCGCATTAATCCACCTATCGATTTCCCGCTCCATCCTTCCCTCACTCGTCAATATGACCCCAAGATTCTTGAATCCTCCACTTGGGGCAGGATCTGATCCCCAACCCAAATAGGGCACTCCACCCTTTTCTGACTGTGGACCATGGTCTTGGATTTAGAGGTGCTGATTCTCATCTCAGCTGCTTCACATTTGGCTGTGAACTGCTCCAACGAGAGTTGATGGTCTCAGCCGGATGAAGAAAACAGAACCACATCATCTGCAAAAAGCAGAGACCCAGTTCTGAGGCCACAAAACCGGACCCCTCTGCTCCTCAGCTGCACCTAGAAACTTTGTCCATGAAACTAAATAACAGAATCTGTGACAAAGGGCAGCCTTGGCGGAGTCCAGCCCCCACAGGAAACGAGTCCGACTTACATTGTACAGCCGACAATGTGGACCAAGCTCCAATACTGGATGTAAAGGGACAGGACAGCCCGTATAAGGGGTTCCGACACACCTTACTCCCAGAGAACCACCCACAGGAGTCCCTGAGGGACATAATCGAATGCCTTCTCTAAGTCCACAAAACGCATGTTGACTGGTTGGGCAAAGTCCCATGCCCCCTCCAGGACCCTGTTGAGGGTGTTGAGCTGATCCGCCGGATGGTGGACCAGAATGTCTTTGAAGCTGTCCGGAAGTTATTCTCCATGGCCGTCCCAGATCATAGCAGGAAACACTCGAGAGTTTTTGATGCCATGCCAGAATTGTCACTGTTTAAAACTGACGTGTTGAATCTCCAACAGGGATTTCTGGAAATGTTGAAAATTGGGTTGATGTGCAGATGAACTAAGGGAATGGTCCGATAAAACAATAAGGGTCTGTACAACAGTAATGGACAGAATTTTAAAAAGTTTTGAAGTTTGAAACAAGTGTTTTTCAACAGCCAACAGTGGAGAACACCACTTCAGAACCAGGAGAAGATATCTTGGACCCAGAACTCCAGTGGGTTGGATGTAGGAAATTAGATCACTTAAGGACAGGCTCCTGTAAAATCACTGACCCAGAATATAGTTTTACCTGTACATTTTCCACCATCTCATGCATCATCGCACTCAACCAAAACCAGAGTCAGAAAGATCATTTTAGCGTCAAGCCGTGGCTGCAGAGCTAGACAGCAGGTGTCGCTCTGGTGCAATCTGCCAAAAAGCCAACAAACAAGAACTTTTTTTTTTTTTAAGCGGGCGTAGAAGAAGAAGTTGTCATAGTGCGCAGATGCGCTTCCGAACACATCGGGAAAGACGCGCTTCCGAACAAACGACACGTCCACGCGGAAAAGAAAACTGCGCCTGAGGGGCAAGAACTGCGACACGGCAGGTAAGCCGGGCTCACCTCCGCGGAGCGGGGGACCGGGCCGGGAGTGCGTCAGCCGCGTAGCGGGCCGAGGGGAGCGGTGATATGGGCCCGCGGCTGCTCTGATTTGACAGCGCCGCTGCCCGGGCCACCGAACTCCATTAGAAAAAAAAGACAAATTTTGGAAAGTACCGACTTATGTCTAACTACCGACCCACATGATAAAAAAGGTATTAACTTCTGAAAAATGCTGACTAGTGTTTACCGGTATGCCGCAGATTTCTGGATAGTGTCTGAATGTGGCATCTACATGCCCCCACACCCGGAGCAGAGCAAGTTATTTTCTGTCAGTCTTGAGCTTTGAAGTCCCAGAAAATGTCATCCCTCAGAGAAGAAGTACAACCTGTCACTGCGGCGGAATCTTCCAGATGCTTCTGTAAAATCCAAATCGTTTGTTAAAAAAACTGTCACACTTGATCTTCAATCGGTTTGTGACACAGAGACGTTAAATTAAACGATTTTGAAACGGAGTTCGGTGTGACGTTTTCGTGCGATGTTGACTAGTTTTCAGTTGCCACTTAACCAGTTGGAAGTTTACTTTTAAGTGGTTTAAACCGTATTTCAAGAACGTATAAAAGTGTTTTATCCATAACGTTCACAGATGCGCGTGTACGTGTAAACTGCTCGCGTTAGCTGGTGCTAGCTTGTTGCATTCCGTTGAAAATCAAGGACCAGACTATTTACTGAAACTCAAAAACAAACGCCACAGGCTCACAACTTCCTGATCAGTGCAGCTTATTTTCATGTTGTTCACGAAGTTAAACTTTGTTAGTGTCAAAAGTATTCCGAGTGGTTTTAGGCAGAAGTCCGTGGTTATTAAACGGACCGCGTTGATGCCGCGTTTCATCCAACAAAGAGGAACCGCGGCGACTCTACAAACTACAAACCGAAAACCTGCCACATCCGGCGGATATCTGCTTTATTTTTGCCCTTCTGTTAAGTTTTGATGTTACACGGTCAAACATCGAGTTGTAGACGCCCCCAGCTTCACCGGGGGGCCGCCTCGGGTTCACAGCAGCCACAGAGCAGCTGTCAAGACCGTGAGAGGACACGTGATGCTGCGACCACGTTATCAGGTGACCCTGAACGCAACGTGGGCTCTGAAATAAACGCTTGTGATTCGGGTTCAACTAGGAGCCGTCTAATCTCCGCAGCTCAGTGAATGTGGACACTTTCTGCTGGTTTCTGTGGATTTCTCATGTTTACTTTTAAAGTCTCCACCTGTCTTCACAGCCACCATGGTGGGCGAACGCCGCAATGGGAACCTGCTGGTCCAGCTCGGCCCGAAGCTGCAGGCGTATCCGGAGGAGCTGATCCGGCAGCGCCGCACCCACGACGGTCAGACCGAGTACCTGATTCGCTGGTGTCTTGTCACCATCGATGATGGCTCTGGCTCTGGAGGCGGGGCCAGTGAGGTGGGGAGTACTGGCAGTGGTGGCTCAGTAGTGGGGGGGTCAGGGGGATCCACCTCTGGAGAAACCAAACCGGAGAACATCCTGATGTGGATGTCGACAGAGGACGTGTTTGCCAACTGCCCGACCCTGCTGGGAAAGAGGAAGACGGACTCGCAGCGCCCCCTGCAGCCGCAGGAGAAGCAGCGGGGGGAGGAGGCGGTGGACGGAAGCCCTGGCGATAGTGGTGAGCTACCGGCAGACGTTACCTTCGACGAGGTGGAGCTATCAGACATGGAGGAGGACGTGAAGAACCTGGTGTGTCGGGCCAGGAAGCAGATGGCCAAGAAGAGCGACTTCTCCATCAACATCATGCACACCATCCACGTGCTGAGCGCCTATGCCAGCATCGGCTCGCTGGTTGGTGTCTTCAAGGAGACTGGCGCCCTCAACCTGCTAATGGAGCTGCTGTGCAACAAGGAGACGCAGACCAGACGCAGTGCTGGAAAGATGCTGCGGGCGCTCGCATCACATGACGCAGGTAAAAAGCTGACACTCATGCTGCGTTCAGGGACAGCTGGGAGACCGGACCTTCTGATCTCTGATTAGGAGAGTAACCGAAAACAGTCGGATCAGGGCTGTATGAACGAGCATGTGTCGCTGGTGCTACTAGGACATCAAAAATTATTTTAATCACAACTAAAAAAAAAACCAAAAGGTGAAAGCCTTCTGGCACAATTTATTTATAGACAGCACTGTGAAAGGTTGTGAAAGACTTTTAATTTGGCAATCAGTTTTAAAGCTATGTGCCTATCAAATATGTGTGGGGCTCAGAACTATTCTCTTGCCTGTATCTTGTGATCTCCATCCATCATCTTCCTCTAATCCAGGTTGAGTCTAAGGTCATGACCTCTCAATCTCCAGTCACCTCCAGATTTTCCAGAATGACACAAAGGTGTCTCCAGACCAGTTAAGAAAAATATATTCTCTTCAGTGTTTCCTGGGTCATCCTTGGGGTCTCCTCCTGGTTGGACTTCCCTGAAACACCTTCCAGAGGAGGCGTGTTGGGTGGGATGAACCGTCAAATTATTGTGATGAAAGGGTCTATGTTCTCAGATAATCCCAGGAGCTCTGTTGTCAGGTGCAACTCTCCCTGGGAGGGTCTTCTAAGGCAAACTGATCCATGGCGGTGGGTCAGATGCTGGGGGTGGGTTACTCTGGACCTAGATCTGGGGCCTTGTTGAAGAGATTCTGGCGGTCGGGCTTTCAACCATGGGGTCTAGTCAGGGTTGGCCCAAATCTGGACCTGTCGCTGTCTCCTTTGACCCTTGGTCACAGAAAATGGCTGTTGGGTAATTTTCAATACAAAAGTGGGTGTGGCCCTGACAACCCGAGGGTTCTGGTTGGTTCATAATGAACCAGGAGATCAGAGATGTGTTTTGGCCCGAGACCTTTCAGAGATTGATAAACCAACAGCAGGATTTTGATATCTATTCCATGACAGACAGGAACTGGTGTAAAGATCTAAGAACTAGAGTTATATGGTCCAGTCTCTTGGTCTTAGTTTGATGAATGTTTTAGGAAGACCCATGAGAACAGCGTTACAGTAGTCCAGTCTACTGAAGATAAAAGCACGTCAAGTTCTTCTAAGTCCTGCTGAGACATCAGTCCTTAAAATCCTCCATATGTTCTTTAGGTGACAACAGGCTGACTTCACTACTGCAGTTAATGTGACTGTTAACATTCAGGTCTGAGTCCAGAACCACTCCCAGACTCCAACTAGGTCAGTGGCTTGCCAGAAAGTCCCACCCAATTCTATAACTGGTCTATCAAGATGTTCTGGTCAACCGCGTCAAATGCAGCGCTGAGATCCAGTAAGACCCAGACTGAACTGTTGCCACTATACGTATTGGACTAGATGTCAATGACATTTACTAGAGCTGTCTCAGTGCTGTGATGTGGCTGGAAACCTGACTGGAAGACATCAAAGCAGTCATTTAGTGTCAGGAGGTTGTACAGCTGTTGAAAAACAGCTTTTTTCTACAGTTTTACTAAGAAAGGGGAGGTTTGATACGACCCTAAGATACTAGTTGTTCATAAGTGACCTGTGTTGACTGTTCTTTTTTAAAAGTGTCTAGAAGATCTGAGGACATACAATGTTCAACACTTAAAAAAAAAAACCCTGTTGGCAGAGTATTAGGCATCAAGTGGTGGAATTCTGGTGATGTATGTCATCATCCAGGTTCTTATGACTGATTGGACAGAATTGTGTCCTGGTTTCTCTCTGTGGACACAGAGGTGGCACATATCCTTCGTCTACTGTAGGAACACTGACTGACTGTCTGATTTTTCTCAGTTTTGACAGTAAAAGAGTCAAACTCAACGCAGACACGGTTGGATAGAAGCTCAGGGTCCACTGACTGTTTTTTTTTAGTCTGTCAACAAAGTGCATTATTGTTATTTTTGGCTTTAATATCCTAAAAATATTACTCCCTTACATCCCTCCGCTCCATATTATATCTGCTCAGTCTGTCTTTACAAATGTCAGAATGAACCTGTAGTTTAGTTTTCCACCTGCATTCAGCATTTTGACTCATTGTTCAGCTCTGACCAGTGCAGCATTTCTCCATGGCGGTTTCTTTTTAGCAGTGATCACCTTCACCTTGGTGGGATCCGTGGTATCAATAATACTAATTTTACCACTGAATGAATCCACAAGCTCAATAACTGAAGGCAAGTGGAGGAGGGGTGAGGAAGAGTAGATCTGAATAAAGATTTCTGGGGTATTTTCACTAATGTACTGTTTCTTGATGATCTCTGCCTGGAAGCTTATAAAACAAAGACCTGCGTGACTCTGCTGGGACAGGGACCTGTGGTTTTCTTGGCTGCCTGTGATCTAGTGATCACTTTTGCAGAATATGATTTGCTACTTGTTGGAAAACAGTTTTTTGAAATTAATATGATTTTGTTATAGTTGAGGGATGAAAGTGCAAACTGCTTCCCACCCCTGATTAGGGCGCTGTACCACAGTCCACGCATCAGGCAAAGCTGCCTGATGAAGACAAAGGCGGGGTACACCTGATGGATGGACCAGGTCCACCAGCATATCGCACATATTTGCAGTCTGTGGTCAAACGTGTGTAACATTAGCTTCTCACTACCGTTAATCCTAACTGGATGGTGCAAATCAAACATTTAAATGGTTTCTGAAAGTAGAAAACGAGAACTTTGTGATGGTGAACCGTAGGATACACAACACATTACAGCAAATATACACGAGCGTGCAGCTTTGAGTCATGACAGTTCTGGAGACTGATACAGTTGTGGAGATCAGTTTTCTGAGATATTTGGGTCTTTGTCTCAAAATGAAAAAAGCAAGCCAAGCATATTTCTGGTCGTGTTTACAGTTTTCTAGGCTTTCTGTATCGCTCATGGTGGAATTCTGCCCTGATGACCTCACACAAACACAGGCTTCCGCTCACAGGCGAGACACGCCCACCAGCGGACAGAGAGCATCAAAAATATCTGAGTTTTTGAAACTGCTTTAAGCTGTTACATTGACTGGTGTCATTAAGATACACATGAACACCAATTATTCCTTTAAGAAGTGTTGGAAGTTCAAATCCACAACATGTAACAAATGAGTGATGACATTATCAAATAATAATTCATCGGCACCTTGTTAGATTTTTGTTGACTACGTTGATTTATTCATTGCAGTCCTAAAGATAAATGTCCCCTAATCGAGTTTACTAACCCTCTATAAGCCTCATTAGTCAACTCTGTGGTTATTCAGAATGGGTACTGCTGAACAGCAGCGCAAGAGAGGAAGAGACGGGATGACGGAGCAAATAGTAAACCCTTCCTGTCTGACTGTCCTCACGCCTCCAGGACAAGACATTTTTCAGAATATTGGGTGGCCGTGAGCACCTTTGATGGTGTCTTTTTGGTCTCTGTGTTCAGATTCCAGTTTTAGGTCCTGAAATGAATCAGCCAGGAAGCGTGACTCAGAGAGGGACTGAGTGTGAATCGCGTGATGTTTAATGACACAAGGACACGTTCTTAGTGTGACAGCAGCAAACAAGGACATGTCAGACATGTCCAGATTCAGTTCAGACCTGACTCTAGGATCCAAACCTGTTATTTGGAGGCTCAGAAAGTCCAGATCTGGAATCTGAAGATGATATTGCTTTTTAGATGTCAACAGCTGCAGATACAATCGCAGTGCCACCTCATTTCCTCCTTCCTAGAGCTGCCGTCAGGCTCGTTTTTGGTTACATAGAGAAAATTGGGGCAAGGAGCTGTTGAGAGTTTTTCCCATGAATCATCAGGCTGTGGTGATTAAACAGAGGTCTGATGACATCTGACCATGGCAGAGCGCTCTCTGACTCGGAAAAACTCCTCCAGGTTCATTTATAAAAACCCTGAAAACTACAGTGTCATCTTCCTGTCAAACCCCAAACTCTGAGACCGTTTTAGAACGATATCAGTTGTGGGTGGAGCTCGCTGCCGCAGAGATCTTCTATTAGACACAGATGTTCCTCTCTGACTTACTTTTTAATGTCGGTGGACTTATCCTGCATGTCCCTCTAGACTGCTGCCTGTGGTTTTTGCTCAGATTTCATTACAGATCTGGACCACTCCTGTCCAAATCCCTGGATGTGGTCAATCTCCCCCTATTTTATCTAGAATGCGCCCAGTCTTGTGTGGATCGTAGCCTGTATAAAATAACGGCGGAAGCATTAGGTAATGTGACCCGTTGGTTTGTGAAGAGCAGTTTTGAAACCTGTTTCTTTGTGTGGGGCATAGCCATGTTTCCCATGTCAAAGTTGGTCTTTCAGCCGAACCCCGCCTCCAGAGCTGCCGTCAGACTTTCCTAGCAGGATGAACTGTTTAACATGTTAACTCAACGGTGACATCAAAAGTAACCCTTGAGTTTAGCCGACACTGGGTTGATATAAATGGGTGGTTGCTTTGCAAAGCACGGTAGTCAACAATTACAGATAAGAAAGGGATAACAGCCAGCCATTAGCTGAGCCAACTGTCAATCATATTTAAAAAAATGTATTGCTTTATATAAATTCTCCTGGTGTGGTACAAAAAATACTTCAGTTATCATGGTTGATAAAACAAATGATTGAAACCAAAACAGTTTTTGAACCAGACTGTAAATGTAAATTTCTGCTCTGAATTTGAACATGGAGACCAAAGGAGATCAGCCAGGCAGCGGCTGTGGGGATTTCTTCAGCTTCAACGACTCCCTTATGCTCTGACCTGACTCTAGACTGTTTAGTTCCTGTAGACCTCGCTGAACTGACCTCAGTAGTCAATAGAGCTAAATCATTCACGTTTCTGTTAGACCCCATCCCAACTCAACTACTCAAAAATGTTTTCTCTCTCATTGGTATGACAATACTGGACCAGATCAACTTATCCCTAAACTTTGGATATGTGGTACCGATTTTAAGAGTTGTAGTAATTAAACCTTTACTTAAAAAAACCTGTCTTTATTCAGGTGTTTTAGCTAATTATAGACCATTTTCCAACCTTCCATTTATATCTAACATTCTGGAAAAAGTAGTTATAAGCCAGCTGTGTGACCATTTGAATAGAAATGATCTATTTGAAGTTTTTCAGTCAGGGTTCAGGATCCATCATAGCACAGAAACAGCACTGGTTCGAGTCCTGAATGATCTTCTTATGGCCTCAGATAATGGATTGATGTCCATACTGGTTCTGCTGGACCTCAGTGCTGCTTTTGATACTATAGATCACAGAATTGTACTGCACAGGCTGGAGTATGTTGTTGGGATTAAAGGGACAACTGTAGGTTGGTTTAAATCATATCTCTGATAGATTCCAGTTTGTTCATGAGGTTTCTTCAGTGCTGCTGAGGGTCTGCTATAGTATTCCGCAGGGTTCAGTTCTAGGGCCAATCTTGTTCAGCTTATACATGCAGCCCTTTGGAAGTCTTATCCAGAACCACAGCATCAATTTTTAGTGCTATGCTGATGATACAGAGCTGTATTTTTCTGTGAAGAGGAAACGGAACCATTTGCCAAACTTCAGGCGTGTCTTACGGACATCAATGACTGGATGTCCACTCACTTTTTGCTTCTACATTCCAATAGTTGTTGTTTGTGGTCTGAAACACTTTGGGAAGGGATTTGATGGTGTTGCGATGGCTTTTAGTACAAGTGTGAGAAACCTTGGTGTTATTTTTGATCAGGATTTGTCATTTAAACAGCACATTAATCAATTTTGTAAGACTGCGTTTTACCCCCTTCCTAATATCGCAAAGATTAGGAGCATCCTCTCCCAGAGTGATGCTGAAAAACTAATTCACATGTTTCTATCTTCAAGATTAGATTACTGTAATGTTTTATTAGCTGGATGTCCAAGTAATTCTCTGAAAATCCTCCAGCTGATCCAAAATGCAGCAGCGTGAGTGCTGACAGGATTCAACAGGAGAGACCACGCCTCTCCAGTGTTTGCGTCCCTCCATTGGCTCCCTAGAAAACTCAGAATCCAATTCAAATTTTTATTACTTGCATATAAAGTCCAAAATGGCCTAGCGCCGTGATATTTGCAAGACCCGATAGGTCCATGTGTTCCTAGAAATGGCTCATTTGTACGAGGCATTTCTCTCTGAAAGTCTCCAGCAGCTACCTGTTCAACCACGTCTGTACAGCTTTGTTCCAAACCATCTGTGAGATCACCCACATGTTTCTGAAGAGTGCTTTTGATTCTGATTAATCCAGGAGCAGGTCAGTGGTTGGAAGTAGTAGGTCTGGAAACTGATTGGACCAGGCTGCTTTAATTAAAACCTGTTTGATTTATTTGGCAGGATTTTTTTTCAGTCTGAGACTTGGTCATTTGGTTTGACTCTGATGTCTTCTGAAGAGGTTGGAGTCCTGAGCGCTGTTGGAGGCAGCTGATTCATTGAACATCAACCACAACAGCAGCAACGTTTCACAGTTTCAGACCAGCATGGTCTTATCCAGGAGCCTCTTCACATCTGAGTTCAGTTGTGGACGTCTGTGATATTTAACACAGCAGCTGGACAAACACAATGGAACATTGTAGATACGGGTTCAGATTCCTGTGAGCCCACCAGGCCTTCAGGTAGCTCCAGAGTCCTGGACCAGTGAAATAACCCAATGGTTTCTGAAGTGTGGTTTTGAAGGTGATGCGGTAGAGGCTGTCCAGCTGGTGTACACTGGTTGGTCCTGGTTAGCAGCCTTCAACCAGGCTCCAAATTATAGTAGATTTGTCTGAATATGTCAGTCCAGTCACTGATGGTGGTTGGTCAGGCCTCCGACTACTTTTGTCCATGGAGTAATGGACACCACAAGGCTCCTACTGGTTGGAGCTGTGGGTCTGGATCAAGACCCTGTTGGTCTGTAGAGAAACTGCAACGTCCTTCATTACTGTTTTTGTCTGACTAACATGCTGGATGTAGCTCTTGGGTGTTGAGATGTGTGTTCTGGTGTGTTCTGCAGGCAGCCGGGCCTACGTGCTGCTGTCTCTGAGCCAGCAGGATGGAATTGAGCAGCATATGGACTTTGACAACCGCTTTACCCTGCTGGAGCTCTTTGCTGAAACCACGTCATCAGAGGAACACGGCATCTCCTTTGAGGGGATCCACTTGCCTCAGGTAAACAAACGCAAATATAAAGTATTTCCTGATGCAGACCTGAGCCACCTCTGTAGACCCATGAACCCCCTGCCACATACCCCAGACTCACCCTCATCTCAGAAACAGCTCATCAGGTGAAATCTTTTTTTCTGCCCCTGATCCCATCTGTCTGGATCTTCTTTTTTTTGTGGTAATTTTAATAGTTTTCACAGCTTCCTTTTACTTCCAGAGGACTGAAGTTCCTGGAAGAAGCATCAAATTGCTCTCTGAATCCATCCAAAACATTAAAGGTCCCATATTTCAATTTTTATTCCTAGTCATACTGATCACGAGCCACAGTAAAGTTCCTTTACCCGGATCCCAACTGTAAAAGTGGGTGTGGAAGCACTGTCCAAGCTGCTGTGAATCGGGTCACTCTATTTGATGACCATGGTTCCACTTGAGGTGCCGTGCAGCGGTTAAGAGGCATCCCAGAAGAAACTGCCATCTCTGCTAAAAATACACGTCAACTCTGTTTTTGATGGTAGAGCCTTTTGATACCAAATCCAGCATCATAAATACTTGCTCGTACTACTGAAAATAAGGCAGTTTTTGCTCCCAGGAGAATAAACAATCTAAGATGCAGTGATTTAAAAATATTTGAATATTTGAGTGTTTCTGAGTAAACTATTAAATCAACAGTCCTAGATCTTCTTGGATTTTTGTGTCGGTAAGAAACCACAATAACTGATTAACTATAAATAACTTCTGAATAAACTTGGATGATTCATATCAAATACAGTCAAGTGGTCCAAAGTAAAATCAAACTGTTTCTGTTTACATCAAGTTTATTATAATTATGACTGGTCTGTGTAAATAACAAAATTCATATTGAAGTATTTTATGAAGAACCCAGAAATCCATCTGTTCAACTTTAACTGCATGAGGACAAGATAAATGTTTTTGTATTATTTAAAGTATGTTTATAATAAATGCAGTGACGTATGTCAGCCTTAACAACTAAACAACAAAAATGAATTTCATCCTTAACAAAAACACGTTTACACACTTATCGCTAAGCTCTTTGTGTTCTGTCTCTAGAAAATGGGTTTTAAATGTGTGAATAGGACCACCGGCGCTCCGTGTTGTCGTTTTATCCTTAGTGCTGCTAGCTGCTGCTTCATGTTTTTTTTTTTTTTTTTTTTTTTTTTTAAATTCCACTTTGTCACAATGACAACCGTTCAGGTCACATATTAGACTGGCTGTGTTAGAACTCTTCGCTCCTCATCTCAGAATCCTGAACATGTCTTTAAAACGCCAGCAGCTACTGTCTACTTGTTCATTACCCAGCTGGTCTTCAGCAGCAGGGTCCCCCTTCAGATCCAGGTCCTGAACAAAGTTTCTTCCCTCTTTAATGGGAGTTTTTACCTGTCATTGTTGATGTAATAATCATTGGGGTGGGGGGTCATATTCTGGGTCTCTGGAAACCACCAAGACAACTTGTATTGTAATAAACTGTACATAAATAAAATTGGATTAAATTACTAACGACTAAAGTAACCAGACCTGCGTGTTAGCGTGTTTGTCCTCTGAAGGCAATTTTAAAGGAATATTATAGCAGCATGACATGGATCATAAAACAATGTCAGTAAACACTGAAAACAGAATAAACACAAAAAGCCTCATAATACATAAAAGCTGTAACAGACGTATTTATGGACTGTACAAAGATGTGAAACCACATCATGAATGTCCTGGAGAGACTTTTATTGGTCCACCTGAATAAGCAAACAAGCATCTTCCAGGACCCACTGCAGATTATCATCATGGTGTTGGAGATGAAGATGCCACCATACACCTGCTTCAATGAACCCACAGTCATCTGGACAAAGCAGCAGCACTGTGAGGATCGTGTTCTTTGACTTCTCCTCTGCATTTAACACCATCCAACCTGTATTACTACATAAGAAACTCCAGAAGACAAAGGTGGACGCCTCCACAATCACCTAGATTACTGACCACTGGACAAACAGACCATAGTTTGAGAGACTGAGTGGTGTTCGACCAGGTGGACAGCAGCACAGGAGCACCACAGGGGACTGTATTCTCACCATTCCTCTTCATGCTGTTCACCTCAGACCTCCAGGACAAGTGGGAGTGGAGATGTGGAAGAGTATCAATATCTTTGTGTTCACCTGGACATCAGACTGGACTGGAGATAGAACGCAGATGCTGTTAATAAGACGGGACAGAGCAGACTTTACTTCTTGAGGAAGCTGAGGTCTTCCAGCATTTGCAGCAACATGTTGAATATCTGTTATAAGTCTGTTTGGGAGGGTTCAATCACATCTGCAGTCATCTGTTGGGGAGCAGCATCAGAACCAGTGACTTAAGTGACTGAAGAAGGATACTTCATAAAATGATGACGGTTATGGACAACCTTGAACATCCTCTTTACAACACAGTGATTCAGCAACAGAGTTTCAGTTAGAGGTTCTTCAGTTCTGCTTCAACACAGACCTCTGCAGGACATCCTTCCTGTCCACAGCTATAAACCTCTACAATGAATCTTTGAAGAGACTTAAATCATTACTACTACAACAGTTAAATTCCATTTTTAAGAATTAATAAAGTATTTTTGAATTGAATGGTTGAATAAAGCATACAGGATACATGTGAACAGAAATTGTCTATTTAATGGAGTTTTATTTATATAGCTTTTATTATAATACAGATTGGCTCTAAATGCTTTTTAGAGACCCAGCATATAACCCCTAAGCAAATATTAAAGAAATGATGGCACGTAAAAATATCTCCTTTTTAAGAGGGAAGAAACCTTAATCAGGCCCTGGATCATAAGGGGGGGCCCTCCTGCTGAAGACCAGCTGGGTAGATTAAAGAAAAAGAAAAATTATATGTGACGATTATCTGCAGAACTAAGAGTTCTATGTCCACATGAGTGTGACATGGTTAGTTGGTGATCCACGGAGACGACTATATAAACATGTGTAGACAGCAGACACTGAGGTGGTCAGAGGGTGGGACTGCAGCTCAGGATGTCAGCAGGTATCCAACAGAGACGCCTATACAGACAGGTGGAGGTGAACACTGGGATGGTCAGAGGGTGTCAAGTTAATATGTGAGTCAAGGCAGGTAAGCCAATACTTTTGGCCGTATAGTGTATGTATATGGATCACGGTAGAACTAGAATGGTGTTGCGTTTCCTGGGGTTTTTCCAAAATAAAAATGGTGTCGGAATAACGCCAGATTTGTTTCTTTCATTTTGTTTGTGCGAGAAAATGACAAAGAAAAATACTTAGTCATCATCGGCGCTCAACAAACACTGCACACAGTGATCTGTAAGTGAGGCAGAGCTACCTGACGGCTCACTTGTACTCATCTGCTGCACTTACCGACTCAACTGTTAAGCTCAATACTCCAGCCCATGTAGGCATTGCATACATACCAGTAGGGAACTTACGAAAAGGTGCTGTGTAACTGTCTTAAAAAAACAGTTTCTTTGTTTTGGTCAGATAAACCCGAGGTGACGATTTAACTGTCCATGATTTCATTGGCTGTGAAGGTTCCATAGAGGTGTCAATCATCCACATCCATTCACTCGTTTCTGAGATGCGACCTTGTTCTACGTGGGGTTTTAAGTGTTTCTCCTTTGTGTCCAGATTCCCGGGAAGCTGCTGTTCTCTCTGGTAAAGCGTTACCTGTGTGTCACATCTCTGATGGACAAACTCAACACTGCTGGGACGGAGTCAAGCTCAGACAGGCAGGATGCAAGCCCTGCCCCCACTGCATCCTGCAGCTCTGCCCATCAGACAGAGCACCTAAGGGTGCAACGAGAGTTTGACTTCACCATGGCCATGGCCAACCTGATCTCGGAGTTGGTCCGAGTCATGGGCTGGGACCGGAACCGAAAACCCCCCGACAGTTCTGCCCATCACCCTGGGGGAGGTGGAGCTTGTCCAGAGGAGCAGGGCGAGGAGGCAGTCCGCCCTGTGCTCAGGTCCATCTTCCAGCCTCGGTTCTGTACATCTCCCATCTCTCTCAGCACCAGCTCCTCTGTCACAGTGCCCACCTCTACACCACCGAAGAAGAAGAAGACTGGAAATGGCTTCAAGACGCGCTCTGACTTTGCCAGCCGCTCAGCTTACATGGAGTACGTCCAGGACAATCTGAAGAGTGGCATGATGGTTCGCATGCTGGAGGACTACGAGGAGGTGAGCGCCGGAGATGAAGGAGAGTTTCGCTACAGCAACGACGGATCGCCTCCCGTTCAGGTATCTGTTACCATGCCAACATCTTTACTGATCTTTAAATTAGGTTTGTAATGAAGCTGATGGCTCGTGTTCCCCCTAGCCAGCCATTAAGCAATGTTGTCAGCCTAACCTTAAAGGTAGAGATGATATCTACGTCCTGAACATGAACTGGGTGCTGGTTCCACCCAAACGCCAACATTGTAACTTCTAACTTCCTGGTTGTGTCCATTAAGGAAATAGGAAAGAAAACGGGAGTTCCTCCACTGGGTGCAGGAAATGTTATGCTCTAAAGTTGGACTTTTTAACATGAAGGTCAATGGAGATTGAATCGCTTTTGAATCCAGATCCAGATTCAGCGGAGGAACTGCAGGTCTGGATCTAGATTCTGTGATCGCAGGCCTGAATCGTCTGTCTCTCATACAACGTGAGTGATGCGACGACTATGTCACATTGGTCATGTGACCAAAGACTGCTTTAACCTTCTGATAGAACCAGAACTCGTACGACTCCATTTACTGACTAGACAACTAAAATACAACTATAAATGACGTATTAATGCGGACCAGCACAATCCTTAAAAAAGTAAGCGAAACATTAAAGCGATGCTTTATGAGACTGGGGAAGAATCAAGTTTGGTGGAGTTGAGGTACCAGAGCTCAACAGCATGAAAGTTCACATGACGTTTGTATCTGCTGCCTGGATCACATGACGGGACACCAGAAACTCTTCACAGCACAGACATCTGAAGTTCTCATGACCGGAAACACACCCGTCTTCACCGATTACTTATAAAACACGCGTAAAGCGGTTACAGACCGGTTCGTTTCTATGTTTTGTTTACTACTGCGTATGCTGATGACGCAACCCCGACACAGGAGGACGTTATGCAGGACATGACATCGAGGACATGACATACAGTGATCCCACCATTCTGGACGTCTGACCGACATGAAGCAGATCCAAGTGCTACAGATGTGATGATCTTGGACTGCAGAAAGGCTGCAGTTTGCAGATATGTCAAAGATCTTGTCTGGCTTGGTGGATAAGCACATCTGAGTATCATCTGCATGGAGATCAACAGTCATGGTGCCTGAGTATTGCTGCTGATGGAAGTGTGTGAAGAGAGTGTGTCTGCTTGTACCTGCTTCTCTGTTTTAAGTCGTTTGCTTTACTGTCAGATACACGTCCAAGTGAGATCGTAAATAGCAGCTCAGTTTGAGTTTTCTTGCATGGGAGAGTTTAAACCTTCTCTGAAACATTTCTTGGTTGTGCTGGGTTCAGGTGTACTGGAACTCCCTGTCCAGGACTTACTGGGTTCACTGGCACATGGTGGAGATACTGGGAGGTGGCAGCAGCAGCCAAGCTGAGAAGGAGACGCAGGAGAAGGCCTCGTCGCTGACTGAAACGCTCAAACTCACTGCAGGTAAGACCAGGTCTCCAAGCTGCACCGGCTCCACCTGCTCCACGTTAGAGTCCCAACATATCTTCTTCTTTATCCACTAGTGAGCCAGACGTTCTTCTCAAAGCCTCCTGGCGGCCTCTACTCGCTGCCGTACCTGTCAGAGGGACCACAGATGGAGGTGGCGACTTTGAGCAGAGCTGAGTGGTGGGAGATTCTCTTCTTCGTCAAGAAGCTGGAGCCAAAACAGCAGCAGGAAGTGAACAGCATCCTGCTGCAGACTCTGGATGACCAGGTAGAAAGCTGCATCAGTGTTTGCGTAGTTACGCGTAGCTCTCTGCTTCTGGAGCAGTGTTGATGTCCAGACTGTAGAATCCCGGTACTTCTGTTTTTCAGGAGGTGGAGCTGGACGACTCGTCTCTGATCAGCCTGTCTGTCCCCGGAGACGTGGCCAAGAAGCTGCTGCACTACCTGAAGCAGAAGCTACCGTCGTCGTGCCTCAGCGACCTGCTGTGCTCGCACACTTTCTCCAAACACTATCTGAAGAGAGGAGGAGGAAGTCTGGAGGATGAAGAGCTGCTGGGTGAGGACACAAACTTAGACATTTCTGAGCACTTCTGTCTCCAGGAAACCCTGGCTGACTGTGGTTTGTTCTCCAGCTGAAAGCTCCCTGGGTTCCTCCAGCGTAGGAGGAGGAGGAGGGGGAGGAGGAGGGGGAGGAGGAGGAGGAGGGTCTCAGAGTTTATCCTCGTCATCATTAGCCGTGAGCTCCTCAGCAATGGGCTCCGTCTCCAAGAAGGCCAAAAAGGAGCTTCCTGTTGACTCTGGCTTCTGCAGCTCAGAGACGGAGAGTGAGCTGCCCACGGAGGACGACAGCAAGTACCCTGACGACCTGGAGGACAAGATGAAAGGTAGGGGGTGGTGTCGGGTGGACTGGTGTCTTTAGAGCAGTGTTGCAACATTCTGAGGCTGGAAAAAAGCTGCTTGTCAACTGTTTCTACTCACTTTATTTCAATCTGACTGGAAGGACCAAAATCCATTCAAAAATCTGCCACTTTAGTGTCAGTCTGAAACTGCTGGATGTTCATAGAAAACAACAGTGTTAAAAACTAAATAAAATGTAGAGGCACACTGGTTTGACTGGGAATGAACCAGTAGACACCCACTTAATGGATCCAATAGATAATCTCCATTTTTGTTGAGTTGAAGAACCACCTGTGCAGGTAGATTTCAGAGTCTAGATCACTTGTTCGTTACCGGTCCGGCTGATAAGCTCTGTCCTCCCTGCAGTGTTCAACAACCCGCGAGTGCAGGGGAAGAAAACCTTACTGGAGAAGCTGGGGGAAGTGGTGGACATCCTGAAGAAGGGAGTGACGGGCTCGGACCAGGCCCAGCAGCTAGCGGCCGTCCTCTTCATCACCAGGCTGCTGGAGGAAAAGGGAACGCAGGAGAAGAACTCTATGAGAAGTGACTCGGCCCAGACTGTACGGTGAGGAAACACCTGAATCAGTTTTTCCTGGAAATTCACGCATCCCAGACCTGATTCCTAAATTCTGACAAAAAGAAGAAAAATGATCTTATCAGATGTATATCAGATGTAACACAAGCAAAGCAGAAACTCATCTGCTTTTATTTATGAATAGACTATGTTCTGTATCTGCTGCTGCTCTGATTTAGCAGATTTTTTTTTTTTTTTTTTTAAATAATAAAAGCATCTTAAAGTGAATTCTGAGTCTCTGACTCCAGTTGTTTAGGTTGATGGTGATGGATCTCCACAGCCGGTGAATCTGCTCTGTGAGCGTGTGCTCCGGCAGCCTGAATCCAGGAATTGAACCTTGTGACATTTTGCTTCTCGTGACAGGGACAAGGTGCTGAAGCTGCTAGTCGAGCTGCTGGGCTCCTCCTCCAGAGACGTGGTGGTCAGCACACTGAGACTCACCCACCTGCTAATGCTGAAGTACGAGTGGAGAGTCTCCTTCGCCACGGAGGGCGGGGTCAAAGCTGTGCTGTCCTGCATGCAGGAGTTCTCGTCTGTGGCGCACGTGCAGCAGCTGGCGCTGGCGGTAAGGATCGGTCTTTCCTCACAGGTCGAATGTTTGTGTTCACTGACCTGATCACAGTTGCTCCTCTTCCTCACAGACACTGAAGGTGATAACTGGCGCAAGCAAACATGACCTGCGCAGCGTCGGGAGCAGCGTCCCACTCTCCGAATCCGGCACCCAAATGATGCTAGAGATCTTTGCCAGCATTGGCTCAGCCACACCTGAAGGCTCCAGAGGCCTGCTGGCCGCCGTTCCCGCCGCCATCGACCTCATGCTGAAGACCAAGGGGTAAGTGATGGCCACGCGTTGGGTCTGACTGGTCTGGCTGTGGCATGCTGACCACAATCCTTCTGTGCAGCTGCACGCTGTCTGTGCGGAACGGGCTGTTGGTCATCGTCATGCTCATTTCCAACCACAAGAGCCTGGCGGAGCAGCTTGTGGCCGGCGGTGTCACCGCCATCCTCAAGAAGTGTCTGACACTGTCCCGAGCTGAGACCATGCTGGCCATCATCGCCCTCAACCACATCTCCATGGTGCACAAGCTGGAGAGCAAAGGTGAGTCGGTCACATCAGAATCCACCAGTGGCACCCGTTGCCTTGGTAATAAGCATCAAAGACATGAGACTGCTCTGACTCAGAACCGCAGATGTGGGCCGTTTAACGTGTGTGTGTGTGTGTGTGTGTGTGTGTGTGTGTGTGTGTGTGTGTGTGTGTGTGTGTGTGTGTGTGTGTGTGTGTGTGTGTGTGTGTGTGTGTGTTCAGAGTGCCGTGAGCAGCTGGACTTCAAGGACACGGAGCTGCAGATGTTGGTGGTGAGTCTGAAGGAGCTGACGGCCACCAAAGAGGTGATCCAGACTCTGGAGCAGCTGCTGTGTGACGACGCCTCCCAGCTGGAGGAGGAGCGCAGCCAGGTATTCACACGTCCAGCTGCAGAATACTCTTCCAATGAAGCGGGACTGGTTCTGATCTGGGTTTTGACAGTTTGGAGCTTAACCTCTGCAGGAAAACTAATAGGGAGTGGTGGGAGTGGTTACAGTGGTGGGCTTGGGCGTGGAGGACCCAGGTTCAAGCCCAGGGCTGCCCACAATGGTAAATCACTGGGGGCCCCTGAGCAAAGCCCTTAACTCCCAATTGCTCCCAACTCAGATCAACTTCAGAACTGGTTCTACCGCTTTATTGGTTGTGGTTGTTTCTTCAGTGAGAATGTCTAGTTTCTGAATATCAGATCAAAGACGCTCGTAAGCGACAGCTGAACGCTGTACTCAGCAGCACTTCCAGATGTTGACTGCATATGTGAGGGACAACAGAGGACCGGGACCACCTTCAGGAAAAATCCAAACTTACCGAGATAACGCTGCTATGTCATTTCTTTACTCATCACTTTATTTAATTGAATGATGAGTAAAATTACGTCGTCCTTCCCCAAAATAATTTCTGATGTTGTCAGATAACAGGGTTAGATCGTGTTTAGCAGCTCTGGTCGAGTTTTCTTCTTTCTTATTTTTATTGAAATAACGACTGTGTGTGAAATTATTACTTTTTTTTTCCTCATAAAAGCACAAACTTTGTAGCTCCATGGTTTATGTCTGGGCTCTGACTGGAATGCTCTACAAGGTGAATTTCATTTTTCCAAAGCCCTTCTGTGGTGGCTTTACTTCCAGCTTGAGAGTTCATTACCCCCTCTGATGGTCAGAGGTCCAGACCTAAATCATGATTCTCCCTCCACCGTGCTTCACCATCGGGGGCAGCGATATTTCCGGTTCCAGTGATGTTGTCAATCCTTTACCTGTTCCTCCTGGGTTTCTGTAGTGATCCTGGCAGGACGATCATTTCTAGAGTAGCTACAGAACTAAATAGTCTTCTAGACAGTTAAACTGTAGACAGATGGTTGTCTAAACACTCTTTGATGACTTATCCTTTTCCAGCCTTGTGCTTGTCTGATTTTATTATGATTTATTATATATTTAGTTTAAGTGAGGCAGATACTTTTTATGAGAAGCAAACTTGAACTGCTTGAACATCTTTAATCAGTCAAAGCACCTGTAGACCACATCTCCAGCCACTGTTGTGTTATATACGAGTACAGTGATGTTTCTGGTTTCTTCAGAGGCTGAACAATACTCGTTTAATACATGTTATAAGCGTTGGTGGTGTGTTCAAGGTGTGATTTTGCAGCTGGGTTTCCTGTCTGTTCCTCCTCTTTATGCAGGTCACTCACAGTCGGGACACCTACCAGGATCTGGTTCGTCTGATGGAGCAGCACCGAGCTGACCGGGCCATCCAGCTGTCCATCCTCAGGTAGCCGGCGCCACCACACTTGTGTTGTTGTTGCGGTGCTGGTGAACCTGCCTGATTGACTGTGTTACTGCAGGATCCTCAACAAGTTCCTGGACAACTACCAGGAGGACGAGCTGCCGTGGCACGAGAGCATCGAGCCGTGTCTGTCCACCATGGCAGCCTTTATCGGTGACAGAGAGGTCAGTGGGTGCTCACGGCAGCAGCGGTGGAGGTCAGCGTGTCCACCCCTGTACATACGCTAACAGCTGCTGTCGCTCTGCAGGTGGTGCAGCTCTTCATTGGCTTCCTGTACCGGCTGGCGTCGCTGAACAAGGACTACGCTGTGGTCATGTGTCGTCTGGGGACCAAAGAGGCCCTGGTCAAGGCTCTGGACAAACACAGCACCAACCTGCTGCTGGTCACTGAGCTGCGAGACCTCATCAGCGACTGCGAGAAGTATGCTAGCCTCTACAAGAAGATGACTACCAGCGTCCTCGCCGGATGCATCCAGGTACGTGCTGGTTGCCAAAGAGGAAAAACTGCATATTTCCCCATGAAATTATTTACCTTTTTCCTTGTAAAATTACCACCTTTTCCTTATGAAATTTTGATTTTTTTTTTCCTCTTAGAATTATTTCCTAAAAAAATCTATTTTTTTTTTTGAGGAAATCCATTTCCACAAACCCCCCCCTCAAATCATATTTTGTCTTAAAATTCTGTCCTCCACATGGACGCTGCCTCTGTCCACCTTGCTGCATTGACACATGACTGTTTCCTGTCAGATGGTGTTGGGTCAAATTGAGGAACATCGCCGCAGCCACCAGCCGATCAACATCCCCTTCTTCGATGTCTTCCTCAGGAACCTGTGCCAAGGTCAGTCCCGATCGGGTTCCTGTCTCTGACCAACAGTTCACGTCCAGTTATTAGAGCATGAAACTCATCTACTGGCAGTTTACACTGGAAACAAGTGTTCACTTGGTTGTAATCCCGTTGTTGAGTTGAGGTGGAGTGTGTGTGTTGGTCCCGTCAGGTCAGACGGGCCTCCCTGGCCCTGCTGTCTCTTTATCTCTGGCGGCATGGTTGGTGTTGCCGTGGTAACAGTGTGGTAGGTTTGGCGATGGAGGTGGCTGGTGAGGAGCAGTGAGATCTGCATTAGAGGAGGGACCCGGGGATTACTGTTTGGCCTTCTGTGAGTGTTGTGGGACCAACGAAACACTGATGAAAGGAGGTTCCCACGAGGAGACCTCAAGAGACATGTCGGTTATCACAGCTCACAGGGTCACGGTCGAATTGTGCAGAGGTCTTTTACTGAGGGACGATTTTTCCTTGGAGCACAAGTGTTTTTTATTTTTACCATATTCCAGTTCGTAAATTCCATAGTGTTGATTTAGAAAAACATTCTAGCTAACGAACCCAACAAATCTCATTAGAGTTCACCAACTCTGGTGTAGGTACTAGAGGGGTTTCAGAGTAAAGAGCTTGCACTTCTCTTTTCCGTGTCATATATCATATGACACATATCCTGTAAAAGAATTATTGAAACTCATACTGACCAATGACCACTACACTTTGCACGTGGTCTATGACCACAACATCAACAATAATGACACAGACTTAAGACCACCCAGTTTAAGATGTATGCCAGGTCTGTTTTTATATCTCCTTCTACATCCACAGCAGGTCCCAATGATGGACATGACATAGAAATGTACATTTAGAGCAACTGCTCATCTAATGCGGCAGGAAAATACAACATCAAATTAGGGTGTTTGTATAATAACTGGTTACATTGTGAATGAATGCAGCTCCAGGAACACGGCGGCATTCATGTTGCGCTGACTCCAACGTTATGTCACATGGTTGGTTACTTTTAATTGTGTAATTGTGTGATGCCTTTCTACCCTTGGGACTTTTAGAAGTGATGGCCAGGCTGTGGAAAGTCCCTTTTAATAGATAATTAAGGATTTCTTTGTAAAAGTTGTAAGTTTCCTTCAAAGAACGCCTTTTATACCGCACCACTAGGGGGCACTGCTGCTCTTTTTACACATGGAAAGGGTCTGGGTGTGGCCGAGGGGGGAACCGCTTGTCGTGGTGTACCATAACATTGTCGTTGGTAAATTAATAAACCAAAACTAAATGTGGACACATTTGTTTTAGCAAAAGCTGGTGTCTCTGCTTCCCAATCTGCTGCGGGAAATTGGGAACCACCAGTACACCTGCAGAGGGTCCAGAACTCTGCTGGGACGATCTAGAACCGTGAGGTTTAGGACCTTCAGGTCTTTATATTCTTTCCTGGGTTTAACAGGAAGTCGCTGAAGAGAAACTCAGAGGACCGACTGAAGGCTTCAGGGACATGAAGAAGCTTTGATCTCAGGGAAAGTGTTTAAATAACCAGGACCAAACTTGTGTGGACCAATTACAAATAAAATCAATGTGAACATCTTCGAACGTGGCATGTACTCTTAATTCAATTTTATTTATATAGCGTCTTTCGCAACATGGAGGATGTAGGAGGACTCGTTCACATGAACGAACTGGGATCTATCAGATAAACCTGGCTAACGCGATTCCTTTAATCCAATAACACCTATAACAGAATGTGTCTGACTGCTCTTGCTGTTCCTGGTCTCCAGGCTCCAGTGTGGAGCTGAAGGAGGACAAGTGTTGGGAGAAGGTGGAGGTGTCATCCAATCACCACCGAGCCAACAAACTGACTGACAAGAACCCGAAAAGCTATTGGGAATCCAACGGCTGCACCGGATCACACTTCATCAACATCTTCATGCACAAAGGCGTCGTTATCAGGTATGTAGACCCGCCTCCTGCCTCTAACCATACCCCCAATACTGAAGTAATGCCATCTCGTCTCCTCTCAGACAACTCGCCATCTTGGTGGCCAGCGAAGACTCCAGCTACATGCCAGCCCGGATCCTGGTTCTGGGAGGAGACGACCCCACTAACATCAACACGGAGCTCAACACGGTGAGTGGGCGGTTCCACTCTGCAGCAGACTCCTCCTCCAGTCACATAACTAACCCCAGTGTGTGTGCCATAGATCAATGTGGCGCCTTCAGCCAGCCGGGTGGTTCTACTGGAGAACATGACCCGGTTCTGGTCCATCATCCAGATCAGGATCAAGAGATGCCAGCAGGTCAGACTCTTGAGTTCAGCTCTGGTCAGTTTCCTGTCCTGCTGCTGCATCTTACACCTCCCTCTCTGTCACAGGGTGGTATTGACACCCGGGTCCATGGCTTCGAGGTTTTGGGTCCGAAACCTACCTTCTGGCCCGTCTTCAAGGAGCAACTGTGCTGCCGGACCTTCCTTTTCTACAGCACAAAGGCCCACACCTGGTGTCAGGAGGTGGTGGAGGACAAGACGCAGCTGCTGCAGCTCTTCAACAAGTACGACTGCTCTGAAAGTACTACAGAAAATACCACAAAATACAACACAGTCCTGCAAACAATGCTGCAGATTACTGTAAGGTACTACTTAAACACTGAGAAAACCGGATCTCCTCCACCTCCTGACACGAGACACAGCTGCTCCTCAACAAATTCAACTACTCTGAAAATGCTGCAAAAATAATATACGACAACATATGTCAGATTACTAAAGAGATGACAAAAAAAATATGACGCAATATGCAAAAGACTACAGAGTACAGCGGTGTTAGTCTAAAACCCTGCAGTACAGGCTTAACGTGGTGTGTGTGCGTGCGTGCGTGCGTGCGTGCGTGCGTGCGTGCGTGTGTCTAGGCTGAACAGCGCTCTGAGACATGAGCAGATGTTTGCGGATCGTTTCCTGCCGGACGCTGAGGCGGCTGAAGCTCTGGGTCGAACCTGCTGGGAGGCTCTGATCACCCCCATCGTTCACAGCATCACACAGTCAGGTACGTACACACACTTTAGTCCAGCTGCAAGTTTCATTGAATCTGAAACTTCAGACTGAACTGTGTCAACACTTGAAGATGCGTTGCTCTGTATTTCAGTATCTTAAGGATTTTTTTCTAATTGGCTGGAAACGACTGCTGTGTGCTTCCCGTGTGCTTCTCTTGTGACTACCCAGAATCCTCAGGGTGCAGCCCTCTCTCCTGGCTGCTCAGCGAGTACCTTGACAACGCAGAGTCAGCCCGCCGCTGCAAGAGCCGCGCTGGCATCTTCAACTCCAGAGTGAGACGCCTCACACACCTGCTGGTGCATGTGGACACGAGCCGACCAGACGGCGAGGAGCTGAAACCACCCGTCAAGTCGAGTGAGTTCAGCCGGAACAAAAACAAACGCCTGCAGCTGGTTTCAAGCAAAATGTGTTGGTGTTTTCCCTCCTAAAACAGTTCAGATAAGAACCAGGAGAACTGCGCAACCAGACAGGACCTGGTCTCTGAACATCTTTAGGACCCTGTTCCTGGTGCTGACCCGAGACAGCAGACAGCAGAGTATAAAATACAAAAAGCACATGGATGTATATTTAAAAAACAGGTAAAAGAGCAGTCAGTGGTAGGCAATCTGGAGGAGATAGGTTTTAAGTGATTTTTTTTTTTAATTGTGGAAGAGAGTCCAGGTTTTGTATTTCAGGTGGAAGAGTATTCCAGATTAGCTGAGGCCCTGCTCCACTTGGTAGTCAGACGGACAGGAGGAACAGTCAGGTGAAGAGAAGAGGTGAATCACAGGGAAGGAGATGGAGTGGTAATGTGGATGAGATCAGACTGGAGGACAAGGTTGTAAATGGCCTTGAAAGTGTACAGCAGGATTTTGAAGTTGATGCGAAGGCTGTCCACAACAGCCAGGAGAACCGGTGACTTGGAGCCTAGCAGATGAAGAGAAGCAGGTACGATTATACTGGGGCACAAAGCTGAATGATAAACCAGAATTATAGATCGCAGCTGCTCCGCTTCCTCGACCTGTAACAAGTATGAGTAGGTGGAGCCAATTCATTTAGACTATTATAACTCTAAATGTCCTTTGGACCCTGTTAGTGGTTTTGACCTGAGAAAACCACAGATCTGGTTCTTCTAGGGTGAAGAACCAGATCAGTTTGATCCTACAGCCATTGTTTGCTTGTCCCGGTTTGAATTTTTCTGGTCCTGGATTCACCTCTGCTAGTCCTGGTTTGAGCTCTACTGGTCCTGGTTTGAGCTCTGCTAGTCCTGGTTTGAGTTCTCCTGGTCCTGGTTTTACCTCTGCTAGTCCTAGGTCCTAGTTTCATCTCTGCTAGTCCTGGTTTGAATTCTACTGGTCCTGGTTTCAGCTCTGCTAGTCCTGGTTTGAGTTCTACTGGTCCTGGTTTTACTTCTGCTAGTCCTGGATTGAATTTTTCTGGTCCTGGTTTCACCTCTGCTAGTCCTGGTTTGAGTTCTACTGGTCCTGGTTTGAGTTCTGCTAGTCCTGGTTTGAGTTCTACTGCTCCTGGTTTCAGCTCTGCTAGTCCTGGTTTCAGCTCTGCTTGTCCTGGTTTGAATTCTACTGGTCCTGGTTTCAGCTCTGCTAGTCCTGGTTTGAGTTCTACTGCTCCTGGTTTGAGTTCTCCTGGTCCTGGTTTTACGTCTGCTAGTCCTAGGTCCTAGTTTCATCTCTGCTAGTCCTGGTTTGAATTCTACTGGTCCTGGTTTCAGCTCTGCTAGTCCTGGTTTGAGTTCTCCTGGTCCTGGATTTACCTCTGCTAGTCCTAGGTCCTAGTTTCAGCTCTGCTAGTCCTGGTTTGAATTCTACTGGTCCTGGCTTTACTTCTGCTAGTCCTGGTTTGAATTTTTCTGGTCCTGGTTTGAGTTCTGCTAGTCCTGGTTTCACTTCTGCTAGTCCTGGTTTGAGTTCTGGTCCTGGTTTTAGTTCTACTGGTCCTGGTTTCAGCTCTGCTAGTCCTGGTTTGAGTTCTACTGCTCCTGGTTTTACTTCTGCTAGTCCTGGATTGCATTTTTATGGTCCTGGTTTCACCTCTGCTAGTCCTGGTTTGAATTCTACTGGTCCTGGTTTCAGCTCTGCTAGTCCTGGTTTGAGTTCTGCTAGTCCTGGTTTGAGTTCTGCTAGTCCTGGTTTGAATTCTACTGGTCCTGGTTTTACTTCTGCTAGTCCTGGTTTGAGTTCTGCTAGTCCTGGTTTGAGTTCTGCTAGTCCTGGTTTGAGTTTTACTGCTCCTGGTTTGAGTTCTGCTGCTCCTGGTTTTACTACTGCTAGTCCTGGTTTGAGTTCTGCTAGTCCTGGTTTGAGTTCTGCTAGTTCTGGTTTGAGTTCTACTGCTAGTCCTGGTTTGAGTTCTCCTGGTCCTGGTTTCACTTCTGCTAGTCCTGGTTTCACTTCTGCTAGTCCTGGTTTGAGTTCTGGTCCTGGTTTTAGTTCTACTGGTCCTGGTTTCAGCTCTGCTAGTCCTGGTTTGAGTTCTACTGCTCCTGGTTTTACTTCTGCTAGTCCTGGATTGCATTTTTCTGGTCCTGGTTTCACCTCTGCTAGTCCTGGTTTGAATTCTACTGGTCCTGGTTTCAGCTCTGCTAGTCCTGGTTTGAGTTCTGCTAGTCCTGGTTTGAGTTCTGCTAGTCCTGGTTTGAGTTCTGCTAGTCCTGGTTTGAGTTTTACTGCTCCTGGTTTGAGTTTTACTGCTCCTGGTTTGAGTTCTGCTGCTCCTGGTTTTTCTACTGCTAGTCCTGGTTTGAGTTCTCCTGGTCCTGGTTTGAGTTCTCCTGGTCCTGGTTTCACTTCTGCTAGTCCTGGTTTGAGCTCTACTGGTCCTGGTTTCAGTTCTACTGGTTCTAAGTGGGCGTTTTCAAGTCAGCTTCCAGATCTATTTGTCCCGCCCCTTTACAACGTGATGCCATGCAGTATGAAGAAGGAGTGGCTTCAAAAGCTCTCTTAGAAACATGTAGATGACATCACAGGGGGCGTGTTCAGCTCTGATCTGAACAGGAAGAAGCAGGTGTGTTTTAAACACTGAGCTCTGTCAACAACTAAAAGTTTATTTTGTTTGCAGAAGGTCTGAACAGAAGCAGAGAGCTAAAGAGTAAGTACAAGCTGCGTTCAGAGGCGTTCTGCTTGTTTTCGCTCTGCTCTCATCTCATTTGTCCTCATGAGCCAAAGATGGTGTTGCTCCGCCCCCTGCTGGCTGGATGTGGAAAAGCTTTCACTTGATCATCCCAGACAAAGAACAGCAGCTTCGTAACCTCTAGTCAGTGTTTTGTAGTTTATTTTTGGATGATTTGGAATAGAGTTGGTTATTGAGTGAACACCAGAGGGCGCTGCAGAAATAATCTGATCTTGAATATGTTCAGAGAAAATCGGACCTTCAGGTAAAAAAACCGCCCAGCAGGGGGCGTCAGCCGAGCTTTCTCCTCCTCGTCTCAACCGACTGAATCATTCAGCTTCTTCTAGTCGTCATCAGGACATCTTTGTCTTTAGTTTGGACTGTTTTTACAGCAACTCCTCTTTCCATCGCAGTCGCCACAACAACATGATTTGTTTCCAGATGGAAGAGGAGAGAGCGAGGCGCTGCTTCATCCTTCTGCTTGTGGCTGCAGTTTTCATTTCTTTTTCATCTTTCTGTTAAATTCATCATAGATGACCTACACTCAGATAACCAAGAGTCTGAAATTTTATCTTCCAGATGGTAAAGAAGGTAAAAACAAGGACACCTCTGCAACCTCGTCTTCCCCATCTTCGTCGGCAAAGCCCAAAGTGAAAAGCAGCAGCAGCATCGCAGGCATTGCCCTCTGCTGGCAGGGAGTGGTGCAGCGTCAGGTGAGACAGCGCCTTTACTAAAATCAGTCTGGTGATTCTGATATGGAAATGAAATGACAAGGACCTCCACGTTCAGGTGAAGAAGTTCCTAGAGTCCAGCTGCAGCCTGCCGGACTTCGTGGAGCGGTACCGGACTCTGTACCTGCGGCTGAAGAATGCCATGGAGGAGCTGTTCGGCCAGCAGACAGCGTTCGTACTCGCGCTGCGACATGGTTTCTCTGCCGCGCTGCTGCAGCTCTCCATCCTCAGAGCCATGCACGTGAGTCCCAGCAGAACCCAGAATGTTCTTGTTCTGGTCTGAGGAAACGTCTGTGTCCCTCAGCCTCTGCCGCATCAATAAAACATAGTTTATATAGCACCCTTCACACAACTCCAGGGGTCCGTTTCAGGCATAAACTGTGTATAACAATGGACGAAGCCTTCGGTCATGGTTTCTGAAGACAGGTTTTGAATTCTGTTTTTCTTCTTGTGGGGTGCACGCGTATTGCTCCGGAAGCCAGTGGAAGCACACCTCTACCGCATGTCAAAGTTTAGCCGAAACCTGCCGACATACTGGCAGAGCTGCCGTCCGACGTTTCCATTGGGATAAACCGTTTAACACGTCGACTCGATGGAGAAATGACAAATATAAAGTCTGAGGTTTCTGTTTAACAAAGCGAAGTTACTTAACCCTGTTTAGGAGGGTTCAGTTGAGCCTCTTTCAGAGAGCGGGGCAACTCATACTCGAGGTCTGTTACCGTGGTAACTGAATCTGTGAAGTAAACCTGGACAAGAGCAGGTTTACTTCAGCATAACTCAAGTTACTTCCCGTCTACTCCCCCGTGTAGCTAAAACCAATCCAATTTATTCACTTGATCATAAAACGAACATTTCAGAGATGTCCGTGACTCGCCGTGACTGGAACACGTGGCACCCTGACGGTATATTGGCGGCTTTGGGTCTTATTTTTGTCACGTCACAGTCGCCTTGTATGATCCTTCTGCATCACAAATATTACCTATGTTCATACTTCACACTACATTGGGTTGTTAATTATATAAGCTGTCATTTATTTTCAAATGTCGTCTTAGTAACGATGTGGATACTGACCATATTTAATTAGAAAGTGAGTGATGCAGACCTGAGAGAAAAGTGAGCGTCTCATAACCAAACTTACTATGCTACTACGTTTTGCATGGTGACTCATGGTATTGGAGCTCCATTGACGATGCTTTTTATAGTTGCCGTAACGTAACATACTAGCGTTGAATGAGCCACCTAAACACCTGAAACCCAAAACTCAGTTCACCTGAAAAGAATCAGTTATTTCTGCAGGACAGTTCGGGCTTTGTTCTCCACGGACTCAACATTTTGGACTCCTGTGCTAGTTTGAGTTTGTGTCTTATTTTTGAAGAAGCTCTGAAGACATAGAGACTTTGTGAAGGGAAGACTTTGAGAAGCAAGAATATGGTGTGGGCAGGACCAGACTTAGTCTTAATACTGGCCCTTGACTGGGTCTACTGACCGGCCCAAAAAATTCACATTATTTATTTAGTTCTATTAAATTTGATATTCAGTATCAAATTTAATACGACCAGTATGGACGGACAACCAACCACATATGGATGGATGATCAACTACGGACGGACGGACAGACGGACGACCGACCCCTGTATGTTTGGACATCCGACTGCAGGTGGACGGACGGACCGTGGACAGACGAAGGATGGAGGGACCGACCGCGGACGGATGACGAACGAACATACAGATGACACCACACACTCACTCCAGTGGGTAATTTAGAATCAGTCAACCTACATGTGTTCTTGGACTGTGGGAGGAACCCAGCGAACCTCCATACAGAAATGCTCTACTGGGAGTGGAACCAGGAAGCTTCTAGATGTGAAACAGAACTGAGAGTTTGGATGGACCGATTATGGATGGAGGTTAAGCTCAGACCAAGCTTAGAGGATGGTGGGTTTTCTCTCTGTCCAGGTGAGTGAGCGCTTTGCTCAGTACATCGATCAGATGATCCAGGCCAGCGGAGCAACATCCAGCAGCATGGAAACTCTGGAGCGGCTGCAGCAGTTTCTGGAGCCCATGCTCTTCCTGTCTGGCCTGGAGCTCGCCAACACCTTCGAGCACTTCTTCAGGTCCGAACACCACTGGCGGCATACCATTTAAACCACAGCATACCAATACCAGAGCCCCAGCAAAGGTTTCATGAGCTTGTCTTCTCTACCTGAGCAGGTACTACCTGGGCGACCGTCTTCTGGCGCAGGGCAACGTGTGGTTGGAGAGTGCGGTCATTGATCAGATCGGCAGCTGCTTCCCAAGTCGCTTCCCTCAGCAGATGATGAAGAACCTTAGTGAGTCCGCTGAGCTGCAGCAAGAGTTCCACCTGTACCGGCTGCAGCAGCTGGACCGATGCCTGCAGGACCAAGACCAGGTAGGAACCTGCAGATCCCTCTGAGGACGCCGTCCACATGCTTTAATTCATAGTCTTCTGTGTCAGGTTGTCTAGGTGTCTTTGAGGGCCTGACAAACCACATGTGAGAGATGCAGTTTTATAGATCATGTAAGCGTTTGTTGAATGGATGATGATGAAGTAAAAAAAACGGTCTGAAAGGACTCTTTTCACAACCTGATGCACATGATGACTTGTGCATCTTCACAGTTTAATTTGATTTGTCCTTCGTTTGTTGCAGATGATGGAGGAAGAGTGGGTGGAGTCAGAGGAAGATGCAGAGGTCCAAGTTCTGGTTCTGTCTCCTCGCTGCTGGGCTGTGTCTTCGCTCTGCTTCCTGGACGAACCATCAAAACACTTCCCATCAGAACTCTGCTCGTATCTGAACCAGTTCACCCAGTTCTACACCCACAGTGAGCTCCTGTACATCCAGACTCGTCGTAAACTGCACTCGACTCGAGATTTAACCCAGCTTCTGTCGTAAACCGGACTAGACTTGGGATTTAACCCGGCTTCTGTCGTAAACCGGACTCGACTCGGGATTTAACCCAGCTTCTGTCGTAAACCGGACTCGACTCGGGATTTAACCCGGGTTCTGTCGTAAACTGGCCTCGACTCGGGCTTAACTGGCTGCCTGTCTGTCAGTGGACTGATGCTTGTCTATAAAGCTCTTTATGGTCCAGGACCAATATACATCAGTGACAGCCTGACCCAGTATGAACCTTACGGACCTCTCAGATCATACGGATATGGTTTTTTATTAGTTCCCAGAGTCAGAACCAGACATGGAGAAGCTTCCTTCAGCTTCTATGCTCCACATGTCTGAAACAAACTCCCAGAAATCATCTGAAACAGTCAGTTTATTTAAATCTAGATTGAAGACTCACCTGTTCTCAGCTGCACTTGAAATGAAGCTCCAGATCTGCACTGATATTTTTAAACATTTTAACTACTGATTTGATTTTTTTTTTTTTTTTTTCTCTCGTTTTTTTAATCATGCTTTTTTCTGATATGCGATCTTTGAACATCTCGTAAAGCATTTTGAATCACCTTGTTGAATTATACTATACAGATAAACTTGCCTTGCCTTAACTGTCTTCAACCCGGTTGTCTCTGCAGGTCAGTCCATGTACGGGCTGAGTCAGTCGAAGCCTCGGCGGCTGCAGTGGACATGGCTTGGTCATGCTGAGCTGCAGTTCGGCTGCTGGACGCTGCACGTCTCCACGCTGCAGATGTTCATCCTGCTCCAGTTCAACAGTCACCAGGTAATGCAGTAACAGCCGCTCACCTGGGTCCCAGTGCTGCCCAGTCCTGTCTTCTCAGTTGTGGTGTGAGGTGACGTTCACACTCGCTTATCTATATCTGCAGGAGGTCAGTGTGGAGGGGTTGCTACAGGTGACAGGTCTGTCAGCTGCAGTCCTGCTGCATGCTCTGCAGCCGCTCATCAGTGACAGAGGGCCGCTGACCTGCAGCCATCCAGATGACCCTGGCCTAGGTGAGATAAAAGCCACACATTGACTCTCCTCCTCCCTTTTCCTCGTTCTTGACCTCATGCTTCTTTCTCACATCCCCGTCTGCCCTCAGGCGTGCTGCATTTGAACCAGCAGGTGGCGTCTTGCAGTCTGGAGGGCATGCCGACATCGGTCCGGCTGCTGCCCAGACAGACATACTTGAATGTGGATGAGGATGCGGCCAGCACGCTGGAGAGGAAGAGGAACTTCATCTACTGTCTGATTGTTCACATCTTGAAGCAGGAGAAGGAGATGCACATTGACAACCTAGTCTTTAAGGTGAGTTCACACGTGTTTTGAGACTTCCACATTTACATTTAACGTTTAAAACCTGACCTGGTTCACTCATCACAATCTGGTCTCCTCTCAGGTTCTGGACTCGTGTCAGAAGCAGGAAGCGTCTCGGTCTCCAGGTGTTGGTCGATTCAGCTGCAGCACCGGTGATGTGCTCTCCTGCATCATGCACGTCATCAGCAAAGGCTGCATCCGCCGCAACGAGGACAACCCCCACATTGTGGAGTTTGTCCCCGAGGACCCATCCACACCGCAGAAAGGCCACGCCCAGTTCTCATTCAGCCGCTCCGACACCAGAAAGGACTGCGCCACCGACAGCCTGGCCGACATCAGGTGTGACCACGACTTCTGACTTCACGCACGCGCTCAGTCTGTCCGTCTGTCTGTCAGGGTCACTGCCGCTCACTTCCTGTTTCTTTCGTTCAGACACGTGTAAATGTTTAGTTTTATACTAAAATAAAGAAGAGATCTAACTTCTAAACTCTGCTTGTTGACTTATTCTGTAACGTTCAAACTTTTTTTTTTTTTTTGCACATAAGACACTTAAATTTAAACAAATAAAGTTTAACTCTGATGAAATGGCGCCGTTTCACTTTCTTTTCCATCATTTCTTACAGCGACGCAAACAGGAAGAGCAGAATTTAAAATCCGACCTGCATAAAGTCTTCTTCTGTTTCTGGTGGTCACCCAAAGTCTGTAATTGGGGCCCATAAAGGGGAATGACCCTTGTGAGAGGGACCAAGATTTGAGGCCCATTTGGGGCCCGTGACTGCTGATCGTGCACAGCCGTTCACATGCAGCCGGTATGGTCGATCCCATCTGGGATCGTTCAAACGTTGTCTCGTGACAACTTAAAACAAAACTCCTTCCTGTAGCAGCCAATTAATGTCTGATAAGCCCTCATTAACCAATCAGCTGACTTTTCTATAGTAAAAGCTAATTTCATAAACTCCAAATGAGAAGTTTCCAGTTTTTAAGTTGACATTTAAAAATGTTGATGTCCAAACGACTGACTCAGCTGGAAAAGCAGCTTTCATATGCAGCCTGGAGGGGGCGCTGCTGCGGAGGGGGTAAAAGTGTCGGTCTCACCTTGCCTCAGAAGATCATTTAATCAAATCTGTTAGTCAGTGGATGTTTTAAAGACTAATCTGAAATGGTTCTAAAATGGTTCAAGCTGCTCTGTGTACCAATACCACACCTGACCACATGGTGGCAGCAGATCACAGCAAAGTTCACATATCAGCCCACGACGTGAGGTCGGGTTCACCCCGACGATTTCAAGCGTGGGAAAAATTGGCCAACATAACTTCAAAATGGTGATGGTACATCTTACAGTGAGACTAGAGCAAGGATGAAAGAGAACCATCTTCCAACCAAAGACTGCCTGATTTAATCTTCTGACAGAACCAGACATCCCACGACTCAGCCGACTGACTCAGCAATTAAAATGCAACTTGAAATAACATAATAATATGGCCCAGCACAATTCATGCAAAATACAAAAATTAAAAAAAAAAAGGCTTTATGAGACGCAGTGAACAAATCTGATTTGGTGGAGGTGACAGAAGTCAACATTATGAAGACATGAAAGTTATTCACATAAAGTTTTATTGGCAGCCTGGATCACATGACGGCATACCGGCACCTCTTCACAAACCCATCCAAAGCTGGTCTGTTCTCCTGAATCACCAGAAATGTCCTTCACCGATTTTACTTTTTTAAGCATTTGCAGTGCACATAACAGCTACCACAGAGCGGTTCGTGTTTTATTTACTGCTCCGAATGCTGATGATACGGTCAACTTCAGGCTACGAAACAAGAGGACGCTGCCATACGGTCTGACCCCACCCCTCTGGACATCTGACCAAGACAAAGCAGATCCAAGTCATACAGATGGGATGATATGCAGAAATGGTGCAGACGAATGCACCTCTAAAAAGATAAAGTGCTTTAAAGTGGACAATCCTAACCCTGACCCCATCATCAGCCCTGTCGGTGGCTCTGGAGTCAAGACAGAAGATGTGTACGCCCCTTGTGGTCAGAAGTGGTATTGCTACAGAAAGAAGCTTAAAAACACAAAACACTGCAAATAAATATAAGCTGATGCAGGATGGCAAACGGCATCCCTGCTAAAACTGAAGACTGGAGTTTTATTAAAAAATTTTAGAAACGTATTATTCTAACATAATTGCAGTGAATTGGTCTCAGCTACTCAGTGTGTGTGTCTGGGGTTTCTCTGTGCATGTTTCCAGTCTTGTGGCGGTGCCACGGCGGTTCGAGGACGGGGTTCTCGACGCAGTTCTGTTCTCCATGGGCCGGACGATGTCTCAGGAGGAGGTCCGTCAGCTGATGAAGAGGACGGTGCAGCAGGTCAGACTCTTGTTGGAGTGATGTTCAGTGAGGACGAGGATTAGGCTGTAATTGTGGATATCCAGTTAGTATGCCACTTTTTTGTTTAAAAACATAAAAATCCTCTGATCATACTGAGATTTTGTAATAGACATGCAGCAGTAGTATGTCAGGTGAATGACAACATATAACTGCCAACAATGAAGCCAAAATAGATTTCTTTTTAAAAATCATGTGGGCAACACTAAGTAACCCCATGATTCAGTAGCTTGTAGATCCACCTTTAGTAGCAATACCATGAAGTAGTGAGATACTTGCATGATCTTTGGGCCTTAACTCTGTCCTTGACCAGACTTGTTTCAGTCATAAACCAGGCAGAACTCTGTTTTTTACCACAAGATTTTTTTTTTCTTCGAAGAAATAAGTTTGGTGCTTCTTGTTCTTTTAATATATGCACTTTATTTTTATGTATCTGTCTTCTGTTGAATGTTTGCCCGTTCTGTAATAATCCATCTCATATTCACTAACATCACAACACATCACACTGCACAAACTGCACTCATCACTGTCTAGTCTCTTTCTCTGTCCTGTCCTTTCACATCAGTAGTTTTAGTCATCTCTGGCAGAACCGGGTTTCATCTGTTAATAAATATGTTTGATCAGTCTGACTAGAGGATTGTGAGTGAATGTATCCTACACAAGAAAAAAAAAGTTTATTTTATCTGTTTTAATTTTCATTGTTGTTTTGTTTTGTTGTTTGTCTGAGGTTGTAGTTGTCTAACTCTTACAGACACTGCAATGAGATCATTTGTATTATTGTTACCAAAAAACAAAAAAGAAACAGAATTGAAAGAGAAGGAAATCATTTTTGACATGACTATAGCTGGGATTGGTTTCCATGGTTTCAAGTCACCTCCTGTCTTTCTTTAGGTTGCAGCAACTCTAAGTCTGGACCTGGACCGGGCTGAGCACCTCCTGATCCACTGTAGGTGGAACGTGGACCTGCTGGTCCAACGCTACACCGACGACCCTGACACCCTCATTGAGGCTGCTGGCCTCAAGTGCCGGAACCCGCAGCCACCACCGAGCCCCACCTCCACCTGCCCTGTTTGTCTAACCCCCCGGAGCGGCAACGTGGAACCAGTCCCATCACTGAGCTGCATGCACTACTGCTGCCGGGTCAGAACCACTTTAATGCTGACGTTTACTGAGTGTGTAAGTGTGTTTGTTTACAGTGTGTGTGTATGTGTTGGGCAGTCGTGCTGGCAGGAGTACCTGACGGCGAGGATTGAGCAAAACTTGGTCATGAACTGTGACTGTCCCATCACTGACTGCCAGGCCCAGCCCACCTCCCAGTTCTTCCTCAGCATCCTCACAGACAAAGACACCATCGCCAAGGTAACCCTGACCTCCCCTGAGCCCAGCTCAGGTGTGGTACAGATGTGTTGCAGGTATTCTGACTGTCCCCTCCTCCTCCCCCTATCAGTATGAGAACAGCCTGCTCCGAGGATACGTGGAGTGCTGCTCCAACCTGACATGGTGCACCAACCCTCAGGGCTGCGACCAGATCCTCTGTAAGGAGAACATGGGGAGCATGGGTACCTGCTCCAAGTGCTGCTGGTCATCCTGTTTCAGCTGCAACTTCCCTGAGGTCAGAGGCCACCACACACACACACACACACACACACACACACACACAACCACACACACACACACACACACACACACAAACACAACCACACACACACACACACACACACACACACAAACACAACCACACACACACACACACACTCATACAGACAACCAGACACACACACTCACACACACATACAGACAACCAAACACACACACATACAGACAACCAGACACACACACAGACACACACACTCACACACACACATACAGACAACCAAACACACACACAACCACACACACGCACATACGCACACACACACACAACCACACACACGCACACACACACACACACACACACAACCACACACACACACACACACACACACACATACACACAACCTCAGAGACATTGAAACACAGACACACAACCACTGACACAAACAAACACAAACACACACACACACACACACACACAGATCAAGTGCCACATTCTCACTCGGTTAAAGCTAACCTGGTACCAAGGAACATTGCAGTTTCTCCACTGACCACCAGGGTCTGGAACCAACAGTGAGTTCATCTCCATTGACCTCTGTGTTAAAACTTTACAGCAGAAATAAACATATTTAAAGTCTGGTACAAAAAAACTTCATCTTGATTTATTCTGGCCCGTTTTTACAATGTCCGTCTGTCCATCAGGCCCACTACCCGGCCAGCTGCAGCCACATGTCTCAGTGGATGGATGACGGCGGCTACTACGAGGGGATGAGCATGGAGGCGCAGAGCAAACACCTCGCCAAACTGATCTCCAAACGCTGCCCAAGCTGCCAGGCTCAGATCGAGAAGAACGAGGGCTGCCTGCAGTATGTAGACCACACCCATACACCTGCTGACCTCATGCTGACCGGCATGATGATGGTTTCACTACTCTGTCCACAGCATGACCTGTGCCAAGTGTAACCATGGCTTCTGCTGGCGCTGCCTGAAACCATGGAAACCAACTCACAAGGATTACTACAACTGCTCTGCCATGGTTGGTCCTGACAGTCGCACACAACTCCATCCAATCAGAGATCAGAGCACGGTCTATGAGTCAGGGAGATCCTCCTGGGAGGTTGTCAGGTTTAAACGACCTAACATTTATTAAACACACAATAAGGAAGGAAGACAAAGTCAGTAAGGTTTTCATTCATCATCACGGAGGACGGACAGAGAACTCAGCCTCATCTCAGCTGCTCTTGTCTCTGTCCGCCCCCCCCCCTCTGATGGCCTCTTGAGGCTTTTATTGAAAGTAAGGAGGTCACAGATGACATGAAGATAAGCAACTTGTACAAGATATATTCTCTGACGTGTACAACTATCTTATAAGACAAGCAGTATACCGTGCGTAAAATAACAATGAGATTAAACAAAGAGTGTGTTAAAGTTTAAACCTATCATTCCCTCCTGCTTTAACACAATCTTTGTTTATTTCACGTCGTCCAAGACCTCTTCAGGTGATCTTCAGTCATGGAGTCATTTTTCATGAGAACAAAGACATTTACGCTCAGAGGGGTTTCTATAAGTCAAAAAAAGAGATATTAATATCATCATTATCAAAGAAAATTTCCATCATCATCATTTTCATCATCATTGTCAGAGTCAAGACCCAAAATCAGATACATTTGTGCCACATGATCTTCCACGGGTGAGATGGCTGTGGTGATCAATCGGTTCAGCAGTGCACGCAGACATCGGAATGAAACAACAACCACACAATGTCAGAAATGCTGAAAATACAGCGATGGATACTAGTACAGAAGATTCCAAGGTTCGGTACTTGCCACATGCATCCACATGGAGGTGTCAACACCGGAGTGCTTCTCAGCACTTTTACCATTCAGGGTCCACAGCCCTCGTATGTCCTTGGTAAGACTACCATCTGCAGCGGCGTTATCAAAAGTGCAACACTGTTTTCCAAACATGGCACACACACACACACCTCCCTTCTCCAGGACAATCCTGTTCTGGAAAGTCATAAGAGACGTGGCAGACAGCTGTCCAAATACAGCCTCGAACCCGTTCTGTGTCCAGCTTCCTAATTTCTGAACATTGTAGTAGATGTTGTTCATTTTTTTTTAACGTGCACCAAACAGAGGACTCAAATCCTGCTGCTATCTGGTCTTACAAATTTATACTCATCTGACACCTCGTGGAAATCTGATGACATCAATGTATGTGGGATCGTTGTCAGAGGACCAAGTGGAGCTGCTGGATCTCTTGCTTCTGTGAAGGCTTCTTGATGTTACGGCAGGCAGTCGTCAGTTCTTCAGCTGAGATATCAGGATTCACTGAAACAGGAAGCAACAGGGTGACTACAACAACACAAACTCAGGATGAGGAATAAAGTCACCATCCAGCATCCTGCAGCATTTCTTACCCGTTTGGTGTCATTTCGATTGAATTATTGTCTCCTCTACTTGGTCAGGTGTCTTAAAATGCTTCACTGACTTTCGGGTCTATTCAGAGTCTAAATGTCTGAATCCACCCTATTATCAGACTTTGGCTCACCTTTCCTGTCGGAGTTTTCAATCCAAATGACCTCTGACCCCTTCCCTCCTGTTGAGACATGATCATCATCATGGCTCACACAGCAGCCCATTGGTACAGATTTTTTTTTTTTTTTTTCTTCTTCCTTCTTCTTCCATCCAGAAATCTGAAACCAAACCAAGATCGTCTGTCTTTATGAATGGTGACAGAGAAAACGGTGTTCCTGATGTCCACCACTGTGAAGACAGATGAAGCGTTGAAACGTTGTTTTGTTCCGTCACCGAGTTCCTTCACTCTGCGTCGCAGCTGCGTTTTATCTGGATCCAAAACATTACCGTCATACTGGGGGTCCCAGTCACCTCCTACATGACGCCAGTCACTGCCCAGAGCAGTCATCCAAACCCGCTGGACCTCTCCGTCATCAAGGTGGCAGGACCGTCCGAGGTCCTCCACGTCACAGACAGATCCCTCCACATCCTCCCCATGGGAGGTCAGGCCTTCTTCAGCCTTTTTAACATCGTCAGTGTTAGGATTTGCAACTTCAATGAGAGGAACAGTGTCAGCGGCTGGCGGAGAAGTAGGTGTGTTATTCAGTTCAAGATTAGGAGGCGGTAACAGTGGATAGATCGGGATACTGTGAGAAAGAATTCTGTTATCGTCGTCACTTTTTTCCTCTTTCTGTCTTCTCTGTACAGGCCCCGTCTCATCTGTTTTGTAAAACATGACCTCGGGTTTTTTCTGTCTACAGTCCCCCCTCCCTTCTCCTTGTTCACGCCTCGTCGCCTCGTTCAACCATATCTGGCTTTCTGCGAAACCGCGCTTTCGCATCTTCTTGGGGTTCCGTTTTGTGTCAATAGTTATCTTATCCTGCAGTTCAACTATTTTCTGTGAGTTTAGAGTTCCCTTAAAACCATATTTACTGATCCACAGGTTAAGGTATTTTATTGACTTCGGATCTTTTTTCTGCATGTATTTCCAGTCCTCACAAACCAATCCTCTTTTATGGTCGATTTTACTGATCAACTTCCCCATTTTTTTTTTTTTTTTAATTTATTTTTATTTTTTTATTTTTAGATGTTTTAGTCCAGGTCGGTCTCAATACCTAGGGTATTCTAACACCTGGATTTTTTGTCAGTAGGACAGCAATTAAATCACCTGAAGTGGTAATCCTCACTTCAACTTGACTTGCAAGCGAAGGATTCTTGCCTCTGCTTCCACAACAGGTTGCTGTTTACATTCCTACTGGTTTTACATGAGACAAAATACCTGGTGGTTTGTTCTCCAGTCACACTCACAATCACTCAACACAGAAATGACGTCACTTTACCCACGGACTTTATTTTTCCGTCGTCTATTTTTCTCTTTTAACCATCAGTATCTAGAATTTTCGCGTATTTTCTCACGGACTTTATCGGACTCCGTCGCCCCTCTTTTACCGTCAGTGTCTAGAATTCCACGGCCTTTAACACGGACTTTATCGGACTCCGTGGTCCCTCAACACCCTCTTCTTTCAGGGTAACACAACAAGATTTCACTTACCGACTCTGTCTTCCTTCGGTTCTCCCGTCAACCTTGGACTCCAGCCGGTGAGGCGGAAAACCAGTCTTGAAATTTATAAACGTCCACAGTTACCTTGAAGTCCACCACACCTGCTGGATTCCTTGGTTTGTTGGGATCCGGCTCGAAGGACCAATTAAATGTCAGGTTTAAACGACCTAACATTTATTAAACACACAATAAGGAAGGAAGACAAAGTCAGTAAGGTTTTCATTCATCATCACGGAGGACGGACAGAGAACTCAGCCTCATCTCAGCTGCTCTTGTCTCTGTCCGCGCCCCCCCCTCTGATGGCCTCTTGAGGCTTTTATTGAAAGTAAGGAGGTCACAGATGACATGAAGATAAGCAACTTGTACAAGATATATTCTCTGACGTGTACAACTATCTTATAAGACAAGCAGTATACCGTGCGTAAAATAACAATGAGATTAAACAAAGAGTGTGTTAAAGTTTAAACCTATCAGAGGTGGAACGTTTAACTTCAGGGATTACTCCAGAAACTGCAGATGTAGAGAGCTGATACACCAGCAGACATGTCGTTACATTTTCCAAAGCGAGTTACAGCAGAGGAATCCAATCAAGCACAGTAAATTAGATCACCAAATAGGCGTAGATAAAACTAGTTAAGTAAGTGCAGTTCAGGAGGTTCAAGAGGGAGCGGAGTTCACTACAGATGAAGAAGTTTTCAAGCAGACATACAAGTGTTTTCTGATCTTCTTCCTACAGGTAAGTAAAGCTGCACGGCAGGAGAAGAAGTTCCAGGACTACAACGAAAGGTGCACCTTTCATCACCAAGCCAAGGTAGCGTACAAGTCTACGACAAACCAGGACCCAGGACCTTTTACTGGGAATAGGCTACTGGGCTTCTATTATGGAAGGGGGGACCATAACACACCAAATAACAGTAACTAACGCATGATTGTATAGAGAAAAAAGCACAAAAAAAGCCCAAAGAAACTCCACAACCATGATTTAAACCAACCCAGAGCTGTCCCTTTAATCCCAACAACATACTCTAGTCTGTGCAGTAAAATGCTGTGATCTATGGTATCAAAAGCAGCACTGAGGTCCAGCAGAACCAGTATGGACATCAATCCATTATCTGAAGCCAGAAGAAGGTCATTCAAGACTCGAACTAGTGCTGTTTCTGTGCTATGATGCATCCTGAACCCTGACTGAAGAACTTCAAACTGATCATTTCTACACAAATGGTCACACAGCTGCCTTAAAACTACCTTTTCCAGAATTTTATATATAAATGGAAGGTTGGAAATTGGTATATAATTATCTAAAACATCTGGGTCAACAGATGTTTTTATTTAGTAAAAGTCTAATTACTGCAACTTTTAAAACCTCAGGCACAGAATCACAGGATCATTGCAAGTTTCTAGGCACAAATCAAGTTCTGGTCGTGTTTTTCTCTTCAAGAGTGTATTTTTCGTGTTGCAGGACTTTGCTGTCAACCTGGAGACCAAAGTGTCGTCCATCAATGAAGCTCTGCAGATGAAGTCACTCACCTTCGTCATTGATGCCTGTAAAGTCCTTGCTCAGGCTCGAAAGGTACCGTCGTCGTCTTCAGAGGTCCAGTTCTTGTCCTCTGAGATCATAGTGAGATCTGAGCATGTGCTAAGCAATCCCTGCTCTCCGTCTGCAGGTGCTGGCCTACTCCTGTGTCTACAGCTACTACAACCAGGAGACGGAGAAGATGGATGTCATGGAGCAGCAGACGGAGGCTCTGGACCTGCACACCAACGCCCTCCAGATCCTGCTGGGTGAGTCTTAACTGCCACATCCCATCACTGCCACATCTGTAGTCCAGACTGCTCTGACTGTGTAATGGTCTCTTTTGTCAGAGGAGACACTGCTTCAGTGCACTGACCTGGCCTCGTGTGTCCGAATGCTGAAACCAGAACACCTGAGCACTGGGCTGGAGCTGATCCGACGCATCCAGGAGCGCCTGCTGGCCATCCTGCAGCATTCCACACAGGTACTTCAAATCAGGACCAGAACCAGTCTGACACAAGTTCAGTCTATATGTCCTGAAGTTGTCTGTCTGGCCTCAACGTGCTTTAGTCCTGCTACTAAATGATTCAGTTCAGCTTCAGTCCAGTTACAATCCCTGTTCACTCTCTGCCACAATATCAACTTTTCCCCTTTTTAAAGGTTTAGTCTCCCAGTCTAACTCCACTCTGGACTGGTTTAGTATTCCAGTCTAACTCCACTCTGGACTGGTTTAGTCTCCCAGTCTAACTCCACTCTGGACTGGTTTAGTCTCCCAGTCTAACTCCACACTGGACTGGTTTAGTCTCCCAGTCTAACTCCACACTGGACTGGTTTAGTATTCCAGTCTAACTCCACTCTGGACTGGTTTAGTCTCCCAGTCTAACTCCACACTGGACTGGTTTAGTCTCCCAGTCTAACTCCACACTGGACTGGTTTAGTATTCCAGTTTAACTCCACTCTGGACTGATCGGTTCTCTGTGATGGATGTGAATTAATTTTAATTCTGGTTCTTTCTGGTGCAGGACTTCCGTGTTGGGTTCCAGACCAGGAGTAGCCAGGAACTGGAGTCCACAGAGGCGTCCAACCTGTCTAACAACACAGACACCATTAAAGCGTGAGTGCCTGACTGGAAACATAACACAGTTTTTTTGCACGCGTGCAGATGGGCTGCAGGTGTTTGTGAATCACTGACCTTGGCTGTTGTTCAGGTCAAAGATGGACCGCGCATCGGACTCAGGAGACTCGGACAACAACAACTATGCCGGCGAGGAGGGTGGCGAAGAGGCGGAGGATGATGACGACGAATATGACGAGGAGTACGTCCCCGAATGGCACGAAGACTACGACGAGGACGACATCGATGAGGATGACTTCTTTTCTGAAGACGACGAGTCCGACAATGTGGAGAGGGACTTCAGCCCCTTTGACTGAGCTGGACCGGAACTCAGAAATGCCCCTGAATTGAAGGAGGACAGCGAGGACGAAATCCCGCCACCTCTTCATCACCATGCCATATCACCTGAGGACATCAAGGACGAAGAGATATGATTGTGGCAATGTCCTCCTCCACCTTAACACCAACAAACACCGCTGCACTGCTTTCACTTCTGATTCTTTCCTTTACGGCGAAGTACGGACGAGGACAAGGGATGCGGAACGTTCTGAGTTTCATTTTTGAAGAAGAAAATTCTGGTTTTATCCTGTTACAGTTGAAAAGTCTCTTTGGTTCCGGCTGTCAAAGTTGGACGTTTTCGCTCTGTTCGTTCATGTTCTCTTCTCTGATGTGGAACCGGTTTCAGCCTTAAACCAAATTTAAAACTGAACCAGTGTACATGCACTCTAAACTGTAAACCCAGTCTCAAACCCATTTGAATTCAATCCTAAACCTTTTTGAGCTCAGTCTAAAAAATATTCTAAATCTAAACAGGTCCAGAAAAAAAAAAACAGTATGAGCAGGTCTGAAACCAGTTCACTCTCATTCTGAAATCAGTACCAGTCTGAAACTGTTACACCACCACCTGGCAAAACAAAAATGAAAACTGAAAATAGTTGCAGCTTCAAGTTAAATCCAGCTAAAATGGTGCAAACAAGTGCAGATACGGATCTATCTGGTCTGAAACCACTTTGAGACGGGTGTGAACCCCGTGGAGCCAGGTTAAGTTTATAGTAAAGTCTAGATGGTTTAGAAGCGCAGAGCAGTTTTTCAGTCCCAATCCTGTGGTCCAGATCTGACTGGACTTGATCTCATAGTCCTGGTCCAGTTGGACCTTATCCCTTGGTCCTGGTCCGGCTGGATTCGGTCCTGGTCTTCAGAGGACGTTTGCTATGTTTGTTTTTTTTTGCTGCTTTTTTTTTTTTTTTTTTTAAAGACGAGTTGGTGAGGAGCTGAGCGCAGCAGACTTGGACTGATGTCCACGCCGCGAGCTTTGAGTTCTGCCTTGGCTTGTATTTCTGACAGACGCTGCCTTCATCACAGAGGATCATGGGAACGCAGCTGCTCCTCTGTGACTCTCCATCTTTACGCTCACTTACGGGAAGTTTTGTTGTCGTAGACGAGACAGACGTTTGTGAGGACGCTGAAGCTGAGCAGTTGACTGAAACTTGCTCTGTCAGAACCGGTTTCTGGGTTTGCTATTGGGAGTCGGGGCAGTTCCCAGATGGTCCAGCTCCCTGTTCCACTGTAATTTTGAGAGTTCCTATATTCATATGGTTGATGTTCTATAATGTTCTTTCTGGTTTCTTTGTTGGAGTCGAGCAACTTCAGCCAGCAAAACTAAATAAAAGCTTTTTGTGCAACAAGGTGGGTCTCCTGTGTCTCGTGTCAACTTACAGAACCAGAACCAGACCTGGATCAGATTCTGGTTCTGGTGTAAAAAGGCATCTCAACATTTCAAACTTCTATCAACAATCATCCTAATGCACAACCATTTTACACACATGTACTTATAAACTTGTATATTTCAGTCTTAAGATTAACAATATTCTTATCATTAACCTATGATGACATAGAAGTAGCCCTTCAGCATAAAAAAACAAAAAAAGAAAACAAAAAGTCTTGTACCTTTGTAGGTAACCGTTGGTTTATGGTTCAAAGTACAAAGTCTAAAACCCAGCAGAATGAAGCAGGATCTTTGACAACAGCCAGAACGTGACCATCAATGGAGAAGAAGCAGGACCTGAGGCAGAAGATTTAATACAAGAAAATCTTTTCTTTGAAAAGTTATAGAAATTCATTACAAACAGCAGCTGAAGGCAAAACATCATTTGGAACAGATGGACAAAGGACAGATTTGTGACATTAAAGATGGAAGAAGTGCTAGAGTCTGCTAGATCGTCCCTCGCTGCCTCGCTGCCTCGGGTCCAGGCTGGCGAGTCGGGGCATCGCCGTTGCTTACCTGTACTCTGGGTGGGGCTGCCAGAGATGAACACGTTCCCCCTCACACACACAAGAAAACTCACATTTGCTGCAGCATCAAATTACAAATAAAAAGTGGTTACTTTTCCCAAATCTTGGCACAATCCCACTATATATATATATATATATATATATATATATATATATATATATATATATATATATATATATATATATATATAAAATCAACCAGCAGCCTTTTCAAAGAGCAGAAAGGTGATTTTCAGTAGTCACTCATAACCAGAGGCCAATGTGTACACACTTAGATCTTTCACATTAGTTACTTTGATGTTGTAACACAATTACACCCGCAGTCATGATAACTTTTTTTTTTTTTTTTTGAGCAGCCAACATATTAGGGGTTTTAAAATACATTCGTTAAAAACAAACCAAATACCGACCCGGAGAAGATTGAAGACGAGTAGCAGATGGACACACCAATCGCAAGGGGGAGGTACGGCGCTGTACCACCCGGTGTGCCAGGTTTTCATCTCACGAAGAAGAAGGCTGGGACGGCAGCAACGCAGCAGCGAACTAAAATTCAAAATCTCATTAAATATTTAACACTTTTCTCCGATAATGTCTAAATTAACGTGTTGTATTGAAGCTGCATGAGGTGTAAAACTAGAGGGTGCCGGTCTGTTACTTTAATCTGTCGTCTTGTACTCAGAAAGTGTGACCTTTTTTCCTTTTTGGAAGCTAACTGTGCTACAGCGACGGGTCTGCGCGTCGCTGCGGAATCAGAGACGCTGCACCCGGCTGGAAGTAGGACACGGGCCGGGGACGCGGACCGATGCGGAGCAGACCTCCGAGAGGCCCCCCACGCGAAGACGGACCTCCCTTTGATATGGGCCCTCCGGGCTGGGGTCCCCCTCCGCCCGGGGACTGGGGCCCCCCGCACGAGGATTGGGGACCTCGGCCGCCCGATGGATGGGGCCCCAGAGGGCTCCCTCCCCCGGAGTGGTACCATAGAGGGCCCCCTCCTCCACACTGGGACCCAAGAGATCCCCTTCCTCCTGAATGGGACCCGAGAGCTCCCCTCTCCCCTGATTGGGACCTGAGAGGCCCCCCTCACCATGACTGGTACCAGAGAGGACCTCCACCCCCTGACTGGGATCCACTAGGGCCCTTTCCTCCAGGTTGGGATTCAAGAGGACCCCTGCCCCCAGGCTGGGGTCCTCATCCTGATGACTGGGTGCCTCAATCAGATTGGCCACCCTCTGACTGGAGATCCAGACCCTCCGGCTGGGGTCCAGAAGTTCCTCCTGATCCATGGGGACCTGAACCTCTCCCTCCGGTTCCTCCCATTCCTCCAGTTGCCCCGGTTCCCCCAGCAGCTGTTGGACCTGTGCCGCCTGTACCAACCATACTGCCTCCAGGTGTGCCCCCACCAGCTCCTGTGGGCATCCCCCCTTCAGACCCCTCGCCCTGCCCACCAGGGATGCCCCCTCCGTTTGGGTTCCCGGCCTTCCCTCCCCCTGGCTGGTCAGCAGAGGTGAGCCTATAATTTGTTTTGGTTCCCCAGTAATGACTGGATATTGAGGTTCATTCCGTAGCATGGTGCCCCCGGTGGCTGCAGGTGGAACTACATCTGGACAGAAACAGCTGTGTTTGACTGTAAACGGTAACTGCTTGTTTTCTGTGTTTATTTCAGACTGTTGTAGAGGAACCGATGCCGAACCCACCACCGGATCAGCCAGAGTGGGTGAGTCCAGACCTGATCTGAACCATGCAGAAGAACCTCTGTCTGTGAGCTGCCAGGTACTGATTTCCTGGGGCTGATAACTGTTCAGTCTGGACCTGCTTGAACTAAAAAGGCTGCAGTGATGAGTATTACTTTCTTGAGGGATACATAAATATTAATTTTATTATAATTATATCTTATTTTATGGTGAATGTAGATGGTGGATCAAGTCTTTTAGGGTTTTTTCCTATTGATTGATTAGAGCTTGGAGACAACTTTGCACCGCTTATCGTCATTTGGAGATTTATTTCCACTGTATTGGCTGTTTAACCACACAAATTTAACAATGGTCAGAAAATGTAGTTGTGTAGCTGTTTTTTTTTTTTTTATTTATTTTTTAATATCCTTCCCTTACTGGTTGAGCCCGTATCATGTGACCATCGCTGTCAGGTGACTCGCAGCCCAGTAGGCGCCGGCACCAAAGCTTCCAGGCGATTAACTACCAATGAAGAAGAAGAAGCAGCAGCTCCTCAATGAGAGTGTGAATCAAAACAGAAGGAACTGCAGGCTTCTGACTTTGTCAAACAGAGAAGCAGTCTTGTTGTCTTTGGTATCTGCTGATTCTGCAGCTGAAGGCTGGATTTAATAAAACGGTCTACATGAGCACCAGGAAAGACTGGGAGATCAACCTCTGTCGAAGGTGAATTCTAGCATGTTTCAAACTGTTTTCAGTCATGTGACCATGCTCAGTGAGCATGCATGGTCATGATGTGTGGCTGGAGATCTTCTCAACATCAGTGCAGATGTGGATGAGTTTTGTTTGATCTAATTTAGACTGGAGTGGGTGAAAGAGGATTTAGATGGTTAATCTGCTCGGTTTTTGCAAACTGAAAGTGGTGGGGGTTCTCGATGGTCAGGGGAACCGTTTTAGAGAAACTGAGGGTTCTTCCTCAGAGAGTCGTGGACTTTTGCTACTTCATCTGAGCCTCTGAACGGATCGCTTTGTTTTTGCATCCGTGATGCTGCCAGCAAAACCAATTCATGGTCTTTTCTGTCTATCTTTGTTCATCAGATCAAAGCTCTGATTTCAGCTCCACCCACTGAGGCGACTCCAGGAGAGCCCGCGAGAACTGAAACCCCTGCTGTCACAAAAGAACCTGACTCTGATCCCGCTCCTGCAGCTGACCCCATCCCCAAACCAAGAGCTGAACCCAACAAGACAGCCAGAGCTCTGGGCCTGCTTGTGAAGCGCACCTTTGAAAAGTAAGTGTTGATGCAGATTTGAAAAAAAATCTGGAATGTTGGTGCTTTCACCAGCGACGCTGAGCCTCTGTCTGTCCTCAGGCCTCCCCCCGGCAGATCTACGGGGATCATCTCCTTCATTGGGGTGAGTTTTCACTGCGGGTAGGGTCTGGTGAGACCACTTTGAACCAGTTGCAGGTCTTGGTTGCATTGTGGCACCTGGAGAGGTCCAAAATCTGTCAGTAACGTCATGTTCTGTCTCTGACCTGCAGCCGACATTTGGCTACATCGAGAGGGAGGACCTGGAAAAGTACACCTTCAGCTTTGCAGGCTTCTTCGGGAACCCTAAAGCCATGACGCCAGGGGTCCGAGTCCACTTCACTGCCTGCAAGGAGAAGGTAACCTGAGTGTTCTGATCTCGGAAGCTCTGTTCTCGTCATTGGAACCATGAGTGTTCTGGTTTCTTCGCCTTAATCGTTCTGGTCTTTGACACCATATCCGTTCTGGTTCCAAACAGAACCATTTGGTAGCGACAGACGTTAAAGTAGCTCCAGGAGGAACTGAGAACGTGGATGAGGAGATCTATGAGGCTGTGGTCAGCCACCCCATCGTGGAGCCTCAGGTCAGTGTGAACGTCTCCTTTGGTCTTGGACAGGTGTGCTACCTGTTTCTCTGTGATCGTGTGCTGTAAACCAGATGTGTTTCTTCTGTCCACCTGCAGCCTGGTGAGCGTCAGTATCCTGGCCAGGTGTATGTGACCATTGGACCGGTGCGGACCAACCTACCATTTGAGAGGAAGGACAGTGCGGTGACGCTGCTGAAGGATGACCAGGTGCTCATCAACCTGCTGACTGACATTGTCACAGAGAAACGAAGAGCCACCAACATCAAACTCAAGATCCCTGCAACCTTCAGCCACACCCTCGAGACCAGAGAGAAGGTCTGTAGAACTAAACAAGAAGAAGTTGTTCATAAAAGTTCCGACTCTTCTTTTAGAGGTCCCTATTCTGCAGTATTGCACCTGGTTCATAACACTCACAAATACAGTTGTTTTGGTTTGCAGGGTGTCATCATCAGCCTGAAGGACAACGAAGGCATAATCAAGTCTGATGAGCATGGTGAGCTTCCCTTCGAAATCAAGGAGAACCTAAGCGATATTGAGTTCACAGAAGAGGACATCAACGAGGAGGTGGAATTCACAGTCGTCAAGGTGGGTGATGTTCAGGAGCTAAAGTTTGCAGAGGATTAAACCCAGACCTTAAAACTGTTGCAGCTCACCTTTCTCTTTCTGTTGGTGGTCAGCTAAAATCTGGGAAACGAGCCATCCGGATCCAGCGGGCCAAGGAGCCCCTCCTCCTCACACTCTGCAGCACCACGGAGTCCACCACTGAGGACACATACCATGTGGTCAGGAAGAAGTCCCCAACTGATCTGGAGTTGGGGCCCAACGTGGTGCTGGACACGGAGCTGTACGAGGGCATCATCAGCCAGCCCATCACAGAGCCACAGGTACACTGCCTCTGCTGAGGGGGGTTTAGATCCTCTGATTTTAACAGACCTTTAACCTGCTGCTGCACCTTCTTACCTCTTCCTGTAGCTCCAGAGCTGGTCTTTCTTCAGCCAGACTTACCTTTTGGTGGTTCACCATCCTAAATCAGATTCCAGTGTAAAACAAGCTACAAGACTGACAAATTAGAATCATTTTTTAACTCTCCATTGTTTCTTTTCTCCCTTTGTTAGCACATATATTAATGGTAGAAAGTTAAAGTTTGGTAGAAGCCATATATATGCATTTTAATCTTGCAACAGAGTTTTTTTTTTTTTTTTTAAATTTTTATGTGCACATAGGTGTGAGTGTGTTCCCTTCACCAGCCTTCATGACAGTCTAACAATGTTTTTATTGATCCACGGAGAAAGGGAAAAAAAAAGAGAAAAAGAATGGGGAATAAATATTCTGCCGAAGATGGCTAAAATCACCGGGTGTGGAAGGTGAAAGACTAGAAAAAGGTGGGACGTGAAAGAGTAAGAAAGAAAGGCAAGACAGTGGTGGTGCAGTCTGGTGTATGTGTTGTAATGTGTGTTTAAATGAATCTATAATGTGTTGTTTTTAGAGTAAAGGTGGACACAGGACAATCAGGTGTTACAAGCAAAGAGAGGACAGAGAAAAGGGGGAGGGGCTTTTCTATTTTCTATACTGTGTTGGTGATGCATGTAGGACTGGGAGCATATCTGAGTGTATGTTTGGGGGGGTTTATATATATATATATATATATATATATATATATATATATATATATATATAATAGAAGCATTTTAACTGCTCATGCATATCCGAATATATCAATATGAAGTTGTATATATGCAGTCAGCTAGTATATATTCATATACATTGTGGGAAGAGAGAAAAACAACAGAAGCACAGGGGGAGGGACAGCCGACACCTGGAGGTGGCACAGGGCCAGGCAAACGGTACCTGCCAACACATCACGGCACACCCAGACAGTGACTAGCCACCACACCACCCACCAGAAGGCCTCTCCAGAGGCCGGCCCACGCACAAGACCCACCAGCCGAGGCACATCCCAGACATCCCCACCGCAGGACCGGTCCCTGACAATAGAAATGCGCACCAGGCACCCAGAGGCCCCATCGGGGTCCCCCAGCACTTGACCAGCCCTGCCAAACAATAAAAAAAAATATAGCAGATAGATACAGCTTTATGAACAGGATCAGTACAGTAAATGAAGCGCCCGGGTCCGTCTTCCCCGCCGGTCGAAGCGCCCGGTCAGAAAGTTGTTAAATTCTCACACTTGTCACTCGGTTAAGGAATGGGGCGATGGCCCTTACACACACGACCGCTCTCTCCTTATTCAGGCCTTTTTGTCTCCCTTCGGGAGGTGGAAAACAGAGGTGATCAGATTTTACGCCTTTCTGGAAATTGTCTCTTCAATACAGGCACCGAGACCGGCAAAGAAATGCCGGAATGTAAGCACCTTATGTCTCAACTGGAGAAACCTTGTCCTGACTTTTCCCCTCTTCTTTCCCTTACCCAGCCTGATGGACAGGGTTCTCTGGGCCAGATTCATGCCAACATTGGCCCCATTAAAACCAACGTGACATTCGACCAACGGGACTGTGGCGTCACGCTGCTGAAGAATGACCATGTGCTCATCAACCTGCTGATGGACATGGTGACGATGAGGCGGCAAGCGGCCAACATCAAACCCAAGATCCCGTTTACCTTCAGCTACACCAAGGAGACCCGAGAACTGGTAATTCCTCAGAGCCAACACAACACCACCACACACCAACCCAACTGTTCTGAAGAGGTTCTGCCAGGGACCTAGCTCTGATCTGGCAGACCCAGCACCTCTGTGTGTGGGAATAGTTGGGTTTGTACTCGGAGTAAAAAGTGTCTCCTTTAGGTCTTTAACCAAAGTAAAGCCACAGTGTTCCTTTCAACAAACATTATATTTCAGCTCCAACTGGATTTCAATGTTGCTATTTTGCTGAAATGTACCAATAACTGAATTCCCCCAGATGGGCACAGAAAAATAATAAACAATAAATGTCACTGAAATACGTGACCCAGGATGAATCAAATGAATAGTTGATGGATGAAGTAGTTCAGAGTGAAAGGTCACATGAAGCACAACTGCAGCTATGATTGTGAGCTTGGAGGGACAACTAACCACCTCCACCGCCTTCCTCCAAGCTTCGTTCCTCCTGTCTTGACAATCTCACAACAGAAAGCTCCTACAGCCACAGTTGGCTTCTCCTCCTCAGTGTTTTATGATTATTCACACTTCAATCCAACCACCAGAGCAGCAGACCTGAACCTTCCTGAAAGCAGTGATGTAGAGAGCGATGTCATCTGTGATTGGATAACACTCTCACGCTGGACACCCTCATTTGCATAAAGTTGTCTGGCGTGGTGGTCACCACAGGGTTCTGTTTCCATTCCTGTTCGCTCTGGTCTCCCTTAGACTTCCACTACTACACTGAGTTGTATCACCTTTGGAAGTTCTTTGATGACACCTCGGTGGCGGTGTGTACCAGAGATGGTCAGGACTTTGGATTACAGAACCCTGGTGAGAAGCTTTGTAGAGCAGTCTGACAGGAATCACCTCCTCCTGTATGTCAGCAAGACAAAGGAGATGTAGGGAACTTCATTAGGAATGGAAGTGGGACCATGTCCATCGAGGGCGTGGACTTGGTGAACTCACTGGGCCTGGACACGTTTGATTCAGTGAGGGACTGGAAGACGCTCAACAAACTGCTATCCATCTTGGACGATCAGTCCCTCCTCTCCCTTTATGACCCACTGTGGAGACAGCGGAGCTCTTTTCCCTCCTCCAGCTCTCCTACCACAAAGAACGCTTCAGAAACACTTCACAGTAATTCCACTTGATGAACAGATGATCACACCTCCACGTGTAAATATGTCTCTTTTTACACCACCAAAGATTCTGTTCTTCTGTTAAATTGTTACCCATGTTTAGTCTAGTCTAATTTTCCACATGCTTCTGTAAATTGATATGCTGCTGAAACACCATTTTCCCTTGCGGGATAAATCAAGTACCTACCTATTTATTCTTTGTCAAATGTTGATGGGCCTCTGTAATTTTGGCAGGATGCTCTCAGTATCTGAATCTAATTGTAGCTGTTGCTTTTTTTTAACTTAAGTATAAAGTCCAGATGAAGCTCATGATGTTGTCAATTCTGACTCTCAGGGAACCATCATCTCTCTGGGCGACACAGAGGGCTTCATCAAGTCAGATGAGCATGGCGAGATCCCCTTCGATGTCACCGAGAACTTCAGCGACACAGAGTTCAATGCTGATGATGTCAACAAAGAGGTGGAGTTCACGGTGACCCAGGTGGGGCTGATGGACCGGCTTGTACTGTCTCAGACAAAGCTGAGCCTGAACCGGCAATGCGATGGGATAACAAGTCTGATTGGTTGTTGTGTTTCTGCAGGTGAAATCAGTGAAGAGAGCCATCAGACTGATGAGGAGGAACAAGAACGAGGACAAAATCCTGCAGGAGCAGAAAAGACGGGAAGAGGAGGAGAGAAGGAGGCGGAAGGAGGAAGAGGAGGAGAGGAGGGAGGAAGAGAGGAAGAGGAGGGAGGAAGAGGTGAGGGAGGTAGAGAGGAGGAAGAAGGATGAGGTGGCTGCAGCACTGGCGGCTGCTAAAGACAAGGTGAGTGATGAGGAAGACTCAGACCTCTACATTAATTTTACGCTTCCTCCTCTTCAAAATAAAAGCTTTTCTGGTTTTAAATTATAATGTTTGATGGAATGTTGATATTTTATAGCTTGTGGAGAAAACCAAGGTTTGAGGTTTAGTTCAACTTTGTAAAATGTTCTCTTGACTTCCTGCAGTGGACACCTCTAGGCTTCAAGATGAGGATCCCCGATTCGATGGACGAAATCAGCAAGGAGCGATTTGAAGGCACTGTCCTCAGAACCATCTCGAAAAACCCTCGAAAAAATGTCAAAAAGGAGCTGGAGGGCAAGGAAGACAAAGTGGGAGGAGAACATCCTGAGGATGGACAGGTGCTTGCTGGACAAAAAAAGTTCCAGAGATTTTTTTGTTTTACAGAAAAATTAACTCCAAAGTTTGTATTGTTGCAGGTAAAAATTAAGGTGGAAAAAATGGATGATGGTGATGGTGTGAAGGTGGCAGTGGAAGAGGAGCTGAATAAGGAGATAAAGAAGGAAATGGAGGAAGATGAGCAGGAGACTGAAGTTAGAGGAAGAGTCCAGCCAGAACCACAACCAGAAATGGGGAGAGTGGTGATGACGTTCAACGGTGAACAGAAGCAGCTGCCCTTTGGACCCAAAGACCTGATGACCACAGCTACCATGCTGGTTGGAGACAAGGTGAGGACAGACCAGGGACCCAAGGACAGACCTGAAATCTCATAACAGAACTGATACCTAGGACCGTGAGGGTAGAGGATAGACCGGAGAACTAATACGCGCTGTAAAATGTAATAAAGTTAAATTTGGTTTCTGTAGTGGCCTAAAGTCAATTCGGGATCTTTGGTTGTTTCAGTTTGTTGTGTCAAGCCCAGTGACTTTGTCTTAGTTAAAGAAACCCTCAGTCTTGTTTCATCACTAAAGGTTCGGTTCAACATCGCCACTCACCGGGAGACGAAGGAGGAACGGGCAACGTTTGTGGAGATTCTCCCAGACTCTTTTGAAGAGTCCACTGAACAACGTCATCATGTAAGACCTCCAACATCTCTCACTCGTCTTAGTCTGAGTCAGAAATGTAAGACAACCTGAAAACTTGAGTCTGATTGTTAAACATGCGAGGGATCAAACTGTCGGTGTGTCTGATGGTGTATTCTTCCAAACAGGGCATCGTGATCGAGTTCTCTCAAGACTCGGGGCTCATCAAGTGCTCTCAGAACCCTCAGCTTTACTTCAGCATGACTGAGGTCATAGAGAGAAAGAGGCTGGAGCTGAATGAGAAGGTGGAGTTCAGCATCATCCTGGTGAGTCCTCCTCACCTCAGGAATGAGCTCTGGCAGGCTTCAGCTGCTTTAGTTTTTTTTTTGGTACAAATGTTTTCCAGCCATCCAATGTTGGATTTTGTCTGATGCGGTTCAACGTTAATGTATATGATTAAAAGTATCCTGGATTGTCTGATCAGTTGAATTTTACATTAATGTGTGATTAAAAACATTTTTCTCTCCAGCATGAGACAGCGGAGGGGGGCAACCAGGCGGTCAGAATAAAACGGTTCACTGAGAAAGTCTTCCTCCCTGTTCGGAAACTTGGTGGTGTTGGAGCAAACAAAGGAAAGGTGAGCACCACTTGCTTCCAGGTGGAGAAGTCCTGCTTGTGGGACTGAAGCCTGCTCTCACCAGTTGGTGTTTTCCTCAATGAGATTCTCCTTCTTTTGGCAGATGACCATCAAACTGACGAAATCTTCAGAGGACAACGAGTGAGTTATGAACTTAACTTAATTAAATGTTTAAATTCAAAACAGTCGAATATTGCATGACTTAGACTAATGAATGACTACATCTAACAATCCAGGAAGGAGAAACGGGAGGCAGAGAAGCTGAAGACGGTGGTGAAAAATCTGAGGAAGGATTACGTCACTCGGCGTAAATATAGTCGGAGTCGCAGTAGAAGTAGGAGTCGCAGCAGGGTGAGGAGTAAAAGCAAGAGTCCAGCCAGAGACAAGTTTGGACGGGTCATCAAGAGGAGACGAAGCCCAAGCATTGAGCGCAAGAGCTGCAGGTATAAAAGAAGCAAAGAGCGACCATACAAACACACCAGGAGTCACTCAAAGAGCCATAGCCGGAGCAGGAGCTCCAGCAGGAGCCGCAGCAGGAGTCGCAGCAAGAGCAGGGAGAGGAGCAAGGACAGGGCTACCAGGAAGAGGAGCAAGAGCAGCAGAGATCGTGAGGAGAGTCACAGGAGGAGGCGGGAGCTGAGTCCTTCTAGGAGAGGTGGCGTTGTAGACACCGAGCTGGCAAGGAAGAAGCGAGAGCTGGAGGAGCTGAATGAGATGATTGCTTATAAGAAGTCTCTAGTGGACAGTGACCCCCGAGGACTGGACCCTGGACAGCGGACCTGCATCGACTACGACCACGGCAGAATCTCCATGCCGCTCACAGAATACAAACCTGTTCGCTCCATTCTGAAGAAGAGACCAGGGGAACCCGAGTACCTCCTTCATACTCCTTATGATGACCCCTATTACGACCGATCATACAGTCCTTACCATAGCCGGCGATACGGGGAGCACTACAGTGACCCATACGCCACCCTTCCATACGCTGAACGGCCTTATGACCGTTCATATGGTGATCGCCTTTATGAAAGCCGTCGCTATGGTGAACCTCCATACAGTGGCTCGCCTTCGACCAGCCGCCATTACACTGATCGTTATGACGTTTATGATGAACCCTACGATGAGCGCTACTACGACCCATACGTGGCCCGACCGTATGACCCGTATCCTCCTGTCAAACAAAGCCAGAGTCCAGAACCCCGTGGCTCCTCACCACCCTCTCGGTCCGGACAAATCTCACCTTCTCCTTCCAAACTTTCTTTGACTCATACAGCTGCCACATCCTCCACCCAACTCAGTTTCAGACCTCCTTCTCCCATAGACTCACCTCCCAGGAGCCCCTCTCCCAAACAGAAGGTCACCCCACCACGCCAGTCTCCTCCAACAGAGAAACCACCACTTGACCGCTTCCTCGATATGCTCAGCAAGAGGGCAGATGGGGAAAAGAAATCTGAACTAGCTCAGGCTACTGATGACCTCCTACCCCATGAGCTGGCACTTCAGGACGGGAGAGGCTTCTCCCGGATACTGGGATTGGCTCAAGAAGCACCAAGCAGCAGTTTAACTGGGAAAGAAGAGAACAAGTATCCAAGCTCTAAACGGTCGTCCTTAGAGAGAGAGAGTGAGGAATCAAAGGTTGAACCATACAACAAGATCCAGAGTCTGCTCCGTACAATCGGCCTGAAGCTGAGTTCAGGGGACATGTCCAAACTGGCAAGTCGAGCTCAGGACAAAATCTGCAGCCCCAAGTCCTCATCTGCTGAACGGGAGACAAATTCTTCTGCTAGAGATGAGCTGCGACCCACCAGAACCAGTTCTGTGGAGCTGGATTCTATCCCCTCTCCTTCCCCGATCAGATCTTCCAGCGTAGACCTGGTCAGTAGACAAAAAACATCTGTGTCCGATTATGAAGAATTCCTTGACCGGCAGGAGCTTGAAGCACTAAAGAAGGCACAAAAGCTGCAGAGCCTTACCAAGACCATGGGGAACACAACATCCACTTCCCCATCTCCAAAACCTCCTCCTGGCCCTCCACCTGCCCACTACCAACACCCATCACCACCACTGAACTGGCCCCTGGGCATCACCGCTCAGATTTCCGCGACTCAGACATCCACGCACAGTAGCACAGGTACTCCTGCCTCTGTAGCTGCGACGCTGCAGCGACTGGGAGCTCCCCCAGGTCCTCCCCCTGGTCCTCCTCCACGGCATCCTTCACAGCCTCCTCCAGGACCTCCTCCTGGACCGCCACCCCGCCATCCTCTTGGGCAGCCTTCTTTTGCTCCACCCATCTCTCAGTCAGTCCTGCCTTTTATTGGACAGGCTGATAATGCCCCTCCTAACAGTCCTTCCAGTTCCTCCCAGCCTTTGGCCTCTGTGACTTCACCAACACAAATGACCTCAAGTTCTTCCAGCTGTGACCAAACTGCTATCTCCACAACAGTGGCCCGATGCTTGAAAGTCATAGAGACAGTGAAATCTCTGAGTGCTCAGCCACCTGCCAAACCAGTTAAATCAGTTCAGTTCAGTTTGCCCACAGAGTCCCCGCTGTCTGCCTGTCCACTGGCTTCAGCCGAGACGGACATTGACATAAAAGCTAAGCAGAAAGAGAAGGTAAGTTTAGCACCCCCACGTCTGTAAGCTTTATGACTAAAGAGGAAGTAGACTGCAGTTGGACATCAGAAAAGGTTTGGTTTTGCCATAAAGCTAGAATATAATTCTCTTGTTGTTTTCTTGCTCTTGTTCTCTGATGTACATTCTGCTTAAGACAATTTAATGTCTTTGGGGATGTGGTTCTGAAATTAAGAGGGGCCTATGTAAACTTTTTAAACAGTTCACCTTTATGTAGTGTCACAACACTTGAAGTGTCAATCAAAGCACTTCAAGAATACAGTCGACTCATTCCAAATTAGTCCAATTAATACAAAACCATAAAACCAAATAATAATTATTATTATTACTTCACTAAAGAAACCAACAGATTGCATCAAAACGTTTCTTGGATCCAACCCCCGTCTTGATCAAACACCGGGCGACTGTGGAAAGAAAATCTCCCCTTTAACAGGAAAAAACCTCTGACAGAACCAGACTCAAGAAGAACCAGCATCCACCTGGACCGGTTGGAGGTTTAGAGGACAGGAAAGGGGAGACAACAAGAACAACAGAGCAGGAACATCTGCTGGGAAGAATGAACACAGGTTCAGAACAACAACAACAATAGAGTCATTAATAGAGTTGGAGTAGAAGAGAACAGAGCGAGAAGAGGTGCATCATGGGAGGTGTCCCAGCTGTCTAGGTCTGTAGGAGCATAACAAAGGGATGTTTCAGGTCACCTGATCTGTCCCAAACTATAAACTTTATCAAAAAGGAAGGTTTTAGGCTTCATCTTAAACATAGAGAGGTTGTCTGCTTCCTGAACACAAACTTGCAGCTGGTTCCAGAGGAGAGGAACCTGATACCTGAAGGTTCTACTTCCCATTCTACTGTTAGAAACTCTAGGAACCACAACTAAAGCTGCTGTCTGAGAGACAAGTGTTCTGCTGGGAAAATCTGGACCTATGAGCTCTGTAAGACGTAATGGAGGTTGGTCATTAAGAGCTTTATATGTGAGGAGAAGAAGTTTAACTTCTTTTCTGGGTTTTATTGGTATCTAGTGATGAGAAGTATGATCTCTCCTGCTGGTTCTCCATTAGAACCCGGGCTGCAGCATTTTGGATGAGCTGGAGGTTTTTAGAGTTTTTAGGAAACTCAATAATGAAGAATGACAACAGTCCAATCTTGAAGGAACAAAAACGGGGATCAGTTTTCCTGTCAGTCTGAGACAGGATGGTCCTGATTTTCATAATATTACCCAGGTGGAAGAAGGCGGGCCTACGAACCTGTTTAATATGTGATTCAAAGGATAGATTCTGGTCAAAAACAACTACCAGGTTCCCAACTGTAGTACTAGTACCAAGGTAGTACCATCTGGAGTTACTACATACCTGAACAATATGTCTCTGCAACAAAATAAAGGCTATGACCCTCCATATTCAGATTTGCACTGAAGTTTTGAGAAAAACCCAATTAAAAAAAAATAGATCCAAATGACTTACAATGGGAACATTACACTATGAATTTTGGCAGCAATTCATTGCAAGTTACTGATCACATTTGCAAGAGACTGAACTGAAACAAAAAAGGCATAATTCCACTGGTGGACCCTCAACAAAAAATCCCAAGAACATCAGTGGGGCTGAAACATCTCCCTTCTTGGAGGTCATTAAATCAAAGTGACCTTGAAAAACTTGGAAGGGGGGGTAGTTCTATTTGCTGCTGATTGGATATAATCTTGGCAGGAAATGATGTTGTTCAGTCACTGTTTTTGTGTAATATTTATTGCCAGTTTGCGAACAGAAAAGGTGTTGCAAGTCCACCACCAGATGTTATGGAGTGGTAGGTCTTTTAGTCAGTAGATCCCACCATGTCCGTCACGGTAAATGGAGACAAGTTGGGTGGGACGTGTTACATTTCCAGCCTCCCAGGTTTGAGGCTTGATTCCCGCTAATGGGGGCACTATGGAGAAGTTTAGCTGAAACCAGGAAAACTGAAAAACCCAGTTCTATGTAGAGCTCTGTAGCTCAGGCATAACTTAATGACATTCAACTACAGCATACTGGATCCATTCTATGATCAGTTCTATAGTCTAAGATAAATAAAATAAAATAAAAAAGCAATTTAAATTTTGTGAGTTTTTAAGATGTTTCTTCCAGAATCTGTGAAGCCATACACAAAATTTTGAGCCTGTGCAATTATCTGAATGTCACACAAATGTCACACACTCACCTTGACATCCACCTTCGCAAATTGTACATCCAAAGGTAGGCATTTTTTGTCTTTTTTTCAGTTTTTCATCCAGTGTGACTTTCATTAGAATAGGCCTTTAATGTGTTTTCTTAAATCATGCCTGAGTGTGGAGAGCACCTGTCTGGTCTCAGTAGCAACCTTGTTATATGTGAAGTCTGAAACATCTCCTTAACGCTGGCTGTGACACACTGACATCCCATGAATTCAGAACTAAATGCAGTTACATTGTGATGTCAAGGAAAAGCATTTACTGCTCATGATTTAACATTTTTATCGTTAACACTTGTTTTTGAACAGAAAAGGTTTGGTTAGGGACGACTTGAAGGCTTAACGCGGAAATCTCTGAGTGACTCAGCGAGTTAGAAGAGTGAAGCAGATAAGCGATACGAATGCTTACAGACTTGGTTGCTATGGTGATGAGTGAGCCAGTAGCTCCTCCCTTCTCTGTTCAGGTCCATATGTAGCAAGATATGATTTCAGGATTCTGCAAACTGCTGAGAGTCTACATTGGTACACAAAGTGTTTGTGTTTGCGTTGCAGCTGGATTTGTACAGTCAGAGACTCGTGGAGAAAAGAGAGCAGCAGTACAAAGAGATGCTCTCCCGCAAGAAGCAAGGCGAGAAGAACAAGGACGGTCCACTGCTCTCTCCAGGTATCAGAACTTTTGATATTCACTGGCGTTAAAAGTAACTAGCATCCTTTGAGTTCCATGATTTAAGTGTTCAGGGAAGTTATCTGAGTGTGCTACATTTGTAAAGACAACTTCTTCTGCATGCTCTTGATCTTACTGCCGCTGTTTTGTTTGTTTTTTGTTGTTTTTTTTGTTTGTTTTTAACTGGGTAGGAACGTCTAGCAGGATTCTGTCGTCCAGGTAGTTGTCCAGACCCCAAAGATCATTGACTAGCATTCCTGGCGACATGGTAGGACTGTGCATAAGTTAATATAAGGAAGGTAAAGCTACACTTGATACGGATCACAGCTGTACTCGGGATTAGCAAGGGCGAGCAGTAGGTTTTATCTAGGGTTATGTTTTTCTGTCGAGATTCTCCCGTAGTCACACGACCATAAGATTCCTAAAATACACGAAGAGTGGAACTCCAGCACAGCGTTGCGCATCTCATTGCGTTACGATAACCGGCGGTCAAAGCAAGAACTTTTCATTTTTTCTGGACACGGATTTTCACGCATACATTTGTACCAGTGTCATCCAGCTGGATCTGAACGGCTGCCCGTAGGTGCACCACAGGCGTACCAAGGGGCCATAAACCTCGTAAGGCCCCTGAAGATAATCTTGAGACTGCGCTAATCTGCCTTTAGTGCAGATTACAATCGTTTCTTCTGCGGCACCCGTTAGCCGAGCTCGGTGGTTCGTCCCGCTGATCAAGAGAAGAAGCCGACTGCAGTCTCGACGCCACACAGTAACGTCTTCTTGCTCTGCATATGGTGACTACAATGGTACATGGCTTTTTAAGAAGGTTTTTCTTTTAGTTCAGAATGATCTTTATCACCAGTTAGACAGGTATGAAGATTATGTAGTCCTTTTTAAACACCTGTGTTTTCTGCTACCAGCCCTAGTTGGGTTCATGAAGAATTAAACTACCACATATTGGATTCATATAACAGTTTGCAGTATTGTACAACAGAAGCAGGTTGGGTCGTTCCATAGCCAGCCCTCGTCGTTAGCTAGACATGTGCATGTAATTACATTATTTTTAGCCAGATAGCTCCATTTACTGTTTAAGAACTTTAACAGTCATGGTCACATCTTCCAGAGTCAGTGGACATGTTATTATTCCCACACAGTAAATGTCATCCATGTTAAACTTTGCTCAGTGCAAACATCATGCTAACAACGCTCACCACAGCTGAGGAGATTAAGTTGGACTTTTGGAACCTGTTTTTTCTTTTTTTTCTTTTTTCTTTTTTTTTTTTGTGTGAACATGTTAGAACACATTTCATTCGTTTGTATTACACAGGTTTTGCATTTTTGAACGTGCTCAGGTCCTAGTAAACCTCATCAGGGTAAGTGAAGTTTACTCAACTCTTGTTTTCATCTCTGAAGCCAGCTTTCCGTCGTCCATCTGTTAGCAGAATGTCCTCTAGATTTTTGTAAAGCCTCCTACTTAATGTAGTGTTAAAGACATTTTCTTTAGGTTTTTTGTTCTACATCATGGTTCTTGGATTGGTAAGCCCAAAGAAACATGGTTTTAATGGCACACTGGGTCATGAGATCCCAGTAGTTTGTTGTTTTAGCTGCACACGACTTGTTTCACTGGCATTTAGAAATGTAAAAACATTTTTTTAAACATTTCTTTACTCCAGTTACCAACCCTACAGGTCTAACAGAGTGCTTATATGGACAAAGGGTTTCTGCTGCACCAGTTAATTACCTAATTCACGTGTTTCAATCAAACTTGTATGAAATCCAGCACCTCGGCCGGCAGTTTCTATTCAAACGTTTGTGAAACAAAATGTGTCATTTTGAAGGGCTCAGAGGCTTCCAGCGTAGTACTGTGATAGGTTGTCAGGTTTGATGGGATATTTCATGGTCAACAGAACGTTTAAGAACAACTCGGTTACGAAACAGAAGTGCCTCGTAAAACCAAGTAAAATGTTCCAACAACTGCTAAGATGTGGAGTAGACTGGCTGTTTACGATGTTAACATGGGTGCATGGATTTCCTGTATTCGTTGTGCATGTCAATTGTTGGGAAGGAAAAAAAAGCATTTATGAGTGCAAGGGGAGCTAGCATTGGTTATTGCAGCAGGTGTCTAGGTTCTAGTCACCTGCTGCAGCACCAGTGACTGGTCAGGGAGCTCTGCTGCAGTTGGTGTTGTCTGTGGTGTTGCTCTGAACAAGGCCGGCAATCTGACGCAAGTTGTCAAATGTCATGTAGGGCATACAAATGTACTGTCTAGTGCTTCTCACAACAGCAAAGTGACAGAAACAAATTTCCCGTTGTCCCAACAACATTATGATTTCCTAAGATTCCGTATCTGATGGTGTCTATATCGTTCTCAAAATGGTAACATCCTCTTACAAAAGTGTTGCCATGTTGTATGCAGTTATATTTTAACTCTGGGTCTCCCCCCAAGAGACTTCTGGTATCACATGTACGTCCCAGGTAGAACTGAAGCAAGAAATGTTCACAATGAGGCTGGTTGTGTATGCAAACAGACAGGCCTAAGGAGCATGCTCATTCCATAGAAGAAGACTTCTGAACTTTTACTGGCATTAATGTGACTGTGATATTTGGTGGAGGAGGGAATCGTGGGATGGGCTGCTTTTTTAGGGTCTGAGCTAGGCACCTTATCTCCAGTGAAGGCTGAGCTCCAGAGCACAAGGCATCGACTATAAAGAACTGGTTTGATGAGTTTGGTGTGGAAGAACTGGTCTGGTCCGCATAGAGTCTTGACCTCAACATCATTCAGAGCCCTCACATCAACATAGCAACTATGGGATGAACGGGAATTGTGATCCAGGCCTTTTGGTCCCACATCATTGTCTATAGAATGATAGAACACAAATTTCCTCAGAAAAGCTCCAAAACCTGGTGGAAAACCGTCCAAGTACATTGGAAGGTTTTGGGATTCATGTGGTGTTGGCAGAAAGTTCTCCAGTCTTGGAGTTCGGTTCTCATGTCTCTTTTTAAATCTTTAAATTTTTGCAAGTTCGCTTTGTCCTCCGCTCTGAAATCACGTGCTTCCTTACCAATGACACTCAGCACCGAGCACATTGATGCTGCAGAGCCGTCGCCTGTGTAAGCGTCCTCCATCACAGATGTATTCTTTCTTTCTTCTCCTTTGCTTTTCTTTTGACCTCTCCCGCCACTCATTCCTAAAAAAACACCAATAATCTGTATAGTCAGTTGAATGAAGGGGGTTAAATTCAGTTAGCTATCAAGAGCACAAGCTTAAGCAGCCGTCTTAGTTGCAGGTCAGACTGGGAGCCCAACAGTCACATTTGTTGTGGTCCATTTTTGCGCACTGCAGTGTTACATTTCATTTCAATTCAATTTAGTTTTATTTTTTAGCATCTATTACAATACAAATTGTTTCTAATCGCTTTCCAAAGACCCAGAACATGACCCTCGATCAATCATTACATAAACAACAGGTAAAAACTCCCCTTTAGGAGGTAAGAAACCTCGATCAGGCGCTGGTGAGCTGCATCAACTTCCACACAGCAGATGGAGCTGACAGGAAGTCAGTAATGAGAATCAGGTGAATTTTCAAGGTTAAACACCATGAGCGGCTCCCACAGATACCGACTCATACACGGTCATTACAATATGATGTGGAGAATGTGAGTCAATGATTAAGAAGGTTTTAGAAGAACCAATTACAAGGAGATGTTGAGTTTAAAAGTCAATGCTTATTTTACTTTACACTACTCATCCTTAATATTTGTAAAATGTTAGAATGGGAAAAGTCAGGGTAAGATTATCGTGTTTAAATGAGCTTCTCGTGTGATCTTGAAACCTTCGGGTAAACCCATAACCGACCGATGAGGCACCCCGATGCTGGACAACGGCGGTTTCTGCTCCCTGTGTGACCCTGAACTTATATAAGACTAAGTTATAATTTTGCATCGATATGATGTAGAAGAATACAATCAGCTTCACTTATCTGTGTTTCTACATAACGATTATGGTTAAATATGTTTATTTAGCAGGGTTAAAGTCATTGTTGCTTTGATCTTATCTCAGAACAAATGCAGACGTCTTTGTTGATCATCTAGGCGTTAAGTAGGCAGTTTAATCCGAAACAGACACTTGGATCTGTTTAGTTTGGCTTCAGGAAATTGAATAACAACAAACTCTACTATCCATCTTCTCTGATACCTGGAGTCAGTAGTAATTAATCAATCAATTTTTGTGTCTTGAGGACCTTGGACTGTTTACGTTCCCTAAATAAAGTAGTAAAACCTTAAAAAAAAACAAGCGAACAGAAACTTACAAAGTAAGTATGAAACAAAGCAGAAAATGAGTGATACTTTTATTACAGTTATTGTCTTAGTATTAAAATTTACAGCTACGTAAGTGAGATTTTTTGCTTATGTGTCATATGTCAATAGCGTTAAATGGGAGTACAGATGCGTATCTGGTAGCTAGGGACGCCGCTTAACGAATCACTGTGATAAACAGTTTTAATGACTGGTGGAAAATGAAAAAGAAACCCTGCTGAATGACAGTGTTGTCATGACGGTGAAGGTAGGTGATCATTTTGATCTCTTAAATTATGTCATTAATTATTTAAAACGTAACGCTTGATAATGAGGTCATAATTTACACTGAATGTCCATCAAATGAAACAAAACAAATAAATAATGTAAATCATTAACATCTTTGTTCGGTAATCAGAGCTTGTTTTTGTTGTATTTTTACCTCGGAAGCTGTAATCTACTCGTTTGTGATGGACCTTCCTGATACTGTAATTAACGCTTTAGCATTTTCACAGCAATTAAGAGAACAGCGAAGTGTTAAAGTCACTCTGTGTAGCACCACCACTGACCACATAGGAGTGTACAAATCTGCTGTTTGCTGTGCAGCCAGCAGGGTAACCAGCAGGGTAGCCTCCATGCTTGTATGAGAACCCAAAGAGCTCAAATCTGCAGTTTCTCTGCTGCTTTAACATGAACAAACTTAAAATGAATTAACAAAAGGAGCACAAGCAGATTAATCATCAGAAGAAATAAAAACATGAGAAATCCACAATAGGAGGGTACAGATGTGTACACATAAAACCTTCTTTGATCTGAACTCTGGAACCAGCAGCTGGCCAGGTCCTGAATGTGCGATACCTTCCAGATTCAGGTTTAAAAAAAAAACAAGTCTGTATCGCTCTACGTCAGCATCCATGCCTGCTGCCATTATTCACGTCTGGCAGCAGGGTAATTCAACTGCCACCTTGGCCGATGGCCCGAGGTGGCATTCTCGTCTGAAGCCTTCAAAGCCAACCATAAACTGGTCTCAGGAGTCTTTAAAAAAAAAAAAAAATTTCTTTTAATCCAGCTAGAAGCACAACACAACTTTAAAATAAGAATGATTATACATGTATTCTTGTTCTCTTCTTATCAGATGTTATGATTTTATATACATTTTGTCTAAGTTATCACTCACAAAGCCACATCCCTAATTATACATAAATATATGGTTGGATATAATTTTATCTGATGTGGTATGTAAAACATCTCCTCCATACAGTTGTCAAATACCAAATTTGTTTTTTGTACCAGATTGACAGACTGTTGGTTTCTGTTGTAAAGTTTGAAATGGTAACATGGCTCACTGTTGGATCTAGATCTTAGTGATTGGTTGAGGAACTGGAACGAATCTTAGTGGCGCATGAGATTCAACCCAAAAGGTAGATTGTTGGTGCTTGGGAAAACCGGAGAGTGCCCCTTGTGGCTGAATCATTAGGTTTGTTGTGAATGACTGCCTACATGTGGTCAGAAGTGGTACTGCTACACAGAACAGCTTGAACAAATGAAGCTGTGAAAACTGCGGGTGGACAGTTGAGGTTTTTACGGGATTCGCTCAACCACGTTGTCTGGGGCCATTTGTCAAACTGGGAAGTCTAGTTCAGTTTCAGTCATGTTACGACTTTGCCATGTTCTAAAGCGGCGTTTTATATAAGACTGACGCAGTAATGAGTTTTTTTTTCTTACAGAATGTAAATGTACTGACTAAGTCTTTGGTGGGTGAAACAGTTCTGTGTCAATTCTGTTGACGGCTAACAGAGTAACCACATAGTTATGTCCCCCCACCCGTTACCGTTTTTTATTGGTTAGAGCCTGTTATAAATAACGTGTATGTCTGACTTTGGCCCTGTGGTGTGGCATAAATACAAGTACAAGTACAAGTCTGTAGACAACTGGTAGATTTTTCTGAAAGCAGCCTGGTTACTGGATTGTACACAGAAATTATTGGTTTCCAAGCGATCCCAAGTCTGAGGTTTGTTAGTTAACAAACATTTCCTGTTGAAATTTATAGGCAAGCCTATCAGCAGCGATCCCAAGAACGTTTGGATCTGCGGTCATTCGCTGGTGTACTGGGCTGAATCCCGGGCTAAATCTCCAGAGGTAGGTATGCAGCTGGGCATGGACCCAAGCCAGGTAGCCATCTGGTGGAAGGGCACCCAGGGCATGACGTGGTCCCAGCTGCTACCCCAGCTCCACCAGCTGAAGATCAGCTGGCCTAACCCAGATGTCCTCATCATCCACCTGGGCGGCAATGACCTGAGCACTGAGAGCCCCACCAACCTGCTGGCCTCCGTCAAGAAGGACCTGACCTCCATGAGGAGCATCTTCCCGCAATGCCTCCTGGTGTGGTCCAATATTCTCCCACGGAGGGTGTGGCGCCACTCGCCGGATAGCCACGAGGTTGATTTGGTACGCACCACTGTTAACCGCAGGATTCAGAACATAGTCTCCGAGCTTGGTGGTGTCTCGCTGAGCCACGACAACATCCGCTGTGGCACCAACACGGGCCTGTATCGGGCTGACGGCGTCCACCTGTCCCCCAAAGGAATCGACATCTTCAACTTGAACCTGCAGGAGTTCCTGGAGAAGTGGGAGTCAGAGGTGAACTCTGACAAGACTTCACAGGTGTAGGACTCACTTTTTAAGTTCTTTCATTAATGATCATAGCTAGGTGGTTTCTATAAGGATCTTTTCATTCTCTATCAAATATCCCGTTATAAGGTCCTGTTTAAGTTTAAATTTCGTTTTGACCTTAATAACGTGAAATATAAAGTGAACTGTCATTTTCAGTTTAAATCTTGTTAAATGCAATGTTTTAATGACGGTTTGCAGCAGCATTTTAAGGATTTCTTTATTTTCAGCTAAATCTGTAAGTGGTTTGTTCAATGTAATAAAAATGAATTGACAAAGCTTTTTTCTGGCTTTTTGGGAAGAATAAAATGTTTGACTAAACAGCATTTTAGGGGTCCAAGCAAAAAACTGGAACAAACACTAACGTGTTAAAAGCAGAGGTCGAGAACTCTTCTTCTTTTGTGTCTATTGACAGTAGTTTGCGTGACTTTGGAAGTCAACTGAAAAACCTAAGGATGAGAACAAGGGGAAGTAGCAGTCTTCCATCTACAGACATCCACGATTCAGGGGGAGACGGGTGATCCAGGTGGTTGGGGTTGATCCAGGCACTCTGGAATGATCCAGGGAATTTCAGTTGATCCAGGTAGCCAAGGATGATCCAGGTTGATCCAGGGACTCAGGAATTATCCTAAATTTCGGTTGATCCAGGAAGCTGGGGTTAATCCAGGGAGCTGAGGATAATTGAGGGAGATCGGGGAGTCAGGGTTGATCCAGGGGGTTGGGAATGATCCAGGAAATTTGGGGTTGATCCAAGCTGTCGGGATGATTCAGGGAGATGAAGGAAGATGATCGTCTGGCAACAGGTGAAGAATTTCCAGCCAGGTGAATCACACTACATACAATACTACATATAGCCTACATGTAGACCAGACCAGGAGCGTCTTCATCTTCATCCAGATGTGGACTATGGAGCTGCAGATCAGGAACATGATCAGTGTTTGAATTGTTAAAATTGTCCTGCACATTTGAACTGAGTGACTTGTAGTGATGAACAGTTTTTTTTTCTTGGTGCAGCGTGTTTTTAGTCTGTCCTGAGTGGTGGTGATGGTGGACCTGTTAGAGCCAACCAGGTAAGTAGGTGTTTCCTTCGCAGGTTCAGAAGGAGGAGCTAAGGAAGTACTTCACCTCTGAATCACCCAATCTCCTGATTATGATCAGTCACGCCTCAGGTTAGGGACATTGGTCCTGATTGACAGTTGGGGCTATTTCTAGCTTTTTGGGATCCCCATTCAGTACAACTACAGGGTGATGGCGAGGTTCAGACCCTTCAAGATACGTTGTTATGCATTAATCTGTTAGTCATGAAGAGGAAAACAGGCCAGATTTATGAATGTAAAGTTCAAATTCAAGTTGAGCCTTAAGTCTGGTCTCAGTGGTCTGTTAGTTTAGTTAACAGCAAAATAAGGCATAACTACCTTTTAAAATAAGGGTGGGCATGTTCTTTCAGGTCAAGTCGGCATTGTGATGACTTCGGTTTTAGCTGCAGGAGCTCATGCAGCACGGTGCATCGATTTAGACAGGCAGTAAGGAGAGTTGGCACATCAAGATAACACCTGAAACTTTCACACCAGAACACCTTGTAAGTGGTGTGAACAGGATTTGGAACGTGACCAAGACCTCATCTGTAACCACGGAGACGGAGGTTGTCCTCGTGCTCACACCTTCAGCCTTTATCTACCTGGGTAGCTAATAGAAGGAATGTAAACGTTAGAGTGGCAAAAGCTTAACTTTAACGTTTGTGGAATATGCTGATAGTCTAAATGTAAAATGCATTATTGTCAAATAAAACAAAGTTGAGAATAAACACATTTTGGGTTCAGACAAGGGAATGAATGAAAGTTGGAGTAAACTTTTGTTTTCTTTCTTTTGTTTCATTTATATGGTTCATATATTGCCAATATTTTCTGATTTGGTTTTGTAGACTTGTATAACCTGCCAACAAGCACGCTGCTTCCCTAACCTCGTTAAACCCACACACCCAAGTAAAGAAGGGTGCTTTTTACCAAATTAACTTAATTTCCAACAAAATGCATTTAGTTTTTTTTTTTTTTGTCCAGGTTGATAAAAAAAAAGGTTTTACTGATCTATACTGGAATGTGTTTAAACAAATACAAGGATTCAGTTAGTTTTACCATTTTTCACCAAGTTGATTTTGCCTGCAACTGATACAGGAAGGGAGGTCTGCTGACTCATATCGGATACCTCTGTCTCGTAACAGGCGGATGTTTTTAATGAACGTTCGAGATTTTCTGACAAACACCCCAAGGTGTCTAAACCCGTGTACAGCAGACTTAAAGGGGGATAAGTTAGGAGGGAGTACTGCTAATTGACAAGAAACATTTAGCTTTTTTGGAGTCTAAATTTATAACCCGAGAGTTGACTAAAGTAACTGACAATTGTTAAAATTGCAGGAAGTGTCAAAAGGGGGTTGGAGATGTATAATAAGAGATCATACAGCGAGAGCTTGTAGATCAGGCCATGACCTGTAATACCTTCAAAACTGTTATCACTTCTAGGCCAGCTGGCAATGGGCTCAAGGCAAAATTAAATAGAAGACAATACCCTGCTGAGTCCTGCACTGCAGGGGGAAAGGAGATGATCCTATCCTACTTGTAGAACCTCTAGGAACCACAAGTAAACCTGCTGCTTGAGAGCCGAGTGTTCTGCTGGGAAAATCTGGACTGTAAGCTCTTTAAGATGTGATGGAGGTTGATTATTAGGAGCTTTATATGTGAGGAAAAGAAGTTTAACTTCTATTCTGGGTTTTATAGGTCACCAATGAAAAGATAAAACTGGAGATTATGATCTCTCATGCTGGTTCTCTTCAGATCCTCTTTCTGCAGCATTTTTGAAGAACTGGGTTTTTTTAGGACAACCTAATAAAGAATGACAATAGTCCAATCTTGAAGAAACAAATATGTTGAGCAGTGTTTCTGTCAGTCTGAGACAGGATGGTCCTGACTTTTACAATATTATCAAGGTGGAAGAAGGATGGTCCTACAAACTTGTTAAATATATAAATCAAAGGACAGACTGTAGTACTAGAAGCCAAGGTTGTTCCATCTACAGTTACTACATCCCTGGACAACATGTCCCTGAAGTACTCGGGTCCAAATACAACTTTAGTTTTATCTGAATTTAACTGGACAAAGTTTGGAGTCATCTAAATTTTCGTGAGTCGTCTCACAGGCCTCGAACAGGTGCCTGTGTTTTCCTCATGAGGCCAGATCCAGGCAGAGGATAGAAGGATAGTGGGGGACCCATCACACCCTGCTCACTCCCTGTTCACAGCTCTTCCTTCAGGTTGCAGATTCAGGTCCATCAAGACCAAAACCACCAGACACTTGAACATATTGTTCTTTTCTTTCTTGGTAATTTAACTTTATTTAATGTTAAGAGATGCTGTTATGCCAGGGAAAATCCCTGTGTACATTGTACATTTGGCCAATAAAGAGATTGTTATTCAGAACTTTGTCTTTAGAACATGCTTATAGTCTGTCCAACAGGTTAGTGTCCCCTGGTTTCATGGACAGGTAAAAATGAGTATCATCAGCATAGTGATGGACATTAATGACATAGCGTCTGCTTCCATTGGGTATATTATTATTATTAAATATAAGGAGAAAAGAATCAGTCCAAACACTGAACCCTGCTGATAATTCTGGTACAAACAGGGATAGACGTCCACCATCAGAGGACTAGAGGAGATCATTGGTGACCTTCACCAGAGCTGTCTCTGTACTATGATGATCAAAATCCTGACTGAAACTCCTTAAGCAGATTATTTCTGTGTAAATAATCAGAGTTGAGCTGCAATAATTTATTCCAGATTTTTGGACAAAAAAGGGAGATTAGATACAGGTGTATAATTAGCTTACAGTCCTGGATCAAGAGGTTTCTTAAGTAAAGGTTTAATGACATCAACCTCAAAACTCTGGCTCATAACCAGTAGACAATGGTTGAGTTTAACAAATTTTCTCTCTATAATAGAAATAATTTTGAGAAAGACTTTATGAAGTCGTCACTCAGATGACTCAACGGTGCTAAGACTCTTAATCAGTCCAAAAGAGTTAAAGGTTGGAGAGGGACTTCATTAAGGAAAACAATATTATTAAACAATATTAAAACAATATTATGAACATCAATCAAGTCATTTACAGAGACTTGGACAGAAGAAATTTACTTGATTTATGACTGTGTTTACTTACGTTTTTTTATCTAATTTTCTATGAGGTTTTCATTATTTCGTTTTGTCTTAATTAAATTATTTTGGGATCATGTGAGAGTAGACAGTCATAATGACGTTTGAGATAGGGGGCATGTAGGAGCCTGCAGAGAATCGTAGGAGACTATGATTCGGTCTTGGTCTCAACCCTGGATTGTATAATATCACATGTACGCATGTATAAACTATATAATATCACATTTGTACTGACGGATGAAGAGCTAGGAGCCGTGAGACGATGAAGCTGCAGTACAGATGTCGTCCTGCGGAGGGCGCGACCGCTCAGGTGTTCCTGTGTTAGCGGCAGTAGAAGAAAACAACGGGTTTTTTTTTTTGTGCACGCATCGGTGCTGGAAGTAAATAGTTTTAAATTGTGGACGAAACCTGATTTCCAGCTCCAGACGGAACCTGGAGCACAGGTGCTTTCTCCTTTGTGGTCAGTAACCACCGGGCACAGCCGCAGCTGCTGGAGGACATGTTCCGCGGTCGGCCTCCGCCGAGAGGAGGCTACCCGCCGCCTTTTGAAGGCCGAGGTCCTCCTCCGCCGAGGCCTCACCCGGCACCGGGGTACCGGGGGGACGACAGGACCAGACCCCCCTACCATTCGGACTACCGTGACCACCGCGACCATGGACACCCAGACTCTTACCACCGCTCTCCGCCTCGCAGGAGATACCCCTCCCCCGGCACCGGACACCGCGGCGGGGACTACTGGGCTGGCGGTCCCCCCACGGAGGTGAGTGTTCTGGAAGCCGAACGGAGCTTAAAAGGATGGAAACAGGCGCTTGTCAACACAGACTGAGCGTGCTTTCAGTTATTGTTTCTTGGGAAGAGTCAAAGCAAAATTCTTAATTCATTGCATTTTGTAAAGCGCATTTGGTCGCAGCTGCGCACCGAACTTAATTAAAAAACCGTGATTTATAATGAAGGCGGTTTCGCTTGGTGACGTTTAGACGTGATTCTCCCAGAGAGGATGAATGAAGTCCGGCAAGTAGTCTCTGTAACGTCAGATAGTAGTAGAAAAACAAAAATGTCCATCTTACAAAGCAGATGGCCTTGATGTGTGTATTTATCCAGATGTTTCTGGACAAATACAGAAACATCCGTTACTCTCGTCAAACGTTTGTTTACACTTAACTTTGTGTGCATGTGTCCTCAGAGGAGCGCGTTGGATCACAACCTGGTCATCACCGTGGGCAATGAGCTCACTGGATCACCTGGCCACGCCCCTCAGCGTCACCACGACAGGTAACCAGAGTACTTCTGCTGGCAACGTTATTCTGGTTCCGGCTTACTTGAGACACAACAGGATTTTCTTTTAAGGTCCAGATTCTCACAGGAACTCAGAAAATAAGTAACTGTGTTTATGCTAATCTAGGTAGTGCTAATAGAGCTAATGCTAATTAGTTTCTGCTAACTGAGCTGTGGCTACGAGAGATGCGTCAAACTGGGTTAAAGTTAACTAACCAGCTAACCAGGCTAACTCAAACTTAAGTTAAAGTTAAGCAAACTGTTGCTAACTAACGTAATGCTGCCTGTGTTCTTGCTAATCAGGAAGCGCTAACAGAGCTAACGCTAAATTGGGTTTGTTAGCATATGGTGCAGAAGCCGCTGCTGTTCCTGCAGTGTCACATCGTAATAAAATGCGCTTCTTTTTTTTTATATATATATATATATATATATATATATATATATATATATATATATAAAATAAAAAAATATTTTAATTGTACCACAGCCGATAGTTTTTTTATATAGCAGTAAATGTATTTCTAATGTTGAGCATAGCCGTTTGACGGACAGCTCAGCCAGTGGCTGTCGTCACCTCCTCATCATTGTCGTCATCACGCGATAAAGCTTTGGTGAAGCAGTCAGCTGTTTGTGCTAATGCCACAGCCGTTTTTGATTTCACCACCAAAACCACATCTGAGACGAGATGCTGCAAACGTTCGCCGGCAGCTCCTCCAGCATGGATCAGCTTAAGGAGCTGGACGCCACGGGTAACTTTGATCGACATCAGGTGGGTAATCGGAGGCTTCAAAACCGTTCTTTAGAAAACCTGAGGGTGACGATGCAGATCGCTTATCTCAATAATATGTAAGGTCTAGGATTCACTTGGGAATATATTTGTTACTCTTGCTTTGAATGTGCTGCCGTGCATAATGATGCATGATGACGAGTACAACGGTTGTTAGGTAAATCTTAGTGGCGCTCTATCTGGTATTTTGCACATTCAAACGGCGTAGTGACACGTCCAGTGATTTTTTTTTTTTTATTTTTTTTTTTTAAAAAGCCAATAGTCCTGAGTCAGTGTTTTTCTGTGAATAAAAAAAACAGTAACATCAGTTGACTTTGTTGATGCTGATGTTGGATTCTGAAGTAGGCGAGGTCTGTTTGACTTTTTTAGCATACAAATGGCTTAGACTACAACTACAGCCTTTTGGAGCTAAGTGCAGAGTTAGGAAATGAGGAGGCCGTGGGTCCGTGACCCAAAAGAACGATAGCATCATATGACCTGTTGAAAGTCCTGATCTGCACATGCTCAGTCAGGTCTGTTGATTTTCTGTACAGGGACTACTCTCCTCGACCTGAATATGAACGGGGCCGCAGCAGGGGTCGTAGCCGACCTCGGAGCCGCAGTCCAGACCGAAGCCGAGCCAAGAGCCGGGGGAGGAGCAAGAGCCGACCCCGGGGCCAGAGTCGCAGTCCGGAACGGAGTCGAGCCAAGAGCAGGGGGCGGAGCAAAAGCCGACCCCGGGGCCAGAGCCGCAGCCCAGACCGGAACCGCGCCAAGAGCAATGGTCGCAGCAGGTCCAAATCACGGTCCAGGTCACGATCGAGGGGAAGGAGCAGAGGAAGGAGTCGCGGTCGGAGCCACGCTCGCAGTAAGAGCCGGCAGCGGAGCCGTAGTCGCAGCAAAAGTCGAAATCGCAGCAGCTCCAGCAGCAGCTCCAGCAGCAGCAGAAAAGGCAACAAGCGTGAAAAGAGCAAAGGCTTCAAGGAGCTGGAGATGGCCCGCCGGAGGAAGGAGCTGGAGGAGATGCTGGCCCAGCCCACCAAATCCATCCTAAAGAAACGCAACAACTGTGACGACTCACCGTCTGTCGGGGTACGGTCGCCGAAGCAACACTTTAGTCAGTCGACTCCAGGCAACAGCAGTCGTTTAAGAGAACATGTTGTAGGGAGAAAAGCGTCATTGCCAAGCAGCTGTTGCATGTTACAAACGCAACACTGTTAGTTTAACGGCAATCTATCTTAGAAGCCGTTGGTCCTCTTAAGAGCTTGTTTTGAGCCTTTTTATGGAGTTTTTGTCTTGGTGCGTAGACATTCTGCTGAAACAGACTTACTACTGTAAGCCATGAGTTAATTAAGGATGAGGACATGACAAGGAAGAAAAATTATCCAATATTCTAAAGCATGAAATTTATGTTAATTGTCAGTTTTGCACACTGGTAAATTTAGAAAACTCTTTAAGATCATTGGTCATTATATAAACAATAACTTGATTAATTCAGTAAACCAGAGAAGAACCGTGACTAAACCGAGAAGTTTGAACTGTTGAAACTCTTTAATAGGTCAGTGTGGACAGTGGTGATGTGCTCTTGTATGGCGAGAGGTGTCACTTTGCTCTGTTTCTGTGCTTCAGAGCTCCAACTCTCCTCGAGGCCTCGACCGCCCCCACATGTCCCGGGTGGCCGAGCAGCTACTGCAGGCCATCAAAGGCACTGATCCTCACACCATGGCCTCCATGCTAACAGAGCTGCGCTCCGACCCCCAAATGGCTCACCGTGCTGGCCTTGACACAGAGATCAAGGAGATCCTCAACCTTCTGGGGGGCCAAGTGGCTCAGGAGAAGACTGTGGATGACATTGACGATGAAGAGAGGTTCCTATATGGAGATTCGGAGGATCCCAAACCCCTCCCAGCGGCAGCAGAGTCAGCCCGATACCAGAGCCTGGACCTGTATGGAGATGTGACAGAGGACACGCTGTACGGAGACCTTCCCTCCCAGCGAACCGTGGTTGGGCAGATGTACAGCTGCCCACCGGCACCCTCATCACACCCTCAGACCCTTCCCATGACAAGTGAGGTGGACAATGTGTACGTGAGCCCGCCCCCTATCAGCCCTGAACAGAACATTAAGATCCAGGTGTCAAACCCGGCATATCCCCCCGGGACAGAGCCTTTGGAGGAGAGTGATCGTCAGGCCCTGGAGGAGTATGAGAAGATCCAGGACCTGCTGAAGACCATTGGACTGGACCTTGGTGTGACCGAGATCAGTAAGATGGCTGCCAGGACCAAGGAGCGTCTCCATGGGAACAAACCGCCTCCAAAGACACCCACACGCCGCAGACAGTACTCGTCTGGCAGCTCTGACAGTTGTCACAGCTGGGGCCACAGGAGGCGGAGCCGTAGCAGCAGCAGCAGCAGCCGGAGTCGAAGCCGGGGGCGGGGAAACAGGCGTGATGACAACTGGAGCAGTGATGATGACGATGAGCGCAAGAAAAGCACGGCTCCGCTGAAAACGCACAAAGACCAAGACGTAAAGGAAGCCAAGAACGAATGGAGTGAGGTGGCTGCAGTTCCTCAAACTGCAGACCCCGCCCCAGTCCCCACTCACACAGGGATGCCTGTTCCCACCTACCCCCCTCCACAGGTCCACAGTATGATGCCTCCCAGCTACCCCCCACAGGCTTACGGTCAGTATGGGAACTACCTTCCTTACATGCACCAGCAATGGCCCCCCATGTACCCACCTCCCAGCTTGGCCCCGCCTCCACAGACTGGTGTCGAGGAGTTCCCTCCCCCTCAGCCATACCAGCAGCAATACGACAAACCGGTGCCAGTGCCGGCCCCCAAAGGTGAGCCACCATGCAATCTTAAAGCAACTTTCCATCATCGTTAAATTTTTGAAAATTTGAATTAAAAAAATATTCTTAAAGGTAAGTCACCAAAATCCATTTTGACTTTTCAATGTGGAAGTGCAGTTCTTAAATGTCCAATTTACAGCATGTGCATCTACATTTTTTTTTAAAACTTTTATGCACCTTGCACGTAAAACAATCCTGATATCAAACAGCTAGCTGTCACTTTAATTATGAAGCACATTTAATGAACTGATTAGTAAATAATGTACAAACACACAGAAGCTGGGACACTGCAGTATCAATAAAAACAATACAATGATTTGCAAATCTCATAAAGCCATATTTTACACACAATGTGTGCACTTCTGTTTATAAGTTTATGCCAAATGGAAGCATGTTCGTCACCTCGCATGAGGTGGTTGTTCTGCTGATCCAAACGAGGAACATTTCACAGAAGTGCAGCTGGGTTATGCTTATGAAGCTCCACCCACTGAGCATTAACGAACACTGCTGTGAGTGTACGGTTACTGCCTCAAATAACTTCTCAGGAGTTGTAGTGTCCTTAAGTTCAGAATCCACTGTTCGCCTATGAAATTATAGTGAAGAAATGGAAACCAGAAACTTTGTGATGACATTTAGGGGGCGTGTCCATGTGAGTGCATGCTCATAGTGATACCGCAGCCACAGACCATCGCCATGAACTCTGCTTTTCTGTGTCACGGTTCATCCCATCAGACATTTTGCATCTGAGACTGGAGGAACACAGGGCAGCATGTTTTTTTTTTTTGCTGTGAAAAATTTGGGAACTGCTGCGAGTTTAAAAATTGCTCATTTCTGTGGTTTTACCAGATTTGTGGAAGAGTCTTCTTCCTCAGTTCAATTCAAAAATACTTTATGAATCCCTGAAGAGTAGTCATGATTTGAGTCTTTTCAAAGATTCATTGTAGAGGTTTATTGCTGTAGACTGGAAGGTCCCGCGAGGCGCTCTGGAGGGTCTTCTGTAGAGGTCTGTGTTGCTGAATCACTGTTGTGAAGAGGATGTTCACAGCTGTCCATGATCTGCTGGAGCTTCTTCACCAGCTTCCTGCTGAGCATGTCCTTGTTGTTGTTGTTTTTTTTTTGTACTGACTTTAATAAATCTCTGTCTCCCCCTGAATGCTCTTTTTTTCTTTTCGACCTGAACTCTGGTCAGCTAGTTAAATATCCGGCTGCAGGAACGATGTTTCACTGAGTTTTCAGAGACACTGACGTCTGCAGCCACGTCTGATGCTGCATTAATGAAACTATGAAACTGAAATTAATTGTCCTCGTCTGCGCTCATCCATTTTTTTTAGCGAGCGATCGGACGTTACCGATGACCACATGTGGACGCGTTGCTTAAATTTCCTCTCTTTTTTTTTCCTCCTGCTCTACATCCACGACGTCTCCTCTTCAAGTCGTTGGGGGTTTGGGGTCTCAGTCTGCGTTTTGATTTGGTTTCTTTATATTTTCATCAGCTGCTTCCGCTGGTGAACAACTTATTTGATCCTATGGTTTGTCACCATTGAAGTTGTTTTAAAAAAATGAAAAAGTAATGCCTCAAGAAGCACAGAATCAAAATGGCAATAAAGAACGATTAAAAAAACCCCAATATCAATGAAGAAACTTTGAAAACGTAAAAAGCTGGTAACAATCGAGCTACTTCCACGAGCTGCCATCATGAAGCGCTATCCTAGAAGTTTAGAGGCTCATACACCAAGTAATGTAGGTTAGGGGCTTTGGGAGGACCATAACTAAAAGTAGATGAGTATGCCCGTTTTGTTGTACATTTAGTTTTATTTGCTCCAATTCTGAGTCGGAGGAACCAAAAATACCAGTGTGAAGACACCACTGGACAAAAAGCGATTAAACTGAGTTCTGAGGGTAGACAGAGAGTTCCTTTCTTTTCTTCTTGTCTTACCCACTTGTGCATAAAATTGACTTTCATTTTAAGGTGTTCTCCAGTTTTTAAGTTGACTCTAGTTTGTGGTGTTATTGCTCCATTTTGTCTGTATTCAGAAGCACCTAGAGGAAAAATATGAACAGAGTGCTCCAGGATCTTCATCTGAGTTGCATTTGAGTATACAAGAGCTTTTTGTCCCAGTGCAGGATTCTCGACAGACCTGAGCATGGGCAGATCAGGGGGTTCAAGGTTTCACATTATGCTGAGTTTGAGCCTTTTCTTCTTTAATCTGTAGTACCACCAAAGAAGTTCTGTTCCAGCAGAACTCCAAATGAGGTCAGAATTGTAACACGGAATTCAGAAACCTGGCCTCTAACAAGTTAGCGCAATGGTTGTACCATTCCTAACTGTTCTGTCTGGTTTTATTCAGCACTCGTGTCATGGAATTTCCGCTCCATTTCCGTTTCTTGTAAATATGTGTGGCTTCTGTGTTCAGGTCCAGTCAGGACCACTTCTCAGGACAGAGACAAGCGAAGCAGCCAGGACCGGAGAGTTTCTGATGAGCAGAACAATGAGAGCCAGAAGCAGAAGGTAGGTCCTGTTTCTAGAGTTCCTGCATCCTCCTGTTTGGTTCTGGAGGGGTGCAGTCTGACCTGGTCTGGTGGTGCAGGTTCTTCAGAAGGACTCTTAAACCTCTGACATTGGGTTTGATATGTGCTCAGGTTCTAGAGGAGCGAGAGAAGCTTAAACAGGACAGGGAGGTCCGGATGAAGAAGAAGGAGTATCTGATGAAGGAGCTGGAGCGGCTCAGGAAGCAGCAGGGTGAGTTAAAATCAACCTTCCACTTAGGTGGAGGAATCCACGGAGGATGGAAAAGCGCCACGAGGTGTCTTGGCCTTGTTGCTGTCTAAAGCTGCAGAGTGCTCTGCCGTCCTGAAGCGTTTCTGAGGTTTACATCCCATTGGCCTGTTTTTCATCATTTAGGGGAGCTCCTGAGAAAGAAACGTCGGGAGAAAGATGGCCACAAGGACCCTCTGCTGCTGGAGATCAGCCGCCTGCAGGAGGAGGTCATGAAGCAGATCTCCAGCCTTCGCAAGGACCATGAGGCTGCAGAGAAGAAACGCAGCGAGATTGAGAAGGTTGCACTCATCCTCGGCTTGAGCCCGTCAGACCGGCCCCGCAAGACCAGCAAACCACCTGAGGTACAGCAGGATGAGCCGCAGCAGAAGAAGAGACGGGAACCGGACAGGAGCCCCGAGGTCCGGCTGACCTCTGGCAACTCCACCGCGAAGGTACAACACCTGAAGGGCAGGTAACTAGAGTTGCTTACGCAGAACGTAGCTAGGGCTCTTAAGTTCAGGTCCAGTACCAGTTACAGCTCTGGTCTGGCCAGTGTCTAGTTTAGTTTCAGTAAGATTAAAATAGGTTTCACTCTGGGTCACAGGATTCCAGCTAAGTGTTAAAATTTCTGATTGAAAAAGGCATTTTATTATCCATATCTGGTTTGTTTGGAATTAACTTGTTCAGCATAATCAAACTTACCAGGTTCATTTGTTGTTAACTGATTTCTTACCTGGTTTAATATGTTCAGGTTTGTTATCAGGTTCAGATTAACTTCAGATTGTTTAGTTTTCCTCTCACTGTGTGCATGTGTGGAGGCTACATCCACATCCATCTCCATTTGTTTCAAAACTACACTGGTAAACTTTGTCTCCGTCGGTCAACACCTCTGTGAATGCAGATCACATGACCAGCCGTGCTCGCTGGGCATGCTCATGAGCGAGAACTGTCTGAGAACCTTTGGAAATCTTGAGCCAGGTTCTTGTGCAGCTAAACTCTGGTTTACTAAATCCAGAGTTCAGCTGCAGAACAGCTGATACTGCTGTGACAGCTTAAAGCTTAAAATGGTCCCACGCATGGTTACTACTTTATCCTCACTACATCAGGAGAAAAAACAACTTTTCCCAGGAAGGAATCATGAAACAATATACCTTTGCTGCTTCTGAAAGAATGTGTTTATTATTATGTTTATTATTATTATTATTATTATTATTATTTTCAGCATGTTTTGACGTTGAAGACGGGGAAGGTAATTTCCTGGTGTTTGTTCCTGAGGTAGTCTAGGTGGGATGTGGAAGGGGCAGGATTGTATTTCACAATAAAAGCCTGTTTGGTGTGAGCCACCACCAGGCTTTTATTGTGAAATGCATCCTCTGATAAAGACTCAGTTTTGCACTTCTTTGCGTAGACTTCCCTGTGTTTTTGCGTTGACTTGATTTTGGCGTTTAGGTTTCTTTCAGAGCGTCGGACAGGCATGAAATGTTTCCTAAACGTCTTGGTCCAATTGCGTTATACGATGACGGTCGTTAGCTTCTCTCACCATGTCCACCTGTTTTATTAAACTTGTCGTGGCACTTAAAGCTGATTGGTCGTTACTTCTAAGACTGAAATGCAGATGCAAGCATCCACGCAGCAGGGGGCGCCGTAGCCCACAGCAGTAACACTTGCGATCTTCGTATACGATCAAAGACTCAGACTGTAATTTTGTCACGTGTTGAAGCGAGTCAGGCGTTAACTGTCGGAGGAAACGCGGCCACCAGACATGCGCTAATGTCTTTGATGCTGGAGCTTAAGAAGGTAAGGCACTTTTGAACTCATGCTCTCTGGAGCTGTTGTAGTAGAATTGTCCTTAAAAGTCTTAGAGTGCTGACTGTCGACCTGCTGCTGCTCCACTGACTCCTCCATCCATGTCTCTTTCAGCCAACCTTGGTGGCTCCACCACCATCCTTGACATCCTCAGACAAGCTGCCTGTCACCTCGCTATCGTTGCCTGAGGCTCCGCCCCTGGAGCCATTCGAATACTATGATGCAGGAAACCACTGGTGCAAGAACTGTAATCTCACCTCTGGTTCCATGTTTGATTTTTTCACGCACTTGCACAGCAAAACGCATCGAAAGGTTTGTTCACCAAACACAGATTTTGTTTTACACTTTACACAAGTCTTTTGATGGTAGAGGTGTTCGTTACTACCCCCGATGAACAATAACATTCAACTTTTTACACCCTGCAATTATATGAGAAAAATTAGGCCTAACAGCAAACGTTGATGTGGGTAATACTTCGTACCCCCTTAGATTGCATAGAACTGGACTTGTCATCCAGAGCTTTCTGAAAACTGATTTTGAAGCCTCTTTTTCATCTCACTGCAGAATGCTGTGTTGGTAGGAACTGCCTCTGCACAAATGTTGAATTTAAAAATAGTTAAATGGTCAGTATGAGCAGGTCTGGAAGTGTGCTGGGACACACCCACTGTAGTTTAGTTACCACAGTGGCTCCCAGACCTTTTCTGGTGGACCCTCCTTTGGTTTATAAGAAAATATTTTTGTTGAGGCCGCAGCAGATAGTTTTTATCTTACATGGGTAGGATGTGGCAAAAGGAAAAATAAAGGTCAAGGCCTCTGCTCCAATCCTCACAGAGTAACGAAAACAACCTGCCTTCGACAGGTTGTGTTTTGATGTGATTGACTGTGGCGATGACATCAGTCATTACAACATTCAGCTCGGGACGCAACTGTTTGGATGCCAGTGTTTCGCAGTGCATCATGCAGACTGTCCACTGCACATTGGGATAGATGTGCTTGATGAGCATTTGCATCCCTCCTTGTGGTCCATTTGTGCAGATTCCCACACAGTCCTCCCATTTCAGATTGGCCTCTTTCAAGTAAGAGTTTGTGATTGTAAACAGTTCTTCTGCAGTGGCTTTCCAGGAACCTTTTTGCAGAAAAGCAATTTCTCCCTCATCTCCAGCTATGAATCTAACATACTTGATCAGTAAGCAGTCCTTGTTCATCCATCTGCAGAGAAAGGTGGCTATCAAGCACCTTAATAAGTTGCTCCTCTACGTCCTTTGACGTGTCATAAATGTGCATGTTGATGGTAATATTGGACGGAGGAATAGCCCCTAGTTTGCCTACTGCTGTGCCATCAGTCATAGTTGAAACGATGTCCATAGCAAAGGAAAGTATCAAAACTGCATCTGAACAAACCAGCAGACTTCTGGAACAATGTCCTCTGGACAGATGAGAACCACAGTGGAGATGTTTGGTCTTAATGTCTAGAACCACTTTGGAGGAAACTAAACGCAGCATTTTAGCACAAGGTGGAGGGAAGATGGTTTTGGGTGGTTCTGCAGCCAGAAGACATGGGCGCCTCCTGGATGACAATGACCAGCACTATGTTCAGTGAAACTGTAAAAAAGCATTTGCTTTCAGATTTTTTATTTTTAGGGGTCGCCACAGTGGATCATCATGTTCTGCCTATGAATTTAGGCACAAATTTTACATTGAATGTGGTGGAGGGGTGTTGGTTTGGGTTGTTTTGCAGCCACAGGACCAGGACACCTCAATGATTTCCAGAAGATTTGTTTTTGTTAAAAATTAGAGCTAAAAAGAGAGGTACTAACTGTACATCTTCAAGATCCATGTGTAAAACATAAGTCTGTGAGATCAGGTGTCTTTATGTACTTTTTCATGGTCCTTTTCTTTGCAGACACTGAACCCTTACGACCGACCATGGGCTTCAGCTCCCACCAAAATCAGCAAGAGCATGCCTTCAGAAGAGAAGCTAACCAAGCCAGCCAAAGGTACTGGTTCTGCCCTCACTCGTGGCTGTAGTCATGGTGACACTGAGCTGCATGTGGTCTTGGAGCTTCTGAATGTTGTTAGTGGTCTTCTGCTTCCAGGTGGTCCTCAGAGTGGATCTGTGCTGCAGGTCTCTGTCTCTTAAAGAAAACAGTTCTAACGAAGCAACTTTTGGAGCTAACGACTCATCATTGGAGACGCACCATTTGTTTTCATGCTTCGTCCTCGGCTGAAGGCTGCTGTTGGTTAAACTGTTGCAGCAACATGTGGAAAAGTGCTTTAACTTCTCAGTGCAGGCGTGTGGTGTCGACCCCGAGGAACCTTATGACCCATTTCCACCAGTTTCCTCTGAAATAACTTCCAACCTTCTCACCATCTTTTCTGAATGTTCCTTTCTAACCTCTCCTGTCCTAGCAGGTCCTGGAGCTGGAGGCATTCTTCAGGTAAACATGATTGACAGGTTGTTTGTTCACCACCTGGAGGTTTGAAATGTCGTTGGTCTGTGTCTGGTTGCAGGTTCGGAGTTCCTGGTCCCCGTCCGAGGATTTTTCTGCCTGCTGTGTAAAGAGTTTTATGGAGACGCCATCTGTGCTGAAGAACATGTCATCACACATGCTCACAATGAGAAATACAAGGTATTTAAAGGTTGATGTTGTCATTGTTGTAATGATCAAGTCCCTCATTAGTTATTTTGTTTTGATCCTGCAGCCTCGGTTGTCTTTCCTGTGTGCTCCGGTGAGCAGCCGGTTAGTCGTCGTCCTCCCACTGCTCCCCACTCCTTCTGTTACTGGTTGCCTTCCTAAACAATCTGGCATATTGCTGCCAGTCGGTTGCCATGGCAACAGAGGCAGTAGGAGGATGTTTCTTTTTGAACTGAATCTGTTTTAAGAGAGGCAGGGCTGACCCCGTGTGGGGATGGATGCATCGGCGGGTTTTATCTGTGATTGGAGTTAAGAGGACCAATCAGAAGGAATCATCTGGAAGTAATGATTGTGGAAGCATCTGGTACGACAGCTCTTTAAAACCTTTATTCACTGCTTAAAATGACAGCTAGATGGCTTGAAAACTGGGTTGATGGCTGGTTTAAAACCTTTGAAAGATAGGAAAAGAAGAATATGTGCCCTTTAATCTACCTGAGTGGTTGAAGTCATAAATGTAGACACGCGGCTGCTTTGGTGAAGCCTGATAATTTCTCTTTTAACCAGGAATCTCAGGTCAGCGTTTCTTTTAAACTGTATCTTAGAAACTTCAGATTATAGCTCTGTGTGAGAATGCACAGTAAAGGTCAAAATTATTTGTCCCATTTAAGATGTTTAAACAAAACTGTTAACCGTTCAACTACCAGCTGATAGTGGATTCTTCAGGTAAATCCTGAAGGTGACCTACCTGAAAAATCTCCTTAATATGAATGTCATCTTGAGCTCCCTCCACAGGTTCTCTGTAGGATTGAAGCTCAGAAGGCCTCTACAGATCCTTAATTTTTGTGCATCATCAAATGTTTTGGATGATTGGCAGCAAATTTCTTTCCATTGTTCTTCAGAATATCAACAATATCTTGTTTTCATAATCCATGCATCCAAAAAAGGTTCTCTATTCCTGAAGCAGCCAAGCAGCTCCATGTGGTTATGGTTCTCCCACCATGTTGGGTTGATGGCCTCTCACATTCGTCACTAAACAAAAGCAGCATCTATGTGTTCGGGGAGCTCCAGTTTGGTCTCAGACATCCAGAACTCGTCTCCATGTTTCAGATGTTCAGACTTCAGTCTGGATTTGATGGTGTTATTTTGGGATGATGAAAAGATGTCTTTACAGTCATCATGAAACATAAAGTCCGGAAGAAGAGAATTCACCTACAAACATTTCTACAGACAACCAGGGGATTCTTGTTTATATTCTTAGAAATGATCTTATAACTAGACATATGGAAATATTGCACTTTGGACCAGGTCTAGGTTTGCTTTTACAGAATTTAATGCAACACCCACTTGTTCTGGATGCTTCTCTCCAATCGTCTTCCTGAATCTCTTGTTACAATTTGTCCTCTGAAGTCTGTCATTCAAATTTTATTCTAGCATCCTCTGGAATTTCTCATTTGAATGTGTCCTCTGGATCCTTCATTTCCTTAGACTTCTGGAATGTGCTGTTGCCTTCATCATCTGAATTCTTCAATTCCAATTAATTTAATCGTCTTCTAGAAATTTTCCAATTTCATGTGTGCTGTAGAATCTCTTGTTCCCTTCATCCTCTGGAATCCTAGAATAAATCAGAATTTGCCTCCTTTTACTTGATCCATCGTCCAGCTGTTCCAGACACACTGAAACATCTGGAAATGACATTCCAGCTTCTAGTCTGGTGTCTTTCCTTAAGAACTCGAGCAGTTTTTCTCTGTCAAGAGCTGAAGAGGCATCAGTGCTGTTCCTGGAGTCCTATTAAAGTTCAAATGCTGAATTGAATGGAATTGAATCAAATCATATTAGGTTTGGATATAATAATTTTGACCTTAACAGTTTTTAAATATTTAAGGCTTAAACATTTGACAGGACACTTGTGTATGCCAGTTATGTGATTGAGTTCAGGTGGCAGAATTAACATCATTGTTGACTTTTCTTCATCATGACATCTTTGTTTTTGTTGCCTCTTTCACCAGAAACAAATGTACGAGAACCCGCTGTACGAACAGCGGAGGAACCTGGACCGCCAGGCAGGCCTGACCTTGGAGACAAGTGGAAAGAAACGCAAATACGATGACGAGGAGAAAGGCAGTAAAGACAAGGAGGAAAAAGCCAAACACAAAAAGGATAAGAAAGAGAAGAAGAAAGAAGAGGAGGATACTGCATCAAAGGAGGAGAAATTCAGCATCAAGAGAGAAGAGGAGGAGAAGCTGAAACCAGCCAAGAAGGAAGAGGACTTTAAAAAGGCCTTTGAAGAGGAGAGGCTTTCGTACAGCAAGAAAGATGAGGATGATAAATACAGATTCAGCAAGAAGGATGACAGGTACCGCTACAGCAGAGAAGATGAGGATCGGGCTGGCCGATGTAGGAACAGCAGCAGAGACGACGAGTACCGCTGTCGTTACCGCAGAGAGAATGACGACCATTTCGACAGTCGGCCAAAGTACGGCTTAAGAGATGAGGACAACTACAAGTCTGAGAAATATTCAGATGTCCGGGTTAGGGAGCGGGATGAAGCGAAAGCAAAGGTTGAGAGGGACGCTTCAAAAAAGTCTGAGCCTGATAAACCAGCAGGGAAACTGGATACTGGCAAGTTTGAACTTCCACCAAAGCCCTACGAGCTGCCCAAAATCTTCTGTGGACCCAGCCCAGCTATGAGGGCGAAACTCCGCAAGCAAAGCCTGGAGGCTGGTAAACCGGTACCCACAACCATGGCCTCATTTGGGAAGTTCACGTGGAAGAAGAAAGAGAACCAGCTGGCTCAGGAAGCACAGAAGGTAGCTGCCGAGTTCATCAAGGATGATGAAATGGCTGCCAAGGAGCAGTCTGCTGCAGTGGCAGATTCCTTTGCAAAGTCATTGGCTGTTGCAAAGGAAATTGCTCAGAAGCTGGAAGGTGAGCACACCATGCCCCCCCCTTGCACCCCTGCCAACCGAGGACGAATCCGGCCAAACCTTCCTGCACCTACAGCACAGCTGAGGAAAACAACTGTGACAGGAAAACCTGCACCTCTGAATACATTCCTTAATATCAGACCCCAGACCACCAGCATACTTGGGCCTTATCCCGGCACCCCCATCAAGCCTCAGTTCAACGAAAATGCAGAAACAAAATCCCCGCCAATTAACAAACCAGGAACATCCCAAGCAGTGTCACCAGCAGAGACTAAACCAGAACTATTCGGGCCAAAACTTCCACCATCAATGATAAAACCTCCGACAAGTGAAGCTGATTCTGCTGCAGCAGCCTCTGAACCAGACTTCAGTCCAGTGGACTCAAAAACTGCAACATTCGATGCTAAACCCACTACACCAGTATCTAAACCTGATCAGCCAGGTCCTACACCCGCTCCACCGGTATCTAAACCCTTTCCAGTTGAGTCACTGTTCGAGGTCAACTGTGCACCACCAGTTTCTGAACCCTCTCCTGCTCAGTCAAAGCCAGCACAATCTATTAAACATGCTCCAGCAGGGGTGAAACTTGCATCCTGTCAATCCACCGCAGCATCAGCTGCTCCACCTAAGGAAATGCCTCCAGCTATGATAAAAATAGTGTCTGACGTGGCAGCTCCCGGTGTTCCAGAGAATGAGCAGACTCGTACAGTATTTGTTAAACCTCCACCTTTCATTAGCAAAGCTGAAGGAGCTCCAAAGTTTGATAAACTGAAGGGCAGCCTGGCTGCAGCCAAAGCCCAGGAGTTGTTTGGCATCTTCTACAGCAGCAGTGGCCAGTCAGGTCCATCCTCATTCTCCAAACAAGAAGTCGACACCAGAGCTGGTGCCAGAAAAGGTCCTCTACCAGCCCCGCAAACAACACACCTGCAACCCCAAGTTCAAGGCCAAGATAAACCAACCCCTCAACCACAGCCCCAAGTGCAGGACCACATTGAACCAAAGACTGAGAAGAAGCCTCAAACTGAAACTCAACTTCTGCCCCAAGTCCAAGACGATGTTAAACAAAAGACTCAGCCCCTGCTTCAAGCTGAGCCTCAGCCGCAAGTTCAAGACAAGCCGAAGACGCAACCACAAACCCAAGTTCTGGACCAATCAACTCCAAAGACTCAGCCAGAGCCCCAACCTCAGGCTCCAAACCATGATAAACCCAAGACTCAATCCCAGTTTCAGCTGAAGCCTCGCTGTCCCACTGCATCTCAGCCTCCAACGCATGTCCAAACAAAATCGATTTCAAAGGACTCTTCTAGTCCAGCAATGGAGACTGAATCTGACATTCAGATCACATCTGTTTGGTCTCTTCAGTCCTCCACATCTTCAGCTGCTGAGGTGGTTCCATCTGAGACAGCTTCACCAACAACCCATCCAAAATCAACCCCTCCAGCTCTGTCTGAGGTTCAAAGCTTGTGTTCTCCTACCAGTTCTACTCTACAGGAACAAACTCTTGAGACTCTGGACAAACAGGCTCGGCAAATAGAACCAGAGTGTCAGTCCGAATCCAATTCTGACCAGGGCACAAATTCTCATTCAGAGACTGGTCCAGAATCACAGTCTAAACCCAAACTAGGGCCTAAAACTAGAGGCAAGGCGACCCCAACAAAGAAAACCCCTCCTGCTTCTGGTCCTACCCGACAAACCCGATCCCAGACCAGATATCAAACCCGACGGCAGCAGCAGAGCCAGCATGAACCAGAACCTGAGCTGGTTTCAGGGGAACCTGGTACTGCTGCTTCAGACCCTAAAGCACTGGACACATCACAACCAGCAGTCAGGACAACTGTTGAGGACGATCCCCCGATGATGGAGATCACCCCAGAGATCCTTGGCCTCCCATCTGACATGACTGCTCTGGACTTTGACTATGACTTCAACTTTGAGTAGTAGCTGACCAGGCCTTGAGGTGGACTCCTGTTATGTGGTCGAAGTTCTTCTCAAGAACCTGGGAATCCTGATAGACTCAGAAATGTGGTTTATTCTAAAGGATGTGGGGATTTTGGGGGTGTTGAAGCCCTAGTCTCTTCTGATGAACACAAGGTGTCCTGGGGGAGTTGGAGGCCTGGTTTCTTCTAAATGACCCAGTCCTCATGAGGGGGGTTACAAGTCTGGTCCCTTCAGAAGTACCCGACCTGGTGATTAAATCAGAGACATGGGTTCTGTAGAAGAAAACCGGTCCTTGTGATATAGTCCAAGGTTGAGTTTTTTTCTGAAGAGCCATGGTCGTCCAGGTTTTCTCTGAAGTTTGAAGTTTCACAAACTTGTTCTTCGAGTTGCATGTGAGACTGAAGGCAGCTGGAACTGATGAGAAAGACTTGAGACTTGTGACACTTTGACCCACAGCTATTTAAAGACCAGTTTGTTGTAGAAGTTAGATACATTTGTCTTCTCCAGAGTCATTGTTGGATTATTTTCAGTTCTGTTGCTTTTAGCTTCACCTGAGGTGTGATGTCATCGTTAAAGGGCCAGACCATGTGTGAAGCACAGTTCAAACTTGTCTTTAGACTGACCTTGCTGACTGAACATATCTGACTCTTCAGTGGAACTGATATGAAACTGATTAATCTGATCAGGTTCTGGAGAAAATCTGAGACTGCTCCTTTAACAGTCTGGTTATTTTCCACTTTGAACATAGTTCCTTTGTTTCTTCATGTTGCTTTGTATGTTTGTTTTTTGTTTTTTTTTCTTATGTCAGGACTGAACCTTGCAGCTCGGACCGCCAGGTTTCCTCTTTCATTGCGCTTGTCCTGTAATATTTGTTGCTTTCAGTAGTTTTAATAAAAGTTGGTTAAAAACCCAGGAGGTTTCTGTGCTAATATTTGTCATCCCATGATGCACCAGCTGTAGATCCACCTTCAGCTGTAATTTTGGTCGATTTGGTTTTCAATCAGGTTGACTTTTGGGCTTTGACCAGGTTGTGCACCTTGATTCCGTGCTTCCTCATCTGTCCTGCTGTTGGTTTACATTTCTGCTGAAATTGTGTTTGGTTTTTTGCAAACATAGTTCTGGACATTAAGACCAAAGATCTCTACTTTGGTCTCATCTCTCCATAGGACATTGTTCCACAAGTATGCTGGTGGTGGTGGAAGTTCAGAACTTTTAAAGATGACCCATTCATGTTATGCTTGAAGAAGAAAACTGGGTAAATTTGTGAATCTAAAGTTCAAAGTGCAGTTGAGCTTGGGCTGTGGTGCATTACTAACATAGTTTCAGTTCTTCACAGTAAAGCACATAAATGTTTTAATGTTTCTAATTATAGTATGTTTGTTTTTATTTTATTCTTCTGTTGTTTCCATTTGTTTTAATCCCCTTGGTGTTCATAACTTCAGCTATCTGTGCTGTTTTCAAAGTGCTTTATAAATAAAATTGAGTAGCGTTCCCATCTAGGAGACTCCAAATGAAGGCAGCTTATGTTATTTCCCCACTAATTATGTATTTGCTCATTTGTGGTTATACTTAAGGCCTAATATAATCTGACTTGTTTAAATGTTTTTACATACACAAACACGATTTGAAAAATGGAGATAGTAACTTTTGAACACGACTCTTTAGCAGTAAAAATAGTAATTCCTATTTTCTGAACAAAAATTGAGAGATACCAGTTGAATTTGTTTTGACATGTGACTGAGTGTTTTTGGATTTCCTCTTTGGGTGAAGCCACCGGGTGGTTCTGCGGTTCGGACATGAAGAGCTGGTCCAGACCTGCAGGGTTCGTTTCGCACCTGCGGAGTTCGGTATCAGGTTGGAGGTGTTTTTGTTGCCGGGGAAGACTGCAGACCGACCTCGCCTCCCAGCAGCCTCACTCTCGCCATAAAGCTCGCTCTCAGCCAATCAGAAAAATCCATCTGCGCGTCGCTAGGCAGGTGTGCGCAGTCAGCAGCCAATCGTATCTGCCATGTGGGGAGCGGGCGCAGCGAGCTGAGACAGACCGACTGACAGCGTCTGAGTCCTGCGGAGGAACATCACGGAGCCTCCGTGGAAAGACCCTGCGGCGCGGTCAAGATGCCGAACAAAACTAAGAAAGAGAAGGTAAGTTGGTGGCCACAGACACGCAACACGAACCATTTCACAGGCGAATGTAGCAGAGAATAACCAAAGCGGATGTTATTTCACCTGCTAGAGACGAGATGTTAGATTTTTATTTAGCAATGGGAAGCTAAGCTGCTAACTGAGCCGCTTCTGGACCCGCTTGGACCTAAGCTGCTAACTGAGCCGCTTCTGGACCCGCTCGGAGCTAACCTGCTAACTGAGCCGCTTCTGGACCCCCTCGGAGCTAAGCTGCTAACTGACCCGCTTCTGGACCCCCTCGGAGCTAAGCTGCTAACTGACCCGCTTCTGGACCCGCTCGGAGCTAAGCTGCTAACTGACCCGCTTCTGGACCCGCTGGGAGCTAAGCTGTTAACTGACCCGCTTCTGGACCCGCTTGGAGCTAAGCTGCTAACTGACCCGCTACCGGACCGTCTCGGAGTCGACATGCAGACTGGCCCACTACCGGACCCGCTCAAAGTCGACATGCAGACTGGCCCACTACCGGACCCGTTAAGAGCTAACATGCTAATTTAGGCCCGCTAGCACCGAGCCACTAACTGGCGGAGCTCCGGTTTTAAAAACCCGCGTCTGTCTCGCTTTATCATTCAGCTTTTACTGGAAATGAACTTGTCGGCACCAGGGTTGCTGGTGAGCAGGGACCCTCCAGGTTGCCGGTGCTGTAGCTCCGGAGAGAGCCCCTTGGATTTCCAGAGAACCAGCTGGACTCGGCCGGTGAGGAGTCCTGGAGCAGTGACAGAAACCCGAGGCTAAGCCCGGGAGGGGGGGCTAATGTCAAGGCAGGGCTAGACCCGGGCCATCGCAGTTGATTCGAGAACCCTAGCCCTGAAACGGCTGCTGTCTTTGGTGTTTAATGTTATCGCCTGTACAGGAGGAAAATCTGTTTGAGAAGTTGTGAAAGCATTTTGCAGTAGGGCTAGTTTCTGGTCTGTGTTCGCTCCTGTAAACTGTCCCAGGGAGAACGGATCTGTGTTCACGGTGGCTGGGGTCCTCCAACCTGGAGCTCAAATGTGGATATGGGCACAAGTGGACGTAGTTACAGCAAAAGTTTTTAAACAAGTCTGGAAATCGTCAGGTTGCAATCGAGCGAGTAGTAATTAAAAAATATACTTGCACTGCTTTGAAAAAATGATTGCAGCCAGGAGCTCTGTCAGAAACTTTAGTGGTGACTGCAAACCCGATTGTTTGGTTTACTGGTTGATGAAGATGGACCCGGTGAACCCAGCTGCAGACAGCTGACCCGGTGAACCCAGCTGCCGACAGCTGACCCGGTGAACCCAGCTGCCGACAGCTGACCCGGTGAACCCAGCTGCCGACAGCTGACCCGGTGAACCCAGCTGCCGACAGCTGACCCGGTGAACCCAGCTGCCGACAGCTGACCCGGTGAACCCAGCTGCCGACAGCTGACCCGGTGAACCTGACTTTCCCGGCTGATGACACTGGACCAGGTGAACCCTGCGACTCAAACAACAATGACAGTGTTTGGCAGTGTTCAAATGTGAATTATGCAGGACAGGATGGATGTTAGCAGTCTCTACCTTTTGTGATGTCGCCACCTGACAACGGTTCAGATTTAATGTTCGGGTTTAATCATGGAGCTGTTTCTGAGTTTCAGCAGGAAGACTGATGTAATGTGGAAGGTTTTAGTGACTCAGATCTGCTGGTTGATTGACAGGCTGATTACATGGTTGGTAAGAGATGACAGAGTATTAATAGGCATAAGAGTTCAGACTGCTGGTTTTTCCGTCAGCAGAAATAAATCTTTAATGAAGAAGCTGTAGATTCTGATATCTCGGAGAAGATGAAAGCAAGACGGTTTGATCTTTGGAACAGCTGTAGATCGGATTGATCAGATCATCTCTTTGAAGACTGGTTCTACTGACCTGTGTGGGTCAGAACCAAGGATAAACTGCTGATGTCTAGATCTGACCAGGGCATACTGTATCTGTTGGATCACTAAAAACCACAAACATCCCACAATCAGAGAGAATCCTAAAGAAAATGAAAATGATGGGGTTTCTACCTGCTCTGTGTTCAGTTGTTCATAGAAACATACAGGTTGTGCTGATGCTTGAGCCAGTGTCACTTAAACACCACAGAAGAAGTGTGGGAGCGTTTCGGTGCACAATTTTCATCCACAGATGTGTCTGGACTCAAAACTGACACCGGCGTGATGTCAGACAGACCTTTGACCTTAAACATGGCGCCACAGTGACAACGATGGAACACAGCGGTCTGACGTGGAGATGAAACGTTGCAGTGTCTGATCCAGGAGGTGTTTCTGACCATCATTAACAGTTTGGCTGTTTCACAAACATGGAGTTTTAGAAACTCTGAAATTTTAACTTTAGAAAACCCCTCTTTTAAAAATGTGGAATTCAGAAATTCTTCATTTAGAAAGTTTGACTTCTGAAATGTTGCTAGCAGAAACTGACTTAAGAAGCAAATTCCGACTTTCGAAATGCTAACTTTGATTTTAGAAACACAAATTCAGACTTCGGAGAGTAAAGAAATTCTGACTTAAGAACTTCAAAAACTCTCATGAAGAAGAAGAAAGACTTTTTGTCCCACTGCTGAGACTTTTTGTAACAGCAAAGAACAAGAGCACAAGTGTTAAAATAAGTGCCAAAACTAGCAAAAGTATCTAAGATAAATAAAAAAATTAAAAATGTTAAAGAATAAGCATGTTTATCTCAATATTTGAATATGCTTTGAGTATGTGGCTATGAGTACGTACAGTATATAGACATCAATAAATATTCAATAAAGGGTGGAGTGTATATTGCACTTGGACAACTAACAGGTCACTGTAGATGGATGATGGACACAACTAACAGGTCACTGTAGATCAGGACTGGCCAATTATTTTTTCCATGAGGCCACATGAGAGAGAAAATATTGAGGTTGGCCAGGCCAAAAGACTGAACTTAGTTCTGCATAATATTAAATGTATTTCTTTATAAAAAGCAGTAAATGTCATTGTTTTGACAAACTGGTTAGAGTATATGTTATGATTAAACAATGAAAAAGTGAGGTTGCCTTACAAAAAATGCCATTGATTCAATTAAATTACACAAAACAATTAAAAACAAAATGTGAATGTTTTTACCATTTGACTAATTTTACTGATCATATATAGCCACACTCACCCCAAAACACATTTTGAGTTTCATATATTGTTGGAAAGAGATTCTTGGCCATCTAAAAACTTTACAGTATTGTCTTTGTACTCCAAATATTAAGAAGATGCATCTTATTATAGTAATGATTGTCTCTGAACTGTGACTTTTGAGAAAGAAGCCTCCGAAGAAAGTGTCCCAGTCCACCTCTAGCCCTGCATTTGTAGTCTAACCACCTCATTGGGTATTTTGTATTTTTCTTTTTTCTTTGTTCAGTGAGAGGAATCTAGTGTCTGTTGGGCTTTAATGAGTGCATCAAAGTCGGGTTGAATATCTGAGGTGGAGATGTGAAGCACAGCTGACAGATGGTCATCAGTGAGACAGGATCTGTATCTGGATTTGGTAAACTTCATCACTGAAAATGTTTGTTCACGTATGTAGGTAGAACCACCATCTTCTGAGCATGTCTCCTCATGTTTGGAAAGTTTTCCTTTTTGAGAGAAGAAAGAAAATCCAGTAGTCCTGACTTAAAGTGCTTTGCCAGTTCCGCATCAGACTGCAGGTCAGACTGAGTTCCAGCTGAACATCACTGGGCGAATTATCCACACTGCAGGTAAAGGGACAGGAAATCATGTGCATTTCATTCTTGATTGTTCTGCGATCTGCAAATCGCCTTGAAAACTCGCCATGCAGTGCCTGTAACATGAATGAGCACCTGCGGAAGTGATCAGCTGATGGTGTGACTTCTTTCAAGGTTTGCATGTGAGTGAGAGTGTTGTTGCCCAGTTGGCTTGAAAGAAACTGAGCTTTCTCATGAAAGCTTTCACCAGGCTGTGCATGTCATGAAGAAAAGGGCCTTTGCCTTGCAGCTTGGTTTTCAGTTCATTCATCAGTGCAGTCACATCAACCACAAAATCTTTCATCCAGTCATCTTCTGAGATCTCTGTGGTGTCTTTGCCTTTCTTCTCACATAACTCATGAATCTCTGCGTTCAGGTCCCAAGCTCTTTTTAGCAGTTTGCCCAGGTTGAGCCCTCTGACAGCTGCGTGGTTGCTGAAGTTTCTATGTTCAGTCTCATGCCAAAAGTGCAACAAACTGTCCGATTCAATATTCATAGCCTGAAGAACTTAAGTATTTTAGTTACATTAATAACATGGTTAATTTTTTAGCACTGACTTGAACAACACATGCTGATGTATAATACAATGCAAAAATACCAATTTCTGATCTGCATCGATTTCACTCACTTTATCTTGCATACATTTCAAAAAGCTGACATTTTTCCCTGTGAGAGTTGGACAACCATCTGTTGTGACACCTGCTGTCTGTCCCAGTTCAGTCCCAGCATGTCCAAGGATGCGTTTACCTCTGTGAACAGATCGTTCCCTGACGTTGTCCCTTTCATTGACTGCATTGCTGCCAGCTCCTCTGTAATCTTGAAGCCAGTTTTTCCAGGGACAAATATAAGAAACTGGCAATATCATGTCAGCCAAACAGAGGTCCAGCATGGTACAGCTCTGGTCTGGTCTCCAGGGAGAGGTCTCCAGTGCCTCAGATGTAGGTTTCTAGGTGACAAAGGAAATTACAGTTTCACTTGGATTTTGCTAAAAAAGCTGTGCAGTCCTGGATGTGATGTGGAGTGTGGTGGTGAGGTGTTTTACCTGTGGCAGCTGATGCTGCTGGTGACGTTCTGAGCAGGAGGGTCATTGATTTGCATCCACAGCTTATAAATTTGAAAATCCACCGTGGTGTAGTTGAACTGCAACATCTTCAAGATAGAAGGTGAAGCATCTTCGTGAACAAGAGAAGAGGTCCTGTTATCTTGTTCCAAATCTTTCACAGTTTTCATGACCTGGATGACTTGAGAGTCTGCACCAGCGTAACTGTAGAAACTGAAAATCTGACTTTAGAAACACAAATTCTGACTTTAGACGTTTTCAAAGAACCAGTACACCATCCGGACGTACAGCACACCTGGCTTCCAAAAAGGTTCAGATTCAGCTTTCATCAGACCAGTATATGACCCTAACCCATTGCACTGTTTTTATTCAGTTCTTCTTCTATTTCAACTGTTTAAACAGGAAACAAGTAAATCTGCCAAAAGCAGTGCAAAAAACAGCAGCAGCAGCAGCAGTGGGAAGGATGCAGCCTCAGAGAACTCTGATGAGGTAAGTCATGTGATGCCTGACACACAGCAGGACCAGCACACACAGACCACAAAAAGATAAGCCTAATCAATGACTAATGAATAATAGACCCTGGGTGGGGATGTCAGCTGCAGGCGAGCCATGTGTGGTAATCAATGGTGTTTCTGTGAAGTATTACGTTACATGAGGCATCACCTCTGTGATCAGAATGGTCCTGTCAGTTTACATAACAGGTAACACACCTGTGTGACTGCTGCACCTGTGGTCATGTGACCACCGTTCTGGAGCTGGTAAAGACTTTTTATCGTAAACTCAGAATGTTTTTGATGCACAACCATTCTGCAGAGGCCAGCAGCCCCTGATCAATATGACACCCAACAGCACAGCTGAAGCTCAGACCGACAGAGCCTGAGGATGCGTTCATGTCTGACACAGAAAAATGAATGATGATAGATTGAAAGATATAAATTTTATGGTTGCTGTAGAAAATGTTCCCGTTACAGCTGTGACCTTCAGGTGGTTGAAATGGCATTTTATGATGGAGTGTGTGTGCGTGCGTGCGCAACTCCGCTATGAGTGATACGGAGCAGGGAAAATTGTAAATGCTTGACCATGTAGACCCAGAAAGGACGTAAATGTTTTCTTTCTGACACTAAAGCTCAAATATCTTAGAAATTTTCCCTAATACTTGATAAAACTCTCCACAATGTTGCTGTCGTTCTCCTTCACTTCCTCACTACTCAAAGCTGCAGGTTGATCTTCCCCCATTCGGCCCACATTTACTGTAATGTCCAGTGTATTATAGCATAAGCTACTGGAAAGCACTTGTTTTCTACTTCCAGACAGTTTGAATTTTTTTGAATTGAACCCATCGGTCACCACTAAGAAGCTCCTGTGACACACCAGTGACTCTTGTCTGTGATTCAATAGACATACTGCAGAAGTCCAGGGGGGCACCTTTAAGACTGGTATATAAGTGCAAAGCCCTATCCCTGTGCTCTCTGGTAGGAGGTAGTAGATGGCTTTTGTATTTTATAAATCGTAAACAGTCTAGGAGTTATGGTTATGAGAAGTATGCATGCCAAATCCTGTCTGCGGCTTCCCCCCTAATATAATTGAAGGGGAAACATTCGGTTGTAAACAAGATCTGTAAGATTTGTATTTGTGTTCACTCACAGCAGCAGAGCGGCAGCAAGCGCCCCAGCAACAGCACACCCCCTCCCACCCAACTCAACAAGATAAAATACTCTGGAGGTCCTCAGCTGGTGAAGAAGGAGCGCCGCCAGAGCTCATCCCGCTTCAGCCTGACCAAGAACCGAGAGCTGCAGAAGCTGCCCGCACTCAAAGGTACCCGAACCTGACCCGACTCGGACTGGCCCTCAAAAGTAAATAAACCTGACTCGACTCGGACCGGCCCTCAAAGGTAGTCAACCTGACTCAAATTGGACCGACCCTCTAAGGTAACCGAACCTGACTCAAATTGGACCGGCCGTCAAAGGTAACCGAACCTGACTCAAATTGGACCGGCTGTCAAAGGTAACCGAACCTGACTCGACACGGACTGGCCCTCAAAAGTAAATAAACCTGACTCGACTCGGACCGGCCCTCAAAGGTAGTCAACCTGACTCAAATTGGACCGGCCGTCAAAGGTAACCGAACCTGACTCAAATTGGACCGGCCGTCAAAGGTAACCGAACCTGACTCAAATTGGACCGGCCGTCAAAGGTAGTCAACCTGACTCAAATTGGACCAGCCGTCAAAGGTAACCGAACCTGACTCGACGCGGACCGGCTGTCAAAGGTAACCGAACCTGACTCGACGCGGACCGGCTGTCAAAGGTAACCGAACCTGACTCAAATTGGACCGGCCGTCAAAGGTAACCGAACCTGACTCAAATTGGACCGGCCGTCAAAGGTAACCGAACCTGACTCAAATTGGACCGGCCGTCAAAGGTAACCGAACCTGACTCAAATTGGACCGGCCGTCAAAGGTAACCGAACCTGACTCGACACGGACCGGCCGTCAAAGGTAACCGAACCTGACCCGACTCGGACCGGCCCTCAAAGGTAGTCAACCTGACTCAAATTGGACCGGCCCTCAAAGGTAACCGAACCTGACTCGACGCGGACCGGCCCTCAAAGGTAACCGAACCTGACTCGACGCGGACCGGCCCTCAAAGGTAACCGAACCTGACTCGACGCGGACCGGCCGTCAAAGGTAACCGAACCTGACTCGACGCGGACCGGCCCTCAAAGGTAACCGAACCTGACTCGACGCGGACCGGCCCTCAAAGGTAACCGAACCTGACTCGACGCGGACCGGCCCTCAAAGGTAACCGAACCTGACTCGACGCGGACCGGCCGTCAAAGGTAACCGAACCTGACTCGACGCGGACCGGCCGTCAAAGGTAACCGAACCTGACTCGACGCGGACCGGCCGTCAAAGGTAACTGGCTGCATGAACTCTGATTTGAGTCTCCGCTGCTGTGACATCATCACAGCCGCCCTGTGGTAAATGAGAAGGGATCCTCATTCTTCTGTGTGTGTGACTGACTGACTCCTCCTCTGCAGATGCGCCTCCCATGGATCGGGAGGAGCTGTTTGTGCAGAAGCTGCGTCAGTGCTGCGTGCTGTTCGACTTCGTCAGCGACCCGCTCAGTGACCTCAAGTACAAGGAGGTGAAGAGGGCAGGGCTTAATGAGATGGTGGAGTACATCACACACAACAGTGACGTGGTGACTGAGTCCATCTACCCTGAGGCCGTCATCATGGTGGGTGGGAAACCCGTTGAAAACCATGCAGGTGCATATTCAGAATGGCTCATGCTATGTTTGTGTCACTCCAGTTCTCGGTGAACTTGTTCCGGACTCTTCCGCCGTCCTCCAACCCAACCGGAGCAGAGTTCGACCCCGAGGAGGATGAGCCCACATTAGAGGCGGCCTGGCCTCACCTTCAGGTATGTTATCACCTGGAAGCGACGGAGCTGCCACCAAACTTGCACTACTGAACATATAAACGCGGACTGTTTCTGCCGAAAGTGACGCTGATCCAGAACTGTTGAAACTCGCGTGTAGTTTAAGTAACGTCACAGAACTGGAAACCCTTCACATAATGTTTCTAAAATTATTTTAGCAGTAGATCAACTTGTGACAGGTGAAACGGCACTTGGGGCAGCGCGTGAACGGGTTTGCTATGCAACTCTCAGAAACCGACCCGGAGACGTTACCATGCGGCTAACTACAAGATGGAGGTGTAACTTTCCATTTTTCAAATCAACTCCATGGCAGAAAGCAATGACGGTTTTATCAAAGGAGGTGAAGAAAAGACAACATAATAGAGCGAGACCCGAACACGAGTCAATACTGGACCAACTAATAACTGGAAGAGGACAAACGGACACCTAACTTGCTGGCTATTGGATCAGTAAGTCATGTTTATATTTCTTTCTTCCTATATCTTGTGCTTTTGAGTCTGGTTCTATTAGACCGGGTTAAAACTGTTTAATTACTGCTTCACAGTTTTATATTTGTAAATGTTATTAGACGAGAAAGCTGCCGCTAGTTAGCAGGGTCATTATTTTTTTACCACGAGCTGCACCACCGACTCTTAAACTATGTCTGGTTATCCATTTACTTGCAATAAGTTCAGATAATATTATGTTAGTGTTTTGTTTTTTATTATGTTTGAGTTAATAGTTATCACGCAGCTGACTAGATTGTTTCATACGACTGTTACAGAAATGTGGGATACTTTGAGGCTGGAAACTATAAACATTGAGTTTTTCTTTTCTTTGGATGCTCAGCAGACACACAACCTCCATCTTCATGTCCGTCCATCCTCTTGGTGTGTTAGAAACCAGGTGATCCTGACTGATTTACAGAGGTAGAAACATTTTTACTATTTTATTTCTTTTCTGCTGTGGTTGCAGCTGAACGCCATGACCCTGAGGAAGTTCGTCATAACTGCAGAACACGCTGTTAATTATTTTAAGGGTTAGTATGTAAGTCCTGATGGTAAAAAGTGTTTTTTTCCCTCTTTCATTTTATCATTGATATGTCTTATTGACATCTACGACCCTGTTTCAGTGTGGAGATGGGCAAGATGTGGATGAAGCTGTGAAGATGACCGTTTTACTTCTCTTCAGTGGTGGTAAGTTACAGATATCAGCTGCATTTGAAGCAGAAATATGTGGAATGGTAGTTACATTAACTAGTCCAGAAATGTATATCTGTAATTATATTTTCACCACTGTGCATAAGAAAATAAATGATTGCAGCAGCATTTTAATTGTTAAAACTGTGACATCTTGTTTTCAGGCCGGTACAGTGAGGAACCAGATCAAATCCTGCCTTGAATCAAAGATATTGTCAATCATTTCTGGTATTGCTCCAACCTCTTCGGAAAAGTTCAAGGTGTGTTTGTGGTAACTGATGTTATAACAAATGTTCTGTTTGTTTAGCTGCAGTGACATGCTCGTCTGCATCATGTCTGCTACCAACACATGAGAGCAACTGATGAACCTGGCTGCTGACAGGAAGCTGTGGATAAACAAAGGTAATTCTAATCTAAGTTGTTGGGCTGTCTAATGGGGTCCCATAAACATGGGATGGATCTAGAAATTCTTTCTTAAAAGTCACCTGTCTGTTTGGCAAATCATCAGTAAGCTGAATGGAATTTTTTTTTTTTTTTTTTTTTTTTTTTTTTTTTTTTTTTTTTTATTGAAGAAGCGTATATTTACCTACATACATATTTACAATCTTATTGATACACTACAGAAAAAAACTTGTTGACTAAATATAAATGAAATTCTCTCTCCCAGGTACAGAAGACCCTACAGTAAAAGACCCCCAGCTACACGTCCAGACCCGCAGACCTGCTGAAGATCATTGTTCCAGGAGGATAAAGACTAGAAAAGACCTTCTCAGAAGAAAGAGGTCTTGGGTTTGTGGCTCCAACACAGCCACCAACCACCTATGAACTTGTGAGCAGCCGTGTTTCATGGGGTGGTCTCCAAACTCAACAGTAACTGTGTATAAACTTGTAAAAAGTAATGAGATTAATAATAATTTTTACATTGTTTATATATGAATATGTATGTGTGTGTATATATACAGAATGAACAAAAGACTTGTGTGAATAGTTGTAATAAATTGCAAATACTTGAAAGTACTACAGTTGCATTGTATTATATATACATATATGAAGCATTTTAATATAAGGTGGTGCAACCTCAAACCAGTGTACTGATTTGTTGTCAGAAAACAGGTTCCTTAATTACCGAACAGAAGTAGTTTAGGAAACGGCATGAATACTTCTATTTCCTGAACCATGTCGGCTTTACTGCAGCAGTAGAAGTTTTTTACGTGTGTCAGTAATGTCTGGTCTTGGAGGAGCCACTGACAACGTCAAACATGGGACTTGGTAGTCTCTTCTGGACCTGCAACAGTCGATCCCTCCCAGCAACTGCAGTCTCATCAAAAACAAAAAAGAACCTTCAGACCATGTTTGCACTAAAAGTATAATGTAAACGTAGTTATGAGACAGTATTTACAAAAAACAGACATGCACTCCAGCAAATTTTATTTGCAGCCTCTGCTGGTCCTCTGGGTCAGTGTTCTCTCCGACTCCAGCTTCTACATCTCCCTGCTGGGGTTGCCCCTCCTCTGACCCACACAATCCGATGAAATAAAAACAATGAAGAGAAGATGTTTGAACAAGAAATCATGCAGCATGGCACTACACCAGTTTTACTGTACATGTATAAGATAAACTAAGTAAAAGTATTAAGTTTAATCTACATAAACATACAACTCTACAGTGAACTGTCTCATGGTTCACATAAAAATAAACCCATAAATGGAGCGTACAACACCACTAATTTTATGTGTAGTACTGTAATCCCGCGCTTATTAAGGAGTTGTATTCATCCCTAAATGTAATTTTCAGAGAGTCAGTGTTCAAAATCTCTGTTCAAATATAACTTGTAAGTGAGCAACTTTGAAAAGCTAAATAATTTGAAATAACTTGCACTATTCAATGACCATAAGGTCCAACAATCCAGTAATTTGCATTACAAATCAAATGTTGACTACTTAAGCATATGTTCAGCTCCAGACGTCAAACTTTAAAGTAGTCACAAGACATTTGGCCATTGCCGTAGGACTCTGCTTCTTAAAATATATAGTTTTGGTTTTTAAATATCCCAGTTGACATCTCCTGAACTTTTCCAGACCTTTCTGCGTATGTAATGCGTTTCTATGAGGGGTTGGAGTTGCGGTCCCACAACTTAGTGAGCACAGAACTCAAGTTTTAAGAACTCTTTAGGATTTTATTCTTTCTAGACATCTCTGTGCCTTGGATGGTACTGGATGTGCTCAAATTGATTGATTTTGCATATCATAGGCTCTGTGTCATATAAGGTTTAACATAACTATCTTAATGTTAACAGAACTTCATTGTACCTGTACAAGGACAATAGTCTCTGCATATGATGTGCCCGCGTAACCCTCTGAGCTGTCCGGGTCACCGTACACTGACCCAAGTCCATCTGGCGCCGAAGGGATGACGGCTAGTTTGGTGCTGAAAAATGAGACTTGAGATTAGTGGAATCTGACGGTCAGCCATGTCCGTGTGATGCCTGTAGATTTAAGTTTGTCCTTTTTGTTCATCCATGTTCCCTTATTTCAGATTTAGATTATCAGTATTCATATAATCAATAATAGATTCAGAATCGTCGGCCAAATCACGAAGCATCAAAGTTTTTGGGGTTTTTTTTCCTTCCACCTCTAATACATTAATACATCTACAGCTTTGGTGTCTTACATTTATGAACGTTGTAAATTTATCACTTTAGTTATACATTTGGAATATTATACTCAAAATAAATGTACACACAGACATAATTTTTTTTTTTTTTGTAAATTGATTGATTTTTGTAAATTCGTGCCTTTTTTTTGCAAATTGTGATGTAACTAATAAATTCAGAAATTTCTTATAAATCTCTCTCGTAAATTGACATTTTGTTCTTGTATATTTACAACTTTATTCTCATAAAATTGTATTTTTGTTCTTTTTCCCCTTGCAAATTTGTGGATTTGGTTGATAAATATTTTCCCCCCCTGATGTGTCCTCAGCTGGTTTACGAGTTCTTCCTTCGCTTCCTGGAGTCTCCAGATTTCCAGCCAAACGTCGCCAAAAAATACATCGACCAAAAGTTTGTGTTGTCGGTAAGACGTCTTGAGCGTTCACGTCTGTGACTTCAGGTGGGACAGATGACACTCTGACTGTTGAATACCTGTGTTAAAGTTGCTGGAGCTGTTCGACAGCGAGGATCCCAGAGAGAGGGACTTCCTGAAGACCATCCTCCACCGGATCTACGGGAAGTTCCTTGGCCTCCGCGCCTACATTCGGCGCCAGATCAACAACATCTTCTACAGGTGAGAGCAGCCTGATGCATACCTGCGCACACACATCTGAAACAACAAACGACTTCAGTCGGTTCCTCACTGCAGACCAGTCAGCTGCAGAACATCTCGATGTTCCCAGTTTGTGTGTCTGACTGGTGTGTTGGTCCTGCAGGTTCATCTATGAGACGGAGCATCACAACGGCATCGCCGAGCTGCTGGAGATCCTGGGCAGGTAACACATTTTGGTTCTGCACTGTAGCTAGATCCAGTTCAGAACATCTTTAGGAGCCAGTTTCTGTTCCAAATCCACTAAGGAACAAAAGCTGGTGTATGGAAGCTTTTCGGTTTCTATGGCCAGTTCTTTACCATAAAACAATCCAAGACTAAGAATATTTTGAAATTAGAAAAAAAAAATGCAGAGAAAATAACATTGTAGGATTTTTAAAAGCACAATTCAATACTTTGTAACATAACCTTTGTTGGAAGTGACAGCTCAAACCTTTCCTGTAAGTTTTCACCAGGTTTGCACACACTGTGGCTGGTATTTTGGCCCAGTCCTCCATGCAGGCCCCAGATCGAGCGATATTATTGCTCCCACAGTTGATTTATTCACGTCAACCTGTTTGCCTATTGTAGATTCACTCTTCCCAGCCTGGTGCTGGTCTACAGTTTTCTTGCTGGTGTCCTTCGATAGCTCTTTGGTCTTGGACATGGTTGAGTTTGGAGTCTGACTGTTAGAGGCTGTGGACAGGTGTCTCTTATACAGACAAGTTCAAACAGGTGCCATTAATACAGGTAACGAGTGGAGGACAGACGGGCCTCTTAAAGTAGAAGTTACAGGTCTGTGAGAGCCAGAATTCTTGCTTTTTTGTGGGTGACCAAATACTTATTTTCCAACATGATTTACAAATCAATGACCTGCACCTATATTCAGGTCACATAAAGGATCGCCAGATCAGAAAAATAAATAACAGTCAAATGTTCACTAGTGTGGAGAAATCATCTGGTTTCAAATATTACTGCAAGAATCGAGATGCATAAAGAGGAGGGATCAGGGACGGGATCAGGGACGCGCTGGCAGAAGTGAGCAAGAAACATTTCTTTTGACATAATGTCACACCGGTAACTCAGAGACAAGCACTACATGATGTCCGGTTGTATTTAAAATTAAGGTGCAGTGTGTCAGGTGCTGCTGGGATTTCTGCTTCCCACTCCTACAGTCGGATCAGGTGGATGCCGCGTAAAGATTCAAGACAGGAAAAGACGGCAGATATGTTTATACCTGAAACAAGCCACATCTCTCCTGCAACCTAAAACTCTTGATATTTTAAAATAACTTATAAGAGACTTTGGGTTAGTTTTTTTTTTAAGTGCTATTGACAACCCTTCACACATATCGTGACAACAGCAGAGATGTCAGACTTTGAGTTGGTGATGAAGGAGTGCTTTATTGCAGTAGAGGAGGAGGGAACGTTGTTGGTACTATTCATGATTGCAGTAGAGGAGGAGGGAACGTTGTTGGTACTATTCATGATTGGAGTAGAGGAGGAGGGAACGTTGTTGGTACTATTCATGATTGGAGTAGAGGAGGAGGGAACGTTGTTGGTACTATTCATGATTGCAGTAGAGGAGGAGGGAACGTTGTTGGTACTATTCATGATTGGAGTAGAGGAGGAGGGAACGTTGTTGGTACTATTCATGATTGCAGTAGAGGAGGAGGGAACGTTGTTGGTACTATTTATGACAACTAACAAACAAATATATGGATATCCAAGTATTTCAGCCTTAATAAATTTAGAGTTCTTGTAAATTGGTGGCTTTACTTTTATAGAATTGTGATTTTGTTCTTGGAAATGTTCTAGTTTATTTTTGTAAAAATGCTGTTCTCTGCATGTTCATGAAGTTTTGTGGTGGTTTGTGTTTCAGCATCATCAACGGCTTCGCTCTTCCGCTGAAGGAAGAACACAAGATGTTCCTGATCAGAGTTCTGCTGCCGCTACATAAAGTCAAGTCTCTGAGCGTGTACCACCCTCAGGTAGTCTCTGTGGTTCTGTGTTCTTGTGGGGTTCTCCTGTGGTTTTGATGTATTTCTGTGCTCTGGTGTGTTTTATTGTGTTCTGGTGTGGTTCCGCTGTGGTTCTAACAGTGTGCTGTCTGTTTCCAGTTGGCCTACTGTGTGGTTCAGTTCCTGGAGAAGGACAGCAGTCTGACGGAGCCTGTGAGTACCTCGTTTCCATGACAACACTGGGGAAGGGCAATGAGCAGGGTGTGGTGTCCCTGGCAACAGAGGCTGACACTTTACCAGAACCGTTTAAGCCAAGACTGTCAAACTCAATCAAATATAAACTGAGCATGTTTGACAGCTGAACCTCTGACCTTTGCAGGTGATCGTGGGTCTGTTGAAGTTCTGGCCCAAAACCCACAGTCCAAAGGAGGTGATGTTTCTAAACGAGCTGGAGGAGATCCTGGACGTCATCGAGCCATCAGAGTTTGTCAAAGTCCAGGAACCACTCTTCAGACAGTTGGCCAAGTGTGTATCCAGCCCACACTTCCAGGTACAGGAACCAGAACCAGAACTGGTGGTCTGATCTGAATCATTGTCCTGTCACATGAACCAATTTCAGCCGACTGAATTTTGGAGCCTGTAGAATGTTCTAGTGTGCAGCATTCATGGTCCAGACTGTCATCCCTCCACCACAGTGCTTGACAGTGGGTCTGGGTGTTCCTGCTGGTTTTCTCCAGGTGGCAGAGAGAGCTCTGTACTACTGGAACAATGAGTACATCATGAGTCTGATCAGTGACAACGCTGCCAAGATCCTCCCCATCATGTTTCCTGCCCTCTACAAGAACTCCAAGAGCCACTGGAACAAGTAAGGCACACACACCCACACCTGTGTCACATGACCCAAGGCCTAGCCTGAAACACTCCATGTTTTGCTTTCCTGGACTTGGAATCCCCAGTCTACATCGTCCTCTTCCTCCTCCTCAGGACCATCCACGGCCTGATCTACAATGCTCTGAAGCTTTTCATGGAGATGAACCAGAAGCTATTTGACGACTGCACGCAACAGTACAAGGCCGAGAAACAGAAGTACATACACACACAGCAAAGTTCATGTACACCAATTTACAGCAAAAGGCATGTCCTGGAATGATAAACAAGGTTTAATGAAGAACCCAGAATTCATAAAAACAGCCAAGCCGAGATAGAAACCTGAACTACCACTTGAACAAGACCCAGACAGTAATAAGAAATAATAGTTAACCAAACACTGACTAACGAAAATCAGATATTGCTTTTGAATTGTGCTTCAACAGAATCATTTAAAAATCAAACTAATGAAACGTCCCTGGACAAATGAGTTGGTACTCCTAGAAACGATGTAAAATCATGTGTAGACAGCATTCGTCCCACCCGGGATGGTGCAGCTCTTATCTCTAGAAATCCGGCTGATATTATTAAACCCTCTCCCTGACAAACCAGGGTCCAGGCCGGGATGCAGAGCTGCAGTCTCTGCTGCTATCCAGGGCCCATCAGACCACTATGTAATAATGGTTGAATTTAACATTGTCCCCTGTGAAATTTTGCTCAGGGCCGCAAGATCCAACCAACCAAGAATCTAGAACCGCCTCTGACCATAATGGACATGTGTTTGAAAGGAGGTTGTTCATGTTGCAACAAACTTCTTCTTCAGTGAAGCTGTTTGATGCAGTTTGAGCTCCACGTTGAGTTTACTTGTCCATCAAGACGACACAGGGACTGACACCAGTGATGTCAGTGATGATGTCATCACTCTGAAATAGCTTCAGCTTCTCACGTACTCTATTGAAACTCACTGCTGTGTGTGTGTGTTGCAGAGAGAAATACAAGCTGAAGGAGCGTGAGGAAATTTGGCTTAAGATTGAAGAGCTGGCCCGTCAGAACCCTCAGGTAAACATCCAGGGTGTATTTAAAGCCATCCTGACAATGACAACGCAGCCGCAAAAACACCAATGTAGCTGCAAAAGCATGATGACACAACAATTCAGCTCCGAGAGCACAAGGACATGTCTGCAAAAGTATGCAGTCACATCTCGAGGGAGGCGGGGGACATTGAGTCCGAATGGACCTTGTTCCCTGCCCCCATTATCAAGGCAGCTGAGCAGACTTCTGGCCCCAAGGTCGTTGGTGCCTGTTGTGGCAGTAACTACCAAACCTAGTGGTTGACAACCCAGGTGAGGGAGGCCATCAAGCTGAAAGGCGGTGTTTGGAGAGGTCCTGGAGAAGCACTTTTGATTGGCTCTCAGAAGATTCTGGCAAACCGTCAGGCGGCTCAGGTGGGGAAAGCAGGGCTTCACCTACACTGTGTATAGTGGGGGTGGGGTGCTGTTGACCTCAACTGGGGACATGGACAGTGGAAGGACTATTTTGAGGATCTTCTCAGTACCAACTCATCCTCCCTAGAGGGTTCCATCCTGGTCGTGGAACACTGAACCAGCTCTACACCCTCACTAGGGTTCTGGAGGGATCTGGAGAGTTTACCCAAACAGTTCACATGTTTTTTGGACTTGGAGAGAAGACATTTGACCGGGTCCCTCGTGGGGACTTTTGGGGGGTGTTCTGGGAATATAGGGTACTGGGTCTGTTGCTACAGCAATCCAGTCCCTGTCCAAACGGAGCGAGAGTCTGGTTCTTATTGCCAGCAGTCAGTCGGATTCATCCAGATGAGAGATGGACTCCGTCGGGGCTGATCTTTGTCACTGATTCTGTTCATAACTTTTATGGACAATTTCTAGGTGCAGAGTTACACTTAAAAACACTGCTCCATGGAAACTGGAGGCAGTTCAGGCAAGATGTTTCCTGGAGACCGCCCTCAGGAGATGTTTTGGGTATGTCCAACCGGGAGGAGGCCCTGGGGCAGACCCAGGACACGCTGGTGAGACTATATCTCTCAGCTGACTTGGGAACCCCTCTGTGTTCCTCCGAAGAGCTGGAGCAGGTGGGTGGGGAGTGGGAGGATAAGCTAAAGTTAATGGATGGACAAGCAGTCACAAAAACCCGACAACACATTCAGACTCTGGTTCTGAGGAGAACTCTGATATCCATGTCTTTTATTAACTGTGGTCTTCCACAGACACTCTTCAGCAAAAGATGTTCATCACTGGAGGCTACATGATGATGTCATGGCATGGTGACGTACTTGATCTGTGGATAAGAAAACCAGTTCTGAACTGCATCTAGCACAGGAGCTAGTTTCACATTGGTCTGAAACGGGTATCAGAAATCCTGAGAAAAGAAACGAAAATCAGAAGCTCCTCCTTTTTTTGTATTTCCAGAGTCAGAAGCTCCACCCCCTCCGTCCTGGACTCCACCCACAGGAAGAGGTCTGTTCCCTGTGCATGTGCATCTAACGTGTGTGTGTGTGCGCATTTAACGTGTGTTTGTACCTAAAGTGTGTGTGTGTGTGTTTTCAGTTAATGTCATACAGTGACAGCAGCTCAGTCATCTCCTCGATGGAGACTGAGACGCCCACAGTTGAGGACATCCAGCTGCTGAAGAAGACTGTGGAGAGCGAGGCTTCGCAGGTGCACATGCTGCTGCACACACACACACCTGCACGCGCTCACACGTGCTCACCTGTACTCTCACACATATGCACATGCTCATATGCTCACCTGCACACGCACCTGCACGCTCACAAACATCTGCACATGCTCACAGTGGACCAAGCTGTTTCCTGTTCTACATGTTCACCTTTTTAAACCTGCATTTGATAAAAATTAAACTGTGATCAACTATAACCAAGCTTTTTTCACCATTACTTTTTTTTTATTTATTTAACAAACATGAAACCAAAAATCATGTGGGCCTGACTGAATATTTTTGTGTCATGTGAGCTGGTTTGTGCAGCTGAGGATCAGAACCTGGGTGAAGTTGCTTCTCCAGGTGTGGCTCTGCTCAACAGAGTTGTGACTCCTTGTCAGCCTGGCTACAGTGCTGAACAGAAAATATGGGTTATTTTAATTTTTTTTTTTATTATTATTATATTATTAAGACTATCCTTCCATGCACTGTAAATATCTACAGGCCTACAAGAGTACCACTTCCTTTACATTTTATGCATTTTTGTTTCACCTTAGAATATTCAAATTATAGCAGGCAGTTAAGCTCCTACGGTTAGAGACCCTCTTTCTCAAAGGAGCAACTGCATCTAAAGCTGAGTGCAACACATCTGCAGTGCTACTGACAAGGAAATCAACGTCTGCAGAGGTAGAACCGAGGTCACAGCCCTCAACTGCTTCACTATGTTCCACTGTAGGAAGATGAAGAGCAATGGCCTCCCTAAATTTAGTAATAGTTTTATCGGATAGACACCTGCTAAAGTAATTCCTCCTATTTTGCATTTTCACATGGACAATGTTAAATTCAAATGTTATTAAATAGTGGTCGGATAGGAGGGAGTTTACATGCGACACTAACAAATTATTGGGTTCTACAGAGTAGGGGAGGACCAGATCGTGAGTATGATTAAAGCAGTGCATCGGCTTGTTTACTTTTTGTAAAATCCCCATCGATTCTAGAAGAGAATCTAAAGCCAACTTAAAACTATCGCTGTCAGCGTCCATATGAATGTTAAAGTCGTCCACTATGATGACTTTGTCTGTACTGATCAATAAACCAGATCAGAAATCTGAGAACTCCAGACCAGCTCCAGCAGGAGGCCGGTAAACTACCACCAACAAAACCGGCTTCTCTGATTTCCAGCTTGGCAGTTTTACACTAAGCGTGAAGCTTTGGAACGTATTTTGATTAACGCCACGAGGCAACAGCCTCTGTAAATGGCACCTGCTCAACCCACTGATCTGTCAGGGCCCCCTCATCCTTACTTTGATTATAAACCACCAAAAAACAACTTTGGCTTCATTTTTGTTAAATAAAGAGCCTGTTAAAAATGGTACATGTATGTTATAGGGTCAGAAAACAGGTTACCTGTACCTGGTGGCATTTGGCTCCTCCCACAGCGTGTCATCTCTTTTCAGGGTCTGAAGGATCTGAAGAAAGACAAGGTCCTGATGAGGAGGAAGTCGGAGCTGCCGCAGGACGTCTACACCATCAAAGCTCTGGAGGCTCACAAGAGAGCCGAGGAGTACCTGACAGCCAATCAGGAGGCCCTCTGACCAGTGGAGGTGGCCCCCTCTCAGCCAGGCCCCGCCCTCTCTCGCCTGTCTTTGTAGCGAGGAAGATTCACTGTTGTGGAGAATCAGATGTGGACGGAGCTGATGTCGTGTTCAGGAAAAGAATAAATGCATAAAAAAGAAGTTCAGCTCCGCCCCCTGGTGGCCGGTAACCAGTAGGATCAGTAGAGGCTCCGCCCCCTGGATGCCGGTAACCAGTAGGATCAGTAGAGGCGCCGTCCGTCCATGTGCTGTTTCCGTGTGTCAGCGCTCCACTGTGATTGGACATCAGCTTCATGTTGCACTAACACACCTCCACCTACCGCTCCTTGTTCTGAACTCCACCGCTGCCATTTACCAGCTCGCGTCCGACACCCGAACAGCTCAGCAGCATCTCCATCGCAGGAGCCTATGGACCTGCCCACAGCGCCCGTTAGCTCAGATCATTGTAGTCGGTTCCAGACCGCCGTCCTGTCACAAACGTTCCTCTCAGTGACATTTCTAAAACTGCAGTTTAGTTTTTAGTCGCAGGAAACATCTGCCGGGGTAGTGGATGTTCATTTGGTGCTTCAATGAAAGGTTCTTGACGTTCTTGTCCCACATTCCTGATCGTTCCTCTGCCATTCCTTCAGACTCTCAGCTTTCTCAACTCTGTTTTCTTCGTGTCTCAGCCACTTCCTGCCGCCGTATCTCAGCTTCCTCTGAGTTTTACCTGAAACACTTTTATTTTTAAATGTTTAAAAGCAGCTCTGTCGTTGAACAAAATGTTTCTAATTCAAGTTTAAATTTAAGAATACTTACGAAGAGCGTCATCAAATGTGTTTTTCATTCTCACTCATCTGAATGTCTGTCGGTCACATGACCACACCCCCATCTGGGACCACAAACTCAACTACACCCACATACATTCTCTCCTCCCCCTGGATGCTGGACAGATCTGACCCTGCAGGGTTTTTTTTTTAAACATGGACTCAAAAGACTCCGTACCAGACCCACAGCCACTCTGGTTACCTGATGACGGTCTGCCCCGCCCACTGGAGTCGTGACACTACGAGCTGCTGCCGCCATCATGTACATATGTTTAAATGTTGAATTAGAGCATTACATCATCGCGGTCGGGTTTGTACAGGTATTCATGTACAGAACCAATAAAACAATCCAGCCCACGTCTGCTCCGCTTCGTTTTTATCTTTGTCATCGGATTCTCAGCGAGTTCAGGATTCGGGTCCATGTTCAGCTGGTTCTGATGTCATCCAGGTCCTGCTGTTCCTCAGAGGTCTGGATCAAAGATAGCTGGACTCCTTTTACTTAGGCATTCCAGCTTCCGTCAGTTCTTCGCTGAAATCACATGTATTACCAGTGGACCATCACCAACCTCCAGGTTGAGTCTCAGGATCCGGACCTGCGGTTCCTCTATTGACCACCAGGGTCTGGATCCATTAATTTCACGTCCACGATGACTGAGGGAGTTAATAGTTTTGTTCATCCCCTTTATAGTATTAGTCAGATTTATAAAGAAAAAACTTGTTTTCTCTCCTGAATTTGTGTTTATAAAGTGAAAAAGAGTTTTTAACAAATCTGCGGTAAACAGTTTAGAAGACAAATATTTAAATTTTTCTCCAAGTGAGAAACTTTGATTCCAGTTTCTGATTAACTTGTACACTTAAATTCCTTTTTTTAACAAAAAGTTTTCTCTTCAAAACTAAATTTTTAACCAGAATTTGAGTCATTCTGTTAAGCTCAACTGGACATTTTACTTCAAACAGACTAAGCACAACAGTCTTAGAGTTTCTGCACATTTTATTAATAAAATCATGAACTTGAGAATCAATCAGGGCATTAATTGATCAGGACATCTTCACAGTTACAGATAATCATCAGGACAAAGGGACTCGGAGCTCCATTCACCGACGTAACAGAACCAAAGCTTTGATCAGCAAAACTAATAACACATCGATTATTAATATATAAGAACCCTCAGCGCTGTGATCCACCTGAAACCTGATCCTGGTCTAAACCATTTATACCAGGATCAGTTGTGGGTCCGGATCCACTGGAGACAAGAAAAAAAAAAAAAACACTGACACTCAGGTGAGCATTTCAAGTCACCTGGTGCGTTCAATGTCCTTGGCAACACCGCTGAGACAACTGTGTTGCATTTAGGGTTCAGGGGTTCCCAGCATGGTGTCTCTGACCACCTTAACGTAGTGATGGTGCATTCAGAGTCATATGTGAGTACAGCACATGTGGAGACTGCCGCTTCCATTAATCCATAGAGTTGGTCACGAGGCCTTCAGGGATCACACTTCAAGGTACTGTGTCAAAAGCAAGTAGTCTGTGATGCGTTCACGGTCCAGGTCGGGAAATGTTGGTAGTCTGTGATGCGTTCACGGTCCAGGTCGGGAGATGTTGGTAGTCTGTGATGCGTTCACGGTCCAGGTCGGGAGATGTTGGTGGTCTGTGATGCGTTCACGGTCCAGGTCGGGAGATGTTGGTAGTCTGTGATGCGTTCACGGTCCAGGTCGGGAGATGTTGGTAGTCTGTGATGCGTTCACGGTCCAGGTCGGGAAATGTTGGTAGTCTGTGATGCGTTCACGGTCCAGGTCGGGAGATGTTGGTAGTCTGTGATGCGTTCACGGTCCAGGTCGGGAGATGTTGGTAGTCTGTGATGCGTTCACGGTCCAGGTCGGGAGATGTTGGTAGTCTGTGATGCGTTCACGGTCCAGGTCGGGAGATGTTGGTAGTCTGTGATGCGTTCACGGTCCAGGTCGGGAGATGTTGGTTGTGTGTGATGCATTCACGGTCCTGAGATGCTGCCACGACCTTTCATTCGCAGTGCGGCAGCGCTCTGCCGGCTCTGCAGTGTGTGTTCCACCATATCCTTCCACTGGTCATCAGAGATCTCTCGGGCCCATGGCGGCACACCGAGTGAAGGCAACGCCACAGCAGCCATCGTCCTCTTTACCAGCTCCACATGGTCTGCGAGTGACAGGAAGTGATGTCAGCTGACGGGAAGTAATTCCCTTAGATACAGACGGTAGAAACGTTTCACTTGTGGAGTCAATACCGAGCACCCAAAAAACCCCAGCGGGTCCCCGCTGGGGTCCAGATCCGGACCCTGGTTCCTCTACCAACCGCCGGGGTCCAGATCTATTGACATCCAGGTTAAAATATTTAACCTAACAGCAGAAATAATCGTATTTACAGTTTTGGTACAAAAACTGCGTGTAACTTTTTTGAACGTACTATAATCGCATTTAGGTTTAGATTTGTGATGTAAACAGAAGGATGTAGGTGGGATTGATTAACAAGAGGAGCTCCTCATCCTTGGAGCCGAGGATGCCATAAATCGGCATATTAGCGTTTCCGTAACATGCAGCTGGCTACTAAAATGACAAACTTTGGAAAAAACGAATCTTGATCTGGCTCCATCTCCTGCACCAAGTGCTGCATCAGCCAGCTCTTCTGATGGTGGAGAAGCCAGCGAGGTCAACCAAACGCACAGCGGCGCCATCATGCACTGTACCAGTCAGTGACACCTCCTGCCCCCCCCACCAACTCTGCTTCAAGAATGGGTTTGATTTAATGTACTTCATCAGATTGATCGGCTACACGTCACCTGCATCCATGGGGATGGAGGCACGGCTCCTCTGGGCCGCAGCTTCTTCAGGGTCCTCCTCCTCGTCACTGTCAGGAGGCGGGGCTTCAGGGAGGTGGAGCCCCATCATCTGCAAGGAGGGACATGTGGTCAGTCAGACAGGTGTGTGTGCGTGTGTGTGTTTGGGGGAGGGGGTCTTACCTGTATCCGGTGTTGCAGCGGCTGCTCAGTATGAGGGTGTTCCTGCCCTCCATCCTCGTCTCCGTCCTCTGGCTGCTCGCCACCGTTTTGCCCCTCCTCCTGGTTTAAAGGCTGGTAGTAGTATCCGCCCCCACTCTCCTCCTCCTCCTCTTCCTCCTCACCATCCAGCTCTGCGCCCACCCCATCCTCTCCACCCTCCTCACCCACGCTCCACACTGCTGCCACCGGAAGCAGCCCTCCCTCCACCGGACGCTCCTCCTCACCCAGCTCGTCCTCGGAGCTCGGAAACACTCGCTCTGGTCCCATCGTGGAGCTCCACACTTCCATCCACGGAGACGGCAACTCTAGGGGAGGTAAGAGGCATGGGTGGGTGTGGGTTGGTGTTGAGGGGGCGGGACACTTTACTTCAGACATGTCCAACTCCAGGCCCACAGGCTGAAGAACATTCTACTTAGAACAAAGTTCTGAGCTGTTGTAGGAAAATTTATGGACCAAAATGTCCCACAAATCCACACCCTGATTTTGTGCCATGACGACACGAAACTCAACTGGTGAAATTCAGAACCAACAAGAAAGAAATAATGTCTCAACTTCTCCAACAGGTGATTTACTTCAGAACACAATCCACTAAGATGTTCAGTAACCTTCCAGACATCATCACAACATCGACCATCTCTCAGATGAAATGAATAAAGCTCTAAACCTGCGTTACAAAACGGTAAACCACACAAACCACATCGTAACAGCAACATCTGCAGCTTCAGACACAACACGTGTGAAGACCTTCCATTCCTGTCAATAAATAATCAATAATAATGCACAGGATTGAAGAGCAAAGCCTCCTGGACTCTGACAGCCTGGTGGGAGCGATGAAAGCAGCTTCACTCCCATACGACGTCCCCCCCGCTTCCAACGTCACCCCAATCAATACGTCGTCAATAACTGCAACACCACATGACCCAGTAACTCCAAACTGGAGCTGGATTGTAGAACTGCAATTTCAGTTTATTCCGTCTCCTCCAGTCCTGCAGTTTTCTTTCTAAAACTCCAAACCTGTTTCCTTGGGACCCGCTGGGTCACATGATGAACAAAACACTGGAAAAGCTCCATTAAACATAAACTACATAAACCTTTTTTTTTTTCCATTAAAAGTATTTCTGTAAAACAGAACTTAAGTCCTTCAGCCCAGGTCCTCGGGAGCCACCATCCTCCAGGTTCCAGATGCTTCTCTGATTCATAGGAACTAAACATCTGGAACCTGCAGAACCCAAACAGATGCCACATCACTCCAACCCGAACTGCCAGACCAGTATGCAGTGTATACTGTAGTATATACTGTTATTTATATATATATATATATATATATATATATATATATATACACACACACACACACACACACACACACACACACACACACACACACACACACACACACACACACACACACACACACATATATATATATATATCAACAGTACGTACTACATATTAGTTGCAGTACTAGTAGACAGTTTAAAAAAGAAATGCCCAATCTGAAACCAACTTCGCCGCTGTGCTGAAGCTGCTAACGACGTACTTAAACTCCTGGACCTCTCGAAGCTGAACATGAACATCATGAACATTACCAACATTAAGAACAACAGAACATTAAGAACATTTAGACCGCGGCTCCACCGGACCGAGCTCGTACCCGCTGTTGGTTCTGATTCTGGGAGCCGAACTGACGACCTGCGGGCCTCACGAACCTCCTCCCTGTGTGACTGTTTGCCGTCAGAGGAACACACCTGTCCAGGTGAGCTGTCCTACCTGTCTGTCAGAGGAACACACCTGTCCAGGTGGGCTGTCCGTCTGTGGACGCTGCAGTCAGCGGTTATCCGACGTTAGCCGCTTCCGCTAACAGTCGGATACTTCCGTGTACGTCAGAACGGGACGTCACGCAGAAGATTTTCTAAAAAAAAAAACTATTTTTTAGTATCGCTGTTTCAGAAGCCGCAGTAAATAAACGCTCACATGTTTATGAATGTATTTTAGTGTAAGATGGAGGAATTGAAACGTTGACTCAACCTTATATAAATGCTTGTGAGTGCATTTCAGAGTAACCAAAGATCAACTTTCATCAACATATCAGTTTCATATAAATTTGCAATAATCAATTAGCAGACACGATGGTTAAAAAAGTTATTAAAAACAAACAAAATATGAGTTTTATTATTTGTACGACGATGTAAATCGATGAGGCTTAACGCTCAGAGGATGTGACGTAGGATTAGAAGAGACGATCTCCAGTCTAGGAAGTACCACTCTGAACAGAGTTCTTTCAATTACATTTTCAGTTATTTTATTATGGTTACTTAGTATTTTCTTAATTTATGTTAAGAATAGCATAAATTTAAAAGAATAGAAGAATAGAAAAGTAATCTTTTAAGCTTCTTGTGAATGTGAATTAAAGAAATATGTCCTAGTATGAAGTCCATTTGGGTGTTTCTAGCTTTTCTCAGCCAATATTCTGTTTTTGGGCTCCAATTCCAAAAAAACCCCAGCGTGACCTGGAGTTCAAAGCCTTCAAGGTCATCCTGGTGATGCTTTCGTTTGTTAGTTTTTAAGAAGAAAAAAGAGCAGATTTGTGAATCTAACATTTTTTTTAAAAGTTGAGCTGAATAAACCTAGATAGCGTGATAGTGTGTTACTGCAGGACAAGTTGTGTGTTCTGCAAGTCCTTCAGAATTTATGACTTTTTAAATTCACAAATTTCAGATTCTCGACTATCTTAGTCATAGTTTAAATTGTTTGCTGTGACGTTCTTAATGGGTCTTATTCAGGAGACTACACGTGAAGACGGTTTATTTCTCCGTTGGCTGTTGTATCTAAGAAGTCCCCGGTGGCTGCAAGTGGAACTACATCTGTGCAGTTCAAGCTCGCTGGTCTAAAACCAAAATACAAGAAACAAGGAGAGTTGACATGAGAGAAAACAGCAGAGCGAGTGAATGTGTGGACAAATTAAAATATTCAATGACTGTGTTGTGGAAAATCATATCTAAAACTTTGGTAGAAACACATTTTACCACTATATATATATATATATATATATGTGTATATATATTTATATATATTAGCAATCAATTGATTAAACCTTAAAGAATAAGTTGACAATTGAATGATTTGTGATCTTTTAAACAGTCGAGGCGCCTCTAATAAACGAAGGAGCCGGTCTGGCCGCCAGAATGTTTCTGGGTGACATATTTGAAGGCATCTAAGAACACATACTTCTTGTTCTTTAAATAAGTCCAAGAACAAATGAAGAAATTTGACTGAACCATTCAGAGGGATAAAGACGCAGGCGCACTGCAGACATGACCTGCCTGAAACTCCTGGAGGTCGTATCATTTCCTGACACAGACGCGACGTGTCATTGTTCAGATGTTTAAAACGTTTGTTATATGATCTATTGATTACATTGTACTGGTTTCAGCTTCATGATGGGGAGGAGCCAAGTAACTCAGGGTATGTTGAAGTTAACCTCCTCCTGACCAGGTTTACTTCAGAGTCAGTCACCATGGTAACAGACTCCAGCATGGTAACAAACTCCGAGCATGAGTTACTTACTTTCTGATATCGGCTCGTCTGAACCTTCTTGAGGAGTAACCTCTCTTTGTGAAACGGACCTCTGGTGTGTTGAAGCAGGAAAACATGTAAAACATGTAAAACATGCAGAGCAGCGGCTCTTGAGGAATGAAATTGGACAACAATGATGTAAGTTATCATTTTAATGGTGGAAATCCATAAGAAGTTAAAAACACATTAAACTGTTTCGTCTCCTGCAGACAGTTTTTGGTTTTCTTATTTTTGTTGTATAACATACACTGACGTCACTCTTCTCGGTCCCTGAAAACAGCTCTGAGTGAGCATCCTGATTTCGCTTCTATCTCTGTGTGTCATAGTAACGGTCACCTGCAGAAACACACGGACCCACGCGCGGACCTGACGGACCTGCTGCGGGACTCCGAACACACCGATCAAACCATCGATACCGGATCAATCAGCCCTGATGTTAGCTGATATGGATAAGAGCCGGTGTGTGGCCTGCCGCGGGATCAGAGTATGATGACGTCACCCTGACAGGATCGAATCTCCCCCCGTGAGTGGATCGATCACATATCAGGTAAATGAGACTCCTTACTGCAGCAGCTGGACAGAATGATTGACCAGCCGAGCGGTAGAGATCTACCTGTTAATCAACTCTAAATATCGACAGATTATTGATGAGCTCTCACGTAGGTTTCCATTTGCAGATTATCATTGATCACGTGACCGAACACGATCAGCATCTCTTATTGATCAATTTGTATTGCAGGTTGATTTTTTTAAATAAAATCTGATCGATTATCGATCATCTGAAATTTCATTGATACGTTTTTTTGATTAGTAGGTCTGAGGAAATATTGATTACATCAGACATTCACAGATTTCAACATAGATCCTTCAGGTGTAGAAACGTCGGGAAGCCTCCAGGAGGCGCTAAAGCGTCAACATCCGAGACCTAACACGATGTCTTCATTCAAACACGAACATCCACGAACTTCACCGAACGGCTGAAATGATCAAATGTTGCTGTGACACCGCAAGCTTTTCTAAATCAAAAATAAGAATGTTTACGAATGTAGAAATAATGTTTTATTCTGGAAAATTTGGAATTTTTTGATATTCAAAAATTCAAGTTTGGATTTTGTTTGGCAAAACGTTTGTCATCATTTTTTGTTTCAAACTTACAAGTTAGAATTTGTTGTTTTACTGTAATGTACCGACTGTGATGTGAGAGTTTAAAATCAAATATTCTGAGGTTTTTTTTTTTTTCATTCTACAAATTTTCTTGCAAATGTGGGAGTTCATAAAGTGAGAAATTCAGAGTTTTTTCTTCCACATTTATTGAGCGGATCTGTCCCCGACTTCCCACTGTGGAAACCATCTTGTGAAGTTTAGACAGATCTAACAGATTATTAAACCACCATTAATCGCCTTAAAAGGACTTTTGCTGCTTTTACTCGGGCCCTCAGACTGACTCCTGCCAAGCGGCCCTGTTAACCTACAAATGGGTTGTGGTTCTGTGCAGGTGTCCTGGTCCTCCCTGTCCTCCCAGCTGTCTCCAGATGCTGCCGGCCTCCATCCAGATCACGGGGGAGCTGCTATCGGCGGCGGAGGTCCAGGACATCTGTGAGAGTCTGAAGGAGGACGGCGTGCGCCTGCTGTCGGTGCGCGGCTGCCAGCTCTCGGACCGAGACTTCGGCCGCGTCTGCCGTAGTGTGGCGGAGTCGCGCTCGCTGGCACAGCTGAACCTGAACCTCGGCGTGGTCTCCAGCATCAGCCGCACGCGCCACCTGGCTGATGCCCTGAGGGCCAACCGCTCGCTGCAGACACTGTTGTGAGTATGCCCCCGTCTGATTGTCTGTAACGCTGTAGACCAGGTGAGACCGGATCTAACACTCTGACTCCGTCTAGCCTGCACGGCAGCCCGCTGCTGGACGCAGGCCTGGTGACCCTCAATCCGGCCCTGTCCACCCACCCGTCGCTGGTCTGTCTGGATCTGGGAGACTGCATGCTGGGAGACCAGGCGCTGGCTCTGATCTGCGGGATGTTGCCGCCCGACGGAGCAAAGTCAGGTAAGACGCACCTGTACACCTGACAAAATAGAAATAATCCAGGCAAGGAGCATGTAAAATATAAACAAAATTGCAAGTGAGACTGTAGTTTCTGTGACGGAGGTTGGAACACTCCTTCACTGCTCCTTCACATCCAGAGGAACCAGGTAAGATGTGGATGCTTCCTGGGCGCCTTCCTGGGATATCTTACCATGAGGAGACCCTGAGGCAGACCCAGGAGGATCTCGTTGGGGAGAATGAGCCATCACAACCATAAACCCCCCTCTACTGCAGCTCATCCAGGAGACACCAAACACCTGCTCAGGTGTTAGATGTCAGTCAGAAGCTCATCAAATCAATTAATCATTAAAGACGTCAGAAGATGCTGTTGCTCGTACTGCAGACCTGTCCGACACTTGTGAAAACAGCACCACAGGAACAGAAGCAGTCAGGTGACCACCCTGTCCAGCTTTTGTTGTAATGGTGCATTGCATTATGGGATATGGTATGTGAGGTAGACTGCACAGTTTCAGGCAGCTTCTTCCACATAGTGGTCTTTAAAAGCTTTTACATTTTACATTTAAGCACTTGCGTAGTTAACCTTGAACTTTGTGGCGCCCTGCTGCCCCCATGTGGTCAGAGCTGCTACACACTAGTTTAAAGAGATAAAGGAAGACGGTTATTCATTTTCGGGTGAACTAATTACTGTGAAGAAAATTCCTAGTTTAATTGTAGTTTTAAAAGAAACAAGCTGTAAATTCACAAAAATAAAAGTTAGAGTCATAGGTTAGTCCAAGACCTCAGGACCTGCAGTCCTGCATGTTTTAGATGTTTCACTTCTCAGTAGATCTGATTCAGTTGATTGGATCAACATCCGTTTGTACTCATGGTTTACACACAAGCCTGTTAACAACCCATTCATTTGAGCCAGGTGTGTTGGAGCTAAAACATCTTAAACATAGAGGGCATTTGGTCCTGGACCTGGACTGATGAACCTTGGGTTAGTATGAACTATGCTAATCAAAGGTGGGCGTGTTCAAACAGGTTTCCAGCAAAATCTACGAGGATGAACCAATAGGGAAGTCAGATGAAGAAGAAGCTTTTAAAGCTCTTTAGAAACCTGCAGATGACATCTCTAGAGGTCTGTTTTTTTTTCTTACTTGTATGGGGTGTGTGGGTGGGTGTACAGGTCTCAGGGAGCTCACTCTGAGCGCTAACCCAGGAATCAGCTCCAAAGGCTGGGCTCGACTGTCCATCGCCGTGGCCCACAGCTCCCAGCTACGAGTCCTCAACCTGGACTACAACCCTCTGGGTAACCATGACAACACAACTACACAGTACCACCGCCTGCTGGGGAACAACCACCCAGTGTCTTATGATTCTGGCTCTGTTTATTTTGGTTCTGGCTCCAGGTGATCAGATCGCAGGGATGCTGGCGGTTGCTGTGGCATCCAGCAGAACCCTGGAGGTTCTGGACCTGGAAGGAACTGGACTGACCAACCAGTCAGCACAGGTTAGTCAATCATAACACTCATATTTTTTTCTGTTGTTTGTCCAGGTCCTGCTAAGACCTTGTTCCAGTTACAGACATGTTGCCCTCAATGAGACTTTACCCAACATCTGGGTCCATTTCTTTGTTTTTTCAACAGAAGGCTCTGGTTAAGATCCAAGAGAAATGGTGCTACTCTGGCACCAAAACTCTGCTGGACCAGATCCAAGAAACAGTTCACAGTAGTGGGAGGTGATGGGTAGTGGGGTCGAGGGGGTGGTAGGGAGGAAATAAACAAAAAAGAAAGAATGGACATGAGAATCCAGTAGCATCCAGGGGAGATCAAAGGTCTCCTGTAGCTATAATCGTCAAACTGGAACTAGATCGCTTAAAAACTGGAGCCAGCGGTGGATGAACAAGTGTTAGACTTTCTACTTGTAGCAACACTACCTCTGACTAGTCACCGACAATACTGCTCTAATGAGTGGAGACGGTCCGGCACGTCCTATAATACCACTTTGTCCCAATAGATGTGCACTTCGTTATGTCTCATGTCGTTAAGTTATGATCTGCCGCCCTTGTGTGGTCAGAGGTGGTGTTGCTACAGAGCAGCTTTTTAGTCAGAATTTTACAAGAAAAAACTCCTACATTTATTGAAAAACTCACTAATATTAGAAAAAATCATAAACTTAGACAAGACTGGCCTCCCAGGAAAGATGAAATTGTGGTGTTTTCAGTTTGAGTTGTTCCCGAGGTTGATGTGGCCATTTTCAATGTACTAAAACTTCAGGGGCAGAAACTCAGGGGTCGAGATGAGGCAGCTGGATGTAGTCAGTTGATCTGGATCAGGAGTTAGTATTGGTACCTTGTATTTCATTGTTCATGAAGATTAGGGAGTGAAGGGGGGTCAGATGAGGGCAATCAGACCTTTGAGGAGGAAATCCAAGAAGAGAGGTTATTTAAGGAGTGGGAGTGGCCTGTTTGAATCCCTCTGTCTGGGACCATGCTGGGAAGTTTGTTTGCTTCTGCTAGAGGTTGGAGAAGGTAGCATCATCACTACCTGGAGCGTCCATGAACTGAGCCTGGGTCTGCTGAAGGTGGCAGGGGTGGTTTTGATGTGGTGACACACCATGACACTCATGCTGTGCAATAGTTTTTATTTTTAACCTCTATACTTTATACTAGACCCCCGTGACCCTGCAAAGGATAAAGCGGGTGCAGAAAATGAATGGGTGAATACTTTATACTTTTGTACAGAAATGTCTACACAGTGCTGTCTTGACCTCTGAGACCAGATCTGGGTTTCTCTAGATGGTTCTAGGTTGCTGTGGAAGATTCTGGGTCGGTCTGGAAGGTTCTGGATCAGTCTGAAAGGTTCTGGGTTGGTCTGAAAGTTTCCAGGTCGATCTGCAAAATTCTGGGTTGGTCTGAACGGTTTTGGGTTTCTCTAGACTGTTTTGGGTTGCCATGGCAGGTTCTGGGTTGGTCTGCAAGGTTCTGGGAGCATGACGATTACAAATAAGGAAATGAAAACACCAGCCTATGTTGTAGACTACGCCCACAGGTTTACACCTATGCCATAGCTACAGCGTACCTTTGATGCAGAAGTTCAAATCAGGCTTTATTGAACCAGTACAGGCTCTAAACTGTGGTTCAGCAGTTTTTCCAGCAGGGGGTGATGCTGCACCGTAGTCAGGTTTCATCGGTTAGCCTGAGCACCAAGCTGGAACCATCATCTTCATCATGTTCCTGCATCCTCGGGTCCTTGTGTCTGTGCTGCAGCTGATGTGTTAATAAAGTTTTGAAAGGGGGCGGTCTCTGTGTGCAGGTGTTCCTGGACATGGTGGAGAACTACCCAACCAGCCTGCGGGTTCTTGTTCTGGTGGAGAACGACATCAGCCAGGAGCTGCAGCAGCAGATCAGCGACCTGTTGTCTGAGGGGGAGGAGGAGGATGACAGAGAGGCCCCGCCCCTGCAGCGTGGTCCCACCTCCAGCAGAGCTCTCCAGCCAATCAGAGACAAGTACCAGCCCCCCACCTGGCTCCCCCACAGCAGTAAGGGCTGACCGCTGTCCCCCATCCCCACCCCAGACTCCCACCCCCACAAGACTATGCCCCACTTACCATCTCTTCCCACCTGATCCCTCTATACCAACCACTTCAAACCAGGCCGGATCAGGTTGGACCTTTTCAGAGTGGTTCAGACCATTTAAAACCAATTCAGACTGGTTCATAAAGTTTGGATTGCTGGTATGGACCCTGGTCCACAGCAGTTCAGAACAGTTCAGACCAGTCCAGACTTCACAAACCAGCTTTATGCTGTTTGTTTGGACCTGGAACAGACCTGGCCATGTCCCCTTTGAGGTGTTCAGGTGTTCTCTGTTACAGCTGGACGTTTGTGTTACTGTCATCATGAGTTATTTAGCCCCAGTAAATGATGAATAAGAATCTAAAAGATTAATAACTCATCAGTGTATATAATTGTCCCTTTTAAGGACCACGACTATAAAAATAACTGATGAAGCATTCTGTCATGTGACCCACTGGTTTCTGAAGAGCGGTTTTGGAGCCTTTTTTTGTTTGTACGGAGCCCAGCATTGTTGCCCTGGAAGCTGATGGGAACATGCCCCCTATATTTCAATCAAATTTAGATTTATTCCCAGCTCCTTCAGCCAAATCCAGCTTAAATATTGTATCTGCAGAGCTGCCGGCAGACGTTTACAGTGGGATAAACCGTTTAATATGTTGACCCAACGGTGAAATCTAAAAGACCTGCTGGAGGTTTCAGCCGACGCTGCTTAATACAAACGGGTGGTTGCGTAGCTAAGCGTGGTAGCGAGTACTCACAAGGACGTAATAACAACTAACGACCAATCGTTAGCCAACTGTTGATCAAACATATTATAAATAAATGTATTGCTTTATATAAACTCTCCTGGCGTGGTACAACCCCCCCTCCCCGAGCCATCACAGATGGGAAGATGATTGAGACCAAAACAGTTTTTTGAACCAGACTGTAAATATGTTTATTTAATAGGAGAACGTATCTTAGTTCATGAGTCTCAACCTGGAAGTTAGTTGGTTGGTGCTTGTTTAAGACCCTCACTTTTTTACGGTCCCTCCTAGATATGTCTTATTAATGTGTTCTGAGGTTCTGGTCCTGGTTCTGGTCCTCCTTGAAGGTCATCAAAGACTGAAATAAACACAGAAATAGTGAAATTACACACAAAAAGCTGTGAAAATTTGAATTTATGAGCATCACAAAGTTTATCTGATGCTAAAAAACATTTTTCTTAATTTGATAGTTTTTAAATTAATCTTCAAGAGAACCAGATAAAATTAATTAAACCAGGCTCATGACAATTTATGGCTAAGCTAGCTAGCTCTTGGCTAATTACTAATTGCTAGTTAGCTCTTAGTGCTAGTTAGCTCTTAGTGCTAGTTAGCTTTTAGCTAAATAGCAATGCTAATTGAGCTAATTGACTGGTTTGTCTTTGATAGCTGTAGTGAGCTAGTAGGAGCTGAGCTGTTAACAGGAACTAAGCTGTTAGCGATTTACTAAATGGTTATCAGGGACCAAACGGTTAGTGGCTAGCACTAACTCCCCCTTCTTTCCTTCCTGTCCTTTATTTAACGTTCCTATTGGATCCTCACATGAAAGTGACCTAAGTTAATAGGTACAACATGAAAAACGTCTTGGCTGATTTCCATTTAGCTCAGAAGTTGAAGTCATAACTGGGATTGAAGTCACTCCCAAGTTGACTGCATTCCAGTCACAAAGTTGGAAGAAATTTGTCCACCATGAACTTTCTAAATGTCAGACTAGCCGTTGGCTTTGTTAGCAATGTTAATTCCTAACAACACTATACGGGGTATTTAACACATATAAGGTGTGTTTCCTTTAGTATGGGTTCTGGGTAAACCCACCAGACAGGAGCCTCCAACGGGGCCGACCGTCTCCTCAGCACCTTCAGCCATTTATGTTCCTGTGAGAGTGCTGAACATAATTTAGAAATCCTGATCAGCAGAAACCCCCTGCCAGGAAGTTTCTGTTGGCCAATCTGAGTACCTCTCTTACTACTACAGGAACATTTTTTACCCCATAAAGGTTCCTGAAGGCCAATTTAGCAGGAGTGTTCCTGGTAATGGAGACACGCGAAAATGGCCCAGTCCCGAAAAATATACTCAGAACCCCCGATGATAGAATCACACCTAGAAACATCGTAGCCACACGTCCACTAATAAAAAGGTTTGATGATTTTGTTGACGCTAACAGCAGCCACGTTGGAAACTTAAGTCAGGATAGCTGAGGTTTCTTCGACTTTCTGACCTGGAATTCATGGGGTTTTCCAGTTGAAACTTTGGGCTGAGTACTCAGAAATTCAGACTTTTGATGTGAACCCATGTGACTGTGAACAAGATCTGAAGGTCCTGGACCCAGAAATTTGCTGTGAAGCTCTAAATGTGTCGTTCTCTGACTCCACAGACTCCGGCCCCCAGATGGTCACACTGACATCAGGTCTAGGTGAGAGCTTATTGGCTGAGACTGAGATGTGACTCCTCCCACAGACACACCCACTTCCTGTCAGACTGTTGTCCTGGTTTGAATGTGTTTCTCTGCTCTGCACTTCACCTGACGACAGCTAGTTACACACTCTGCATGGTTCCATGTAACTCCTGTACATGGAGGAGGGGGAGGCGCCTGCAGACCGGTGTGTTTCTGATGAATGTACCTTGATTTCTGTTTTGTTCTGCTGCTATGATGTCACAATTATAAAACTGTTTACAACTTCTTAAGAACTGAAGGCTCTGATTGTTTCTTTCCACATTAACGTGGACTAGGTAACACCTAACCTCACCTGTGTTCACACCTGAGTTCACACTGACGGTAAAAGAGGTTATGTCATGTTTATTTTCCCCTCACCTTCAACTTCTCTTGCAGGTAAAAGGTGTTCACCGTCATAGTCTCAGTTAGCATGTGGTAACGGCATTTCCAAGTTAGCTACATGGCGCTTACACTCAAAATTAGCATGTTGCTAAGTTAGCCACATCCTAAAGGTAGAAACATACAGTGAAACCTGGTCTGGTCTCTGGTTTAACACGACTACCTAACCAGAACATTTCAAGTTGATCAATTCAATTTTCAATTCAATTTTATTTATATAGCATCTATTACAACACAAGTTGTCTCTAGGCGCTTTCCAGAGACCCAGAACATGACCCCCGAGCAATTATTACATAAACAGCGGCAGGTAAAAACTCCCCTAGTGGAAGAAAAACCTTAAGCCAAACAGTGGCAAGGAAAAACTCCCCTTTAAGAGGGAAGAAACCTTGAGCAGGACCTGGCTCATGAGGGGGGACCCTCCTGCCGAAGGCCAGCCGGGTAGAGCAAGAAATAAGAAAGAATAGAGACATAGAGACACCGTCAAAGGTACAAGATAGGATACATTAGTAACTGTCCTTGGTAGTCCAATTAGACTTCTGTGAATATGGGTGATATATGGATAGACGGTGATCCAAGGGGATGAGGACTGCAGGTCGGGGTGTCAGCAAGCATCCAACAGACATCCACACAGACAGGTGAAGGCAGACACTGGGATGGTCAGAGGTGGAACTGCAGGTCAGCAAGCAGCTCCTGAGGCTCTGGTCCGCAGGACATGCAAAGAAGAGGAAAAGAAGGGCCAGACAAGCACAAAAAACTACCAGAACAATGGACCACAATTAAGTTTATGGGATATTGTTAATAAATGAGGGTTGAGGTGAAGAAGAGACAGAGAAGGCAAAGAGAAACAGAGAAGGTGAAAGGCACCACTCAGTGGATCATGTTGGTGCCCCCCTGCAGCAGAGGCCTATAACAGCATATCTACACCGAAGCTGTTTAAGATGAGCTGCTCTAATCTGGTCCTGTAGCTGCAGCTTTGACTACTGGCCCTGACACATTAAGGTACTAAATGTACACTAACTATATGCTTTATTAAACAGAAATGTTTTAAGTTTAGTTTTAAAGGTGGAGGTGGTATCAGCCTCCTTAACCCAAACTGGAAGTTGGTTCCAGAGTGATGGTGCCTGATAACAGAAAGCCCGTCCTCCAAATCTACATTTCGATACTCTAGGAACTACGAGTAAACCTGCACCCTGAGAACGGAGAGCTCTATTAGGAACGTACGGTACTATCAGGTCTTGCAAATATCGCGGCGCTAGGCCATTTTGGACTTTATATGCCAGTAATACAATTTTGAATTGGATTCTAAATTTTACAGGGAGCCAATGGAGGGAAGCTAAAACTGGAGAGACGTGGTCTCTCTTGTTGGTTCCTGTCAGCACTCGTGCTGCTGCATTTTGGATCAGCTGGAGGCTGTTAAGAGAATTACTTGGACATCCAGCCAACAACACGTTACAGTAATCTAGTCTAGAAGATACGAACGCATGAATTAGTTTTTCGGCATCACTCTGCGAGAGGATGCTCCTCATCTTTGCGATATTACAGAGGTGGAAAAACGCAGTTTTACAAACCTGATTAATCAAGCAGCCGAATTTCCTTATGAATGTGATGTCAGCATCACATCATTTGAAAACAGGACGTACGCTACAACATGGACCCCCACCACCCCAACCAGCACAGCACCATCCAGAGACCCAGCAGGGCCCAGGAGACGAGGGCCATGAGAGGCCCCCCGACCCCCCCAGGCCCCTCAACCCATCACGCCCCCATCCAAGCAACAGCGCCACAGATGGCCCACCAACCCAGCGGACCCCTGCCCCATCTCACCTGTCAATATTAATGGTAGGTCAGCTAGTTGTTGTTAATGACTTTTACCATTGCCACTAAGTCAGTTGGCAGCCAGATTTTGATATTGTCCACTAATAATAACAGTCAAGTTAGTTAGCAGCTAGTTGCTGCTAATGGCTGCTAATATTACCAGCTAGCAGGTTGTAGTTACTTCCGGACTGTCACGCTCAAGTCTTTTTAGATCAACTTTCCTTTAGTTTCACATCAATCACTATATGGAGAGCCATTTCATTCACAATTAAATAAATACTGAAAGTGATAAATATGTTAATGAAATAAATACAAAATAACTTGCATTGATCAGATCCTTGTACCTATGGCCACCACCAAAACATTATAGTAGTTTCCTCCTTTCACTACAAGGTGGTGCTATGAGTATGATCAAATATGAGCCTATTGATCTCCTCTAGTGGGGACTCTGAGAAATCTGAGGTCTCTAGGACAGTGCAAAACATAGTAGAAAACATAGCATTTCCTACAACCATTCATGAATATTACACTGCAGATGTGTTCAGAGTTGGACTGGAAATATATGCATACAATTTGGCCAGATTAAACAATGTGTGGTTGAGTTACAGCCATTGACCCAGTCCGGGCCCCAACAATGCTAAATCTTCCCCTGCTTCTCTCTACTGATTGTTAACAGCAAATCCTTGTATAATATGTAATTTTGAGGAACACTTGATGTGTGCAACATTTTTTTAGTTTGAGAGTTAGGGCCTCCAATAAGCCCATTTTAAAAAAATAGAATAATAATAATAATTCAAGATGCAATCAGTACTGACTGGGCCCATTGGTCCCCGGGCGCTGGGATAGCAGCCCACTGCTCCTAGTGAAAACTAGTGATGGGTTAAAAGCAGAGGTTCAATTTTGGGGTGTATTGTGAGATACATACTGACAAGAATGGAAATGAAAAAAAAAAAAGACAAATAGAAAAACGCAGTCTTACAAACCTGATTAGAGACTCCTATATCAGGATGCTCCGTACTGACCCCCATCCTCTGTGACTGGCTCCAGGACTTTCTCCAGGAGTTTCAGACTGGCGGGTCTCGGTCCATCAGAATTGAGAACAGGCAGACCACAGGGATGTGACTAATAACCTCCTGTTTTGTTGTGCCAACATATGAAATCACTTCCTGTTGGTAATTAGCCACACTGTGACAGCCACGCCCCTAAACTTATGCTCACTGTTATTCTTGTGATGCAAAAAAATTTTCTTAAATATTTTCTCAAAAAGTCTGAAAAGTCTCTTCACATTGTTCAATTCCCTTGGTGCTCAGGCCCTAATAATAATAAGAATTCCTATTATTTTTATCATTAGTAGTAGTAGTAGTAGTAGTAATAGTAGTATTAGTAGAAGTATTATAAAAAATATTATATAATAGAATGTAACATTTACATTATTGTATCTGTAATAACATTACAGATACAACCGGACCCTTATTAATAAAATGTAATTTTTTTAAAATAGCCAACTTAGTTAATTTATGACACTTTTATTTCATAATGGTATATGTGTTAATTTCAGTAATGAATTGTGAATGAAATGGCTCTATATGTCAAGACTCAAACACAAAAGATTAAATAAAAACATGTTTAAAATCCTTAAAGATTATAGACGTTCACTACAGTAGTTTTTTTTCTGCTATTCATCTTTATTCATCAGTTTTAGAAACCTGACAACACATCGGGGAACAGCATTTTTACTCCAACAAAGAACCGGTTCAGTTCTGGTTCCCCAAATGTTTTCACCAAAGGTATCAGTTTTCTGGTAGAGGATCAGGTTTGGTTCTGGTGGGGCAGTGTATTTTTTAGCCCCAGTCCTTAGGACCTGTATCCAGACATAAAGTTCCTCTACTGACCACTAGGGTCTGGATCCAATAGTGAGTTCATCTCCATTGACCTCCAGGTTAAAATGTCCTTCTTTACAGCAGCAATAAACATTTTTACAGTCTGGAACAAAAACAATTTTGGTCTCCGGAGTTGGATTTCACATCCATGACAGATGTACAGGGGACAATGTTCATGTAATTTCATCAGATAATCTTATATTAAACCACTAACGCGTGCTGAAATTGTGCAGTCTGAACTGTCAAAGCGCTAGCTTACTGCTAGCCAGCACCTAGCTGAGGGGGCGGAGTTTGGACAGACCTCCAGTAGTCCTCACTTCAGGTCTGGTGGTCCACGTTTCAGATGGCGATCCATTAGTGAAACCTGAAACAAGGTTGTGTGGACAGATTCAGTCAGAATGAATGTAGGCTAACACTAGTTAGCATCACGGGTTGGCGTGAGCTAAGTCGAGCTAGGCTAGTGTGTAGCGACTGAGGTAACGCGGACATGTTCTAACCGAAGTCCTGTTAGTCCCGTTTGTTCTGCCATTTGCCCATTTTAGATGAACTGTCTGCTGACAGAAGCATTAAAGCTCGATGGGCGGGACCAAAAACAAACATCAAAGCTCTTCCTGCTCGCTACAAATACGCAGCGTAATTTAAAACAGCCCAGCCCCCGTGTACGATTTCCCTGGCTAGCACTAGCTGAGTAGTTGCTATTTTATGGGCTGAAGTGTGAAACGTTTTCACATTCATCAACTTCTGATGGAGGCAATGTTTCCTCATGATGCACAGAACCCACAATTCTGTTTGGCAAAGCAGGACGTGAACTGACAGCGACACGTCCAGCACATGTTTGAACATACGGTAGCTGAGGGATTGGGCGGAGTCAGCTACTCCAGGAGGGTGCCCATCAAAGCTGCCACATCTGGATTTCAGAACAACCATCCAGGAGCCTGTGGATGACGCCACAGACGGTCCAGCTGCATTTATCTTCTACAGCAGCATGTGGATATAACATCTGGAGGTTTTCAATCTTAAAATGCACCATGGGACGATATCCAGCTGCGGTCTAAGTCCAGCATTTCAGTATTTTCTGTAAACGCACACGCTTCTCTTAGCTGTCACCACAGGAGCATTGTGGGAAACAGCGGCAAACTGAGCATGCTGTGACTGTGAGGATGTCCCAGTTCAGGTGCACGCTGGATCCTGTTGAAGACCTGAGACACACCACACCCTCAGACCACAACATCTGACCAACTCTCTCTGTGTTCTTCTCACATAGCCATCAGTCATCAGACCTCCATGTTGAGTTTCTTCTTTTGTGGTTCTGCTGTGTTCAAGAAGTTGACATCACACTCCCACCCAGCAGGGGGTGTGCTGCTCGCTGCTGCTCCCTGTGATGGTGATAGGGTGTGGGCTCTACAGCGGCCCTGCAGGACGAGGGCAGCAGTCAGTGAGATCATTCCCACCGTCACACCCACCAGCACCAGCACCAGAACAAGCTCCAGGTACGAGAGTCCAGCGGTACCCTGTTTGCTCACTGTCACCTTCAGCTGCCTGTTGCCTTGGAGACTGATGTTCCCACCCTCGTCCAAACCTGGGGGGACAGTGTAATGGTGGCCTGCTGGCTCCTCACAGGTTGTTCCGGTGAAACCAGGCTGGCACACGCAGTGGAAACCTCCAGCACGGTCCAGGCAGCGCCCGCCGTTCTGGCAGGGCCGGCTAGCGCAGTCGTCCATGTTGACAGTGCAGAAGCGTCCGCTGAAGCCAGGAGGGCACTCACATGAGAAGCGGTTGGTACCGTCCACGCATGTGGCGCCGTTGGCGCATGGGCTCATGATGCAGTCGTCCACGTTGGTCTCGCAGTGTAGGCCCGTGAAACCAGCGAGGCAGCGACATGTGAACTCTGCTGCAAAACCATCAGCGTCCTCACAGAGACCGCCGTTTTTACACGGAGACCTGCGGGAAGAGAAGAAGAGTCAAACTGTCAACTGTCAAACTGTCAACTGTCGCATCACTCCCCCTATTCTGTAACGTGGGGGCATAGCGTTTAATATTTCAGCGGTCAGAGTGAAAGGTTACATGAAGCATAACTGCAGCTATGATTATTCCTGCTTAGATTGTGAGCTTCGGAGGGACAACCCTAACAACCTCCACCACCTTCTTCCAAGCTTCATTCCTCCTGTCTTGACAATCACACAACAGAAAGCTGCTACAGCCATTCTCGTTTGCATAAAGTTGAGGGAAGCTCAATTTTTTGGTGCCCTGCCTGGACGTCCTGCTGATAAACGCGCTTCCTTGATTTCCATGGAAAATGAATGAGATCTGTGTGACGTAAGCGATTCGTGGCGTGTAATGGACACCTGCTGCCAGAGGTGGAACCTGTTCGCTCAGTCTAGTTCATCTACAACCACATTGACGTAGTTCCTCCAGCAGCCACCAGGAGGCTTCAAACAACCAGATCAGCCTCAAAATCCTGAATGAGTGGAAAAATAAACTGAGGTGTCTTAGTCTATTCATCTGTAGCTTCCTAAATAACATTTAAGAGCATCACTGTGATGAACTGAAACTACACCTCAGAAATGAGCATCTGGGTTTGAATCTGACGGTCCTGGATGAAACATCCTTATAAATAAAGAAAAAGATGCCCGGTTGTCTCAAGTCAAGAGGAGCCAGGTGTTCACACTACCCACAAACCAAATTTAAATTTGCCAGTGGTTTGTCTGGATTTCTGGCACTTTAGCGAAGGGTTCATGGAACTTATTTAGGTAAACATGTTTAAGTGATAAAAGTTTTACTTTGTTGTTGATGTGCATGTACCTCCTTTGGGAGCACGGTCCGGTCCGGTGCCAGCAGGTCGGGCCGTGGAAGCCTTCAGGACACAGACAGGTGAAGTCTCCGCTGTCCACCAACACACAGGTGGCGCCGTTCTGACACGGCTGCTGGTGGGAGCACACGCTAAGGTCTGACAAACAGAGAATAAAACATGCAGGTGCTTGATGATGAAAAACTCTCAAAGGATGAAGGCGCATCTGACCGAGTTCTAATAAAACTCCTTGTGGAAGAGCAGGCCACGCCTCCACATCTGACACATCTTACCTTTGTCACAGAAACGTCCGCCCCAACCTGGATTACACGTGCACTGCCACGGCTGCTCGCACGAACCATGCACGCAACCGGGCATGAGCACGCAGCGGTTGCAGAGGTCACCGTCCCAGCCGGGGTCACACCTGAGGAGAGGAGGGAAGTAAGGAGGAAAGGAAAGAGAGGAAGCAGGGAAGAAGGATATGAAGCAGGAAAGGAGAAGAAGTAGGAAAGGAAGGAGGATAGGGAAGGACAGAGAAAAGGAAAAATAGGTAACAGGAACGGTAGGAGAGGAAATAGGGAGGGAAGAAGGAACAAGGAGCGAATGAGGATTGATTGATTGATTGATTGATTGATTGATTGATTGATTGATTGATTATGTCACACCTGCACTCTCCAAAATCGTCACAGCGGCTGTTGGTGATGTTGCAGCTGCAGTCACTTTCTGTAGGAAGAAGAACATGAAGTTCAGCGATGTGAGCACGCAGACAGGAAGTTCCCATCAGAATAAGAGCGGGGATAGGCTGATCAGGTTAATGTGGTCTGTAATCCAATATGTATAGTTTTTTTTCATTAGACAATCAAGGTTTTAGAAGAGATGTGTTTTTCCTGCATCAGCTTTGCCTGAAAACTTCAATCTTCATCAAAGCATCATCGACGTGCTGCTGTTATGTCGCAGGTATGAAACATCTCTTCTAAAACCTTAACTGTCTGATGAAACAAAATGTTTAAAAAAAGAGCACTGGATGTTGACAAGCTGCTGACAAGAAGTCTGATTTCTCTCCAAAATCTGGATCAGAGATCTCCAACTGGGTTTGATTCTTTAATGAAATGAAACAGGTCATAGTCCGGAAATGAGAAAGGAGAAATGAGAAGGAAGTAAATGTTAAACAGAACCTAACATTACAAAAGATTAAACTCCTTGTATTTTGTGCGACATAAATAATCTTGTTCACTTTGATGCCGTATGACACAATCACGGATGTAAGCAGACATCTCAGGTTCACACATGTGGAGGTAAATAAACCCTGAGGTTGCTGGTGAAGCTGAAACTCTGGTCATCTAGTCGTTGGATTCCTGTTGGAGCTCCTCCCCCTCTCAGTCATCAGCGGGCCTCCCAGCTCCGTGTTCCTGACCTTTGACCTCATAGCTTTAAAGACTGCAGGTGATGTGAAGGCAAAGTGGATTGTATGTCGTCCAGAACAGCAGAATGTCAGCAGGCTGGCTGAAATGGCGCCGCGCCAACTAACTGCACGCTGGAGGTCGCGTGGCAAGTGACTGTCTGGGGTCAAAGGTTAAACCCCCTAATGTCCCACCAGAAACACTGGGAGGAACAGGAGCAGCTGATCCTGCATCACAGACATGGACCTGACGAGAAAGGAAACTACTAGCTGCACTGCTAGCCAACTGCAGCTAGCCAGGTCTACGACCTGGAGATATTAAACTCAACTCAACTTTATTTGTTAAGCACTTTGAAAACAACACGGTTGACCAAAGTGCTGCACACAAACATTGGTTCAGACAAAAACATGTCAAACAAATGTAAACATAAAAGGATAAAATAATAAGATAAAACGCTGATCCAAGTGGAAGAAAATGAAAGAAGAAGAGGGCGAAGAATAGAACCCTGAGGCACTCCGCATGTCAAAGGTGCTCTGGAAGACTCTGCAGCTCCAAGATGGACACAAAAACTTCTCTGAGTTAAGTAGGACCTGAACCAGCCTAATGGAAAAACCCCCGAATGGCCACACAGCTCTTCAGGCGAGACAGGAGGATCGGACGGTCGACTGTATCAAAGGCTGCTGTTAAATCCAATAAAACCCAAACAGCACAGTGACCAGCATCTGTGGCTAAAAGAATGTCATTTAAAACCTACAACAGAGCTGATTCAGTACTGTTTTAAATCCAGACTGGAACACCTCAAGAAAGTTGTAGTCTTCTAAAAACGTTATCAACTGGTAGTAAACAGTTTCCCCATGAACCTTAGAAAGGAAAATTAACTTAGAGTTGGGCCTACAAATTAAAAGTGTGGAGGAATCTATGCCAGGCTTCTTAATCAGTGGTGTTACTACCACTTCCTTAAAACTTGAGGGTACAATCCCATTAACCAGACTGCCAATATATGGTAAAATATGCTAAACATAAATCCTATCCTAAACAAACGTCTGGTAAATAAACAATTTAACACAAGTAATAATAAAAGTAAATAATACATAAACTGGTGGTAAAATGGTTTTATGTAGTTCTGGTACTTGAAAATGAGATTGTGTTTTAATAGTAAACCAGTGGTAAAGTGTCCAGGTTACTAGAGATGATGTGCTAGGGTCTGATTGAGGAGCCTGATGAGGAATAAAGCTCCTCTTGAGTGCCTCAGTTCTTGTTCCCGGGCTGCAGAACCGTTGACCTGAGTTCAACAGCTGAAAGAGTTACTGTGGTGAGAAGAGTCCTTGATGATTCTTAAAGCTCTGCTCCAGCAGTGTTTGGTGGAGATGCCCTGCAGAGACCACAGATCAGCTCTAATGCATCGCTCGGCTGATTTGATCGTTACAGTCCTGTCAAGACCTATTGCTAAACCATGATGTCATGCTCATAGTCAGCATGCTTTCAACAGCAGCTGTTAAGGTTCTCAGAAGAGACCTTGAACCTTCTTAGCTGCCTTAAGTGGTAGAGGCTTTGTCTTTCTTTTGTGGCCTGAGCATGAATGTGAGTGGACCAGGTAAGGTCATCTGTGAGCTGAATGCAGAGGTACTAATGTTATTTACCTTTTCCACTTCATCTCAAGTAGGAGTAGGAGTGTTGTCTTTTTCTGCTGCAGTCCACAACCATCTCTTTGGTTTTGCTGGCATTCAGATGGAGATGGTTATCCTGGCACCATCTTTCCAGGTTCTCCACTTCCCTTGTGTAGGTCAACTCATTGTTGTTGGACATGAGGCCTGGCACTACTGTTTCATCAGCACGTGATGACGGAGTTGGAGCCATAAGCAGCTACACAGTCATAGGTGTAGAGAATGTACAGCAGGGGGCTCAAAACGCATCCTTGTGGGACTCCAGTGCTGAGGGTGACGGTAGTGGACATACAGCTGCCCACACTGACTACTTGGACCCTGTCTGGGAGAAAGTCAAGCTCCTATCTATACAGCTGTGTGTTCAGCCCCAAATCCTTCATTTTACTCAGTAGTCTGAGTGGGATCACTGTGTTGAAAGTGAGCTGTAGTCACAGAACAGCAATCTCACATACTTCCCTTTCTTACCATCCACATGTGTGAGGTTGGTGTGTTGAATGTGTGTAATGACCTGTTCAGATGATAGCCAAACTGTAGAGAGTCAGTGGAGTTGGAGATGTAGGAGCAGATGGAGTTGTTTATGAGTCTCTCAAACGCCTTCATGACCAGTGATGTTAAAGCCACAGGGTGGTAGCGACTCAGTAAAGATGTGAGTGAAGACACCAGTCAGCTGATCTGTGCAGCTTCTCACGTGTCCAGAGATCCCATCGGGTCTGGCAGATTTCTTGGTGTTCACATGCTTCAGAGCCGTCCACACTTCATGCGCCAACGTGGTTGCAGCTGTCGCTCCACTGACCTCATTCCCCTCCCTTGATTGGTGTTATTGTTAGCAGGAAGGCTAGTCCTGAACCAAGAATGAGATAAGTTCATCAGCAAAGGTAGAGTCAGCACTCAGAGTGGTGGTGATTTCACTTCTGTAGTCTGTGATGGTGTGCAGTCCATGTCATATGACATGAGTCTTTAAGATGAAAGTAAGACTCCACCTGCTTCCGGTACTGGCGTTTGGCCTCTCTCACTGCACGCCGTACTCTGTACAATTTTGTCAACAGGGTGGTTGATCCCTGGTTTCTGGTTTGAGAAAGTCCTGATGGTGATGGTGATCTGGTCTGCTAAAATGCTAAGAAAACTTGTGGCTACATCCACAAACTCACTGATGTCCGCTGAGCTGAGCCATAATATGTCCCTGCGGTGCAATGCCGACCGCTGTTCTTGTTTTTGCTGGTGTCATGGGGGAATGATTGATAGACTGCATCCTCTAAAAACTTGTGAGTGAGATGATGTTCAATGTGTCACTGCTTGGCTCAAAAGTCATGACAAACAAAGGGAGGTATGCAAGAGATTTATTTTAACCAAAAACATAAACAACAAAACAAACAACCAAGTGAACCAAGCAAACGTAAGCACAGTCTGTGTGGTGCATACAGGACGCCGTCTGACTCTGGCTATGCCACCTTACTTATTTTTTCTTTTTTTATTGTGGCACTCGGCACCAGGCACTCAGTAATGTTCACGTATTGGTTATGTACACGTCAACATTTGATGTGGTCATCACTGGGTTGCAGTGTGTGTGTGCTTGAATCTGAAATAAAGTTGTGTCTGAAAGGGTCCAGGTGGTGTAGTCCTGTATCGTTGACACCTACACCACCAGTTCAGTCACGTTATCATGCTAGCTGTGCTGTTGGAACGTTCACCCTGCTGATCAGAATTAGATCCAGGGGTTTCCAGACAGGACGGATTCAGACATCAGTCATCATGTCACCTACCTTCACCTGTGCAGGGAGGGGCGATAAAGAGGAGCGACCAGCTCAGCAAGAGGACGGCTGCAGGTCCGAGCACCAACATGTCTGGAACAGAGGAGGAGATGGTCAGAGGTTCTGGAGTCCATGTATCTGATTCACACAAACACACCACAACTGTGACAGACGAGACTGAGATGGGGGTGCTCTACAGCAGCCATGTACATCATGTCGCTGTACATCATGTGTACAGGGTCTGAGAATCTCACCATCTGATCAAAGTGTGAAATTAAATTGGAGGTTCTAGTCCGGGGTCTAGTCCAGAACCAGGTCTGGTATTAGGTCAGTATGAACACAAGTGGAGTATATTAATGCATGCCTTCTGTCAAGGTTGACTTAAACATGGAACTAAGAAAACCTGCAGTTCCTTTACTGTGGTTCCAGATCTACCGTTCCTATACTGACAACCAGGGTCTGGATCCAGACCTGTGGTCCTACAGACCACTAGGGTCTGTATCCAAACCTGCGGTTCTTTACCGACCACCAGGGTCTGGATCCAAACTCAAACTTTATAGTTCAGCAACAGCAGTTGACCCATTCAAGTTGAGTCATGCAAGTAAAGACACATCTTCTGATGGCATCTCAGCTTCTTGAATTTCTCAGTTCATAAAGTCCAGCTCGAAAACTACAGCTAGTTTTTTTAAAAGTCTGTTCTCACACTGTTCCTCCATACTAGAAACATTCATCATTATTCCTCTTTGAAAGAAGTCCTGTCCTAGAGAAAACAATGATTTCAGGCCAGTGGCCTAAACTCACACAGCTTCTGTTCCATAGATGATCATGTGGGATCCTAGGTGAGTGAGGGGCCAAACTCCTGTGTCTGTCTCTAGGGATCCAGCTTGATAACCTGTTCACCTGAACTGATTCTAGCTTTAAAACTAAAACTGGTTCCAATTCTACTTTGTTTGGCAGGTGTAAACTGATTCCAGATCAGCCCTCTATGCTGATATCTGCTTGACTTTTTTAGGACATTGTTGCTGACATTCTTTATGACGCCGAGACTGCTGACGGTGTCTAATATCAAACACATGAAACCCGACCTGCTGACTCGTCTGCAGCTCTGTCCTGCTGGGATCAGTGTCATCTCGCTCATCTGGCATGTTGGTTTGAGTGTCTGCTAAATTAACTCAAGTTACACCACCATCAGATGTCATCACATACGTGCAAAGAGGACTCAGAAGTCCTGAGTCACCTGGACCAATACCTTCATAAATCTGACTGAAGCTCACCCTCTGACAGGATGACTCAGCATTGGTATAAGGAGCAGAGTGGTCTCTGGAGTGACTGAGCTACAAGTCTTTGGAGGGTTTTTATTATTATTATTATTATTATTATTTTATTTTACAAGTGTCTGCATATTTATTAACGATTAGTACTATAACTTGGCAAAACCTTCTAAAGTCAGCTATATATACATTTTGATCTTGCAGCAAAGCTATTTGTGTGTGTGTGTGTGTGTGTGTGTGTGTGTGTGTGTGTGTGCGTGTGCGTGCGTGTGCGTGTGTGTATGTGTGTAAGACTGAAAAAAGTGTAGGTGTCCATCAGCAGCCCTCTCTGACAGTCAGATCTAACGGATTTTAATAACAAGTGAATTTCTGATTGGGTCAGGTATCAGCAATGAGCAGAGAGTAGACAGTGATGGGTGTGGTGTGTGTAGTGTGGTGATTACTGCAGTGTTTTTTTCTGGTGAACTGTGTTGAAATGAAAAGGCAGGCATAAACCAACAAAACAGTTGGAGCAGTTCTTACTCAGATATCATCAACCCTCTTTAAAATAATGCCTCAAGTCAGATTTTGCTAAAGGTTTTTTTCAAAAGCAAAAACATCTGAATCAAATATTTGGTTTGTTTCTGTTTTCTGAAAAACATAAGAAAGATATTATTTTTTTTTTGGAAACAACTCTGAAACTGGAATTAGATTATTTTTTGTTTTAAACATAGACTGTACAGAATCAACTAGACACGCCCCCTGTGATGTCATCACCACATTTTTGAAGAGTGTTGGAAGCTGACTGGAACACGCTCATCTGACTTATGTCACAGTTTATAACAACAATTGACAACAAAACTATTTTGGACAATATTTTACTTGTGCATGTACAGCCATCATTATTATTATTATTATTATTATTATTATTATTATTATTATTATTATTATTATTATTATTATTATTATTATTATTATTATTATTATTATTATTATTATTGCTGCCTCAGAGGGTGGTAAACTGTATTTCAGAATTCCACAAATGTTCAGTACGATGAGGGCCAGAAATCAGAAGGGCTGAATAGTCTTGTAGTCTTGGAGATGGTCTTCTAGCCTCTAACATGCTGGTCTAGAACGTTCTTCCTGATCTCCTTAGACAGCTCTCTCCTTTAGAGTCTGGTCTATGTTCAGTGTGGTGAAACACCAGGATACCAAACAGCAGAGGGGCCTCTTTTAACTCTTTAAATTGTCAGGCTGACTGAAGACACCTGAGATGTTCATTACGGGACACACTTTGGTTTAATTTGTCACCTTGGAGACAAATTTTTTACATCTTTTCTACAGGAACCAACTCATCTGTCCAGACCAGTATCAATTGTTGTTTTCAAATAATTCTATTTTATTGGGAGATTTTTATTAGTCAGTGTTTGGTAATTGATTACTAATAAATTATTTTGTCAATTTAGAGTTATTTCAGTAAACATTGTGGGATTTTCTGTCTTTAATAGGACACCAACACATTTATCCAAAATATTCTGCTTTATAAAACAATATTTGAAGAAATCTCAATCCCAGTATTTATATCAGGAGGTTGTAACACAAATCCGTTATGAGATTTTACAGTCAAACACCCATAAAATTATGAATTAAAGAGTTTTCTTGAAAGGTGTCAGGTAGTTGTTCTGGAGAACTTGCAGGATTGTTATAACCATGAAAATGACCAGATTAACAGTATTAATTTTAATACTGTTGTACTACTGCCTCTGGATAAATTAGGTTATATTTGCAGTTTACATGTGGTTATTAATTTCATAATTCCAGTGATGTGCCTGCCTGTCTAAATCCTTAAACACATGCAAATAAATGTAAGGTATAAGAATAAAATAAACCGAGATGAGCGATGAGGTCCAAATTGTTGGACCGTTGTTGTCTGTCTGGCAGGAAACGGAGAACAGGATCATTTTCTGGAGATTACAACCTCCACACAGGCAGGAAGCAGCATGCCTGGATTACTGACATACCAGAGCGCACACACACACACACACACACACACACACACAGACACACACACACACACACACACACACAAACACACACACACACACACACACAGCTTTTCTTTCAGAGTGTTTGCCAGAGAAAGAGAAGAATGAGGCGAGTGTGTGTGAGGAAGGATGGCGACAGGTGTGTGCTTAACCCTCACACACACTCAGATGTGTGTTTAACACTCATCAGGTCTCTGAGCTGCATCACATCCTCGCTGCTGTCACTCATCCTCCATCAGCCCCGCCTCCCAGACACTCAGAAGTCTTTTATTTCAGGTCCAAGTTGAGAGTCTGCCAGTTCTGATCATTGTTCTAGCAGACCCTGGTATAAAATTAAGCAGGTATGGGATGGATGACGCCAATCTTTGCAGTAGTGGCTGTACCAACAGGTTTACACTAAGTTTAGAAACTCCATCTCACTGTCTTCAGGGCTCATTGAACATGATAGTCCATGACAGCCCAGGAGAAGACTGACCCTGTACAGTTTGTTTGGAAGAGTTTCCAGAAGAGAACCCCTTTTTTCTAAAATGAACATGGAAGCACGACTGAGGTTCACAAAACTGCATCTGAAAAAACCAGCAGACTTCTGGATCAATGGCCTCTGGACAGATAAGACCCAAGTGGAGATGTTTGGTCTTAATGTCCAGAACCATGTTTAGAGAAAACCAAATACATAATTTTAGCAGAAACATCTCAGAGCCACTGTCAAGCATGGTGGTGGAGAGATTGTGGTCTGGGGTTGACAATGAAAATACTTTATTAATCCCAAAAGCGAAATTAATTGTTGCTGTAGTCATGGTTTGCCTCTCCAGAGATACGTTGTAGGGGTTTATTGGTGTGGGGATGAAGGGTCTCCTGTAGTGGTCTGAAGGATCTCCTGTAGTGGTTTGAAGGATCTCCTGTAGTGGTCTGATGAGCTGCTGCAGCAGGCTGGGACCATGAGCAACACTTTTCTAGAGCAAATCTGCATCACAATGATGAAAAAAATAAATAAATAAAAGTTCTGGAATGAACCTGATGAAGATGTTGTGGTGGCTCTCCAGAGAGCTGTGTAGAAGTAAAAGTCCAAAACCTCAATGACCTGAAGCAATGTTGGAAAGAAGAACAGACCAGAATTCCTCCACAACCATGAGACACTAATGAAGTCAGACAGGAAACATCTACTGAGAGGTCCTGCTGCTGAAGGAAACATCTACTGATGTGTCCATGTGTGTCCGTATCCGAGTGTGTCCGCGTCCATGTGTGTCCATGTGTGTTTGTGTCCTTGTCCATCTCTCTATCCAGCTCCTCCAGATCTTCCAGGAGCACACAGACGTGTTTCCAGACCAGCTGAGACATGTAATCTCACCAGTGTGCCCTGCTTTGGGCTTTCTCCTGGTTGGACATGCCTGAAACTCCTCCCCAGGGAGGCGTCCAAGAGACATCCTAACCAGATGAACCACCTCAGATGTGTCCTGTGGATGTGGAGGAGCAGTGACTCCACTCTCAGTCTCTCCTGAATGACTGAACTTCTCCTCCTGTCTTTCCCTTCTTTCACCCTCCTGCAGAGTAAAGTCATTTTAGCTGCTTGTATCCTCCATCTGGAGATGGAGGATACAGTAGAGCGGAGGAAGTGTGATCAGGCCTGTTTATGGACCAACTCAACTCTGAAGACCATTTCCACATAAATAAAACACAATTTCAAGACTGAATTCCAAGACTGAATTCGGTCTTATCTTTGATGTCTCAGCACCAGAAGTCAGATTCCAGGGGAAATCTCCAGTCCATCTGTGTAATCACACAACTCTGAGACCACAGTCATTATTGATCTCTCAGACCTTTACTGATAAAAGCTAAGCTTAGTTTAGGACCACCAAGTTGCTGTTTTGGGGAACAGTATTTTCAGTGTATCCTTTGTTCTGACTGGATAGCGTCTGAAGTGACGTGGACTTGTGAACCATTGATTGATTTTACTGACTGTGAAGAGTCCATGGAGGTATCAATCATCCAGATCCATCATCGTTCCTGAGACATGCACTTGTACAAAGCTCAATGACACAGGTAAGACTATCCATCCATCCATGTTCTACACCCGTCTTTAATCCTTTGCAGGGTCACAGGGGTCTGCCGGAGCCTATCCCGGCTCATTATAGGCGAGAGGCAGGGGTTTACCCTGGACAGGTCGCCAGTCCATCACAGGGCCAGGTATGACTAAATCTAGTAAAAGTCCACCTGAACATTTGTCTCTAAAAACTCGTAGAATTGACTGGGTTGTTTAGGTTCACACTACACAAATCCAGACAGATATGACAAATATGAGCTCTAAAAGTGGAATATTTAGTCATATTTTAGCTTTTTATCTTAATTTACTCTCCTAATTTACTCTGCTCTGATAAGATTTATACTTAATTTTACTCTTCTCACGTGTTTATTAACATTCCAGATTTATTCATGCACACCTGCCATTAACTGTGATTAACTCATTTAAATCAGACATGTAATTTTAGATATGTGTATTTTAGATTAGACATAATTTTAGATATACTCATTTCAATTTGGATTTGTGGTTTTAGAGCAGGAATCTCATGAAGTGGCTCTATGAGCTTCAGTTGGAACGTGACAGCAGAGTGAACGTCTTCTTACCTTCAGCTGCTATAAAAACCTCCCTGAAGTCCGGCCTCTGTCCGGAGTGTGTGCTCGCCCTCAAACACACTCCGTTCCTCTGCTGCTCCTTTCAGTGTTTGTGTCTGAAACTGCAGCGATCTTCGAAGAGACCCTCCTCCACTCGTCCTCCCACCTCCGTAAACACTCCCCCTGTTCAGGGTGTTTTGCACACACACATGCACACGCACACACACACACACACTCCTGGCAGACGGGGTGGAGGAGGAGCTGCTGCGTCCCTGTTGGTGGGAGTCTTTGGTGTTAAATGAAACGTGTCAGGGGCACGTTGCACCTCCTCAGGTGTTAATAGGTGTTCATCAAACTGTAAATAATCGTTTTAACACTTTCAGCTGCAGCCAGAAGCAAACCTACTGAGGAACATGTGTCTGAGGAGCCTTTCTTGGGTTGTTGACGGCAGGATGCAAAGAAATGTGGAGAATGTGCACAGGAATCAGTAAAACATGAAGGCGGTGAATCGGCTCTGGAGCTGGTTTCAGCAAAACTGAATCTGGTCCTTCCTGACAGAGATGAGATAAGATGAACAGAGCTCGGTGTTCTTTAGACAAAATAACCTGCAGTTCTCGAAAGAACATGTTTGCAGCTGTGGAAGACAACTAAACCCAAACTAGACAATACTGATCTGACCTGAGTGGATCATCATGACCCCACAGAGGGATGAAAATTTCCATCACAACTAAAGTCATTAGGGAGTGGGTGTGTCTGTCACTGAAATGATGTTCCTCAGAAGAAGAAGATCCACTAAAAGGTGATTCTAGCATGGGTCGACCCAGAAGCATTTCATGCAGTTAGATGAGTCAGTCTGCAATAGTTCGTTAGTGTTATCAACAAATCAGTCACCACCACTGCACAATTAAAAAAACTAAACTAGTGGTTTACAAACAGAAATAATAAAATGTAACTTACTTGTAAAAAATCTGTGGCACGTCATATTTCAGGCGTCAAGGAGTTAACTAATCTACAAACCTTCCTGCCTTTTAAACGTTTGATTTAAGCGTTTCCAAAATCACAGCCACGCAGCTTTTTCAGCTGCAGCCACAGCACAAAGACAATGCGTAACCCAGCTGGAACCAGGTCCAGCTTACTGGAAAACTAGGCAACAGCTCCCATCACACCACCATGTTCCTGCAGGAGAACTGAGGTCATGCATCCATCCCTCTCATCCACCGATTGGGTGAAAGGACGGGCGTAGTCAGGCACCTGAGGAGCAGTTTATAGAGCGACTTTCAGCTCAAACACCTCAACTGCTTCAGGAGTCAAGACCACCTTATTATGATCCTGCAGCCCCTCGCATGAATAAAAAAGCTCAGAAAAGCCTGTAGTGCAGCATAACATGGTACGAACATCCTGCAACAAGAACATGTGCCTAAAATGACATAATCTGTTTTTATGTAACAGCTTTAGGAAGTCGTTGAATGGCTTCCACACATTTAGGCATCTGTGGCTTCACTTCCATGTACAATGTAAACAACTGAAATTACAGAATATCAGATCACTGATGTCCCGTTTCTGAACCTGATCATTTAAACAACACTTTAATGTTTAGAAGCATAAATAGTTACTTTTCCTCTACTAGAACCTAAAACACTGGTTTCCCACAGTTATGAAGCCTGTGGTTCTCTAAATTTTGCCCTGCTTTTTCCCTGCTCAGGGATTTGCCAGGTCTTAACTCCACATTGCAGGGACAGGTCAGGTGGTCTTGGACGGGTCAGGTGGTCTTGGACAGGTCAGGTGGTTTTGGCTGCCCTTTACAATATAATCCAAGTCCAAATGGAGCTGGTGCAGGTCTCCATGACCCCCATAGTACTCCCACTGGTACTCCCACCCCTACAAGGCAGAGCATCACCATGGCAGATTAAAGACCTCTGGGCATCTGGAATACCAACCAAAAGGAACGAAAGGAAAAAAAAAACAGAATAAATTAAAACGAAAATGGACCTCAAGCAGAGACCTGAGATCAGGCTCACCCAGAAATCACCAGGGTCTTCAGGACATCTGCAGTGCATTCCCCACCCCCAGATCGGACATCAGGTCCACATCCCTGAAGGCTAAGCGAGGTAAGGTTGGGAGGTAGTCTCCCAATGATGTCCACTCCACGACAGAAACAGACAATGTCTCTTTGTGATTTTTATCTTGAAAGGTGCTATATAAATAACATTTTACTTACTTACTTAATCTCTGACCAGGTGAATCAGAGCCGTACCAGGCAAACCAATGCAGAACCAGGTGAACCAGATTGGAACCAGTTAAACTAGAGCAGAACCGGGTCAACTAGGGCTCCACCGGGAGGACCTGGTGAACCAAGAACAATGCCAGGCCAAGTCTGAGGTCAAAAAATCCAAGACAAGTTTGAATCAAAGAACCAGGACAAATGTGGATCAAATTAACATCACCCTCCTTCTTTTGAGGTGTATTCAGACGACCTTGAAGATTTCCACAACAGATTATGTATTTTCAGCACCTCATATTTTATACAGGAACCTGGTTGTTTATAAAGTATCTGGTTGTCATCTGTCAGTAAAAGTCCCACAATATGAGGCTGAAATACTTCACCTACAAAGAGATTTTTCCTTCCAGATCAGATGACTCCCTAATGGAGCATATTGTCTCCAGTGTATTTCCTGTTTGCTGCCTGCTAGTTTCCAGGATGTTTCCTGTTCATTTGCAACTTTTTTTCAGCTGTTTCTTGATGGTTTCCATCCGGTCTCATCTCTCCTCCACTGGCATCTTTATTTTTTTTCTCCCTCTCGTATCGTCCTCTCGGATCTGATTTGTATCTGATCAGTATCTCCCAGCATGCCAAGCAGCAGCCTCAGATCCACCTCCCATCTCTTTCCTGTCTGTTTCTGTCAGAAAGCTGATGTTATCGATCTCCGTCAGGCTCTAGACCAGGGGATTATCTGAGCATGCCCAAACTTGCCCCACATGGAACAGGGTAGAACGAGTCTGAGGATGTTTTTAGAATCTCAGAGCAATAAGGGGTGAAGGAGTGGGGGAGGTAAAGGAGTGAAAGGATGAAGGGAATTAGTTGTAAAGGGATGAAGGAGTAAAAGGTTGAAGGGAATGAAGGAGTGAAAGGATGAAGGAGTGATCGGGTGAAGGAATGGAGGGATAAAAGGCAAATCAGCCGGGGAATTCCTTTAAACCAGGACAATCTCAGGCATCATAGACTTCACCAAGTCAATTAAATTTTATTTATACAGCGTCTATTACACAGATAACAGAGAGAGAGACAGACACACCGTCAAAGGTACAAAAAACAAAATATATTAGTAATAATTATCCGTTAACTGGATAATATATAACTAAGAGTTTCATGTCCATCAGACTGATACATGGTTAGTTGGTGGACTACAGAGACAATTATAAAAACAGGTGTAGACAGCAGACACTGAGGTGGTCAGAGGTGGGACTGCAGGTCAGTGGGTCATGTTGGTGTCCTCCTGCAGCGTCGGTCTACAGCAGCAGATCCAGGATGAAGCTGTGTTGAAGACCAGCTGCTCTAATCTGGTCCTCCAGCTATGACTACTGGTGCTAACACACTAAAGTTTATAGTAACTATATACTTTATTAAACAGAAATGTTTAAGTTTGTTTTTCAAGGTGGAGGTGGTGTCAGCCTCCTTAACCCAAACAGGAAGTTGGTTCCATAGTGATGGTTCCTGATAACAGAATTCCCGTCCTCTAAATCTACATTTGGATCTTCTAGGAACTACGAGTAAACCTGCACTCTGAGAACAGAGAGCTCTATTAGGAACATATGAAACTATCAGGTCTTTGAGACTACCAGGAGTTTGGACATTTAGGACTAAGTAATAAAATTTTGAATTGGATTCTGAGTTTTCCGGTGAGCCAATGGAGGGAGGTGGACCCTGGAGAGACGTGGTCTCTCTTCTTGATTCCTGTCAGCATTCGTGCTGCTGCATTTTGGATCGGCTGGATGATATTCAGAGAATTCTTGGACATCCAGCTAATAAAACATTACAGTAATCTAGTCTAGAAGATACGAATGCGTGAATTAGTTACTTCAGCATCCCTCTGGGAGAGGATGCTCCTAAACTTTGGTTTTGATTTTGGACCTGGATTTGTGTATATTTTATATTTTATATTTGCTTTAAGACTTTGCTTTGCTTTGAAACCAGTTTTGCCTGGATCTCTTCTAGATTTAACTAACTAATTTAACTTGGGTTTTGGATCTGGTTTTCTTCCAGTATTGTTCCAGGTTTTGACCTAAATTTGATCTGGTTCCATTCCAGATTTGGACTTGTTTTTTTGTTGGGATTGTTCCAGATTTGGACCATATCCCGAGCTGAGCACAGTAGGAGTGTGTTCTGTTTTAGACTCCAGGACTTTCTTTAACCTTACAGAGCTGCTCTCAGGTCTCAGTCTCACCCCGGACAGCGGCCCTCCTCAGGTCTCTTCAGCTCTGAGAGCAAAGATACGTTTCTTCCCTCCTTTTGATTCGATCGGCAGCCTGTGCTCATCTTTTCCTGCAGCTAATAGAAACTAAAAATGGCAGTGAAGTTAACAGATGCTAACTTCTTACTTCTCGTGGACTCCACATAGACATGAGCTGCTAGCTGGGACACAAACTACAGGACTTCGGGACTGGTTCAGGTCCAACACCACACCTAAGATCTCCCAAACTGCCTCAGAGAGACACTAGCAGCTGTTGCTAAGTGTTCCCCATTCCTTCCATTCCTCTCGTGGCTGACATGTCAGAGGATGGAGGACTGGGGGGGCACTGAGGTGGGGAAAGGCTGTATTGTCATGGAACAGCTGGACATTGTCTTCATCTTTCAGCTCAGCAGGAACTCGGTAACGTAGTCAGGCAGCTGCTGTGTGCGTGTCATGTGATCTGATGAGGTTGGCGTGTTTGTTTTTCTGAGGATCACCGTTTACACCAGCTGACAACAGAATCAACTCTGTGAAGAACATCAAGCCAGAAGCTTCTAAAAGAAGAAATTCACTTCCCCCACTGAGGTTTTCCTCTTTTGTCTCATCACAACCTGGAGTTTGGAAGAATGTTTTTTGAGTTGGTGTCATTTCATATATGAAGCTTGTATACGACTATGAAGATATGAATAGCTTGGACGCAGACAACTCTTCAGCTCCCTCCACTGCTGTGGTTCTACCTCCTGATCTCCTGGGGTTGGGAACCTGTAATATCTCAGCTATTTAAGGCCGAAGTGGTCTAGGTCCTTCTTGCAGTCTGGGCTTTCACTAGGACATAATGAGGGGCTACAACCAGTTCATTAGTCTGACATAGTCCAGGAAAGAGAGAAGGTTCCTCTGCGTCCACTAGACTCTGGATCCAGACATCCGGTTCCTCTACTGACCACCAGGGCCTGGATACAGACCTGCGGTTTGTCTACTGACCACAGAATATAAACGTATTTACAGTCTCGTGCTAAATACCGTTTTGGTTTGTGTAGTTAGGTTTCACAGCGTGATGGAAAAATCAATTAAAAATGACAGAAAACATAAATTGAAAATGAAGTTAACAAGTTTGGTTGCCTGAGAAAGAAAAACAGCTTTACCCAGACATAACAATCTGGCTGAATACAAACACAAAGTCTCCTACAAATGTGCTGTTTGTAGTCTGGTTTCTTTTTCTTTCCTTTTTTTAATCTTGGTTCCTTTTGATTGGTATTGTAGAGGTCCAGAGGTGTTTAATCTGCTGTGGTGATGCTCTGCCTTGTAGGGGTGGTTGCTACGTTACCTGACGTCCACGCTGACATGAGTCCGACTGTTATTATCTGGAGTCATGTTTGAACTTCAAATATCTGAAATGCCAGAGACACCTGAACACATTTGCTGTGTTGTCATATTGGAGGACATCTGACACTTGGTAGAAATACCAGAATGAGCAAATACGGGCCTGATGGAACTGAATTTCATCTATTTTAATCTGCACTGGGGAGGACATTGCTGATGGACTGTCCAGCAAGTGTTGATCTGGATGAACTAAAGGACAATTTCTTCTCAGAGACTGAAGTTGTTGATGTGTGTCTGCATTCACCAGACTGGCGATGTGCTGTTGCAGGGACGCAGCAGAGGGAGTCCTGTGGGGGTCATGGAGACCTCCACCAGCTGCACCTGGACTTTGACTGTATTGTAAAGAACGTCCAAGAACACCTGACCCGTCCAAGAACTCTTGACTCGACCAAGATCACCTGACCTGTCCAAGATCAAATGACCTGTCTCTGCAACATGGAGTTAAGACCTGAAAAATCCCTGGACATGACTAGATTTAGAGAACTGTATTCTTCATGACTGGTGGAGAACCACTGTTTTAGGTTCTAGCAAATGAAAAGAAACTTTCTATATTTATGATCATTAAAGTAAGCTTAAATATTTGTTTATAATTAATTAAATAACACAAATATAAATTTAAACTGAACTTAAATTACTTAGACCTTAAAACGCTTAAACACAATTATTTGATGTAATTACTCACTGACAACATTGAAGGCTGAATTACAATTATGGATTAAACAAAAATCAGACTAACTTAGAGTATTAAATTATTCAAATATATTGACAAATAGGATCTGAGCATCTATGAACAGAAAACATACTCAGGAGAGAAAAGTCTCATCCAAAAGACTTCATTTTAGATTCTGCAACTATGACCAAAACATCTAATATTTTACAACTACACAATTTCAATGACCCTGAAATCCATCCATGCCTGCAGTATCCTTTTGCAGGGTCATGGGGGTCTGCTGGAGCCTAGAGGCGAGTGGCAGGGGTACACTCTAATTATTCATCTATCATTCCAATCACGATTCAGAACCTCTGGAAAGTGAAAATGTGAGACCTGGAGGAGCACTGTTGATTTTGTTCAGGTTTCCAACTTGGTTGTGATCTAGTTTTGTTTTTTGTTCTAGACCTGGCTTTGGCTTTCTCGTCCTGGACCTAGCGTTGGGTTTCTCATCCTGGACCTGTGTTTTTTTTAGTTTTTTTTTAAAATTTGCTTTGAATCCCCGTCTGAATTCTTCCCAGACTCATCTGACCACCACTTGTCTAGTCTTCTCAAACGTGACATCAGATGTTAAGAAAATTTGGGATGCAAATGTGGGACGCTCTGACACCAGGACAACAGGACAATAAAAGGTGACATCATTGCAGATTTCAGCTGTCAGATCAAACCGGCAGCTCATTTTGCCCTCAGTTCTGTCTGCAGACGTCATGTTCACAGTCACTGTCAGATGTTCACAGAGATTTGTTTAAGTTTAATGTCTCTGAATGTTGGAGAAGCTAACCAATCTAATGCAGACAAAAAAGAACAATGACAGATAAATGGGTGTGGGGACCACTGCTAATGTCTTTTTACTAACACACATCTGAATGGCCCAGACTAGTAAACTGCAGACATCTTCTATCCAGGGCTGGGCAATCCTGGTCCTTGAGGGCCGCTGTACTGCATGTTTTAGATGTTTCCCTGCTTTAACACACCCGATTCTAATGAATAGCCGTCATCATCTTGTCATCAAGGTCTGCTCAACTCAGTTAATGACACAGTCATTTGTATGAGAGTGCAATAAAGCAGGGAAACATCTAAAACATGCAGGACACGGGCCCCCTAAGAGCAGGGTTGCCCACCCCTCCCAATAATGATTAGCAGCGCCACCTGGCTGCAACTCTTAAATCCTACTGAACCTGAAGGGGTGTGCTTGCCCAGGTTATTACTTTTTTGCTCATTTTTGTTAAATAATGAAGGAGATAGGGATGATGTTGGATAAATTGTTGCTTATGTTTATCGTCTTATGTTCTTTCACCCTTTATATCTGAATAAAGCTCAGATATAATAAAATGACTGTATTTCAGAATTTCATGTCAAGTGTTCCAGGTATGATGCAGAAAGTGTTTTTTGTAAGACTTTATGAGGTAGCATCATTGTCAATGTAGAAATGACCAGAACAGGAGTAGATGATAATTCCTAAATATAATTACACCTTCAAAACTAATGTTGGAACGTAAAAACACGGTGTGGTGTTGCTTTAAAGGGTTTACTCTTCAACAGGGACCTCAAAACAGGTAAGGAAAACGGGCCCTGCGTATGCTTCAAACGTCTCTGTATGACAGGAACAAAATATTCCAGTAAACCAGAGACATCAATCACTGCGTGTTTTTTAAATGGTATGATACATAAACGCAGTTACAAAAAAAACAAACAAAAAAAAACATTCAGAAGACTTTCATGTTCGTTTGTTTTAAACGAGCTTAGTCACGTGAGTTATCCTTTACCCACGACAGGTGACGTAATCACGCAGGACGTGCAAGGGTTTAAGGCGGGCCGGGATTCCTGAGGATTACCCGGCATGCCCCGCGGGTGGAGATGGCTGCTACGAGTGGACTCTTTACGGTCTGAAGGAGCTTCTGCTGCCGGCCGCTGGTACCGAACCTGCCCGGAACTCCGGCCTGCACCGCCGGGCCTCGGTCTGCTCGGAGCCCCCGGCTGCCTCCTTCCCTCACCGCTGCTTCGAAGCAGCTCCCGGAGCCCCGCTGGAAGTTTGTTCGCTCTCTTGCTCTCCTTTTCTGGACTTGGATCCTCCGCGGGCCGCGCCGCGCTCTCCGGGGTTCAGGTAGGACCTCCTCGAAACCGGGATCAGTTCTTGCGGGGGAAGGGGCTGGTGGCTCAGGTGAATTGGTGTTTCCGGCGCTGGTGTACCAGAACCGGCGGGTCCGGATTCTCGGGGAACTGGGCCACAGTTCGACCGACGGGTCTGAGTCGGTTTGTTTCGGTTCAACGACTGGTGACGGGTGAGGAGGGAGGGGTGTGAGGGCGGGATTCTGGCATGGTTCGACCTGGTGTCCTGTGGACCGAACCCCGCTGCGTTGTCCCTGTTTGTACTCTTATAGCCTGACAGGTAGAACTGAGGGCATAGAGTCTGAGTCTGACAGACAGCTGAGCAGAGTAAACACCCGCAGGACAGGTGAGGGGCAGGTGTGTGTTCATTCACAAATGAGTTTAAAAGTGTTAGATGGTCAGATGGTGCTGCTGGGAGACCAGCAACCCCCGCATCCCACCAGAACACCTCAGAACACGGTGATGCTGGCGCTTCGTTCATGAGGGGAAACGTTGGCGTTAAAGGGGTGACCACTGTCGGTATCAGAACAGACTGGCAAAGAGTCCAAAAATTAAACCGATATGAAGGAAAAACAAACTAAATCAAAATAACTTGGATCAAATTCATGTTTGATTTTAATGCTCAAGATAGATATTTAAGAAATTTCAACCACAAAAATGGATCACTTCAAATTACTAACCTGCCTAAAAATCACAAACCAAGCAGAGAATCACATTATTACTATTAATGTAATTGCTAATTACTTGAATTAATTAGTGTTCCCTCTTAAGTTCACAGGCTTTTACTTTGACCTGTTCTAACTAGAAGACCACCTGATGGCTAAACCCGTCCAAAAATATTGGACATCTGCATGGACAGGTTCTGGTTATGGCCTTAATATTTTACAAAATAATACTGAAAACATCGTCTTTAAGAAGCAACTGTTGCTGCACATAAATCTAGAAAGGCTTCTACAGTCATTTTCAGACTATGTGGAGTTAAAGGTTCTACATGATGATGATGATTATTCACAAGTTTTCAAGCTGGTCATCCATCATCATCAGATTTACTCTGAACCGTAATTCTACAGCTGCGCGCGCGTGCGCGACAGAGACTTGGGTTCAGGTGATTCAGGCCTGTTTGTTCATTTGCGACCTTCTGCGTCTAACTGCTCACATCTGTCAGTATTGATCATCTGCTGGTGATGAATTTATGATTCTGGTTGTAAAATTCCACAACAATTAAAATTTCCTTTCTTCTTTTTTTTCCACACACGCAGCAAATAAAAGTTTACCATAACGGTCTCTAGATTTTAGATGTTTGAACAGAGATTTTAAGACTCTCCTTGGGGGGTGTCTGGATGGGGTTCGGGTTTAGGATGAGGTCACTCCATGAACCTGTGTGACTGACAGTGACGTGACTGTTTTTCCCTTGGTCTTCTGTTTCAGGTCATCGTAGCAGCAAGGATCTCATGACCAGCAGAGGAGGAGGAGGAGGAGGAGGCTGATAATCAGGATGAAGAGTGTGAGGTGAGGACGTCCTGTCTCTCTCACCTGAGCAGAACCAGGTCCTGACCCAGTCAACTGTCAGGTGGCTGGTTGGTTCTCTACAGAAACTTGACTCCATCCTGACTCCTGCAGTCTGACTGTGATGAATAAATGATCAGAGGTGTGTGTGTGTGTGTGTGTGAGAGACATTAGAAACCTGCTATTGGTGTGTAGGAGGTCTCGAGTGTGACATAATGCGAGTAGGTGGAGTTAAACTCTCCTCCTGATGTCTTTCAGGTTCCATCGTTTCTGTGGATGAAGTCTGAGAAGGAGACGCACACAGTTCAGGTACCAGCAGACCTCCAGGCGCAGCCAGAAACATTCAAAATGCAGCTGTAAATAAGTTCTGCACCTGAAAACTCTGTCAGACAAGGGAGACTTGGGTGTAACCAGAGAACACCAGGTTACACCTGAGAGATCAACAAAGTATCTATCTAGACCAGGGGTGGGCAATCCTGGTCCTGGAGGGCCTTGTACAGAGACCAGCTGTCAGATCAGATTTCTGCTCCGTGTTGTCTGCTCAGCTGGGCCAGGTCACGCATTCATGTCTAGGATTGGTCTACGTGCACAGGTGGAGTCTTGCATTATCTTTCCACTGGCAGTATTTCAGTTGTTGGAAACTACAACAAATGTGTTGTTGGACTGGTTTAAAGCTTTGCTGGGTCCTGTCTGTCCAGCATCACAACCCCTCCAGCTTCATCTGGACTGCAATTGCTGCTCTGCTGGTATGTCCTCGGGCTCTGCTGACCCAGGGTCAGGGCTCAACAGTTTGGTTCGGTGCTCCAACCGGTCGCCAGCTGGATTCCTGGGTGCCATTCCCAATCCCAAACGTTCTCTTGCTGCTGTACACGAGGGTTGGACTTTTGGGGGTCAGTTTTAGCCATGAAATGAACGATAACATAAAAAATGACAGCAGGTTTTGACCATTACATCTGGGACTGCACCACAAGTCTGTCTTCACTTGGACAGCATCAGGACCTAAGGTTACCATGGCAACGAAGTAACGTGCCATAAAATGTCAAACCCGGATGTGTCTTTTGGTGTCAGCCTAGAAGCTGGAAGCTGCTTCTGAAAACTGCTCCATTATTTTTGACCAATCACATTCCATGTTCAAATATGGTCACCTCTTTTTGGAAAGATCAGAATGGCAGTGGCCACACCATTTTTTTTCTAAGAGTCCCGCACTCAGTAATGTCACATGACCACACCCATCCCACAGTTGACTGACAGCAGAGCAAAGGTGTCAATGAATGTCCTCACAAAGATGGAAAAACAGATGAGTGAGCAGGCAACAGGGAGTAACGGTGATCAATGGCTCCTGGTTGATCCCAGACGGCAGCACATGGTCATGTGATGTGGATGGATTAGTGGAGCGACAAGATGTGGAGGAGGCTGGACCAAAGGTCTGATACGACCAGGAAATTAGTTTACCCGCGGTCCCTCTACTGACTGCCAGGGTCCGAATCTATCGACCTCCATGTTAAAATGCTCAACTTTACAGCAGAAATTAATATATTTACAGAGTTACAGTTTTGTCTCTATAGTTAAATTGATATACAGGACAACTGTGCGAGAATATTTGTTGCTTATCATGTAAAATGATACAAAATCAGATTTTATGCATAATTAGCGTCTTTATTCACAGCTCAGAAGGCAACATGCTGCCGATGGAACTTACTCATTCTTGCCAATAACATCTGGAATGAGTGCTGCCAGAGCTGAAATGTGACCGGCAGAGATCTCCTGGGGTCTGAGGTCACTCAGTTTGTCGCTCTTGGACCTGGGTGGGTAGGTCTTGCAGGCAGGCACTTTGTAAACATCTGCTTGCTGCAAGCATGGGCTGCAGCTGAGTGGCTGCAGGTCCCAAAGGAGCTCTGCTAGTTGCACGTTTTAACTGATCAATGGAGATCAACTCCACCACCCTCTGGTGGTCGGTGGAGGGACTGCGGGGCTCCCATCAGTCAATGAAGCCAGATAGGTCACAATACAGGGTTGACTAGTGCTAGGTCCTGTCAGGGGTTTTCATAGGCAGATCACAATGACCAGTAATCACCTAGCTTCATCTACACTCCATGAACACCTGGGAGTCTGCAGTCCCTCATTCTGACCAACGCTGACTTCATTGACATCAGAGCAGCTGCACTTCCTGCTCTGGAAACAGCCCAGATCAATGAGTGTCCTGAGGCACACGGGCGCACGCACGCATGCAGAGTGTCTTTTTATGCGGCCTGGTCCTCATTAACACACAAACACTGCCGTCAGCTTGGAGGGTGTGTTTGATGTTGAGGGCCGACTGAGCATTGATCTGTACGCAGAGAGAGTGGGTACCGTAACTGCGGTGACGGGCTCCAGTCGCGGTCGAGGTGTTGTGATGAGCAGTTGTTGGGCGTGTGGTGGGCGTCTGGGTTGTTAACTACCTCATCTCATTGTCCTGCAGAACTGACAAACCAACTGAATACAGGACAGGACGCAGGTGGCGCCCAGAATGACGAGCGCCGCCCCAGCCAGGAAGCCGTACCGCAAGGCTCCGCCACAACACCGCGAGACACGCCAGGCCCTGCCTGCTGCGCCACCACCTCTGCCTCAGCCCGACTTAAGTCAGGTAAACAAATATGCTCTGAACACACCTCCACCCCCTCCACTGCACGTCCACAGATGCTTCCAGTCCCCGTCGCCGCTCCAGCCCTCCGACAGCGACCTGGATGTGTCCAGTCTATCCAGTCTAGAGGTCTGCATCCCGCCACCACTGCTCTTCAGGAGTCCTGCTCACCGGACCGACGGGATGGGATTCAAACCTTCTCAACGCCACCCTGCAGGCACTCGCCAAAGTTTTTACTGTTTCAGCAAGACTTCAAACAGCAGAGGAAACCAAGGTTCCACCACAGCACTACATCAACCTGGAGCCAAGAGCCGGAGCCGGAGTCGGAGCCGGGCCCAGGCCCAGGCCCAGGCCCAGGCCCGGGCCACCGCTCCACCACGGGGGATCTTGAAGCAGCCGTCCTCGCTGGGTGGAGACCACACCTACGACACAATCAAGAAGTCCAAGTCTGTGGAGCTACTGGATGACGCCTATCACGTCCCCACTCGCTCTCTGGACCGGATGGAGCGGCGGGTTCCACTGCAGTCCTCGGTTCCACCTTCTCCCCACGGGACCACCTGGAACTGGAGGATGCAGGTACTTAAGGAAAAGGCCCGCTTCTCCAACTTCCTGGACGAGATCACCTGCCGAGTTCTAAGCCCCGCCCGCCTCTCATTACTTGGCAGATCGTCTACCAAGGATCTGGGAAGTCCTGTCCACAGGCGTGGCAATGCCCATGCCAACAGGGACCATCGGGTAGGGTCTGCAGACCGGACTCGCCGCTGGAACGACTGGGTGGCGTCGCTGCAGCGGCCCGACAGTTGGTATCAGCTCCTGAAGGAGGAGGGGGCGGGGCACAGTGACATCCCTCAGGTGCTGGGGCCTAAAGGGGAGGGGCCTAGAGGAGCAAAGATGGAGACAGAGGAGATGAAAGAGTCTCAGAGAGTCAGACCTCTGTGTCATCTGTCTCTGCTGTCGCAAATCAAGGTAGGTCACAGGGGACACACCTCCCTGGCCCCTCATCCTCCAGTGCCTCCCCAGCTGCCCCTCTTCTTCCAGTGCCGCTGCCGCCGCCTCCTCCTCCATCTACTTCTCCAACGCCTACTTGTTTTTCTTTTACTTGCTGAGAGAAATATTAATGCTTTATTTGTAGAAATGGGATTTAGATTATCCAGGTTCTCCTGTGCTTTGAAAACTGATCATTAACCAGTAACACAGATTAATCATGAAGTCAGTGGGTATGTAAATCAGGGCCTGTTGACTTCCTGTGACACTTCAGTGACTCACACATGAGTCTGTATACCCACAATACGTTTTTCATGAAAGTCCATATTGATCACCAAGTACTGTCGGAGCTGTCTGATTGGCTCATTGATTTCATAGGTCTGCAGGGGATTGTGATGTGTGAGGTGGTCATGTGACACCTTGGTGCATGCTCGGAGACGGCGATGAACTGTTTCCATATGTTAATACGGATCAATGAGACAAATGGGAAACTTCCGTTTGAGTTGATACAGCTTTGTCGATACTGGCTCCCATGCCTGCGCCCTGCCCACACACACGTGCCCCGCCCACACACACCCTCACTCTCCCAACACACACGTGCATGCACGCGCGATGAACCTGTTACTGGTGTTCCTGTTCTGACTCTTCTGTGATCTGTTTCAGGAGGCGTTATCCGACTCTGACAGGATCAGGTGAGTCTGGGTTCTGCTGTGAAGTGCAGCTGTAAACAGGCGTATTCAAGATGCTACGTTGTATTATGGAAATGGTTGGAAACGTGTCCCCCTGTAAAATTAAACTCTTTTATTGTCCACTATGATGCTGGCAACGTATAAACAAAAAACAATAACTTTAAAAGACAAACAGAGCTGCAAACAAACTAAACAGTACATATTGGGAAACTAAGATGTAAACAAACTAGAATTGAGATGATTCTAAACTCCTGTCAGCTGTTAGTCATAAGATTGGGAGGGGTCACTTTGGAAAAAAGCATCTGCTTAATGACAGTATTTGTTGAATTAAATTTCATTTGAACTTAAACTGAAGCAGCCAGCACAGCATCATGTGATCAGTTCTGGACATCAAAACTAAACAGTGTATTTTTCTCTGTCGTTGTGACAAATGACTTTACCCTTGTGGCCCAGGGCTTCATGGGATGCGGCTTGTGTGATAGACTGGTCGGTTGTATACTGGAAAAAATGATGCCTAAGTCTATAACACCTACTGTCCTTCCCCATCACCCAGAATCCTCCAGCAGCAGAATGAGGACCTACGGCACAGGCTCTCTCTTTCCACCCACAAGATGGAGGCAATGGAGGCGGAGTTTGACAGCAGTCGCCACTACATGGAGGCGGAGCTCAGCAGGACTCGAGACGACCTGGATAAGATGAGGGACAAGTTCCGCAGGTGAGCCTACCATTCAGGACCCGGATTAGGACGTGGTCTGTGACACATGAGAAGGTTAGAACAGTTGTCTTGACCAAGGCCTGGGTTGGCTGTGGTCCAATCATGACTCGACCAACGGAAAGTAAACAGAAGTGTGGACTCAGTCATGTGACCTGTTTCCTGTGTGCTTTGTGCTGGGAAGGCGAGCAATTATGCCTAACCAATACACTCTCTCTCTCTCGCTCTCTCTGCAGACTGCAAAACAGCTACACGGCGTCTCAGAGAGCCAACCAGGACCTGGAGGAGAAGCTCCATGCTCTGGTAACCATCACCTCCTCCAGCTGATCTCTGTTTAACCTCTGACTCTGCTGGGCTGATCAATTACATTATTAGTCACGTGGGAACCTTATCCTTACAGCGCTGCATCAAAGTTCCTGATTGGTCCTCTGTGTGTGTGTGTGTGTGTGTGTGACCTCATTAAAGTGTGTGGTGCTTATTGATCCCTGATGGCTGATCAATATATAAAAACGTTCTCTGAGGCTGTCGTCAATCAGCTGTGGAAAAGACTGACAGCAGGACGGCTGCCGTTGCACAAGTTTTGAGTCGTGCAGCGGGAAGTTTAGAAAGCTATGTAGCGGCAGGAACTGGTGACTTCGTTACTGGGGTGACCATCCTCCAGCGCGCTTTAAATATGTCGCTTCCTCATCATGTTTTATTGCAGCAGAAATAAACGAAAAAAAACGAAAAAAAAAAAAAAATCCATGGCAAGTATTGTGTGGCCCATCTGAAGTACCCCTTTTAGGTTAATTGGGAACAAGGTGCTGCAGATCATCATCATTAAACTGATCGTCAGCAGTTTAATGATGATGATCTGCAGATTATTATTATTATTATTTTTAGGTGGTTTTTACACAACAAAAAAGATGTCAGTGTTGCAGCTTGTCTTCTGGTTAATGTGACGGTTTGAGTCCTAATTTTCTGTTTTTTAATTTTGATATAGTTGTAACCATGTTGTTCACATGCTGCATGTTTGATTCTGAATGTTCTTGGAAACAGGACTGTGAACAGGAACCCCTGTGGAGCATCATTTGATCCAGCTCAGCAACTGATGTCGGCACTCGCTGGCTCCACTCCGACCAATCACACGCCTCTATGCCTATGCGTTCTACCTATCCATGATCCCAGATGACAGTGTTCTTCTAATTGTTTGTCACTAAACTTGAATAAGACAGCCCAGAGTCGAGAAAAGACCAAACTGACATCTGCAAATGCTCTTGTAGTTGTCATTGCTGGTTCCCAATGTGCATTCAGTTTTTCATAGTCTCTGGTTCCCTGCATCGGTTTGCTTTTTCCTCGTCGCTTGTTCCTTGCGTCGGCAAGGAACAAGCGATGAGGAAACACCGTCACCGTCACTGGTGAATTGATCCTGGTATGATGCTCATTTGCAGCAATAGTCCCCCCCTGTTGCTGATCGACAGACCGTTTCTGCGATTAGCTGATAAATCTCACTACTGAATCAAAGTTCTAAATTCAGGAGTTCTCTGCACTCTTGTGATGGCTCCGCCCACTCTCACGGTCACCATGGCGTGGAGCTGTTGAGCTGGATGACATCAGGCTTCTCAGGATTAGAAATTTGTGTAGGAGTTTCCTATTTGTCTGATAGTCCTCTTTCATTTCTTCTTCTTCTCTCCTCATGCTGCTCTCTGATGGACTAATCATCATCATCATCATCATCTTCGTCATCACTGTCCTCATCTTCATCAGGCTGCTGTCAGTCAGACCTGGGTTCATGCAGTTAGGTTTCATTCATCTTCGTCATATCCCCATCCTCTCTGTCCCTTTCTCTTTTGTTTTCTCTGAGCGTCTGAACACCAGGTCATCACTGGGTCATCTGTAACCTGTCCTGACATCATTACAGCCAGAATCCACCACCAAGAAACGGAAACCTGAGATACTGCCAGGAACACTCCTTCTTGGTCTTTGATTCCAGATGTTTCTGGACTTCTGGTGCAGTGGGCTGTTTTCCCAACCTTGGCTGACCAGGTGGACCCTGTGTTCAAATGTCACCATCCTCCCGCTGCCCCTGTAAATCTGATCAGGACTCTGTTACTGACTCACGAACTAAAGTTCTGCAAGAAGCTGAACCAGAATCTGTAACTTTTGTTCTAAAACTGGACTTCAGACTGCAGAAGGACTGGTACCATCAGATCTAGAACACCACCTCAATTTTCCATTTTTGTTGACATTAACTCAGTTTAAACTTCATAAAGTGAAATGTAGAAGTTTTCTGGGATTCCAGGAAAGCGACAAGAATAAGAGTTTGAGAGACATCTTAAACTATGAAATGGCGTAGTGAGCTCCGTCGGACCTTGATCAGTGATGCCTTGAGGTGTCTCCAGCCCAACCTCAGACTGGACCATTGTTGTTCTGGTGGGATTGTTTTTACTGAGCAGCATCCACAGGTTCTGTACAACTGAACAAAAATCCAGACGGATGTCAGTGGCATGGATGTTGATAAAGTTGGCCATCCCCAACTGTCTGGTCAGGGTTGGGCTATTATAATAATTATAATTAATTTATAATTCCCTGCATTGCTCTGCTCTCACAGGACACGCCCCTGAGGCCAGTTCCAGTTCCTCATGTTTGAGGCCTAACCCAAAAAAAAACCCCAAACCTTGTTTTGACCTGGTCTTTGAGAACTTCAGTGAGTTGTTTTGCAGCTTCAGACAGGCTGACAGTCTGCACGTGTGCAGTCGTGTCCTGCGTCAACTGCAGCTTCTGATCTGATGGCCAGCGACTCTGCAGCATCCCCGCTAACGGAACCGACTTCAGCTTTGGCGCTTTGATCAGGATCCTGTCAGATCTGATCGATCTGCTCGTACGACCTCAACTCCAAAACAGTCAGGACGTTGTTGGCATGTCAATAAAACCAGAATTCAGTGACGTCTCATGAACCCGGATATTATTTACTTAGAAACATGAAGAAGCAAAATGTTGAAAATTGGGTATTTTGACATTTCATGAAACATGTTGGTTTGTTTTGACCTTGTTGTTCGTGTGAACAGGTTTGTAGCCAACAGCACGTCTGCTCCCAGCTCAGCGGTTCCGTGTTTTTCCTCTCATGGCTCTCCAGATGTTGTCAACGGGAACGTTGAGCATCTAGACACTTCAGGCAATTTTAAAATTCAAAATGAGCTGGGATTTGTTTGTTTTAAGAAGCCCTAACACATCTCAGTTGGAATATCAGAGGTGTTTCTATGTTCTGAGAAGAAAAAATGGGTTGAGATTTATAAGTCACTGGATCCTGTTTTTGTTAACACTTTTTGAAGTTGGGGTTGCAGCTGCAGCTGCTCCAACACATCCCATAATGCATCAGTGCAGTGCTGCTCGCAGACGCAGCATTCAAATGATCTGGGAAAACCACAGCGGGCTGGTGAACTTATCACAAACACGACGTCCATGTGGTCTCAGGCGGTATGAACATGTAAAGGCGCCCTGGTCTGGCGATTGATTGGATTCCCAAATGATCTGAATGTGCAGAAGCCCCGCCTCCTGTCAGCTGCTGATTTACTAGCTAGGCTGTCACTGACACTCTGTGATGTCTGTGCTCCGCCCGCAGCTGCGAAAGGTGGAGAGGGACAAAAAGACGATGGACCAGGAGATCGTTGAGCTCACCAACAAGCTACTGGATGCCAAGAACACCATCGATCGTCTGGAGGAGCTCAACGTGAGGACAAGCACTCACTGACAATCATTTTCTGGTTCCACCTCTGTCGCAACTCCAAACAGGACTGTGGTGGAACCACAACCACCATGAGTTTCCAGTCTGCATATTGATTTTTAACCATGAGCATGTCATTAAAGATCGTCTTGAGCAGTGGTCAAGAACCTCCTGAAAACCCAAAACCTTACCACTTTGTGCAGGGAGCGGGGTTAGTCCTCTGGTTCTGGTTCTGGTCTACCTGAGTCTCAAAATTTGTTCTCCACGTTCACCTCAGCAGAGTCCTGTGACATCCCAGACCAGGTCAGAGCAGTTCCAGTTCTGAGCGGAACTTCTCTAGAGTAGAACTACACGGTAATGGAACAAGATCAGAATAGAACCATCTAGAATCAACATCGTTCCACCCCCCAAGTTGACATGTCAAAGTTCTCCGCCCCTTAAAAACCTGCTGCTAACATCAGAACAATAAACATGTTAAAAGGGGAATTTTAGTTTAATTTGATTTATATAGAGTCTATTACAACAAACGTCTTTGGGGGCTGGTCAGGGACCCAGGACATGACCAGCGAGCAAGTGTTAAAGAAACAAAGGCGGGTAGAAACTCTACCTTGGAGGCTAGGCCACAGACCTGCTCTCTGATTGGCTGTGATGAACAAAAGGGTGATCCAGCAGCGACATCTGAGCTGACTGTGTGTGTTTGTGTGTGTGTGTGTGTGTGTGTGTGTAGGAGCGATACAGGCAGGACTGTAACTTGGCCGTTCAGCTGCTGAAATGCAACAAGTCACATTTCAGGAACCACAAGTTTGCTGATGTAAGTACACGTGTGTGTGTGTGTGTGTGTGTGTGTGTGTGTGTGTGTGTGTGTGTGTGTGTGTGTGTGTGTGTGTGTGTGTGTGAGAGAGAGAGAGACACAAGATGGATGTGAATCCACGTGATGTAAATAGACAAGAAGGTGCTAGAGCCAGTTCCAGGTTCTACAAAGAACTGGTTTGCCTTTCTACTGGCTGGAGAGCACCGGAGAACCAGGACCCTTATAATTTCTGACGCCACAAAAGCAAAAGCAGGAGCATCAGAACGGCAACAATAGTCATGTTTCCATGGCAATATTTAAGGGTTTCCAGAAATGTGATGCCGATTTAGAGGTTTAGCAGCTTGTAGTATTTCCAAACAAAACCCCAAGCATCCCTGAAAGGGTCACCTCAGACCGCATGAAAACATCCTCAACTGTCATTGATCACCGCCGACTGTGGCAGGAATGAAAATACAAATGCAGGAAGAAGAGTTCCTCTGTTGTGCAGCATGTTTCTGTTGCGTGGCAGTCATGTATACATATGCCCTAATAACTGCAAGAATATTCCAGGCCGAAAAGACCATCAGTGTCTCCCAGATGCAGACAAGTCTACTGTTGTCGTGGCTACAGTCATAATGGATGTCATTTTAGAGCAACGCTCATTTAAAACTGTACTAACTATGCAATCAAATATACGTGTACTGTTCCGCAAACATGTGACTCTAAGAAGACTTCCTTTGGTCCTGAATCGTGAACACGTCGATACTGATGGCAGAAAGTTGCATGAAGTCATTTCTGGACTCTAACCAAGATTTTTAGGGCTTCAGTATCAGCGTCTGCACGTACCGACATTCGTTATTCATTATTCTGACGAATTTCATGCTCATTTTATGGATGTTCTCCGGTGCTCTCCGGCCAGTAGAAAAGCAAGCCAGTTCTTTGTAGAACCTGTTTAAGACCTTGCTCTAGAACCAGCACCAGCACTGATTTGAGTTGGTGGAGAAGCGCTGATGGCGGTAGGAAGTGCAGAAGGAGCAGATGACTGATGTTGCTCTTGTTTTCCTGCAGCTGCCGTCAGAGCTGCAGGAAATGCTGAACAAACACATGAAGAGCAGCCTTCCGGAGCAAGGCCCCGTGCCCGGATGCCAGGACCCAGACACGCTTAGTTTGACACCTGCCGATGTTGTGCCGACCTCTGTCATCGCGCGCGTCTTGGAGAAACCGGAGCCTCTGGTTCTGAACTCGGCCCAGTCCAGCAGCTGTGGCCGCCCTGTTGCTGAGGATGTCTTTGTGCACGTCGACATGACGGGTCCCACGGGTGCAGAGGCCCAGGACAGCGCCGGCGGTCACACTGCATCACAACAGAACGGCTCCTGTCGCAGTCAGAGCAGCCTGGATGAGGAGACGGGCATGGCACCGTCCTTCGAGAAGCTCAACCCGTACCCAGTCCCGCCGCCACCACACCCGCTCTATGCCGGCCGCAAGGTCATCGAGTTTTCATCTGATGACAAAGTCAAGATCCCCAAAAACTCGCCATTGCCCAACTGCACCTACGCAACCAGACAGGCCATCTCCCTGAGCCTCGTCCAGAATGACGACGAGCGGCAGGCCCCTGGCAGCCCCGCCCCTTCTTCCTCCTCCGGGGGACGGGGTGGAGCCAACCAGCGCACACCTCCATCACAGCGGGATGCTGCCAGTGAGCCATTGTCCAGCCAGTCCAGCCCGTTCAGTAGCCCACCACAGGTATTATGAACCCCCACCCACACACTCATTACCTGCTTCTTCTTTTTTTTTAAACCAATGACACCTCAGGTTCTGAAGTGCAACATCAGAAGTTCCAGTGTGGAGTTTAACTTCACATCAGTTTGGATTCTCAAGGCAACATGCAGCACAGTAAATTGTCTTCATACAATTTGAGGTCTACAGAAATCATTAGAGGAATTCCAGGATTGAATGTAGTCTCCTCAAATCCACCTTCAACTGTGTTTCCACTACATGGATCATTTCTTCAAGTTCTTCCCAGAACAGGGCCCTCATAGGGTTCAATTATCTCTGTCAAGTTTGATTCGGGTCTAAACCCTAAACCCCCTGTGCTGTCAATGGGGTACCTCAAAGGGTTCCTGGTGGAAAAAGAATGGTTGCCTTTTTAACGGTTCCTCCCCTCGGGAACGGTTCCTTCCCTCGGGGGACAGTTCCTGTGGTGGAAACAGCTTCTGTCTTGCCAACAGCAGACTAGAAGTGCTTCTTCAGTGGTCTTAAATGTTTGAACTAAAGCTGAAGGTGTCAGGTGTTTCTCGTATCAGAATCTGTGTGTTCAGACTGTGAATCGATGAAACTGTTTCCCCCCCCAGGCCCCCAGCGTCCTGGCGAGCTCTGACAGCTCAGAGGAGGACCTGCTGGCCAACTGGCAACGGATGTTTGTGGAGAAGATGGCGCCCTCCAGCGACGGGGCTCTAGTTCACCGTACATCATTTAGTTCCCAGACAGCCCAGGAGCTCCAGAGGAGGCGGCAGGTGGCAGGTGGCGGAGCCACTGCCTCCTCTGACCGCCATAGGGCTGCGTTCTCGGATGGTGAGGAGGGCTCGTCGGCACGCAGCTGGACACCGAGCCGCGGCTCCAGTCTGGACACGGACACAGATACGGAGCCGCGGTCTGGCAGCGGGGGTCACTATGGCAGTAGGGACGGGTCCGTGGAGGGGGAGGAGCGGCTGCTGATGAGTCTGGAGGACGACGGTGGAAGTGGAGACACAGCAGTCACCGTGGCAAGCGGCCTGGCTTGCAGAAAGGAGGAGGACGGGGACAGCTCCACAGAAGAGCGGGACGTCCTGCCTAACAACCTACCCAGCATCTCTCCCCGCCCCATGGACTTTGACTCCGCCCCTGTGACGCAGCAGCGGCCCTACAAGAGCCCCAAAAGGATGGGGGTGCACCACCTGCATCGTAAAGACAGCCTGACCCGCGCCCAGGAGCAAGGCACGCTGCTAGACTGATGGCTGCTGTCTCCATGGCAACCTGCCTGACAACAGACCACGCCCATCCAGGATATAGCCATACTGGAATGTATGCTGCTGAGCTCACTGACAGATTCTGTGTGCGTGCGTGCGTGCGTGTGTGCGTGTGTGCGTGTGTGCGTGCGTGCGTGCGTGCGTGTGTGCGTGTGTGTGTGTGCGTGCGCGTGTGTGTGTGCGTGCGTGCGTGTGTGTGTTTGACTCTTAGTGCCTCTCACTTCATTGTCTCTGAGATTGTGAGCACGACACCTGCTGAAGTGCAGACTTTTATTTTGATGTCTCTACTAATCACTTATTTCTTGTCACGTGTCCTTGTTCTGGAGTCCTCAGATGTTTGACTTTGACTCCGCCCCCATCCCTGACTGCACTCCAGGGGGAGGAGCCTCCACAGCTGGAATGTAACCATCACCGTTTGTTTTGTTTTTGTTGCTTTTTTTCCGTTTTTGTCGTCGTGGGTGGATATTGATCTGCCCTCACCAGATAATGTTGTGGTTTGGGTTTCATTGATTAATTCTGTAGTTATTTAGAGCAGTTGAGTTTTTGTTCTTGCGTATGGAAGTCTGTAGGTGCCACAAACGGACCGACGCGGATGATGCAAGTCTGATGTCCTGCAGCACCTCCCGGTGGACCGGTGGTGCCTCTGAACTTCCGTACCGATACTCGCTCTGTTCTTCTTCTCTGACATGGCAGACTGAACGTCGCCTCGCTGCCTCACAGCTCTGATTGTCATCACCAGGACCTATGATTGATCACTGATTGATTGACGCTGCTTTCAGGTTCGTTCCTAAGATGCGGTCGTTTCCTGTTTCTCAGGAACTTGGACCATGAGCTATGGTCCAGCAGCACACCACAGGTGACCTGAAGCCCCACCCACACACTCACCACCTGCTTTTCTGACCAATCAGACGTGTGGAGTCCAACTTCACATCAGTTTGAATTCTCAGTCCTCAGCTGTGTTTTTACAGGAATCAGTATTGATCCAAGTCCACGGACGAGTATTGATCATATTGAACTCTGGTTATTGAAAGTCTTTATTATTGATCACTGAATTTTTAGATTAAAGCGTACTGATTGTTTATTTGATCACACCATCAGTTTTTGTTGATTTTTGTCCAAAAAAAAGAACAAACTGATCAATATTTGAGTTTTAGATCAAGTCATTAACCAGGAAGTATTTCTCACTTTGTGTTATGTTTGACTAATTGATTAACGAGGTCACTGCAGCTCTACCTGAGTGTTTGATTACTGACCCTTTTATGGATTCTGAGGCGATCAGGATTGTACTGTTTATTTGAGATCAAACAAGAATTCGGTCTTAGACCAGGAATATTAAATCTTCATGCAGACAGATGAGTCGTCGTGGAAGTCATCGTTCAGATTCCAGACGCAGTTTGCTGCTCGGGTTGTTGCCAACGAGCAGAGCGTTCAGAATCTTTCTGCCGGTCTCGCCGTCATCGGAAACGTTCGTCTAAACATCTGGATTCTCCCCTGGCTGAAGCTGCTCGCTCACAGGAACCTGGAGGACGGGTGACGCTGAGCCGCGCTCAGCCAGCAGGACCCAGATCTGAGAAAACTGACCCAATCCAGAATCTGGACCGGGTCTCGTGGTCTTGGTTTACGTGTGAGTGGAGTAGAGTTGCTTGTTTGTCCTATTGTTAATAAAACAAGGAACATGGCAGAATTTAACATTCTGAGACATTTAAAAGCTTTTTATTGTGCAGCAGCTGATGGTCCCACACAGGGGCCGACACTCAAACACACCACCAGCCCCGCCCCCATCATCAGCTGGTCTTAAATTATTCACATTTCCCTTAGATACTCAACTGTGTGTACGTTTGTGTCTCTGTGGGGACGCGTGTGCGTGTGTGTGTGTAGGAGCGCTACAGGCAGGACTGTAACTTGTGTGTTCTGCACTCGTGCATCTTTAACAACTTCATGAAAATAACCGGATGTCGAGTCGCCTCCTCTTCCTGTTCTTCATTTCACACATCGTCCTTCGGAACGTTGTCATCAATAACTGCATCATTTGGTGACTGGTGTCGAGTCATCTTTTATTCTTATTGATCTTCTGTCACTTTACACAGCTTGACACCCTTTCAGAATAAAACGGACAGGAAGTATGAGTATCTCACAATAAAAGGTCAGTGTTTTAAGCAGCCAGTTGTGATTTTCTGATGTGACTGCAGTTCAGGTGGTTCTTGGTTTCAACTCTGTGGTATAAGCAGTGATGCATTCTGGGATGTTTCCTAACCAGACCCAGGACTATATGGGTTCCTGGTCTAACTTGATTCCTGATCCTTCTTGGTCTTGGCTCTGGTTCCCGGTCTCTGCCCCATCCTGGTATTGTCTCAGTTCTTGGTCTTGGCTCTGGTTCCTGGTCTTGGTTCTCAGTGTGTATCAAGTGTTCCAGCGAGCAGCTTCAGTCGGGGAACCTTCTGAACCTGAAATCTTTTCTAATTTATTAAAACTATAAAAGGATCATCTGGCGACTGCCAGTGTGCAGCGTTTCCATCTGGAATCTTCAGATTCGTGTTTGTGTGACCCACACAGCAATCCTGTTCTGGAAATGTCCTCCCAGTGTTCAGGGTTCTTCTTTGTTGGTGCTGAACAATCATTTCTCAGAGTTCTGCCCATCAGACTGATCATCCTCATCTTGAGGTTTTGTCTGCATTGACCCGAACGGTCCACACAGAAGTGAAGGTAGCTGAGATCAGGACTCCAGCAGGAGTCACCTGGACCCTGCAGGGCAACGCTGGTTTCTCCTCCAGCTGAGCGTTCTAACATGATGTTCAGATGATTGTAACTCCGCCCCCAAGTCTCTTCGACAAGGTGTCCTGGCTCAGCTGAAGTGTGGTGGATCTCTGACTGTTGGAGCTGGCAGATGACTTTTATTTTCTCAGTTTGAAACAGCCTCTATTTTAAAATGAATAAAATATTTTAAATGTAACTCTTGTTTGGCTTTTCTTCAGGAAACAGTGGTCCAGGGTCCTGGTGCATGATGGAATTAACTCCTCTGCACCTGAACAGGTGAGAAACCTGCCTCAAAAGTTGTAACCTTTAAGAACCCTGCTTGGATGTCTGAAGTTCTGGAGGTCATTTGGTGTTCTTAAGGGTTGCTGAGGTTCTTAAATGTTCTTCGTAGCTTTTCTCTAGAACATGAGGAAGCTTTATGAAACCTGACAAAGCTGGAGATGGCTGTCCAACCAAAACTGGAAAGATTGAGGACGTCACACCAACATTTTCCAAATAAAAGTTCTCCCTGAAACGCTCAGTTTCATTGTTTTACGTCTGCGTTCCTCTCAGGTGAGACGAGACTCAGCAGCTGCTGGCTAGATGTTAACGTATCAATTCAGAATCTACAGACTCCTGCAGCCACCAGGTGGAAACATCTGCCTCAGTAACCCAAGTTTGTGAAGGTACAGGGGCGTCCTGGTCTGGTGTTTCAGGTGGATGGATGTCCTGAGAACACATCGTGGTAGGTATGTTTAATTCATGAGAAACAGGACTTGAGAAGGCTCAAAGTTGTGAGGGTTCTGTTAGCCTGGCAATGAGCTTCAATGTTTACGCGATGGTGAAGTTTAAATACAGCATAAAATAATGGAAGGTCTGCTGAGTTGATCACATTAAATGATCTTTTCAGACATCTAAACTAAACTGGGTGGGGGGAGACCGGAAGTAACTGGAGTTATGTTGAAGTAAACCTGGTCAAAAGCAGGTTTACTTCACAGTCAGTTACCACGGTAACAGACTCAGGGTACGAGTTACTTCACTTTCTGAAAGCGGCTCACCTGAACCCTCCTGGTCGGGGTTAAGAAACCTCGCTTTGTGAAACAGAAAACTGAGTTTCACCAAGTTCAGGTTCAACAACTCAGTTTCTACAGAACCAAAAGAGGTTCTGTAGAAACAGGTGACTGAACCTACTCTGAATACCTGTTCTGAAACCAAAAACTCAAGTTAGTTTGAACGTCCTAAAACAGCCCTGGTTTATTCAGGATGGAACACGAACATTGTTTTTATCACTGCAGAGGTCTGTGAAGTGTTCAGACGCCCTCCTCGTGTTCTTCAGCTTCTCTTCAGACTGCTGAAAAACTCTTCCAGAACATTCTCCACCTCGTCCTCGCTGTAATCTCTCACCAGGAAGTGCTCGCCATCGGCGGCTCCTCGGATCATGGCTGACAGCGCTGCAGACAGACAGACAGGAAGTTCAGCACTCAGATCAAACACAGCCAATCCAGCTACTGAACTGGTGGAACTAGAAGGGGTCAGGGAGTGTCCTCACTGCGTCCTGACGACAATCTGAACAGACAGAGCACCCTCTTTTTCATGTTGACGGCACGCCCAAGCTCATAGCCGACACCCAGAGAAGGCTGTGTTACCTCGGCAACGACCACTGAAACAGACAAAAGAGGGTCAGCACCTGCAGACGCGGTTGAGGGCAAGATGGCCCAAACCAACAACAATCAATCAATACTGCAATCAACAGATGTAGTCATAGGCTCACCATCACACTGCCTGAGCCACTCAATGTCTCGGTCATGGATGGACTGGTCTCCCCCTGCTGAGCCGTCCTCTCCTGTCCAATCGCAGCACAGCAGGTCAGTGGCTTTGCAGAAGCTTGCAAGCTCATATTTGATTGTTCCCAATAAATTATTAACACTTTCACTCTGTAGTCTGAGTCACAGCTGTCCAGAGATGGAAGTTTAACTATTAAAATGTGTCATGTACATCTTTTAAAAAGCGACCACCACTAGATAAATTGTTGTTTTATGCTGTTTTAGACGTTTTACACTTTGTTTCAATTATATTCTATATAACAAGTGCCGTTTTATGACCTTGTGGGTTTGCCATACACGTGGTACCTGCGTTGCTAAGCGCGGTGCTGCTCACGTGCTCGGTCAGCACGCTCCCGTAGCTCTGAAGCTTGTGAACGATCCTCTGGTACACGTGAACGTCGTCTCTGCCGCCACGAATGCTGCCGCAGAAGTAGATCTTCATCCTCCTGACGTTCCCGCCAGTCCTTCAACGCTGCGAGATTTCCCACGCTCCACATACGTAATGACGTTCCCTCCGGTGCACTGACGTAATGACGTTACCTCCGGTCCAGTGACGTAACGATGTTTCCTCCGGTCCACTGACGTTGTGAATCAACTTTTGGATTGAGACTTATACAGAAGTAAGTTAAGTTGCAGTTCCTCAACTGACCACTAGAGGCTCAAAAACCGCGTCAATTTCCATTGACTCCAATGTTAAAGTGTTTGAATTTGAGCAGAAATAAACACCATCATTTCAGTTGTTGGGGTTTTTTTTTTGTTTTTTTTTTTTACCACGCCAGGAGAGTTTATATCACTAGTCGTTATCTCTTCTTTATCTGTGAACATCGTGCTACCACCCTTCGGGAAGCAACCACCCATTTGTATTAACCCAGATTTGGTTAAATGTGATGGTCAGTTTTGATATCGCCATTGATTTGACACATTAAACGGTTCATCCCGATAGAAATGTCTGTCAGCCGCTTTGCAGCCACTGTATTTACGCCATGCTTCACCAGATCAGCCAGAGTTTCGCAGTAATTATATTCTAAATTGTTGTGACGCAACACGTTAAGTTTCATGGATGTACGTTCAACGGCGCCTATGTCATTCGCCGTGAACAAGGAAGTGGATAGTTTTGCCACAGGAGTACGAAAAACATTAATTAAAAATCACTCGTTTGTCCCTGGGCAGCAAGATTCAAGGATCAGATCCCTTTCACAATGGCAAACTTTTCATACGCTGCAACATTGGGTCTATTAAAAAGTCATATTTTTGAAAATATTAAATCATAAATGATCATCATATTTTGGCCATACTTTGTCCCATTCACTTCAAACTCACCACAAACACTGTTGACCCTGAGCTCATTATATCTTGTTTTTTTTTTATAAGCTATATTTGTGTCAGTGTCACCAAGCGTTGTAGAACTATAGCTGCATGTCTCAGAATGATTGCATTGCCTCTACATGCTTTCTCATGAGTGTGAATATTTTACTCATCTTTTTTCATACTGGTAGCCAATTTTCGTCTGATCAGACGATCAGCTACTAATATGAGTACTGGGCGCACCTTTATGAATATTGAGGTCGAGACAAAAAACAACAATTGTCAATGTATTTCAACATTGTAAATTTAGTGCACCTTATTTTAGTGCAAATTTCATTTCAAAACATTAATTTTTAGCGCAATATTCATTTGAAGACAATCATTTTTAGTACAGTATACATTGAACAAGAAGGTAAACTTTTAGGATAGAGGTAGCGGGCCGAACATTTTTAGTATGGGCCTACAACAACAACAAATGAACAAAATAAAATAGATAAAATATATTTAGTTTTTTTTTTTATCCTAATGCTGCATTTCATTCAGAGGTTCTTGGACCAAGTGAGCAACATCACAGCTGAGAGACAAACAGCATACAAGAACAAAAAACAAAACCGTTATCGGGCTAAAGAATCCACTGTTTTATGTACAAGTGTGTCTAATTAGTACTTTTATTTGTTTCCTAAAGACATAAAACTAGTAGCTTTAGTGAATTTTTGTCTGGTGAATACAGAACAATGACGTCATAGGCTCTTTTTCTCTGATATCACATTTTATTGTCAGACAGAAATGTTAAAATCACATGTCAGCAGCATCAGTTGTAGTCCATCATTGCCTCCTTCTAGACAGCAGATATTCAGCACCAAATTGCCATGATGGGCTCTGAGGTCATGTGATTGTGGTGCGACTGCTGGTTGCTGGGCTCTCATCCGAACCAGTGGTTTCCCATACAATCCCTGTTCCAGGGAACGCCACAGAGCCAGCACCAGTCCGCACTGCACCGAGGACACTGCATGTGCATGCAGCCACCTGGGGGGGGGGGTAGAGACTCAGAAACACACCAGAACCACAGCATCCCTTTTCATTGCTATGCTGATGATACACAGCTGTATTTGTCTATGAAGATGAAACAGAACCATTAGCCAAAAATTCAGGAACATCTTAAAGAATGGATGTCCACTAATATTTTGCTTCTATTGTTCGTGGTCTCAAACAGGAAGATGCCATTGATTGACAGCACTGCCACTGATGGTGAGTGGGGTGTGTGGCATGTGTTTCTTCCTGAAGTCTACAGTTATTTCTTTTACTTTGTTGAAAGTTTTTGATGTCACACCAGTTGATGTACTCTGTCTCTGTCTCTGTATCATCGCTAAAGAGGCCCACCACTGTTGTGTCATCTGTGAACTTGATGATATGGTTTCAATTGCATTAGGTACAACAGTCATGTGTCATGTGGCTCAGCACACACCCCAGTGTTCATGATGGTGGTCCCTACAGAAACTCTTACTGTCTGTGGTCTGTCGATAAGTCAGTTTGTTTTTTGTTTTTTTTTCCCCATTCTTGTCAGTATGTATCTCACGATACACACCGGGGAGTTAAGGGCCTTGCTCAGGGGCCCCCAGTGATTTACCAGGTTGAAGATATCTGTGAGAATATCTGTGTGCCCAAAACTGTTGTTTGTCCATCCACCTGAAAGGTGTTGTCCTGTATGATTAAGCCACATCTCTCTCTTGGATAGCAGAACAGAAGGAAGTGCAGGTCTGTAGGGGTCAGCTTTTAGCCTGGTGCTGATACCCGCTCAACTGCCCTGCTTGCTAGGTCTAGTACACTGCTTAGGATACATGCCAGGTCTCTAAAACCGCTTGCGTCGCCGTCATGGCCCACAGGAACTGAACACTGAGGACAGCGTTTATGAGGAGTATAGCCCAAACCAGAAGTCTTCTTTTCAACCTCTTCCCCAACTTCATGTCCTCCTGACATCGGGTAACTGGTTTATTTAGCTCAATTCGAGCTTGAATGTCAGATTCATAACTCTTGTTTCTTTCTTAAAGTGTAGTAGTGTACCATCACCACAGATCATCTTAAAGGTCTTAACTCTTATCACACTGGGATTTACTGAATCTTGCAAGGCGCCCCTAAAAAGCCAGAATGTGTCCTTTAGGTGACCCTCACTTACCGTTCCTCTCCACAGGAACTGAACACTGAGGACAGCGTTTAGTCGACTCCTGGATGAGGAGCAGAGATGCCTGCTCCCACCTCCCCCGCTGAGATGCTTCCTCCTCCACCATGAACCCCTAAGGAGAGAGGGAGACCTGTTCACATCATCATCATCATCATCCCCCTCCCCCTACCGGGAGATCTGAGACTCACTGACTCACCTGTGGTGCTTCATTTGTGGGCAGGGGTGTAACAGCCTCACATGCCCCCTCATGATATGCCCCCCTGCAGTTCCTGCAGAACACGAAGCCACAGCCCAGCTGTTTGTCACACTCCACTTTCCTACTGTCATCAGGAGGAAGAAGCCCCGCCCCACATCCAGATGATGGACACAGCAGCCCTCCAATCATCAACAAGCACTCCTCTGCCCCGTACTGCTGGTACCGCCCATACTGAAACACAGACAGGTATGTGAGGAGTCTCTCTGAGATTTTGACTGAACTTTATAGTTTTCAGTGGTTCATATGTGAAACACACACTAACGTGTCTTCAAGTGTATGAGTAGCTGCAGGAATACACGGCTCAACAGTTCCGAACAAAAAATGTGGGTTATTTTTATTATGGTCTATCAATGATGAATAATAAGCTGTTCTAGCATTGCAAAGGTTTTTTTAATACTATTTTATATATATATATATATATATATATATATATATATATTTCGACAGCAGCAGCAGCAATCACAATAATTTGTCACAGACTAAAGATGTTTCCGTCAGTCTTCTTCATCGTACTTTTAAAAAGAACAATGGAAACCCGACCCCCCCTGAGAACTACCTTTAGTTTTGCTTTTCTTTTGGAAAAAAGTGTAATGGAAATGCAGGTATTCGCTTTTCTTCTTGCCTTCCCTCCACCACCTCCCATCAACATCCAGCTCCCCACTGCAGCACCATCACTTTTCCCCTGTACCCCCCCACCCCCACCACCACCACCACAGTCATTTTGAATCAGTGAAGGGGGAGAGAGCTGGCTTTTCCAGAGACAGAAGATCAGAACTTAGTTCACCTGGTCATCTCCCAGGATCCTGAAATGATGCAACTCTCTGATCAGGGAGTCTTCGCAGCCAGCTGGAGACACAAAAATCACATGATTACACATGGAAACACACGTGTCCTTACCTGTGACTCCACCCCCTCACCTGCACATGGCAGCGAGTATCCAATCACAGGGTGGTAAACAAATTGCCGTTCATTGAGCCGCGTCTGGCAGTAGCGACGGAAACAGTCCAGACAGATCACGTGACGCTCTGAACACTGGAAGACCAGGACCACCTCCCTGGAAAAGCAATGACAGAAGACAGGACAGGTCAGAACCAGAGACTGGGGAGGCTGTATCACTTTCCTGAGCTCTATTACGCTCTTGTGTGGCCTACACTACGAAGATAGTACGTTTGTCCTTTAAGGAACATCTCAGGTTTCTTCAGTCAGTCAGTGTGACTATTTGAAGGGGTAAAGGTGGTCCCTCTGCCATTTGGTATCAACAGAATAACGACCCAAAACATACAACTTAAACCAGCCAAGAACCACTCAGAACCAAACACTGGACTATTCTGAAGTGTCCTCCTATGAGTCCTGATCTACATCCTGTTAAACGTCTGTGGAAACATCTGCAACATGCAGTCTGAAGAAGAAACCTTTCAAACCAGAGATTGTTGATGGGGACTTGTGTGTGTGAGTGTTTTACATGACATCGGTGCAGGCGATGCAGGAAACATCTCTGCGGTTGCTCACGATGAGGTCGAGGGCCACAGAGATGTCGTCATCCGACGTGGGATGGGACGCACACTTCATGTAGAACTCCTGCACAAAAACCAAATCAAATCAAATCATATGCTCTCTAAATTTTCTGGATGCAGCTTCAGGGGTCCTAAGCCTGGATAAATGCAGAGGGTTGTGTCAGGAAGGATATCTGATGTAGAACGTAAACTAAACCAAACATGCAAAACACAAGACCCATGAATCCCATACCGGAACGGTCGAGGCATGGGTTAACAACCACCATCGGTGCTGTGAAGATGTGAGTTCGGTGTTAGTGTCAGTGTGAGTTAGAAGAGAAGGAGAAGCTCTGGAGTGAGGTAGATGAGGCAATGGAGATACGCAACTGTATTTGTCTATGAAGATGAAACAGAACCACTAGGCAAACGTCAGGAACGTCCTAAGGCCAGTCAATTTATTTGTTAGCAGATTTCATGTACAAGACAAATAAAAACATGCATTAAAAAGGTAGAGTTTTAAAAGAAGAAATTAATGACAGACAAAAAAAGTTACAGTGCGGTGGCTGAATAAAGAAAAGTTAGACTACAGTTACATTTTAGTACTGAGATGAACGTTGTTTAAATGTAAATTCAGAGGGTTTAAACAATTCAGTCAAAGGCAGCTGTAAACAAATGGGTTTTGAACCCTGATTTAAAGGAACTGAGGGTTCCAGCATTCCTGCAGTTTACTGGAAGTTTGTTCCAGTAAACTGCATAAAAGCTTCATGTTCGGTTCTGATTCTGGGGACACAGAGCAGACCTGAGCCAGAAGACCAGAGAGCTCTGAATGGGTGATATGGTAACAAGTCTCTGATGTATTTTGGTTCAGTGATTTATAAACTACCAGAAGTATTTTTAAGTCTATTCTCTGAGGCACAGGGAGCCAGTGTCAGGACCTCAGAACCGGACTGATGTGGTCCACTTTCTTCTAAATTGCTTGCTTCTAAATTCCAATAAAACAGAGGTTATTGTTTGTGTTCCCAAACACCTTAGGAAGGGATTAGACGATGTTGCGATGGGCTCCAGTTAAACTGTGCGAAATTTAAGCAGCATATTCATCAGGTTTGTGAGACTGCGTTTTTCCACCTTCGTAATATCACCAAGATTAGGAGCATCCTCTCGCAGAGTGATGCTGAAGAACTAATTCACGCGTTCGTATCTTCTAGAATAAATTACTGTAATGTTTTATTAGCAGGATGTCCATGTAATTCTCTGAATTTCCTCCAGCTGATCCAAAATGCAGCAGAATGCTGACAGGAATCAACAAGAGGGACGTGGTCTCTCTCAACAGGAATCAACAAGAGGGACGTGGTCTCTCCTGTGTTAACCTCCCTCCATTGGCTCCCCGGAAAACTCAGAATACAATTCAAATTTTTTTTTACATGTGTATAAAGTCCTATATAGTCAAAATCCTGGTTTTCTCCAAGACCTGATAGTTCCATATGTTCCTAATAGAGCTCTCCGTTGTCTGACCACATGGGGGCAGCAGACCACAACACAGCTCGGTGTGCGCTGCTGGTGGGAGGGAGCTGTGAGTCAATGGTGGGCAACACAGATGAGGACCACACAGTGGAGCATTTAAATAAAACTTTGAATCTGGCTAGTAATCTTTTCAAGCATCCTTTTTTTTTTTTTTTTTTTAAATATACACTCAGATGAAGGGGTACTCTTTAGCTCTCAGTCAACTGTTGCTGTGGATGCTGGACAGTTATGTAAACATGTTCTGCATGAATGTTCATTTGAAGATCATTTTCTGAGCGTTTTCTTCCATCAATCACGAGTTTCTGCTGCAGCTATCATGGCAGGTGGAAAGATGCCTCTGTGAATCTTACTTTTCAAACATCCAAACGTCCATTTCTTTTCTGAATCATGCATTCAAAGCGAAGTTCTGTTTCTCTGACCATCACTGCATTAAGACGTCAAAAATACTTTATTAATCCCCGCAGAGAATAGAATACTTTTGTTTTTTAACACCCTTAACAACTTTGACAAAATGCAGTATTTATAAATGTTTGTTTTTGCATTTTATTTAAGAAAATTCGGACAGAGATGGTCTGATGGCCACATCTGGATCTCTTGTGTTCTAGAGGGACTGGCTCACCTGGACACCAGGTCCTGCTTCAGCAGGCTGTAAAATCCAACGCAGAGCTGCAAAGTTTAAAGTCTAACTTTTGATTTCTGATTGCAGGATTCAGACTCGGCTCAGATTCATCAAAATCAGCATCACCATGGCAACGCCAAGTAAACAGAAAATGGCCATCTTTTTTTCTTTGTTAGAATCAGATGTTTTATTGGACTTAAACCAAGTTTTAGATTTTTATATTTTAATTTCATTTTCTCAATTATATTTTAGTCCTGAGTGCCAGACCGTCTCCTCTCGCAGTCAGTGAGGTTCAACAGCTCTGCTGTCTGTCCACGCCATCCAGACCTGCAGCCTTTTTCCTGACAGGTGGGACAGAGGACCAGCATCTGCTAATGTGGTAGGAAACAACGATGGAGCAGCATGATCCATGACTGAGGTGGAAGATGAGACAGGAAGCTGTGGGTCAAGGGAAGATGGGAAGTCTGTTTGTCGGGAGGTAGGAGAGGAGGATGCTGGGATTGTTTCTGAACTGAACCTGTTGAAGAATGTGTTCAGTTCATTGGTTCTGTCCAGACTTCCATCTACCTGGTCCTCCTTCTGAATGAAGCCTATGATCTCCTACATCCCTGACCACACATCTCTTGGTTGTTCTGCTGGTGCTAGTTCTCCAGCTTCCTCCTGAACACCCCCTTGTAGTCTCTGATCTGGACTTTCAGTTGTTTTTTTACTGAACTCGTAAACGTAATTTTGTCTCCCTTCCTTAAGGCTCTTCCTTAATGTTCTTGTTGAGGAGCGTGTTCAGGTCACTGATGATCCAGGGTTTGTTATTGGAGAAGCTCCTCACTGTTCTTGTGGAGATGATGTTGTCCTCACAGAAGTCGATATAGTCAGTCCACATTCTGTCAGTCATGGCACTGATGTCATCTCCATGTGGATAACAGAGAAGGTCTCAGTCTGCAGAGTTTCTTCACCTTCCTGTGACCACCTCCTCACAGTCCTTTTGGTCCCAGGTGTCCTCTGGATGATGGTTTGTAGAGAGAAAGACCAGATGATGACCCACCTTGCTGAGAGCAGGTGGTGCAGAGGAGCAGTTTGCATTTCTGACATTGGCATAAAACAAATCCAACGTTTTTTCTGGTGAAACACTTGACAAACTGTTGAAATGATGGAAATGTGGTAGGTAGACATGGTTGAAACCACCAGTGATGCACTGGGCTGTTGTGTTTGTCGCTTAGCAACAGCAGAGCTGATGATGTCACTCGTATCAACTGAATTATTCAGGTTGTTATTAAATCCATTTCTCATTATAGCCACGATTAACTGATAAATGGATTAAACACTTTACTCACCGCCTCGTTGCCATGGCAGCCATCAGACTGACAGATGCCATGGATGCGTCCCGGAAAGGTGATGTCGTCCCAGCAGGATGGACCCTGATAGACACAGAACTGCTGCGATGAATACTGTAGCAGTACTCATGAAGTACTGCAGTACAAGTACCACTCTCACCCTGCTGAGAGTCAGCGTCGTCTGTCTGCAGCTTCGGCAACGAACTCGAAGTTTTCCTGGCTGGATCGATGAGCAGCTCTTACAGTACACAAAGAAAGTACTGCAGCTACGCACACCTGTACACACAGTACACAGTGTGTCTTTACGCATGTTACACACAGAAATGTTTCAAGTGAACAGAGTACTGACATACTGACCCCTGGGGCCTGCAGCTTGTGGCTCCGCCTTCTCCCTCTCTGCTCCTCCCTCACCCCTCCCCTCCAGGACCACGGCGAGGCCAAAAGAGGAGGTTTGGAGCCGGGAGGAGCTGAAGTCCAGACGGGTCAGACTCTCCTGCTCCTCCTCTCGGTCTCTCACCAGGCGCTCCTGCAGGAGAAGATGTCTTGAGGAGGAGGAGCCTGAAGCGGGGAGAACCACATGAATGGTGCTCTGCTCCGGGAGGTCGCAGCCCTGAGAGGGGGAGGAGGAGCCATCGGAGTTATGGGAGGACACGAGCAACCTGATTTCTACCTGCAGTCAGCTCACCTGCAGAGAGGAGGTGCTGTGGAGCTCCCTCCCAGCGAACAGAACCTTTAGCTGCTCAGGCTCCACCCCCTGTTGACTCGCAACCACCTCCTTCAGCTTCCTCACACTGGCCGCCTCCTGCAGTTCCACGGCCACACCGGGACCCAGATTGTAGCGCACGAACACTGAGGACACACAGGTGAGGGTCAGCTGAGGGTCAGGAGAACATCAGGTAATTGTCAAATGATGGTCAGGTGAAGATAAGGTGAGGGTCAGCTGAGGGTCAGGAGAGGGTGAGGGTCAGGTAAAGGTCAGGAGATAACCAATTAATTTAAAAAATGTGCTTCAAATGACTTCTGACATCCAGTGAGATGTCATTCACTTATTTATTTTTTTATTTTTTTTAATAATTGATTGTGTTAGGAGGGGGGGTCATGATGAGGCTGAGCCCTCAGGGTGTCAGACCCTAGGAACGCCCATGCATAGCTACACTGATGGGGTCACAACTGAGCATCAGTAAACATGAGATCAGGTTTTAATAAACTTCGATTGATGAATCATTGATTGACGTCAGCGACAAACATACAGTCTGAGCTTAAAAACAACAGCAGAACGAAACATTCCGGAACTAAGCTCTTATCATTTCGTTTTTCTTTTCGTGTTAGTTGAATTCAGGATATGACGCCATATGTGAGTCAGTAGGAGTAAGCGTGATCATTCCTGATCAAACCGATCGATTACTGATCGGTTCTGACAAACGTAGCCGGTAACTCACCGATCATACCCCCACGTCCTTCGGGTGTTTACAGTCTGCATCCCGCGGTGCACTCTGGGAGCTGCAGTTCGTCTGTGGTTAATCCGTCGACTGTGTCAAACCAGGATGAAACGTGCAAACGTCAGTCCCGTGAACTACAGGACACCGTAACGTTATGAAACAGCGCCGGAAGTGGGTGAGATATGCAAAACGTTCAAAAAATAAAGACCTCGTAAAGCGTTAACTTAAACTCCTTCCTTAAATCTAAAAGAGCACACAAGAAATAATAAAAAATGATAAACTGAAAAATTATAACTTAATTTTCCATCAGTTTGGTGTCAGAAGGATGAACGATTAAACACGGAGAAGGTGTTCAACACAAAATAAAAATTGTAAAATTTTAATTCCCAATATTCCCAAATAATAATGGAGCAAAAATATTATGAACCTTTAGAGGGAGGGTGGTAGATTTAACACATTTAACACTCACAGGTCTCGGTGTAAACAGCTGTGACATTAAGAAAACCACTTATAAGATAATCAGTAAAAAAAAAAAAAAAACAAGGAAAAAAAAGCTTCAATCTGCTAGAGAGCATAAAGATTGGACTCTGGATCAATGGCAGAAGGTCCTGTGATCTGATGAGTCCAGAGTGATGGGAGCATCAAGGTAACAAGAGGAGCAGATGAAGTGACGCTCCCATCATCATCATCAGCTCCTAAATCACATACGTATCCGATGTTTTCAATGTGACTTCAGTCTGAACTGTCTTATCCGTCTTGGACGTCTGTTATGTGATTAATGTCATATTTCTGCGCTGGCAGGATTTAAGTTTCTTTTTTTTTTTTTTAATGAAGTCTGATCCAGTGAAGCTGGTCATCTCACGGTTGTGAGATGTGTTACATTACATAAAGGTTACCACATGTGCACCATTTACACATGACTGTTTTCTCACATCTATTGTAATGTCATGTATTTTTTTTCAGACAGACAGGAATCATGTGACCACCTTTATGCTTCCTTTTAATTTTAGACAGGTGTGGTGTTAGGAGCTTGTCAGGATCCGGGCACTCTTGAGTGGAGCAGTGGAGGTTAAAGCATTCCTTTTTTATTTACTCCATCCACAGGTGTGCAGCAGAACCAGAACCTGGTTTTGGACCAGCAATGGTTCTGAAAACTCAGAACTATTGCTGCCTCCTGGTGGACAGAGAGAGTAAATTCAGACAAGCGCAGGAACTTCTTCCAAGTTTATTACAAAACACAAGACAGAAACATGTCAACAGGTTTATTCTATCGGCAAACACGATACAACAACGAGCGGTGCTTCGCCCAAACTTCCAAGCTAACCCCCACCAACACAATGTGGATCTAAAGTGTGCAGACAGATGGAGAACAACAGCTGTCAGGTACAGAACCAGAACGGGGGTGGGGGGTGGGTGTTATTGAGTACTTCTTATCTTTTGGGAGGCCCGACGCTCACACGCCTGCACACTTTTATAAATATGCAATTAAATTAACTCAAATCCAATTCACACATTAAGACGTCAAAAACTGGAGGAGTAGTTAGCAGTTAGCAGCTGGTCCGATCACAGGAGAGGCTTTTATTTTGGTGGGACCAAAATTCAGGCTTTTATTTTGGTGGGGACTGATCCACAAGTGATGTTTTGAACGTGATAAACCAACAACAAATCTCTTGTTCATTCTTCCACATCTCCAACAGAACGAGTCCCCCTCAACCGGTTCTCCTCCAACCTGACAGAATCCACGGTCAGGTGCTGTCAGGTGTGGACAGGCGTCGTCAAGTGTCCCCCCGCAGACCGTCCAGCTTGGACTGCACAGAACAAAAAGTGGGTGGTTCAGGAACAAGTGTTTCTTTTACAGTTCTGAGCGCATCATTTCACTTTGTCTCCATCGGGTTCTGGTTTTGAATCCCAGGTCCAGCAGAACCTGAGCCCACTACCGCGTGCTCTGGAACGTCAGAACACTGAACATGGTGGCATCCAACACAAGCTTATGTCAAAAACAGACTGTTCCGTCACATCTGAGCCTTTTACTTTGAAAAACCTGACGTCAAAGATGACTGGGTGCGTTATTATGGTAGCAAGGTTAACAGGGGGGAGGAGGGACCACTTACAATCTCTTGTTCTTTTTATTTTTTGTGACATTTAAAAAAAAAAAAAAAAAAAAAAGTTTCTTACAATGTTGCTCCAGATTAATAAATAGGAGGTGCAAGTGTCCCACAGCCATCAGAGACCCAACAGTCCCCCTGCTGAAGAGACCTCCCACCTCATCTATCAAAGTCAGTCAGCCAATCAGATCACTGCAGAGGAAGTGAAACTGGGAAGGAAAAAGATGAGAGGATGTGCCACTCCTGGATCGGACCGGTTTACCAACGGACACAGGAAGTGGGTCAGAACCAAAACGGTAGAGCAGGAAGTCCTGCCAGAGGCGGAAACAAAGACACGATCAATCAGCATAAAGATAATCAATCCAATATTTGAGTTGAAAGATGGATCTCAATCAGGTGAGATTAAACAATAATGGAAGGTAGCAAACAGGTATTGAACCATCAATAGCCAGATTCAGCAGTTACTGATCAGCCTCCAAAATTTTGACAAATTACTTTTACAGATCAATAATTGTTAATATGCTTTGATTTTTGTTTCTGTTAATAAATTGATTATCGATTAGCTGCAGATCAACTCTGACGTGTGACACCACAGCCAATCGATTCAATTATTGATCAGAAAAAGGGAGGCAGTGGGTTTCTTGATGGCGGGACTCAGTTTCCCATGAAGCCTTGGGGGTCCAGGAAAGGTTCAGAGAAGATGTGTGACAGAAGGATGGAGGGGGCGGGTCAGGCGGTGAAGCTGACAGTCAGTTCTGACGTGTGGATCCAACCGGACACGAACCGGTCCTGCTGCTATGTACACGAGAGGAGAACCAAGCAGGTCCAGTTCCTGGAACACGAACAACCCCCAACTGGTCCAGAACATTTCCTAGTTTAACTTTTCCAGGACTGGTCCCAAACCAGTCCAGAACCAGTCAGCGTTAATTCAGAACCAACCCAGAACAAGTCCAATCCCATTTCAGAGCCGAGCAGTGTCACTCCGAGTCAGACTCAAGCGGAGCGGTCTCGTCCAGGATGGGTCCTGTGCGGAGCTTGGCGGCGCGCCGCTCCTCCTCAAGGTGGGCTTTCTTGTGGCGTGAGAAGCTAGACGAGTGCATGAAGGTCTTGTTGCAAGCCATGCATGTATATGTCTTGGTTTTGGAGGCTGGGAGTCCGGTCTTCGCACGCCCAGCGCCGTCACCACCTCGGTGGGTCTGCTGGTGCCGTGCCAGACTGGAGGCGTGGCTGAACCTCTTCCCACAGTGGCTGCAGCCGTGGCGACCAACATTTCCCGCTACTCCACCCTCCTCGTCATCGTCCTCAGCCCCCCTTTTGGCAGGCTGGCCCCCACGGCGGCGGCGGTTCTTCTTGCAGAGGGTGTAGAAGTTGGGCTTGTCACGGGAGCAGAGCTTGAGGCGGATCTTGAGGTCAGATGAGCTCTCGCCCAGATTCTCCTTGCCGGGAGTGTAGCTGTCCAGCAGCTCCTTGACATGGCTCACCTGGTGCTTGGACAGCTGCGTGGACGTCCGGAAGCTCATGTCGCACTGAGGGCAGGCGTAGAACTTGTCAGCACCTGGGCTCTGGATGATGGCGGTGGCCACGTGTGGTACCTGCTTCTTCGATTTCTTGTTCTTGCTGCCGCCCTTGAGCGAGTGGCGCAGGGCGGCCATGTTGGGGCCAAAGGCGCCGTCTTTGGGGATGCCCTTCCCCTTCTTATGGATGAGGCGGTGGCGCGACAGGCTGGAGCTGTGGTTGAACTCCTTCCCACAGATGTTGCAGGGGTGGATGCGTCGCTTCCCATGTAGCCGCAGGTGACTGCCCAGCATCCTGATAGGTAAAAAAACAAAACAAAACAAACAAAAAAAAAACAAAACATTTCTATAAAATTAACTATAATTAATGAGCACAAAAGAGTCTGTGAAGTCATCAAGAGGGAGGAGCCAGGAACAGAGGGTAAAAATCTGCTGATGTTAGTCTGTAAAAGCCCTAAGGGAGTCACGCCTGGAATTTCTGGTCCCTACAGTCACCATGGAAACGGGCCACGCTCTTGCAGGTCACTAAGGTTTCTAAAAAAGTCAAGGCTGGAGTCTCATCTTTGTCGTCATCATCCCCTGGGAGATCAAACCACCTGCAAACATCTCTGCTTCAGCTCCCAACCCCTGGTTGTCGCAGCCGACCCTAACGGGGAGGGGGGGGCTTTTAGTGCGGACTCCAAGTGGATCACTTTAACGCCCAACTCTAACCAAGTGCTCCCAGTTTAGACTATCTACTGACAATCATATCTACAATTTGGCCATTGAATTGTACATATTCATGTTGGCAGCAAAATGAATCGAAGGACATTCCTGTTTTTTTTCCCCCAAAAAATGACCTGATAATTTTGATGCCTAAACATAACCAAGTAGTTTTAATGCTTACAATTAACCATTCAATGTTGTCAGAGGGGAGATGGTCTGATGAAACAGATCCGACATGGAGGTTTCCAGCTGTTCGAGGTGCTAAAGGGAAAGCTGTTGGACTGTCGCTCATTTGATTCTGCACATAGTGTGTAAAGCATCTCTGTGGTCAAAAAAAAGCCTGACTTGTAATTGATCTGTGGCCCCACCCCCACCTGTACCCCCAGGTGACCCTCACAGTACACACCTGCTGCCCTTGAAGCTCATGCCGCAGTGCGGGCAGATGTAGCGTGCGTCCTGAAGTGTGGGCTCCAGTGCCCGCTTCGTGGGCGGTGCTCCGGTCTTCCCGGTGTGCGTCTGCTGGTGGCGGTACAGGCTGGAGGCATGGCTGTAACATTTCCCACAGTAGCTGCAGCGGAATTGCCGCTCATCTGGCTCGTAGTCGTCCTGGTCCGAGTCAGCTTCACCATCCAGGTGACTCCCTCCCGCCTCCACCAGTACCTCCGGCTCCTCATCAGCATCCTCATCATCAGAGTCTGTCTTTATCTCCACACTCTGCTCCATCACCTCGTAGGGATACACTTCCTCATAGGGGGCAAAGAAGGCCTCATCTGTCTCGATCTTAAGTTGGTCGGCCATCAGGTCCGATGGGTCATCCGAGTCTTTCTTCACACAGGAGATGGTGAACTTGGAGCCCACCTCGGCCCACTTGACCACATACTCAATAGGCTGGGTGTCCAGCTCCACAGTGATGAAATCTGCCCCCAGGGCATCTGATTCAGACACTGCCAGCTCCGTCTCTGGGTCTTCCATCCTGAATCAGTTGAACCCAGGACAAGGGGGTGAGGAAGAGTATTGGCGGAGCACCTGCAGGTCTGTAGAGAGGGCAGATCAACAATGTCAAATGGTCTGAGAAACAAGCTTCTGCTCTACTTTGTTCACATTTTTTGTTTTACTGATTGATATCTGAATCAACTGACTGATGCTAGAGTTTTTTTTTCCCCTTTAATAACCAAGTCCATTAATACATTTTTTTAAAGGGAATTCGCCAACTTGGGTCCTTCAGGATGGTGATCCAGTCCTGGCTCGCCGTCTGGTAACTGCACTCATTTATTTATGATCACGTCCGCAGTCACCCTCTGAGCTTCAGTGGGTCACGTGACCTGCGTCAGTTTGAGCCGATAACATAAAACCCGCCGACTGCACCGCTGAACTCCGTTAAAAAAATCTGGCCTTTTAATGTTCGGCAGCCCAGCCGAAACCGTGGAGCCATAGCAGGCGAACCTTTGTCCTCACACAAACCAGAACATATATCCCGCATCAAATAAAACCATCTGTTTGCAGTTCACATTAAGGATAAAGGCTATTATGAGATTTTACTCGTTACTTCCGCGGTTGTGTCCAACTGAACAGCCGGTGGAGGGCGGCTGCTGGCCGGGCATCTGTTATTAAAACTCACATTTACCCTAATTTATAATTTAAAGCCTTGATATCGCAAGGCCGAAATAAGCAAAAGATCAATATAATTACAACAGATGTATCAATCAGCTGTAAATGTTGTTTTCTTGGTCGAACAACGTGTGGATGTAAAATGACGATTTTTTTCTCCGAGGAGTTGCGGGGCTCGGCCGAGCTGCCTGTCAGAGGTAAGGAAGCCGGACTTTCTCCTCCCTGAACGGCAACTGTCAAAATAAAAGAGCGGTGGTGACAGTAGCAGGCCGCACGGACAGGCAGGAAGCGGTTACTCACCGAGATTCAGAAACGGCTGACCGGCGACAACCGACAAACTCTCCCGTGGATGTGGCGACAATAAACAGGAAACTGCGGACGAGCACACCGAGCTCCGTGGGAACGGATTAAATGGTCGCGGTGAGCGGAAATACGGCCGATACGCCTTCAGAATAAAAGCACAGTACATGGCTCGGAGGGTGGGGGGTGGGGGGGGACAAAGGAAAAAAAACAACTAAATTGACAATAAATGGTAGAGTAGTTTGAGTAAAATATACAAAAAAAAAATCCACTCCCATATCAACAACCCTAACTGGTCCGCTTACTTCCACCTTAAAAAAATAAAGACCAACTCTCTCCTCGTTGGTCTCCCCCAGATGTTCATCCACAAACTCCAACTGGTTGATGACTCTGCTGCCTGGATCATATCAAGAACCCCATCATTCCACCACATCACCCCAATTCTGCAGCAGCTCCACTGGCACCCACTCGGCCAAAGAATTAACTAAAAACTCCTGTTCACCTAAGGCCATCCATAACCTCACCCCACCGTATCTGTCTGAGCTCCTACAGACCGCCACTACAGCCCTCGGATCCTCCTCCATCCGCCTCACTGTCCCCTGTGCCCGCCTCAGCACCATGGACAGCAGAGCTTTCAGGGTTTCACGAAAGGCATATAAACATTGATTTGTACATAGTTAAGATTACACATTAATAGTAAATATTACTAGATAAAAAGAAATACATAAATGTATTCAATATGACAAAATGTAGAGGGAAGAATGAAAGAGAAACATAAGAATGGAGTAGTTGAAACAGCATGCCATAAGATTCACCAAGATAGTTCAATAAAGCTTGGGATTAGGCTAACTAAGATAAAAGGTTAAACTTAGCACTTAAAACATATAAACTTTTAAATTATTTAATTCAATTGAATTAAAAAAAAACTTTATAAAAACATGATGGAAAATTAATTATTAACTAACTTAATTTTAATTTGATATATCTTTTGAAAAATTGTTTTGAATTATAATAATAATTATTATTATATACATTTTAATTAATTAATAATTAAATGATACAAAACTAATATTTTAGTTCTAAAATATTAGTTATATATATAGTTATTATATTATAAATAAATCTGAATTTTATTTAACTGAATTGAAGGTGGGCATGTTCCAGCTGCTTTCAGGTCTGCTGGTTCCATCCATTTTTGGACTAACCAGGGTTGGGTGAAGTCATCTCCTACTGACATAGTGCAATGTTTAAGCAGTTTCAGAGGGAGTCTTTAAGACGCGTTTCCACTAGCGGGGGATCCGGGGATATTTTTTTAGGGCTGGATGGTTTGCACGTGTTTCCATTACCAGGAACAGACCTGCAAAAATGGCCATCAAGAACCTTTACAGAGTGAAAACGTTCCCGTAGTAGGAGAGGTTCTCAGGTCGGCTAACTGATCAGGATTTCTAAATTACTTCCAGCACTCTCACCTGAACATAAATCATGTGAACACAACTCATTTGAACAATTTAGACCAGAAACATTTAGCTGTGAGTACATTTGATGAAGTTGGAGTTTATAAGAACTCCAGGCAAAGGTTCTTGTGTGGCGCTACAGCGTCATGGAGACATGCCAGCTGAAGAGGCCAAGGAGATGGCTGGCCCCGTTAGAGGTTCCTGTCTGGTGAGTTTACCCCGAGTTCCTGCTAGTGAAAACGCCTTAGAAACCAGTTGATGACATCACAAGGGGTGTGTCTAGTTCTTCCTTTACATGTAGAACCAGTACTGAAGAAACCCAGTTTAGATTCTCGTGAGCAAAGACTGGTCTGGTCATAGACCAGTAGTCCTCTAGTGTTGCCTTTCATCTGGGGTTCCTTTTGGTTCCGTTTTAGGCTCCACCCAGTTCTCACTGATTATTTTAATTTCAGAAAAACCATCAGGCGGCCCAGTCAGTGCTTGTTACTGGCCTTCAAACTACTTTAAAAACTTGGGAGTTCTTCTGTCCAAGCAGTCACTTGTCCTTTAAGAAACTCATTTCCCAGGATTCCTTCCTGGTTCTTGGTTCGGGTCCTGAAGAGCTGCTGTGCTTTTCTAGATGTATTGCTGCTTCAACATACCTGATTTTAATGAACGACTTATGACCTCTGTAGATGACCTGCTGAGGATTATCCATTCATATCAGTCAGGTGTGTTTTGGTGCAGAAAAAACACCTGGAAACCTGCAGAACAGCAGCCACCCAGGACCTGGACTTCGGGAACTTTGAGCGCGGAGCGACTGCGTGCCGCCGCTTGGGGGTCTCCGCCGGTACCAGACCTCGTCCTCGCATCAGCCCATGTTTGCGCTCGTTTCCGGCCGTATGGGGCCGCAGAGGCTCCTGCTGTCTGACCGGTGGGGCTGTCAGCACGGTTCATCCCTCATCAACAGCGGCGTCCGCCGCATCCGCGGACCGCGCCGCGCCGCCGCCCCAACCCTTCTTTTACCGCTTGAAATCACAGAATTGTTCTGGGCACAATACTCACGGTTAAGCTGAAACGACGCCGCTCCTCCCGGCTCGATCGTGGACGAGGTTCCGAGTCGGTGCTGGGTGTCGCGGATCCGTCACATCCGCGGCAGAGAGCGGCAGCGGTCCACGACGCTGCTGACGCGATCAGACGCGGCACGGCTCTGCGGCACAGAGGCGGTGGCGGACTCTCTCCTGCCTCTGATTGGCTGAGCTCCTGCGCAGCCTGTATCTGATTGGCTAAAAGATCGGAAGCTGAACTCTGTCTCCAACTGTCGCGCGTTGTCGTAGCTTCAGGTAAATACGCTCAAGTTCTCGTCTGAACACATTTAAGGACTTTTTAAAGTCTCTGCATCTATATCGTTTTTCATTACATGTACTATTTATTTGTGACATAAAGACACGTTTCCAATAAAGTTAAAAAAAATAAAAAGCAGCGTTGGGATAACCTATTGAACTCCATTGGAAATTTGTAAATTTTGAGTCACATTTGTTTTACACAAGCTGAAAAAATATAAAATGCTCAAATATTTATGACCTTTAGTCTTCCTAATAATTCGGCATATACAACAGCTGATGATAAGAGATTAAACTGAATATATTTATATTATATAACAATTTTTAACCAGGTGGCTCCAACATGAATGTTTATAGTCTAGTAAAGATTGTAAAAAAAATACTATAAATGTTATAGTAAAAAAGAAAACAAAACCCTTTCAGATCACAAGACAATCTAGAATTGATGCTGCCAGGAGTTCTGGGCCCCCTGTTACCCCGACCTAACCTAACCCAACCCACCAGAGCTGTTTCTGCCTATATGGGGACTATTCAAAAGCTTAGGACCCCAGCAGCCACTAGGCAGCTCTAAAGCTGAATGCCCATCTTCATCTGAGGAGAATTAAAATGACCTGTCTGCAGGGGTATTGTCAGGCCCAGCCCACCCTAAAAGCAGGGGGTACTTAATCAGTTTTTGTTGTTTTGATTACTTTACCATAAATGTCTAAAAGAGCGTCAGTCCATTCCATTTTTTACTGAAAGAATCTCTTTATTGATGAAGTCCGGGTTCTCGCTGCTACTTTTTACTCAGCAGCTGGATCAGTGCGGTCTACAGAGACCTCATGGGTAAACGTCAGTCGTCATCTCTGCTGGTTTCAACTCCAGCTAACAACAGCAGATTCTCCTGTAAATTAATGAATGGTGCAGCTCTGATTTATAGAAATCTGGCTGATATTATTAGACCCTCTCCCTGACAATCCAGGGACCAGGCCGGGATGCAGAGCTGTAGTCTTACATGCTTCTCTGCTGCTTCTCAAGGAACCGCCTGGCAATAAAAATACAAGAATAAATGATGTTATTGGAGATTCTAACGAGGTGCCAAAAAAATAGACTCAGTATCGAGTCCCCGTCCTCCAAAAGTTCACCAAGCGCGACGTAATAGAGACGTAATAAAAATAACCTTGATATGTTTGAAAACTTCATGCTTAGTCTAAAACTCGAGCTGGAAATCACAGAAGCCAGTCTTGTTGGTGGTAGTTTACCGGCCTCCTGCTGGAGCTGGTCTGGAGTTTCTGTCTGAGTTCTCAGATTTCTTATCTAGTTTATTGATCAGTACAGATAAAGTCATCATAGTGGGCGACTTTAACATTCATATGAATGTTGACAACGATGGTCTTAAGTTGGCTTTTGATTCTCTTCTAGAATCGATGGGGGTTTTACGAAAAGTAAACAAACCAACGTATCTCTTTAATCATACCCATGATCTCGTTTTAGTCTACGATGTAGAACCCGATAATCTGTTAGTGTCACATGTAAACTCCCTCCTATCCGATCACTATTTAATAACATTTGAATTCAACTCATTTGTCAACGTTACGCATAATAGGAGGAATTACTTTAGCAGACGTCTATCCGATAAAGCTATTTCTAAATTTAGGGAGGCCATTGCTCTTCATCTTCCTACAGTGGAACATAGTGAAGCAGTCGAGGGCTGTGAGCTCGGTTCTACCTCTGCAGATGTTGATTTACTTGTCAATAACACTGCAGATGTGTTTAGATGCAGTTGCTTTTTTGAGAAAGAGGATCTCTAACCATAGGAGCTTAACTCCCTGGTATAATTTGATTAGACTGTTTTGTTTCTGTAGACCTCCCTACGGATCACAGTATGTTAGTGCAGAGACTAGAGCACATTTGTCGGACTCCAGTCCTGGAGGGCCGCTGTCCTGCATGTTTTAGCTGTTACCCCGCTTCAGCACACCGTGATACAAGTGACTGTGTCATGAACAGAGTTGTGCAGACTTTGATGACACACTGATGATGGCCATTAATTTGAATCAGGTGTGTTGATGCAGGGAAACATCTAAAACATGCAGGACAGAGGCCCTCGAGGACCGGAGTCCGACACCTGTGGACTAGAGTATGTTGTTCGGATTAAAGGGACAACTTTAGGTTTGTTTAAATCAAATCTATTTGACAGATTCCAGTTTGTTCATGAGGTTTCTTCGGTACAGACAAGGGTCTGCTATGGTGTCCCACAGGGTTCAGTTCCAGGGCCAATCTTGTTCAGCTTATACATGCAGCCCTTGGGAAGTATTATTCAGAACCACAGGATCAATGTTCATTGCGATGCTGATGATACACAGCTGTATTTGTCTATGAAGATGAAACAGAACCATTAGTCAAACTTCAGAAAGGACATCCACTAATGTCCACTAATGTTTTGCTTCTAAATTCAGGTAAAACAGAGGTTGTTGTTTGTGGTCCCAAACACCTTAGGAAGAGATTGGACGGTGTTGCGATGGCCTCCAGTACAACTGTGGGAAACCTTGGTGTTATTTTCCATCAGGATTTGTCATTTAAACAACATATTAATCAAGACTGTGTTTTTCCATCTCCACAAAGATTAGGAGCATCATCCCCCTGAGTGATGCTGAAAAACTAATTCATGCATTCGTATCTTCTAGACTAGATTACTGTAATGTATTGTTAGCTGGATGTCCAAGTAATTCTCTGAATATCATCCAGCTGATCCAAAATCCAGCAGAGGGAATGCTGACAGGATTCAACAAGAGAGACCACGTCTCTCCAGTGTTCACCTCCCTCCATTGGCTCCCCGGAAAATTCAGGATCCAATTCAAAATGCTATTACTTAGTTCTCCGTTCTCAGAGTGCAGGTTTACTCGTAGTTACCAAAAAATCTAAATGTAGATTTGGAGGACTGGTCTTCTGCTATCAGGAACCATCACTATGTAACCAACTTCCAGTTTGGGTTGAGGAGACTGACACCAACTTCACCTTTAAACCCAAACCTCAAACATTTCTGTTTAGTAAAGCATAGAGTTAGTGTGTAAACTTTAGTGTGTTAGGACCAGTAGTCACAGCTGCAGCTGCAGGACCAGACTGGAGCAGCTGGTCTTCAACACAGCTTCTTCCTAGATCTGCTGCTGTAGACCTGCTGCAGGGGGACACCAACATTACCCACTGACCTGCAGTCCCACCCTCTGACCACCTCAGTGTCTGCTGTCTACACCTGTTTAGATAGTGGTCTCTGTAGTCCACCAACTAACCATGTATCAGTCATTTGGACATAAAACTCTTGGTTCTGCTGCTGGTGCATGGTTGTACTTATGTATCTTCTCTTTTGTATATTGTATTTGTGTCTGTCTCCTCTCTCTGTTCTTCATCCTCTCTTTCTGATCTCTTTTTTTCCTGTTCTACCCGGTTGGCCTTTGGCAGGAGGAGGGTCCCCCCTTATGATCCAGGTCCTGATCAAGGATTCTCGCTGCTACTTTTTACTCAGCAGCTGGATCAGTGCGGTCTACAGAGACCTCATGGGTAAACGTCAGTCGTCATCTCTGCTGGTTTCAACTCCAGCTAACAACAGCAGATTCTCCTGTAAATTAATGAATGGTGCAGCTCTGATTTATAGAAATCTGGCTGATATTATTAGACCCTCTCCCTGACAATCCAGGGACCAGGCCGGGATGCAGAGCTGTAGTCTTACATGCTTCTCTGCTGCTTCTCAAGGAACCGCCTGGCAATAAAAATACAAGAATAAATGATGTTATTGGAGATTCTAACGAGGTGCCAAAAAAATAGACTCAGTATCGAGTCCCCATCCTCCAAAAGTTCACCAAGCGCGACGTAATAGAGACGTAATAAAAATAACCTTGATATGTTTGAAAACTTCATGCTTAGTCTAAAACTCTCGAGCTGGAAATCACAGAAGCCAGTCTTGTTGGTGGTAGTTTACCGGCCTCCTGCTGGAGCTGGTCTGGAGTTTCTGTCTGAGTTCTCAGATTTCTTATCTAGTTTATTGATCAGTACAGATAAAGTCATCATAGTGGGCGACTTTAACATTCATATGAATGTTGACAACGATGGTCTTAAGTTGGCTTTTGATTCTCTTCTAGAATCGATGGGGGTTTTACGAAAAGTAAACAAACCAACGTATCTCTTTAATCATACCCATGATCTCGTTTTAGTCTACGATGTAGAACCCGATAATCTGTTAGTGTCACATGTAAACTCCCTCCTATCCGATCACTATTTAATAACATTTGAATTCAACTCATTTGTCAACGTTACGCATAATAGGAGGAATTACTTTAGCAGACGTCTATCCGATAAAGCTATTTCTAAATTTAGGGAGGCCATTGCTCTTCATCTTCCTACAGTGGAACATAGTGAAGCAGTCGAGGGCTGTGAGCTCGGTTCTACCTCTGCAGATGTTGATTTACTTGTCAATAACACTGCAGATGTGTTTAGATGCAGTTGCTTTTTTGAGAAAGAGGATCTCTAACCATAGGAGCTTAACTCCCTGGTATAATTTGATTAGACTGTTTTGTTTCTGTAGACCTCCCTACGGATCACAGTATGTTAGTGCAGAGACTAGAGCACATTTGTCGGACTCCAGTCCTGGAGGGCCGCTGTCCTGCATGTTTTAGCTGTTACCACCCCGCTTCAGCACACCGTGATACAAGTGACTGTGTCATGAACAGAGTTGTGCAGACTTTGATGACACACTGATGATGGCCATTAATTTGAATCAGGTGTGTTGATGCAGGGAAACATCTAAAACATGCAGGACAGAGGCCCTCGAGGACCGGAGTCCGACACCTGTGGACTAGAGTATGTTGTTCGGATTAAAGGGACAACTTTAGGTTTGTTTAAATCAAATCTATTTGACAGATTCCAGTTTGTTCATGAGGTTTCTTCGGTACAGACAAGGGTCTGCTATGGTGTCCCACAGGGTTCAGTTCCAGGGCCAATCTTGTTCAGCTTATACATGCAGCCCTTGGGAAGTATTATTCAGAACCACAGGATCAATGTTCATTGCGATGCTGATGATACACAGCTGTATTTGTCTATGAAGATGAAACAGAACCATTAGTCAAACTTCAGAAAGGACATCCACTAATGTCCACTAATGTTTTGCTTCTAAATTCAGGTAAAACAGAGGTTGTTGTTTGTGGTCCCAAACACCTTAGGAAGAGATTGGACGGTGTTGCGATGGCCTCCAGTACAACTGTGGGAAACCTTGGTGTTATTTTCCATCAGGATTTGTCATTTAAACAACATATTAATCAAGACTGTGTTTTTCCATCTCCACAAAGATTAGGAGCATCATCCCCCTGAGTGATGCTGAAAAACTAATTCATGCATTCGTATCTTCTAGACTAGATTACTGTAATGTATTGTTAGCTGGATGTCCAAGTAATTCTCTGAATATCATCCAGCTGATCCAAAATCCAGCAGAGGGAATGCTGACAGGATTCAACAAGAGAGACCACGTCTCTCCAGTGTTCACCTCCCTCCATTGGCTCCCCGGAAAATTCAGGATCCAATTCAAAATGCTATTACTTAGTTCTCCGTTCTCAGAGTGCAGGTTTACTCGTAGTTACCAAAAAATCTAAATGTAGATTTGGAGGACTGGTCTTCTGCTATCAGGAACCATCACTATGTAACCAACTTCCAGTTTGGGTTGAGGAGACTGACACCAACTTCACCTTTAAACCCAAACCTCAAACATTTCTGTTTAGTAAAGCATAGAGTTAGTGTGTAAACTTTAGTGTGTTAGGACCAGTAGTCACAGCTGCAGCTGCAGGACCAGACTGGAGCAGCTGGTCTTCAACACAGCTTCTTCCTAGATCTGCTGCTGTAGACCTGCTGCAGGGGGACACCAACATTACCCACTGACCTGCAGTCCCACCCTCTGACCACCTCAGTGTCTGCTGTCTACACCTGTTTAGATAGTGGTCTCTGTAGTCCACCAACTAACCATGTATCAGTCATTTGGACATAAAACTCTTGGTTCTGCTGCTGGTGCATGGTTGTACTTATGTATCTTCTCTTTTGTATATTGTATTTGTGTCTGTCTCCTCTCTCTGTTCTTCATCCTCTCTTTCTGATCTCTTTTTTTCCTGTTCTACCCGGTTGGCCTTTGGCAGGAGGAGGGTCCCCCCTTATGATCCAGGTCCTGATCAAGGATTCTTCCCTCTTAAAGGGGAGTTTTTCCTTGCCACTGTTTGGCTTAAGGTTTTTCTCCCACTAGGGGAGTTTTTACCTGCCGTTGTTAATGTAATAATTGCTCAGGTCATGTTTTGGGTCACCATCCTGAGATACATACTGCACTCATGTTGACTCCTGGAATCCTGTGTCATTGAAAGAGTTTTACTTAAAGGGTATTGAGGTGTTACTGAAGGAGTTCTGGTTATTTTGTGCGTGTTTCTCATTATTGTGTTAATTCCTTGTTTTGATAAGATGATAGTGGGAGTAGCCTCTCTGCGGTCATGAGTCCAGTCAGTCCAGACCATTATTGTGTTTGGGTTTAGATGTCTTACACAGCTGTAAACGTGACGTTTTGTCTAAAAACAGCTCTGTTCTGTAAAACTGCTGTACTGGAGACTCTTGCTGTCACCTGGTGGTTAAAATGTGCTTCTACAGAGATATTTCATACTTTTTTCCACAACAAAATAGTTTTTGTAATTATTTTATTACTGTTGTACTACTACTTTCTGATAAATTACGGTTATATTTTCAGTTTATATATGGTTATAAATATATGCCCCGCTACCCTCTCTTTCATAATTTAAAGTAAAGACTTCTTTTAGGGAGAATAGCTCCAGTTCTGGATCCTATCTAGTATTTTTGAACCCGTTGTATTTGTAGGTGGTATCTATCTCCAGACTAAACCCTGGAACCAAAAACGGGAAGAATCAGCTTAGATGAAGGATGGGGGCCTTAGCACCAAATGGCGTTGTTTCCCCCCAAACATATCTTCATAACATCAACAAATGTTTTTAAAGATACTGCTAAAAACATTACATTTTATCATCGGTCTTTAACCCTGTGGTCATTTCCATTCTCATGCTGCGGCTGATCAGCAGGTGGCGCCATCAGACTGCTGATCCGTCAGCTGTTCAGACTGCAGCTGCTGAAAGAACCAGAAAAACTCCCGGAGGTCACTCTGAGAACACCTCCAGCTCTGGTTCACTCCTGCTCAATGACCCCGAACTACACACGGTTGAGTTAACTCTCCTGAAGGTGGAAAAAAAAAATCAGTTTTAGTTGGGATAATTTATTTGTTAAGCAAGTCCCAGAATCACAACACCAGACTTGGAAATAAGACCTAGACCAACAACTCAGTCTGTGACATGGGACTTGAACCTGGGATAGAGGCTTGGACTTCGGACTTCGACTGAGAACGGAACCTGGGACCAAGTCAGACTCTTACACTGGCACTGGACGTGGCCCTCCAGTCTGGTTGGGAGCATTTAAACGCCTGCAAACTAGTGTCACATTTCGGCGACACCCACATGAATCGTGCAGTGTGGAGCATCTTCGCAATACCATATCTTTGGTGCAGCACAACACGGGCACGTAAACGTTTGTTAAACTTTTTAGCAACTTCTTATTCGACTACTCAACATTACTTCAAAGTTAAGACACCACATTTGATCTTTATCTTCAACTTTAGAACAGCAATAAACATATTTACACCCTGGTCAAGCAATACATTTATTTCTAATGTGATTGATTGACAGCCGGATCAGCCAATCGTTAGCTGTTACTACTTCCTCGTCCTTTATCGCCACGCTACCGCGCATAGCCTGTTCGTCAACATGCAAAACGGTTTATGCTGCTGGAAACGTTAACTGACTTCAACTGACTGTTGTGACTGGCAGACCCTTTCAGTGATCTGCTGACGTGAGGGGGAAGTGATGTCAGCACGACTTCACAGCTGCTTATCAGGCCCGCCCCGGTGGTTGTGGCCTCACAGCTGAGGTCCACAGTTTATCAGTTTTAGAGAAAGTGTGCACAAGAGTTTCACTGAAGGCTTCAGTGGATTCAGGTGAAAGTTGATGCTTTAATTGATGTACTTTTGTCAAGTCTGCTGCTGGTCCAACTGGTTCTGGAGAAAAATCCCTCCAGTTAAAATGGGTCACTTCCTGCTGCAGAAGCTCCCCACTTAGTTTTGTAGAAAAACATCTAAACTATGTTAGGAATGTTTTGACAGCTGACTGTCTTTAAAAGATATCTTTTCTTAAATCACATAGGAGAAAAATGATGGAACCCATTTGTAGGTGTAACGTGGCGGGTCGGGTCGGGAGGTTGGTATAGGTTCTGGCGGTGGCCTCACTGTACACACGTGTATTGGTTGTTTTTGTGTTCTGTTCTTTTCTTATCTGGTGTTTTCCGGAGTCTAACGTGATCCGTCACATCTGGAAGCCGATAGGTCGACGTGTCCACACCCGCTTCTGCATTTGCTCACTCATCGTTTGTCTTTTATCAGTCGAAGAAAACAAGTCAAACATCTGATTCAGCCTTGTCGATTATCTGGGTGTCAAAGATGACTTGACTCAAAACACAAGAAGTACAATAAAAGAGAAACATCTTAGGAGAAACTAGGGTCCATGTTTCTGTCAGAATGGTCCTCCTTGCACTTTTACAATCTGTGGAGTCGTACTGTTGGGCTCGCGCTCTTCTCTGGAGGTTCTGATCTTTACCACGTGTTCACCAAGACAATGACGACGTCACAGCCGCGAGATTACGTCAGCATGTTTTATTACTGTAGAGAATCACAGTTATGCATGGTAAAGCCCCACCCCCAGAGGCAATAAAAGCACCTGCTGACCACAGAGTCATGTGACCAGACTGAACGCTGCTGCTCACAAGGCATTCTGGGAAACTGAGCTATCCTCAGGCGTTTTCTGCCCTGAACGGAATCCTGCCCAGGTAAGGGAAGGGGTCAGGGCTGGAAACACCTGACAGGTGTGACAGCAGCGGCCTGGACAGGAAGCAGGGCTCTGTGATGTCAGCAGGAGGGAAAAAAATAAGAAGAAAAAGAGTCAGATCAGTCGCCAAAGAGCCATTAAAATAAAGCCAGCCCATATAAAACTAACCCCACCCACCCACAAAACTGACTCTGCCCACATTCTACTAACTCCACCCTCTCCTTACTACATCATCAACATCCCTCTTTTACTGCTAAAAAGAGGAATCATTTCTACTGATCACTGATCAGATTGGTTACATCAGGACTAATCAATCAGCAGATTTCAGCTCTTTTCACAGTTAAAGATTAAAATGTCTGAGCTCAAATCAGAGCTTTAGACCATCTTTGTCTTCAGGTTCCCGATCCTGATTGGACGAGAGGTGGGCGGTGCCTCAGGATGCCAATGTCGCAGGAAGGAGGCGGTGGCTACGTGAGATTAATGTGATTATGTGCGATCATCAGCGATAAAGTGACTCCCAGAAGAGAAGAAGAAGCGTCATCGTGGTCACATCTGGAAGAAGCGGAACAGAGGTCAGATGTGGGCATGTCAGGGGATACAGGTAGGTGTCAGGTGACTCACCTGGACAGCAGTTCTGTGCAGCCACTTGTCTTTGTCTCCGCCCACCTTCATGCAGGAGAACAGGTCACAGACTATGGGCAGGGCTAGCCGCTCCTGGACAGGAAATGGACTGTTAGCACACACTATGTAGACCAGAACTGTACCAGTCAGAACCAGAACTGTATCAATCAGACGTGGGTCTCCAAGGATACCTGAGCCTGGCTCCTCTTCTTCAGCAGCCACTTGTCCTCCTCCTCCTCCTCAACTGGTGCTGGAGCAGGAGGAGTCTTCTGAGGAAGCACCCACAGGTCTGGATTCAGAGGACACTGGAACAGAGACTGGGAGGACTCGGAGCTGTGGACCTCCTCAGGAGCCACCGGTCCAGAACGGTGGGGTGTTCCGCTTGGGTGGAGCCAGGCCTCGAGGATGGCCTGAACCTGCAGAGAAACCACATCCTGACTCAGATTGAGACCGGTGCTCTCCAGTTCATTTCAAAGATCTTCAGATCAATAAGGTCCTCCAGTCCTGTTTAAAACCATTTTACACAAATTCTGCACTTTTGACAGTTTTAACGACCGTTCAACCTTTGACTCTTGGGGAGGGCGATGATCTCCTGACCTTTTAACTGTTCTTCATTTATGTCAAACGTTTGAAAAGAGTGGATTTAAAGGAAGATTTGGGACTGGTTTAGGTCTAGTTTCACTACATTCAAGGACGGGGGGCGTGGTTAAGGTCATAGTTCAGGGCAGGGGTTGTGGTTTGAAATGTACTATTTTTACTTAACTTTATATTTCAAATATACTTGAGGTCGTTTGGATTGATGAAGTCTTCATCAGGTATTTGGTCGTTACCTTCTGCTCCTGCGTTCTGTGGAACGCTGTAGGTGTGGCATTCTTGTTGGCAGTAGGTGGAGTCTTCTTATCCACGGGGACGCCATTCTTGTCCCGCCCCTCTTGCTGCAGCAGCCAGCGGCTCAGCGCCTCCTTCCCGCAGTTCTCCTCGCAAACGCAGTTGGCGTAGGTGGAGCAGAGCTCGTTGGCGCGGCATGTCTGCGGGCTTGGCACTGCCTGCTGCAGCCATGCCTCCAGAGCAGCTCCGGGGGTAGACGGCGAGGGGGGGGCAGAGGTGGGTGGGGTCTTCAGGCACTTGAGCTGGCCGAGGTTCTCTATCTCCACTGCGACAGTGGTCTGGCAGCAGGAGGAGCAGTCGGAGCGCTGCGACTCCGCCAGCCAGTCGTCAGATGACCAGTTATCCTGAAACGGCTTCAGCAGACGCCTCCACCGCTCCCCGTCTGTCAGGGTCTCTGTGGCAGCGGTGGCAGGGGTCACGAGCCAGTCTCCCACATCTCCCTCCTCCTCCTCAAAGAGGAGCTCGGACTCGTCAATCTTCTCAATGGAAAAAGTGGAGCTGCAGCTGCTGACGGTCCTCTCTCTGCTCCCCAGATTCTGGTCCTGGAGGAGCCACGCCTCTAGGTCCTGGAGCTGGCCCCAGGCCTGCAGGAAGTCTACTGGGGCCAGGACAGGGCAGGTGGTCTGGGAAAGACACAGGAAGTCAGGCAATCAGTCCATCACAGACAAAGACTAAAGACTGAAGAACATTTCTGTCATCAGCGGGCCTGATGGTGAAACTTTCCTCCAGGCGTGGCGGGTGACATGTATGCGCCGCACTTATAACACGCATTATTATTTGAAAACAACTGTAGTCCCCGCCCATGGAGCACTCACCTTTCCATCTTTGTGACACAGCAGCCAATCCTGAGGGTTCTGACTGGACTGGTACCCAGCAAGAACGCTGCCGTGAGCCGGACCGGTTCCCAGCAGCCAGTCACCCAGAGACGCTACCTCCATCTGCTGAAACCCAGACCGGTTAGCTGAACTGGGAGCAGAACCAGAACCTGGGATGTAAACTCAGAACCAGATTGCAGGAGCCCCAACTCACCTGTTTGTTGACTGTGATTGGACAGCTCTGCATCTGAGCTCTCTGCAGGGTGGGGCCCTGACAGGACACACCCTCCACCAGCTGGAAACAGAACAAAAGCAGAAGACCACCATCAGAACACCTACAGGAACACCACATGCACCACATGACACGCTCATCGGCAGGTGTGTTACCTGTGCGGTGATGCTGCCGAACGAGGTGATGGCCTGACGCAGAGAGCGGGTGTCGGCCTGAAAGCTCATCTCTGGTGTCTCCTCAGGAGTCAGGCTCAGAGACAACAGCCTGCAGGTGCAGGAGCAGAAAACAAATGCACCCTCAGTTAGCCAGTTCTACAGGGTCAGCCGAAAACCTGCAGCGGACTTGGACCAGACTTACTTCTCCATGGAGGTGGTCAGCTGGTTGCTCAGGTCGTTGCAGCTGTTGGAGTTCTGCAGCTGGTGGGCGATCACGTCGAACTGCCCTCTGAGCTGCAGAGACAGGACCAACCAATGAGACCATCAACACAATCAGACATCATCCTCAGAGCACAAAAGGCAAATATTTGATCAGAAAAACAACATGTTGCTCATCACCACTGGTCAAACAGCTCAGCAAGAGCCAGTCCCACCAGAGTTCCCAGTTACCCGGTGTAGCTGATGCAGCTGCTGCTGCAGCGTCTCAGTCTTCACTTGTTCCAGGAGCTCGATCTGACCCAGAAGCCACACCTCCCTGCAGCGCAGTGCTTCCTGCTGGCGGCTCACACAGCTCTGCAGCTCCGAACGTACCTGAGGACCCACAGACAGGTGAGACGTTCAGAGACCGGTGGCACTGAGGAGACAACTACAGTTCTGCCCTGGTCAGCCTGGAATCACAGCTCAGTTTTGTGACATGCAATTCTGAAGCCAAATGAAACTTCTCAGATTTGGACCAACACACAGATAAGTGACCAGGTTTGAGTCCCGTGGGGGTCCTGCTGACGGCCAGGGTTCAAGGCCTGCTGGAGTCCCGCTGACACCCAGGGTTCGAGTCCCGCTGGGGTCCAGCTGACAGACAACAATTGGGATCCCACTGACATCCAAGGGTTGGAGTCCAGGTTTGGAGTGCATCTGGATGTTAACGTTAGACTGGACACGAACCCTGGCCTACAGCTGGACTTGAGTCCCTCCTGTTCAGGTCTGCTCAGGACCTAAAAAGAAGCAGCTAGACCTAAAACTACTGTGCAGACCTGAACAGACTCAAGTCCATCCCAGCAGGCCCAAACAGATGGGGACACCTATAGACCTGATACTTCTCCATGCAGTTATACTCTACCAGAATTTTTAAACAAGGCTTTAGGTTCTGAGCCGCCCTTTCTCACACACTCAGATGGGAACTGAACATCCAACCCTCCAGCTCTGGGACAACCCACACCACCGCTGCTTGTTTTTCCCTTCATAGGAACCTTCTTCATCACCATGGAAACACTCACGTGACTTGCTGATTCCTTGTCTCAGGTGTATCCAGGATCCTGAGATCCTCACATCCCCTTTAGAAGTCCCTCCCTCTGTCCACCCCCAGTATTCTCTAGCAGAACCAGTCAAGGCTTGTGGGGCAGATTCCTAATAAACCTGAACCAGGTTTTACTTGATTCTGCTCCAGTTTCAAGGACTGGGTTCAACATTACCTGCAGCTGCTCTGGCAACCAGAATGGCCTTGTGAAAGGGTCCAACAGAGTCTGAGACAGTCCTGCAGAGTCCAGTCTCTCTACTCTTTTATAATGTCCCTCTACCACGCCCCATTCCCTCTACCACGCCCCATTCCCTCTCTCTCCAGTCTTTCATATGCTGACTCAGCCATCTCACCTTTCATTAATACACACATACACATACTGACTCAGCAGTGATGAATCAAGACTGAGATGATGAAGAATGTGATGATGGGGCATCTCTGTACAAAGAGGTCTCCCGGACTGGTCAGGTACAGAAAGAGGACTGATCCTGGATCAGGAGCTCAGACAACAGTGGTTCTGCTGTGGTTCTTCTAAAGTCAGAGCAGCTGCAGATATTTTCAGGCTCATGACTCACTCAGACACAAACAAACCATGATTGGACCCAGACCTAACCTCAGGTTTGTTTTTGATTGAGAACAGAAGCAGTGCTGGACTCTGGGTCCAGACCTGCAGTTCCTCTACCAGCCACCAGGGTCCGGGTCCAGACCTGCAGTTCCTCTAATGACCACCACACTCCATAAACCTGTCAAAAGGTTCTACTTTGACCAACCTGAAAACACTAAAAGATGTTTCTTGCTTCAGATGCGTCTCATGCTAAAACACTGGCTTATGTTTTAACCTGATGGAAGTCTGTAGTTTTACTCCGTGAAGCAACAACATCAGCACGGCATCGTCTGCACGCCTGACGTTGCACAGCTCTGTTTTTTAAACCCAAATAATCCCAGTGTGGATGTGCTGTTCCTCTTCCAGAGAAGTTTCAGATGATCCAGCTTCTAGCTGCTCTGACAGAGGCCACAGTGCAAAAGATGCAAGCTCAGCATAAACAGTTGAGCACGCCGCTCACGCCACATGGCAACCTTGTAATCGCTCACGTGCTATTATAAAATCATGTTTTATTATATTGTATTATTTAAAATGCGCTTAATCAGTGAGCCCTATTATACAGACCATAAACTTCTGGTTTATGGTTCAGACTGCTGAGCTCCTGCCGACATTCAAAGTTTGTTATCAGCACTTTCGCTGCAGTAATTAGAGGAAGTGGAGGAGGAGGAAGACGGTACTGACCTCTCGGGCATTCTCCCTCAGCTGCTGCTCGGCCTTCAGGACTCCAGTGATGGCGTTCTCCAGCTGATCCTGGGCCTGCTGGCACTGCTTCAGCTCACCAGCCACCGTGACCTCTGACGATGGCATCCTGAACAGGAAACAGGAGGTAGGAGACTGTTAAAATAAGAGCGGTCAGAGGGAAGAACAAAGGTGTGACCAGATCAGGGGTGGCTCCCGTGTGAAAGTCTGACGAGGCACTGAAATTCCAAAAATAAAAGGCCTGATGTCAAAAATCGGTTTGTGGACCGCAGGTGAAGCCAGACGGTCAACCTCTGGTGAACTGTGGTGAGAGCAGGTGCAACCGGCTTGTTACATGTTTGGTTTCAGACTTCTCTTTTAAAATCGCTCACTTGTCACTTCTGTTTCCGTCAGTATTCATCCCCCACTTCCACTTCTCTTTCTTTACAATGTTCCGGCAGCTTTAAAGCCACCAGACTTCCATCTTCTCAGTGTGACCTCCAGGTTTCAAGTAGAAATCATGTTCAGGGTGTTTCCCGGGACTGTTTTAACCTTTAGACCATCAGGTGGCCCTGCACCACCTCAGTCCTTCCTCTTTCTGCTCATTTACACCACTCCAGCTCCGTCTGAGATCATGATGGAGGTTTCAGCTTCATCTCTACAGATAAAGCTCAGACCAACAGCTGATCCTGTGTTCGGTGAGTCAGCTCACCTGCACGCCGCTGCATTGTCTTCTGGGATAGGTCAGAGACCAGCGGGTCACCACTGGGATTAAACCAGTGAAGAACCACAGGTAACACCGCCCACAGGCTGGACACCTGAGCACAGTACTACCGACTGCTGCGGTGTACTTCTAGAGTAACTCCCAAGCTCACTTGAAGTACCCTGATGGTTCTCCAACCTTAAGTACTCCTCTAGTGTTACTCTGAAGTAAAAGAACTGTAGCTTTACTGTCAAGTACAACAAACAACTCCAAAGTACCTTAAAATCATCCTGAAGTTACCTTAAATACCCAAAGTACCATGGAGTAACTTTGAAATACCCCAATGCTTTTCCTCAAACGTCGCCCGAGTTACACTGAAGTTATAATGAAGCAGTAAAGAGTACTTCACAGGGACTTCAGAGTACCTAGAAGTACCCGCTTCTATCAGCTGTAAACAGCCGTCAGCTGACAGCTCAGAGATAAACTCAGAAACAAGACGCCTCTGGCCTCCGATGGGCTGTTACCATGACAACGAGCTGAGGGAGAGCCCTGCCCCTCCAGGGGCCCCTCTGGTTTCTGGAAAGACAGTTCTGCCAACAGCAGCTGTGACATCACTGACCTGCATCGATCAAAACTCAAACAGATGTCACATGGTTTTACGCCGTTTAATCAGGCAGAACGGTATCAGACCAGCAACCTTCAGACCCGTCCCAGTTTCCGAGCCTCTCGGACAAGCACAGACCCGGTCTGACCCTCCCCCGATCAGACCGCTCCCCAGCCAGGATTCCTGCAGGAACGTGAACAAACATGTTCAGAGATGACGGCGGCTGAAACCACCAGCTGTTTCAATAAAAACACCGGTACCCAGAATCAACCGTCCAGACCCCTCGGGTCACCTGAATCCAGTTTTTTTTTCAGTTCCAAATCCACAGTTGTACTTTGAAGCTTGAGTTTCTAAACTTTATTACATTTTAACTACTGATTCTATCCATTCCTTTTCATTTCATCTTTAAATCATCCTTTTTTTTTTTAAACCATGTGATGTTTTAATGTCTCTGTAAAGCTCTTTGAATCACCTGGTTGAGTTGTTCTACACAGCTCTGAATCCAGATCTACTCCGAGGGCAGAAGATCCCTGCAGCTTCAGGATCTACTCTGGTGGTTGACAGCTGCTACAGTTTCAAACCTCTTAACACACCGAGCTCAGGTGTGGTTGGACATGCTGTTTTTTTGCGGGTTAATGCAGTTTTGTTGTGGGATGGCTGATATCTGGCCGCGTCTCATCCCTCTATGTTGGAGAAACGCTGGATTACACGTTACAAAGAGATGAAACTGGATCATCTGAACCAGCTCAAAGTCAGGGTTAGGGTGAAGACATTCACACACAAATATAATGTAAAGTGTTTCTGTTTTCTGAGATGTACAGCGGTTTAGTTTTTGATACAAAATGCACCGACGTACTTGTTTGTAAATGTGACAAACGTAAATACGTCGCTATCGGACTGTATATCAAGATTATTTGTTTGTGCAGTGAGAAGTGTAGAGACACGGTTCGCTGGGGCTTCTTCCTCCTACAACCAGGCACTAGAGTAAAGTCGGCTTTCCTACCTCATGGTGCGACTCGAACTCGGAAAACCCCACACACGCGGATTTTCTCGGTTTTTTCCGCTGTTCCGTTCAGGGGAGCGTCCACCATTACAGGCTGCAACCGAGCACGTAGGTAGCGCGGGCGCGCGGCCGGCGGAGAGGACGTCTTATGACGACACCACAACAACATGGCGGCCGGTGTTGCGCTGAAAACAGCACCCTGCTCTAAACGGAACTCGGGGGCGCGCATTCAAGAGCAGCCACAACGTAAATGTAAGAATAACTTCACGTAACTACTAATGATTGAAGATGTCACAAAGTACAAGCTATGAAACAACAACCCCTACAAATGTATTTAAATTATTTATCCAAGAATAATTTGTTGTAATAAACTAAAATACGAAGATACCTATAGGATTGTTTCCATTTCAAGCAAGGAAAATAAAATAAAAAAAGTGTATTTAAAGACAATATGTTCCTACAAAAATACATGTCTTTTAATCTATTTTCCACTACCTGTTGAGGCTGGAGCCCATGCAATCTGTATCAAATATTTAAATTTAAAAACGTAAAAGATTGTTTAAAATTGCAATTACGCACAATTCCATAACCCCGTCTTTTAACGGAGAGAAACGTTATACAGAATAATTTGACTTGGGTTGTTATTAATAGTTGTATTTTCATGACATTTAAACGGGTTTTTAGTGATTATGTCACGCTGTTATGGTTATTTTGGCGTTTTCGTGACGTTGAGGCGAATGCGCGTTCCCACGTCGGGGTGCTTTAACAGCACAACTGCTGTGGGTCAGAACCGGACAAACATGTCCCTCAGTTCAAAGTTTTATTGATTTGTGATCACAAAACGCCGTGTTTTTGTCAGGACGGTGCCACGCGGCGTTTCCAGCTGATTCGTGTTACTCATTAACAAAACAAACGCCACTTATCTCCGTTCACCGCCTTGAAAACTTCATCCAAAAGTCTTATCTCCTCCAGTGTTCCGCACGTGGATGATGCGGGATATAGATATATATATAGATATAGATATAAATAAATAATCTCACCACTTAGCAAAAAAGGGTTACATTTAACTTAAAAAAACGGATCGATTTGCCGATCAAAACAAGAATGTCGCATTTTTAGATGTAGTTCCTGCTGGTCAACAAAAGTAACAAAATGTCGTAAAATACCCCAGTTCTGAATTAAATATCAGCCGTAACGACTTTAAAAGAACAGTTAAACCGCGTAGCCAGAATATGATCTTAGCAAGATTAAATCAGCTCGATCTTGATCCTGAAGGGGTGTTTTTATTTCATACATATTTAAGAAGTCGTGATCCAACAGCCGGTTTTAGTTAAATCGCATTAACCGAACAAACATGCTCGGGATGTGACAAGATATCGACACCTGTACATAAACATGCGTATGAAGAGGTAAATGGACATTTTTGGAGACAGAAGTTTGCCCCGGCTGCCACCAGTCAACCGACGGCGTCCACGAAGAAACGGAGCTTTTCGGAGCTGCGTGTCGCTCCACTCACCTCGGGCCTTTGCCTTGGATTCTCGGCTTGGATGTCATGACTGACCCCAGCTGCTTCAGGGTTTCATCGGAGAAAGTTGATCCAGCTAAGTCGGGGTTTGATCAGAGGAGAAAGTGACGCTGATTACTGCTGCTTTTCGCCGATCAATGTCATAAAGGTGGGAACAAGCCTCGCGAGACCTGAAAGCAACATCTCGTTGAAGAGAAAATGCTGCCTCCTGCTGGTGAGAACATGTTATTCAATTCAATTACAAAAAGACTAATCGTTCAGGTCTTTTTTTTCTTTTTTCGAAGAGTCTGTCTATATGGTTCTGGTGGTGGACAGGCCTCACTCATTCTTCACATTCAGCACTTTCAAAACAAAACAACAGTGTTGACTTTATATTTTTCTTTTCATCACTTCTTTATTATTATTAATGACTCCAACGCCACTTCAAAATATATACTGGAGTCTACTAAACATTCTCGCGATATCTTGAGTGTCCACGCTGGCTCTGTCTGTGATGTCAATATGTGGGCGGGGCCAGCGGTGTCACTGGGGTAGTACGGCGGAGCCTCAAGAGTGTCCAGGTTTGGTCCGGTCCGGTTCTACGGTTCCACAGTGACCCGCCGGTGATCCGGCGAGCTGCAGCGGAGAAACATGTCTGTGGGCCCGGGCAACAGAAACACGGAGCCGTGGGGCTTCGACGACGGCCTCCAGGTGAGCTAACATGCTAACAGTCAGGCTAATGCTTCCGCGGAACGACCCAAACTTACCGTGTTTTCGACCAGCTGGGGTCTGACGTCACGAGTGAGTGAGTGAGTGAGTGAGTGAGTGAGTTTCATTAATGACTTGACTCGGGTCTACATGGCTGCTTCTACCTTATTAGGGGTCCAGTGCAAAATTCTGCTGGGGGCCCCGTTTGTCAAAACATCGGTGTATCAAGTTGATGCGTGGCGATGCATCTGTCTGTCAGAAGAAACCAGGACGGATTTATGGGTCTAAAGTTTCAATTTAAGTTGAGCAAAATAAACCTAGCTATCTAAAATACATGTAGCTGAGCATCCATCCACCCACCCACCCTTCCATCCGCTTACCCGTCTATCATCCAATCGTCATTCCATCCATCCATCCATGTTTCTTCATGTTCAGGATCAGTGGTCTGATTGTACTCAGGTGAAAGTCAGTTCACCTGGACAGATGTGTTGGTACCTTAAGTTACAGAAAGAAAAACCACAAATGACTGAAATTACTTGAAACTGACAAATGTTCCAGTCACCAATGGACACCCTAAGGGAGTCCAAGATAACCACAGGACGCAGCCAGGGCGTTGCCACAGAGAAGATGGCAGGAACCGGACCGGGGGCAAGGAACCAACACTGATACAGGGACTGGAAGGAGGGCGCAAGTGGACCGGAGTGGGAAAATGAGGACAAGGGGACTAGAAAGGAGTGAAGAGGACATGACTTGTTTTTTAATTTCCCTCAGGGAACTTGCCCGAAATGATCTATAAACATTTATCTAATCTTGTATCAAATCCCTGTCCTGAAGTGTGATTGCCTGCCTGACCTCGGCATCACCCCTTCATAGACTCTGATTGGCTGAGCTGTGTAACGTTAACCTCTTTTCCCTCCATATTGCATTAGGGTGGCTCGGCTGTCATTGACATGGAGAACATGGATGACACATCAGGGTCCAGCTTCGAGGACGTTGGAGAGATGCACCAGCGGATGAAGGAGGAGGAAGAGGTGGCAGCCGAGGCTGCTGCCGCAGATGACGCCAACAACGGAGACTTCTTGGGGATGAAGGGCTTAAAGGGCCAGTTGGGCCGACAGGTGGCCGATGAGGTGAGCCCACCCAGGAGGCGTGGTCACCGTTATGTATCACTCATAACCTGTCTTCATCTTATCCATCTCTCCATCTCTGTCTGTTGCGCCAGTATTTCTCGTCTCTCTCACCCCTTTTGTGCTTGTCTCTCTTGGTCTCACCCGTCGTTGTCTCTCGTGTCGCGCATCTCTTTCGCCTGTCTCTCAATTCAGTTTCCATCGCTATACTGATGACAGACTCTCTGTCTGTGTTACCTGTCTCGCCCCTCTCTAACTGTCTTACCTGTCTCACCTGTCTCTGTGTCTCGGCCCTCTCTGTCTGTCTTACCTGTCTCTCTGACCCATCTCTTCAGGTGTGGCAGGCAGGGAAGCGTCAGGCCTCCAGAGCCTTCAGCCTCTACGCCAACATTGACATCCTGCGGCCGTACTTTGACGTGGAGCCGGTGCAGGTGCGCAGCAGGTAGGAACCCCCACTTCCTGTTTACCGTTTCCTGCTCAAGCTGGTGCTGATAGCTATTTCCCCTCAGGTTGATGGAGTCCCTGATTCCTGTCCGCATGATCAACTTCCCTCAGGTAGGTGCTCCTCAGCTGTGAGACGGGTGAGTCGGATTCTCAGGTGAGTCTGTGACAGGTGTGTTTCCTGTGTAGAAGATCGCAGGTGAGCTGTACGGGCCACTGATGCTTGTCTTCACGCTGGTGGCCATCCTGCTGCACGGCATGAAGACATCGGGAACCGTCATCGTGAGAACCCTTCCTGTTACTGAGCACACTCACAGCTGGTTAGTAGGGTGACGACAGGTGTCAGGGTTAATCTGTGTGCATGTGTGCGTACAGAGGGAGGGAACCTTGATGGGAACCGCCATCGGGACATGTTTCGGCTACTGGCTTGGCGTCTCCTCCTTCATCTACTTCCTAGCATACCTGGTCAACGCTCAGATTACCATGCTGCAGATGCTGTCTCTGCTGGTGAGTACCGGTCCTACATGCCACCGACAGGCAGGCAGATGGGGTTGCATATGACATCACTTCTTGTGTGCTGTTGCCAGGGTTATGGTCTGTTCGGTCACTGTGTCGTCCTGCTGGTCACCTACAACATCCACTTCCACTTCCTCTTCTACGTTCTCTGGCTGCTGATCGGAGGACTGTCCACGCTGCGCATGGTAGGACCGCGTTTCCCATCAGCCCCTGTGGCTGTGTGGCCCTGCTTCTGTGACTGAGCTGTTGTGTTGTGTGTTTAGGTGGCGGCGCTGCTGTCACGGACCGTTGGTCAGACACCCCGCCTCCTCCTCTGTGGGATGCTTTCTCTACTGCACATGAGCTTCCTGCTGTACCTTCACTTCAGCTACCACCGCATCATAGAAGGTAGGACCAGAACCAGAACATAGACCAGAGACCAAACACCAAATCAGAATTGGTCCTAGTGTCAGCACCAGAACATGCGCTTCCTGCTGTACCTTCACGTCAGCTACCATTGTATTTTAGGAGGTCAGAACCTGGATCAGTACCTGGACTAGAATCGGACCAGAACCCAGCCTGACAGCAGATGTTTTATTGTTTCAGGGCTGCTGGATTCTCTTGAAGGCGCTAACTTGGCCCCCATGCAGCGGGTTGCCCGAGACGTGCCCGACCTGACACTCAACACCACCATGAGGAGTCTGGGGACCTTGTTGAGGACCCACTGAGGGAGCAGCCTCTGAATGAGGGGTCACTGGTGGTGGGGGGCAGTGCAGTGCATTGTTTGGGGGTTGTTTTTTTTTTTTTTTTTTTCATTCCCTGTTGCTCAGAGGTGTTCACTCAGCCTGTGATCCTTCAGCTTCATCTCATGCTGATGATGAAGACTACAGGACAAAGCTGCTGCTGAACGTTGAAGTTGTTCTCACTGATTTCCAGTTTGTACATTTGTATGATTCCTATGTTTAATTGTGTGTGAGATAATAAAAGTCATCTTTAATTCGTCTTCATTTGTTTAGAACTGGAACCTGACAGATGGTGCTCAGGGCTGAGAGACTGCACAGCGGTCATTTTAGAAGAAATCTCACTGAAGTGTGATCAAATCTTAAGCATATTATGGTCAGCCTTTCAGAATAAAAGCCTTCTAGACATTTTAGAGATACATCCAGACCGAGACAAATGACCAATATACACCCTTTAGAATTTCTAATAACTAAATAATTTTCCACAGTGTAGTTTAATCTCATATTGAGTCCATAGGGTAATCATTTTCTTTCTTCTTTATTGCTTAATTATATTACTACAAATAAAACATGTAATTTATGAAGCGCCCTACAAGCAGTAAAGAACATGATGCAACACAACAATTACTACTTTATAAATAAGTATGACTTACTCAGACAGACCCGGAGATATATTCTACCAACCACTGAAGTCTGGATCCAGACCTGCGGTTCGTCTACAGACCACTAGGGTCCAGATCCAGACCTGCGGTTGAAGTTTGGACACCTTGTAGGTGAAAATCCTGAATGGAATGCTCTGTTTACTGGACTAGATTAACTTTATCCATAATCTTAGGATATGTGCCACAGGTTTTAAAAGTTGCAGTACTTAAATATTTACTTAAAAACGCTCCCTAGATACAGACGTTTTCACTAATTATAGACCAATTTCCAAACTTCCCTTTATATCTAAAATTCTCGAAAAGGTAGTTGCAAGCCAGTTGTGTGACCAATTGTATAGAAATGATCTATTTGAAGTTTTTCAGTCAGGGTTCAGGATGCATCATAGCACAGAAACAGCACTGGTTCGAGTCTTGAATGACCTTATTTTACGATACAGGGTAGTATGTTGTTGGGGTTAAAGGGACAACTGTAGGTTGGTTTAAATCAGATGCATCTGACAGAGTCCAGTTTGTTCATGTTCATGAGGTTTCTTCAGTACAGACAAGGGTCTGCTATGGTGTCCCGCAGGGTTCAGTTCAAGGGCCAATCTTGTTCAGTTTATATATGCAGCCATTGAAAATTATTATCCAGAACCACTGCATTAATGTTCATTGTTATGCTGATGATACGCAGCTGTATTTGGACTGGATGTCCACTAATGTTTTGCTCCTAAATTCTGATAAAACAGAGGTTGTTGCTTGTTGTATTATATTTTATTATATTGGTTTATTAATTGTAAAAAAAAGAAGGAAATCTAAATGTATTGAAATGGCATAAGTAATCAATAAAAAATCTGTAATTTATTTATAATATGATCATCATTATGTTCATGTAAAAAAGACCACGCCCATTTCTATATTTGCCCCGCCCCATAGTTGTCATTTCCGGTTCCGGGATCTTCACGCTCCTGCAGAGGGAGGAAAGATGGCGGCGGCCGAGTCCGACAAGGAGCCACCGTCCTCTTCGTTTTCGGAGTTTCTGAGCTTCTCTGCCCGAGACACCGCTCAGGTAAGCGGCTGCTGCAGCCGTCACTCCCCGCGGCTCTACCCGCTGCCGTTCGGGATCAGCTGGAGCTGACAGCTGAGTCAGGTTAAGCTGCCGCGGCTCTGCTGGGATCAGACTCGGCTTGTTGTCAGCTCAAACTGCGGCTCGACTCGGCTCGGTCTGGCTCGGTCCGGCTCGCTCCGCAGCTGGTGGATCTGTGTGAGACATCTGGCCGTGATGAACTGTCAGCTGTCGGTCAGCTCATCAAAATATTGTTTTCTGTTTTAACAGTCAGTGACGTCAGACCATTTTTGTCACTGTCGCTGGTGTTACAAGAACTTGTGCCACCGTGACAGGACTTTAACACCGGCTGTTGTTAGAGCCGACATGCCCTGAAATATATCCATAAGTTTCCACAGTTTGTTGTGGTCTGACTGAAGTATGAGTGACATGTTCTGGCGAGGGAATGACAGAGATGCAGAACAGCAGTTTCTTCTTCGTCCACACCTGTACAGCTGTGTTCACAGCAACTGGTTTCAGGGAGTCTGATCTGGGTTTGTTTATCCAGACCTGTCTGAACACCTGACTGTAGAGCTAACGTTTGTTTGAACAAACCTGATGTGGTAAGTTCTGCAGTCAGGTTCATGGAAACCAGGTGAGCATCTGTCATCACCAAAGTCAAGCAAAGCCACCTGGAAAAGGAACATGTATGAAGATGCGTCAGAACATCCATGTGGTTGACGGGAAGACTTGGTGGACTGATGGCTGTGGAAAGAAAGGAGGGTGCGTCCAGGAGGACGGAGTCAAATAGGGGTGTGAACCAGGTTTATTCTCATGTTGATTTCTGGTTGGTTAACTGGTTCAAAGGTGGGTTGGTTAATGATGTGCTTTACTTGCTGATTCTTTGGTTAGTGAGTGAGCATGTCAGGTGTATCCAGGTCAGTGTGTCAGAGCAGATCAGGTTGACTGATGGTCTGAGCTGATTATTGACGACATGCTGATCACCGGCTGCTGCATCAGTTTACTGTTTCACATCGTACTGCATGCTGTTTACACACATTTACACATTTTTCAGTAAAGTCTTTATTATATATCATCTATTATAATATAAAGAGTCTTTAGATGCTTTTCAGGGACGTTCCTGCTAAAGACTAGCTGGATAGAGCAGGAAAAAGGAGATTCATGGTTGGTTGGTGGACTTCAGAGACAACTATAAAAACAGGTGTAGACAGCAGACACTGAGGTGGTCAGAGGGTGGGACTGCAGGTCAGTGGATCATGTTGGGGTCCCCCTGCAGTGTTGGTCTACAGCAGCATATCTAGGATGAAGCTGTGTTGAAGACCAGCTGTTCTAGTCTGGTCCTGCTGCTGCAGCTTTGACTATTGGCCCCAACACACTAAAGTTTACAGTAACTATATGCTTTATTAAACACAAAGTTTGAAGTTTAGTTTTAAAGGTGGAGGTGGTGTGAGCCTCCTTAACCCAAACTGGAAGTTGGTGCCATAGTGATGGTTCCTGATAACAGAAGACCAGTCCTCCAAATCTACATTTGGATCTTCTAGGAAGAGCGGCGAGCTCTATTAGGAACATAAGGAACTATCAGGTCTTGGCGAAAACCAGGAGTTTGGACATTTGGGACTTTATACACAAGTAATAAAATTTTGAATTGGATTCTGAGTTTTCCGGGGAGCCAATGGAGGGACCTGGAGAGACGTGGTCTCTCTTGTTGATTTCTGTCAGCATTCCCTCTGCTGGAGTTTGGATCAGCTGGAGGATATTCAGAGAATTACTTAAAACATCCAGCTAACAATACATTACAGTAATCTAGTCGAGAAGATACGGATGCATGAATTAGTTTTTCAGCATCACTCTGGGAGAGGATTCTCCTAATCTTGGTGATATTATGGAGATGGACAAATGCTGTCTTACAAACCTGATTAATTATGCTGTTTAAATGACAAATGCTGATAGAAAATAACACCAAGGTTTCACATAGTTTTACTGGAGGTCATCGTAACACCATCTAATCCCTTCCTAAGGTGTTTGGAACCAAAACAACAACCTCTGTTTCATCGGAATTTAGAAGCAAAACATTAGTGGAGATCCAGTCCTTGATGTTCTTAAAACTCGTCTGAAGTTTGGCTTTATACACAAATACAGCTGCGTATCATCAGCATAGCATTTAAAATTGATTGGTTCCAGATAATACTTTCCCAGGGCTGCATGTATAAACTGAACAGGATTGGCCCTAGCACTGAACCCTGCGGAACACCTTAGCAGACCCTCGTCTGTACTGAAGAAACCTCATGAACAAACTGAAATCTGTCAGATAAATATTTTGCGCTTCAACATTGACAATATTAAAATTGAATGTTATTAAACAGTGGTTGGATAGGACAGGTGACACTGTCGGTTTGTTTACTTTTTGCGAGATGCCCATCAATTTTAGAAGAGAATTAAAAGCTAACTTAAGACTATTGCTGTTAACATCTATATGAATGTTAAAGTTGCCCATTATGATGATTTTGTCTGTACTGATCAATAAACCTGATTTAAAACTGAAAACTCAGACAGAAACTCTAGATTAGCACCAGCTGGAGGCCGGTAAACTACCACCAACAAAACTGGCTTCTGTGATTTCCGGCTTTTGAACATATTATAACTGCATTTAGGTTTGGAATTTATTTGAAGGCTGAATTTATAGTTCGCTGCTACTCTTCATCCTCGGTTCGTGGTTTGGGGAATATGATGATTAATCTTTATAATAAACATTTACACATGGTCACAATTGTACCAGGATTCTGCTATGAAACAAAAATGTCCAGGTGAAAGCAGCATGAGTTTGTCCACAGTTAGTTCTCTTCACCAGAGACATTCACAGACTGAGACATGACTGTGTGGTTTCATTATTGTAATTATATTATTGCATAGATAGAGTTTGTACTTGGAAGTTGTTTTTTTTTTTTTTTTTAAATTGACTTTTTTTAAAAATTACAAATAAGAATTGTTAATGAAATTAAATTGTCTTCCTCCTCTTCTTGCTGCTCCTCAGCGGTGGCTGGCATTGAGCGACTTGGAGCAGGAGGTGTACCATCACCTGGCCATATACGTACCCAGAATCCTCTGCCTAGGAACAGGCGGGGGCAGGGATAGCAGGGAGGAGCAGAGGGAGGAGCTGGGCTGCCAGCTGCTCCTCCTGGCTCCTCTGGAGTGGTACCTGTTCGGGGAGGAGCCAGCGACTGGCCTTGCCCTCCTTCAGGAGAACAACCGTCCGTCACCGCTGTGTGGTCATGTGTTCAAAGTGGGAGAGCCCACCTACTCCTGCAGGTAAGTCCCAAACCTTTACAAATAAGCCAGACTGCATTATGTGTTATTGTCCTTCCTTACAATCTGTCTTCTCCATCAATGTCCTCTGGATTCTGTCTTTGCTGTCATCATGCTCTGGAATCTGTTCTTACCGGCATCGCCCTCTGTATTCTGTTTTTGCTGTCATCGTTCTCTGGAGTCTATCATTGCTGGGATCGTCCTCCGGATTTTGTCTTTGCTGGCATCATCCTCTGGATTTTGTCTTTGCCGGCATCGTCCTCTGGATTTTGTCTTTGCCGGCATCGTCCTCTGGATTTTGTCTTTGCGGCATCGTCCTCTGGATTCTGTCTTTGCTGTCATCGTCCTCTGAAATTCTGTCTTCGCCGATATCGTCCTCTGGATTCTGTCTTTGCTGTCATCGTCCTCTGAAATTCTGTCTTCGCCGATATCGTCCTCTGGATTCTGTCTTCGCCGATATCGTCCTCTGGATTCTGTCTTCGCCGATATCGTCCTCTGGATTTTGTCTTCGCCGGCATCGTCCTCTGGATTTGGTCTTCGCCGGCATCGTCCTCTGGATTTTGTCTTCGCCGGCATCGTCCTCTGGATTTTGTCTTCGCCGGCATCGTCCTCTGGATTCTGTCTTTGCTGTCATCGTCCTCTGGATTCTGTCTTTGCTGTCATCGTCCTCTGAAATTCTGTCTTTGCTGTCATCGTCCTCTGAAATTCTGTCTTTGCTGTCATCGTCCTCTGAAATTCTGTCTTTGCTGTCATCGTCCTCTGAAATTCTGTCTTTGCTGTCATCGTCCTCTGAAATTCTGTCTTCGCCGATATCGTCCTCTGGATTCTGTCTTTGCTGTCATCGTCCTCTGGATTCTGTCTTTGCTGTCATCGTCCTCTGAAATTCTGTCTTTGCTGTCATCGTCCTCTGAAATTCTGTCTTTGCTGTCATCGTCCTCTGAAATTCTGTCTTCGCCGATATCGTCCTCTGGATTCTGTCTTCGCCGATATCGTCCTCTGGATTCTGTCTTCGCCGGCATCGTCCTCTGACATTCTGTCTTCGCCGGCATCGTCCTCTGACATTCTGTCTTCGCCGATATCGTCCTCTGGATTCTGTCTTCGCCGGAATCGTCCTCTGGATTCTGTCTTCGCCGGCATCGTCCTCTGACACTCTGTTTTTGCCGGCATCGTCCTCTGAAATTCTGTCTTCGCCGATATCGTCCTCTGGATTCTGTCTTTGCTGTCATCGTCCTCTGAAATTCTGTCTTCGCCGGCATCGTCCTCTGGATTCTGTCTTCGCCGGCATCGTCCTCTGACATTCTGTCTTCGCCGATATCGTCCTCTGGATTCTGTCTTCGCCGGAATCGTCCTCTGGATTCTGTCTTCGCCGGCATCGTCCTCTGACACTCTGTTTTTGCCGGCATCGTCCTCTGAAATTCTGTCTTCGCCGATATCGTCCTCTGGATTCTGTCTTTGCTGTCATCGTCCTCTGAAATTCTGTCTTCGCCGATATCGTCCTCTGGATTCTGTCTTCGCCGATATCGTCCTCTGGATTCTGTCTTCGCCGATATCGTCCTCTGGATTTTGTCTTCGCCGGCATCGTCCTCTGGATTTGGTCTTCGCCGGCATCGTCCTCTGGATTTTGTCTTCGCCGGCATCGTCCTCTGGATTTTGTCTTCGCCGGCATCGTCCTCTGGATTCTGTCTTTGCTGTCATCGTCCTCTGGATTCTGTCTTTGCTGTCATCGTCCTCTGGATTCTGTCTTTGCTGTCATCGTCCTCTGAAATTCTGTCTTTGCTGTCATCGTCCTCTGAAATTCTGTCTTTGCTGTCATCGTCCTCTGAAATTCTGTCTTCGCCGATATCGTCCTCTGGATTCTGTCTTTGCTGTCATCGTCCTCTGGATTCTGTCTTTGCTGTCATCGTCCTCTGAATTCTGTCTTTGCTGTCATCGTCCTCTGAAATTCTGTCTTTGCTGTCATCGTCCTCTGAAATTCTGTCTTCGCCGATATCGTCCTCTGGATTCTGTCTTCGCCGATATCGTCCTCTGACATTCTGTCTTCGCCGATATCGTCCTCTGACATTCTGTCTTCGCCGATATCGTCCTCTGACATTCTGTCTTCGCCGATATCGTCCTCTGACATTCTGTCTTCGCCGATATCGTCCTCTGGATTCTGTCTTCGCCGGAATCGTCCTCTGGATTCTGTCTTCGCCGGCATCGTCCTCTGACACTCTGTTTTTGCCGGCATCGTCCTCTGAAATTCTGTCTTCGCCGATATCGTCCTCTGGATTCTGTCTTTGCTGTCATCGTCCTCTGAAATTCTGTCTTCGCCGATATCGTCCTCTGGATTCTGTCTTCGCCGATATCGTCCTCTGGATTCTGTCTTCGCCGGCATCGTCCTCTGGATTTTGTCTTCGCCGGCATCGTCCTCTGGATTCTGTCTTTGCCGTCATCGTCCTCTGGATTCTGTCTTTGCTGTCATCGTCCTCTGGATTCTGTCTTTGCTGTCATCGTCCTCTGGATTCTGTCTTTGCTGTCATCGTCCTCTGGATTCTGTCTTTGCTGTCATCGTCCTCTGGATTCTGTCTTTGCTGTCATCGTCCTCTGAAATTCTGTCTTTGCTGTCATCGTCCTCTGAAATTCTGTCTTTGCTGTCATCGTCCTCTGAAATTCTGTCTTTGCTGTCATCGTCCTCTGAAATTCTGTCTTTGCCGGCATCGTCCTCTGACATTCTGTCTTCGCCGGCATCGTCCTCTGACATTCTGTCTTCGCCGGCATCGTCCTCTGACATTCTGTCTTCGCCGGCATCGTCCTCTGACATTCTGTCTTCGCCGGAATCGTCCTCTGGATTCTGTCTTCGCCGGCATCGTCCTCTGACACTCTGTTTTTGCCGGCATCGTCCTCTGGATTCTGTCTTCGCAAGTTTTTAGACTGGAAGCAGTCATTCATCAACTGCTCTACTTCAGACATTTGATATTTGTTGTCTTCTGTTGATACTAGTTGACGTCACATGCTTCCCAGCTCTGATTGATTCTTTATCTATTCAACAATGTCACGAGGGAGTTTTTCCTCACATGTCTTTTGGTGCCGCCTCCTTGAAATCCAGCCACAGGATCCAGACTGGTTCTTGGTATCGATGAGAACTTTTAGTATGGCTATCTGTGTTGGCTACCTACAGCACTTGAGGAAAAAATGCAACAGAACCATCTAGAGTTTGTTGGTGGCTCTAGACCAGGGTCAAAAACTACCACCCGCCCAAGCGCCAGTGGCAGGTACAATTTTTATTTGGGGAGTAAATCCTGGTGGTTATCAGCCACACAGGCGGGTAAATGTTTCTACCATTAAACGTCTTTAAATTAGACCTCGCGGTCATCCCTGGATGAAAAATGTGTGTTTAACACGCGTTGGTCAGTGTATATGTGAGGTGTGTTATTGCCTCTCTGGTGCCTGCAGCTGAGCTGAGGGGAGGAAAGGCGAGTTGGGAGGCGTTATTGGGTGGTACTACGTAACATGACAACCTGCTGTCTGCCTGGTCAGCTTTGCTGGCTTCACCAACATCAGAAGATCTAGATGATGCAGGAGATGCAGCAGGTGGAGGATACACACTGAATAATGGCGGGATTTGCGTACTGACGTCCCCCACATTGTGTTGCACAAATATGAGTAGCAGTCCAGTTCTACCCGGCTGGCCTTCAGCAGGATGGTCCCCCCGATATGAGCCAAGTTCCTTAAGGTTTCTTCCCTCTTAAAGGGGAGTTTTTCCTTGTTTCTGTTTGGCTAAAAGTTTTTCTCCCACTAAGCGAGTTTTGTACCTGCTGTTTATGTAATAATTGTTTGGGGGTCATGTTGTGGGTCTCTGGAAAGCGCCTACAGACAAGTTGTGTTGTAATAGACACTATATAAATGGAGCTGAGAAGAGAGTCTCCCTCTGCTGCTCCTGCTTTTGTGTTATTAAACACAAATAACTTGTTTCTGAGGCTCTAAGTTGATTTATGACGTCCACGGCTCTGAGGATGAGGGGCTCGCCCACATCCCTGTCTTGTCATCAACAAAACCCACCCATGACCCGCCATCCAAGTCAGTTCTGTTTACATTAGTCCTCACCCATCACTAAGTGAACCCTCAGAGGCGAGTTAGTCCTGGGGCAACTTGACACGCCACCCCGCGTCAATAATGTAAAAAGGACAGACAACACGCTAAATTCGAGAGTTAGACGCGGTTATTCGCAAGTGTAAAAGGGGCTAATGGTACATAAAACGGCATCTTGGGACGCTTGTGTCCCTTAGACAGACAGACAGACAGACAGACACACACACACACACACACACACACACACACACACACACACACACACACACACACACACATCAATATATTAAAAATAATGCTTCAAATTTATTTCTGGACTTTTAAAGTTTGTATTCAATATAATACTTCAACTCAATGAAATGTACGGACATTAACGTATATAGAACACAAATAGGCAATTTAGTATTTTGGACGGAAAAAAAATATACTTTGCTGGTGGATTTTTTTTATCTACCAGTTCACTTGACTGGTGAGTCAAAATTTCTGACCCTGCTTTAGACGCAACCATTCACAAGCATAAACGCCAACTGTAATGTGGATCCTGTTAGTAGGCTACAGAAAATCAGGCTTCACTTCTGCTGAATGTTCAGACGTGGGACTCACTATGCTGATGTTCAAGGGTGTTTTATTTGACCCTTGCATTGAATTACAGGCTTAAAAACATGCAGTGAGGTGTTGTTCAGGTGCTTGTGTTTCATCTTCAGGGAGTGTGCAGCCGACCCCACCTGTGTTCTCTGTATGACGTGTTTCCTGGGCAGTGTCCACAAAGACCATCGATACAGAGTGAGCACACACACCACCTCCATTCTTGATGTATTTACCGTCTCTCCTTCATTATAGTTTTCCTCCAGACTTTTGTTTAGAGAAACAAATCCCTGTTACAGGATGCGAAAGGTTCTGGAAATGTGTGTGTTTGTGTTTCAGATGACCACATCTGGAGGTGGGGGCTTCTGTGACTGTGGAGACACTGAAGCCTGGAAGAAAGGTCCCTACTGTCAAAAACACACTCCTGCAGGCAGCAGAGATGCTGAGGAGGTCAGTCCATCAATCTTTTCATTGTTCAGTCATCCGGGCTGCGACAGCTAATTGACTAAAGGTCCCAATATTCTGCTTTTCCTGATTTTTGAAGGTTCAAAACTTAAACTGTGATGTACCCAGACAAACTATAAAATAAACCAACACACTTCAGCAGCTGCAGCTAATAAACACAGTTGTGGCGGGATCAGCGGTTCGGCTCACAACGTTCATGAGGCAGTAAAACAAAACCAGTTAAATGCATGACTAAATTTCTCTATCCAGACACAAAACAGCATCTTAAGGGGAGCGCTTTGTAAACGATGGAGGTGATGGTCTTGTCCTTGACAGACCAGCGTTCCTCTGGGTTTGGTGAACAGCTGGATGGTGACGCTCCGGCATTGGTCCTGGTGAGGACGGCTGTCTCACTCTCTCTCTTGGCTTTTTAGAGCTGAAGAATGCAGCGAAGATTGGGAGCCGCTGGTATTTATTGTCCAGCAGAGCTGCTGTGCATCAGCGGGGACCCCTGCTGGGTTTTGGGGTCCATGTCCAATGAGAGGCCAGATCCTGATCACCTAAGTATCATAAATGGAGCAAAGCCTGCTGGGGTTTTGAGTCATTGTGAAGAATTATTTGTTTCAAACCATGTGGTCAGGCCTTACAGCTGATGTTAGGCCTTTCTTTGTTCCACACATGGCTCTGGCTCAACACACAGGAGAGACGTGGTCTCTCTAGCTCATTCCTGTCAGCATTCGCGCTGCTGCATTTTGGATCAAGTGGAGGATATTCAGAGAATTACTTGGGCATCCTGCAATAATACATTTCAGTAATCTAGTCTAGAAGATACAAATGTGTGAATTAGTTTTTCACCATCACTCTGGGAGAGGATGCTTCTTATCTTGGTGATATTGTGGAGATGGAAAAACGCTGTCTCATAAACCTGATTAATAAGCTGTTTAATTGACAAACAGTGATCAAAATAACATAAAGGTTTCCCACAGTTACCACATCGCAACAACCTCCAATCTCTTCCTAAGGTGTTTGGGACCACAAACACTAACCTCTAATTTATCAAAACATAGTGGACATTCAGTCCTTAATGTCCTTAAGACACGCCTGAAGTTTGGCTAAAGGTTCTATTTAATATGGCTTCATAGACAAATACAGCTGTGTATCATCAGCATAGTCATGAACATTGCTGCTGCTTTGGTTCTGGATAATACTTCTCCAGGGCTGCATGACACACATGACACTTGGCCCTAGCACCAAATCCTGCAGGACACCATTGCAGACTCTCGTCTGTACGGAAGAAACCTCATGAATCTTGAAACTGGAATCTATCAGACAGATATGATTTAAACCAACCCAGAGCTGTCCCTTTAATCCCAACAACATACTCTAGCCTCTGCAGTAAAACCTGTGTGAATGCACATCTCAGTCATTCAGTGGTTCAGGTAGGAATCTTATAGCATAGAGTGTAATGATATAATGTTTGTCTGATGAGATATACTAGATATTTCAGTGCTCTCTGCTGATCAGAGTGAGTAAATCAAACGGGTACTTCTCTCCCTCCATGGTAACCAGGAACGAGGTCGGTCCTCTTGACTCCCTGGTGTCTCTTTTGCAGGATCCCGTCTCTCAGCTGTCTCCTGACATGGCTGCCCGGGGTTACAGGATCTTCTCCATCATTCTGAAGTACGCAGTGGACATGCTGACTGGGGACCAGGAGGACCAGCTGCCTGCTGGACTGGAGCCCCCGTAAGTGCAAAACAGAAACTCCTTCTTGTGTCTGAATAAGTTTATTAAGGAACAGAAATAAAGTTGTTATTGACATGTAATTAGGACAAAAGCAGACTGAAAACGTCATCCTCACGTGTACGGTAATTCATTTGTTGTTTTGTTTTGTTTTTGTGTTGTAACTGTTATTTAGTAAAGGTTTTTTGTACGTGCTGCTGCCTTTCTTGGCCAGGACTCTCTTAAAAAAGAGGTGCCTTATCTCAGTGGAATTGTCCTGGTTAAATAAAGGTTAAATAAAACAGATGTGCCAAGGGGGAAAACATCAGCAGTGTTCTTAGAGAAGCAACTGCTGCTCAACATCAAACTGGAAAGTTGTAAAAAAAAAAAAGTGTGTGTGTGTGTGTGTGTGTGTGTGTGTGTGTGTGTGTAGGGACAAAGGAGACACCTACTTCTGCATGCTGTTCAATGATGAAGTTCACACCTATGAGCAGGTAATCTACACGCTGCAGAAGGCCGTTAGCTGCAGCCAGAGAGAAGCCGTCAGCTTCGCCACCACCGTCGACCGAGACGTAAGTACATGCTCATACACATCCATGCCTGGAGGTGAGGCTATTTTTTTTTTTTTTTTTTTTTTTTTTAAGGGCAATGATGATTTTAAAAATCTACCAGCCACTTCTACCTCTACCATGTGACAGCATGAATGTCATGTACACTCATATTCAAACAGAGAGGTTTAGGTCAACAAAATGGTTTGTCTTTGTGTGTAAAGGGCAGGAAGTCTGTTCGATACGGAGACTTTCAGTTCTGCGAGCAGGCCAAGTCTGTCATTGTGGTGAGTATGTATCTGACAGAAGGTTCTGGTTCTTTCATGTTTGGAAGTCAGTCTGTAAAGCCCCACCTATTGCCCTGCCCTCAGAGGAACACGGGCCGACAGTCAAAGCCTCTCCGGGTCCAGGTGATGCACTCATCGGTTGTGGCTCATCAGAGTTTTGCTCTAAAGGCTCTGAGTTGGCTGGGGCAGATCATCCAGTACTCTGGTACGTCTGGACTATATTAACCACAGTCCCTCTGTGCCTGCAGGTCTGTGTGTGACTGTTGAGTCTATTTCAGATGGTCTGAGGAGGATCCTATGCCAGGTGGGCCTGCAGAGAGGTCTGGAAGAAGAGAGCTCCACGCTAGTTGACCGCTTGATGCTCAACGACTCCAAGATGTGGAAAGGTGACATTAAATGTTCATACCTCACCTTACCTGACTCCACCCAACCCCACCTGACCTCATCTAACCCCATCTGATCTCACTTAATCTCACCTCACCCTACTTGACTTCACCTGACCCAACATGACTTTATTTGACCCCATGTGACCTCATCTAACCCCCATCTGGCCTCACTTGACCTCAACTAACCCCACCCATTCTCATCTGACCCTGTCTTTACCTGACATCACTTTACTTCACCTGATCCCACCTGTCCTTACCTGACCTCACCTGACCTGACAAGCCTGTTGTGATGGTTCTGACAAGCTCAGGTAACACCACCTGTCGGTCTGCAGGGGCCAGGACCGTCTATCACCAGCTGCTCATGAACAGCCTCCTAATGGACTTCAAGTTCAAGAAGATCTTTGCCATCCAGTTCGCCAAGGTAACTGTCCCAATTGTTGCCCGAAACTCTGACAGGTGGGCCTCTGGCCAGGAAACACCTGAACACGCTGCGGTAGTGCTCCCATCTTCATGAGGTTCTATTAGCCGCAAAACATGTTTCTGATCTGAGTTACTTGTCAGAGAGAGGACACTGACCCGCAGAACTGACGCTGACCTGCTGCAGAACCAGCAGTGCAGGGGGTTCAGACAGAAGGGAGTTCTAAGCAGAACCAAAGCAGAATCTGAGAGAAACCTAAACGGGTTCTGCTGTGGTTTCACTGTAGTTCTGCTCTTATTAGAGTAGAATCAAAGCAGGATCTGAGCAGTGCCACGGCAGAATTTTACTAAAACCGCAGCTAGTCATGATGGTTTGGTTGTGGTGGTTCAGATGTGCTGAAGCAGAGTGGACTGGACCTCTGGAGGAAATTAAGCTCCTTTTGGTGTTTGCTGTAGGATGTTGCAGATGGAGACCTCAGCAGATGGAACACAGAGGAAATATAACAAAAATAACTCAAACCTGTTCAGATGGAGTTTTGATGCATTTAGTCATACCTGTGTGTGTCACAGTGTTGGGTTTATATTTGTTCCTGTGCTATTTTGAAAGTCCATGTCCATCCCGAGTTCATCTGCCTGGTTTGCTCGTGACAGTCGTAGCATGTAACAGCTGGGAGGTAGTGACCGTTTTCAGTGGTATTGTGGTATATTTATGATGTGTTCTTTCAGCTGCTTGGTGTTGTAATTAAAGCTGTTTTTCCAGTTTTAGTGTGCTGCCCGTGTCTTTTGTATTTTATATGATTTGTTTGATTATTGAATTGAATTGATCTTTGGTGGTGGGGAGTCTCCAACAGTTTGGGCTCCTGGTATCTGTCGGTGGAGGGTGGTTGGTTGGGGGAGGTCATCATCCAGGCAGTGAAATGTCCTCCCCCTTCTTCAGAACTACAGACGCCTCCAGACAGATTTTATGGAGGACGACCATGAGCGGGTGGTGTCGGTGACGTCACTGTCTGTGCAGCTCTTCACCGTCCCCACCATGGTGAGTACGTCTCATCCTCTGCACCTCCACACACCTCTGTTTCTCTCTGTCTCCGCCCATCTTCCCCCCTCCCCTGCTGGTAGAATTATGACCGCTTGCAGAGCGACTACGTGAAGGATGACCATGACCGTGAGTTCTCCATCACTGACCTGTCAGTGCAAATGTTCACCGTTCCGTCACTGGTGAGTTGCTGCTGCAGATGGAGAAAGGGCTGACCCCTCACACACGGACATGCATACTATGACATCATCCACCTCATCTGACATCATCAGATGCAAACTTCACACAAAGAGTTACCCTACTACGTGTTTTATTTAATTATTAAACCATTCTTTAACTAGTAAGGTTAATGAATGGAGTGAAGGAATGAAGGACTCTGAGACGCTGCTTATTCCTTCAGTGGTTCTACAACCAAAGACTGTCTGATTTAATTTAATTAAGGGGATTTCTTTAAAACAAACTGAAAAATAAAATTAAAACAAGCTTTATGGAACTCTGAGAAAGAATCGGTTTTGGTGGAGTTGTGGTTTTCTCATTTTTATGTATTATCTGTTCCACATGCTGATGAGAGGACATCATCGTCTGATCACACCATTCTAGATGTTTTACCTGAGATTAAGCAGATCCAAGTCATATCAGACATATCAGAGAAGCCAGCTGAGATGCGTCCCAAGATTGTTGGGTTGTGGGTAGAATGACTGGTAGAGTGTATCATCTGCATAGCAGTGACATGAGAAGCCGTGTGAATGAATAATCTGTCCCAGAGAGCTGGTGTATATGGCAAAGCAGGGGGCCAAGTACCGAGCCTTGGAGCACCCCCATGAAGAGTTGATGTAATAAAGATGTTTTCCTCTGCAGAGACACTTTAAAGGCACGCTCAGTAAGGTAGGAACAGACCCAAGAATGCACTGATCCTGAGATTTCTGTCTGCGAGTATACATAGCAGTAGGTTGGCTAATCCACAGTAGTCAAGTGGGACAGTTCAGTGCCTGAGGCCGTCAATGGTAAACTGCTGTGGAAATAATAAACAACTCCTTATGCGGATTTGCAAAATTACTTTTTAAAAAAATCTTTTTATGTGTTGTCTGGTCAAAGTTATAATTCATTTTATATTGTGAACTTTTTTCAATGGGAATTAGAATAATTGCGCCGAACTTAGAAAACAGATGTTTTTTCTATGGTTTTTATGAACAAAAATAAGTAAACTTTGGACTATGATGTTTTTTATTGAAAGATAATTCAATTTAATTCAGCTTTATTTATATAGTGCCAAATCACAATAAATGTATCTCAAGGCACTTCAACATTACAGTTCAACTCGTTCTAAATTAGTCCAATTAATACAATAATGATGATCATAATAACCAGGCGCATATGGAAAGAAAAAAACTAGAAAAGAAGTAAAAAAAAAAAAAAAAATTGATTTTGAAAATTCTGAGTGCCTTTTGAACAGGTGTGTTTACATAGTTTATAGAATGAGGGAAAAAATAATCTCATCCAATTGACTAAGAAAAAAACGGACACAAGACACACCTAAAAGCAGCTTAAATGTTCAGAGTTGCGAGGGTTAACTGTATCGAAGCCAGCAGATGGGCTGTTGATTGGGATGACTGACCTTCTGTTGATAAGAAAATAGCAGAAATGTCTGGTTTTATTTGTGGTTTCTTTAGCCACAATGAAAACGTTTATTATAATGCCATCTACGGGAGTATTGACATAAATTCAGTTGTTGTGTTTCAGGCTGGAACCTGCAGACTGATTTGAGTGATTTGTGATGTAGTTTTGACTGCACACAGGCATGATCTAAAATAATTATGATTTAGTAACAAGACAAATAAGAAATAACGAAAATAATATTGCTCCAGCTGGGTTGCTAGTTGGAACCCTAATAAAAACAAAATTATTGTTGGACATGTGAACTCTTAACAGTTCTTAATGTGACGTTTGTTCTGAAATATCCTAATAGTTATCCCTGGGGAATGCCTCATTTCCCGTTTTGTGCGTGTGTGTACATGTGTGCTGCAGGCGCGGATGCTCATGGTGGAGGAGAACTTGATGAGCACCATCATCAGGACATTTGTGGACCATCTCCGTCACAGAGACCTGCAGGGACGTTTCCAGTTCGATCGTTACACTGCCCAGCAGGCCTTCAAGTTTGGACGGGTCCAGAGCCTCATTGGAGACCTCAAGTGAGTCCAGTTACACTTCAGTCAGTTCACTGAGCTCCCAGCGCAAGGGAATCGCCCTCTAGTTGAACCAGGTGCTCTGTTGCAGGTACGTCCTCATCAGCCCCCCTTTAGAGTGGAACGACCAGCTCAGGATCAAATTTCTGGAAGGTTTTGATGCTTTCCTAGAACTGCTCGGGTGTATGCAGGTGAGCTAGACTTGCAGCATCAGTTGCATCTCCGCAGGTTAAACAGTTCCTTCTTTCAGCCTGTCTGTGGTTCTGCTGCTTCAGGGTATGGACCCAGTGGTTCGTCAAGTGGGACAGCACATTGAGATGGAGCCTGAGTGGGAGGCAGCGTTCACCCTACAGATGAAGCTGACCACCATAATCTCCATGATGCAGGACTGGTGCTCCACTGATGTGAGAACCATGCACCTGTAACCACACACGCATACCCAGAACCATACTCGCACATATACACACAGCCAGAGTCAGGGTAAGTGTCTCTCACAGTTCCTGTAGCCATGTGTTGAGGGTTGGATCTCTGGAGGAAGAGTAAACGGGTCTAGTTTAAACTTACCTACATCACTCTGCTGCAGAAGCTCTTCAAAATCAACAATGGCAGCTGGTTACTACCCAATCTGACCTGGTGTGTGTGTGTTTGTGTCTGTGTGTCAGGAGTGCGTGCTGATTGAGGCCTACAGGAAGTGTCTAAGCATGCTCAGTCAGTGCAACGGCGGCCTCCCTGACGGCGAGCAGCCGCTCAGTTTGAGTCTGGCAGGTCACAGCGTGGAGACGTTCCGGTATCAGGTGTCTCAAGAACGAGTGTCCATACACCTGCCGCTGTGCAGGCTGCTGGCAGGTAACATCACACACACATATACACAGAGTCAAGTAACGCTTGTGGATGTGTCCTCAATGTTGTCCTCCTCCTCTCAGGTCTCCATGTTCTCCTTAGCAGGACTGAAGTGGCATCTCGCTTCCCTGAACAGCTGTCTCTGGTCAGTAATGTGATTGGCTCCTCAGAGGTCAGATGATCATTGTGTAAGCTAAAGTAGTAAGTTCCAGCAGCAGAGCGTCCTCAGGAAGAAGAAACACTGTAGAAGCGGCAGTCAGGCTTTGCACCAACCAAAACTGGTCACAGATTTACGAAACAGACTTCATGAGATCTAAGTTCCGTCTGTTCACTTTTCCACAGGGAGGAGATCCAGAATCTGCAAAAACATCTGTAACAACAGATCTGAGTCAAATACATGAGACATGTAGGGGAGAAAAAATGAGGTTTGTCCTCAATAAGGTCAACCTAAAAATCAGGGAGAGTTGGAGGACATATCATGGTAATTGGTAAACTCTTCTTCTCTTCAGTTTTTTAAGGTGAGGCCTGACATGTCAGTGTCTCCTAATCCCCTGGGCTCCCACCTCATGTGGTGTTTTGCGGTTGTAGGGTTGACTGTAATCCACCCAGAAATTACTCGGGGAGCTGAAGATCACTCTTGGAGACTCTCTGGTCCGATGAAGCCAATCGCAGTTGTGCCCTCTAGAACTGAGGGCAAACGCGTGAGGAATGTCGTGGCACCTTCTAGAACCCAGGAAACACATGAAAATCCCGCTATATATACACAAATTCCAGGTATTTCTGAGGTAGTCCACAGACACTGCTTCCTTGAGTGTCTGTTTGTCCAAACTTATATAGTAAGTATTCTTCCTGGTTTGGATCACCTGGCATCCGCTGCTCCGCCCCCACTTAGTCAGCTGTTGGCTCCTTCAAGGCACGTAGCGTTTTTCTCCGGTATGATAGTCCATTGTATCCCGCATGTTCTATTTAGGCTTTTTTCTCATAACTCATAAGCCGAATTGAGGCACACAAAAGATTGTTGCACCCTGCAAGGTTTTATCAGCAATACGTCTCTTTACATAACACTGTACATTTACACATTTTCAACACCTTATTCATGTGGCAATGTCACACAATCACTCTTAAATACCGTTAATGATGACTGATCAATTGTGTCTTCAGGGTGATCTCAGCCCCCCACTCTTGATTGAACTCCCACTCCGCTGCCTGGTGCTGTGTGCCCAGGTGCATGCTGGGATGTGGAGGAGAAATGGCTTTTCTCTGATCAACCAGGTGAGTTTCTAACCTAGTGTCCAGGTGTGTAGATGTGGATGTGTGGTCTAAACTGGATGTGTAACGTGTGAGCAGGTGTGGAGCTGGTCTAAAGAGGTGGCGAACTGCTCTGAACGTATTTGTAATGTGTGTTACTGGTCCGAAAAGGAGTGGAACTGGTCCAAACAGGTGTGGAACAGGTGTGGAATTGATCCAAACAGGTGTAGAACTGGCCCAAACAGGTGTGGAATGAGTGTGGAACTAGCCGGAACGGGTGTGGAACTGGCCGGAACGGGCTGTGGAACTGGCCCGGAACGGGCTGTGGAACTGGCCCGGAACGGGCTGTGGAACTGGCCCGGAACGGGCTGTGGAACTGGCCCGGAACGGGCGTGGAATGGGTGTGGAACTGACCAAACAGATGTGGAACTGGCCCAAACAGATGTGGAATTGGTTAGAACAGTTGTGGAGCCAATGTGTAACTGGCCAGAACAGGTGTGGACCCGGAACAGATGTGGAACTGGCCCGAACAGGTGTGGACCTGGAACAGATGTGGAACTGGCCCGAACAGGTGTGGAACTGGTTCAGAGCTGGTTAGATCAGGTGTGGATCCAATGTGTAACTGGCCCAAACATGTGTGGACCCGGAACAAATGTGGACTGGCCCGAACAGGTGTAGAACTAGTTTGGAACTGACCCAAACAGGTATGGAACAAATGAATAGGTGTGGAACTAATGAACAGGTGTTGGGTTTGAACAGGTTTGAAACGTGTGATCTTGTGAGAACAGGTGTAAGCATGCAAGTTGTCTGTATGTTCCAGATCTACTACTATCACAACGTCAAGTGTCGGGTGGAGATGTTTGACAAGGACATCGTCATGCTGCAGGTATACCCCTACACTGACCACACCCCTCTGACCCCACTCAATCCAGTCATAGACTCCACACATTTGCTCTGACCTCTGGTGACAAGTCTGTGATGTTTGTGTTATGCTCTGGTTCTACTGACTCCACCCATTCTGGTTCTCTGGTTCTGCTAGGCAGGTGCGTCCATGATGGACCCGAACCACTTCCTGATGATTGTTCTGAGTCGGTTCGAGCTGTTCCATATCTTCAGCTCTGCAGATATCAGAAAGAGATACAGAGAAGCCAACAAAGTGAGTTCTGACCCAGTTCTCATTGGTCCTGGCTCCTCCGTTACCCTAAACTTGCTGAGGTCACATATGTACTCTTTAGGATCTGGTCCAGCAGAACACTCTTATTGAGGAGATGCTTCACCTCATCATCATGGTCATCGGTGAGACTGACTCATTTCACGTGGTTCTAAAGCAGGTTCTACTTGTGGAGCAGCATGTTCTAAAGGTGAGACCTGCTTACCTTCAGCTTGTGTGTTACAGGTGAGCGCTATGTGGCAGGTATTGGTCAGGTGGAGCCTTTCGATGAGGTCAGAAGAGAAATCATCCACCAGCTGTCAATCAAACCGATGGCCCACAGCGAGCTGGTCAAGGCACTGCCTGAGAACGTGAGACTGTTTATCTGTTAACCTGTTAACCTCTTTACCTTGTTTACTTGTGTTTATCTTTTGGCCTGTCTTGCTTTGTGTCTCCTCAGGGGAATAAGGAGACTGGTCTGGAGAGGGTCATCGACAGTGTGGCTTTATTCAAGTCAGTCTCAATTCCTCAGCATTTCCACCTTAAAACATATCAGCTTGAAAAGCAGTCCACCTTAAAAATACATTTGCTACTACAGCAGTCCGCCTTAAAAGCACCTCAACGTTTTAACTTCTGCTACTTCCACCTCTACCTCCTGTCACATCCTCAGTACCCTGGTCTGCCTGGCAGTTCCCACTTTAGCATCCTTTTCCCAATAAAGTCACAATCCCTCCTCTGCACATGTCTAAACCATCTCAGTCTGGCGTCTCTGACTTTATCTTTAAAACATCTAACATGTGCCGTCCCTCTGATGTTCTCGTTCCTGGTCATATCCATCCTCGTCCCTCCCAAAGAGAACCTCAACATTTTAACCTCTGCTACTTCCACCTCTGCCTCCTGTCACATCCTCAGTACCCTGGTCTCTAAACCATCCAACATCTCTGGTCTCACCACAGTCTTATAGACCTTTTCATTCATTCTTGCTGGAAGTCTTTGGTCACACATCCCTGCTGACACTTTCCTCCACCTGTTCCAACCGGTTTTCACACGTTTCTTCACCTCTTTTCGTCACTCTCTGTTGACCCTAAGTACGTAAAATCCTCCACCATCTTTATCTCTGCTGCCTGTAACCTCACCGTTCCTCTTGGGTTGCTCTCATTCACACATGTACTCTGTTTTGCTGCAACTAACCTTCATCCCTCTTCTTTCCAGTGCATACTTCCACCTCTAGATGTTCCTGCTCCCTGCTCTCACTACAGATCACAATGTCATCTGCAAACATCACAGTCCATAGAGATTCCTGTCTGTCTTCATCTTTCAGTCTGTCCGTTACCATAACGACCAAGAATTGGCTAATGTCCAATCCCTGATGTAGTCCCACCTCCATGGTGAACTCCTTAGTCACACCTCCATCACACCTCACCACCATCTTGCAGCTCCCGTACATGTCCTGCACCACTCTGACATACTTTTCTACCACTCCAGACCTCCTTATACAGAACCACAGTTCCTCTCTCAGTACCCAGTCATAAGCTTTTTCTGGATCTACATAGACACAATGAAGCTCCCTCTGGGTTTCTCTGTACTTCTCCATCAACATTCTCAAAGCAAATACTGCATCTGTAGTACTTTTTCTTGGCATGAAACCACACGGCTGTTCACAAATGCTCACTTCTGTCTTTCCTCGAGCTTTTATGACTCTTTCTCACAGCTTCATTGTTTGGCTCCTCAACTTTATTCTCCTGTAGTTGCCACAACTCCCTTGTTCTTAAAGATCAGCACCATCACACTTCTCCTCCATTCCTTAGACATCATTTCTCACTCTTAAGATCTTGTTGAACAATGGAGTCAAAACTCTACTACTACCTCTCCCAGACTCTTCCATACCTCCACAGGTACATCATCAGGGCCAACTGCCGTTCCCCTCTTCATCCTCTTCAGTGTCCTCCTAACCTCACCTTTACTAATCTTTGGTACTAATCTTTGCTACAACAGTCCCTTTATTCATCAAAACTAGGCCTTAGATTCACCATCTTGGTACATGCAGCTTTCGCAGTGCTGAGTCATGCAAAGAGCTGGACAAAACTTCTTCTGATGAGCATAGAAGTTCAACTAAATGTGGAAATTCTCCACAGCTGAGACTTAAGTTTGCTTGTAAAAGTAGGTCATTCCACCATCCGGAAACAACAGAGGAAGAGACTGGCTACTGATTTTACCTCGCGTTGTGGTGGAAGCACCCGGCGTCTTTCACTGGATGAGTGTAGATGTCAAGAGGGAGTGGTGGTCTGGATGAAGAAGTGAAGGTGGGCAGCAGCTTTTTGGGTAATTGTCTGGTAAGCCCACCAGCACCACCGGCAACAGTTTAAATTGTGCTCCTAGGTTCCTTACCTTGCTACTTTTCCACCTGGTGTTCTGGACACAGTGTAGCCACCCGTCCTCTGCATCATGTCAACCAACTCTCTAGCTTTTCCTGTCATCGTTCCTACATTCAAAGTCCCTACTCTCAGTCCTGGACTCTTGACTTTCCTCTTCTCTCTCTGCCTGTGGACACACCGTCACTGCATCTCCTGAGTCATCTGAAACACCTGGTAAAGGAGACTGGTTCACAGCGTACAACACCTCCTCAGCAGAAACAAAAACACTATCTCTCAAAACAGACAGATAACAAACCATCAGCAAGTTCAAACTGATATGTACCAGGTCCAGATGCAGTACTGTGTGTACCCTGAGTACTGCGTGTACTCGTGGTTTTTTCCTCCATCCCTGTTTTAATATGTAGCAGAAAAAGATCAGTCTACTCTGGTGTGGAGGATCTTCAAAGCTTCAGGGCGCTACAGGAGGTCTTTTAGACCACTGCAGGAGATCCCTCCTGTCCACAGCAATAAATGTCTACATTGATTCTTTTGAAGAGACTTGAACCATAAAACTACTGCAACAATTATTTTCCTTCAGGGATTCATAAAGTTTTCTGAATTGAATTAAATACTACAGCCCAGCATGTCATGGAGTCATGGACGAAACTGTTCATTGTTTAATTTCTACTCTGCAGTAGGACCTCTGATTCAGGACAAGACCAGGACCTAAGATTCAGGACCATGGCCTCTGATTCAGGGCAAAGACATCTGATTCAGGACCAGGGCCTTTGATTCAGGACCAGGGCCTCTCATTCAGGACCAGGGCCTCTCATTCAGGACAAGACCAGGACCTAAGATTCAGGACCATGGCCTCTGATTCAGGGCAAGGACATCTGATTCAGGACCAGGACCTAAGATTCAGAACCATGGCCTCTGATTCAGGGCAAGACCAGGACCTAAGATTCAGAACCATGGCCTCTGATTCAGGGCAAGACCAGGACCTAAGATTCAGGACCATGGCCTCTGATTCAGGGCAAGGACATCTGATTCAGGACCAGGACCTAAGATTCAGAACCATGGCCTCTGATTCAGGGCAAGACCAGGACCTAAGATTCAGAACCATGGCCTCTGATTCAGGGCAAGACCAGGACCTAAGATTCAGAACCATGGCCTCTGATTCAGGGCAAGACCAGGACCTTAGATTCAGAACCATGGCCTCTGATTCAGGGCAAGACCAGGACATAAGATTCAGAACCATGGTCTCTGATTCAGGACAAGACCAGGACCTAAGATTCATGACCATGGCCTCTGATTCAGGGCAAAGACATCTGATTCAGGACCAGGGCCTTTGATTCAGGACCAGGGCCTCTCATTCAGGACCAGGGCCTCTCATTCAGGACAAGACCAGGACCTAAGATTCAGGACCATGGCCTCTGATTCAGGGCAAGGACATCTGATTCAGGACCAGGACCTAAGATTCAGAACCATGGCCTCTGATTCAGGGCAAGACCAGGACCTAAGATTCAGAACCATGGCCTCTGATTCAGGGCAAGACCAGGACCTAAGATTCAGGACCATGGCCTCTGATTCAGGGCAAGGACATCTGATTCAGGACCAGGACCTAAGATTCAGAACCATGGCCTCTGATTCAGGGCAAGACCAGGACCTAAGATTCAGAACCATGGCCTCTGATTCAGGGCAAGACCAGGACCTAAGATTCAGAACCATGGCCTCTGATTCAGGGCAAGACCAGGACCTTAGATTCAGAACCATGGCCTCTGATTCAGGGCAAGACCAGGACATAAGATTCAGAACCATGGTCTCTGATTCAGGACAAGACCAGGACCTAAGATTCATGACCATGGCCTCTGATTCAGGGCAAGGACATCTGATTCAGGACCAGGACCTAAGATTCAGAACCATGGCCTCTGATTCAGGGCAAGACCAGGACCTAAGATTCAGAACCATGGCCTCTGATTCAGGGCAAGGACATCTGATTCAGGACCAGGATCTAAGATTCAGAACCATGGCCTCTGATTCAGGGCAAGGACATTGATTCAGGACCAGGAAGAGTACAAGCTACTGCAAAGACAACTGGTTGCTGTGACTGCTACAGTGGCTGAGAGAAGCTTAGAACCTTAGTTGTAGCTGAGACGAGGTCCAGTTCTGGATACCGTACCTGAGTTCAGACTGCTGCCACTCCTCCTCTGGCCTTGAGACAGAATAAATCAATAACATGATCTCCAGTCAAGTAGTTCATCATTACAGGTTGACATGACAGATCTTCCATTCATTAAACTCATTTAAAAGTTTTGTGTTTTTATCCAATAAAGTATTTTTTTCCTTTTTTAATGGCTGATGATGTCATGGTTTCTGTCAGGCATAATTTATTAATATATTGATAAATCAGTTGGTCTGAATTGACCTGTGTCTGCAGGAAGCCGGGTGTGACGGGTCGAGGTCTGTATGAGCTTCGTCCTGAGTGGAGCAAACATTTCAACTTGTACTTCCACCACTACAGCAGAGCTGACCAGTCCAAGGTACGCACTCTGATTGGCAGATATTGATCAGAAACTGATCTGTAAAATGCTCATGCTTGTCACGGTAACCGTTTTTAGGCTGAAGAAGCTCAGAGAAAATTGAGGAGGCAGAACGGAGAGGACACAGGTAAACGCAGCTGCCTCAGCAATGACAAAAATTTTGATTAACCTGGTCACTATTGTAACCTGCCTATGTCTTGCAGCCCTGCCCCCACCCCTCCCCCCTCCTCTGTGTCACCTGTTTGGCAGCCTGGTGAACCTGCTGCAGTGTGACGTGCTGCTGGCTGTAGAGGGCGCTGTGCTGCAGTGGTCCATGGAGCCCGGCGGAGGAAGCTGGACCGAGTCCATGCTGCAGAGGGTGAGGTTCCGTAGGGTTCCACAGGGGGTGTGTGTGTTGGACCCGGAAGGATCCAATGACTCAACAAACTCCTTCTGTAGTCAATTAAAAACAACTTACATGTAATGCAAGAATTCTGAACAATATCCGTTCTTGACGAAGGACAACTTTGATGAAATGTTTTGATCAACTTCAAATGTTGACTGCTGTATTTTATAAACTGAGGTTGCACTCTGCCCCCCAAGTGGCTGTTGTGGTATCACGCACACAGGCCGTGTAGAACTGAACTAAGAGATGTCCCAGTGCAGCTGGATGTGAACAACAAGCTGCACGAGCAGTAAAGGGATGATAAACTGCTGATGTTGTGTTGTGTTTCAACTGTGTGTGTTCTCGCCTGCAGGTGCTGCACTTAGTGGCCATGGCTCTGCTGGAAGAGCAGCAGCAGCTAGAGAACAGCTGTGGAGATGATGATGTCACTTTTAACTACACAAGCAAGATGACACGTATGGAAACGCCCACACACATACTCGGGTTGGATGTATCTGAGTCACCTGTGAGCCGTATTTTATAAAATGTGTGTGTTCAGGTCCAGGTGAAGCTCCCAGCTCTTCAGGAAGTGTCCTGGCTCTATTGGAAAGCCTCCAGAATTCTCCTCACCTGGAGGTCCACAAAGACATGATCACCTGGATCCTCAAGGTGAGGGGTGAAATCCCTGCTATGATGTTACTCTGATGTGGTTGCCAGGTGACATGGATCATGGGTCACATGTTTGAGGATTCCTTGGTCACATTTTCCAGGGTTACATGTCACATGGAGGGCCTGTACAGGCCAGTTGTGATGATGAGATGACTTTCAGCATTTCAGCAAAGCAGAACTAAGTCGAATGTTTTTTTTTTTTCTATCATGGGAGAAGAAGTAGAGGAGTAGGCAAGGCAAGTTTATTCGTGGCACATTTCAACAACAATAAGGCAATTCAAGGTGCTTTACATACAACACAGAGCACAGGACACAGAGCAGACCTGAACCAGAAGACCAGAGAGGTCTTGATGGTTGATATGACTACACCCAGATTTCAGGTCTAATCATTGGTTTGTAGCTGTAATACATGAAGCTGTGTGCTGACTCTTTAACCCTCTTCTTTTGGTCCAAAAACAACTACTTTATGTTTTGTTTCTGTTCAACCAAAGCAAATTCCGGCACATCCACTTATTGATTTGTTTTATGCATCTGCTCATTGTCACCTAGTGACATTGTAATGTAAAGCTGTGTCATCTGCGTAGTTATGGTAACTTATCTTGTTGTTTATTATTTTCTGAGCTAGCTTAACCAAATAGATGTTAAATAGGAGGGGTCCTAGGATTGAACCTGGAGGAACTCCACTTCTCCAATGTTATTTTTGTTGATTCCTATGTAACGTTACCTATTGAAACAAAGTAGTCCCTGTCCCTGTTCCAGGTCTGGGGGACGACACCTGACAAGAGGGATGAGTTTACTGTTCGAATCTGATGAGATGCCGTGACAGATAAAACTTTATTGAAGAGAGCTGTGGGTAAAATATCGAGACAACAGGAGGATGAGTTTAGCTGATTCATAACATCCTCTAACCCAAACAGAATTTACAGCAGTTAAAATATGATTACGTTTTGAAACTCAAGCATAACAGTACCAGTGCAGAAAAGAGTTTAAAAACAGTAATTAAAGACAGACAGACATCAGTTATAAAACACAAATGTGATGCAAGAATTCAAGGTTGCAGTGCATTATCCTGGATTACTGAAATGTTGCAGTAAAAAAAAAGGTTTTCAACCTTAACTTAAAGCAGCTGAGAGTTTCCGCTGTTCAGAGTTACAGGTGTCGAGCATAAAAGCTGAACGCTGCCTCCCCATGTTTGGTTCTAACTCTGGGTGCAGAAAGTAGGTGTGACCCTGAAGACCTGAGGGTTCTGGTTGGTTCATAATGAACCAGGAGATAAGAGATTTATTTTGGCTCAAGACCTTTCAGAGATTTATAAACCAACAGTATGATTTTAAAATGTATTCTGTGACAGACAGGAAGCCAGTGTAAAGATCTAAGAACTGGATTTATATGGTCCAGTCTCTTGGTCTTAGTGAGGACTCGAGTAGACGCGTTCTGGACTAACTGCAGCTGTTTGATGTATGTTTTAGGGAGACCCGTGAGAACAGCGTTACAGTAGTCCAGTCTGCTGAAGATAAAAGCGTGGACAGGTTCTTCTAAGTCCTGCTCAGACATCAGTCCTTTAATCCTCCATATGTTCTTTCTTTCTGGCTCTCAGTCTCCACAGTTCTAGAGTCAGTGGCGGCGTGCTTTACACCGCTGCATCCAAAGCTTTGCATTGCACTTGGTGATGTTTGGCTTGGATGCAGCTGCTCGGCCATGGAAACCAATTCACATTCTTGAGCTAATCTGAAGGCCACATGAAGTTTGGAGGTCTGTAGCAGTTGACTCTGCAGAAATTTGGTGACCTCTTCACACTATGCGCCTCAGCATCCGCTGACCCGCTCCGTCAGTTTATGTGGTCTACCACTTTGTGGCTGAGTTGCTGTTATCCCAAGCACTTCCATGTTCTTAACATACAGTTGACTGTGGAATATTTAAGAGTCAGGAAATTTCATGACTGGATTTGATGCACTGGTTCCCCCGTGTGTGTGTGTGTGTGTGTGTGTGTGTGTGTGTGTGTGTGTGTGTATATGTGTGTGTATATATATATATATATATATATATATATATATATATATATATATATATATATATATATATATATATATATATATATTTATATATATATATATATATATATCTATATATATATATATATATATATATATATATATATATATATATATATATATATATATATATACAATTAGTAATGACATAATTGATTAAAACTGTTTAGATCTGATGTTTAACAGAGCCAGTTTAAGTGACTTAGCAACTGGTGTTATTTTGGTGAAAGTTTTAACTGACAACAAATAAGTGTTGTATTCTGTTTCTAATCTTGTCATCTTTTTTGTTTCCTGTGGCCTATTAGCACAGAGATTATACAGCGGTCTCCCTTAGGGGGTCCAAGCTTCTCCTGGAGTAAGTGCCTGCTGGTAATCTTACCTCCTGGATCCGGTACATATCAGTTTGTTTCTGGAACGGTCTGAACATAAACAGCCTTGTCATGCTGAGGAGACAGATTATGACACCACCTTGAAAGAACAGTTTGAGGAGAAGGTGTGGAAGCTCGGCGACTTTTGGTGGATGCTTGTTTAGAGCGAGTGGCTGGATGATGGATGTTATGAGGAGAAAACATGAAATTTGGCCGTGGTGTGAGTTGGATTCTGATCTTAAAAAAAGTTTTTCATGTTGTCAGTGAAACTCAGGAGTGGGAAGTCTGGGCAGAGTGGAGAGAGTGAGGAGGTGGGTGGGGTCTGGGGGAAAGGTTTGGAGTCCTCTGTTGGGGCTGAGGAGGGGCTCCACTTGTTGTGGTGACGTATTAGTCTCTTTCTGGGTCTACTGTCCTCCGTGGTCTTTCCTTATCTCAGCAGGGCGTAGCAGTTGTTCTTCAGAACGCCGTTCCCACAGAATAAAAAAAAGATGTTGCCTTAAAAAGATGTCTGCGTTCCCAGAAAATGTTGAAGTTGTCATTAAAGTTCAGCACACGTATCTTTAAGGCATTTGTTGAGCATCAGCAGTCTTCTGAATCTCCCGATGGGACTGTCAGTCCACTGAAAAACACCTCGGTATTGAGGCCTCTTTCAAGCTTTCCGACTGTTGCTTCACAACATCAATGGCTCCTGCGTGTATGTTGAGCTTTTTCACTGTTGCTCATCAAAAATTCCCAGTTCACATTGTTCCAGTTCCCTGGTCACATGGATTCAGGGTCACATGTTTTTTAGATCAGCTGTTCATGGAAGTTTATGTGTATTTGTGTGCAGATGGTGGGAGCTATCAAAACCATCAGAGAACGTACATCGACCACATCGACCATCACCATCAACCAGGGACCAGACCTGGAGGAGGTGAGACCTTCAAACCACTACGTGTTAGTAGCTGCAGCTGATAAACTGTAGAGCAGCACAGAATTGATTGATTGATCGATTGATGCCTGGTACAGACGGTCAGGGACAGGGACAAAGCAGAGAGGAAGAGGAAGGCGGAGATGGCTCGGCTCAGAAGGGAGAAGATCATGGCTCAGATGTCGGAAATGCAGAAACATTTTATCAATGAGAACAAAGAACTGTTCCAGCAGAGTATGGAGGAGCTGGAGGCCTCCACCTCTGCCACAGAGCACAGGTACACCTGAACACATCTGTAAACACGTGGACACACATGTTTACACCTCTGGGTCTCTGGGTTACTGTATGTGTTGACAGCAGTGTTCGTCATATTGAACCATTAACTGTTGAAGTGAATTGTAAAAGTAAATCAGATATAGTGCATGATTCACTCTGATAAACCAATTGGTAATGACTAATGAGGTAATGGGTCACTGGGTTCAGAGTCAACTCCAGCATCCTGTGCAGGTGTGTTTGGTGAGCTTCTGTCACAAACTCCAGCTGAATGTTTTATTTCCTTCTCTTCCCTCCAGTTCTCCCAGTTCAGCGCTCACCTGTGCCTCTCAAGTGTGTGTTGGTCCAAGGAGGGTGGGCGGGGCTGACCACCGTCAGCTGGTCACCTGCATTCTGTGTCAAGAGGAGCAAGAGGTCCGAGGTGGGGGCAGGGCCATGGTTTTGGCCGCGTTTGTGCAGAGGTCCACTGTGTTGTCTAAGAACTACCACTGCAACTTGCCTGATCCAGGTGGGCAGAGCCACACTGACCTCATCCAAACACTCACCTGACCGCTGATTATCGGTGATTAATTGAAAGTGTCTTCCAGGAGCCCGTGACCCCCTGTTCATGCACCCGGACCTGTCCCTAGGAGTCCACACCGCCAGCTGCGGTCACATCATGCATGCCACCTGTTGGCAGAGGTGAGTCGCAGTGGTGGCACACCATCCAATGTGCTGTCAGCATGGGTCACCTGACCCAGAGTTGTGGACTTGACTCTGAGACTGTTTCATGTCTGTTGGTGCACCATTGGCCGTCCTCGCTGCTCCAAATTATATTCCAGTATTTTTTCCGTCCATGTTTACGAGCGTTTTAACTCTGGTCCAACCACTAAGCCAGAAGCTCCATGACAATGTTCAGTGGTGTTATTGGTCAACAGCGAAGGCTGAGCGCCGTGTTTCCATGACAACCAGCCTAAAGTGAAGCAACAAAAAGCATAGCAACACAACAACTACACTTTTTGACCCAGAGTGGGACTTTTTTCTGTATTGTTTGTACTAAAGTATAAAAGTCAAGTTTCATCTACAAACTATATAGTTTATATAGTTAACTATTTTATAAACCAATGCAATGCAACTTGGACCTGTTCCCGCTGTTCCAGCCGTGTCTGAAACAAACTTCTAGTCCATGTCTTATCCACGAGTCCACTAATCTTCTAGTCCTTCTAGTCCTACACCACTAGTTCTCTCATCCACTAGTCCACTGGTCTACAGTCAGCATAAAGGGACCCATAAGTAGACATCTCACTAGTCCATAAGTCCACTAGGTCTCTAGTCGTCACGATAGTGATGACAGTTATCATTTGCAGAAGATTAACTACTGCATAAACTACTGTATAAACTATTTGAATATCTTCTCACAAAAAAAGTCTCAACTCGTGTTGAGTCTCCTGGAATTATTTCCAAAAAGAACAAAAAATATCTGAGTTGATCACATTGGGTAAATTGAAGTCTTTGTTAAGAGACTGTGAAATGCAGTCTTTTACTAAATGTAGATGTTTTATGTAATTGGAATTTGTGGATGCTTAGATTTCTGTTTTGTTTGATTGTACTTGCTGCAGTCTTGACCAGGTCTCTTGTAAAACAGTTTTTTAATCACAATAAGACTTTTAACCTGGATAAATAAAGGATGATGATGATTTCCCTCACTCGTGAACAAGAACCTAAGAGATACTTAAACTCCTCCGCTTGAGGCAGGACTTCTTCACCTACCCGGAGAGGGCATGCCACCCTTTTCCGGTCGAGAACCATGGCCTCGGATTTGGAGGTGCTGAATCTCATCAAGGCCGACAAATCGTTTTTGCCTCCAGGACCGTGCTTGGCCTGCCGGTACCTGTCAACTGCGTCAAGAGCTCCTTCTTCAGCCTGAACCACTGCATTTCGGGATTGCCGCCATGACGGGCACCAGAGACCTTGTGTCCACAACTTCGAGCTGCCGCGTTGACAATGGAGGCAGAAAAGACGGTCCACTCGGACTCGATGTTCGCAGCCTCCGTTGGAGGTGTGAGTTCAAGACCTCCCTGACAGAGGGTTTGGCCAGGCGTTCCGTACAGACCCTCACAATAGCTGAAGATCAGATGAAACGACAACAAAGTCGATCATCGGTCTCCAGCATGGGGTGTCCTGGTGCCACGTGCACTGATGGCCCGTCACCTAGGACCTGTTTGCCATGGGAGAGCCTACTATCTACTACTATCTACAAAAAGTCTTCTACTATAGGATCATTCTGGCACACAAACCCCCCCGACCACGATACAGTTGTGGTTCAAGGAGTGAGTTAGTTAGTTCACAAATATCAGTGGTAACGAAGAATCAGTTGATCTAGTTGATTCCGAAGTCGCTGTGCTGCGTAATGTAATCCCTCGAGATGGTAGGAGACGATAATAGAGCGTATTAGTTCATTACATGCAGCAGAGCAGCTTTATCTAAACCACATAACATGCATCTGTTTAGCAAATGTTTCCTTCTGTCATTAGAAACTTGAGATTGAACATCTGACCTGACCACACCTTTCTTTCAGGTATTTTGAGGCTGTGCAGGTGAAGGAGCAGCGACGTCAGCAGCGTCTAAGAGGCCACACCAGCTATGATGTGGAGAACGGAGAGTTCCTGTGTCCACTGTGTGAATGTCTGAGCAATACTGTCATCCCTCTGCTGCCACACACCCCCCCACCTGAGCTTGGGTATGCACCCTCACCTGACCTCAGGTGTGACCTCTAAAAGAGGAAAATTGTCTTCTACCTTGTAGTTTTTAGAAATTCTCCGTTTGAATCAAAGAAAGATTCTATAAACGAACGTCATTAGTAGGGACTTTGATCTCCCATTCATGTTACCTTTTCAGGTATCTCTTTGTACCTGATTCAGCATGTTTTTTGTTGGGTTTTTTTTTTCAGTCATGACCATCCTAGTCTGGAGGTGTGGCTAAAGACGACCAGTCAGCAGATAGCAGCTTTGCACTCCACCTGCAGGACACGATCTGAAGGTCAGTCACCTGTGAGTGGGTGGAGTTACATTTGCAACCTAACAGGAGTTACCATGGTTTTTTTGTGTTTTAAGGTGAAGTAGAGGGGGTGGAGCCTGTTGCTGAAGGATTCCGAGTTGACTTCACTCCAAAGTGAGCTATCCTGCGTCAGAACTGATTCTAATCAATAATCTGCCTCAGCTGTGAGTTCATTTGTCTCTGATGTGCTGATGATGCCAGCAGGGATGTCACTGTTTCCCCAGGAAGTTGTTCTCCAGCAGCATCAGCGAGATGATCACCACTTTCAGTATGGCTGCCTACAAGGTGGGCCTGAAGGTGAACCCCAATGAGCAAGACCACAGGGTCCCGGTGATGAGCTGGGCTACCTGCGCCTACACAATACAAAGTATAGGTACGTACACACACACCTGACAGGTACGCGCGCGCGCGCACACACACACACACACACACACACACACACACACACACACACACACACACACACACACCAGACAGGTGCGCGCGCGCACACACCTGACAGGTACGTGCGCACACACACACACCTGACAGGTACATACACACACACACGCGCACGCACACACACACACGTGCGCACGCACACACACCTGACAGGTACATGTATATATTCAGCTCTTTGAGGACAGAGACGCTGTTTGGTCTTCATTCATGTACATGCATTTATTTTTTTGTTGCAGAGCGCCTCCTGCTGGATGAGGAGAAGCCGTTGTTTGGAAGTTTACCTTGTCGACAGGTAACTAGAGTCCCTTTCCCTTCGATACAAAACCCCGCGTTTAACACCTCAATCTAGCATGTCACCTGTCCTTTTTACATTGATGGGCCCGGGGTATCGTGTTTAGCTGGCCCCGCCCATAACTCACCTCTGAGCCTTGACTCAAACCCCCTCTGCAGAGCCCTGCAGAGGGGGTTTGAGTCGACAGACAGGCTCTGCATCGTGAAACTGTTGATTTGACGCAGCATTAAATTAGGCTTTAGTCAACATGAAAGGGTCCTGAAGTTATCCAAGGTAAAGGTCTCTACACCACAGGATCCAGCTGCAGATCTGCAGATCCTGGTGGTCAGTAGACAAACAGCAGGTTTGTCTCACTTCTTCAAAAATGAACGTTGGCAGTTTCTTACTGCTCTTGTTCTGTGGAACAGAAGGAGCTTTTATTTCTGCCTGAACATCTCCAGAAACTTCAATAAAGGTCCTTTTATATGAGCTTCAAACAAATGTCACATAGAAATAATGTGTGTGTGTGTTTCAGGACGACTGCCTCAGCTCTCTGATCCGCTTTGGTTCCGCCTGTTGGACTTCAGTTCCTCAGAACACTGTTTACACTCACTTCATCCAACTATTGGCAGGTACACTACACAAACACACAATCGTACCTTGGAGTTGGGCAGTGTTTAACGGTCTGTTTTGTGCTGCAGTCCTGCTCCCAGAGTCATGGGTAGAAAACTCTCCTTGTATCCTGAACGTTGACATGTTCCACCTGCTGGTGAGTCTCACTGCACAGCTTCCATCAAAGTCCAGGTGAACTCAACATGTTTGTGCTGAACACAAACATGGGATCAGAGAAAAACAAATGTAAACATAAAAGCATAAAACAAAAAGAAAACATAAGGTAAAACACTACAACTAAAACACTAAAACTAAGATCTCAAACTGATTTAAAAGCCAAAGTGAAAAAGAATGTTTGAGAGAGGATTCAGAAACAGGAGGTAGTCCAGGTGAACCAGTTTAAACCAGGTGAGCCAGTGTAGTCCAGCTGAACCAGTTTAAACCAGGTGAACCAGTGTAGTCCAGGTGAGCCAGTGTAGTCCAGCTGAACCAGTTTAAACCAGGTGAACCAGTGTAGTCCAGGTGAGCCAGTGTAGTCCAGCTGAACCAGTTCAAACCAGCTGAACCAGTTTAAACCAGGTGAACCAGTTTAAACCAGCTGAACCAGTGTAGTCCAGCTGAACCAGTGTAGTCCAGCTGAACCAGTTTAAACCAGCTGAACCAGTGTAGTCCAGCTGAACCAGTGTAGTCCAGCTGAACCAGTTTAAACCAGCTGAACCAGTGTAGTCCAGCTGAACCAGTGTAGTGCTGCTGAACCAGTTTAAACCAGCTGAACCAGTGTAGTCCAGCTGAACCAGTTTAAACCAGCTGAACCAGTGTAGTCCAGCTGAACCAATCTAAACCAGGTGAACCAGTTTAAACCAGGTGTGTGTGTGTGTGTGTGTGTGTGTGTGTGTGTGTGTGTGTGTGTGTGTGTGTGTGTGTGTGTGTGTGTGTGTGTGTGTGTGTGTGTGTGTGTGTGTGTGTGTGTGTGTGTGTGTGTGTGCAGGTATACAGTGTGTTGTCCTACAGCTCACTTTACAGTCTAGACCAATCAAGACGCAGTCCTGTGGATGTGGGGCACCTGCACCTCCTTCACCTGGTCACTGTGGCACACCTGGTTCAGATCCTGCTCACCTCTACCACAGGTGACACACACACACACATATATATGTATACATTAAGCAAGTCTCTCAGACTTATGTCCTCACCTGTCTGTCTTCGCTTGTCTGTTCTTACCTGTGTGTCCTTAGCTGACTGTCCTCACCTGTTTCTTTTCATGTTTGTCCTCGCCTGTCTTTCTTCTTGCGTGTCCTCATCTTTCTGTCTCCACCTGTGTGTCTTTAGCTGTCAGTACTCACCAGTGTGTCTTGTCTGGTGTGTCCTCACCTGTGCATCTTCACCTGTCAGTCCTCACCTGTGTGTCTTTACCTCTCTGTCCTCACCTGTGTGCAGAGGAGCTGTGTATGGATCAGGACGGTGGGGGATCAGAGGAGGAGGAGCTTACAGTTCAGCTCTACACTATTCTGAGGAAACATCTCTGCGGGTGAGCGTTGTACAGCACAGAGCGCTACGTTATGACCAGACAGGTGTTGTCTGACCCTTGAGGGCACTTCCATCTGTCATAGATAAATAAACGGTAACAATGTAATCAATGGACTCATTTATGACAAATGCATTGATGAAGTGGTTAGAGGAATCAGGAGGACGCTCTTCTCCTCCAGACCTGGATTCCTTGTGTAATGTTGGCAACCAAAGGTAGTCCTTGGTGCTTCATTCTTCAGTCACTCAAACTTGCTCTTGAATCTGAGAAGGTCTAGAGGTTCTGACAAGATCCACTCAGGCTCATCTCAGAGCTAAGCAGGGGGTCCTGAAGCCTGCCTCCTCGTCAGGAGCTGGCTCTCATTTGAATTCAGTGTTCGCCAGAGTGAGGAATGTTGGGCTGGACTGGGAATGCTTACAGCTCCCAGAGCTTGTATGATAGTGAACCCTTGATCTCTGATGGAATCATTGATGGAATCACTGAGTTAATTACCCTTTAATGTTTTCATCAGCCTCTTACCTGAAGTGTCCTCTGGGTGGCGGTTATGGAGTTGTGTTAAAGCTGGTATCCTGCCGTTCCTTCGAGCTGCCGCCCTCTTCTTTCACTACCTGAACTCTTCAGTACCTCCTGCTGACCTCTTTGGTAACTACACACTCAACACCAACCCAACATCTTCAACCAAGGGGATCCAGTATGGACGTTCTGTCTTTGTTGTAGTTGCAGGTGCTGGACAATGGGAGGCACTTTGCAGCTACCTCTGTCTGCCCTCCAACTTGCTGTTGCTGTACCAGAGCCACTATGCATTGCTGGAGCCACTCGTACACACCTGGTGCCATCATCCAGATGTGACACAGATGCTGCGGGGGGGCAGGATCATCAAGTTCCCTAGAGAGTCCAACAGGCTTATAGATCTTCCAAAAGACTACAGTATCTTGATCAACCAGGCGTCCAGCTTCACGTAAGCCCACAGGACCTCCACTGACTAACAGCCGCATGTTAATTCCAGTGAGTCACATGTTCACCTGTTGATTCCGTGCAGGTGTCCACGCTCAGGTGGAGATAAGTCTCGTGCCCCAACCCTGTGCCTGGTCTGTGGCTCCATGCTGTGCTCCCAGAGTTACTGCTGCCAGACGGAGGTGGATGGCGAGGATGTGGGAGCCTGCACCGCCCACACCTTCACCTGTGGAGCCGGTGTTGGCCTTTTCCTCAGGTAACACACCCGAAGCCGGGGACTCTTAGTTCTGTCAGCTTGAGATCTGTCGGTGGTCAAAATGTCACAACTAGTTTTATTTATAGACTTGTTTGTTTTAGCAGCTTTTAGTTTTGAGAATTCTGTTGATAAAACTAACATCCTGTAAATCAAAATGAGAGGCGGAGGACAGTAGAGCATCCACGTTCTAAGTCCTGCTGAGACATCAGTGCTTTAATCCTCCTCATGTTCTTTAGGTGACAACAGGCTGACTTCACTATTGTCTTAATGTGGCTGTTAACATTCAGGTCTGGGTCCAGAACCAGTCCCAGATTTCTGGTTTGACTCTTAGTTTTTAGCTTCACTGCTTGAAGCTGAGTGCTGATTTCTAATCTTTTTTTCTTTGACTCCAAACAGTTATTTCTGTTTTGTCTTCATTTATTTGAAGAAACTTCTGGCACATCCACTCATTATTTGATCAGTGCATTTGATCGATGTCATTTGTTGTGCGTTTTGAGTTGGTCCAAATTGATCAAGAACACAATTCCTTTGTCCAGATGGGACAGGACGAGGATGTCCACTGAAGACACATATTCAAATGACGTCTAGTTACTTTAATTATGGTATTCCCCGAAGCCCCGGCTGAGGCGGCGGAGTACTGGTGGTACTCTTGTAGGTCTGTAGATTCTCATTGTGCATGGAAAGATAGTCTAATAGTAAACGGCCTAGAGCCATGATATTTGCAAGACCTGATAGTTCCATATGTTCCTAATAGAGTTCTCCGTTCTCAGAATACAGGTTTACTCGTAGTTTTTACAGTATCTATATGTAGATTTGGAGGACGAGTCTTCAGGTATCAGGAACCATCACTATGGAACCAACTTCCAGTTTGGGTGAAGGAGGCTGACACCACCTCCACCTTTAAACTGAACTTAAAACGTTTCTGTTTAGTAAAATGTATAGTTAGTGTAAACTTTAGTGTGTTAGGACCAGTAGTCACAGCTGGAGGACCAGACTAGAGCAGCTGGTCTTCAACACAGCTTCATCCTAGATGTGCTGCTGTTGTTGATCAGTGGTCATGTTCTGGCTTCCTAGAGACAACTTGTGTAGTAATAGATGCTATATGTATAAAATTGAATTAATAGTTCCATCTGTCCTGTTGTTATTATGGGATGGATGTGGCTGATGAGCAGTGAACACAATTTTTGATAAATTTACTGAATGTTTTGGGTTTAGCTAAAGCTACATCCATATCGGCTGGAGTCCCCGGGTTGTCCTGGAAAAAAAACCAAGTGTACTCACAGTACACACTGTACTCGCATGTACTCACAGTACACACTGTACTCATGTGTACTCACAGTACTGCGGACCCGGCACATATCAGCTTGAACTTGATGATTTATCTGTCTCTTTTGAGAGATGGTGGTTTTGTTTCTGCTGAGGAGGTGGTGTTGGATGCTGGGGACCAACCTCCTTCACCAGTTTCAGATGACTCAGGCGATGCAGGGTTTTCTGTAGTGATGATTTTCCAGGAGAATCCTGCAATTCTGCCTTTATCTGGTCAGTAAAGACCAGGTGGGAGAGGGATGCGGAAGATGAGGTGGATGAAGGTGGGTCTTCATTGCTGTCTTTTGGTGCAGGAGGTGTCAGAGATAACTCCAGGATGACGTCCTCTGCAGGTGCAGGTGGGGACAGGGGCAGCCCCATCTCAGGGTTTCCACTGGGCTGCATCTTATCCTCTTGTTGTTATGTCTCTCTGTCCTGTTAACCAGTCCAGTATCTCAGAACATAGAAAAGATTAGCTGGGAACATCCTCACTCCAAATCTGTTGAGGCAGAGACCATCTGCCTTAAAAAAAAATGTCTGAAAACTGAAATTGTCAATAAAATTGAAGGAGTACGTGGTCCCACACACCTGACAGCTGTTTGTTCAGGCTGAACAACCTGCTGAGTCTCTCGTGTCCTCGCATCCTTGGTAAAGGACCACTAGTAAACGCAATAAACATCCAGACTTTTAATTGTATCAAACAGCTCCTTCAAGTCTTGTTTTAGCACTTCAGACTGCTGTTTTACAACGTAATTTGAGCCAATGTTTAATGCGAGGCTTTTTGCAGTTTGATGACTAATATTAACCTTGGGTTTTTTTATATTTTGTGTGCGTATGTGTGTGTGCAGGGTCAGAGAGAGCCAGGTGTTGTTCGTCGCAGGTAAAACAAAGGGCTGTTTCTATCCTCCACCATATCTGGATGACTATGGAGAGACAGACCAAGGCCTCAAGTATGTCTTTGTTTACTTTTTGAAGGTTAATAATCACCATGGCAACAGGCAAAAGTTCACAGTACATTCAGGTTCTGGTTTGTTAAACAACTAGTTGTTTGGCTCAAAACCAGTGAGCTGCTGTTTGTTTTTGGACAGGGAACCCGTCCTCCTGTATATATTTACATGTTTATTTTCAGATGGGGAACCCGTCCACCTGTATTTATTTACATTTGTTTTTCAGGCGGGGGAACCCCCTCCACCTGTGTCTGGAGCGTTACCGGAAGATCGAGCGTCTGTGGCAGCAGCACGCCATCGCTGAGGTCATTGGTCACGCTCAGGAGGCCAATCAGACGCTGGTTGCCATCGACTGGCAGCACCTTTGACTGGACCTCCTCACCAACCCGTCACCCAGATGGGCAGTGTTTGGCTCGCAGCCTTCGTCCCACCCTTTTTTGAATAAAAGCTCTTACTTGAACCAATCAGCTGCAGCCGCCCGCTGAGCTCAAATCAGCTTTCAGGGATTTTATTTTGGGCGTAACCTTTTACCTGCCACCTCTCAGCCCGTCGGAGGCAGAAACCTGACCTCACAAACAGGAAGTCCTGCTTTTTTTTTGTTTGTTTGTTTTGAGCGCCACAAAGCGAATCTCCACCCACCTCTGGCTGTCACTCACAAGCTGTTTGAGAGGCGGAACTTATGCATTGAGTGTTAGGCTGACGCTGCATCTCCATGACGACAGAACTGAAGCACTCTGTGAAATGAAACGTGACTGGATTAACTATTTTTGAAGGAGAGAACTTCAGCCAAGCGTTGATCAGGAAAACTGCATATTGATCAGAAACAGTTGGTGGTTTTAGTTTACTTCTGTTTTATTTACGGAGCTGATTGGCTGTGTGGGGTGTCAAACTTTCTGTGTGAGTGTTTTAGGTTTAAATGACAAGATTTTCTTTAAACAAAAAAAAAAAAACGTGATTTGCTGGTTTTGGTCCCATTTTACTTCTGATCATTTTTTTCTGCAGGGTTGTGATGTCTGGACAGCGTTCCGCCTCGCCGCCAGTTCTTTTCTCTCCTGTAATGTGTTAATATGTGAATTCCTGTAAAAATCACTTCTTGTATAATATTGTAACAAGAAATTAAATAAAAATGGACTTTGAATGACTGTTTACAGTTTGGCTTTCTGATCAGTTTCTGCTCTCTGAGACGGGGGTAGACGGTGGTAGACGGGGATTGATCAGAAAGTTAATCTCCCCTGACATGCTGCAGTGGGTCTCAGGGATCTCCTGCAGCGGGTCCTGGAAGGTGCTTCTTTGCTCATTCATCTGGACCAATAAAAGACTCTACAGGACTTTTATGATGGTGAGACATTAGGTCTACAGGTCTACAGGTCTGTAGTCATTAGAAAAAGATTGATGAGATCTCTGGTACTGGAACAAGGCAGGATGCTGGCTCAGGATGAGGTCAGTCACAGTCTGTCAGTCATGGCACGGATGTCATCTCCATGTGGATCAAAGAGAACATCTCACTCTAGCCTCCAAACACCCCTGCAGGGTTTCTTCAGCTTCCTGTGACCACATCCTCAGTCCTTTTGGTCCCAGGTGTGGATGATGGGTTTGTAGGTGGAGGAGAGAAAGACGTGATTATGAGCCATCTTGCCAAGTGCAGGTGGTGACGAGGACCTGTTTGCATCTCTGAGGTTTAGCCTATTAGAGAACGTAGTCTCTTAGTTCTTTTTTTTTTTTCACCTTGATTGCCAGAAGTAGTGGTCAGGCTCTAGGACCCAGTTAAAATGTGGTTTGGACTAATGAGGGTGTGGCATGATTATAAATTGGTCATATCCAGACCTCCCCTAGTCTTTGGTCTTCCTCTAGACCTCCTGCCTGGCAGTTCCCACTTTAGCATCCTTTTCCCAATAAAGTCACATTCCCTTCTCTGCACATGTCCAAACCAACTCAGTCTGGCGTCTCTGACTTTATCTTTAAAACATCTAACATGTGCCGTCCCTCTGATGTTCTCGTTCCTGGTCATATCCATCCTCGTCCCTCCCAAAGAGAACCTCAACATTTTAACCTCTGCTACTTCCACCTCTGCCTCCTGTCACATCCTCAGTACCCTGGTCTCTAAACCATCCAACATCTCTGGTCTCACCACAGTCTTGTAGACCTTCCTTTTATTCTTGCTGGTAGTCTTTTGTCACACATTACTGCTGACACTTTTCTCCACCTGTTCCAATCAGTTTTCACACGTTTCTTCACCTCTTTGGGTTGCTCTCATTCACACATGTGCATACCTCCACCTCTAGATGTTCCTCCACCTGCTCCGTGCTCTCACTACAGATCACAATGTCATCTGCAAACATCATAATCCATAGAGATTCCTGTCTGACTTCATCTGTCAGTCTGTCCATTAACATAGCAACCAAGAAGAGGCTTAGAGCTGATCCTTTTAAGCTCTTTAACATATGATGGAGCTTGATTAAGAGCTTTATATGTAAGGAGAAGAAATTTAAATTCTATTCTAAGTTTTATTTTCTCCTGGAGTTTTTAGGACATACCAATAGTCCAATCTTGAAGGAACAATGGCATGGATCAGTTTTTCTGTCAGTCTGAGAACAGAATTTTCCTAATTTTAACAATATTTTAAAGTTGGTAGAAGGCGGTTCTAGAAACCTGTTTAACATAACATGTTTGGAGTCTGTCCAACTGCATAGTGTCCCCTGGTTTTATGGACAGGTATAACTGAGTATCATCAGCATAGTGATGGACAGTTTTCACTGGTGGAACACTTGACAAACATGTGAAACGTTGTGTGGCAGAGCGAGAGAAAGAGAGACGTGGAAATCAACAGTGACGGCTAGAAACACGTTGGACTGCTGTGTCTGTAGCTTAGCAACAGCAGAGCTGATGATGTCACATGCAGCCCCAGCTGACGGTGGGATGTAAACTGCTGCTACAATAACACTGGTGAACTCTCTCGGTAGATCTACATCCACGACGTCTCCTCTCCACTTGTGGGGGAACTGTGGTCTCAGTCTGCATTTTAAAAAATTGCTGGAAATATTTCTGAGGACACCTGAGGACAAGAACAATTGGATAATCTGTTGCCATAGTAACAGCATCTGCTTCTGTCAGTGACACGTGAGTTTGTCACTCTGCTGATTGGACAGTAGATGGCGTTGGTGCTTCCAGTTGCGGAGGCTGTTGCAGGTGAAAGAGCCATGGGAGGATGCTGCTTCTTGACCTCTAAGCAGTCCCCTGTAAGTGATAGGATTAGCGGCAGCTGATCTGGTGTTAATGGGATCAGGACCGTGAGGGGTTCAGGATGACGTGCAGCTGCTCACACCTCCGGTTTCTGCAGGATGCCTGTGGAGCTGCTGCTCTATGTTTCTTTGAATATTTGACGGAGTCTGGCCGCAGCATGGACCGCCCTGACCTCCAGCTCCACATCACGGCTTTGAAACCAGCACTGGTGGTCCCGTTGTGTTCAACTACTTCCATCAGGACCAGATCAGAACTGTGAGAGGGTTAGGTTCTCACACCAAAGCTGCTTTTGTCTATCTTTCAAGGACTGTTGGTTTCAGCAGGAGTTTACTGAGGTGACAAAATGCCATTGCTGCTGGTGAAGTTCAACCTGCAGAAGCGGGTGAAACTGGCTCAGGGTCTTTGGATGCTCTACTGGGTCTCCGTCATCATGGGGATCATCCTTTTCAGCCTTGGTGTCTTTTTCAAGATCGAACTAAGGAAGAGGAGTGAGATCATGGACAATAGCGAGAGCCACATTGTTCCTAACCTCCTCATTTTTTTAGGGGCACTGGTCTGTGGAATCAACGCCTTCGGAGGGAAGATGTGTCAAGACTCTCTGGATCCACTCAAGTTCTCCAAGCTGAAGCCGATGCTGAAGCCATTCATGCTGCTGAGCTGCGGTTTCAATGTATTACTGCTGATGCTTGTCCTACTTTGCTTCCTCATGCAATTTTCTGTTTACCTGACACTTGCTGAGGGCCTGAAGAACGCTATCCGCTTCTACAAGGACACGGACACACCTGGACGCTGCTTCATGAAGAGGACGCTGGATATGACGCAGATCGAGTTCCGCTGCTGTGGCAACAACAACTTCAGGGACTGGTTCGAGGTCCAGTGGATCAGCAACCGCTACCTGGACATGAGCAACGACATGGTCAAAGAGTGAGTACCTAGATGCAGCATGGAGATGTTCCCAAATGTACTATGTAGATGGTCCACAACCATCTTCAGGTTCAATCAGCTGATCTGATTTTACATAGAAGCAGCTTCATACAAGAGAAAGGGTCCAACCCTTCTGTGAGAAGCTGACTGAATGATTATGGTTGATTCTGCTGAAGCCTTTCCCAGTGTTTTCAGAATGTTCTTCATGCTTTCCTTGAACTTAGTCTCTGGCTGGTCTGAGTTCTGATGTAATTATGCAGATCAGGACTCAGCAAGTTTCTTCAGAGGCTCAGAGAGGATCAGTCAGGAGACAGGGGTGAAGGTCTGCAGGAGGTCCAGGTTTTCCAATGTTCTCCAAGTTCTCTTGTCAGAAAGTGTGCTGTGATTGTAAGAATACAGGAACATGATGATTTCTAAACCAGAACTCACCAAGTTGAACCATAGGGATATAAACGTTACTACCTAATTATTTATCTCATTGTTTACACAAACACCTGATAAAATAATCTGGTTGTAGTGGACGTTTAACACATACAACCTCAGATCACCATAACAACGGTACAGAGAGGTACAAACTTGAATACGACTAGCTGTGAAGACTTCTGCTGGGGTCTACTGCTGCTTTCATGGAGATCATACAAACTCACACAGAGAATCCTGCTGCGAGTTGAATCAGGAACCTTCTAACTGTGAAGGAGCAGTGTTGACCACTACGCCATCATGCACGAAATTCAAGTCATCAAAGGCCATATGGGCTGTTGGTTTTTTCTTGAACAACTGAAATCCTGATCAAGAGAAAAGACATGTGGATGTTACTGTAACATGTTTGTGCAAGTGCATGTTTGACGTCTTGAATAGTTGCAGATTATCTGGCAGGTCAGTTTTCCAGCAGACAAACAAAGGAGAAGTCTTCCATCAGAGGAGGTTTTTGCTGCAGTCTTGCAGTCCTCTGAAAAAGAGAACTGCAAGGTATAGGAGTATTTTTAGGGGCATTTTTCAGGATTCAAGATTTCTCAGGATTTAGGGATTCCTGTGTGAGCTTGCTAAAACTTCAAATTGAGGAATATGACAGTCCTGCGGTCTATTCTAGAAGAGCTTTGAATGGTCATAGGTTCTGGTGGTTTTTGAATGGCCTAGGGGGCTCTTTTGGGGTCTCAGATGTTCCTTAAGGTTCCTGAACAGTCCAGAAAGTTCCAAAAGAGGTTTAATGGTCCTGAGGGGATTCAAAGGCTCTTTAAAGATCCTGTAAGATCATGGATGAGAGTCTGACTTAAAACCTGTCTTTGTCCTGCAGTCGGGTCCTCAGTAACGTCGAAGGGAAGTATCTGATGGACAGTGTCCCATTTAGCTGCTGTAACCCTGGCTCCCCACGGCCCTGCATCCAGCACCATCTGACCAATAACTCTGCCCACTATGATTACGACCACCGCACTGAGGAGCTCAACATTTGGACCTGGGGCTGCCGCGAGGCTGTCTTCTCCTACTACAGCAGCATCATGACCGGCATCGGAGGACTCGTCATCCTTACTTTCATCCTGGAGGTAAGACCCCACCCACACCTGATTCCAGTCAGTCAGAAGCCAGCCTGAAAAGTTCATGTGTGTTAGAACACCTGCAGTTTAGCATGACCATAGCAAGCTGTTAAACCAGTTAACCTTTAACCCACCACCCAACTCCAAGATTCAAAAAATTCATACAAGCCAACCTTTAATCACTTTAAGATGAAAACTACAGTATCATATGACCCTGGTACTGAAGCTGCAGTCGACCTTCGCTGACTCTTGGAGCTCCCTAGTTGAACAGCTCTGTTGGTGCACAATGTGGGTGGGGGGGGGGGTCCTCCAGTTAGCCTTCCTCCACCACCCCCACCTTCCACTGTGGTGGTATTGGTAGTAGGTTGTTGAACCTAGTAGATTGGAGTACTTCATGGCTTGTGGGTGGTAATGTCACTTCCTCTTTGTTGTTTACAGTCTGTTGCTGTTTGCATGTTGTCTGATTCTTCAAATCTTTTACATCTAAATTTAACTTGTTTTCTGGTAAAACAAAACAAAACAAAACAAAAAACACCGCTATATCTGGTGAACTTTTCAAATTGAGCATTTGCACCTTTTCCCTTCACTAACTGTCATTTCCACCAGTCACTGGTACATTTTCCGTCTCCTGTCCTCTCAGCATGGCCTCCTCCTCTCCCACCGTTTCTCCTTTTTACTGCTCAGTGTGTGAAATATTTAGTTATTCCTCTGCCTCCTTGGGTGAAGATGGTAAATGTATAAAATGTAGTTTGTTCGTAGCTTTGAAGGCGAGGCTCAGTGAGTTAGAGGTCCGGTTCTGCCGACTAGACCATAGTCCGGTAGACTTGGTAGCTTGTCAGGCTGAAGTAGCGGCGGACTGACCCGGACCAGCTGCTGGTAGCCGTTCCCCTGCAGCCCCCGAGCAGCCGGACAGTCAGGGCAGCTGGGTGACGGTTCGGAGGAATCGTAGTCCTAAAACGCTCACGGAACACCACCACTCGCTTTACGTTTCCAACCGTTTTTCCCCACTCAGCGACACACCCGCTGAGAAACCGAACTTGGTGGTTGCGACTCTATTTTGAGGCCGACTCCAGCAACCATAGTTAGGTACATCCCAGGGGCACCTCGAAGCAAGTTTGAAGCTGCTGGCAAAGAGTAATCATAAATTCGGTAAAGTTATCATATATGTCGGCGCTAATGACAACCGGCTACGCCAGTCGGAGGTCACTAAAATTAATATTGTGTCGGTGTGTAACTACGCCAAAACCATGTCGGACTCCGTAGTTTCTCTGGTCCCCTCCCCAATGTGACCGGTGATGACATGTTTAGCCGCATGTTGTCGCTCCTTTGCTGGTTGTCTTGGTGGTTCAGAAAACGACGTGGCCTTTATTGACAATTGGAAGACGTTTTGGGGAAAACCTGGTCTGCTTAGAAGAGACGGCATTCATCCCACCCAGGATGGTGCCGCTCTTATCTCAAGAAATCTGGTTGACATTATTAGATCCTCCCCCTGACAATCCAGGGTCCAGGCCGGGATTCTCCGCTGCTTCTCGAGGGCTATCACCTGCCAATAAAAATGTAGAACTAAGTGATGTAAAGTGATGCCAAGAAAAATAGAATTGGTGTCGATTCCCTGTCCTCCAAAAGTATAAAGGCATATAAAGGCGTTAATCAAAATAACTTTGTAAAAATAAAAAACAATATGCTTTTAGTGCCAATTAAAGACCAAAAAGTTGGATGCAGATTACTAAATATACAATCTTTAAGCTCCAAGTCCCTATTAGTAAATAATCTAATTACTGAGCTCCGTAGTGACATTTTTTGTTTATCAGAAACATGGCTACAACAGGAAGAGTATGTTATTTTTAATGAATCAACGCCACCCGGTTACTTTAATTATGATATTCCCTGAATCATGGGTTGAGGCGAGGGAGTAGTGGCGATCCAGTCTTCAAATAAAATCCAAACCTAAATGCGATTACTATATGTTTGAAAGCCTCAGGCTTAGTGTAAAACTGTCGAGCTGGAAATCAGAGAAGCCAGTCTTGTTAGTGGTAGTTTACCGGCCTCCTGCTGGTGCTGGTCTGGAGTTTCTGTCTGAGTTCTCAGATTTCTTATCTAGTTTATTGATCAGTACAGACAAAGTCATCATAGTGGGCGACTTTAACATTCATATGGATTTTGACAACGATAGTCTTAAGTTGGCTTTTGATTCTCTTCTAGAATCGATGGGGATTTCACAAAAAGTAAACAAACCAATGCACTGCTTTAATCATACTCTCGATCTTGCACTTGTCTACGATGTAGAACCCGGTAATCTGTCAGTGTCGTCTTTAAACTCCCTCCTATCCAACCACTATTTAACAATGTCTGACATTGCCAATGTTAAAGCACAAAATAGGAATTACAGTAGCAGATGTTTATCCGATAAAGCTATTTCTAAATTTAGGGAGGCCATTGCTCTTCATCTTCCTACAGTGGAACATAGTGAAGCAGTTGAGGGCTGTTACCTCGATCCTACCGCTGCAGATGTTGATTTCCTTGTCAGTAACACTGCAGATTTGCTGCACTTAACTTTAGATGCAGTTGCTCCTTTGAGAAAGAGGGTCTCTAACCACAGGAGCTTAACTGCCTGCTATAATTTGAACATTTGTATTCTGAAACAAAAAGGGCGTAAAATGGAAAGAAAATGGTACTGTTGTAGGTCTGTAGATTCTCATTGTGCATGTAAAAATAGTCTAATAGTATATAAAAAAAAGCCCTTGCAAAAAATAGAACAGCTTATTATTCATTGTTGATAAAGGATAATAAAAATATCTCACGTTCTCTGTTCAACACTGTAGCCAGACTGACAAAGAGCCACAACTCTGTTGAGCCGTGCATTCCTGCAGCTCTCAGTAGTGAAGATTTTATGAGCTTCTTTAGCAGTAAAATTATTAGAATTGGAGAAGAAATCATACAAGTCCACCGGCAGTGGCTGTGGGCATTTCTTCAGCTTCAACAACTACTTTAGGCTCTGACCTGACTCTAGACTGTTTCGTTCCTGTAGACCTCCCCGAGCTGACCTCAGTAGTCAATAGACCTAAATCATCCACGTGTCTGTTAGACCCAATCCCAACTCGACTACTCAAAAAATATTTTCTCTCTTATTGCTACGACAATATTCAACTTATCCCATCCATCCATTATCTGTACCCGCTTAATCCGTTTCCGGGTCACGGGGGTCTGTCGGAGCCTATCCCGACGCATATCAGGCGAAAGGCAGGGGTACACCCTGGACAGGTCGCCAGTCTATCCAGGGCCACATACAAACAACCAATCACGCTCACACCTAGGGAGAATTTAGAAAGATCAATTAACCTACTCTGCATGTTTTTGGACTGTGGGAGGAAGCCGGAGTACCCGGAGGGAACCCACGCAAGCACGGGGAGAACATGCAAACTCCACACAGAAAGACCCACCGGGCCGGGAATTGAACCAGGAACCTTCTTGCTGTGAGGCAACAGTGCTAACTACTAAGCCACCGTGCTGCCCTCAACTTATCCCTAAACTTAGTATATGTGCCACAGGTTTTCAAGGTTGCAGTAGTTAATATTTTACTCAAAAAACCCTCCCTTAACCCAGACATTTTAGCAAATTATAGACTAATTTCCAACCTTCCATTTATATCTAAAATTCTGGAAAAGGCAGTTTCAAGCCAGTTGTGTGACCCTCTCTTGATCCAGACGTTGTCGCTAACTATAGACCAATTTCCAACTTTCCATTTACATCTAAAAATTCTGGAAGCCAGCTGTGTGACCATTTGTATAGAAATTATCTATTTGAAATTTTTCAGTCAGGGTTCAGGATGCATCATAGCACAGAAACAGCATTGGTTCGAGTCACAAATTGCCTTCTTATGGCTTTAGATAATAGATTAGTTTCCATACTGGTTCTGCTGGACCTCAGGGCTACTTTTGATACTATAGATCACAGAATTTTAGTGCACGGGCTAGGGTATCTTGTTGGTATTAAAGGGACAGCTCTGGGTTGGTTTAAATCAGATCTGACAGATTCCAGTTCTTTCATGTTCATTAAGTTTCTTCGGTACAGACGAGGGTCTGCTATGGTGTCCCGCAGAGTTCAGTTCCAGGGCCAATCTTGTTCAGTTTATACATGCAGCCTTGGGAAGTATTATCCGGAACCACAGCATCAATGTTCATTGCTATGCTGATGATACACAGCTGTATTTGTCTATGAAGCCAGATGAAACAGAACCATTAGACAAACTTCAAGGCAGGATGCCTCTCACAGCACTGGGTTCTGTTTGTCTGGAGGCAGGAGAGGAGGATGCTGGGATTTTCTGGGGTTCCTGAACTGAACCTGTTGAAGAATGTGTTCAGTTCATTGGTTCTGTCCAGACTTCCATCTACCTGGTCCTCCTTCTGAATGAGGCCTATGATCTCCTACATCCCTGACCACACATCTCTTGGTTGTTCTGCTGGTGCTAGTTCTCCAGCTTCCTCCTGAACACCCCCTTGTTGTCTCTGATCTGGACTTTCAGTTGTTTTCAGTTGATGTACTGACCTCAGTAATTCTGTCTCCCTCCCTGAAGGCTCTTATGTTCTTGTTGAGCTCGTTTAGGTCACTGGCGATCCAGGGGTTATTATTGCAGAAGCTCCACACTGTTCTGGTGGAGATGATGTTGTTCATACAGAAGTAGATATAGTCAGTCACACTCTGTCAGTCATGGCACTGATGTCATCTCCATGTGGATAACAGAAAACATCTCAGTCTGTAGCCTTCTTCAGCTTCCTGTGACCACCTCTTCGCAGTCCTTTTGGTCCTAGGTGTCCTCTGTATGATGGGTTTGTTGGCGGAAGAGAGAAAGACCTGATTATGATCAGTCTTGCCAAAAGCTGGTGGTGCAGAGGAGCTGCATGCATCTCTGATGCTTGCATAACAAATCCAATGTTTAGTTTTCTCTGGTGAAACACTTGCTTTCAATCAGTCTGAGAGATGTTACACATCTGTCACAATGTGTCCATGGATGTAACCAACATTGTCAGCAGATGACTAAGTTTTGTATACCTGGCCTCTCTGAGTGAAACCTGCAGACTGGAAGATTCCAGCAGAGGGGAGGAAAGGAAGTCGTTGAATAATATTTGCTCTCCAAACAGCCACATGTCTAGTCTCATCTGACATATGAGAAACTTAAAAAAAAAACCCTTCTATGCTTGCAGAACAGACATGTTAAATGACCCAAGATCACATGTTATCTTGAAGCATTATTGGAGTGAGGGCTACAGGCCGATAGTCATTCAGGCCTATCACTATCAGGTTCTTGGGAACGGAAAAGATGGTGGCAGTTTTCAGGCAGGTGGGGACAGATGTCTGTTAGAGTGAGGTACTATAAATGTCTGTCAGCACCTCAGACAACTGGTGGCAACAGTCCCTCAGAACCCACCCAGGGATGTTGTCAAGGCCTGAAGCTTTGTGGGGGTTAACCCTCTGAAAGGACCTCCTCATGTCTGCTGTGGTCACTCTGAGGGGCACATCATCTGGTGAGACTGGTGCTGGGTCTGTGTGTTTGGGTCGTTTAGGTCCTCAAAGCAGGTGTAGAACCTTTTGAGGACATTTGGGAGGGAAGGGACCATTGGGCATTGTGCACCCTTGGTATTGTAATTTATGACACACTTATACCTTTCCACATGCTCTAGGGCTCATTGGTGGTTAAATGACCCTGGATCATCTGGGTGTATGTGGATATGACCCTCCCGATACCTGCAGTCAGCTTTCTCCTTGCCACTGTGAGTGCAGATGCATCACCTGCCCTGAACACAGCATTTCCAGTCCTATTTTTGGCCTGGTCCGTTTCAGCAGGTAACAGTACACTGGAACCAGCAGGATGGAGATGTGGCCAGAGAGGCTGAGGTGGAGGCTCTCTATGCACAGCATAAGTTGGTGTATACACAATCCAATGTGTTGTTCCTGCAAGAGCGATGGAGTCGTCGGTCTGCTAGCCTTTAGCTGAGCTGGTGAGCTGGCCCCCTTGCCTCTCTTCTGCTTCCAAGCACACCACTTCATCTTGCCTGCTAAGCTCTTTGGTACAGGGTTGATTGTCAATACCTTGAAGCATGATGAGATGCTATTCTATTCTATTCTATTCTATTCTATTCTATTCTATTCTATTCTATTCTATTCTATTCTATTCTATTCTATTCTATTCTATTCTACTCAGAGGAAAGTCCTTTCAGGTGAGGGTAAGAACATAGATCCAGCAGTAAACAGAGTCCCAGCTCTCTCTTTACCTCAGCACACCAGTACAGAGTCCACATTACTGCAGACTGAGCCACCTGTAGATCTCCTGCTTCACTCTTCCCTCACTCATCATCAAGACCCAGGTTTAAACTCTTCCACTTGAGGCAGAACCTCACTGCTGACCTGGAGAGGTCCTTCCACCCTTCTATCAGTCTGAAAACTTTTTTTTTTTTTTTGCATTTATTACATCTATTATTAAATGTTGCATTTCAACATTTAGTTTTATTTTATTGTTAAGTACACTAAGAACACTGGACGTAACCGAGAACATTCAGTTAATGTGGTGTTTTCATAGTCACGTTTCTTCTTTTATCTGGCATTTAAGGTTAGTTTGGTTGGATAGATTGGGTTGCTGTCTGTTTCGACTCATTTCATTTGATTCAATTCGTGAAGGTTAAAGTTGGACTGTCAGTGATCTGATTTAAAAAACAAGATCAGCTCTGCAGAGCACCTGCAGGAAAGTGACCTAAAGGCAACAGGTTAACTGTATAATTAATGAGCTTTAGAGCTCATGTTTGTTCTTGAGGAGGATGGACACCCCGTCACGCCAACCTGCAACTGAACTCACCAACATCTTCATCCAACGATACTGCTTTGTAGGCGCAACAACCAACATTCACAGTTTTATCATCAAATGCACATTAGAAAATAGGATTCCATGTACCTTAAAACAAGGGAAAAGATGATGTATATCTGAGATCCAGGCTGAACTGATCAATTACTGATCAGTGCTGATGGTTTGGTGGCCTTTCCATGACATCATGGCATTTCAGTGACGCTGGCAGTGTTTCACTGTGAATCACTGTGACCATGACTCCTGCTGCCATGACTCTGTTTCAGCCATGGAGGTGCCAGCTCGTTAATCTGTGAGCATCGGTCCGGCTCACCAAGGATCAGGAACTATTCTGGGGAAGTTAATCTTCCTGAGGACCAGCAGGGTGCATTCTGGGAAGAGCAGGAACAACAACTCTACTTGATTCACTATCTGGGTCAAAACAACAAGTTCGACCTGAAAGCTTAAAAGCCCTCCTGAACTCCATCTCTGACACCAGAGAGACCTGAACTCTTCCAGAAGAGGGAGAAACAGAGACTTAAAAGAGTGGAAATAGGAGACCTTAGATGGACTACATCTGGAGTAGATGTTATAACCTGAAGGAGATCAGTGACTGCAAAGTAGTGGTAGGAGAGAGTTTAACCAGACAGCAGAGGATGGTGGAGGATGGTGTGGAGGATGACCCTGGTGATGAAGAAGATCAAGAGGACAAAGAGAGCAGCGGACAATGGGGTGGAAGTGTGTGGCTTTAAGGAAAGAGACAGGCTCAGGAGGTCAGGAGGTTCCTTTCAGAAAGCTGGAGATCTGCAGCTGATATGATCAGGGTGACTGGCAGGAGAGTACTTGGTGTGTCATCAAGGAGACTTGGTGGTGGAATGAGGAAGTGCAGGAGTGTATACAGAAAAATAAATCAGCTAAAAAGCAGTGGGAAACTGAGGAGACAGAAGAGAGGAGATAGGACTACAGGGACATGCAGCATAAGGTGAAGGTAGAGGTGGCAAGGACCAAACAAAGGGCGTATGATGACTTGTATGTTAGGTTGGACAGTAAGGAGGGAGAGAAGGTTGGAGAAGCAGAGAGACAGAGATGGGGAAAAAAACTTCAGCAGACTAAGATGATGACAGATAGAGATGTAAATGTGTTGACAGGTCCAGAAGTCCAATGGAAACAGGCAAAAGAGTAAAGAAAAAAGAGAACAAGAGTAGAGAAAGTGATTATTGTGGACCAGGAGGTACCAAAGATTAGGAAAGGTGAGGTTAGGAGGGTGTTGAAGAGGATGAAGAGTGGAACGGCAGTTGGTCCTAATGATGTACCTGTGAAGATATGGAAGAGTCTGGGAGAGGTAGCAGTAGAGGTTTGACTCCATTGTCAACAGAGGTCACTGTAGATGGATGTTGGACAAATGGACACATGGACAGAAGTACCAAAGGTCATGGATGATGGACACATGGTCAGAACTAACAGAGGTCACTGTAGATGGATGATGAACACATGGACACCTCAGGAATCTCCTCGGGAGGTTGGCGTCTGTGGAAGTCTACCACCATGTCCTTGGTCTTTCCCATAATAATGAGGAGGTGGTTTTGTTGATCCCAGTGTATAAAGTCCTGCATCAGTAGTCTGTATTACGTCTTGTCAATGTCAGTAATGATGCTGAAAATCCCACAGTTGTCAGAGAACGTCTGCAGAACACGGCTTGTGTTGTGTTTGAAATCTGCAGTGTCGAGGGTGAAGAGGAAGGGGTCAGGACAGTCCCCTGTGGGGCACCCATACTGCAGGTCAGGAGGTCAGAAACACAGTCCTTGGCTCTCAAAAACTAGGGCCAGTTTGGGAGGTAGTCCAGGATCCACACCTCCAGGTCAGAGTCCACACCAGCCTCTTTCAGTTTGTCCTTCAAAAGCATTGGCTGCATGGTATTGAAAGCACTCAAGAAATAAAAAAAATCTAAATTCTCACGGTACTGCTGGGCTTCTCCAGGTGGGCCAGAGCCCAGTGAAGCAAAAAGATGATAGCATTCTCCACTCCTATGCCGGGCCGATAGGCAAACTGGAGTGGGTGCATCATTGAACTCACCACAGAGTGGAGTTGGTTCAGGACCAGTCTCCACAGTATCTTCATCAGAAGGGACATGAGAGACCTGTCCCATCTGACTGACCTGAAGCTGTTGAGATCTTCAGTGTGTGATGTGTTGGGAACTGGTACCACGCAACAGGTCTTCTAGACTGAAGACATGCTCTAAAATGCCACACAGTTCATCCCCACAGGACAAGGAAAGAAAGGTCTACAAGAAGGTGGTGAGACCAGCAATGTATGATTTAGAGGCACTGAGGAAACGACAGGAGGGAGAGTTGGAAGTAGCAGAGGTTTAAATGTTGAGGTTCTGTTCGGAAGAGAAGCATGGATGGGATCAGGAATGAGTACATCAGAAAGACAGCGCATGTTAGATGTTTTGGAAAGAAAGTCAGAAAGGCCAGACTGAGATGGTTTGGACATATACAGAGGAGGGACAATGAAGATGTAAGTAGAAGGATGATGTGGTTGGAACTGCAGAGAGGGAGGTCTAGAGGAAGACCAAATGGGAGATATATGGATGTAGTGAAGGAGGACATGAAGTTAATTGGTGTGAGAGAAGAGGATGTAGAGGACAGGGTTGGATGGAGATGGATGATTCGCTGTGGAGACCCCTGAAGAGGACCGCTGAAAGCAAAGAAGACTTTCCAACTATGTTCTCTGCTCCCTTTCAATTAGCTCTAATTTCTTTCTAACTGTGTTCTGTGTTCTAATTGTGATCTTATTCTCAGTATTACATTCTAAAATTGTTCTTAACCTGTTTCGTGTTTAACTTTGTTCCAACCACAACATTGTTCGGTGTTCTAGCCTCTCATACTGCAAACACATTCTGATTCTGTTCCAACTTCAGTCTAACTTTGTTCCAACATTGGTACAAGCTGATTTTGCTGTAAACCACCTTCTGACTTTCTACAGCCAGGTGAGCAGCACCATGGTGGTCTCTTGTAAATGTGTGTGTTTGTGTGTGTTTGTGCATCAGGCGGTGGACGTGGCTGGTCTGAAGTATTTGAGCACGACTCTGGAGACGATGGCTGACCCGGAGAACCCAGAGTGTGAGAGCGAAGGCTGGCTGCTGGAGAAGGGTGTGAAGGAGACGTTTGGTGACATGATCGCCAAGCTCAAGACCCTGGGTAGAGCCAATCAGGTGGAGGAGGGTGGAGATGCACCTGAGGCCACTAGCTGAGAGCCCCGCCCACCACAGGGGACTGTAGTCACACACTACAGCCATCACCACTCCCACTGACAGACGCAGCAAGATGAGGGTCGTCTCCAAACACAGCACATACACCAGCATACACGTGTACTCACACACACACACACACACACACACACACACACACACACACACACACACACACACACACACACACACACACACACACACAGGTGAATGTCAGTCTTTTTATTTGTAAATATGTTTAACAGGTTTTTTTTTTAACTGTAACAACAGGACTGTGTATGTAACAAAATACTAAAGCCCCGCCCTTCCCCTGACATCATGGCTTTTTGGCTTCATCTGCACGTCATCGATACGACACGGCACTGCTGAGCTGGAGTCATCCCGTATGAGCAGCCGGAAACTGTCGCAGCTCCACAGTTTATCCAGCAGAGTGTGCAGAGTTGACCTCTAAAGATTTCTTGCCAAACGTATTTGTTTACTGTCACATTTTTATGTATGTTGTAGATGTTTGGTATCAGTTGGGTTCTGGTCCTTATGCAGTCAGACCTGTGGTTGGTTGGTTGACATGGAAACAGATGGCCAGAAACGTACCTGGACTCTTCTGCCAGGCAGGAGAATATACACCTGTACGCAGAGCTGCACACACACCTGTTTCTGCACATGCCTCGGCCTGCAAGTGGTGACCTCGGTGACTACAGATCCTGGTGGAGAGCTGCTAGTCCTCGTTTCAGCTCTGGCAGCACTTATTTCAGATTTTGTTGTTGTGGTCTGGTAAATCAACCTGGAAAGTTCTGAAATAATCCAAGCTGAAGGTCTGTGAATCTGAGGATCCGGCTGCCACATAAAGAGGAAGCTGATGATCGAGAAACCACCACTGCCCTGCAGGCTTTTGATGTTTCCTCGCTCCAGAAAACCTGGCTTAAATTAAAGTCTTGTTGACAAACTTGTGCAGATATTGATGGTAAGAAAAAAAGAGGTGATCCATTCATGTTGGTGATCCAGTTGTGTTGGTACAGGGAAACCCCTAAAACATGCAGAACACTTGAAGACTGGAACCGAGAAACCCTGGTCTACAGAGAGTATGGCCAGGGTCCTCTGGTTAGTCCTGACTAGCAGTCTTCAACCAGGATAAACACACCCACTTCAGGTTGCTTTACTAAGCTCCACCCCCAAACAACTTCCAGACCAGCCCAGAACTGGTGGTCTGTTAATTCAGGTAACAGAACAAGAAATATTACGTTTAAAATATGAATTATTATGCTCTGTTAGATCTTTTCTCACAGCTCTGAGATCACGATGGTGCTAAGTAGTTAAAACAATGAGCTGTCCAACACCACAAACTGCACTCCAGTCAACTCCAGTCGATCAACGTCGACTCCCTTCTGGATCCAGTCCCAGTGGTCACTGGAGAAACTGCACTTTTTTGTTACTTTCTGTAACTCCGAAAACCAGATGTTGCTCCTCGTTTTTGCAGAATATTTACCCAGAATCTGTCTGCATGTGCACATGGAATAAACACCATCTTTGATTCTTTAAAGTCACTTTCTCATCTCTTAAAAGATGCTAAAAATGGTCTGCAGAGTCTCAGACAGGCAGTTGAGCCTGGCAGACAGAGAGCAGGGTGTAATGCGGCTATCTGGTTCCCTGTCAGGATGATAGTTGTTTCTCTTTCTTTAATACGCCACTAAATAAAACCTTTTAAATCCATTTAACAGCAAAACTATAGAAACAGCAATGAAATAATTCACCTTGACTGATACAAATCTGTAATTAAAAATCGAAACCAAAAGTTTTTTTAAAACATTATTTTTGTTCCAATGTTGTAATTTTATTCTAATTTATTTTATTTTCTATGCTAATCTAAAAGCTTTGTTTGTTGAAGTTTAATTTAAGAGGTTAAGAGTGACATGTTTCTGAGACAGGATCAGCTCAGGTTGATCTCAGTAGATCAGTTGTGTTCTTTTTAGTTCTGTGTCCGTGCGTAACGTTCTTGTGATGTTTGACGTCAGTTGTGGTTGAAGCTTGTACTCGTTCTGCTGTGAACAGTAACTCATAAAAGATTGTGGCTGAAATCAAACGGTTTCCCTCGTCTTTTCTAAAATACGGTGGCTTCACGTCACGTCAATGTCATTTCATATTGATGTACATAAAAACTGAATTATTCTTTCACAACCAGAACTGAGGTTTCTCTCGATCACAAAGGGAAACTTGACGGGACGTTGGTCATTGAGGGCATCACTGTCGGTCAGCGGTCACTTAAGGCATCACGGGGACTAAGGGAAAGCTTCCCTCCTAATAATCTGCTGATTTGGGGTTATCTGCTTCTTCAGGAGGACATGGCAACCTGGACTGTCAAGCTGGCAACTGATGAGGAAGATGAAAAGGTCAGCGATTAAAGAGAAGCTCAGCAGGATTTTCACTCTGATCCTTTTAACAGATCACGCAACTTTCCCACTTTCACTTTGGATGTCCCTCACCAGAGACTCCTTTAAGTGTTCTTTGGATGCAGGCAGTTCAACAAGTGCAATAAGAAAGAAAATCACATGATGAGAGGATTAAAAAAAGAGACTAATTTCATGTCATTGGTAACCTTTACTGGCTCTGAAGGTCATGTGACACTCAATACCTTTATGAGTGATTATGATGGTAAAATAAGTTTGTGCATCTGAAACTGTTCAGAAAAGGTAAAGCAGAACCAGGCTATTGGGACCAGAGTCAGCCAACTAGTCAATTAATCAATCTTTATTTGTATAGCACTTTCAAAACAACTAGGGTTGACTACTGTCCTTCACAATTAAAATCAAACCAGGACCCGAAGCAGCAGCCAGAACCCAACAGGTTCAGTTGGGACGAGCCTTTAAGCTTGATATTCAACATGTATTAATTTCCCACTACAGGAACCTCTTTCAGGAAGTGGAAGAGGAGGATGCCCTCTGTTAGAGATGGAGGAGAAGGAATCTGATTGATTAGTCATAAGGGCGTAATAATTTATTTTTCCGATTCCAATTCCAACCTTGTTTTTTTTAACTAAATATTCTGTTCAGTTTTGTTATATGTTATGTTGACCCGCTAAGTCTGGTTCTAATCTACTTCCATTCTGGTTCCATTATGGTTCTAGTTTGCTTCCAGTATAGATCTATTCTGGTTACAGTCTGGTTCCAGTTTGGTTTCACACTAGTTTTAGTCTGGTTCATTCTGGTTCCAGTCTGGTTTTAGTTTAGTTTTAGTCTGGTTCCAGCCTGGTTCTACTCTGGTTCATTCTGGTTTCAGTCTGGTTTTAGTTTAGTGTTAGTCTGGTTCAATTCTGCTTCTTGTCCGGTAGAGTTCTGATTCCAAGTCTGGTTCCAGTCTGGTCCCACCCTGATTCCAGTCTGGTTCCATTTAGTTTTAGTCAGGTTTCAGTCTAGTATCAGTCATATGGACATAAAACTCTTAGTTCTCCAGTTAACGGATAATTAATACTAATATATCTTGTCTTTTGTAAATTTGACGCTGTGTCTGTATCTCTCTGGCCCCAGGGAAGACCACTGGGCAAGGCCATACAGGACCACCGTTAACCAGACGACCTTGATGGGGATCACTGACAAAAGATAGTTTACCATGGGAAGTATGGTTATTTTTACTGTACCAATTCTACCAGTAAGGTTTTTGGTAAGTTCATCCAACGTTTTAGGTTTTCTTCTATTGCTTTGGGTTGTAGTTAAGGCCAATTAACTCTGTCAGCTTAGGAGAGATGTTGTTTCCTACGTATTTGAAATTGCCTGTATTAAGTGAGAAGGGTGCAGGGTCAGTTGCCACATCCCAGCTGTTAGAGTTCAGTGGTAGTATGGTGGACTTTGACCAGTTAATAGTGTAATCTGAGATATCAGAGAAGGAATTAATAAGGTTGATAGTTTGGAGAAGTAACATTGATGGAGTTTGTAAGTACAGGAGGATATCGTCAGCATATAAGATGATCTTATGGGTTGTATCTCCAGTCTTGATTCCTAAAATTTAACTATCTTGTTGTATGGCTGCTGCAAGAGGTTCTATAAAGATGGCAAATAACAATGGAGAGAGTGGACATCCCTGCCTTGTACCCCTGTGTAGAGTGAAGCAATGTGACATTATTCCATTTGTGGTGACTGTTGCCATCGGTGATGTGTAAAGAATCTTAATCCAATAAATAAATGATTCACCAAAGCCCAATTTTTTTAATTGTTTGGAATAGAAATTCCCAATTAGCTTTATCAAATACTTTTTCAGCATCAAATGAAACTGTCTATTTGAGTGTTTGTTTGTGATGAATAATGAATTAAATTAAATAGTCTGTGCAGGTTATTAGCAGAGTTTCTGTCTTTAATGAAGCCTGTTTGATCTTGGTGGACAATAAGTGACGTTACCTTTTCTATTTATAGTGCTAGCGCTTTACTGATAATTTAAAATTTTTAAATCCTGTAGGACTTGCCCATGGTTCTGTGAGGAACCTGACAGCAGACAGAAGAACTTTGTTATACATGTGTAGATCTTCAGATATCAGTGTATGGGATGAAGACCAGCGGTGTCTCAATTTAACTTCTATACTAAACCCTACCCCAAAGAAACAAAATCTTCAATTCCTCTGTTGTTGTTCCTCTGCCGACCACTAGGGTCTGGATCCGGACCTGCACTTCCTCTACCGACCACTAGGGCAACAGTGGCGCCAACAGTCAGATAATCTCCATTGACCTCCGTGTTAAAATGTCCTTTACGGCAGACTTCCTTGGCCTGTTTGTTTTGCACATTTGTGTCATGATACTCATCTGTATGGAAAAAACAAACAAACAAAAAAACATTTCAAAAAAGCTTTTTTGGAAACCTATGGATGATGTCATGGATCGTCTATCTAGTAATTTTAATATCTATACTTAGCTATTTAGCTTGACTTACCCTGTGTTTGAGTCCAGGTAAAAAAATATTTTAATTACAACCATTTGATTTTAAATAACTTTACACACAACTGCGTACGTAAAAAAAATCTTTGTAAGAAATTGTTGCTTTGACCTTTGAACCATAGAAGAATGTCCTTTACCTCCACACTGGCCTGGGGAGGGATTGTAGTAAAGTAAATGCCTATATATTGTTCTAAACTTAAAGTAAAGCCTTTAAAGTACTGCAGTGTTCCTCTGTACCTGCAGTACTCAGAGTCACCAACGAGGGCGCTGTCCGATGTGCGTTACGGTTTGCTTCCACTTTATAAAGACGACGAAGTTCGCCCGCAAGGGAAACAAGAGGAGGCTTGTTTTGATTTCGATTTTATGAATTTCGAAGAATAGATTCTTAAATTCAGATTCGGTAGACAGTCGGAGTGAGCAGGTGGCTGTTCATCGCACTGGTCTGGGGTGAGTCGTACTATTTCTTAAAAAAATGTTCCGTTTTGTTTACGTTACGTCGCTGTTTAGCTTCAACCTGTTAACATTAGCATCGGGTTCTTCCTGAAACTTCGTAAAACTACGGTTTAACCTCCTGATATTAACACCAAACTCCAGTTTGCTTTGTATCACACATCCGCGGACCCGGCAGGAACCCGGCGACATTTAACCGAGAACGGATGCCGTGAAAACCCTAAACTGCTAACGACAGCTAACTGATCAGTCTGATCAGTAACTGTTTATTGGTAACTGGTCGGTCTGACCGATAACCAGATTGATAATCAGATTGACTATTAACGCTGATACGTGATCAGTGTTTAAAATGGGCTTTGACGTGGATCAGTCAGAGAAACGTGTTTGTGTAAGTCTAATATTGCTCTGTTATTCTTTTGCTGAATCAATAAATTACTTCCAGGATCAGTAAAGTGTCATAGCTACGTTAGTTCCTAACAGTTTCCTTGATGTCAGGAGTTCACCTCAGAACTGTCAAAACACCATGTTTTCGCTCTTGTTACGGTTAATGAGGATGCTGGGTTAGTTGGGATGTGTTAGTTAGGATGGGGATGGGAGAGTTGGGGTGGGGTTAGTGCAGATGTTAGGGTAAGTAAGGATGGGTTAGTGAGAACATCTTAGTTGAAATGGGTTTTATACGATGAGTTGGTGAGGATGGCATAGTTGGTGAGGACGATTTAGGGTGTGTTAGTCATGATGTTTTAGGTGGGATGTGTTAGGCATGATGGGTTAGGTGGGATGGGTTAGAGAGGATGTGTTAGTCATGATGTGTTAGGTGGGATGGGTTAGAGAGGATGTGTTAGTCATGATGTGTTAGGTGGGATGGGTTAGAGAGGATGTGTTAGTCATGATGTGTTAGGTGGGATGGGTTAGAGAGGATGTGTTAGTCATAATGGGTTAGGTGGGATGGGTTATGGAAATGAAATGAAACGTCTGGGACTTGTTTTGACCACACTTGTTGTCGACCACAAAGTAGAGGAAAGGAACTCTTTAGATTGTGGAATGCTGTGATATGTTGTGGAAACACACTGGGGAAAGACTTTTATTTATATTTACTCTTCCTGGAATCACTGTGAATGTACAGCTGGAGAGTGGAGACAGAATAAAGAGCCACCAAAAGGTCTTTATAGCACCACTGCAACCAATAATTGACATGGTCAATAAAAATTGGAAATTTATTGAGTCATCAATCAATTTAATAATAGATTATTAGTTGGTGATATCATCACACGTCTGCCTCATGTTGTGGATTTGAACTCATAAGAGATTTTGACAGGAATAATGGTGTAAATGTTTCTTTTATAGGCAGTGAATATCACAGTCAATATAAAATCTTTACAAGGATTTAAAAAAGGAAAATCTTTGGCTCGTTTTCATTTTTGATGCTTTCTGTGTGCTGGTCATCAGGGCAGAACTTCACCGTGAGCGATACAGAGAGCAGAGAAAACTGTAAACATGAGCAGAAACATGCTTGGTGTGCTTTTTATGTTTTGAGACAAATATCCAAATATCTCAGAAACGGATCTCCATAACTGGATCCAGAACTGTCACGACTCTGCTCGCTCGTGTAAATTCCCGTAATGTGTTGTGCATCCTGTGGTCCACCATCAGAAAGCTCTCGTTTTCTACTTTTTAGAAACCGTTTAAACGTTTGATTTGCACCAACCAGTGATGATGGTCATAAAGGGGTTTAACTATGTTTATAATTTTTATAGTCTTATGAGAAGTTCATGCGTGTTTTCCAGATGTACTACTATCGCTATGACAATGCTGAGGTCAGCTGCTGCTACAAATACCTGATGTTCAGCTACAACATCATCTTCTGGGTGAGTACCTGTCAAAATACATCTAAGCCTAATTTATGTACCTCCACAGTTTTATTTATTTATTTATTTATTTTTTTGTAACTACATGTTATGTCCCAGTTCCCAGTGCTATTTCTTAATCATTTTCAAGTCATGTAGAAATTTAGTTTGCTGCAATGTCTGTAAAAACGACATTATGTTTTGAGGGTCTTATTTTAGACTGGAAAACTCCACCTGCTGAACGGTGACATGCTCATCATACAAAGCTCTGGTTTCCACAGGTGTAACACATGTTGCTAAAAATAACACAGACAAACCTTACTGAGCATTCAGGCTTAGGTGAAAAAGTCAATGAATCCATCCATCCATTTTCTATCACCGCTTTATCCTATACAGGGTCATAAGGGACTGCGGGAGCCGGTCCTGGTTCATTACAGGTGAAACGCAGGGGTACAGCTGGACAGGTTGCCAGTCTGTTGCAGTCAAAGGGAAAGATGGATGAACTGTTGGAGCAAACTCTGGAGAAATTCCCCAAAGAAGGCTAGAATCAGAAGAAAGATGGATAACCAGTTGGTGTATACAAGACCTGGGTCTGTTCTTTTGGACCGTTTGAAGTCCACCACAATCTCTTTAGTTTTACTGTCTGCCCAGGTCAGAACAAAGTCACTAATGTTCCTACAGAGGTGTCTGGGTCTGCAGGTTCTTTTATTGAAATCTTTTATTAACACACTTAAACACGTTATATAATTCACGATGTCAGACTGCTGGATATCAGCTCGAGTGTTCCTCATTTTTCATGTGGATTAAAACCTTCAGCTGGATGAGTGTGTGTGTGTGTGTGTGTGTGTGTGTGTGTGTGTGTGTGTGTGTGTGTGTGTGTGTGTGTGTGTGTGTGTGTGTGTGTGTGTGTGTGTGTGTGTGTGTGTGTGTGTGTGTGTGTGTGTGTGTGTGTGTGTGCGCGCGCGCAGGAAACGATGGCGGCATCATCCTGTCTCGTCAGATCACAGGAAGTGGAATTGTGAAACATGTCTGAGTCATGTGCTTTTGTGTTGCAGCTGGCTGGAGCTGCGTTCATCGCGATTGGGTTCTGGGCCTGGAGTGAAAAGGTAAAAAAGCTACATTACCTAAAACCTCCCCCTTCACTTTTGAACACGAGACGTTCATTATTTGCCACAGAGAGTTCATCACCATTGACATCCATGTTACAAAATGTTCAACTTTACAGTGGAAATAAACTTACTTGCTGTCTGGTACAAAACAGTTTTGGTTTCCATAGTTACATTTCTCATCCCTGACACCTGTACAAGGTGAGAATTTCATCAGGTAGAACTGAATTAAACCACATAAATAGATCTTCACCTTGCCTAAAGGCTCTTGGGCGCAGGCTAATGGGCTTGTTCAACCAAAGGGTAACCATGACTAGCCCAGGCTGTGAGTAAGTATAGTGAGCTACTGCAGGTAATACCAGAACTCTTAGTCCTTGTTTCAGCTCCGGTAGTACCAGTTGTTTTAAGTAGCAACACTTGATATGAGGATACATTTTTACATTTACTCATTCCCAGTGTTTCTAACCCTGAATTGGCATGTCACTATTGTTTTTACATTAGTTCTTGGAAATAAAAGTTGCATGTTAGGTTTATGCCCACTTCTCTGACAATATTTATATAGGTGCTTGTGTTGGGTCATTGTTCATCTCAATCAGAGATGACCAGTGACCTTCTTATTGCTGCTCATTCTGGACTTCTTTCCATCCTCATCCTCTTAGATTTCAGTGCTTCATTTGACACAATTTTCAATTCCATTTTGGTCAACAGACTAGCCTCCATTGGTACTTCAGATATCTCTGGACTGGCTCTTCTACTGTCTGTCTGGTCGTGCTGTTTTATTCAATTAAAAACATTCACATCCTAGCCATCTCCCCAAGACTCTGTCCTTGGACCATATTTATTTATAATTGCTTCAACTTGGTCATATACACAGGCTTTGCTGGACGGATTTCCCCATGTTTCAGCCCCAAATGTTTTGAGCTTAGCCCCGCACTAGCCTGTGCAGTAAAATGCGGTGATCTATAGTATCAAAAGCAGCACTGAGGTCCAGCAGAACCAGTATGGACACTAATCCATTATCTGAAGCCAGAAGAAGTTCATTCGTGATTTGAACCAGTGCTGTTTCTGTGCTATGATGCATCCCGGAACGCTGCCTTCAGAGCTGGAGACAAAGTGAGACTGAAGACAGCTAGGACCAACCTGTCCTGTGGCATCAGGGAGGCTAAGAGACGGTACCCCAGGATGATAGCCCACCGTTTCAGCAACAGCAGGGACACACGGAGCCTGTGGCGAGGGATTCAGACCATTACGGACTACAAGCCCCCACCGCAGACCTGTGAGAGCAGCACATCCCTGCTGAATGAGCTGAACACCTTCTTCGCCCGCTTCGAAGCACACAACACCATCGTCGCACAGAAAGCACCACCCCCTCCCGGCGACCAGGTGCTGATGCTGTCACCGGACAGTGTGAGGAGATCCCTCAGCAGGATCAACGCCCGCAAAGCTCCGGGTCCTGACAACATACCTGGTCGTGTACTGAGAGACTGTGCAGGAGAACTCACGGATGTCTTCACAGACATCTTTAACATGTCACTGAGTCAGGCGGTGGTTCCCACGTGCTTCAAAGCCACCAAAATTCTTCCGGTCCCAAAATGGTCATCTCCCTCCTGCTCCAACGACTACCGTCCAGTTGCCCTGACTCCCATCATCATGAAGTGCTTTGAACGGCTAGTCATGCAGCTGGGGATCAACACCTCGCTGTGCAACTGGCTGTTGGACTTCCTGACTGGGAGACCACAGGCAATATGGGTGGGCGGCAACACATCCAGCACCACAGCGAAGTGAGCCGCCTGGCTCACTTCGCTGTGGTGCAGCGACAACAATCTCTCCCTGAATGTGGAGAAGACCAAGGAGATTGTTGTTGACTTCAGGAGACAACACACCCAGCATGCTCCTCTGACCATCAATGGTGCTGCTGTGGAGAGGGTGAGCAGCACTAAGTTCCTGGGTGTCCACATCTCAGAGGACCTCTCCTGGACTGTTAACACTGCATCACTCGCCAAGAAGGCACAGCAGCGTCTCTACTTCCTCCGCAAACTGCGAAGAGCCAGAGCTCCGGCCCCCATCAGGTACACCTTCTACAGAGGCACCATCGAGAGCATCCTGACCAGCTGCATCACTGTGTGGTACGGATCCTGCACCGCAACCTGCCGCAAATCTCTCCAACGTGTAGTGAGAGCAGCTGAGAAGATCGTTGGTGTCTCTCTCCCCTCACTTCAGGACATTTACAGCAGCCGTCTGACTCGCAAAGCCCTCAGCATCGTGAGAGACCCCACCCACCCGTCACACAGCCTCTTCAGTCTGCTGCCATCAGGGAGGAGGCTGCGGACCCTCCGGGCCAGAACCAGCCGACTGAAGGAAAGCTTCATCCACCAGGTCGTCAGGAAGCTGAACACCTGCAGGACAATCACACACCTTTTAAAAACTGTTGTACATTTTCACCATCATTATTACAATCCAGTTCATCATAACAATAATGTCTATTATTATACTGCCATTTCATTGTTTTTACTGTAATTTTATTGCATTTGGCTCCGAAACTCAACGTCATGCTATAACTTGTTTCTTTTTAATTTGCACTTTGTGTTTAAAATGTATTTATTGTGTAGCACCGAGGGTTTGAGAGTAACGTAATTTCTCTGTATGTGTCTCCCATGTGGTAGAATTGACTATAAACTTGACTTTGATTCTGAACCCTGACTGAAAAACTTCAAATAGATAATTTCTATACAAATGGTCACACTGCTGGCTTGAAACTACCGTTTCCAGAATTTTAGATATAAATGGAAGGTGGTTTAATGGAAGTGGTTTATAATTAGTGAAAAAGTCTGGGTCAAGACAGGGTTTTTTTTTTTTTTTTCCTTCTTTGTAAAGGTCTTTTTAAACCTGTGGTGCACATCCTAAGTTTAGGGATAAGTTGATGAGGATGTCCTTTATTTCTGTTCTGGTTTTAGGGAGTCCTGTCGGACCTGTCCCAGGTGACCCGGCTGCATGGTTTTGACCCGGTCTGGTTGGTTCTGGTGGTGGGCGGAGTCACCTTCACTCTGGGCTTTGCTGGCTGCGTGGGAGCTCTGAGAGAAAACATCTGTTTGTTGAAGTTTGTACGTTTCAAACATTTATATTTTGTTCACGTTTGAATGGGGAAAAAAAGCGGAGCCCCACATGCATGTGCACATTCTAGGGTTCACTGCCCAGGTCACATTCAGGTGTGGGGACATTTAAAGTCAGGGGCAGGTTGGAATTCCTTTTGCTTCTACGTAACATTGGTTCCGGTACCTTGGATCCCTCTGCAGTGCTGCTGGTGGATATTATCCAGCAAAGAGACATGAACACTTTGGTCAAACTGAAAATATAATCCAGGCCGTAAAAGCTGTTGGGTAAAAGGACACAAGGACTTTAAGTCAAAGGTGTTGAGGTGATGGGAGAAACCTCAACAGCAGCTGACTTTTAAGAAAGCTATATGACCAACTGCACTGATGACTTATTAACAACAAGACTTGACAGTTTTAATACTTGTGCTCTGAGGTGTTGGTGAAGTTGAATCCAATTTGTTCAGGTTTTTTGCCGTTTTTATTTCCAACAAAACCACCTCTGTCTTCTCTCACTCAGTTTTCAGGTGTGATTGGATTGATATTCTTCCTGGAGTTGACGGCGGCTGTGCTGGCGGTGGTTTTTCAGAGTCAAGTCAAAGAGTGGATCAACGACTTCTTCCTGCAGAACATCAAAGCTTACAGGGATGACATCGACCTGCAGAACCTCATCGACTCTCTGCAGAGGATGGTAAAACTTTAACAGTGATTGATTTCAGGTTCAAGGGTTATGGATAAACCTTGTTTCCCCACAGCAGGAACCTTAATGAATCCAGTTCTTTAGGCAGAAAACATAAACAAACCTACACAGCTAGAACCAGGAGCAGATGACACAAATGCCACCAGACAAGCAGGGGAAGAAAGCTCAGGTTTATTACTTTAAAGATAATTTCCACCTGAACTAAACATAACTTCCAACACCAAGCTGCTGAGAAAACATTGCAGAACAACCAGAATGTTCCAGAAAACCAATCGGACAACTCTGTTGTCTGGGTCGTCTGGGTTCTTCTGTTGTGTAGGACCAGTCTGTCTATTGATTATCATTTAAGACAGTTAGTCAGAAATGGTTTTAATCACTTGAGGGACTTTTGCAATCAGGGCAAAAAGCCGCGAGCTGCTGATCTGGAATTGATTATTCATGCTTTTATTTCTTCCTGACTTGATTATTGTAATTTTGTTTATGTATTTCAACAAATATGCTGTTTATTGGCTCCAGATCGTTCGAAATGCTGTAGCAAGACTTTTTACTGGAACATTTAGAACAGCTCACATTCACTGGTGACCTGTCAAATGAGAATAGATTTAAAAATGTTAACATTTACAGCGTGACGTGTGCAGGTGCAGTGGACTCTCCTAGCCGGCCTCTCTGTTCCCGGGTCAAAACCTCCTTATGGTCCCTAAAACTAGCCTGTCACCCCAGACTGTGGAAAAACAACTAAACACACTTTTATTTATTTATTTTGTTTTCTTCAATTTCTTGAAAAAAAATAATAGTAACCTCTATTCACAGAAATACTTAAGAAAAAAGTTTTTATTTATGTTTTTTTTTTTTTTTTTAACTGTATTTAAACAAATACCTACATGTGCACACACATGCACACATGCATATGATGAAAATGAGAAACTACCACCTTCAAATCTAAATAATAGTAAGTTTACTTTAACAAATAAATATATTTAGAAAACTCTCATAACATTTTTACCATAAGGTGAAGATTCCAGCTGCAAATAAGGAATAAATGTCCTAATAAACAAATTTCCACATTAGACATATAAATACCAAAGCATCTTAGGATTCAGGAAAGATGATTCCTAGAAAGATACATAGATGCAAAACGACTTCAAATAATGTAGTGCAAATGCAGTATTTTTCCAACTCACCTTAAGAAACAAAACCACAAAACACAACACCATACACCTTGTTTATATAACAATAAGTGGCAAGATTAAGGAAAAAGTTCATGATTTTTTTTTTTTAAACTATAATATGTAAGACTAATCTAGTTCATATATCAAACCAGACAGTCCAGGGTTAGTCCATATCGAGCAGCGTTAATGGGACGAAGTTGCCGCCTGACCTCACTGAATCCAGCCTGGACTGCAGCTATCTTGGGAGTGACGTCTGGGAAGACCGAAATGGTCATGCCTCTGATTTTAATCTGATGGAGCTCTTTCCCACGGCACAAGATGTTGATGCAGTCGCTATAAAAATGAAATCTGAACCCAACATATCACTGGACTTGGGTTTAGGCTGAACAGTTTGGTGGGACCAGTCCACAACGGGCTCCTTTTCCAGACTGGAAGCTCCTTTAGCAGCTACAGCGGCAGCGACGCCGGTATCAGGGCGCTCTTGAACTCTCACTATCCCAGCGTTGCGCTCAAAATCTTCACATTTATTCTGGAGCATGGCTACGTTAGCAGCGAGGCTCTTCGTAGTAGTTTTCTTCTGAACGATGTCGTTGCTACGTCCGGAGAACCGTACCTCAGTGTACACGAGGTGGCATCGGCAGCAGCTCAGCTTTCCTCAGCAAGCTCAGGCTTGCAGGTCAGGTTTGATAGTTTAATAATCTGTGTCACATAAGCTAAGTAACGTGCTTTGAGTATTATAGGTTTTACTTTTTATTTCTTATGTCTTGAGTCATTGGGTCAGGTGTTTGGTATCTGAGGTGGGTTGGGAGCGGTCACTGATGGGTTGTTTTTCCATCCTGTGATCCTGTTCAGTTATATTAATAAAAACAGTGAATTAAAAAAAGGCAACCAAAACCACAAGGAAGGAAGGAAGGAAGAAAGAAGGAAAAAAACAAACTATCAAACTAATGGATGGAATAATATCCGAAATGACAGACTCAACCCATGATCAGTGGTGCGGTGATCGAATGTCTAAAATTACCTCTCAATACTGTTACAGTTAGTTTGGCTTTTATCAGAGTAAAGTAAAAATCCCAGAGTCAGAGTCCCAGTGTTGCTGAGGAGGTTTCACACCCACTGGCCTAAAGAGAAATTATGTCAAATGTGTGGACCGTGTTCAGGACACTGAAGCACGATGGTGTAAGCATCTCCGTATGGGGGTGTTGGTGGCGAGCCTTTTCATCGTGGATCTGTTTGAATGCATCAGAATACTTAAAGAGATCATGTTGCTTCATGCTGAAGAGGAACTGCCCTAGAATTAAAAAGGGTATTTCAACAGCACAATGACCCCAAACACACGGGTAAATGAGCAGCATCTTGGTTCCACACAACATAACAACATAAGCATTATGGAGTGGCCAGCCTGATCCATGGACCTCGGCCCAGAAGAAAATTTGTGGGGTGGCTTCAAAAATGATGTTTCCGAGGCTAAACCAAGAAATGCAGAGGAACTGTGGAAGTAGTCTGATTGTCTGTTCACAGGCGCAACAGAGCGCTGAAGCCCTCCTGGGAAACACGCTTGTACAACACAGCATTTGTTCTGTATTCACAGGAAGGTTAACTCAGTCATTTTTCTGTTTATACAGAAAATGTTTAAGTTTGGGAAGCATATTGCAGACACTATTTTTTTTTTTTGTACAGTTTAATATCCATTTTCTTCTCTTTTTGTGAAGTAGTATAAAATTTTATGAATTTTTCATGTTTCATGAATTGGAATAGTCTGCAATGTTCTCAGTGCATTTGCACAATTGTAAATAAAATAATTTATAAGAATTTTTACTTTACCTCACTTTTTGTAACACTGCTATTATTTTAAACACGGCTGTTCTACATGGGGGCGCTAGAACGTCCTGAAGAGGTCTCTGATACAAACGCACCCCAAACGGTTCAAGTAGAAAAGGACTCAATAGATTTGATTACATATATTTTACATATAAAAATAAAATAAATGTTTCTAGTTTTGTACCTGAAAAACCTCAATGACACAGGTATGACTTTTTTATCAATCTTTATTTAACCAGGACAAAAAACTGGAAACACACTACAGTATAAACATAGTAAGTACATAAGCACCGCAGGAACAACGCCATGAAAGACCGCCTACGTAGAGATTGAAAATGACCTATTATTTTAAACCTTTTAAATATTTCAAAAGTCAATGTAATCATAGCGGACAGTGATCAATCATAACATCTGAAGTCAGATGTGGATCCTTGTAGAATATTTAAAAAATAATAATTAAAAAAAAAGAAATGAAGCCATATTCTTGAGGTTTAAGTGAGTTTGGAGCTGATTCCAGGAAGTGGCAAACTTAAATGGCATTTTCCTATTTCAGTTCAGACCATAAGTACAGCAAAAATAAGTCCTGGGACTAGATTTCAAGAGGGTTTAGGTTTTAAATACATTAATCCAAACTGATATGAGCTCTAAAAGTGGAAGACTTATTCAGACCACAACCGGTGCAAACAGAACCGGTGCAGAAGCCTGTTGTGTAACAGATCCCATTCTCCAACAGAACCAATGCTGCGGGGCTCAGGACCCGGTGGACTGGGACCATAACGTGTACTTCAGCTGCAACGGGACTCATCGCAGCAGAGAGAAGTGTGGCGTTCCATTCTCCTGCTGCATCCCTGACCCTGCTGTGAGTCGATCGCTGATCAGTAATGTATTGATCGGGTGACTGCACATGGATACAGGTGACTGAAAATGTGCTGGTGGTCTTGCGTTGTTTTTCAGGACTCTGTGATGAACACTCAGTGTGGCTATGACGTCAGAAAGAGTTCGAAGGTGAGTTAACTTCCTCCTCCTTCAGTCTTATTCAGGAGGTTCGGGTTCAGTGAAATGATGATGCTTCATGATGACGTGTCACTTTGATTAAATCTACGCACCTGTCTGTGATCGGATTTTCATTTAGGCTCTTTGAAAAAGTCCTCTTCCAACTACGTCATGAAGTTCTTCAGAACAAAAACTGTTTTTTTTCTCTCCATTTAAATTTTCAAATTCCTTGTCACAAATATCTAACTATCTATAGTCATGAAAGGGCCACCAAAATACCTGGAACCTTTTAGACCTAACGTTTGTGTAATCAGACAGGAACATCCGATTCTTCTACCCAACCTACTGGTAGAAATCCATGAACCATGCCATGCTTGTTGTTGTCTAAACTTCTGTCCTGTGGTTCTTCACAGGCGGACTGGAGCAATCAAATCTACACAAAAGGCTGCATGACAGCGTTGGAGGACTGGTTACCAGGAAACCTCTACACGGTGGCTATTGTGTTCATTATCATCTCACTGCTGCAGGTACCAACAAAATGTAAACACATCCAACCACTAATGGTCACAGCTTCACTAAACACTTCATGCTGGATAACAGATCTCATAGGGGCAGGATTGAAATCATTTGGTTAAAAATGTTATAATTATAACCACTGGAGATGCATTCCCATCCTCACCTACGGTCACCGGCTGTGGGTAGTGACGTCTAGAACCAGGTGAAAGATACTAAGTGGCTGAAATGAGTTTCCTCTGCAGGGTGGCTGGACTCTCCCTTAGAGGTAGAGCTTCAGTTGCTGCTCCTCTACATCCAGAGAAACTAGTTGAGATGGTTCTTCTGGCTAGGATATAAAATGGACACAGGAGGTGCATGTCCAACCCGGAGGTGGCTCTGAGGCAGACCCAGAACACACTGGAGAGATTATATCTCTGTTGGTCTGGAAACACCTCGGTGTCCTTCTGGAGGGGGTGGATGGGGAGGTCTGTATCTCTCTGATTAGACTGATGCCCCCATAACCTGAACTTGGATAAGAGGAAGATGATGGATGAAGCCTGTTATCAGTATGATTCCAACAGAAGTTTGTTTCAATACAGTTTATTTATACACCACTTAATCACGACAAATGTCATCCCAGTGTACGTCACACAACATCACAGTTCACCTTATTCCAAATGAGTCCAATTAATTCAAAACCAATAAAACATCAATAATAATTATTGCTTCACCAAGGAAACCAACAGATTGCATCAAAACGTTTCTTGGATCCAACCCCCGTCCTGATCAAACACCGGGCGACTGTGGAAAGAAAAACTCCCCTTTAACAAAACATCTGACAGAAGCAGACTCAGGAAGAACCAGCATCCATCTGGACTGGTTGGAGGTTTAGAGGACAGGAAAGGAGAGATGACAAGAACAACAGAGCAGGAACATCTGCTGGGAAGAAGGAACACAGGTTCAGAACAACAACAATAGAGTCATTAATAGAGTTGGAGGAGAAGACAACAGAGTGAGAAGAGGTGCATCATGGGAGGTGTCCCAGCAGTCTAGGTCTGTAGGAGCATAACGTAAGGGATGTTTCAGGTCACCTGATCTGTCCCAAACTATAAACTTTATCAAAAAGGAAGGTTTTAGGCTTCATCTTAAATGTAGCTGATGAAGAGAAGCTAAAACTGCAGAAATAAGATTTTTCCTGCTGGTTCTTCTCAGAACCCTGGCTGCAGCATTTTGGATGAACTTGGAGGTTTTTAGGAAACCCAATAATGAAGAATGACAACAGTCCAATCTTGAAGGGACAAATACAGGGATCAGTTTTCCTGTCAGTTTGAGACAGGATGGTCCTGATTTTAACAATATTACCAAGGTGGAAGAAGGTGGTCCTACGAACCTGTTTAATATGTGAATCAAAGGATAGATCCTGGTCAAAAACAACTACCAGGTTCCCAACTGTAGTACTAATACCAAGGTAGTACCATCTGGAGTTACTACATACCTGAACAATTTGTCCCTGAAGTACTCAAGATTCTTTATTTGTCATTGAGCCAGCGTCCACAATGAAACTTCATTCCAGTACGTTTTTTTTTTAAAGAGAACATACTAAAAACAAACAAACAACAAAAGGCATATATTTGCAAGACCTGATAGTTCCATATGTTCCTAATAGATCTCTCCGTTCTCAGAGTGCAGGTTTACTCATAGTTCCTAGAAGATCCCAATGTAGATCTGGAGGACGGGTCTCCTGCTATCAGGAACCATCACTATGGAACCAACTTCCAGTTTGGGTGAAGGAGGCTGACACCACCTCCACCTTTAAAACCAAACTTAAAACGTTTATGTTTATTAAATAATATAGTTGGTGTAAACTTTAGTGTGTTAGGACCAGTTGTCACAGCTGCAGCTGCAGGACCAGACCAGAGCAGCTGGTCTTCAACACAGCTTCATCCTAGATGTGCTGCTGTAGACCTGCTGCAGGGGGACACTAACATGATCCACTGACCTGCAGTCCCACCCTCTGATCACCTCAGTGTCTGCTGTCTACACCTGTTTATATGGTCATTACTGTAGTCCACCAACTAACCAGGTATCAGTCATATAAAGACAGAACTCTTGGTTCTCAGCTTGCTGATCTCAAGGAATCTGGAGGAATCTGCTGACACACGCGTGACTTATTTGGCCCTACTCACTCATTTGCACACTCATTTCATACATTCCTTTTTCACTAGTTGTATAGATATTTAATTTTGAATTGTTGTATTTTTTATTTTCTGGGTTTATATCTAGGCAAGGCAAGTTTATTTGTATAGCACCATTCAACAACAAAGTATTCCAAAGTGCTTTACAGAGATGTTACATTTTAATTCTGCTACTGATCTTATATTGTCTATTGATCTACATCTTATTTTGAATGGTAGCCACACTGTTTCATTGGATTTAATATGACAATAAAGCTGATTCTAGCTCACTTGTGTCCATATTGATTTACTTATGTCAGCCTGCACCTGTCTGTCTGGTTTCAGATGGTGGGGATCTACCTGGCCAGAACTTTGATCTCGGACATCGAAAAAGTCAGATTTAGCTACTAAGGCCTCCATTTGCAGGGGGGATCTAGTTTTTTGGTTGAGATTTCTGCCATCAGATGTGCCTTCTTTTTTCTTTACGTTGTCATGGATGGTATATTAACTGAGACTGCGGCCTCTGGTGTGTTCATTTATTTTCTTGTTACTGGCGGTGTTCTGTTGTTTTTACCATGTGACCACTCTGCATCATGTGACTACCTTCACGTTTTTGCTCTGTGAACTTGTTCCTGTTGACTTGTTCCTGTTTACCGTCTACCACAACAGTCTGTTTATGGAATCATGTGACCTGCGAGCTGGTTGGCTGCTTAGGATCTTCACCATCACACGATCTCAGGTCTTTTTCTACTTCATTCTTCTCTCATCCATCCATCTCCTCTTCATGTTCAGTAAAAGTCCTTTGCCGGTCCCAGTGTGGGTTCCCGGACAGGTCCCCTATGCTGAGGCATGAACCATGGAACAACCATAAAATGAGAGACTGGCCCTTTAAATGCTTCAGGTCACATGATCTGTTAAATTAAATGTGAATATCAGAAACGCTGACACTGGAAGTAAATGAGGTTTAAAAAAAGATTCTGTTAAGTTCTGTTTGATTAAAGATTTTCAATAAAGCAGAGGCTGTTGGAGCTGATTGTGATATAAAGTCATTTTCTTTAACTGTTTTTCTAATATCTTTGTCTTTAACATTAAATCCGGCTGAACTGTTAGTGTGAAGGGACTGTTTTTTATTAAAAAAAAAGAAAATTTTTTATCTTTTTATATTCATGATAATAAAAGTAAACGTTGCTTACATCGGGCTTCCTGTATTTATTTTATTTACAGCTGATCAACTGAAAGATCAGATTTTTAGATGTGTAAAATGATGAATGAATCAGGTCACTTCCTGTCAGTACCCGGAACGACCGCCAGGTGTCGCGGTTGCCCCTCCTCCTCGCGCCTCCTCCTCTTCACGCCTGCTGAAATCTGAGCCCCCTCCCTCTCCGCGGGAAGCGCGCGCTGCCAGAGCAGGTGGAGTCGGAAGCGCGCGGCAGCGTCAATGGGTCGCCAATGCGGCTGCGCAGGTTCTGTTGCTCCTCTTTGCCTCTGATCCTCCGGATCGACTTCCTTGTCCAGCCCGCAGGAAAGCGGCGGATCTTCGGCCTCGGACAGACAGATCCGGTGGCCAGAGCACCAGAGACGGACCCGACTTGGTTCTCCGGCACCTCCACACCCCCGTTGCGGTGGAAAAACCCAAACGGTGGCCCGTAGCGTGCCCTCCGCAGGCCTCCGGCCCGGACTCCCGCCTTTCAACAGGAAAATGGACGGATTCACCGGTAGTTTAGGTGAGTCCTGGCTGCAACCGTGCCCCTGACTGCACCTGACCACCTGTCCGCGCGACGGAGGGATGGCAGGGGCTGCACACGCCTTGGGCGGCTTTACACGTGTCACTGCTGTTTTTATCAGAAAGACTTTGCACCGCCCCTCTGGATCCTGCGGGGCTTCAAATCAAACAGCTCCTCCTGAAGGAGGCTCTACTGAATCCTGCACCCCCTCCTCATAAAACCCTGATTCTGTCAAGGGGTCTAGCATGGTTCAGTTGGATCCAATAAAGTTTTGGATCTGGTAAAGTCCAGTGGAGTTCTGGCTAAGAATAGCAGAGTTCAGTGTAGTCTAGTACAGTCCAGTATGGCTCAGTGGTCCAGTTAAATCCAGTAGTCCAGAGACCTGTAGGTCAGATTCCAATATAGTTTATCACAGTTGAGCACAATCAAATACAAACCAGTAGAATCCATAAGAATCTAATCCAATCTAGTCCAGCAAGAGGCAAGCTCCATAGTCTAAGGTTACATTTTTTTCTTTTACATACTGGACCTCTGAGGCTGCATTTGTTCTGCTCAACATCTGGACAGAAGGTGGTGGACCTGACTACCAACCTTTACCCAGGAACCTAACTAACCTGGACCTAGTAACCTTACTGACCTGACTAACCCTGGCTGTGGGGGTCTAGAAGCTGGCTGGAACATGCCCACCTTATTTAGTTACCTCAGTTGAACTATTATAGCTTGGTTTGTGCTGACCCATTAGGCCAACTGGTATTAGTTTACATTCATTCTAAACAAATCTGTCCCAGTATTCACATTTCCCATGTCGATACCAAACTGATTCCACTTTGCTGAATGTCGCTGTACATTATTGAGATTATAAGCTGTAAATGAGACCACTGGACTATTCATAGACGGTGGGATTTCTAAGTGCCCGTGCACCACTGCACTAGATAGGGACCGGGGGGTAAAGGAGGCACTGCATGCTAGCATCGGTGCTCCATGTCAGCATCACCGGCTCATGTTACCAACAGAAACCTCATGCTAACATGCAGCGCTTCATGTTAGCATTAGTGCTTCATGTTAGCATTGGCGCTTCATGTTAGCATTGGAGCTTCATGTTAGCATTGGAGCTTCATGTTAGCAAGGGCGCTTCATGTTAGCAAGGGCGCTTCATGCTAGCAAGGGCACTTCATGTTAGCAAGGGCGCTTCATGTTAGCATCGGTGCTTCATGTTAGCATCGGCGCTTCATGTTAGCAAGGGCGCTTCATGTTAGCAAGGGCGCTTCATGTTAGCATTGGCGCTTCATGTTAGCATTGGCGCTTCATGTTAGCAAGGGCGCTTCATGTTAGCATTGGCGCTTCATGTTAGCAAGGGCGCTTCATGTTAGCATTGGCGCTTCATGTTAGCAAGGGCGCTTCATGTTAGCATTGGCGCTTCATGTTAGCAAGGGCGCTTCATGTTAGCAAGGGCGCTTCATGTTAGCATCAGAGCTTTATGTTAGCATCGGTGTTGCATATTAGCATAAGTGCTTCATGTTAGCATCAGAGCTTCATGTTAGCATTAGAATTTAATGTTAGCGTCTGCATTTCATGTTAGTGGCGCTTTGTGTTAGCATCGTTGCTCCATGTGAGCTTCAGTGTTGAGTCCATGTAGCTGCTGGGTTGGATGATCGCTAATAAAGACGGTTTTTGAGACGACGTCACCGTCTGTCTCGGAGTGAGACATCCAGCTGATCTGTTAGTTTCAGAGTTTTGAAGAGTCACATCCTTCAGCTGATGTCCGGTCAGAATTGAAGCAGATCACCTTCACAGTGAGTTTGTCTCCAGATGACAGCATGTCCGCTGCCAGCGTCTCGGATGTCAACGACCGTCTTTCTGCTCTGGAGCTACGCGTCCAGCAGCAGGAGGACGAACTGACGGTGATGAAGGCTGCTCTCGCTGATGTTCTTAGGCGTCTTGCTGCATCTGAGGACACCGCTGCCACGATAAAGAAGCAGGCTGGAGGAAAAGGTAATTGACCAGTCTGTAACCAACCTGCTCAGAAAGCCTCGGAGGTGTGATGTCACCGCTGTGTTTGTTTATGAGCTGAGACTGATGTAACTTGAAGGTTCTGCTCCTCTGCAGGTGGAACTCCACTGCGAGAAGCCTTCTCCATGTCCTGTATCGCTAATGGAGGCACATCTGGACGGAAGAGAGATTCCTCCTCTGTTACCAGGAAGGAGACGGTGTCATCTGCTGCTAAGAGGTAAAAACCCAGAAACATTAAGCAATGACAGGTGGAGATATGAGAACGGGCCCACGCTCTTCTGTTCTCTCAAGTTTAAGATCTCTTTTTATTTCGAGTTTCAGGATCCGTCATGTTGCAGAATGGACCAGATCCATTACCTGTTGGCTAGATCACATATTCTCTTACCTGTACAGGTGAAGCCAGAATCAAATGCAATTCAGTCAGCAGCTTTCCCTTTCTTAGTTTGTTCTTCACAGGAACCAGTAGAACCACGGAGAACCAGGGGGAGCAAATAGAGCCGAAGAAGTATTGGGAGCCAGTAGAACTTTGGAGAACTAGTGAAGGGCAGTAGAACTTTGGAGAACTAGGGAGGGGCAGCAGAACCATGGAGAACTCAAAGGCAGTAGAACCAGGAGAATTGGTAGGTGTTTGTATGCAGTGGGTCTCATGGTCCTGGTTTTGTCCACAGTGGAGCAGACAGGAAGAAGGAGGGGAACATTCAGCGATCTCCAATGGAGGAGATCCACGAGCATCAGGAGCCTCCTCACCCAAAGGACTCGTCTCCTCGTCCCTCCTCTCCCCAGACTCCCCACACCTCACACCCCCCCCAGACCCATCACAGACCAACCCCGTCTTCCGAAAGCAACAAAGGCCACGCCCCTCCGAAAAGGTTCCATTTTCCGATTTTGTCGGCTGCATCTGACCTCACTTCCTGCTTAAACTCCTCCAACATGACTAGTTACTAACCCTGCCTCCAAACCCCTGCAGCCCTCCTCTGCTCTGCTCACTCCTGAGTCATCTGACCAGCTCAGGGTTACGTGTTCCTGTCCTGCTTCATGCATGTTGCTCTTCTCTTGTTCATCTGATGGTCCAGTCACCAGGCCCAAGAACCACAGCTATAGAATAAATGCTGGATCTCCACCGGGACCTTCATGCCAGTCAGTCTGTCCAGAATCATTGGTTCAGAACATCTCAACTTTCATTTGCAAAAATGCCTCTTCACATCAGGTTCATAACTCCCTGAAAGTCTTCTCCGACCTGTTGATCCATGATCAAGTCTCCTTAGACATTCTGTTTATTTAGGAGTGGGTCTGTTCAGGCCTTTTGATGTAGAATCGGGTCTCCTCAAACCTACTGATCTCATCAGTCCTCCTGCACGATCAGGAGCAAGTCTCCTGGTAGATCCAGCAGCAGGTCTCCTCAGACCTGTAACATTCAGGAGCAGGCCTCATGAGTGCTCTTGAAGATACAGGACTGGGTCTCCTACAGGCTCCTACAAACTGCAGCCTTTCTGCCGTCTTAAGATCATCATATCTGAATCTGCTTCATGTCGGTCAGATTTCCAGAACGGTGTATGATGTCCTCGACGTAGTGTTCTGTGTCGTGGTTGCGTCATCAGCATACGCTGATGTAGCCGCTTTTCCGCGTGTTTAAAAAGTAATCGGTGAAGACGGGTGTGTTTCCGGTCATGAGAACTTCAGATGTCTGTGCTGTGAAGAGTTTCTGGTGTCCCGTCATGTGATCCAGGCTGCAGATACAAACGTCATGTGAGAACTTTCATGCTGTTGAGCTCTGGTACCTCAACTCCACCAAACTTGATTCTTCCCCAGTCTCATAAAGCATCGTTTCTTAATGTTTCCTTACTTTTTTAAAAGTTGTGCTGATCCGCATTAATACGTCATTTATAGTTTATTATTTTAGTTGTCTAGTCAGTAAATGGAGTCGTACGAGTTCTGGTTCTATCAGAAGGTTAAATCAAGCAGTCTTTAGTCACATGACCCATGAGACGTGTACGATGTACGATGAGACAGACTGTTCGGACCTGCGATGACTGATACTTCCATGATTCTTCCATGAACAGTTGGTAGGAGCCTCCAGAGTTGATCCAGAATCTTCCAGGGTTCTTCCTGGCTCTGTCCAACTCTTCTCAACGCAAAAAACCTGGAGCTGTTTTGGTTTCATCAGAGCTACCATCAGGTTTCTGTCAGCTTCAGCTGAAGACCTTCCTTATCCTCCGCTTCCTTTAACTCCTCCTCCTTCCTCCCCCTCCTCTAACTTCTCTTCTGCCACCATTTCTTCAAACTGACCTCCCTCTTCTCCTCCTCTACAAGCTACCCTCTACTTTTTGTTATTCCCGCTCTTTCTCTTCAAGTTGGCCTCCTTCTGGAGAGCAGTCACAATAAAAGTTGATCTGAAACAAACAATTCAAAATTTCAAAATAAAAGCCTAGAGTAACACGTGTAGAACAAAGAGAACCATTGGTGTGGAACAAGAACAAATCAATATCGGGTACCTCTGAAGATGCTGCTCAGAGGCTCCTCCTCCCCGCTGTGATGCTGACTCTGTGTGTGCGTGTGCTTGTGCATGTCAAGGGGCCACAGTGTGAAGCGGTCTTCAGGTATGGAGCGTTCTCAGAGCAGCACCTGGGACACCTCCGAAGACAGCCGCAACAAACTGGTGAAGGCTGCATCCACCTCCAGACTGTTGGCCAAGGTGGTGAAGAATGCTGACAGGTACGACAGGCATGCACACACCACAGGTGTGAGACCTCAAAAAGGAGTGGGTGGGAACTAAACAAATAGAGAACCTGAAACTGTCAAAACACCAGAAAACCTGTTCCTCCACCATGCTTGTAGTAACTGCAAACTGCTGGTGAAAGGAACAGTAGTCCTGTCAGACGGTCGTCAGGTCCGTGTCAGATATTGTCAGGTCCGGGTCAGATATTGTCAGGTCCGTGTCAGACGATCTTTAGATTATCTTAATTTATCATCCAGGGCAGGTTCTCAGCACTTTTATGATTTTCTTATCTTTCAGACACAAAGATCCTGTGGTGAGCCAAGGTAAATACATTATTATGGTCATTGTGGCATCTTTATGTTCATCTTTTGTTGCATGTTCATGCTCATCATCATCTTGATGTTCATCTTTTGTTCTTTCCTGTACTTTTGTCTTTTGTGTTAAGTGACCATGTTTTTGTCTCAAACCAGCTAAAATGTCGACTCGAGAGAAAAACAGCCAAGCTGGTGAGTCATGAAGAACTGATGAAGCGAACATACCGACAGCGTCTGTGGAGCACTTTCTGCTGCTGCACCAATCACATTTCGCTCTCACCGCTATACATTGTCAGTCTGAGGCCAGATGTCCATTGCAAGCAACAAATTGTTTACACGCATATAAGTGATTGATTAATCCCAGGTCAAACATTTCAATGAGATAAAGATCTTTTAGTTTTCTCTGGCCATCTGGTTGAATTTATTTATTTTTTTTGTGCTGATTCATTACATTAAAAAAATAAAGTTAAACCCAGATGTGGCTGAAATATTAAAGTGAATGCCTCCATGCGGCCAAATGGAGAAAGTGATGCAACTGTGCAGTGGACATCCGGCCTTACACGCTCCACTGTTCTGGTGGTCACACCTGTCTGCCACGCCTTTCACTCATCCTTCTCCATATAAGGTCAATCAGAGCGATCAGACGCCAGCTGATATTGATGTTTCTCAATAAGTGTTCTTGTGAAACGTCAGCATCTGCAGCCAAAGTTCTGTTCCAATCTCAAGAACACATCGGAGCAATAACAGAAGAAATGCCCGGATGAGTTCTTGCTCTGCCCATTTGTATTGAGGATGCATCCAGCGGAGGCTTGTGTAGATTGTAGATGGCGAAGTATCCCAGAATGCATTTTGCGCCAACAAGGGAAAGTAATAGAAGACTGACTGGTGGGGAGCTCATATGGTGTTTCAGTCATCTATAAATCACTGAACCTTCATCACTCCTGTGACTCATTAGTCTTTGGACCACTGTCAGTTGTTTACCTAGTTCAGGTCGTTCAAATGCAGGTGTCAGTGGTTGTAAAGCGCCTGGTTGGAAATTCAAGGCTGCGTTGTGGGTCTAATCTGCCATCTGTTGATGAATCATTCATTTGTGTTTATCTAATCAGAATTTGGCTGTTTACAGTTTAATCATAAATCTCCAAGGTTTTTGTCCTCCTTCCTGCTCCAGTGTTTTCACGTTCCTCACCAGACTTCCTCAGCAGAACCTAAACAATACTGTCTTCTCCATTTTGTGAAGATCACACTTCTGATAAGGCTAGATTATTTGACATATTCTGTCATGATCTGATAAGAAGTCAATATTGCTCATAAATACAGAAGTGAGCGACGCCCACTTTTCTACTTTATAATCTGCTGAGTTCATTGTAATGAAGATCTTCTTCTCCCAGCAGCCTGTTGTTAATTTGCTCCCTGTATGGTTATAATAAACTGCCTGAAAAGACATTTTTCCACAGCGGATTGAATTGTGACCAAGCTCATCTGGCATCAAATCAAACCAAACTGCAAAATTCACCTGCAGCGTTGTGTGCAGGAGGGAAAGTGGAATCCGTGGAACTGAGTTGGTGAATATAGATTTATTCATGATGATGTGAATAGGTTGTCCTTGTGGCTGTGTGAGGTAGCAATCTGTTCAGTGTGGGTTGTTGGTTGGACTGGAAGGGAGTGGACTGTGGGCAGGGAGTATCCATGGTGGAGACTGCGAGGACCAGGCTGTGGTGTGGATATCTGGAGGGTAGCGGAGTTGGAGAGCGGTGGAGCCAACAATCTGGTAGGCAGACTGAGGGTCAACGGGTAGATCGACGGTCAGGCAGGAGTTCCAGGTTAGAGAACAACAATCTGTCACCAGCAGGAGGACTTCCTGTGGTATTTCTATTGATCACATGTGGAACAGGTGTGTGTGGCTCTGCAGTGATGACACACCCCCATGGCTCGTTGCTGCTGATGCCGAGCAGGTGTGTTGCCGGCCGCAGAGGATCGCTCACCGGCCCACAACAGCAGTCTTTAAACAGGCCTTTGAAGTGTTTGTCTGAGCTACTTCACCTGACTCTCATTTCTCACCTGTCCCTTACCCTCCCGTCACCTGACTCTGGCCTGTCCCTTACCCTCCCGTCACCTGACTCTGGCCTGTCCCTTACCCTCCCGTCACCTGACTCTGGCCTATCCCTTACCCTCCCGTCACCTGACTCTGGCCTGTCCCTTACCCTCCCGTCACCTGACTCTGGCCTGTCCCTTACCCTCCCGTCACCTGACTCTGGCCTGTCCCTTACCCTCCCGTCACCTGACTCTGGCCTGTCCCTTACCCTCCCGTCACCTGACTCTGGCTTCTTTTTTTTTTTTTTTTTTTTTAAATTAATGCATATCCGTCGATCCATCTTCATCCACTCATCTGGGGCCAGGTTGCAGGGGCAGAAGTCTAAGCAGGGATGCCCAGATCTCACCCTTTTCCGATCGAGAACCATGGCCTCGGGTTTAGAGGTGCTGATTCTCATCCCAGCCACTTTGCACTTGGTTGCAAACTGCCCACCACATGCTGAACGTCCTGATCGAAGAAGCCAACAGGACAACATCATCTGCAAAAAGCTGAGATGAAATCTTGTGGTTCCCAAACTGGACTCCCTTCGGCCTCTGGCTATGCCTACAAATCCTGTCCATAAATATTATGAACGGAACCGGCAACAAAGGGCAGCCCTGCCGGAGTTCAACATGCACTGGGAACAGGTCTGACTTATTACTGGCAATGTGAACCAGGCTTCTGCTCCTGTCGTACAGAGACCGAACAGCCCATAGCAAAAGTCCCCGGAAACTCATACTCGGGGTGCATCCCCACAAGAATACCACGAGGGACACGGTTAAATGGCTTCTCCAGATCCACAAAGCACATATAAAGTGGTTGGGCATACTCTCATTAACCCTCCAGCAACCTGCGGAGGGTATAGAGCTGGTCCAGTGTTCCACGACCAGGACGAAATCCTCGTGAATCCGAGGTTCGACTATCAGCGGAATTCCCCTAAATTAAATGCAATTTTGCAAAAAATGTAATTGCCCTCAATTACAAAACTGAAAGTTTTCTGTTTTCAAAACCTGGATGTTAAACTAGTCTGAAGCAGTCCATCTCATTTTCACAGGTCAGTCTGTAGATCTGCGGACCGCCGTGATAAAACGTTGTCAGAAGAATTCTGATTGCACTAATTTGCTCCAGAGTTTTCTGCCTGTCAAATTTGTGGACCGGGCTTGATGGTTCTCTGTGGCCTGTTTCTGTTGATGTAGTGATTAATTGTCCCTGAAACATGGTTCTGACTATCAATACAACATCCTTTGGAAGCACATTAACGTTTGTGAAATGAGGCCCATATAGGGCACTACACTTAGAACATGAATGACATGTAATGACCCAATCGAGAGAGAAAAATGTGGCATTTTTTTTTTTGTACTTATTACAAGGGTTCAGTTATTGGTGGGATCTAAAGAGGTGACTGTCTGACTTTTCATAACAATCAATCAAATTTGATTAACAAATTTCTAAAGTCTATATATACAACCTTGAATGACTGATTACATTTTATACTCATAACAACATCTGAAACTCACTGCCCAATAGGTGCTGCTGTAGTTGTTGTTATAGTTGTTGCTGTCTTGGGTAGTTAATTTATTGTATCCTGTAAATCAGTATATTCTGGTTTCATATTCATATTTTTTGAAAATCCGGTAAAATCTTGGACAGTGACATGATTGTTACCGTTTCTATACGTGTTTATCTCACGGCGTTTCCATCTGCACAATCAGCAATCGGTTACAAAATGTGTGTAATTTGCTCTGATGTTAGTCTAATTTCTGTTTGGAACAGAACATTGATCATTATTGTTTTGGGCTGAATGCAGCCTGAATTAGTGTTTACAACTGAATCGTTTTTTTTTCTTCTGAAGAACACACAAAGAAACGTGGGACAACCAGAGAGACTCAAACGTCTGTCTTGCATTTCAGAGGGAAATCACATCAAGATGTTCATGCGAGGTCGACCAATCACAATGTTCATCCCTTCAGATGTGGAAAACTACGAGGACGTTCGCACAGAACTTCCTCCAGAAAGACTCAAGCTGGAATGGGTGTATCCTTGAAGCTCAACATTTAATCCTCTTGAGTAGTTCCTGCACTTTTACATGTAAAAGATGAAACAATGGAGAGATATTTGTATGTACACCAGTGGATTAATAACTACTGACGCTGGCCAACAGCTCAGCGCTGTAGATCTTGGTGTCAGTGTTGAGTATCGTGTGTGTTGGTTGGTCACAGTAAGACCTCATTGGGTGGCACTAGATCTTGATAGGACGTGAGCAGATCTCCAGCTGTTGTCCAGGTGTTTCCTTGACTGTGTGCAGGTACGGATATCGCGGCAGAGACTGCCGAGCCAATGTGTACCTTCTTCCGACCGGAGAGATGGTTTACTTCGTGGCATCAGTGGTGGTTCTCTTCAACTACGAGGAACGGACTCAGAGACATTACCTCGGACACACCGACTGTGTGAAGTGGTGAGAAAACGCTGCATCACTCGCTGCTCTGCTGTTGGCTGCTCTGTGGTGATGGGTGAGTGACATCATCTCTGTGTTTTCAGTCTGGCCATCCATCCTGATAAGATTCGGATCGCCACGGGTCAGATTGCTGGAGTCGACAAGGACGGACGGGTGAGCGGACCTGGATCTTGTCATTGATTATGATCATAAATGCAGATCTGAACCCTGTGATTTTTGTTCAGCAGGTTAAAAACTGCCTTTAATAATCATTGTTTTTTTTTTTTTCCATGTAAGATGCAAATAGTTTAAAAATTTCATAAATCACTTGGACAAACAGACAAATCTAAATCCAAACAGAATCTAAGTTTAAGAATAATCTGACAGTGTTATAATCCTTAGTAAATGGAGCTTCGCCTACATCAGTGACATAACTACTTTCGTATTATTTCACAAAAGTATAAAAGTGTCAGAGATGAGTTTTCATCACACGTCGTGTTATGTATTTGTACTCTGTAGTACTTTTAATTCATAGACATTCAGACTCAAGAAGCTGAGTGATGAGAGGAAAACGTCATGACGTTCTTGACATTCATTTGCTGAGGGCAAAGATGTTGAAATCATTTTATCAGAGAAACGGTGTGTGTGAGAGAGAGATGCTCTGCGTTGTGAAACTACTTAGTGGTCTTTGGACTAATAAGGTGTTATAAGAGCTCATTGTAGTTCAAATCACATCCTTAACAGATTCTCAAAAAGGAAGTTCTGCTTCTAAAACATCAGCTAACACGACTGATTGATTAATTCAGCAAAAGAGAGATCAGACTTGAGAACATTTAAACCTGGAGGTGAAACAAAGATGCTTTTGAATCCAGAACAGATCTGCCTCAGAACTGCAGTAAAGGAACTTATTCGTGGTTCCGTCTCCAGCCAAACTCACAGAAAATCATCACAAACATCAAACTTGTATCTTCATGTCAGAGTTTAGCTGCCTAATTGTTTCCATGGTAACAGTGATTTTTACATGCAGACGCTGTGAAAATGTCATTTCGTGTTTTTACAGGCTTTTGCTTTTTAATTAGGAGTGTACGAGTGGGACTTAAATGTTTTGTTTTTTTTTCTAAATTTTATCCAGTTCCATGAATAAGGTTGCAGGCTGGGCCACTAAACTCCAATCACGGATCAGCTGGGCCTCTAAACTCCAATCACGGATCAGCTGGGCCCCTCTTAGACCAGATTTAGTTAAAAATGAAATCTGCTTCAGGTGTCTCTGTCACCATGGCAACGTGGCTGGTCCAGGAAGGTTACCAATAACAACAGAGGGAGCAGGGGGAGGGACTAACAGGGGGATAGTTACACAGGTGATAGAGGATTTATACTGCAGGATCTAACAGATTTTACGAGTCATTATCAAAGTGTTGATTGATCAACACATTACATTTTACTTGGCAGACTTTAATCTAAGGCAGTGGTTCCCGGACTATTTCTCGTGGGCCCCACAACAGAGGTCCTCGTCAGGAGGAACGCGTTCAACACTTTTGGTTTTGTCATAGTTATTATATCACTATAAAATGGGGGTTGGGGGGGTGTGTTGTTGTTATGCGACAGAGACGAGCTTCAGTAACAGCATAGTTCTGTCGGGTCTCTCCAGGCGCTGCAGCCTCATGTCCGGGTCTGGGACAGCGTCAGCCTCTCTACACTGCAGGTCATCGGCCTGGGAACGTTCGAGCGAGGTGTCGGCTCTCTGGCGTTCTCCAAAGCGGTGAGTTTGACCCTGCATTGTGGCAGCCGGTGGAGAACCCTTCAGTGCATTCGCATGTCCTTAATCTTTGCAAACAAACGCTGTCTTCCTGTCAGGACTCCGGTCAGCACCTGAGCGTGATTGACGACTGTAATGATCACATGCTGACTGTCTGGGATTGGCAGAAGAAGTTGAAGATCGCGGAAATCAAGGTGACCACAGTTTTGTTATTAAATGTAGAGGATATCAGTTTGAGTGTGTGTTAACCAAACCGGGTTCTCTTCTGGTTCTGATAGACAACCAATGAGGTAGTCCTGGCAGTTGAGTTCCACCCCACTGACCCGAACACCATTGTCACCTGTGGAAAGTCCCACATCTTCTTCTGGACCTGGAATGGGAACTCGCTGGCCCGAAAACAGGGAATCTTTGGGGTGAGTTCAGGGTGTCTTATTTTTTTTCCATGGCTACAGTTTTCTTTTTTTTTTTTTTTTTTTTTTTAATAGTAAAAGTTAAAGGTACTCTATGATAAAGATACTCAGACCACATCAGAGGTCTTCATCAGGAGGGTCGTGTCCAACACATCTCTTCTGAGTCACTTCCTGTTAAAGATGAAGCTGCACCCTTTTTAACTCATCACTGACATCTGAGGAGCTTATGTAGAGACTGAGGAACTACTCCAGACCTTTTGACCCCTAACCCTCTCGACAGAGGTCCAGGTCTAATCCCAGTCTTGATCTGATTCCTCTCCTTCTCCAACTCCAGTCCTAGTTCAACTCCTGTTAAGATCTAATCCCAGTCCAGGTTATGTCCAGTCCTGCTCTAACTTATTCTTGTTCCTGTATTTTCAGAAATACGAGAAGCCAAAATTTGTCCAGTGTCTGGCCTTCCTGAGTACAGGAGACATCCTGACTGGGGATTCGGGAGGAGTTCTGCTCATCTGGACCAGAAGTTCTACAGAGAACCCTCCCGGGAAGGGACCCAGAGGTGGGGAACTGAGACTCTGGATGTGTTTTGGACCTGAACTGTGTTTTTATCTGTTTCCCAGTAAAACTCCAGATACACTTTATGGCCAAAAGTGTTCGCTCACCTGCCTCGACTTGCATATGAACTTAAGTGACATCCCACTCCTGATCCATAGGGTTCAATATGATGTCAGTTCACCCTTTGCAGCTATAACAGCTTCAACTCTTCTGGGAAGGCTGTCCACAAGGTTTAGAAGCGTGTTCATGGGAATTTTCTTGAGCACAGTCGTGTTGGAAGAGGAAGGGACCAGCTCCAAACTGTTCCCACAAAGTTGGGAGCATGGAATTGTCCAAAAGTTCTTGTTATGCTGAAACATTCAGAGTCCCTTTCTCTGGAACTAAGGGTCCAAGTCCAGCTCCTGAAAAACACCCCCACACCATAATCCCCCCTCCACCAAACTTTACACTTGGAACAATGCAGTCAGACAAGTACTGTTGTCCTGGCAACCGCCAAACCCAGACTGGTCCATCAGATTGGCAGACGGAGAAGCGCCATTCGTCGCTCCAGGGAACGTGTCTCCACTGTTCTAGAGTCCAGTAGCGGCGTGCTTTACACCACTGCATCCGACGCTTTGCATTGCACTTGGTGATGTTTGCCTTGGATGCAGCTGCTCGGCCATGGAAACCCATTCCATGAAACTCTGTGGACTGTTCCTGAGCCAATCTGAAGCTTGTAGGTCTGTGTCGACTGCAGAAAGATGCCGACCTCTTTGGACTATGCACCTCACCACTCTGCTCCGTCAGTTTATGTGACCTACCACTTGGTGGCTGAGTTGCTGTCGTTCCTAAACACTTCCATGTTCCTATAATACAGCTGACAGTTGACTGGAATATTTAGGAGTCAGGAAGTTTCAGAACTGGATTTGTTGCACAGGTGACATCCCATCACAGTTCCAAGCTGGAATTCACTGAGCTCCTGAGAGCGACCCATTCTTTCACAAATAGTTGTAAAAACAGTCTGCATGCCGAGGTGCTTGATTTTATACACCTGTGGCCATGGAAGTGATTGGAACACCTGATTCCCATTATTTATATGGGTGAGCGAATACTTTTGGCAATATAGTGTAAGTCTGGTGAACACATCAATGAAGCAGCGAGTCTTTGGTGCATTAGAGCTCCAACGTTACACCGGTTTAGTGTGGATCTGTTTTTTTTTTGTTTTTTTTTTGCTCTTCCCTGCGGCGTTGGTTCATAATCCTTTACATTCTTCATCATTGTGGAGACGAGTCCTGACAGGTCTCAACAACTCCATTAACCGCAATAAAACTCCCGGCAGCAGAAACCAGGATCAGGTTTTTACTGACCTCAGATCAGTTCAAGTCCTCATGAGAAAACAAAGCAAAACAAAAGCAGGAGGTGTTTTCTGGCTCAGGTTCACCAATGGCTTTAATCTCATGTTGTTAAACAGGTTTTCACTGGAGTCACATCAACAATTACATGTAGAGTTTTTGGTTTAGTTTATTCATTTGGTTTGGTGTGGACTGTGTTGTATAAGGCGATGTAATGTGTTGCGTCCTGTTAAGTGCCACATTTGCGAGTTGTAAAAGTTCCAAACATCTGGCTGGTGGTGTGTCTGGTCTGATCGCTCTGATTTTTTTTTTTTTTTTTTTTTTTTTTTTTTTTTTTTACTATTTTTGCCTCAACATCAAACGCGTTTGATTTCGAGATTGAAGATCAGGGGCTCTGGCTCCAGACTCGCATCAGTCCTAAACTCCTCTTGTGAGTCACCAGTCCGACTTCAGACTAGGCCACAATACACTGGTCTGAAGTGAAGCTGCTTTTCAACAAGACGGGTCAGGGGGTCCACTGTGATGTGTCAATGATCAGGATCAATAAATCAGTGCAGTTGTCAGGATTAGTTAATAAGAGTAAGGGAGGATCGGGGCATAAAGTGAAGGGTTCTTCTGCCTGGATGTTTGAGGAGTCCTCACATGTGTGCGTGTGTGTGTGTGTGTGTGTGCGTGTGTGTGTGTGCGTGTGTGTGCGTGTGCGTGCGTGTCTGTGTAGCCTTTCAGATCAGTCGGCAGATCAAAGCTCATGAAGGGAGTGTTTTCTGTGTGTGTGAGATGAGAAGCGGCACTCTGTTGACCGGAGGAGGAAAAGACCGGAAGATCATCCTCTGGGATCACCAAATACATGCTGACCGAGACATAGAGGTAACCATAGTAACCCGAATGCATCTGATCCTGTCCCCCTCAATAGGTCAGAACTCAGCCCCCCCACCCAAAACACACACAGACACACACAAATAACAACATAAAACACACAAACATAAAATAAAGTCACCATGCAGGTCACACCACTGCTGCACAGTACTGCACTTTGAATCACCCTGTTCTTGAATTGTGCTAAGAAAATAAACTGCCTTACTGTGATGATTGTGTCCGCAGGTTCCTGATCAGTACGGAACCATCAGAGCCGTGTCTGAGGGTAAGGGGGACGAGTTTCTAGTCGGGACGTCCCGTAACTTCATCCTGAGAGGAACCTTCAACGATGGCTTCCTGGTGGAGGTGCAGGTGAGGCAACATCATCGTGACATCGTGCTGCATGAGGAGCAGGACAGTCCTGGGTCCCTAACTCTACTAATACGTTGATGCTGACGATTATAACACGACTATCAGGCTGCACTATCATACTACAAGTTCATGACATCTGTATCCTTGTGACGCCTTCAGGGACACACCGACGAGCTCTGGGGTCTGGCCTGTCATCCGTCCAAGCAGATGTTCCTGACCTGCGCTCAGGACCGGCTGGTGTGTCTGTGGGACTCTGTGGATCACAGTCTGCAGTGGAGTCGTACTCTGGAGGTGAGGGTGCCGATGGACGGGTAACGGATTGGCAGTAATGTGGTCTGATGTGTGACAGCTGTCTGTCTCTCAGGAACATGGACACTGTGCAGACTTCCATCCCAGCGGAGCCGTGGTTGCCATAGGAACACACTCTGGGAAGTTAGTAGCCATGTATAAACCGTAAAGACAATGTGGACTAGCCAGTCTCCTGGTGGTCTACTGGGTGTCCAGTGACCGGTCCCGGGCTGCTCTAACCCCCTCCTCTGTTACAGGTGGTTTGTTCTGGATGCCGAGACCACAGACCTGGTGGGGATTCACACCGATGGGAACGAGCAGCTCTCAGTGATGCGCTTTTCAGTCGGTGGGTGGAGTTAATAATCATACACTGAAATCTTTTCCATCCCAGCATTGTTAGGAAACTGCCGTCCCAGCATGCATCTCTGTGTGCCCATACAGATGGCAGCCTGCTGGCTGTAGGATCTCATGATAACTTCATTTACCTCTACACCGTCTCGGAGCGAGGACGCAAGTACAGCCGATGCGGGAAGTGCACTGTGAGTGTCGATCATTTTTACCGTCATACTTTATTATCGCAGATAGTTTTCTTTCATTTCTTTCCGAAGCTAAAATATGAAGCGCTGGAAGCGCGTGGTTAACTAGGTTAACAAGGTCTAATGGGACCAGAATAGACACTGGTCTGCTGTCTGAGGCCATGAGGAGATGGTTGGGAACGTTCACCAGCTCCGGTTCTTGATTAAGATGTAAACTAACTCCTCACTGAAACTTTTCAGATGGTTTCTGTGTCATCGACAGTTCGTTGAGTAGTTGGATTGGATGTAGGTCTGTGAGCAGCTGGACTCCTGGACCAGGACTAGTTTTTTACTGAGGGTTGATTACAGTGACCTTTAAAAACCGGAGGCACACAACCTGTCGAACAGGACGGATTGATTACATACAGTATTAAAGAGGCTAAAAAATCTCCTTCTACAATATGAATGGGCCCTAAGAGACAAGTTGGTCATTTAGAGGAAGATGGGTTTTACTGCAGAAGATGGACAGTCTTTACAACGATCAGGATTAGGAGTAGCCTTTTACCCGTTTTAATTTTTTTGAACTATGTAACATAAAATGAGACAAGAAAAATCACTTTCTGGCTTTTTTGTTTCAATGATCCTGAAATTAAAACTGATGAAGCCTGAAAACACGGACAGTGAGAGAAATGTGATCATAAACACCAGAGAAGCCCTATGGTGGAGGTGGTGTAGTGATGATGATGGTGTGGTAGTGATGAAGGTAACAATGAAGATGATGTTCCTCACTGTCTTCCCAGGGACACTCGAGCTACATCACTCACCTGGACTGGTCACCTGACAACAACTTCATCATGTCCAACTCCGGAGACTATGAGATCCTCTACTGTGAGTCCTGTAGTACACACTAGTAGTACACTGGTACATTAAATTAGTACAACGTGGTGGTGCACTGTGGTATTTCTGTCATAGTACAGTGTGCTCCGTTACTGTGAGCTGTAGAACTGTGAAGTCACATTCACGTATTTCCAGGGGACGTCCCAAATGGCTGTAAACTGATCCGGAATCGTTCAGAGTGTAAGGACATCGACTGGGCTACCTACACCTGCGTCCTGGGTTACCACGTGTTCGGTCAGTAAACCTGAGAGTGACTTGTTGTTGTTTTCCACCACCTCCACCATCATCTGAGCTCTCTATCTTCAACTGTCAGGCGTTTGGCCGGAGGGCTCGGACGGCACCGACATCAATGCTCTGATGAGATCCCACAACAGGAAGGTGATCGCGTTGGCGGACGACTTCTGCAAAGTTCACCTGTTCTCCTACCCGTGCTCTACTCCCAAGGTGATGCAGGCAGTCTCAAACTCAGGATTTTCAATACCTCAGTACTTGTGAGCACCACCTCCCTTAATGTGAAAGGGACTAATGTTACATAAAACTGTGTCTTGGCACGCTCATGTCCCTTAGACACACACATGCACTCATCAATATATTCAAAATTCTTCTTCTTCTGCTTTTTCTGGACTCTTTAAGTTTTAATTTGATATAATACTTCAGCCCTGTTCATGTACTGCTGTGTCTGAGAATGTTCAACGTTCTTTTGAGAACATTCTGGAGGTTTGGTAGGTAGTAAAGGTACTGAGCTGTACCTGCGTGGCTGCCACGTCATTGGCAAAAACCGGTTGGACATTTTCAAATCAGTTCCAGCTTCAAAACAGTTTGGCTTATTTTTCTAAATGACATTTTGAAATGAATCAATAAGTAATCTGTGTCTTTGTGTGTTTGTTCAGGCTCCTAGCCATAAGTACAGCGCCCACAGCAGTCATGTGACCAACGTCAGCTTCCTGTACAAGGACAGTCACCTGATCTCGACGGGGGGGAAGGACACCAGCATCATGCAGTGGAGGCTAGTGGAGAAATCCTCTCTGTCCCTTACTGACAGCCTCATCTCCAATTCCACCCCTCACAGGGCTCCACCTCCTTCTGTAACCACACCCACACAGGAACCCAACCCGCTTCCAACTGCCAATGGGACACAGGAACCCTCCCCTGAAACCTCACCTATCCCAGAAGTAATCCCGCCTCCTTCAGAGCTGACCCCACCTTGCTCTGAATCCGCCTCCCCCCCCTCAGACAGCACAGCGAGTCTGAAGGACAGCCTTGAACCGAGCGATGATACGGCCACGCCCAGTGACGAAGGTCTGCCCCCCCTGACTCCACCCTCATAGTGTGTATGAGTGTATTTTTGTCCAGCTGTCTTTATGGGGACCCCGCTGGTCTACGTATGAACGGAGGACGTCCTGTTGAGTCCTCACTTTGTGTCACAGCTTCAAATATCCGATTGCAGGTCCAGACTGTTTCAAGACTAAACTCCAGATCAGTTTAAGACTGATGTTCAGTACATATGATCATTAATACGGCAGAAAACTCTAGGTGTCCTTTCTCTGATGTCCAATCTTTAAATCCTCTTAGAACTAATCAGACACTCAGCAGAGCCGGATTCGTAATTCTCTTGTACCACAGAAGCGTGTCCGAAAACAGAGCTCACTCGGACTAATCAGAAAAAGGATCAAGAATTGTAAGTAGTTTCATCAAGGCAGCTGTGATGCATCATGGGAAAATCCTCAAGTCAGGAAACAATAAGAATGCATTTGATGGACATCATATGATCACCTCCAACAATCGGCTGTTTCAGCAGTAGAAGATATGTGATGTCCTGGTTTGAAATGGCTGGAGTCAGATTGAGTGTATGTGGAGCCAGCAACCGACACACACACACACACACACACACACACACACACATACACACACACACACACACACACACACTGTCCAGCTGTAAGGCTGCTGTTTTCCGGTTTCCTGCCACAGGGGCAGCAGAGAGCCTGACGCGGCTGAACGGGAACTCTCTTCTTTTTCTTTTGTTAAAAACAAACTGACATTTACCAGAGTGGTTTAACTGGTGACGTGTCGGGATCAGAGAACCTTCTGGAAATGTCTTTAGATAATTGTTTTTAATGCATTCTTTGACAAAATTATAATTTAATGATGTAACAATCAATAAGGCATTTAAATCATTATCTTCAGAGGAAAAGATGTATTGTTTTGACTCATCTATCTTTCACAAATGAAAAACCCCCAAACACAGAAAGTGTGTCACGTCAGGCTTTTAATCTGACAGTTAAGTTTAAGAGTACAAAGCATCATCTAAAAATAACTTGGATATAAATGAGCCAGCATTTCTGCATGTTTAATATTAATTACGTTTTTGGTCAACCCAGTGTTGAACTCAGTCACGTATTCATTCCAGTTAAAAAAAAAAAAATGTTCACAGTGATCTTGAATGAAACGAGGACACTTTACTCTCACAGGGATGTATACAGGATATGTGATTAAACTGTTGAGTTGTTCATATTCTAACTCCAAAGGTGACAGAAAAGCTGTCAAATTTAGACATCTGTCTCCTCTAGGATCTCTGCTTCAGCAGTTTTTATGTACTGCAGATAATTGGTTGGAGTGTGACATCTGTCTGGTCAAGGATCTCTGCAGCAGCTGTTTGTATATACTGCAGATAATCAGTGGCAGTGAGACATCTCTGGGCAGAGGATCTCTGTACATACTGAAATACCTGTGTGTATATTTCTGTTCAACACTAGAGGGCCACAGCATCTCATACACTGTCAAAATACTCTGAGCATCAAGTTCAGTTCACATCTGTCATTCAATCATGTCACGGGAAATGAGATCTTCATGATCATCATGAGATCTCTTCTCCGATTGGTTGGTTTCAGCAACTTTCTGAATGACTGCAGGTAATGTTTTTTTTTTTTTTTTTTTTGTCTATTCTGGACCATTTCTGTTCAAATGTTAATGAATGTTAATGATGATGTCACTCCGGGGCAGTGCCTGTAGGTAGGGTGGGTGGGGGGTTCTTCATGTTGTTGCCTTTTTAATATTCTTCATCTTTTCTAAGTTTGTCTTTTAAAGGGCTTGTGCAGAGTTCAGGAACTCGTTCTGGTCTTCAGGAAGAGGTGGGGTCTTATGAACTGGGTTAAGGTTAGACACATGGGGAGTTTGGATTAAACTGTTTGACATCAGTGTTCTGTAATAACATTGATGACTTTTTTGTGACTGTTTTGAGCCGTTCACATCTTCTCAACTGCATTCCTGTCAGACGACAGACTGTATTGAAGATTTCAACAAAAAAATGCAAATAAATGCTCTAAAAACAACACCAGTTGGTTGAATGGTTCCTGTGCAGCAGAGATGTTTGGCAGCACAGTGTTTGAAAGCAACACAACAAAACTCAAAACATGTCTAAAGGTATTTTATAACACAGCCTAACAAAGTCTTACAGTCTTACACCCTGGAACAAAGTCTTTTTGATGTTGTTTAGAGTTGTAAATGTCTAAAATTCTTAATCCTGATGATGTCAGGCGTTACAAAGGTCGGTGTGGCAGCAGTTCCAGCCGGGTCGAGAGCACATCTTCAGCGTGGTGCAACCTTTCTCTCCGGAATCTAAAAACAGAAAAGATATCAGATGCCTGCTGTCATGTTTCCCAAATGTTTCGATTCTTTCTAGAAGACTGTTGCAGATTTACAGGAGTTGTTCTTGCATACTGACCTGTCCTGGACCTAAAGCTTTATTTGTGCTTAAGCATGAACTTTTTCAGACTGAACAGATTTGTACGGTGTGGCAGCTGTTGATGTCATGAACTACTCTTCACTTACCTGGTGACGTGTGTGTTTACAACCCCTAAACTGCTGTCGGGACCTACCAACAGGTCCATATGTCCATATAAATATTTTCCTATCCCATGTCAGGTCTAGTCAATGAAATGTGGGCCATGCAAAAACCCATGTTTGACCCACTTACGAACTTCGGAAGACACCAGCCCCAAATAGCTCTTGCCAGTACTGTACCTGAGTCAAACGTGTCTACATATAAGGTCCGACTGTTTGTGTCTGGGGATATTCTGCAAACAAGAGCATGGCTGCCATGTGAGGACTCACCTCTGGTGTAGCAGGCCTGCTGCTCTTTGCTTTCACACAGCAGCTCCATGTTCTGGAGCAACAGGTAGTCGTAGCCATAACACCGGATGCGATGTAGTTCAACTGCAAGCAAACACACCATCAAGTCAAAATATGGACTTTTGTGGGTCTGCAAAGTAGGATGAGTTAAAAAAAAACTGCAGTCTGTCAATTTTGTCTTTAAATGTCTTTAGTTAGTTTGCTGAGCTGAAAATGCAACAGGGTTGTTTTTTTCCTCACAGTGCATAACTAAATGAACTAAAAAGAACCACGTCTCTCTCAATTTAATTAAGTTCAGTTTATATTTGTGGACATCTGGATGAAAATTTGACAAGTCCGTCCCATGAGTGACTCTCTCCTCCTGATCTAACTATTATTAAAAACCACCAGGTCGACATACCTGAGAGCGGCAGCAGCAGAAGCAACAGCAGATAAGGCCTCATGTTTCTGGTGTCACAGCAATGAAACTCAATCTGCCAAAACCGAGATGGACTTTTATCCTCTTTTGAAGCACAAAAACACAGGACAGAACAAAGCTGGACTTTTATCCTCCACGGAAGGTGAGCAGATAACTTATCTGAAGACAACCTGTGCTGAACTCGTTTGTTTGCGATGACTACTGGATGTTTGTTTGTCTAAACTCAGTTCAGGGTCCAGCCTGAACCTAAGCAGAGCAGTGAATCGTGATTCAGCATTTTCTGTAAGACACCTGGTTTTCACTATGTCCTGAACCAACCGGTGAACCAATCCTTGCTGACCTTTGACCGATCATCAACAAAAGGTCCTGGAGTCATGGGACCTTGACCCACCCCCCCATTTGTGGCCCTGCTGATTCCATCGGTTGCACTCCCAAGCTTGTAAGACTTCTGGTTTCAGAGTTGCGGCCAATTGAATATGTTCAATAGGGTCAGGAGCCAGCCTCGTACATGGACCTAAACAGGTATCTGGAATGCAGATCGGGGATGCCAGAGTCGTGGCTTCTCATGTTGGACCTCCGTGGTGCTTGTGACTGTTTGGTATTTGGGATTTGTGACTATTTTGCAGACACCTGAGCCTTCCACACGCCGGTCTAAGCTCAAGCAGGATGGGAAACCCCTCCGAATGATAAAAGCCCACCCTGTCGGGTGTACCAGCTGCTGTTGCACGGGCAGTTGGCCTCTCCAGGGTGCTGCGACCCTGAACACGGACTTTGAATGCCTGCAGGTACCGCTGCACTATGACGCCTGGCTTCCACATTTCAACACCCGGAGGAACACTACCCAATCTGACTTTCCTCTTTTGATCTACTGAGCACTGTAGCTGCAAAAACATGGTACGTACACATTACATTTGCACACAAACAAAGAGAGTCAGCAGCAGACCGCTGGTCCACGCTGCTTGTGCTGTGTGCATGATACCCTGTTACGACCCAGCGCGGCCCGGGGTCAGCAGTCACAACAAAGGGAATCATGACAAGTAGTAAATTGTGAATCACAGGAGTTTATTGTAACGCCAGAGATGCAGGCAAACAGAGGCTAATGTACTGAAACAGAGTTGGGGTTAGAGATGCTGCTCAACACAAAAACATCAAAAGTTGCCATCTGAAAAGAAACAAGCCAGTTAGTCAAAGAACCTGAAGTGACTAAAACACTGGTTTTATTCAGAAGACCAAACGAACAAAAAAAAAAAAAGATGGGCAGCACCATAAACTACAAAAGAAACATCCAAAAGATGTTCATATATATATAAATACCATGCTATGGAAACGGCCCTAAATAGTTTATAAAAATAATTTTCAATCTGCATTATACTAAAATATTTATTATGATGATCAAAAGGCCATTGGAGAGAAAAAGTCCTTCATTTTCTTGGTAAATCAGTTTATCTTCGTGTTTGAGAGCGGCCCGTTGATGACAGCCTCATGTCTGAATGTTAAACATGTAATTTGGTGATTTTAACATGCGTTACATCTTTGATGTCTTTAAAACCTGACATTCAACTTATTCTTCATGATTATTTCTTTATTTGTTCATCTTAATATCATAATAAAGTAAGAAGGTTAAAACAGTTCATTGTTGGAGGTCACAATGACTTGACATTCTGATGTCTTTGTTGCTCAACAAAGGTAACCATGACAACCGTTCTAGAACTCTACACAAGACGTCACAAACACTATAAACACGAGGGATTCTACACTCTCACTAGTATCTTGACCTTCAAGACACTGCTGGCATCACTCCAGTATCTCTGGTGAAAACCACGATCGACAACTCAGAAAAACGCCTTCGTAGCACCAACGGTTATTTGATTAACTTCTAACTGTGTTTATTGTTGAAATGGCTTCCAGACAACAGCCAAGGATGAGAATGGGATTTGTGAGCGCTCCTAAAAACACCGCTCCATCCCACAACTCAGATGATTTCAGCGAACTCCAAAAGAAATATGAAGAGAGCAAAGAGAGAATTGAGTTCCTGAAAAAGTACAACGAAAGTCTGAGACAAATAGCAGGAGACTATCAAGACAAAGTTAAAAAACTGCATGTGCTCAACCATCACTTGGCCTCAAATTCAGCTGAGGTCAGTGAACTGAGAGAGCAACTCCAACAGTTGGAGGAGGAAAACAAAAGTCTGAAGGAGAGAAACAGGGAACTGGAAGAGTCCCACACTAAGGACCTCCAGGAAAGACATGCACAGAGGAGGACGTGGACAGAACTGGAGCATTCGGCATTAAAGCTGAAAAATGAAAGGAAAATACTGAAAGACAAAGAGGAAGAGATGGCTCATGAGAAAAAAATGCTGGAAGAGAACAAAAGACAACTGGAGCAGAGCAGGAAAGGACAAGAGGGGACCACATGGATCACTCTTAAAAATATGATGTCCAAGGTCAAGAATGATGAAAAAATCCTCCAAGACAAAGAACAAGACTTGGAGGATAAGATGAGAAAATATGAAGAAAAGAACAGAGAACTCCAACTAGAGAAGGAAGAACTAGTGAGAGAGAGAACATTACTGGAAGAGAAGAAAAGAGAGAGTGAAGACGTGAAACCAGAAAATCTGGAGGAGATGGATTTGAAAGAGCAGAAGAAAATTCTGCAGGAGGAGGAAAAGAAAATGCTGGAGGCCAAGAAACAACATGACATGGAAAAGGAAGAGTTGCAAGCAGCACAGATTGATTTGGATGAGAAAAGAAAAGAACTGGAATATTTGTGGCAAAATCTGGATGTGGAGAAAGCCGAGATGAAGAAAGTGAAGGCGCAAGAGGCGGAGAAAGACAAACAACTGTGGACAGAAAAGAAAAGGCTGCAGAAGAAGGGAGACGTTTTAATGGAGGAGAGAAAAGAACTAGAAGTGTGTTGGAAGAAACTGGAGCTGGAGAAAGAGCAAATCCATCAAACTAAACTACAGATGGAAGAAGAGCGTAAAGAGCTTCAGGTACAGAAGGAGAACATGCTGCAGCAGTTCAATGATTGGGAGGAAGAAAAGACACAGATGGAGGAGAAGAAGATCCACATTGAGAAGAAGATGGATGAACTGAAGATGAAGACAGAAGATTTGATGACTGATGAGAAAAGAATCAATGACATGAAGAGAAAAATGCAAAATGACCAAACAGAAATGGATGAAGACAGAAACAAACTGGTGAGCGAAAGAAACGAATTAGACAGAGAGAAAAGAGAAATCAAGGATCAGTGGGAAATACTGCAAGAGGAGGAAAAACTATTGAACGAGGAGCAGAAGATCCTGGAGGAGAAGAAAGGAGAGTTTCAAGAGCTTGTCAGTAAAAAGAAAAGGAAGAAACACATCTTTTCAAATTTCTTTAAGACCAAAAAGGCAAATGAAAAGAGGCAAGAAACAAAAGTTGAGGAAGAGGTGAATGACATGGACGACAAAAATGATCAAGAGAAGAAAGAAAAATATGATCCATGTATGAAAGTAAAGCAAAGAGAAGAGAAGAAAGAGACAAAAAAGACAGTGAAGAAAAGGAGTTTGAGCAGCTGGATCCATAAGAAGTCCAGCAGTGAGAAGTCTGAGGAAGCTCCTGGTGACCAGTAGTTCCCTCTACTTCACCTCCTTAAGTTAATGACTGTACATAAAGAAAATACATGATCAAAAGTTAATGATTGTACATAAAGTAAATAAATGATCAATTACAACATTGAATCTCATGGTGTTTCTACACAACTTCCTGCACTTCATCACATTCTTATTGTTTATCATTTATACACTATTAGAAAATGAGCTTTTCTTCAGTCCAGAATTGCATTTTATTCATGTTTATTGTTTATACTTCTGACCTTTACCTTGAGTTTACTTATAAACCACAATGTGTATTTTTTACTGATTAATTCTATAAAACATTTCTGTGAAAATATGTGAATATTAAGTAGTACCAGATGTGACAAACCAGGGTGAAGTTAGTTGGTGTGAGAGAAGAGGATGCAGAAGATAGAGATGGAGACGGATGGAGGGCTTGAGTGGTGCTCATTATTTAAACACAATTACACAAAACTGATGATATAAACAGATACAGAGTGCAGACACTGAGGTGGTCAGAGGTGGGACTGCAGGGCAGCATGCAGCTCTGGAAGCTCTGGCCTGCAAACATGTACAGAAGAGGAAAAGAGGAGGCAGAGCAGCACAACAAACTACAAGAACAATGGAGCACAATTATGTTGATGAGATACCTGTAATTAATAACTGTGAGGAGAACAAGGAGAACAAAAGGGGTGAGGGACACGGCTCAGTGGGTCATGTTGGGGTCCCCCTGCAGCGTCGGTCCACAGCAGCACATCTAGGATGAAGATCCGTTTAAGAGCAGCTGCTCTGGTCTGGTCCTGCATCTGCAGCTGGGACTACTGGCCCTGACACACTAAAGTTTACACCAACTAGATGAAACCATCTTTTTCTATTATAAAGAACACCTTCATGAATATTTCAGTTTAACCCTTTAATACCTGACGTAAAACAACACACTGAAAATCCTCATTTTTAATCAAATTGTTTGTTATATATTGATATTAAAAACACTCCAGAGTTTGTTTATAACAATTACTAAATATAAAAGTTACATAATTATGAATACACTGGTTAATTTTATGTTCTTTTTTAGTCATTGGGGTCCTTTTTAACGTTATTGTACAAAACCTTTGTTTGTTTATTTGATTTTATTTTGGAGGTGTTCAAGAAGTTTGAAATAATTCATGTATCAAATATGATCCATCCAGCATTATAGGGGCCACATTGGTCAAAGTTTTTTAATGCTCTTTGGGACCCTGTTTGCCTTCATATAGTCAAACTTGGCAGCATCATTTCTTTTCTTGCCTTTAATTTCAGTCTTGACAAGTTCCCTGTCAAACTATTTGCTTTCCATTGTCAGACCTCCTGGTCCCTCACCTATGAGGAGATAAACGTTTCTGTGCTGAAATATATTAATCTGGAGTAGTAATGACCTTCTATTTAAGATGTTTAAAAGAGCCACACGTTTTGTTTTTAACTATCAATTAAAAAAAGACAAGAAATACACTTTTACCAGAAGATGCAGTTGACAGTTGTTCTGCAGAAAAAGCAAAATAATTATTTTGTACAAATATGGTGACGCTCCAGCATCACACCCACATCTGGCTTCCAGGTCTGAAGACCAGAGAAAGGGGATTAAATCTTTGCTCATCAGTCCTCAAAATCTCAGTGTGGATATAATCTGTGAGGAATGAGGCAGTGAGAGTCCACATGTCAAATTATTTGATTTAGATCAAACAAAAACAAGCATTTCTTTGTCTTACTAAAAAAATAAATATATAACAATTTGGAGCTAAACATGTCAAATCCAAAGGAGATATTGTATCCAGAGTTTTTAATTAGATTTAAAATTTTAAACATTTGATTCAACTTTTTTTTAAAAGCACACTTAGTACATTGGAGAAAATGTAATTTCACTGAAGGTTTCTGAACGTGACAATAAAGCAGCCTTGAATCCTTGAAGGTCTTTCAAATGTGTTTGCTGAGCAACAACTTCAAATGCTTTTAGGTGAATCCAGTAAACTGCATGAGACAGTGATGGATGAGAGTCTTTTCTGATGAACAAGACACAGTGAGATACTCCGTCATGACTCTTTCCTTTGCTCGTGTGGATAAGGTCCGTTTTCCAGCAAGAGGCTCTCTGGGTCGAAGCACTAGCAGATGTAGAGGGTGAAGACCAAAAACTTACTTAAATCACCACTTTTGAATGTATAAAATATTTGTTCAGTAAGAACAGAAAAGTAAAATCATATCATACACAGCTGATGTTCTCCAACGTTCTCCACTTGAACAACAGTCTGTTGAAGAACAGTTTCCACATCTGAGCCCAATTTAATCATCTGTAAAACAAACAGATCATGACGTTTTCAGGGTGGAGGAAACAAAAAACAAATGATAGCAGAGCTGAGTTGTGGATACGTTCATAAGATGCCTCTACTCCTCTGAATTCTACTTTTATTTATGGTTTTATTCAAAATGTACTATCCATAAAGTATTGAGGGTAATCTCATTGATCAGGACTATTTTTAATGAAACTATGAAATATTTTATATATTAATATTATACATTTACATTGTTTATATTATTATTCAAAATGTAATAATGATCTAAATATTCTTAAGAATATAACATATGGTTCATCAATATCTAATTGATTGTATAAAGCTTCCCAGTTTTTCCCAGTAAATCATTCTTAAATCGATCAATAGTTTCCTCGGTCTTCATCTGTTTATGTTTGACCTTTGTTTTATTTAGTTATTACCGTAATTCACAATAAAGCAGGTGTTCACTAATGTCACTAATAAATATCCTGCTAACATATTATTATTGATGATGTCACTTGTAAATATGTGGTCAATCAATTTGGATCAATCAAGTGTCATCTTGCTGGGTTTGGTGAGTTTTGGGTTTAATCTCATGCTGAACATGGAATTCCTGAAAAAGTAATTTATTCTGTGGTTATTTGTATTTAAAAGATCAAAGTAAAAATCTCCACAAATGAAAAAATAACTGATTTATTTTTTGAGGACTTTCCAGAAAGGAGATCAATAAATACAGATAATCAATACTTTTCAATATATTTTTGTTTTAATTCAGCTGTAATAGATTCTAATAAGATATCAATCACAGCTGTCTCGCTTTCTTTGATTAGTTATTCGGTAAATAAGATAAAAAAATTAAAAGTAATAAAATGTATTATTAAAAACCTTAAAATATTAATAATGATAATTTGACTGTATATTATTGTGAGATGTTTATTATGATGATCAAAAGGCCATTGGAGAGAAAAAGTCCTTCATTTTCTTGGTAAATCAGTTTATCTTCGTGTTTGAGAGCGGCCCATTGATGACAGCCTCATGTCTGAATGTTAAACATGTAATTTGGTGATTTTAACATGCGTTACATCTTTGATGTCTTTGAAACCTGACATTCAACTTATTCTTCATGATTATTTCTTTATTTGTTCATCTTAATATCATAATAAAGTAAGAAGGTTAAAACAGTTCATTGTTGGAGGTCACAATGACTTGACATTCTGATGTCTTTGTTACTCAACAAAGGTAACCATGACAACCGTTCTAGAACTCTACACAAGACGTCACAAACACTATAAACACGAGGGATTCTACACTCTCACTAGTATCTTGACCTTCAAGACACTGCTGGCATCACTCCAGTATCTCTGGTGAAAACCACGATCGACAACTCAGAAAAACGCCTCCGTAGCACCAACGGTTATTTGTTTAACTTCTAACTGTGTTTATTGTTGAAATGGCTTCCAGACAACAGCCAAGGATGAGAATGGGATTTGTGAGCGCTCCTAAAAACACCGCTCCATCCCACAACTCAGATGATTTCAGCGAACTCCAAAAGAAATATGAAGAGAGCAAAGAGAGAATTGAGTTCCTGAAAAAGTACAACGAAAGTCTGAGACAAATAGCAGGAGACTATCAAGACAAAGTTAAAAAACTGCATGTGCTCAACCATCACTTGGCCTCAAATTCAGCTGAGGTCAGTGAACTGAGAGAGCAACTCCAACAGTTGGAGGAGGAAAACAAAAGTCTGAAGGAGAGAAACAGGGAACTGGAAGAGTCCCACACTAAGGACCTCCAGGAAAGACATGCACAGAGGAGGACGTGGACAGAACTGGAGCATTCGGCATTAAAGCTGAAAAATGAAAGGAAAATACTGAAAGACAAAGAGGAAGAGATGGCTCATGAGAAAAAAATGCTGGAAGAGAACAAAAGACAACTGGAGCAGAGCAGGAAAGGACAAGAGGGGACCACATGGATCACTCTTAAAAATATGATGTCCAAGGTCAAGAATGATGAAAAAATCCTCCAAGACAAAGAACAAGACTTGGAGGATAAGATGAGAAAATATGAAGAAAAGAACAGAGAACTCCAACTAGAGAAGGAAGAACTAGTGAGAGAGAGAACATTACTGGAAGAGAAGAAAAGAGAGAGTGAAGACGTGAAACCAGAAAATCTGGAGGAGATGGATTTGAAAGAGCAGAAGAAAATTCTGCAGGAGGAGGAAAAGAAAATGCTGGAGGCCAAGAAACAACATGACATGGAAAAGGAAGAGTTGCAAGCAGCACAGATTGATTTGGATGAGAAAAGAAAAGAACTGGAATATTTGTGGCAAAATCTGGATGTGGAGAAAGCCGAGATGAAGAAAGTGAAGGCGCAAGAGGCGGAGAAGGACAAACAACTGTGGACAGAAAAGAAAAGGCTGCAGAAGAAGGGAGACGTTTTAATGGAGGAGAGAAAAGAACTGGAAGTGTGTTGGAAGAAACTGGAGCTGGAGAAAGAGCAAATCCATCAAACTAAACTACAGATGGAAGAAGAGCGTAAAGAGCTTCAGGTACAGAAGGAGAACATGCTGCAGCAGTTCAATGATTGGGAGGAAGAAAAGACACAGATGGAGGAGAAGAAGATCCACATTGAGAAGAAGATGGATGAATTGAAGATGAAGACAGAAGATTTGATGAGTGATGAGAAAAGAATCAATGACATGAAGAGAAAAATGCAAAATGACCAAACAGAAATGGATGAAGACAGAAACAAACTGGTGAGCGAAAGAAACGAATTAGACAGAGAGAAAAGAGAAATCAAGGATCAGTGGAAAATACTGCAAGAGGAGGAAAAACTATTGAACGAGGAGCAGAAGATCCTGGAGGAGAAGAATAGAGAGTTTCAAGAGCTTGTCAGTAAAAAGAAAAGGAAGAAACACATCTTTTCAAATTTCTTTAAGACCAAAAAGGCAAATGAAAAGAGGCAAGAAACAAAAGTTGAGGAAGAGGTGAATGACATGGAGGACAAAAATGATCAAGAGAAGAAAGAAAAATATGATCCATGTCTGAAAGTAAAGCAAAGAGAAGAGAAGAAAGAGACAAAAAAGACAGTGAAGAAAAGGAGTTTGAGCAGCTGGATCCATAAGAAGTCCAGCAGTGAGAAGTCTGAGGAAGCTCCTGGTGACCAGTAGTTCCCTCTACTTCACCTCCTTAAGTTAATGACTGTACATAAAGAAAATACATGATCAAAAGTTAATGACTGTACATAAAGAAAATAAATGATCAAAAGTTAATGAATGTACATAAAGAAAATAAATGATCAATCACAACATTGAATCTCATGGTGTTTCTACACAACTTCCTGCACTCCATCACATTCTTATTGTTTATCATTTATACACAATTAGAAAATGAGCTTTTCTTCAGTCCAGAATTGCATTTTATTCATGTTTATTGTTTATACTTCTGACTTTTACCTTGAGTTTACTTATAAATCACAATGTGTATTTTTTACTGATTAATTCTATAAAACATTTCTGTGAAAATATGTGAATATTAAGTAGTACCAGATGTGACAAACCAGGGTGAAGTTAGTTGGTGTGAGAGAAGAGGATGCAGAAGATAGAGATGGAGACGGATGGAGGGCTTGAGTGGTGCTTATTATTTAAACACAATTACACAAAACTGATGATATAAACAGATACAGAGTGCAGACACTGAGGTGGTCAGAGGTGGGACTGCAGGGCAGCATGCAGCTCTGGAAGCTCTGGCCTGCAAACATGTACAGAAGAGAAAAAGAGGAGGCAGAGCAGCACAACAAACTACAAGAACAATGGAGCACAATTATGTTGATGAGATACCTGTAATTAATAACTGTGGGGAGAACAAGGAGAACAAAAGGGGTGAGGGACACGGCTCAGTGGGTCATGTTGGGGTCCCCCTGCAGCGTCGGTCTACAGCAGCACATCTAGGATGAAGATCCGTTTAAGAGCAGCTGCTCTGGTCTGGTCCTGCATCTGCAGCTGGGACTACTGGCCCTGACACACTAAAGTTTACACCAACTAGATGAAACCATCTTTTTCTATTATAAAGAACACCTTCATGAATATTTCAGTTTAACCCTTTAATACCTGACGTAAAACAACACACTGAAAATCCTCATTTTTAATCAAATTGTTTGTTATATATTGATATTAAAAACACTCCAGAGTTTGTTTATAACAGTTACTAAATATAAAAGTTGCATAATTATGAATACACTGGTTAATTTTATGTTCTTTTTTAGTCATTGGGGTCCTTTTTAACGTTATTGTACAAAACCTTTGTTTGTTTATGTGATTTTATTTTGGAGGTGTTCAAGAAGTTTGAAATAATTCATGTATCAAATATGATCCATCCAGCATTATAGGGGCCACATTGGTCAAAGTTTTTTAATGCTCTTTGGGACCCTGTTTGCCTTCATATAGTCAAACTTGGCAGCATCATTTCTTTTCTTGCCTGTAATTTCAGTCTTGACAAGTTCCCTGTCAAACTATTTGCTTTCCATTGTCAGACCTCCTGGTCCCTCACCTATGAGGAGATAAACGTTTCTGTGCTGAAATATATTAATCTGGAGTAGTAATGACCTTCTATTTAAGATGTTTAAAAGACAAACAAGTTTTGTTTTTAACTATCAATTAAAAAAAGACAAGAAATAGACTTTTACCAGAAGATGCAGTTGACAGTTGTTCTGCAGAAAAAGCAAAATAATTATTTTGTACAAATATGGTGACGCTCCAGCATCACACCCACATCTGGCTTCCAGGTGTGAAGACCAGAGAAAGGGGATTAAATCTTTGCTCATCACTCCTCAAAATCTCAGTGTGGATATAATCTGTGAGGAATGAGGCAGTGAGAGTCCACATGTCAAATTATTTGATTTAGATCAAACAAAAACAAGCATTTCTTTGTCTTACTAAAAAAATAAATATATAACAATTTGGAGCTAAACATGTCAAATCCAAAGGAGATATTGTATCCAGAGTTTTTAATTAGATTAAAAATTTTAAACATTTAATTCAACTTTTTTAAAAAAGCACACTTAGTACATTGGAGAAAATGTAATTTCACTGAAGGTTTCTGAACGTGACAATAAAGCAGCCTTGAATCCTTGAAGGTCTTTCAAATGTGTTTGCTGAGCAACAACTTCAAATGCTTTTAGGTGAATCCAGTAAACTGCATGAGACAGTGATGGATGAGAGTCTTTTCTGATGAACAAGACACAGTGAGATACTCCGTCATGACTCTTTCCTTTGCTCGTGTGGATAAGGTCCGTTTTCCAGCAGGAGGCTCTCTGGGTCGAAGCACTAGCAGATGTAGAGGGTGAAGACCAAAAACTTACTTAAATCACCACTTTTGAATGTATAAAATATTTGTTCAGTAAGAACAGAAAAGTAAAATCATATCATACACAGCTGATGTTCTCCAACGTTCTCCACTTGAACAACAGTCTGTTGAAGAACAGTTTCCACATCTGAGCCCAATTTAATCATCTGTAAAACAAACAGATCATGACGTTTTCAGGGTGGAGGAAACAAAAAACAAATGATAGCAGAGCTGAGTTGTGGATACGTTCATAAGATGCCTCTACTCCTCTAAACGCTACTTTTATTTATGGTTTTATTCAAAATGTACTATCCATAAAGTATTGAGGGTAATCTCATTGATCAGGACTATTTTTAATGAAACTATGAAATATTTTATATATTAATATTATACATTTACATTGTTTATATTATTATTCAAAATGTAATAATGATCTAAATATTCTTAAGAATATAACATATGGTTCATCAATATCTAATTGATTGTATAAAGTTTCCCAGTTTTTTCCCAGTAAATCATTCTTAAATCGATCAATAGTTTCCTCGGTCTTCATCTGTTTATGTTTGACCTTTGTTTTATTTAATTATTACCGTAATTCACAATAAAGCAGGTGTTCACTAATGTCACTAATAAATATCCTGCTAACATATTATTATTGATGATGTCACTTGTAAATATGTGGTCAATCAATTTGGATCAATCAAGTGTCATCTTGCTGGGTTTGGTGAGTTTTGGGTTTAATCTCATGCTGAACATGGAATTCCTGAAAAAGTAATTTATTCTGTGGTTATGTGTATTTAAAAGATCAAAGTAAAAATCTCCACAAATGAAAAAATAACTGATTTATTTTTTGAGGACTTTCCAGAAAGGAGATCAATAAATACAGATAATCAATACTTTTCAATATGTTTTTTTTTTTATTCAGTTGTAATAGATTCTAATAAGATATCAATCACAGCTGTCTCGCTTTCTTGGATTAGTTATTTGGTAAATAAAATAAAAAAATAAAAGTAATAAAATGTATTATTAAAAACCTTAAAATATTAATAATAATAATTTGACTGTATATTATTGTGAGATGTTTATTATGATGATCAAAAGGCCATTGGAGAGAAAAAGTCCTTCATTTTCTTGGTAAATCAGTTTATCTTCGTGTTTGAGAGCGGCCCGTTGATGACAGCCTCATGTCTGAATGTTAAACATGTAATTTGGTGATTTTAACATGCGTTACATCTTTGATGTCTTTAAAACCTGACATTCAACTTATTCTTCATGATTATTTCTTTATTTGTTCATCTTAATATCATAATAAAGTAAGAAGGTTAAAACAGTTCATTGTTGGAGGGTCACAATGACTTGACATTCTGATGTCTTTGTTACTCAACAAAGGTAACCATGACAACCGTTCTAGAACTCTACACAAGACGTCACAAACACTATAAATACGAGGGATTCTACACTCTCACTAGTATCTTGACCTTCAAGACACTGCTGGCATCACTCCAGTATCTCTGGTGAAAACCACGATCGACAACTCAGAAAAACGCCTTCGTAGCACCAACGGTTATTTGTTTAACTTCTAACTGTGTTTATTGTTGAAATGGCTTCCAGACAACAGCCAAGGATGAGAAATGGATTTGTGAGCGCTCCTAAAAACACCGCTCCATCCCACAACTCAGATGATTTCAGCGAACTCCAAAAGAAATATGAAGAGAGCAAAGAGAGAATTGAGTTCCTGAAAAAGTACAACGAAAGTCTGAGACAAATAGCAGGAGACTATCAAGACAAAGTTAAAAAACTGCATGTGCTCAACCATCACTTGGCCTCAAATTCAGCTGAGGTCAGTGAACTGAGAGAGCAACTCCAACAGTTGGAGGAGGAAAACAAAAGTCTGAAGGAGAGAAACAGGGAACTGGAAGAGTCCCACACTAAGGACCTCCAGGAAAGACATGCACAGAGGAGGACGTGGACAGAACTGGAGCATTCAGCATTAAAGCTGAAAAATGAAAGGAAAATACTGAAAGACAAAGAGGAAGAGATGGCTCATGAGAAAAAAATGCTGGAAGAGAACAAAAGACAACTGGAGCAGAGCAGGAAAGGACAAGAGGGGACCACATGGATCACTCTTAAAAATATGATGTCCAAGGTCAAGAATGATGAAAAAATCCTCCAAGACAAAGAACAAGACTTGGAGGATAAGATGAGAAAATATGAAGAAAAGAACAGAGAACTCCAACTAGAGAAGGAAGAACTAGTGAGAGAGAGAACATTACTGGAAGAGAAGAAAAGAGAGAGTGAAGACGTGAAACCAGAAAATCTGGAGGAGATGGATTTGAAAGAGCAGAAGAAAATTCTGCAGGAGGAGGAAAAGAAAATGCTGGAGGCCAAGAAACAACATGACATGGAAAAGGAAGAGTTGCAAGCAGCACAGATTGATTTGGATGAGAAAAGAAAAGAACTGGAATATTTGTGGCAAAATCTGGATGAGGAGAAAGCCGAGATGAAGAAAGTGAAGGCGCAAGAGGCGGAGAAAGACAAACAACTGTGGACAGAAAAGAAAAGGCTGCAGAAGAAGGGAGACGTTTTAATGGAGGAGAGAAAAGAACTGGAAGTGTGTTGGAAGAAACTGGAGCTGGAGAAAGAGCAAATCCATCAAACTAAACTACAGATGGAAGAAGAGCGTAAAGAGCTTCAGGTACAGAAGGAGAACATGCTGCAGCAGTTCAATGATTGGGAGGAAGAAAAGACACAGATGGAGGAGAAGAAGATCCACATTGAGAAGAAGATGGATGAACTGAAGATGAAGACAGAAGATTTGATGACTGATGAGAAAAGAATCAATGACATGAAGAGAAAAATGCAAAATGACCAAACAGAAATGGATGAAGACAGAAACAAACTGGTGAGCGAAAGAAACGAATTAGACAGAGAGAAAAGAGAAATCAAGGATCAGTGGAAAATACTGCAAGAGGAGGAAAAACTATTGAACGAGGAGCAGAAGATCCTGGAGGAGAAGAATGGAGAGTTTCAAGAGCTTGTCAGTAAAAAGAAAAGGAAGAAACACATCTTTTCAAATTTCTTTCAGACCAAAAAGGCAAATGAAAAGAGGCAAGAAACAAAAGTTGAGGAAGAGGTGAATGACATGGAGGACAAAAATGATCAAGAGAAGAAAGAAAAATATGATCCATGTCTGAAAGTAAAGCAAAGAGAAGAGAAGAAAGAGACAAAAAAGACAGTGAAGAAAAGGAGTTTGAGCAGCTGGATCCATAAGAAGTCCAGCAGTGAGAAGTCTGAGGAAGCTCCTGGTGACCAGTAGTTCCCTCTACTTCACCTCCTTAAGTTAATGACTGTACATAAAGAAAATAAATGATCAAAAGTTAATGAATGTACATAAAGAAAATACATGATCAAAAGTTAATGAATGTACATAAAGAAAATAAATGATCAATCACAACATTGAATCTCATGGTGTTTCTACACAACTTCCTGCACTTCATCAGATTAGGAACTGTTAAGAAAGTATTTAAACCTTAAAGGAAAGTGGTGAACTCTCGTCTTTATGAAATAAATGTGGTTGGAAATAACAAAATGACGATAGATAGATAGATAGATAGATAGATAGATAGATAGATAGATAGATAGATAGATAGATAGATAGATAGATAGATAGATAGATAGATAGATAGATAGATAGATAGATAGATAGATAGATAGATAGATAGATAGATAGATAGATAGATAGATAGATAGATAGATAGATGATAGTGGTAAAAAGAAACAGTAACATTAACTAACCTTATTCGATCGTAAGAGCTGGGAGAACAAAATTTTTTTGAGTGTGTTATTGTAATGAAGCAATTAATAAATCAATCTAATCAAACTGAAAAAAGGGTTCCGATTTCTGGGGACTACACTGATAGACAGACTACATAGTTTGATGGGAGGATGTGTGTTAACGGGAGCTTGGATGTATTTCTGATCACCACCACCTGAGGGAGACAAATGACTGAATACAGGAATAAAAGGGTTCACGTGAGCACAAATACTCGTCTAGGACGTCCACTTGTTTGATTTCATTCAGATTATAAGTTATAAATCAGAAATTTTTTTTTCACTGATTATTTCTATGATATACTATTGCGAATATATGTGAATATTAAGTAGTACCAGATGTGACAACGATGGTTAAGCGACTGTACTGACATTGCAAGAGGTTTATAGTCATAAAAAAGTGTTGCATTGGTGGGTTAAATTTAAAAATGTAGGCCTAACCTTTCTTATGAGCAGGAAAACTAAAATAAAACCTCATGTGACTGTGATGTCATTCACCCCTGGCACGAACCGTTTTCGTGCCTAACTGATACTCTTCCCAGCTACAGATTTTGTAAATTGATGGTGAAAATGACCAGCAACTACTGAAGCAGTAACTGCTTAATGGCTATTAGATGGAAGAAAAAAACGTATTTATTCAACTACAGCAGTTTAATCCTGCATACATTTTGTCACGTAATTCTTGTTTTGTTAGTTTATGTACTCTTCACAGCATCATCATTTTTAGATTAAGACTTAAGACATACTTGACACATTTCAGGCATGTAGCTTCACATTTACGCTTTACACAATAATATGTGCAGTATATGCATAGCTTATAACAGTATAATAGTAATTTAAGCAATATTTTTTGTGATTTTTATGTAATAGCCTACAACCTTTTTTCGGATGTATTTTCTTAAATGCAGGGATCGTCTTTTTCTTTCTTTCTTTCTTTCTTTCTTTCTTTCTTTCTTTCTTTCTTTCTTTCTTTCTTTCTTTCTTTCTTTCTTTCTCTTTCTTTCTTTCCTTTCTTTTCTAATACCATCAATACATATTAAACGTCCATAAACACACCTCCAGTAGTGGGAGTGTCACCTAAGATCGTTAGAATACAGCAGATGATTCACTTACAGTCGGACTCTAGAAACATTTGTTTTATTTAAATAACATCAAGACGGTTATTTCCGCATTCTCTTAAAAGGTTATTGGCCGTTGTCTAAAGCTTTGGAGCTGTTCCATGGCATTTCAGGTCACATTTAAGTGTTTTATTTGTCCGTGAAGGCACCTTTGCGCATGTGTACAGCGCGTTATTTCTTGGCGTCTAACGTTGCCATGGAGTGAGCTCCCTCACTCCGCTTTGCCATCTTTGGTGTCAGCAAGCGGCACAACCGCACAAGTGCACACAACCAAGAGGAGCCAAGCAGAAATGTCGGAAAGTGGGAGTCAGGAAGCCGCCGGGGCCTCGAACAGCGGCGGCGGCCCGGCGAAACGGGTGTCCCGACCCGCCGTTGGCAACAAAGTGACCGTGGTGCTCGGAGCTCAGTGGGGCGACGAAGGAAAAGGGAAAGTTGTAGACCTCCTGGCGCAAGACGCGGATATTGTGTGCAGGTGTCAGGTACGTGAATCCGGGCTCCTCACGCAGCTCCCCTGTTGTCACCGTTGAAGCCGCGAACGGCACGAGAAGGTCGAGGGTAAGTCCCGGAGTTAACCGGCGCTCGCCCGCTGCACCGATATGAACCCGTCTCACTGTCAGTCAGGTGTGTCCACGACGTCAGCGCGTATGCCAACCGGCCCGCGGCCGCCAACGAGGGGCTCGTCCGTCCTTCTCCCGGTCTCCAAAAAACCCCATGAATACAGAACATTCCCGAGTAGGCTGACCGGGGCCGGTGGCTGCCAGACATCTCTTCGTGTCGCCAAAGTCACCTTGAATTCCTGCTAACTGTGTAGCAGACACCTGTAATACTCCGATGAGTCGTATCCTGCGCGGTCACGTGACCGGGTCGCTGCGGAAAACCGTAGTGACGCTCCGGAGTGGCGGCGGTGGTGGTGGTGGTGGTGGTGGGGTTGTTTTTGGCTTTAATGAGTGGGAAACCGTTCGTATGATTCCCGATTGCGTCGTACGACTACAGTTGTATAATAGTTAACGGTTTTTGCTGCTCCGTAAACGTCACGTGGCAGCGGCGTCAAACGCGCTTGTTGCCATGTTTACCCGCATGTTCCATGTTTGTGAACGGATACAAGGGTGATAAACACTTCTACACGTTTAAGTCTGCCCTGGTAAACGGTCGAGTAAAGGCACCGTCAGCTGCATCAAAACGACTCGTTTACAGCACATCTACTTGCATATTACACCCACGGAGAAGAAATCTGAATTATTTTACACTTTTACACTGGGTGTAGAAAACTGTAAACAGAAGAGACCGTTTGGAAAGTGGCCTGTAGTTATTTCCTGTAGTTAATGGCAAAGGAGGTATTTTAAAAATATGTTATTGGTAGAGCAACAATAAAAAAAAAAAAAAAAAGTCTCTAGATGATGCGGACGTGCAGATATTCTGAGGGTTGTTCACTTTCAAAGAAATAAAAGGTGTGGTTACTAGAATGACGACAATGGATCAGTTGTCAGATTTGACATTAAGGCAGTCACATGTAGAATATCACAGATTACGGAGAAACTCCGTCTATACAAAAGTATTTTAAGGTCTGCTCAGTGCTTGTGGATGGGTTGGTTCTGGGCCTGCAGAGGGATTCAATGGACCTCTTTCCTTGGTTCTTGGAGATGTTATTCCTCTCAAACAAAAGGCTTCTGCTTTTCCAGATGTAGCCTGCAGGTTGCCCAGTCTGTTGCATCTGTTTTTCAGGGCAGTTGTTTCGTCCCTCAGCCGTTACAGCCGTTACAGCAGTTACAGCACTGCATCCGATGCTGATACTGTTCAAAATAAGAATTCAAACAGATAAACGACTTCTGTCTGGACCAGCAATCAGCAGAAATGTGAGTTTTGTTTTCCACGTGTGGTTAGGTCGAGGGTGTTTGCACACATTTGTAACTGTCCCGCCCCTATTAGCCATGACATGCGGTCATGTGGTAACTTGTCACACATACCTTAACACATATAAACCTCAGAAGTCGTCTGCAAACTTAGTTGGCATTCATTCTCACACATACAAGCTGAAGCAATAGTATGTCATTAGTGTTTTCCTTTCTTTTCTATAAATGTTACAGGAAAAAGCACTAAAATGACACCTCCTGTGGTATAATATATTGTCATATTTGAGTAAGTTATTGACTTCACGATAAAAACTTTGCATGCAATCCACACATACCATGTATAAAGTACCTTATCTCTGCAGACAAGCTGGGAGGTGCTGCGATGTGGAACAAAACAAGAGTACATATACGTGCACAGATGTTTTATGCACGTCTCTGCATGGGAACAGATAAGGTTCAAGTCAGTTTAACATCGGGATTTAAAATGTGAGTTCTGCTTTTGAACCGATTTATAAGGTACATTATGTATACCAACATGCTATGTGACTGGCCATTTAATTGAGATTAGGTTTGTTTTTTTATTCATTATGAAATGATTGTTGTTATTTTAGCTTGAGGAAATTGTAGATCTTTGTGATAACCATCGAGCCCTCCTCTTAGTCCTGGTCAGCATGTGGACCCAGTGGGCCAGTCCTCCGTAGCTGTGATGAATTTGCATCCGCTCTGGTTTCCTCATGCAAATTGGTAGATTGGAGACTGACATAGCATGATTTACTGTGCTGGACAAGTCCAGTGCCAACTGCGTACTGGAAAGATTCCTGAGCCTCTCCATAAATAAGAGCAGTCGAGGGGAGAAGTGAGCACCTAAATGTTTGAAAAGCCTCGGCTCTGAAGCCACAGAGGCACATGTTAAATCACAGAAGGAGGCCGCAGTGTGGCCCACCTGTAAGAGACATATTTGGCCTCTTTGTGTAGTGGAGCTACTTAAAGTATGTCCAGTCCTCCTGTAAGCTCATGTTTTGATCTGGTTTAGTGTAGGAGGTGCGTGTGTTTTATTGTGTCAGTAATTCAACTGGAAGAGCCTGAACAGGGGATGGGGAGGAAGCAGATAATTCATGTAGGGAGTAAGAAGGTTCGAATTAGAAACTGCAGTGGGAAAAAGAATCAATGTGCAACATGCATTGCCATGTTTGTGTGACTAGAATGGTGCTAAATTGGATTTGTCTTAGTCAGACTAACACACACATATTCACACGCTGCAGTTGGGAGTCAAATTATTCCTGGATGTGCACGTTCAGTTGGAAAACTGGCCACAATCCACAGTTCCTGCCACAGGATTTAATTCGGAAGTAACAGAAGGCGTTGGTATGCAGAAGAAGCTGCCAATGGCAACAGAGGACAACAGTTATTTAAAGGTATATAATAGTCTAAAATAAACAAATACAAACAAGCGTACTATGTGCATTGAATGTACGGGAATGTAAAGCGGTCCGGTTCGCAGCATGATGTTGTCACCAGCTAAACTGTCCTTCAGGTGTTTTGGTGAGTGATGTAGTAAGTCGGTCCGAAAAAGATCAGTGCAAACAACCTGATGTGCAGAATCGTGTCACCTGTTGTAGCAGACTTGTACTCGTCTTGGTCATTAAGTTGATTCTCCGTCATACTTGTACTGTGCAAACAGGTGAATAACCTGATTAAATGGCCAGTTGAGCTGCAGCTGTTGCTCTGCTCCACTGTGCATGTAAAAATACTGACTATTCTAGATATACTTAGCACATATGGTCTTCACACCCAGCCTGCCAGCTATACCCTCTTACTTCACAAACATCCTACCTGAAGTGGACTTGGCGCCGCTCCCACTCACAGCCGTTTCCACCGGCACAGAACGTGCTGAATGCAGACGTTCCTGCTCCACTGCACCGCATTCTAGATGTCTTTTTGTTGACACAAGCCTGGTTCTTACCAGTGGACCTGTGGGTGCTGCCCCCTGAAAACAGTCAAATCCAGAGGAACCAGACTCAAACTTTCTTATCAAAGAGTAAAAGTACAAGGACGGATGGACACCGTTGATGATTCATTGTTCTGTGTTTTTGTTCTTGTTTTCTAAATAGTCTTAAGTAGTCCATTCCCGTACCACTAATTTGCATATGTGTGACTCAATATTTATATGAATTGAATCAATTTATGATGCATTGAGTTTTATTTAGAGTTCATTTAGGTTTAGGAGTCAGTGCAACATATTTCTCAGATCAGATTACCTGGAATTTGCATTTATAAAAGTGTTTTTTCTGGTAAGCTGTTGAAGGAATCTTTGTTCAATATCCAACAATTTAATCTTACCACCATGTTCCTAAGCCTCTTTAATAGAACCGTCTTGTTGATCTTTCGACTGCTCAGAATAGCTGCGGTATTCAGAGCACTATTGGTTTTCTCTGTTGATATCAAGTTGACATAACACGGATTCTCCTCAGTGTTTGGACATCTTTCTGCCTGCCAAGACTGAAGCTGTGTTTGGAAAAAACCCTAAAAACTTCCAGGCAGGACGGCTAACGCAGCTTCCTCTCCACCATGTGCGCATGTTTATTGGGGTTCACTGATATGTGAGTGTGTGCAGAGCTGGTATCGATAGACTTGATCTTTTTATAAAATAGGCTTTGTCAGCGGTATTCCCGGCATTCCTCACAGTCCAAGACTACAAGATACTAACAGTGTGTAGACGACGGAGCAAAATACATCTCAGAAGATTGGTGGCAGGAATATGTTGTGAAATATCGTATGTCCAAATCATGCGTCACTGTGTACAGTAATTACTGCAGGTACTTAATCTGCTCACTTTTAAGTGTTTAAGGTTCCGGGTGTTGGTGAGTCAGAGAAGCAGCTCACGCATGTTTCCTGACATTTTTACTGTCAAACACTCCATCAATGCTTGGTAATAGAGAACATACCACAGCCAGACAAATGATCTGGGAAACGAGCTCATCAGGTTAAACCTATGTCATCCATGCCTCCTGTTTATGTTTCCAGTGCAGATTTAACAGTCGGCGTTATGGTGTAAAAGTTCAGGTGGCGTCAGCCGTAACGGGAACTCTTACTCACTTGGCCTTTTCGTAACACGTGTGAGATTTGGTGCATGTGTACCGATGTCGAACCCAGTCAGCAGACATATGTACCCAGATTAAAGAGATTCACAGTGACTCCTTCCCACATAAACCTAAAGGACTTTTAGAGTTCGGGAAAAGTCCGTATCTGACTTTAGATAATTATGACTTTTTTTTTCCCGCTTTTGATAATAAGTTTTAGTGTTTGCAAAGCGTTAATACTCGAGCTAAGCAGCTTTGTCTTTCACCCTTGTGTTGAATATTTCAGCTGCGATTTAATGTGAAACTATACCTCAAAGGCCAAGCGGTTTCCGACGCCGGAGCATAACCGTGCTCACCATGACGCCCTGCTGCTCAGAGACGGATTGTTGTACGTAACGTCTGTCTTTCTGTCTGTCATTAACTGATGTCTTCTCAACATGTTTGGCTGAGCAAACATCTTATCCTGAAACTGAACAGTACGTTGAAGATCAGAAGTTTTTCTCGCGACAACATTCAGCGTTGTTGCACTCAGTTTGGTACAAAAGGAAAAAGGATTTCCTTTTGTTTAGTCTTATTTTGGAAAGCTCCTACAAGGGAGGAGACTTTGATAAAACTAGTTTTGCTGTCAAAGGAAAGAAAGCAAAAGAAGTCATTCAAATTCAAACATCCATCAGCTATACCCGTTTTATCCGTTTCCGGGTCACGGGGGTCTGTCGGAGCCTATCCCGACGCATATCAGGCGAAAGGCAGGGGTACACCCTGGACAGGTCGCCAGTCTATCCAGGGCCACATACAAACAACCAATCACACTCACATTCACACCTAGGGAGAATTTATAAAGATCAATTAACCTACACTGCATGTTTTTGGACTGTGGGAGGAAGCCGGAGTACCCGGAGGAAACCCACGCAAGCACGGGGAGAACATGCAAACTCCACACAGAAAGACCCACCGGGCCGGGAATTGAACCGGGAACCTTCTTGCTGTGAGGCAACAGTGCTAACCACTAAGCCACCGTGCTGCCCCTCAAATTCAAACATACTAATACTAATTAATAATAATTATAACAATAGTAATAATAACAATAGTAATAATAGTACATGATGATTACTGAATTTATCTTCAGTGTCTTTGATCAAAATATTTTGATAAAACTGTCTAGTACTTCATGTTTTAGCACATAATAATAATTTATTAAATTGTTTTTAATTAACTTCATAAATTGACAAAAACAGGCTCTCAAAGCACAAATTGTTTGGTCTTTGTGAATTAGACTGGCATCGGGGAAGTTTTGTGACCAAATCAACACCTCTCACTTGTTCTTGTCTCATTCATTCATTCATTCATTCATTCATTCATTCATTCATTCATTCATTCATTCATTCATTCATTCATTCATTCATTCATTCAATCTAACATAAGCGGTGTTTAATTGCATTCCTTGTCACTGATCATAATGTTGTGGCTGATTGGTGTTCAGGAGTTCAGCCTTGAATAAACGTGTCATGTACTTATGTTACTAAGTTGCCAAGAGTCCTAATAAAAAAAACACCACAGATAAAATGAGCCATGGGGTTAACAATTTATTTTATAACAGTAGTTTGAGTACTTCAGGAAAATCTTTTAGCATAGAATAAAGGCTGTGTGAACAAAGAAAACCAATCTGTGTCCACATTTGTCTTAAAAGATGTTTGTCCTGTTGTGTCTGCAATCACAGGGACTGCTCGACGTTTTAAAATACAGCTCCGCCACAGATCACGGGGCCGCAGGAAGACCGGAGTTCCTTGGTTCTGTGGGGGATGGACTGGAACGTAAAAGTAGTTTCTAAAAAGGCGATGCATCTGCCAACCACCTCCCCCATATTTTACCCCACTCCACCTTGAGGGTACTGCTGCAGCCAGGAATAACTCCATGTGGTCTAAGCACATGCTGCGTTTGATTTATATCCACAGGCTACAGATACGGGGGCACGTTCTGGTCACAGGATGGACTACGAAAGTAGTGACATAAGCTGCGTATCTGCCGTTTTAATGTCTTTTATCAGTGTAAAAAATAGGATAAACGAACAGTATAATTATTTTTCTTTGCTTTTTTTCACTCCCCCGTTTCTCAAACCTCCTTTGAGCCTCCTGTTTTCCCCCTCTCATCTCTCTTCACTACTTGCTTCATCCTTAACTTCTGGTTGTGAAATGTTGCGCAGGGAGGTTGATAGCAACTCCTTCAGTGCATCTTTTTCCAAGAAGTCACTCTTCCTTTTTTAGGTTCCACTTGTACTCTCATTTAAGCAGTCAGCTGTGCTCGATATTGTGCTGGCCGGAAAACTGCATCCAAGTGAACACACAACTGAAATTAATTACAGTTAATTAGTATCTGCCTATATGAGAGCACTGTTCCCTGAGCAGTGAATCAAGCGTGCCTGTTGTAATCACACAGTTTTAAGCTCTAGATGTGTGTTAATCAGTTAAAGACGATGAGAATACTCATCCTGATTATTGTGAAACTGTGTTATTATAGCTTGCTTTTGTTTTGACATATGAAACTTAAGGTTTTGCAAAGCATTAGCTGTGTCAAAGAGGAGCCGATATTTTTAATATTAAGAAATATTAAAAAATCTGAACATCTGCAGTTCACTCCTCATTTCCACCTGAGCCGAGGTGATCTGGGCCATTAACTGCTTATAACCAACACAGATTAAAAATAATAACGGTAATTAAAAAGGAAGGAGTACCAGGCTGTTTTTTATTTCATTAGAAGAAGTAACTGCATTTCAAATGAGCAATCAAGCCAAGTTATTTTTTGTATTGCCGTGGCGCCAAACATTAAATTTGTCAATTACTGTGTTTACCATTCAGTTTCTCAGACTGACACTGTCAGTTTTGCTTTAATATCCTGTCATGCAGTTAAGACAGTTGTAAGAACACACATTACTTCTCCAGATGATCTTCTGTGGACAGTGGTGGAGGATTACTACCTTGAGGAACAACTTTTAAGGTCTAGATCACTTCTTTCCCTCTTTATGTGGGCATTGGGAGCAGCATGCTTGACGGGACAGGTTCAGATGGTTTTGGGTGTGAAGATAAGTTTATTCAGATGTGTAATGGCAAGAACCAGCAATCCATTTACTGTGCGGCCTCGCGCTTGTCCGTAAATGTAAATCGGGGTGAGATCTGCACAGTGAGCAGGAGTCTGTAAGCATCAGCACGGTGTCACAACATTAACGCGCAGTGGCTGATGGTTTACATGTGGTGCTTGTTGGAACTCGCAGAGTTATTCAGCTTGTCCTCTCACAATTTCCAAAACAAAGTTGCACAGCCTCCATGAAACCTCGCCGTGTTTCTGTTTAAATCCTCTGCAGGGCGGTAACAATGCAGGACACACAGTGGTGGTGGACTCAGTGGAGTACGACTTTCACCTCCTACCCAGCGGCATCATCAACCCCAAGGTCACCGCCTTCATCGGTGTGTAATACACACAAACCCACTCACATTTAGGCGCACTCCCAAGGTTGTCCTTTTTCTCTGTAATTTGATCGAATTTCAGCAGAGTGCCTTTCGCTGCTGTCACTTTCTGCTTTTATGACTGTTACGGTGGGCGTGTTCGGCTCGAGTCGGTGCCACGCTGCATACCATCCTCTCATCTGCAGTAACTTCATTAGCTAATGGAGCCTCTCTTTCTTTAAGGCTCCCAGTCCTGCACACACGTTCACATTAACATGAAGCTGTTGCTGCATAATCACAAATCTGCCTTTTTTTTTTTTCCATTTTTTTCTTTGGATACGTGCCGCTCGTCAGGCTTAAATGCTCAGGGTACTTTGCAGTTGTGTGTCTAGTGTAACAAGTATTTCATCTTGCAAACACCCCACCCATGTTAATTATGCTCTTTACAAGCGTCTGACAATAATGACAGCACTGAAACCTAATGCTTTGTACTGCTCAGTCATTCATCACCTGTTAGATAAATCGATTAATTTCTCTTTAGTATGTGTGTTCACAAAGATCACTATTCAGTCTTGTTGCGTTTGGAAGGTGTGCAAATTATTTTCCAGCTGGCATTCATGTTTGACATTTTTTACCACTAGTCTTTTTAAAAATCAGTGATATTGTTGTCATCTGCAAAATAGAAATATGATCATCAGGATGTGGACAATCTCCTTTTTTTTTTGAGTTTTGGATTATGGAAAAATACTTTCAGTTCAAATGTGACGATATTCTTTAACTTTAATGTGACGTATTGTCGAGTTGTCTGGTGAATCCACTCCAGACGTCGGGGCTGCGGCGCTGTACCGAGAGCAAGATGATGACAAGATGGCGAGCCAGTAGTTGTGTTGACAACGTTTCAGTTGTGTTTGCTCTTTCTCAAATGTCACATATTGTCTTGTAAGCGAACATATCCCACAGTGACGGCGATACATGATACTGTTTTTGTTATTGAACGTTAAATGAATGAAGTAGACGTGAGTCAGTCAGGAACAGCTTAGATTTAACAGATTAGATTCATGATTCAGATTACGACAAGTGTAAAACTAGTTTGACATGTCACTAGCAGCTGACCCTGATTCATAAAAATAAGCCTGGATTGGCCTCGATATCGAGCTATAGAGCTCCTCGGGATTTGTCTGTTCACGTCGTCACAAACTGCGGCCTCCCGAAGGAGCGCGTGGTTCAGGAAGCAGCTGTCCAACCCAAAGCGTTACTCTATAACCTTCCCAAAGGTGAGAATTCAGATTCAGCACACATTTGAACCTGTCCTGGGTAGGTAAAGGACATTTGTAATCGATAATCAGAACCATGTAGTGATGCACAATCCGAGAGTTGTTCATCAATTAAAAGAAATAAAAGCAATTTATAGTCTGAAAGTATCTAAAAGACCCTGACCCTCCCTCAGCATCACCGAAACGCTGTGCAAACGCAGCTGTCGCACTAATCCACACGCTGAAATATGTATACTATAACGACTTTCCTCATTAACCAAAACTAAGGTCTTTATTATACTTTAATTAAACCATTAATCACATGCAACTTATAAGCTACCAGTGTGTGAAATTAGAAGATTAAAAGTACGACAGCTGTGTTGCAATTAAAAGTTTCTCTCAGCCCTCCTGCTTCCATTTAGTGTATTTTACATCCTTTATGTAGACTTCAAAGACAGCTTAGAAACACAATAGATGATTTTATTTCAAGATTAATTTGTTATTACAAGAAAACATGTTTTTGCTCTGCATGTCCGGCCATAACAGTTTTTTTTCTCAAATGCATTGTTTTAATTTAAGGAAATATTTTCTTTATTTTAAGCTTTTCACCACAATTCTGTGATCTTTAAATGAAAAGTCTTGAACAAAGCAGTGTAATATCAGACACACAGGCGGTTCACTCACATATATTAACATTTTAATTGCAAGAATTTCGTTTAACTAAATGAATCTTGTGGGCATCAGACCACCATGTCCAGACGTTACTGTCTTTGTTCCTGTCGATCAGGTTCCCATCTTTAGGATGATGGGAACTTGATTTGCATGACTCTTGTTGACACTTCAATTAAAATGGTTATGGCTCTGCTTCATGTATGTTATCTAAAGTCTGTTTTTGTTTTGTTTTTTCCTCCAGGTAATGGTGTTGTGATCCATCTTCCAGGCATGTTTGAAGAAGCTGAAAAAAATAAACTCAAAGGAAACAGTGAGTGGCGTACAACATTTGTAGGTGTGAATTATAACTGAGTGTAAGAAAGCAGAGCTGTTGTTGAGACTCCTGTGTGTGTTTAGGCCTAAAAGACTGGGAGAAGAGGTTGATCATCTCAGACAGGGCACACATCGGTAAGTCCTCCCAGGTCTGCTCCTGGACTCTTTTATTTTATTCTGTGTGTGAATGTTTGAATGTATGCATGAAGAAAGGTACGTCTGTGTGGGTGTGTGAGTCCTGCTATCTCTGAGGTGTGTGAGAGTGTGTGTGTCCTCTTTCCCTACTCCGCAGTGTTTGACTTCCACCAAGCAGTTGATGGCGTTCAAGAACAGCAGAGGCAGGAGCAAGCAGGCAAGAAGTAAGGAACACGTTTCTTAAAAGAGGCAGCAACACACATACACACACCCACATAAATATGTAAGAAGACGTCATATTAACGTTAACTTCATTTATTAAGTTATTCAGCTGCATCCATCCACGGGTATTTTGATGTACACTACCACTGCACAGTCAACCCTAATTCTGGGGCATTTTGTTATATCTAACCTCTGTTATGGTCCAATCTTCCACAGATGGTTAATATTGTGCAGATAGTGTGCATCTCGCCATCACTACAGATGAAGCATAAGAAACATTCACTGAGGCGATAATAACGACAACAACAAAAGAACTTCAGGACTGTGGGTCTGAACTAGTTAAATTGTTGCTACAAAGGGAAGTTTAGGGGAGTCATTCACACGTGACAGACACATTTAGTTGGCACAAGTTTAATGGAAATCGTGGCATAACTAACTTGTAGTCATGTGAATCATGGTAAAGTCTTTGTTCTTCCCTCAAGATTATTTTGGAGATTTTGATTCCATGTTTCATGTTTCTGTATAATACAAGTGGACTTGGCATGCTTTTCCATCTTAACTGAAATGTTGCAACGATGAATTCTTACCTTCAATGTCACCATAAGCGGAGTATTTTAAAATTGAACGTTTTTTCGCAGCAGGAATGGCTGGTCAGCTTCTGCTTGGTTCACATGGTCTTAGAAATGTCTTCAGTGGAAGGTTTATTTGGGTGTGAGGACACTAATATGTTCCACCCTGTAACTGGATTGCTTTTACAGTCATCCCAAACATAGATACCAGTGTGTAACCTTCTACCTTTAATTCTGGCTCTAGCATGTTTAGATGGGTTTCTACACTTGTCATTGTTGGAAAGTTACTAAGCGGCGACAGAAGCTGTGCACGTTCACACAAAGCTTACAGAAACTTCAGACAAAATCATCTCAATCTAAGTAAAATAATTACAAATTGTTTGGGCGTTATTCCCAAATAATGGGAATCAGGTGTTCCAATCATTTCCATAGTCACAGGTGTATAAAATCAAGCACCTAAGCATGCAGACTGTTTTTAAAAATATTTGTGAAAGAATGGGTCGCTCTCAGGAGCTCAGTGAATTCCAGCGTGGAACTGTGATAGGATGTCACCTGTGCAACAAATCCAGTCGTGAAATTTTCTGACTCCTAAATATTCCACAGTCAACTGTCAGCTGTATTGTAAGAACATGGAAGTGTTTGGGAACAACAGCAACTCAGCCATGAAATGGCAGGTCACATAAACTGACGGAGCAGGGTGATGAGGTGCATAGTCCAAAGAGGTCGCCAACTTTCTGTCGCTACAGACCTCCAAACTTCATGTGGCCTTCAGATTAGCTCAAGAACAGTGCGCAGAGAGTTTCATGGAATGGGTTTCCATCACCAAGATGCTGCATCCAAGACATACATCACCAAGTGCAATGCAAATTGCTGGATGCAGTGGTGTAAAGCACGCCGCCACTGGACTCTAGAACAGTGGAGATGTGTCCTCTGGAGTGATGAATGGCGCTCCTTCTGCCAATCTGATGGACGAGTCTGGGTTTGGCGGTTGCCAGGACAATGGTACTTGTCTGAATGCATAGTGCCAAGTGTCAAGTTTGGTGGAGGGGGGGATTATGGTGTGGGGGTGTTCTTCAGGAGCTGGACTTGGCCCCTTAGTTCCAGTGAAAGGAACTCTGAATGCTTCAGCATACCAACACATTTTGGACAATTCCATGCTCCCAACTTTGTGGGAACAGTTTGGGGCTGACCCCTTCCTCTTCCAACACGACTGTGCACCAGAGCACAAAGCAGGTCCATAAAGACCTGGATGACAGAGTCTGGTGTGGATGAACCTGACTAGCCTGCACAGAGTCCTGACCTCAACCCGATAGAACACCTTTGGGATGAATTAGAGCCGAGATCATCAGTGTGTGACCTTCCAAATGTGCTTCTGGAAGAATGGTCAAAAATTCCCATAAACACACTCCCAAACCTTGTGGACAGCCTTCCCAGAGGAGTTGAAGCTGTTATAGCTGCAACGGGTGAACTGACATCATATTGAACCCCATGAATTAGGAATGGGATGTTACTTAAGTTCATATGTGAGTCAAGACAGGTGAGCCACTGTAGCCATCTGTAAATGGTTTCCCAAAAAAGACAACTCCACTATTGCCTGACATGTTTTATTGTAGGTTCAGTCTATTCTTTAGTTAGCTCGGCACACACTCAGATAAATTAGGACAGAGAGATTTGGTTAGTCAGATTTCTTGTCAGTAAGTTGCATATTTCTTCAGTGAAAATCCAGTTTTCCTTTTGTATGAAAATCCTAATTAGAATAACTCCAATTTTTTATTTTAATTATACCATTCAGTGGTATCTTTTACTCCACATTCCCAGTGTGTGAGAGTGTAAAAAGAGTGTGTATTGACCAGGGCGCCTTAATGGCAGTCATTATAAGCTTCAGCAGACTGCTATATCAGGCCTGTGGATTCACAGCAGCTGCAGATCTGCTGCAGCACAAGCTCGACTAAGATTCATGGAGTACCAAACATTTATCATTTCAGTTAAATGATTTAACTAGCAAAGGATTTAAAGGTGTAAAGATAACGGTTTAAAGTTGAACAAGTTACATAGTACAGGATCAACACCATCTTCAAATACATCTACGAGTTGCAGATCCATCCATCCATTATCTATACCCGCTTTATCCGTTTCCGGGTCACGGGGGTCTGTCGGAGCCTATCCCGACGCATATCAGGCGAAAGGCAGGGGTACACCCTGGACAGGTCGCCAGTCTATCCAGGGCCACATACAAACAACCAATCACACTCACATGCACACCTAGGGAGAATTTAGAAAGATCAATTAACCTACACTGCATGTTTTTGGACTGTGGGAGGAAGCCGGAGTACCCGGAGGAAACCCACGGGGAGAACATGCAAACTCCACACAGAAAGACCCACCGGGCCGGGAATTGAACCGGGAACCTTCTTGCTGTGAGGCAACAGTGCTAACCACTAAGCCACCGTGCTGCCCCGAGTTGCAGATGTCAGATTTATTTTTTTAATTGTCTGAATTCAGCTTTTCATAAAAACAAGTCCTAAAAATAAGAAAGAACTGGTTTCTTTAAGGTCCTACAAACACACAACACACTGACAGTGAGCATTGTTTGAAAATGCTTCTAAATTCGTTGATCTGATTCTCACAGAAGATGTCCATTTTATGCAAACAAGTTTTATTACATATGTCTACTGAGAAAATGTACCGGTTTTCATTTTGAAGTTGCAATGTTATTAATTACATAAAACATAGGATTTGTCATAAAAAAAGTATAAATTAATGACAGAAAACACAAATCCTTGCAGAAGAAAAAAGATCACACAGGCATTATTAGTCCACATTTCATTTCTAAATCACATCTGTACATGTGAGCCAGTTCACCTTAATTGTTCTCAAGAGCTTAAATTGTCCATTATTTTACAAAGACCAAAGAAAAGTTATCAACTTCCCTTTTGTCTGTATTTGTGGTAGACATTTTTCATGCGATGCACTTTTCACACAGTGACTGGGCGCTGCTTGTGCTACACAGACACTAACAGTGAAACTCGGAAACCACAGAGGATCTTAATCTATTTCTGTGCTGTAGTTTGGGTGAAACATGGTGAGCGAAGCCTTTCGTTTAATAAACAGGAGTTGTTAGACGTACGTGTTTACATGCGCTTCCATCGTACATAAATGTACATTTTGTTTGACTTCTTCTTTCTTTAACAAAAAGTTAAAAAAAAAAGAAGTGCGCAGAGTTTTTGGTGATGCTGTAGCGTGAGAAGATTATTTCCTCACCGCGGCGAGTGATTGAATGGCTCACTTACAGCGGTGTACAAAATAATTTACAGGAGTATTCATACAATGTTCCTGCATCACGTTGGCAGAAACCTCTCAATTAGTAACCGTTCAACTCAGCTCTGATTTAATGTATAAGATATGTTGTTTAATGTGAATGTTTCAATTGAGCTCCAAAGCTCATTAACGTTTCTTTTGAACTCTGTGATTTTCCAGTAATTTAAAGCGTCAGGAGAGCTTGTGAGTTTTACGAGAATTGTGGAAAGGACATGATGAAATGGTAAAAAGGGACGTGTCGGGTTGAGGTCATGTTCATGTATCCTCTGTATTTCCTTCCCTCTTCTCTTGGCCTCTACCAGCCTTGGGACAACAAAAAAGGGGATTGGTCCGGTCTACTCAGCCAAGGCGGCACGTAGCGGTCTCAGGATATGTGACTTGCTGGCGGACTTCACTCAGTTCTCGGAAAGGTTTGTTCCAGCTGCACAGGATTATGTCACTGAGGTTTTAACGAGATCTCTAATCTAATATATTTACCCAGTGTGTTAATGGTAACATTCTTCAAAGACCATTTGGCAATGAGGTTGCAATTAAAAGGTTTGTGAGTCACTTTTATGACTTCCAACCTTTGAAACGTAGCTTTAACAAAGTAACTCAGAAACTTTTCCCATTTTGTAACTGCACATGCCTATCTCTCATTTTACTGCTCGTTTTAAACACAGCGATCCTTTCAGAGCCATAACTAGGAAATCAACATCCTTAGCCAGTAGAGCTCAGATACGAGGAGACGTTCAGGCTGAATGCAGCCCTGCAAGTAGTTGTCACATTCAGCAGACGCTTTTACCCAAAGCTACTTACAATTAAACACGCGTGTTTCTGGACGCATGCGAGCACGGGGAGAACATGCAAACGCCACACAGAAAGAATCCTGGCGAGATTCAAACCAGGGAGGCAGCAGTGGTAACCGCCGCCGCCGCTGCTCGGTTCGTTGTTGGGGAATGAAGCTTGAGTCAAGAATTTGAAATGGGCCGTAAACTTTACAGACACGAGTCCTTTTTGCGTGGGACTAGTATTACCAGGGGAGGATGTCTTTGACACTACTTGAGTGTGAATGCACCATGTCTGTAATTTTTTGATTCAAAATTAAACCGACACAGGTCATGCGATGATTTTAATCCTGTGTAAAAGCACTTTGGTTTGAACTCAGTTTTTTAAGGAATCAAACATCACTGAATGTTAAACTTCTGTTTCACTTAGTCTTGTTCATTGGTGCCAGAAATGATTCATGCCGGGAAAAGTCTTTATTCCAGTATAATCACAGAAAGAGACCAGTAAAGGTCACTGATCAAAGCGAAAACACTTTTCCTTTAACAGGTATAAAGTTCTCGCCCAGCAGTACAAGTCCATGTACCCGACGCTGGAGATCGATATCGAGGGAGAGCTGGTCAAATTAAAGGTGATTAATAAAAATGCTGAACAGAAAAATGTTTCTTTAGACATTTAATTGCCTTTTTGGTGCAGTTATATGTATGTAAATTTCCATTTTTGTAGGACTACGTGGAGCGACTCAAACCCATGGTGAGGGATGGGGTGCATTACATGTACGAAGCTCTTCATGGTCCCTCACAGAAAATCCTGGTGGAAGGAGCCAACGCTGCGCTACTGGACATAGACTTCGGTCAGTAAGTTATTGCTTGTGACGGTGCACTGCAGTTAACTCGCCTTTACTTTTATTTGCTTATGTAAATTTGCGCGTGCATGGATTGTATACAAAGTGGATCTGCAGTGACATAGTGACAGTCGTATGAAAACAGGACACCTGCTTTCAGTTCAGTTTCAATTATGTTTCTGCAAAGAATCCTCCCGTCCTTGGCAGGACTTGCAGACAGGTAAATACAAGCTTAGATGAGCAGTAACTTGTGACGTATTCCACGATGATCACATTTATTTGAGAAAAAACGAAACTAAAATGCAGAAGCAGTGTGTGGTAAAGTAAGTACTCGCCATGATTCATCTAAAAGCTCCTGACTGCTTCTGACCTCCGTAGATCCAACAGAAGTAGGAAGGGTGTACTTACTTTACACCACACTCCTTCTGCTTTTCAGTCTGGCTTTTGCTCAGCATATGATGAAACAGCGTAATATGTCACATGATGCTGTTCCTCTTGAGCTTTTTACCCCAGTGACTTTTTCTCTTGAAAAATCCAACATACTTTTATTTTCATACGACTGTACTGAAGCTTTGCAATCTCTTTACAAAAGCCTGCTTGGAGCTCAGACCAGAGACGACGGTAAGTTTGCACTGTTCTGATGCGCCGTGGCATCCAGGATTGATGTGAACAGGTTGACACCACTCACTGTCATCTGACCGCATGAGCACGAACGCACCAAGTCTGCAATCTTTGAGCCAGTCGGTCAGATTTACAGTAGTTCTTAAATCACCATCTATTGTCTTGAGGCTTTTTTTTTTTCTTTTAAATAAAAGCAACATTTTTATTTTCTCTTTCACATCATCATACACTGGACCTGTTATTGTTAACGTGTCATCTATCAACACTATTATCAAAGGTTGTTTTTAAACTGTGTTCTGCACACTAGAACATTTTAGATTTTCTCTATCTGAAGATGTTCTGAAGAGCTGCTTGTTGTTGGTTACACGAGTGTGTGTCTGACCAGTGGTTTGATCTCCATGGAGTCGACTGTTTCTGGAAACAATAACCTTGGTTCAATGACAGTTTACTGTTTTCTCTGCTCACCATTTTCTGAATATGCTGAAGGCACAGTTGATGTGCTGAAGTCCTTCTAACGAGGTGGTGTGTAAAGAAGAACTGTGCTTTCTGTTTTCAGTCGCATGTGTGCGTAGCCGGTTTCTACTGCAAACATGAAGATTATGAAGAGTCTTTCCTGCTGATGTCATTGCAGGGACGTATCCGTTTGTGACGTCGTCCAACTGCACCGTGGGCGGGGTGTGCACCGGCCTCGGCATGCCTCCTCAGAACGTCGGAGAGGTTTATGGGGTTGTTAAGGCGTACACGACCAGAGTGGGCATTGGCGCTTTCCCCTCGGAGCAGAGCAACGTAAGACGGCACACAGCAGTGACGCAAAGCATGCAACGTCATATACCCTTGATTTTGAGCTTGTTTTGTAACAGAAACAATAGGGGCTTATGAATAATCTTAACCTAATACAGCTGTCAACACAGTAGGTTGAGCCTGAAGAGTAGTGGAGCTCTCCTAATTACGTGTTGTTTTAATGCGGTGAATCGTATCTTAGATAATCCTCAACCCTTTACAGGCCAAGTGACCTGTAAAGGGTTGAGCTTAAAGAGATGTTCACTGCACTATAAAGGGTTGACTACAAAATGTGACTGTGTAGTTTCTTGTGAAACAGCGCCACCTACAGGAGAGGCTGCTACTTTGTCATCAGCGGTTTCATTTACTTTTTCTAAGGTCAATAAATCAGCCGTTTCACCTGTTCATGACTGAAACTGAGGCCAAGTTTTAACGACAGGATATTTTTAGTCCATATGTTACAGCAGGATGACATGAAAAAAACCCCAAAAACTTAATGTAACCGTCTTTGACTTTGGCTCCAGGAGATTGGAGAGCTGCTTCAGACTCGAGGAAAGGAGGTTGGCGTGACGACGGGAAGGAAACGGCGATGTGGTTGGCTGGATCTGGTGCTCATCAAATATGCACACATGATTAATGGCTTCACTGCGTAAGTTTGAGTTTCTTTAATATATATTATGTATATTTATTTGTATGATTGAGTAATTTTTACTGCATCGTAGTAATTAGCTACAACATAATTATAATTATATAGTAACTAATTATTATTCATCTGACTTCAATTCTATGGCAACACTTTTGGTTATTGATCCATAAACTACAGTTTTTGTGCTTTTGTAATATATCTTTGATATATTATAGACAAGAGACACAAAAAAACAAATATCTTTTGTTTTTTGGTCCTTTCTTCCTCCATCATCAAACCTTTTTTGTAAGACTATCCATCTTTTTTTTCCAGTATAGCGCTCACCAAGCTTGACATACTTGACGTGTTACCAGAGATCAAAGTGGGTGTAGGGTACAAAGTCGACAACCAAATTATACCTCACTTTCCAGGTAAGATCATATTTTAATCTTCTCCTCTGCTCTTCATCTTTTGACGTACATACTGGTATAAACTGGTGTCAGGCCAACGATATTTAAAGTCAACCTTACACTTTTTGTTGAAATACAAGCTCTGACGCAGCTGCTTTTCATGCTCCGACTGCTATAAGTTGACATGACTTGAGAGTCAGTAAGTGGATAAGATGGATCTCTTCTTTCAGGGGACATTTTCAAACCACTTCCCCTCTCCCTCTTGTCTATATGGCTATTTGGCTATTTATAGAGCCGATTATTGATCTTTTGCCGTGCAGTCGCTGAGTGCAATCTGCTGAGGTTAATAGTGTGATAATCTGTTTTCCCATCTCTGTTGTCATTGGTTTGTCTCAGCCAATCAGGAGGTGTTGCAGCGCGTCGAGGTTGAGTACGAGACGCTGCCCGGCTGGAACAGCGACACCTCGGCCACTAGAAGCTTTGAGGAACTGCCCGAGAACGCCCGGAAATATGTCCGCTTCATAGAGGAGCATGTGGGAGTGCCTGGTACGGCCTGACGCGCGCACACACACAGACGCTCGCACGCACGCACGCACACGCACGCACGCACACACACACACACACACACACAGTAAACTTAAATCTAGTGCTGTTTTTTGTGAGAGTTCTGAATCCTGTTATAATTGTTATTGTTGTCATTTACCCGCACTACTTATATCAAATTACTTCTTAAAATTAGGACTTCTTCAACAATTAATGTGACTGTGGTTTTCTTGGTTTCTAATCAGTCGTTTGGTCTGTTATTTCCTGTTAGTAAGAACATGCTGATGACACAGCACTAAGCTCTAGGGTAAAAATAACTTAACATTTAAAACATCATCAGAATCCTGAACGTCCCCGATGTAAAAGTAAACGGAGGCAAAGAGGGCATGTAAAGATAGAAACACACACAGCCTGCAGCCCGAATGAACGCACTCGATTAAAGGTCGAAGAATGAAAACCAGATGAAACTGAAATCGGCAATGACCGAACTGCCAGACGATCGGATATCGGAAATGACAGACGTTTACAGTCAGAGCAAACGTTTGACCAACAAATTCCCTCTCATTCATTTTTACTGCGCACACACCAAACACAAAAGAAAACATGCCTTTTTTTTTTTTGTTGTTGTTCCTCTTCCTTTAGTAAAATGGATCGGAGTGGGCAAGTCTCGGGAATCCATGATCCAGCTATTCTAGAGGGTGGAAAAGAGACACGAGGGAAGACGATGCACAGCAGCAAATCAACTGTACCCTCCTCCCCCGCCCCCACACACAGCCTACCTACCTGTCTCAACGCTCCGACAGACTCGGCTGCATCTGTTCGTCAGGTTCACCTGTGTCCCACCAGACTGCCCCGAGTTACACACCCAACGCCCTCAGCTTCCATCAGACTGACCACTGTGTTTGAAGCCTATTCAACGTCTCCATCTGGATTTTTAACCGTTTTAAACTCGTGGATAACCGCATCCCTATTTCACTTGTTCGTTTTATTGCTGTAGCCTTTTATTTCAGAGACGCGAACAGCCGACAACACCAGCCGCCATCAGGTGTGAGAGGACGTGAAGACGCGGTGGCGCAGATGAGGGATATTGTCAGCAGGGCCTGCCTGCAGGTGTTTGATCAAACTCTGTTTTAGTGTACTTTTGTTGATTTATTCTGTGATTGAAATGCGCTGTGTCAGTTTTTAACCTCAGCACTTTAAATGCTTTGGACTATATCTGCTTTACGTTTTCTTCTGCCAGGCGGGCACCACATCCTGACGTGATAAAGGGATCCTTTCATTTTTAAGTGTCTTCTTGTGTTTCCGTTGTTTGTCAGATGTTTGCATCTATTTCGCCTTGTCAATTATCCAGAAAACAAAACAAAAACAAAAAAAAAAAAAAGAAAATCAGGTTTTAATTATCATGTAGCTGGCAAACGATTCCACTGGAAGTCTAAATATGTTTAAACGTTTGATCACAGCAAGTGAGTTTTCCATTTCCCAGTACAGAGAAACCAGTATAGCCAATCGTTTTTCAGCTGAAAAGCAGTTTACTAGGCTGGCACCCGTTTTACGATTTATGGGATTATGTCTTTTTTGTCACTTTTGGTTTCTTTGCACTTTCAGCATCATGTTCTGTTGATGTGGGAGAACAGTAACAGCAGCTCATGAAACGATAAATATTATTTTAATGTTTTATGTTTGCCTTCGCCGTGACATGCATTTTGATCCCTTGAAAACCCATCCATCCATCCTCCCATCCTCCCATCCATCCATCCATCCATCCATCCATCCTCCCATCCATCCATCCATCCTCCCATCCATCCATCCATCCATCCATCCATCCATCCTCCCATCCATCCATCCATCCTCCCATCCATCCATCCATCCATCCATCCATCCATCCATCCATCCATCCATCCATCCATCCATCCATCCATCCATCCTCCCATCCATCCATCCATCCTCCATCCATCCTCCCATCCATCCATCCATCCTCCCATCCATCCATCCACCCACTCATTCATCCATCCATCCATCCATCCATCCATCCATCCATCCACCTACTCATCCACCTACTCATCCATCCATCCACCTACTCATTCATCCATCCATCCATCCATCCATCCACCCACCCACCCATTCCTATGAAGGGTCCCGGATCTGCTGGATCTTATCCCAGGTCCTAACCCTGGACAGGTCACAGACCATTGCAGAGCCCAGACGTATCTCGTCTTAAATTAAATGCTGCCACTGTTACATCCCAGCGTAGAGGTAGAGTCTTACAATTTCAGCAAATTGATTCTGCATTCATGTTCTTTCAGATGAAAAGTTGGAAATGAGAATTCAACTACTTACAGGCCTATTCACATGTATTTCATTTAATTGGAGAGAGAGAACATTTCGAAAGTTGCACAGCATATATTTTTGTTTTAGTAGCGAACAAATACCACACTGGGGTTGTTCTGTAGATTGTAGAGGCAGTTTTACAGTGAAAAGTGGAGAAGGCAGAGCTGAGAAGTTACCAAACTCGAAATCTGACTTTGGGATGGGAATTCTCACTTGCAAATTGGAAATATTTAGTTCGCAGTGGCATTAAATGTCAAACCTGTAGATTAAATTTGCACTTCCCAGGCAGAGCCTTCTGGTTTTTTGTGATGTTACCAAAGGACAAAAAGATGTTTAATGCTGCACTTGCTTATTTTATATTGTTCACCGATCGTTGCGACACACTGACTGCAGGTCGTGGCCTTTAAGGTGAACCTTGTGTTCCTAACAAAGAATAATAGTTTCTGGAAATGTGTGTTTAGAAAGTTACTGATTCATTTAATGTATCTTATCAGGCAAGTAAAAGAAATCATCAACTCCTTACGAGGTCCGAAAAAGTAACCTTAGATGACAAATAACTCATGACATTACAGTGTCATTGTTCATTCAAAATGAGAATCGGTGCACGAACGTATCCTGTAACACCGTATTGGTGCAGGCTGCACAAACTCCACGTTGTTCATGACCTCACTAGTCATGAAAACAAAACTAAAGATCGCCATTTCCAGACATGCTTCATACATTATATGTGCTGTTAAAACTCTTGAAATACTTTGACTTTCTGATCTACTTACTGGTTGCTTTACTTGTCAGCAGGTGCATTTTGAATGTATTTTTGTTTTTAAAATCAGAAGATGAACCTGCTAATAATGGCAGTTTTTACGTGTTTATTGCAAAACACAATCAGCTACAAACGTGATCTCATAAATGAGTGTGTTGCATTTTGATAGGAAGCATTCGGTCAAATCATCGATGCACCATTTCAAATAAAAACCTTGTCGGTTTAACTGTATAAAATGGAATTGAATCCACACGTCTGGTGGCGTCATCATCGCTCTCTTACAGTGGTAAACTCAGGACATGTAGTAAAAGCGAGATTTAAAATTATTGTTCAACTTTATTATTTGTGACAGGTGGAATTGTCACTCGACAAAAGTTCAGGGGGTCTAAAAGACTCCTGGATCCTGAAAGCCAGTTTATGTATCTCTGTCTGTGTAACACCTCCAACATTCACATCTGCCTGACATCTGGATAAGACTAAACACTTCATGCATTTGAAACTCTTTATACTCTTCTGTGTTGTTTAACTCATTTTACATGCACTTTTCTTACTTTCAGGGTGAAGAAAATAAACATGTCTTCTTATTTCGGCCACGTTTCTCTTGGTACACTGTTTCTTTACAAACTTTTAGAATTTCCTCTTTTAAAATAAAAATATTGAGCTTTTAGAGTAAACGAAGGAGCTACAGGAGGTTAAATACTGTTCAGAGCAATGGGGAGAAGAAAAGAGGTGAACTGAGGGGAGACGGTTGTGTGGGCTCCGGTCTCAGATCAGCCCTTCGCCGCCTTGGAAAAGAGATGCTGAAGATGCAGAGAAAAGGAAGTCGTATGAAGAGGTTCCTGGATGTCTCGAACAGTATATGCAGTTGGTTGGTGTGGCAGAAGATGAAAACAGGGGAATTGCTGTTTTGACCCATGAACGGGAACACTAAAAGAAGATAATTTAGGATAAGGAAATAGATAAATAAATAACTTTAATAAAGTATTGGCAAGTAGCTGAAGTTAAATGAGTTTCCTGAAAGTGAAATAGTGAAAGGAATGCCTATGGGGCGATAAAAAAGGAAAAGATAAACGTGCAGCCTATTTATACTGTATTTTTGCCAACAAGTTCATCAATAAAACTGGAAATGATCTTAAAGAGATTTTTGCTACTGTGATTCAGTTTGGACGCATCAACTCAACAATGTTGAGCTTTGGAAACGTTAGAGAGTATTTCCTTTTCACAAAATGTCATTTTGATGGGAGTTGTCTAAATTACACGATAATGTTGATGTCTGTGGGGGAATTAAAACAAAATAGAAAAATACATATACACAGTTGATCTAGTGTAGTTTTCATTTAATATAGTTATTGTTATAAAGTGATCGGCTCCCCAGATGCGTTTTAATCTTGACCACCAGAGGGCGCCATTTGACTGCAAATGTCCGCTGAATGCAGTCGAAAAACGGGAGGTCACGGTTCTCACATCCGGAACCTTCATGCAAATTGGGAGGATATATATAATTTCATTTTTGTTATACCTAAAGCCAAACAAGCCATAGACACAGGAATAATTATGGGGATGAGTGTTAACATCAATGTCTCTGTTAGAGTCTACTATAATTACTCCCCGTGACCACTCGTCGGCCTTGACCTCAGCCTCACCTGCAGCTCATTTCCCTGCTTTGGCCAAGCTTCCTCTCCTTATTTGACTGCATCTGAATGCAACCTCTAACGCTCACAAACACACAACTTGCCCAGATGCGTCTGTCTTTTGGACGAGCCTGAGCATGAAAATATGTTGCCCCGGACATTCGCTCCCGTATACGTACCAAACAGCACAGCAGTCCTGAGCGGGGTGGTGCCGCCGCTGAGTGAAGTGTGTCACCTTGAAGCAAACTGGAACACACACGCTCAGTGGCATCTGGCACGAAGCCTGGCCTTTCCTGCATTGTGTTGTTGTGTTCATGGGAGGCTGGACGGTGTCACAGCGGGGCAGAGGGCACTGCTGCCCTCAACATCTATCACCTCCCCAGCTTATTCAACTCACTCACTCCCGTCTACCCTCCAAATTTAAACTCCGTACGCCGTCACCAGTCCCTTCAACCTTCCCACCTCTTTGCCACTCCCCCACCCCACCCCCTCCCTCTTCATTTGAATCCCACAGTGAGGCCTCTTTGTGCAGTAGTTGCCACTTCATTGTGCTGCAAAGGGGCGCAGAGGACTTGGACAAACAAATGATTTCTCTCTTACAGATGACTGTGGGATGTGGACACAACATACATGCCAAGATTTACCTCTTCAGGAAGCTTTAAACATTCTTCTTTAGAGATCTGTGTTTTGTGTGTCCCCAACCTTTAACCTACGAACAAAGCCCTCAATAAGGAAGTTTGGCTGAGAAACAGAGGACTATATTATCTTCATTGTGGTAACTGTGGTGGAAAAATTCCCGATCGCTGATCGCTGCAGGGTTATCATAGCTGCACTGCTGAAACTTCTCTCATCTGAAGGCCCAAACTTTTCATCTTCGCATCCAAAAGTGAGCATGAGTACTTCAAACACATTTTAATCAAAGATGTAAATTAGTTTAGTCAAGTTCACAATGATACACTTCAGGAAAACATCTCCGAAACCTGTAGGATGAGGTTTGTGTCGACCCTCTTGTACCCGGGAATTTTCTGCTTCCGGTGCGCCTCCTGCTCTTCTTTGTTTATGTTTAGAGGACGTCTTTTAGTGCGGTTTGCCTGTCAGTCTGTTTGTCTCTAAGTCTAATAAAAACGTAAAGTGCCAAAAACATTGTGGCGCTCAACAGCTGCAGAATAAATAGTGATCGTAATAGGAAAGTGGCAACTGCTGGAAGCAAAAATAAAGAGGTGAAAGATGGTAAAATGCTCCACGTGGTTGAGGGGAGCTGCAGTTTCTGGGTCAAAACACCGAATAACCATTTATCGCTCAGATACTTGACACCGACAACAGTTAACTAACAGAGGTTGGTGACGGTGGTCCCACAAGTTGACCCCGGCCGTATTATTCCCTCACGAGCGTTCTCTTAAGGTGGTCTGACTCCTGTGTAAAGGTCAACAGCTGCCACCAATACACTGAACTGGACATATTTTAAACACATTCTTGTATTTGAAGGCTTTGAAGTTTTCACTTCGAAACGGGTGATTATATATTTTTGATGTTTCTTAGGTTAATTACTTAATTGCTCCTCTATCTGCTCTGCCGTTCATCCACATCTCTGACCCCTCGGTGGAATGAAGGGCTGTAAAAGCCTCGCTTTCCCTCCATCTCCCTTGATCCTCCTTTGCCTGCTTCAGTTCTCCTCTCCTCCTTCTTTTCCAGTCCCTCCCTCCCTCCCCCGTCCCTGAACTGCGGCCACTCCGTAACGCGTCCCAAACGCAGCAGATGTGTGACTTGATGTGATTTACTAACCTACAGCAGCGTCTCCCACGAACGACCACCAACAGTTGTGCCGCAAACATCAAGGCTGACATCCAGCCTGTCCTTTAACAGTCTGACTAAGTCGACCACAAACGAGATTACCTGATCTGGGAGTTTGTCTTCGGTCAGAAGCAAAGGGGAGAAGAGAAGGACGTGAGCTGACCCTTAAAAGACTGAAAGTTTCCTCCCGTATATGACAGCAGCGTGCTTGAATACTGCCACAATATTCTTTAAAACTTGTTATCCGCTGTATTTGTCCCTGTCTTTACACCCTATTTCTTGCACCTCCACACCTGACGCAGCTTCCCTTTGTATCGTAACATACTCCTAATGCCATTATGTTGTATTTTTACTTCACACGGTGCTCGTGGACTTGTACAGAAAGGTCCCACATCCCTGTTCACATTCCAGACTGACGGATCAGAAGATGAGTGAAGGTTTTTTGTTGACTTCCCGCTGCAGCAGCACAAAGACATCTGCCAGACTGAGTTTGTACTCGACTGTCCCTCGTTCTTCTCGCTGCTGTAAATGTAAATGCAGTTCAGATGACGCTACGTTTAAACAAGCTGGTTTCAATCACGCCCCGGGTTTTAACTTGATCTGAGCTTTCTCTTCCTTTCTTTACTTTCCTTCCCCTTCTCAGCGTTTGGCTGCTGTCCAGCGCCGTGCTGTTCATCTCTGGCAGCGCCATCGCTCGCCTGTTGCCTGGACCCTTCCCTTCCCCTCAGCTGATAACTCTCCCCAGCTTGGCCTTTGCTGTGGCCCGGGCTACAGCTTCAACCCCGCTCCACGTCCCCGCCTGCACACTTCGACCCCCGATCCCCGACCTGGACTACAACCTAAGGGTCCCAGCTTCTGGCCTCGAACTTTTACCTTCTCTCCAAGCCAGCTGCTGTCGCCTTCACAGCCATCCAGCTCAGCATGAGAAGCCTAGCAGCTGTTGATCAATGGGCAGCCGGGGCCAACGCCTGCCTGCCCCCTCCCCTGACCTCCTAGCCTTCCACGCACAACACACACACAGACACACACAGATACACGCACACACTCCCCAGGGAGGCAACAGATGGGGGTCAGCCAGAGGAGAGGGGTGTGGTGGGTGACAAAGGGCTGGGTTAGGTGTGTGCACATGTGCGTCGTTGGCCTGTGTGTGCTTTTTTATGTTTAAATATTTTATGCTCATGAAATGGCTTATTCTACATGGGACTGTTAGATCACACATTTTCCGTGTGTGTGTGTGTGTGTGTTTGAGGGGCTGTGGCTGGACATTTGCTCGCCGCGTGTCTCCAGGCTGGACAGGTGTTGGCGTCAGCAGTGTCCAGACTCGTTTCAGCAGCTGCTGCCACCCCTCTTCTTCCCTTGGTTCCCTCCCTCCCTCCCTCCCTCCCTCCCTCCGACAGATGTAGCCACACCACCACCTCTCAGCTTTTTATGGGCCCAGCCTGTTTTGACTTTAAATATTTGCCCAGGAGGTGCTCGTTCTCGTCGGGCACAGAGAGGAGGGGGGTGTTGAAGAAGTGGGTATGCTCACGAAGCGGCACATCTTCACCGTAGTGCATGCAGAGTACACCTATGTGTACCTATCTAACTTATACGCTCAGTGTGGGCCTGAGATCGGGATAAGTTCTGGTTTGGCTTGAGGCCAACCTGTTTAACAAACGCAGAGAAATAAAACAGATCATGAAGTGATTTGTGGCCCTGACAGTGAAAAATCAGCTGGTAACTGAAGAAAAAAAACAAAAAACACTATGCTTTAACGTCTGATGCCAAATGGACCTCTGAACCCGTGATCAACCCGTGATTAAACATTCATTTTATTTTTTTTTTTACTTCTAATACTTTTAGGTAGCTCAAAATTCCTGATGCGCAATTTTCGTTTGCTTTTTGTCGCTCAGTTTTGTAATAAATAGTTTTACCATTGAACAGTTTCTGTACCCTTTTGAAGTCCTAATTAATGAAAAAGGTCTGACAAAATTACATTTATTATCCTTTTGGCACATTAAACTTTCTCTACAAACCAAGGAAATACCGTAGGTAACACGATTTAAATTGTGTTTTTCTTTCTTGTTTTGTGCTTTGATGCACGTGATTTGACAGCAAACAATCTGGCCACGTTTCTACTTTGAGCCTTGCAATTAAGTAAAATAATCCACGTTAGGAAGTTGGAGGGGGATTGTGTTTGATTACATAGCTTCATTCAGGAGATCTAAATTCGGTCTACGGCATTTTTATGAGCGTGAGACTGTTTTCATCATTTCCTTTGCTGTTTAGTTTAGTTTAGGGACTAAAAAGGGTGTTGATTAAGTTACCAAGTAAATGTAGTAATGGTTGAGCTAAAATCATTATAAAGAAATAAGATAACGTCCGTCACAAGCCTGCCATCCCCACCAACACATCCAAATGAGATGAGCTGGGACTGGTGAGTATCTGCGGTAAACATGCCGTCATTGTTTTCTCCTGTCAAAGCTGACTGAGAGCACACAAATTAAAGTACTTATCTTGTTTTTACTGAACACTTTTCACTGTTATTAACAGTCCAAGCTGGAGGGAATAAGTGAAAATCCGTGCTAACATCCTGCAAAGCTGTCAGATATTCCCACTAAGGAGACTGGAAGTATGGATTATAGTGGCGACTCTTCCCATGAGGGGCTGTCAAACTTTACTTCATCCTGGGCCACATCCGCACAGTCTCGCAGGGTTAGTTGTATCCACCTGTTATTACAAAACTGTTGTAGGAAACGGTTTAGTTTGAGCTACTCCATCAGTGAGTGATGCCTTCGTGGTGCAGGCAACTGAGCCAGGACGCGTTGTTGGACATGTGCTCCGTGTATGTGTCGAAAACGGGATGGAATTATATTGTAAGGACGTAGTCGTCTTTCCAGATAAAAAGAGTCGACGCGTCGGATTTGGCTCACAGGCCTCGGGTTTGACACGTCGGCCATAAACAAAAGAAAATGAATTCAAGGAACGGCCTTAGCTGTCACTTCTTAACCCTTTATTTGGCACTAAATACGTGGAATGAAAACAAATCAAACTCTAGAGGGATATTGGAGAATGTGGCAACGCGTCTCTGCAAGTATACAGTTACTGTCATGGTGAAGTCTGAAACGAGCCTTGGCATCACACACTCCTGCAAAACATTTGAGGAAGCATCTCAGTTATGAGAAGACACAAAGAATTTCTGACTCACGTAAAAAAATTATTTTCAAACAGAGGAAATTCAGGACCGCCGCTGCTGTACCTGGTTGTGGGTGACCTTCTGAAAAGGTCGGCGCGAATGACTAAGAGCCGTCGAGCGACACAGGAACTGTGTCACAAACAAAATAGGATATTGTTTGTCAAAATGAAAAGTATGTCCTAAAAGTGAAAGCAGGTTGTAGGAGGATCAGGAACTGTGGCTGCTTCGCCCGATGGTTTGAATTCAGGGCGTTTGCCTGCCATCTCTTCCCCAACAACGAAGCTTCTTTCAAAATCAAAAGTTTTTCTCTGTTGCTGTCTTGTTACGAAATCAGGATCATCGGGACACTCTCAGCATTTTTATTCACACCACAGAGGATAACTGGATGTTAATTGCGTCCTTGTTCTATGTGGCACATCTGTGTCAAAGCAGTTACTGTCGTTTGACTCATTTGTTGAGATTTTCTGTTCAGTTTTCTTTTCACATCCTGATTTGACAAAATGAAGTTGACTTATTGCTTTTCAGAAGATGTGTTGCGTTTGACTGAGAAGCCAGCTGTCGATGTGCAGAATTTCTATTCATTAGATATGTTACCCTACCCGTGCATGCATTTTCACCTTTACTGCATCCAAAGGACATTTGCAATCTCGTTTGATCATGCAGAACTGCTTGCTGCAACATTTTCTCAATATTTTCTCCTCTAATAGGTTTTTTTTTGTGACTGCGCAGCACATGTGCAGAAACGGCTGCCTTTTTATCTTTTATAACAGAAGAAAAACACTGAGACGCTGAAACTATACATCAGGAGCTGTTAACTCTAAGGTGACAAACGGTCAGGGAAAGACTAACTGAAGCTTCTGCTTGTGATCCACCAGTGAGACAGAGAGAGAAAGAAGTTGGAGGGAGAAAAAATGTGGATATGAAAGAATGATGTGCAACTGGGATTTGGAGTTTGAAAGATAATTAGAACAGCAGTGGGAGGATTCTGCTGCTGATCCCAGAAAAAACACCTCCGCCAGCTGGGTTCAGCGGCCAGCAGGAAAGAATACAAGGAGGAGAGAAGACAGAGAGGGAAAGACGGAGAAGGCCATAGGAAGGCAGGGATTTAGCAGATCTAACAGAAGAGTGGTGGAGCGCACCTTGTTGTGCCATCTGGGCTGACTCCCCAACCGCACACGCACATACATATCTCTTTTCTCCCCATTTTCTCCTCCTCCTCTCGGCCCATTAGGAAGGAGGATTAAGGTGGTGGCAATTACAAGTCGGAGCCAACAGAAGCGTACCTGGCAATACCTTTAAATGTCCAGGGGAGGAAAGCGGGAGGGTGAGGCGGGAGAGAAAAGGGAGGGAGCTAAAGAGGTGGGTCGGGAAGGAGGCCGCAAAGGAGGAGTAGCAAAAGAGACGGGAGGAAAGGGGAGATAATTAAACCAAAAGAACACACATCAGGACTGCTGCGGTAACAGCGAAAACAAACTTTCTTCATTGCCTGTTCAGCCAGCTCGTCTTCAAAAGTGGCAGAAGTGAGCGCTAAACGCATACTGGTACACCCCCCAAACCCAGCTCCCTCCACCAACTCCCTCCTCCACCCACCTAGCCAGGTTGGGGGGGGGGGGGGGGGGGGGGGGGGGGGGGCATCTATGGATGGCGCCCATATGGCCACAGCTGATGGGGGTGATTGTCGGTATTGTTCACTTTGTCAGCGATCCTGGGATGTGGGAGAGCTAATGATAATGCAGAGTGCAGATGTGCTCCGGAGCAGCCCAGTCGTTAAGCAACAACAGCTTGTGTTTTGTGTGTGTGTGTGTGTGTGTGTGTGTGTGTGTGTGTGTGTGTGTGTGTGTGTGTGTGTGTGTGTGTGTGTGTGTGTGTGTGTGTGTGTGTGAGAGAGAGAGAGGGAGTTACAACCACAGCTGCTTGCCAGCCTGTCTGCCTTCTTGTGAAGCCCTTCTGGAGGAACCACAGAAACTCACAACCATACATGTTACATGGATGCAAACACAAATCTGCTCGGAAGAGCTTTATTTTGAGCTCATTTAGAGTTTGATGTACATACAAACGTTCTGAAGGGTTTTTTGGGTCTGAGGAACAGCATGTTGACACCTTTCACTCATGAAAAACTCCCGGACTCTGGATAAGTTATCACTCCTCTTTACAGTAAATAAAGCCTCTCTTCTCCCAGTTTTCTTTATTTTTAGTGAAAACCGAAGTCCTGTTTTCCCAGCCAACGAGCCTCTTCTTTGCCTGTCATTGTGATCCTGTAAGTCTGTCAGTCTCATGATGATCTGAACTGAAGGTTTCCATCAAATAACTGCTGAGCTTGACTCTGCCGCCACCAGCGTCTAGACTCTGGGGAATCCCGTCCCATTTACCCGTCCTGATAAGGTGCTTGAGACAAAACTGCCAAACTCTTTCTCTGTTGTAACCTAAATAAATGCTCCTCGTAGTTCTAGGTAAATCTGTAACTTAAGCACATGTTATTGCGGGTGGACACGCCCAGTCTATAGCGATTGGTTGACTCCAGCAGTCTGATTAAACCCCTCCCACTGACACTAAAAATAAAAGAATAATTCTTTAAAAGTAGACCTAGCACTCACCCAACAACAGAATAAATCCTAAACATGCACACCCCCCCACCCAAAAGAAAAAGAAATAAAGCAACTATAAATGAAATACCATTCAGAATGCAACACATATCATATAGAAAACATTTAACTGTGAAATGTGATTTTATGGGGACTTTTACACATTTTAGTGTCAAAAGAACTCTAATCTGTGATCATTTTGGCATCCTCACTGTTTTTTTTCCACTCACAAATAAGTCTCCCACGATGGCAGCAGCAGTTTGTGATGTTGCTGTTATCTGCGGAGGTCGATCTGCAGTGGTTCCACCAGCGTTATCCTGCCGGTGCAGATATACATTGGCATGGCGACAAATCTTCTGCTTAGACCAGTCTCGAGCAGACCAGAGGCTCGGTTCCTGCTTTCATTTTGTAGACATTTTTATAACTTGAGGGGTAAAAGTCAGGGGAACTATATGAGGAACAAACTACCCAACTGTCTGACTGGCATTTTACAAATGTAAACCAATATTTCGTCAACTTTAACTCAGAATGTAAGTTTGAGTTAAAAAGAAAAATACGGGAAATGTTGAATTTGATGGCAGTAACACAACTCAAAAAGTTATGACAAGGAGTCGTTCACCAGAAGACCAGCAGGTACTGGAGGTTTGGGCCAGAACGACTTCACATTCTTGTGTGGTTTTCGGTTCAGGCTGGACCGGACCGTACTGGCCGCCGGCAGTCCAGCACCCAGACCTTCCTACCACCAAGCCATGCTTTTGTAATGGATGGACTGTGCGGTTTATAATTGTCTTGCTGACAGACACGAGGCCTTCCCTGGAAAAGGATGTCTGGATGTGCGCAAATTAGTCTCATAACAGAACAGTTCTCTACTTTGCTTCAGTCCATTTTAAATGAGCTTTGGAACCAAAATGAATCCGGAGTGTTAAGCTGCATTAGTTAATGGCATGGCAAACTGGTTTCTGAACGCGTTACTGAGCCTGTGCAGTGTTTTCCATCACAGAAGCACATCTGTGTTTTAACGCACTGCCACTTAAGACCGCAAAGATCACAGACGTCCACTTTTGTTTTTCAGCCTTGTAGTAGTTTTGTAATGTAGTTTTGTGAAGCTCTTTAATTTAAGGATGTAGGACAGACATTCACTGAACTGTTTAAAAATAAACTGCAGCTACAGTCAGACTTCTACTCTTTAGTTGGGGGTTTAAGTATCAGAGTGGGAATCAGGTTAGAAAACATCTGTAGAGCCCTCAGGACCCTGTCTAACATATTTAATTGTATTTACAGATACAAGAAGCCACCAGGTTTGCTTAGGTCTCTTTTTCTTTTTCAGTGTTTTGCTCCGAGTTGCTGACATCTTAACTTAATTGTGCAAAGTCCAGAAAATTCACGAAAAAGTTTGAAGATGACATTGAGGTTCAACATCTTGCGACATCTAACTATGTGATGATGTTAATGCTCATGCACACATTTCTCACGGCTGATCTGGCTACCAGTGGTTTTATGGGTTTATGAGTGAGCCTCAGTCAGAACACACTTTGTGGCCCATCCACCAAAACCTTTACCGTTCTACTTCGTTCTACTTCGTTCTCACTTGTGAACGTTCTAGGATCAGAGCTATAAAACTGCACATGCTCTGCCTTGATACATTTTTCTTTCATGGATCTTGGTTCTTCACTTCACTCTTTATGAACACTTGTCGCGACAGTCCTATGACATATGAACAGATGCACATATTACGCATTTTCTGACGAGACTGATGCGACGAGATCGTGGGATCGTGGGACTACAGCCCATCGTCCTCAGGTGCAATAAAAAAAAGCACGATTCAGTTCACTTCTCATTAGTCATCATAGAAGAAAATAATCTCAAAAGTTGACTTGAGGCACTTTAAAGAGACGAGAAGTCTAATACAGTTCAGATTCGTGTTAAAAACAAAAAAACCTGTTAATATGGGATATCCAACAGATTGCATCAAATCTTTGCCTTGGTATGATGCCCCATTCTGAGCACGCGCAAGGAAAGACATCATAAAGGGTCACCCCTTTAACTGACTCCTCAGCCAAGTGGTTCTGCTGGAGCACTAAAACAAAAAACTCCAGCAGAACCTGACTCAGGGAGGACGGATATCTGCCTCCAGAGGACGGGAAAGGGAGACCCACAGGCACGGAGAGCATGACTGCAACGGAAATAATCGTACGGGATCCAGAACTCTCAGAAATCACTGTCCGAGACGTTCCTTTGGTTCTCTGTTACATACAGATTCTTTTATTTAGAACATACATTTCCTCAGTTTTAACATTAGACACGTTTTCTATGTTATATTGTTACTAATATGATACTTTACGAGAGGAAGGGAAAAAATGTCATTCTGGTTTTTTAATTCATATCTTACACATTGTCCCAACTCTTCTGAACAGTCAAATCAAAACAACAAACTAAAAAAAAGAACCAAAACAAAAAAAAAAATCAAAATGTGAACGACATTAAGCCGTTGAGATTTTGCTTTTGTTGTTGTTCTTTCTATTTTGTCGTCGTGGTTTTTAATTTGTCGTTGTGATTTGCACTTCAGGGCCACCGTACTTTGGGGGTGGGATGGACAACATGAAACGTTACACCGTGCCACGTGCAGCGACAGTCTAATAATGCTATAAATATGCACCTTAACTTGTATAAAGGCCAGGTAACGACCACGTTGTGATGCATAAACCTTTACAGTTAGAGGGGATCCCACCTTCATCCTCCCGTCTTGAGGGGTCCTGATCCCTCACATGGAGAAACGGTCTCACCTATCAGAAGCACCCCTGATAATAGACAATACTGAACATGAGACTTAATTCAGTTCTGCTCAACTTTTTTGCACAAGAGCAAAGAAAGAAAACATCTTTCTTGACAGCGCCTTATCTTTGGGCAGATTCTCCTCTTTTGTATCTCCTTCTTCTCTTCTTCTACCCTACCACCATACAGATGGTCCCAAGCTGCCTTCAATAATCCAATGCACAGCCATGCCAGTACACCCCGGGCTACACCCCTGATGCTACACCACTCACACACACACAGGGACAGTGCCAGCTCCCTAGGCAGGACCCCTGTCTCTCTGGCCCAGATTGGATCACTGTGGTTCAGCATGGAGCAGTAACACTGGGCCTCGGGCTCCTACATGAGCCTGCAGGGTCCCACGTTGGCCTCAAGTCGCCGGGACTACAATGGAAAAAAGCTTGGAGGCTTGTATGTGTTATCTTTTGATGCTGAGCATTATTATTATTATTACACAAGCTGGAGCGGCCACATGTTGTTATTAGTTTAATCCTGGTCGTGTACAGGTGCTCAGGAGCTGACACAGACAATAAAGACAGAGAGCAGAGGAAGGAGAGGAGCGAGGGGAGGGGCTGGGGAGGGTGAGCAAACACCGAAAAGAAACATCTTAAAAGGAAAAAAGAGACAGAGATGAGGAGTTTACAGGAAGGAGCGCGTAAATGGAAGGAGGGAGGTAAATAAAGAAACAGGAGGGATGGATACGCAGAGGGAGGGATGGACAGAGTGAGGCGAATGGGGGAGGGATGGAAGAAGGGATGGAAGGAGGAATGCGACAGATGGGTCGTGCCTGGCCAGAGCTGGGAGGGAGCGGAGAGGTTGGCATCACAGGGAGAGAGAGCACACACAAACACACACAATACACACAAAAAGTGCAGGCATACTGTGTGTGCGCCGCTTCGGTCTTCTCAGGCACATTCTCTGCCGTCAGGAGTGTTTTCACTGTCTTTCCTTGTGTCAAGAAAATGTCAGCCATACGATAAACCGGCAAATAAATGGCACAACGCACATATTGTTTGCATAAATCTGTTTTCTGCAATTGCAATAAAGTTCCCTTTTGGTGTGCTGAGAGATTATGTTCCAAATGTTAAGTTTGATTCACACTTTCACATTAAAATGTCCCCAATGTGTGGATGGAGGGAAGATTGCGTGGCGTGAGCCGGATCAACAGGCTTCTTCTGTTGGGTTGTTGACAGCGTTTTCACTCACGCACTGTTGTTACTGAGGCAAAGTTTACTTTGGTCTGTTTCAGCCTTTTTGTAACCTTGTATGTCTACTTTGAAGAAACTGCTTCATTCACAGAGTAAAAACAGTAAGAAACAAAACAATACTCGACTCTACACAGAAGCAGCGCCAGGAAGCTGCTTTTCCAGATGCTTCCAGGAACCTGGTCATGAACCGTCTTCGTCCATGACCAAAGATGTGGCGACGACCTCCTAACGAGCTAAAGCCTCTACAACCGGACTAGAAGTACCCGTGGCTGCTGAATTTCACATGGTTTCAAAACTTGTCTCGTCTGACGTCACAGTCAGAGATTTGGTCAAACTTTAACATTCCCATTTAAAGATGTGGGTTTCTAGTTCGTGCACTCTGTGGCATCAACCTGACATGTCACCAAGTCTGTAACGGTAACCGTTCTTGAAAGGGCAGGAATGTTTTAAAAAAAATACTCAGCAGGTGACTAGAGGAAGCTCCTCTCAATCAGTCTGAAGCTTTGAGCAGGAAAAAAGAGGAGTTGCTATCACTGATTAGGGTGTGTGATTTGATTTTTGCATTATGATGCCTCAGCAAACGTAAATCACACCACAATTACACTTACACCATCCACATACTCTTAAAATATTACTTTTTAGGCTCAATTTCATTTCTTTTTTTAATCCTCATCCTAAAAACTGTTATTTTACCTTAATTTGACTGATATAATTCAACACTTTTAGCTCCTCTGAGAGCCAAAAAAAGTCATCCTGTTTTGTAAGTTGACCAAAACGGGTGTTAAAATTGTTTTCAAAAGAATATGTTGAGCAAACTGTGCTGAAGAAACAAATCTCGCTGTTCCCGTTCCTCTTTTACAGGAAGTCAGAAGAGATGTTATAATGAAACGAACAGGACAAGTATGTGAGGTGTTTGCTGTTAATAGGACAGAAGTGAATCAAAAAAAGAGAAAGAAAACATGCCATTTAAAAACAGTAAGCAGGTTTGAACCCAGATCCTCATAACTGTGAGGTGGGACCGCTACACCCCTGTACTGCTATTAGTCTGCCTTTAAAAAAAGAGTAGAAGTGATGTGCGTATGTGAAGCAAACACTTGCCCTTAATTCTGTTTATTTGAAAATGCATCACATCTTGACAGAGCTGTGACAGAATAAATCAATAAATCAGACAGTTGACGCGTTTTTAGATCATATACAGCAGAGTTACCCCGGTTTCTGTAGCGCGCACGTGTGCGTGTGTGTGATCTCGCTCCCTGATTCAGTGGGAGGAAACAAACAACAGCGGGAGAATGAACTTGAGTCTTCCACAACGCCACAGCTGGATGACTGCTGCTCGCTTTAAGAGAGCGTGTGTGTGTGTGTGTGTGTGGCGTTTATACATATGTACGCCGCAGCAGGCGAGTGTACCAGATACACAAACACAGACAAACACAGACGGTATCATTGTTAACACAGGAGACAGCAGCAGCAGCAGCAGCCCGACAGGTTGAGTTAGTGACACTAAAGGACTCCTCCCTGTGTGTCCCTGTCAGGTTACCATGGCAATGATAAAGTGCTGAGTTGTGCACATGTGTCCCGGTGCCAGCAGTTTCTAACAACACCCCGAACACGCCCTGTTGATGCCCCTTATCTGACACACACACACAGCTGGGAGAGGGTGGCGAGAGCACGGAGACAGCTTTTGTGTCTTTCTTCAAGACTTTATTGTTGCTTTAACCTTAAATCCAGTTAATCTGTTTACTCCTCCCAACTTTCTTCAAATGAGTCCTCCTGACTTGAGAGACGTGTCTCTTTCAGGTTCTCTCCAGCCGCTGCTCTGCTTGTCCTCTCATCCGAGAGCGAGTGCGGTCGGGTCCCACCGTGGTCCACCCTCAGAGGAAGACCAGCTGTTGGCCTTCGTGTGCGCGTGCTGGAGGACAGGTTACACAAACCTGCGTGAGTCATGTGAGTGTCAGCGCAATTAGGGGCTGTGAGAACTGTTCAATAATGCGGTTATGTGATCTTTTCACGCAGGTTTACGCAGCTATGTGTGTGAAGGGTGTACGGCGGGCGGCGCAGAGCTGCGGAGGCTGGGGGCGGGGGTCATGGGTAAGTACCATTCGGGGGGCCCCCTCTCACACAGATGCTTCAGATATTCAAGTTCGAGCTGCGTCGTCTTTTGTTTCCAGAGAGAGGAGGGGAGGGGAGGGGGTGGCTGGATGGATGGGTGGTTTGCTGGGACACTGTGCCCCATGACCCCCCCCCCCCCCCCCCCCCCAGGCACCCCTTGCCTCCACCAGACCCCCCCTCCTCCCACCTTTCCACCCAGCGCAGTACCACTGTATTGTCTGCTTGCAGGCGGGCTGCTTGTTGCTGGCCTTCTGTCCTGCTGTGCTGAGTGCTTGACAAAGGAGCTCTTTTAAATATGTAGACAATCCTGGATCACTTGTACGTGCACACACACACACACACACACACACACACACACACGCACACACACATGCACGCTTGCCCCTGCTTTCCTCTTTCTCTCCCCGTCAATTCTTCCCTGGCTAGACCTGGCCTGGGAATATTTCCTCTTTCATAGAGAATCAACAAGTCTCAGACATGAAAAGGATACAGGAGGCTTTTCTCCCCGCTTGTGCGGCGCAGGCTTTGAATGAAAGCTTTGTGGCGTGGCCGTCTCGTCAAAGCTAAAAGCTGGAATCAGGTTTATTATGGTGGTTTGTTCTTGCTGTACATTTAATCAGGTTCATTTTTTTACACCCACATAGATCGAAAAAGAAAACTTGTATTCATGAACAAAAACACCACCAAACAAAGTAAATTGTTTGGCTTTCTTTAAAAATTCTACTTTTTTCCATTGTCTTGACTGTTGTGACCTGATCGTAGAAGTTGAAGACGCTCACCTGCAGATGCCAGCTTACAGCGGAGTAGAAAAACTGGTTTTTAAATGCAAACATCAGGGCATTTCCACTTGTCAACACTCTCCACTTTATCTCCTCCTTCCTCGTGGTACGGCAGCCCTCCCTGGCAGCTTGGCAGAGTCAGCTCCCTCACGCGATGCAGCAGAGCGCAGGGGCCCGGGCCCCAGACAGGAGCCCAAGCTGGTCTCAGCCTACCAACATGTTGAGCTGGCCCGCCTTGGGCACAGCCAAATGGTTCTGCAGCTGCCCCTTTGTCCCCCTTCCTTAAGTAAACAAAGGACAGAAACAAATTAATGACCTACATTCACAGCAAACCTCCTCGCAGAGACAGAGAGAGAGCAGTTGTCTACAAGCAGATGTTCACTTACAACGCTGGAGACTGTAATTAATGATCACCAAGCAGTGCAGAATCAAAGCAGAGCGTTTTTGTATTTTCTGCATCTGAAGTGAGGACTGGAAAGCGGTGCTGAGCTGATAGTAAAACGTCAGTCGTCTGTGAGCTACGTTTTACACTTTTTGCTGAGGAAAATGCAAATATTCTTTCAATGAGAATACTCCTAATTCAATTTAATGATAAAATACAATAAATAATTGTATTGTTAGCACAAACTTCACCCAGTGAAATGTTTTTTTTTTTATGTCCAGCTTGGCGGAGGGCAGACAAGTAACTGAACTCTGCTTGAAACCAACACCAGCTTCAAATCTTTTTATCTCCTGGAAGTTTCTTCCACCAATATTCATCAGACAGAGGACAATGTCATAAAGATTAGGAGTGAGCTTATCGCGTGAGTGTGCATCGGGGGCTTACCAACGAGACCATCTGTGGCCTAATGAACGCTGCTCCTTGGCCTCTGAGTGCAGGGGCTTTTAATGCATCTGTAAGAGCAGGTTTACCGAGCAGCAAGACATTAGCTAAAGCTGATTTCTTTACTGGAAACCTGTGCTTGAGGTACTTTGAGAGGAGGCCGTGTGTGTGTGTGTGTGTGTGTGTGTGTGTGTGTGTGTGTGTGTGTGTGTGTGTGTGTGTGTGTGTTGCAGGGGATTGGATCCCAACAAGCTGCTGCACATTTTCTTCTCCAACAGCCTACAGATATATAAGGAGTCGTGCACGCAAACACACAGCATGTGCAGGCCACCATTCGGAGTCCAAGCACGACTCAGCGCAGAGCTTCCCAAACACACAACCACGTACAAACACGTGCGCACAAACGTAACTTCCACCCACATCACAAGTGACAGAGGAACAGGATGCCAAGACCTCCTGCGTCGTCCCTTCTGCAGCCTGACGCTGCGAGTGCCGATGAAGAGATGTGCTCGGAAACATTTCATATCTGAGCTCCCGCTGCAGTACGCTGAACTAACACACACACACACACACACACACACACACACACACACACACACACACACGCACGCACGCACGCACGCACACACAAAAACTTCACACAAAAGTTAGATCTCAGGATTCTTATAATTTATTGCAGTTTGCACACAATTTAAAAATGTCAACAACAGCACACCAAAAAAATTACAAAACTAAACACAATTAGAATTTACTCCCCTTGAGATAAAAAGAGAAAAAGAAAATCAACCCAACTATGATTGTCAAAGCTAAAATGACTAAATCTGAAAAAGGAACACATAAGAAAAGCAAAGAAATATTGTAATCTCAACAGGGGAGCAAACATATTTCAATGAAAATCTGCTTGTTTTCCTCCAGACATTGATTGTCCTTTTTCAAGAGACTCAGTCATCCCCCTCCCTCCACCACACACACACACACACACACACACACACACACACACACACACACACACACACACACACACACACACACACACACACACACACACACACACACACACACACACACACACACACACACACACAGACACTCCAACCCTTCACCTCTTTCCATAAACTGTCTATGACATTTTTTTAAGTCCCCTCCCCCCCCTTTTGTTTTCAAGTAAGCACAGCAAAGAAAATGGAGATGTCATGTCAGGGCGGTTGGGTTACAGAGCGATGGGCATCGGCCTCCCAACCCCCCCCAATTACACATAAATAAAAAATAAAAATAGCTTGGACTACAGCAGTTTAAGGCGGTCAAGTATAACAGAACAGAAGAATTATTTAACAAAAAAACAAAACAAAACTGAACAGCAGTTGTGATGAAATCAACAGCAGGATGGAGGGAGCCCATATGTAGAGCCGCTGCCAGTGAGGAAATAACATTTCAAGACAAAAATGAGACGATGTGGTGCAAACAGCCGCAATGTCACCCACACTGTTGCGTTGGCAAAGCCTGCAGGTGCTACCAGATGACAGGGCGTGAACACGCGCATGCACAAACACACATCTGAACGATGAGAAATGTGGAGCGTCTGCATCTCTACCAAATGTTTCTGAATTGTACAAAACGCTTGACCATCTTTTTCTTTTTTTTTTCTTCCCCAATTTAAAACTAATTTTGAGATACAGATGTAAACTGATGTAGCCCCAACCCAATTATAACATTCATATACGAAAATGTTTCAGTGACATGAGCAAATATAAGACCTTTTTTTTTTTTTTAATAAATTCCACGAATTTACATGATTTCACAAACCATTTCTGAATGCTCTACAGTATTAAATACTTTCATAACAAGAAAAAATGCTTTTTTTTCTCCTTCTGTTTGTAATAAAGGCGTCTTTTCAGCAAAATTCAGATTTTCTATCTTTTAGCTTAAAAAGGTGCTTTCAGGCAGGCCAATTCTCCCATCTATCTCAAAGATCTGAAGCAGAAGTCTCACATCTTATGACATCCACTGCATGTGATGCACCGAGCTCAGCGCAGCTCAACTCAGCACGAGTCAACGGCGTGACGGTATCTGACCCTTAAACTTTCAGTAAGGTAGCTCACGGTTTGGCCTCGCTCCTTCTCGCTTCCTCTGAGTCATTCAAACATCAGTCGTGCTGCAAAACTGCACTTGCCGGACCTCAAATGCGAGGTCAGCTCTGCAGAGGCAACTACGAAACGGCCTGACCACTTCAGCTGCAGAGGACGGACACGCGAGAGACGGGACATGAAGTAGTGAGGACACTTAACGCCTGAGGAGGAGGAGGAGGAGGTGGTGTTGGTGGTGGTACTGGGTGGATGTAGATCTTCAGTAGGTTAAGTTGACTGGTACTGACCAAGTCACACAATCAAAACACACACGCGCACGCACGCACACAAAAACGCACGCATAGCAGGGAAAAATCAGTGCATAAAAACACAGGCTTCAAATGCTTCATCATATCGCTTTAACATCTGACAGAAACACATTCAGCCACATTCCTCTCGGAGGTCGGCGGCAGACCAATGTGTAAAAAATAAAATAAATAAAAGTAAAAATAAAAACAAACAAAAATAAAATCACTGTCAAGAGTTCAGATATTTTCCCCCACCAATGCAAAAACCACAACTTATAGGTTTAAGACAAAAATCAGATGTTCATGCATTTTTTTTTTCCATAGTCATGAGAATAATATTCATTTTTCAACAGACTGCACCCTGGAGTAGTATTCACAAAGAAAAGAAAAGAAAAGCCTGTTGTCAAATATTTGATCAATTACAATGTGTACAGTAATACAGCAATTCACATTTTCGTCTTAAAATATACAGGTTTGGACATCATGCAACAACAGCAGGTCCCATTACAAAAAAAAGTAACAAAAATAATAATAATCATCATCATTAAGTTAAAAAAGGTGAAAGATTAAAGTTTTAAATCTATAGAAGAACAATATACAACAAACTTAAATTAAATACCTTTACAACAAGAGATGTTTTAAAGACTGCCAGCTATATTTAAGAAAACAATTCTATCAATAACAATAATAATAGTTATCTGTAAAGGTCTTCTCATTTTTAGAAAATACTTCAGATTGATTGGAAGTGAAAAAAGGAGGCTGTGCATTGCATGAGTGCCATCAGTTCGTTTGTCAGTCAGCTTTCCCCTGAACACACAACGTCAAAGAGCTTAAGAAGAGAAGCGGGGAGCGCTTCGCAACGCGACCTTCATGCTAGTAGAGATTAAAACTAAAACACGCAAAACGCACTCATACACACGTTTGTTGAGATTTTTGCCAGAGTAGTGCAGTATCTCCGTCTCTCTCACACACATTTATAAAACTATGTGTGTGGCGGCATCAACTTGTGGTGGTCACAGTACCCGTTTAGTGTATTGTAATGCTTTTTCTTTCACTTCAGTGTGTTTGACCTGAACTCCTGCAGTGGCGTTTGCCGTCTGTGGGACCGGGACCAACATGATGACCAGTGTCAAGAGTGTTGTTGTGTCTGGGACGAAACGCAAAACAAGAGCGAAAACCCTCCAAAGAGGCTACACATTCAACTGGGACCCATGTCCTAAGAAACAAACAATCAAAACCACAAACAGGAAAGAACTAACGCCAAATAATAATAAGAGTTTAGAATAAAATAGAATAAAACAAAATTACCCCAAATAGCAACAACAAAATAACTCAGTAGTAACATTTTTATGTGCTATTAAAGTGCAGTTGATTGAGATGTTGCAACAAACACAAATATGACTCACTTAAACACCCAATTATCAAATTCCACCTCCCTTTCACCTCCCCGAGACTCTCTGCTCTTCCTTCACTCTCTGTCTCCTTCCCTTTATCAAACCCAGCTGTCTGCGTCTACTTCCACAGTTCTTGGGAGCTGTCCTCAATCGCCCAGTCTCTGACATTGGGCAGTGCCAGCGGTTCGCTCTTCACTGACAGCGAGTTGACCAGTTCGCAATGGAACTTGCGAATATGTCGATAGAGGTCCCCGGATTGCGTGAAGCGCCGCTCGCACCACTTGCAAGCATGCGGCTTCTCACGCGTGTGCACCACCGCATGGCGGCTGAGGTTGTGTGAGTACTGGAAGCTCTTGCCGCAGGTGGTGCAAGTGTAGGGCTTTTCACCGGAGTGTGTCCGCTCGTGACGCTTTAGTGTATACATGCAGGAGAAGGTCTTGCTGCAGATGGTGCAGGTGGGTACGTTGACATCTCCAGCAGGCTTGGAGCGAATGCCCTCCTGCTCTCTGAAGTGGGAGCTGAGGTGAAGCTGGAGGATGTGAGGGGAGGGGAAAACTTTGTTGCACAGCGGGCACATGAAGATCTGGGTGTGTTGAGCTGACAGCATGTTGGAGACGTAAGGCAGCAGCGAGTTATCCATGCTGGCTGCCTCAGCCTGGGCACGCTCATTTTCTCCTCCCAGTATGTCCTCATCGTCTGCTGAGGCTGGAGGCTTCTCCTCCCGCTCTAGCTCCGAGGCCAGGGACGCCTCTCGCAGAGCAGACAGGTGTGCCTCCAGCCCGAGCCTCCGCTGGGCGGACAGAGGACCCCCCGACGCCGTGGTGGCTCAGGCTTCCGTTTGCACTTGGAACTGTGGCCTTGGTAAGGCCGCTGTGCTCCATGTCATAGTCTGCACCTCCTAGTTCCTCTTCCTCATCTGAAGCCACACCCCTCTCCACCTTCACCCTCACAGCCAATGGGCTTTGCAGACTGTCTGGTGTAGCTGCCCCACTAAAAAAAGACTGATGGTGATTGTTGTGGTTGCTACTGGCGATCGGTTTTACAGACAGGTCCAGGACGCAGTCGGCCGCGTCGTTCGACACCCTCCTTCCTCTGTGACCTACACGAGAGCTAACAGAGCGATGGGACCTCTGGGAGAGGGAACCGGTGGAGCTGCTGGGGCTGCCGGCCGGGGAGGGCACCTTCCCTCCCTCCCCCAGGCCCTCACCCGCTGGCGTCTCAGCTTCACCATGCCCTGGGCTGGTTGTAGCCATGGCCGGGGTACCTGATCTGTCTCCAGAAGGCAACCTCAACCAGAGTGGACCTCCCTCAGCCTTCCCTTCCTCCTCTTCATCACTGTGCAGCAGATCAGCAGTAGCTGGCCGGCCCGTTGAACCATCTGATAGACTGTCGGCCTTGTCAGAGCAGCTGGAACCCCCATCATCCTCCCTGCGTGTGCTGTCTGCCTCTGCCGTGGCTTTCTGCTTCAAACGTTTCTTACACACCTTAACAATGTCATACATGTGCAAGTAGCTGGCCGCTGCCAGCACATCCTCCACGGGAAGGTCCTGGAACTGAAGCTTGCCCTCATACATGAATTCCAGGAGCAGGGAGAAGGCCGGGGCTGTGACGATGTCACTGTTGAGGTGCACTACGTCTCTCTTGTCCAGCTGGTCCTTGTAGAAAAGGTGAAAATACATGCTGCAGGAGGCCAACACAGCACGGTGGGCACGGAACTGGGCATCGCCCACCAGCACCGTGGAGTCACACAGGAAACCTTGGTGCCGCTGCTCACTCAGACACTGGAGTAAATGTCTGCTGTGGTCTGGGAACTCCATCCTGCCGTCCTCATAACCTGCAGCCACACAAAGACACGGAGACGGAGTTAAACACAAGTACACTTGATGAAGCCCTCAGCATCCCTGATGTCAGGGTAAAAATGTACATCTATGCAAGGTTCAAAAACAAAGTATGGCATTAAAGAAAAACCTTACATTGTAGAAGACAAGCAAAATTAACAAAAGTGAAAATAAAATCAGATAAACAAAGAAACTTTGAATTTCATCTTATTTTCTTTCAATCTCAGTTTAAGTAATAAACATGACTTTAATTAAAATGTGCAATTCAACCCAGTATTAAATTTTACGACAGTTTCTAGATATTTTTGGGCTGATGAGTATTCTGCAAACAAAATTATATTTAATAACACCAATAAGAAGAAAAAAAACAGGAATGCAAAACAAATGCCAGAAGAACATAAGAACAAAAATTCTTCGCAAAAATAGTTAATAGAAATGTAAAGATGAAAAGCCCGAGATGTGAAATGATACACATTTTTAGAAATAAAAAGCACAAAAAGCACGCATCCATTTTTTTCTTTTTACCATGAGTGAAATTGTTTTGATTCTTAAATTATTTACGCTCTGTTTTTTTGTAGAAATAAAAATTGACATTCATCACAATTATAAAGAGTAATAAAAATAAAATCATATTAATACAAACTGAATTCTAGATTGACTTCACTTTTTCCCACAACAACTCGTTAATCTCAGGTGAACCAGCAGCGATAGATTCCTCTACTGTCTCTCCTCTTGCCGTCTTTCTGCATCTCTCTAACTCCTCTGCTTACACTCCTGGATTGTCGCTGCTCCTACGCTGGTTATTTTTATTAACCCACTTTGGCCTGGCCTGGCACAGCCCTTTTAGGTAACCGGCTTTCAGATCTGTGCACTGTCCTCACGTACACAGCACACAAACACACTTAGTACCAGCCTACCTACCAAACACCTCCACAGGCTAAGTCAAGCAAAAAAAAGAAAAAAAGAAATGGTCAATTAAAATAGCACAGACAAAAGCAAAACAACTTGTCCCTCATTTAACCTGCAAAGAAAGGATTTGGACACAAGATTAAATGGGAAAGACGGGACAGAACATTTGCAGAAATCCTCTAGAGATATCCTGAGAGAAGAGTCTGTAACATTTTACCAATCTGACAAACTAAAGAACTAACAGACAAATGTTGGATGATGGAAGACGTCAAGGAAAAGAAACTCTTCAAAAGTCCCACCTGTTAACCAAGTCGATTTGTCCTGTCTGAGAAAATACATTAGTCCCACTCAGCGCTGCGTTAACCAAAACAGTTAAATCACCTCATTTGAATGAAGCTAAACCAAGAGTGTAAGTGTGTGTGCGTCTGTGTGTTGTATACGCGTGTGTGCGCTCGCCCTCCGGCTCGCTCAGACTGCTTTTAATGAGAGGACTTACAAGGACAAGGGTGTACCACCCCCCAACCCCACCCCTCTGACCAGCCAAACCTCTCTACCACCCCCTCCTCTCACACGCACACAACACACACACCATATCCATCACTCACACACTCCTTCCCATCCAAATCTTACAAGAAAAACTCAGCACATCCGCCCTGCAGAAGAAACTGCCCTCCTACTCAGCCCTCCCACTCACCACCACCCAGAAGAGAAGATTTACAATACAATCACTGTAAGTGCCCTGCTCGTCACAGCATCAATCCTAATCCTTAAAGATGGCTAAAAATAAAGACCACGGTGGCGGCGGAGGCTGTAAGGAGGGAGCCGTCAGCAGAGGCTCATGAGGGCAGCGGCCAGTCATCCAGTCCACCAGTCCACCCAGCCCGGCCAGCCAGATCAGGCTGGGGTCTGAGCGAGACGCGCGCAAGAGAGGCAGAGGGTGAGGGTGAGGCTGGGACGGCCGGGGAGGGAGGCTTACCCACATCTGATCCAGCTGACGGGGGCCATATGGCAGCTGCTAGCCAGATAAAGAGATTAAGACTAGGAGGGAGTGCGATTACAGCTGTCTAGCCAATTCAGGCAGCTCAAATCTGCAACTTCTAAATTAGTCTCCTTTACTCCAGCCGACAGGAGGGGGAAAAGTGGGTAGAGCAGTCCGCACATGCTATCAAGTAATTTTACAGTGGGTTAGAATTAACTGGAAGGGAAAAACAGATTAGATTATTACGATTAAATAACTGCTCAATTTTTTTATTGACTTTCCTCCCTCTTTTAATAACTGAAACATGTTTTACATTTGTTTTGTCACGTTGAAAAGTGGTATAATTATTCAAGCTAAAAAAACAAAAAAAAAACAACTCACTTTTAATAACAATTTTACTTGTATCAAAAATAACTAAACTGTATTAAAAAAAAAAAGGTTATATGAACAGGAAAGCTATTTTAGCTGTTCTTTTTCTTAATAACAAGTGTCCATCTAAAATGCCTCACAAGACAAATAAAGAAAGAAAAGCAGGAGCAGACTTTTAAATAAAATGCTCCCTATCTTACAAACTGAAAACACAGCGAAGTGTTCCTGGACAGCGATTACCCTTCACACCGGCAGCACCAGCTACTTTTGCCATTTACTACAGAAGCCCTCAGCAGCAGCTTCACACAGTACTCACACAGGTTTGACACGCCGGAGATCCCCGTAAGTAACAAAATAACTACCGCACTGCCCAGGACCCTCTTACTTACATGCACACGAACACACAAAACAATACCTGCAGCAGTATGCATCAACTTGATTAACTCCACTGTGGCAGAATAGCTGGGCTCTCGTGTTGGGAACGGCCGAGTATCCTTCTCTCTCTGAATCAATGAGTGGGTAGAAGAGGAGAGCAGAAGAAGAGAAGAGGCAGTCAAAAAAAAAAAGAAAAAAAACCACGCTGCTCAAACTGCGAGGGACAGATGCAAAGTGGAGGAGATGTTGGAGGGGGAACGAGATACCACCTCCCTCCTCCTCCTAACTGGCGCTGATCGGCAGCCACAAACACATACACAGCGTGCGCGCACACACACAGACACATACACGGCACTAACTCTCCCAGGCTGCCGCTGAGACTCACAATAAAGGACTGGGGAGGGGTGGAGGCGGTGGAGGGATGGAGAAGGAGGAGGTGGGGTGGATGGCAGCCTGTCAGCTGCTCTGACATCATCCTCAGATGGAGATGCTACCTCCAGCTGTGCTCTTTCTACAGCCATATGCTGCCTCCTCTACACTCCTGCCACCAGACTCCTCTTTCATTCTACCAACACCGCAGAACTTTGTCTTTCTCCCCCCCCTCCCTTCCTTTTGCTCTCCTAAGGGAAAAAAAAGAAACCAACTAAATGCAGTAGGATGCTGATTTTGTGTTTTTATCCTGCAGAACACTTTACTTGGCCATTGCTACCATCAAAGAATAGGACAAGTTATATAAACAAACTAATCAAACATAAATGTTCAGGTTTAAAACTTTTTCTTTTTTTAAGTGTTTGAACTTTTTAAATGCCCTACTGTCTGCCTGGCTCCTTCCAGTAACCACAAACAAAGGCCAACACAGCAGATTTGCAACTGACAGAGGACGGAGCTGATATTGTTTTCCACTTCTTAACGCTTCAGCGCCGCTAGGCCTCGTTCTGTAGTCATTCATTCATTCATTTATTCGTTAATCTGTCCAACCACGCACCCGCTGCTCGGACCTCTCGGACAAGTGACAAGAACAAAAATTAAATAAGGAAACAAAGGGAACAACTCAGGGATAAAGGACCAAAAACGGGTGAACAAGCCTTCAGTAAGCTGAGGACAAACTTATTACAACCGCCTCATATCGCTTTCGCTTTGGGTTTTAAGGAAAGTGCGCATGTTTTCACATGCTTCAAAGTGCATTTGTTTTGTTTTTTTTTTTGTTTTGTTTCCCAGCTACTTTTATTTTCCACTTAAGCTTATTTTGGCCGGCCACTTTCAGGTGAAAATTAAAAGACTTAAGATAATATCACAAAACTGCTACCTACTGATATCACAATAAATGTTACAAGAGCTGTACACACTAGTCACAAAATTATTTATTTCATATACGTTGGTTAAAAATTGCTTGTTTTTTCATTTTGCCAGCGGATTAAATGAACACAAAAGTCTTTAATATGTAACTTTAAATCCACCGCTTGAGTTTGTTTGCGACTTTATTAATGGCACCGATACGTTTAAATTAATTTCTACCGAGCACTGACGCAAATGATCACCGTGTCAGCGCTACAACCGGGGGCTGGGCTCACAGAGATCAACGACGTGATAAATAAATCTGTTTTAAATTACAGCAATTAGACGGTTTAAGATGATTTAAAAACAAAAACAAAAAAAAAAAAACAGCTCCCCGCTACTACGAGCGCTCACGCTTCGTCCGGCAAGAAAATTCGCTTAAAAGTCGAAGTAAAGTGTCAAGACAGTCGGCGAAGAACACGAGAAGTCTGCGATTGATTTCGTACAAGAAGACACAACAAACAAACACAGAAATGGAGAGAAAGCGAGAGAAAAAAAAAGACACACACGAACACGAGAAGGCAGACTGACCCACGCAGCTAGCTGTAGCCCGAGCGCGGCTAACAAAAGTGAGGCTGTAATATTGAGCTATTTACAGTTGTCGCAAGGCCCCGGTGCTATGACAACAGCTGGCGGAGCCGCGCGCGGGGACAGCCGACGTAGCAACCGTTGGCGCCTGGAGACGACACGCTCGTGCTAAGAAACGTTTAGCCACTTTTCCCCCCTCCGTAACCCGCCCTCCGTCTCCGGAGCCTCCTTCAACCGGACTCTGGTGTCAGAGGCAACACTTACAGACAAGGTCCGACGTCTTCCCCGCTTCCTTCTTCAGATCCCCGGTTTTCCTTCGGAGACCAAACTAGACTGACTTTGGACTAATTTCCATAACAGGCTGCCGAGGCGAGCGGGCGGACGAGCGAGCGAGCGAGCGAGCGCACGGGGCGGGAGTGCGAGCACTCTGCGGCGGCCAGATGTTTCCGAGCTGTTGCTGTTCAACTCGGGCTGAGGGGGGAAAAAGGAGGCGAGTTGACTGACTGGCACTGTGCGGAAGCCAATGGTGCCGGCGGAGCGTGGAGGGGGAGAGAGAGTGAAGGCCCTCTGACAGAGCAGGAGAGGGAGGGATATGTCTTCTTTTCTCGTTGGCGTAGGTTGACACCAGGCAACAACAACAGCAGCTCACACAGTGAGGAGGCAGGAAAGAAGAAGCTGGGCCAACAAGCCAACTGGTTCTGCGAGTCAGCGGGGCGGACTGGCGCAGCGGAGAGCGGCGCGTTGCGCTCTGGGAAATGTAGTCAACGAGGAGATGGGGGGGGGGGGGGTCAGGGGCGGAGCTGATATGAGCAGGTGCACCACCTTGATTTGGGGGGAAAAAAAACAAACTTTGTTTCACGTTGAAATTGTTGAAATACTGCACAGCCAGGGCTTCGATAGTACAACGAAACTGCAAATTAACAAACCAAAATAACTGCAGTTACTTTATCAGTTAACATCATCATGTGAATAAACAATTCATATGATGATGTTAATGTGTGTGTAATAGGGAGATAAAATGTGCAAGTTCCTGCTCCACTCTTGTAAATAGAGCGGGGTTTGTATTTTTAAACAAACATTACTATAACAGTGGTATAGTCGAGGACCACATCTGCTGCAAATGTGTTATAGGTGCAGGGTGGCATATATATCAAAATAATACAGCTCACATGCTCAACATGGACAAGACAGATTAAAACAGGCCCCATAATACTTTTTGACGGGAAAATGCATCATAGGGTTATTCACTTTTGCCATAGATGCTGTTGATAATAAAGAAAAATAAAACAATTATAATGTCACAAATAAAAATGAGATAATTGCCCTAATTTGTTTGTGCAGTATAGTAATAGGCTTGTGCTGTAAGGTGTCGGTAAGTAACTTCCAGTGTATGGTCTTCATGCCTTATTAATTACAGTACATGATTACTGAAACCGTTAGTACCATTCAAGGTTTAAGGTTCTTTTAATGTCAATAATAGACATTTTTGTTCAAAAAATAAAAGAAGACTGAACCAATTTTCTGCATGGAACCAGTACCGCATGGATATAGAAAGTTTAAAAAAGAAAGAAAAGAAAAACAACCATAAACTGACTATTAAGTAATTATTGAGCAATTAACTAAAACAAACCCACATTTTAAAAGCTGCAGGCTTTTATTGCCTTTGATTGACCAAACAATTTGTTAATCAGTTAAGTCTAGAATATTCAACAGATTAATTTATGATTAAGTAATGTTATTACTGTTTTTTTCTGTCAGTCTAAGCCTACACCTACACATAAAAAAAAAAATACAGGACACACTTGATCAACACTTCACCAAAAACATTTGAATTGCGACTATAAGCAAACATTACAGTTTTTAAACATACTTAATGAAAACTGATAATAATAATAATGAAATAAGAAAATGGGTATAATTCTATTAAAAAAAACACTAACAAAGGCAAAACTTTGCCTACAAAAGGGTCGAGGAAGTGTTTCATAAATGTAACAGGTTTCTGTGCTGGCTGACAGGTTTTTACTCCCCCAAGAGAATGACTTGCACTTTAATGACTCATTTTTCCTTGAATGTCCTGTAACACCAGGCTGTGTGTGGGGAGGCCTGTTTAACCTGTACAGGGCAGCTCACAATAACCAGTCTATATCTCGTGTTCACGCTGGACATGTGTGTTCTTTTGCTCACAACTTACACTGATGTGAGATTGCATGTTAACTCGTATATCTACACATGTTTTATACTGTATTTTGTGATGAATGTCTTTTACAGAGTAAATGAGTGTAGGGATATCTGGGCTGACAGAGAAATCACCAAATCCAAGGTATAAAATAACAACAGTAAACCAAAAAAAGACACTGTTCAGACATTTTAAAGAGGGGATGATCAACTGCTCATACCAGGAATAATAAGGGAATTCACTGACACAATATATAAGAAGTTAGTAGTCTTACAGGGAGGTAAAACTATACATGTCAATCTGTCAGTAAAATAAAAAATTACATTTAAGAAAACCAAGCTTCAGATGTTTGACTGTGGTTTACATCACGTTGTTAAAACCCTCTCAGATGTGGGTCACTGGGACAAAAAGACCTTTTATCGAATGTCCGCTTGTCACGAGAGCCTTGACATGAAAAAAGTTTGGGCTGATTGCCTGAATGAGTCTGCAGACCGATTTGCATTCCCCAAACCCGCCCCAGTAAATTAATTGGCGTCACTAATGGATGGCTGGATGAACTGCAGGCCTGTATGGTAATGAATTCACATGATCTGGTGTCATAGCTGAAGGACTAGTTAAAATGCAAATGAATGATGACCCTGTTATGTGTCTATCAACTTGGGGATCCATGTTACCAGCGCATTACAATGAGCCCCTTGTTCACGCACGAAAGTACAATTAGGCCCAGCAAGCAGGCCTACAATGAGAGTCCCCAGAGACTTTCAAAACCATTTGCCAATTTGTGCATTATATACAAAGATGTCTGACTACTTTTGGAAGTATTTTTTAATTTCTATTAGACAGAACAAGTACTTATTCTCCTTGCCGTGCAGGAAGATGTGATGTGATGTCAGTTGAGCAGTTAAATCAGCTTTGTGTGTCTCTGTGAGGGTACCTCATGAAATTCCTGTACCATTTTATAAACCCTCCTGCATTTCCCTCCCTTCTGCACAAACCGACAGATGCCAGAACACAGCATAGCGTGTGTTTCTGTCTGCATGTGTGGATGTGAGCACAGAAGATGAGACAGGCTGATGTTTGAAGTGATCTTTAAGCCTGTTTCATTCTCCCTACAGCTGAAAATGACAAAACAGGCAAAGCAGAAGGCATGCAGGGGAAATAGGAAACATTGATATGCAGAGCAGGTGTTAAAGTCACGCGTAAAAGTTTTGGTTTAAGTTTAGTTTCGTTTTCATTTTGAAACTGAATTCAACCATCAATTGTCTCACTATTTAAGAAGGAAGAAGTCAGACCTTCAAACGTCATCACCATGACAACAACGCTCATAAAAGTTGCGTCCAATAAATTAAAAAAAAGAACTACCCAGCAAAAGTTTGGTAAAAGTGAAGATACCAATTCAATCATGTGGGACGTCTGAGCCGGATGTCAGAAGACTTTCTACTTTCTACCTCTGGAGGTCGCTGTAGATCCCATGTTAAACAGTTCAATTGTCTCCAATCAATTCAATCCAGTGAAGCTTTTATGCTTCATGTTTAGATCGTACCTATGCTGCAGAAACCCAGACGGAATGAAAAGAAAATCGTTTGTACATGTACAGCATACAAAATACAGTAACATTTACTGTAAGTGTAACTTTTGAATGACATGATGAATATTAAGACTCATAAAAAAGGGGATAATCGTGAAGTTGTTTTTTTTTCTGAATCCTGCATACCCCTGTGGTTCCATCTTTGCAAAGCTGCTGCAAAAGTGAATTTCTTTCAGAGAAATCTATCTTAGAGATTCAATGTTGTGATTGATCATTTATTTTCTTTATGTACATCCATTAACATAAGGAGGTGAAGTAGAGGGAACTACTGGTTACCAGGAGCTTCCTTCTCACTGCTGGACTTCTTATGGATCCAGCTGCTCAAACTCCTTTTCTTCACAGTCTTTTCTATCTTTCCAAATGGATAACCTTCACGTTTCCCTCATGTGTCCCTGTAATTCAGTGCTTTGCCATTTTCTGCACTATTCTAGTGAACTAAAAACAAGACTTTCTGGTCCTGCTGATTAGTTAAAGTGGTTTAAAAACCGTGTCCCTTTCACACACACATTCAGGCAGCACTTCCAAGTCCAAACAGCTGTTGAGCCTATGTAGTGCCCTTCATTTGTCATGTATACACCAACCAAATAATTGATCGATGCCAGTGTGAGGTTCACTGTCTTGCCCAGCAACACTCGGCAATGTGGACCTCTTGAATCCAAACTAATTGTTTCTGTCTTTACTTAAAGGTGTTTGATTCCCTTATCTGTTTTTTATTTTTGCACATTAGAACATGCAGTCCTGATTGCAGCCTCTTTTTTTAAAAATTCAAAGCAAAGAAAAAGTAATTCAGTGAAAACTTCTGGCTGCACCTGTGATGTGGTAACTGCGTACCTTCAAAGGTTTTGGCTTTCGTTGCCAGCTTTAATTGCATTTTACTTGTCACTGTGGTTTAAAATTCAAAGGTTTTCAATGCCGACACCACATCTTAAGAGATTCTGATTATGATATCCCATTACCGTGCAGAATAGATGCTGCTTAAGGACATCTTTTCATTGAAAATACATTTAAGAAGTTAATCTCTTTAACAAAGACTGTGGTCTTGATGTTTTCTGTATATTTTTCTGACATTTAACTATCTGTGGATAAAAAAAAAAACATTACTCCTTTTTAATTGTGACCTTTAGATTTTGAGTAAATTTGGGAATCAAGATGTTTAAGCTTATTTGCTCTAATCATAAGATGGTCTGAATGAAGATGAGCCTGTCTGAAAATGTTAATTGCAGATGTTTCTTGTCTAGCAAATTGTTCAGCTCAGGTTCAAAGCCGCAGGAGGGGGATGAAGCAATCAACTAAACTATAAAAAAGCAAGTCACAAAAGCAACAGAGTGCACAGCAACCGTCTTTATGCCTCTTCCTTTGACAAGGGTGCTGCTCACTGAGTTCGACTCAGGCTATGAAAAAGAGAACTGCTTTTTGTGCTTGATGTTCCACCTGCATGTTGTTATCACCTTGGGGAGACGTAGCTGGTAGGAGGGATACTAAGGCTGCTTCATGCCTCTTCATCTGTCTGTTCCAGAGCATCCCAAACTAGAAGCAGCATGTCCCACAGCTCTCCTCATCATGGCCCTTAATGGGCGCTTGCAAGAGGGGAGGCACTCTGGGAGACGCTGGCTGGCAGACATATGAGGAGGAAGGAGGGCAGGCAGATGTTTAAGTCCTAGCCCCGGGGCAGATGAGATTAATCATCCCACAACACAGACAGAAGCAGAGAAATACAGAATGAAATAATAAGGTATATCCAATACTACAACTGATAGGTCAGTGAGTAACAGGAACGTTTTGTTTGTCTAAAAGAGATTTGAAGTAAAGCCATCCTAAATCCTTGTGCAAGTTGCCGCCGTCAGAGGTCCATCATGGAAAAAACCAGCAGCAAACAAGCCTAGATGTTTAGATTATTTTAAAATCAGATATTCTCCATGTTGCCAATTATAAACTGAACACTTACAAGAACATCATAGGAGCAATATATTTTAGGTGAAACTTGATTTTAATGTATGAAGCCAAAGCACCATTTCTTTTTTAGAGTCAGAACATCCGAGAAATTGTTAAGCAGCAATGTTTTAGCTGACAGTGGGAGGTGGTCCATCCATACAGTTTAATGATGATCATCTGGTCCAGTGCGACTGCTGTCTGGATCGCAGCCATTTTGACTGGGCGTAAAATATTCATGAACTATCAATGGTCGCCCATCTGACTGGCTGGGGAACAGCTGCTGGGTCTTTGTGCCTCTAGAGGTGCAGCATCTGTCCATTTGAGAAAAGCGAATGTGCGTTTGTGTGAGTGGATGTTGAGGTTTACGCGCGTGTTCCTGTGTGCACCTCCAGACAAGCGTGCGTGCGTGCGTGCGTGCGTGCGTGCGTGCGTGTGTGTGTGTGAGGGCATGCGTTGTGATGCACGTGTGTGTTCATGTCTCAGGGGGACAAGACATCAGGAGGAACAACTGTGTATTTAACTTCCTTATCTCCTCCAGATGGTGGAGGATCATTCTGGAGGAGATCAAATAGCGTGTCTCAGATTTATTAAGATCCACACTTGTCAATCAAATATCATAGTCAATATATAGACTCACACACACACACACACACACACACACACACACACACACACACACACACACACACACACACACACACACACACACACACACTTACACAAGATGGGCAGCACGGCTGCAGTCGCCTCTGCTGTGTGTGTGATGTGTTAAAGTAAATATGTCTTTTAAGTATTTCATGTCTCTGCCATTCTGTATGTATCGTTTTGTGTGCAAGCATCAGCACATCACAGCTCTGCGTGTGTGTGTTTGTGTGTGCATGTGTTTGAATGTGTGTGAGATTCACAGCCATTCGTGTGAAGCTCAGAGAGACTGTGTAGCTTTGGCTGTGGATGTATGATGGACATCTGGAAGCTAAATTGGTTAATGGCGCCTCCAAGCCAACAGCCAGCCAGCAGTCCTCTCACTGAGATAAAAGAGGTGTGTGTGTGTGCATGTGTGGGTGTGTGTGAGAGCGAGAGAGAGAGAGAAAGCACATTTTGTAAAGTGGGGAGGTGGGCTAGATTTGTAGAAGACTCCATAATAACCACACAGATGATTACAGTCTTCGGAGGTTTTTGGAAAATGAGGAGATTTTTGACCATAAGCAACTTTTCATAGTTATTGTAACTACATGAGTCTATCCTAGTTATTGAAACCTGCATCACAGGAACTACACAGACTCTGTCTTTGCTCCTACTTAGGAATAAACGTTTCCTCGGCAAAGAGGAACCATCTGTGATGTTACTGCACACTATTTAGTTCAGACAATACAGGTGAATGGCTATTATTTACAACATTGGTAAAATGTATCTCATATAAACATCAGCTCTTAAACCCCCAAAAACAAAGCACGTTTGGACCTTAGGGTTCATTGATCCTCTGTGCAATAGATGAATTAAATCCTGACGTTTACTCTCTTCAGCGTTCCTGGCACGTGAAAAAGCCCATGAGGGCAGCTTGTGTTTTAGGGTCTTCTGGAGTTTGGGTCATGCGGGCAGCCTCCTGACACACAGCCGGAAGCCCGAACCACCTCGACGGGCTCATAGATCCACATAAATCCACCAGTAAGACCTGAATTTTTACTTCAGTTTGAAATCATTATTTGTTTTTTACTTTTGGTTCACATTTGCACTTAGTTCCTGTTTGATTTGTTTTAATCATTAAAACAACACAGTTAAGGTTAGAAAAATAGACAATAATAGGCTAATATAAAAAAAAAAAAGAAGCTAAACAAAGTTAGTGAGCATGGCTGTCTTTACATATGTCTTAATAGTTGGAATAATTATTAGGAGATAAGCGAGCTGCATTAGAGACATGGCTTAAATCAGCAGTTACCTTCTCACATGCCATATTTGACTGTTCAGTGACCAATTTTTAGATGAGGGAATTAGCTTCCATCATATATAATCAACATGGGGACTGTTGACTAGTCCTAATTTTGTCCTTTCCAGTCCACCATATGTGATGTGCTTTACACTCAGTGAAGTGTGCATAACCTGCTGTGAGGGCTATGAGAACGCTGGGCTGCAGATGAGCCTCCTGATCTGGTGACTGATGGTTGTTTGAGTGGGAAGGTTTTCTAGGGAGCTGATTGGTTTTAGCCCTACAGACAAGTGTTAACAGTCAACTTTTAAACCGTTTGTGGACTCCGCTCGCGTAACAATCAGAAAATATGGAGTCATCCCTCATGGAGGTCACTGACTGTGCTATTTCTCTGAGTAGAAAACCATCCTGAAAAATATCTTCATTGTCAACAAATTGACTACTGACTGATGGACTAAGAAATAGAAACCTGTAATGTCAATGTACATGGAGTTAAGGACTGCTGTCTCCCTGGTTCTTAAAGTCACATATGAAGTCACACAATCAATGATTAAAAATGTTTTGCTTTTCTCCAGGGAGTCATCTTGACGTGTTTCATTGGACCTGCACCAAACAAATGTTCAAACATCATTTGGTTCCCAGTGCAGGAAACGTCATTTTCTCCTAAGACTTCTTCTGTGAGGTCACAGTAACCTTGTTTTCGTCCGTTTAGGTGATAGAGATGGTTTTTGTTTGCCTTCTCTACGTAAATGCCATTTCCATCAGCTGAATTCTTACGTTTAAGTCACAAACATTAACTCCTGCTCCCGTCATTTTGTTTTTCATATCTTGGTTTGTTCGTTTTCTGTTTTCAAGGCATCTTACTTTGATTTTGCTGTCCTGCTACTTTGATGTCTTCATCAGTCAACCTGTTTTTATTTTTTTATTACAGTTTGATTTAGCTTGCTCCAACTTTTAGACAGAGCTCACTGGGAACAATCAACAGCTTATTACTTTCCATCATAAATTACCTTCTTAAAGGAGTTTTTAATCCCTTTTCCAGTTTCACCTGAAAGCTCTGTTTCATAATCCCAAAGTGATTCTATATTTTTCCCTCTATGACTGAGTGAGTCAATATATAAAAACGAAAATAAAGAATTTTATTTACATTATTATTTTATTTTATTTTATTTTATTTTATTTTATTTTATTTTATTTTATTTTATTTTATTTTATTTTATTTTATTTTATTTTATTTTATTTTATAACAAAATAAAATAAAACTGTTGATTTAGCATCCTTCACGCCAGGTGTTGCCATATTTTTTTTCCCAGGGACAGTAAAAGATTTACACTTTTAAAAGCCAGGTATTGCAAAAGTCAGCTGTGTTTAAACGGCTATCTTTCCAGACAAAATGGAAATATGGAAACAATTTGTGTGGACGTGTAAAAACAGAAGTGTGATGCCTTGAAATCTTTATCGTAGGATCTCAAAAGGATTTTAATTGTCTTCTATGAGCAAAGTAAACAGTTGGAGTGTAAAATCTCACATTGAAATGAAATGATCTACTGTTGACTGCATTCGGTGAGTCTGCCTTTCTGTCTCTCTTCAGTCCAGATGTCAGAGGGACTAGCCAGCAGCTGCAGCAGGAAATGAGCCCCCAGGCAGTGGAAATGCGAACACACTTCCACACAGCGAAGACACACCAAAACAAAACACATGCATGCATGCATGCACCCACACACCCATGCACTGTGACACCAAAGCATTACATGCCCTTAACCAATTCTCTGAATTTATGATGTGTACCTGAACTGCTGCTCTAGGCTGCTTTCCATGTGGGTATAAATACACATGGAAATTTTTTTTTCTTCCTGTATTTATCTGTTTTTGCTTGACGAGTGTGTATGCACGGGCAATGGCATGCCAGCCTGTCAGCCTGCCTGCCACAGAGCCAGCCCCCAAGCCAGCAGGAACATTTGCCTTGTGGCTCCAATTCCCAGGAATGCCTAACCTGTGCCAGCTGCTGAGAACATGTTACCTGTGCCAACAGTCCGCCTGCTCTGCCCACCACATCACCCACCATTCTGCCTCCATCTGGGTGCGCGATCGGGTTTGTGTGGGCATTTGTCAGCAGCTTAGTGTCTTTAACTCTTCCCACATCTGCATTTGTAGTCACATATGTGCTCGCAGGGGTGCCTTTTTTTGTGGGCAGTATTCACCATGCCAGTGAATGAGTATATAGATGTCTGTAATGTTGCATGGGTGTGTGTGTGCATGGCTACTCGGGTGTGTATGCGTGTCTCCATCTGTGTGTGCTGGGCCTGCCTTGCCTGCATCTGGAGAAGCATTGAAAAGGCTTTCCAATGAGGGCAATGGTAGCCAGCCTGCCAAACAGCCCAGATGTTAGTTCTGTAGGCCTCAGGCTAAATGGAAGGAGCCACACTCTCAATAATCAGTAAACCACAAATGTTTTTTTTTTTTTGTTTGGGGGGTGGGGTGGGGGGGGCAGTATGAAAGAGAAAGAGAGACCATGCAAGGAGAAGTCAGATTAAAAAGATGCATCATCTGACAAGATTGCTGGGGAGCAGGGATTTCAAACAACACCATCTTATATTTAATAGGAACTAGTAAACTACTTTTTGACAATCCTGCTTCCTATACTCATGCACACCAGCAGAATGCTTAAAGGATATACTTTTATGCTTTAACAAGTCCTTTTTATTTATAGCTGTGATGTTCTTTAGTGATGTAATATTCAATTAACATCAAACTTGTATTATATAGTGACAAAACAAGGCACTGACTGAGGTTTTGGATAGACCTCCTTCTGGATGCTTTGCTCTGAAGTGACAGTGTTTTGTCATGGCAGACATATATATATATATATATATATATATATTTAATATAAGCTTATAAAAGAGTTTGAACTTCACCTTTTATATTTTTGAGGATTTCTCCACAGAAGATGTCTCATGTTTGCAAACCAGTGGGAATTAAATTAATATTTTTCACAATAAAGGGAAAGGTTGTGTCCGGGAGACCGTCACTAATAAATACTTTCCTGAATCAATATGTAAAAAACCTGATGAACCACTTAAAAGGGAAAGGTCACAAGAAGTTGCTTTATATTTTCTAGTACTTACCAATGAAGAAGATCTTTTCCTCTGTTTTATGATACATGATACATAGTTCAGTCCACCCACCTACAATACTAATCAGGTACTGCATCAATATGGCAAAATAGAGCTTCAGAAAAGATGATGATTGCATAAACCTTTTAATTTTCTTTATATCTCTGAACATTCGAAAGTTTAAATGACCCATTCCCACCGTACACAAGTGTTGTTTCAACACGATTAAATCAGATTATGTTCCACTTTAATAAACTCAGTTGGTTTCAGTTTTAGAAGCTGATTTTATATGCAATATGAGTTATCTTTTGAAAAAGTCAAAACGTCAAATCAAAGTAATTTAAAACAACCTTAGTTTACCAAAGTGCTGTGCAGGCTAAAACAAAGAAAAATCCCCAAATTGACAATAGAAATCAGCAAACGTATCTAATAAATTAAAAGAAGAAAATTTGAGCAAAACATTAACATTTACTAAAATGTATTTTCTTAATAAATACAAGATTTAATAAAATAATATGATTACTATACCTAAATATATCTTATACACAATAAAAGCCAAGTTATCATACTTATACTGGTGTGATACAGTGCAAAGTAAGGGCAGTAAGGGAGAGTGCTACGCTTACTTTATCGGAGCTTAACTCTGTATGCTGAAACAAAAAGTGCGTACAAAGGAAAGGAAGTTATATTCTTGTAAGTTTGTAGATTCTTATTGTGCATGGAAAGATTGTTTAATAGTATATTTAAAAAAGCCCTTTGCAAAGCTAGAACAGCTTATTATTCATCGTTGATAGAGGATAATAAAAATAACCCACATTTTCTGTTCAGCACTGTAGCCAGGCTGACAAAGAGCCACAACTCTGTTGACCCGTGCATGCCTGCAGCTCTCATTAGTGAAGACTTTATGAGCTTCTTTAGCAGTAAAGTCATTAGAATTAGAGAAGAAATAAACCAGGCCCACCCAGCAGTGGGTGTGAGCATTTCTTCAGCTTCACCAAACTTCCTTAGACTCTGACCTGACTGACTGACTCTAGACTGTTTTGTTCCTGTAGACCTTCCTGAGCTGACCTTTGTATAGAAATGATCTATTTGAAGCTTCATAGCACAGAAATAGCACCGGTTTGAGTCACAAATAACCTTCTTCTGGCCTCAGATAATGGATTAGTGTACATATTGGTTCTGCTGGACCTCAGTGCTGCTTTTGATACTTGTGATATAGATCACAGCATTTTACTGCACAGGCTAGAGTATTTTGTTGGGATTAAAGGGACAGCTCTACATTGGTTTAAATCATATTTATCTGATAGATTCCAGTTTGTTCATGTTCATGAGGTTTCTTGAGTACAGACGAGGGTCTGCTATGGTGTCCCACAGAGTTCAGTGCTAGGGCCAATCTTGTTCAGTTTATACATGCAGCCCTTGGGAAGTATTATCCGGAACCACGGCATTCATTTTTATTGCTATGCTGATGATACACAGCTGTATTTATCTATGAAGCCAGATGAAAGAGAACCATTAGTCAAACTTCAGACAGGACATCAAGGACTGGATGTCAACTAGTTTTTTGCTTCTAAATTCCAATTGCGATGGCCTCCAGTACAACTGTGTGAAATCTTGGTGTTATTTTCAATCAGAATTTGTCATTTAAACGGCATATTAATCAGGTTTGTAAAACTGCATTTTTCCACCTTCGTAATATCGCAAGATTAGGAACATCCTCTCCCAGAGTGATGTTGAAAAACTAATTCATGCGTTCCGTGTTTTCTAGACTAGATTACTGTAATGTATTATTAGTAGGATGTTCAAGTAATTCTCTGAATATCCTCCAGCTGATCTGAAATGCAGCAGCGCGAATGCTGACAGGAATCAACAAGAGAGAGCACGTCTCTCCTGTGTTAACCTCTCTCCATTGGCTCCCCATAAAACTCAGAATCCAATTCTTCCGCATCAGGTGAGCTGCTGCTTTCTGTACACTTTGTAAATGACAAAGCAACAACTGAAGAATAACCAAAGTAGAGAGAGTTGCAAAAATCGAAAGGTAATAAAGGTATAAATAACTCTCTCTGTCTTTAGAGGGAAAGTTTCCCTTTACCTCTAAAGCCGTAGATGAAAAAACAAACAAAAAAAACACACAGTGTTAATCACTGACCTGATCTTTTCATCAAATTTGCAACCAGTTAAAAATCACAACAACAAAAATAACGTAAATAAACACTCTAAACAAAATTTTCAATATTTTCAGATACCTTTTCAGATACATTGCCTGAGTGATGTGTCAAAGGGTACAGAAAAAAAGTACCTTATCGTTCATTGATTCTGTGGGTCCATAAAACGTTTCCTCAGTTAACCTCCAAACTCCTCCATGATGATGTTTATGCAACTAATTTTTCCATAATCTATGAATACAGTTTATAATGATTTAAACCGACTAATCTGATTTTCTAAGGGCTTGTGCAACTCAATTGTGTGTTGCAATAATCTAGATCTTAGTCATTAACAATAGTCTTTAAACCTGCAGTAACCAGTTACATTTATTTTTTTATTTCAGCACATTAGTTTGTAATCTGTGTGTGCAAACTGTTGCTAGATTTTCAAAACTAGTGGATCCAGACATTAAAGTCCAACTTTGTCTGCATTAATCTGGGCATCCAACCCAATAATAACTTACTGCAGTTTGTTGCTGGACAGGAAGTAGACATATAGTTTTCATGGCTCAGTTCTGCTAAAATTCCATTTGTAGCTGTTAAAAACACCGGCCGAGTGTAGTGATAGTAAACCGAAATAATAAGCTAAATAGGTACAACGGAGCTCAGGGAGAAAGAGCTCAAAAGTAATTTCTTGTTCATATAAAGCATCAGCACATCATTAGAGTAGGCCACTTCACAAGGACACACACAGACACGAAGAGTCTCACTAAGTTAAGTGCTTAGTTTGAATTTTTGAGTATCTGTCTAATTTAAATCAAAAGAAAACAGCTTCATCAAAGTTCTCGTGGTGACTTATGATTAGGTTACTGTGATGTTTTGTCCTTTCTGTGAGCTCTGAAGACACCATGTTCCAGTGTTTGCTTTTCAAAAGGAAAACCAACATATTCCATCAAACAGTGGGACACAATTAGCTTGATCATCTGGACTGCTGTGGCTGTGATTTTGGGGTGATTTAACTGTGTGTGTGTGTGTGTGTGTGTGTGTGTGTGTGTGTGTGTGTGTGTGTGTGTGTGTGTGTGTGTGTGTGTGTGTGTGTGAGTGAGCGGCTTGGTTTACCACAGAGGTGGCATCTGCAACGCTGCTTTAGCTCCGTTTGTGAGGTCCATGTGTGCAGACTTCCACAGGGCTTAGAGGACGGCCCCCCATATGGCGATCTGTCACAAGAGCAACGTGATGCAGTCCTCCCCAGCGTGGGACCCCCATCCAGCCATCAGCCTGACCGAGTAAACAACAACTGGACATAGAGGCAGGATGTTGTATTTGTCAGAGTTATTTTTTTTGGATGGGATTTTAGCTCCTAAATCTGTGATGGTGACATCATAATCTATTTCACACATAAATAACCTCCAGTCATATGTCTGTATTTATACATAAATAATATCCTGAAATCTTTTTGCCTTTTGGACAAACCGCTTTTGTTCAACATAATCCAATCTTGTCAGCCCAAATAAAAATAAAGAAAAAAGGGTAAATACAGACTTTTAAAACAGCAGATATACGTTTCTGACAAGGATCATGGTGCTTGAGATGGTTTAAATAAACACGACGATGCAGAGTGCCTCTTCTTTTAACTTTGTTAGAAAAAAAAACTTTGGGCAAGTACCTTCCCCAAGTTAGTCTATCAAACATGCCATATGATACTTTTGGGAAATGCAAATTGCTCAGAGAATAACATAACTGAGACACATCTCCTCCCATGACAGCTAAGTTTCTCACATCTGCCTCGCTTCCTGTCCACAGATGTTACACAGCGGAGAAGGAGAGGAAGATTCCTCCTTTGCCTCCCCAAGGAGTGCGTAGCCTGGGGAAAATCACATTTACACATAAACTGTTAATTTGTCTCTCTTAGCCAGTGTGTATGTGAAGACAAAGACAAAAGGGAGACTGAGAGAGGGAATATGTCATTCAAAGGAAGTGAAGGAGGAGCAGGCCAGAAATAGGAAGTGGCTGGTGCGAAAGCTGAGGGGCCCTTGGGGGACATCAAAATCTTTGAAAGTACGTGTATGTGTGTGTGTGTGTGTGTGTGTGTGTGTGTGTGTGTGTGTGTGTGTGTGTGTGTGTGTGTGTGTGTGTGTGTGTGTGTGTGAAAAGAGCGACTGCTGCTCTATCCTTTGGCTGTCCTCAAACCTGTGTGTTTTTGATGTTGATCTCACCCAGTTGTTGCAAAGCCAAACACAGTCTGTGCACCCAGATGTTGACAGATGTGATGTGCACAACTCGAGTTCCTACAAAACTCACAATCACACACCACACACACACACACACACACACACACACACACACACACACACACACACACACACACACACACACACACACACACACACACACACACACAGGAGAGTTAGTAACACACATCCTTCCTGGAGGCCCACTTGAGACAGGCTTTCTGGCTTTCATGAGGTATTTAATAAATACCGCAATATTTCACAAAATCAACGCTGACTAGTGGTGTACAGCTGATCTCCTGAGGGATTAGTGTTGGCTCCGCTGTTCCAGATGTTCTGTAAGCAAATAAAATACATAGAATTTGTGTAATGCAGATGTGTTTACCACATGGGCTTGAGCGTAAGAGAGAAAGACAGACAGGCTAATAGGTCTCCCCTCTAGCCTGGAGTGGTTCAGCGCAGCTGCGCACATGCAGACAGGGAGACTGGCCGAGTGGGTTTTGATTGGTGGGACATTTAGGTGTCCTCTGTAGCAGGTCAAGCTGGTTGTTTTATGTGATTCAGCTGTTGTTTTTTCGCCTAGTTCCCCTGCCCTCTCTTGTCTGATTCTGTTTGTCACCTTTCATTGAATCCTTCACCCATTCACCTCTGCTACACACCCAGTCCTCGGTTTGATGACGGCCGTGCTCTTGCTGTGAATAACAAAGTAGGCTCTTATACATCAGTGAGGTGATCACATGATTTCAAGCGCACCAAAATCATACATCACAGAATTGGGATTTTCAGAATTGAATGGTTTTTAAATGTCTAGATCCATGTATATAATCATTTGTGGTCCCAAAAGTAGATCAAACATTATTCAATAAATAAATACGTATGTTAGATAAGCATTTCTTCTTGGTTATAAATGGTTATTTCCTATTTAAACCTAGGCAGTGCTTATACGTGACTAAAATACAGCCAGGTTACAACTTTCTTTAGCGTGTCAAGAAGGTAAGACAGCCCGACATTGTGTCTCTCATTCATTCATATTTTTAGGAGTTTTATTTAATTTCATCGATTAAAAACAGAAATGTTGATCACAAACATAGACAATACATCTCTCACTTCTTTCCCAATCCTGCATTTTACACTAAGATTGGCAAGTCAGTGGTCCATTAATTAAAAGATCAGAGGCTCGTATTGCTTCATGGTTATATTATATTTCCAGTGATATTCTAACCAGATAATAAAGTCCCTCTTCTTCTATGTTCAGATTCTATATCTTTATTTTTTGTGAGTTTGTTTCCCAGTGATGCTGAAAAGGTGGTATACGACACGAAGAAACTCAAAAAACAGAAATCAGTTGTGCAAATGAACTGAACTTTGGCAGAAAACATATCTAAAAGCCTTTTAATTACCAATGTGGAATTAAAATATCAATCTATAAATATCAATATCAATAACATTTTGCTAAAACAGTTTGAATGCTAAATAACACAGGTTTACAAGAATTTGACGTGCAATTGTGTGCATGATAGAAAAAACACAGAATAGACTCAATGGGGAAAAAAGTGTAAATCACTTAGAGAGCATGTTTGAATGTTTATATTAATGGATTGAATGTAGGTTGTTGTGTAAAAATGCTTTGACTGGTCAACAAGACTAGAAAGGTAGTGAAAAAGTACAGTCCAGTAATCAATTAAGTGGCAAACTGACAGCTTTTATTTATTTTGCATAACCTGTGACAGAAAAATAGAGATAATACTGCAGGATAGCAACTTTTTTCAGATTCATTATCCTAATATATGTAGTCAGTTATATGTCAAGATGAGCAAAAGAGACTAAGCAATAATCAATCACATATTGTTTAGTTTTTCACATGAGAAAAAATAACTGTAAACGGTGTTGTCACAGAAAAAAGCTGCTTCACAAGTCTCTGAGTTGAGATGGATGCACCATGAGTCACGGGGCTTGTGAACCACCTTTTGCAGAAATAATCTGAAGTAATCATTTTCTGTCTGACATTATTAGTCGACACATCATTGTGGAGGATACTTGGCCCACGTTTCCTTACAACATTGCTTTACTGGTGTTCACACAGATTCACTGGGGTTTGCATTCATTTCTGCATAGCTCCTGCTGAAGGTCCAACAACAGCAGTTCAGTCAGGTCAAGCTCAGGACTCTAACTGGGTTGTTGCAGTATCTTTGTTTTTTGTTTTTAAAAAAAAAAGCTTTAGCTTTTAGATGGGTGGTCTTACTGTTTAACCTTGAATCCAATGTTAAAGGTTGACTCAATGACTGTTAGGTGCCAGGTCATGTGACTTCAAAACAACCCTAATTATCACTCTCCCACTACTGTGCTTTGTTTTTGATGAAAAGCTGTGTTTGGTTGTCACCAAATGTGGTGCTGCACAATATGGCCAAACATCTTGACTTTATCCTCATGTGTCCAAAGAACATTGTTCAAGAAGAGGTTCCTTGATGACGTTTGGTATCATGTTGTCTCAGTTGTCTCTTTGATGAACTTGTCTAGGGTCTACTCTGCCCCTATCCCAGTTACAGATGGGAGAGACTTCAGCACCCATGTGACCCAAACCAAGATGAACCGGTCAGTTTAGAATCACCAGTAAACCTGACATGCATTCATTTCCCTTCAGTTATTAATAAAGTATTTTGTTTTCGAATGTTTTGGACTGTGGGAGGGAGTTGGAGTACCTGGAGAAAACCCACACAGACACAGTGAGAAGATGCAAACTGCACCACGAAAGAAAATGTTATCCCTCATACCACTGTGCTGCTCTATTTTTAATACATGCCTATAATCTTACAGCTTTTGATCATCTGTTACGTGTGTTAAACAATTTTTTCAAATATTATAGCGCACTAATAAAACAAATGTAGGGGTCGTGTATTTTACAAAACAGCACTTTTCAGTTTACCAATACTAATGGATATTTTACTGATAAAAATATATTTTTTCAGTTTTTGGTGTGAAAACCAGTATTATTATGTAATATATCTGCTAAGGTAAAAATCCATCCAGTTATGCAACTGGTACTGCACCTCTCTCATGTAAATCAAACAAATTACAGCTGATTTAAGAAAGGTTTGAAGTATTAAACTTCAAATTGAAAGTTTATTTTGGTCAATCAAAAAGAAATGTTTGTAAAAACTATAATTGACAACAACTATATGGAAATAAAAACAGTCTGAATCACAGTTTGGTAAATTAAATTTATCTGGTCTCAATCTCAGATTGTGTGAGATTTCATTAATATAATTAAAAAAATTGACACGTTGTGTGAAATAATTTCTTGCTTAACGTTTGTGACATTACAAGTTATTGTTGTCTCCAGGCAATTTAGAAATTATAGGAAGATCTCCTGATAAGAAAATCCCTTTCATGTCAAGTCTTCGGAAGTTCCATTTCTGAAAGTGTGAATATCTGTTCTGTAAAAAGAATCAAATACTGTTTCCAGCGTTTTGTACTCATGCCCATCATTTTAGTGTGATCCCTGTCTGTGTTTGAGATGAGGGACAAAGTGTTTTGGAGATTTCAACCTGTCTGTACGAGAGCAGAAAGACTTCAAAAACACAGATGTGCACACCACATATGCGAATGTTTTAAAATATGCATGACTGGAAGCACATAGGTAGACAAGCACACAACCCCACATGTAGCAAGCACATATGCACAGACATGCACAGAAGAATCCAACATACCTTCACAAAACTGGCCTGGTTTTCTCATTTGCATACAGTTTGCATGTTAATCATGATCTATCTATTAAAATGCACTGAGATGTTATTAGACTGGGGACTTACCAAATAAAAGGACCACTTTGTAGTGTGATGCAGTTAGATTCAGCATTACTGCAATAATGACATCCTTTTCAAGCTGCTGTTATAGCGTACTGCAGGGAGAATGTAAAGTTTATTAACACTGAGTCGGAGGACCATAGATTCATAACTGTAAAGCAGCAATGACATACAAGAGCAGCAAGAAATACTTTTATAAAGTGTGGCTGTTTTTAAAGAAATATGTATAGCTAAATTCCTTTTGGTCATCTGGTGATCCACATACTGCATTTCACACCTGAGTGCAAAATATGCGACCCAGAATAGAGCCGAGCAGAGCCATGCTGGACCATACTGGCTCCCAAGCTGTCCTGCTGTACAACACACCTTCAACAACGTGGCTGCAGCTGCTCTGTCCTGTCTCGTGTGTGCATATTTGCACGTGTGTCTGCTCTTCTGTGTATGCATCCCCTGCACAGAGTCTGTCTGACCGCAGCTGTCCCTACCTCTATGCGGGTCTCCGGGGCAAGGCTGACCTCTCTCTCCTGAAGCCACTTCAAAGAGACCAGGGATGGGCTGAAGAGGCACAGGGTGCCAGGCAGGCCAGAGTGGCTGCTGCTTCCCTGGGCTTTGGGAGCTGGGGAACTGGGGCTGGAGTGAAGGTGGAAGAGGGGTGGAGGGGGAGAGAGAGGTGAGTGTGTTGCAGAAGGTGCAGAAGGTGAAGGGGGTCACAAACAAGGGGGCGGCGGAGAGGTAGCAGAGGCGCAAAGATGAGAGGTAAGGGATGGGGTGAGGACGTTATTATAATCCAAATCTGGGAGTTTAGGTTTCTGATTATCTGTGTGTGAGCTGTTAAATGTGAACAGACCTTATGTGCTCAAGGGCCACCTTGAGTGTGTGAGCATGTGTGAGATTCAGTTGGCAGCGCATTGCCACATCCAGAGGGAGTCACGGGTCCACCACAGTGAGAAGTGAACGCAGAGCATACCTGGGAGCAACTGTTGCACTGGGGTCCCCAAAGGAAAAGATAGACCTATGTTCACAGGTGAAGTGAACAAATCAAACATACCTATGGGACCCCACCTTAACGCGTTGCTTTCCCTCAACCATTTTAATAAACTTCCGAGATTATCTTATGCACTGAAAATATTGTTTGTAATGAGGCATGAAGGGGACTCAAAACCAATACAGCTGCAGCCTAACCCACTGTATATTGGATCTATTTAAACTAAGATCGTGCATGGCATCAAAGCCAATGAATCAGGGCTGTGAGAATCCATAGGTTTGATTGCTCATTGATCATTTGCAACTTGTTTCCTTTATTTATTTATTTATTTATTTATTTATTTATTTATTTATTTATTTATTTATTTATTTATTTATTTATTTATTTATTTATTTATTTATTTGGTCCTTGGTTTGGTTTGCATCTAAGGATGCAACTAAAAATGACTCACATCCTGAAATGACCAAACAAGCATTTTTAGCCGTATTTCAGGTTCCAACTTGAGCCTGACATGCGACTACGATTGGTTACTTCAGGTCCAGGTTCTATGAGTGAATGGCTATATGAATGGTTATTTCCAGGTTAGGTTCCAATTAACTGCGTCATTGGTGATTTAACTTAATGTTGCAATTTTAAAAAGTTATTAATTTTTATTTGTTTTTCTAGAAAAGAGGAGGACTGTAGCACCACAGTTATATCATTAATAAAAAGACAGCAACAAGACAGAAACTATAATTATGAAACACCAGAAGGAAGTGCTGAGTGGGATCTTATTTGATTGAAGCAATCATCATCACCATCATTATTATTATTATTAAATAATAATAATGATTTGTCCACTAGTCCACCTCTTTACGCCAGACTGTCAAAGCCGTTACTGAATGGATAACTACTGGACAGATAATGGATAATAATTTTTCTTACAAGAGGATCATTGCTCTGATAAAAGATTTAAATTATTCTAGAAAATTTCTGAACTTGATGGTAGGACAGTATATTTGGGAAAGAATCATGTTATCCATTAAAGTATATCCTAATGACCTCAATATTTTCCCTGTAGCGCCACTATGAGGTTGGTGTTTGTGCTTCTGAGTAAGTTGGCCCAAAAAATATGAATTGCTATGAAATTTAGAGCAGACATAAACTATATCTAAGTGGACTGTAAAAATGATGTTGTGTTTTCAATAAAATAAAATGAAATGAAATAAAATTAATTTAAATTAAATTAAATAAAAAAATAATAAAAAAACATAAATAAAATAAAATAAAAAAAGATAAAATAAAATACAATACAATAAAATTCAAAAATACTTTATCAATGGCTGAATAGAAATTAATTATTGCAGTAGTTTTGATTTAAGTCTCATCAAAGATTAAATATTTTATCTTAAAGCACACTGGATTTATGATAAATAGCTGCAAAAATGATGCCACTACCAACAGCTGTAAATGTCTGCAAGCTAATATTGTTGACCAACAACCCAAATCTTTAGACTTTAAACTTAATTTATATAGCACAATTAAAACAACAAGAGTTGGCCAAAATTTTGTACATTAATCACAATAAATAATTGAAATTAATAAAAAGAAACAAAAAGTCCTTGCATGATATAAAGCAAAAACTGCTCAACCGGGCCTCAAAAGCCAATGAGATAAATGATGTTTTCTGGTGCAAAACTACAATTTTAATGTATGAACTGGAGAGGCCGACCAGCTATATGCTGTTGTGTGTGTGTGTGTATGTGTGTGTGTGTGTGTGTGTGTGTGTGGGTAGGGTGGGGGGGTGGGGTGGCAGGGACACGTCTGGCCACAGCAATAGGAACAGAAGGGCTCCCCCGTGTTGACTTTTTCCTTTTATAGCTGTCTCTGTACTTCTACCTCTGTTACCTCACCTCTGCTGCACCCCCGCCCCCCACCCCAGGCATGCAGGGCTGTGAATAAAAAAAGCCACTCAACAGCAATGTATGTGTGTATATATCCAGGCTTGTGTGTGTGTGCTTGTGTGGAGAGAGGCCAGAATGGTTCAGACATTTATTATCTGTCACACTAGCTCCACCTGTGTCTGCACTCTGTACTCAGCCGTGACCCAATAACAACCACTTTACACCTTCTGCAGCCCAGCTCCGTGCTCCGTACCGTTTGGGCTGAAAGACAAGGAGACATCAGAAGAGAGAGCAAATGATGGGGGGCGTTGTTGCACTGTACAGCCAACGGATTATGATTCTGCCCCGTATTTATGGCATCTTAATTAATCATGTTTGCATATTATTGAGTTCCAGTGCTTTCAACCAAACCTTTAGTAAAACACCAAAGTTATTGCTGCTTTAAGTAAAATTAAACGTCATGACAGAGCTACCATTGAAAACAAAGCTTGAAAACAAAGGCACATGAATTATAAAAAAATTCCATCTTTAAAAAAAAAAGATGCACTTTTTAAATTGTCCCCCAAAATTATGTGTTTAAAGACTTTTATTCATATGCTTTGTAACGGGGACAGTCCTGCAATACAAGAATTAGAAGAGGCTGTGAGTTTTGTTGATCAAAGACATGTATTTTCTCATCAGCATACGATATTACACAGTTGCTTGAATGTGTTTAAGCACCGCTGGTCACAACATTAGTTGTTGCAAAGCAACTGAAAAAGGATCTGATTCTAAGATGGTATAATGATAATATATGTAATTCAGTTTTCACTGTTCAAATTAGCAAAAAATAAATTGTGATTGTCTTGTGATCAGTTCACATATTGTTTACCAATAATAAAGCCCTGAGGCGAGATAATGTAGCTTTTCTAAGTTACTTGTAACAACATTGTTATATTTGCAAATATTTAACAGCACTATTGAACGTTTCCCACTCCCACTTTGATTTATTCTGTTAATTCTGTTAATTTTACCACCAAAAACCACGTCATGTGTTCACGTTTACTTTAGAGCGCGAAACGCAACTCAGGTACTTGGAGGATGCTCGAGGTCTCGCAGATAAACCACCTTAACTCCCGATTCTCGCGATAGTTGGCTCATTAACTGGCGGACCGGAGACGGGATGTTGGGATGGAGTGATGCGAGAAGTGCAGCGTGGACTTGAACCGGACGCGAGCGAAAACCGTTGCACTCGGTAGCGGCAGGAACAGACGAAACGGTAAGGCACGCGTATCTCGTGCTCGTGTTTGTACGCGTGTCCTGGACGGGAGCGGAGGGATTGCGCGGCAGAAAGGGTTGCCTCGTCCATCAGTGACGTCACTGGTTTTCCCCAAAACAGCAGCGGGCTGCGCAGCGGGGGCTCCGCTCGGAAATCCGCCTTGAAGCGGGTCCAGACGACTATTTCCGTCCAAAGCTCGTGACGGTGACAAACGGCCGTCGTCCAGTTCAGCTGGCAGCCTCGCATATTTTCACGTCACTCAGTCACGCAGAAGGGGAGTGATAGAAACAAGCCGAGCAGGTGCGCGGGAATACCAGCTCACCTGTCGCTGCAGGTAACGCTGCAGGTCCGCTCACGTGACCCGAAGCGCCTTAAAGTCGCTGCTTGGCGTGTGACATATCACGTAGGGGGATTATTTGAGTCACGCCGCGCGTCTGGGTGTAAATACTCCAGTATACATGTTTTTAAATGTATAGGCCTTTTTTTTTTTAACATAAATGTACAAAAAAGTGACATAAATGACGCAGTAGTGGCTCCTATAGCTCTTAAACATTATATTCGTGATCTTTAAGTGGTAGAAATTGATTGAGTAGTAGAAAAATACTGGGAAAGTTCCAGTATTGCATCCTGTATCCTAAATTTGGAGATAATGTTTTTTCTTCTTTTTATTAATTACATCCAGAATAGAGTTCTGGTTTAGAAAATACATTATAGTATACTGTATAGTATTGCAATTTTTTTGTTTGAATTGTACTCACACTACCAACTGAAGATAAATGTTTAATTTACAAACTATTTTAGTTCCACTTGTGCGTCCTTCACGTAGGATCGTGGCTCTCTTGTATTATTGCTTGCGTTTGTTTCACACAGACCAAACAGAGGCAGCACAGCGCTGTTCCAGCTGCTTCAGTGTGCAGGGCAGCGTGTCGTCCCAGCTTTCCTTTACAGCACACGCTCAGATCAGTTTGGCTCCGTGATAACCTCAACTGAGTCAGATGAGTGACAGCTTTGATCTACATTTCTGTCTTTGTATTTTACAAACAGAATGGATAAGAAATACAGTGAACATGCACTAGTCTGGCCTTCAACGGGCTGTATGAAAAGAACTTGTGTCCTGTGTCAGTGGAGACAAAAGATGCTTGTGCTTTGATAGTGCCCACCATCCTGTACATGCAAACTGTTTTGACTAGAGATGAACTGACAGAGCTGCAGCGCTGCCGGCGGACGCTGACAGCAGAAGATCCCACTTCACGTGTTGTGTTTGTGGTGAAATCAGAAATTTCCACTGCGTTTAGCCATCGTTGGGTTAGTATAAACTGTTGGTTATGAAGTAATGATGGCTAAGGTGACTGTCAATCATAGGGCTACACCTTGTATTATAAATAAATGCTTTTTTAAAAATATAAATAATCCCCCTGATGTGGTATAACCCCTCCCACCCATATTCTTGAGTTGAGAAAAACTTCCATAGGATGATTGTTGCCAGTGATGTCCTAACTGAAGCCTAATAACACAGCCGAGACGTTTCTTTTTTCTTTTTTGAGTTGGAGAATTTAATTTTCCTAAACAGTTTAAGCAAAGGTTAGAATACACATTAAAGCAGCTTGAGTGTCCATTTATAGCTGATGGAGTTATCAGAAAGCAGCAGGTACGGTCAGACATTGTTTGTTCACGGCTGACGGATCGCCAGTGAAGATGGATCGTCACAGCTGGAAAACCCTTAACGTTACAGTACCTTCTGAGTCTCGTAAACTGGACAAATAAATATTAATATAAAAATTAGTCTTGTGGCACTTTTTTTTTTAAATTTTTTGTTTTGTATTTTTGAGCTGAGCCTGAAATTGAAGGTCTGAAAAATAGTCAATTTTTTTCATTTGTAGATTTCTGATTCAAAGACAAATAAAAACAATCAACCACTTTTTTTTCTTTTCTTTTTTTTAACATTTTTTATTTTTGATTGGGAATTGGAAAATACGAATGATACATAGATTGATATGCATTATATGAATGAAAACAAATATTGGTGGATATACAGGCCCTGCTAAGGCTGCTTTCCTGGGGAAGGACTGTGGGCTCTTTGCACTTGGTGTCAGCCAGAGTTTGACTGAGGTGATTTGAGGTGAGAGGTGAGGCGAGGCAAGGCGAGGCGAGGTGAGGCGAGGTGAGGCGAGGCGAGGCGAGGCGAGGCGAGGTGAGGTGTCATGTTCTGACCTGACAAGAGGATTGCAGGCTTTTCATTTGAAGCTGATTTTCCATGAAATGCTAGTCTGCACAATCTTCTTATAATTTACGTTATTTTTTTCAATTCAGTACATGATTTGTTAAAAAAGATCGACAGCGACCATATTTTAGCTACCTATTACCATTGTACATTACTTTGTCCTGACTCTCCACAAAAAGGTTTGTCTCGTCTATTCTTCTTTTCCACAAGCATCAGTAGAGCGAGCTCCTAATGAATATAGACGTACATGTGAAGTTGTTGGTATGTAATGAAAAACGATAGATTTGCTTTGGAGACTGTCTAGACATTATGTGGGTCTAAAGCGTGGAAACCTTTGATGTTTTCCCTTTTAAACAGCCTGCATGTGTGTGTCAAAGTTGCCTCTTTTTTTTGTTCTTTTTTAAACAGTTGCCATTTTAATGCAAAGTGGGAGGGACTCTTCGTCTATTTTGGGAAGCAAAAGCCCCATTCATGTTTCCAAAAGTCAGTGACTCACTCTTGGGTTACTTCTGAAGCTTGTAGCTGCACAAAAGTCTGCTGATTTATAAAAATAAATCCAGCAAACACGACAGCTTATGCTCAGCTGAATTAGGATGAAACTGTGGGTGAATTCAACAACTTTTCCAAGGTTGTGCTGTTCTTAGACTGTAATGATGAATTCTTTATTTTTCCACTTAAAATGGTATTTTTAGAGGATATGACTAGATGGTCCCATATTTGTCTCCATTTGTTACTTTTTTCTTTCAAAGTGTTGTATTCTGTTCTTTACTTCTTTTCCAGTTATCTTCTTTTACTTATTTTTAGTGCCATTGTTACTTATACAATGTAGTATTATGGAGTAAATATTGTCTAGCAGGTGCTTTTCTTGCTTTGTGGTTCATCATGGCATGACATACATCGCCGTGGCAACGGCAGCCCTGGTGACAAGTGGGTTTCCTGGATTCTTCTCTTTTCTTGTATCTTGTGTCCTGACCTTACGTCTTTTTTTTTTTTTTTTTTTTTTTTTTTTAACTCATCCTCCTCTTAGTGAAATCCGGACTATGACTGTCCGGATTAAGATTAAACCCCAAATGAAGCTTTATTGAATTAACAGTATGATGTTTAAGCTTTATCCACAATTTGTGCAGTGACTATATAAAGACGTTGATTCCCTTAAATGTAATTACTTGGACTGAACAATATCACTACTGCAACTTCCTTTTAAGTTTTCTGAAATGCGAACAAAATTTCAGTCTGTCATTTCTTGATGAATATCAACTTGTTCTTGCAGCCAAAAAGTTCACAAAGTTCACCTAAAAGAGACCGGAGATGAAGGATTACTCACTGCTCAGAATCTGCTCCATCTGCCGTGTTGTCTCGCTCTCATCCATGTCATCGTTCACTGGCTTCTCATTACAGACGTACATGATCGTCGTATTCGTGTTTTTGAGAACACAGTCGTCATTGTGATTTTATGGGCTTCCTCTCCAAGAATGGTTAATTGGCAGGTTATGTAACATCTTAAGGGGTGTTACTGGGACCAAGAGGTAAAGTAAGGATAGTTGTGTTAAGATGTAGTCGGTAAAAGAAAGAAGAAGTCAAACTGCAGATAGCTGAAAATTGTGCTTAACTAGTAGTATTTTCACTCCGTTGCATCTATTTGATGGTTAGAGCTGAGGATGTTGGTACTGGGAATAAAGTGAGCATCTATCAAAGGAAGGACTCCAAACACCACTAGGTTGCCTTTTGTGGTCTTTTTTTAGTTTTTACAGATTGAGAGGAAATTTTTAAAGTACATAATTGCTATTAAGTACTATGTTACCCCTTTGTGTTTTTTATTTAATTAAATTTTTTTTAAATCATCATATAAATCAGTCCGAACAGCTGACAGTAGTGAGGCAAAAGTGTGTGTGTGTGTGTGGGTGTTTTCTTTTTTCTTTTAATAAATGTTGTGAGATCTCAGGAAAAGTTGATAATTATAAAATTGCATTTTTTTTTTTTTTAGATGAGTTTGAAAAAAGAACTCAAGCTTGACAAATCACATAGCAATTCAAGTTTGTGCTATGTGATTGATTTTTTACAGATTTTTCTGGACAGATCACGAGTCCAACAAAGTCACAGAGAGACAAATGAGACAAAAATTATGCACTAACCAATAAACTTGTAACAACACATAATGCTGTAAATGTGTATTTTTTTAAATATATTTTAAAATGAACTGATAAATGTTTTCAAACAAATTAATAAGCTGCTTATTTATTTTAGAGAATTCAAGGGTGTTTTTTTTTGTAAAACGTTTTTTTTTTTGTCTTAACACAGTGAGGTTTCCTATTTAAATTAAAAAGATATCTGGTATCTTTCACAGCTCTCTAGGGAGGTGTCCAGGGGTCATCCCCTACAGATGCCCAAACCACCTCAGCTGACTCCTCTCGATGTGAGGGAGCAGCGGCTCGACCCCGACCTCCTCCCGAATGACTGAGCTTCTCACCCTATCTCCAAAGGAGTGCCCAGCCACCCTGCGGAGGGAACTCATTTCGGCCGCTTGTTTCCGCGATCTTGTCTTTTCGGTTCATGACCATATGTGAGGGTGGGGGCGTAGACTGACCAGTAAATCGAGAGTTTCACCTTTTGACTCAGCTCCTTCTTCACCGGTACACCAACCGCATAACTGTGGACGGTGCACCAATCCGTCTGTCAATCTCACGCTCTATCTTTCCCTCACTTGTGAACAAGACCCAGAGATACTTAAACGCAGGACCTCTGCACCTACCCACCTTACCTAGAGGCCAAGTCACCCTTTTCCAGTCGAGATCCATGGCCTCAGATTTGGAGGTGCTGATTCTCGTCCCAGCCGCTTTACACTGTTGCGGACCGCCCAAGACATGCTGAAGATCCTGGCCTGATGAAGCCAACAGGACAACATCATCTGCAAAAAGCAGAGATGAAATTCTGTGGTTTACAAACTGGACCCCCTCCGGGCTCTGACTACGCCTAGAAATCCTGTCCATAAAAATGAACAGAACTGGACAAACAATACAGTAATTAAAAAAAAAAGAAGCTACATTTCCTCCTGATCCTTCAGAAATCTTGTGTTGGCCCTGATCTCTGATCAGATCGGGACATTACTACATTGAAACAATAGTTGAGGAAGGCTTGGAGGAGTTTGTGTGTTTCTGAATGCCCATCATCTCTGATCCGTAAATTCATCATCTATCTAGTATCTAGTAGGCGAAAGGCAGGGGTACACCCTGGACAGGTTGTCAGTCCATCACAGGGCCACATACAAGACAGACAAACATGTGTGCTCACATTCATACCTATGGGCAATTTGGAAGTATGAATTAACCTAGTATGCATGTTTTTTGGACTGTGGGAGGAAGTCGGAGTACCCAGAGGAAACCCACACAAGCACAGAGAGAACATGCAAACTCCACACAGAAAGACGCACCAGGCCGGGAATGGAACCAGGAATCTTCTTGCTGTGAGGCAACAGTGCTGACCACTAACCCATTGTGCTGCCCAAAAAATCACATTGTAGATTTTGGCCCACTCCTCCATACAGATCTTCTCCAGGTACTTCAAGTTTTGGGGTTGTTCCTTCGCAATATGGACTTTCAGTTCCCTCCAAAGATTTGTTGGGTTCAGGTCTGTAGACGGGCTAGGCCACTCCAGGACCTTACAATGCTTCCTACAGATCCACTCCTTAGTTGCCCTGGCAGTGTGTTTCAGGTTGTTGTCATGATGGAAGATCCAGCCACGACCCATCTTCAAGAAGGAGGGAAGGAGGTTGTTGGCCAACACCTTGCAACACATGGCCCCATCCATCCTCCCCTCAATACAGTGCAGTTGTCCTGTCCCCTTTGCAGAAAAGCACCCCTAAAGAATGATGTTTCAACTCCGTGCTTCATGGTTGGGATGCTGGATCATCCCAATGGTCGTTGGCCAACATCAGACGGGTCTGGACATGTGCTGGATTTAGCAGGGGGGCCTTAGGTGCGGTGCAGTTTGTAGTGTGTTACTGATGGTTTTCTTCGAGACTGTGGTCGCAGCTCTCAGGTCATCGACCAGGTCCTGCCGTGTAGTTCTGGGCTGTTCCCTCACCTTCCTCATGATCACTGATGCCCCACAAGGTGAGATCTTGCATGGAGCCCCAGACCGAAGGAGATTGACCGTCATCTTGAACTTCTTCCATTTTCTAATAATTGCCCCAACAGTTGTTGCCTTCTCACTAAGCTGCTTGTTTACTGTCCTGTAGCCCATCCCAGCCTAGTGCAGGTCACAGTTTTATCCCTGATGTCCTTACGCAGCCCTCTGGTCTTAGCCATTGTGGAGAGGTTGGAGTTTGAGTGTGTGGACAGGTGTGCTTTATACAGGTAACCAATTCAAACAGGTGCAGTTGTTACTATCAAAAGCTGAAGTCATTTTTGTAAACTGATTATTCCTGCCAAAGAAATGAATATTTAGCTCTTGAAAGTGACCAACTTTATTCTGTCATTAATAGACACACTTAAGTAGGTAATTAGTGTCTTTTCTCTACGATGTGGTCATCAGTGATTTGTCCTTGGTGGATCAAGGCAGGGATGCCACATGTCTGACGATTATGTACAGGATAAAGGATAAAAATGACAAAATACAAGAAAACACATGTTTATACTGTACCCAAGGAGAAATGAAGTGATAACTCGAGATCGACTTGTCTAAATGTTTTAACCAAGATATCAGACGTGTGTTGCACAATTTTGCATTTATGGATGAGATTTTCAACCGATTATAAGTATGATGTCTCTGCATTTAAGCAATCAAACAAAAAAGGCAGAAAGCCCGCAAGGGTGTGCGCCGCTGTGGGTGTGTTCTAGCCTTCGCTCTGACGCTGCAGTCCCTCCAAGTGTCTGTAGCAGTGCAGACACTAGCTGATCTGAATACTGATTTCCAGTTAGAGGGCTCTGACTGTAGGCCCACAGCCGTGGCGCTGATCCCCATTCAAGCTGAGCGGCAAAGTGTTGTTGTGTGTTGTGTAACACAGTGTAGTAGGGTGCATTTGAGGTAAACGCGGCAGTTCTGCAAAGAGAAAGGGGAGGGAGTGCAGGAACGAGACGGCAGAGAGGTGCAGAGATTTTCAGAGTGTGTGAGAGCATCCCTAACTGCCACTGTTGCTATTTTTAACCAAGCTCTACTCCACAGTCCTGAGATGCTCTCCCACCTCCCACATGCAGACAGTGAGCCTACACACATGCACACTCCAACAAAATAATGTGACGTGCAAAAATATATCGACTACACAAAGCTGGACTTGCTTTTGTTCTAGCACTTGCTAAATGCAACAAAACTATCTATGAATGAAAGAGAGGTTGAGCAAAGGGATTCTGGTTTGGCAATCAAAGTCAGTTTTTGTTACACAAGAAGCTCTACAATAATTCACCCTGTTTATCAGAGAGAGTGTTTGCAGTAGAAAGAGGAACTGGGTGTTTGATTGGGTGGAGGGAGCGCAGAGGAAGCATTTGTCCTCACAATAACCAGTTGTTTGTCTTGTCAGATATTGTGAAAGGTTTTTTGTAGGGGAAGAGAGGAGAGAGGGAGAGAACCTTAGGAGGAAAGAAAAAATAAATCCATGCCTTCTTTTTTTTTCTTTATTGTGTTTTTTTTTTTCTCCTTTCACTTCCTTCCAGGCTGAGTCACTACTGGTGAGGAGGAAGGTCTGGAGAGGGAACGCAAAAGAGGGAGGAGGTGGAGGAGGAGGGGGAGAAAAAGAAGAAGAAGAAGAAGAAGAAGGAGGGAGGGAGGCAGTAAGATAAGCCACAACAGGAAACAAAACGACACACACGTAGACATACACACCGCATGTGTGTGTGTGTCTGAGAGAGAGACTGCGCGAACTAGAGGGTGAACGGGAAAGGAAGGGAGGGAGAGTGACGCGGAGGCTGGGAGAGCCGGCCCCCCCACCTCTCCTCCTCTCCCTCTCTTTCTCTCCTCTTCTCCTCTCCTCCCCTCCTCCCTTTCTCTCTGTGTGGAGCAGGCGTGTAGCGGCATCAGACTCGGCGTGAAGGAACCATGAGCGATGTCACCATCGTTAGAGAGGGATGGCTCCAGAAACGGGGTAAGTACATCCAGAACCTCTCATGTTCCCTGCTCCCTTCCACTGTGCCTCTCTTTTCTCTCCTCGTTTTCGCTGCCTCTTGTCTAGACTGAGGGCCTGGCTGTGCCTGTCCACATGTGCCGGTGGGAGGATGTAAGTGTTTGCAATTGAACGTATGAGTGATCACATGGACGTCTGATTATCGAGTGCCCATATGTAACCTCTATATATATATATATATATATATATATATATATATATATATATATATATATATATATATATATTTGTATGTAGTATGTATATGTGTGTGTGTGTGTGTTTTGTGTTTTTTATTATAAGCCAGACTAGCTGTTTGGTTGCTAAGCCTCTATGTGGTTCAATCAGATTGTTTCAGAAAAAGCAGTGTGCACAGGTATGTATGTATGAACAAGTGTGTGTGTAGTTGCTGTAGTATCAAATTGCAGACCCCTGGCTATGTTGCCGGCCCACAGTCTTTAGTCATGCCGGCGTGTGAAATGGAGTTAGTTCTGATCTCTGAGGTGACATTGACCAGAGTTGTGCCTTAAGTTCATGGGGTTTATCATAAATGGTTTCAGTGAAAGACATATGACATGAGTTTCAAAGGGCCGTTGAAGTTGAGAAGGGCAGTGACAACACATCCTGTTTATAACCAAATGAGTGACACATAGGGAAAATTGTAATAGTTGAAGACCATGTTGTACAAGTAGCACTTCCGTTTTCTCAGACATTCATGACTTATGGTTTAGCTCTGTGCTGCAACAGTTGAAAATGTATTTGTACTGAGGCCAGTCTGGCTCAGAAACTGGAAAACGGCGATACAATGGTTCTGTGATGTCAGCACAACTGTCTTTAAGGATTTTCTAATAAACAATAATTTCATTGGGTCTTGTGTCTTTCTGGTTCCACCAGGCTCAGGCATAAAAGTTTTTGAATGTGTGTGTGTGTGTGTGTGCGTGTGCGTGCCTCTCTGTTTGGAGGAGAGGGGATTTCCAGCGTTTTAAGCCAATGAAGATCATCTTCTTTACTATGTGATGGTGTCTAGGAATGTGTAACAGAAAGTGTTGCACAGGAAGTGACATGGACACCAAACAGAAAGCAGGTTTTTGGGTAATGTAGGCTCATGTTTCAGCACAGCAGGGGAACATGCTGCTCCTTACTACATGGACAAGATGCTCTCTCAGCATACCAAACACAGACACGCATGCACATGCACACAGATTCAGCGTGCCAGTGTGATCCTCAGTCGTCTGTGCATATTAAAAGGAGCACCTTGCCTTCAGTCACGACACAGCAATTCCAGCGTTTGTCAGTGAGTGAGAGGTTAAGGAGGAAGGAGGAGTGTTTGTTTGTGTCAAGAATATGAATGTTTGTCTGCATCCTGTGCTAAATCTTTGTCTGTATTAGTGTGTGGATCGAGATGCAGGGGGAGATTGCTGACTCACTGTCCTGGTCGTGATACAGCAAAGACTGCAGTCTTAGTCATTCGGCAGAGTTTTTTTTTTTTTTTTTAACTAAAATGAAACAGCAAGTGAGATGGTGAAACCTCTACACAGAAACACATGCAACAGCTCTAGTTCCCATCAGATCACATTTACGTTTCCCCTGTTTTTCGACTTTCTCTTCTACAGAATAACGGTGTATGTTTTTTTTTTTTCTTCTCCTAACTGAGGAGCAAAACAAAGACACTGAAAGTTTAAATGAGTTAAAGATAAGAAAGACTGAAGTAAACAAACAGGAACCGATTCTGAAAAAGAAATGGTCGTAGTTGCTTTGAAGACAAACAAGAAAAGGAAAGGAAGTTTTTACTCATGCAAAAGTAATGCTTTACATTTTCTTCTTAAAGTTCAAGTCTTCTGGGACTTAACAGATGTTAACTGTTTGCTTCAGTTATGGTACAGTACATTAAATTCAGTGCATTTAATGATGTTTAGATCTAAAGACTAGAAAATGTGCCATTTCCCAGTTGTATGCAAAACATTTTGCTTAATGCAATGCAGGTGCTTCAAATAGCTTGGTCATCATTTTATTAGACAATAACTGATGCTTAGGCTGCTGCATCCTGGTGTCACTGTTAAAGAGCTTAATGCAAGTGCATTGGTGGACAATGATACATAGAGGAGCCTATTTAAATATTAACATTATGTTAAAATATGTATCTTTTGCATAAAACTGTAGTGAGTCGTATCAATGGCACCATTGTGGTAACACAGTGTCTAGTTTGTTTTTCCAAAACCTGAACTATTTTTTTTTTAACCCTTTTGTGCTGATAGGTCTGGGGTTTAATTGATTGATTTTAAAGGGATTCTTTTTATATCAGTAATGCAGAGGACACTCACCTAAACCGCTGGTCACACATGCGTGTTTGAAGAAGTGTCAACAGTGTTGCTGTCAATTGGTTTTAGATGAGTCGACGTCAAGCAGCGCCGAACCGAATTATGGGTCCGTTGTGTCGTGAAGAAGAGATGCTCCTGTCAGACGTTCAGAAAAGTTTAACTTTTCAAGCATTGAAAGCAGCGTCAGCCAATAAAACTGGTGGTGCTAGTGAATGAAATTGTACAAGGGGGCTGGGGGCGACTGTGTCCGAGCACCTGGCTTACTGGTTATGCATTTTGCATCCTGTTTTTTTTTTTTATCAACTTACATTAAGAATTCAGTATACTGCCCAGCCCAACAAGCCACGAACAATTTTTCAAATATTACAGATGTGTATAAAATAATTAACACATCCACAAAGACACACACAAGTGGTGTTTAAATGCATCGAAGCCAAACTATGTTAGAGGACTATAATTAAACAAGATGGACAGAAACAAGTAACCAATCAAAGCTTCCTTAATTTAGGCCATAATTATAACTATTCTGTTCTATATTCAGAACTGTAGCTTTTTTTAATCTGCCAGTTAAGTCCAGAATAAACATTGATGCATCTATATTATGTCCATATGTGAATATTTAAGGAACAAAGTACAAAATTATAACAGTTGATGCAACATAACAGTAAAGTGAATATATAAACAGAAAACAAAAATGAAATTGTGTCTGCGTGAACTCTTCTGTGTGATCTGCTCCGTTTCCCCACAACCACTGGTTGATCGTTATCTTGCAACCACAGGGGCAATCCTCAGGAACATAATCTCTACCAAATACAGTACATCGTGTCCCCAGATGACTTTCAACTACCTTGAGTACGATTTCCTTCCTCGTTTCATTGAGTCAGGGTGTGAAGCGCAGTCGGCTGGTTCCTTCCTTTAGGTTCAGAGGTGGTAAACAGTGGATACGTACCAGCAATTATTTCAGTGTCGTATTTAGACGACAGACGTGTTGAAAAACAAAAAACAGACACCTGAAAGTACATTCTATTTGCAATTATAAATATTTTGTGGTTAAAGATGGTTTTAGATGTATTTAAATTTGGCGGATCGGCGCAGATATACGGTCGCTTGTATCATATGTTCGAGGGCAGAAATCTGATTTTTTTTTTTTGGTATCTTTTGACTTCACAGCAGTTTCGAGAAAGTTTTATTTCACTGTAAAGACCAAAAAGTGAAGTATACTTTTCTTCATTTCCGCTGCAGCCAGTTTTACCTTCTGTCACCCTGCGTGAGGCCACAGAGGTCACACTCCGCCACAGTGTTAGTGGATACTGTTACCTCCACCAGCATCAGCCCACACAGCAGTCAGCACAGCAGATGGCTGGGAGGGAGGGGAGAGACGAGGAGACCAGCATCATCGTTTCTGTGACACTCTCTCTGTCCCCCAGAGGTGTTTTATTCTGCAAAGTTACTAATCAGAGGTGATACAGCTGTGTCAATGTAAAGTGAGTCTAGTTACACACCGTTGTGTTTTTTCTTGCCCGTTTCTCACGGAGGGCTTTAGCAATCGCATGTCGGGTAACGATGAAAGGACATTGTGCAGGCCGCCGTCTCGCAGTTCTTTTTCAGATGATTAAGAGTTTTCTTTCTACTTAAAGGATTGAAGTCTCTTTAGGGGAGTGACTTGATCATGAACATAACGGTTGAGTTGTTTTAGTTTTATTCTGCTGTTTTAGTTCAAAGGCAAATGTTCCATTTGCTTTGTCTCTGCTCTTCCCCTCCGGGGATAGTATTTGCTTTACTGTATACATTATACCGCGGTGGGTTCACTGGGTTCAGTGCAGTGCAATGCAGTGAAGCAGCCATGTTGGCTCTGTGAGTTCAGTGAGTTCAGTGTTGCTGGAGGCTGATTGGCTGGATCAGGTGGCAGTGCCAGATCTCTGATATCAATCACTAGTCGCTGCTGCCTCCGCTACTGTCTGCCGCGTCCTTCTGCTTTCCTCTCCTCTCCTTTCATTCACTGCAAAGCCCACAGTTTCTGTTGCTCTGCCTTTCCTTCGGCGCGTACTCCTCTTTCTTGTTTCCCTTGTTTCTCAAATTCACAGGGCACTGGCCCACAGGCAGACAGTACGGGCTTTGTTATGAATGGCATCCTCTTGCACATCCGGAGGAAGTGTACGCTCCAGTGTGGCTTTACAAACTGTCTCCATTGTCCTAAGAATGACTCACTCTACACTGCAGATAATGGCAGTCAGCCAGACAGACACACTGACAGCCCGGCACAGACGGACCAGTCGGCACAGACAAACAGCACAGGAAAGACAGCCAGAGAGATGGACAGTTTGTGATACAACTATCATACAACACTTCAGTGGCAGAGCCCTGCAACTACCGGGCCCGAGCATCAAAACAGAAGCGAGAGACTTAATACAAAGTAATGCATAGTAAACATTTAAACCAAATTTAACTCCAAACTGAAGCTGCATCAGAAAGGATTGTATATGCAAACACTCACATTTAAACAGAAAACGTTGTCATTTCTTATAATTAATTTTCAGGAAGTATCATCTAAACTGTAGGACATGATTGATGTATTCAAGCCAAAAATCCTTCTACATCTCTTTTTTTTGTTTTAGAATAACATCTAGTTTAAGAAATCCCTTGAATAGAATTTTACAATTCTATAAATATTTGCATCATTAATTTGAATATGTTTATCAAGTTTTGAACTCGGTGACTTAAGGCATTATGACTCTGAACTCCTTGTAAAATCCATCCAAACGGATGGATTAATGGATGGGTGTGTCGGCAGACTAATGTGGAGTGAAGCAGACTCGGATAAATGAATGAATGGATCAATGAATGGAGTGCTGATCATTGCAGATAGAGAACTTGGACAGAGGAAGTCTGAGGGGCTGAGGGAAGGAGTGGGTGAATTATGGGATTAGTTTGCAGCTCAAGATCTTCAAAATGCTGACCTCAAACATTTGATTACATCGCGGATGTATCCGCATACAGTCACACATGCAGACTTTACAGGTTTCTGTCAGTTGTGGGTTGTGAATTTATTAACTTATTATCACTCTATTTTGCTGTATTTATTTTTCTTTTTTACTTCATGTACCTACTTTTCTTTTCAGTTCATCCTAACTGTTGTGTAACAGGTGTGATCAGAAGCAGAGACTTGGCCAAACACGAAGTCTGATATTCTGCTGGAATAATGAAATGGCAAAGGAAGCTGTTACTGCAACTTCCAAAAACGATGCTCGACACTTGTGGCAATACACTAATGCCCTTTAAATAAGTTAATAATAATGTTTTTGGTTAACTGTAACTAATGCTACTTGAATTTACTTAGAGGCCGTTAAAGGGCAGCGCGTCTATTCATTTCTGTAAACCCAAAGTTTGATGAACACCTCGGGTTCATCATCCTCTAGTTTCTGCTTAAAATGGTTGAAACTGTATATGAGCTCTTTATTTTTCTATTCTGATTTATCCGCAGTGGTAGCTCTTTTCTTATGAAACCATCTCGGTGTAAATGGAGACACATCTATGTTTGAATGTACTAACGCAGAGATTAGACCAGAGGGGTAGTGTTTGGTTAATATCTTGAGGTACTGTGGGCTGGTTGGAGTCGGCTTTGTGCTGATTAGAGGAGGCAGGTTCCAGTGGGGGTTGGTTTGGCTGATTTAGGCCAATAGATTAGTGCCAAGTGGCTAACAGTTAGTTTTAGAGTTCGCTGGCTGTAAAAGGCTTCAAGAGTATGTTTGTGGTTGGAAAATATTGAGACTTTTCTTTTTTTTTTTTTAACATTGGTCAATTTTTGTAAAATATTGACTTAATTTGTCAACCTTTTTGTTTCCCTGTATACTAGTGAATATTCTCAGTCATCCAGGATACTTACATGAGCAAAAGTACAGCAAGAGTTTTTTTTTTGTTGTTTTTTTTTTTTATCCATTTTGGCACAAAAAAAGGTGGTTTTCCTTCACAGACGTTAGACTGTAATCCACGTCTGTTTGCCATAGGCAGAGTCTTTTTTTTTTCTATAGCAACCCAGTTTTAATTTTTTCCTTCTTTGCAGCCTGATATTTAAGTATAAAAAAGATATGTTGCTTAATTTAAAAAACGGGTCTGTCAAGCAATGATCTGCTGTCTTACAAAAGCTTGAATATGAATGCAGCCGCTATTAAAACCTACTGGAAGCATTTTTTTTCCTTTTCTTTTTGGTGTCTAGTCCTTCTCAATTAACTGTCCTTGTTGATTGTCCAAGACATACTGACCTCAGAGATGAACGGTGCAGGATGCCATGAGCAATTGCTAATGAAATTGGTTGAGTGGGAAACTTGAACGTAAGTAGTTAATACTCTTAAGTAGTTTAAGTCAAGTGACAAAGTTTGAAAGTTCGTTGTTGTCATATGGCCCAGGGAGCCATTGTCCATGTGAGGGACTGATTTCATCCCCTGCACAGCATTCACAGCCGTCCTCACTCCTTCGTTATGTCTTTGCACAAGGCCGATTCACACAGCACTCATATCGCCGCCGTTACAGCCCTGTTACTACCTCCCAAGGTGGTACGGAGGCAGAATGAGCTTTATGCTTTTCAAACAGCACAGCAGGGCAGAAGAACGGTGTTACAGGAGCCTTGGTGATTGGGGTTCACATCCCACTACTCCAGAGGGGGTCTTCTTTTAAGTTTGTGGTTCCACTCACAAAAAAAAAAAAACCCCACAACAACATGCAAATGTAAATTTGGACAAAAATAACCATTTCAATTAGCATACTAACTTTTTTAACGGCCAAAGAGTCAAGTCTACAAATTATTTCTCATATGCTTCCCTCATCTGCAGTGAAAGTACAGATCCTTCTTTTAGCTATGTCTTGTGAGTCCTGTGGGTAGAACAGATATATGAATAAAGGTTGGCATACTCCTAAAGGTTTTTGCTAACCTTTTTTGTCTAAAATTAAGTATATCCGCTTGGCTCTTATGTCCCCTGAGGCTGGAGGTCAATATAACGATGGGTCGCCCGGCGACCCGGTCGGCAAATTGGAACCGCGCTATCGACAAATCACACAGTCGTGTGCGAAAGACAGTCGATTATTTGAAAATTATTCAAGCGAGGAAACAAACATTGCAAGCAGTGTGTGGTATGATTTGTTCAGAGTGTAAAAATAAAATGGATTGGATTAGGGAATGGATTAGTACAAGTGGGTAGCAGAGACTGTCTGTGCTTTGGTAATTGACAGGCGTCTGCCTGGTGTATTGTGGGCAGATTTCTGCTTCAGTATTCCTTCCTCATGGTGGCCTCGCCTCATACTTTGCTTTTTCACTGGCTGTAGCTTGACTAGGGATTTCCCAACAGATCTAAATATCTGGCTTGTCTAACATATCTTGTCCTTTTGCAACAGCCATGTGACATGTAGGTAAGGGTCCTTGAGGAGTCTTTGAGTTGTTCACACATTAGGAGCTGGTGCCGACCCCTGACCACCAACCATCTCCTTGACGTTTTACAGATCTATTTCTCCATTGTTCCATATTGGATGCTGGTTTTGACCAAGCGCCAACCATCTAACTTCCAGGTTGAGCTGGGGCTGGCCACTTTTACTTCCTGATCGGTAACCATCGTCCTACTGCGCTTTGTGAAGCCCCACCCATTTGTATTAACGCAGCATCAGCTTAACACGACTGTCATTTTCTAATTTGCCAGCGAGTCATCAAGGCAAATGGCATAATCCATGTAAACGCCTGACGGCAGCTCTGCAGATGTTTCGGCAGAGTTTGGCTGAGGGGCTGGGACCCAAAGCTAACTTTGACATATCGTGGGCGTGTTTCCTTCAGCTTCTCGAACAAAAACAGGCTTCGAAACACCTCTTCAGAAACCAATGGCATCACCTAATGCTTCATCCATTGTTGTTTACCGTTTATAGTTTTGACCCGTCTTCCACTTCGCGTACTGTCTCAGGGTTGTAAACTAGGAAAGTACTCCTCATGCTGCATGGAGAGTTGTCTTGATATCAGTGTGTTGTCTTCATGTCAGTGCGTTTCATCCCCGTCTGGCAACAAGATTTGATTTAGGGATTGATTATAAGACAGCTCCTTACATCTGAAGTTTATTTCCCATACATTTTATGGCAGATGCATTTAGTTTACGTAGTTTGCATTTTTCTTGTGGCTGAATGAAATAAAATAATATTAAACAGCGATATATTGTGACACTTTTTTGGAAATGAGCCAAACAGTGCAGCTTAAGTATTTTACGTTAACATTGCAGACACCCGCATCAGTACATGTTTCAGCTGTTATGTCTCCTTTACAGTGTTGGACCTGTAAGGATCCATTGAGTCATCAAAATAACTCTGCATACTACTTGGAGGTATTAATGCATGGCTTTTAACTACCCAACAGCTAATCAACACCAAGCCAACACCTCCCCCAACGTACCTAACAAGAACCTAACCCAAGGCAGAGACTGGTAGAAGTCACTGGACGTTCTTGTTGTGGGGTTATTCCAGATAGTAGAGACAGGGTCAAGTGGTCTGGACCCTGTACAACTACCTTTAATCAATGCTAACCCACCTCTGTTGTTGGAAAATGACATGCTCTCGAAAGGAAAAAAACTGTTTTGTAATTTTACAACTTAATATTAATTTGTGCAGCTCCTGGTAAACTGCTTTGGCCATTAGTGAAATGAGCTGTTTGATGTGCATATTAATGGTGCAGGTTTAGTCTTATAATTAACTGTAACTTTGATGTGGAAATATTGCAGTGACTCTCAGTGTATTTTGACATCAACCAGTTGATAGTACATTTTATTTGACTCTCTGTTTACCAATGTAAATACATATTTGACATAAAAATTGGTTTCTGATTCTTATTCATACACCGCTAATTTATGACATGTTCCTTCAGGTAAGAATCTATAGTGGTCAACATTTGAAATGGATCACAACATTTCATGAAAGTTGTCCTCAGACAAGAACGGATATTGTTTAACATTCTTGCATAAGATCTATGTGTGTTTTTGATCCACTTCAAATGTCGACTGCTGTATATCATTCATAGAGAATTGAATCTAAAGGAAAATCTTTGAAAGGTTGGAGACCTCCTCTGGAGCAGGTCAGATGAGTAAACACAAGTTACTGTTGGGAACTGGCCAGGTTAAAAGAAGACTCGAAATACCAACTAATCTGAGGTCAATTTTGGTCGCGGGGGGTCAATAAAGAGCCTTTATGGACAATTTTCAGTAAGTTTGTTTTTCTCCTGTTTTGCTCGACTTAAGAGTTGAGCTTCATGTAGATTTCGCAGTGGCCAGGTTAAAGGGACAGTCATTCTATTTATATCTTCCCACCTGTAATCTGTCTCTGACAGGATTAACTAAGCCACCGGCTTCAAGCTCCTTTGCCGAGCAGTCGCTCCAAAAATGTTAGTCATGAATAAATACACACATCAACAACGAAGCGCTGTGAGAACAGTGTGCACAGAATATTCAGAAGTGAAACAAATGAATAAAATGGGATTTTGTTTCTTCATGGTCTCTGTCTCTAGACGCAGACATTTCTGAACCCTATAAACTAGATCTGTGTAAGATTGTATGTTTTTATGTGCTTGCATACTTTTATTATTTTTGGTGGGCCAGATTAATAAAGAAGAAGAGACCAAGCAGTGGCAGAATTTTTCATCCTCCCTCAATCTCCTCTATCAGTTGTTGCCAATATCCAGTCATTAATTAGCTGTCCATGATAAAATTCCTCATTCCCAAACTGACACTTGTGTAGAGCAGCGGACGGCAGTGGTAATCATGTCAGTGAGGCTTGGCCGAATGTTCTGAGGGGGCTAAACTGCCCCCATATGGTCCCCTGGCTGGGGCCCGCTCCTCACCATGCTCTCATTAAGCCAGTATTCAATATACCAAGGTAAAGAGGGACACACACACACACAAATGTATACAGTCGGATGTTAGAAAGAAATCAACAAAGGGCCGGAGGACGAGGAGGTGGAGTTTGTTTCTGTGTATGTGTGTGTCTGTTTTGAGAAGCTGATGCTGTACGATTGCTGAGTTGCCATCTGTCATCAAACAAAGTATTCTATCTATGTATGTGAGTGTGTGTTTAAGAAGAAAGATAAAGAAGCAGTGAGAGAGGTGCAGATGTCTCGCAGTATAGCGGCTGGAAGAGTTAAGTTCAGCAGCAGACTGCTGTATTAGAGACAGCGGAGGGGGGATAGAGAGGAAACAAATGAAGAACATCTGCCACATTCAGATATTGCTCAGTGGTTTGAGCCTTTCTACACAATATCACAATATCCTGGGTTTGAATAGATTTGGGAAATGACTTCTCATTATCTTGCAGGACTAGACCGGATGGTTAATATGTATATTCTCAGAGTTTAACAAATACAGAATTTTTGTTTCTGTTTTGGAACCATAAAGAGTGTTATTAGATGCTTATTACACAGTGCCAACAAAGGTCTTAGTACACATTGCTACCTCACTTTTTTCCTTGATACATACATGATTATATTCAAATAGCTTTTGTCAAGTCGTGATTATTTTCAGTAATTGGAAAAAAAGTTATAAATAATTAAATATAAAAGTTATAATGCAATGCGGTTGTTTTTACCGTAGGCAGAGTTCTACTATAACATCTCAGTTTTAATGAAAATCATCACTTTTCAAACAGATTGTTGTTGTTTTTTTTCCCGTTTTTTTTCTCTCTCACTTATTTAGCGGTGAGCCCAGGCCAATGAGATGCAGCTCTGAAGTATAACTGAAAAAAATGAATTCACACCTGTTTTTACTTTGTTGAAACTACGAGTTTTCCCTTGGCTGTAATATTTAAATGAATATTTAAAAAAGCACTGTTGTAAACAACACTGTCTTGTAATGGCATAGTAACCTCATTGTATTAGCTGCAAACCATCAACAGTTAATATTCAAAAGACCGTCTGTGCTCATCCGCATTGTTTTCTCGACTTTATTCAGAGAAACTGCGCCTTGAAGTTTTCTTCATGACAGAAAATAAATGGTTAAACGTCCTTCTCATTGCTCTTTGTTTTACTCTTGCCCTAATTTTTTGACATCCCATCCGGATTCGGGGCACTGGAGCCTATTCAAGGCAAACTCCCGTATGCAAGCAATATTCCTGCTGTCATGATTACTTATCAGCAAAAATCAGCGCTTTAACTGGGAAAAAAAAGTCAGATAAAACCACAAGGTGATGCAAAAGCAAAAGATGCAGATTTGCAGAGCTACTACAACAGGATGATGCTGGTACCATTTTTAGATACCATACTTGCTTAGATAAAAAAATAAAATAAAAAGCAATCATTATTATGTTTTCTGTCTCTGTTTAACGGGCCAGTTTTACATTACAGACCAGCAAAAGCTCCCATCTGAATCATGCATGAAATTATCACTTTCTTTGATAATGACATGAGAAAAACACAGAATTCTCTGCCTAAAAGGAAAATATTTAGAGTTCAGTGTTTTGGTACAGCAAGGCCCAAATTTCAGCTGACATTTTTCCGCTCATTTGTTTTCCCGCTCCACCCATCAATACCCTCATTTAGGTGTCTTCCCAGTTTGGTTCTCGTGTTATACAACATACCCAGGCATCCGTGCCCTCAAGTGCCTGATGTCAGCAAGCTGAGGCTGGCGTGTTGTCAAAAACGTTCCTTGTAGAGAGACAGATGTTACGACATGTCAAACACCGGCTCTCGGGGAAGCAAAGAGAAGTGTTCGCCTGAGATGAACTGACATATTACGCTTGTCTGTCACCTGAATGTGACAGACTAGTAAGCAGTCACATTTCACTGGCAATGTGATTTGTTTGTCCCAACTTATAAGTAGTTCATGAAGTTATAAGTCCTTTCTAATAGTGAATGGGGCAAAACGATTATGATTTCAGTTATTTGGTTACAGCCAATGGAGCATGACTAATTGTTAAGGAACTAGATAGAGGTGTGGTCTCATTATTATCTAACCCTGGGATCTAAAAGCTTAACTGCCACTTACAAAATCACTTTTATCCATACAATTCAACCTCTTTCCCCCACTGACAAAACCTTTGGAAATATTTGAAATCTAGAAAAAAGTACAAGGGTTATATTATACCTCAGTTGTTGCTGTTACGCTCACTTGCTTTTTCACAAAAGAGTTGCGCAATAAAATAATCTCAAGTCTTTGTCAACCCTGTTACAAGACAAATTTACACTGAGGCAGGTGGAGAATAAAGCAGGTAACCAAGCAGGACAGAGAGGAGAATGGAGCGCCGGGCTCAGTGAGGTGGAGAGCCCTTACTGCCGGCTCTTCAGTGTAACACGACTGCGAGCTTTGAATGAGGCGCGGCTGTGCTGATGTGAGCCTGACGGGGTACGGGGTAGGGCCGGCGCTTTTGGCGTATGCATAGTACTTGATTGTTTATTCTTGCCTGCTGGACGGTGCTATTGTGGTCAACCGTGTGTGTGCGCATTTGTGAATGCATTTGTGTTGATTGGGTAAACTGTGCGAGAGTGCACTTGTATAAATTTACAGGCAGACAGGGAAACATACAGAAAAGTGCTTCTGTGTTGCTCTTGGAAAGTACGAAGGCGTCACAAAAGGCCGAGGTGGGGGGGCGGGGTCTTATGTTTTCTACACAAACACACGCATGCACTTGTACGACCAGCTGCTGTACACAGCCCCAGCCAAGCGTTTCTGAATTAATAATACAGAGCCACTCTGGAATAATGGTGACTTGGACACACACATCTATGCACAAAGCTTTGCACCTGTTCACCACTGCTCAACTGGACAGGGTTGGGCTCTATCGCACATGCACACCCGCACACACATGCACGTACACGCACGCAAACGCACACACCCCGAGTCGCCTGTCTGTCGTAGGCAATAGTTAGACAGCTGTGTCTGTCTCTTGACCTCCCCCTTCTTTTGCTGATGACAGCTCTTATTGACTGATTAGTCCAGCTGCGCGGCTCTGCTCGTGTGATTGGATGGTTTCACATCCAATGAGGCACAGAAACAGAATGAGCATTTGAATATGAATGTCAAAATGAAATGGGGAAACCTCAAAGAAATGCACTCCAGGGTGCAATTATTGTATAAATATAGGAAAGTCAGAATAAAAACGGGTTGGAGAATGGCTAGTCAAGTCGAGCTATTTTTAGTATCATTCTGCTTATTTGTAAAGAGCGCCTTTTTAATACACAGCAAAAACTAATTTCTAAGAAAGTTAAACAAAAAGCCTTGTTTCAAGAAAATTTACCTTACTTTTGTCCAGCGGCTAGAATAGTTTCTCCAAGTCGAGACAATTTTTTTACCCTCATTGGGCGAGATATTTTTGCTTAAAACAAGACAATATGACTAGATTTAAGATTATTAGGCTTATTTCTGGAGAGACTGTTTTTGCATTGTACATTCAGCGAAAGAAAAGTTTGTTGTCATTTCTTAATTTGCTCTCAAAAGGGTGTGACCGGACCTAAATAGGCCTTTACATTATTGATTATTGTTGATTTAAACTGATAAATATGTTTACCAATGCATATTAGGGCAGTTAGAAATGAACTCTGTTTAATATAGATGTCAGTGATGTAAATAAAGGAGTCGGTGGTTCAAAAGCGAGAACAGTGAGGCAATCAGTGCAACTTGATTAGCCAGCCCATTGGCGGTGTGCGCCTTTCTTAATCGCATTGGATCCACTACGTTCTAAACACAAGCAGCGTGGCATTCCTCATGTTATCGCATGTTAAAATGTAAGGGTCTTTTTGTTTTGGTTAGCTCAATTTGTAGTTTTATCTTCTCAACATGCTAAAAGAAACCCAAACAAATCCGTCTTTGTGTTTTAATGCCATGCAATGCCTTGGTGGCGGTGTGTAGGTGCTTTGATGGATGTGTGTATGGAGGGGCAATAGACACTCTGACTGAGCTTCATTTAATATTCTTGATAGGATTAACTATAGATGTAGACCTGAGTTTCCCTGTCTGATAATGCTTCATAAGCCTGCGGCTCTATGGCTGTAATGTGTGCTTCTCTGCTTTAACTGCAGCTTGCCAAGTCATTTTTTTTTCTGCAAAAATGTATTTGTAAAAAAATAAAAATAAAAAATTTGGTTTACATGTATAATTCTAAGTCATAGGAAAAGTCACCTGAAAGCAATGTATGCAGAACAAATACAAGCTCAATTCGTTCTAAAATAATACAGTTCAATTAAAAAAATAATCCAGTTTAATCCAGTTCGTTATAATTTTACTATCATGCATTAAATTCCGATTCAGTCCAGTTCAAACTCAACTTAAACCAAAAAAAAAAATCCCCTTAAAAAAACCCCAGACTCCCTTCAGTCGTATTGCATCGTCTGTATTATGAACATATAAAAAGAAAAGTGGATTAAAGTCACGTGTCTGCAGAATCAGATCAAGAGATGAGAGGAACTTTGCAGTTTTATTGGGGTGAAAACATAAAACGGAAGCAACCACTTTGTGACGTGTGAAGAGTAGAGTTAGTTCTGAACGTGGCCTGGTATTCTGTACAGGAGGACATAGTGGACCCAGCTGTGACTCCTGCCACTAATGATCCTCCTGCAGAGGGTAGAAGTCTGCAGACAGAAGAGCACAGCGCAGAGAACCAGCGAACGGGGCAGAGGGGCCATCCTAAAGCCTTTTGAATTACATCATTAAGGGGAAAAAAGACTCTTTTACTGGATTAAATATCAGTAGGATGCTTGGATTTATATTCGTCTTTGATGTTGCATGCTTTTTTATATATATAATACAAAGAGAAGGTTTGATGTGTCTTGGTCGAACACGGCCTCAAAGGTGACAGGGCACTAAATACATTTTCCCCTTTGCCATTTCTTTGTCCTCGCATGTATTAAAATAAATCAAAAAGTACTTTGAAAATCAGTGAAGTAGCCTTAAATTGTCCATACCTGGTTTTCCAGAGTAAGAGAGGAAAATTTGAACTGTGAGTCCGTAGTTACCAAATCACTGAGCTCATTTTGATTAGGTTTGGAGGTCTAGTTATTTTCTGCTCACCTCTTTGACTGTTCGCTTTCAGTGTTTTCTGGTGGGTTTTCTTGTTGTTTTTTTTTTAAGGCTACAGAAACTGCCAGTTTGCTTGATTTATGTTAAAAATAGGGTGAGGTTGAGCAGTTGTTTTAGAAACAAATGTAGAAAAAACACCAATGAATATTTTTCATAATTACAGAACGATATTTGCTGTCTAAATATCCAGTAGGTTAAAAAAAAAAGAAAGAGATGAGGCAGTTAACAGTGTTAAAGTAAGATGATAAGATTGGACTTGCCTTGGCTTAGTGACCTTCACCCACTTACCGTTTAGCTGGGTAACCAAAGCCTCCTGTCTGGCACAGGTGTAACTGAGCAGCAGCCCTCCAGCTAAGATGCTAATAAGTAAACCCCACAGTAATCCTGTGGTGCCTCAGCGAGGAAAGAACCGGGCCTCGTCAGACATGTACAACTACACAAGCATGACAGTCGAAGCTGATTGATAGTGTATGTGCAGAGGTGCGCATCCCTACGCCGACTGACAGATAAACACAGTTGCACAATCTTATATGTCCTGTACACATGCAGACACACACCGGTGCTATGAGGGAGATTAGGATGAGAGACACTCCGGCTCCCGGCTCTCCGGCTCCCGGCTCTCCGGCTCTCCGGCTCCGCATTAGTGCTGCAAAGGTGTCAAACGTGCTCCAGGGGGCCACCACCATCTACTGGATCGTGGCGGTACTGCAACAGAGTAGAGTATATGGAAATTAAGAAAATAAGAGTTTCAGGATACAGGAAAAACAGAGACACAAGGGAGACACAAGGTAAATGAAATTGGAGAGGAAAAAGAAGACGGTTTTTTTTGTTATTAATTCAGTACTTTGACTCCTCTGTGTTTGTGATAATGTGATTCAGCTGCATCACTAGTGAGTGTTTTGTGTGTGCGCATGTGCGAGTGTTTTCTCCTGTACCAGCTGGGGGAGCAGAGGGGAGCAGAGGGGCACCAGAGTCCTGCATGGAAGTGTGTGTGTGTGTGTGTGTGTGTGTGTGTGTGTGTGTGTGTGTGTGTGTGTGTGTGTGTGTGCACCCAGCTCTGCCTACCAGGAGGCTCTAGCTGTGTGCAGCTGGCTGGGTGAGACCTCCTTATGGCCCCTAGGGATGGCCATACTCCCATGGGTTTCCACACAGTCTGGCTGCCCTGTGCCTGCCCTGCCCTGTCCCGGCTCTTTGTCACCGTCGCTTTACCCGCTCACTCTGAGGCATTTCTCTCATTACATGTTCAGCCGCTTGTTTGTTTATTGCTTACCCACCTTCTTACTCATCCTCAAGTCAAATGTCTTTATACGCTGTTGCACAGAAAGAAACATAGACTGGAATAATTGGTCCAGCACTAAATCTTTAAGCCCAGCTGCTCTCCAGCTTCAAACTTAAGTTATTTCTTGGATTCATTGATTCGGGTCTGAGCCCTTCACACATCTCCAGTTTCGTCGTGTTGGGGAAGCTCAAAAGTAGCCGATAGCCTTTTACAAGGAGCTTGCAACTTTTATGGCGTCACTGATGGTGACTGTATTTAAAGCGTTTATGCTCAAGCACACTTGCACCAGTCCTGTCCCAATGTGATAATGAGACTAATGCACTGTAAGTGGATTGGCTTTACAGAGGCTGGATTCGCCTTAAGATGTCTGAGCAGACTGGAGTTAGAACTGCTGGGGTTGGGGTCATGCACGCAGCCATATCCTTGAAAAGACTCACACATGCACCAAAGAGGGGACCGGACAGCCTAGACTATTTAACTCATTTGCTTTTTGTTTTTAAAGTAAGGTTCTGGGTCACATAGAAAGTGTCAGACGTCACGTCTGGCTACATGCAACTGGAACCTCTACCTGTCCAAAAAGTTTTTGTACTTAAAGGCTTTAGAAAAGCCGTGTTATAGCTCTGAACACAGAGCATCAGTTCATATATATGCAGATGTGAGTGTACAGTATGGCTGCATGTCGTTATGTTTCTCTTTCTGCTGTTGAGCTGCTTTATTTCTTTGGACGTGGCAGACGTTCCTCTCCACCCTCGTCCCTGCCTCTGCCTACCTCTGTACACCATCATGCATCTCCTCTCCAGCTCTCAGGATTGCCAGTCACACAGCCTTGTCTCCACACCATCTGCATATCAGCTCTAGCCTCAGCCAAAGCATTAAATTAAATCCCTGATCGGGTTGATTAACAAATGGCTGGTGAGCTCACATGGTTATGGAGTTATTTTTTAAAATTTCATCATGGCTTTTTTTTTTGGTCCTCTTCTCAGCTAAAACTAGTTAAATCACGGGACTAGGGGGGTGCTGATGTCCTGAAGGAGCAAGAGCAAGAAAGAGATGGAGAAAGCCTGTTAAGTCGGTGCTGGTTTGTTAGTCTCATCTCTGTTCTGCTGGCTGAAGTTCAGCCTTGCCGTTTGTACCTGGCTCCTACTTATCTTCTCTGGATTTCTCTCTCATTCTCTCCTGTTCCCCCCTTTGTCCTGAAGTGAGTAGTTAATCAGTCTGCTAATTGAGTGACAGCTAGTGAGTGCATTGGTCTAATTGTCCAATCAGAAAGCTTGGATCAGACACAGTCACAGCTGATTCATCTCTGCTTCTTACTGCTAAATCCACAAGCTGCAACTGGAGGATGTGCCAGCAAGATTTATTTCTCCAAGAAATTCCATGATGAATTCTGAAAAGTTTTTTGTCAATTTTCAGTGCTTAGACTCCTACATAAGAAGGGGAAAAAAAGGAGACCTTCGATGAGAGTTTGCCGAGTTAAGAGATTATTGTAGCCTAAATCTACTCCTTTCATAGTTTTATTTATTTTAAGACTTAGTGTTTTAGTTAATTAACGATGGTCAAGTATGGTATGGGTATGCATCTAATAAAAAAGAATCCAACTAGCAGAAGAGAGAACTTTGAGAACTGATGTTAAGGAATGTATTTTTTCTGTTTTTATCCAATTTAAAAACGCACAAAGCAGTTTTACTTTCTTTGAATCACCCACATCGTCCTACCTTGTTATGCAGAAACCCTGTTGTTCCAACGGGAGACAACAGCCTCCCTTTGTCTTAACTACTATATAGTGTTGTAGTTACTAATTGGCCTAAAGGGAAAATTAAATATGTGCAGAAATATAAATGAAACTGAAGTGAAGAGTCTGAGAGAGATGGTGTGGGAAGGAGACCGGCTGTTCTGTTTTCTCCAGCAGTCCAAACTAGAGACATGTGGCTCCCCAGACAAGCTGTCCAGAGTGGGAGAGCTCGCTGGACTCATTACAGGCAGGGCCAAGACGGGAGAGCTTGACAGAACACCGTTGGATCATATGAAGCATTGGAACAGTCGGAACAGAATTGTTTTAGTCTGTGTGTGTGTGTGTGTGTGTGTGTGTGTGTGTGTGTGTGTGTGTGTGTGTGTGTGTGTGTGTGTGTGCGTGCGTCCGTGTTTGTTTGGAACAGCACGTGTGGACAACTGTCCATCTCCTCTCTCCGTCTGTGCCACCCCTGGCCGACCCGCCCCCCCAGTGGGGGACGCGGAAGCACGCGCACACACATACACACCGTCCAGGCCCGGCCAGAAGGAGTGCTTAAATGTTTTCACTTGTCCTGGACAGCTGAGGGATGAAGTGGCCAACCACAGGCTTCCATTGGTTGGACACCTCATCTAGAAACTGACTCATAGGAATGACTGGACTTGGAACGGCAAGCCAGTCGTCACGGCCAGTTCAGAATAGTTTTATATGTTTAACTTTTTCCTCGTCTATTCTGACGGTCGATCCGTGTTTTTCTCCAGTTCATATTGAAGTCAGGAAGCGCTGATCTGTTCCAGGTGTTTGCTTGTGTTTTAGTTCATCATGGGGCCAATTTGCTCAAACCTTTTTAGAAGTTTTCCCTTCTGGAAGCTTTTTTACCACGTTTGTGTGATATAAATCCAGCAATCCCTCTTTGCTATCCCAGTAGGAAATATTGCTTAAATGTTTCTATAAGCATTCCATCATTTTGTGTTTTGACAGAAATCGGGCTTTATAGCCCTAATAGTTTATTGCAGGAATTTGCATCATGTTTATATTTATATTGATTTAGCAGATACTTTTATACTAAGGACTTACAAGTAAAGAATATGTTTTAAATCAGTGTGGTGTTACGTATCCTGCCGAATGAAACTTTGACATGTGCGACAGCAGCCTGCTCTAATTTGCCTTTAATTAATAACTGTTTTTTGTCCACTTCTTGATGCCTCCCTTTCAGCCTCTCTTACAGCTGTGTTTAAAAGTAGCCAATGATCCAAAGAAGATGTTTTGGTTCTGATAGAACAGGAGAAAGAAATGGTCATGCAGGAGAGAGTGGGTGGATTTGTGGAAAAAAGAGAAATATAAACTGAGGCAGAGAGAGATGTGATTTGGTAGTCCTGATGATGCAACGAATAGCTTTTTAACAGGTCGGTATGTGTTTATCTGTTTGTTCCTTCGTCCCTACACACACACACACACACACACACACACACACACACACACACACACACACACACACACACACACACACACACACACAACCATCATCTAGAGGTACCGTCAGAGTCCGCGGTCGCATGGCTCCTTCATCGGAGCAGGTGTTTTTCTGCAACGTGTTAACGAGCACAGCCTGCTGTCATTTCCGATTTTAAGTGGATGTCACAAATGGAGCGCACACATATACACGCTACCTATCCTTCCTCCCAGACAATTAGCTGAAACAAGGTGATCAGAGCTGTTACTGATGTTTGCAGGCTCACACGTGGACAGATTTGTTGGTTCCCTTCCATTGAAGGGGGAAAAACACCCTCAGTGGTCACTGAAACCGTTTGAAACTGAGAAAAGAAATGATGAACAATAAATGACTGAATGTCGACTAATTAAAAACAGAATCTGCTTTTGAATTATGATTAAACAGAAATATATTTAAAAGAAACAAATTGGTACTCTTAGAAAAATATTTAAAAGAATGTGACCATAGTAATATGTCAAATTAAAATGTGTCCTATAATTACCATCTCAGTCTGTTTGAAGGAGCAATGTGCGGCCAAAACTCAAATTCATACTAAACCAAGTAACGAGAAAACGCCCTCCTCGTCAGTTCTGTGGCACAAATTCAAAGCCAAATCAAATTGCGAATTAAAACCCAAAATCTGATCATCAAAACCTAAAGTTTGATCATTAAAATCATTAAAACACAGAATCTTTAACCAAGAAATTAAAATCTCTAACCGAGAGTCCAGTCATTTCTTTTTCTCGCCATTACTCCTAAAATCATCTTTCGCTTTTTTCTTTTTGCTGTTGCAAAAACCAGTCCAAATCAGTGACGCGTCCACCTGAGATCAATACATTTGGCTCTGAATTAACGCCATAGTAACTTGACTTGCTCTACCATCAAATGTTAAGCGAAACAAAAATCAGCAACAGTTTATTTCCGAATCTAAGCGAGTGCTTCCGCCATCCTCGTTGTTTCCGTTTACCTCTCCTTAAATCGTAACGTGTGGGCTTTACCTGCATGACTGACAGCAAGTTCAAGTACGCCACAAACAATGCAACGTCTTCGTGTGCTCATGTTGTACTGAGCCTCTGTGGTGCTCGCTACCGCCACACATGGCAAACACCGGTATTACGAGACTGGATGGACCGACGCTAACGCGGTAGATATCTCAGCAGCCGAAAGCGTAGTCATCATTTTTGTGACATGATGCGCTTATTTCTTCTCACTCGCTCTTCCTGTTTCCAGGCTATATCGGGATATTTTAACCTACATTCGTACTCATCGCTCCTTTAAAGGGCGTCTGAGGAGATCTGAAAGAACATTACAGACAGGCATGTTGAAATTAGAGACTATAAAACCATCCCCAAGTAGTTTGATGTTTATGAGACAACACTTGCAAATTTAATTTTATAAGTTTAAGGTTCGTGGGACTGCAGTCAACCTCCCTCGACGCAACTGCAAGAGGAAACTTGATGACACATTCAAGAGACCAATAATGAGAATAGTGACCAAAAAGCCCAGAAGAACATCTAAAGAGATCCGAGGAGAACTCCACTGTGAACTCCACCGGTGTCGGATCAAACCGACTCTGCTGATGAAAGCAAGCCAAGGAGAAAAAAAAAAAACACAGACTGGAATTTGTCAGTAAGGCATATTGACGAGCCAGAACGAGAGTCCTTTGGGTAGATTAGGCAATACTGGAGCTTCTTGCAAAGTTACACCAGCTCTTTGTTTACAGAGGCAAAAATGAAGCCTTCAAAGAAAAGCAGATTGTAGCCACTGTGAAATATGGATGAGGTTCAGGTTTATTCTGGGCTGTTTTTGTTTTTTGGCTCCTGGCACAGGACACAGTGAAATCTCAGGACTGTCGAGGCTTTCTGGAGCAAAATGTTCTGCCCAGTGTCAGAAAACTTGTTCTCAGTCGCAGGTCATGGGTCCTACATCTGGTCCTCCATCAGCTGAAAACAGCCGAGATTTGCCAAGAACAAAACATTTGACTATTGTGAAGTGGCCATCTACGAGCCCGGATTTAATCCTATTGAACATCTGTGGAAAAAGCAGAAATATGCAGTCTGGAGAAGAAAAAACCCCACTTCAAACCTGAGACAGCTGGAGCAGTTTGCTGATGAGGAGCAGACCAAAATATCTGCCTACAGGTGCACAAGTCTCAGGGAGAGTTACAGAAATCGCAGTGATTGATTTAAAATGATCTGTTTACGTCAGTTTTATTACTTTATTTTTAAAATGATTCTACTGAACCACAATTCAAAAGTAGCGTCTGACTTTTGTCGTTTTCATGGATTGATTGACTGATTGATTACAGTGTTATGGCTGTGTTTTTAAAAAACCTGTACACGTGTGCAGTTTAATCCAGGGGCGTATCCATGCTGTTTCCAGAAAGTGATATCCAGCTCTGGTGTGGAAATGCTCGACACTCATGTGATCCCGTAGTTGGTCATCTAATAAAGCTGTGCCAGTCTGTGTCAGCCGGTTGGGTAATACTCTGTCACCAGCTGCACAGCAGATGTTAATTTTTGTTGCTGACGTCTAAGAAGAGTAATTCTCTGTAATCTCATCTTATCTAATGTCACCTCATCTTGTTTTATCCCTTATCTATTCATCCGCTTGCTGTTGACCAGTGGTTGGTGTGTATTTGCGTGCACACCATGCTTGTGTGTGAGTATGTGGTAGGAGGGTCATCACCTCAACACCTGCCCATGTATCAGCCAGATGATGTTTCTGGCATGAGGACTTTGAGTGTTGTGCTGGTAAACATGTTTTGTCATTTTTTACATGATAATCCGATCTGAATCTGGCAAGCATTCTGCAAGCGGCAGAGATTCTGTGTGTATATCGGTTCGTGTCATCACTCGCCGTGTATATGTGTGCGAAATCAGTGAAACAGATGACCACTGAGCGGCTCTGTCTAGGGTCAGCTGCCTAGGGAATCAAATCTGTGTTTATAATCATCGCCGTCATTGTTATTGCTCTTAATACCACTTTCCATACATTATCATGATTGTGATAATAGCAATGATCCCCAGATTAAATATTTGTCCATTTTGTTGTATCCACGTCTCTCCCCAGGTGAATACATAAAGAACTGGCGACCGCGTTACTTCCTGCTGAAGACAGACGGCTCATTCATTGGCTACAAAGAGAAACCTCAGGATGCAGACCTGCCGTACCCGCTAAATAACTTCTCCGTCGCAAGTATGTTACAGTACCAGCCAAACATATGTTACCGTAGTTTCTTGACACTTTATTCTAACTCTGTCATATACATCCATGTGTCCGAAGATCAAACTTTTTAACTCCTGAGACATTAATTGCTGTGAAAATGCAGTAAAATGCTGTTAACCGTGTGCTTTTTCATCTGACGATTATATGTGAAGACCTCTCTGTACACTTGTAATTAATAATAGTTTATGTCAAGCCTAGTAGAGAAGCGTCAGTTCAGAGGAGAATCACTACAGGTGGCTGGGAGTCGTTTCTCTGCTGCACTTTGACAGTTAAAGGATATAGTAACCTTTCTTTTAACTGAGATGGCAATAAATGTTACGTCTACCATCCGAAGAGGAATTGTTAACCGAAAGTACTCATGAGTTCAGGACTCTGAACCAGAGTGAAACAGTACAGCAGGTATTGCTGTCAGTATTCGTTAGTCATCAGTCTTCAGAGCATTTGAGCATTTTGCAGAATTAACAGCAATTAACCATTTATCTGTTCCTGGTCCTGGTCAGCAAGCTTCAAAACATCGTTGACGTATTTTATTAAGAAAATAATCATTAAACAAGATTCATTTCACTGTATATTTACTCCCATCTTATTGTTTTTACAGTAAAAGCAGATTGTCCCTGAAACTTTCCAGGTGTTTTTGCTTTAGATTGAAATTGCAGTTGTTGTAAAACAGTGTCCTATAGTCTATAAATTATAAGACCAAACTAATGGGCTGAATATCTTTTGGTATTTGATTTTACACTAAGACTTGTCAGTTTTGACATTACTTGTTAATAATCAGCATAATAGAGTTATTTAAGCCACTACACTATGTAGCAGTTATTACTTTTGCTGTTTACAAATGAGTTTTCATGACTGAGGAAAGTCAGGTTTTGTTTTCTTTCTTTTTTGTTTCCTAAAGACTAAATTGCAACCTTTACAAAAATGGGCTTTGATGAGCAGCGAGAGAAATATCTCTCTCATAGCATCACGGAAACCCGCTTGTCACTCTCATAATGTAAAATAGAAAAAGATTAAGCAGGCAGCAAATAAATATCATTATCACTACATAAGCATTAGTTTAATTAGGGTAAGAAAATGAAGTCATGGTCCAAAAACAGTTTAACAGTAATTCCTGTGATTAAAAATAATATTATTAAGGGTAGGGTTTTACATCTACATGCAGCCCAACAGCTGCAGTCATCTGTCGAGTAAATCTAGTTATTTACTAATGACGACAATAAAAAAGTACTTTGTGTATTTGCAGCATGTCGTTTAGTTTCCGTCTCTTAATCCACAAATGGAAGCGTGTCATTTACAGGTTTCATCTGTTTCATGGTTACACATCGCTGTTTTCTGAGCATAATCTGATCTGAGGCACTAAGCTGGTGGTGATGCCACTCTACACTTGTATTCACATGTAACATGTCGATGTGGCGCAGGATCTTACGTTTGGATATGCCATTAATCTCTGATATCAGGTCAGTCCAAATTAAACTGAGTAGATTCAGTCATTTGAAATCGGTTTGTTTTGGAAAAGCTCAGCATGATATATCTGCAGAGCGGCAAAGTAAGGACCAGGGAGAAAGTTGGACAGGCAGAGGAAAGTACAGGAGAACGGGTGCACGATAAGCGCCAGAACAGAAAACATGATGGATGGTGGAATACAAGCGGATACCTCTGAGAAAATGAAAAAAAATGGTCCATTGAAGGATGGAGGAGGAGAGAGTGAGATAGGAGCCTGGAAGGGAGGACAAGTATAGGGAATGAGGGATGGGAGTTGATGTAAGGGGGTAGAGGAAAGGAAAATTGGAGATATAGGGAGGAGAGGAAGGAGAGAGGGCAGAGATGAAAGGTTGATTAGGGTGGTAAGACGGATGGAGCAACTGGAGGGTGAGGCTTTTGTGAATGGGGTTTGTTGGAGAGGAGACGAGCATGAGGGAGGCGAAGAGGCGACCAGCACCGAACAGACAGGGAGGAGGAGACGAAGACGGGTTTGGAGGAGGAGGGAAAAGGGAAGAGGAAAAGAGTTTGCGGGGAAGACAAGCCAGGCCATACATCCGGCCCCGGCTGCTTGGCAAAGCACTGGCACTGCCACATCTGTTGCCCAAAGCTGGGAGGCCAGGTGGTGCATGTGTTGGGTGTGTGCTTGTGAGTGTTTGTTTATTTGTGTGTGTCTGTGTGTGTACAACAGAAGTGGTCAGTTGGAACAGAGATGGTACAGGCCTGTTCCCTGCAGAGGGACTCATACATACAAGCTTGACGCACTCACACACACTCACACACACTCACACACACCCGCTAAACTGCTACACAGATTTCACGTTGCCTGCTGTGGCAAACAACCCAATTTCAGCTAACATTCAAAGTTCACTTTCACGTGTGTGTGTGTGTGTGTGTGTGTGTGTGTGTGTGTGTGTGTGTGTGTGTGTGTGTGTGTGTGTGTGTGTGGGCCTGTGTGGTTTTTGGCATCAACAATAGCCTGACCTTGTTTTCTGGCAGCACAGCAGGCTGTGTTCACGAGTCAGGTAGTAACTGCTTTACGTGTGTGTGTGTGTGTGTGTGTGTGTGTGTGTGTGTGTGTGTGTGTGTCTGTGAGTTTAAACTGAACAACTTGAATAGTTTTGTCAATAACTTTACTGTCTGTATATTTAGACTGAGTCATTAAAATGTGCTGTGCTGCACTCAACCAGAAAGTGGAGGAAGAGATAGCTGAACATAAAAGGTGAGAATAATTAGAGATAAGGCCAGCAGATGAGGAGGGTAGAGAGTGATTAGATGCAAAAGAAGGACAAAGGAAAGAAGACAACAGCAGGGAGAAATAGAGGGAGGTTTATGGCAAACAAGCGGTGAAGATGTGAGGATGGAAGATGGATCATAATGCTGTTTTACATCCGTTCTTGTCCTTCACAAAGACTGCTGAGGGACGATGAAGACGCATTCTTTCCCTCAGTGAGCGCACGGCCTCAGTAAACTTAAACTCCACTATCTGGCTCTGTGTTTCTGCGTATGTGTACAGTACGAAAGGCCTACTGTGATGCCTGTATCTCTTTACATAGTCACCACATGCATGCGTGATGCAACTTATAAGATTCCTTGGCAGGTAAAAGCAGCCTCTTTTTGTGAGTCATCAGTAATTGAAGTCACTGCCTATTTTTAAACCAACAAATTAAAATACCAGCTCCTTGTCTTGGTCATGATAACGCTACGGGCAACTTGTGATTTCATTGTAAATTTCGTCAGCTTACTAATGAAATGAACCAAAACCCAAACGGTTCAAACCATTTTTACAGTAGACAGACACGTCGACCACAGTCCCGCCTGGAAAAGCAGAAGCTGTGACAGGATGACTGTGAAAGCGAGGACTGGAAGTCACATTTGGATATCGTCTTTCCGTGCCTGGTTGCACCTCATTTGTTTTGTTCTAACTAAAGTTTCTAGTCACTGCTGTAAACCACTGAAACACCCAAACCAGCAAGATTGGGAACCTTTTTTATGTGTCAAGTTAATTTACTTGTAGTTTTATTTGACCTGTGCACTCGTGTCCTTACTGTATAGTCAGTGTTCAGAATAGACTCGTTGATAAAGTATTAATATTTGAATTGAAGTGATCTGAATTGTCTGCCTGTTTCAGAATGCCAGTTGATGAAGACCGAGAGGCCGAAGCCAAACACCTTCATCATTCGCTGCCTCCAATGGACCACAGTTATTGAGAGGACCTTCCACGTGGACTCGCCTGATGAGAGGTCGGTCCCTTCAAAGGTTCACTGTGCAGGATTTAATGCCATCTAGTGGCAGGTTGACCGCAGCTGAATAGCCCAGCCCTCCAACACACCCTTCACTTCCACTTCCAAGCATTTTGCAGGTCAGCTGGAGAGCCAGCGAAGGTTTTTGTCCCTTTAGGACTACTGTAGCTGCAACATGGCACACCGAACAGGACCCGAACCATCGGTAGATCCACTTTACTTGTTCTGACATAATGAAAACACAACAGTTCTCATTTTGATGTAATACAATAAGTAATGTACAGAGAGAAATAATATTGTATACCGCAGTATTGCTAATGGATCACTCTAAGCGATATGAAGTTATAATCTTTGATTCTGAAAATCAGAGTTTTATCAATGAAAAACATAAGGCCAAACAGGCAAAAAAAACATGTAAATAATTCATACTCACTATAATAGTTTAGACTTAATTTTTCTCTCAGGAGACAGGTTTAGTTAAAAAAAAACTTTTTATCTAAAAAAATAAATCCTAAATTGCCAGAGTTTAAATGACCATGTCATGGGGCTAAATGCAGGTAAAACATTATTTATATAATGTTTAAAATTAAAGAAAGTGCTGTTGTGGAGTAATGCTATGTTGTTGTTTTTTTTTGTTCCTGTGAGAGAGACGGAGTAGAAAAGAGACCTTTCAAGTAATGTTGGCATAAATTCTCCAGCTGCTCAGTTCCTTTCTGAGGAGCTGAGGTGTTTATCTCCAGAAAATGAACAGCTTTGCCCAGAAGACCACAGATGCTTCTGCGCATCCTTTGAGGTTGTGTGTATGTTTGTGTGTATGGGCTGCAGCTGTGAGTGCAACTTTATCTGTGTTATATAGTGCTTTTGCATTAGTTTTACCTCAAATTAATCATTTCATAGTCAAAATAGGCCTCATAACTTTATTTTGATCATTTGCAAAGCGTGTGCAGCATGTGATTGGGTGACTGAGCTCGAGAACTGGCTGCGTTTTGTTCGAGAAGTGTGTGCATGCATTTTGAAGTTTCAAAAGTCAAAGTGTGTTGAAAGGAAGTGTGCAACAACTGGGTGTGGGCTTCTGTGTGTGTGTGTGTGTGTGTGTGTGTGTGCGTTACAGTATCGGTCGTACTGTACCACTGCTGGCAGGTCTGCTGGCAGGTCTGCTGGCAGGTCTGCTGGCAGGTCTCCAGCTACCACAGCCCCAGCCGTGTGCAGAGAGGGTGGCACGTGTTGGCATGCTGCCGACTGTAGGCAGGCCCATTATCTCTCATTAGCAAAAAGGGAAAAAAAGGAGAAAAAAAGCCTCATTATACAAAAAACACTTTAACCGAGAAAGAGCATTTATCTGCTGCCTGACCTTGAGAGAGTTCCCATTGCTTTTTACAAATCTATCTGCACACACACATCACGAGTGGCACAAATGAAATGCTCTCTTTTGTAGATGGAGTACGACTTGAGTTTGCCCTTGTTTTGTAGTGTGTAGGGTACACTCAGAAGCCGGTGCAGAAAAAAGGGGATTCAGATCTTAAAAACGTACTGCTCTGTTTAGGTTGGAAGGATTCTTTCAGATCCCTCAAGGAAACATATGGACGTTTAACTGAAAGACAAAAAAAAAAAAAAATACACAGAGGTGATTGTTCATGAGTTAAACCGTTTTCATTATTATGATCTTCTCCGCTCGTACTCTAGGTGAGTGCATCCATCTGCAGGGTCCTGAGGATTTCTGAATATTTGAATGCTGTCTTTGGTTTTCTGTCAACATGTAACCCTGCGTGAGGCACGGAAGCATAACGGAGAGACAAGCCTGGAAAGGGAATTCTTTTGAAACGCAGTTCAGACCTGACGGATCACCATTTTCATCTTATGATTTCAAAATATATATATTATTTTCAATTGCAGACTGGTTGTGTCCCTTTTTCTCCTGCTCATCTATTCTGTTTCTCAAAGTGAATGGATGGGTGCCCTGTGTATGAACCATTATATCCATCATTGTTAAATACACTTAATGTGTCCACACATTCTGATGCATGGCCGGCTTTAGCTTCAGAGCATGGACACACACACACACACACACACACACACACACACACACACACACACACACACACACACACTTTCCCAACAGATGTTGAACAGCACTGCTAATGGAAAGTCAATGGGGAGGAACAATGTTAACAAACAACAGTGCTTTGTTCCCACTAATGTATTGGTGTGTGTTTGAGCACACACACACACAAACACACACACACACTCACTCATTCACTCACCCTCTCACACACTCGTACACATGCACAGATCGGTATGTATTAGTTCTGCTCTATGATCATTGCTCATTTGGTGGGTTCTCTTGTTGACCATGTTTCCTCTCTGTTGAACAAATAGGTGTTTATGTTAATTGAAAACACTTTAGCACCTTTAAAAAGCTGGTTTGTTAAGTGCACCAGCCACCCTATTTAAATAAAAGAGAGGAAAGGTCCAATTTTTCAAAATATTTAGTAACTTAATGTACATGAGCTGGCTTCCTTCTTGTCATACTGCTGTATGCGTACATGTGTGAAATGTTTTTCCAGTAAACACGAGCCCCTCACACACCAGCCTCTGAATTTACACGAGCCCCCAGCACAGGGGGCTCTGGTACTCGGGGCTATTAGTAAAGCGCCCACAAGCAAGTGTTAATATTCTTACTGTGTAAGAATTCAGTCATTTCAATGGTTTACAGAAAAAAAAAACAACTTTCTGAGGACTGGTGATGATGAGTTTTTGTTGCCCTAAACCCAGAGATGAGTGGACAGAGGCCATCCAGATGGTGGCTGACAAGTTACAGAGGCAAGAGGAGGAAAGGATCCAGTGCAGCCCCACCTCCAACATCGACAACATGGTTGAGGAGGAGATGGACATCTCCACGACGCACCACAAACGCAAGGTACAACACTCAGAAATGCACGTAGGCCCTCACGATACGGAAAGTATACCAGCTGTACTCATGCTCATCATCAGCTGAATGGAATATACAAGAAAAAATGTCAGTTTCCACTAACAAAAGTAGTTTTCTCAAACTGTAATGCTCATTCAAAACTCTTGTTGTTGCCGCTGCTCAAGAAGTTTGTCTTTTTCGTTAAATGAAATACGGTTTTGTAAGAATTTCTGATTACGCTGCTCATCGACGGGTACTTGACCTTTAGAGTTGTACGTGCACTTTTATTTGAGACAGATTTGCAGCGCAACTTTGTTAGTGGGATATCGAAACGTAACTGCAACAGCTGTTCAGTTTGCAGAAATAATTACGCCGGTCTCCTTTGTTTTCCTCCAACAGACAATGAGTGACTTCGACTACTTGAAGCTTCTGGGAAAGGGAACCTTTGGGAAAGTGATTCTTGTCCGGGAAAAGGCCAGTGGAAAATACTACGCCATGAAAATCCTCAAAAAAGAAGTCATCATAGCCAAGGTTCCCTTTCTATCCAGTCTTGAACAAATAATCTTAAGAGAACTACAGCCACAAAAAGTCTGTTTAATTTCTTTGATCTCGTTTTTTTTTTTTTTTTTTTTCTTAATTTGCAAATCTGCTCAGCGTCTGTTTCACGTAGTAATACCAGAGATGTTTTTATCACTTCTAAACTCCTCAGGATGAAGTGGCTCACACACTAACAGAGAGCAGAGTACTGAAAAACACCAGACACCCTTTTCTCACTGTAAGTACCTCAACTTCACTAAACATACTTGAAATTCATACATGCTGCACATATGACCAAAAGCCTCCACGCACAAACACATTGTTCCTATAAATACACGACCCTCTTCAGGCTATTAATTAGTTGGACGGTAAACGCTTGTGCTTTAACAACCACATCTGTTGGCTTTGATGTAAACATATGCACTTTAGCTGCTTCTTATTTCTCTGACATTGCCTTAGAAAACACACACACATGTACGCGTATATGCATGTTCACCAACGCTCTGTTGAGGGGGTAATTACAGTTCACGTCTGAGTTTACCCGTGTCCCACCTGCAGCCACAAAGAGACTTCAACCAACTGTTCTTCTGTTTAGTGGCTTTCTGTCTCAAAAGAACATGCACACACGCTTTCTACACTCATATTTCATTGTACTCGCTTAACGGTTTTGAACAACCAAATGCAGATGAAAAATCGGAGTTTGATCAATTTGGTGGGAAATTATTCGCAGAGCTTACTAGGTCAAAGACGCACTTAAGTGAACATGTTCAAGTCATCTTCCCCCCTTGTCACAGGATTACGGCAAATAATCTTCACTCTAAATAATAAATGCAATAAAATACATGACCAGAAAATCCTGTTTTATGTGTTGCACAGTAGGAGAAATTGGATCCATACGCCCTTTTAAATTTAATTTTCTTAAATTAAGTAAACGCAGAGCCCCGCTATGGAAAGTACAGTTGATAAATCCGCTCGTTAAAGTGAATTTTATTTGGGACAAACTCATGAATTCATCCAGTCATATAAATCGAACACATGTGGTTTTCGTTTCAGTCTCTGAAGTATTCGTTCCAGACTAAAGACCGTCTCTGTTTCGTCATGGAGTATGTGAACGGAGGGGAGGTAAGACACGTACGCGTCGGTGATTGTCGTGTATTCGGTTGCTCATGTTTTTGTACAGTTTTTAACAGCTTGTTAAACCACAAGCTTCACCACAGTAACTGACGGCAAGGCAGGACAAGGCAAGGCAAGGCAGGACAAGGCAGGACAAGGCAGGACAGGACAGGACAAGGCAAGGCAGGACAAGGCAGGGCAGGGCAGGGCAGGGCAGGACAAGGCAGGGCAGGACAAGGCAGGGCAGGGCAGGACGAGGCAGGGCAAGGCAGGACGAGGCAGGGCAGGACGAGGCAAGGCAGGGCAGGACAAGGCAGGACGAGGCAGGACAAGGCAAGGCAGGGCAGGACGAGGCAGGGCAAGGCAGGACGAGGCAGGGCAGGACAAGGCAAGGCAAGGCAGGACGAGGCAAGGCAGGGCAGGACAAGGCAAGGCAGGGCAGGACGAGGCAAGGCAAGGCAGGACAAGGCAAGGCAGGACAATGGCAATGTGTTTAGCAAATTTCAGCAGCAAGGCAGTTCGATGCTTTACAGCGTTGAGAGCTCGACTCGGTTGTACTAACGACTAACTTCCCACCCCGTTAAACCTGATAGCTACATATTTCCAGCATATTCACTGACCCATTTTTGATTCTTCTTGTCTTAATTTTATAAATAAGTTTTTTTTTTGGTTTTTACAGTTGTTTAAAATGATTGATTACTATGAGATGAACTTGCCTTCCACCCGATTTAGAGTGGGGCAGCAGCTGACCCCCGTGACCCTAACTGATGAATGAGCGGGTACATTAACGGATGGATGGAAAAAAAAGAGCTATTTTTACCATTTCTATTCCAGTTTTTCAAACTTTCTCCTGGCTTTTTGAAAGTCTGTTAGAAGTATAAAAAAGTAATAAATTAAACGATATCTTGTAATTGGCAGTGTACAAATCTGCATCAGCAGTGCAGCATAAGAATGTGCAAACACTCAAGAAATGGCTAAACTTGGATTGTTGGATTGCTTTCTAATGGTTAATTTGCCAGCCAACTGGCCCCTGTCTTGCCTTTTCCTCGCTATGTCCCATTCCTCTCCTGCTCACGTCTATTTATGAACACACCTAAGGGCCAGACAGAGCCAGAATGACAGTCAGAGACGAAATGAGTTTGGATTCCCCCTCTTTTCCATTTCTCAGATTTTTAATCGGGCCGTTTTTTGCAATCTTGGTTCATTCCCTGAGTGTAACTGTCACCTGCTCCCCTCCCAGTTAGTTAGGCGGTTCAGGCAGTGCCAGGCCCGGGCAAACGCACACAGAGACCACACCAGCAAACGTTCACTCACACACACACACACACGGCACATCTTTACCTCAGTGGACAAACTGTGACCACACATCCCACAACACACACACACGCAGCCCATTACAAACCTGCCACAGTCACAGCTGCCAGTGCACTGATGAAGGCCCACCTGTCGTGCTACCTCTCTCACCACACACAGACGCGGACACCATTTGAGCAAGGTGGTCTATGAGCATCCCTCTGGTGGCCATATGCAAACCTCCCTGAACAATTAATGGGGAGATGTGTGCCCCTTGGCCTCATGGGTAATTTGTAGGATTTGACTGGTGCTGCACAGCAGGCTGGTGTCATTTTCACGCCACATGTGTGTCCGCGCAACAGTGACAACTTGACAATTGACAGCGAGGGAAAAAAGTAAGAGAAAAAGGACGGGATTGTGAGGTGAAAGATTAAAATGAAAGACAGGAGAGAAATGGGAGGTCAAGCCACCGGGGGGGGGGGGGGGGGGGGGGGGGGGGGGCAGGCAATGTGTGTGCTATTTAAAGTATAAAAATGAGCCTGTTGCCAAAAACAAAGAAGGGTGAATGTGAGAATGTTGCAAATGAGGAACGAGGCTCAGGGGGCAAGGCCAGTTAGGCCACTAATGAGTGTTGCACTGGAGGCAGTTGGGCGAGGGAAGAGGGTGTTGGCGGCAGAGGCGCTCGACTTGTCTTTAACTAGACTGGTGTATTGATTAAACCCCCTTGATTTGGCCCCATCGCCGAGCTCCTCGCCAGCACCATGCCAATGCAGCCTAGAGGGTAACATGGAAGAAGTATGTGTAGCTGGGTGGGTGGGGGTGGGGGTGGGGGGCTGCTAGATGAGGCGGCAGCTGTTGGGCGCCTCCACCTGCCCTCCTCCAAGATGCTCCCCCCTTCATGCACCCCTCTCCACATACCTCCTTTACACGCACCACCCCACCCAACTCGCTTTCCCCTACGCTATCTATCATCTCAATATGTTGCGGGCAGCCAGTTTGTGTTGTGCTAATTTCCTCCAATAAATCAGTAATTATTGCTGTGCCGTCCCTACTGCCCCCCCCCCCCCCATTCTCCCTCTCACCCTCTCTCCTCTTGTCCTCCCTCTCTTTTCCTGCAGCTGTTTTTCCATTTGTCCAGAGAGCGAGTGTTCTCCGAGGATCGCACGCGCTTCTACGGTGCTGAGATTGTCTCAGCTCTCAACTACCTGCATTCGGCAAAGATCGTGTACCGGGACCTCAAGGTAAACGAAACCAGAGACGGAGAGCAGGTTGGGAGGCCCGATTGAGAGTGATCAGATATTTAAGTGAAAGCTGCTTATGTTTCTGCCCCAACCTTCAAACATGTTGCATTTCTTTCCTTTTTTTCATTTTTTTTTTTTTCATCTTTTTCATTCCGGTTGAGACGAGTGGCTCAGGATTGGTGGTAATTAAAAGGAAGAATAGAGAGAAGCTGAAACAGACATGAAGCAAGAAAGAACTGCAGGAGATGAAGGCAAACAGGGAGGGGGGCAAGTGAGATGCTGATGCCACAGAGGTAGAGGTAGAAGGCTGTGTGAGTGCCTGCCTGGCAGCCTTGGCCCCAGCCCTGCTCACAGCAGCCAAGAAAACGGGAGGAAAAGCAGACAGTGTGTGCAAAAGCACTTCAGCCATTAAAATTAAAAGGTTGAGCGGCTCGACTACATGCCTGAAGTTGATTTCTCTCCTTTGTCCCAAGTTTGTGTGTCTGAGTATGTGTCTGCCGCTTCGTGGAAGATGCAGCATAGCTGTGTTCAACCATCTTCCTCCGCTCTCGTCTTCGGAAAGTTAAAACCTTGATTCCCGCCGTCCACCAAAGTATTTTGATCGCTCACAAAAGCACCGACTGTATGTGTGTCGTGGTTATTTTCAGTTTCAGTGGCCGATCACTTGAAGTTGTCTTTTTGTTTTTCTTCCAGTTGGAAAACTTGATGCTGGATAAAGATGGCCACATCAAGATCACAGATTTTGGACTCTGCAAGGAGGGCATCACTGATGCGGCTACCATGAAGACCTTCTGTGGCACACCAGAATACCTCGCGCCTGAGGTACTTCTTTTAAAGATGATTAATTTAAAAAGATGCGAGGCCTCGCATCTTTTTAAAAGCATCTGCAGCATCCACAGGCAGCCTCTCCATTAGGCAATGTTTCTGCACTGCTTCAAGTTCCATCAGGATGGTCCCTGTGAACTGTGGGGATCGTGTCCCCTACTACACAGCGCCTGTTCATCTAACACCACCCCTGGCTGATTAGTTTAACTACCAGGATAATAACTGGTCTCTGATAAGTGGCTGTGTGCTGGCAAAGGACCTGCAGGAGTCATACATGCAGAATACGCAAACTCACGACCCTTCTATATCAAATCGGTGACGTCTTTTACAAGCCCTTACCCTCTGATACAGTCCGTTTCATCAGAATTTATGCATGCATGTGTTTATTTGCAGATTTCACAGGCAAGCAGTTTAAAACATGCACTTCTGAGTGTGAATGAGGCTGTTGGTTGAACTGGAAAAAGGGTTCACGCACAAAGCACAGAAATATATTCTTGTAATCTTTTTTTTTTTTTTTTCTCCAGCCATCAGCTGTCCAATCAACCGCACTGCCTCACTCAGAGGCCACAAGATCAAATGGCGAGAGCAAAGCAGGGCTGTAGGTGGTGGAGGCAGAGTGATGGAGATGTGGAAATGAAGGCAAGGGGAGAGGCAGAGTGTAGGCCCAAATCCCACTCAAAAAAGTATGGAGGACAATTTGGCGCAGCATTTTCTGACTTTTTTTTTTTTTTAAGTCCCTTCCCTTTGCGTGCCAAAAGCTGATTGGAGGCTGTTGGTTATTTTTCACAGGATGTGCGTCTGTGTGCATTTGTGTGTGTGTGTGTGTGTGTGTGTGTGTGATTGCAGTAGAAAGTGCAGGCTAAAGCGAGGCAGATGGCGGCAGATGGGCGAGGTTGGAGGAAGGTGCTCGGAAAAAACCTGGAAATCTACACCACCGCCACTCGCCCACCCGCACGCTCTGCTCGCCCGCCCGCGTGTAAAAATAACACGGTTTGCTCAGAGCCAAGTTATAGAGATGCAAAGTAGCCGGGATTAAAAAGAGAAAGGGGGGGCTGGGGGCTTGAAGACAGAAGAAGATGAGAAAGGAGAAAAAATATTTCAGGGTTACAGGAGTGAAATTCAGACGGTTCCTGTGTTTGCCGGTGGTGAAGAGGGCAGATGAGAGGTGCAGGCGGAGGGATGTGTGCCTGAACGAACCCACAAACGGATTCAACGAAACTGAATCATCTTATGTAGCTCAACGGTACGGAATGGTGAGGCGTTGTTGTTTCAAGGATGCTCAAAACAAAATAGTTTGAGATTGGTGAACAATAAACCAACATCCATGCAAAGGGATGGAACAATATCATAGAAACCGCCGTCTCCTCTGCTTTTTCTTTTTCCATATTTTTCTGCGTTTGACACATTTCCTTACAACAATTTTGAACGTGTTAAAGGAGACAGATTTGGACTTTTTCAATTTTTTGTTGTATGTGTGATTCTCTGTAGCTTTTTGTGTTGCATATGTTGGGCATTGGCTTTTCTCTTTTTTCTGCGCTTAGGTTTCACAAACATAGCAGCATTGTCAGCTGTTTGAGGGACATTTCAAAATGTTAGCAGCTTGTCAGCATAAATCAATGTCTAAAGTATGACACTTTGCAGAGGGAAGGTCTCTGCTTGACACCAGCAATATGGGACTGTATGCTCACAGTATATGCAGAGAGTGTGTGTGTGTGTGTGTGTGTGTGTGTGTGTGTGTGTGTGTGTGTGTGTGTGTGTGTGTGTGTGTGTGTGTGTGAGAGATTGTCTTCCCTGCTGGGTACTGGGGCTGGTACAGCCACAGGCTGTGTGTGTGCGTGTGTGTGTGTGTGTGTGTATGTGTGTGTGTGTGTGTCCCATCACATGTAGTCCCGTCCAGGCTGCCAAAGACCTCGTCCTGTGAGCAGCAGCTATCTGCCACATGGCTGTCCCAACATGGACCGGGACAGGTCAAGCTTTTCTTCCTCACTGTGCTCTCCTCTCATCCTGCTAGTGATATCGTTTGTCTCTTGCTCTGTCTTGTCCCATTTATTTATCTGCTCTTTTGCTAAATATTGCACATGAAACCACATATATTGTAAACACACACACACAGACACACACACACACACACACACACACACACTCGCTGCAGTGCCTTCTTGCCTTGGGCTGTGGGGCAACATTCTGGCTCTGTGTGGATTAATCTGCACCCTGCCCGCAACCGAGCTGCCACCACCTTCTTTGGTCCCGGGACACACAGAAACACACACACATGCATATACATGTCCAACTGGACAGCTTCATTTGTTAGATGTTTCCGTACCTGCTTACACAACGCTGCTACACACAGTTCAAACAGCTCACTAGATCAGCACCAAAACAGTGAATCTGTCATTTATGAAATTCAGAGCAAACGTGTGCGTGTGTGCGTGTGTGTGCATGTGTGCATGTGTGTGCATGTGCGTGTGTCTGTTCCTCCTCAAGCTGCAGGGACTGAAACAACACCAAACATTGCCTAAATCACTTCTCTCTTAAAACTTTATGTATTTGATGAGGATGAATACATATTCCATCTGCTGTGTGTGTGTGTGTGTGTGTGTGTGTGTGTGTGTGTGTGTGTGTGTGTGTGTGTGTGTGTGTGTGTGTGTGTGTGTGTGTGTGTGTGTGTGTGTGTGTGTGTGTGTGTGTCTGACAGTCTCCCAGCAGTCTAAGCCAGTGTTATTCCTCCAGCCGTACCAGTTGATGGTATATCGGGAGCTGGCGGCACTCCTCATTTCCTCAGCTCTTCCCTGCAGCTGCCAACAGGGTGACCACTTCATTCTTGCATATAAATATTCACACATAAAATTGCACTCTTAACTCTCATTTACTTTCACACAAAAGTTGTCTTGCGCACACTGAAAAACCCACCTGCATCAGTAGCACTTTGCTGTCACTTCTGTTAGCTCACTTGGTCATTGGCCAGTTTTCCAAAGCAATGAGCTGCTGCACAAACTCAGTTTGGCGATTTAACTGAACATTATTATTATTATTTTTTTCCCGGCCAGTTCATCTTTATTTGTATAATGCCAATTCACAACAAAAGCATTTGAAGACAAGTCGATTATAGTTCAACTATATTTAGGTTCAGTCAGTTCTTGTAATACCAGTTTGTAAATAACAGACTGCATCGGGTCTTTGTTTGTTTAAAATATAAGATTTTCATGAAAATTATGGTGAAGCCAGTAATTTACAATATAACTCAGGCATTAAGCTATCATATTATATATATATATATATATATATATATATATATATATATATATATATATATATATATATATATATATATATATATATATATTATTTTATATTTCTTTTTGTTTCAGAAGCTGAGTATTGAAGTTTTTCTTTTCTTAAAAACTTTTAAGTTTCATAGAGCTTTTTAAAAATAATGTGTTTTTTTTTTATTCAATAAAATGTCTTTTATTTACTTTTATTGTTTCATAATGATATGTTCGTGGTAGTTTAATAAGATTGAGAAGTAGATATTAATATTCAAAAACTGCCAGTTCTGACTGACACTTAAGTAGGAACCACCTTATTTTCACCTTTTGACAAAGCTAATAACTCTCTTTACACATTTAAGAGTAAAACAGTATTTCCATATGGATAAAGTGGTTGTTTTTTTATTTGTTTTTTTCTGGAGAAAAAAAAAATATAAAACCTGCAGTTTGGACGAACAAGTCTTTGGTGTATTCTGTCGCAGCCAAGTCTTTCTGTGTCTGTAACCGTCGTGAATTCAGGAGCCACTATATATTTTAATCATATTGACTTATGAAGTGCAATCTGTAACTGTCTCATGTAATTTGGAGTCAGAGTGTTTGAAACAGGTTTTTGTCTGTGTTTGTGAATGTTTGTATTCCTGACTGACTGGTCCATTAACAGTGAGCGAGATGCTATTATCATGGCGAGATGTGCAACATATGCTGTTCTGGCTGCTCTCCAGCCTCGTCTGTCTGTCTGTCTGTCTGCCTGCCTGCCTGTCTGCCTGCCTGCCTGTCTGTCTGTCTGTCTGTCTGTCTGTCTCAGTCAGTCAGTCACACATTCAGGCAAAACAAGCATGCACGTACACTCATCATGTTAATAAGCTTATTATGTTAATGAGGGCGTCAGCGGCACCTGAACTACCTCTTCATACATCTGCCTGGCTTTTCTTCCCTCTCTCCTCCAGCAAACGGCCACAAGAGGATGAAAGAGAAGGAGCGAGGGAAGGGAGTGATGATTAGAGGACAGTGAAGGCAGGATAAGACAGGATGAAGAGGGCAATGCATGGAGAGCAGGGAGGGAAGAGGAGCAGGAAGTCGGCCCAGATACAGGGCTTTGATATGAAAGTGACAAACTACGCAGCACACCTTTCCTCACACGCACACACACGCACACACACACAGAAGTGTACAGTGGAGTACCTGCACCACACAGCTTGGGGTTGGACTGGCCCTGACTCAGGTTGTGAGCCGTTTCTGCCTTTTCCATCCAGTAACATTCCCGTCTGTCTCTGCCAGGAGGGGATCAGTGTGCCAGGGAGAGCCGGCAGCACCCGGGGGGGTGGGGGTGGGGGTGAGGGGGGGCATCTGCTGCACAACACACCGATTCCCTCACTGTAACAGCAACTTCTGAAGATCTGCCATCCCACGATGTTCGCCTCTGTGTACTACTTGCGCTTCAGCTTTTGTCAGCTCTGCAGCCACTTCTGTTCATCTCCAAATACTTTTACGGTTTTATTTATCCCATTACCAAAAGTGCATATCGAGTGTCCTTTCCGCTTTTCCCTTGTTCATCTGTCTGCTTGCCTACCTTGGGCAATCAGTATTGTCTAATAAAATAAATGCAGAGATAAAGCAGATGTCCAATAAAACGAATGGTCCCATTCAAGACGACGCGTGTCCTTCTGTGTCTGCGCTCCGCAGGTCCTGGAGGATAACGACTATGGTCGGGCGGTGGACTGGTGGGGTCTGGGTGTTGTGACGTATGAGATGATGTGCGGTCGGCTACCGTTCTACAACCAGGACCACGAGAAGCTCTTTGAGCTCATCCTCATGGAGGACATCAAGTTCCCACGAACGCTGTCGGCAGACGCCAAGTCTCTCCTGTCCGGCCTGCTCATCAAAGACCCCAATAAAAGGTGTGTGTAGGTGTGCGAGAAAGAGAAAACCTCATTGTAACAACACTGTTAGGTCATTGAATCATCCACAATGGATTTGAAATCAAACAATATATGATCAGAATGTAGACTTTTAGCTTTAATTTAAGAGGTTTCTCAAAAACGTGGCATTTACCATTTAGGAATTACAGCCGTTAAGTAAAGCACCTTTGTTTTCAAGGGCTTAAAAGTATTTGGACAATTGATCAAAAAGAAGTTAAATGGCCATGTGTGGTGCGTTCCCTCATAGTTCAAGACAAATGAAACGGATAAAACATCTGGAGTCATCAGGGATTGATCAGTTTTAGCAGCTGTTTGACTGGAGCCACCAAAAAGAAGTCCGAGGAGACCTCAATCCAAGTGAACGAGAAGATCATCAGGCTGAAAACAACGTGGATGTACAGGAGAAATGGCAACAGCATTAGATCGGGCCTGGTCAACGGTTCATCCGTAAAAAGAAAGAAAGCACTAGGAAACTCATCTACATCAGAAGGCATGGAAGACCGTAGAGGAAAACTAGAGGGGATGAAACTCAACTACATCAGAAGGCATGGAAGACCGTAGAGGAAAACTAGAGGGGATGATTGCGGAGTCATTTCCTTGTTGGAATAAAAGCCAATCTTTCATCAGTAAAAGTCAAGAATACTCAAAAATCTGCCATCAGGAGACGCCTTCGTGCATGTAAATACTGAGGGTTTACAACTACGTCAAATCACTGGTAACAGTCAAGAGCTGGAAACACACGATTAGACTTGGCCAGAAAACATTGAGGGGAAAAAAGAAACAGACGAATGAAACGAAGATAAACGTATATCATGATGATGGGAAGAGAAAAGTATGGAGGAGGAAAGCACCAGCTCATGATCCGAAGCGTTCATCGTGATGTGTCAAACACGGTAGAGGCAGTGTCATGGTATGGACCTGCGTGGCCGGAGCAGGCCGACGGCTGTTTGATGATCATGTGACTGCTCTTTCTAGGACTACACTCGGCTCACGTTCAGCCAAAGGCTTCAAAACTGAGAGGATGGTTTGATTTTACTTACTAAAGACAAAACTGAAGGAAGGGAAAAAAAAAAACAGGAACTGAAGAATTGCAAAAGCTTTTCTTTACAATTATGCCATGTTGTTTACTTTTGAGCCCCTAAATTAGGGGATACTTTGTCCTAAATGGCAAGTGTCCCATTTTTGAAACCCCTTGAATTAAAGCTGAAAAACTACACTTTGATGGCATCTTGATTTGTTACTTTCAGCCGTAATGTGGTGGCGTATAAAACCAAACTCCTACCGTCTTTGTTCTCTACATTGGATAGTTTACTCGGGAAATCTTAATTTCTCCGGAGGCTTTGTTTCATTCGTTTCTGTTGAACTTTGTAGCTTCAAATGAGACGTTCTGCTGATCCCAGATATGCGCTTCTCTTCTCCACTAGGCTCGGGGGAGGACCAGACGACGCTAAAGAAATAATGAGACACAGTTTCTTCACTGGTATCGACTGGCAGGATGTTTACGATAAAAAGGTACACGACAGGAAAACCGCGCGTTAGTGTATGGTGCCGTTCCTTATGGTGTACCAAGATGAGGAAAAAAGGAAAAGACAAAAGACTCTTCTTCTTTCTGACATAAGCCGGCCTAAGGCTTTTAACCTAATCTGTGTTTTTGTGTGTTCTCATTGCACATTGTAAGTGCAGCTCGGCAGAAGTCGTCATGTAACACAAACATGCACCACTCAGGGCAGGCAGGCAGCTGTATGAAGCACAGGGCATCAAGCAGAGGTGTGACTTTGTATCCTAGGAATCTGTCAGTTGCTGGTGTTGTTTGAGCAAACATGCTCAGGCTGAGAGTCATGTCCTGTGTGGCAACACTTCAGCATCTCACACAGGTGATGAGTTTTTTTCTTTACACTTGCTTGGCATGTTTGTACCATCCTGAATCACTTATATCTTCTGCTGTCACACTTTCTTCTCTTTTCCAAGTGCTCTCAGTTTAGCTGATGTGAAAATGGCATAGACAACAGTGTCTGAGATAAAAAATAGTTAAATTAAGAAAAGTGAAGGCTACTTTCAGGATGTGAATAGTGACCGAGGTCAGCGAGTGAAGATGGAGGCCTCGTCTTTCCTGAGGATGTCGGTTTTGTGATTGTGGTTTTGTATTACTGCTAAAAAGCTGTAGGTCCGGTCGCACAGGCGCAGTCTGATCTGTCCACTTCTATGTCCCAGCTCGTCCCTCCCTTCAAGCCTCAGGTGACGTCAGAGACAGACACCAGGTACTTTGATGAGGAGTTCACAGCTCAGACCATCACAATAACTCCACCAGAGAAATGTAAGTTTCGTTGCTCCTTTGAAAACTAACTAAATATTCTCCAAAAGCGCAGTTCAGACCTGGTGCCGACACGCGTCCCGGGTAATCCTCTCAGGTGAACGGCGCCCGATACAGGTTTGATTGTAGCAGGGACACGTTGGGATCCCATTCCTGAGGCCATGTGATTGGAACCGTCTCACCTGACATGACTCCACACAAGCGGCGCAGTTGGGCTGAGGGCGTCTTCCTCTGCTCTTCCACTTTCTTTTTACTGTAAAAAGCAGCGTCCAAACTCAAAAGATGTATCGCTCATGGAAAACTTCCTGTTTGAAAGCAGCTTTGAGCGCAGCTCCCGAGCTCCGGATCGATCCACGGTGTCCGAACGGGCTTTTCTCCAAAGGTTTAGAGCTGCACACGTTTCTGCTCCACAAAGGTTGTTTTTGTTTTTTTTTTTTTGTTTTTTTTAAACTGAACTTGGTTTGGAGCATCAAACTGGGGTGGAAAGATGCTGTCCACTATTACAAGACGCACTAGAGCCACATATATATTACAGACAGTAACTTTTTGTTTTAAGACACAGTAAGAATGAAAAAAAAAAGCCTTTTGTTATGGGTTAGAAAGCAGAATTGTGAAGACAACAACACTTTGACATCAATAACAATGTATTTTCTTTATCTCCTGTGATATCTGTCACGTAACTAAAACTTTTATACACAATGCTGCAATAATGCAACTGTAGCATGTCTGTCTTCATTAATCATGCGAGGAATTTATATTTGAGTTTATTACGAGAAGCTAAACTCAAAAGTCATGTTTATATCAGTCCTCCGTCCAAATGCAACTATTTTGACTTTTAAGATAAAGTTAGAGCATTCAAAACATTCAGCATTTGAAACCTGGACGGCTGAATTTGTATTTTTTTTCTTTCTTCTTAGTCGATGAAGATGGGATGGACTGCTTGGACAACGAGAGACGGCCGCACTTCCCGCAGTTCTCGTACTCTGCCAGCGGGCGTGAATGAACTGTCCATCAGTGTGACATCATCACAGCTGGTCTCTGAGGTCGTTGGTGTGGGAACAAATGACTTTGGACTGACCCAGAGTGGCCCAGACCTGAGGGATTTTGCCCTTCTCCTCCATTCCTCCTCTCTTCTTCACCTCTCTAGTCTGCTTCTTTATTTATTTATGTTTTTGTGATTCAGATCATAAGAAAAGAAGTGTAATCCTGCACTGCAAGCCGAGCTGTGACGCGATCATTTACTTTGTAATGACCCTTTAATGTGAAACAGGAGCTTCACTCGTGGTCTGCTGTGTTTTGACATGCGATTGTCCACCCAAATCCTAAAAACAAACACATCTTAAGAAATCGGTACATGAATGACTGATGCATTTTAAGGAGGCAGTGTTGTCGTTTGTTAGTGTGACAGAGATGCAGCATTCGAGGTCCTTCTAACCCAAACTGCCGTTACTGGTTGTATCTCAGGCTTCTGCAAACTCAGACTCGGAGAGACTCTTGCGTCTGGCGTCACGTTGCTCAGTCCAGCGATTCTAGGATCGATCGATCGGTTGAGTCCCACACACCTCACGTTGTCAAGCAGGCTTTGACTCAGGTGTTTGCTCAATGCAAAGTCGTTGTTGCTGCTGCTATTTCAAATACTACCACAACTACTACAGGTACTATCGCTCCTACTATTGCTCTTCTACTGCTACTACTTAAATCCGGTGCTACACTTCTCCTAAATGCTGCTTATGACCTTGGCGCCAGCAAAGCACCAACCACCTGTATTAACATCTAAGCTTGTACAGCCGCCGAACTGCTGCTGCTCGGCTGCACATTAACACGCACGTCAAATCTGAACGCCAGGAAAACGGCAGCGTGTCGTATTTGTGTGCGCGCGGGTGTCTCAGAGCCGGTTACGGGTCTGTGTTTCAAACTGCGCCTCAAAGCACAGCAGTTCAGACGGATGAGGCTCCCAAACAAATGTTTCACTACACTTCCCACAGTGCAGTGCAGGATGGTGGACCATCACGTCCGTTACAGCAGAGGTGAAACTGAGATGAAACGAGCTGATCTGAATGTTCCCCCCCAAAAGTGTTTATTATTATTATTATTATTATTAATTTATTTTAACTGTCTTCTGTCCAAAAAGAAAAAGGGCAAACAAAACCGAAACGGTACTTTATTTAAACCACGTAAAGCTTTACTGTGACTTGATATCGTGGCTTTGGGATCGACACAACTGTACCTCTGTGCGTCTGTGGAGGAACGAGAAACTGCAGCAGAAATGTTTTATTTATGAGTATGGATGGGTAGCAGTGTAACAGCTGATCTCCTGTTTCCTGCCGGTTTCCTTGAAGGATTTAAAAAAGCAAGATGGTATAAATGAACAATTATGGGTTTACAAGAATCACAGCTATGGCTATATGTTCTATTTATTGGTTTTATATTTAACTTTTTCTATTGTTATTACTATTATAATTCTAGAAAAGAAATATATTGTTATTTTTAGGGCTTAGAGGATGAAGTTTGCACGTCAAGAAACGAATATGGCTGAAGAATGTAGGAGGTAAAGCAGATCGCCTTCCTGCTGCATCGTTTGTTTTCTTTAATGTTTTGTGTCGTTTTGTGACCAAAATGTGACGGCTGGAAGATGACAGAACGCGTCTAAATAGTCGACACGCGTCCCGACTCCTCTCACCCGATTGGTTTTTGACAGATGTCCTTCGTGTTTAATCGTACCGCAGGTTTGTGTATGTTAGTGGCGGCTGAGGCAGAGATGAGAGAAGGATGAAGTGGAAGTTGAGCAGAAAGAAAAAGAGGGAAGCACGGAAGTCTGAAGAAGAACGTGAAGGAGCGAGGCGACGAGTGCTGAACTGTAAGTGTTTTAACGCGGGTGTGAAGAGAGGGAAGGTGAAAGGGCTGAGAGGCGGTCAGGTGAGCGTTTCCCCGGAGGGGCTGGAGTGACCGCCGGTGCGGGGGTGAACTCTGCCGTCTTTAGTGTGTGCTGCCACTTTTCTCTGGTCGTTTTCGTGTTTGCAGTTGTTGCGTCGTCACGTCTTCCAGTCTGACCAACCAGATCTTAGAAAGTCCCCTCAGTTTCTACGTTTTCAAATGCCAGGTAAGCCTTACGGTTTAGCTACGATTACGTCAAAAAGTTTGACGTCCAGCACTTCAGAATAATATATATATATATATATATATATATATATATATATATATATATATATATATATATATATATATATATATATATATATATATATATATATATATATATATATACAAAAAATAATAATTTAAAAAAGTAAGAGAACGCGAAAGGAAAAAGTCCAAAACATCACCTTCAGCATCTGGTGGACAGATTACCGAGTGTACGAGGGGATGCGCTCTTATTAGGCGTTTCTTCCCCAATATATTTATTTGAATGTTTGTATTATCATTGTTGATGGATAACTTGAATTTATTTTCTATCTAATTTATTTGTTGTCGTTTTTTTTGGTACTGGCATTTAGCCGTATATGGGTTTAGTTGTGTCCGACATCAAGTGTCTCCTTTTTTCTTCCTTTACAGATATCTTCGACAGCATTTTGCCTGTTTTTTCCGCTGCTCTCGAGTCCATATGCTTTACTGTTGCACAACCATTAAACTGCTAATAACTAGAAAAGCGCTTTATGGCAGAAAGAGTAAAAGAATGGCGTCCGCCTGCATGCCGTAGTCCACCTCTGCCCGCGCCACCAGTCCTGAGTCAAAGTGGTTCTCAGAACTCTTATGAAAAATACTTCTCTGTGATCGATTGAGCCTATCTGGCACCGCCGAAGTGGCTCGACGGTTCAAAATGTGTCCAAAACCCACCCAGCTGGCATCCTCAGCAGGCTCGAGTATTTGGAGGGACTTCAGTTTTGACTTGACCCAGGTCTGCGAGCGGCTGAGGAGTTCTAGCTGTATGTGCACGCTTAACGCCAAAACCATCAGAGTTCAGAAAATCCTGCTTTGTAGCTTTTAACACAGCACTTTCACTCCCATCACTTTTGATATGGTTCACAGGAATCTGATTCAGCCCTGCTTTAAAGGAAGATTTTTAGCTTTTTTATGTTTTTTAAGAAAAGAAAAAAAAAAATCAAGATTTTTAATTCCAGTTCACATACAACCGCTAACTTTGATGTTCCTCTGATATCTGGAGCCGGCGAAACCCGAACAAAGTGTCCCACATGCAGCCACTGCGGTGGGCCGTGAATCGGGCTCAGTGGGAAGGTTTGGCAAACTGGTCAGGGTTTTATAAAGTGAAATAATAATACCTGATCTTTGCACTAATCTCTCTGGTTTGAAAAGTTTTCCTCCAGCGAGTCTCGAACTTTCTCTGTTCAGTCGTGTCGCGGCCCGACTCAGAGAGGTCAGAGAGAACAAGAACGTTTTCCTCCTAATGTTGACGAGCAGAGCAGATGAACCTTGTGGGCTTTTCCCCGTAACATGTCACATGTCGGCCGTCTCAGTTGTTCTTTAACTGGATGCTGAAATTCAGTGTTATTCCGACTGGGTTTCCGTTTTACTGGCGCCCTCGTCATCTGGGACGGCGAGTGAAGTCTGACGTTCCGACAGCGTTCACTCCTAAAGCTGCTGCTGTTTGTACTGTACATCTGTCACTCAACAGATCGGACTCCCAGGAGTGTTTTTAGTACTTCTTTTTGTGACGATCTCAGCTGCTTTGAAATGATCTTGTCTATTCTCGATGAACCAATGACATCAGCCGAAACATCACCAACTTCACTCTGCCTGCCGTTCAAATGCAGATCTGTAAAAGGCTCGTGTTTGGAGGGACTTTTACAGATATTTGACCTCATGTCTACAACAGGCTCCATTTCCTCTCTTCTCCGGTACTGCTCTATCATCTTGATCATTACAGTAACAAGCAAGCATGAGAAGCATATATTGATGAACAGCAAACATGTATAAATAGTCAAGAGTTTAACTGAGTTTTAACGTCATCGTGTCCATTATACTGTAGCTCTACAGTAGTGAGAGACATCTCTGGGCAGCGTCCAGCTGTTGCCAGATTGGGCCGTGTTTCACCGAAGCACTGAAACAATGAAGTCGGCTCTGCCCTCTGACGCGTCAGGAGGAGCAGAGATGATATTGACTCTGAGACAGTGTCAGGAAACTCGGTGGATCCTGGGAGGTTCACAGAAAAGCCGATGAAAAAGCCTTTTTCTGTCCTTCATGCTGTCAGGATGACGTGCTGCTGGCCAGTGAGGCAGCGAGGATGTGAAAACAACGTATTACCATCAACATGAAGCTGTTTCTTTCTTTTCTTTTCTTTTTTTTTACACTGTACATCCTTAGTATTTTTACACATAAAATGTATATGATAGGGATGCACATTATTTTTTTCCTTTTTACAGACAGCTTCAATAAAGCACTATGTCAATCTGCTGCCGCGTGTTGGCGTTCTGTTTTTGTCTTGTTTGAACTGTGCTGAAAGCTTGAATTTAAACTTCCACTTTTCTTAAAAATACACATAATGAAGATGTTGTACCAACATATTAGGGGGTTATGAGATGCCAAAAGGAGGGGTGGGCATAAACGTCACAAAAGTGTTTGAATAAACTTTAAATAGTGGCTTATTAGGTTTTATTTAATAAAGTTGTGAAAGTTAGAAAATTCAACAAACAGCTCAGTATAACCAACCACTTGACACATAAAACATGAAAATGCACCTTTATAGAGAACAGACATTTACAAAAGTGTCGTCCTGATGTTCCTTCGAACGTCCAGATCCATGGAGGAAACGGGTGGAGCAGAGCAGACTCATGTGGTCGGAGCGTCAAATCGTCTCGCGCTCGGTGACTTGAAAGAAAACAAATGTAACTCAGAAAAAACGCGTGTCAACTTCAGATGCAAGTGTCAAAATGATGGTCGGGAGAATCAAATACGAGTTAAAAGGAAAAATCAAGAATCACACAGAATTGTAGGGCAAGAATGGACTAATGTGAACATAAAAACTGCCCCAGCAGAGAAGAGGTGCTCGCAGAACTGAACACCGAGTCACCTCGCTGTTTGTACCTGTGTGCGCAGGTTCTGCATCTCCTCGTCCAGCGTGCTTCTCTCCTGCATCAGCTTGTTCTGTTTGGCCAGCAGCTCACTCACCTGCTGGGCGCTGCTCTGACAGTGACGGTCCAACTGCTGCAGCCTGCAACAAAAACATCGAATGAAAGGTTGAGAGGAACAAGCTTATTTTTAATCCATGCAGGTTAGAATAGGCTGAGCAGTTTAGTTGCAAATTCATCTAGAACCCACCCCAGGACCATGCAATGAACCGTGCACACGCGCTCCTGAATCCTATATCGAGTCATCGCACTAAAAAAAAAAAATCCACTATGGTCGAGCTCAGAGGGAGCAAGGTGAAGCGTGAAGCCTCAGAAAAGCAGCGCGACCATGACAGCAAAAACCTTCTAGAAAGAGAAGCGTTTCGTAGGAACAGGGACTGAAATTCCTCCGTCCAGACTAGACTGACTCACGGACAAGGTATCACGGATCAGAGTAAAACTAATCTTGCTTTAAATATTAAATACATGTGCTGTCTTTCACAATTGTCCCTTTGCAAATCAGGAAAGACTTTTACTAAGTCCAGCAGTTCACAGGATAAATGTGAGTGAGGTGATTTAATGGAAAAGTCAGCGTCATCATCTCTACTTCACAAATACAATAAACCCAAGAGGAAACCAGCTTTTCACAAGTCTACTATGCTTGTTTTTTTTTTAAAATAAGGTATTCTTTGAATGTCAGACACATGAGTTCAGTAAAACTTGCCATTTCAGAACTAAATATGCAACTGAGACAATATCTTTATCGGGCGGTCTTAAACGACGCCCTTTAGTAAAAGTTGTTAATGAGTTTGTCAAATCTCCACCTGAGACTTTACTGTTTGTCCTCAAACCGTCGGTCTGCGTGTTTTCATAGAAACGCTGTGATGAGGAAGTTGCTGGAGTGTGTGAATGTGCAGTTTTAAATCGCTTCAACGTCCCAATTAGTGCGTCTGCTCCGACCCAGCCGCTCCTGCACACAATGAACTCCTTCACTGCACAAGAGGATTATGGGAGCCTGGGTTCCAGCTGGGGTTTTCGGGGTGAGGCTGTAAGACCGGAGTGTGTTTGGGGGTGCATGATGAACGTCACCAGCAGCACACTGTACCATTATTCAGCCAGTCGCCCCGTTCAAATACAATCGTGAACTTATTGACGCAGTTTCTGCTACTGGGATTCAGAAACCCTCAAACAAAGCTATTACAACTTCCAACTTTTCAAATTAACATTTTGATTCTAAAATAATACAGTACATTAGTAGAGGATGAGAGAGCGGTTCCCAGCTCGAAGAACAAAATAGGGCAAAAAACAACAGTTTTGTGTATTGGAGAGAAGAGTTTCAACAGGTTCAGCAGGCGATGAGGAGGAAGACAGAGGAGGAGGATGAGGAGGATGAGGAGGCTGTGGCTCGGGGCAGAGAGACAGATAGCGGTAGCTGGGAGGGGGCAGACAGATGCCCCTGCCCTGCTGGTCATGTTGGCAGTGGCAGGGCTGCCTGCGTGTGACAGACGGGAGAGGCGCACATCCCAACTCGGCTACACAATCTGCTCCCTCCCCCCGTCTAACTGTCCTCCCTCTGCCCCGCACCGTCTCATTTTCCACCGCAGGGTTTCAACCTTCCCCATTTCTTCTGTTAGGACCCCTCCTCCTCCATCATCTTCATCATCCTCACAGAATTCGCTTTCACCACCACCATCAGCTGTCCCTCCGAACACTCAGCCATAACCTGCTCATCTCATGCATCGCCCCCCTGGGGGCTCTCAGAGCGGATTATCTCAGACCCAGAGGCTCAGTCCGGTCCTGGAGGCCGAGGGCGAGGGCGAGTGCTCCCCTCCCCGCCCGGTGTGCCTGCAGCCGGCTGCCAAACTATCCTGACCAGTCACCCCCTCGCTTCCTCCTCCCTCTCCGCCTCTCCCTCCTACACTGTCACACAGCATGACATCGCGGAGGCAGAACAACACAACCACACACAACCACACACACACGAAGGGAAGGAGACGAGCGCTGGTTAGCGAAGGCACAAGATTGAGGAAACATCAGCCAGCCAACCAAACACACACACAGACGAGCACCTAAAGGTCAGAAGCAGAGCCTGTTGTTCTGAGGCGGTAAATGTTTGATGAGGGAGGTGTTGAGAATGTGTCGACTGAAGGTCTTTATCTCCACTCCACCAAACTAATCTTGAGTCACGCTGAGAAAATGTCAATCCTAATCCAATCACAGCCTCCGATGCTGATGCACAGAGACGCATCAAACGCTTCTGTGTGAGAAATCAAAGTGTTTTTGTTTGCTGATCTCATACTGACCCTTCTCATATTCAAGCAGTTTTTTCACCAGGCCGATACAAGCTGGTCAAGCAGCATTTTGTTTTAGGAGCTTAGTATTGTTTAATTCATGAACACTAACGGAACCACAATGCATTAAAATGTCAAAAAGACACTTGTAAGAGACGCAACAGCTGTACAAAGCAAAATCCGAACAGTCATCTGCCCGCAGCGTGACAGCAGGCCAGCTGGACAGTCAGCCAGTAAATCAGTTGTTCAGGTCAGGGTCTGAGATGTTTAAATCTGCTCACTTTGTAAGCTTAAGGTTCATGTAATGCAGCGAGTGAAAGCTTTGACCCTGTCACACACTCAAACAAGCACAAACACATGGGTTTGTCAGGGCAGAGAGCTGCCAACCTCTGGCCTGACACCAGACACACACTCTCTAATCCACCTCACCTTCAGGCCCTGCCTCCCATCAGACGGGGGAGGAGTGCGTGTGTGCGCGATTAAGGTAGCGCTCCTTGCAGCAGCTAAAGCAGCAAATCCAATAACTGGCCTCTATCGACTGGCACACTCATTAATTAGGGCTTAATGCAGCTTAATGCTCAGACACTGCCCCACACTAATCCACACAGACACACACACACACACACTGCAGGCTGGCCCGCCTCTACCCGCTGCCAGAAACCGGTGAGGAGGTAGCTTGAACGGATTTGTGGATGAGTTGATGGGGAAACAGCGAGAAGAGGTGGATGAGAAACAAGGGCTGACAGTCTGTGGTGTCAGGTGAGGTGCCGGACGCAGAGACAAAGATCCTCGCTCCTGCGTGCAGTCGGTCGGGGTGAGGAAGGGAGAGCTTCCCTGCACGACCCGGTGAAAGGACACCACCTGCTGGATCCCACAGTTCACTGACACGCACACAAACATGCATCTACATAAAAAAAGAAATCCTCCAAAAACACCTGAAACTGCCTCCAAAGCAACCCTGGTAGTAAATGTGTCTTTTGCTCTCCAGCAGACATGATGAAGCAAGTTTTGCTGGGAGGCAGTTTGCAGTAATTTCCCCTGACGGCCCAATAATCAAACTCTGCTCACAATCTGCATCTCGAACTGCCGCGCTCTCTATTGACTGCTGCTACTAAGGAGATTAATTACAACACACAAACACACACACAGCTCGCCCTCTGCGGTATACATCAGTAGTAGCCCACAGCTAGTCTCTTTACACCGTTGTGTTTGTCTGTGTTTGCATATTTATTTACAGGTGGGAGCACATGTCCTAAAGGCACGGTCCAAAGGGAAAGGGCTAACATCATGTTAGAGAAACAGAGAGCCGGAGAGGATGTGGGGGCAGTGCTCAGGACCGTCGTGCAGCAGCCCACTTATGTGGATGCTCAATTTTGACTTCAACAGAGTAATTTTATAGAGCACAAATGAACAAAATTAAGGTCAGCCAGCTCACTTCTCCTAAACATTTTAGACAGAGTTTACATTTACATATGTGCAGAAGATTAAAAGACAATAAAATCTGCCCAAGTGTGTAAACAAAAAGAGCATTTTAATCTTGTAGCAAGATTTGCAACAAGAGAGAAAACACACCTACACAAAAATACCTAACCTGAACATGCACGATGAAATATTCTAGTCATTTGACTGTCGTCGCGTCTGAGTAAGTGTGTGTGTGTGTGTGTGTGTGTGTGGGGGGGGGGGGTCAGCATGCAGGAGCCCCGGGGGGTGAAGAACACAGGCAGACGTCTTCGTCTTGCCTGGTTACAGCGACGCTGCCAGGGGCATGACGGCTGCAGATGCCACGCAGAAACACACACGGCGACGCTTCGCCCAACCCCAGGCCTTCCATCACCACCCTCACACCCCAGCACTCGCACCAAGTCTTGGCTGCCACACGACTGCACGACGTGTCGTGTGTGCGCGCGCCCGCGCCCGACGGCCATGCCCCCCGTCCTCTGCACCAACCTGCCGTGCCAGTTGTTGCTCTCACTAACATGCACATGTTACACGGGGACATGATTGGTGACACCGTGTGTTTTGATCAGGATGTGAATTCCCTCACTGTTATTTGCTTTACCGGCATCATTACTACACACCACCTGCCATTTTCTTTTCTTTTGTTTTTTTTTTCTCTTTATTTTCATTGTGATTACATTTATATGATGAATAAAAAACAAATCTTTGAAAACATTCAACTATCTGGATCAGTTACTAAAAGAAAAACCGACAGTTTTTTTTCTTCATGTCAAGTATAAACCAGCAGTGTTTCTATATGTGTGCATGATTAAAAAAAAAGAAAGAAAGAAAGAAAGAAAGAAAGGAAATGGATGGCTGAATTATCATGTAATCGTCCAGCTAATAAATACTTGTTAAAATGGCCTGTAAAGCAGCTGCCTTGAAATCCAAGAATGCTCTTTTCTCATTAGTTTCCAGCTCGCAGCTGTTCTCCAGAAGTGTTTTTACATGTTACTAGTCTAATATGCCAGATGTCAGTCGCAGACGAAGACTGCAGCTTCTCTGAAACACTGCTCATGCCACTGTTAAGCTTTTCCTTAAACGCTTCCTAAAATCCGTTTTCCCCACCTTCCAAGCACAGCGTCTATTAAATAACTAAAATGCTCTCAGATCAAATCTTTGCTCCGTTTCTTCTAAGAACTCATCTTGAAAGAAGAAATTATCCAAAATTACAAAATAAAAATAAAAAAATGATAATAATATTAACAGCTCATGTTTATTTCCTCTAATGAATAAAGGGAGTTTTTGCTTCTGTTAACTTTATTTTTCCATTTTTACTTTTCCATTTTTTTATTTACACAGTTTTTTTATTTACACAAAAAAAACAAACAAACCAGGATTTAATATTTTGAACTATTTACTATAAAACTCGTAAACTTTTCAATACTTATATATACACGTATATCTTATATTTCTACTGGTGTATTTTAATGCATTTTATTGAAAATTCTTCAGGGTGATTTGAAAAGTCTTCACTCTGTAGCTGAAACATTAAAACAATAACATAAGAAATGAACTGATCAGTACATTATAGTGATTAAACATCTAAAACACAGTAGTATTCTGAAGAATTGAAGTTACCAGGTTATTAAAATGACTAGATGGTTTCATTTTTAGAGTTATTTCCTATAAAACTGTGGTGATGCTGCTGCCTGAGAAATCTGAAACATTGACCTGTAAAAATAATTCCTCCAGCTCAAAACTCTGCAAAAACCCCAGTTTGAAGTGCATCGTTTTCTGTTTTTCATGATTTATTTGATTTGATTTATTTGCCCGATTAATTTTTCCGTTTAAAAGAGAAAACCTGGAAGTTTGTTTGTAATTGTTGTTGTTTCGGGGTTGTTTTTTTTGTACTTCCATGATCATCTTGTTCATGATTCTAGTCCGCTTAGAGATCCAGACCTGCTTTGTAAAATAAACTCAATATAAATCTAACTTTGTCCGTTTAAAATAATAAATCACTGATATGAAGAGCTAAAACTCAATAAAACGACAGAAACCAAATGAGGAAATCTGTGAATACTTTTATACGCCCGATCCTTTGGTTTGAAGCTCCTGTGTTTATTTAATTTTCATACTTTTGCTTTTGGTTCAACGTTAACAGACACAAGCTCAAGCAGCGTGAAACAAAATGCTCTTGGCACGTCATTTTATTAAAACTGATGGGAAACTTTAGGAAGGGATTATCTGATGAAACTATAAACAGCTCTGGATGAGCTCAGAGGAGCCTCTGCTTTCATTTCATCTCATCAGCAACAGAGGTGTCGGCGCTGCTGCAGGCTGGTACATCATCTATTCAATGTCAACATGTGTGCTGCTGTGAGGCCTCCCGCCTTTGTGTGTGACTGTGTGTGTTTTTGTGTTCTTGGCATGAAAGTATTTCTGCTGATGTTACTTTTAACTTTGTTTCTAAAGAAGGGGCAGGTGTTTCTGCCCCAGTTTTCAACTTGTATTTTTATGAAGTCGCGTTAGTGTCACTGACTGGGGCTAGAGATGTGACGCTTTGCACAGTTAACGCTCCAGCTTGCAAGCCTCTGGCTACAGCCCGACATCTGAGCTGCAAATCTGTGCGTCTGTGTGTGTGTGCGTGTGTGTGTGTGTGTGTGCGCGCGCCTGAGCTGTAAAGCCACCGTTTGACAATGCTCTTTCAGCAGGCTGCCCTGCGGTTGCTCCCGGCTACAGAAGCCAGCTGGGCAATGCAGAGATAGAGATGATAAGAGGGGAAGGAGCAGATGAAGGAGAAGATAGGATGACTGATCAGCGCCATCCAGAGGTAAAAACAAAACCCTGCCAGAGGAACTAAAACGAGTTGAAAAGTGAAAGAAACCCTCAGTAGTTCACATCTGAAATGTCATATAAGTTATAATCAAACATTTCCACAATATGCACTGTATTTTCACTTCAATTTTCCGACTTCGATCTTCAGTGTGTGGAGAAGACACGAGGCACGCTGGAAAGATAAAAAAAACCTCATCTTTATGAGAGAAAAGCCTGTGGAGGTGGAAGGGTCCACAGTAAGTGGTGGAAACGAAGGTTGGCAGACTTCTACTTCACGTTCAACACAACGTCTGCAGTCAAAGCTCTGAACGTGCACACAATGTTTCTGTATCCCCACAAAGCAGATGTTTGTTTTTATTCTAAAAGCTGCTGAAGCAACATCTAAGATCATCATGATAAACTATATTCTCTATGAGGAAAACATTCAAGTGAAGGCTACCAAAGTAAAAAAAATCTCCAAATGTGTGAAGAGATGTGAGCGGTAAGAAAGCAGCTGTGAAATGTGCTGCCATCTTAATATCGGCGGTTTGTGAAACATTAATATGAAGAGAAACAAAAAGAGTGCAAACGCTGCACACTTCTTTATCTCCACGTCTCACTTTTTCACAATCCCCATTTCTCTGTGTCTCTAAGATCAAACATTTGCAGCTCATCACACACATGCAGGCAAACCTACAGACGCGCGCACGGATCAAATAAAGGAAAGCTGTCCTGCTTCCTTCTGCCCTGCCTCTGCCAACTTCATTTACAAATGAAAAGTTATGCGAGGGGTGTCCTTTTGCTTCTGGGGCATGGCGGCATACTGTGTGTTTGAAAGTAGGGGGAAAGAGGCAACCACAGAGAGTGTGTGTGTGTGTGTGTGTGTGTGCGTGTGCGTGTGTGTGTGTGTGTGTGTGGCGGGAGCCCAGATGAAGCAGCCCTCGCCCGAGGCTCGCTGTCCGCCCGCGGTAGCAGCAAGCCTGTTCCTTCTTCCTCGGCCCGCTGCGACCATTTGTTCCATTAACCAATCTCCTGGAGCCTCTGGTGTAAACACACACACATCCACAGGCATACATACTTCAACAACTGCTTGCACAGCTCATGCCACACATGGCCCTCTATCCCTCCGCCACCCTTCGCTCCATCCTTCCCTCCCTCCTCTGCTCTCCTCCAGACGCACGCACCATCTTTCTTCGCGGAGCCCATATGGCCGAGTGAAGCCTGTGGATCTACAGTCACATCTGCGTATATGTTGCTACTCCTCCTAAAAGACTCGCACGAACACTCACAGGCCTCTACAGCACATAAACGCACTCTGCTGTCACTACGTGCACTTAAATGAGCGTTGGTGTGATGCTGGTCTGTCATACGTGCGTGTGAGAGTCTGCGTACGTGACCCAAGTGTGGACGTGCGCAGTGATAATTGGTGAAACAGCCTGCGAACAGCTGTGAGGTGAGAAAAGGTTGTGTGGCGTTTAGTACAGACCGTACAGACGGCAGAGTGGAAGAGGAGGAGAGCAGAGGACTGAAGTTGGAATGCAAGAAGGGAGCAAAAAGGACAAGAAAGTGAAAAGAGGTGAGAGGAGACGGAGAAGGAGCGGGCAGAGGAGAAGGCAGTCGCCACCGAGAAACTGGTTTCACGTCAACATCAGTCTGATTCACGTTTATATGAAACTTGGACTGGAACCAAGTTTTCAGTTGGTACATACAGAAACAAAAGACGGAGTGTTTCTCCTTTCTGAAGCCTGACACTCCGAGTTCCAGTTTGAATTTGTGTTAAGATAAAATCTAAAGTGCAGAGTCCTGTCGAACGTTCAATTAAATGCGAATCACTTTATGTTTTTAACCGTAATGACAAAAGTCTTTTTGCTACAAATAATTATTGAAAAGAATCTTCCTGAGTGTTTCACTTTAGATTTCTGGTTTTACAAAATTTCTTAAGCTGTTTTAAAGAAAATAAAAATACATAAAAAAAGACTAGATCCATTTTCCTAGTTGCATAAACAAATAGTTATATTTGATGTAAAAAACCTAACAACTAACTGAGCATCTTCTAAAAGTAAAATGCTCTAAGTGAGAAACAATCAAAGTTTGATTGCTAATATGTCAATTGAATTTTATTAAAATTAAAAAAAACAAATGTCCCCAACACAATCAGTTCAAGAAAGAATCAAGTTTTGCTGACTTATGTAAAATATACATTTAACACAATAAATTTAAATGCAAAAGTCTCATTTCTAGAGCTGAAGTGGAAAAACCTTTAAAGTGAATAATTTTCACTAACGGGCTTTGCATCTTCTATATTCTCTGCTGTCCTGTGCTCTCTCTCTCTCTCTCTCTCTCTCTCTCTCTCTCTCTCGCTCTCCACACTATGTTCCATCCTTTCATTTCCAAGGGAAAAGAAAGAAAGAAAGAAAAAAACAACACAGAAATAGTGAAATAAATAATTAACTGGTGCAGCAAAACATTGTGTGCTAAAAACCCCTGTGTCGTTTGGCATTCAGCTTGCCCATGTAAAAATAAATCAAGCTGATTTTCCAAATGTTTTGTGCGTGGTGCGCTGTTGCCGCTCTTCGCAGCACAGATTGCAGGCCGATGGAGAGGCTGTGGGGAGGGGCGGGGCGCTGGATATTGAACCCACTTACACCAGCTTGTTAACACATACACCTTAACCCCCGAGCGGCGCGGCGGGGCGCCCGCCGAGCAATCAGGGCCTGCAGGGACCAACTAACATATACGCGATGTATGGACACACACAAACAGCGAGGATTGTGAGAACACGAGTGCTATTCAGTGCAAGAAAAAGACCATATGACACACTGGCTTACAGGCGAATAAACGCACAAACAAAGCTGCTGACAGACGCACTCAGAGCAGATATCTCAAAGGCCCGTTTCTGAACATCAAACTCCAACGGATGTCTGCAGTCAAACACTGATAAATACTGTTAACCAAATCTGTCTTTAAAGATTTGTTTGTTTTTTGTTTGTATGGTAGGAGTATATTAAACCAGATACGTTCTCACATGCAGGGAAAAAAACGGGCCTTAAATAAAATGACTACAACAGCCTGTCAAATTCATCAAGTTTAATGAAAATCTGTCACGATATTAATCTTTACTCCTTATTTTACTGTAAATCACAGGCTCAATCATCAATTAACTACATATTTTTACTGCTTAAACCAAATAAATGCATTTTAAAATAAAAAATAATTTCTAGCGTATACACACAAGCACACACATTAAATGTTAAAAGAAAGCAGCTCAACGCTCACTCCTGAAGTGACCTCCTCTAGAGCCGAATTCAGATTTTAAAATATCAAGAGGATTCGTCAACAAACAAAGTGTCAAAGCAGAAAATAAAACTCTGTAAATGCCAAGAGTGATTATCGTGGTACAGTTGGGAGAAGAGAAGTTGGGTGCCAACTTCCCAGCCAATCCACTTTTGGCAGCCAGAATCCAACTCTGCTTACCCCTGAGAACACGCAAAAGCAACTCAATACACACACAAACGTGCACGCACACATAAAATGCCACAACATATGCGGTAAAAAAAACATACAGAATATTCAAATTTCACTCTGCCCAACAACTTAAGATTGTGTCTCTCTGAAACACACAAGCAGCAGACAGCTGTGACTTGGTAAACTTTGATTTTTGGAAGCGTCTGACTCTCGGCAGGTTAACACCGGTGGGTGGAAGACAATATGTAGTGTCAGTGATGGAGCAAGGCAGAAGGGTGAGCGTGTGTGTTAGGTTGTGTGTGAGCGGAGAGTGGAAGTAGCGGTGGCGGGCCACTGGGGTAGAGATCCTGCAGAATGGGGCAACAACACCCACACACCCTCGCCCACACTGCACGCAGGCTGCACGCCAGGCGCCCTGTGGAGACACACACCAACTGGGCTCCACGCACAGGAGACAGAGACCCCCCGCACACATACTGTAAGATTAACCAGGGATGGAAGAACTTTTATGTGCAGCTTTTATAAGTAAGAGAGAGAAGAAAAAAAAATTAAAATGCATGAAACTTAACCCAGTGATGCATTTGTTAAAAAAGCCACATATTCATTTTCTTTTAACAGACTAATCAACCAAGCAGTTAACTTGTTCATTTGTGCTGCTCTGAAGATTCAACAATGATGCAGTTGTATTTAAACCAGCTCTAAAATGCCCGTGTTTAGAGGAAGTTATCTTCCAACCAGCCCTGGGGTGTGACAGCAGTGCTGCAGAATGTACTTAGAGGGCAAATCTGTAATAATAACCACTGTAGGAGTGTTTGTGTAAATGGGCGAAAGAAAAAACATTAAAATGATCTTTTGTAGAACCTGGACAAGGCTCAAAAGCTGCTACATTACAAATCACAAATCGTTACTAGTAATTACAAATTAAACTATTAAGTGTCTATAACACAAGAAACAGTGACAGAAAGAGCCTCGTCAGACAATTTATCAAGTTCATAGAAAAAAGAAAAAAAATTAAAAAAAGAAAGAAATTTACACCAATTAAGTACTTATTAAGGTCATAATTTCCCTTATTACGGTTATAATTTGCTCCACATTGATACCTTTGAATTAGCTCAGGTATAAATGTTTCATCTGATACAAATACAACTCCACAATCTGGGAATATTGGCCCTTTCTCTGCATTTTACTACAGAAGTTGAGGTGGTAAATACTTGCAAACGGGTGAAGTGAATCAACAAACAAGATACATTACGTAAGAAAACTATTTCCGTTAGAGAGAACTGATTAAACAAAATGTTTGATTCCTGTTGTATGTTGATGGACATACAACAGGAATCAGAAATAAAATTAATGACACAAAAATTACAATTTTGTAAGAATAAACTAAAATGTCTGGAGACAGACTGTGAAGAAAACTATATGCTCTTAAAAGTAAAGGTATGAACACTAAAAGCACTTTGTGGCAGATGGTGCAGAAATCTGATGTCATTTTAATTGTAAAGAAATAAATAATAGTGTGGAAAAACAACACTTCTAAACTTTCTCATTAGATAATTAACAAATTATATCTCGTCTTTGCCCATGAGCATCACTAAAAAATGTTCAAAAAGAAAGAACAGAAAAAGAAAATGTCATAAAATGTCTTTCCCTCTGGTGTTTGTGCGGCCTGTGCGTGTGTTTTGTGTGTTTTGTGTGCACGTGCGCACCTGTCTTTCATACGCTGGTGCATGCGTCCATGCTGGACACACTGTTCCTCCATGTTGGAGCAGCGGGTTCTCAGACTCGTCACCGTCTCCTCCAAGTGTTGCTTCTCCAGTGCCAGCTGTTCCAGCTCACTTCTACACACACACACACACACACACACACACACACACACACACACACACACACACACACACACACACACACACACACACACACACACACACACACACACACACACACACTGCATGATTAAATACTTCTTAAAGATTAAATATTAAACTCTAAATATCTTGTTGTGACAATAATAAAAGTATAAAACAGAGATGTTAAATAATCGAGTCCAAGATACATCATGAGCTGCTTTAAAAGTGCCCAGTCTCAAAGAGGAGAGAAGATAAGGCCCGGTCGGGTCGGGTCGGGTCGGGCCGGGCCGGGCCGGGCCGGGCCGGGCCGGGCCGGCCAGGCCAGCCAGGCCAGGTATAGCATAATTCAACAAAAAGGTGATTCAAAGTGCTTTACGGAAAAAAAATAAATAAATAAATAAATAACAGAAGAAATAAAAAGCATGATTTGAATTTTAAACAAAAAATAAAGAAAAAAAGAGTAACAGATAAAATCAATAGTTAGAATATGATCAAGTTTTGAAACTACAGCTTAAAATTATCATCGTCATTGTCATTAAAGGTGAGTCTTCAACCTGGATCTAAACAAACTGTTTCAGCTGATCTGAGGCTTTCTGGAAGTTTGTTTGAGACATGCGTGTCTAGGTTTTGACTCGGAACTGATAAAAAAAACTGATCCAGATGAGATAAAATAAGATAGGATGTACTTTATTTATTCCAGGATTGGGAAATTATTGGATGACCTGCGGGGTCTACAAGGCTCACACCAGGTCAGGAGGTCACTGATGTATTTCGGTCCTGGACCTTTCAGATCTTAATAGACCAGCAGCAGGACTTTGAAGTCTATCCTCTGACAGACAGGCGGCCAGTGTAAAGACCTCAGAGCTGGACTGATGTGGTCCACACATTCAGAAGCAGAGTCTGACTGTAAAGATGCTGCTACAATAATCAAGCCTACTGAAGATGAATGCAGGGACTGGATAACTTCAACATGTATTGGAATTCTTCTGAGTATATAACAGCTTAAATAAATGTATTTTCAAATATAATAGGAGTTAAAACCTTGAATAGGTTGAAGTGGTAATGGAAAATGACTGGATAAAATAAGATGATACTCTCCCTGAAATAACAAAGAATGTAAATAAAGTTGATCTGTTTATAACCTAACACTCACCAACCTGAAGTCTGCTTTACAAGACATCACCAAAACTAACTAGTGAAAATTATTCATCAGTTTTCTCGTTCATTCTGCTGCAACTGTCTCAGTGAAACCTCACTTAGCTTGGCTAAGACGGTCCAGCAGGACTTTAATCGCTACACTGGGCCTGGACTCCAGGAGCTCAAACAGCCCGAGGCACAAAGCACACCAACACCACACTACTGTTACACTGAGCAGCACACACACATACAGCACATGGAAGATATCTGCCTCCGGGACAGTGTGGCAGCATGTGTGTGCTTTCTCTTACCCCAGAACTATAAACCATCGGTACTGTAATACGTAAATGTAAAATACTCAGGATCCTCATCCTGAGCGTGGGTGTATACTGTGAGCCTGCGTCCAGTGGCTGGTGAGCCCAGTGTGGTCTGGCAGGGCCAGATTGGGCGCTGTCATGTGACTAATGCGCAGCACAGCTCCAACAGCTGACAGGACACTGGGCCCTGGGTCACTCCCATGTACTCTCACATACACACTCGAGTGTTCACGTGCGCAGGCAGCCCAGATGGAGAGCCGGGCAGGCCTGCTGTGACTACTGTAGCATCAGGTTAACAAGAAAACAGGTCAGACTGGAAAGCAGTTTGTTGTGTGTTGACATGTTCAGCTGAACAGCCTGGACGGACGATGCTTTGTGACGTGAAGTCCAACGGACAGTGGGAACAAACCACCGAACGGGAGAACAACTGTTCTCATAAAAAAGAAAATAAAAAGACAAATGGATACATTAACGTACTGCACTGAGGAGCAAAATATAAACGCGTGGAACTAAATTAAGCCATAATTTAGGGAATTACTGATTAAAATGAAACTCTGACCTGCTATTGTCAGACAGGTCTTCCAGCTGGGCCCCCAGTTTGAAGCACTCCTCCTTCAGCTTCCGGATTAGGGAATTCTGGGAACTCAGGAGATTATCCATCTCCCCAACTGCAACCAATCATGAGAAATCTGACATTACTATGAGGATAAATACCACATGTGAGCAGGAGAAGATGAAGCACAAGAAGACTGTGAATGTTACTGGACTGAAGTGATCTTTTTGAAACGTATATTTTGTGAATGAAAAGTAAAAATCAAACGGTCCAAACAACTTTCTAAGGTTGTAATCGATTTATTTATGAAGCTTTTTTTTTTTCTTTACACTCTTTAACAGTGACCAAAATAGTGCATTAAAGGAAAAAATAAATAAATATATATATATATATATATATATAAATATATAAATGTGTCTAATAAAGTAACTTCTGTCAACATGCAACACAACACCAAATGGCTGTGCATATCAGAGGATAACATCCACCTCATGTACAAAGCAGAGCGCTGAAACCTATTGTGACAAATACTGCAGCGAAAGCAAAATACATACATATGTCTCTTTGACTGTATTCCCAAAAATGCCTTTGTCAACATTAACATTAAAATCAAAAGTGTTCAAACAACAGGAGGTGGCATACAGAGAGAAACAGTTGTACACAGAAGATAGAATGGGAATAGAAAGTGTGAGCGTGGGGTAAAAGGAGGTGTATTGTTGTTTGAAAGTGCTTTCTTTCTCCTCTCCACCCTTTCTGCCATGTCCTCATCCACACAAGGGGGCCTCTTTCTGAACAATCCAACACTGGGCTTTCATCGTTCCTTTGAAATGATCCACGTTCCACTCTCCAACATATGTTTGCTCTTCTATTAAAAAAACAAAAAAAAAAAAACAAACACACACACACAATGGCTGCAGTTTGGATTGAGGGAATGATCCACCTGCTCCAGCATTCTGTTACTGTCAACCAAAACCAAAAACACCAAGGACTTACGGTCTTTGAAAAGTAGCTCAGACTTTCCTGCGCATGCAGGAGACATTATGGAGAGATGGTTTAAAATGTGGAGAAAGAATCCTCCACAAGAAATGACATCCACCCGGAGCTAAAATCCAAACCCATAGCTGAAAACATGTCTCTCTTCTTCTCTCATACTATCCCGCAGAAGTGTTATGAAAATATGAAATTAAACAAATCACGGCCGATATAGATGTAAAAGCTGTTAGTTTAGATCTTGAGAACCTCATCCACAGAAGCTCCTCATGCACAGGGCTTTCTTTTTTTTTTTTTTTTTTTTAATTCCACTGTACAGACTCTGTAATTAAAATCACCGCACAGGCAATGCATGGAGAGCTGAAATTGGATGCCACAGTGCATTAAACTATGAAACTAAACTACACAAACTCACAGCCGTGCACATGCACATACACTCAGACAAAGTTCGGACAGTGCTGGAAAAGTTGTATGGAGAATGCTAATTAGCTGAACAGGCTTTGAAAGCGTCTGGCCATGCGTAGGCCAAAAAGAACCCTGGGACACAGAAACACAGCAGAACTGGCACTGGAAACAAACAGAGGAAAAATGAAGGCAGGAGGGAGGGAAGGAGAGAAGGAGTGTGGCAGGGAGGGAGGGACAGACAGAAACAAATATCTGATATCATCTAGGGGCTGCTCTGTACACATTTACTCAAAAAAAGTAACATGAAAAAAAAATTTAGAGAGAGGAAAAAAAAAAAAAAAGGTGGGAGGGAGCAGAGTAGAAGGCAGAGAGGGACGGATGGATGGAAGGACAAACGGATGTACAGAGAGGCGGGATTTGGAGAGCAAGAAAGCTAATTATCCTGCTCGTCTGTTAGATTGCACGGGGAGAGGAAGTGATGCGAGTTACTAAAGGACATCCACCCCTCTATTCCCTCCCCATCCACAGTTTCCTGCTGCGCTCTGATGTCAGCTCTCTTTAGACAACATGTGTGCTGCCGACACGCGCCAAAAAGAAACTCTTTGTTTACCCCCCTCCATCCATTCCTCTCTCTATACTCTCCATCTTTGTTCTGCGTACCAGCAGGCTCCCTGGTAGTTGAAGGGAACCACAGGTAAATAAAAAGATAGGAGAGAGGAGGGTGGGCGAGTGGTGATAGTGGTGGAGGGATCCAGATGGCGCAACAGATGTGTAAGCAGCAGCAGCTCTGCTGCGCAGACATACAAGGAGCTCTGAGCTGGGTCTCTCTGCTCGGCTCCCATCACCCCCCCGGCCCTGACACTCTACTCTCTTTTCTTAAAGCTTCATTCTACTCTTTTTGAGGTCACTTTCTCAGGGGAGTTCTGTTCCTGTACATGATCTAATTGCGGGGATCCTTCATCTGGAAGATGAAAGTTCAAGATCCTGTTCCAGCAAAGATCCACCCCGCTGAATTATGCTTGAGCAGGAGACCGGGACCCTCCCAGCAAAGTGGTTGCGACTGTAGAAAGTTCTGCTCTGGTCTTTGTTTCCTCCCTGCTAATGCCACCTTCTACCCTGCATCAGGACAGACATGCTTACATTTGGGCCTCTCACAAACAATAAGCCATCAGCTTATTGGTATTATCTGAGGTAATTCCTATTCTTCGACATGATCCATTTCATTCACCTTGACTAAACCAGAGTTTTGAATGATACAAAAAGATAAAAAAATAAGCCATATGTATTTAATATTGCAAAAAACTATTTTTGAAATTAAATCTGATTGCATAACAATGGGAGTTTCCATGTGCAGGACTAGTAGAGCAGCCAAATGGGAAAAATATTCACGAAGAACTCACTTCTCATGGATTCTACAGTAACTTTGACAGTTTTGTCATAACACTGTATTATGTGCGTACAAGTCAAACCCTGTGTTGCTGCTGTGAATTGAAAAACTGACCTCTTTGCAGGTGCTGCGCCTCCGTTTGCTGTAGCATCACAGCCAGCCTTTTCTCCTTTTCCTGCACTGAAAGGGTCATTGAGGCCATTTCCTCAGCATGAGCCCGTTCCACACCATCTCTCTCCTGTCTGAGGAAAAGAACAGACATGTGGAACAACCGTTAACACTACCATACAATCAGTAGCACGAATTAAATAAAGATCAATCGACAACAGTAACTCATGCGACTCAGCCCGCTCAAGTCAAGACTGAGGTACATCAGAGTTCTGTGTACAAGCACAGAGGAAGAAAGGGAGTCGATACACCATTAACGCACCTCTGAGCCGGCAACAAAGCCACAGAGCCAGAATGGTGCATGTGTCTGCAAGGGCAAGCCAGCAAAGTGATTCCAGTGATTCAGCTGATTCCACGACACCAACTTGCTGTGTTTTGCACACACTGATCCACCTGAGCTGCCAAAAGGAGAACAGCAGCGACTGAACTCCTTTTTTAATCTCATATGACATGACTACAGTGTAAAAAAGGATAGGGATATAAGCTGATCCCAAATCTATTTCTTAAATAAAATCAGAATTTTGACATCTCAGCAGTACTCAACAGTATGTGAAAATGCATTCTGGACATAGGCACACTTTTACCACGTACCATCACTGTCAAACAAATGCACATTAAAGACACGAAGCATGTTGTCATGCAAAAAAATAAAAAATAAATAAAAATAAAAATTAATTTATGTCAAATTCAGACGACAGCACCTATTTTTCAACCTCAGGAAATTCTCTAGTGGTATAGTAGTAAACAAAAAAAAATATTTATATCCAATTTATTAAAAACATATTTGTGTCATAATTAACACATAAATCTAACTTAAGAAAATTCAAATGTTTCATTTAACTATAACCACAGGTAAATAAACAAGTTGGACAAATCTGTCCATTAACGAGAGAAAAATTATCACTGACAACTTAAAACTGCCAAAAGTAATAATAAATGATCATTTATTTAGCACTGACGCGATGAAAATTAAAATCAAATCAAATTTGTTGAGCTGTACTTCAACAGAATCGTCTATTCTGGCATGGACATATTAGTTGGTACCCCTAGAAAAGACTGAAAATGATTTGACCTTTGTGACATGTTAAATTATTCAGTCTGTCTATTTAAAAGGGTAAAAAGTTGTCACTCTGCTGCTTGGTATCATGGTGTGTGGACCACAGAAAACAAAGGAGAGGGGTGTCTGAGGAGATCAGGCAGAAAGTTGACTTCAGTTGTACATATAATTTAAAGACTGTAGCCAACCTCACTAGAAGTGGCTGCAAGAGGAAGATTGATGACAAACTGAAAAGAGCCTGAAGAGCCCAGAACAACTTCCAAAGAGATTCAATGTGAACTCCGAGGTCAAAGTATATCAGTGTCAGATCCCACCATCCGCTGCGGACGACCGAGGAGGACTCCGCTGATGAGAGCAAACTATTAAAAGCCAGGCTAGACTTTGTCAAAGGGCACACTGACAAGCCACAAAGCATCTGTGACAAAACAATACAAATATGACAAAACTGGAGCTTTTCTGTGAAATCTGTGAGAAGAGCTGAAGAATATTCTGGAGAAGAAACCCTACAAACCTGATACAGCTGGAGCAGTTTGCTTATGAAGAGTGGATCAAAATACCTGACATTAGCCCGCATCGTTATGAGAGAGAGTTTTTAGGCAAACAGCCGTCACCGGAGGAGAAAACTGCACGTTTTCTCCTGCAGGGGAAAATGTTTGTCATGTGTACAAAAAGATGCGACAGAGAAAATGATGGTTGAACACAGCGGTGACGTAGGAGACAGGAGAAGAGGACGCACTGTACTTCAATTTTGACTTACATTCAACAAGCACAAAACACTGACACTTTCCCTGAAGGTACTTCAGTTTAGCTGCTCATGAACCTTACACCTAGGCAAGACAGTACTAAAACATCAGTTTTACAGTTGTATTTATCCAGAGTCTACATAGAATGTAGAGACGTTCTAGTACACAGCTAAACCAAAGCGCCATAAGCGGAAAAAAAATCAAACCATTTCAATCTACTCTTCAGCAAAAGTGAGCAGGTAAGATAAAGTCTACGGCGGAAAATCCATCTCGATCCTGCATAAATCAAACTTCCATACTCAACTAAGTCCAAAAGAATTGAAACAACAAAGAAACAGACAAAAGGAAGAAAAAAAAAACTACAAAAGAGGAGGGGGGGGTGAACAAATAAACAGAACTCTTCCTGAAGTCCAAAGGCGCTAATGAAGAGAGAATTCTCCAGTTTAAGTGAAAACTTTTCTCCCCTACAGCGCTTGGCCTGCATCTCTAAAGTGACCGCGTCTGTCTGTTCCTGTGTGTGTGTGTGCGTGAGTGTGTGTGTTCTCCTGCTGTCCTGCTGTCTGGGGTGTGAAAGCGGGTGGCGGGTGTGCAGGGGACACAAGGAGACTGTGTGCATGTGTGTGTGTGTGTGTGTGTGTGTGTACGCATATGAGTATGTGTGTGTGAGTATATGAACCCCCGCTGGGCTTGAACAGCAGCCTGAGCCACCAAAGCGCACACCAGGGCTCAGCGGGAGATGGCGGGCAAGCATTGCCAGCCATTTGGTCCTGCAAGAGGTTCCAGGGGGCCGTGTATTTGTGTATGTCTATGTGTGTGCATTTGTGAGCGAATGGGATAGGGAGGGTGGTGGTGGTGGTGGTGGTGGTGGTGGTGGTGGTGGAGGGGGAGCTCACACCAGACCTGTTTACCCACCAATTAGCATCAGACAGACCGCCAGAAAGTTCCAGCAGTCATCAACAAAGTGGTTGTGACGAAGAGGAGGGTGACAAAACCCGAGGAGAGAAAAGCAAAAAGACGGAGAGTTAAACATTTGGCATCTGGTTGGTCTTGCAAGTCTACTAAACTAACATTTACAACTATAACCTATTCAAGTCCTAGAACTGAACAAACGGATGAAAAGGACTTCATTTCTGGCTCCGAACACGCAACTCCTTCAAGGTGTTTCTGCTGCGGCTACTTTAGTCTGACGCGACAGCGCCATGAGCCTCCCTGAAAATGAAACCGAGGCTGGCAAATCTAAGTTACGCCGTCCTTTCACCTGCGCCATTTTGTATAGCTGATCAAATGCAATATGTTTCCGAGCAAAAGGCTGCCACAAAATGGCTGCAGACGAGCACTGTCAAATAAAAGCATAAAAGACAGAAAGCAAAAGAGAGATGTCAGTGGAGGGCCAAGTCTTGGAGCATGCATTTGGGGGCAGCAGCCAGAACAGAGGCTGTATATGAGAGGCTGGAGCTGCACAACTCTCCTTGGGCAATAATCTGCCTCCAAGTTAATTGGTGAATGGGCTCGGAGATGCTTTCTGTGGCAAAAACTCGTGTTTGAGCAGAGGAGGCAATATTCTGACTGTTCAGTTACCGGATAGCTGTGCTTGCTTGGATATGGCTGGCCCAGTGCAGTGTAGGACAGCTTGATATGCATGGCAAAAGCTGCATGGGCCAGGGGCCTAAGGTAGACTGGAATGGCTCTGGGGCTGCGGCCAGGTACAGTGGCTGCTGGGTAAGTGGGAGGTGACAGAGGCAAAGGCTGGCTGGCTAGATGGCTGGAGTAATGAGGAAAAAGAGGAAGCCCAGTCCACACTGCCTGCTTAAGTGGGCACTATTCAAGCTGTTGCCTATTAGATGTGGGGTGCCAGGGCCTGACCAAGCGCAGAGTTTGCTGCACCCCACGGTGCAGCCGGCATCCCACGCCAGAACCACCAAATGCGGTAGTTTATCAGAGAACGAGCACAAATTGGAGTCAGACGGCGGACTTGGAGGATTCAGAGAGAGACGCCAACGCCAGACACTTCTGACCGCTGGTTTTAGAAAAGCAAAGAACTGTTTTTACTCTTTAGTGAGCACAATATCAACCAAGTACTTATTTAAAAACACAAAAACACCAAGGCAAAACTTTAAAAAAAAAAACTGGGCATGAAAAAACATTTTTTAACTATATTTTACTGCAATTTCAAACAACTAAAGTGCAGTAAGATGACTGATGAAGTGATAACAGAACCTTTAAGCCCCATCAAGAAATATAAAATGGCAAATCAAGCAATAAAACAATGGAAATGTAACTTAAATGCAAAACTACAGCTAAAGAGATCAATTCTTTAAATCAATACATGTCGATCGTTTTGCTTTGTTCTGCTTTGGCATGTAATCGCAGGTGTCAAGTGAAACAAAGTAAACTGAGACAAAAACAAAAATGTGGGGAAACAACCACTCGTTGTCCCTGCAAAATGTTGTTAAGGAGAAACAAAAACAAAATCGATGGGAATCCTCAAGATCAGCTCTTCTCAGAATAGTGTACCTCAAACTTACAATTTCAGGAAGACTTTAAGTAGTGTAAAATAGGGTTTTCTGAAGCAGAGATCTGCAGATTTGACTCAACTCTCGTGCCTTTCAGCTCGTAACCAAGATCTCTCCTCAGCATCATGTATAAAATAATAAAATAAAATAGTTATTGCGGAATTGGGTTTGGTAAAGATGTTTAACTACATATTTACAACAACAGTTACATTTGCACTACAATCGGTAGAGCAGCCCACCGGGTGATCCAGATACAACAGAAATGTAAGGATAGTGTCATATAAAATCACAATGGTTAAGTATTTGCTACTAAACCACGATGATTCATTCTCGTGGAGGAACTCTGTGGATCTCTGCCTCTCGCTACCTCTGATCGACCGCATCAATCACACTATATGAATATTCAACAGTTTGATGTTCGGAGCTACCAAGATGCTTTCTGCTAAGATGCTGTATAAGTGTGTGTGCGTTTGTGTGCGACTGAGAGACGATGAGACAGCGGCCTTGTGTAGGCCTCTAGCTGGTACTGCCAACAATAGACGAGCGTGCCACAGAGAAAATAAAGTGACATATTGAGCATTTGCTGTGCAGCGTATCTGTGAAGCTGTGCACAATAAACATCTGAATTATTTTGTGTAGCAGACCGCACAGTGTCGCACGATCTTCTGTCGCACACACCTCAATGTGTTTTAGCACATTTTTATTAAAGCTCGGGGTGATGCAAGTCAATCACTTGCTCTCAATTTTCTTCTGACACCCTCCCTTCATCCTGCTGTTTCACTTTATACAACAAATTAAACTTGAAGGGTAGCTGGTGCAGCTTCCAAGTGTTTATTTACTCTAGGTCCAGCTCATATTTCTACCTATCAGTCCATCTCTCCATCCAGAGTGTTCCCATCTCTATACTGATCTATTTTTCAATCTTTTCCTCCTCTTTTTCCTCCCACCCTCTTTTTCCTGTAACTAAACTGGCTGTGTCTCTCTCCATCTGCTGGTTCTTCCTTCAGCGGCCCTGCACCTGTTCACACCTCCTCTCCTGTTGGCCACCCCCCCCCCCCCTTATCTCTCTCTCTCTTTTTTTTCTCTGTCTCCCTCCCTCTTTGCTCAGTGCAGTGCTGCCAGGTCTGCTCCTGGCTCAGTTAGCTTCTCTGTCATTCAATCCATCTGTCGGCAAGTCAACTTTGTTTACAGCAGGCGGCCCAAACCTCTTTTCTTCTTCAAGGAGCTCTAAAGCCCCCCCCTCCACCACCACCAAGGTCAGTGGTTAGTCAAGCATACCCGAAAAGAGGAAAACCGCAACTGTTTATAGTACAAAATTGCACGTCCTCCACCATCAACACACGCGTAAAGGAATGGACAACAACTGCAATTTCTAATCACCTTAAAAGCTTTCAGTGCGTTCGTATGTTCATGAATAAATGCACACGCTACAAATAGATATGACCTTTTCAAAAACAAACATCTGCTGCTACAGCACACATTCCCTCCGAGGAAAACTCAGTTCAATGTTGAAGTAATTAGCAGCTGATTGTCCTCTGTCATTATCCATTTACTTGCAAAACAGAGAGAAGTTTGAAAGTATTAATTGGCGCAGATGACTGATGGTTTTAACACAAGCCGACTGGTAGTGCAGGCATCTGTGATTTCTTTTCTTTTTTCAAATAAACACGCAGCATACGTACAATATGTTCTCATATCGACCCGATCCGGAAACCAGGATTCAGAATCAGTGTGAAATCTGCATCCTACAGGAATAGATGTGGGTAACATATGTGGCAGTGCTGGAGGTCAAATGCATTTCAGCTACGAATGTTTGTAATTTAACATTTCAGTCAGGCTATTTCCCGCTGAGAACCTTTAAAACCTACGTAAAAAAATTTGTTGTTGAATGTAACATCATCACAGAATAAAATCATTTAAAAATAGGATAAGGAAAGAGAAATTTTATCATATAAACACTTATAATCATGAGAGCGCTGAAAGCCTTGGATGAGCTACAAAACAGAAAGCTGAACACTGAACTACATGTCCTGAACAACCCACCTGTGTTGGACTTTATTTCACACCTGAGACATTCTCAGTAATGTAGGAGAAGTCCTCCACCTGCCACTGAGACATGATCTTAGGCCCAACTAGCAGGAAGCCACAGGCATCATTTCAGTCTGCTCCTGTACTCAACTGTTCTTACTTCCTCGTCTCCTTTCTGCTGCACTTTTGGCCAACGTCTCCAAGGCAACTTATTGTAATGAGCTACACTTTATGGCCAAAAGTGTTCACTCACCTGCCTTGACTCGGGTTGAGGTCAGGACTCTGTGCAGGCCAGTAAAGTTCATCCACACCAGACTCTGTCATCCAGGTCTTTATGGACCTGGTTTGTGCTCTGGTGCACAGTCGTGTTGGAAGAAGAAGGGGTCAGCCCCAAACTGTTCCCACAAAGTTGGGAGCATGGAATTGTCCAAAAGTTCTTGTTATGCTGAAACATTCAGAGTTCCTGTCACTGGAACTAAGGGGCCACGTCCAGCTCCTGAAAAACACCCCCACACCATAATCCCCCTCCACCAAACTTTACACTCGGCACATTGTAGTCAGACAAGTACCGTTGTCCTGGCAACCGCCAAACCCAGACTCGTCCATCAGATTGGCAGATGTGCGATTCGTCACTCCAGAGAACACGTCTCCACTGTTCTAGAGTCCAGTGGCGGCGTGCTTTGCACCACTGCAATCCAATTGGCATTGCACTTGGTGATGTACGTCTTGGAAGCAGCTGCTCGGCCATGGAAACCTATTCCATGAAGCTCTCTGTGCACTGTTCCTGAGCCAATCAAAAGCTTGGAGGTCTGTATAGACTCTGCAGAAAGTTGGCGACTTCTTCGCACTCTGCGTCTCAGCATCCGCTGACTTGCTCCATCAGTTTACGTGACCTACCACTTCGTGGCTGAGTTGGTGTCATTCTCGAACTCTTCAATGTTCTTATAATACAGCTGACAGTTGACTGTGGAATATTTAGGAGTCAGGAAATTTCATGACTGAATTTGTTGCACGGGTGACATCCCATCACAGTTCCACGCTGGAATTCACTGAGCTCCTGAGAGCGAAACATTCTTTCACAAATAGTTGTAAAAACAGTCTGCATGCCGAGAGGCTTGATTTTGGAACACCTGATTCCGATTATTTCGAAGGGTGAATACTTTTGGCAATTTAGTGTGTATTGATATTGACTGAGAGATTTGTCTTGTCTTTAAAATAAATGATGATTTTTAATTTGATAAATTAACTTCTGTAGTCTTGAAATTAAAATCTTCTCTTACTCTTATCTGATACAGCTTCAGCAGCTCAACAGTCCTTGTCACTTTTTTCTCTTTCATTTTAAGTCAACTGAAATGAAGCAGACCTCTAATCCACAAAAGTCACTGTCTCTCCACCTCCTTAGCCATGTTTCAGCACTTGCATTTCATTGAAAAAAGAAAGGAAAAAAAAAATCAGCGCTTTACCAAAAATATGTCTGGATGGGAGCATAAGCTGCTCCAAGACCTGTATTACTCATAATTTGTAATAAAAACTAAACCTCTCTAACTATGTGATTTCTATAAGCCATCAAATTATTCAAAACAGAGTATGTTAGTGATCTGAAAATTAAACAGAAGTGCTGCAGCACTTGAAGGCAGTGTTTCACTTTCAGGGTCAGGAACCCACTGAAGCAGGATCCTTCTCTTAACTCTTCACCACTCTTCCAATTCAGTTTTCCTCTTCCAGATCATCTCCACTCAGTTGCTACTTCACTCCAGTTCTATCTACTCATCGTCTCGTCCTCTGCCAATGGGGACACTAGTCTACTACCTGTGAGGCCTGGCACTGCTGTGTCCTCAAAGGGAAATGGAGAGAAAGTCATCAATTCAAGGCTTAAAAAAAACAAAAACAAAAAAAACAACTATATAAAGGATAAAAATTATTGGTATGAAAAGCTAGAAGGATAGATCAATCAGGTAAGAGACTGACAGTGATAAAAGTGAGGAAGGATAGAAAACAAGGAGAAGAGAGAAGTTCTGTCATGTTGGATGAAAGCTGTGCCTACCGGCCAGTGGGCACTGTGGGCAGCCACTGACGCTGCCACCCACACAGCAGGGGTGTGTGAAGGCACGAAGTTGGCCAGATGACACATGCGTAAACACAACTCCACACAAATTATTATTTTAAAATCCATGAACATCAAATACGCAACACAGTAGCATGCAGTACTATTCTCTAAAATCCCAAAAAACTACTGGTAGAACAACAGTGCAACAAAAACACATAATTGCACATAATTGAGCTTTACGAAGTCCGACTTGTCACATCATTTCACGGGATGGTGACGTGTATGTAATTTGTAAAAGGTTAGACAAGAGATAAGGATATAATCAGGTAAACAGTGAGTGGCGGACGGATGGCAGAGGGCTGGTGCTCTCCCTTTCCTTCTGTCCTCCAGCAGTAGTGTGTGTATGTAGGCCAGTGTCCCAGGGCACACTTGGCTGGGGTGACAACAGTTGTAGCCGACAGATTTGCCTCCATCTTGCCTGAGGTCTCACAGTCAGCGATCTGTCTATTTTATCCATTCCCAGCCCCGCAGGATGGACAGATAACAGCTCTGCTTAATAATCTTCATACTTAGAATAATGTGTGTTACTGTCCTCTACTGAAAATACAGCATCCAAACCTTAACTACTGTGCTGGATACAAATGAATGAATTTAATAACTTCCTATTAGGATATGGGTATCGCAAATCTTATAGTCTGAAGGAAAAAAAAGATATTATGGATGGATGCCTTATTGCTGGCTATACACTGCATGGCTGAGAGGGGTGAACAGTTGAAGAAAGAGGTAATAAGGAAAAGAAATGTATCAATTACTTTCAATAATCACTAAATAAGTAAGTTGGCATAATGCAGCTATTTTGTTGCATTGTGTTTTGCAGCAGTGGTCTCACCAGTGGACTGCTGCGTTTTGCAGGGGCATACTTTTGGACAAATTCTTCCTCAGACAAGCTCTGTTCCAACCAAGATGATGGAAGACCAGCCAGAAACTGTGTAAAACAGTCATATTACTACTAGCAAAAACATTTTTGATTGATTGCTGGGTGTTTGTTATAATTGACCAGGATTTCACTCTTGCATGTGCCTGTGTTTTAAAATAGACTGGGCTTCATAACTCAGCTGTAAAAACCTTCAATTGAATGTAGTGGATGGACACATGCAAATCCGATGGGTAAAAATCTTCAGTTTGGCTTTTTTGCAGGCATCATTGGACTGCATGGTTTAGAAAACACTGCGTCAAAGAGTGAAAATAGTCAAATGAAAAAAACTACACGTGGTAGAAGCTACTGTAGTCAAAACTAAGCCTAAAACCTAAGCCTGAAACTATTAAAAATGAACTGATTCCTTTGACGCCTGATTTCATCCTATTGTTAAGGCCCTATAACCTTCTGAAATTGTGGCATATTTGTCATGTTACTTTTGTTTTAATTCTCAAAGCCTAAACAGCAAAAAGAAACATAAATTTCATCTGTTCTGCCATTCATTTACTGTAAGTGTGTTATTCTTCATTAAGTGTAAAACAGTATAAAAGAAAGTCATAAAGGGATCATTTATATCAGTTTGCGTCAAAGTAAGAAAATGTTCCTACTTGAGAGGCAACCATTTAAAAAGGCTTATTGCTGGTTTCCATTTATTGTGCGTTTGCAGCTTGTCAAAAGTTTTGGTCATATGAACCAAGCAAATGCAAATGACATTTTATTTAACAGTAAAAAGCAAAAAGATGCAGCAGTCAGTCAAAGAAATGACATAAAGAAAAATGAGAAGTTCTCAATAGACAGAGTGAGAGGCCAAAAGAGTGAAAGGGAGGGAAGTGAAGTGGTAGGATGGCAGAGAGGGCACTCCTGCAGCGAGGAGAGAAGAACATGGCAAGGTCCCGTCACTGGGCCAACGGGCCCACCACTGTCAACATCATGGTACTCTGTGGTACACACACACACACACACACACACACACACACACACACACACACACACACACACACACACACACACACACACACACACACACACACACACCCCACACACACACACACACACACACACACACACACACACACACACACACACACACACACACACACACACACACACACGGCTGGCTGACGGCCCTCCCAGCTGCCCTATCCGTAACTGTCTGATTAGTTGTGCTAAGCAGCCCCTCCCCTGCCAACCATGGTGCCATCTGCTACCCAACAACATGGCCGCCGACCAGACAAGCGCACACACACACAAACACAATCGCACAGAAATACACAACAGGCCTCATACCTGGCACTGCCCCGCTGCTGCCACACAGAGACATACACATCAAACTTCACAGACACAGGTGTAGCCCAAAGGTATCAACACATAACATTCCCACAAAGATATGGAAGTGGAAAAAAAAAAGAAAAAAAATCATATTGCACACACACACACACACACACACACACACACACACACACACACACACATCACAAAAGAGGTACACGTGATACAAATGTGCAAGTACACAGTTGCAGTAGAGGCAGAACACGTGTGTGCATGACAGAAGAGAGGTGCTGATAACACAGGTAGAAAGAGCACCGTTGTGTTCAAGTGTGTGTGCACTTCCTGGCAGTGCTTGAAGGTTCATTACGGCCCCCACCTCTCTTGAGCGACTGCAGCCCGCGTGGCGCCCTGGCCCTTTTATTCCGGGCCGTGATTGGACAAGTGCCTCCTGCCGAGTTGGTTTGCAGCAGTTTTGTCGCGCCCAGATTTTGCTCGCTGCTCAAAGCGAGCCTCTGGCGGGACGCGGCATCTGCTGCCTCACCTTCCTCATTTACACTTCTCCGCCTTCGCTTGCACACACACACACACACACACACACAGACACGGCCCTGTTCACCGCTTTTTCCAGACCTTGCTCTCATGAGTTACAACTGAGGGGAGAAGAAAATGAGAATAAGGTAGAGCTAGAGAGAGAGCAGCAGCGTGACTTGTTTAATAGAGTTCCAGGAACTTTCTATATGAGAGTCACAGTGGTCGGTCGCAAGTTGTGTCCGTATCTCCATTACTGCCTCAAAGCATCCATCTGCTGATATCAGGGTCACAAAAAGGAGAGTGTGGCCTTAAAACACAAGAGCTGTGGCTGTCTCCCTTATAGACCTGTCTGCTTGCTTTAATAACTGAAACTACTTGTTTTACCCATAAATCCACGCAGGTCTTTAACAATTCTCCCATGTTATAATGTCTCGTTAATGTTGTTTGCACGTATGGCTCCTCTTCTCGTCTAAGCAGACTTGTGTAAAACAAGTTTCACACATGGAATGAGTTATATACAAGGAAGAACTGTACAACTACAATATTGTCTAAATGTCATCAATAAAATGGAACAATGTCTTATATAATCAGCATCTGCACACAACTCAAATGGTACAAAAATGTACTGAGATGTCAAGGATGGGAAAGGCCATCCCATCATGCATAAGTCAGCTATTCTGTTTGCTGCCACATAGCTGGGTGGCCGTGATCATCTCCGCCAGGCAAGCATCTTGATCGCACGCTTTTGCAAATTCAACCAGGCTTGATACAGAAGTGTCAAGGCTCTTCATTTGTTCCTTTCCAGTTTAAAGCAGCCCCTGCCTCGTTATTGCCAATATTCCCAAGTACTGCCATGATCTTCCCCAGAGACGAGGCCAAGCTGTCTTCACATCCCAGGAATTCTTCATTGCATGTTTTTTTTTTAAGTGACTCATGTGAAGCAGTTCTCAGGCTTGCAAAAATATTTTTCCAAGTTGATTTGCAGCTTCAATTTCTCAGGTCTCAGAAACATTGTTACAATTGTTCAATTCAGTTAAAAAAACTGCACATTAAATGATGTTGTCTGCAGTATTTTTGTGAAATTATAGCAAATTTGTCATCCAAATTTGTGAACCCCTGCAATAATCAAAAAAAGAAAAAAAAATGTATACAAATAAAAAAAAACTATTTTAAATCTAAATTAAAAAAACATTAACTTACCTAATGTTTTCATATTTATAGGAAAAATTACTATTTAGAAAGTGTTAAATACAAAAGTGTTTTTCATTTCAATACATAATCAACACTTTGGGAGGGTGTTTCATATGTGTAGCATTAAAGGGTTAAATAAATCTTACTGTGTCACAAATATCCCCATCCCTAAATATCCCTAATACTAAGAATACTAGAAATAAACATATTCAGATGTTTAGGTGTGAACTTGCATGATCATATAGATTCATATAAGTTGCAATTTGAGTATTTTAAGTTGGTCTCATTACATGTTCTTTTATAAATCCATCTAGGAGATATTACTAAACCAAATACATCTATCAAGTGACTGATATTCTGATACAGATCAAAAGTGCAGATTCCATCGAAGATACATATATTCACTGGTTTGAGTCGTCTACATTGGCAAGCGATCTGCTCAACAAACGTTAAGCAGTAATGGTCTGGAGGGGAGACACTGAGTGCACTGAGAAAGAGGCAATAACATCATCATAGTATCTGTGATTCAGTTCAGAGGTATTTTTGACAGGGTTGTTTCACAGCAATCCAAAAACCCAACAGCAGCTGACTCACAAATGTGGAGAAGAGGCCTGAGTGCAAGAAGGACTCAGACTAGAGAGCAGGAGATCTGTTCAAGCAGCAGTAAATCTGAGCAAAGAGACAGTTTTGAAGTAAAGCAGACCATGTTTACATGCAAGCTGGGACTTTTTGACTGCAAAGGCAGAGTTTTAAGAGAGAGTAGCTAAATATCCAACTGTGAACACAAGTAATCCTGATTTCAAACACAATACAATATGATATTAATAGTAATAGCAATAATAAGACATCTACTTATATCAGTTAGCTGTTACTTCTAAGTTCAAAAATCAAAAACCCACCACCTCAGATGTCAATGATATTTCTGTGCATAGGTCTCAGTACCAGCCTTTATTTGCAATATGTCTCAAAACATCAAGATGAAGTCAAAGTAAAGTTGAAGCAAATGCTGATATGACCCTCAGCAATGTAGCCATAATAGATTCATCCAGTTCAATACTAGGACATTTGTCTTTCATTTGTCAGTTCTTTTATTTATTTATTTGATCTATTCATCATATTTATCCTCAAATCAAATTGAATGAACAAACATTTTCAGAAGGTTCCTTTCCCAGGACTAATTAGATGGTCTAGAGGTGTAAGTGACTGCGAGTAAACTTATTCACCAAGGCAGTCTCAGCTCCTGGTCAAACTGCAGCTCCAGGCAAACACCTTCATGAACATGGATGCCTGATTTCATGGGGATCACAAAACTGGTAGAAGATCTGGGGCACAGGCATTCTAGTCACCCCCCACACAAAGCAGGCAAACAGGTCTCAACTAACCATGAACACAATGATGCATGCAAACACACATCTATCCACTCATTCCTATCTGGCACGGCTTGAAACGGAAGTTATGCTGGGCACCTTTCACTACGGCCATTGGGATGTGTGAACACAACATGGAAAGAGATGAGGCCGAATGGAGACAAGGAAAAAAAAAAAAAAGAAAGAAAGTGAGAGCAAACTGACAAAACAAACTTAGCAAAGCCCTCTGCTGGGCTGGGGCTGAGACTGGAGTGAGAGTGTGCGTTTATGTGTGAGGCGATGTGAACAGAGTGGCGAGGATTAGGACAGATCCTGGGCTGTCCAACGCACAGCTGGCTGATGATCCAATCCTGGAGCACAGCGCAGCCCACCAGCCGCCATGGGACCCCCAGATGCGTGCCTGTATTTGTGTCTGTGTGTACAGACGTGGGTTTAACTGATGTGCATATCAATGTGCATGTTTGCAAAAATGCAGTTGTTCAAACAAATGTGTCTGTGTGTATGCACTATATGTATAGTATGTGTTTATGAGGAAGGAAGGTAGGGCTGTTTGAAGTAATAAAAAAATAAAAAATAAAAAAAAGTGTTAGTTTCAAGTCCCATGTTTGAAGCGAGCTGTGATCATTTAGGCCCTGAGTGGTATAAAAGAAAGGAGCAAGCAAGTTGAAAAAAATCATCAAAGAGCTGCTTTCGAAGACTGGTCATACAAATGCCTTCCAGCTCTGTACAGTGGATCTCACATTCTCTTCTTACATTCAAACACACGTACAGAGACCCAAAGGAGCCCACTGAAGGTACAAAGACTCATGTATGACTCTGTGGTGAACAGCAACAGGGAGCGTAACAACGAATGAAGCACACGTAGCTCTACGTGACAGCCAAAGGCCACCAGATGGACAGACAGAGAAAGAGAGAGAAAAACTGAGATGGTCATCTGAGGTTTATTTGTTCAGCTTAAAAACTGTAACAGCAAAAAGCTGAAGTATGACAAACAAAGGGAAAAAATTGAGAAACAATAATACAGCCTCAAAATCTCCAAGGGCTCTTTCAGTTTTAAGATGCAGCTTTTATTGTTCAGGTTACATTCAGGTTTAGGCCACTGGGAACCGAATGTTAGGCACTTACAAAAGGTGACAAAAACAGGTTACGGGAGGTCTTTCAGTATGGAAGTTGACACACAGAATAGCGAAGACCTGCATCCACGTGTGTTTGTATATTTACAGTCTGCACTATGATCTGGGCCCTAACTGGAACCTTACAAATGTAAATAGTTAAACTATTACTTTCATGTGGAAGTGTGTTCATTTTTAAGGCAACTTTTGGTTCACATATAAGTTCAAGTCTCCTCTGGACCTTTCATGAACTATATAAACCTAAAAAAATAAATATATCTGTAGTATTTTAAACAGAGAGGTTATTTTTTTGTCAAATTTAATAAGCAACACTTGAATTTTCTATTTGAAAAAAAGCCAGAATGCTATACTTCACATGTTGTTTCTTTATCCATTTAATTAAAATGCATAGAAACATGCAAGACTTCTAGTCAAGTAATAAGAATCACACACACACACACACACACACACACACACACACACACACACACACACACACACACACACACACACACACACACACACACACACACACAGTTCATCAGTGGCTGATCAAATACAGGTCAAAGTCATCATGTTGCCACATTAACATGGATGTTATTCTCCACAGCTGGCTGCAAAACACACACGAGCGAACGCATATACATCCACCTACCCTTTGCCTCATCCTTTAAACACATGACAGCCCACCATGCAGTCGGTGTGTACGTGTTGGCCAGCTGACAAACAAACACACTTAAACACAGATCAGAGCCAGAAGCAGCAGTGGACATACGCACACACACAGACTGCCAGGTTGACAGACGCAAAAGCACACAAAGCTAACAAAAACTTGCATCCCGCAGGCTCCGACACCACAGGGCATCACCGCCACATCTGTGCCCATCTCATACAACTCAGCTTTGGGCAGCGGGGGTGAGAGAGTGCCCTGAGCGGCTGGCATGGGCTGGCATGGCCTTGGCAGACATTGGCATAAAGGGAAACAGCAGCCAGCAAATGACAGGAGATAGAGGGGGGTAAAAAAAAGGATAAGGGAAGAATTTTGAAGGAAAAGAGATGAAGAAGAATACTGGTGAAAAGGACAATAATGAGGGAAAGGATGACAAGGGACATTAACTGAACTGAAGCGGTAAGAACAAAAACACTTCTGGGTTAAAAGCTAGTAGATCATACTGACAAATGGGTGAAATGGAAAAGTTATAATTGTATAAAAATTAATAATACAATGAGAAAAGAGTAACCGATAGAGACAGACAGGGAAAAAAAAAGATAGAACCATGTAGAAAGAGACAGAAAGAGGGAAGATATAGGAGGGAGCCGGTAGTGCCCACTGTGAGAACGGGTGCAGGGCACTGGCAGGTGGCACCGAGGCCAGGCTGTCCAGTGACCATCAGCCGCGCTGTTGTGTTTGTGTGTCTCCATGTGTGTGCATGCGCCAGGGACAGAAGAAAGGCTCCGGCGCCATTTTGACTCTGCTGGAGCTGTGGCTGGCTTGGGCACTGGCCTGGTGGCACAGAGCGGGCAGCGTGCTTGTGTGTGAGTGTTGTGTGTTGCATTATGTTGTGGCATGCTTAACAGGATTAGAGGTGACCTAGTGAGGTCCAGTTGGTACCGGGACCATCGCACAGCGGCGCGCATGTGTGTTTATGTGTGTGTAGTTTGTATAATAGGATTAGGTGTTACCTGGTGCGGTACAGTTGGTGTGCTGGTCTGAACTGGACTGGACTGAGCTGGGCCGGAGCTGGGCAGAGGGGAGCGCTGTGTGCATACGGGTATGTGTGTGTATTGTGGGGGGCGGGGGGGAGTGTGGTGGCATGTATAATAGGATTAGGTACTACCTGGTGAGGTGCAGTTGGCGCTGGGCATTTGCCAGCTGTTCTGCTAGGCTCAGGGCTTCGGCCTGCCATTGGCTCCCGTCCTTTTGGACCGCCTCCAGATGCTGCCGACAGCCAACCAGCTCTGAGCTCAGCCTTTCCACTTCCTGTCCCGCAGAGATGGAAAAAGAGAGGATAGCGGAGGTTAGGAAATCTTCCACAACAACCTTTTTATGCCCTTAGACAAAAAAAACATTAAATCATGCTTAAAACATGATCAAATGACAAGAGCATGACAAGTTTACTTTCTAATCATTTAAATTTTTTTTTAAATATAAAGGCTATTTAAAGTTTTAATAGGCGTATGCTTATTTATAGATATGAAAGTATTACTCAAAACAGTTTAGACAAGAAAGATTTGATACACACAAGCAGACTAATGACATGTTCTGCAACATGAACTAATTTAGGTGATCTAAATAATGTGCATGTTGAGCACAGGCATACCTGTGCAGCCTTTTCCATCTGTCTGCTGGTCTTGGCGTTGAGCTCTCTGAGCTCTCGCTCCGCCTCTTCTTTCTTCAGTCTGGCTTGGCTGAGCTGGTATCGCAGATCCACACTTATCTAAAAATGACAAAGATGTATTGATAACAGTCTATTCAGTTGTTAACAAATACTGCTTGGTCTTTGGCGTTTGCTCTTGAACTGGTTTCAGATAATCATTTAATCATTTACGGCCTTACTTTGAAAATGCTTCATCTGAACTAATAAACCCTGACATCTACTGCGTAATTGTCCAGGCTGTAGCTAAATGACCTACACATAATGTGTGTGAATACAGGTGTTTTTGGAGACTGCAGTCACATACACTTTTTTCTGAAAGGCAACACCACTAAACTAAAAATGAAAACAAACTATTTCAAATTGAGCTTGGTTGTGCATCTTAACCTAAACTCTTTCATGCACTCATGGTTTTAAAATCACTGATCAAAAACATACTAGATAATAGATAAACACAATATACATAAACTATCTGTTGCTGCCATCTAGTGGAATTAGAAGGAACCTTACAAGTATACTTACAGACCACATTTGAGTTTAAAAGTGTTTTTTTCTACACAGATGCTCTGTGATTGCAGCTGTCTTTATTATTATTATTTTTGTTTATTACACAAGTGCATTTTAGTCACTCATTGCAATATTGAAGCTGCATTCTTTTAAGGCTAAAACCTTTCCTGCTTTTCTGAATCATGTCAATTCAAAGTGCGGACTATAGAGGTGGCATGTCAAACTCAAGACCGTCACCTAATTTTATCTGGCCTGCAAGACCATATAAAGATAATTATGTACTTACAATACATTTCTATACTGTTATAGAAACATATAGACCATAAGGACAATTACCCTGTGTGGTTAAGACCTTGTTTCGATGCAAACGTGTCCAAGAAAAAAAACTTAAGAACAGAGTAGTATCAATCACGTTCATTGTGCTCATATTAATTTTTTTTTTTTTTTAAAGATAGCAGAGGAGAAAATTCTGTCAGCTTTCTTCATATTGTTACGATCCTTTTAAAAGGAGCGTGCGTAAGCATGCACGCGCAATTGGGCAAGAGAGACATGTGAAGGTGTGCGGCACACTGATGCGTGGAGAAGTTGACCAGGAAGGTTTGAAGAGTGTAACTAGACAGATTCAGCTGCATGTACAGTGTCAGTACAGTAAATAAAAACGCTGCAGCTCCTCTAACTGGAAGCGTCCGGGTCTTTCTCCACAACTGCTGTTTCATTTGTGAGTGGGTTTTTAACTACGAGCGCTGCTCGTCCCTGAAGCCAAATGTGGCTCTGTGCTTACGACTATGGTTGGCACACGTACAACCTGATCAGAAAGTTGTTAAATTCTCACATTTCTCACTCAGTTATGGATTAGGGGGGTGGCCCTTACGTACACGACCAGTCTCTCCTTTCTTACACCTTTTGTTCTACCTCGGGAGGCAGAAGAAAAGAGGTGATCAGATTAACCGCTTTTCTTACATACAGAAACGGCAAAAGGGGGAAATGTTCTGCACAGAAACGGCAGTATGCAAGCACCTTGAGATTCAGTATTTAGTGCCAATTCTCATTCACAGTTTTTAAAAAGTAGACAGTGCACCTTAGTACTGTCCTCTTCCTGGCTGGAAAGCTTGTGGAGAGTGTCCTCCAGCTGGGTGGTGAGTGAACCCTTGTCTCTGTGAGCCCGGTCCAGTTGTCCCTCCAACTCGGCTACACGCTGAGAGAGACTAGACACCTATCACACACGTAAACACACACCTGTTAATGATCATCTACACTGAAGATCACAGAAACCTCCTGAAGACGAATGTTGTAATCACTCTTCTGGTTTAATCTACAAATTTTATACTTAATCAATATTCAAATAATAATACAGATAAAGTATGTGTAGTTATTTATCAGTGTAAAGTAGTTTATCATTAGCAGCTTAGACATATGATTAAATTTCCTTCTTATGTAAAAGTTTACATTTTAACACAGGGAGTATTTTCCTAGTGTTGTGTAAGTATGACTAAGCTTTGTACGGTGTTTCAGAGCAAGCAGAATTGATGACTGGAGATAAATATGAATTATAGCTCCGTTTTAGATTCACCGTTTGTGCCAGCTCTTCTTTTTGTTTGCGGGCCTCAGCGCGGCCTTCTTCTCTGGCCTCAGTCAGCCTGTCCTGCAAAGCACGTGCTTCTCGTTCCATTTGTTCCCTATTTCGCACCAGCTCCCTGGATAACTGCTCATGCTGCACCTCTACCTGCACACAAACACACAGACGAAAGAGATCATCAGCAATGACCACCTGCAGGAGGAGGAAGAGACCACCTTGACTGAGAATTTAGATGGATCGTTTGGAATAGGAGGTAAACTTGTGTAAAGGAAGAATGACGTTTGTGTCTATACATCTGGTCTCTCTGACCCTGGCTTTATGCAGATTGGCCTCCTCTGCCATCTCCACTGCCTGCTTGACCTGGAGGCAGGCTGTCCACTCTCTCTGTTGTGCTTCCTGCTGACCTGCCCGCACTGCACGCAGAGCTACAAGTAACTCATCACGCTCCCTAAAAAAGTGGACATACAAATAAAAGCATAAGTAGCATTTCCTTTTGGGTTGTTTGTTTTTTGTTTGCTGGTGCTCAGCAGTAACACTTCAACTCATCACAAAACGTTATCCAAAACAAGGTTAAAGTGGACTGTGAACCCAATATGTTGTATAACTTGTGGCCGATTTCCGGAACGTGGTTTTGTGTATGTGCTTCCGCTTACTTGGTGAGCCGGTCAATAGCCTGGACGTGCAGATTTGTGTGAGTCCCAGCCAGCACAGCCTCGTGCTGCGCACACTTCAGGCACAGTCCTGCCACGCAGGGCGCTCCATCAGCCCTCAGTGCATCTGCAGCCTGTTTTTCCTTGTGTCTCAAACGAACCCTCACCTGCTCACACTCCTTTTGACTCACTGACAGATCCTTTCTATGAAGAAAAGCAAAATGTATGACATGACTACAGAAAGATGAAAAATAAAAGAAAAGAGATGGTTTTCATTAGATGGCTGCCATTACTACAACACTATTACACTGACCGGAGAGAGACGACCTGAGCCTCCAAGCTTTCAATCTGGGCCTGGTAGATCCCTTTTAACTGCTCCTGATGAAAACAAAACGGCCAAATGTAACTATGAAACACTACATATCAAAGGACGAAAAAAAAAAAGCAAGTTAATGCACAAAAAACAAATACAAGTTGGAAAAACAATCCAGGACCTTAAACATTCTTTAAAAAGAGAAATGATTCGAGTTTAGTGCCATGAAGAGGCAAAATCATAGACCACAACCTACTGAATTTCCCTGCATGAAATTAAAAAAAAAAAAAGTAAAAGATTAAGAACCAGGTGAGTAATTGAAAGTAGACCTGCAACATCGTCAGATTTAAATTGTTTATTCAACAGAAACTGAAACACAATCATTCTTATTTTTACATGACTTCCCATGAATAAGACATTGTTATAAATATAATTTTGTAATCCTGCCAAAGGCTTAGGTGGTATTTTACAACAGAGTATCTTTGGAGCGCCCTTTGAATACACTCTACCTTCCCTGAATAAGCTGAACTGTGATAGCGAGATAAAGATAAAGCAGGACGTATAGATGATTTAGAGAGCAGATATATCCTCCTTACCAGCTCATTCTTCCATGTGTTGTAATCTGCCCTCTGCAACACGCTGTGCTCTGTGTTGGAGGGCATCTGGCTGCTGTCATTCACCTAAAGGAAACCAACAGTAAATGTGAGCTACTCACTCTTTGGTGATCAATACTTTGAAAAGTCCACATTTTAAGTCTGCTTGTATGTGTCAGCATGTATAATTTGGAGTTTGTATGGATAACACACATTCTGCCTTCACTTTCAAGTGGATCTTGAACCTCACTTCTCCTTGAGATCATTCTAACATATAAAACAGAAGCAATTGGTCAAGTGGTCTGACGCCTAAATGGAGGAGAAATAAATTGGTCAGTTACAAAAGTAAAAGACAGAAAATATTACCGTGGAGTTTTGAACTGTGTATCGTTTTAGAGTTTCTTCTGCAGCTTTGGATTTGAGCTCAGAATGCAACTTCTCGTTTTCCACCACCACAACTCTGATCCGCTGTTTCATCCCCTGAAGCTCCTCCTGAAGGACCAATATGGGTAACGTCAAGCAGAATGCCTCCAGATTGGGACGGGGTAAAAAAGACATTGACTAAACAAACATACTTTTGTGTACAAACCTTGCAGAATTTGACTTCAGCTTCCAGGTGTTTAATGTACTCTGACTGGTTGTGAATCATTGGGACCAAATCCTGTAAAGCAGGCAAACTGGACCTGCTATCTATCTGCGTGCTCTATGAAGAAAAATAATTACAACATAAGGAAAATACACCAGAACAGCAAGAAGGTTTTACACATACAACTGTAAATATTGCATCCTATTCTGATTCCTTACAGAATCAGAAAAGGACTTATCCATTCAAATGTTTAACCATGAATTTAACCACATTCTACCTTGGGTGGAGACCGTTTCTCTGATGTAGAGAGAGTGGTGGGGACTTCTCTGCATTGCTTTAACAGAAGGCTCTTCAGTTGGTTAACTACAATACCAGAAAAGACAGAAAGATACATCTCAAGAAACATTTTGATTCTGATCAGGGAAATCGTTGTGAAGGACTGTGTCTGACTGACTGACATGTCACAGTTGATCTCTGAATTACCTGCTTCGCTGTGCGTCTTTTGACTCCACGCACCCTTGTCCTCCTCATCCACCATTGTAAGGAGGCTGCCGTCACTACCCCCGACATCCTCTCCATCAGGGTTCAGCTGCTCCAGAGCACTGCTCAGCTGTTGGATGCTCTGGTTAGCACGTTCTGAAATCAAAACAAGCAAAGCAGGCTCATACAGTGTGCCAGTAGTTCAACGTCTGTGTAAAATATCATTTCCAAACTAGAGTTTAAAACTCTGAAGTAGGTAAGTTAACCCGTCCATCACTCGAGCTGTGTCGTTTCCCAACTAGGGAAATCACTGGGATTTCCCAGGACAATTAATGCTGCGCTAAAATGAATATTTTTGCAAGTAATATGATAATTTATTGAAAATTTTGAGTTGCTGTTTTAATAATGAGTTATTCTTGTTCCAGTTGCTAAAATATGCACATATTCTGTTTTTTTTTTGTTGTTGTTGTAATGCCGTCATATTTTGGATTCATAAACTGATAATACCAAGCAATGAGGGATGCCTCTTAGGGATTGGCTTTGTTAATTAATTTTATAAAGAAAAAAACTATTAATTTATTTAAAAAATGGCCCACGAGAAATCTGTTTTTGTTGCAAGACAATTAATCATTACTAGTACGTTTTTCTTTATCATCTGGCTGCATATTTATGCTAGTGACGAAAATATATTTAATGAGAACACAATGTAATCTACATGCGTAAATCAATGGTGGCTGCTTTTCACAAATCTCTAAACTTTCTGCAGTTTATGTTGCTCTATGAAGACACAGTCACAGGCTGCTTGAACTAAATAAATCTGAGCTATTCTCGATTTGATTTCATGAAAAAGCAAAATACCTGCATATGTTCATTGTTTTTTCTAATTTTGTAGATTTATTATTAATTATATTTTAAACTGATTTTGTTCTTCTAAAAGAAAATTAATAATTGTGATATTTATATTTATCAAGTATCAAGACACTTTTAAACAGGGCTGATAAGATTTATGAGGTTTACCTACATTTTTGAACAAGTTTTAGAATGAAAAAGCCACCCCAGAAATATAAAATATATATATATGTGTGTGTGTGTGTGTGTGTGTGTGTGTGTGTGTGTGTGTCTCGGTTTTCACAATCTTTTACATTTTTCTGAAGCAGGTACTCTAAAAAAACAAACATTAACTTTCAACAGGAACAAATTAATAAAAAAAAAAACAATACGCACACACATAGCTAAGTTAGCTCAACGTGCAATTGCTTAAAAAAAACACTCCATTTAAAAATCACTGATAAGGTTCTCGCAATCTTATTTAATGTGAGTTATTTTAAAGTCACAAATTTGCAGCGTTTTCATTTGAAATGTAGCTTGAGCTTGATTTGTTCGTCCGTTGGACGTCTAAGAGCACCAGATGGCGGTGATGTGCCTTCAACGCCTAAAGTAACAGCCTCTGCAGTAGCATTTTTGCATAATTCACCTTCTTTAGAAACACTTTTCCTTGGTTTGTGGTCAACTGCGTTTATGATTTAAACTGAGCACCAACAACCCGATCAACGCCGCCGAAACCAACTTAGCAAATGTAACTGAACCAAGGGCCAACTTACGCCTCAGCTGCTCTGCTTCCTCGTCATCCGAGTCTAGCGGTTTCATTGGAGATTAACTGTCGTTAACTTAAACTGGGTGACTAACTAAACATACTAGTTTATTCTTAACAAGCTAAAAAAAAATAACTACCATAACCAGCAAACACGGTCGTCAAGGCTCAAAACACTGGTAGTCTGTTTCTTCTACCCTGCTTGCCCGGAGGACGGTGTTGACGTTTCCAGCTGAACCAAATAATGAACACTCCGAATCTCACCTTTATTACTGATACGCATAATTGATACTGTAATATGTCTTATATAATCAAAGAATATTTTTTTTTTATATTTATGATAATGAAATTTGAAATTAAAACAAAACACCGCCCTTTCAGAGTGTACGGTGATTTACTAAACGAGGCAACCACCTGCTAACAGCTCTACTTCCGTAAACTTCCAAATGAATGATGGGAGTTGTAGTTATACATGGAATCTTCCTTTCCTTCCCTCTATCTTTTCGTTTGTCTTTAAACTTGTGGAAAATGCATTGTATTTTAGTTAAAAAATAGTAAACTTGATTAAACTACAATTTTAAGGATGGAAATGTTAAAAAAAACAAATAAAACAAAAACATGATATAAAAATTGAAAAGATATGCAAGTAAAATTGAGGTATCTCCTATTTAACAATGAATAGTTATTTCTGGTTTACTGGTTTATAAAAGGCAGCACGGTGGCTTAGTGGTTAGCACTGTTGCCTCACAGCAAGAAGGTTCCCGGTTCAATTCCCGGCCCGGTGGGTCTTTCTGTGTGGAGTTTGCATGTTCTCCCCGTGCTTGCGTGGGTTTCCTCCGGGTACTCCGGCTTCCTCCCACAGTCCAAAAACATGCAGTGTAGGTTAATTGATCTTTCTAAATTCTCCCTAGGTGTGAATGTGAGTGTGATTGGTTGTTTGTATGTGGCCCTGGATAGACTGGCGACCTGTCCAGGGTGTACCCCTGCCTTTCGCCTGATATGCGTGGGGATAGGCTCCGACAGACCCCCGTGACCCGGAAACGGATTAAGCGGGTACAGATAATGGATGGATGGTTTATAAAAACCATAAGTTATATCTGACAAGTTAAAACTTTTTGTTAATGTTAATCAAAAATGCCCCTCAATAATATGTATATAATAATATGTATTTAATATGTGTCTTAAAAAATAACCTTTAAGTATCTCTTAATTTAATGCCTTATTATTTGTGCCTATTTTAAAAGATGAACAGATAAAACATGTAGTTTATCTGCCCTCTAGTGGTGAGAAATCCCTACTTAAAGCATGTCCAGATGACTCTGGTTTTCTGCACTGTTGAGTAATTTTAAATCCTTTATTTCTTCTTCTTCATTCTTTCAAACTTTGACTACATACAACTTTTTGAACAGTTTTGCATTCAGACACTTACATTAGAGGCTTAGACAGACAACTATAGACTGGAATGTAAAGTAACAAGTTACAGATACACAAACAAAGAGAGAAGCAACCTGGTGTTACAGTTGATCACATCCTGCAGTTCTAGTTTAATGCATATTTCTGTCCTACACCACTTTCACTTTTTCTTACCTCATTCTCATTTCACTTCTTTCATTTTACTGTGAGTCACAGTTGACCTATCCTACATCTAGGTATATACCTGCCGCAGTGGAGAGATATAAAATTAACAACTAGATAATTGCTTGCTGGATTACTTAGAAACACAACTATCTCATTTTTGGTGCAGGTGATTGTGAAATTGTGGACATTTCAAACACAAATAGATAACACTTCATTTGAACTATTTTAACCATTTATAGAGAGGAAAAATTAATGCTTTATTTAAAAAAAATATAACTATAATGTCATCAACCATGTTTATGGAAGAAAACACTATTTCTGAATAAAAATGTAGAAAAACCTGATACCTTGCCATGTGTCTTTACTTATTTAACAAATAATCCTAAAAGTAGAAGCAGCGTGTAAAAAAACTAAATGTACACCATGATTTAATAAGTTGTAGAATCATCTTTGGCAGCAATAATCTGATGTAACAATTTTCTGTAAAATATTATCAATCATCGCTGATGTTTTTCCATTGAAAGCAGTAACACCCACACACTGCTTATGAGTTTGACATTAATTTTTGTTCAATAAAAAATCTAATTAATTAAGTGAAATGTGTCATGTTCTGGGAGTGAAATGACTGTTCATTTTGTCCGTGTACAACTGAACGAGCGTGTACTTTCTTTTTCAGAGGACTGCATATGTCTCTTGGTGAAGCTGCTTCAAGTCTCTGTGATGCTGTTTGTAAACAAAAGCCATTAGACTTATACTGAAGCCTCAGTAAAAGTACAAGATATCATATCTTCTTCAAATTAAGAACTTCTTTATCAATTATATAACTGTTCAATGAAGCATCACAATCAATATCAGCTGGTCTTGAAGTGTTTTAGAGTGTAAATCAAATTTATGGAAAAATTCTTTTACAGTATTAAGAGTTGGACTTGAGTGGGATGTATTTATATTAATACTTTTGATTAAATTACATCTTCTATTTGCATTTTGTGATTAGCCATTTATGTTTAAAGGTCAATTATAGTAATTAAAATCTGCAAAATATGACAAATACATTAAAAAGTGCTTAAAACCTGCCCAAAACATGTTTGCATTTTGTCACTAATAAATGTTATTGTTTATTTTCGCCTTGTGAACTTTAAAAAAAAAAAGGATGTCATTAATCTATGTTATGTACTTGTTAGTCTGTGAATGGAAACAAAATTGAATAATATTGCACATTAAAAGAGAGACACGAAGAAGATTAGGATCTTTGTATTTCAGCTGTAGAGCTCCACAAAAGAAAAGTGTTAAGCTTCTTCAAGTTACATCAAATAAAAGACACAAATAGACTTTTTACTAGTTAGGGAGCGTTTTTGTGATTCTATTCAGTGGAAGGGAGTAGCTCATGTTTGCTGCTGCTTACAAAACGGTCAGACAAAGGTAACCATGGCTACACCCTCTTCCTATTGCACAATGACAGATAACTTCCTGTCGAATGAGCCACAGCTGTACTTTTGATTTTTGCGACATTTCGCTATTTAAAAAAAAGAGGCAGTGAGTCAGAGTTTGGTGGTTTCATTCATAAATAGAGATTGTGTTGTAATTGAGGTTTGATACTTGTGCCTGTGTTGTATGTGGATGGAAAGTGGGACGCTCCTTTTGCTGTCTGAAGTGCAGAACAGACTTACAGCAAATTCACAGAACATCAAGACAAACTCCTTTTTTTATAATGTATGACTGTATTTGAATATTTCAGCATTTCATCATTTTTGTATCAAGGCTTTATCACAACGACAGAAGGGCCCCAAATCTTCATTTTTACTTTGAGTTTGCTCTGAAAGGTGTAACATGGAATTACTATTATAAATGACCTCTATGTAAGTACTATTGTAACTATACAAGGGGCAGCTTTGCTACGAAGTGAGTGACATTATTTCATTGTAAATCAGAAATAAGTTGCGCTTTTACTGAAGTGCAGTTTTTTCCATGGATCATCAGTCCAGATGGGGAGGTTAAGTCAGATTACTTCACTCTTACTAAAGTACAGAACCTCTGTATTTCTCCCAATACGACTAGAGGATTGAAGGGAGCCAAATTGAATTGAGTAAAGTTGAATTAAATTCATTTCATCATCCAGTGCCCAGAGATGCTCGTTCACATTTACAACTCCAAGAATTACACTATCCCCTCCTCTAACATTTCTGCGTTTTATTTCTGGTTTTGTTTTTCTGCCAGTTTTTTTTCCTGAAATCAGTAAGAAGAGGCATTGCAGTCCAAAATATGCTCCCATAGCCACATCTTGATGAAACATAAATTCGTCATATTCTTGCAGTGTCTTCAAAAGCTCTCCAAGCTTCTCTATTTTATTTGCCTGATGAGGATCAATACAACACTAAACTTTCTCTTCCGTGTTTTCCAGTTGCTGCCTGCCCTCTATCCTTACTCTGTCTTCTCCAACTGGCTCTTGAGATCTTTTAAAAATTCAGTCAGCTGTTCTTACACGTGCATACTTTTCCAGATGTTATGGCTGCCAGAATCGTTAAACATCAGTCTGATAAAGGTGCGATCTAGATTTGTTTGCCCTCGTTGTAGATGTCTTTATGCTCATTTCAACCATGTTGCTTGGGTGAAATCTTTCAACATCAAGTGCCACGTTTGGAAATAAAATCTGGAAGCTCGTGAATAAAAATAATACACTTAATAGAATGATTTATGAGAGCACAGAAAGGTTTACTGCCGTGCAGCAGTGGGGCACTCTCATCTTAAGTTAAACTCTGTCCTCTTGACAAAGGAACTGATTTACAAGAGTATATTTGCATGCTGGGGGTATTTCCAGGAAACCACATCAGCCTACCTTCAGAAGCGACAATCCCACACCTGCTAAATGTCACCTTGTCCTCTCTGTACCCTGTATAAACAATTCCAGCTCCCCACCAGTAACTGTGTCTGTCCCCTGAGTCCAAACTCTCCCCTCCCACCAAATAATCCACTCCTCCGAGTGAGCTGCGTATTTAAAAAAAATTTTTAAGGGTAGGTGTTAATTTCTCTTTTAACTTCTATTATTAACAGTTCTGCCTCAAGAACAGCCTGAGGAAAAATAAAGTGAAAAGAAGGTACCAAAAAAGAAAAAAACCTTAATCATTCAAACTTTTCTCTATGGAAATCCATAACCCTAACAAAAGAGAAATGAACAACAGAGGCGGAGGAAGGCATAAACAGCTATCCTAGTTAACCATGTGGGTAAATGGTGCACTCTGCCACATCTAAGCCAGGCTTCAGTAACCTGTTATCTGATGGGGTTTTGTTTTTTGTTGCAGAACCGAAAGTACTTCCTACACTAGAGGTGGATTCTGTGGCAGAACATACATATTCTTCAAAAAGAAAAACAAGAATTTAAGCAGTCCACAACTCTGGGGCAATGATGTAGGGAGAGCGTAAACTCGAAAGTGAGACAACACGCAAGCATGGTACGTGCAAGCGCTTGCAGGGGAGCATGCACGGCTGCAGTATGTTCTGCAGTTGAACCGCTCTCCTCTTACACCCCTTTGTGTCGCCGTCTTTGTAGGACGAATGCATTTCCTGACCCGTCGTCCTAACTTTTACTTAAACAAGTTCCTGACACAAGCCCCCTTTAAATGACAGCTGGAGAAGAGCGCGCACACACACATGCACACACAACAAAAACAGGAGTCAAGAACCACATCAGTCAGATTTCTTAATAAAAATAATTCATTTCAGGACAACATATAAATAATCATTAAATCACACAATACAGATATCTTGATATGAATAAATACTTAACAAATAAAACCAGGCTTTTTTTTTTTCATACAATACCCTATTGTCAAAAGAAACTTCCACACCGTTTGCATGTTTTGTTACACCTTCTGCTCGTAAGCCGATGCTCTTCTGTTGGAATGTCCCGATACAAGTCAGAGTACCATTCCTAAATGCCTCAGCAGCTTAGACAAGTCGTGTGCAACTTATACGATCTCCTCCCAGGCAAACTCATTCAGAGCCCTGAAACCTTGTTAAGGGATCTTGATGAGCTGACCACTAATTGGCCTTTAATTGATTAAGGTTCATCTAGAGGTGATTAAAGCACATAGAGATCTACACACAGGCCATCAGCGTGTGGACTGGCCTGACAGCTTTAGATTACAGTTGAATGAAAAGGCAGACCGAGAGCCCGTGTGTCATTTTATTAACTAGAGCCACAGATGGACATCTACAGCAGCTGAGGGGTTCAGCAGAGGTTTGAGGGAACCAACTGCTGCAATTTATATCAATTTTGATTTTTTTTTTTTTTTTTTTTTGATGAATGTTTTCAGCTTGAGGTTGAATAAATAGACCATTGTGGGGGACAAAAATTAAAAAAAAAAAAAAAGTTTCCATTTGGGGATTTTACAAGATATTCTGATAAGGTCCAGCATATGGTTACGAAGAATTGAAGATGTCTATCTGTAGCACTCTAGAATAACCCAGGCTGGCCGTATTAAGGAGGTAACAACAACTGTTTGGCAATTGATGGCACATGTTTGTTTGTTTGTTTTTTTCCAGTTTTTTTTTTTTTTTTTTTTACTCTTTTGGCAGAAACAAAAGTAAATATATATCAAAATACATTAAAAAAAAATCCAAAAGGAAACAGGAATGTCAGTTTTTGTGTAATCCAGAAGCACACATAGGTGTGTTTGTGTGTGTATGTTTGAAGATGAGGCATCGGGTTGGAAGGTCCTACAACATGGACTAAGATCCATATTAAAAAAAAAAAAAAAAAAAAAAAAAATTTAAAGTTGGGACCACTGATCTATAATCACTGATCAGGCCCCTCTGGTCCATAAAACTTCATAACTACTTAAAGGCAAAACTTATCGAGGATCAGCCCCAATACTGTGCTGATGAAGAAACAGCACAAAACACATTCAGATAAACAAGATTCGCCAAAGCAGGCAACAGGATTGCTCTCTGAAGTTTGGAAACGGTCACCGTGGCGCATCCAGCAGGGTGGAGCAGAGAGGAATCCATCTCTTTACAAGTTTGTTTACTTACACATCACCTCAGCCTGGAGTTGTGGCGTACAATATCACAAAGCTGTGTTTGCATGTGTGTGTGTGCATATGCGGTGGTCATCTGGATAGTTATCCAAACTGGTACATTTTGTCTTATTTCACAAGTTCGCGTTATTGTTGGAAATCCCCTTCTGACAGGACCAGCAATGCTACACTTGTGTGTGCATGTGCAGGCAAGCGCGTGCATGTATTGTATGCGTTTCTAGGTGCTTTAAGTCGTAAGTAAACATGAAAACAAAGTCCAAGGCAACAGATCTGTTTTGCAGAAAAAAAAGAGGAAATTAGAGAAAGGAACAGAGGAATAGAAAGAGTCCTTCTCTACTCGGCTCTCTGCCTCCGGGCTGCTGGAACCACTACCGTGTCGGCTACAATGGAGAGGCTTTTGTTTCTGTACATGTAGCACCAGAACTAGCAGGGGCCTGCCCTGTCCGTCTCGCAACAATTTCAACAAATGGTTGGTTTATACTTTCCGTAGCAAGCAATTTACATTATCAACTTAGATAAATTACAATACTTGAGCTGATTTGCCTGAAAACGTAAACTTACACCACTAATGGACTGAAGTTAAGTTTTGTAGCATTTTAGAATTATGAAGGCAATCTGCATGTACCCCCCCTCCAACAAATCTTTACTTGGAGAGGGAAATAAACATATTTTCGCTTTGCTTTGGCCCACTTTGCCTCACTTCCTCTTACCACTTCCACTGTTTTGTTGTTGGCTTTGCCCAACGACTGCAGCCCTCGCTCTACAGAGCAAACGCTAGACAGACAGGCAGGCAGATACACAGATGGGTTAAAACGGACACACTGACAGACGGACTGACAGACAGACAGAGGGTAGAAATCCTTGGCTGTGGTCTAGAAAGCAATGTCAGATGCTTCTTGTTATGTCAACATACAATCATTTTGTCCGGCACGAACCACCGCGTACCTCTAAATACATATTGTACACATGGGTTAAGTCAGTTGCTCTGACATGTGGCCAGACCTCTTACCGCGTCAGAGAACATGGCAAATCAGATGATAATAATTGCACAAAGAGGTATTCTGGAGGCCATGTCTACTGCAAATGCACACACACACACACACACACACACACACACACACACACACACACACCACCCCCCACGTACACACGCGCTCTCTTCACATTCTACATGGGGGAGGAGTTGATTTTCAGGCCATAAGGTTACTAGTTAGTTACTAGCTAGTTAGTTAGTTGGTTAGTTAGTATCAGAGGTGCATTGATTGGCATGGAGAGCCCACAGCAGGGCAGTGGCTCTATCGCGCTAGCGGCGCATCACCATTGCGGTGCGTTCGCAGTCAGCCACGGTAAATCTGTTTGAAGTGGTCGCACTCGTTACAGTAGCCCTGTTTCTCTTGGTTGGCATAGTGATCGCATCCCTGTGTCCGGCAGCGCTGCTTCGACTTCTCCTTGGGCGCCTGCGCCCGCCTGCCCGCCTCTCTGCCCTGGCCACGCGTGTGGCACTCTGGGCAGAGGTCTGTGCAACCCGGGGACACGTTACTGCAGCCACTCCGCCGACACTGAATCTGGGTCTGCGTCTGGGGTTGTTGCGAAGATCTGGGTTTGGCTGCTCGTTCACGCTGAGAGGAAAAAGAACGAATGAGCAAAAAGAGGAAAAAGACAGTGGTAAGCACCGACTGAAAGGCATTTGTTCTGAAAAATGATATTGCAGTCAGGCATCACAAAAAAAAAAAAAAAACACACACATGAAGAAAACTAGTAAAGCAGAACCATGACCATGTAAACATACCATGACCAGTGGAGGTGAGTGCTGTGTGCGATGGGCCACTTGGTTAAGTCGCGTACTTTGCTCTTTGACATAACACTTGTCACAGTAGCCTTCCAGCATCGTCTTGCCAACTGCGCCGCATCCAGGCCCACGACACCGAGCGGCGTTCTGGAAGCCTGTATCCAAACCGTGCCGACTCTGGACTGGAGGCGGAGGAGGAGTCAAGTCTGGAACAGACGGCGACCAGCATGAGCAACATGGCATAGAATTTCATGTGGAATAAAGAATGATTGAGTTTGAATTTAATGCATTACACTTTAAGAAGACAATGGTTGTGTTTCAGGACTTACGGTGGTTGGTCTGATAGTCTACGTAGCAAATAGTGCAGAAACCCAACTTCTCTGGGGTCCCAAAGAACTGGCAGCCAGATCTTTTACAAAGCCGGGCCAAGGGCGTCTGCCAGGCTGACGCGTGCCCTGGGGTCAGGGTGAGGCATGGCCGTTCAGAGTCTCTTGTCTGGTTCCAAGCGGAGGACGAAGCCTCAGTCCTAGGATTGTTCTGCGGTGGCTCCCCCCTTTCTGGAGCCTGCTGTCTCTGCATGCAGGGTGGACACAGGCCATTAAATATCCTGAACGCCTCCTGTCTGCACATGCCGCATCGCTCCGTCTCCGTATCGCAGCCCCCCCACTGAGTCCAGCCAGAACCCTGTGGAACAATAGGCCCCCCATTGGGGCCTGGAAGTCCTGTAGCAGCAGCTATTCCAGCTGCAGAGGATCCATGGTTCTGCCTGGCATTGAAGCAGCGCTCACAAAGTCCATCATGCTCTACACTGAGGGTGAAGAGGCAGCCAGGTGTTTTGCACTTCATGGCATGGGTTTCACTGTACAGGCTGAGGCTGGGAGCAGTGGGTGGAGCTGACCGGGGGCTGGATAACACCACCCCCCGCCCAGAAGAAGAGCATGGGGGGCTGCTGCTTCGGGCTCCTCTAGAGCTCACCTCAGATCCTCCGATCACTCCTATTCCACCTTGTACTCCTGCTCCCTTGGTCTGAACCACCCCTTCTATCCTCGCTCCTCCACCAGAGGTGGCCTGTCGCTTCTCAAAGCATTCATGGCAATGAGGCTGTGTGTCCACAGAGACGTAGAAGGTGCACCGTGGTGTGGCGCAACGGATTTCGATGAGAGAGAGCTGGGATACGGAGAAAGGTGGTGGGCGCTGTGGCTGGGCGGCCCACGCCTGCTCCTTGTCCTCCTGCCATCGCTGGTACTCATGGTTGACAAGCTGCAGGTAGTCCTCCATTAAGTTCATGTCTTCAGGAAGGTTACCTTCATCCAGCCTTAAATCAAAGACACACAGTGTTGTTTGATGATACAAGCGGATTTTTTTCCCACTCCAGAGTTTAAACCTAATTAACATCACCTGTTATCAGTAGCCCTTAGAACTGAGGCAGTTTACAAATATTGTCAATTCACGGGACCGAGCTAATAACCTATAAGTACCGTGCAGCTTTCATGATCCATGTGGTGTCATGGCCCAAGCCTATGACCGGGATTTCTATCAGGTGCAGGTAGTCACTGAGGAGCTTCTCCTTCTGCTGCTGCTCCTTCTCCATCAGGAAGTGCACCTTTAGCTCTTCAAAGCTCACCCGTCTTGGGTTGATCAGTGGTACTGCTCGTATTTCTGAAAAAAAAAAAAAAAAAAAAAAAAAAAAAATTGTAAAAATCAGTTCAAATCAAGATGTTAGGAGGACAGTTAAAATGAAAGAACGAAAGCTGTCTTCTGTCATGTGAGCCTTGTAACACCTCCATCTGTGCGTTTTCTACCTGGACCGCTGTCTTTGATGGTGATGAGAGGTGCAAAGTGCTGGGAGTCGTAGCCAAGCACTATTGGGTATTTGTAGCACTCTGTGGGCGGCCAGTGTAGAGGCAGATAAATCCCTCCCACGTTCAAAGGAGATATGGAGGAGCCAGATTTCATACTCCTGACCACCTGGTCTGTTGGGTAGAAAAAAACAACAACATAAACAACAATTAAAGCCTTAAAGACACGACTACCTACAATTTAAAAGGTTATTCTGCAACACACGAGTGTTGAATAAAGACAGAAAGCAAGAAAGTGAAAATATCTGGCCGCCTTTTTGTGCACCTGAGATTTAACCAGTAATATTTGTACATCGTTGGAAATCGAATTTAAAAGAAGTGACTATTTATTCACTATTAGAAATCACAATGTCCAGTAAGAAGTCTTCACTGTTACCCTCTGTATCACAGAGAGACGTTAAACAAGCTTTGGTGAGCTTTGGTAAAAACGCAAGTACCGGCAATGACAACGATGGGTCTGCGGAGAATGTTGGAGAGGATGAAGATGTGAATGTCCTCCAGAGAGTCGAACTGAAGGCCATTACTACTGGAGACTGGAGATGCCATCTTCACGATCTTGTCCCATTCCTCCTCCCAGTTCTAGGATGGTGCACGCACACACAAACACACACACACAAGCAGTTTGAGTGTAAAGATGTGCAATCTGATGTAGCTGATTATATTTGTGTAAAATAATTCCTATAGGAAAAGGATGCCCAGTGCAGAACACAACAAAGTACTGAAAGGCTCAAACTTCTACCATCATTGTAAAGCGAGACTTTTAACATGGCCTTAGCCGGGTGTCCGTACCGTGGTGGTGTATCGGAGTCCAGTCTGGGTGAACTCCTGGGACTGCAGCAGCTCTGCCTGGAAGCGAGCCTTAAATACGCCGGTGTCCGTCTCTTTCAGAACACTATGGAGAGCTTTCCGAAGCACCAGGTCCGTATCTTGAACGCCTAACATGTACTGAGAAGTTGCATGAAGCAAACAGTTCCCATCTCCTATAGACACACAAACACAGAGAAGGTAAGCAAACACCGTTAATAACTAACTTTGTCCATCTTATAGAAGGTTTAAAAACTGTGCATGGGATCGCAAACATAGAAACGCCCTGTGCGCGCAGCATACCCAGCGGACAAGAAGCTGTGCGCGCACAATCAAGTGTAACCAAAGTCTGGGGATTTCCAGTGTTAAGCCAATTGTCACACAATCTGGTTTGTAGATTATTATATGACCGTCTAAAAGCACACACATGCACACAAAATGTTCCTACCGATATTTACACAGAGACGAGATAATGTTTTGTTTCATGTTAAAGAAAAAGCTTGCTCTGTGTCCTACAAACTGCCCAAAGAAATAAGGAGCTGGTTGCTCAAGAGGCCTGTGTGTGAGCGTACGCTGGAATTTTATTTTGTCTCCTTTGGCAGTGCTGGGTTTTTTCTCATTGTGAAACAGGAGAGCCCGTATTTGTCAATGTGTGCACCTCTGAAAAACCCTGTTGTCACAGTAAACACAGGAATTTCCCTGTTCTAAGTTCTTCTCTTTTTTTTTTTCTTCGTGTAAGGGTGTATGTGTTCGAGATCCCCTTAAGTGATCCCAACTCATTAATGCTAGTCAGCTGGTCGTGTACTTTCCACGGGGGCGGGACTTGGACAGGACGGAATGATAGGGTTTTAACTACTGTCATCGTCAGCCGATAAAGGCTGTGATTTATAGGGATTGGCATAACATGTGCCGTCACGTGCACAAATGCCCAACAGACATTCATCTACAGTGACGTGTTCAGTTTGTCTGCCTCTTCCACCAGGAAATCTTTACTTGAAAGTAGCTCATACACCTAAAGCTTGCGCACCTTTCATGTAGTTCACGAACAAGATTTCGGTCCCACAAAAGGAAAACTGGATAGCCTATAAAACAGATATTCTAGAGATGCGTTATGCCCTGAAATAAGTGTGCCATTGGCCAAGCTGAGATATTGTTTCTCAAAATAGCATTTTCTGTGTTGCAAGATGACTGTAATGTTTTCGTTCAAGTAAAGAAATGTTCCATTGTATGTGAAGGAGAGAAAAAAAAAAAAACATCCACTTCTATTTCAGACTAGCAAGCTGTTGTTGCATTTCGGTGCCCTTGCATCACTCTACAAAAACATAAAGTGCACAGCTCTCCAGTGAGAAAAGGCATCCTCAACAGAACTGCATACGCGTAGCCATGCACAAATAGACTCAAATGTCCAAATGCAGGCTCACTTCCTCTTTTGAGAAAACAAAAAAAAAAAAAACAAAAAAAAAAAAAACATTTGGACCTGAATTGAGGTTCCTGGCGACTAAACATGAAAGACCGCCGGCAGGTCCCATCAGTCTAAATATAGACACTTCCTTTTTTTTTTCCGAGCCAAGGCACTTCCTAAAAACACATCTGCCCGGGACCAGGCTTAGCCCTTTTAGCCTCCAGGTAACAGTGAAATTTAACCTTAAGATGCCCCATGTTTGTGTTGCATCAAAATCAAGAACCAGACCAAAACAATGTGGCACAAGCAAACTCTGAAATCTGTTCAACTCCTTTGAAACGACACTGTAGACGTGTTGCTTTTTGTCTTTGCTCCCACGAAATGTATAGTCAGTGCATTGCTGCTGAGCCGATGTACACGATGCGGACACATGACAGACACGGGAGACTGTTTGGGAAAAACCCTTGGATGTGCTCTGGATATTCAGGACACAAGAGAAGACGCACTAAATCCTAATGACGCATTACTTCTGAGCAGGCAACAGGAAAACGGATGTGGCCCTGTTATTTTAATTGGAGTGTCGGACGCATTTTATGAGGAATTTTTGCTTTCATACTGGTCGTTTTTCTTTGTTTTGACTCGAATCCCTGAAGGTTTGAGTCTTTAGTACAATCACACAGATGATAACCTGCGTTTAAGTTTGTGGGGGCAAATTCAAGATTTAGATGTCAGTTTGTGTGCCTGCTAAGCTCCAGTGACTCAGCAGCAGTCATTCAGTCCTTCGCGCACGTGTGTGTGTGTGTGTGTGTGTGTGTGTGTGTGTGTGTGTGTGTGTGTGTGTGTGTGGATGTTGTCCGTCCTCTGCTCAAAGTCACGTCCAGGTCCTTCAGAGTTAGACGATCCACTTCTAAAAACACTCTCATCTTTATGACGACATTTGTACAAGCAAGGAACTTCCATCCAGGTTACTGGCAGCGGAAGTCGAGGAGTTTGTCAGTAATTTGTGGGTCTTTCTGTAGAGGAACTACGGACTGATAACGATGACAAAAAAAACTCATTCGATCACTGCAAAAGTGAACTGGAAAGGACCCTCAGGATATAGCATAGTTCCTCATGCATCCACTGCTTAAAGTAAATTCTAACATGAGCTCGATGCTGGAATTTCTTATTTGAGATGAAAAAATAAATGAAACATTCCCCCTGGAAACTCACATGTGTGAGACAAACGTGTAATGCCGATTGATTTCCATTTCCTACTTTTGTTGTGAATGCTACAGCTGATGACTCCCTTCAAAAACATACTTTCCCCTTTTTACCTGAAAACAGATCTGATTTACACACCAGACGTGAGTTACTTACTGGAATGAAGACAAAAAGGCCACAACTATACATTTACAGTTGTATGGTCTCATTTGATTGAACGAGACCCCTTCAGCTGTAAAACATCTAACTTGAGACAAAAACAGGAGCACAGACTTCAGTCGGGAGAATGGGGAACAATAAAGTAAAATTATGTGATGATTTTTCAGACTCATTTACCCTCTTTACATAAAAACACCTACACGAAAAGTTGGGGACAAACCCCTTAAGGTTTAGGTGAAAAATTGTGGAAATACTAAAGGCTGAACAATCATCAGCAGTAAACAACACTGCTGTGTGTGACGCCAATGAATTTCCCAGTACAGAAGCACTCGAGCCCCTGTGTGAATGTTTGTCAAACCTGGGATGTTCCCACGTTACAACATTCACGTAACAGAAAAGATGACTTAACAACTGGCTGCCTGAACTCAAGCATGAGGCTCGGCACAGTAAAACCAACACCGGGGCAGCTAAATGACTCTGTGTGAAAACGGAACCCGTGTACCTCACTTGTTGTCACTTACAGTAACCCTTCTTGTGAGTAATTAAATCTCAGAATTTACATATCAAGTACCCCTGACTCATAAATACACACCTTTTCCATCATAGAAAGTGAAACAAAGTCAACATACATCCTCCTTGGGGAGCAAAAGACACATCTCTATAGTCTCTAAAAGTGTGAAGAGAAAGTTTTATCAGCTCGAAAACATCCTGAAAGTTCACTAATACGCCCTAAAACTTCTGGGATCCTTGAACAAAAATTAAAAAGAGCCACTGCGGAGAAATGTTCATTATTAAACATGCAGATAACTTTTCTCACCATTGGTGCGTAATGGCACCATCTTCTTCAGCTCTCGACACCAGTTGAGCTTCTTCTCCTGCTCTAACGAGGCCTGCATGGCTCGGTCCAGGATGGCAGCTTGTACTACCTCCCTGAAGGCCTGCGGGAAGTGGTTCATGGCGATCATCTCCAGCGTGTAGCGATGCATTCCCCGCAGGTGGTGCATAAGGCCACCGCTAGCAGCGGGCTTCACCACGTCGTTGGGCACTCGCTGACGGATCTTCACCGCTTTCAGCAGGTTGGAGACAAAAAGGAATTTGGGAAGGAAGTTCTGACCCTGCGACATGGCGGTCAGGTGGTCAGAGGATGGAAGGAGGGGAGGAAGAGGATGGAGGAGGACACCAGCCGATGATGACCGAACAATGTGGAAACTGGAGAGACAGAATAAGAGAAGACTTGTTACTTCACAGCATCATCGATAAACTGGTAGGAAAATTTCACTGGAGATTCCCTTCTTTATTAATTTCGATTTAAGACACCACTTATATCATAGTTTGTTTGGGAAACCACCCATTACACAGGATTATTCCACTGTGAAAGGTTATGTTGTGCTTTTTCACTGGAGACTCTGCTGGGTCAGACTGAACGAAGTACACAAAGGAAGCTTTGTATTCTTGTTTGTTCTTCTCATTCTCCTGGTTCTGCTTGATGGTCTTTAAGAGTTTCCCCCAAACACGGTGTCCTACTGAGCTCAAGCACTTCCGTCCGTAAACTGGTGCTTTCCGGGATTAAAAGTCCAGGCCTATCTGCCTTTCTTGGTCTGCTGGAAAGGTCAGAAGTCCTCCGCCAAAGCCAACTCCTCACAACTTGTTGGCCTGCAAGTCTTTATTTTAAAGGCTGTTTGATTGCCTAATAACAACAAATAAAACAACAACACCTCCAACAAATGTCATTATTTCCTGATTTAAATCAGAATATGACCAAATAAATGCTACAAACGTCTACTACATGACACTTTTGGATACTTGAAACAGCTAATGTTCTCTGTGCAGTGACAGCTGTGGGAGAGTTGAGAGAAAGAGGTCTTTGAGGGGAGCAAGTCACAAATCCACAGGAAGCAAAAAGCGGCGGTCAGCAAGTAAGCCAGGAGTTCTGCTGACTTTTAAACTCTGACCACCATCCCCGTGTCAGCTGCTGTAATAGCAGTTAAAGTTCAGAAACGCCGCGCGGCTGAGCCTCGACTATCCCACGCCAGCAGCAGGTGCAACAACAGGTTAGGCCATGCTAAAGGGCTGCTAGAGGGACGAGATCACGTCCACCTGGATGTCAGCGAGCACGCCGACATGGAAGACCAGCGAGCGCGTCAGAGCAGGTACACTTCACGCAGACACACGGTGGTGTCGGTGGTGGACCTGGGGTTCGGGATGGCCGGCTGCACGAAAACACAATAACAGGAGACTTTGCTGACGTTCGCGGCTTACGTAATTCCAATGACAACTACCTTTGAAACAATGTAGCGTCCATCCGCAGGTTGCGATGCAGTGTAGCGCCGCGCACGCGACATTTGGCCGTTTAAACGCGCTGTTATCCGCTCGAGGGTGACGTCTTTGTAAACAATGGCTGTCAAAGACACTGTCGTGAGCAGGCTTCACGCTTCCTCCGTGTCCCCAGAAACACGACCGTACATTACTAAAAGGCCCGAACGTGGTGCAACCCACCGTCTCTCGGCTCCTTCAGTGGGAAAATGTGTCCACACGGGGAGACGCTAAGGAGGGAGGACCGGTGTCTTACCTGTGTAATATGTCGGAGGGGAGGGGGGGTAATCACAAAGCCTCCCGGATGCTCAGGCAAGTCCTCTCTGAGCCACTTCACTCAGCCTCACCGCAGAGGTCCTCGGCGCCATTCAAGCTACTCTTTCCTATTCTACCAGACCTATTTTGGAAGTGTCACAAGCTCGCCAACCCGTTCAAAAGACTGCACACGTCCGCAAACTTTAGTTTAAAAAAAAAAAAAAAAAAAAAAAAAAAAAAAAAAGTCAAGGGGATTTCCACTCAGGGACTTTCCGTCCACCCATTTTCCTCTCTCTCTCTCTCTCTCTCTTTTTCTCTCTCTCTCTGTCACAATCTGGTGTAGTTATGAGTCTTCGCCGCTAGGGGACTCTGTCTGACTCGATACTGAAGCGCATATCCCACCTACTGAGCACAAAGGAGAGTCAATGAGGCAGACAGACAGGTCGCGTCATAGTCTATTTCATGAGACAGCCTTAGAAATAAATCATTAACCTGAAGTCAGAACAGCAACAGCAGATGAGTCTGGAAAGCGAAAGAAAAGTCAATGCCTGAAAAGCAGGCTTTGACTTGCTGACAGCACGCATACGTGCCTATTTGAGTATTTAGGGATAGATGACAACAGCGTTTGCAGTGATGATGTGATACTGCTTTGACTCTTAGGAAATTTAGTTCACATTCAGGTTTAGTTTGATCTTAAACAGCCTAAACAGACTGATAAAATGCTAAAAATAAAGTGCTGCTGAAGGAGGAGTCTACTTTTGCTTCTCTGTTCTAAATGATTGCAGATCTAAAAAACAAACTCAAACTAATTTCTTTACATGAATCTGCAAAAATACCTGAGTTGTTTTATTTTTCTTTTCATTTTTTTTTCATTTTTATTAAATCATTCCAGACATGTAAAAACCATTGTGTAAAGTATAACAACATTAACACTAGAATCTATAAATAAATATACATATATATACATACATGCACATGCACATTGAACATAAAGACCCTCTTGTAAATAAATCTATATGAATAAATGAATCTGTCATCAATTTATGTGCACAAATCTATACAATAAATCTATACCCAATGTGCACACACCTGTCTATATGTACGCCCCTATATACATGCACACCTGTATATAGGTGCGTTAAATTCTGCCTCACATGTGGCTTTATTTTACTTGTAAAAACTAAGAAAGTTGAAGCATTCATCAATCCACATTCAACCCATCGAGGTTGGCGTCTTTATGGTCAAACCCCACACATTATCGTACACCTGCTGGTTGTGATGAATAAAACGTGTTTTTAAAGACAAAAGAATACGAGTTGTTGTAGTCCGTACTGGTCCCCATAGTTACATGTTTTACAATTTATCCAATATAACTGAGCAAGAAAGTGATAAATGATCTTTTATGAGCTCCACCTGCTGGTTAGGTTTCAATAATGTAAAACCAATTTTGCTTTAAAATGTTGAGATTTCCCAAAGTTACGAGTCTAAGGTGATGTCTTCTAGTTGCAGCTAAACACATCAAAGTTAGTGTGTTTAAAAGATAAAAACCCACCCAAGAATCTGTTAAATTGATCACTGGCTCGTTATTTGTTGGTTGAATTCTTCTTTGACAGAGATTCACGTTTTTATAGATAAAAGCATATTTAAAAATTAATATAATTACATGGAGACTAATGTAATTTGAAACTGAACAGAACCAAAATCTAACATCCAAATGTTTGAAAATGACAAACATCTACACATCTAAAACAATGTGAGTTTTAGTTACCTGTGAAGTCAACGGCAGCTCAGCCTTTGTGCTGCGTCTCTGCGGCCTAATATGGAAATAAAACAGGAACGTATCTACCTGCTAATATCCCATCCCTGCTGATTCACTCTTCCCTTTCCATTTTCCTTTCCCTTCCCTTTGGAAAGACTCCCAGTTCTGTGTTGTGCAGCCCAACACAGACCACAGTAGACCACAGTTAAATGTTCTTCTAATACAGAGAACAGAAAACTAATGATCACCTGACATGCTTTTAGTTAACATTAAGCAATCACCTTTACTAGTTGCACAAACTCCCCACAAACTAAGTCTTGTACTATAGTATAGTATTAAATAGTATATTAAAACACACACACTTTGCTATGTTTGTACAATTCCAAATTCTGTGGTTGTTATTAATAATACTGACAAATGAAATTTCCAAACTTTTAAAATCTTCCTCACTAGGTCAAATGTCAGCTGAATCAGAAGCTGCAGCAGAAGTGGTAAATACAAAACCAAACAGTCACCAGCGCACAGAAACCCCGAGAGGAGAGCCCTGACCCCTCACGCCTCCAAGTCTATCCAGTCATACATGTATATTGGTCAGACACACCAAGAGGAGATCAAGAAAACAGTCACCTCTGTCTGTCTGCGGGAATACAAGAAACAAGAAACGGGAAATACCTGAATATGGGACCCCGGGACCCCCGTGCTACTATGACTATACTATACTATTGTTTAAATAAAACATCTTAGAGCACAAAGTACACAGTAAAACATTCCTTACACATGACCAAAACAGAAGCAGGAATATTGTCCTCAATTCAAAAAAAGTTGCCCACTTCACATGACCCATATTCTGGTTTTCAAGAGTATTTACAGAATTCCCTTTTTTTGGGAGGGTGGGTGGGTGTGTGGGGGTGGGGGATTACATGCAAAATATTTTAAATAGAAACACGATATTTGTTTTAACGAAACAGAGAAAAATACACAACTGTTACTAATATCAGTTTTATTAAGAAAACTGTTTTTTTTTCAAAGTTAATTAAGTTAATAAGTTAATTTCAAAAAATCCAAAGCTAGAAAATTCGTCCATTTTTATGATTCTCACAAGTTTCGAACATTCGAAGTATAAATTTAAGCAGCATTTTTAGATCAGGTTGCACTGATACTGTATAGTAATGGTACATTAATGCTCACATACATCACAACTGCAGCAGTTTCCTCACTTCAAATCATCATCTTTCATAAACCAGATATAGCAAATATGTCACATTTGTGTTTAGATGACACCCCAATGTCCCCTTGTGTTGCAGTTTAAATAGTAACAAGAGTAAGAGAATATTTTAATGTGCACTTCCTGCCTCAGCTCAGTTGAGGGGGTTTCGTATAAATGTAAATGGAAGAGTTTGACTCACTGGGTTTTTGACTGCTCATAACATTGACATTGTTGAGAAAAAAGGAAAGAACAAACGATGAAGTCACTTTTAGTTTCTTGCTGGCAGCAACGTTTGCGACCTTTTCTGTTCATGGCACGGGTGATATGCTAGATGTGTTTTATGAAAACAGCTGCAGTGACCTCGCTGCCACATTTGTGTAAATGCCGCATGTTTATGTTTTTTAGTCACATGTGTTATTCTCTCCTCCTACATTTTCCAGTCTTCTCTCCTTAAAGGGAAAAATAACCAAAACTCATGACCTCTTCTTTTATTAATTAAATTACAACATGACGGCTTGTGTTTGACTGCTACTACAATAAAGATTTATCATCAGGTTAAAAGGGAACAATATGGTTAAACCTGAGGTTTTATGGGGATCATTAACATGTTGGCCATTCACACTGTCATCTGCTAGTAAGCCAGGTACTTTACTCTAAAAGCTTTATAATACATACCTATGTATGTTCTCCATATTCATACATCTCTTGTGTTCTGACAGTGTGGCCAGTCCCTCAGCAACATCTGAACCCAGATTGTTCCATCAGATCCCCAAAAGCCTCAGAGCCCTGTCCTGGTATGAGGTGGCAGAACAGCGGGGGAGAACCCTGGGGAGAACTGTGAACAGGAGCATCTCAGCGCTCTTCTGGCTCCTCTTCTCAGCGGAAAGCACCTCGGAGGCGGATCGAAACCAGCCCCCACTAAAAAAATCACTTGACACTGTTTTGTGTGGGGGTAAAAGATGATATTCACACTTTATTGCCATAAGCTTTTTTTTTTTTTTTAATTTTTAAGGGGGACATTTGGGGCCACAACTCAGAAGACACACTCTGAAAGTTCAAGCTGACCTGGACCAGAGGAGGCCATGTGGACTGTGGAGGATGAGAGAGACGAGCCGCGGAGGCTGAAACACGGATTAAGCCTGACCTCTAGTGGACGGAGTCTAGCAACGCAGACAGAAAACAAAAGCTGTCTCATATCCTGAGGTAGGAAGTTCAAGTACAGTTACACTCCTCATAACCACACTGGAATATTTTACTATGAGCATTTTTATTTGGTACATCCTTCTTTACTGCACAATAAAGGAGTTGCTGAATCTTTAAACTGTGGAAATTTAAAGGTAGAGTAGGTCTGTGATGACTGTAAGTTGATTCAACTTAATATTGTTATTGGACTCATTCTCGTATGTAATAGTAAATAATAATCCACTGGACATTGACTAATGAAAAGAAAGAGATTACTTTTGATTTGTGGTTCAAAAGAATCATAAAAAAAGGTGTCTTCAATCGTCATTTTGAATATTTAAAGGGATAAAAGTGGTCAATCTGCTGTTTGGCGTCATGATATTCACCGGACTGAAAATGGACCGGAGAAAGGAAAGGAGAGAGTTGTCTGAGGAGACCCAAGAGAACATCACAGACAAGCATGTTACAGGGGAAGGCTGTAAGACCATCTCCAAGCAGCTTGATGTTCCTGTGACCACAGTTGTCAATTTTGATTCAGAAGTTTAGGGTCCATGGGACTGCAGCCAATCTCCATGGATGTGAATGCAAGAGGAAAAGTGATGACAAATCAAAGAGACGGTTAATACAAACAGTAACTAAGGAGCCCAGAACAACTTCCAAAGAGATGCAAGATGAGCTTCATGTCCAGGTACATCAGTGTCAGACCACACCTCCGTTACTGAGGCAAAGTGGACGACTGAGGAGGACTCCACTGTTGAAAGCAAACCATAAAGAAGCCACACTGGAATTTGTCAATATGCATGTTGACAAGCCAAGTATAATGTCACATTAAAGTCACAATATTCCGTGTTTTCAGATGCAAAAATGAAGCTTTCAAAGAAAAAAAACAGTATATTATTTACATATACAGCTGTCTGTACTAACCCTCATCCAACTCCAGTGTAATCCCTCTTGGAGGGGTCACCACAGCGGATCATAGTTCGCACATTGATGCCCTTCCTGCCATTCCGTTGAACCATAATTCAAAAGCATTGTCTGATTTTATACATCAGTGTTCAGCGAATATTTTTTTTGTCTGTTTCCAGTTATTTCAGCGACCATTAGTGGACTTTTCTTTCTTTAATGGAAGAAGATCAACACATTTGTCCAAGTGTGCACCTAAAGTGCAAAAGATTTAGTAAGGGAGTGTTCTTAACAGTAAACGTGGTGTCAGGTCGTAGCAGTATTTACCAATCAAACACTTACTCTGAAATCAACACATTCTTTGCCACAAGGCGGGACATTAATGCTCTTTATGCAAACCTCTGTGACCCTGAATAGAAGAAAGCCAGTATATATGATTGATGGGCAATTTGAAACACTGACTTCAGCTTCTTGAATTTGCACATTTGCTTAATTTCTCTGGCCTTTATGATTGCCAGCCAGTCATCTCTGTGTTTTTTTACTCAGATTTAATGAGACATCTTAACAACATTTTCCCATATATTCTAATATCTTGTGGTCAAAAAAAGAGAAACCCCGTAATTCCAGATATATCATATTTGATACATGAATTTCTGAGACCTCTTTACCACTTCATACTGAACTTTAAAGAAAAAAAAGTTTTGTACAACGAAATAAGTTGGAAGTATCATATAATAAAATAGAATAAATAAAAAATACACTTATTACCCAGTGTATTTATAATACAGCATTTAGTATTTAGAAAAAAATGGGCTAATTTAATTGCAATATATGATAAAAATATTTAAGTTATTATTTCATATGTCAAGCTTTAAAGGGTTTTTCCAAAACTGCTGTAGATTGAGTTGTAATAATGCTACAGATAGTTAGAGCCTTAATAACGACTATAAAAAGTGACACGGTACTTTGATGTTTTCTGTTTTGGTTCTTGGCTTTTATACACATACAAGAATATTGGATTTTTCCTTCTGTTTTTGTATTCCCTGTAATTAACCATCATCGAGTATAATGAATGTTGTTGTCCGCCTGATTTTGCAGCATGTTGGTCTTCACAGAGATCAGAACAACTGTGTGTATTAAATAAAAACTAACGCAAAGAAAAACGCAAGTAGAAGAGGAACCGATTAGAAATTTAGGAAGCATAAACCTTTTAAAGGATGATTAAAAAAGTCTTTAGATCGGTTTCTTTTCTCCCTCTGCCTCTGTAACAGCTCGTTTGTTTTCCTTCACCGTTCACCTCACCCCTCGTTTCACACTCATGTCATTTTCTCTTTCCAGCCAGCTTTGTTCTCTTTCCATGGCGTTTACAGAGAAGTCGGAGCTGTTGGGACTCGCTGAGCGAAGTCCAACTTAGGCTCAGGGTGTGGCTCTCGGGGTGTGTGCGCTTCGTAACCCATGACTCATGTCTGCAGATTTCAGTGTTGTTTGTCATATGTTCCCGTACGCGTCTGCCTGTGTGCCGTCAGTGTGAAAAAAGAAAGGAGATAAAAAGAGGGAACATTAATTGCATACAAGTTTTTAAGCCCAACTCACTGACGGTGAAAAAAAAGTACATATTTTGCACATAAAATACAATCCAACTTATTCAAAACCAAACAAATCTTTATTTAATAATAATAATAATAAAAAACTCCCAAAAACAATTAATAAAACAGCAGAAAATCAAGGTGGGAGATTTCCAGTGAGTGTTTCCTTTAGTACAGCATAAACCCATGTAGTGACTAGAGACCCAACTGAACTGTAAAGTAGTTTAAAACGCTACAGAAGAGAAGTCTTCGGTATAATCTAATAAAAAGGCTTCGGCTCCGTCTAAGCATTAATTAGGCCTTTTACGTGAACAGAGGCGGCCTGAGCCGGTAAAAGCAGTCGAACCAGCACGACAGAACATTCAAAACATAAAAATAAAGACGTTAAAAAGGCACAAGATTCAAACACAGCGAAAGAGATTACTGAACGTTTTGGTCCATGCGACAAGGCCAACATAACTTTTTCCCAGGTTAGGGAGGCTTTTAGAAAACACAAGTTTGGTCTTCTGTTTGTCAAAAAACAAAAGGAAAAAAAAAGGTTTTCGCTATAAATCCATGACTTACAAATTAGTTCATTTTGTTCCCTTTAAACCTCAATTTGACATCATTATTGAACCACATAAAAAAAAAAATGTTCAGTAGCCTTTTAAGGGTAACAGGTGTATTGCATGTTTAAAAAAAACAAAACCAAAACATAAGGTAATTAGAAAAAGGAAAATGAAAAATCCCGCGCTCAGAATCTTTGAGGAAAACATTTACAGATCAGCTATGCAGTTCAGTGGAAATTCACCTAAACCTGGAAAGCCGCAATTACAAGAAGATCAAACAAATCTAACACTTCTTCTGTCACATCAACCATTACACTACATTTCCACCAAGCACCCAAAAACAGCACTGCTTTGTCCCACTTACATCCACTTTACAATAGTAATAATAATGACAATAATGATACAAAAAACTCTTGAGGCAAACAGCAGATATGAAAATGCATAAAAAAGGTGCAAAAATGGCTGTTAAATTGCACGTGCACATCTGTATGTACGCATTATATTCAAGCAGTGCGTCCACTCTTGATGCAAAGCGACAGAGTTCTGTATTTTTGTAATAAAATCAGGTGAAAGCTATGTTTTACACAAAACTATGTCATTTCAGTTAAGTGCACTTGGGTGATATTGCTTTGAGAATTAAAGTTAAAAGCACAGGAATACGGTTAGTATGGTTAAAAAAAAAAAACAACAAAAAAAACAAAAACATTTCTGAACATTCTGACTAAACCCAAAACAAAACTAACGACAAGGCTGGTGCCACATCCAATCACAGTCCAGCTCGATCTAACCAAACCAAATCTAACCAAGCTGTGGCGTTTTGGTGAAACGGTACCGAGTGAAAATGTTCATCGGGCAGTGGAGATCCTCAGGAAGATGGAAACAGCTGTGACTGGGCACATGAGCAGGTTTGTCTTTAGGAGGAGGTATAGATGTATCTGGGCTTTTCTTCGCCGCGTAGGTCCTCCTCATAATTTCTCAGACAGCAGAAGAGGAAGGTGCAGCCGAGGCAGAGGATGGTGGCGCCCCAGCCGAAGCCGTAGGCCCAGGTGAAGTAGTACTGGCCCTCGAAGATCAACTCCTTGAACTTGACGGGGTAGATGATGAGAGCAATGATCTGGACGATCACTGTGGAGAGAGAGAGAGGTGGTCAACACGTGGCGTCGTGCTTCCATTTATGGTGGAGCGCACGGGAAAGAGCTGGGTGAAGCCTGGTTGCGTTGACGGAGGGAAACACCGACTGAATGGCGCTGGAGACAGGCTGCAGTTTGTTTACAAGCAAATCTATACGCTACATTATAGAAATATTGTGATGTTTTGGAAAGTGTTTGAATAATCATACCACAGAAACAGAATGATTTATTACTTGTGTTAAGTTGAAAAATGTGAGAGAAGAAGACATTGAAAAAATAATTGCCTGTTAAATCGCAATACTGAGGTAAAAAATAATAATAATCATAATTAGAATAATTTTCCAAAGTCGTTCAAAGTCGTTTAGTTTACCTTTTTTTAAGTTCTGTTTGTGCTGTTTGACTCAACTTTTCGCCCTCTTACATGAGTTACCGTCACACAAACAGCACAACAGATGTTTAGAGTTACCAGACTTCCTCTTTAACCAGCTTGAAAACAAAGGAAATTATTCACAGCTTATGCAGCCAGCTGGTGAGCACAAAAACACGGACGCCGTCACCGACAGCACGGTGTGGAAAATACTTTTACACGACTGTGTCAGAGTCGCATGAACACACCAAAATCCGTGGGATCTGGGCGTGTGTGCGCTGACCGTGACTGGTTCTGGCACCGATCCCCGGCTTAATTTCCCAACAGTTATTCATGAGAAGGGTGTGACGGCAGTTCCTGGCTGACTAACAAACATCAGTGTAAAAGTTATTTCTGCAGATCCTGAACAAAACAAAACAAAAAAAAGAAGCAAAACTAAGATCATCATGAGGAAAAAAAAACGTAATTTTACCAACAAGTTTCAATATTACTGCAGAGTCCGAGATAAATTCTGAATTTGGCTTCCCCTTTAAGCCAAAACTGGGGGTTAAAAAAAACAAAAACAAACTCTGTACCAAACATTTACCTTTGACATCAAAAGTACCAGTAAGTGATTACAGATCTGACAGTTTGGCACAGAAATGTTTGTGTCTGCTCTTTGAACACTCTTGGATTAGTGAACTCACGCAAACACTGAACCAGCTGTTGCCACGGCGACGTCACAACAAAGGCGTCCACAGTAAAGTCGCCTTCTGTTTAACCTACGGCGCTTCTCCTGAGTATTATCCTCACCCTTTTTCAGTGTAATTCTTACATCAATTTGACGCACTGCAGAGATGACCTGCCTGAAATAAATCCTGGGGGTTGTATCATACTATAAAAGTTAAGGATATCTTAAAACCAAGCAGACAACAAAAACATAAAAAACCCAGAGGCATATTCTCATTCATTTCTGTAAAACGTATCCCAGCTCTTTGTGTGGTAACTGCTAAACCGATTTTCTAAGCATAGCTCGAAAATGGGCGAATGTGCTCAATTTGTCTGCATGTTTCTCTCCAAAAAGCACAAACTTAGTCTGTTTGGGTGTCTGGACTTTATTGTTGGGTTCTGGGTTCTGGGTTCCGGCTCACTCTCTGCACCGCCTTTAATATGATTAGGATGCAGGGTGAAGGAGAGTGTCCCAGTTTAGATGAAAGCGGAGCTGCATTCTGGATCTGTGGCTGGTCCACGCTCACGCCCATCACTGATGTAGACACATCCGTCAAACTAACTGTCTAAACTGTGTGAGGGTTTTCTGGTGCCTGGTGAAAACACCACGCAGGCAGGGAGGACACACAACCTCCGTAAAGAAAGGACAGAGCTGATGTTCAAACCAGAAAACGGCTGTTTTCGGTGAAAAATTAAAATCAGTTTCTGCATAAGGCGTTTTGGTTGACAGGATGTTTCCAAGCACGCTTCTGCGAGTTTGTGTGCGTGCATGTGTGTGCGTGCACGTGTGCTGCTTACCAACAACAATCAGCAGCACCGCAGTGAGAAACAGAAGAGGAATGCTGATGTTACACATCCCCACAATGGAGACGATGAAGGCGATGATGAGCAGGATGAGGCCGATGACCATCAGAGCAGCGACCGCCTGGGCCCAATCTGAAGGATAAAATAAATATGTTCAGTGTCACACACGTAGACATATCAGCTCAAACACTTATCGCTGTAGAAAAAAAATAACATTTCTTTTCTTATGATGACATTTTCCATCTTTGAATGTTTTAAAAAGCCAACGGGGACATTTGGAGGAACTGAGGGGACTGTTGCCTTCAGTGTTGTCTGACAGGACAGACTCAACCACTGAGGTAGGGGAGGTGTATGAAAGTGTATGAAGGGTTTATGAAGGTGTATGAAGGGTGTATGAAGGGTTTATGAAGGTGCATGGTGGTGTATGAAGGTGTATGAAGGGTTTATGAAGGTGTATGAAGGGTTTATGAAGGGTTTATGAAGGTGTATGAAGGGTTTATGAAGGTGTATGAAAGGTTTATGGAGGTGCATGAAGGTGCATGAAGGTTTATGAAGGTGCATGGAGGTGTATGAAGGTGTATGAAGGTGTATGAAGGTGCATGAAGGTGCATGGAGGTTTATGAAGGTGCATGAAGGTTTATGAAGGTGTAAATGATGTACGCAACATAAAATAAATGCCTTTAAGATTCTGTACTGGGCTCTGACAGGCCCAACTTCACCTCGGGTCATATCTGATTTGTTTTTTAAGTTCATGTTCTCTGAAAAGGTTCTTGAAACACAAGAGGAGCGCCCACCCTTATTTTGTTTTTGGGAAATAAGACTAACTGAGTTTCCAGAGAACAATCGTCCGAGCTGTAAACAGAAACTTTGACCTGCATCTGAAGTGCTGCGAGCTCATCCAAGGTTCACATTTATTGCGTTTATTTTTTACAATCCTCTAGGAATAAAAATGTTATTCCCTAGAACATGTTGCTTTAAGCAAACACGCAGGTGCATTTTTCACATACAACTGTCACACAAACACCAGCAGCAGATAATCCCAACCTTTTTGTTTCACAACAGCAGCCGAGCTCACAGTGTGGATCGTCACCACGCCATTACGGCCGTCACGCCGATGCCGGATCAGCCCGCACCCTTGAATTATTCATACCTCTGTTCAGGTTATGCCTACCCCAGAGGCAGTTCTTTAATCACGGACACATCAGACTAGTTTGGCCGGTTCGATCCTTTCTCACGCTCATGATGAGGTTTGCTTTATCTGCATGTAAACTCGGCAGATTTCCATGGCAGTATTCTGATTTAAACCAGGACCACAAGGCTGCGATATCATTACTATAGATTCCATTTTAAAGCCATGATTGGTATCTATCCTGAAAATCAGTTATTTGCTTCAATCATTACACGGCAGAGGAAAAGGTTTCTGGTGTTTGGTAGGCAGCTAACAACACCAGGTCATCGGTTTAAGTGATTAAGTGGTGACCGGTAGAGCGGATGTTCTCGGGTGTGGAGAGCGATAAGGACGAGGGCCCTGGGCCTCCTGCTCAGTCGTGATGTCCTGATGCACGACGTGAGGAAGCAGCACTTTCACTCCCAAGTCCCTCCCGAATGACTGAACCTTCCACCCCATCTCAAAGGGAGAGTCCAGCAACCCTACTGAGGAAACTAATCTCAGCTGCTTGTACACGTGATCCCATTTTTTTGGTCCCTATCCAGAGCTTCCCTGGGTATTGGTGAGGGTCGGAACAAAGGTCAACCGGCAAACAGAGTCACCGTTTGGCTCAACTGTCTCTTCACCAGTACAGAGTCTAAACCACTGCCGACACCACACAGATCCACCTCTCGAGCTCCTGTTTCATACTTATTTCACTCGTGAATAACTGAGCCTCCATGAGAGGCGGTACATAACTATTAAGGATGGTAAAATATCAGAGCTCGGTTCCCCAAGAGACCTACATGACTATTCTCTTTCAATGCTGATGTTTCTTGGTGTGTTTGTATGCGTGTTTTTTTTTTTGCCATGGTTCTTAAAGTCTACCCTGGTATTTTACACTTGTTCAGACTCACACTAATTGTTTGCATCAATACAAACAGGTTTTAAAACAACAAAACAATCTCACGGCAAGCCCTGAAACATGTTAATTCTTGTTGCGCCTGCAAAGGCAGCAGTTGTTGTGATCACAGCCCTCCTTCCACGTAAAAACCCAGCTCTGGAGTCGGGTTGGTTTTGTTCCAATATGCACATCAACTGTATTTGTTTCTTCAGATTTGAGAACACCCCCACAAGTCTTGAGGTCAAAAGGCCTCGGGGCAAAAACGTATCTTATCCAGTCGGCGGCCTTCTGCAGCTCTATTCATCTTCTGTTTAACTATTTCAGTGGTACTGAGAGTACAGAGACCGCGGCCAAAACAGCAGCCGAGTGCAGATCAGACAAACTAAACAACACTGCATGGTCTAAAACCTGAAAGGAGATCCAAAAACGCAGGAACGGGCCTCTGCGGCGCTGTAATAAGTGGGTAACAAACATTCATGTTCAGTTCAAACTGCCGCCACAGAGAAAGTTCACAATGTGACAAATGTTTCATCAATTAACTAAAATATTAGTTAATTATGTAAGAAATACTAACACAGGAGACTGAACTCAGCACAAATGGAAATAATTACAAATCCACAGGACTAAATATATAATTAGAAACAAACAGGGATGAAAGGTGAACTCGCAGCCTATTTACTTGTACTCGTGACCGTGTATGGCAGCTTGTCCTGGGGGCGGCATGGCGTTGGAGGTTCATTCTCGCGTTTGGCATTGTCCTGATCAATGACACTGGTGTAAAACCTTCAGGATGCCAATACCAGGAACCCTGCTGCAGGGAATGTTGAGATTCATCAAAGAGGAATTAACACCCCCCCACCAGAAACTGTCGGTTAGAGGCGTCGTCGACCACAACAACGCCAAACGTGAGAATTAACCTGCAAGTGTAAGGCGTGTCCGCAGCTCGTGTGCTAAGATAAGTCTGCATTTTTACTTATTTTTTTTTTGGTTAAACCTCACACCTGTCTCTGAAAGCGGGCTTTTGCAGAGCTGCATGTCATTATCTAATCTGACCTCCACCGAGTCTACTGAGGTGCAACAAAACCGCCCTTGTTGCGTAGTGACACAAACAGCCGTGGCAGGAGGCAGAAGTTCGCTTTGTTCTGCTATTGTATCCAAGTAATGTGTCACTGAGTTATGCGGCTCTGACCAGGCCTCTTCAGGGGTTTGACTATAAATAGTTGTACCTTTGTAAACCCGCCAGCCATCTTCAAACCCTGCGTTGGTTTCAGACACTTTGCTGTTGAGAAAACTGCTTTCTGCAGGAAGGTTTTACAGGAAAGGTTTCTTCCTGCAGCCCGACGCTCCTTCGCAGCTCTGCTGTGCTCCCATCAAAGACTCAATAATACATGTTGCACTGGAAGTACCAGACGTCTCATTTTCTTTTGGAACAAGAAACAAAACAGACTAGTGGCTCCTGGTAAATCACCATCTATGTAATGTTTAGGTTAATTACTAATTTCATCTCTAAAAGCATTAAAAGGCTTTAAAAGAAGACACAAAAATCTAGATGTTTTTTTTAACCGGATGTGTTGCTTTTTGATGTTTAAAATGTTTTTCCATTATTACTACAATAATCTAATTTGCTACACATTTTCTTTATCCATCATTTTAGACTTTTACTTAGAGTTTTCCTCCTTATTTGTTAGTTTGGATTTTATGAGTTATAAAAAAAGTGTGTTTTTTGGGGGTTTTACGCACAAACTTGAAGTGGTCTGGAGATTCAAACGTAACTTCGAGCCACCTGCATTTACACCTCCACCCTTTCCAACTGCTGAGGATTCAAAAATAAAAGGGACTTAAAAACGGCGGAGTCCAAAGTTCACTCCGCCTGGATGGTTGGGTGTTTTGCAGGCCTCCCTGCTCCCTCCTCCCTCAGCCAGCAGGTTTTGGTTATCAACTCTCAGGTTACAAAGTGTGATTGTTGAATGTGGGAACAAGCAAACACCGACACCCGCAGCCGGTCGCTCGCGTCTCACCGCGACTCACCGTTTTGACTTTATTTCAATACTCACTGTGCTTCATGAGCGACTGGCAGTCCCAGTGGTCGTTCCTGCCTCGGCACTCTCGCCACATACTGGCGTAGTGAGTCTCGGCGTTCTCGTCCTCGACCCATCCCGAATTGGCCGCGATGGCGATGATGTCAAAAATAACGGCAAACAGCAGCAGCAGAGGCAAGATCCACCTAAACCTGGGGTAGGCGACGCCGCAACGAAACATATCGGACGGTGTGGGTGTACAGCGCAGGAGAGGACGCAGGGGACCTGTAGTTAAGAGTTAATGCAAGTGTGAAGAGTCGGAGGGTGAAAGTTATTTGAAGCCCCACCCAAAAAAGGGGAGGCAGTCCCTTCAACCTGGACACAGACCCAGCCCACATGTAGCCCGGCCCACATGCCGACTCGGAATCCCGGAGCACCGGTTTTAACAGCGTCCCGGACGGTAGGAGGGATTTGTTAAAAGTTAAGATGTGGATTAAAAAACAACAACAAAGTTACAGGTAGTCCACCGTAAGACTGGGCGGTGATAGTCCGAGAAAGAAACAAAAAAAGAACAGAAAAAGAAAGGAGAGGTGTCAATGCAGTGTAGTATGTGTCCACAAGAGGGCAGCACAGCGCAACTAGAAAACGGTTACGGGGCAGCGCTAAGGTTTCGGGTGCGACTCCCCGCAGGAGCCTACCCACATTAAACGTAACTCTTGTCAAGACTTGGGATAAGATGGGAAGTTTAGATTTTGAAGAAAACTACAAGGACATGTTTGCTCTCATTTAAGAGCGGTTGCACCATAGAACATTTAAAAGTAACAGCAAAAATGGTTTTAACTCATTGAGTCCTATGGGTCCAGAAGAGTGCTTTAATAAATTACGCTTTATTACTTAAGGCTTAAAAGACTTGGGTAAGGGATCTATTTTAGATTTTTTTTTTTTTGCTATATTATCCTAAATTCTCTTTAAACACTGATGACAATACACAAATTGGATGCTCTCATTTGTAAAGAAAAATATGATTTTCTTAAGCTTATTTTTTCCAGTATCTCCTACCCAACTTTAAGGGGTTAAATAAGAGCAAGGACACCATGAAGAGGGCAGTTTGCAGGAGATGGTTGTTTGATTATATGCAGAGTTGATGATGCAAATCAATCCGTCTCACAAGGATTGATATGAGTTAAAAGCATTAAAATGAACCAGAGGAACTTAATAGCTTTAATGTGAGATGAAATAGATAAATAAAGCTGTGTGATTTACAACTATGACTTATTTTATAACATTATTAAAGTGTGAATCTACTCATATCCACATAAGGGAGACAATCATCGATTTTTGATGCTATGTTTTCTGTGCGTAATATTTCAAATCACATAACTAAATGTGATCTTTAGATAGCTCTTTGTTAAATAAACAATAGGAGCAGTTGGATTCAGGTAAGACTACTCACATTTATTTTACTCTGAAAAATAAAAAAAATCATGCAGAAGTAATAAATACATGAATAAAAGAGCAAACCAAAGTTACAGAAAGGTTGAGTTCTTTTTTGTACATAATCACATAAAGTGATGCAGATACAACGGATAAATGTCACAGTAAAATATAACAGCAAATGCCTTCGAACGTCACGCATAAAGCGTCGGCGTGTGTTGGATTGTGGGGCTTTTCTAAAATTAATTTCACAAAAAAATATTTCTGAGAAAATGGTTGAAACACAGGACATGTAAGGATAAAGCAATTTTAGTTGGCAGTTTCTGTAAACAACAAAAAAAGACAAATACAACAAAAATTACAGTAGTCTTTAAAAAAAAAAAAAGCAACTGCAAAATTTGTGGTCTTTGTGTAAACTAAGGAAAGCAGAGATCCCATTGGTATTAGATAAAAGCTCTTCATAAGACCACGTTTTAATGTCTGTGTCAGTCACCAACCTCAAAGCAATTGACCCGAGTACAACTTCAGTTTTGCTCAGTCGTTTCATTTGTATAAACAAGAATAAAAAATGTGGTCAAGTGTAAGTTAAAGATTTAACCTCCTAAGACCTGGCGTACACATATGTGGACATTGCACATTTTGAACCCCCAAAACCCCCAAACTGCACCAGGTCTTAGGAGGTTCAATAGAACGTGCAGAACTTTGAGTTCAGACTCGTCTTCAAGTTTGATGGCAGCAGTGTGACCAATGTCCTTAGAAGTGACCGCGTCAGTTTCTTTCACTTTGACTGCCCCCCCCCCCCCCACCCCCACCCCCATTACCCCCGCCCCTGTTCTTTGCACCATCCTTTTCCTGTGCTGCTCTGCTTCCTTCTGTCTGCTGCTGTGACAAAAAGCAGATCTGTTGTCTGTCCAAAGCAAACACATGACTGAAACTAAGTTTTACAACATCTTCTTCATGTTCACTTGATGACATCTCGGTGTGGACGAAGTCGTCTTGCTTTCTGAGAGACTGAAATGTGAGTGAGGTTTAATTTGAGCATTTGAGGCTGCTCGGTTTTCAAGTCTCATCAGCGTTCATTTTTCACAACTAATCGATTCCACACAGGGTCACTGTAAATAAATTGTAAGAAAATAAACAGAACCCAAGCAAGTCTTTTATTTCCCTGCTCGATTACTATCTTTTACCAGTTTATTTCTGTAATATTTTGTAATACCCATGGTTCCCTGAAATTCCCAGAAATCCCCTCCACTACGTCCCACTCATGGGTCGGTCCTGCCTCTTGCCGAGCTACGCTCAGAGGACCTGTAGTCTTGGCATATAACAGCCAGCCTATAAAAGTTCAGTATGACCACCAGGAGGTTCTTTAAGGTAAAGAAGCCGAGCATCTGGTGGAAGACTTTATAGTAAGTCATGACGGTGAGCCTGACCACCAGAAAAGGGCCGTCCTGGATAAACAAGGTCTCCACAATGTTCCATATGTCCGTGCTGTGCTTGGACAGCAGCGTGTCTTCCTTGACGCCTTCACCAGCTTCGCTGTCTGACGTAGTGTTGACCACTGTTCAAAGAAAGAAGACGTGCAGCAAACGTTAAAATGTTTTCATTAGTGAAGCTGAGAACAGCAAAAGAAAACATTCCCTGTTTAGTTTTCCAGCTGTTTCTGCGTGGGTTGGTCCGGTTGGCCCGCATAGACATTCTGCTATAAATGACATGGCCATGCAATTAAATTCACAAATACAAGATAACAAACGTGAAAGCTGCAGCCACAAGCTGTCTGAATCTTTTATAGTGACAACCACAAAACGGGTGGGGGTTGACCAATTCACTATTTTAATCGCATTTTTATTCCTGAAAATAAAGACACAAATTGTTTAACGCATGCGAATGCAGCATAGGCAGTTAACACACGCCCTCTAACTTGGCCTTCTGAGCTCAGAGTGGCCTTTATTGGACGTGGAAAGACGGGAAATGGGAGGAGACAGAGGGAGGAGGCACCAGCAAAGGGCCACAGGCTGGGATCTCAGATCTGACTCAACTCAAACTGTAGCCTCTGTCCTCGGGGTGCCTGTTCAACCAAGAGAATTATCTGGCACCCCACCCGGAGAGCTTAAGGTCCACTTCCCCTTAGTTGTCTCTTCCTGGGAGGATGCTATGAAAAGCTTCCCTTGCGACAGCTTCTTAATGTATTTCCATGTCTTGAAGTGTGCTGAGTGGCGTCAGTATGCATCAGCATCTCAGCGGTGGGGGCGGGCCTTGCTTAAACGGGGGGCTTCCGGTTTTTCCAAGTGACATTGCAGTAAACCTCCAGGGGTACGGTGAAAGATTACCTCCTGTGTTTTTTCCTGAGCACTTTTCCTTTACAGTGTGATGAGGTCAGTCACCTCATCACACTGTAAAAGAGGTTTGTCACATTGAAAACGGTTGCTCACACACAATTCTCTGACCTCTCATTTATTTAAATAAACCCCTGACTGCGTGATTTATAACTTTCAGTCAGGACATTGCAGGACAATGTTATCCGCTTTTATTTTCTTAACTGATGGTGGAGCATTTCCTATGATAAAAGATAGAAGAATAGGAAAGCTGACGTTCCTTTTGCCAATTCTTCTCCAGTTATTATTCTTCCCTCTACATTCAGTTCATTTTGCTCAGTTAAGACACCTTTTATTCTACATCCTCTGCTTTTTCTGCTAAGTATACTTTTGCAGAGCTTATTCCAGTAAATTGTTGCTTAATTGAAAGTAATTGTCTGAAACCGCACTGATTGATCCATGCCCTGTTCATGATAAATAACCACCAGGTTCCTCCACACTAGTGTTTTCATCATTTGAATGACATGTTTGCAGGGAACTGCTACCTCACACCATTCAGATCGAACCAAAACATCTCCTGTTTAATGTTCTACTTGCCAATGGTCACCAGCAGATACACCTTTTACAACAACAGTGCCGCTGTTCTGTCATTCTGCAACTTTTCTATATCCTGCAAGATCCTGACAGTACTGGATGAGAATCAGAAGTTAAAACTGGTGGCAAAGAGTTGTCTTCATGAACTTCACTGAAGCAAAATGCTGCGAAAACTCCAACACGACATCATATTTAGATGAAGGTGTTTGTGTTCATTATGCGACTGTGATACTCCACCAGCCCTAATGCGACTATTGTTTGCTTCAATGAGGACCTTAAATACAATAGATTAAAGTTGCTGTCTACAAGGAAATTTATTAATCACAGTATTTCCTTAGTATTGCTCCATGTAAATGTAGTCATTGATTAGTAACTGAAGACATTTCCAAGTATATAATTACATGGTCTGACATATATGTCACTGTGTGCCTTTGAAACCTTAAACTTTTGCTTTTTAACTCCAGTGTTTTCTCAGTGGGAGTCCTCTGCTTTGGGAGGGCTGCTGACTGCAGTTGATGGAGCGATGGCCCGAGGTCCCGAGGTCCCTAGGTCCGCTTGTCCGTCCCTAGATCCGCTCGTCCGTCCCTAGGTCCGCTCGTCCCAAGGTCAGCTCGTCCCTAGGTCCGCTCGTCCCAAGGTCAGCTTGTCCCTAGGTCCGCTCGTCCGTCTCTAGGTCCGCTCGTCTGTCCCAAGGGCCGCTCGTCCCTAGGTCCACTTGTCCATCCCTAGGTTAACTCGTCCCTAGGTTAACTCGTCTCTAGGTCCGCTTGTTTCTAGGTCCGCTCGTCTCTAGGTCCGCTCGTCTCTAGGTCCGCTCGTCTCTAGGTCCGCTCATCCCAAGGTCAGCTCGTCCTTAGCTCTGCTCGTCCCTAGGTCCGCTCGTCTCTAGGTCCGCTCCTCCGTCTCTAGGTCCGCTCCTCCGTCTCTAGGTCCGCTCCTCCGTCTCTAGGTCCGCTCGTCCGTCCCTAGGTTCACTCGTCCCGAGGTCTGCTCGTCCCTAGGTCCGCTCGTCTCTAGGTACGCTCGTCCCTAGGTCCGCTTGTCCCTAGGTCCGCTCGTCCGTCCCAAGGTCAGCTCGTCCCTAGGTCCGCTCGTCTCTAGGTCCGCTTGTCCCTAGGTCCGCTCGTCCGTCCCAAGGTCAGCTCGTCTCTAGGTCCGCTCGTCCCTAGGTCCGCTCGTCCGTCCCAAGGTCAGCTCGTCCCTAGGTCCGCTCGTCCCAAGGTCAGCTCGTCCCTAGGTCCGCTCGTCCCTAGGTCCGCTCGTCCCTACGTCCGCTCGTCCGTCCCAAGGTCAGCTCGTCTCTAGGTCCGCTTGTCCCTAGGTCCGCTCGTCCCTAGGTCCGCTCGTCCGTCCCTAGGTTCACTCGTCCCGAGGTCTGCTCTTCTCTAGGTTGTGGTGAGGTTCATATGTCCATCTGGCCGGGTGGACTGTGGCCCCTTACCATGCAGTCTCGCCCCATGGTGTAGCCTCCCGATGCAGACAGCTCCCTGGGATAGTGTTCGCTCACTGGTTCTTCTGTGGCCAGCATTGTTTTGTTTTCATGTTATTATTTCTCTTCGTCTTTGATTGTGTTTTAACAATGATAAGGAGGGTTGGTGGAAATGGGGAGGGGGGGGGTGGACGGGTGGACGGGTGAAATTGATTTTGTTTTTACTGTTAAGCTCCGTGTGCTGCATTTTATTGTATGAAAACTGCCATATAAATAAAGTATGATTTGATTTTACTGGCCTGCATTTGCTTTCTTTTTTTCTGCTTCTTCCAAAGGACGGTGATTCCTTTGGAATTTTGAACAATTTGTCTTTTTCTGCAGTTTGTACTTGTGTTGGCTTCCTTGTTGTTTTTCTTTTCAAGAGCTCAGCTTGGATGAGCATCGTTTCCTGCTCCCTTTTGTGATTATGTTGGACAGAGAACCATTTTTAAGAGCGTTTAACCTGTATGCGTTTCTCACTAAGTACTTTTCATGATGATGGCATCAACATCAGCATGTCAGACAATGTGCTGAGTTCCTGTAACGCCGATAGGAAAAAAACAAAAAACAATTTGAAGACCTGCAGTTCCCAGAGAAAAGGACAAAGTCAATCAGGTGAGGACGATTGTTAGAGATAATCTCAAATGCCAGAAAGCTTCTAAATACAGTATTTCCATGGCCACGAGTGAGCCTGAATCTCAGATATCTGAACATGAAACTCCTGTGTATCAGCACGCTGTCGTTATGAAGACATTCAAACACTGAGCTGATAAAACGACATACTCACACGGGTGTAAACAAACACACAGCACTGTCCGTTCCCGATAAGTGCTTTGATATGTATATGAAGGCAGAGGTTCTCCTAACAGCATCATTCTCATCATCCGTTTCCAAACTACAGTTTTGTCATGAATAATTCAGAGACATTAGTTGAAGTCTTCATCCTTTGCTTTTTTACTGAGCTACTTTGACTTACTTCCAAAAGTAAGCATTAATGTCTGTGCTCAGTGTAACACGACTGAAACATTTTCCTCTCATCAACCTGCTTGAGAGTTACAAATTATGTTAGTTGTAAGTTTAGTAAATATTTACTGCCTTAAATTCTGTTTCCATTTTCACAAGCTCCTAAATTGTTTACACTTTCCCACACTGCTACCAGCTCTCGGGAATCAAAGTTATATTTAACACACAGTCAGACACCGACCAGAGAGATGTAAAGGAAATTGCAACATGCTCCAAGTCCAAACAGCTAAGACGATGTAGACCGGCTGCAGACTGTCCTCTCTGCAAAAGACAAGCAGACGGTACAGAAAGACTCAGACTTTCTACCTGAGTTTCATCTAAACACCTTTTAGTTTGAATCAATTCCTTGACACGTTTTACAGAAAAAGTGCGGTACATTTATTTGAGAAGAGGACTGGCACCCACTTGATATCTGACAGCGTCTCACTAGTAAATTCAAGGATGTCCGCGGCGGTTCCCACGAAAATTAGAAGAAGCTGGGACAGCTCATCTCTTGTGACCCCACCTCCCAATGGGAGGAGCCACTTTCCCAAAATGAGGAGGATGAGCACAATCTGGTGAAGAGCCAGGATCCAGGCATTGGCGCAAATAGATGACAACATCTGGTCAATGTTCTGGAAAGGGAAAGAGATTTAACAATATTTATTTACGTACAGTTTAGTTAGGGATGTTATAAGTGAGATGGACTGTTTCAGTCAGGAAACATTTGAAAAGAAAACTGTAGAATCTGTTTAATAAACAAGAATCCCAGAATCACCAACCACCAAAATAGTAAATGTAATTATACTGGAGACACTTTTCACAATAACTGTCTAATAGACTTTGATTGTTGTGTACTTTTCATAAATAGACTGAATAAGGATGAGTTACCACAAATTGCAAAAGTAATTTTCTTCAGTTGCGATGAGAAGAGAAGAAAAAATATACACTCATTTTGCGCCTAATGATTTTTTAAAAATAATTTTCCTTATTTCTAAGCTTGCTGGGTAAAATCTAAATACGAGAGTAATCTTACACATTATTCTTCATGCCACCCGTTATGTTTACGAACCCCAGTTGCAATGAAGTTGTGTAAAACATAAGTTAAAACAGAATACAGTGATTTACAAATCCCTTTCAACCTCTATTAATTCAATACAGTACAAAGACAAGATGTCTAATGTTCAAACTGGTAAAGGGTTTTTATTTTTTTTGCAAATATTCACTCATTTTGAATTTGAGGAAATAGTCTAGACATTCAAGCTGCAATAGTACGTCTAGTTTCTGAACACAGTATTGCAAGATATTTAGGGATGTCATCATCGACAATCCATAATATCATCAAAAGAGAATCTAGTGAAATTTCTGCATCTAAGCAGGAAGACTGAACACCAACAGTGAATGGCTTTTAATCCCTTAGGAGCACAAGGATTTACAGAGCATTGTGTTCTGTTTTGATTTAAATTTTTTACACAATAATCCAACTTGGTTGGAATTGCAGTTTATATTAATGCCGGACAAGCTACTTAAAAAAAAAAACATGCAAACCTGTCTTATTCAGGTATATAATAATAATACTTGGTCTTTTAATGTTGAGATGACTCATTATATAAAGCACAACTCTTGCAGCATTTCAGATTTCTCTTTTCTCAACAAATTCTATAAATAGACCAAACTAACTAATTATTTTTTTTCAGTCCTGAGTAAGTACCTCAGCAATACGGACTTCAGAAACAGTCACCTTTGTGTTGGATAAAAGTGGAAACGGGTAAGGCTGTATAAAAGTGGACCTTGCAGTAAAGTTGGATAACATGAGATTAAACACAGGCTCCTAATAAATTGCTTGATAACTTTACACTTTCATTTTAAAAACAGATGGAGAAGTCACACAGCTCTCATGTTCGGAGCTCATTTGAGTTCAATAACTTGATTATGTTGAACAACATTATTATTATTTTTTTAGGTAAAAACTCAGTTAAGTGCTGGGAAATCAACCAGACTTTTTGAGATATGTTCACAAAGCTTTATCTGTTGAATCCGTCTGGGTAAAGGGCGTGGTTATCACTAAATGTTTGTGCAGTTTAAATAATCTTGTCTCATAAATACTGCTCCTCAGACATTTATATTTGCAGTAAACTGCTGAAAGTCCCAGTTGCTTCTTGACTCATCTGATTTTAGTGACCCACTAAAACAGCTTTGTATTGCTACCAACGTCAGATTTCGTCTTTATCTGGGAGAGTTAGGTGTTTCAGTCCAGTACGTAAAAGTGCAGGCTTTTTGTTTGTACAAAGGAAGACACATGGATAGAGCTTTTCGTTCTTTTTGTACGCATTTCATGACCTATTGCCACTGGATATTAAAAACCTTTTAGATTAGATCAGCTAAAATTGTAAAAAGATCATTGTGATTCAGCATGTAAAAGAATAAAAAAGGGAAATTAAGTGTATATGTATATAAAAGTGGGCAATGACAGTGAGACTTGGAATACTGTGATTGGATGGAATCCGATGCGATCTAAACTGGAGGGGTGTTTTGTTGTTGGACTGTTGTGCTTGTCACGGATTGTCAAGGCAAAACCTTGGACATGGGAGTAGTTCGGAGACACCATGGAGAACAACGTCTGGACGGCTTCAAAGAGATTCTGGTCCACGATCCGGCAGGTTTAGGAGGGGGAAGCAGTGCACCACCAATACTGTGTATGGTGGGGATGGTGCACTGCTGACGTCGACGTAGGACGTTGTGAGTCGGTGGAGTGAATACTTTAAAGACCTTCTCAATCCCACTGATGCAACTTCCAAGAAGGAAGTAGAGCCTTTAAACTTGGAGGTGGGCTCTTCTATCTGGTGGTTAGGAAACTCCTGGGTGGCAGGGCACCAGGGGTGGATGATACAGTGATTTGTACTTTGACGCATTCTTTCTAGTTATCTCATCTTTGGTTACGCGCTATGTTCTAATCTTATAAGTTACTTGTCTTCCTGTGATTTGTGACCTCATTATTTTCAATAAAAACGAAAGGAGGACGGGAGAGAAGGAGGTCGGAGTAGAGGAAATGTGACCGAATTCCTCTGTCTGTCCTCCTTGCGAGATAAAACGAAAACCCTTACTGACTTTGTCTTTCGTCTTTATTGTATGTTTAATAAATGTTAGGTCGTTTAAACCTGACATTTAATTGGTCCTTCGAGCCGGATCCCAACAAACCAAGGAATCCAGCAGGTGTGGTGGACTTCAAGGTAACTGGGGACGTTTATAAATTTCAAGACTGATCGTCCGCCTCACCGGCTGGAGTCCAAGGTTGACGGGAGAACCGAAGGAAGACAGAGTTGGTAAGTGAAATCTTGTTGTGTTACCCTGAAAGAAGAGGGTGTTGAGGGACGACGGAGTCCGATAAAGTCCGTGTTAAAGGCCGTGGAATTCTAGACACTGACGGTAAAAGAGGGGCGACGGAGTCCGATAAAGTCCGTGAGAAAATACGTGAAAATTCTAGATACTAATGGTAAAAAGAGAAAAATAGACGACGGAACCGATAAAGTCCGTGGGTAAAGCGACGTCATTTCTGTGTTGAGTGATTGCGAGTGTGACTGGAGATACAATACCAGTAGGTATTTTGTCTCATGTAAAACCAGTAGGAATGTAAACAGCAACCTGTTGTGGAAGCAGAGGCAAGAATCCTTCGCTTGGGAATCAAGTTGAAGTGAGGATTACCACTTCAGGAGATTTAATTGCTGTCCTACTGACAAAAAATCCAGGTGTTAGAATACCCTAGGTATTGAGACCGACCTGGACTAAAACATCTAAAAATAAAAATTAAAAATAAAAAAAAACAAATAAAAAAAAAATGGGGAAGTTGATCAGTAAAATCGACCATAAAAGAGGATTGGTTTGTGAGGACTGGAAATACATGCAGAAAAAAGATCCGAAGTCAATAAAATACCTGAACCTGTGGATCAGTAAATATGGTTTTAAGGGAACTCTAAACTCACAGAAAATAGTTGAACTGCAGGATAAGATAACTATTGACACAAAACAGAACACCAAGAAGATGCGAAAACGCGGTTTCGCAGAAAGCCAGATATGGTTGAACGAGGCGACGAGGCGTGAACAAGGAGAAGGGAGGGGGGACTGTAGACAGAAAAAACCCGAGGTCATGTTTTACAGAGCAGATGAGACGGGGCCTGTACAGAGAAGACAGAAAGATGAAAAAACGGACGACGATAACAGAATTCTTTCTCACAGTATCCCAATCTATCCACTGTTACCGCCTCCTAATCTTGAACTGAAAAACACACCTACTTCTTTGCCAGCCGCTGACACTGTTCCTCTCATTGAAGCTGCAAATCCTGACACTGACGATGTTAAAAAGGCTGGAGAAGGCCTGACCTCCCATGGGGAGGATGTGGAGGGATCTGTCCGTGACGTGGAGGACCTCGGACGGTCCTGCCACCTTGACGACGGAGAGGTCCAGCGGGTTTGGATGACTGCTCTAGGCAGTGACTGGCGTCATGTAGGAGGTGACTGGGACCCCCAGTATGACAGTGATGTTTTGGATCCAGATAAAATGCAGCTGCGACGCAGAGTGAAGGAACTCGGTGACGGAACAAAACAACGTTTCAACGCTTCATCTGTCTTCACAGTGGTGGACATCAGGAACACCGTTTTCTCTGTCCCCATTCATAAAGACAGCCGATCTTGGTTTGGTTTCAGATTTCTGGATGGAAGAAGAAGGAAGAAGAAGAAAAAAAAAAAAAAAAAAAAAAAAGATCTGTACCAATGGGCTGCTGTGTGAGCCATGATGATGATCATGTCTCAACAGGAGGGAAGGGGTCAGAGGTCATTTGGATTGAAAACTCCGATAGGAAAGGTGAGCCAAAGTCTGATAATAGGGTGGATTCAGACATTTAGAGTCTGAATAGACCCGAAAGTCAGTGAAGCATTTTAAGACACCTGACCAAGTAGAGGAGATAATAATTCAATTGAAATGACACCAAACGGGTAAGAAATGCTGCAGGATGCTGCATGGTGACGTTATTCCTCATCCTGAGTTTTTGTTGTTGTAGTCACCCTGTTGCTTCCTGTTTCAGTGAATCCTTATATCTCAGCTGAAGAACTGACGACTGTCTGCCGTAACATCAAGAAGCCTTCGGAGAACCAAGAGATCCAGCAGCTCCACTTGGTCCTCTGACAACGATCCCCCATACATTGATGTCATCAGATTTCCACGAGGTGTCAGATGAGTATAAATTTGTAGATAGCAGCAGGATTTGAGTCCTCTGTTTGGTGCATGTTAAAAAAAATGAAGACAGAATAAAACTACATCTACTACAATGTTCAGAAATTAGGAAGCTGGACACAGAACGGGTTCGAGGCTGTATTTGGACAGCTGTCTGCCACGTCTCTTATGACTTTCCAGAACAGGAATGTCCTGGAGAAGGGAGGTGTGTGTGTGTGTGCCATGTTTGGAAAACAGTGTTGCACTTCTGATAACGCTGCAGATGTTAGTCGTACCAAGGCCATACGAGGGCTGCGGACCCTGAATGGTAAAAGTGCTGAGGAGCACTCCGGTGTTGACACCTCCATGTGGATGCATGTGGCGAGTACCGAACCTTAGTATCTTCTGTACTAGTATCCATCGCTGTATTTTCAGCATTTCTGACATTGTGTGGTTGTTGTTTCATTCCGATGTCTGTGTGCACTGCTGAACCGATTGATGACCACAGCCATCTCACCCGTGGAAGATCATGTGGCACAAATGTATCTGATTTTGGGTCTTGACTCTGATAATGATGATGAAAATGACTCTGATAATGATGATATTAATATCTCTTCTTTTTTGCCTTATAGAAACCCCTCTGAGCGTAAATGTCTTTGTTCTCATGAAAAATGACTCCATGACTGAAGACCACCTGAAGTGGTCTTGGACACCGTGAAATAAACAAAGATTGTGTTAAAGCAGGAGGGAATGATAGGTTTAAACTTTAACACACTCTTTGTTTAATCTCATTGTTATTTTACGCACGGTATACTGCTTGTCTTATAAGATAGTTGTACACGTCAGAGAATATATCTTGTACAAGTTGCTTATCTTCATGTCATCTGTGACCTCCTTACTTTCAATAAAAGCCTCAAGAGGCCATCAGAGGGGGGGCGCGGACAGAGACAAGAGCAGCGGAGATGAGGCTGAGTTCTCTGTCCGTCCTCCGTTATGATGCATGAAAAACTTACTGACTTTGTCTTCCTTCCTTATTGTGTGTTTAATAAATGTTAGGTCGTTTAAACCTGACAGTGGATGAGATCCAGCCTGAGTTCCTTGAGGCTCTGGATGTTGAGGGGCTGTCTTGGTTGAGTCGCTTGCGCAACATCCTGTGGATATCGGGGACAGTACCTCTGGATTGGCAGACTGGGGTGGTGGTCCCCCTCTTTAAGAAGGAGGCAGAGTATAGCACAGTGTGTTATTATCATTATAAATTGCAGTCTGTCATCTGGTGAGGTCCTTGCTAAACTTAAACATGCAGTAGTACAACCTCTTCTTAAGGAAGTTGGTCTGAACTAACAAGCATTTATGGATGAAAATGGCACACCAGAAACCGTTCAATCAGGTTTTAAGGCCCTCCTTAGCACAGATTCTTAATGATATATTTCTGGCATGTGATTCTACCACTCTTGGTTTTAAGTTGGACAGTGATTTTGAATCGGAGGGGATTTAAGGGTGTTGTTAAGACCTGTTTTTATCATTTAAGGTTTTGGACAAGAGTGAAGTCATTTCTTTCCTGGCAGCATTTTGAAACATTGATCCACGTGTTCATTTCATCCTGTTTGGATTACTGTAATGGACTTTATGTTGGAGCGAGTCAGTGGTTGCTCTCACGTCTGCAGCTGGTTCAGATCGCTGCGGCACCACTTTTAACCGCTGCTCCTAAAAGAGAGTGCATCCCCCCTGTCCTGGCTTCACTCCACTGGCTGCCAGTGGTTTATAGTTCATTTTAAAATTCCTATGTTTGTTTTTAAATGTTTAAATGGTCTTGCCCCACCTAACCTCTCTAAGCTTCTTCATCCGTACTCACCTTCTCGGTCACTGAGGTCAGCTGACATGCTGCTCCTGCAGGGACCGAGGTCTAGGAGGAGGACTCGTAGTTTCTTTATTTTGTTCTTAGGTGTTTTCCTTGGTCTTATTGTGTTAAATTTCAATTGTTTTCAGGTCATGCTTTTACATATGTCTGACTCCTGGGATGAGAATCAGCGCATCTAAATCCAAAACCATGGTCCTCAATCAGAACAGGGTGGAGTGGCCTCTCTGGGTCGGGAATCAGATAATTCCCCAAGTGGAAGAGCTCCACAGTGATGCAGACTCTGCATTGGTCGGTTATGGTAAAGAAGGAGCTGAGCCGACAGGCAAAGCTCTTGATTTCCCAGTCGGTTTATGTACTTCAACTCACCTATGGTCACCTGCTGTGTGCAGTGATTGAAAGAAAGAGATCACGGATACAAGTGGAGGACATTCATTTCCTCCGAAGGGTGTCCTGATTTTCCCTTAGAGACAGGGTGAGAAGCGCTGTTATCCAGGAGGGGCTCAGAGTATAGCCACTGCTCCTCCGCATCAAGAGGAGCCAGACGAGGTGGCTGTTAGCCTATTAACACCTCTGTATAATATGTTTTAACCACTCGGGTCTGAAACTGAGTTCACTAGATTATGATGAATAAAGACGTGAGAGATGATCCAAGTTCAGCAGATTTAATTTAGCAGCTGCATGCAAGTGGGTCAAATGTACATCAGGCATCTCGATGCAGAAACGACACAGAGTCATCAGTACAACGGTTTTGCAGAACAGAGCTCGGTGCTCTTTACACAAAATAACCGGCGGTTCTCAAAAGAACATCTTTGTAGCTGCGTCAGACAGCTAAACCCAAACTGCACAGACACAATACTGGTCTGATCTGACTGGACTCATCATGGGTGACTGGAAATTTCAATCACAATTCCAATTTTTCTTTCTGTAACTAAAAAAATTCTGCATGCAACACCACTTCTTCTGTTTAGTGTTTACAAAATAGTCACAAGAAGCGAGCCAAGGAGGGAACCAAAAACAGTGCAGTGCACCTTTACGGCCACCAGAAGACAAACCTGAGGCCCAGAATTCCAGGAGCCAGTAAAAGACTTCATGGTTCTAACTACACTTACTGTTGGGTAAAACCCCAGGAGGGCAAAAAAAACAGAACCAGGACCAGAACAACAACTACAAAACATATAAGGAGGAAAAACACAAAACAGTTCTGTTCCTGTTTCAGAACCAGAGTCTGAAGATTATAGATGTTGTTTCCACTGTCATCTTATAAAAACAAGGAATCACACAGCAAATAATCAGAACTCTTTCAGCAACACCTCAGTGACCTTTCAGGAAAACTCTTTTAATGACACAGGATTCCAGGAGCTGGAGTCAACAGCTCTAATTATTTGACCACCTTTAGTTATCAATATGCGGTTTAAACCTGAGACATGAGTGTGATCAGAGGTCCAACCACTTGCTTTTCTTTTCTGATTCTTATTATGTCAAACTAAAATTCAAAAAGAAAAGCCAAGGGTTATTATATATGCCACATTATTATTATTATTATCATTATTATTGTTGTTTTTTTGTAAGTGATTCAACACATCAGAAACGCTCAAAACAGACAAATAATCAATCACCATAGAAAGATGGTTTGTGACACCACAAGCAGCCATCCTGGTGAGGTGTCCCAGGACTTCCGGTGGAAACAAACAGGAGCTTTAAAAATAGGAGGAGTGACCATGACAAGATCAAATAAACATTTGAGTTCTTAATTTTAGGGGCAACAAAACCAAATCTCAATCAAATACACAGAAATGGCATATTCAGACCTTAAGATTAATGTGCCACCAGTGTGCACCTGTAAATGTCCTTTGTCATGGGGGCAGGCGTTTTGAATGTCCATCACAAAGACCAAGAACACTCCCAGAACCTCAGGTCCGCTAAGGGGTGGAGGAGTGATGGGATTGGAAAGGTTTAACTCCTAAATAACAATTATTATTGACACGCAAAGCATCTGTGTTATTGAAAAAATTATCCAAACTAAATAAAATAACCAGTAACATTAATCTTAGCAGAAAATACTCCAAAATCAAAAACTCAAAGACCCTACAATAAAATAAACACAAAACAAGACTGACATGAACCAAATACGCAAACATTTTCCCTTAACTATTTATAGAGCAGTAAATTAATGAAAGTCCTTTAAAGTTTCAACTCTAGAGAGCTATTGGAGAATATTAAAGGAGCCTTTTGTTCTCTTGTAACAAATACTGGAAATAGTTTTGGTATATCGATCTACAGTTACTATATATGGTTTCCATAGTTACCTTCCCTGCAAAAAGTTACGTAAAAACACAGGTCTTGCGCGTTCCAGCGAAGATCCCCACGTTGGTGACACCAGAACTCACTGGCCGTCGCGGGCATCTGGTAAGGTGAGGTTTTATAGGGATGTCCCACTGGGAAGACCCAGGACACGCTGGGAGGACTATGTCTCTGGGCTGGCCTGGGAACACCTTGGGATACCCCCAGATGAGCTGGATGAAGTGGCCAGGGAAGGGGAAGTCTGGGCTTCCCTGCTTAGGCTACTGCTCCCATGACCCGACCTCTAATAAGCGGAGGAATATGGATGGATGGATGGATGGATGGATGGATGGATGGATGGATGGATGGATGGATGGATGGATGGATGGATATATAAGATGTATCATATAACACATATGGGTAGAAACTCTTCTAAAAGACAATTTAGATTAAGATTTACATCATGGTTGATGGTTTGCCCTTCGATTAGGAAGGTTACAAGTTCATTTTGAATTCTCTAAAACAAGTCCAACTATCCGAATCCATACAGATGTAACCTTGATAGAAAGTAAACTTGCTAAAAGAGTCAATCCCAATCTCGGTCCACATGTGTGTACCAAGATAAATGTTGCCCAGTTGCACACTACGTTACTTATGTGGCTGAACTTGTGGAACCGGCTGGTCAAATATAAGCAAAGGTTCTGTGATCACCAACCTCTGGCGGATCAAATCTGATTTTCTTTTGAAGTTTTACATGAAATGAGCTAATTGGACTCTTTAGTTCTGCGAGTGCCTGGATGAGAATGAATTCGTGTAAATAAATTAATTAATAAAACATCCACGCAAAAGCTCTACTGTTATTTTGATGTTTTAAAACCACACGAATAATGGCAGTGATACCATCATGACGGGACAATACCATCTTGATGCCAGCATGTGACATACACATTACGCATTCCTCAAGACTTCTTTGAGACATCAAAAAAGCCGATAGCCTGGCCAGCCATCCTAATTCTTTTCCTCTTTGATAAAAACATTTAGCCTGGTTCCTCTGAATTCAACTTTGATTTCCCGGAGGCAGTCCCAACAGATGCAGAAGGATAGCCATACATCCAATTAGACAAATTAAGCATGTGTCATAGGCAGAGCAAATACCAGATAAGTATCCACAAACCACATCTAAATTGGTGTGCAGAGGAGCGGGAACAGTGGAGAATGGCTGCTGTCAGTTTTGCAGTGGAAACTTGTTAATCCAAAGCATTATCACCAATTCTACAGCCACTTTGGTTGGCTTTTAGATGCTGCTGCATGACTTATTGCATAAAGCCCATCCCCCATCACTGTGGCAAGTCGTTCGGTACGTTATGTACCAGTAGAGATGGCTGTGAACAGGAGGGGTACGTGACCCATTTCACAAGGCTTACAACTATGGTCGGCACACATAACCTGATCAGAAAATGTTAAATTCTCATATTTCTCACTCGGTTACGGAATGGGGGGATGACCTTTACATACACAACTGGTCTCTCTTTTTTTTATGCCTTTTTGTCTACCTCGGGAGGTGAAAAAAAAAGAGGTGATCAGATTTTACACCTTTCCGGAAAGCGGTTCTTATATGCAGAAACCAAGATTGGCAAAAGGGGGAATGTTCTGCACAGAAAGGCCAGTATGGAAGGGTAATTATTGCCAAACCCAGCAAAAGTAACTTTAACTCACATCCCAGGTGTCTCTTGCAATAACTGTCTATGGCTTTGTGGTACTATGTCACGCAGTTATCAAGGTTCTTTTTGCTTGTTCAAAAAGTACAACAACGTCTTTAATCAAGCATGCAAGTACAAACGTGCCACTGATGAGGTAGAAGATAAATCCCTGAAAATCTCTCCCCGTTTAACTTCCAGGAGGATTTTGTTTTTTTTGACAAATCAGTCCACAAGCTACAACAAGCTATAACTAGATACCGTCATACAATCTTGACAAGCACGCCTTCATCTGAAGGTGAATTTTTGAAAAGACAGCTGGGATTGGGTCCAGCAGAACGCCATGACTCTGACTAGGAAGCAGCGGGTAGTCCTGCAGTCTGTTACAGTGAGAAATGCTCAAATTGTTTTTAGCACTGATGTGAGTTCCACAGATTTAAAAAGCAGTTTCCTTGTCAAGGCAGTCTCTTTTCTTTTTTGTCACGTAAGGGTTATTTTGGTACATAGAAACTTCCTTCGTGGCCACCCACCTCATTGTCTATGCAGAAGTGGACATTGTCTATTTTTACCTCAGTGAACAAACTGAGTTTGCCGACATTCCAAGACATTTACTTCAGGAAGATTCATAATGATAATAATAACAAAAAAAACACATTCACAGACTCCCTGAGACCACACAGCTGAGGTTTTAGATTTTTTTTGTTGACATTTTTCCAAAACACTTTGAAAAAAGCTATAGCAGGCCTTACGTACACATAGATCGACTATTGTCCAAGACACTATTTGGGAAGCATTTGACCAGGCCAATACAACTTTACGGTGGTAAAGTCACTCAGTATAACAAGTACATTGCTGCTGACAGTGTATTAAATCAGTTATAGAGCATCTAGCTACTGCAGTGTTGGCACCATGAGATACATAATTGGCAAAAAAAAGATGATTTTCCCAAATTCACAAGATTGAACAACACCTGGCAAAACAGTACAATTTCGGGATCGTTTCAGGGGTCATTCCCTGAATCTGGCGTTGTAGCTATACCTGTATGGCCTCCATAGCTCATATCAGACCTTGATATTAATGTAGAGCTCATCAATAATCTATTTCAATAAACCACAATATGATTGCAGTGAAAGGAGCTCTATGCTCATGCAAGCACAGTCCATGACATTTAGTTTTGTTCACTCCAACTTGTTAAAGTCATCAGGAATCTCGATGAAAGTCTGTCTTACTTTGCCTCTACTTAAATTTCAGTCCCTGTGTCTCACTTCATTTCCCACGGACTCGTAGACGTTTTTGAGATAAAACACATGAGGGTTAACTTTGTGAACTTAACGTTTGTGAACGCCCACACTCATGAACTCGAACGCCAAAGACGCATTCATGCAAGGATCCAAGTAATGAGAAAAACATGTGCTCTAAAAGGCGGCTCTGGATGTCTAATTGAGACCGTCGTTGTAATGGCGCTTCTAAAATGTGACAAAATTCCATTGTCAGCAAGTTTAAAAAAAAAAAAACAAGAAAAAAAAATCAACAAGTAATCCAAAGAAAACGACTGTATTTACTTTCCTTTTACCTTGGTAAACTCCTTATTACTCTTCTTGCCACAGTTAGCCAACTCTTTAAAGTCTGCATATGAAAAGAAACATCTGCAGATTTTAAGAGGATTGTCATCCCCAGACTCAAGTTCTGCATTTGTGGTAAGATGATTATGGGTGAGGGTTTTTTTTTTTGTTTTTAATAGTGTAACATCAGTTCCCAAACATTGATGCTTCCAGAGAAATCTGGCAGACCACAGATTCTGTAACACTCACAACTGCCAAGAAAGAATACTCGCATATATCAAATTACCATACTTTGAATTACACTTGGGATCTCTAAGACAGGGGTCTGGTCTTGCCTTTTACCATTATTTATGACAAACATTGGTAATGAAAACTTACTTTAAAGCAGACAAACAGCCAGTTGAATTTGAATGCATAACATAAAAGTTTCACTTCCTCACTTTTGAAGTCATACTGCAGTGAAAAGAATTTCCACAAAATATGCTGTGAGAAAATAAATTTCCTGAATAATCATTTTTTACTCTTACTTATTCCTGGTGTGTTTGTGCTTAGAGATAAAAGCGAAACAGACATCTCAGTGTTTTACCTTCAGATAATCCTGGTACGTGTGGTTTTCCCTGGTCTCGTTTAGACTGATCACGTTTTTTACATTATCCCAGGAGTCAAGGTTTTTGCACTGGAAAAGATGACAAAAATCCTTATCAGATTACCTGTACCGTTCATTGTCGTTAAAACCTCTGAACATTTCAGATTAATCAGCAACTGCTTTTCATACAAATCTACCCAACCACCAACATCTGTCACACACTGAGTATTTTCTTTTTTAGTACCTCAACGACAGTGCTTTTGTTCTGCTGGTGGTGCAGCTCAAGGATCCAGATGGAGGGAATGATACTAACGAGAAACAGAAAAATGGGAGGAGAAACCCTGCAAGAGAACCAGAAACTTTATTAACAAGGTTGCAAACTGATGCAACCACAAATGAGAAAAAGCCATGACATGCAAAGTGCAAATACAAAAATAACAAAGCAGTTCTGCAGTTTACTGTATTTGTATTTCTCTACAGACATAAAGACTCCTGAGATAGTTCGTATAATTTTTTTTTATCTTAATTTCATTTGTAAATACTCACAAGTTCCAGCTTTACTGTGCAAAAAAAAAAAAAAAAAAAAAAAAGTCTTATGTTCAGAGTTGGCAGTGAGATCTTTCGACTCTTTGGACATTTGGGATGGCCCATCAAACAGTGGAAACATCTATTATAAATCAGTGTTCTGAATCTTTTGTGAGAGAATGGGCTCTTTGTCCTCTGGACCAAAGAGAAAACGGACCCCTCAGACTGTAATCAGCAACAAGTCCAGAAACCCGAGGCTGTGACGACGTGGGACTGCGTCGGCGACCTTGCATAAAGGTCATTCACACTTCTGTGTTGTCAGGACTAATGCAGAGTAATACAGTGAGATTTTAGGTGCCTTTCCATCAGCCTTTGCCTGTTTTTTAAACATACATCACAGTGGTAGCATTAAAAGAAGCTCCCACTGGACCTCTACATTGGTGCAATACACCACCAAGGCCTGAAACTCCTCGTCAGGATGGTTCAAATGAGTTGTGTTCACGTGAGAGTGCAGAAATCCTGATCAGCAGAGACCCCTCCCAGTAGGCTCCTCTTGACCAACCTGAGTACCTCCCGTTCTACAGGAACATTTTTGGCCCCGTAAAGGTCCCTAAAGGCCACTTTTGCAGGGCCGTTCCTGGTAACGTGTCAACAATCTGGCCCTGAACAATCTACCCGGAACCACCACTAATGGAAACACAGCTATATACCACCTTCAAGAAATATTTTCTGGGGACGTCAAGATATTTTATGCCAAACCACATTTAGCAAACGTTCCAGAGGCATGACTAAAGATGAACCAGCCACGGCTTCTGGACTGACCTCCCTGCATTTCTTACCTGTCTTGAGAAAATATGGAGAATATTTAGGACCAAAAAGTGAAAATACTAACCCAGGAAAGTTAAAGACATTTAAACATGTTACAAAGAACAATAAGACAAAATAGTAACTGAATTGTTTGGTATCCTCAATGCCAGGAAGACCTTTGAGTGTCATGACTCACCACAAAGTAGTAAAAACTTTACACATCTTGTTTACAACTATGCACACAGATGATGGTCGTAAATCAATACCGAGACCATTAAAGACTTTTGAATTGAAATGAATTAAAATTCAAATTGCCTCGGTACTGATTTTGAACATGATAGAAAGTAACAGAAATGCTTCAACATACTTGACCAGGAATGAAGGAGACACATATTTTTGTAGCAGCAGCAGTCTGGACATGTTCAAAAAGGAGCAGGAAGACGTAAAAACTTTAAAAAAAATACAACTCTTACACCACGTCTTCAGATGGACCCTCGTTATTATTACAGTGGTTTAGGATATCAAAAAACATTGACGTACTTATAAGTTATACATATTAATAGTAAGAATTTTGCACAGTTTAAATATATATTGTGGTAAACCTGAGTATAAATGAGTTTATACCTGAGTTATTAATGCCGTGTGCAGTTACATGACACTGTGTATAGACGCTATTTCCCCTCAGTCCCTGTATTCATCTATTCATAAATCCACACATTCATTTACGATGTGAATTTATATGCACCCTTATTCATTACAAGCATTCTTGCTCATAGATATTTCTATACTCATTAAAGCATACATATACATATATAATTATTACTATCCATATATGTATAGATACACATATATAGTCACATATACACCCCCAACCACACAAGTCCAGTCCCCCCACCAACCCCTCACCCAGCACCCACCCGTGGAGAACAAGAACAGAGCCAGCAGAAGACAACGCACCAACACCAGTATCCAGGCCCCTCCACAGCAACACCCGTGAGCCAGCCCAGACACCCCCCATCATCCACCACCAACTACCGAGACCCCCCAGCCAACGCGGGGGTACCAGGGGGCACAGGCAGTCCCCCCACCAGGTAGCAGGGACATCTAAGCAGCAACGGAGCGCGAGGGGGAGCGACGGGAGGCATCCAAACCCATCCCCAGGCATTGCAACCAAACCTCCCAAGACCACAAGGACTCCTAGAATCCTGCCCCCATCCCACTACAAATGGGAACTGAATGTGGACCACTGAGGGAACTTACTCACATATGTATATTCATACATCCATTTGCAGATACACACAAACGTACACAAATATACACATATTAACATCTACATATACACATATGTACATGTATATACATAAATATATACACATACCCATATGTACACATATACATATATAAACACACATATGTGCATGAATGTTGACCTGTAAAAACTGACAAGTGCTGCTTCTGGCAAAAATAGAAGTATTTTTAATATATTTTTTGGTTGAAGACTAAATAAAAACCTAAGTAACCTGAACATACATCAAAATTAAAGTGAATCAGTTTTCCATTTTGGAGTTGTCCGTTTTTGCTGTAAACTCATCACACACACATAGATATACCTGGATATACACACACATCCACCTGTACACCCATCACACACACATAGATATACCTGGATATACACACACATCCACCTATACACCCATCACACACACATAGATATACCTGGATATACACACACATCCACCTGTACACCCATCACACACACATAGATATACCTGGATATACACACACATCCACCTGTACACCCATCACACACACATAGATATACCTGGATATACACACACATCCACCTATACACCCATCACACACACATAGATATACCTGGATATACACACACATCCACCTGTACACCCATCACACACACATAGATATACCTGGATATACACACACATCCACCTATACACCCATCACACACACATAGATATACCTGGATATACACACACATCCACCTATACACCCATCACACACACATAGATATACCTGGATATACACACACATCCACCTATACACCCATCACACACACATAGATATACCTGGATATACACACACATCCACCTGTACACCCATAACACACATAGATATACCTGGATATACACACACATCCACCTGTACACCCATCACACACACATAGATATACCTGGATATACACACACATCCACCTGTACACCCATCACACACACATAGATATACCTGGATATACACACACATCCACCTGTACACCCATCACACACACATTATATGAGCGTACTTCAGTTTACACATTTGTACTTTCATCCATCCATTTTTCTGTATCTTCTGAAAATGACCTCCTTATATTTCCTTTTAAATTGTATTAAATTCTGACTTTGTTTTGGCTCCTCATTTAGCTCGTTTCACAGTTTTACACCATGAACTGAAATAAAAAAGCTCTTTCTTGTTGTACGTATGCTACGAATCCTTAAGTTTAAATGACCCCTTAAATTATATCCACCTTCTCTTCCAAAAAATATTTTGTGAAATTACCTTACGAAGTAATTATTTGCTCAAATAACTATATATGGTTAAAATTCTGCTATAGTGTTTCAAAGAGAAGCTTCCTAGGAAAGTTCCCTTTTATTCTCAGTTAAACTCAGACCGTTATTGTTCCTCATGGGAAATGTGGTTTCAGCAGCGGTAATGACAACATAAAAACACAACACAGTTCACGCAACCCCAGATAGAAAGGATCGTTGAAAAAGAAAGTACTGATGGGTAGTTAACTATTTTATATATAATAATAAATACTTAAGTCCTGTCACAGCTTGTGTCTGAATTAGTGGATTTTTTTTATTTATGCTTATGTTCTTGGAACAAAGGAAAAACTTTCTCTATTTTACTTTGCCTGTAGTTTGCTTTCATGTCCAACCAGATGGGAGAAGAACTGGCAAAACCTGTCCTCGCTTTCCTCAATATTTGTTCCAGACATCAAACAAGGAAAGCTGTCCATTTTTTAGGTATCGGACAAAGAATTTTCTTAGACGTTGGTAGGTTTCCATATCAAGAGACAAGGTGAGAAGTTAAAATGGAAACAATAAATGATTAAAGTCTAAAAAAAAAAAAAAAAAAGTCCCAGCAATAAAAGATTTTGGCAACCTGTACAAACTAGTGTAAAAAACTAGTAATCAGTAGTTTATATTTAGAAATGCACCAATCAGATCTGACTGTGATATAAACCTCCTGATAACTGATACTGTTGTTGTTGTTTTCAAACGGACTTGCTTGCAATAAAAGAGCAGAAACTGTAGAAAAGTGCACATATACATTATTCACCCCTTCAAATAAATCAAAAGCAACAATGCATCATCCAAACATGAAAAAGAAGGATGGTTGCAAGAGCAAAAACTTACATTTTGAGTTTTAATTTTTTTTTTTAAAATTTGCATCATCATTCAAATATGCAATCAATGAATTATGTATCAAAGTATCAATCCAGTATCAAAGATACTGATTTGGTTGATTTGGTTAAGATAAACCTTGAAAGTGTCCACAAGCAGCAAATCAATGTAAAAATTAACTAATTCATTTGACCCTTTCCAAGAAGAAAAATGTGCTACTTCCAGGTTGCCAGACACAAATATTTTCTGTTCCCTCCTCATTTTTGAGAACATGTCTGATCATCTACTGACTGCTGAATGAAATAATTAGAAGAAGCTCATCCCTGCAGATGTTTCACCATCCAAATACTCTCAGTTCACTCGCTCAACCACCGTTCCCTTTGAGGCTTAATGAATAATTAAACAGGAAACCTGAACATGTTGCACTTATTTTTCCACAGAGTTGGACATGAGTTGAAGCCTGCTAACTACTGTGTTATACAGGATAGTAGAAAAAAAAGATACAAATAAGTATATGGCTGTATATGAATGGCACATTGATGCAAGGAGGAAGCCCCAGATTCTCACCCCCACCCTCCCCCGGACAATGTGAGATAAGCAGGATGGCCTGCTGCAGGATGCATGGGGGTGGAGGTGTGTGAGAGTGTGTGAGAGGGGTCTGAGGGATAACACAAAAAAATAACAATTTATTAATCTGCAAATGTCTTAAGTAGTCAAAGTCCGTTCTAGCAAGCAACTGAGAGCAACTTTGCCAACTTTACACAAAATCCATAGTTCAAGTCGGTATGCCACTCAATGCATCCTAAAAGGTAACAGCATTACAATGTTTACAACAAAGCATCTTACCATTTGTAATCTTTCCCCTTCCTCCTCTTCAGCGTTATAATCATTTCAGCCACAAGCGGCAAGAAGAGCAAAGTCAGTAACCAGTACTTGTGGTCTTTTTTCACCACTGCCACTCTGAAGACCCCGATCATAGCAACCAGGACAAAAAACGCTCTTGTGATGACCGCACAGAGGAACTTGAACAGTAACATCACGCTTTGTGGTCGTTGGTCCGCGTTGTTCCTGAAGGTTCAGATCCCAGACAACTGCCGGTGAGAGATGCAGCAACTCTTAAAAAAACGCAAGCAAGTGCCCAAAGTTTGAAACGCGCTCAGTCATCAAGTCCCAAAAGATAAGCCCCGCCCCTTCTTTCTCTCCTCATGTGACACAGATGGATGAGATAATAGTGAATATTAGCATGAAGAATTGAACTAGTCTGTGTTTAAAAAAAAAAAAATCAAATATGTTTCATAAGGATTATTCTGATGTTTTTCACAGTAATCTTGACTTCACACCAACTCTGTGCACACGAGGGCAGCATCATCTCGCCAGCTCCTTCAGGTGGATAAACATCATGAGGAGAGGATTCCCTCTGCTGGTAAAATAAAATGAAAGATTTTTAAATGTAAGTGGAATAAAATGGAAAACAATGGCCTTTTCAGTAACCATAGGTTGCTTTTAGTTTTATTATTATCATGATCATTATTACTATTATTGTTATCATTGTCACTGTTGATACAAATAATAATGAAACAACAGAATTGTCCAAACAGGCAACAAAGTTATCCCATCGTTATAGGCAAGAGTGTATTCAAATGAAAATAGCACAAAATAATAATAATAATAATATCAGCGTGTAGTACATTAACTTATTAAGTATGTGTTCAATTACGTCTGTTGACCAGAACATGTTCAAGAACATTATAAGGCAACAAAATTACTTACAAAAGTCATTATGTGCTTAAATAAATAAATAAATAAGTAAACCACATGCGAATATCTTGCTCAGGCACGCTGAACAACAATCCTTAGTCTACTCCTCAAAAAAAGGTGATGCAACACGGTTGTAAACAGACCTCTCTCAGCACTTGTTGGAGACATTTTTCTGAAATTCACTGAGCACATGTTTGAATTCAACAATGAAATAAAACAAAATAAAACTCTGACTCAAAAGTACGTAAGTAAATCCCAGCTAACTTAGTCTGAAAGTCACCAAAATTTCACAGCGTCAACAGTGAATATCTGCCTTTATTATACGTTTAACCAAGTTGAAGGCATTTAGAAGCCTGAGCACCTGAAGAAAATCCACATATATATATATATATATATATATATATATATATATATATATATATATATATATATATATATATATATATATATATATACTGTAGTATAAATAAACATTTTCTGTTTTGTGTGTGTGTGTAAATGATGTGCAACATTTTTTTCAAAGGAGGAATATTATGCCCTTTTTTAAACAAGTTGACATAATTTCCTGATGTCTAAATACTTAATAATTTTATTTTATTTAAGAGACCACAGAGATGCTGTACAAAAGCTTCCAATTAAGCCATGTCTTCACAGCTTCATTCATAGCAGCCAGTTTAGGTGGTCCACCACGAGTCACTGTTTTCAGATCTGCCTCACCAGCTTCCCAGTAAAACAGCAGTAGCAAGATGTAAAGCTGAGTGGAGGCAGAGATGGGTAGATGGTTAATGCTTCCCTGATCTGGGTCTGTAATATCACAAAACCCTGCAAATCTGAAGAGCGCAGCGAGATTTATAATTTCACATTTGGGTTGTTATGTCGGAGCTTTTGCTTTAGCACTCAATTTAAACACAAAAATACTTCCTCATACGCAGAGAAAATTAATATTTTGCATATTATGCCCATTTTAAATGTGATAATTTACTAATATACATACACTTAAAGTACGTTAAACCATTGCAAACATTATTATATTAAGCACACACACACACACACACACACACACACACACACACACACACACACACACACACACAAACACACACACCGCCAAACAAACGCATAGCTACACGTATCACTTTGCTCTACTTTGCTTTCAAGCTGAGTTGATTTGTGTTGAAATCAATCTGGCCAGTCGGTGCAGCAGAGAGGAAAGAGCAGAAAGGCTTGTGACCTTGGAAAGGAGACAGACTTTTCCTGTCTTTGTTCCACATTCTCTGTCAGAATACTTCGACTTTCCTCACGTGCCTGAAATTGCAATGAGAATTTCAAACAGCAGAAACATCAGAAAAGAGAGAATCCAGTTCAATATGGAAAAATGTGTGTAGGTGTGTGTGTGTGTGTGTGTGTGGGGGGGGGGGGGGGTGCCATTAAGGTTTGGGTTTTTATGGAGGTGTATGGTGATTCATGCAGAATAAAACAGAAATCTAATGTGATACTGAAACAAACATCAAACAAACTTAAAAGAAGAGTCTTTTATTGATGACTGCAGCTCAGTCTGTGAGTGCAGACAAACTCTCCTCTGTTGTCTAAGACAGAAAGTCGGTCCTAAATCATACCACTGGTTTGTATGACGCTGCTGTTCAGAACTCAGCTCCTGGCTGTGTGGAGACAATAATGGCAGGGACAGCCACAGGCTTCTGGTCCCCGATCACAGAACAGTGGGTCCCTCTATGCAGCCGCCTCAGCAGTACCACTACGGGGCTCATGTAAAGCGCCTCTGTTGTCTCTGTATAAAGAATTAAATGAATTGCAAAATCCAGTGGTGATTTATTGATGCACATATCTGTGGCTGTATTCACCTTCAAACTACGTGACGATGAAAATGAGACTTTTTTCTTTTCTCAAATAATACTTAAACTTTGGGTTTTGTTCCATCAACATTTTTATCTATATCACCTTCATGAAGGTGGTTTCTCAGTCCTGACGTCTTTTAAATTCCAGAAATAGCTTCTCTTTGATGTTTGAAGCCAAGTACATTTGTTATAATTTTAAATACATTGAATTATTAATGCACAAATGCTTTCTATGCGCCAATGTTCCGCTAAAAAGCAGTGATTTGGTCACATTTGCCTGTCATGGAAACACTGCATCATCAAAGCCTACTTCTCTCATATGAATTTATGATGTGACCCTGTCTCGTAGGGGGATAGGTGTCAAAAATATTAAAGTAAAACCAGGTGAGCACAGGACTCCTTAGAGGCAGCTTGGACATGACAGGATGGAAACGCGAGTAACTGGGATTGTAATTAATCAGTGTAAAGGTTTGGTGCATCGTTATTTTATTTTGTTTTGTTTTTCTGATATTGTAAAGTTGTCTTTCCGTGATTTTGGTGTGCTTTTAATTTCTATCATGTTGTTGCTTTTATGCATCTTCTCTCAGTATAAAAGGGCTAAAGAGCCTTGAACTCGCCATGTCGTTCAGCATATGTGTTAAATCATCTGGCCTTTTTATGTGTTTAGGTTTCAGGCTGACTTAACACCAGCTGTGTGGCGTGTGTGTTGTGTGTGCAGAACATCTTGATTTTTATTTTAGCTCCCATGTCAACAGATTACAGCGTGCACACAAAGAGTGCACGGCTGCAGCCGGGTGCCAGCTAGAGTTTCAACTTGAAGGCTCATTTCATGCCCCGGGAGCTCATTTGGGAATGTTCTCAGCAAAATCCAAAGCTAAAGGATTAATGGCCATCACATAGACCTTATATCAACAACAATATACCTTTTATTCCAGTTTCATTATGTAAGCAATATGTCCAAACATTGAAACTATGTTATTGTCTGTTATGATGATGATATTTATTAAATTCCCATAGCTGACACAAGTTACTTGCAGTTGCCTTTGACTTTTCTCAAGTTTACCTTTCAAGTAAATGGCAACCACGGCTTAAAAAAGAGAATAAACTCTGGATTTTCTGGTCATTACCAAAGCCTTTGGTACTGTAAGAAAGTCAGATGGGTGAATAGATTCACAACAGTCAGCACAAATCACACACCAAGAATCAATAGTATACATGAGAAATCAGAGACCTTCTCTATCATCCTTTTCAATTATATTACACTATGTTGTGTAAAAGGCCTATATATATATATATATATATATATATATATATATATATATATATATATATATATATATATATATATGTATATATATATATATATATATATATATATATATATATATATATATATATATATATAAATGTGCTTTGGTGCAGTAAACCACAGCCACGGTAAACCCCTATCAGTCATATGCAACAACTACATTTATCCTTCCTGAGTTATATCTGGACTACAAGTTACAGTATAAGTCATCCTCATGTTTAATAGGCATCAGCAGCTTCATGTCGTTACTCTTGTCAGCCAGCAGGCGGCACTCAAACCCACCGATTTCAGAGCATCTTTGCTTTGGCACAAGTGGGCTTACATTAGTTTAAAGGGGACTGAAGGGCTGTGATTAAAGCCAGCAGACTTTGCTGCTGATTTGATAATTACATTTAATAAATATCTTGTTTCAGTATTTTAACACATTAAGTACACTTCAGTGGATGGAACGAATATTTTGCCAAAGATAACTCCTTTTAAGGAGAAAATCCTCTTTCCAATCCTCTTGTTTATTCATGTAATTTCATGGCCTCTGCACTTGGTTCATAACCATGTCAGAAATTACATAAGTGAATTGTTTCCCACATATAAGCTTTCTTTAAAGAGTGCAGATCACGGGTGAAGCAGGTGCTTAGATAGTCATACTGCTAAAGCCTTAATGCCTTGACCCCCCCCCCCAACCTCCACCCCTTCATCTCAAAATTACTGTTTCAGCTCAAGGCTCTGCACAGTCACATATGTCAGGAATTTGCATGGGAGAAATTGGACTTAAATGGGTAACACATGACTCATTCTGTCTCAGCCCCGACAGCTGCAACAGGCCTAGCAGTTATTGGACAAATATGACTCGCCTCAGAACAGAGTGACTCTTCAAAGCTTTTCCAGTGTGGAATCTTTGACGTAAGCTGAAAAGTAAAGAGATATTGAAGTGGATTTAGTGTGAAACATATTGAGTTCCACTCAAACCATATTCATTTTCCTTTCCCTCTCTGGATTTTTTTTTTTTTTTCTGACCTTAACCTGACAACTGTTATATACTCCTGCATTAGCAATCAAAACAAAAGACTATTATGCAGCGCTGTGCTGGCCTCTGGTTGTTACTTGGATCATATTCCCTGTACAGTAAACAACCCACAGATGTTTTACATTGATATTAACAACCTTAATTTGTCCTGTGCAGAAAAAGGCCACGCATAGCGCGGGGATTAACTTCTCAGCCATGTATCACACACGGTACAAACAGCAGTCTCATTTAGCTTGAGTGAAGTTTACAGTGAGTGGGTTTTACATAGGTCATTAGTTTTCTCAAAATACCCCCTTGTCACCATAGCAACTTCTAGTGACTGCTAAATTGCTTTATAAAATGAGATAAATTAATAATGTTGAGAGGTTTTTTTCCCCTTAGTGTGCTCAGGCTCTGGGCTCTTAATAAAGCGTTATTGTTTTTTGTTTTTTGTTGTTTTTTTTACAGGGTTATAATGGGGCCATTTAGCCATATTTTAAAACCTATTCTTTGTTCCTAATCTTGAATTGGCTCATTGTCCTGGTTTAAGGGGTATTCCAGATACACTGATTACCCAGAACACAACAGCGTTGCACACATAACAACCGAAGCTGTCAATATCTTGAAAACCGACGGCATAAAAAAAAAACGCTGCTTACTGACTTTACTCATACTCAGCTAACGTATACATAACGCCACGCTCTCAGCCCCGATGGGAGGGTGACACGCACCAGCGAATAATCTGATTGTAGATGTCTGCTGACATTTGTGCCCATTTTATAACAATTCGGCGTTTGACAGAAGAGGCAGTGGCGATGCATAACTTAGATGGAAAATGCTGAGGTCACTGTCCTCAGTGATACCATCATCAGCGGTGGTTTGACTTCTGGGTGTAATAATCTTTGTATATTGAAATATATAAAAAACACATCTTTAATGCTTAGATTGGATTCTGCATTAATGCATCCCTTAGATGAGAAGGTGACACTTTGACCTCTTTTCTTCAAAAATGCAGCTTTCTTCTTTTTCTTTTTTCAGCCTCAGTGGTATTCGACTCGCTCGCTGTACTGAAAGCATCCATAACTCACAGGCGCCCGTAACTCAATCTCACAAAATGCCCTTTCAATCACTCTCATCTTTTATAGTTATACCCATCAGACATTTACATAAATACATTATTCATGGTTCTAATCCTGCTTTCAGATGGGGGAGATATAAAATGTGTGTGCATGCATGTGTCTTAATGTGTATGCAGACGGCTGGGTGAATGAAGCTGCATATTTTGTTTGTAGTTTGCACATTTCTGATTCAGCGGAGCGCTCTCCATCGTAAATATACATTTGCGTGGCAATAACAGCCTAAAACCCATGCTGATGTTAACACGTGTATGCACTCAAATGCACGTTGTCCTGCCACATGATTACATTTGTGTGGTGCTTAATAAAATGGCTCACTTGACATTATCAAACAATTTAGCTGTGATACTTGTCAGTGAATGTGAAATCGTGTTTTTCAGGCAATTAGTTCATTATTATGGCAGTCATTCAGGCTGGGCCAAACAATATTTTCCTTATGAATCATCATTGCGAACACATAAATATATATGATATAGGTGAGATCAGTGTCACAGCTATAAATGGATGCAGTAATTAGCTGGGTTTGTTTTGTTTTGTTTTTTAAATGCGTAACCTCAGTGCCAAAGAAATTGAAGAGATGGATGGCAGAAACTATGACTTTCTTAAATCATGATTAGGTATGGCACCCCAGATAAACAAATGTGATAGAAGATAAGGAAAAACGGAGCCGTGTAATATTTATTCAAGAGGCTACCTTCTCTGCTGAGAGCAGTAACAATCCTCACAGTTCACTGCATCGGCTGCTGCTTTGATGTTCTTAAGATATTACTGTATCACAGATATTTATGAGCTCAGTCAGTTAATATTCAGCCAAAAGTACACTGGCAGACAGCAGATAATATACACAGAAGTCATCTCAAATAGCTTCCCCATGAACAAATCGACATCAGCTACTGATTAAAAGTGATCGTCTATTACTAATAAGATAATTGTGTTTCTCTCGCATGTGCTATCCACTTGCTTGTGATTGAATACAGAGAAATGTCACATGTGTAACTAATAAAATACATACATGTATCTTATTTCCTAAAGTCATGACAGTCAGACAAGGTCCATTGTTACGTGATTACAACGGCAGAAGGACCCAGGTGTAAAGTTACTATTGAAACGTGCTCTCCTGGACGAAATACTTTATGGATTTTCAATGTCCCTGGGCTTTTTCACTGGTGATAGATGGAAATCTCTTCAGTAATGCAATTGTGGTGTTGGAACAAGAGGGAGATCGAGTTTGTTGCCCTAATTTCTCAGAAGCTCTCTTGTTTTAGTCATCTGTAGACTTTCATAATCCCCTGGCAGCATAATTAGAAAAGTGAGTTCTAACATCACGCAGAGACCTTTTCTGTCGGTTACAGGGATAACTGGCCGTGTATGCTTGTGTATAATGTATCCTCTTACAGTCTAATGCTGCTGAACAAGCTTTCAAGATACTTCCAACTGTATTAGATGCCGATTCTATTATAAAGAGCTGTTTAATCTTCTTGAAGAAAAAAAAAACAGTAGTGGAAAGTTTTATTAGAGGACATTTACTCAGGTTCTGTGTATATGTACAGTTATTAGATATGTGTATTTAAGTACTTCTGAGTACATCATTACATGCTTACTGTATCTGCGCTGCCTTTATTAGACCAGTATTATCAGTAGTAAACTCTCCAATTCTTATAGACGTAACTATAAGTACAGTCCTGTGCAAACGTCTTAGACACCCCTACATTTAAATGTTAAACTGGTTTTGCCGTTCTAGTCTTGGTGATCCCCTCAGAGCGCTTTACAGTGCAAGCCACATTCACGTATGCACATATATGTTCACACAGAACTCTCTGAGTCTAAATAGATCCACATCATTTCTACTGAGTTTTATATCATACACAACCACACGCTGCTGAACACATCGGGGGGCGATGTGGGGTTCAGTGTCTTGCTCAAGGACACTTTAAGAAATGGAGGCCAGAAATCCAACCGTCGGGTTTGTATCTGGCGGCGACTTTGCTGCCTCCTGAGCCACAGCTGTCCACATCCACTTTTATCTCTGAGTCACTTTATTACGATGCAGCCGACTGGCCATTTTTTAATAACTGGCAATCTACACGCATTTACACAACTCGAGGTATCTAAAAACAAGACCTGGAGGGCTTAAGGCTTCTGCACAGTAGTCACTTTTTATTGTTATTTTGCATCACTGATAATGTGAATCATTAGCATTCATTCTTGTTTACCACTCTTGTTTGTTTTTTTTTTCTTTAAACTCCCGGGGGAAATATCTGTCTCTTTTGCTGTGCAATGGTTAAGTATTCACCAGCTTACTTTATTAACTCTTTATATTTGACCCATCTGCTCCCTGATGCTGGTGTGCAGTGAGTTCGTCAGTTGTCTTGAGCAGCCACAAACGCAAGAAGGCAGCGTGAGTGATGCAAGCTGTACGACTGTGGGCAAAATAAACCCCCAAACAATTAGCTTTAAGAAGCTGAAGCGCTCAGTGGAGATAAGAGCAACCGCCTTTCAGAGCAGCAACAAAAACGCGTTGATAAAATAGCAGCCCGTTGTCCATACTGACCTCTTTAATCTTATCACGTGTTGTGTATAACCTCTGCTCAACGGATGTCCAAACAGAACTACAGAGGAAATGAATGTAAAAACTGTGCCGCAATGACTTTTGTTGGGTTTTCTTTTTATAACCATTGGCTGTTTTCTTTCTTATATTACTGAAATGTCTGGAACTTTACTGCTTTTACCCATAAAAACACTGCTGATTCTCATAATCTGCTAAAACGCATACAGACACACATATGCACATACTTTTAGGTAATTATATTGCTCAAATGACTAAAAAGTACATTTTTTCCCCCCTGTTTTTGTCAGGATATCGTTGTCGTTTGGAATGAATCTCTCTGCTGCGGATTACTGTGTCTGAATTGTTCTGACAAAAATTCATTTTCACCATTAGGACTTGTCAACACATGGCTTGAATGGTTTGCTGTCATTTAATAGTTCTTGTATTGCACTGCTGTGGTTGAAACTGTAACCCCAGTGCTCCATTTTGAAGCTTTTCAACCACATCTGTGGCTCCCTGCTGAGGCTGCCTCATTATGTTGGATGTGGAACACTTTTATTGAGAAAATGTGAGCTTTTCACCACTTTACCAAGTATTGTGTACAGGCCAGTTTTCTTTCTATATTGAACAAGTAGCCATGTATTTCCTTGAAACATATTTGCCCAACGTTTCCTTTCATTGCACATTAAGCCCTTTCACTGAGTTCATTTGTGAATTAATTTATGTAATTCAATATCTTATGGAGTTTTTTTTTTTTCAGGATACCGAGAAATCTCTCTCTCTCTGCATTTAAAAAAAATATTGATTCCCTCTGTTCAGCCTTATTGGATCTAATGGTTGATATGAAAAGATGCTGCTGAGAGTATAAGTGATTTTCAGCATTATGCGTTACACTCCATTGATTGGACTGAAGCTTTAAGATGCCCCAAATACTTTGACATTGGCCTATTTTTCAATTCACTGTCTCTCTTTCAATATACACCTCTCATTAGTTTTCAATAAAGATTCCCCAAAATGAGGCCTCATTCACATCAATATCTGCACCATAATGTTGCATTCCCACAAGGCTCTAACTGTTGACAAGCAAACACTTGCAACTGCCAGATAAGAGCTCGAGTGGTGCCATTGATTAACCAGCGACTTCATTATGGTGACTGCCATTAACAATGCAACCCCATTGATTCAGCCACTGAACGGGCTGTGAGGCAAATCAGGAAAGATAACACCAGGAGCAGAGGTTTATATTAGATTCACTGCATGAATCCTAACTCTGCTGCAGTCGCATGCAAGACAATGAGCCCCTGTACAATCCACCTTTTGCACTGTCCTCATGCTCTGAATTGGCATTTTAAATGTCTGAATGTCACTGGACATCATTTCAGCTGGGTTTTTTTTTGTTGTTTTTTTTTTGCATTATTTTACAATTTCCTGTTGCATCTTTAAATGAAGTGGAGATGTAAACTATAATAAAATAGAAATTGCTATATTTTGCCCCCAGCTCCTTGGAGTTTCTGTAAACATCAGAGATCTATTTATTTATCTGGAGTAAATACTTAAAAAAAACAAACACGTAGCATTGGTGGATAGGAATACAATTTAGTGGATGTTGATCAATGGGCAAGAAGGCTTGGCCTACTCCTTTCATTTTCATTTCAGGAAAAAAAAAAGAAAGAAAAGCGCATTGCGTAATACTGTACTTGAAATAGCTTGTGTCAGAAGTAGGCCTGTGTCGGTGTTGCATGCTCTGGGATCCGAGTCGCAGATAAATGCAGGGCAAAGGGTGCGCGACAGTGGAGAAACAGCGCCGCCCCGTGGACTGACCGGGTACTTATATAAACATGAATAATTCCACTGAGTCGATAACATGTAACCAGCTGAGATTCAAAGAGACAATAGATGTTAACATAAACCATTAAGTTTTTGTAACTTGGTGGAAATAACCTATAAATAACGTAGCTGCAATTCACGAGTAAGAGATGTATTTTGTTTCCAAGAGCAAGTGCACTACTTAACAATCAGAAATAATAATAAAAAAGTCATTATTGTATTAAGACACTTTGATCGAGTAAATGTGTCAAATATCTATGGCGCTGTCTCCGCAAGGTCAGATCAGCGTCGTAACATGATTCACATCCACATAATAGACTTCGCCGTCTCGTGAATTGTGTCTCGTGACGCCTCGGTTTTTGTTTTTTCGACCAATTTTGTCTTTCGTCGCTCAATATATTTAAAATGCACCGTCGTTAACACCGAAACCAAACACACGCGCCACTGCCACGACGCACACCGGGCTCCAGCTCAAAGGCGAATCGCCCGACGGGCTCCGCGGGGCTCGCCTTTTGAGGAATCATTTGATAGCCCTATTAACTTTCATGTAACATTGTTTCTTGAAGGTATCCACGGCAGCGCCTCGGTGTCATTACTGTGAGAAATGTGCTTTCATACTGAACGTCTTTTACACAAGTCCTGGAAGAGGCATAGTCTGAAAAGAGCCGCCGAACGCTGAGAAATCGAGCAAATTAGCGCTTAATGGTCGGATAATTGTGCCAGAGCATGATTATTTTTTTAAATACTTTATCACATCTGACTTACAATTCAAAATTCTGTATCTATTTATTGATGTGTCCCAATATTTTGCGTGAACACGGTGCAGTTTTGATTAAAAACACAATTAAAACGCCACAGTAATGGAAATATACAATCTAAATGCACCACAAGCTACACTATTGTTTATTTTATTACATTTTAATACAACTTTATTTTCTGCGCGTCAATTACCTACTAAAATATCATGTTTTAAACTCTTCTGGGATATGTCCCTTCCAGGACCCTCGGCAATCCATTCAAGCCAGCAAGTTTGGAGAGCGTGTTGAGTTTAATCAATTCATAACGTCGAGATGGAGCCGAACTCACTGAAGGTAACGTTTCCGATCATCCGTCGATTTATTTTATTCTGCTCGGATTGCTGCCTTCCGTAAACATGTGCCCGATCCGCAAAACTTTGCAACACGCCGAATTCAGAATGAACATATCTTCCTCATAGCCCGTGTTTGAACGCGTAAAAACAGTGAGATCATAATTATTGTGTACATATCTGAGAAGTAACCTAATGTGAGATTTGCCAGTCGTGCGTAAATTAAACGAGACCGGACGAGTGTGTTTATATCTTGGTCGTTACGATTTGTTTACCTATGGAGTTGATAAAGAAATTATTTATGTGTTTATTTGTCCCTTTTTCCCTTCTTCTTTACAGTGGGTGGGCTCGTCTTGCGGTTTACATGGACCATATATTTTCTATAAAGCCTTTAAATTTAACCGGGACACCAAACCGAGAATTTTAGCTCTGGGAGACTTTTTCTTCGTCAGATGTAAACCCGAGGATCCTATTTGCATAGCGGAGCTTCAGCTTCTATGGGAAGAAAGGACAAGCAAGCAACTTTTATCAAGCTCCAAACTTTATTTTCTACCCGAGGATACTCCCCAGGGACGGACAGTCGCTAATGGAGAGGTAGGAATATTAACCGCCTGATAAATAACTGAATCGCTGGTGTGTGTTTGGGGTTTATTGTGTCCTGTGCACAAGGACTTTATTTAACTGCATCTTACTGCATTAGGAGTCTCTAGTGGACGTCTTTGGTGACAGAGGCATTTATAAACGTATGCATTAATATTGGAGCGCGTTGCACCGAGCAGTACAAGAACTGACCTACAGCTGCATTTGCTTTTTTTTTTTCTTCTTCTTAACTTTAGCCTGTTTGTCTATTGTGGTGTCAACTGCTGAATGTGCACTTGTCCAGCTGCGCTGAATAAGGCTGCCGCTGCGCTCTATGGGGTTAATTGTATTATAAAGGGGAAAATCCGCAAGAATCCTGCGCCTGGGCTCCGTCAAGTCATTTCTTGGTAAAGCGTGTCAAATACTGACATATGGGGCGGAAATTGCGAAACTCTCAATGAATGCATGGGATCAAACTGGCTCAGATCATTCGGTATGATAGTCATTAGATATGTTGTAATGCAATGATGTTGAAAGAGGCAAAGGGAGTCATAAAGCGTGGCAGAGCAGAGCCAGCGCTGACACGTCTTAACAACTCTACACGCTTTGCATAATTTTTCCCTGTGAACATTTCCACCCAGAACAATGTGATATATGCTCAGCTTACATTTGAGGCAGCACTTAAAACGTCACTGTGTTGCATTACACAGAAAAAAAGCAATAGTTATGATTGACTGTGGCCATATGTGGCGCTTGTGATCCGGTTACATCGCTGCATTGAACGGCATTTACTCTGATTATGGAGAGTTTCTGTGACACAAATGATGTGTTGTTTTGTCTCTTGATGTGACAACAGCTCTTTAATTACTGCTTTCAGCTTTTGATCACTTGCGGCTGCGTGGAGATTCTTTTTTTCTGTTGCTGTTGGGCTATATTGTTTATGGGGAAGGACAAAGCCGTGTTTGTACTTGACTCTTCCGCTGATGGTTTACTTACATTCTTTCCTCTTGAGTAATAGAGTGGCTATCACGTTTCCCTTTCATGAGAAAGGTGGCTATTTATGGTGGGACGCTTAGACAAGCCATCGTCCTTGGGAATTTTTTTTTTCTATAAACGGGTATCATCATCTGTCGATGTCCCCTGCAGCTTTATATTGCAACAATTTAGTAATTACTTTTGAGTGCACGCATTGTCGATTCTATAAGACCACACTTGCGCAACTACATGTCAGCTCCGCCCCTTTCCCAAAGACTTATTTGCATAGCAAAGTGCTTGCGCTCCAGTTCAGGGAGTATAGCTGGAAATATGATATTTAACTACAACAAAGTCTACGCTGCAAATGCAAATCTCGCTACGCTATGTGAAGCATTAAATGAAAAAGAAAAAAAAATGCATTTGTCAACAGTAAAGTCATAACAAGAATCAACGCTGTATAAATGATGGACTTTTAGAGCACAGTTCTGTTAGATACCCGTTTCTTTGAAGTTGCTTAGATCATAGAAATGGCCAAATGCTGAAATTGTATAATTTTGGGGATGGTGTATTTAAGTGCTGTGTAGGTGCTTGCAAGTTGACCTCAATTAAAGGGCTCCTTGAAACGCTCTGCTCCCAGAAATCAGTCTACTTACTGTATATTACTAAGTGGAAATTGCCCTGACAATTTCAAGCCAGTTTATGACCTTTACTGAGCTCATTCAGATTCTGGCTGACTTTGTCCTAAAACACTAATCTGCACTGCATGAGTCAGCTAGTAGCGCTTACAGATGCAATCCATAATCCAAAAAGCAAACAAACAGCATGGGCAAAGCAGTCGTATAAAAAAACAGGGAGCGAAACGGCTGCGGCATTACGACTCACCTGGTGTTAAATTCTGCACCCGAGTGATACATGTGTGAAAAGGTAAACATTAGAGAGGCTGCACAGAGCGAGTGGACTTCATAAACTTCACATCAGCTGCTTTCCTTCATGGGCTTCAGGGTGCGAAGACAGAGTTGAATTGTAACTAAGTAATTGAGTCCTAAAAAGGAGTTCAGGTTGACCCTGTGACTCATATAGCCAACGTTTATGAACTTGATAACTTACAGCTCTCAGGAGGTGTGCTGTTTTCATTAAGGTTTACTGCTTAACGAGCGCTCACAGCTTGATAACGCAAAGCCAAGACTTGGTATGGCAGTAGTGTATAACATGTATACACATATCAGATTGTTTTAATATTTTCACACAACGCAAAAAAGAGAAGCGTTGTCTGAGTGGTGACATATAAGCAGCTTGCAGTGGGTTGTTCCCTTTCTCTCTGCCTTGTATCTAGTAGATGGTTATTATCTTAAGCCTGAAGCTATTGTCCTCCAAATTCTTAAAGACATGACTTTTTCCAGACATCAGAACAGCTTTATATTGAACTGGCTTACCAGAATTGGATTACTGATTCACTTGTGTTTTCAGTGCTGAGTTATGATGTAATTTCCAGGTTATTTCTCTGGTATTTGTTTGCTCTCAGCTTCTCCTGTGGTGTGTTGTCATTTTCTTTTTTCTTTTTGCTGTGCTGTGCAGTGACAAGAGGAACCAACCCGTGACCTACTGTGCTTGTTTTTCTTCTGTCACAGGGTTGGAGGTCAATTCCTTTTAAATGCAGCCAGCTTTAGAGGCAGTCAGCTTTGGCTGGAAATAAAAAATAATGATCCGCTGAATAAATGCGACTCTCAGCGGCTGTGTTTGCTGATTAGATGATAAACAGACCCAGAGTAAATTTATGAATCTGTTTATACTGGGTTAATTATTAAGTCCAAATGTGGAGGAAGCTCAATTTTTCATTGTATCCCCATCTAACAAGCATTGTTTACCACCACCAGTTGAGCCCAGCTTGCTCTTTAAACAGGCTTTGTGTCGAGTTGCTCACCCATTATGACAAACCCTCTATTGGGGCCTCTGCTCTATTTGTCTGCCTGCAAACTGCCACTGACTAAACAGTCACATGTGTTTTAAAGCTCATTGAGTGACACATTATTTCTTCTCACTCCAAATGGCCCGCCCCTCCTGCTGGTACTTCTCTCTGCCTGTAATACTTTCTGTTTTTGGGCTCCCCATTTCAGGAGAGAGCTGTTGTAGATAACAGCTCACCACACACAACACCCACTTATTGTATACTCTGCTCCAGGCCCTTAATTGCTTATTCTTATCTCACACTGTACATCCCACTTGACTGCAAATACAGTAAGGTGTTCTTAATGGAAATTCACAGCCATTGAGAACATTTCTTGATCATGTTATATGAATGCTCTATTATCATCACCTCTGATTTCATCTGACCTCTCCTCTCCTCTATGCTGTCCTCATAGCTGACAAGGCTCTGGCACATACACACAGACACACTGACAAGCAGGGGACTGCAGCAGTAGGCCAGTATTGATTGCTGTGGAAAACACTTTGGCATGCATCCAGAGCCATTTCTTCAGTACATGGCAGTAGTCCATGCATGTGTTTCAGTGCTTGGAAAGCCAGCTTGTAGGGAAATTAAATTGTATTCATTTGCTGCTTCTTTGATTTTTCCTAAGGGAAAAACTCTGAATGGGTAATTTAGGCATCTGGGATGCTGGTTGAGTTAAGTGTAAGTGGTTTAGATATGCGACCAACATTTTGATGGATAAGGTCGTTTTTGTCGAACGGCTCCAGTGTAAATGTGATACGGCAGATTCTTACGGTGATCTTTTTAGTACATCCGTACTGTTCTCCTGCTTTGGCCGGTGTGTTTTACCAAATCTCCTCATTCGGGAATTTGAAGATGGTGTTGGAGTGTGTGTGTGTGTGTGTGTGTGTCTTTGTGTGTGTGTGTGTGTGTGTGGGGGGGGGGGGGGGGGGGGGGGGGCATTTACTGTGCATATGTGGTGTGTGAGCATGTATGCCTCCTCCTGCCGCAGAACAAGTCATTAACTCTGAACACTGCCCTCCAGTGAATTCCTCTCCATCGCTGAAAAAGCATGTAAATTATTACCAGCTTTTTAGGATAGTGTAATTTAAAACCTTTAAAATGTAATACTCAGGACTTCAAAGGCAATAATAAAACAAAAACACACACACACACACAAACATTTCTAATTTTTCTCACCCAACTGTTTTGTCTCTGGAGCCCAAGTAATGGTATGTTACAGCAGTGCCTGTTTGTCAACACGCTGGAGACTTGAGCTCAGTTTCTTTCACTTTGTCATTGACTAACCACTTGAACAGCCAAACATTTGCCTTGATGCATGACTCCAGCGCCTCTGGCTACAGTGGATCATTATTATAACCTTTGAGGAGAATGGAGCCACAGATGGGAAGCTCTTACTTAATACTCCAGCCAGTATTTTTAATTCCTAACTGCAAAATCTTGGATAGCGCATCATGCATTTATTTTTTCTTTTTTTTTTCTTTTCCATTTTTGTCTGCATCTGCTAAAACACAAGGATACAAAGCAGCAGTGATTCAAGGGGGCTGACACAGCTTTTTCTGCGGTGTCACCTTACATGATGGATGCCTCACCCACTTTCAGAAAGCCTTTGAAAAACTCCTCTTATCTCACTATTTCTCTCTGTCATTATAACTGCAAAAAATGCTAAGTTCATATATCACTCCCAGCTTGTGTAAGAACAATCTCTTAATGGAATCAGTGAATAAAAGATGAGTTCAGAACCCCGCTGATATGACAGCAACTTTTATGCATACATGAATAAACTGCATGAATAAAATGTACAATAATTCCCACATTTTAAATGCTGCATATTTGAGTCTTTGTAGTCTTAAGGCAGTCTCAACAAAACATATTCTAATTCAATTGTCCCTGGCTTACTCCCTGGAGCTCCTTTTTAATTCCCAGATAAGTTTGTTTTGGGACACTTAAGCCAAGGTCAGTCACAGGGAGGGGAGATAGATAATGAACTCATATTGTGTTTCATACTCTCATTCTCGCTCCTTCCTTCCTTCTCTCTACTTCTCCTCCTCAGTCTCCTCATTGTCCATGTCACCATGTCCATTACTCAATTACTAATCTCCTTTGGCCTCAGGAATTCCAGTGCTGACCTCTCCGAGGCAGCAGGCTGAAACCTTCCCAGCATGACAGGAGCCTTGTGTGTGTGTGTGCCCAAAGTATAGAAAGACGCTCACCCACAAGGAGCGAGAAACCCTTGACTCCCAAGCTGAAAGTCTCATCTGAGCTGAGACGCTCTGCCGCAAAACAGTGACAGTCAGGAATGTCGGTGGCATGGATTTCTCACAGAAAGTTGTTTCCAGGGTGCATTGTTTCTAATTAAACCACCACAGAGAATCTGGAAATGCTGTTTTGCCACCAGTGCGCCACAGCCATTCAAACCCAATGATAGTAAAGTTAAGTGCAATGAGATAGCTGGAGTCAGGCTTTGCTGGGGGAAAAAAAAAAAAGAGTTATCTACAGTTTCACAGCAGCAGCCTTTTATTTTCCCTTTATGTTCAGTCTTTTATGTGCAGTCATAGCAATAAATTCACTCAGAAATGTTTTTGGAGATATCACGCTGCTGCAGTAATAACATGAATTATTGATGGAAGGATTGAGACAGGATGTAACATTGAGCTGTTAATGTGTTACCTTGCATTTTAACTCAACCATAAAGGCTGCAGTTAATCTGTGTACGTTGTTTATGGATGTACCCAAGGTAAAAATTATGCTAACACATTAAGATATTTAGTGTAGGTTCCCGAGTGTTTAAATGGTGTTAATGCATCTGTGTTGGAAGAGTAACAGAAACGACACCCTGGCTGTTTGGTGTGCTGCTGATGTGGAGTGTCACCTCTTGGCTGCGGGGTTGCAGTCCTCTGACCTATATTATCAAGTGGCCCGCCGGCTGTGTACGCCGCGTTGCTAAGCTATTAACTGTCTAACTCGGAATGACAGCGCAGTGTGTACAGGCGGCATTTACAGAGGAGCAGGACCCCCGGTTTCTAAAGCGCATTTCTGAAGCCCAGGAAGCCCAGAAAAGTAGTGAGTCGCAGCCCCCTGCAGTGTTGTTGAATGCTGTTGGAGTGATTCATCTTAGTCGAGTTACAGTAAGACTATTGTTTAGTTGCTTAATAAATTCAAGAGAATCCACATCATCTGTAGTTTTGGTAAAAGGGTTAAGTTGTTTATGATTAGTGATAAATTTCATCACTCTTTCTTGAACCACAACATCCAGTCAACATCTAATTTGAATTGTATTATTATTAAAGAAACTCCTAATCTAAAGGCTCTACTTCTCTGAACCCAGGTAAATATTTGGTGTTGTCGCCATTCGGTTCGATGGTCTTGAGTATTGTTTCGTATTGTGGAATAGCTTTCTGTTCGCACTCGTCGTAGCACAGCTTCTGTGTGTTTCTCACTCTGTTTACAAATCTGAAAGGGTGCAACGATGGTATTGTGATTGTTTCTTCATAAGTAGCTGGGTTGGCTGGTTCTCAGAATTTTTTTTTTCCTGTTTCACACAGAAACATAACACATTTCTTAGTTGTTCCCGTATTTGCACATTTCTTAACCAAAGACCATGACTTATAAAAACCACAAGCTATTATTCAGCTTCCTGCTTCCGCTCACAAACTAACTAGTGTGAAGTTCAATGGTGAAGTAAAAAAAAAAAAAGAAGAAAAAAACAAAAGTCTAAATGAATTTTGTATGGCGAAGTTGAAGATGTAGCCTGTTTTCAGAGCTGCAGTCCCCCCTCATAGACTGATTATACTCCGGGTTGTGTTGACAGCCCCTGAATTGTGCTCACTTGTTGTGCTTTGCTCTCGAGTTAAACAAGTCCCCAAGCAGGATCTGTTGACACTCTTTCAAAGGCGCCGTGTCATTCGGCTGATTAATTTAAAGAGAATGGCTGTTTTGAGCTTTGATGATGCTGTTTGTACGTTGTGTGTGGTTTTAAAATCCTTGACAGATTGCTCTCGGTGTATATCAGCAACAGAACATTCAGTGCATTATTTCAGCTCTGAACGGACTCAGCTGAGATATTTTGTTTCTCTTTGTGCTGTCAACAGATTTCATCAAAGTACAGTAAATAATTCTGTGCTGATACTGTGCAATGTGGTTTTTGGCTGCAGGGTAAATGCTATTTACTGTTGCCTTGCATTATTCAAATGGCCTGCTTTTCTGAGGACAGAAACAGCAGTCAGTTTTTCATTGCATGGAAAGCCAGTTACAACCACCCGCCACCACTTGACAGCTGAAGACAGCTCATTATAAGAAGACCAAAAACCCATGTTTGATGTTTCTACTTAGTGAGGGAGGCACAGCTATATCAAGCTATCCCTCGCAGGCTTTTTCTTTATAAGGAAATACTGTCTCCAACTGGTTTGGATTTGATATGCCTGCAGTTGAAGATGATGTGAGAACTGAATATGAGTAATTGTATAGACAGAGCACTCAGAGAAGAGTCTGAAAGGCTGGAAAGTCATGCGTTTGTTTTGTGAATATGTTGGCGAAATAACAGAAGCACTTTGAAACAATCAAAACACGGGAAATGCAATAAAAGCAAGGCAAATCCTTGCATCTTAAGATTCAGAAAGGGAAGGATTTGCAGCAGCGTTTTTTCTTCTGGAATTTTCAATACTGTTTACGTAGCTTTACTTTGTCCACACCCTGTGCTTACACAAGTAAATGTAACATGATGGGTGTTATTTTAACATCAATAATACTCTTGTAATAATATGTCAGTAATAGTCTGAAGGGAAATGCACACAGCCAGGGAGATGGCTGGTAAACTGGAGACAACTAAGGTAAACATCAGAGACCTAGTCAGTGTGTATCTGCCTGTACACATCTGTCCTCCAGATTCGCCTGTTTCTGTAATAGCCGTCTTGCAGCACACCACTCTATTCTGTTGGTAACAAGCACTCCAGCCATTAGCCCTTCAAATGGAAAGACATTTAAGCGACTCGGCGCTCTCCCCACTCTGCTGGACTCGAAGTTCTCCAAGTATGAGCGTTATTAAAAGGAGCTGAATCAACTTCGGGAAAGAAAGGTTAAACCATGCAGTGATGGAAGAAGAAGAAGAAGAAGAAGAAGAAGAAGAAGAAGAAGAAGAAGAAGAAGAAGAAGAAGGAGAAGAAGAAGAAGAAGAAGAAGAAGAAGAAGAAGAAGAAGAAGAAGAAGTTTAGTAAGTCTAAACAAACCAAAGTACGACACATGGAGCCAGAGTCAGCCATGCAGATCACTGCTTTTGCATTTAAATTTATAGTTTCAGGTTTACCGGAAATCCGTGGCTCGCAACTCTTTGCTGTTTAATCACAAGATTCTAACTGTGACAAATTTCATTTCATCGACTGCTCTGCACTTGAAAGTGTAATCAAACCCACTGAGTGTGACTTCAAAAGCATAAAATCTCAGCATTCACAGTGAACATCAGAGGCCTGACTTCCTAAACGCTAATCAAAAAGTCTAAAACACCTATGTCCTCACTGACATTGATTTAACTCCTGGCATTAATTCAGTTCAGCAATCATCCCCATCATCCATATTCATGGTGCTGTAATTTACTTGCATAAATGTGCATCCACAGCTGTAATGCCTCTTGATGCACTTGGTAGTTCAGCTGATAAATAGGGAGGGCCCATTGTTTGTCCCGCTTCTTTTTGTGATGAAGTTTGTCCTAATTGGAATCATATTTTGTACAGAAATCTACTTTTTCTGTCAGTTCTAATATGATACGATGCTGTACTGCACTAAGATGTATCTGTTATGTATCTGGGTATTAAAATGAAACACTAATATATGCTGTAGTGCAGCACATAATTATAACCATGTGCTTATAAAGATTGCATCATGGCTTTACTTTTGATACTTTTATTTTGGGGATATTTTTAAATCAGAAATGTTTCTTTTGTGGAAATATATCTAGACTGTTGTATTTCTACTTGTACTTTAGTAAGTATCGATAATCCAATATAGATAGGAAAAAAAAGCTGTGTTCTACACCTTTTTGGCCTTTTTTGAAATAGATTTGATCATAAGTTGCAATACACAGCTTCAACCTCAACGATGCATTACCCATAAGGCATCTGCATCACCTTAACCCCTCATGTTCTTCTGGTTCTTCCCTGCCTCTTTTCAGCACGAGGTAATTGCGGTGTCTGAGAAGGTGATCGTGCGGCTGGAGGACCTTGTGAAGTGGACAGTACCAGACTTCTCAGGATGGGCCAATGGTCTGAAGGTAGAGCCTCTCAAGCCCTCTGTGCTCCGGGAGCTGGGGACCAATGGGAGGCGCGAGGCCCTCCACCGCTACAGGGAGAGCACGCTGACCAGCGGACTCAACTTCAAGGATGTCCAGAGGGAGCGGGCACAGCTAGGTGAGTGCCAGCAATTTCAACTTTCTGTCATTCCACAAGGTTACTGCAGCGTTTCCATCGTTTCTGGGCCGCTCTGGTGAAAGTTTGAGTATTTCTGCCTTGTGCTCACTATAAATCACTCTGTTTTACCTGTCCTTTGTTTGGCTTACACGCTTCGTCTTGTATCACTGGAGTGATTCATCAGTTTGTTGCTGGAATTACTCCTGGTAATAATGAGCTGAGAATCACTTTAGTAGAGGCAGACTAGATGTATTGGCAGCTGGTTTTCCAACATATCGTACAGTGTAATAACTGTTTTCTGGTCATGGCAGCAAATGCACCGTTGCAAAAATCACACAACTCAGCCTGCAGTGTCTCTAAATAATTGAGTCACATTAAACTGCAGTCTAAAGCACCTCAGATACCTTCTTATCCATCAGTTCAGGTCATAATTGGCCGTGCAGCTCAGCAGCTTTTAGGATCATTGCTGTGTGCATCTAAATGGTTGTCTGGGGTATTCATCATGTACATTATGCCATTAAGTGTCAGTGAATGCTTGATTCTCGAAGCGGACTCTTGGGTTCTCGGTACAACTTTACACATGAATCAGGCCCAGCATATATCCAGATGTCTCTACGGGTGACTCATCCAATGCAAATAGGAAACCCTGACATTTGAGCCTAATAATCAGAAAGAACATTATGTTCTCTTTGAAGCCATTTCTCACATATTTAACTCTCCCTCACATGGTGGTGATGTAATGCCTTATGCTGATTAAGATGGTGTAATATAGCATATCAAACAAGATAAAAATACCATCATAATTACACTACCTCGTGTCAGATCACAAGTATGTACCCTGGGGATTTAAGCCGCAATTTTAACTTCATGATCTTCTGTTAATTCATTTTTAATAATCACTTTGTTCTCCGAAGCATCTGTGGAAGTGAGCCTGCTGCAAGGATAGAAATATTTGTTTTGTTAAAGAAAAAAAAGGATGTTGATTTATTGATGACTTTTGTTGTGTTTATTCTCTGGATCCTCCATTGTGTGTAATGCCCTTGATTACTCGAAGCTGCATGAATCTCATACGCGGAGAGGACAAGAAAATCAATAATGAATGCTTTGTTGTTACTCTAGTAATCAATATAGCGTGAATATGCTTGTGGGTATGTCTGTATGATAACTTGCTTGCATAAATAGATATGTCGGCCTGCTTCTTGATTGGTATTATGTTCCATAGCTTGGCTTTCCATAAATGTGCAGCATTGTCTAGATTTTATAGATTTAACCGTTGTCAGTGCAATAACCTGATGATAATGCTATTGTTACTGAGAGGCAGTGTGTGTGAATGCGGTGTGTGTATTTGTGTGTGTGTGTGCGTATGTTGCTAATGAGCAGCGCTGCCGCTAATGACTCCATCAGGCTGTTTCTAAATGCACTTGTCACTCCGATGGGACACTCCGCCAGGGAATCTGCCCACTCAGCAGAACGAGCTTAGACTCTGGCAGGGCACCAGAGACACGCACACACACACACACACACATATATTATATATATGTATGTATATACACACACACACACACACACACATACACAAACAGATGCACACGTTCGACACACAGACAATCAGTGGTGTGCACTCACTTATCCATTTGTTTGTTTGTTCACGACGTCTTTGGCGTGTGTCAGTTGTTGACAGTCTGACAATGTGAGTGGGGAAGAGATTTTTTGGAGAGAGAGAGAGAGAGAGAGAGAGAGAGAGAGAGAGAGATCACAGATTCATCAAGGCGAATGAACGTTACGGTGTGCATGGTTTTGCATAGAAATATGAAATATGCCACTGCAATGCTGCTGACTACCCAAATGAAATATTCATACTGCAGCAGCAGCAAATCAGATAGAAAAGTAGCCTTAGAGAATCTCGTAGCTGAATGTCTGTAATTCTGTGTGATATGTTGGCTCATTCACTAAACAGATTTTTATGATACAGCTGTACTCTTTCTCTCTCTTTCTTTATTTCTCTTTGTTTTATGCATTGTTTTATTCTGAAGTAGCTGCCCACCGTATTACTTGAATGATGTATTTGCAGATTGTTATTCTTGGGCTGATGTGTGGCTATGTCAAAAGCATTGGATTGTTCCCCAAAACAGGATACTGCAGCAATGCCACAGGCAGCACTGGAAACCATTGTGAGCTAAAGAGCAATAAAGTGTGCCATTGTTACTAAGGGGAAACTATTTTTTATTTTTTTTCTTGTGTATCCTAACTCTTCCTGGCATCCAGCCAATGTGAATGAAGTACCCCCTTTATGTGTTTAAAAAATGCAGGATAAATGTGTTTCAAAGCAGAATGATGATTTTTTTTTTCTTCTTGATATGTGGCACATGGGGCATATTGATTTGAACAAAAGCTCTGTTGTATTCTGTCTTCAGAAATACAGACCAGAGTAAAGTAAAGTCATTAATTAAAAACAAGTGACCTTTGCTGCAGTGCAGCACCATTCATGGATCTCTGAAACCTTGTAGGGCAGAGATATGATTGGTGTCATAATTCAAACTCAGGCTGTGCAACTGTTTTAGTGGCCTGCCTGCGTCTTTTCTTTGGTTTCTTTAACCAACGCAGGTGTTCATGGGATCTTTAAACATCAGGGGCTTAGCCCAATCCAACCTGAACAACTGTTGCATCATTTTCAAGTTATTTTAGAGGAAAATGGGGGTTGCTGTGAAACAGTGGGCTGAGTGGTTGTCTTTTGGCTGGAAAATCAGAAAATTGATCTCTTAGCTCCTCTGAATGGGGAAAGATACTGAACCCCACAATCCCCCCAATATGCTCGCCAGAGTTTGGTTATTGAAATCACTGTTTATTTATTGCATACAAGCAGCACAGCGTGAGTGTGTTTGAATGGGTGAATAAAACATTTTTAACAGCTTTGGAAAACAAAAAAAAAAATAGAAAAATCAAAAGATGCTTCATCTGCAGGGGCCATTTACCACGTTTGTGAGATTCGTTGTACGAGAAATTTGCATAGACCGGCTCGTACAAAATGAAATGAAAACAAAATTAGCACGATCAGAGGTCTTATATAACTTTGCTGTCATTTCTATTGTCATTGCTGTTGTTGTGAGGAGTAAAACACGAGAAGAAAACTAGAGCTTCGACTGATGATTACAAACATCTCCATCATATAAATATATATAAGAAAGTTGTTTTATTTTTTATTTTCATGCCTCAGCATGTCCCCACTGGGGTCGTTTTGCGTGGACTCTGCATGTCTCCCTGTTCTTTTGTGTATTTGCTCTGGATGCTCCAGATTCCTCCCACAACCCACAAATATGCATGTTCGGTTGATTTTAAATTTCAGATGTGAGCGTGTGTGTAGCCCCCTGATATGATGGGGTCGGATTTAACAGGTTTAGAAAATGAATACATGGATGTGATGTCGCTGAGGTGTTTCTGTAGTGACAAGGATGCTTCATAGTGATTAAACATAGGTATTTTCTAAAAATTCATTGTGGGTGATGAATTGCATTTTGTGCCACTTATGTAATCTGTAAAGTAATTCACTCTTTAGGTAAAGCAAACCGTCCGCTAAGTTTATCTTCTACTGTAGTGAGCTTTAGAGGCTCTTTTTACAGTTCAATCCACCAGGGATGACTTGCCAGGAAAGTTTACATTCTGCCCCTCTATCTCTCCCCGGAGGACTGGCCTGATTCTTTTCTTTTCTTTTTCTTTTTTTTTTCATTGCTGCCTGCTGAAATTGGTTTCTGGTCGTATACTACAAGGCTGAGCGTTTGAGAGCCGTATCTGCTGATACAGTTTGCTGGTTTGTGCCAGGAGAAAATGAAGGACAAGTTAAAGTAAAATAATAAATAAATAAATGAATAAATAAATGGAGGTTTGTGTCCAAAAATTGGCTCGATCCTTTTTTTTTTTTCTTATTTATTTATTTATTTTCTTTCTTTAGTTCAAGTCTTCAGTGTGAAGGCCAGTGAGTCGATTGTGAGCTGAGATGATGTGGGGGATTAAACGAGGTCATAACGTTTGGCTCCTGTATTCAAAGAACATGGACGGTGACTCCTGCTCCTCACCTTTGGTATCGTTTATAGCTGCTTCACTCCTCAGCTTTGCAAGGATGAGGGCTTTCTGAGATGATAAGCAGTATCCATGTACGAGGAGAAAAAAGAAATCCAGTAGAATATAGAAACATTCACCCTCGCCCTTGACTTTATGAAACAAATTACGCTATAAAGCTATATTTTCCCACGTAATTATACCTGTTGTAAATATAATATTTGGTCAAATAAATGTATACTGTGCATGACAGAAAACAAAAATCTGGATTTAAAATATAATTCTTTGTCAGAGAACACTTGCATTTTCATGTCATGCAATAAAAATATGAAATGTTTCTTATTCAAGGAAAAGTATGTACAAGTAAAATAACATTCTTTATTTGATGCTTACCATTTGATATCTCCAATAATGTTCAAATTGCATTTACTAGAACTTCATTTGAGTGCAGTCTGCTTATAATGAAAGATTTTATTTTCTCTAATAATCTATAAACCTGGTCTTCATTACTATCTATAGCGTTTAGGATAAGTGCTTTCATTAACTTGCATAGTGTTCCCCCCCTCTCTAATTACATCAGGAGCAATTTATGGTGCATTGTCTTGCTCAAGGGAACTTAAGCATATGAATGAATAAAGCCGGGATGAAACTGGAAGTCCTGTGATAAATGAACAACCTTCTCTACCAACTTATCTGTTAAATTGCATTAAAAGCAGTTTGAAAGCAGTCTCCCAGTCACATACTAATTGTGTACAGGATGCACTTCTCTGACGTTACCAGTTACACAATAAGTCCACATTATTCTCTTTAAAACTTTAACTTGAAGCTAATATGAAGCTTATGTGGTATCAGTTTTGTTTTGTTGTGTTTTCCAGGGGGTTTCCTCCAGTCTTTTTAGTCTTTGTTTATGGGCGGGAACATAAGGACTGAATTTCATTACTATGAAGACTCTTTTTTTTTTTTTTTTCCTTATCTCATACTGTCCTGTTTAAGCGCGTTCTGTAAATGTGGCCTCAAAGCACATCATTTTGAAAGCACTGTTCACACAATCGTGACATTCTTCTTCCTGACAGCGTAAAGCCGTTCTCAAGGTACTTACTTGAGCATCTCATGTCCACTGCATCATGAGCAAAAGCTTAAATCAACAGGCTTTTGAGTCTAAATACTGACCTTTGTTGAGTATATTTAATTTCGTCTCATTTTGTCATTTATATTGACTGAGCTTGAGGGCACAACAGACCAGTGAGGCATGTAGCTGCATTTCAAGATTCTTTCCAGCCTTGTGCACTCGGGGATAAAACCATTGTATTTCCCTCTGATGCAACATCTGATCTGTATGCCAGGCTTGGCACATAAACCCTTGTTGATATCCTGACTATATTTCAGTCGGTACGTTTCAATTTGATGTGGAGGGTAGATTCTGTCCCTTCTCAAAAGCGCTCCGAGCATCACAGAATGTTTATGCTGGTAGGAACTTGTGATAGGGAACGTACAGACGCTGTCCTCTCATGGTCGATTTTTCCCAACGACAATACGGGGCAATATTTGCGACTTTGTTTCATGTTTCATCGGCAACGTGAGAAGGAGTAGGTGCTGCGTTGCAGTAGATAAAGACAGCAGGCTTCGGTGTTACAAGAGTGATGCTGTGCTGCGACTGCGGTTGAATGCCATGCTCTTTGTATGGCACACTGCAGCCGGACTCCTCTGTGCAGAGTATGTGACAGGTTGTATGAGTTGCACTTGTTTGCTTTCCGGCCCTCAGACATATTTGCCTCCTCTACTGCTTTTTTTTTTTCTGCAGAACTAATTCTAGATACTGTCCAAAATCCCCTTTGAAGTAGTTTAATGGAGTGTTTGTATTGATTATGTGTCTTTCTCGCCCATCCTGCCATCGCTGCTATGTGCTTGGCCTTTTTCCTACTGTTTTGGTGGATTCATGGCAGTATTGTCTTCATTATGCTCAAACCTGAAGAGAGAATCACAAGAGTTTTTGATCCCCCCCCCCCCCCCCCCCCCCTCACTGATGCATTCATATCATTAATTCCCCTCAGACTGTGGCCTGGCCAGAAGCCAGATAATTTTAAATCTGTAAGCATTAAAATGTGTGCCAGGGTGGAAAAATCTATTAGATGATTGAGCATGTCTCGAATTTGAATGGAAGAAAGAGAGAGAAAGACACTATAAAAGAAAGAGAGACCACCCATGCGCGATAATAGTACACCCAGTAATCACATTTGTTTTTGTTGTTGTTATTTTGTTGGGGTTTTTTTTAGCTGTATTCATCAATAATTTGTGCTATTTTATTTCTAGAATATCACTTAATGTGCTTTTTGAGCTGCACGAGGGAGGGGGCTGGAGGCTGCTGGATGGTTAAACAATGCGAATGGCCTCGGAGGAAATGCAGAGCTCCGTCTCTCCATTAGGGAGGTCTGAAACAACAGTTGTGTCTCTCTTCTCTCCATTAGCCAGGTCTGAAGCAACAGAGATGCTATTGATGTGACCTCTGCCAGGCATCTTAAGCAGGCAGACGGGGAGCGCGGCGCTTTCATAATACACTCGCTCATCTGCCTCTGTGCCAAATTTCCTGGTAGATTTATTATGGATTCACCTTTTTCTTTCTTTCTTTTTTTCCCCTTATTTTTTAAATTCTGATTTATTGTGTTATGAAAAGCTTCAAAACCACACGGATCATGAGGTTTTATCTGGAAACTGTGTTTTGATTGAGGAACATTTGCTTTCTTTTTCTGAACAAATTACTTGCCTGTTCCAGTAACTCTGAGTCATACTTAAGCGTTACCCAACCAGTACGCTTTTGGAGATATTTCTGTATTAGTCATTGTCAAAAATAATGCTTATTTGAAGCTTTACAGCAACATTGATCTTTCAGGTCGGAGTGTTTGTACATTTCCCAGTTATGTTTCTTTCTGCATGTCAGCTTTGCATTCAGCCCTCAGATAGATAGATATGGATGATTGTGTGCCGCTCAGTAAGCACTCAAGACATCACAGATTGTACAGTTAATAATGCTGCATATTTTATAAGCATGCCAGTCCATCTGTTTTATGAATGCATTTAAAATTGTTCCTCTTGCCGGTCAGCCTCTTGTGCTTTGGTTTTAATGCTGAATAAAGAGTTCTTCTGCCCTTTTTAAGCTGTTTTTACTGTCCTGATGTTTGGATCAAGTTAATGATAATTAATTTAACTCTCTAATGTTTTTACTTTTGAACATTTACTTTTGAGTATATTGCAAAATCACAGCAGCAGGTCTTGGTGATTAAAGATCTCAACACTCAACAAAAAAAGAGGCATTTTCTGTGGTTGAGAACTTGTCTTTGCATGTTTGCAGTCAATTAAATGTAAAAACTCTGATATAACACATCCCTGTTGCTTGGTTTGAAGGGAAATGTTTCATTCAGTAAGTCATGCAGACATTCAGGGAATAGTGACATCACAAGTCCAGATCAGAGATAAATCCACTCTTCCCATCTTCATATCCATACGGGTTTGCAGCAAAGTTGTTCCGTCCATCCGTCCATCCATCCATCCGTCCGTCCATCCACCCGTCCGTCCATCCATCCATCCATCCATCCATCCATCCATCCATCCATCCATCCATCCATCCATCCATCCTTCCATCCATCCATCCATCCATCCATCCATCCATCCATCCATCCATCCATCCATCCATCCATCCATCCATCCATGTGGTATTTTGACCAAAGCATGTCAAATATGTTTCAGTAAGACTACAGGAAATTGTATAAACTAAAAACAAAACAGAGCAAATAATAATAAAAAATGTAATACTCTTCCCTAAACTAAGCTCTACTGGGAAAATCCACTTGATAAGGCAGACGCTAAGGAATCATTTTACATTTACAGCACCTTATTAATATGTTATATATTTTTTTATTTTACAGATAAATGTATATCTCTAACAATTAAAAGTTAATGTTATCAGTTAAAAATTAACATTAGACAGTTGTAATTTATTACAATTTCAGATAAACAGGTCCCACCCGTAATCACATGCTGACACAGTGAGCGTAGTGAGATGCTGGATTGATCGTGATCTCTGTTATCATGTAGATCAATATAGTTAAATTGGTTGTTTATTATCCAGGAGGTTTTTGAACGGGAAGGCTTGACCTGCGAGACATTTATCATCACGCTGGCTTCAAGCCATAGCATAATAAAAATCATCTTTAGTACATACAGTTTTATAATAATAATAATAATGGTTATACTGAAACCTTGATGTAAGCTTTAGATATGTCTGATCAAGCATAAAAAAAAGATTTATATTTGATCAGTCCATATAAATGAACAGCAACATGCTGGTAGATGCTGGAAAACCACATGGTGTGATGTAGAAGTACAGGAAACTACTGCTTTAATAATGTTATTGTGCAGCTCTCTTGCAAAAATCTCAATGATACAAGGAAATGTATTTATTAACATTATAACCAATGAATCCTAATATATATTTGTGGATGCTAAAAAGGCAGGTTGTTGGAAGTTTTCTGACCTTTGAAAACGTCTGTAACGCCTTCGTGTTTAATCATTGACTGGTTATGACAATTTCTCATAAAACAGGAGTCTTTGATGGCATCATCATATTTATTTCCTCATATCTGGATTAAGCACTCTTTGTGTTCGTTTTACATTAATTAGTCAGGTTACCTCTGTTGCTGGGCGGCATTATATTCAAATGTTTTCCTAGCCATTAAAATCAAGGGGTCTTCATTCTGTTATGTTTTCGATCGGTCTTCCTTACAGTATTTTTCACAACCGATATGTTTCAGTAATCCATTTCAACATCTGGCATGTGGGAAATGTGGATTGTTTCTCTTTATTTAGTCACAAATAGCCACTACTGGACTTGTTTAAACAGAAACAAAGGGAAAAGAGCTACTGGAGTCTAACTAATCAGCTTAAGCTGAGAAATGTGAGCCACAACAAGTATATTTTGGTTTTCTGCTGCTTAATACAACTGCTTTAACACGCAGCTCAATACAAAGTTAAATTTGCTTATTAGTACTAGTTATAACATTAAAATCCACCCAACATTATTCCAAAGATATAAGTTGGGCCACATTTGCCTCCTGCTCTTTAACTGACATTTTAGGCCATGACTTTTATTTGTCACAGGGCGTTTGTTACTTTAAAAAAAATAAAAAGTTGCGCTTAATTGAATGCTTCTTCCGTGGATGAAAATGATCAGCACAGACTCGGTTATTTCTGATGAAAGCACATGAACATGATTCAGATTATTGCATTATATCTTGGCCAAGTAAGTGGAAAACTGAATGTGATACCAATGTCAATAATTAAAAGATTTCCTCAGCGACTGCACCTCCATTGTTGTTACCGTCAGTGCAATTCATTCTGATGTACGAGCCTAAACACATTTTATTAGTTTTCTCCAAATATCCAGTTAACTGTGAATGCAAATGACATGGTCATGTATTTCAAATCCAACACAAACGCTTAGGCTTGCTCACGCTTGTGCATGTTCAGAGTAATTGCTTGTATGTGCGTGCACATAAATACACTTAACATTCTTGCAGTTTTACAGTGTTAATAAAACATTTGCAGCGAAACCCAAGGTAAAAACCGCTTTCACAGCTTATTGCAGATCGGTTTCTCAACGTCCGCGTCATATCTTTCATAATCTGTAAAGCAGAACAAGGCAGAGTATCTACTGTTGTGAACTGTATAGATGCTCAACTTTCGGCCTTTTAGTAATAACAGTGTTCATTTCACAGCACAGAGGTAATGCATTTTTCCCACACTGAAAAGTGATTGCCACGGAGGCTTTGATAGATTCCAGACCTTTGGCGGGAGGTGTGTGAGTGTGTTGTGCTGCATGGTCACACATATTTGCTTGGCTACATAACTGCTCTCAATACTTTTACTCTCCCAAAGACCCACAAATGATGTCATTTGTATTTATAAAATATCTTGGTACAAATGGTGTAATATGTTTTTGTTTCTTTGATTTATTGACTGCCAGGGGAGTTGGACAGAGCACCCTCGCTGCAACCAGTAGATCACTGACGCTCCAGAGTACTCTCTCTCAACCTGTCAGTCTGTTTCCTTGTTATGTTGTGGCCTGAGGAGCACTTGGCAAAATGAGAGGCATTCAGCCAGTCTTGTTTTTCCCCTGATTTTCCTGTCAGCCATAACTCAGGGAAAGCTGGGTTTTTTTTTTTTTTAAATTCACTGTGTCAAAGCTTAATATTGAAAGTTAACAATAGGCTTGAATCAATATGCTTGGATGTAGATGCAGCTCTGAATCATCTGTGTAAAGATAATTATTCAATGTGATGAAGAACAGTTGCGTTTAATAACGCGAGGAGGAGCAGTTTTGGCTTATAATACATCACAACGACGGGCGAGTTCTGAGTAAACAGCTTCCAATTCATGTTTTAATGTAATTTCACATCGCCTTGTCTTTAAACTGCATGTGAAGTACTAAAGTCTTGTGATTTTTCAGAATCAGAAAATAAAAATGTTTGCAGTTATTGAAACAGTGCTGTTATTCAGCGAAATCGAAGGTATTGCAGCATGAATGACCAGTGCACATAAACTTGTTACTGCAGATAGTAGATATTCTCCATTGAGGTTCTTATCTTTCCCATGTGATGTGAGACAAGCAACTACACACTATGTGCTGCATTACGGTGATTACAGCTCTGTTAGCAAAGCGGAGGATGGAGGTTTGCCACATCAGAGGTCATGTTCTGCAATCTGGAATGAATGCGTACGAAGCCAAACTGGCTGCAGATTATCAGAAATTACCTGCTTTTTTAGTGCATCGCTTGGAAAAAGACAGCAGTCTTGTGGAAACTGTTTATGCAGGAGGGAGCTCGGTAACTTCAAACAAAGATCATTACTGCATATGGAGGGAAAACAATTGTTGGAGCTTGTTTTCTTTCTTTCTTTCTTCATTTTTTTTTTTTTGCTGTGCTGTTATAATATGTAATTACAACTAATTGCACGGCAAAGTGTGCAAGAGGAAAATCCTGCAGACTGCATTTCTGGGGTTTGTGTTTGTGTCTTCAGCACATAAACAATAAGTCTGAACAGATGGCACTGGTTTTTAATGATATATTGCTATCTCCAAAGTGTCCCTCTAAGCCACAGACTAAAATGTCTCCCCCTGGGGAGTGCACCGCTCTAGTTGTTATCATCCGCTGCTAATGTCACTTCTTTCTTCGCCATATTGTCAAGTCCTCCAGCTAAATAAATATAATGTAAATTGAGTATTGTGCTGGATGTAATTACTAAAAGGTTTCTAGTTGGCTTAACTGTGCAGCCTGTTTATTTAAAGCTTTTCTCCTCCATGTAGATCTGACGATTAAGGGAAAGAAGGAGAGTTGGTTTTTTTTGTTTTTTTTTTTATAATGACAGGAATCCACAATGCAGTCATGCAAAATGAAAACAACCTCCCACCCCTAATTTGTCCAGCATCTCCAAAATAAAAACACCCATCCCATCTTTTTTCTTATTGCACGCCTGCTCCAAACACCCTGCAGAAGTGTTCTTTTGTGCCTCTTCTGTTCTTTTTCCTTCATTCTTTTACAAAAACATATTAAATTATGTTTCCTATTACAGTACTCGCCCTGAGAAATAAGTCTGAGTTGATAATGAAGGACCTATCTTTGAGTAAACACACACAGCAACTCTGATCTAGAATGGCATGTAATTCCTTTCCTGACCCAATTTCCAATCTCTTGATAAGATGTTTTTTTTCTTCCTCTCCCTCCTTTGCTCGAACCTTCCAGCAGAACTCACCCAAATGGGAACTTGTCCCATTAAAGATACATTTAAAGTCAAACATGTCATCCTTTTCACTCAGCGGGAGAGGGATATGTGAGGTTGAAAATGCTGTCTGTTACAGGCTAAGAAAGTCTTTACGCATTCATCTTTCACTCTGTCACTGACAACATCTGAGATCTCTGATCACAGCTGCTCAGTCGAGTTTGTGTTGGACAGAGCTGCGTGACAAATGAGAGTGGCCGTCATAGCAGATAGAGTGTCATCACCTGAGCGCAACAGCTCTTAGACTCATTTGAGGAGAGGCAAAGAGACACGGACAGGCTTTTCAGTCATTTGTGTATAGTCTGAAGGCAGCTGTGCTCCTGCTACCAATGATAGTTGATTAAATTTACTCCCTGTGGTTTTTGCACATTTTGGGTTCTTGCAGAGCAGCTTGTGTTTTTTTTCTTTCTTTATTTTTTTTAAACTCTCAGAATTGACTGCACTATAAGTGGATTGACCCTCCAAAACTCAGCAGTGGTCTTTCATTAGTCAGGATGCAGCCAGGGAACAAGACAGCAAACTGCGTTTAAGGATATTTCCCTCAGCACGAAAAAAAATGTCACAAAAACTCACGTTCCTCATCTTAAGCGATAATGTGTCCTTGACTGTCGTAGTAATCACAGCTTTATGTTAAACGCCTGGTGACAGTCTGAGAGTCTGAGGGGCCGAGGCAACAAAAATTTTCGTCTCAGCCACACAAAAAGCAGCTTGGAGCTTTCTGAAAGCTCATTTGTTACGAAACCCCCATTGTTTTTGATAGTCAAAAGAACCAATTTGGGTTTTTGACTGGGAGCCCCTCTGAATAATTCCTTCATGTATTACAGGACCTATTAAATGCAAACTTTTCAATTTGGCAATCAATAAGGCAGTCAGCTTTCCCTGGCCCACTGCCAGACACATTAGGGCTGCAAGCAATGGTTGCTAGGGAGCTGAGCCTGCTCAGGGGAAAGAATGTTTAATGTAATAGAATCACATAAATCAACTAGAGGAAAGTGCTTGTGTTGTTTTGTCTCTTCTCTTCTCTTCTCTATCTGTAACTTCTCTTCTCTTCTCTTCTCTTCTCTTCTCTTCTCTATCTGTAACTTCTCTTCTCTTCTCTTCTCTTCTCTTCTCTTCTCTTCTCTTCTCGTTCCTTCTTTCTCGTTCTCTTCTCTTCTCTGACAACATTTAATATGGGTGTGTGTTTTATAAAATACAGTGTGAAAAATGCCCCCCCCCCCCCCCCCCCCCCCTTTAAGAAAGCAACACCCCCCACCCCCCAACCCACCACCACCAACCCGGTCAACCACAAGAACATCTGGGCTGGAATTCAGATGAGGGAAGTTGAATTTTCTCCTTGTTTATGTATGTGTGTACAGTACATGAGTGCAAATACCAGTGTGTGTGTGTGTGTGTGTGTGTGAGTGTGTGTGTGTGTGTGTGTGTTCTTGATTATGAATGCATAACTGTGTCCTCAATCCTTGTGCCTCACACTTGAATAAATTGAGGTGAAAATTATATAAACGTTCTTTTCGTGTCTTTTTTTTTCATTACAGACCGCTGCCCCACCCTGCTGAAATGAATGAGGCACTTTAGTGCTTTACTATAATTAAGAGCAGGAGTCAGCATGCATGGAGGGCTCTGTTTCTCTCTATCACTCTCCCACTCTCTGTTTTTTTTGGTTTGTACCGTTTGAACACAACATTTCCTCTGGGTATTACTGTCCTTTTGTGGGAATGTGATGCTCTTAGAAGAATTAGGCATGTGAATGTAAAAGTCGTAGCGACTCCACCCATCTCATATTATTTTTAATATCATTGCCTCCACGCAGAGCGCTAGATCTAATCAGCTTGAATTTCTGATGAGGGCAGTTGATTCGCCTTCCCGGGCTCAGCACAGACCTGCTTTCATCTGTCATCTTTCAGCCACATTTCAAACAAAATGTGGCGCCTCTTCTACCCCAGGTCCCACCCTCTGACAAACCTGTCTCAAGCTTTTTAGCTCATATTGTAGTTTACATACTCCTTGGCTTGTCACTTAAACATTTTTTTTCCTAAGCAAACAAACCTCAGACTCCTCGCTGGACAGAAATGGAAAACAGAGTTTGTTAATGTCTAAGCATGCTGGTGAAATTATGAATGTTTGGAAAACACATAGATTTATGAATTGGCAGCAAAAAGGTGGAACATGCTGCTGAGAGGTTGTTTTTTTTTTTTTGTGAAAACGAGCAGATATGTATTCTTACCACTGTGAGCTTCATCAACGAGATTATTGATCTTCTGTTAGGTATATTTTTGTGTTTGTGAATATTTCACTCTGTACCTGCTGGATGCCCCCTAAGGTTAAAAAGTTACTTGCTGACTGTGTCTGTTTGCCTTTGATGCCGAGCAGGTGGTGTTCAGTTGGTTTTTTTGGAGTTTGTACTGTGCAGCGAGATGGAAACATGTGGGTCATAAAACCAAAACTGTGAGCTAAAACAAGCTCAGAGGAAGTGAAGAGCCTTTGATGACACAATTAAACTTCTTTTTGAACATTTTCTGTTCGATTTGTCACTCCAAGAGACTAAAAGAAAAAAAAAAATATATATATATAAATAAAATGTTGTAAAAAGATTAAAATATTGTCTACTGTCCCCGTAACATTTTTGTCTTATGTACTGTTGCATTTTGTCAGCTTTTAGTTTATTTGATTATGGGTGAGTTTACTCACATTGTAAAAAACCTACCTTTATGTTCTTATGGCGATTTCATTATGATAGGTTGGTTTTTAGGTGCTCACAGAAGGGCAGAGTTATTATTTGTTAGAGCACAGCTTGCAGCTGATATAATAAGCAGGGGAGAGGCGAGTAAATGTGTGACTGATTTGAAGTTGATGACGGACTGGCTCTGAGTCATTCGCAAACACAGAATGTTATTTTATGCAGATCCATTAAACAAATTTGAAATATTATTCCAATTTCACCTCCTTTTTTGCACAAATAAACCCACTGTTGTGCTGTTATCACGTCGAATTGTTTTACTCCACTGCGGTTGATTTATTGACGCTGCATTGACACAGTAATTAATGCAATTTTGTTTACTGCGCCGACTAGGTTGTAATTAGCAAAATGTTCCAGCACATTTTGTTTTATCCGAGATAGTGTAGTCATTCACAGATTGGATAGGCAGTGAATCATGCTAATTCAGTGCATTTATTTCATTGTTTTATGCGATTCTCTCTTCATGCCCGGCACATATTTTGGTGTCATTGGCAGATGCTGCCCCCCCCTCTTTATATGGTCGGGTTTCAATAACATGAGACCAATAGCTGGATTGGGTGCCTGCTGCTGCTTTTATGGGTCCCTCTCAATGTCATTGAAAAGTGAGAAAGAGAGGAGGAGGATGAATCAGAGATGTGTTATATATTATGAGAAGAGGCTAAATGGAAACAGGGTAACCTCAGAGATCAATACAGAGCGCGGAGAACGGAGCCTACAGCGTGGAGTAAGAATACAAATCCAGAACCTCCTCCTCACTCTTGCTTTTCACCAATGTAATACTGTTTTTTTTTTTTTTTTTTTTTTTTTTTTTTTTGCCTATCTTTAGAGCCTTCAGAGCCTTTGGACTTCTTGAAGCAAAAGAAAGGGGAGGACAAAGTAAAATATGAAAGTGACATTATTGGCTGCGAGTTACATGGGGTACAATTTCCTGCCAACCCCACTAAAGCAGCAGGGCGATCCAGTAAATTCCTCGGCCGAGCAGATAATGTGGAAATGTTGACAACAGCAAATTTGAGCTGAGTGAGTGATTTAAGGACTACTGTGGGTGACAGAGAGCAAGATGATAGTGGTTTTCAGCTTTTTCCTGTTCAACTGTGACAAGCGAAATGAGCACACTTGCCTGGGAGATCTTATCGAGGCCTGTGAGAATTTTGATTATCATGTTGGTTGATCATAATTGGAACGGTTTACAGTACGTGAATCATGCTGCACTCATGTAAATTCTGCTTTCAAATGTCAGCGGCCCCCATCATAGTACTAGTTTTAGTCACAACCTCCAAAGCCACTGCAGACGTCATTCAATAAAAGTGCAGGAGGTCTGTGCAGTTGGCCCTCTTTATTTTCTGGTTTGGAAATTCAGTGATATCAGTGATGTTTCATCTAATACTGCAACAACTATTCATCCAACAGAGCTGCTGCTTCCGCCTCAACAAATGAGTCTCATATTGCATGCAGCATTTCTTAGATTTTGATTATAACAAGTAATTTGTCATGCTGGCTATGAAAGAAAAATTCTTCCTTTGGTGTATAATTACACAAGATATCCTTTCTGGAGTCCTATAGCGTCAGAGCTTGTTCTCATTATTTTCACTCCTGTTTTTGTCGTACAGCGTGCATGTGACTGCACGGCACAGTGTCTTTTTTCCTTTTTTTACTTCATGAAACGGAGAGCTGGAATTCTGGAAATCCCCCCCCCCCCCCCCCCCCCCCCCCCCCCTGCCCACACATACACACACCCCACCCCCGGACTAATATCAGATCCACCCTGTGTTGTGAAATATAATTTAGTGCTATTCATGACTCAAAATCGGATACATGTGTTACAGCCACTAGATTGAGATCCTTATTTTTAGAGCGTCTCATGACAGTTAGTGTAGCTAATGACTTTACCAGTCTGCTGTGAACCGCCGCAGTGTCACTTACAGGGTGATGCAAGAGGGCAATATTTCCCCTTTAATGTGTCGTTAAAGGACTGCTGTTAGATTTGCATGCTCAAACACATATACGTCCCTTTTGCTTGATGTGGCAAAATATGCGGCACAAACACGTTTCAAACGTACTCTGCCTTTTTTTTCAGGCGTTTTCATTCAGGCCTGCCAGTGTTTTCCGTTTTCATTTACTATGTTGATTATTTTTATGATTAGTCATAATAATGTGTATCTTAGTTGTGAAGGAGCATCTTCCCATGTTTGCGCAGGGATTGATAAACTACTGGCGTGTCGTTGATAGTTCGTGTTCCGTCATGTTCGAGTTACGGCATCGCCACAAGAAATATCTTGCTGTGGACGTGGATGAGTTTATAAACTTTCGATTTAACTCTTGTTGCTGCACCACCTTTGGTGACCTTCTGAGATGAACTTAAGTAAAAGTCCGGACTGCCGTTAAAGAGCTTCAGACAGTTGACGAGGAGTGTCTTCCGTGGAAGTAAATTGCTTCCTTGGGTGTGGACTTTGGACTTTGAAACTTTGGATTCCTTAACTCGTTGAAAGAAAGGAAACCTCAAAAGCATAACTTTGCCTCTTTAAAAGCTGATATTTTTGACGAGCACTTGTAAGTAATTTGTGTGCCTTTAAATGCATTGATGGGTTTGTGGAAAATTCAAAGTTTACATGTTTAAGTCAGAACAGTCAGCTGGCAACAGCGACTCACTGATGAATAATTTTGAGAAGAGATCAAATTTTCAAAGACACACAAAAGGAGACACAGATGCTACAAAAAAGGACTATTTAAATTTCATCATGTTTCACATTAGATCTTGCATTTGTTCATATTTATTCGCATTTGTTGTTTGTGATGGGTTTCCAGATGAATCCTTATAGGTCACGACACCAGTAAGACACCATATTGATTCACTGCACGCTATAATCCTTAATGATCAGAAAAAAACCCCCGACACGCCAACAAGTTCTCATAACAATGCAGGACTCAAGGAAGAAGACTAATGTTGCTTTTCTATGGTGTCATTCTGTTTTGTGCATATTGACTTTACATTACATAAATTATTTTAAATAACAGTAAATCCTGAGTCTGAAAATAGAAAAATCTGAAGTCTGGTTTCGTTTTGATTTGCAAAGTGTTTCAGTATAATTCTTTGATCTCTGGAGCATTGTTGCGATCAGCCCATTCTTCTCACCTCAAGAGAGTCCTCCTTGTCAATGCCACATCCTGGTTACGACAATGGAGTGCACTTTTTGTATAAGTAACTTTGTTTTCTGAATTTGAGACTGAAAATGCTGTGGATGAATGCCAATATCACCGCTGCAGCAGCCACAGAGCTGATTATATTACAGCGCTGATTTCAAAACAGTTGTCAGTTTAGTCTTTAGACTTTGCATTAAAGGATCAGGTCTTTGGTATTTTTATGATGCTACCGTTCAGCTATCTGCTGCGGATACTGACACAAAGTACAAACAATGACATAAAACCACAGCGAAATAGGTCAAGGTCTTTCTTACCGTCTGTCTCAAATCAAAAGCAGAAAGAGTATTTCTGTTTATGGCTCCAAAGCAGCGCATTGGTTCTTTAAACAACATAATATCAGTGTCGGCGTTGAATCACAGTTTAAGATGCATTCTATCTATATCTCTCAAGAGTAGTTTCTTGAAACAAAAGTTATCATCTTTATGTTCCTATCTGTTATCTGGAAGCTCCCAGATTATTCTGCTTCCTTAAACAAGTACAATGTACATCCAGTATCTTAAAGAGCTAACTTGAGTTACAACAAGGGCACAATCTCAGTTTTGATGAAGTGTGGAAATATAAAAGCGGGAGACGATGTCACAGCCAGAATCTTCAAGTTCCCCAAGATGTCTGCAACAATACACCAGCCAAGTACACGGCAGAGCTCCCATATGCACTCACGAATGAAAAGGCAACATTCTGTAATGCTTATGTACACTGGTTTGTATAAAACAGTGGAAAAAAGGAGCATATGCTTGTGCATCTGCTGCCTTAATGTGTAGTTGGTTTAATTTCTGACGTTTGTCTGCAGCACCTCATTTCCCCGAGTAGATGTTGCTGCTCTCTCCCATCTCTGTCTGACATGTTTGTATCTAATTACACAGAAAATGTGTAATGAAAAAATAATTTGAAGTAATTTATCTGTAATTATAGATATTTAATATGAAAACATTCAAAAGTTGTAGAAATTGCACTAAAGTGATTAGGGAGTGCAGAAACAGGTGAAACGAAGCAGTAACAGCTACAGAAGTGCTGTTTTGATCACAAAATTTTAATTGACATTAACTTTCTCACAAATAACTGCAGTTAACAAAGTAATTATCTTTTTTCTGTACCTTTGAAGCCACAGTTGTAGTAGGCCGAAACCCCACAGTTAATAACTCTTTATTTGTTCGTATTATTTTTTATTTTACTTTTGGTCAATAACATACTGCAGTGATTTAATATTCCGTTGGGAGTGTTAAAGTGTTTTTCAATTTCAAGTTCACTTTTTCAGTTTAATAACATATGAAAAAGAGCCGTGGCATTAGGCTTTGGAAGTAATAAATAGAAATTTATTTTGTTTTCATGTTTTTGCTTTAGACTTTATAATCGCAGCATGTTATGTTGACATCATCTGAAGCTTTTACCAGTCGTCTCATTAATGCTTCTTGAAAAGCAGCTGGCAGAATATTAGAAGTTAAGCGCCTCAAGATAAACAGTTTTATTAAGCACTAATTCTCCATACAAGTCAAACTGCAGCAGAGGACCGTGTGCCATTAGATTAAGTCATAAAAAAAAGCAGCATGGAAACCACAAATGGTTTCAAATAAAGTGGAAATAGTGGAGGAAATGTATTCCTTTTTTTTTTTAATGTTTCCTCAAGCAATTTTTATACAAATAAATGAATATTATTTAAGTTATTATGCAAGTTAATGGTGGCTGGCGCTCATAGTTATGATCTGGTGATTATACAATAGTCTTAAGAGGAGAGAGTCCACACAGAAAGGATTTTAATTAGTATATTTACTTGCAGTTGAAAAATGATAAATATGGGGAAAATATCTGCTAAAATACAAGCAGGGATGCACTCTGGCTTCTGCAGTTCCTGCTCTCTACTTTTGAATTTGACGTTTTCTATGTTGGTCAGTTCAAGTCCGTGATGAGATTCTCCTGATGAGAGTATCGCCACCTCCGACACGAGGAGGAACCCACTAATTTAGTGCTCATGTGGTCCATCTGCAGCCAAGACAAGTGGGATACAACCTGTTGGCCTGTATGAGTCATAATAATCCCCTAAAAGGTTTTGAGTCTCAAATGCAGTGTTTCTTGCATCGAAAAAAAAAAAAAAAAGATGCACAACACACCAATAATCACCACAATTCATCAGGGCACTCATCCAGGAATGTGACACATTTTGAAAAAGAGATGGCAGGGAACCGGAATGACAACAAAATCGAGGAGCTGTTGGCTGCTCGTGCCAAGGAAGAAATTTGTCCCGCAGATTAGTGACGCTGATCCAGTCATCTGCTATAAAATTGTTGAAATGCTTTACAGTAGCAAAACACAAGTGATTAATAAACGTAAATCACTTTAAACACGGAAAAGTAAAGTGAATGATATCGTTGCTGAAGTAGCGGTGGGCGAGGGAGTTTGATATGGGACAAACGCCACTGCGATGTTCCACTTTGGGAAGATCTGCTGACCCGCGGGGAGCAGGTCACTCAGTCAACGGGGCTGACTCTTGCAGACAGCTCTGATGGTTGCCAACGGAGGAATGGGATTCTGCCTCATCCTGTCGTCATCCAGGGGCAGGATAACAGTGGGCCAGAGAGCTGGATGTATTTTTGTAGGATTTGCTGATCCAAACTGCTCCCAGTCCTCCAGCTCTGTGAACAGTTTGGATATGAAACGACGAATGAGGAGACAGGTGACAGGAGCACCCGCTGAGCTTCAGAGTTCATGTTGTTCAATAACCCGTTAAGCACAAATGAGTGTGGAAGTTGGTATTTAAAGGGCTCTAAATGGTTGCATATTCTCTTTCCTGCTGTGTTGCAAAAGTGTTAAATAAACTGGTTTCTTGTCTGGAGGCGGTATATGATATCAATATTGTTAATCTTGACAGTAACAGGTTATGTGACTCTTAAGGTGCTATTCATTTGAACAGAGCATTGTATGGTGCTTGACATACAGTTTAATGATGAATATTCCTTCTGGATTTACTATATGTTGTAGAGTATTAGAATTTATTGAGCGCTTTACTGACTGAGTGGCTCTAATGTCAGCCGTCCCATGAGCAGTTATGACCCTGACACTGTTGTAGTTTATGAGGTCAGGAGCTTTACAGCACGTTCTGGAAATAATCTGCTTTACCACAGCTGTTTCAGCTGTTTCAGAAACCCACCACACTATCGATACTATGGCACACAGTCAGACACATAGAAAGAGAAAGCAGCAGCGAGATTTCTTAATGTTTTGACAGTGAGACAGCTACAGCCCCAACCAATTAGAAAGCTCATAGCGAGATAAGGACGTCCTTTATTTTGAAAGGCAGCGGAGTTAGAACTATGGAAATTTTCAAAGTACACTCAGTGTACATTACACGCACCGAAACACACAAGTGCAGTGACATGCATACTTTACAACGCCTTTGTACAGTTATTAATGCCCCACAGCGCTCTCTGAAAATTGAATCTAATCAAGTGAAATGCTGTGAGGGTCCTCGGGAGAAAGAGCAGGTCTGACGGTGACCGCTTACAATAAAATCTGTGACATTTGGAAACAAAGCCCGCTCTATACCTCTAAGCTGTAATTGCGTATGACAAATGCCACAATCTTGAAGAATGTGTGTCTGCTGCGTAATATGCATGTGCATGTATGCACAAATATTTGAGCTTATGCATCTTGTGGGATTTGTGGCACGTTTTTGCATGTGCTGTTTGCATGTGCGTTTGTGTGGCGGTTGGATGGTTTTAATCATTCTTTTGAAGTGATCTTCATATTGGAGTACAGTGGAACTAATTACACTAATTGTTTGGTATGCAGCTGCTGTAAATATGGTCTGAACGGAGTCCCTCCTGTCCTTTTCCCTCTGCACATTTCAGTGATTTTTATGAGGACGGAGGCTCATAAAATAATGTGACGAAAAAAAAAAAAAATCCAAAAGAGAGAGATAAAACAATGTGATTTTTAAGTCTTTTAAAGCGTCTAGTTTTTGGTAAACCAAAGCAAAAGGCTTCCTAGTTAAACTTGCTCTGAAATATTAAATCATCAGCACAATAAATGTCATAACCAAGCGCTTTGTAAAAGCAGACAGGATGGTGAATATTTCATATAAAACAGTGTTCCAAACTGTCTGACTGTGTTTCATCAACTGTTGGGTTTTGTAGTCCGTTTTGTGCGCGGTTATGATTAACCCATTTAAATTCAGCGTGCAGTCCCGTCCCTTGTTTTAGCTCTGCTGATGTCATGCATTGTTTTATCATGTGAACCCTGCAGTACAAGATTAGAAACATATCAGGATCATAGATAACCAATAGTTATCCAGCGGATGTCTGTCACTCTGTCTCATCTTATCTTATCTTATCTATAAACTGTAAGGAAAGGACAAGGTTTGGTGGCAGAAGCTTCCTGGTTTCTGTTTGTAGTCTATTTGTAGTCCGGTCATGTTTGAGTGGGCTTCGCTCGCGAAAACCATCTGTATGGAGACCGACGGAGACAGACGGCTCTGCTTGAAACACAATCACAGAACAATTCACTCTAATCTCAATTACAAACTGATCAGTGTGGTTTCTTTTATAAAGGAATGAAAAATGAAAACAATACAATAAACCTAATTCACAACACTGAACTTCATTTCGTGTGTCTTTTTGTGTATTAGTTTAACTGTAAATTTGTAAAAAGTCGTAGTGAAGGTACCTTAGTATAGATGCAGGTATTTTCTATTCTGTGTTTTGTTATAAGCTTTAAGCTTGTTTTATAACTGTTATTTTGGCTGGCAGAAAACAAAACAAAAAAAATCAGATTTAGCCAAGCAAAAAGCTCTACCAAAGGATTTAAAGCCCAGATCGTTCATTTGAATTTCCTTTAAAAATACATGACTTAACTCTATCCTGCTGAGTAGAAATATTTACCGAGCAGGTAATTAGTTATAGATAACAACATTTCTGCTCTTGTGGGTGACAGCAGATGTGCTCTGTTAATTAAAAAGTAAAAATTGTCATTTTAATCTCCAGCAGACCTGCAGCTTTGCCGTTTTGTTGGTTGTATAACACACTGCAGATATAGAAGATCATTGAAGTGGGGATTATGTAGGATAAATGTAATGTAGACATATGATTCATATAACTCAAATAAAGAGCTCCTTATGTTTAAATTTCAGGTAGACTTCCGTGGTTTTAGGTTCAGGTAGCAACGTGTGTTATCTCCCCGACACGTTTACTACCTTGATCCTACTTCTTCGTTTTAACCAACGAAAGTAAACTTTGAATTGTAGGTTTTCAACGGAGCCTAAATGATATTTCTATATGGAGACGATGGCAGCCTGCCAGGCGGACCACCACTTTGGCCCAGACTGAAATACCTAAACAACGGTTTGACTGCCAGTAAATTTCAAACACACAATTATGCCTCCCTCAGGATGATTTGTGAAAACTGTGGTGATCCCTTCATCGTCCCGATGGGCTTTATGACCAAATACCTGAAAAACTAATAACACTCATATCAGCCTCAGATGTTTTTCACATTCAGTCCTTTTTTTTTCCCTTCCCTTTTCGGAAAGAGTCAGCTAGTTGGCATGCTTGATAAACTCATTTATCCACATGTTTACGTTGTCATGGTGACGCTTACGTTTGGTCTCAGATGCCGTAAGTGTAACATTAACAGGTCAGTTGTCTCCCAGCATATTCTTTTAGCTTTTATGGCAGTTTATCATAGTCGTTACACATGCGAATACTTCAGTCAAGCTGACACACCATCGTTGGAATATTAATCACGGAAGACGTGCAGAAAGTCCAGACTTAAGCGAAGGCTTCACTACAACCTAATCTCAACAGCAACGGGCTGATTTTTAACCAAGATGCAAAACTGATGTGTGTAGTCAAAGTCTGCAACGTGTGACAAACACACCCGCTCACACACACACACAAAAATAACTAAAAAAAACAAGGAAGGAATCCCCATCTTGAAGTAGCTTGTTAATGAAAAAATACAAAAAATAAAGTTGTGAAAACAGGTTTTCTAGTATTCCTTCTGCCACTGCCACAGATACGCATATTTCAAACACGCGGCCTGATAACATAATACGCATTTGTACAGCAAACGTGAGAAGGTGTAATGTCAATTATGTGACTGTTTTTGTTTTTTTTTTTTATAAACAAGGAAAGGATGTGAAAGCTATTTAAAGTTACAATGAAACAGCAGCATTAGTGTGGCTCACTTCCTTAAAGTGAAGCGTTTCCTCAAAATCATTTTGATGAAATGTAAGTTGGTAAGAAAGCTGAATTCGTCGTATGTGAGAGATGTAGTTTACGACATGGCCAGTTATGGCTCAAACCAGAAAGACAACGCACATGACGTTCATTCAGGGTGTCCAATCTAAAGTTCACGATCATGACAATCATGAGTGCAAGCGTCACACTCCTGACTGCGCAGGAATATGATAGCAGCCAAATAATGATCCATGAGAGGGAATACTCAAACAAATTGGCAGAATAAATCTTTCTCTGAATCTCTTAAAGGGACACTTGAAAAACGAATTTTCTCTTTCCCAGTTCAAAAAAAATAAAACTGTAATCTCTCTTCTGACGGTTTTTCTGTATTTTATGTATTTTTCAGGCCAGGAAGAGGACGGACGGAAGGTTTTAGTCCTCAGTTACCCCCAGTATTGCCGTTACCGCTCCGTTTTGGCACGGCTCCGAGAGCAGCCGTCCTCTCTGCTCATAGACCACACGGTGCTGGCGCTGGGCGGCATTGCTGCGTTGGGTGGGAGCACCAGGATCCTGTACTGCCGTGACACTTTCGAACACCCCACCCTGCTGCAGAATGAGAGCATCTGTGACGAGTTTGGTGAGTGTGGCAGCTGGAGATGTGCCTGCTGATAACTTAACACATTAGCTCACTTGCAAAGCCAAGCAACTATTACGGAAGACTTTTATGGTATTTTGAAGGGTTATAGGTTGCCTTATTAAATTTCACCGTCGTCTACTGATCTCTGGACATAGACAGCCTCTTAAAACTTGTTTTCATCATATGCTCCATCCCAGACTTCCAATTATGTCATTTTGGTTAGCCAGAGCATTTGTTCAAGTCTGCTTTAAGTGGAAATTTGGCGTCATGGGGAAACCAATGTAGCTCCATTGTGTGAAAATTCAGAAAACATTCTTGAGTGCATTTAAAAATTGTAAAAGATTACCGGCTTCTACGGAAATGAAAAGGCACACTGGGGTTACAAAGAAAAATACAGTCATGTAAATAAAAACAGTACCTATACAACAAAAGAATACCTTGGTTGAGAACATACTTAATTATAATTTACTGCCTCCTGACAATCACACACAATAGTGTTGAGTTGGAAATAAAAGTGCTGGCCAGACGTTGTAGGTATTTCTCATGTCTGAGGTAAGAGCCTTTACTTGTGTTAAACTAAACTGCTTGGACAAGTAAAGAAGTCACAGACTCTAATGTACAGTATAATATCTAATACCTTGTTGGACCGCTTTCAGCTTCATCAAATATTCGCTGCGGTTCATTTCAGTAAGCTGATGCAACGTTACCGCATTCATTTCTACCCTGAGTTGTCTTACGTTTTTACTCCAAACCTTGCATTGACGCTGGCGGAGTCGGACACCGGTGTAGTCGTCTTCAGCACATATCATATATAAGAGTCTGAGTGGGGTTACGGTCTGAACTCTGCGGTGGCCAATCCATGCGTGAAAATGACGCCTCATGTCCCTGAGATGCTCTTTCATAACAACCCTTCTGAACGTAATTCTCTTAGTTTCTGTGGTTTTCTCAGTTTTCTTTGTCTGCTTGATAGTCCAATAATTTGACTCTTCATAAACAGAAAAACCTACTTTCCATGATCAGAGGATGCGTCTTCGGGGTTTAAAGAGTAAGAGGTTGCTCCCTGTGTCAGCCAGCTAAAACATCACTACCAGCTGAATCCGTGCAGCACTTTTCCAGCGTCTTTTATGCCCGACGTTATATTACCACAGATAGTATTGTTAACAGTCAACATACTACTGATTAGACTAAAAAGCAAAACTGTTTTAATAATAATGAAAGAAAAAACTAAAAGAAAAAGAAAATACCCCCTATGACAAATGCATTATTGTAAATCATTGAATAGTTCTTACTCATGCACATTAACAGCAGGACTTAATTGTTTTTTAACTAAATTTATTCATTCTTTGGTTGATAAAAATAATAGTGTAACAGCATATCCTGGCCATCCATACTCATTCGCTTCATGTCTCTCATGTGAAATGGGTCTGGTACTGGTCTGGTACTGGTCCTTTTCACAGCCATCTCCTCCGGTACAGAGCGTACCGAACCATCGCAAAAGGATGGAGAAGGGCTTTGTGATTTGACTCAGATAAAGTGTTATTCAAAACAACTAGGACAGCAAGATAGCTGCTAATAACACGTGGATCAAAAGGTTTTACCCGGCGTTCCTACACCTCTGCTCGCCACGTCTCGACATTGGCTTTTTGTGTCACATGCTTCATTTCTCTTGACTCTCTAGTCAGTGGCGTCCAGCTCATCGGTACTGCCCCCTGGAAATCAAAGTCAAATCCAGAGGGACTGGACTAGATCTTTGTACTGAAGGGGAAAAGAATTAGGATGGATGGCCAAGGTAGTCGCGATAACCCTGATCCCAGATTTGTGGTCAATTCACAACCCCAGATCCATAATAAAACACATTAACATGTATAGTTATGGAATCATATTATGGTTTTACATTGTGAATTACTTCAGCAATTTGATAAATGACTAATAATTTCAGCTTTCCTTTATTTAATGAGCCCATAACATTGTATTTTCTTGTATATTTAATGTTAAAATAAGAGCAAGTACTAAAATAATTTTTATTCCATGTTAAATGTAGCAGCATGAAACACTTTAATGTCTGACATATGGAAAAATACACAGAAAATACTTTTTTTTAATTGTTTTGTTAAATATTTAAATTAATAACACCCCCAATTTTCTCTATAACAGTTTTCTTAGTATAATACTATAATATAGTATTTGAGTAAATGGACTTACATGCCATAGCTGGCTATTGGTATGAAGACCCACAGTTACCCACTCAGTTGAATTGTGGGTAATGTAGGCGCCAAGCTGTAGCAACTTAAAAAGGGATATTGCAACCGATTTTAATATTTGTTTCTCTGCCCACATTAAATCTGTTTGTGTTTGAAAGCTGAATCGGTTGAACTGCTTTGCCTTGATAAATAAACATACAAAGGTTTTTTGTTTTTTTTTTATTCTGCAATGAAACGTATCCATTTTTTTTTTTTTTAAACCAAATTTTGAATATCTGGAAATTTTGAGATATTTGTTTTTCATCCCTTTGGGAAGCAAACTGAAAATAGTTTAATATACTTGGCTTGGATTTTAACTGAATAAAAATGAGAGGGCTGTGTTACTTGGTATGAATAAGTCTGTGTGTTTTAGTGAAGGTTGTTTCTGTGTTTATCTCTCACAGCAGACAATAATCCCTTATGTATTAATTCTGTTTGTCCCTTTTGCCAATCTAATTTAGGCTGTCTAAACCGAACATGCTTTTGATCTTTCAGAAAATTAAATCTAAAACTAGTAGAAGACCTATGTAATAGTTTGAGGATTATATTTATATATATATATATATATATATATATATATATATATATATATATATATATATATATATATATATATATATATATATATATATATATATAAATGTTTGTTTTTTGTCTCCTGTTTGTTTGCCTCCAGAGCAGTACTGCTGCTCATGAGCAGCAGTTACTGTACTGTTGTTCAAACAACCTCATCAGTCACACCTTTGAAAAGCATTCTTTATTTGGTGTGGAGTTGTGAAGTGCTGGAACATGTCTATTTGCCATTCGCTACGCCGTCCCTGCTGCTCATGAATCCACACATTTTATTAAAGCGGAGCCGGTCTGAAACAAAGAAATGATGTGATTCATCCCTCGATTTATTTCCTCTGCCTGGTAACTAGGCAGGCTCCTGTTGTGGCATCGCTATGACATTCATTGGTCAAAAGTCATTGTTTTAATTTTCCTGTAAATCTGCCAGGAGGTAATTACATTTTAAGAGAGCAGCAGAGGTGAGAGCAGAAGGGAAAACAGTTATAGACATTGGAAAATAAGTTATGAATAGTAACGCTAACATCCTGTGGCTGCTGTTGCTCATTCTCTTGGCTCAGTGATGCCATTCCTCTGTGAGCCACATTTAAGTTAAAGGTTTATTTTCATAGCCAAAAGGAATTCTAGCTTTTTTTCCTTTTAACTAAGGCCGCCAGATCACTAATGTTGTTCACATGAAGCCTATTCAGTTTAAAGCAGACTTTTATTTCTGCATGAATGCTGCCCAGAGACTTGATGGTGATTTGTCTCAGAACAGCAAAGCTGAGTAAAACTAATCAATATGGCAGGTGAAACTGGCCTAAGTGGTTTCTTAACGTACAGGGACAAGCAAACACACACAGAGACACACACACACACACACACACACGCACACACACACACACACAAGTAATCGTATGCTGAGTACACTTCTCCTGCTATTCACAAGCTCCATAAACGAAAGTAAGAAAAACTGCCTTATTAAAACAACCTTTACTAGAATGAATACCACTACTGTGGGTGCATAAGAAGCAACGCTGCACATCTGTTAAATGTTAAATAGTTAAAAAGTTATCTGAGGAACAATTTCAGGACTCTGCTTTGTGCTTTCCCCAATGCTAATTCTGACCTTTTTGCAGTCAGTCAAATCTGTGATTGCAGCCGTAATTGCCGTCTATCTTGTTTAAGTTAATTTATGAAAGTGTGTCAATCTACCTCAGGGGGTCCAGAAGAGGAGGTGGCTCAGGAATTGGAAATAAAAAAATAAAAAAAAAAACTGGCATTGCTGTGTGTCAGCAAGCCTAAAGTACAGTATTGTGTAGCAGATTAAAGGCTGGTGGTGAAATGCAGCCTGTTCTTGACACAGCACTACGGTACTTGCTTGTACAGCACAATCAGGTTGAGATTTATTATTTCATAAGCAGCACATGCTGTTTTATTTGTGCATGTCTCATATTCTTCAGCTGGGTTTCTGAAGACAAGCTTCTCTTCTCTCCTCTTCTCTCCTCAGCTTTGATTTACTCTGTGTTTGTTTTGACGACGTGATGAGGGCGACATAAAGCCGTCTCAGCTACATTAACAGCAGTTGCAACAGATTCGGCTGCGTTTCAATCACGCGTTTCATCTGACAGTCACCCTTCCTTTTGAACCATCTTCAGCAAAACTACGGTTGCTAAAGTTACCAGCTCTTTAGTCCTGTGATCCATATTCATGTTCAGCATCCCCTGTCACCTCGGCAGCTGCTTTCCTCACAGGGAACGACACAGTTTTTGTTTATAATTATAATCATGCATTCTCAGAGTGAACGTGGATTGATTATAGCCGTGCTACTTTGTGTCCTCAGTTTTATTTTTTGCCAGCAGGAATGTAATATTACCTCTGCACAAACATCCAACAGGAGATATAAATTGTGTTTTAGACCGCACTGGTACAAATATTTTTTACTTATTGCATTTTCACTGACATACAGATTGAAAATCAATCTCTCATATAAGCCCAAGAATAACAAAGGTGTGACATACTGCACTTTAATAATGTTAGCATTACTGAGGCTCCTCTACTGTGATAAAAAGCCTGAAATAGCTTGAGTGACAAGGTTCACGTTATTGTTGTAAGCCATCTATTAATTTGGGGGGGGGGGGGGGGGGGGGGGTACTATGCCGTGTGTGCTTATAAGATCAGCCAAACTGCGGTTTAAGATGATGATATATTCAAACAAGATGGCTTTTTGTTCATAAACACACATTACGGGCAACGTTTTACCCCTTTTTATCAGATTTTCTCTGAAGTTGTGCTCTCAGACCTTCCTCTCCCCTCCTCTGCTCTTCCCTGTCCCCGAAACCCAACACTCCTAGTGCGCGCAGCTTAAAACAACAGTATTTTGAAAGTTAGTGAGGCAATCATGTTTTCAGGAAAAGCTACCCTCCTCCTCCTCTTGCTCTCTCTCATTTGTCCTATATTCCCCAGGTCTCATTCCTTGGCACAGAAACTACATAGTTCATGCTCAGCTCAGTGTGTTTTGTTTGAAATATGTCTCACTCAGTGCTGGCTGGCTTTTTCTTTTTTTAATAAAAAGAATTTTTTTTTTGATGCAATCCTTTTGAATCCTTTTCAGTAATCCTCTTGAGTGGGAAGAGTATAAAAAAAAACAATATATTTCTTCAGTATATTAACGTTGTCCAGATGCGCTGGTCATAAGCATTTTTTTTTTTTGCTATTTTCGTGCTGCGATATGTGTGCGTCAGTTTTTTATGTGTGGTTCAAGTTGTTCATGCCGTGTGCGCATTCATGAAGCTGTTTGTACTTGTCGGAGTTAGTTTCACGTATGTTCGCAGGAGATAAAGGTTTCATTTTTGGAAATAAAACTGATGCAGACATATGCTGCAGAAGAGGAAATACAGAGGGGGAAACATCTAAAAACAGCAAATACGTTAACACGTCAAGCTTGAGCGTTGAGATTATATCTTGTGAGTTTGATTGGGTTGGGTCACTGCATAAACATATAACATGATGTCATTGTTTCCACAACTTGAACCACTTCTCACTGCCCTTTAGACATGAAATCTGATTACATGAAATATTTGTATGCCATTGTCGTCCAAGTACAAAACCCCTTCTGTTAATTTAATAGGCAAATTGCTGGCTAAGCTTATGTTTTTTCTCATCTCCTGTGCAGATTTGTGTTAACCAACTGCCCATGAATATTTCATTGTCCATATGTCGCGATATACAGAGGAGATAGAATAGGATTTTAGAGGAGAAAAGAGCACACGCAGTGGATGTATGGTCAGATTTTATAATCAGGGCATGAACTGTGTATAGAAATAAGATGAGCATCTGCTGCAAGGCCCATTATAGTACACATGTCATCATACAGTGTCTGTGAAACAATTCAGTTTCTTTTTAAAGAAGTGGTTGACGCATTTAGCTTTTTCAGGTCTTATACACAACACTTCATCAAAAATAGCCTTGATATACCCGTTTTTTCTTCTCTTCTGTTCCATCGCCCTAATGTGCCTGGTATGCTGTGGCAGAATCAGTACCACAGTGCTCTTTTAACTAAAAGCACTTGGCTTCAGCAGCATTTCCGTGACTTCTGGGTTGAAAATAGTTCACTCTTTCTGATTATCCCGATTATGTCATCACCAACTCAATGGCTCTGCACACTTATCTTTGCATTGCTTCTTATCTATTTTTAGCAAATAGCACAGTAAGATAAATATACATCTGGCTATAGACAACAGCTCTTTCAGAGATTATTGAATATAGTCAGTTCGGTGATTTTGACCAGTGCAAAGGTTTCTTCCCTAATTAATTAATAATTGACGAACAGTGGGAGAAAGGACACCCAGGTTCAGTCTTACTTCTCCTATAGGCTCATCTTATTAGACTTAACGTGGTGTATTCAGTACATATAATGAGTTCAAATTAATAACATAAGGGCAATCCCTATTTTAAACTGCAGACTTACTTATCTTATAGGCTCTGGATGCTTCTCTGGCTATAAAGGATTGCAATTACATAAGACAATAAAGGACAGTTCTCATGTTAGTGAAGATCCACATAAAATATTTATCTGTAGTGAGCTATTATGTTTCTGTGAACTAAATGAATTGAGACTGTAGGCAGGGTGTACATTAATAAGGCAGCAGTTTACAAATCATGTTAAAGTTTAACTTTATCAGACAATATTAACTTCAGGGAAGTAAACTATTAGGAGTTCTGTAAACATGTTGATTTCCTATCCTAAATGCAGTCATAGTCATTTTTTTAGTCCACCTGAGTAAATAAATTAATTTACAGAAGCCTAAAATCTACCTCATATGGGTGTTGCAACACAGTAAAATGTTAAGTCACCATTTTACCGTCATGCAGCCATCATGTGTTATTGCAGCAGTTGTGAGCGGCGACTGTTTATAAATCTTTCCTTGTGACTGTTTAAACTTTGACATTCAAGATTTTGAGAAACCAGTTTAAATCAGATCAGTCACATATTATCCTATTTTAAGTGTGTTATTCCACTAGATTGCAGGTTTTTGCAAGAATATTGTACAGCCGGTTTTGTATGTGGGGGGTTTTTGAGGGCAGGATTAAGAGCAAACGGTATGTTGGAAAGTCTTTGAATGCACCAGCGCAGAATGATTTCTAGATGACTCCTACTTGTTATCTCAGCACCACAATATGATGATACTGATAGAGAACGATAAAGGTGATGATCCCATAAATAAACATGCAGCCCAGAGAGGAGATATATTTAAACTGTCTGTACGCTGTCAACTATTTGGGCCCGATGTTCAAAATAAATTTGACAGGTTATTATCAGACTTCTGGAAAAAGGAACAGCCACACTGTTGTGTAATTTGAAAAAAAAAATGTGATAAAATGAAGCATGTAATTAATGACTTTACACTTAAGCTGAGGAGGCCAGCTTGACCTCATTTATAATGGCTTCGATGATTATTCCATTAATAAACTTCTCAAATGATTAAGTATTACTGTTGGTTGAGTGTGGTTTTAATTAGATAAAATGATGCAATACAATTTTCTCAGTACATTCCTGATCTGAGCAATGATGAAGTTTTTGAATGTCCCTAATAAACTTAAGCGAGCAGCATGTTGCAACCTGAAGTGAGCATGTCTGACTCATTAGTGTAACAGTAAACGCTGCCTACAAACTCTTCCTTGGCAACGCAGTCTGGCGTAGAAACGCCTCATGCATGCATCCTTTCAGCTGAGTTTCTCAGTTAGTTATCTTTCTGCAGGTGGAGGCCTGTTGCAAGTTGCTGTTCCTGAAAAGGGCTTGTGTAACTTAAGTGACGTCAAAAGTCCTTGTTCAACTGCTTGTTACACGATGGTAACAAGGTGAGGATTATGCTTTGTGTGACAGCTGTGATTGATGTTCCCTGTTTTGTTTTTTTTTTTTCCCAAAAGGATTTGGCAGCTGCTTCAGTTTACAAATGTTCAGTTATTGTCATTTAAATGAGAAAAGAGCATACACAGAAAGCACAGGTCCACAAAATGCAATAAATTAGCATATGAACGGAAAAAAAAAAACCCAACAGAAAGATAATAGTATCCAATGGCCTACTTTTTTTTTTTTTTTATAAGAATGATGATTATTTTTAATCACTATGGCTTTATCCTGTGTACCTTTTTCAAAATGACAAAGTCCCCATGATTGGGCTCATTGGTCGACTCAATCCCATCAAGTGTAACTAGAGCGTGATCTATTAGAATACATATGTTTTATTGATGTATGGGCTTCGTGTTTATCCTTGCATTCATTTATTTATAGGTTGATGCTGTGATTTTTTTCTTCTTCCAGTAATGAATAGGATAAGCCTTGAAGCTTATCCACTGCTCGCTTTCATCTCTCCCTCCCTCCCTCCCTCTCTCTCTCTCTCTCTCTCTTTCTCTCTCTATCACTCTCACTTCCTCCAAAAGCCAAATTGAAAAACTGTATTTTTTAAAACCCCAGTCCTACTGAGTGGTTGCAGCAGATTGTCAGTACAAATGATGTGGAAGCGTTTGAAGGTTATCCCATTTTTAGCAAATCCTTCACATTATGTAACTATGACTGTTTTACGTGTGGCACATGTGTGTGTGTGCGTGTGTGTGTGTACGCGTGTGTACGCGTGTGTATGTGGGACAGCCCCTCTGTGTGCTCTAACATTTCTTTGCAAAATTGGATTTATTTTTTAATTTCCTCTCCTGGAACAATGGCCATTAAGAGCTACTTGCCAACACTTGGGTGCAGGGAAAAAGCTGAAGTGACATGTTCATTTGTCAGATATTTACAGCCTTTATTGTGTTGTGCAGTTGTTTTATTTTTGTCCTGACAGAAACATAGCACCGTGACATATTACAGTTTAAATACACACAGAACTACATTGTTCCTTGTTGGATTTCAGCCAACACCAAAACTTTTTTTTTTCTTCTTCTTATAATCACACTGTGCAAGTGTGCATGTGTCTTTAGATAAACACTGGATGATATTATTAAGTTTGTCAGGGGCAGAGGTCATTGCATTTCTCAGTGTGTGTGTCAGTCAGTGGAGCTGGGTTAAGATTAAACCCATAAGTGCTTAACAGACGACGCTACCATCATGAGGCAATCACATGAGGTGGATAGAAGGAAAGAAACACAGAGGAACAAGAAAGGAATTGAAAACAAAGAAATTTGAGGGTTAGGTTGCAGTTTTTTTTTTTTGGCTCCAAATAAAGCTTGTGATTTTTTTTTTTATGTTGTTGTTGCTTGTAAAACATGTAACACTGTAACATAATTTCCTATTTACTTTGCAAATGGAAAGCTTGAGTCGTCAGCATTTACGAGTCTGTGCTGTGCTAAAGTACACACACTCACACCCCGGTAGAAACACACACCCGAATGAATCCGATGAGAATGATTTCATAATCCATCGCAATAATAAACTTCTTTGAACTGTTTAATTGGCTCTTCCTGGAACGACACGGCTTCGCTTCATTTGATCTGATGAAAGAGTAATGTTGCTTCTCCCCAGGGGGGGCATGCACAACGGCGCACAAATAACGAAATAAGAACACTACCCCCCCCCCCCCCCCACCACACCACCAACCCCCCCCCTCCCCCCCCCCCCCCCCCCCCCCCCGAAACGATTGCCATTATAAAGCAGGAAAATTCATATTGCAGTAACATCATTTTTTTTTTTTTTAATTGCTTTCATGTTTACTTGCTTATGTACCTAATTCTCAGAGCTTGTTTTAAGTGAAAGCAATGCTGGAAGGGCAATGCATTGAAGTCACATGGAAATTGATTGTCATTTGAAAGCCCTATTGTCGTCATAAACATTTGAAAACCTTCCAAAAACATTCCCCGTGTGAGATTCTGTGAAAAATCACACCTACTCTGCGCTCATGTAATAGCCTTTAAGACATGTATGGGTGTTTGATTTAAAAGGAATGCGGTCTACCAAAAATACTGAAGCAAGGAGAAAGAAATATGTCAAACTATAACTGACACAGTCATGATGGTTTAGGAAAATGTCCTCTTTCCTTGGCTGAGGAATATTAATAGTGACGGTCTGAATGGAAAGTCTGTGTACAGGAACAGTATGGTCACAGAAATGAGCTCATTATTGGCAAATGCATTATGTATGTGCATACATATGCACATTTATCTTGTTATATTACTACAGTGAAAATATTCCAGCTACATACCCATCTGCTGATTGTAACCACTAACATGCCAGAACCTGAAGGCAAGGATATCAATGTAAAACCAAAAACCTTAACCTCAGCTGAAATGATGCTGTGTTCAGTCCCTCCTAACGCATGCACAGACACACATGTTTGCACACATACATGTAAACGCAGCGCCCATGCTTCGGGAAAGATAAAAGCATGATTTTACATGATTTTATAAGCGCAAGATCAAAATGTGGGAGAATATTTTTAATGTCCTGGTAAACACACAGTCACTTGGATGTGGGCTTGTCTCCATGGCAACTCTATTCAGAGCTTGCCCGTCCTAACGCTTTGACAGTTTCTCCTGATGATGATTGATAATTACTACCTGACTTGTTGTCCCTGTCTCCACAAACATATGGCAGGAGCTGCCCGCTGCCGTATATCTGCCTAAATGTTCCCTTTTTCTGATAATAGCTTTTTAATGTTGCGTTTTGTTGTGCACCCCCCCCCCCCCCCCCCCCACACACACACACACACACACACACACACCCATTCACCATGTCACACATACACACACCCCTTTTTTACGCACGAAATCACACATGCACGCTCCCTCCCAACCCCACCCCTTTGTAATTACATTTGCTGCCGCTCACATAGTTATTACAGAAAGGAAAGAGAAATAGATAGGAGAAGCAAGAGAGTGGGAGAAAGTCAAAATTGAGTGGAGGGGGGGGGGGGGGGGGGTTAACATAGTGTGCTTTTCTACGTGCAGCTGGATTTCAATTTGACAAATTGTCAGGATTAACACAAAGAAACTGCCTTTTTACATCGTAGACACGCATTAGAATATAAACAACCAATAATAGCCTGTGTGGTGAGCTGTGGTTTAAACATGGCAAGCAAAACTCTTTATTCTACATCCAAGCATACTGTATTTTATCATGCATTGTGTTTGCATGCATAAAGCTCATATTTAGATGCAGTTGGAAGCAATGTTGTTTTATTCACAAGGGCCATAGAGGAGGAAATCAATCTATAAACATGATTTATCTACTGCACACTATAAACCAAGGCATTAGCATACCTCACTGGTAGATTTTATTAAAGGGACTGTATGCTGGAGCCTTGGACTAAAATTTCAGTCATGATCAGCATTTTAAGCCTTAGATAAACTCTGGGGAACATTAGGCTGCCATACATCCATATTGCTGTTCAGTTCTCACTAAGTTGCACCTGCGAACACAGTCAGGATGACATAAAGGTCAAATATTATTCTTTTTCCTAATTATGCTGTTTACCAAAATGTGAAAAATGCTTTAGAAGAGTTTTAAAATTCATCCGGCTTGTTTTTCCATTTCCTCTTTCATCTATCCAAACAGTTTTTTAGCCTATGACCTCTGCTTTGAGAGAGGAACGCTCACTCCCTGTAATGTCTCCGCATATTCAAACTAAATCAAATTAAAATGTATTAGCTGTGCATCTCTAACTTTAAACATCTGAAGTTCACAGTCTGCTTGTTTACATATATTCCCATGGTTAATGAAGACTGTGGCGCACCTGCAGCAGGCGTCAGTCTGGCAATCTGTGGAAACCAAAGTCACTTCTAATACTGTGTGATTGAGGTCTGCCACAGGCTATGGCAACAGACAGGCTCTGTGAAGGAGATAATGATGCATACACACGCTGCTGTCAGTCAGCCAGCTGAAGGGAATCATTTTTGAGGAAAATAAAAACAGACTGTAGCCGATATAATGCAGCATTTGTACAGGAAATGATAGGTTCAGGAAATAGAGTAGAACAGGATGTCAGAGTTGTTGCAGCAAGGAGAGCTGAATGGATGAGAGTCTAAAAACTAGAAAATGTGAATATATTCATGCATACATACAAAAAAAAACAAGCAAAAAAAAACATGCAATGGTGTGCATTTGAGAGTTTATTTGAATAAGGGATGAAAATTAAGTTTCTCTGACAACTAGTAGGAGCCAACCCTGCAGGTGGTTATGGTTTGATTTGTTCAAGGGGGTTGTGTCTCCACCTCATTATGACTAGGTCAATGGGTTTGGTCTGTGGCGCTCATGGCATCAAAAGATGACTGTTTTCCAGAATAGTCATTCAGTTATTCACAGTCCAAAGACAGATGGTGGCGTTTGTTCTTTGGAGGAAAGTTACAAAGGAACCTTCTTTAAAGAGTTATAAATTGGTTGTTAGTCATTCACATGTCATGTAATAATACTTGTTAGCTGTTGTGCTTTACCACATCTTTAATGTGTGCACTCTAAACCGCACGGTAGGATTGTGCATTTTTACAACTGCAATAAATTGGAAAATAGACATTAGAAATACTTTTGGCCATGCCAAGCTGTAGTTAAGCTGTGTTTGGAAAAAGTCTTTAATATCTGTTATTTTAACTTGTGTCTTGTTGTTTTCGCCGCTTTCTCTGCTTCTTGCCTGTTTTCGCTGCGTTAGATTCACTGTGACATCTTCAGAGCGTGCGTTGGCTGATGTTTGCTGGTTTACAGCCTTTTTTCTTTCCGTCTTTTACTGTAAAGCCAAAGAAAAGTCCAATATCTGTGTGTGCAGACCATGTCAGTGTTGATCATCACACATGTCATGGCTTGTACCTCACAAGCAACATTGGTATATGGGTATACAGCGCCTTCAGTGCTGGACCTGGCCAGGAACGTAACCGTGTCACAGTGAGACGCTGATTAAAAGCTGTGCAGACTTAGATCGTGTTGTGACGGTGCAGACCAACTCTTTGGCGCTGATGTTAAAATCTTGCATTGACTCTTGAGTGTGACACAAAGCAAAACAACAGACAACCCACCGTGGAACTGGGCCATCCAGAGGTTTATGTTACACTTTGGTCGATCCAGGACTCTACAGATTGGTGAAATTACATCTTTAATGTGAAAATCAAATTTAGAGTTATTACAGTTATTCTTTACACTCCAACATGATGTACACTGTGTCATGTAATTTTTAAAAAAATGCCAAGCTGATATATTTTTTTGGCTATATCATCCCGTTCGTTGAGGGAAATTATTTAATCAAATTCCTACAATTCCTACAATCCCCTTTTATCAAGTATGAAAGGGGGATTACTTGCAGTGACAAACTCTCTGCCAATAGTTTGTGGTTTTTCAGCCAAAATACTCAGACAAAGCCACATTTTTATACAAAGTGTCAGGAACAAACTGTATTATTCAAAAAGAGATCTTTTTTTTCTTTCAGAGTCAATATTTGACGCAGACTATAATAAATTTTACATTTTGATGCAAAAGTGCCTATTCTTTATAATTGTTGCATTTAATTCTTAAACCTTTTTTTTAAATAATTTTTTTCTAATGATTTCATCAGGCCAGACCATGTCGGTTTGGTGTTTTCAGCTTGTTTCGCTGCCTCTCAAAGAATAGGTTGTGCAGGTTTTAATGTGATTTTCCATTCAAGGATCATCAAAAACTCGATTTCACCCCCTGCTGCATTGAGATAGAGAAATCACAGTGATGCATATCTAAAAAAAAAAAAAAAAAAGAGAAAGAAAGAAATATTTAATAAAAAATACCATTGATGGGTTTGGCTTTTTTCATGTGTAATTTGTGTGAACTTGCTCTTTCAAACGCAGTAGCAGATTTAATCAGGGTGCTGTGGGGTTAAAAATAAAGATCTGTTTACAAGAAGCCATTGAAGACCTGAGCATGAGTCGGCTGCACCTCAGGACGCTGTTGTTTGACCTCTTTTAGTAAGAACCTGGCCTAATCCTCCACTGTTTACTCAGGCACGTGCTCTAACAGGCTTGTGTTACAGTGATTTTTTTTTCTGTGTCAGGAGTTAAAAACACAAATTTCCTACACAGGTACTCTCAGGTCCTTTCATCAAACACACCAACTCTTGAGTGCCAGTGGAAAATTAAACTCGGCTGTTGAAAGCTGGCAAAAGTCAGTTTGTTTGTGTAATAAAAGTAACTAGTATCCATTGTCAAGCCCAGGAAGCAGCCAAATGCATTGTTCCTCATTAAATTCAGAATAGCTCTCAGGCACTGCAGTATAAAAATATCTCCTTATGTTTTCACATTCATGGTCAAAAACGGTAATAAAAATAAGTCTGTATCTCTGCTGGGGAAGTCACTCTGAGCTTGATTGAATACGACTCGCTCTACTCTTGGATCTTGTTGAGAAATGTTTGACAATATAATCAATAATAATCTTCTGCTGTATATTTATAAAACATTAATTAATGTTTGTATCATCTATCAACCGACCGAGGTTCTGATGATTAATAAAGCCAGCGTGCTGTGTCCACCCACACACTCTCAGGGCACATTGTGTAATCTTTGATGATTGCAGTGGTAGAGATGCTTAACGTATGACTGTACTGTTGTGTGTTTTTCTGTGAGTGCGTCTCAAATGACTTTTTGTCTCAACGTGCCACGAGTGCAGGAACAGAGGAATCGTGAGCTGCTTGTCAATAACAACTCATGACAGTGGCTGCAGTATGCAACATAATGATGGAGCAAAAGGAGGCATACAGAAATGCAGACAAAACCATTACAAAAGAAAAAACATACTTTTGGTTTTGATCAGCAAAATCAAGTGGTCGTTGAGCTAAAATGAAGTGTAATGAAAATCCGCCTGTTTTTTTTTTTTTTTTTTTTGCGGATAAACAAAAACAGGATGATCACATGCTTCTTCTCAATTTTGCCAAAGGTTTCATAAAAAGAAAATCAGAATCTCTCAGTGATATTGCTTGGAGTCTGTGGTTATAATTAAAGCCAACTTTGATTGATTCATGAACTTTTCTCTTTCATCTGGATTTCAATAGTTGGGTAGTGGGAGGACACTGCTGAGGGAGAGATTTAAGTGAGTCTTTTAAGTTGAAATACTAATGAATGGCTGTGAATGCCCAGAGGAAATACACTCATTGTGGAAAATATGATCTTCTGTAGCATTATTTATTGATAAGATACCAAGAAAATGTTCTGTTAAGGTGTTAAACACTACATTCTGCATCTTGTTCTGTTGTGTCACATTTATCTTGGATTTGGTTCATACATGTTTACGGACTTGAACGTTCTGAACTGAATAACTTGTTAGATGTGTCATAAATTCACAGAGACGAGATAAAGTACTATATTTACTCAGAAATATGCTGGAGAAAGAAACTTCAGTCCAAACTGTTTCTCAAAAGAAGTAAGTCACGAGACTGCGGTCAGACTCATGCAATTCTTGAGCCTAATCACTTGAAATCCCTCCTTTGATGTATAGTAAAGACACGTCGCCGCCTGTCACTGCTGGCTGAGGAGTCAGTCATTGCTGCTCCTTTTTTTTCTGATATTCTCTCTGGTGCTGTTGCTTTGCTGCTTTGGAGCTGCCCTTGTCACTTCATTGTGCCTCCAGTAGAGTTAAAATGTTCAGCCAAAGTGTAATAACACTACACTGATCACACATTTAACGCTCCACTGCTCAACAGATTAAAGTCTATGCCTCATGAGCTGCATCACTGGGTGATTTGTTATTTATTAGTCAGAATTTATTGGTTATTTTGTTTGCGTTCTGACAGATGCTGTTACTTTCCCTTTTGAATCCCATTCAATTAGGTTTTATTCTTGGTGACAAAACTGTGCTTCTGTCTTCACCTGAGAAAGTTCGGGGTTTACAGGGGTATTATTTCTTCATTTAAGTGATCGCTGCCTACCGAGCCTGAGCATTGTCCGTGCCAGTGCTTTATGTTTTGTGAATCGCTGTAAATTTCCAGCGCTGTAACCATGTACGTCGGACCTGAAAGCACTTCTTTGTGTGCGTGTTGGCATATTCACTGCTACAGTTTCACTTACAAATCTTTCCCCCGGGGAGCATTCCTTCTCACTTGTGCAAATACATACTGACCTGTGTCCCTCCTGAGGGGATGGTCTTCGCAGGATGTTTTTCAGATGACTTTACACTGTGTTTAGTTAAATATCCTTTACATTTTCTGCCCTTTTTTACCCTGCGACTCATTAGGGAGTTTCTTCAAACTGACTTTCTGGGTGTCTCTTTGAGAACTGACTTTGATTAAAGCAGAGCTGTAATGTTACTAAAGTTGTCAATATCTCTGTGCTGGTTAATATTCGAAAGGTGACGGCCTGTATGTTCTGCAGATCTGGTTCGTGTTATCAGCAGGATGTTATGTCACTGCATGTGGTTTTATATCCTGCTGCCTTTTGGACCACTTTCCTCTCACCATTTAACACCATTTCAGATGTTTGTTTTTTTTTTGTTTTGTTTTTTGTCTATTTGTTTATAAAAATAAAAGGGTGAGTTTTAATTTTTAAAGTGTACTTTAATGCACTGTATAATGTTCTGTCCTGAGGGACATGGCCTGCTGTTCAGACAAGGTTAAGTCTTGCAATATAAATGTTACCTTTGGCTGAGAACTATGCTCATAATTGCTGTGTGGGTGTCAGGCCTTTGGTGAATTTGCAATCAAGTGAGACAACAAAATATGTCAAAACATGTTTTTCCATCTACCACTGCTTGCACTAGTCATGCCTCGCTCATCTTCCTTCACCTCTGTGTTTGAACTCGGACCTCATTTTGGTGGGAGGAAGTTGAACCGTAGAATGAGGGATATGAAGTGGAAATTTTATTTCATCAAAGCGTAGATGAGCCATTCTTCAGTCACTTAGTCGGTCAAAGTTTGGGTGTGTTTTGGTAAATAGTTATGAGGGTTGTCTTTTTGCTTTCATGTAGTTTTTCAAACTTATTTTTAAGTTCTTCGTGGAGTTGTAGTGGAGTGTCAGTGTGTTAAGTATAAATTAAACATGGTTAAAAGGTAACGGATGAAGCCTGTCCTTTCGTTCTTTTGTTGACCTTATAGAAAATGCATTATGGCATTTTTACAAAAGTTGAAACAATATCATAAATCACTAACAATGTCTGTATGACAGGAGCAGAGTATAAAAGCTCTCTCTTTAACCACGCCTTTACGGCTGTGTTCACAGCAGCTGGCTTTAGGGAGTCAGCCACTTGACTCAACTCCCCCCACCTTTTTTGAATTACTTTGTTACGTTGCACTACCACTGAAGAAGTAAACAAAACAAGCAGCAGCATCCAAAAGTAGGTGGAGACAAAGACAAAGAAGGAAGTAAATACTCTGGTCTGGATCAGTGATGTCACAGTAGTAGCTTTCAAATCTGAACCGCTCACATGACATTCTTCAGGCTTAGGTTGCCCCCGCAGAAAGTGAAAATTTGTTATCTCAGAATTTTTGAGCTAGTAGTCACTCAAAACACCCAAACGTAAGCTCTCAACCAAAAGAGCAATTTTATTTTTCTTCTCTAATTTCTCCCCTTAAATGTGAACTTCACGCTGGCGCCGGAGGTGAAATGACAAATTATTAAAGTTAACAGGATCCACCATCTAAAGGTATTTGTCTGTACAGAAATTTGTAGAACTCCTATTTTGTAGTTAGTGTATTTTTTAATTTTCTACATCTGTTCCAAACCCACAATCTGATCTTCTGACCAAGTGAATTTGCCACGCTTTGATCCCTGTTGCTGTGTGGGTAAAAATAGAAACCACTGCACACATCTTTAGTTGTGACTCATTATTTCAGTCATGAGTGTTGTTATGCCAAAAGTGCCAAGTGAAGGGATGAGTTGCCTGCTAATCTGCTTAAGTACATCAAAGTATTTTTAGATCCCCAAGCTTTTTATTTCAGTTTGCCAGACAAATGCAAAAACATGCACACTATCAGCATGATCATGTGTTCACTTAGTTTAAAGGGGATTTTTTAAACCACTTTACTGTTCATTAAGTGATCATGTACGTAGATAGTGAGCTTTATCATCTTAGACATCCATCAGCTAAATTAGCCGGTCGACTATATGTCTCTCTATTCCCAGCAGCCTCTCAGTCAATCAGTCCATTTTGTTGGTTCCCTGTGGCTTTACTCTGTTGAAGCACAGACCCATCAGAACCCCTTCCTGAGCTGTCTCTAATGAGTTTTTCCATTATCACTGACATCAATGAAATAGCATTACTTCTGTATTTAATTGAATCTGAGAGTGTGAAATTATTAAACAGAGCCAGCTTTAAAGCCAATAAGAGCTGAGGGCATCTGACGTCATCCAGAGAGAAAGTTGTCACTATGTGCACCTTGCCTCTGAAGTCGTCGCGACTTCCACGGCGCATGGCTCTTTGGCAAGTCATGATGGATTCACATCGACGGGAATACCCTTTAAATGTCTGTGCATGCTTGTGTATGTTCATATCCCCTCACTATGGTTACAGTAGCAGTCTGTATCTGACTGTTTTTGTTTGTTTGTTGGTTGGTTGTTGTTTTTTTTGCATGCATTCATGCATGTATGTGCAAATGTGAGAAATATTCCTTTGTGGCTTTCTGGAGGACCAGGCAAGAGCCCTCTGGCCACTTCAAGGCGTGTCTCGAGTCATGGTGGTGTCCCTGATAAGCGAAAAGCCACAGACTGAGCAATAACCCACTCAATGGGATGCAAACAGTGAAGTGAAAGCTCAGTCAGTATCCATTTTTGGTGTGTGACTGTAGGGCCCATTTTTGGCTTGTACAGGGATGTATCAGGCATGCTTAAATGATCTTTTTTTCTGGTACATTGACAAATACACTTAATGCCCACAGAGTGGTAAAAATACCACATCTCCCAGGGTGATGTAAAATCATTGTCTTGTGATGTTCAGTTTGTTTTCCTGCAGACTATAAATATCTGTGTTTCCATTCGAGGAAATCAATCTGCCAGTGTTTGATTTTCTTGGTGTTATTCAAAAGCTTCGGACTCCTCCCTTCTGCACCTCTGCCATGTGAAGGACAGATCAGCATATATCCCCTGCAGCACAGAGAGAACGCTTCCACTTGACCTTCAGCGCCTGTGTTTGTCCAGAAATATAAACGAATGCACTATGCTATCTGAGTTCATCTTAATATCTACCCCAGTTTTTGGTTGTTGTTTTTTTTTTGGTTAGGTTGTCCTCTAACACTAATTCAGTGACTTTAATCCCACACGGTCCTGGCACCGTGTGGTATGCAGCAGTGTCTTGCCGTAATTGCAGCATTTTCTTACGCAGCAGTATTTGACCTGATGAAAAATGTAAACAGACAGGCAGGTTACGTAACGGCGTGTAGGGTGTCGTGGAGGGAAGGGGGGTAGTGATTGGACTAAAAACAGAACTGCACTCAGAGTATGACTTCACTCAGATAAAAATCTCAAGTCAATCCAGCAAATAAATTGGTCATTTAATGTCTGCCTTGTGTCATACTGCATATGTTTTCACTTTAAGGAGCGTAATATGTCATGCATGTCATCAGTTAGTCATTTTCACTCTATTTAAACTTGTTTCCATAAACATTTTTTTTTAAACTGAAGTCCAAGCATGACAATAGAATGACACTGTAAATGCAGTGAAATGTGGCTGTGAATATTTTGTGATTATGTCTCCTGTCCTTCACATATAGACACAAGTAAATAAATAAGCAGCAAGATGTATGTGATTTTTTCTGAATCTAAATGAGTCGGCTAAATAAAGACGGCAGAGTGAGCAACAAAATGAGAAAACCGTGGAGGCAAGAACACACCCAGTGCTTTCTAAGCAAAGATTACAGTGTTGAAAACTTGTTTTTTCAGTTCCAAAGAGATGACAAATGCAATGTCCTTAGAGCTTTCCCTACACTGTTTTTCCACAGCACAGCGGTTGTGAAAATAACAACATGAACTGATAAGCTGCTGAGTTGTGAGCATTGTATCCTTTTAACCGCTCTTGATTTTATTCAGCTCTGGTGTTACTGCAACATTTTCTTGATGGAAATTCGATCCGACAAAAATAATCGCACAGTTCCTTTGGCAGATAACAACCTTGGATGAGATTTAATTGTCATTGTGGATGCAAAGGATAATTGTTGACACTGATAAATTTGGGAGTGAACGCTATTATTATTTGAAGTTTCTCTCATTTTCTTTCTGTTTCTTTCCTTTGTGCTTATCTTTGTTTGTGTTGCTGCATTCAGTCGAGGCACTCCGCCAAGAAGTTACATTACAATCGCACGCTGACATAAACGTGGGTGTACAAAGGACTTGGAGGGTTTAAATACTTTATTGCGTGTGTAATATGAACTGAGCAATTATTTCTGCCAGCTTTTCAAACAAAGGGCTCCTATCAGGCAGGTTCATGTGTTTTTAATTAACTGCGTTGAGCTTAAAGACATGAGTGGACTTGCCGGAGAAAAACCAAAAATAGAGCCATGATGGTCAGTACTTCTGAAGTGCCGGAGTTGAATCTAATGTTTTAATTTGAAATTAGAAGGAAGAAGAAAACAAACAAAACAAGCAGCAACCTCATGTTGTACATGTTTTGGTAAGAAAACACAGACAAGTGTGCGCAACATCTGTATGAAATATTTCTCTTTGCAGAAACTGTGTGAAATTTCTTCCCCCTTGTGGGTTTCTCGGTCAACCGGCATCTGTCGGTTTTATCTGTAGTCTAAAAAAAAATACATCGGTTGAAATTTTAAATGCAGTTTCTCTTTTAGGCTCAGAGGCAACTTGAGGATCGTGTTTACTAGCACATTGGAGCAGTTTGGCAGCCGGTTGTCCCGTTGCACTGATCCACTTTAGAAATAATTAGCTACAGGCTAGCAGGCCTATGAAATTCCTCTCTGTGGTTGTAAATGTTTTTGTCACAGCCTCCGTTCTCCTCAGCTAAAAGTAGGTGTTGCCTGAAGGGGAGTTCATTTTTAGCTATAAAGCGTGCATGTGTTATTCTTCATGTGCGATGCAGTATGCTTCAGTAAAAATAATACACATCACCCACAACGAGGTGAGAGGAGTCCATCTCATTCGCTGGTTTTTCTCTCCCCTCAGCTCCCAACCTAAAAGGCCGACCTCGGAAGAAGAAGCTGTCCTTCTCTCAGAGGCGGGACTCCCAGGGTCAGGCTCAGGGTCAGGGCTTGTCAGGGTCAACGCAGAGTTCAACATCTGCTGCGGTGCAGGACCCCTCCAGCCCGGAGAGCAAAGCCGCGAACAAGGTGAGATTAGATGAGTAAAAGGAATAACACAAAACAAAGCCTCGCTGATTCCCAAAGGCAATCTCGGTTTGATGCACAAAACATGAGGAAAGTGATACGGTAAATGCTGTTGCTAACCAACGGCTTTCCAGGTCGTCAAAGTGCGCTCGCTCGCAGAGCACAGCTACTGTGTTTCAGCTTTCCAAACAATACAGTGTGACCTAAACAGCAGCGGTGTAGTGCAGCATAACAAGCAGTGCACACAGCAAAACATGTGACTGACTTTCACATGTTAGGAGAAAGGATGACATAATCTGACCAAAGTGTACTACAAGTGACAGGCACCTTGGGAATGTTTGGCATTTTCAATTTTGAAATTGTTGATTTATGATCATCGAAGATAATTGCTAATTCTTTATTTTTTTTTATTATTTCTGGGAAAGGACGAATCTCTGAAACAGCCATGAATGTAATTTGTTTTCCTCTGACTTATTTAATCATTGTTTGATTAGTTTTGATAGCATCTGTTACAGAGCAGCATTCGCTCTTTGTGTGTTTTTTATCTTCCAGCAAACACATGATAGTCTTTTAAACAAGCACAACATGATCCCACTGAAAAACAGCATGTTTATCTTCTTTTCACCAACATTTCCATCAACACGAAGCAGCATTATGAATACAGAAGAACAACTCAGCTGCCTCTGAGATCATGTCAGTTGTGCCAGAAAACCAGCATTTCAATTTGCAAGAAAAATCAATAGTTTACTGAAATATTTTTTTACTACTTTCCAAGCCTCTCAGTTACTATAAATGTATCTTTCTGCATATATTTAAAGTGAAGGAAATATCTGTCCTAAAAAGCTTTCCACAGCTGTTATTCCAGTGACATTGCAGAGTTAAATCAATATTAACAATTCGCTCTCAAAGCTTGAGTCAAAGTTGTCTGTGCCTAATCTGTGATGACAAGAGGAGCTGCTCCATTGATAATCAATGACAGGACTCCTCTGTGGCCACTAGGAATATATTTTTGTATTTAAACCCAAATGCATCTCATCCAAACTGTCTGACCTGGTTTGCATAACGCTCTGGTCAGGGTTTCAGTTATCCCCTAAATGCGTCTGCTGACTGTCTGGGCTCCTGTCTTTGCAGGTCAGACCCACATGTAAAACGGTACCCAACGGAAAAATAACCACGCCAGCCAAACAAAAGGCCACCGGCCTCGGTAAGAAATCCTCTGCTGAGGAGAAGGAGAGAGGAAAGGAGAAAGAAAAGGAGGAGAGGAGCGAGAAAAAGGAGGAGAAGAAAGAGGAGGAAACATCAGAGGAGAGCCGAGCTGAGGAGCAGGCTTTCTTAGTAGCACTCTACAAGTACATGAAAGAAAGAGACACGCCCATCGAGAGGATCCCCTTCCTCGGCTTCAAACAGAGTGAGTAGCACAACTTATTCTTATTCCCTCACAAAGGACTATTCTACTTTAGACGCAGTAGAAAACTTTATGTGGGTAGATTTTAGTGGGGTTACTTTGAAAATTCAGGTCATAACATTGCCAGTGGGGAAGGTTAGCAAGCTCAGAGAGGATAAAAAAGAAAGACTCTCAAAAAAAAGTTGACTTTCAACAAAAAAACAAAAAAAAAAACAAACACCTGTAGTAACACACTTAAATGTGTAAAACCTGTCATATTTCAGCCCTAAAAAAGAGCCTGGAGAAAAGAAACAAAAAGAACAGTTTTGAAAGTACAGTTTCAAGTGAAACTGCTCTCTCTAAGCTGTACATTATGGTAAACAAGCAGGGAAAAACCCTTTGTGGATTCTAATCAGCACTTCCAACCGCACGTTAACTATACTGCCCCCCTGTTGTGATCAAACGAGAAGCAAGTATCTGCTTGGTCCTAACTACGCAGAGAGCCTAAGGAGAAGACGTGGAGATGGCTGTCAGTTATTGTCAGGTAATAACGTGAAAAGAAATCTCTAAAATGTCACACTTTTTAAAGAGTAAAAAAAAAAAAAACAACACACACACACAATCAGTCTGTGCTAATAATAAACTAAAGGAAAAACACTTTTGGAGGAGATGCATTGCATCCAGCAGCTAGTAAAAAGTCTCAGGAGGCTTCCTGTCAGAGCACATTTTTCCTGGCTTTCATACAAGTAGAGACTATCTTCTCACACTTGTCAAAGGGTTTTTTTTTTTGTTTTTTTTTTTGGTGAAGGCCAAGAACGTCCTTTAACGGTGTTAAAAGTACATCACATGTATGGGAGGCGAGTCTACCCAAGATGAAAGATGGCTAATATAGGTCAGAGGCTTAGCGTGCACTGCGAATGCACGAGGGCACAGAGGAGCAACGTGCACATAAACACCTCACAGGCTGCACTCTGGTGTCTTGACACTGGAAGAAAAAAAAACAAAAAAAAAAAACAAAAAACGAGTGCCTTTTTAAGGTGATTGATCTCCAGACGGGACACATGAGGATGCGAATCCTCATCGTGAACTGTGCTTTTCAAATTAAACCGCTTCCTCGGTCTTTATTTGTTGAAGGAGCTGGAATTGGCGGCGGTGTCAGAAGGAACCAGGAAGGATTTAGCCATTAAGATCAGAACACAATGTGACAACTCCAGCAAATTAACAAGAGCCAGTAGAGGTGGGCGAGACGCCTTTTGAATGCATCAGTGACAGTTTACAGCATGGTAAAACTCATTACTCTGAACTATTACATGAAGGTAAGCTGTGGTCGCCGCGACTCTGCTAACCTCACCACAGTATTTTGACAGTCCTGTCATCTTGACTGCAGACATGTTGTAGCTTAAATAGGTTGTTGTGGTTGTGGGAGATAGAGAACGAGAGAGGAGGACGCCGCGAGACAGCAGGAGAATTATATACCCAATACGCTTTACTTTTAGTTGGCATTTCTCTGTTTGAGCTCGGAATAAAGTCCGAGTCCGCGCGCCAACTGTTTTACATACAGTGCATGCTTTGAATCTCAAAACCAAACACATCATAAGCGAGGCCCTCATTAAATGGTGAAATCATGCTGTTTAAACTTCGTCCTTGGCAGCGAGCACACATCAGCACATGTAAAGAGGAGGAAAAAAAGAAAACACATCATAATTAATACAAGCCCTCAGATGTAATCAGCAGCCGTTTTCATATTCTTCCCTTTAAGCTCAGTACAAATGCATTAAAGGATCAAAGAGCTTACTTTCCTGTAATGGAAGTTAAAATTCTGTTATTTTAGTTGTATTTTATGATTAATGGTTTTGTGGAGTTTGACAAAGCAACAGATGGTTGAATGATTTACCAGACATACCCGTGCTTTGTTGGCTGGGCCAGTAAAATATCTATTTGATTTACCTCCAATAAAGCTCCATCAGACTCTGAATATGAACCACGACTCTATATACTAACTTCAGCTCTTACATTTTTAAATCCCAGCAGAACGATAGCATATGAAACGTTATAATTCAATCTGGTTTTACTTGGAAATACTCGTAATATGTTGTATTATTAGTAGTGTGTTTGTCCACTTGTTTTCTGGCCTTACTCTCAGACTGAATTTCTATGTCACCTTTGGATTTGTATACATGAAGCATGGCCAGAAGGGCTTTTCTGAGTGATTAAACAAACTTACATTAAAATACAGCTTTCTTTTTCCAAGTTGTCGCGTTCATTTATAAGACCAGAAATTTCTGACTACTCGTGGTAATCGTGGAAAGGAAGAAAAACAAATTTATATTTGACAAATTTACTGAAACAATTATAAAAAAAAATCAATAAATAAAAAAGTTCTGTTGCTACCTTTTTCATTTTTCCATTTAATTCCCTTTAGGGATAATTTTATTATTTTTGAATTTGAATTTAATTTTTTTTTTTTTTTTTTTTTAATATCTGGGCCAGGGGAAGACTTATAATTGTCAGCATTTTTTATTCATGCAACTCACTGGTTCTCTATTTTTGTTTATTCTTTTAATCAGAGCTGCTGCCTTTTTATTTAGCGTTGAAAGTAAAAATAGATTCTGATTGTAAAGTTAGATGGAATAACATGGTGGTTACTTTGTGTATCTAAACACTTGATCTGCAAGATTAACCAGTAAGCAAGCATGCATATGTCTGGATGTGTCGCACGCGTGCTGCAGCCCCTGGACATCAGCATGTGATTGCGAACATCAGTTCCAATTTGTCTCCCTCTTTCAGCCTTGTTGTCTAATTGCCATGCCATCGGTGTGTCATTGAGGCTGCATTGTGTTCCTGTTTTGTCATCCTTATCTCAGTGATAATTGCCCCTGCCAAACAGAAGGGAATTAAGAAAAGAAATTACTAATGACAAGACATCTAAGAAAAGGCAGTTTCTCTCATTTCCTTTATATGTTCTGTCCCCTCCCAGTCCCGTGTGCGACTGTGGTAATTACAGTCGATGCATAACAACCTAGTTAAATAGACCATCTTTCTTTTTCCACAGTCTGAAAGCACAATGCGCCAGCGTGCTCAGTTCAAACAGAACAACCTATCCAGCTCCCTTTGTTATTCCACCCGTGCATTGACAACGGTCGCAGAGAGGAGGGAAGGAAAAAAAATCAATGCTGTCAAATGCGGAGATAGGAAAATGTCATTTTGACAAATGCAAGGCTTTGTGTACGCACAGATTGAATTTTGATGGATTTCTCCCCAGGCGAGGCCTCCTTTTCTTATTTATAGGCCTTCATATAAAAATGTTAAACAATGATGTTACAGAAAGCAAATACAAATGTCATTGGAACAAAAAGTCCCACAATGAACTTGTGGTCCTTTGTTTGTGGGAAATATTTTCTTTCAAAGAGAAGCAGTGATTTGAAGCCTCTCTAAAATCTTGCATGGCTATTTTTAGAAGAAAAAAAAAAAAGTTACACAAGACTTGTAGTCTGATATGGCCTGTCATGGGGTATTTGCACGTAGAAATCAATGCAAATGAATTTGCATTAGTTCAAACAGAAGTTTTAGCATATTGCCAAGCGTTTGATGCTTGTAATGGTTTTCATTCATAGCTGCAGGCTGCAGCTGAGTGTTAACAAATGTATTTTTCACACATTAAAGTGTTTGTACAGCTGCACAGTTTTTATTTGCAGCTGAGGTTCAGCTTTGTATTGGAATCTATCTATCTATCTATCTATCTATCTATCTATCTATCTATCTATCTATCTATCTATCTATCTATCTATCTATCTATCTATCTATCTATCTATCTATCTATCTATCTATCTATCTATCTATCTATCTATCTATCTATCTATCTATAATAATAATAATAATAATAATAATAATAATAATAATAATAATAATAATAGCCTATTGGACCATATAATAGTATAATTGTTAGGACATTTGCAAAAGGAGTATATAATTACTTATAATAAGTATAGAGTTTAACTTTTAATGAAGTGTTTTTGCTCTCTGATATTGTTTCTTTTCTTTACTAAGGGATCAGTCTCTTTATTTCCTTCCCTCTCGTGTAATGACTGTATGTGACGTAACTTATTTCTGCTCTGGTCCTTTTCCCAGAGTTCCTAACTGCCTTGTTTGTCTTTTGTCTCCCACAGTCAACCTTTGGACTATGTTTCAAGCTGCTCAGAAACTTGGAGGATATGAGTTGGTAAGTATTCACATATGTGGCAATATATTCCCTCTCTTTTGTTACCACCCTCCCCCTTTCTCCCATTTCTCCCTCATTCTGTTTCTCTCCTTCAGTTATCCGCCCTCTTCTGTCCTCTGTTTCCAACTTGTCCCTCCCTCTGATGCTGTCCACTGCCTGCCTCCTTCCTTTATTCCTAGTTTTTCTTTTCCTGCCCACCTTTTGCCCCTTGAGGTCAGTAACTATTTTCCCAAGTAGAAAATATTGCTCAGAGCCACTTTTAGCAGAAATGGTGCTGTTGTTTCAAAGCCCCCTTGGTGTGGAAAACACATGTTCATCTGTTCTGCACTGGGCAGAAGGAAATTGGATAAAGCACTCATTTTTTCCCACGTTGGAGATGAAGTGAAATGCATATACATACTCACAAGTGGTCATAGGTACAGTGCTACGTGGGAGCGTATGCATAAGCAAAGTGAGGCAGAAATGAGGGTGTATGAGGCATTTAACTTGGCAGGCGTACCTGTCATGGATTCATTCACTATTCATGCGCAACAATTTTTCCAAAGTGCAGTCAGTGTTTCACGTTAAGTCGTCAAGTGTATTGCTCATACTTATTTCTTGATTGCCCCCTATGTAATGTCATCCAAACAGACAGCCAGATCAGGCTGTAAACAGGATACAGCTCATATAATTGGGGCTTGTATCCTTTTAAAACCCCCATATCTGCAGATGATTATCTCACGTTTCATGTTGAGGCTTTGTTAGCTCAGTGGCAGCTGGGATTTTTGCATTTTGTGTTGGAATCCATCCGTTATCCCCATCTGTTATGGGCTAAGGAGTTATAGCAGGAACAACTGACTACATGGTGGTGACCAAGCTTATTGTGTTAGTGAACTGAGTGTTGAGAATTCAATAACTGGAACATTATGACTCAGTAACTCCCTAAGACCTTGAAATGATGCTGACCACTTTTCTTTCTTTCTTTGTCTTATCTCTTTGCTGTCTCATCCATTCCTGCAGATCACAGTTCGCCGACAGTGGAAGCACGTATACGATGAATTGGGCGGCAACCCCAGTAGCACGAGTGCCGCCACATGCACACGAAGACACTACGAGAGGTGAGTTGTCCTCTTCAGAAGTCTTAAAACATGACACGGTATTATTAGTACATGTAGCTGGGGTACGTAAACTCCCTCACAGCTCCATCCAAAATTATTTCACAACGCTTTATTCAACACCACAAGACAAATATTGATCTTATTCAAGTGAAGTCAATGCTCTTAAAACATGAAGCACAGCGCTTCAAATCACTCACCGGGCTCCTAATGCATTTGGTTGTAATTGCATTAAGAAATATGTCCCCTATTGACCTAAATCAATTCATACAAAGATGAGCTGCAGTTATATTCTTGGGTTTAATTGATTAGTTGTTTGGCATGAACCAATTCTCTCATTTCTCCCCTATTCTGTTCGACAAGCAAAGCAAAAAGGATTAAGGAGCTAAAAATCACAGCAAAGTTTTGAATTATTAAGTGACCTACTTGGATGCAAATATATATATATATATATATATATATATATATATATATATATATATATATATATATATATATATATATATATATATATATATATATATATATATATATATATATTTATATATATAGTTTTCCACTACATTTGCATTAAGAGTACACAAAGCTGCAGGCTAAAATGAAAACACCAGTTTAATGTATTCATTTAATCATTCAGTCAGATACTGCAGCATTTTGAGCCTCCACACTATAATCACTCAGATGGTATTACCAAACCAAAGCAAGCATATGGATATGATCCTGAGGGAGCTGTATGGGTATTATGCAGTTCTGCTCGAACACACACACGCTCACACGCTCACACACACACACACACACACACACACACACACACACACACACACACACACACACATATACACAAACATACACACAAGACAGCCACTTTTCCAAGGTTAAACAAATGCCAAACACGATCTTCCCAGCAAGAGATAACCAGTTGCTCTTCAAGCAGGTCGTTCCTCCGGGCCGTCGGCCCTCTCCACATCCCTCTGGCTACTGCGGGTTTATGCATCAGCACAGCTCAGGCACACACACACACACACACACACACACACCTGTCGGTAATACAGTGAAGATGCCAGCAGTGCCATATGAGGAAGCCAGGCAGTTTCAGATTGTGTCAAGATTGCATGCTGTAAGCGAATTCGCAAGCCCCGGCAGCAGCGGCTGGAGCGCCTTTTCCAGGAAATTTGCAAAACCATAGGTGTCTGAGAGTGTATTTCTCAGTGTTCTTTTGTTTTTTTCTATCAGTGCATGAGTTGAAGTAAGGTATATCATTACAGAAGTAAGGATTTATTCTTCTCTTTTAGCATTTATAAATTACTCTGAGGCCATATGCGAATAGATATATTGTTCATTAGACTGTAAGGTGTAAATAGGGTCGTAGGAAGGCAGGCACCGTTGGACAAATTCACATGGGATGTGCTGAGGTGTGACTGCTGCTGTGCTGGCCTTTCCCTCTCCACCGTGAGGCAGCTGAGAGAAAATAATGCTGAATCAATACAAAGCAATAATATCCACACACTGCAGTGACCACCAGGCTGACAGAGAGAAGGTGTACCAATGCGGGCCGGCGGTGCACTGATGGGATACGTGTTTGAGGGAAAGATCAGCTGAAGCTGAGAAAGTTTCCATTCAGGGGAATAATTTTAGCTGAGCCTTGGTGTTTGGGCTGCTTGGAGGGCAATTAGCTCCAATGTATTAACTCAGCAAACACAGCCATTCTCTCTGCATGATGAATGAGGCTGTTTGGAGGCTCGCTGAAGTGTGTTTGTTCCCCAGAGGCATCTTTGTTTCCACCTTTAATCATTAGTCAGTGTGGTACAGAAATATTATTCACAAGCAAGAATGTACAGTGTACAAACTGGAACAACACCTATGTTTTGCTCCTCTCGGTGAAGGATCAAGTCAGATTTTACTCAGCAGGGCAAGAAGAGAGGAAAATAAAATTCTCCAGCTAGAAGAAAAAAAGGAAACAATATTTCAGGACATAACTGCTTTCAATTAAGTGGATATTCTTGGCCGTCTTGGTGTTATTTGGGTTAAAGACTGCAAATATCCACAAGCATTCAGCTCTCATTTTAAATTATACACATTATCCCTTTACAGCTTTAATGATAAAATCACATGAAATGGTTACCTAGGAGATTTTTTTTGTGAAAGATGGAGCCAAGGGCATAATCACTATATTTATGCTGTCCAGGAGCAGGCGGTAATCACTTGTAGAAATGGAGTTGCATAGCTGGAATGGAACAAGAGATAACCCCAGCTAATTGTCATTTTCAAAGTTACTGTTGTTTAGTCACAGAGCGCCGTTCATTAGCGTGCAGAGAAAAATCAATGTAGAAATGTCCAAGCCAAGGTCTGCCGCTGCAGCTACAGAGAAGCTTTAATGATATTTATTTAAACCATTTCCCGAGATTAGCTGTCAGGGCCCAGCGCTCTGAATTAAAAATGAGGTCATGAAAAAGATGGCATCAATAACCTTGAAATAGACTGCCTTTTGCTTCTGTGCTGTGCCATTTTCTCGCAGTACCCCCCCCCTCACCACCACCCCCCAACTCCCTCCCTCCCTGCCTTGCACTTCATGCTGTTTCTTTCATTATACAGGTCAGCGCCTTTTAACAGCTTCTACATATTTAATCTTCCTGGTTTCCTACGTGATCTCTTGTTACAGAAACATGCCATTCCACTATGTCTCTGTTCTTTCCTGCCCGTTACAGATTTTTAATACCTCACCATGCCTTGGCACTCTAATGTAATTGCACAACAGGGTTGGCATTGAGGTGGGAGGGGGTTTTAGAGTGAAGGGGGGAGTATCCATGGCAACAGAGAAGCAATTTAGAATAATTTGCTATTTAAAAACTGTATAGCACGTTTTGGGCAAAAGGAAAAGAGTGCAGACGAGTGGTTTTGGATGAAATAATTTCATCTTAGAAGTGTTAGATGTTTGCCAGATGTACTGTACAAAGACTCAGAGGCTCATAAAAAATATTTTCTGGCTCAGATCATGCAGATAGTTGTTCCTTTTAAGACAGATGCATGCCTGTTCCAATTTTAGTCGACTAGATGTTTTATTGATTCAGCTTTTATTCATTCCTCTTAGTATCAATATTTCTCTGCATCCACTGAAGCTGCTCTACAGATTTAAAAATACATGGTCAGGAAACCTTGAGTGAGTCTTTACACTGGGAATGATAATAGAGCGGAGCTGAAATTTGGGTAGGAGAAAAGAGACATATTATTCTGCTACATGCTCAGAATCATGCAGTCGTCAGCATGTCTCTGCTTTGTCCTTGCTGTTTTGCAGATACATCAAATGTACTGCATTACACTTTAGCTTGCCTTTTCTTTTCCTTTTTTTTTTTTTTTTTTTTTAAATGCAGCACTCCAGATTTCAGTTATTGTGGTCTCTCATCCTCAAGCAGAAAGGCTCATCGAACTGCAGTGGGAAGGGAGTATCATTTTCATGGAGACAAAAGGAGACAGACAGCAACAATGACAGATTTAAATAAACAGCAAAAACAAAACAAAAAAAAGTGTTATTATTAAGGAATAAATCAGGAAAGAAATGGGGGAAGAGAGCTGCAAGATGAGAGCATTGTTGTCTGTTGTGTTTTAGCTTTCAATAACTGTAAAAAAATGTCTCAACATGCTGTCCAGATCAAGTGTGGCCACATTCTTTGTATCTCTGTGACTCTTCCAGCAAATCTGGACCTCAGCTACAGCGGGAACGCAGCCAAAGAGCTGCGTGTTCTTTACACTAAAATAGCAGGCAGCTATTTTAACCTCTGAGAGCCAGATAGTAGCTCCATGACAAATGCTTCATTTAGCATTCAGTGATAAAAAGGTCTTTTTTTAGCAGCAATATAACAAATCACAATATCGCGTGATTTCTTTATGTGTGGAATTTAATCAAAAGGTCTGATGTTTCTTTCCCCTAGTGGCAACGGGAATTCACACATTATATCACTGATGTGTGGCAGGCAGTTGGCTGCATGGAGCTCTATTCACGTCTGCTGAGATTAATAACTAGTTCAGTTTAGCAAATTATGTTAACAACTCTAAGTCTGCTTTAGGACACGAAAAAACACACAGGTTCTGTATATTATTGGCCATTAACACTCGAGTGACTGCAACGGTTGGGTGTTCTTTTATGCAGAATAGCACGCATTTATTTTACACAGTTCATACTCTTGGCTCACACTTGCCATGGCAAACATTTAGCAGCAGCCGCAGCCAATGAGAGCAAGCCCCCGGGGAACAGTAGAGGTCATTTTAAATCGGGTATTTTCAGGCTTGACAAAGGACTTAAGTTTTCATACATTCCTGTGCTGCCCTCCTGTTTTAACTGCATGAATGAGGGTCACCTCAAGTGGTTTGGCTTTGAGACAAAAGAGGATCTTTGAGGCATAAATCCAAAGCAGAGGGACCAGATACACTGTCTGTTTATCCCTCTGCTGGCATCCTGTGTCTTTCTCTACATGTAGTTTTGTTTTCTCAGTACTTAATGATTGCTTTTAAATTTAATAAAAATGTGACTTTTTTTTTTTTTATTAAATCTCTTTTATTTAATCTCTTTTCCTTGTAGACTTGTAAAAGTAAGTTATTTTCTTTCCTCCAAATCTTTCTACAGCCCTGGGGGCTTGTCCACTAGCCCTTTAAATAGTTTCTTTTCCCTTTTTTTTCTATGCATGAAGGAGCTCTTGTGATCTTAACACAACACCAGCTAAAATTAATTTCAGCACGGGAGGGGAAACTGTTGAAATGGAACAGCCCGCAGCCTTTTTCCACTTATTTGGTTATTTAGGTATTTCTTGGATTCTAGCACACTACTTGTTCCTGTAAGACAAAACTCAAATGAGAGCAGCACATTGCTGGTAAAGTCCCCTTGTTTTGCCAAGTTATCTTCTTCTTCTTTTTTTTCTTCTTTCATATGAGACAGCTTCTATATCTGATTTTGATTTTTAATCTCCGCACTGCATATTTTGCTTGCTTGTTATCAACATGGAAAATTGCTGCTTAAACAAAAGCCAGGTGATAAATTGGCATGAGACAAAGTTAAGTATTTACTGACCTCATAAGAACGTTGCCTCTCATGCCCTGATGAAATGCTCTCCTGGACTCTGCCAGAGCAACATGCGCCCCCAAGTGGCTCAGATCGTGAACTACACTCGGTTCTCTGCTAATACGTTGGTTGCCAAGTTCAACCGTTTCTCTTTGGAGGAAATTGCTCCTTACAGCGCTATTGTATCACAGGCACTTATTATATACTATTACACAATCACAACTTAGTTATACGTGAGCTGCTAAAAAATTACTACAGTCTTTTACATTGAGGTATTTATTATCACATTCCCTATATATATATATATATATATATATATATATATATATATATATATAGATATATATATATATATATATATATATATATATATATGTATATATATATATATATATATATATATATATATATATATATATATATATATATATACAAATAAATAGAAAAGGGATAAAACGCCCTGTAACTTCAACAATCCTTAAACTAATTATATAATGGAAAAGCCTATAGTTTGTGATGAGTCATTAGTAGTCAGTTAAAAAAGAAAGTTATAAAAAAAAAAGCATATGGTTCGGATGACAGGAAATTCCAGCTTTTTTTTAATTGTATTTATTTATTTATTGTGTGGCTAATGAAATGTCTTAAACTTTCCATTAAAACTATTTCAGGCACCAGTAGTTTTCCGGAATCAGCTCTTACATTATCCCGGTCAGGGAGCCCCCCCCCCCAGCCTTTATTGACATTCCTTAAAGTTGACTTAGCCCAAGTCAGACATCTATTCCCCATAGATCATGCAGAGTCAACAATGTATGCTGGAATATGGTTTCTATGACCCTTCACAAGCCCTTTGACTTGATGAAAACTTTAAATTTATATATATAATTGTGTTTGCATTGTGCAATAATACCTTATTATAGCGGACCTGAGAGGCTCTTAACTTTTTATTTTAAATAAATGCACTTAAACTTTAATAAAATCCCATCTTTTGTTCTTTCCTGCCTTGGATTTTGTCAAAATTATCTTTGCTTCTCATTAACAAGCCTTTATCCTCTTGTTCACTCCCTTTCCCCCTCTTTTTCTTTCTTCTTTTGGTCTCTTTCCCTCCTCTTTTCTTTTTCACAACCTCTTTGCTCTCTGTCTCTCCAATAAGTCACATTTAATAGTACATTTCCTTTCTTGGCCTGAGGCCTGGTGCCAGACCAGCTGTATGAAATGTAGTTTCACCGCTTTCCCTGCCAGCACTTTTGTTCAGAGGAAGAATAACAAAAAAATCCCACAGAGCCTCTTGAACTCTTTGAGGTTTCTTTTTTCTCTCTTTTGAAGAGAAGGAGAAACAGCTCTTGATTCATTGTTTGTTTTACCGCCATGCCCCTTAAAAGGAATAGCACAACCATCTCTTGTTGTTACATGAGAAGACCTTATTTTTTTCTCATGACTGAAAAAAAAGTCATGTTTCTATTTGGCTTTCATGGATTGTTTTACTCCACAAAATCTGACAGAGGATCTGGAAAGATTTTCAGAAGAACTTATTGAAGTTTTTAGTGTTGTAGTTTTCTAGTTGTCTTGGTTTCCTCCTCCACAGTGTTTCTTATTTCTGGTCTTTTGCCAATTTCCATTTTCTTTCCTGAGCAATAAACGTCTGAAAGTTTCCCTTACTGCTTTCTTGATGTCATTATTTTACACATGGGTATTGTTATGTTATTCGGGTATTAATGTTCCCATTAGTTACAACATCAGATATGGAAAATTGACTTAGGGTGCATTTAGAGAAGTAATAACAAAAGTCTAAATTCATTGCATGTTTATTTCACCATAATATTCTTTGTCATTTGGTATGGAATTAATTAGGCTTAAAAATATGCAGGCACTGCATGTGTTTTAAAACTCGAGCATATTGTCTCCATCTGAAGATACTTCATCACTGAAACTATTTTAAGGGCTTCTGTCATTAATCATATTAGCATGTTGAAGTAGATATTACATGCAGCAGTTTCTTTAAGGCATTTGATTTCATTCCTTCCAGATATTTTCATCTTTTTTATTTCCAACCACAGTAATTTTACACACCCACACACACACATTCAGCTCTGTCAAGGTTAAAGTAATACCAAATGTGATCTGTCTCAGCAGGGGATAACTCATTATTCACGCGCACACACACACACACACACACACACACACACACACACACACACACACATACACACACACACACACACTGGCACCAAATGGGGCCTGGATTTCCCCTGGCCTTGTTTAATTACAATAGAACTGTTAATGCTTTCCAGGTATTTGAAAACAAAGATCTTTTTTTAAAGCAAGGTACATAAAACACCACATGCTCACAACAAAGCTGCTGCTCATTCTGGCTTTGGTTTTAGGAAATTAAAAATACTTTGGTATTTTGTTTTACATTGCACAAAAAACCCCCCAAAAAACATTGCTGTGCTTTTTATTAAAAAAAAAACACCATTACAACGCCATTTTAAGGCTTTACAATATTGACCTCTTATGCTATAAAAAACAATAGAGTAAAAGAATAATCATTGTTGATTGTTGTGATGATGCAAGCACAAGCAATCACAAGCTGCACCTTTTTGATTTAGCGTGACATAACTTGATTGTCCCTCCTTTTCCTCCTCAGGCTCCTCCTTCCCTACGAAAGGCACATAAAAGGCGAGCAGGACAAGCCCCTCCCCTTGGCCAAACCCAGGAAGCAGGACGCCGGCCAAGAAAAAGCCTCAGCAGCCGGAGTAAAAGCCAAAGGAGTCGGGGCCAAAAAACTGAAAAGCCCTAACAATTCAAAGCTGGCGAGTAAAAAGGACAGAGGGGAGACAGCGAAAGGCCAAGAACAATCACAGGTCAGTCACAGCTGCTCCACTCTGGTTTCAGTTTCACTTTTTATGGACTTTCTCTTCAAACTTTCTGCTTTGAGTTGTTTCTGAAATAGTTAAATGTGAAGATACAGAAGTCTAATTAGTTCTGAACCTGTCATTTTCCTGCATGCAGAACTCAAAGGGGCCAGAGGAGAATCACGAGCTTTCAGCAGCCATAAAGAAGGAGGTGTCTTTACTAGATGAACCCATTGTAATAGAGGAGAAAGAGTCGAACCTTACCCCGAAGAAGGAAGAAGCGTTGGCTGTGGAGCAGCCACCTTCGCTCTGCTCTAAAGAACCAGACTGCCGAGCCCCCCAGGCTGGTCTCCCTCTCAACACAGGGCCTGCTCCCCAGACTGAATGGAGGCAAATCAGCGAGGCCGTCCAAGCAAAACTCATGGGTGAACAGCAAACTGAAGGGCATTTTATTCCTAAAAATCCTTATCTGCTTCATCGTTGGGACCAGAATAAATCTGCTGGACATATTGCCCTGCCAGAGTCCTTTTCCAAGGTCAAAGACTCCAATGAAAATCATGGTGGGAGAGTTGGGAAGGTGCTGCCGATGTGTAAGCCCACAGATGGACAGTGCATGAATTTGAGCACAGATTCCTACCTCGACAAAGAGGACTATGGAGTCAATAAGAAGGAGGCTGCCCAGGGCCCCGGACAAGCAGCTGCCTACTGCAAAACCAGCCAGGGGGTCATGTCTCCTTTGGCCAAAAAGAAGCTTCTCTCCCAGGTCTGTGAGTCCAAGTCCTTCTCCTTTACTCTCCAGCCTCCACCTCCCACAGCTGCATCCTCTCTACCTGTCATATCAGTGGCTGAACAAGAGAAAGAAAAGAGAAAGAGTGAGGAGGAGTTGGTGGGACAGAAACGAGGGTGTTCATCAGACAGCATTCCTGAGGTAGCACCTATCTTCAGGCCTTCAGTCATCCAGCACGCCCAGAGCAGCAAGGCTCACCAACAACCCAGCAGTGGCCCATCAGAAAGGACCACTGGTGGGGAGCTGTCAGACACTTACAGCTGCCGGACAAGCCATCACCTTCAGCCTCAAGTCAGCGCACCATGGCAGCCCTACCTCCCTAGAACCCAAGATGCTGTGGAAAATGGTGGGGAGAAGCTATTGCAAGGCCCAGCTTCTCAATCCAGGACCTACACAGGCGACTGCTACTCCTCCCCTCATCTCCACAGTCTCTACAGACAAACCGAAAGTTGCCTGAGCCAAGAGAGGATGGGTGGCTTTTCCAGTGGGGAGCAAAGGGAGCACTACACCAGGGACCGAGAGGGCAGCCAGGGCTTTGTTTGTGGCAGTCTGGAGCAGGAGGGCTTGGCCTACAGATCTCACTACAGTGACAGGACTCAAACACACGGGGAGAGTAGAGAGGCTGAAGATGAGCCCAGAGACTTCACTATTTCTAAACCTCTCTCTCAGAGGGTTTCCTCCTTCTCAAAGCCTCCCTTCTGTAGTCTCTCTTATCCCATCATGCACCAGAGTTTAGATTCCCATCCTAAAGCATGCAGAGTCCCACCAATGACAATCTCCCCCCCGAAACAGAGCCCAGAACAGTCACCGCAGCCGTTTCCCAGTCCGAAAGCTTCAGGTGAATCACCTCTCACTAGCCAGATTCGACCCAGTAAGCGGAGCCTCGTGGAGCCTGAGAGCGAAGATGCCCCAGAAAGGAAAGTGCGTGTGGTGACACCAATCCATCCTGCTAGTACAATTCGCCGCAGTGACCCAGAGGAACTGAAACCAGCTGAGCCGGCTCATGCCATTCACCTCAACAATCATCTACCTGAGGGTCATGCTACAACCACCTTCCCCCCACCCCATGCGGCGCCCCTCTATGCTGGCATGTACCCGCACGGTAGCCTGGTCACACCAGGCGCCCAAGACGGACTCCAGCAGCATCCAAGTCTACAGTACCTGAAAAGCCAGTCAGCCGTGTCTCCTCTCGTACCCCCTTTAGCCTTCCACTCCATGATGCTCCACCGGCAGCTGCTGGCCTCCAGCCCCAGCCCGCACCACTTCTACAGGCACCCTGGTGGGGCAGCACTGTATGGAGACCTGTTGCACCATCTCTACCCTCTTTCAACCCTCCCACCACCTCAGCTGTCGTCGGTACACCCCAGCACAAGACTGTAAGGGAGAGAAAACCATTTTTCCTTATCCTCTGAAACTTTGTCAGCTTCTTTCTGTCTCTATTGCTCTGGGATTGTGGCTTAGTTGACACAAAACACTGATTATAACTTTGACTAATAACAGGCTGATGAATGCATCAGTCAGTTGGACAGAAAGTTCCCTTTTCTTTCTTCTTTTTTTATTTGTTTTATGTTATTCCTTTGTTTATATACTTTGCACTGTTCTTTATTTGTATCACCACTTACTGTATCTTTTGTTGTCGTCGAGTCACCATTTGCACAATGTTCAAGCAGTTGTGCTCACAGATCAGTTTTTGCCACTCTCAGTAGCCATGAGTCAAGTCGTTACTCTAGATGTATGAAAAGTTAAAGTGCAACAGAAGCCAATTGTTTACTGAGTCTGAGGGCTAAACCTTTGCTGTTAAAAACACTATAAGTAATATAACAGCAAAGAAAAAAAATGGATTCTTTATATATAGCTAAACATGTGTTCATCATTGCGAACAGTGTTCGACAGCTGTTTAGTGCATTATTACTCTGCAGCCGGTGGTGTTGTATGTGTTTACATGTCCACACGCTGAACTCTGTTGCCTGTTTGTGCCACAGTTAATCCACCTGGACTGCTTGGAATAGACATTAACACTCACTGTGGTGCTGCTTAATATAAATAGTTTCATTATAACATTCAGAGGTGCTGTGTATGACAGATGTACTGTAGACTGTTTTTTTTTTTTGTTTTTTTTTTTAATTATTATTATTCAGTTCAGGTCTTTTAGTCATTATATAGTTCAGTTCAAATGCAACATAAGCAGCTAGCATTTTCAGGCCACTGACAACCCATGAATGTTTATTTGCTCCGAGATAATAAAAAGCTGGTTTAATTTTTCCTTCCTAAATTGAAAGTAATTTGACCCACAGAACCCTTTGTAATGAGTAGACTGTTGAGGGTTGCATTAGTCTGTATTGGCCAGCATAATGAAGCAGCTGTCTGCTGTGGAATGCCAACCACAAAGAGAAAAAAAGAGAAAAGAAAAGAAATGAAAAGAGAAGAAAATCAGCATTTCATCTTTTTGTTCTTGACTTGAAAAGTTCTTTTCTTTTTTTTTTTTATGAATAGACTCTTTTATTCAGCACCCTGAAAAGACTCACTGTATGATTTAATAGGAATGTTGTCACTTAGGATATTACTGCTTTGCAAATATCTGTGCCTTTTGCACTCTTGGATTAGAGTTAGCACTACACTTGTTAAGGTTTAACTTCTTCTTTCTGCTGTCACACTTGTCTCCAATGCAGTGCAGGCACACTCTAGACGAAAAAACATAAAAAAAACCGGACTTAAAGGGTAAGGCACAAAGTTTTATGTTACAAAATGTTAACAGTTAAACTGTAAACTAATGTTTAGTATTTGTGCTTAAACAAGCCAACTATCCCAGCAAGCCCTTATATAAGAACCTGACAGATTTATTGACAGTTGATATCGATGCGGGTCTGGTGCCTGTCATCTGCAGGGCATGTGTGCTCTATGTGTTTTGTAGCAGTGATGAAAAGGTACCAGACTCCATAAAGTATGCCTACTGTGCTCCTTCGCCCGAGGTGGAAACGCAACACCTGGGCTGGCTTTTTACAACCACTATAATTGCAATCCAGGATAGTTGAAATACACAGAACAACATGTCTGGTGTTCCAAAAGGATAAAAAGAAATTTAAAAAAAAGAAGCTGTAAACGTAAAAATAAAAGTTTTCCTGAGTACTTAAAGACGTTTATTTCTGTTTAAGTACTGTACATTGTGTAGTCAAAACTGGCATCTAGTGCTGGTTCCTGTACAGAAACATTCATGCGGGATCAAATCATAGCAACCGTTCTCTCTCGTCTTATTTTCTGTGTAAATACCATTGTAGATAGTACTGCGTGATTGTTATCATATAAACTGTTATAATCTGTAAATATTTAAAAAAAAAGAAAGAAAAAAACAACAGTATAAAAGATGGTTACACAATCTGTGTCCTTATTTGCTCGGTTTCATGTTAGGCTCAGAAAAACACTATGATTTAAAAATAAGGAAACTCTTTTTGTTTCACTTTTCCATGTTGTTTCCATTAATATGCATCCTAAAAGTGTTTTTGATACTGTAGCCATCTGTTTACCAATCACCCAGCTGGCAAGCAAAATAAAAAGACAAATAAAATAAAGACATTTTGTATGATATGACCTCCTGTATATTTAATTAAAATATTTTACTATCTATACATGTTTCCTCAGTGGTGTTTTTAAACTGCACACATTTAAATCCAGTGTGGTAATTTCAGTGTAATTGCCTTTTTTGCTCCCTGAGTAAATGCAGTGTGAATGGACTTTTATTACTGTAACACCATTATCTGGCTATGAGATTCCATCCACCTTAATCTTCACAACAGGCCACTTCTGGGCTCAAAGCCAGAGAAACCTCTCCAGTATTTGCTGCAGAGGAGAAATGTGCCAGTACATGTATCTCTCCAGGATGTGAACCGAGCTGCAATAAAAGCTATGCTTTGACTTATTGCCATCCCCTGGTAAACCTTTAACATGAAAAATATTCAGTAATTCTTCCAAGCTCAGCAAAAAAAAAAAAGCCTCACCAGGGCAGACTGTAGGTTTTATTGCAGATCAGCTAAAAAAAAAGAAAAAAAAAAACCCCCAAAAAAACAAAAAAAAACTGTTAGCTTCCAAGACAACAGATGAAGAAATTGCACTTTTTGAGAAATAACAATCACAGTATTTTTTTTATTATCATTTATGTCATCATTACCTTTTTCATACATACTGCTAAATAGAAATAATGTTACACTGGCACAAGGTTAAGCTGCTGCCAAGTACTGGTACATTGACACTATCCCAATAAATGACAAATTACTACATCACACATTAAGATGAAATATCAGCAAAGCATAAAGACAACCACATAACATTTTTGTCCATATAAAAATTATAAATTGCAGTCATAAAAAAAAAAAAAAAAAAAAAAAAGGAACAAAACTTAAATGTATTCAATAGGCAGCTGCACATTTTTACCCATAAGATCACCCATTATTGATATATGCCACCCGTCACATTTCTCTCATAGTGTCCACCAGTCAAAAGGTAAGCGATTACTGGATGACGTCACATCTGGTGATATTTAATCCAAACAACAACACACAGAGTCCGTTTTCATCCGTCTCAACCTTGCTCCCCAAGAGGCCATAATCAAATGTTTCTGGGTTAAAATTTGCTTACCCCAAGTTGACAACTGTAACTGAAAATGGCTGAGATGCTCATGGGGATGCAGGAAGTCCAACACAATTAATATATCATTCAGCACACCATCGCCCGTAAGAAGCTCAGGCTGTGGAAGTATTGGCCTCAAACCGTCTATTGATTTTCCCAAGTCCATACAGAAGAAAATCAAAGCAACTAATGTTATTAATGATACACAGCAAGCAAAAGAAACATCTGGCACAGTGCTAATTTTCAGTTGCAGTCCCTTTGGAAAACACTTTTTTTTCCCCTCTCCTCTTTCTGCCATTCAAGGCTTAAACTAAATCCCCCTGTAATCCACCTCCTCACAAATCTACATCTCTCACCCTAAATTCAACTGTTTTCGGAGGGTGGAAGGAAAAAAAAATGGTTACTGTAGCTTTCACAATATTGCTTCATCTGGGAAGGCAATTTCAGCAAAAGTAGTGAAACCTTATGTTTTGCACACTACGAGTAACTATGCCGACCATTCTTCAACACAATATCAATAAGTGGGTGGAATATTTAATGGTTGGCAGTACAAAGTCTGTTCAAAACACAAAAATAAGAGTGTTCATTATTTAAACCACTCAAAAGATCCATTCAATTATATTCACAGGATTTATTGGCTGCAGTGTTAAAATTATGTTAGGCATATTGTGTGGCCACTAAAAACCAAGGTCACCCTATTATTAAGACCTCTGGGGGAGTTGAGAAGTCACGTTAACATTTACAATAGCCCCTAAAAGCATGTTCCTTTTAAAATTAGTCAAAGTGGTCATAAAGTCGTCACAGTAAGTCAATTATGTCAATAGTTTCAAAAGGAATGAGTCCAGTTTGCCCCTGAAGATTAAATCCAATACGAGCGATTTTTTAAAAGCTCTTTCAGTTCATGTTTCACCAGCTGAACAAAAAAAAAAAAAAAAAAGTCTTTAGATTTTAGATGGATAGAGGGTGGTGGTGCTCAAGCCAGAATAAAGCTTTCAAATGTATTTATGAGTTAGCTGCACATGAAAAACTGCACTAAGATGAATCACAACAGTTTATATTGTGGTATGAGCCATCAGCAGAAATCTGGTTTGCTGTGAAGAGTTTGAGAGTGCTTTTTTTTTTTTATTGACTAATTATGTACCCACACAATGGACTACAACAATTGTTTGACATTTTGGAAAACATGTTTCCATGCTGTGCTGCTGACAGATGAATGAAGGGATTTGTGCCCTCAACATGAAGCTGGAGCTGGGAAAAATGCACAGACTAAAAGAAAAAGGAAACAGGTCTGGATGTCTTGAAATGTAAAAAAAACAAAACAAAACAAAAAAAAAAAAACTAATACACAGATCAGCACTTTCAACATCTAATTAACATTTTTTTAAATGGCATCTAAAAACAGCTACTTACAGTTTAATGGCACGCTCTACACTGAAATAGTGACCGTTTGGAGTGCTGTTGCGACCGCAGGATGTTAAATCCTTCCCATGGAATCATTAGTTACGACCTCTGGATCTGCATCTAAATTTAATGGCTACTTCCTTTTCCCAAGCTCCACCTGTCTTGACGAGTCATGAAATTTTGAATAGTGGTTCCCCTGTACTGACAGACAACGGAAAAGAAACTGAGGGAAAGAGCTTTAAATGTGCAGCCATGCAGATTTTTGAAGCCATTATATGGATGTAGAACAGTCATTTTCTTCCATTTAAAACCATTATCCTAATCCAAGCAAACCAACTCCAGTTTTACAGTGTTCTTTATGAGAGTGGTATTTTTTAACCTGATACACTATGATAAGAGCTGAAGTTATAATCCTTTGAGGTTCATTCTCTCTCTAAAAGACTTCCTCAGTTTGCTACGTGGAGCAGGAACAGGACAAGGACCATTACAGGCCCTGACAAAACCATGATCAGCTGTGGCCTCAGGGGTCTGGGTGGGGTGGTTCTGGTAATCCAGTGTCTGGGAAGGAGGCTGAGCCTGTGGGTGGACATCGAGGATGCCCAGTGGAGCATTTTTTCGGCTATGGGCTGCAGCACCTCCAGCGTTGTTTCGCTGGAGTTGCTGGATGATGGCAGAAAACTTGGCATCTAGAGATGGTCTGCCTGTTTTGGACCTTGTAGCTGGACGTGAAATGCAAGCGCCGGCGTTCTCCTTCTCCTGGCATGAGGGTGGAGGGTGATGAACAGAAGCGGGAAGGGGCGGTCTGGCTGGGCGAATAGGAGGAGTGCATGCCTGTCTATCAGATGGAGGGGGTGGAGCACGTCGCTTCTTCATGCTGAGGGGTGTCGAGCTGGCATTGGCACTGGGGCTTGAACAAGGAGTGGAGGTTTTGCTCTGGGACAGAATACTCTTCTCCACTACTACGGAATGGGACCCATCAAACAGAGTGGACCAATTAGGTGCTTCCCTCTTGTCTTGGTGGCCAAGAAGGAAGCGGCCTTCTGTCTCTTCAATTTTGCTGTGAATGATATCAGTAATGCTCTCAAACTTGGTAGGTGAATTTATACCTGCAAGAAATATAGAAACATTTACATGAAATTAAACAGATGAAGCAAAAACTTAATGAGCTACTCTTGCATGTTCGATGTACTTTTAAACTACTAACAAAAATAATAACTCTCAAATAGACACAAACGCATATGTTCCAGTTTTCCAATTTGCATGTAAAAGGATTCATTTTGTACGCATCACCACTGGAATGAAAATTATTATGCATAATCAATTTGTGAGCACTTGCACCAGACAGCATCTTCTTAATATAAATACAAATCTTGTGAAACCTTTAACATCTCAGAATTACCAAGTTTCATCTAACTCGCTTCAACCACTAATTCCAATTACTTTACTCACTGAGGTCGTTGTAAACAGAGTCAGGCTGTTTGGTGAGGAAGAGGGATGGTTTCCGTGGTGACACGACCTCAATCTTCATTACCCGGTCACAACAGTGCTGCCACTGCCCTGGTTGTAAAAAAGGATAGACATGAAACATTTATTAAAAAAAAAAAAAAAAAAAAAAAAAGTCATACTTTGTGTTTTTCCCCCTCAAGAAGATTTTTAGCTAAATCTATCTACACACATCTCTCTGTATACAATCATGAACCCACTAGAAGCATAGATGATCACAACCAAAACACACTCACTCTGATCATAGAGGTGCTGATGGAGGGCATCTAGCCAGTCCTCCAGCTCATCCCTGATGTCTGTGGTGAAGACGATGGTCTCAGATCCCTCTGGTGAAGGGTTGATGATGGACAAACTCCTGGATTTGTGGCCTGCAGACTCTCTCTCCATAACACAGATCCGAGTTTCCTTAGAAAAACAGAAACAACTCATCATAAACTGAGAATGATTCTGACATTATACAAGTTAGAACTCTAAATGCGATACACACTAAAAAGCACACTGCTGATGTTGCGGAAAAAAATGAATTCAGTAGAAAAATGCCAAAGATGCAAGCAGGGTCTCAGTGAATTAATGCGGCATTTTGTATTTTGCAGATATGAAGGAACTGAGTTTTAAATCAACAATAATCAATCTGCTTAAAATTCTTCTATCCAGGCGCAGCAATAACAATGCACAATAACAGGCAAGGACTGTTACATTTTTCTGCCTTCATATTAATATCTCTAATTTATACATCCTTACCTTATTAATGGGCACACTGAGTGTGGGTGGAACTTTAGCATAAATTTCCTCTGGACTGAAATAACAGGACAAAAAGCCACCACTCAGCACACAATAAAGACTGCAGCAACGATTGATCCCTTCCACACTTTGCTGAAAAGCACCAAAATGGGAAAAAAATAGAGTAACTATAAAATTCAAACCGATAACAAGAACTTAAGCTCATGATAACAGCAGTCCAGACACAACGCACCTTCTGACTCAAGTAGCCAGCCATCATCCTCTGTGTCATACAAAAAGGCTGCGCCACCAACTTGCAGCAGAGGTTGCCATAAAGTGGAAGCCAAGACGAACAGTCAGCTGTAAGGATGGAGACCAACACAGGGAATGAAAAACCAAAACACACACATGTCTGAAATTATTCATCTTCAGGAAATTATGTACGCTCTCATTCTCAAAACGACTCATTAAGACACATTTCATTCTTGACACTGCATTTCAGTATCTCTTCCCATAATATATAGTATGTACACACACACACACACACACACACACACACACACACACACACACACACACACACACACACACACACACACACACACACACACACACACACACACACACACACACACACACACACACACACACACACACAGTGTGAGAAAAAAAAAAATCTAATTTTATCCTTTTAAAATTACTCAAGCCAAAGGAAAAAAAGTAATCCAACCTAAACTTTAATTATGTGCCATTTTGTTTAATTTTAGGTTTCAATTCTACTCGTGTAAAAATATTTTTTCATTTCCATGGCATTGAGTCAATTCATGAGCTGAAAGAATAATCCCTTTATAAGCTTAGATATTAAATTTCTGTGCCTCTGTTTCTTACCGCCTTGGAGGACGATGAGGGAGTGAGACTGAAAGCTGCCTTCAGCCTCCGACAGGCCCAGGGTGGTGTAGGCCAGCAGGCTGTATTTGGCTCCACTGGTATTGGTAGACAGATGCATACAGATTTTAGCAGTCTTCAAGTTTACCACACAGACTTATTTTCTTAAAAATATATACTAAACTCTACTCCTCTAACCCTATAATGAGCTCATAACCCAAGTTTTTTGGGGGAAATTATCTCCTTCTTTTAAAGGCCAAGTGATCCCAGTGAACATGTGGTACGTATCACTTACAGATGTTCAGCTGAGAGTCTAACTTTATGCTCTAAATAGCTTTAAGTATGCTTTTCCTCTCAGACCAAAATAATTTTCATGTGGGAACATTACAAGTACATTTTTTTTGCCTGTATTCATTGGCAAAAAAAAAAGAAAAGAAAAAAAAAAGTCCTTGAAAATCTGAAGTCTAAACATAAGAAATATTCAGCTCTACAAATATCCTAATTTAAATACATTTCCCAACTGCAAACATTCTACGCACAATGTCAAGAGCCTAAGCAGAACTGATAAGATAATACTAAACATACAACGGTATTGGGTTGTTCTGCAGGAAGGTGTCAGGGTCTGAAGTGTCCAGCAGAGAGCAGACCTTCTTTCCAGAGGTCTTTCCAAAGGAGGTACGGAACTTCTTTGCCAATTTCTTTGGTGTGTTTGCCAAAGTGAGCTCTTCCTCCAGGGCGCAGCTCCACAGCTCTACCCTCAGTTCAAACTGGGGAACTACATCTTTACTGAGGGCAAGAATTTAAATTCAGACCACAAACATGTTATTAACTTTAACCATGTTGAACAAACATTCACCAAATAAATGAAAAATAAAAATCTACAAATCACTGAACAACCCACTGGCAACATTGGATGCATATTAGGGTTCACAGGGAAAATATTATTTTTCCTGAGTACAATTCTGCAAATTGAATACAAAAACAAAATAATATTTACAATATTGTGATGCCATCAAAGCAGATGTCAGTGACGGATCTATCCACTGTAACCATCTCGGTGTCGTACACCTCTGAGCCTATCTGGATCAGACAGAACATCGCCGCGTGACGAGAGCCTACCAAACAAAGGGATAGACAGCATACCTTAATCAAGCATCTCAAAATCAGGAGACAAAGCTCAATAATAGGACAAATGTAGGCAGCAAAGAAAAAAAGGCAAACGTACTTCCCCTGTTATTAAAGTGATCTGAATCCCTCCACATCAGAGGAATGCGCAGGCCTACGTCAGAGGAAGTTCATTTACACAAGAGCACTCCAAGACATCCATATTATTATTTTTTATTCAGTTTATATCGCTCATTTTACTTTTTTCTGGTGCTAGTGTATGATTTTAAACCTGAGCAACCTTACCAGACATTGCAATGGTCCCATGACAGGGCAAACGGCCATCTAAAGCAGGATCTGCAAGTCTTTAACAGAATTTTTATCATTACAACTGATCATAGCATGCAAGTCAAAGCAAAATAACTATAATTATTGATCCTATTTAGTTTGGCACTACTTAACTTAGACTTCATCAAAGCCGAGATCTGAATGACCATTTTCAAATAGCTATATTTTACAATATTATTAATTACAATATTTTGTACTGAAAAAGGCTGTTCCATTATGTTTAACACACACACACACAAAAAAAAAAAAAAAACATTAACGCAATAAACTCTTTACCTTCTGACACCACCCATCATGTCGCCGTCCTCCTTTTCCCTCTGCAGCTGTGCAAGATAAGCCTTGATCCTGGCATTGCAGGTCAGGAGGTTCTTGGAAGCGTTGAGAATCTGTTCTCTCTTACTGCAAGCAAGCAGCAACTTATAGGCTCCCTCTCGCATTCGTGTCTCAAAATCAAGCTTCTCTTGTATGTTACAGTTCTTCATAGACAGAACAAACACAAGAAATGTGTAAATGCCCGAATCAGTCAGTTTCCAAACACGATGTGGTAGCTTATGTAAGTTTTTCAAACAATGAGCTATAACACAGGCCAACTGAATGGATATGGTGACTGACTCTTAAGTTGCTTTAAGTTTCCTTGTTCTTTTCATTCCTTAAAAAAAAAAAAAAAAAAGGACTAAACGTTAATTTTTACCAATTTCATACAAATTTTAGTGTTATTTGTTGTCCTCTCAGTCATTTAGTACATAAAGCTTTGTGTATCTCAACTGTTTCTTTGCAAACACTTATTTGTCAAGACGAAAAATAGCACAGTTTTTCTAAGAAAAAAAGGTATTTTCAGAGATAACTTTAAGTGCAAAATATTCTATGATTTCTTTCCCCTCAAATTTAACTTCTTATTGGACAAAATGATCAGAGGATATATGCCGTTTCTGAAGCGCTCATACCAGGAAAACACAGTGAATAATTTATCAAAACTCGAAGAACATTGGTTTCCACAAATAGCACATCCTTTTTTAATTATTAACCGTTGATTTCATTAAAAAAATATTTATTTTACAGGATAGGAGGAATTACAATATTATACAACTATGAAAATCAAATCTGAAATAAGAGTCCCGAGAACAACAAATTAAATTATTGAGTTTGTTTTTTGTTTTTTTTACTATGTGATGCTTTAAAATCTCCGTAAAGCACTTTGAATCACCTTGTTGTCAAATTGTGCTATACAAATAAACTTGCCTTAGACTTCTATTGCTCTAAAATAGCAGATAAATGTTATTTTTCCATCTAAAAGAATCATATAACAGGCAGACAGGCGTGGGGAGGAGGCAGCTCCCCCGGATGACTAGAGCGGTTTGACCCAGAAAAATAAACGCCAGCGTGGGGATTAAAACGTAAACACTAGGCAAGACAAACCGAGTAACCTGAGCAAATGTGAACTGGGTCATTTAAACAGAAAAGAGGCAAATATTGGCTTGTTTAGTGCCGTTGAACTTTGCACCGCCTCCGGCGTCGACTGACCTGACATTACGACCGTTTACGGCAACGCTGCACTCTGTAAACATACCTCTGTTTGCTGAAATAAGGCACTCTGACGTATTTTCTTCCGTTTAATCTCCATAGCCACGGCGGAGCCAGGCGACAACAGCGACCCGGAGCTGCCGCTTCGCTTGGAGGTTTGAACGGGCCGCTGCTCGTCCATTTCACGCGTCCATTCGCCAGAAACACCGGAGCAGCTCAGCCCTGCTCCAATAACCGACGCACCGCCAACGGTCAGGGGAGGCTCGATTTATTCTGCCGTACCTCCCGGAGAAATAATAACCTCGCTTGAAAAGGAGCGGGACAAAATAGGAATGCCAAAAGCTTGTTTTACGTTTTGAACGTGTGTAGCACTTCAAGCAAAACAATTATTAATTTGATAGTCTATACGTGTAAATATACATATATAACAACTGCCTGGTAGGACAAAAAGGAAACAAAAGGGAAACTATCAAAAGAAGCCCCGCCTTTACCGGCGGCTTCCTCACATGAAATCAAGTAGTTACCCCACCAGGAAATCAGCGTCCTTACGTCATGTGGGGAATAAAAACAGGAAAGTGTTTGAATGTTTATAAAGGCTATTCCCACTTTTACAATTCCCACTTTGAAAAACAAGAAGTGAAACTAGATCCCACCCTTTATGTAAATTATGTAAATATGAAAAGTCTCAATGTATTAACAAACACATTAGAAATTACTTTTACAGCAAAAGGAACATCTATTTTCGGGTTAAATTTGTCCGGAAATACACAAAATAGACTTTTAAATCGATCGGACGCCAAAAAATACTATTATAGTATTAAATCAAAAACAAAAATATAAAAAAAGTTGGTAATTTAGTAATTCTAATAGGGAAGTACCACAGTCATATAGTTAAATTCTCCCGTGATTAAGAATTATTTGTAATCAATTTAAATGATAGATGACAAGACATGTAACTATTCAGTTAATCTGCTACAAACTGTGTTAAGAGACTTATGACGTTATTGTCACACGTTTTATTTATTTATTTACTTAGTGTTATTTTATGTATTTTTTTTAACAATATACACCTAATTACATAATGGAACATGATTGATATTTGTAAAGGCATGCCTGTTAAATATGTTTTCTCTGATGCCTTAATGTCCAATATATCACTGTAATTTGATTGTGTGTTTCAGTAAAGTATTTAAAAAAGGGAGTCTGAATGTTATGAAAACAAAAATACGTTTCTTTTTATTTCACTACGTTAATTAATTAATTAAACAATCAGGTAATAATTAATCACTCATTAATTATTATTGTGATATATAGATAGATAGATAGATAGATAGATAGATAGATAGATAGATAGATAGATAGATAGATAGATAGATAGATAGATAGATAGATAGATAGATAGATAGATAGATAGATAGATAGATAGATAGTGTCTGTGTGGTCATAATAACAGCGTGTTAAACAAACTTCAGATAAAGTTATTGTAAAGCTTCAATACGTTTGTCCAGTGTTGCCCTTTACTACAGCAACTTCATATTTTAAATGCCGTCCACTCACAATATATGTTTGTAAATCATCTACTGCGTTTGTATGTTTATTCGGCGTTGTCGTTCATAAAAGGTTTTACATCCTGCTACAGCTCGGCGTTGCCAGCTGCGGAGTCCAGGTGGTGCTACAGCAACAAATGACCACGGAACGGGACTAGTGAGTCCAGGAAACCCACCCTCCCGGTTCTGGCGGACGTCGCTTCTGGTTGAGTTGGAAGCATCCACGGCTGGAAGTGCAGACGCAGGCTACGCCGCCAAGGATGAACTGTGTAAAGCTGAACACAAACACGCCTGTCACACCGGACATAACTGCAGCCGCCTTCAGATTAAAAGGCGAGGCTTTAAAAATTTATTTACAGTCATACTTCTGCAATAGATGTATGCAGCTTACCAGCATCCTGATGAATGATGCAAGGTTGGAAAAGATCCTTGTCGGGGTGGGAGTAGTGTTTTACCCTTCAGCATTGATTTATTTCCAGATGTCCAAGCTGCCCGTTAAAAGGGCACAATTGCACCCCTACAATAAAAAATACAGGCCTGATAACAAGCTGGATGGTCGGCCTCCTTTTTCATCTTGACCAGGTGTCCGTGGTTAAAATTTCAAATTGACTGATGAGAGGACAATTTTCCCACTTTCCGACAGTCACTTTGAAATTGTGTTTGGCATACAGAGGATTGAAGTATTTCTGGATCACATTCATATTTGTCTTCTTCTTTCTAAGAAAATGTTTTCATTTACATTTTTTGATGGCACAGCAAATTATTCAAGGACACTGTTTTCAGGAAGTGTTCTTGAGCCCATGCCATGATTTCTATATAGTAGTCATGGCAGTTTTAAGTTTCTGAGTGACCAAATATGAGGATTAAGGGCATTGTATGTTGATTTTTGGCCTTTTCACTGATGGAGAAAATTTTCTTCAGATTTGGTATTAATAAGACAAATCTTTGAATTTTCTTTTTTTCTTTTTACAGTTTACACAACACTCTAGCTTTTATTTATAAATGGAGTTTTAAGATAATTATAAACACAACTTTTTGTTCATTTAAACCTAAATTCATTTGTTTATAGTTGTTCACAAATAAAGACAAAAAACAGCCTTCAGATATCACATGTACAGCAAGTCTATTGGATTTAAGTTTTTTTCTACATTTATGACAATGTTAATGAAATCACGTCATGGCTTTTTTTTTCGTGCCAGGATATAAAGCCAGTCATCTCAACTCAGAGATCCGCAAATCCCTGCGCCTTCTAGTTTTATTTTGAAAGGTTCAAGCGGAAGCGCTTGTCAGGCGCACGGACGCCCGCAGCTTATTGCTGAGCAACGGAGGGAGAAACGGCCGCCGCACCGATCCGCAGCTGCACTGCTGGGCTGGGCTCTACCTTTAACAGCGACGCACCGACGGGAAAAGGGTGAGTGAAGCAAACGCGACTTTGATTTGACACACAAGTCACCATTTAGTTCAACAGCCGGCCCTTGTTCACGTGAAGTTAGTGGCTTTTTTTTTTTTTTTTTTTTTTTTTTTGTAGCTTTTTCCGCTGCACATCCCCTTATGTCAGTGGGTTTCGGTGTGGATAAAAAAATGTCCGAGGTGACCGGGTGTGCGCAGCCTCTTGCATCCCAGCGACAGATGCTGGATTCAGATTTGTGTCCCGGTCCTGGTTCGGTCCCGGTTCATAACGGCTGAGCCCGACGGTCCGCATCCCTGTCGGCTAACAGGATGGCTGCTATTGTGAGCAGCAGCATGACAATCCAGCCCCGCTCCACCTTTGTGAGGCGACACCGGCCACTCCGGCGCTCCTGTCACTAACACCGACTAAAATAATAGAAAACAAAAGCAAACAGACAGAATGAAAACACGCCTGCTTTCCCTGCTCACGCCGCGCCGCCGACCCACTCGTTCCCATCAGCTGCGTCCTTGTGTCGCCGTTCGGAGGCTCCCGAGACGAGATGCACGTCAGTGAAGGTCGGTCGCAACTGAGCGCTTTGTTTATCTCATTAGAAACACGCGAGCCCCAGGGTGTGATGTGGACAGGCAGATGTTTACACGTAGGTGCTTCTCAGTGCAGCGCAGCTGCAGGGTTTTCCCCACGATGACCCCCCGCCGCTTCTCAGGGCTCGGGCTTTGTTTTTGTGGGGCAGCTGTAGCTGGCCTACACGCACCCGCTCTCTTTGTGTTGACTTTGAATTTTGCTGCCATCATCACATCCGATGTCAAACTTTGGCAAATGACAATAATAATAATAAAAATGATCATCTTTAAATATGGGAATGTGACTAAAGGTGTCATGCTGTCTGTCTCAATTTTTTTTTTTTACAATATTATCTATTTGAAGTGTAAATCTGTTTAATGTTTATTTCACTAATTTTCATAAAACTGATGTGAATTCGCCCTAGATGCTGTAACGTGTCTCAAACTCAACAAACTGTTAATTCCATGGGATAGGTTCAAACGTACCAGTGAAAATACTCCGGTCACATACTGGACTCGTGTGTTTTTGGAAAGCTGGGGAGCTTTATATTCACCAGTGCGTCTGGTTAGTCTCCTCCCTCGGCTGGAAGAGTTCAAACTTTCTTGGGACTTGAGCCACAGACTGTGAAGATAATACCATCTAGTACGGCTTTGCTTCTCTCCCTCACCTTCTTTCCTTTATTTTGCCCTCCTCACCCCCCCCCCTCACCGTTGCAAATGTGGTTGCTGGCACGCTGGCTCACTCCACGGGCGGCTGCATTTTTAAAAATTGTGTCCGTGCCACAGGGTGTTTGCTGCACGTCCTGTTGAAATGCAGCAGCGTCAGTGTCCTGGCCTGCCTGTCTACATGGTCATTACGCAGTTATGTTACAAGCCTACAAATACACAGAATTGATGCACTTTATGTTTTTATTGGTTGAAGTTTCCTTGTGTTCCACTCTCCTTCTAAAAGATTTGAAACCTCCGTATTGCGCAATTTCTTGCCAACTTCTGATTGTCAGTGTTTTGTGGTCAGTTTCAAAATCGTCCTAGATGCCTAGATAGATTATAACATTTGAACAAACACGATCAAAACCAGATTTTTTTTTTATATTCAGCCACCGGCTAACCCGCAGACACCTCCTTTGTCACGTTTTTGTTCTCCATCCTAATTGTGATTGGCGGAAGAGAAAATGTGTCTACATATAAAAACAGTTTTCTTTAGTTTAGTTTAGTTTTTTCTAGCCTCCAGCTGGGGTTTGGGACATCTTTGGGGACTATTGTCTGGCCTGCTCATGGCCATTTTGTATAGTAGGAAGTCTAGGAAGTGAGTTCATTTTACTTCAGTGGTCAGGACGGTATTATTTGTGGCTGAAAACAACTTAGCCTGGAACTCGATATCCCAGTCTGTTCCATTTTATTTCAGATGGCCACAGAAGCGTTGCGTTAGTACAGATGGCTAAATATAAAAGTGAATCTCACTTCCGTAATCTCCCAGAGTAGAACCAGTAAAAGAGACACGAGGGTCAGCTAGCTTTGCCTGGTGACGCCCCTGGTTGTGTGCAGAGTCAGAGCGAGAAGAGCGGTGGAGGAGACAAGTTTGTGGTAGAAATAAAAATAAATAAAAGAGAGGAATGCAAAGTAAAAAACGAGAGAAGAAGCTCGGAGCGATTTCTGCACATAACCATTGGCCTCTCCCTCGTTGTGGACCATCAAGGGTGTGTCTGAGCTTTTTCTTGTTTTGTTTTTTTTGTATTTAGCTTCTCAAATGAAAAATAAAACAGGGCCGTCGTCCCATCTGTTTTGGGGTGTAACATGCTCCCCTCCGAGCTTCCTTTACTGAGTGCTTCTTTCCACTGCAGATATTGATCTTGATTTCTGTCGTTTCTGTTCCCATCTTTCCCTCTGCCAGCTCCTGATTGTCCCGCCGCGCTAACGTTTATGTTTTCCTTTCCCCTCCCAAGTGCCAGTGTGGATTTCAGTGTGAGAGGGTTCGGTATTTTTACCGCTGCAGAGGCTTTTGCTCTGGGCAGCTTAAATATTAGATCCATAATCAACACGGCAAGGCTGCTCCTGTTAAAAGGCCACAGGTCAGTCATTATCTGCTCAGCCGGAGCCACAGAGGGCCATAAGAGCACCAAGCAGAGCACTTTTACACCTAATTCACCAGTGTATGTGCAAGAGAATGTAAAATAGTTTTAATATAGCAGAAACAGAGTTTCGCCACCATTTGGCTGTTAGGAATAATAAGATAAGAGTTCAGAGTACATATAATATCAAGTCATCGTCAGTAGACGCACTTTTAGAGTTTGTAGAAGACTTGTATGTACAAGGTTTAAAAGAAACAAAGATAAATGTGTCTAAAACTCTAATGCGTTTGTATTTTATGATAATTATGTTTGTACAATATGCTCATGTAATCATTAAATTAACTAAAGTTGTCAACTCAGTTACATTATTTTCTTTTCAGTATAATATTTTGCTAATTAGGTTTTGCCTGTTAATTTACAACCTATATTCTTCCGTCTCTGTGCCTCATTAAGAAAGCTGCCTCCAGAGATTCGTGTCTTTCAGGACACATTTCAGAGGAATGTTATGCTCACATCCTTCAGAGAATGAATCACATGCATTGAAAACGTCTGCAGGGCATGTGCTTTATTTTTTCTCTTGGATTATTAATAATCTATTTTTATGATCTAATGATCATTATGAGTGCTTGTTCACAGTGCTGGTTTCCCCCCTTAGAGCCTTCAAGAATATTAAGTTTGTTTCTTGCATTGTCTTAATTTCTTTGGTTCTAGTTCTGCAGAACCTCAGCATCCAAGAACTGGGAATTTCCATATAAAGGCCTGTAGGGCATGCTGCACACAGTAGGGTCACCGAGCATGTGGTGGGTTTATGTCTTAAGTCCAGGGGGGTGCTGGGTTGTGTTTTGTAATAACAATAAAGCAGGCAGCACTGATGCTGGCTAAATGGAGGTGTTTGCTTTTTTTTTTTTGTCTCTCGCCAACTGCTCATGTGATACGCGTGGCCGCTTTTCTCCACCATATGGTCTTTTCTCCTGCATGGCACAGTTTTTTTCACCCACATGCAGCATGTAACTGCCTCGTCGTTAATACACGTAACGCTATAGATGCACGCATGCAGCCAAGTTTCTGCAGACCTGTTGTACCGTACTGACAGCAGAATGATTTATTATCTTCCTTCATGGTGCTACAGTCCTGCCGCTGTAGATTAAAGCTGGTTTTCAGTCTCACTCTTGCTGCATAAATTACAATCTGCTCCAAATGTAAAGCTCTATGGCATAAATGGTATGCTTCTTTTATTTCTGGTTTTCCATTTTATTTAATGTTTAAGTGCTGAACGTTTAGTATTAACATTATATAATGAGATTTCCAAAATCAGTGCTCATAACTTGACCTACTTCAGTGGGCCGTGTTATCTTCGATTTCCACTGTTTCCATCCTCAGCTGGATGGAAACAGAGTCTTCCTATCTCATCTGACACCTTCTGCAATGTGTTGTTTTCAGAACTTATTGAACTTACTGAAGTCAAGAGGAGCGATGAAGTTTATCTTCTTGTCTGTTATGCATATTTAAATAAATCCTTCTTGGGCTCTGCCTTCTAAAGCAGCGTTTGAAGCTGGATGAGCCTTGTTGGTCCAGATTTACGCTGGCAAACTTTCAGTTGTAGGATACTTAATGAGTCCTTAAAGTGACAAATCCAAAGTACAGCCATGCTTATCATGGATGTCAAAATATTATATGGAGTCCAGCACCGGATGATGTTTAAACAAGGAACGATCCGTCTTAGTCAATTTAAGTCCGTTTCAAAAGAAAAAGGCTAAAGAGTGTTTTGGTTTTTGTCGTGAGGAGAAGGTAAAGAAGGGGAATTTTATTCAAGTGTCAAGTGGAATGAATCAAAGTCATATACTCTGATATCCCTGAAACAAATGAGCAACTTATAACCTAAACAAAAAACAAAAATGTTTGATGTACTGAGTTATTTCTATAAAATAAAACGTATAAACTTATTCTCCGATAGAACTGAAGTGCTGAAGGTCATGACAATGGTTTCTAAATGATTTAGACATATAAGTAATGCAGTAAGTGACAGACATGTGTCATGTAATTTTGACAATAATACAGTTATAATATTATTACATACTAAATAAGAGAATGTCGCTGTAACAATATAACCTGTGAGCTCTATGGAACCTCTGAAGTGGCATTATTTAATGGACATGGTAAATGGTAAAGCCCCAAGAGCAACAAATCACAATTTAATTGATAAAATGCCTTCTGATACGTGTCTGCTGTCCAACTGGCTATTCTTTTTTTTCTTGATTAAAGAGGAACAATAGACACAGGCCACTTTAATGTCTGCAAGTCTCCAGTCGACTCAGACATGAAGGACTGGAGGAGCCTCTGTCTGTCTGTCTGTCTGTCTGTCTGTCTGCCTGCCTGCCTGCCTGCCTGCCTGCCTGCCTGCCTGCCTGCCTGCCTGTCTGCCTGTCTGCCTGTCTGCCTGTCTGTCTGTCTGTCTGTCTGTCTGTCTGTCTGTCTGTCCAGAGGCTGCTGTCTTGTTTATTCTTTCCACCACTCGGGGTTTATGGACTTCCTTGCACACCACGTATCTCCAGGCTCGCGGGATTGATTCAGTATCCCTGGCCTTTTATTTATTGATTTCAGTCTGAAAACCTTGAATCACCTTACACCAGTCTTACTGGAAGAAAGGCAGTTTTTTTCATCTAGTCTTACCTATGTTTTGCTTTTCTTTGATTCTTTCAGCTTGTACCTTCAGACCTTTTTTTTTGTTGTTGCTTACTTTTCATTGTTGCAAAACAACATTGCTGACTATAGTGTTTTACTTCTAGAAAATCACTTTGCAATGAGTCAGAATACCTTGTATAATGATATTCCCCAAAAGTATTGCCGATAATAGAATATGATATGATAACATTATCTCTCCTTTCTTCTCTCAATGCTGAGCCTGTTGCAACTACCGGGTACCGCTGGTATGAGAATAGTCAGCTTTTGCTGCTGTTGGAGACATTAAATTAGTGTATATCCTAAAGTTTGGAAAGACCAGCCAGATGTAGAAAGAATCCAGCATAGCAGTCCGTGAGCTGCAGAAGGAGGCAGATGACGATATCTATCTCTGCAAATAGCGTGTTCAAGTGATTTGTTCCTGGACACTCGTAAAGCTGGCCTTTTCTGCAGCTGTTGGTAAGTTTTAATGTCACTACAATGCGATTTTTCAGAGTAGGCAGACAACCACTCCCTTACTGGGGCTAAGCACGGCTCTCATCATAAGACCACGTGGAAATGAGCGTGACGAGGGAGTGAGCTGCCTCCCTCTGTGTCACTCCAGCTCCGTGTCCCTGGTTATAGCTCTCCCTGTGGCTTTCTGACATGGCTTTGATTAGCATATGTGTGTCAGCTGTCAAGGTGTGTGATGTGGCGTGAGTCAGCTGCCTGCATCATGGCAGTGATGTGACGATCGGGAGGTTAGCGAGAAGGAGCGGACGAGTGCTGCTGATGGTTGCCCAGCTGTTGCATCATCCTGGGATCCGCGCTCTGGCCAGATGCTACGTGGAAAGCAGCCGTCTGCGAGCAACATATTAGCTGATCACTGCAAATGCTGACATCACTTCCTGTTCTTCAGCTGTTGTTTGTGATTGGTTGGTTCAGAGAGGAGGGAAGAGATTTGAAATGTTGAAAGAAATTCAGTGCCGGTTGTAAAACATTAGGTACAGTGGGTGGTAGTTAGTAGTGGCTGATACAACTGACTCGTTTCCTGATTGGCTTTTTTATCATTTCTGAGCCAATAAATATATTTTTTTAAAAATCACACCGAAATTGATTGTTTCTCATCTGCTCCGTTGTTAGTTTTAAGATGATTTTAAATGAGATGTTTGGCATTTAGTTCCCTACATTTGTGATTTAGCAGCGTTTCTGTAGATATATTTTTTAAAACTGTCCAGCTCCACAGAAATCAGGATAAACTACTGAACACATGCTGTTGATGCAAAGATAAGTAACTACAACAAGGAGTGCTTTACATGCTTCCTGTCTCTCTGCTGCTGTCTCCTCCATACAAAGAATTCAGTCATCTTGGAATAATCCTGCTCTTTCATTCTTCATTTTTGTGCATGTGTGCGTGTGTGTGTGTGTGCATGCGTGTGTGTGTGTGTGCATGCATGTGTGTGTGTGTGGAGAGATAGTACTTGTGCAGCTCTGGAGGTTGGGAGATTCCTGCCAAAAGCATGAGGTCACTATTTCTTCTTATTAGCCCGAGCAAAGTTCTTGCTGATAAAGTGAGAGGAAAATGAGAATCTACACTTTTAACTAGTTTTTTTTTTTTTTTTTCAAAATCCTGAACTCCAAGAAATTGTGAGACCAGTCTGTCGCCTCTGGATTTTATCATTTCGTCCAGTGGTGTTCACCCTGGTCCTGTACAGCATGTTTTAGATGTTTCCCTGCATCAACACACCTGATTCTAATTAAATATCGTTATCAGCTTACTCAACTGTTCATAACAACGACGTGTGTGGAAAAGAGGTCAAGAGAGTTCAGGAAAAGGGGAGTGGGTGGACTGATTTAAGAAAATCAGTGATCAGAACGGGCCAAGTCAGTCGCATCGATGTGTACTGACTACTATTATATTTGTTTTTGTAATTGAAACAAAGAAGCAGTGAGTATTTCGTTCCCAGCTATGCGTCCTTCATCAGATCTGCCTTATTCTTCCAACTGTGCCACATCTTTCACGTTGGATAGTGAGGAATTTTTTTTGTTTTTAATAAAGGTTGGTATGCTTTGTGTTCGTGCTGCTCAACCACAGACTTACATCTGCATGCGAGTGTGTGGTGGTAATTGCAACAGCGAACTCTGATGCTTTAGTTACACTTGGGAGGGAAACCACCAGTAATTGCTGCGTTATCCCAATGCCTTTTCTGTGTTTGGCAAGCTTAACAAGCCGTTCCAGCATAACATCTGAGCTCAACATGTCTCCTATTTCTTTTATCTGTCGTTTCTAAACATAAATTAATCTTTTGACCATTCGGAGGATACATATTATGTGATATCTTGGACTGGAAACAGGGTATTGTGGGTCTAATTAGGTTTAAGGAAATACAATTATGTATTTTTCTCCTGCATGTACTTTTCTTCTTCCCAAATTGAGGTTCATTATGGCAATGGCTATTTTGGTGATGAAGGCACAAATGAACTTAAAACATGTATAGAAATACCTTTTAAAGAAAAAAAAAAGCTGACACTATTTCCAATGTGACACGTTCTGGTCACAGCGCTGGAGGGATTAATTACACAAGCACACTTTTCAACTTCATCTTTTCATCTCTGTTCCCAGCAGGTGGTCTAAGGGGGTGGAGTCAGCATCTCAGCTCCTCTTCTGAAGCGTGTGCCTGTTTTGAAATCAGCGTTACAGCTTTGCACCACTTCAGACATACAGCAAGCGCAGAAAAACGTGACACTTGGTTGCGTTAAAGATGGGGGAGCCGGATAGTTATACTGTTATCTGGGTCTGTGATGTGACAAAACGCAGCAAATCCCAGCAGCTCACTGAAATATGTGCAGTATTTTCACACAAAGGCGACGAGGTTCCGTTATCTCAAAGGTTTTTAAGTTATTGTTTCGTTAACGGGAAAGCACCACAATTATAAAGTAGGTCTGGTAAGTTTTGAACAAAACCTGTAAAGGCCAAGACACATGTTCTCTATCGTTTCAACATCACATTGCTCATTTTTAAGTACCCTACAAACTACTAAACAATTCCTCATGCAGTCTTTTTCACAACGTGTAAAACTGTCAGCTGCTGATACAGTTATGTTTCTAGTCTTGTCATGCGAGGAACTGAGGTGCGCAGCTGATTAAAACTTTACTCAAGGGATTATTGAGTTGATATACTAAGTACTTCTGAGGTCAAGTGAGAAGGAGCTTAGCTGAATAATCTTTAATTCCCACTCTGATGGGCTTTTTCTCTGCACTTTCTACACTAGACCCAGAGTGCCTGTTATTTTACTGCCACTAGCAATTACCGTTAAAACCTATATTATTTTAAAAATCATAATCATTTTGAGTATTAAGTATGTAACCCTCTTATAAATTTAAATATTGAGGTGTTACATAATCCAGCAGGTTTTATAACAGACAACAGCTTCCACACTTTGTTTTTGAGAATGTTTTCACGATATCTTGTGACAGTATGGAAAATTCAATTATGAGAAGTTACTAAAGCTGCTTTATTTTACGCCCAGACAGCAGCAGTCACACAAATCCCATAACCAGTTATTAAACTGAGGTTTTTCAGTATTATGTAGCTAGTCAGTCAGAAAATGATGTGCAGTTCAGTTAGATCTGCTTAATGTTATTCCTCCAGGCCTGGACAGTTAAAAAGGCAGCCAGAGTCAGTCGTTGACCTCCTTTTCAGCTCATCTGAAGGAGAGCGAAGGGGAGGAGGAGGGAAAATAAACGTCCTGATGAGTAGGCCAGCCAACATTCCTACGTCATTTCCTCCTCCAACATCTGGCAGTCATCAGGTCCAGCAGAAAAAGAGGATGTGTCCTACCGCCTGGCTTCATATCCAGGCGTAGACGGGTGTCAGATTGCTCCACCAGCCATTCAAACTCATTCCTCCTACCGGCCGAGAAGCGTTAGGATTCGATACGCCTCAACCAGCGTTTACACGTTGCCTGTGACTTTAGCGTCTTCTTCATGTCTGTTCTCTCTACGTTTCTTTTTTTAGGATGGCTTAGCTGTGCTGTGTTTTCAGAAGTCTATCGGCCGTGAGCTACCTGGACCAAAGGTGTAGTAGATTTCACCAAAAATATTCTCTTGATTTATGTCTCAGTGTTTAAAGCAGCTCACTCAAGACGTCTTTGAATGTTGTCATATGTTCACGTAGTTTAGAATTCAATGAGGGTTTTTTTTTCCTTCAAAAAACATTAATATTTAAATAAACTTGTCAAACACAACGGCATATGTGTGAATAAAGCCTTAATCCCAGATTTAAGTGTCAGAAAGCACACTGATGAAATAAAACTATAAATGTCAAATCAAACTTTTATTATTTTATTTTAAAGAGCAAGTACAAACAGTAAAACTGCCCCCTTTTTTGTTTAACATTGATAATAATTATTTGAATTAGAATGAAATTCTTGCTGATTTTGAGAGCTGATTTAGTTGGTTCACAATTTAAAGAAAATCTGTTCTGATATTTATTGCATAAAATGGGGAAATTAAGCCTCAGTTACAGTTGATGTGTCATGACTGTGATTTGGAAACGTCTAGGCTGCCGAGTTTCGTTTTACAACAGTAGGATCCACCACAGCTCAGTCGCACTTGTGCATATTAAACTGAAAATTGTGTTCACTCTTGTCTCAGGAGGTGTGTACAAGCGGCAGCGGCAGGGCGCAGAGATGAGCGTGACCTCCTGGTTCCTGGTCAGCAGCGGGGGAACTCGTCACCGGCTCCCCCGGGAAATGATCTTTGTCGGCCGGGACGACTGTGAGCTCATGCTGCAGGTGAGAATGCGTTTCGCACTCACAGCAGCCTCAACAGAGCTGAAAACACAACATGTATATCATTTTTAGATTTTCAATTGGTTTCAGTTATATATTTACTTTCTCCTTTATAGTTAAAAGAGAACATTTCAGTGTAGTATACAGGTGCGGAGGGTTAAACATGATAGAACTGGCACTTGCTGAGGAATTCCTCTCAGCCAAATGAAGAAGTCAGACTTTCTCAGAAGTAAATAAGATAAGTGAACTAAAGAGTCTTCAGCGTTCATGCTGCTGCAGTTGCATTAACACATCGTGCTTCTATGTGCATCCACCGAGACCACGTGCACACTTGTGTACCTCTGGTCACGGCTCTATTATTAGAAAGTGGGGCAGATACCTCTTGAGTAAGATCTTCTATGACAGAGTCAGTTGTGGACGGAGCAAACATCCAGCACTTGTGGTGAAACGATCTTATTTTGAGTTGGCACTAATGTCAGAATGAAAATCCGATCGTGAAAGACATGTTTCACATTTATTCACTGGGGGTATGCAGGTCTTGTCATTGTACACTATATACTCCTTAATCTTTCAGTGACAGTGGAGAAATACCTCTTTGTTTGCTGTGATATTTCAAGGTCACAAAAATAAGCACTTTTTATAGTTTTATACCTTTTGGTAAATCTTTTTGTCTGTTTCTGATAGTTTTGAGACTTCGTCGTGTTCTTTGAAGGTTTCAGATGAATAAAGGTCGTCAGTGTAGCTTCTTTTTTTAAAATCTTTTTCTAATATGCTTCAGATGACCTGAAGGTTTGCCGCTCCCGTTTGTGTCTGTGTGTGTTGTTGTATTCCTGCCCTTGTGATATCTTTGGAATGACAGGGAAAATCTCAAAAATCAAGAATTTATCTTTGGCTTTGTGTGTTTCTGTATTCGCCAAGCAGTTGTCCCCCCATGTGACTGCTTCAACAAGCCAAGGCTTCATCACATGGCTAAACATTAAAGGCTGCTGTGTCATGCACCAAATACAACTCAAACATACTCTCGCGGACAGAATTTCGGACTTCAGATTAGTGTATGGGAGAAATATGACGTGGTTACCTAAGTGGTGTGTTTTGTAAAATGCATCTCAACGTCAGCATTTGAGTTATGGCTTTTTGATGCCAGTAGGACATCATTTATTTACTGAAATGAGGAAGGACATTTTTAACTACAGGATCACGGTTTATATGAGATCAACCTGAATCATGCAGTGCACTTTTTTATTCAGGAGAAAACTAATTATATTAAAAAGAAATAGTGAGGGTATCACTTCTCCATCCATCCTTGTTCCACTGTTGTTCTCCACACTTTTGTTTGTCAGCAGTATATCTGCGTAACAGCATGAAACCTGTTTCCCGTAGTGTGTGTGGTACAACATCCAGCTCAGCGGGTTTCTATCCTGTTTGATCTAGACTAATCTCACTAATGTAATCTGTTACACTCCTGGCTCCCTGGAGTTGCATCCTTTTGCTTCAGTCTTTTCTTAACATTGTGCTTCCAAACAAGCAGGGATTGAGTTATAGGACAGAGTCATGTGAGAGCTGAATTTGAGATTCGGTTCCCAGAGCCGGCATTGACCAGTTTCACTGTAATAAACCCTGTGGTAAACCCTGCGAGCGGGCTGCAGCATATTGTCTTATCAGTTAAGAATCATTGCATTCCCTCTTGATGTTTTAAACTCTTGTGGCATTGAGAGAGATACTTGGCAGATTCTTCAAACATTTCAATGTGATGCTCATACCATGCATACAGAAGGTTGCAGTGTTTTTTTTCTTCTGAAAACTGCTTATCTTCAAAACAGCTGATGAGCACACATTTCTAAAAATCAGTATTTCACCTCCAGACTTTTATTCTGCCACTGTTCTCCTTTGTCTGCTTGTGAGTGTTTTTTGTTTTGTAAGTACAGCTGTGCATGAAAGGCAAGATATCAGTCTGAATCTAAGACCTTCTAGAGATACTAAAGTGTCTTCTGTTATGCTTCACATTGATATGATATGATATGATAACATGTATAGTCACATACTCAGTCGTTTTTGCAGAACTGGCGTGTATTCACCCATTTGAGCACTGACAGGAACCTTTGATGCAGAACATGACTGATACAGAATTAAATGAATATTTTCCATAGTTAAAATAGCCTAAAATGTGATCACATTGGTTTAATGGTCCTCCTCTGTGTATGCTGTTGTTTGAAGTCCCGAAGTGTGGATAAGCAGCACGCGGTCATCAACTACGAGGCTGGGACTGACGAGCACAAGGTCAAGGACCTGGGCAGCCTAAATGGGGTGAGTGCACACACAGGAAAAATGCTGACAAGAGAGAGGTGCAGTTAGAAATAACAAAGGACAATAGAGAATGGCGGAAAAAAGACAAAAAAGTACTTAAGAGTAAGACCGGTACAGTGGAGCAAGACGTGCAAAATAGTGAAGTCGCATGTAGAAGGAAACGAGATCCTGAAGGTTAAGGTCAATAAGACCTTCTGTTTTCATGCTGCTAATCAATCTGTCTATAAATGGAGATTCATCTCAGACTTCATAAAAGGAAACCACGATCTAAAATCGAACCGCAGTCACTCTGCAGTAGAAATCACCAGACTGGATGGACTTAACTTCTACAGAAGACATGGACGTGAAGGCCTTGTCAACATGATTATTGGATGCAGATGAACCTGGGTTATGTAGCTGGTGCCAGAACATAATCTGCAAACGCAACTCACTACACAACATGATCCATCTTTGAAGAGCAAATCCACGTTCCCAAATTCTTCCTCCTCCCCTTCACGTCAGTAAAACCAGCTGCCACATGGCATGAGTCGTGTGTGGTGATTTTTTTTTTTTTTTTTTTTTTTTTTTTTTTTACTCAGTCAGATCCACCAGATTAGACACATATGCACAATGTCCTTCACATCCTCTGAGCTCACAGACAGGAAGCCAGAGTCACTTCCTGCTGTGTCATTAACCATTCAGCTTCTTTGGCTGGATTCAAAGGAAGTTTTTCTCCTGCTGAGTCAGTGGGTATACACAGAAGAGGTTTACCACACTCGTCGGTAAAAAGGTTTGGACAGTGTCACCATTTTCTCTCTTGCTGAAGCCATTTCACTGCTGTTTTGTTTCAGCAGTTAGGATTTGATCTCGCTTGAGAGGAGACAGGAATGTTTTATTACAACAACGGGGAAAGTGTGATAGAATTTCATTCGCAGTTGAGGGAAACCTGATCTGTGTCGGAGCTGCATAATATAAAGACGGGTGATTGGGGGGGAAAGAGTGTGAATGAAGAAGACATGGAAACCAAACCTGCATAGAAAAAGAGAGAAGCACGAGTTTTGTTATGCTTCTGCCTTTTGTCCTGAGGGAAGCTGATTCCCGTTTATTACCACCTGGTTAACGATGAACAAGTTTAGTTTTATTGTTCACAGTTTGGCATGATTGCTACCAAAAATGCACACACATCCTTAGATGTGCTTTTGATTAACACAAAATTTAAAGGATTTTTTTTAATGTCCATGCAAAAATGCTTAAGATGGTTTTCCTTTTCATAGACACAGTTTTGGGTTGTTGGTTTTTTGGTTGTTTTGAACTAATATAGACCCATGTCTCTTTCAGTTTTTCTGTCATCTTATAAATAAAACAGTTAGTAACTGAATCAGTAATGTAACTAGTTTTAGTTGCAGCTCCTTTCACTACATGGATATGCAGATGCTTCTGTGTTTGACATAGCTGGGAATCACCTTAGTCCACTGGAGTTTTGAGACATTATCTTGACATTGCTGTAGTTAGTGTTGCTGTTAACAAATGTGGCTGTTATTGTGATCACAGTTCTTGTGCTTTCCTTCCCTGCGCAGACTTTCGTAAATGACGTCCGCATTCAGGAGCAGATGTATATCACTCTGAAGTTAGAGGACAAGCTACGGTTTGGATATGATATCCTTTCACTTTTCCTGTCTTCTAATCTCGTAAATCCTCAGCGGGCTGAGCACCTCTTTGGATTCTTACCAAGATGCCGTTATTTTATTATGCACCACGTAAACATGGCAGCATTTACTGCCTTGAGTAGTACATTTTCTCGTGTATCTTTGATTTTAAAATCTAATGGTGCTTGCAGCTGTGGCTGTAAGATTGTGGCCAGCATTTCCTTAATTTCATTGTCTTACATACCAATCTGTTCACGGTGGTGAGAGGAGAGCTCACTGTGCCTGAGGAGGCTCTGAAGGTGAGGATACGCAACACATGTACTTTCATGAATTCCCATTTGTCATGATACACAATATTGAATTTAAATCTCTAATCAGCTCATTCTTTCCTTTTCTTTATCACCTTTCAGCATGAAAAGTTCACCAGTGGCCTCCAGCTCAGTAAGAAGCCCTCCAATGGAGAAATGACTACTAACACAACCACGAGCAGGTCTCCCACGAAGACCCCTACAAAGACAACAAAGTCCCCCAGCAGCAGCACCACAAAGCCCGGGGACAGCAGAGTAACAGATGGGGTGGCGTCCTCCAGAGAGCCATCGGCCAAACCTGCGGACTCTCACAAAGCAGAGGACAGGATAGGAGGTGAGATGCAGAACGAAAGGGGAAATGTAACCGCAGTGTGTGTGTGTGTGTGTGTGTTCCTATAGTCTTCTGTTTTCTTGTAATTAAAATTTCCTGCCTGCTTTCTCAAGACACTGTTTCCTTTTTTAAACTCAAATTATAGAACAAGCTCCTCCAAAATTTTCAAAATTGTGTTTATCCAAAATTAGATAGGAAAGAGAATAACAGCGCATTTAACAAAAAAAGGACATGGAAAATAAAATTCTTCACATTTGTTAAACTTGTAATAATCAAAAAAATGTATATTCATACCAGCAGGGGGTGGAAATGGTTCCTAAAAGAGGGCTTTCACTACCATCCTGTTTTATCTTGAAGGCAGTTTACATCTGGGGATGTGCCAGATGACTCTGGCCAGGTAGTGGTAGCGGCTGGAGTCCCCGTTAATCTTCAGATGCTCAAATAAGGCCACAAGGAGCTTGTTTTTTCAGAAACGGGGTCAGCGTGTCTGCACCAAGGAAACCCATATAATCTCTAGTTTCTAAAAATGCAAAATGTTCAGGCACACATTTGTACGTTTGAACCTGAACTTATATTGGTGTATAAGTATTGGGGCTCCCATCTGCCTCTCATTTTTGCAACCCTAGAATGTTATAGTTTTAATAACAGGCATCACCGACATATCTACGCCTCATGGGGAACATACATTCAGTAGCCTTTACGCAGGGGCCACCGTCACTGCATGTAATTTGGCACACAGCATCTGTAATTATCTTGATATACTGTGATTAAACATACACACCTTGGGATAAGGAGCACTTCAAAGAAAAGAAGTAAAGACAGAAATAGCACTAAATGAAGTGTCGAACACAACAGTAGATTCAACATGCTGATTTAAATCCGTAAAAAGACCTTTCCTGTTTGTAATTTCCCTTTCTTAACTTTGTTTCCTTTCACTTCTTTACTTGTCTTTACCGACTTGGTTTAGAAAACGAGTTAGCACAGGATGTTTTTACACTGAAGAGAAGAGTAAGGCTTAGCACGTCCCTGTTTCATATACACCGCTTGCATATAAACACCTTCAGGTAGAAACAGTCATACGCAGCCACCAGTGAAATGTTCCTCCTGACAGTACCTGAGTATCTGACATCCGTAACAGACGCTGGACAGACATATTCACCTTCTGCAGAACATGTTAAAATGTACTGGTGCGTGCATCCGTCACAGGGGATGTCACGGCGCTGCCCCGCGGGACCCCACTGTATGGTCAGCCATCCTGGTGGGGAGATGGAGATGCAGACGACGAGAACTCTTTCAAACAGGAAACCAAATCATCCTCGTCCAAAAAACAGGATAGCTCCATTTCAGGTAAGAGGTTGTGAAATGTTCAGACTTTCAGCTTCCATCACACATACAGACGTCATCTCTTTTCCATTATTAAAATCTAAATACTCAGAATGAGATAGAGATTGTTCAAAACTAAACATCTAATTGCAGCATTGAGATAAGACAGATTTGTGCATTTAACAGTTTAACCATATTTATTGAAGCAGAAGGAGGACTTTTTTTGTTGTGTAACTTATATTGTTATTCAAAAGCATTTTCTCACTGCAGTCCCATCTACATGACTTGTAATGCTTGTATTGGGGAGAGTTCTGCATCATCTTTACATTTGCCAGCATCGTAAAATAATTAGTAGCCTTATCTGTGAAATAAATGACTAATGCCAATTTTATGAAAATAGCAGATCCATTGGATCAGTCAGATTGATGAGTCTTTTACTATTTCTGAGTGTCTGGTCATACTCTAAACCAGCAGCATGATTTATTATAACCCATGCTATGAATAAGGGTATGTTAAGTTGAAACAGTAGCAAAATATTTTAGTGAAATAATACTCACATTAAGTTTATTTGCTTTGTATGTGTCCAGGCGGTGATGGGCAGCCAGACTGTGCCTGCACTTGTAACAGTGCACATCCAAGTGCACACAGTGGGTTTTCTCTGTGTCTGCATGTACAGTATGTTTGTTTGCCCACAATATGTCTGTGAATAGTGACCAAGAGACTGGGGGGGGCGGGGGTCCTGGTAACTCATATTGGATAGTCAGAGTAACAGGATTAGAGGCTACACCAATAGTGAAACAGCTCAGTGATGCAAGATCTGTCTGTGCCAGGCTGGTTTAGTGGATCAGTGTTGTCAGATGGAGTTGGGGGAGGTTAATCGTACACAAGCACCCAAGCGGGCTGAAGGGTCCTCAAATCTCTGACCACATCTGGCTGTACGTTCACCAGCTGGTGACAGACGTCTGCGCTTTTCGGCTCTTAGGAGCGGGTCCGAGATTGTGTCTGCGGTGTACCGAGTTTTGCTGAGTATAATTCCTCTGGAGTGAGATTGGGAAAGGCTGCCATTTGGAAACGTCTGCGCGAGCATGCAAAAGTGACTTGAAGCTCCAAGACGCCTTTTCAAAGATTTGGGCAAATGGGATTGACTACTTCAGTCTTGGAGGCGGGTGAGTGGAAGTCATTTTCCAGCCGTCTTCCAGCTTTGACTCCTAAAAGATGCCTTGTTGAGTTCATGTTTAAATGTGTTTTGTGAGGCACTTTACACCACGGTTGTCTTTGTGCTGTTTTTATTTTTGTTTTTGAAGTGGCATAGAAGGAAGATGTTATTGGTTTCGGGGGTTTTTTTTGTTTTTTTTTTGTAACTGTGACCTTTGTCTCTAAATTTCCTCAGCTATTATCAGATAAAGCAGTTAGGGGAAGTGAAAGAGAAATAGAGAGGTTTAGGACAGGAAGTGGTCCTGTTACAGTGTGTGACTTGTTTCTCACTTGCTTATGTCAGTTAGGTTTAGTTGTTAAGTTTGGTGTGTGTTTTTCTCCTTCTCGGTGAATAGACTGTGTTGTCACGTCTCCCTACCCCCCTCCTTATGTATTGTCACTGAAGCCAATTGGGTTACGCCACTGCACCAGCTCCCCCGTTCCTCTCAACACATCCAGAAACACACACAACACACAGCGCACAGTATCCAAACAGTCACTGCACTGCAGCAGTCATTTGCCAACCGAGCCCTAATTCAGTGGTAAGTGTGACTTAAAGCTGGAAAATGAGCCAACTTTGTATTAGTTTGATATTCACTTACTTTGCACTTGATTTTCTGCTTGCAGCGCTTTTTAAGAACTATTCAATAAATTAAAATGCTCAAGCAGTATAGGAGTTAAAAGATATCTCTACAGGGTTATTTATGAGTTTTTGGGATATTGTTATTTCAAATCAGTCACACCCTGATAGCCAGTGTTTGTCCACGTTCATGAAAAGCTCATCATTTTTCCAGGGTGTCATTAATCCACAGTGCCAGGCTTATTGTTTTAATTTTTTTTTAGAAAAATGGAAAACCATGAAGCTGACTCTATAAAAAGCCATTGGAAAGCCCTGGAGCATGTTGAGTTTTAGTTTAAACGGTATAGTTTTTATCAGGTAACCACTGAACATGTCAAACAGTTTATGTTTCCAGTCAACTCAACTAAGTCAGGAAAGTGGGAACTGAGGCCTGCAGCTCAGAGAGTCTGTTTTGTAGAAAAATATTGCTTTGTCCTATAAAACCTAAAGAAGGTATATATAATGTATGAATTATAAGAAATCCACTTTTCTGTTTTTACACATGATTACATTGGTCTGTTTCTTGTTGATCACCATATGTTCCTACATTTGCTTCCCAACGTGAAGCAGATGGCCCCTTTAATTTCTGAAAACATAATTTATCATTTTCTGCTCCCACAAAGCTCTGTTTGTTCATATAAACAGACGAGAAAACAAGTGGTCCATATTGTCAGGAACCCGTTGTAGCCTTAAAAAGGCTTGTTTTGAGTGACAGAGACAAAGATTTATTACCCAGATTAAATGGGTCCATATGTGTTGTGTCTTGACCTTTCATGATCAATACTATTATATAATAAATCCTTGTATTCATCTTTGAGGCTGCAGAATGTGAGAGCTAAGTGTGTTTTCCTGTTTGATATTTTGCCAGAAGCTCCAGCAAACTACAACTGCATCCGCGTCTGCACTTTGAAGGCATCAAAAAATATGCTCAGTTAATGTGACTCTTGAAGGATTGTCACATAATTTTAAATGATACGGTTTTCTTTTCTGCGTAACGCTTATCAGTTATTGATTTGAACTCAAAAAGCTTGACCCAGTTCCTCTGAGCTCTAAAAGTGAACCATTAATCACTTGTCATGTGTTTTCAGAAAGCAAAGAGGCCCGTCGAGGAGATAAATCCAAAGAGGACGGCCTTCATGCATCCACTGCCCACGATTCGAGTTATTTCGAGATCCCTACCAAGGAGGGTCACATGGCCAATAATGGCATTCATGAGATTCCCACTAAGGATACAGAAGATGCACCCACTCACAGCCACGCCACTACAGGTGAAAGGAAATCTAGATTTAACAGATCTTTTCAGATTTCCTTATTTAAAGAAAAACCTGTTTGTATGAATATGATAGCTTTGTGATAGATTTGTTCTTGCATAGTCTGATGAGATGTATAAGCATTTTATAAGCAAGAACACACATTTATACATTCACTTTTTCCACCTCTACCTTATGCTTTAGTTTGCATCTTTATATTTAGCAGTGACTGGCACAGTAGTCAAACTGCACTGTCTCCTTCGCAGCTCAAGGTCACGCTTCCTTCACCATAGAGTTTGACAACACCTCTCCTGGAAAAGTCACCATTAAAGACCATGTGTCAAAGTTCACACCCGACCACCACAGATCTCGCTCCAAGAAGAGTGGAGCAGGAAGCGGAGGCTCAGGGGGCAGGGACCTGAGCACACTGCAAGCTGCCATGATGGCGTCTGAGAGCAAAGTGGCTGATTGGCTGGCTCATAATGACCCCACCCTGGTGCGCAGTGAGTCAACGGAGGACGACAGCAAGAGCATCAAGAGTGATGTGCCTGTCCATCTCAAAAGACTCAAAGGTTAATGTTATTTTCTTTCTATGTGTATATATATTTCCATGCAGGTAGTCATTGTAATTCTTTTCCTCTTTGATACAAAGAAGTCGTCTGGTTCCTCCGGGTTCAACTTTGATAGGCAGAGCAACAACCAGATTGTTTAATGATGCTCTTTTTGAAAATATTGTTTATGTCGTACCACTCGCTACAGCTTACATTGCTTGAGTGTAAACTTCTCTTAGTTTTCGTCCTATGAGGACTGGATTGTTGCTTTGTTTCTAGTAATCTAGTATCTTTGTGCCAATTTGTTTCTCTCCTTTTTTTGAGAATGTGACAGCTTGTGCTCAGTCGCTCGTGAGGCGAGCTTTGTTTTGATGCGACGCTTGGGTTTTGTGGACTCAATACTGGTCATGAGTCAGTGAAATAGAAGCCAATTTAAGAAGTTGTTGAAGGAAAGAAAGAGGCGTGTTAGGGCTGATGAAAATGGAAATCTGTGAGGCGTAAGGGTGAGGCAGGAAAGCCAATTTATTAGATGAAGTTAGTAAAACCAACATGCTTGTCAGCTGGCTGAGAGATTGACCTACAAAATGGATGATTTTGTCCTTTTCTGATTGATTGACTGCCTGACCTTTTGACTGCAAGACAAGAATAAGACATGTAGCGTAGACATGAATCCAACAATAAGAAAAATTAGAGGAAGGAGGGTTAAAATAAGGGGTGGAGCATGGGAGAGAAGAGGAAGGGAGCGAACAAAGAAAGATGGATAGAGGACAGGTGGGCAGCTGGATGGAAAGCGTCCTGATACGGGTGGGTATCTCTTCTTTACAAGATGATTTAATATGTGTGATGTAGATACACAGTGTACGATACAATTCAGGAAAGGTGCACTTCACCCTCATACAGTTTCACCTTCTGCTGTAATTGAAAGTCATTTGCACAAGTGTGGCTTTGATTTGCTAATATTCAGTGATGAATCAGGCAGTAGATGCTACATTTACCACTGAAAGTACTGTGGATAAGAAGGGTTCGATAAAAGTCTTCAGTGTTTTGAAATGTGTGTTGTTGGTCTTGCATGTTGTAACCGTATCAGCATCCAGGGTTTCTGCACGACATCCTGCCAGGTGAGCAGTCAGATCTGCAGTAACGCTGCTGTATTACTGCTGTGTTCTTACCGTATCAGCAGTAACGGTGAGCGTATGCACCGCTTGACTGCTCTGAGCGGGGCATCCCGTGTGCAAGCCAGCTGATAATGTGCACACAAATGGGAATGGTGCTGATCCATTGGTCCACTGTCTGTAGACATGTGAGATGTAAAAAGAAACATTTGTAGATGAACAGGTAAGTTGAGCTGATCGGTGAGAGGGTGAATACGCTTGAAAACCTGAGAGCAAAAATAAACAGCAGTTGCAGCAACGGTGAGTGGTCAAAGAAAAGGTAAGAGGAGAGAGAGGCTTGTTGTCTGGACTGCAGTAAATGCAGAAAGGGAGGTGGCGAAGGAAGAGCGAGCAGGCTTTGGTTGATAGTTGTTATAGTAACAGTGATGCAAATGATGGCAGTGAAACAGAGAATTCAGAGGTTTATTTATAAAGAGCAGAATCTGGATATGAACATCTGTTCGTTTGTGCACGGAGGCTGCAGGAGCATGTGTGTGTGAGATGCTTGTGTGAAGCCTGTGCTGCTCGTATATGAGTTTCTATAGTGTATGTGTGTGTTTGAAGTATACTCGGCACTGATTTGCAGAGAAGCAGTGCGGCATGTGTAAGAGGAGGCATGTTAGATGTGCTTGGGTGTGTCGTAGAGGTGCCGGGCAGAGGCAGCGGCAGAGGAAACTGGGAGGAGGCATTTGAGCCAAAGCCCGTGTCTGTAAGCATCTAGGTGAGTCGTCTCTTCTTGCTGCAAATAAACATGAACAAGTTACATCTTTATTCTGCTGGTGATTTTAAATATGCACAATGTTTCATTACCACATGATGTTATTATACCAGGTAATGCAATTGCAGTATAATTGTGTGACTGCATCATTGTTTTTGTGAGATTTTGTGTTCAAGATAAGCTTGACATTAACTTGTCATTAGCAGTAAAAGCTTTACGGATGCAGTGCTCAATTTCAGCCACACCGGTGTTGTCCTGAATTATATTGTTGGAGAAACTGCAATTCTGAGTATGTTTGGGGTTGCACATTTTCTCGTGTTTTTGTAAAACTGTGTGTGCTCGTAAAATAAGTACATCCTTGTTTCGGGGGCTCAGTTGTGTCCGTGTGAAGCCAGTGGCAAAGACAGAGGACAGCTCCACTATGAGTCATGGTGGGGCAAGCGGGACAGAGTACTGGTCTCTCACAGACACCTCTGTTGTACTCCGGCCCTGGCAAGGGCTTCTTTGTGTGGGGCAACCGCATGAAAGACCGGCCTCTCTCTGTTTGCTTATCTGCTGATCTGCTGAACCATCTGCGTAGTGCTCTGCTTTTGTTTATTTATTTTTTATTCTCTTTATTCTTTGTTTTTATTATTTTATAATAAAAATTTTATTTGACTATCATGTATATCAAACTGTGATGAAATGCAGAAAAGTTGGAGGAGTGGAATGTGGCAAATTAGCCAGACTCAGAAACATGACCTTGTGGTACTCCAATTTAGAACAATACACTTGGTCATCTTGTCCTTTTCTATTGTAGAGCTGGGCCATGTACCAGCTTTTTATTTCAAATATGTTTTTTTTTCTTTTATAATATCAGACAATACTAGTTATTCTGTGACAATGGCAGATCTAGGAATTTTTTATGTATGGGGCCATCAAGGGACCTCAAAGAAGGGCCTGGTATGTGTCATATATATATATATATATATATATATATATATATATATATATATATATATATATATATATATATATATATATATATATATATATATATATATATATATATATATATATATATATATATATAGAAAGAGAGAGAGAGAGAGAGAGAGATTTATAGGGGAAAAAAAAAAGCATCATTCATTTCCAATTTAAGAGAGTTTCCAGAACAGTCCCACAAGCCTGAGCACTGACCTGTGTGAACCTGCAGAGCACCTGCAGCCTGGCTGTGAGCATATGTGAGCCAACCTCAGAATCACAACAACTTTCATTCAGTAGATTGTCAGTAGGTGGAATGTAAATACTTGGTTTGCTTTTCTAATAATAATATCATAATAGTTAAAGTAAATGTTTATAGAAAAATTATGATTTATTGATTGTTATCAGTTTTCCTTGTATTTCAAAGAAAGAGTACTTAATAACATAGAACAGTGAATTGATAAATGCATGAAATGGACTCTGGACTCTTGTCAGTAACCTGATACACTGGTTGTTGGTGTAACTAACTAGTTGGAACTGATCGGTAATAAATATGCATCTGCTGAAATGGTCACATGCAAAATCCAGAGCCTTTTTTGTTTCTGTTTGTTTTGTTTTGCTTTTATTTGTTCTTTTATTGTTTTTTCTCCACCTACTTAGTGAAGTATTTCTTTTCCACCCAGCCTCATCTTTCTTCACATCCCCCAACCTTTTTCCTGTTCAGCCTCCCCTTTTCTCTCTCTTTTCCCCTTTCACCTCCTCTCCTCCACTGCTAATCCCCCTCACTCTCCACTCCCACACATGCACACACACACACGCACACCCTCACCCATCCACCCCTCTACTCTGATTCCCCCTCCATGTCTTCCTCCTCCCCTCCCCCTCTCCAAACCCTCTACCACTAAAGTAGGCAGGGCCAGTAGTTGTGTGGGTGGCATGTCTGGATTAGTGTGGCACACTGTCCACTGTCTACAATCCCATAATACTGAGAGGACTTGCTGGTTCAACTCAGACAGATCAAAATGTGTTACTGCAGTTATGTGGTAGGTAAATTGCTTGTTTTGAACTGAGGGTCTCTTTTGATGGTTGAGTGATTTGAATAAGGCCACAGCTGAAAGTTCATTGTTGATTATGGATGCGATGGTTTGTAAACAGCATATGTTTATTGTTGCAGCATCCGCAGTGGATGTGCATTCAGGTGGATGTGCTGCTGGGCTCAGGTTTATGTGGTACTCTATTTTTTTTGTGAGATGATGTGAAGCAAAGAGCCAGGCATGTTGTTGAACGGATGATGCTGAGTCTTTATAGAGATGCTGTGTAACTGTGTAAATATATAATGATGCAGATTTAAGAACTGTACAGGTCATCAATGGAATATTTGCATGTTCCAGTAAACGAAAAGCAGGGAGGCGAGAAGATCTGATTGTAAATTGCACAGCGTTGTGTTGGATACTGTTATAGGACCATAATCATATCCAATAGATATTTGTTGTTTTTCAAAACCGATCACAGTGGTAAACTGTGTTTGCATTCATTTGTGTCCCAATAGGCAGCAAACATGAGGATGGCACCCAGAGCGACTCTGAGAATGGACTTGGCCTGCGTTTTGCCAACCGCCGCCACGCTCTTGAAGAGCGCCTAAAAGCAGCTCACAGCCATGCAGGAGTGGCGGCAGAAGGGGGAAATACAACCGTGAGCGCGACCAGAACAACTGGCACCCGTACGGCCTTCATGATAGAGTTCTACGACGAGGAAAATCCTCGCAAGCGCCGGTCATATTCGTTTTCCCAAACAGCTCCCTTGCTGGGGGGAGTAGCTGGAGGCGAGGGACTATGTCCTCAACCTCCATCTCACCCCAAAGTGTTTAGCATTTCTACCTCTGCTGCTTCAATCTCAGACTCAGGTAATTGTAATTTACACACACTATCCTTGGAAAGCGCTGTGTATTATATTGTGATCCTCTGTTAAGTCTTGTGTGTGCATGTTAAGAGTTTTGTTTCTGTACTCTACTTTCCAGGTAAAGCCCCAGCTCCAATACCAGCAACAGTAACTGTAGGCGCCCCAACAGCTGCCCGTGTGCTCCTCAAGCAGAGGTCAGAGGACCCGAGTATCGGTCGAAGCTCAGCCAGTACCGGACTGGCGACAGGCAGCCCCACTAGCCCCAGCGAGGACACCTCGGTGGTGGGTAGAGGAGCAGAGACAGCTGAGGGGGAGCCAGGGGATGACCATAGTGACAAGGGGACCTACACCATTGAACTGGAAAAGAGAAACCCAGAGGAGGAGGAGGCCAGACGCATGATAGACAAGGTAGGCATTGTTGGGGTATGTTAGAAATAATTACATTGAGTTGCTTTTACAATGTTTAACCATACAAATACAGCAGTATGAGCTGTAACTGAAATATCAATATTTACAGATTGGAAAAATAAACACGTACCAGAAGCATAAAGATATCTCCCCTTTTGTGTTCTGCATTAAAGAGAACATTTAATTAATGAATATCTGCCATAAACATGAGCAGTAGTTGTTCTTTTAAAAACAGTTTGCTGACCCTGATAAACTCTGCTTTGCGTGACAAACCATTTCCTCTAAATCTAATTACCAGAGAGTACTTAAAGGGGTATAAAACTGTTTTCTGTTTGATGACTGTCATCTATATGATTTGCAATGGACTTTGCCATGAACACATACAAAAATGATCTTTTTCTCTAAATGTGCAGCAACATAATGAATTTCCTGCAAAATCTCATCATCTCTCTGGGAGACGATATTGGACTTTATATAGTCTGGGTGTGGGGGTTATTTGAAGGACGGCCCTTGCTGATGGACATCAAACTTAACACTCCAGCAGTCATGTGAAAGAAACAAATTCTTATAGTTTAGGTTTTTCTTTAACATGATTGTAGGGTTTGAAATGCCAAATGCATAATGACACAAACAGACCACAGCAAGGTTAACAGTGTCCTTATTACTTGCTTTGTTGGCACATTTATGTTTAGCGAGTCCTCTGAGACCACTTGGTGTTGCTGCCACTAAAAACAACGCTATCGCCTCGCCATTACCTTGCTTGACCACCACTCCTCCCCGCTGTCCCACTGGTACACCTAATGCATTTGTAACAGCCTGGAGTAACATGCTCCGTCAAGCACCGTCATGTTTTATAAAACAATGCTCCGGGGAGGCTGAAAAACCACCATCAATTTCAAACTGCTGCCTCTGTCGTAGCGCAGCGGTCACATAAACATACCTGAAAGGGACAAAGCATTACACTCGAGGAGAGGTGGTTCAGTCAGTGTTGGATTCAGGGAGGTGTTTATAGGCTGATGCAGAAAACATATATAAAGTATGTGTGCAAATGTCTTTAAAGTCACTGATATGACAAACGTCTAGTGGGCATTGTCATTTTTAACTATCAGACTCAGACGTTGGGGCCAGCAGCACATAAACTTCTGTTTAGCAGGTTAAGTTGTTGCCAGAGCAGCTTTTACACTTTACTGTTCCATGGACATAATGTAGAATTTACAAAATGACATCTTACAGGGGTAAATATCCCCTCAACGGTTGTATGCAGGTGCTATCTTCATGTCGAACAGTGATGTCATCAGTGAGGTGTAATTTCTTGTCAGGCTGAGTTCATTACATTCTGAACTGGAAGTGTTGTCATGTTAATTCCTGTAATTAGCTGACACACTAATTGGTGCACTGCTCCCAGCTGTCCTCTTGCTTTCTTTCCTGTTTTTGTAAAATGCGTGTGTGTGTGTGTGTGTGTGTGTGTGTGTGTGTGTGTGTGTGTGTGTGTGTGTGTGTGTGTGTTTTCTGTTTGTTCTGATGTTACTGATTCAGTGCAACTAGGAAGTGCAGATCAGCACTTTAATTTAGAAGGTGCAGCACTTTGGTTTGGTTGGTTGACTTCACTTTTGTATTTTAAAAGGACCATTAAATGTTTGTTGGAGAGATTTTTTTTAATGCATATAAAGCATTGGTAATGTTACAACGTGTGCATCAACAGCATGATCAAAATACACAAATTCGTCAGTACTCTCATTTTTTTTTTTGCTTTGCACACACTTGTAGGTGTTTGGTGTGCAGGAAAACACGGACGCCGCCGGTCTGTCGGACCTGAAAGGAGAAGGAAAAGACACAGGAAAGATTGGAAAAGAGGTAGAAAACATTTTTTTCATCTGTACATGATACAAACTGACACAACACTCGTGACTCATTTTTATCAGCTTCATTTTATTCCAGAACTACAATATTTCATTGGACCTTGCATGAAAGCCGTGGAAAAATTCCCGGCTGAGTTTTGTAATGGGAGTCACAACCACTCCTGTGACTTGACCGCTTCATTCCACTAGACTGTTCGTGGGAGGAGACCAGGCCTCCCAGACGGTGACCTAGATCAAACTAAGATGAGGAAAGACTTGTGCAGCCCTCCAGGCGATTTCATAAGAGCGATATAACTGCAATGACAGGTCAACTGTCTTTTATGCCATGAGGCGCAATCTTTTCGCCTTTCTTGCCAGTTTCTTTAAAGACATAGTGGTGTGGCCCTCCAACCTTGCGCCGTGATTTCCCAGAAACTTCCCTTTATTGCAGATCTTTAGGTCTTGTTTCTATCTTGTTTCATCATCTGCATGCTTTGTGTTGCTTTAGGTTCTTCCTGGTGACTCAAGCTGGGTCTCTCAGTGGGCCAATTTAGCTGCCAATCACACCAGAACAGATCCAGAGGGTTCTGGAGCAGAGGCATCCACTTTCTTGCACAAAGAGAGAAGTATATACTTATTTGAATCTCAGAGACTAATGGGCCAGGAAATTAAAAACATAAAATAGTAAAACCTGTTTTAAATAAATTGTTCCCAGGAGCTGATGCCTTCGAGTCTGGCGTAGCACCCAGTAAAGGAGAATCCTCTTCCAGTCTGGCTGACCGTAAACGCAGGACTCTCCCTCAGCTGCCCGGGGATGACCCCAAGGCTAAATCCACTCCCAAAGCTCTGAGGTCCGAGATAGGGGAGAAACAGGACACTGAGCCCCAGGAGAAGGAGAACAAGGGAGACGGGGAGTCCCCACCTCCCGTGGAAGACGGTGAGATGACCAGTAGACAGAAGCAGAGCTCCACCTCTTCTCCATCCAAGGGTCCTCTCCGGACGTCTGGCAGCACTGAACGCAGGAAGAGGTCACAGGAGAGGAAAGGAGGAGGGGCAGGAGAAGAAGCAGAGAAGTCTGGGAAGCCTCTAGTCCGTCAGGGAAGCTTCACTATTGAGAAGCCGAGCTCCAGCGTCCCTGCAGAGCTCATCCCCCGCATCAACAGAGGGCGTGAACGCAGTGACTCTGTCGGCAGCATGGATACGGCTACACTGCTAAAGGACACTGAAGCCGTCATGGCGTTCCTAGAGGCTAAACTAAGAGATGAGAACAAACTAGAGCAGAAAAGTAGCAAATCTGCCATCACTACACAGGGTTTAGGTTCTGGTCTCCCCCTTCGGACTGATTCCATATCTCCTGAATCAGACGTGGACACGACCAGCACAGCTAGTCATGTGACTGGAGACGCAGAGAGGAAGGCGGCAGCTGGAGGTGCACAAAAGCGCCGTTCTTTTAGCAGCATGCACCGGGAGAAGAGCAACATGAGTACAGCCTCCAAGACGGGAACCACGAATGCCAGCGCTCGTGAGCGCTTGGAGAGGAAGACCAAAAGTAGAACAAGTGAGGCAACAAGCAGGACTGATGCACGCCGCTCTACGCAGCCGCCCTCGGGCTCTTCCAGAGCCCGTCAGGCTTCTCTGGATCTCACTGATGATGACCAGACGTCTTCCTTCCCCATATCAGATGTCCTGTCCTCAGACCAGGAGACCTACTCTGGACCTTCGGGGCACTCAGCACATAAACGCGGCTCTGAGGACGTTCTCCAGTCCAAACTCGATAGCAGGTCTTCTAAAACGTCTATCGGTGGCTCATCCAAATCCAGGGGGACTCTTCAAGCAGCCACAGCCTCCTCCATGAGCAAACAGGCCTCGCTGCCTCAGCCACGGCCCACAAGAGCCTCTCTCCTCCGCCGCGCTCGACTAGGGGACACTTCTGATACAGATCTAGCTGATGCAGACAGGGTTTCTGTGGCATCGGAGGTGTCCACCACTAGCTCCACTTCTAAACCACCGTCCGGTCGGAAGGGAATGTCCAGGCTGGACATGCTGGCTCAGCCGCGAAGGACCCGTCTTGGCTCTATTTCAGCTCGCAGTGACTCCGAATGCACGGTGACCCGGAGCTCCGCCTCTTCACCCCGCTTGTCAGCAGAGACCGCTCTGCGCCTCGGCTTGCGTTCATCAACACCCACGGAGAACAGACTGACACCCAGGATGAGAGCCAACAGTGTGTCTAAACTGAACGAGACCAAGACTAGGACCACTACGTCGGGATACTGCTCACCCACAGGTGAGGACATCGGTCCATGTCTGGTTTCTTTAGCAAAAATAAAATAAAATAAAAAGCCTATGCAATTCCATGGTACATGATGTGTTTGTCAGCGTCTAAAGGTCTGTCTTTAAAACATTTCTATGGCATCGTGACGAACTTGTGCACTTGGTTTTCATCATCCAGAGAGCTCTCTGCCCGAACCTGCAGGTGACGATGCAGAGGAAGAGCTGATGGGTACTGTACCAGAGGCATAGCGTGTGTGTGTGTGTGTGTGTGTGTGTGTGTGTGTGTGTGTGTGTGTGTGTGTGTGTGTGTGTGTGTGTGTGTGTGTGTGTGTGTGTGTGTGTGTGTGTGTGTGTGTGTGTGTGTGTGTGTGTGTCAGACCTGGGTCACAACAATAAGGCTGTGACCAAGCTTTTCTAACCAAAAGCAGTATGATTTAGTCATTTCTATTAATAAAAATGAAACATATTTTGACATTTTTCTAATTTTTGTCTAATTCGTCCAAACTTTTTTTTTTTTTTTAAGTGGATTTCTAGTTGCTAGTATCAAAACATTAAAAAAAGAAATTCCAGTGATTAAAAGCCAGGGTTGAAACGTCGATGACCCAGGTCTAGAATCTATTGCTCTAGTCGTATAACTCGTTGTCTCCTCCCTCACATCCACTGAGTAACACTATGATGACGACCTTAATACCCCACTCACAGTGTAACAGTTTGTCCCATTTTGACCTTAATGAGACTAATAGAGGAGGTAGTTTCATCATGGTGTGCCTACTCTAATGGAGCAAAAGTGTGAGCATTTTTGAAGCAGCTTAACGTGCAGCATTATCATTTCATCCAGGTCGGATGCTTTTGTTGGCTCCCTGCACAGAAGTTTTATACCAACTCAAGTAGAGGGTGTTTTTGCTATGTTTTGCTAAAAGCCTAAGTGATTTTTCTCTCTGATAAGTTTCCTAAAATGCTGATTTGCCTGTTTTATTTTGCAGCATTTTGATTTTGTCAGATCATAGCAGGAATGGCTTGAGGCTACCTCAGTAACAAAGCTTCTTCTGTGCACCAGCTCATTTATTTACTTCTTGAGTAACGACTTGTTTTCAGAGAATGGAGAGTAATGTTCTCTAATGGCTGTGCTCCACTCGCTTTACCCTGACAGTGTCCAGCAGCAGCAGGTGGAGGCGTCTGCCACCAGAATACGGCTCCACCTCAGAAGAAGAGTTTGGTTCCAGCCGCAATTCTCCAAAGCATGGAGCTCGCTCTCACGTGCGGCCTCATCATCTCGTCCAGCACCGTGGCTCAAGACTCACCGCCACCACGAGCTCAGGCTCGGGTGTGGTGACGGCTGGAGTGGGAATCAAACATCGCATGAAAGAGCAGGAGGAGTATATCAGGGACTGGACGGCGCACAGCGAGGAGATAGCCAGGTATTGATCAATCAGGTCAAAGAAAGCCTGATCGTTCTGTATGAAAGTTTTCAAACCATATGTTGTGATGCATTCTTTAATGTTCATTGCATGTAATCTTATACATGTCTGGCCTGAGTCCTAAAGACCCCTGTTTGATGGTTAACAGGTTATTCCCCTGTGTGCGCAGGATCAGCCAGGACCTGGCTAAGGACTTGGCCATCCTGGCTCGTGAGATCCACGATGTGGCCGGTGAAATCGACTCAGTCAGCTCATCGGGCACAGCACCGAGCACCACCGTCAGCACAGCCGCCACTACCCCGGGATCGGCCATCGACACCCGGGAAGAGGTAGGCTCTGCACGTCCCACGCAGCCGGACATACAGGAGAGCATGAAAAAGGTGCCCGATTTTCTTCTACTATTGCCTTACTGTTTGTGCTTCCATTGCGGCTTTGCATTTCCTGTTGTGTTGCTTGGATAAAAATGACGTCTCTGCCGTAGTTTACTCCTGCTGGGAGAGGTATTCATCTATTATGCAACCATATCATCCACTTGCATTCCCTATTTTATTTAATGTTATTTTTGCCTCGAGGGGATTTTCCTAATTTTCCTCCGTTTGATTAAAATTTAACTACTGTATTTATACATAATGGTTGATTCGTTAATGTCTCCCAAATGATCACATCCTAACGTGCCTGGACTGAAACTGGAACTAGATTACTCATATTTATTTCCCTCCTCTCTCCCTCGTGCACCTCTCTCCTCCAGTTGGTGGATCGGGTATTTGATGAAAGCCTCAACTTCAAGAAGATCCCCCCTGTTATCTCCACCAATAAGGCGCCAGAGATTAACGGTAATCCAGTGGAGCACCGACCAAGAGCTCCTGACAGTTTGGAGCCTCGAGCCTTGAGGAGACGCACTTGGAACCGAGAGGAGGTGAGGGGTGAACCAGAGCGTGTGACACCAGATGTATTTGAATATTCAGGCGTTTCTAAAAAGAAATCTGCAGGGAACTGTGGGTTAGCTTTAGTCACAGTTTCTGTTCCTGGGTGTATTCAGGCGGTGTTGGACAGCTTGCTGCTGCATTCGGTTTCTCAGCTGTCAGCCAAGATCAGACACTCTGTCGACAAAACAGCAGGAAAGATCAGGTGACTATACTTTCTGGCTCTATAATTGATTGTGGCAGAGCTTTTCCTGTCCATATAACTTTGTTTCTGTGCCATTTTGTCACTTTGTGTGGAAAAATGTCCCGTGAGTCCATATGTGCTCTGTCCTGTGCCTTTTCAGGATTTTGTTCAAGGATAAGGACAGGAACTGGGATGAAATTGAGAACAAACTTAGATCAGAGAGTGACATGCCACTGTTCAAAACATCTAACAAGGTACAGAAACTCATGAGTCTGAGTGACATTTCATAACATGAAATTCTAGTATTAATATAATAGTTTTACTATCATTTTCCTTTCTCTCTGCAGGAAATCTCTTCAATTTTGCTTGAACTTAAGAGAGTTGAGAAGCAGCTCCAAGGTAAAGCTGGAGGCACATGAACATCACTAACCTGAATTTCCACATTCGTAGAAACCATAGTTTTATTTATTTACATTTAAAGCATATGTGGATAAACACTCAATAGAGACAGAGTTTAACACTCAACTGTTAAGACCTTTTATGGAAAACTTTAAGGTTTGCAACTTGAACTCACAGCCTTCCACACGCTGATTTTCTCCCTGCTTCTGTCTCAGTGATCAACGTGATGGTAGACCCAGATGGGACTCTAGACGCCTTGGCCAGCCTCGGCCTGGCCAGCCCTACCACCCCAACGAAGCCACAGACCGCCAAAAAAACCTCTCCTTCTGCCACCAGCTCGGGGTCAGCACCCCAAGCCAAAGAGCCATTGCCGGAGATCCTTCCTGGGCCTGGTGGCACGTCAGGCTCCTCCAGAGTTCAGACTTCCTCTGCCAGCGTTGAGGAGAATGCACAAGACCCCACTGTGGGTTTGGGATTAACGGGAGTCGGCAGGCTGCCGTTTAACCGCATGCGGCCCAGTGGAGAAGAGGCCATTGCTCAGAAATGAGCAGGACCTTTTCCCCAGTTAAGGTCTAAGTGAATAAACATGAGTCTGGATTGGAGTGCAGGTTGCTGGTGATAAGTGTAATAAGTTGTTTTTTTTTTTCCCATTCAGCAGATTGTAACACTCAACGACTATGAAATGGTAAAAATATCATTTAGCAAAGTCCTTCAGCATATATTTAGATGCTACTCTCTAGTCCTCAACTGATGCATAATGGACATATCCTTAAAAAAATACTGACTCGTGATTATTTGAGTAACATCTCACCTTCCAGCTGTTCGTGCTTACTGGGCAACCTGGCATCCCGGTGGACTGAAGACCTGCGTGGTCCTACAGTCTCCTCCACTCCTTTTGCCTTGTTCATGTGTCTGGACCCTTCGTACACTAAGGACATGCCTTAAAACACCCCTGAATGGTAGCAGCAAAGCCCCATGTTCCCTCAAATAACGTTCAAGGCATCTTTTCAGAGTTTAATACTGTACAAGATAAGAGACGAAATGAATGCATTGTGAAAAAAAGAAAAAAAAAACACTTTCTTATGTTTTATCTACATTTTAATGAAATACAACACACTGCAATAATTTAGAAGCTCCAGCTCAGTGCAAAGAATATTACAGCAGCCTTAAGTATCCACCCTGGTAAATAGCAGTCATAGGTACACATGCTTTATACCTGAAGCTATTAAGATTATTTGAGAAATTAATTAAAACTGCAGTTATTTCTTTTGTGCGTTTCAGAATTTTAGCCGTCCATTGAGGCACCTCAGACTGATCTGTAATGCCTCCCCACCTCTGATCTCACCTCTTTCCTCGTTCCCGGGCTGTGTCTTGCTTTCGTCACCTTCCTCTTGTCTCCCAGGTGCTGGAAACAGTTTGTCCCTGCAGCAGCATGTACAGGACATGGATGCAAGTCGGTGCATCCATGCTGCGTGGACCTTACTAACGGTGGTTTTACTCAACAGTAGCAGACTTTGGAAAACCAATGATTAATAACCAGTTACCAAAGTTTACTGTATACATACAGTCAATTTTCCAGCTGACATTACAGTACATCTCGATGCCAACTTCTCCTGCAGCTCAATGATTTGTCTGAATGACAAAACCCTGAAAACTGAGAGGCTTATTCTTTATAATCAAACACTATTTTCATCATAGCTGAAATGAAGAATATTTAAAAAATGTCCCCTTTTTTTTACTATAGTTTGTCCACTTAAGCGTCTTTTTTATATTATTATTTTCAATTGGCTTTTTCTACTTTTTCTCAGTCACAACTAAGTGACTTCTATGTCATTGTGTCAATGAATTTGCACAAAACATTTTTTAATATTGCATTGATGTTATACTTTCTAATGTTTTGATCTCATAATTGCTGCCTAAGTCTGCAAACGATCTGGACATGAAGAATCTGCTGGAATTAGTTTTAACGAATGTGCCATTCAGAAGAGAACAACTCACGAAAAGGCCTTTTGTTAATTAAAGGTAGGAGTCAGTGATTTTTTGGAAATAGCCCTCCTCCCATTTTATGAGCTTTGCTTATAATGTGGTTTCATGTCAGTGTAAATACTGAAAGCTTAAAGTTCTGTTCGTATGGAGGAGGAAGTGCCATCGGACTTGTACTGGAGAATCACGGACCGCAAACCTAAACTGTTTTTCATCGACTTTGCTGCTTTTGTTGTTACGTCATGGAGACTAACCATTTTCTGAATCTCTCTTCAGCTTATACTCTGTGTCTAGACTAGAGTAAGATAACTTAAAGACCGTGTATTAGTACTTAGATACTTTGACAATAGTAAATTAGGTACCAGAATCAGTGTCCATTTTTCTATTTCTAGTATACATTGACCCCAAGTGCCCATCCTGCAGACAGAAGGGCATTAATTAAAAGAAGAAAAAGGTGTAGTTGTCTCCAACTATATATATATATATATATATATATATATATATATATATATATATATATATAATCTTATTTTGCACATCTGGCTGGTTTCTGTGTAGACGCGATGACGGCCTGCATCATTTAAGTGATATCACTTTGGCCTTGGCTCTCCAACATTGTTCTGTTTTAAATCTTTTATCCATTTTCTCTTCTACCCTCCATTTATCAGAAAAAAATTAGGGGACTGTGAATGCTAGGTACATGTTTATTTTTTAAATGCTAAATGTGTCATAAGATCAGCGTTGTTTGTCATTTTCTTTTTTTATTTTTGTAAAGAAAACCATTTTATTTATTTTATTTTGTTTTAATATTTTGTGGATGTTTCATGTGTTTTATATTTGACTATCTGCATTTGTTCTTACTGTTAATAAAAAAAGCCATTCACTTGTTTCTGTCACTTTACTGAGCACCGTTGGTCATCTGTGTGGAAAAATACTACAAAAATTTGCTTTTTAAAAAAAATATCTACAGCATCAAAAACATTTTCTCCCCAATACAGGCTTGACTAATCTCAGGATTTATAGGATTACTTTTCAAAATAAAGCATCCAACCGGGCCATGCTTGTACCAGTATCCAATAAAAGTGAACATCTCTAATAGTTGCAGGTTTTTTGGAAAGATTAACAAAAGGGGCACTGAGTTTATTGTATATTCAGAGCTGCGTTTCCATTGTTCTCACTCAAAAGGAGCAGACCCTGACCCAAGCAGCAACCAATCACGTGTCAACTTGAGATGCAAATGACTCAGCAACTCCTTTGTGTTGTCTGAACTCCCTTAAACATTTGCATTCTCATCTGTTTGCATCTTTTCAAAAGAGGGGGCTTCGCCAACAACAGACCCCCGACAGAAAGTTTGTTTCATGTACGGAAACATTCAAACCACACTCATCTGAAGTTTGTGCTCTGTGCCAGAAGCCCGACACTGAAGTCAACTTCAGTGAGACAACTTTAAAAAAGCTTTCGGTAGCGTCTTAACATTTAAATTATGACAAGTATTTTACTGCAGTCAAACTTTTGGTGTTGACTAACCCAGACGTCAAGATGTTTTACTGCATCGATAGAAATCCCCCTACTTTCCTTTAGTTACCAGCTTACAGAAGCCACGGTCTCCACACTCAAAACTGCCTTTACTTGACAAAATAATAATGGTATAAGAAAGACACTTAACCATCTCTTTTGTTGTGAACTTTATTAACACAAATGAGTTTTAACATTTTTGTTAGCCTTGTTTCAGACAACGTTCTTGATTGTTTTACATGTCACATAACAGATGTTAACATGGCAAAGTGGTAAGTGTGTGGAGGGAGATGTTAGTTAGTTAACCAGGTGGCCACCCCATGGTGCGCCCACCCAAGACGTGGATGTGGATGTGGTAGACCGACTGGCCTCCGTCCGGCCCGTCGTTGATGACGATCCTGTAGCCTTTGGTCAGACCCGCCTCGGCAGCGCACTTCTTGGCAACCATCATCATGTGGCCCAACAACTAAAGTACACAATAAGAAACAAATTGGCAAGACAAGTGAAAACCTGGGGATTCGAACCCTTACATGAAAACAGGGTGCAAGGAAAGTTGTTGTCGACGCTTCCCTCTAGTGGTCACTGAAGGAAAGACGTTAAAACGCGGAAGAAAAAAAATAACATTTCAGTTAAATTGGTAAAGAGCCAGTCACCCATACTTACAGCAGCATCGCTTTCTTCAGCTTTTGACAGTTGAACGATTGGCTTTTTTGGGACTACTAGGATATGAGTGGGCGCTTGAGGCGCAACATCAGGGAAGGCAACACACTAAAAACACAAAAAGGGACAAGTTAACCTACAGAAAACTGTGCAAAGAAGCAGCACCTGCATAAGTGTCAATTTTTTTTATTTTTTAAGCTGTTCATTAACCTTTGTTTAAATGCAAAAAACGAAGAAAAAAAACTGCAGGGTGATGACATTAGGACACGCATTTTCGTTTCGGTGCATTGTTATATTCTTTTTAAAATGCAAAAGTTTACTGAAGATCTCATCGCATCTTGGTTGCAAGCCAACTGGTCCTCCGGACGCCGCAAACAGGACCCGAGCAGTGCAAAACACGGACACAAAACGGTGTATTCTGCCTGACTAGACTGCCTTCCCGGTGTGGTTTATTATGTTTAATCAAACACCGACACCGTCTGCAACACTATCCGCTGAGCTAGCAGCAGCTAAACATATCCTGCCCCGGCAGGCACACGCGCCGACTCCAAATACGCTAAAAAACGAGGACCTTTCACTGCATACCTGGTCGTCCTCGTATATGAACTGTGCAGGAATCTCTTTGCGTACGATCTTCCCGAATATCGTGTCTCCGCCCGGCTGGGCCACTTGCGCTATCGCCGTTTCATCCGCCATGTTGGCGCAACTCGGAGCCCTGCGGATAACGGACGCGGCCCCTCGTAGCGCGCAGCTGCGGGACGACGCTGTGCGCTCATTGGCTACAAGAAGCGCGTCGCTGGGAAGGTTTCACCGATTGGTCAACGCCAGTGTTTACGTTCACAACCGCCGGAAGTGAGCGGATAAAGTCAACATGGGGACGCGTTTGAAGGTGAGGAAAGAAAACGTTCGCGTTTTATGACAAAGACTAGGAAACGCAGAGACACTTTAGTTGATCTGAGACGATTGGGCCGCGATGCTTGTTTCAGGAAATAGCGTATTTGTCATCGTTCGCGCGACACGCGTCAAGTTGAGCGTGTGCACGTGTAAATGTACCTGTAATTGCAGGTGTTGCAGGTGTTTAAAACCCTGCACAGGACCAGGAGGGCAGTTTTCAGAGACGACGGACGAGCACTGGCAGGTGAGCGACGCCGCAGGCCGGGTTGATTTCACCTGGCGAGGAACTTCTGCTAAATGAAATGACCTTAAGCGACTGGTGTCTTTCTCAAAAGCTGCGAGATTAAAAATCAACGACGAATTCAGGAAGAACAAGGACGAGACGTCCGAAGAAAACATCCAGAAGGTACTTTGTCTTTTGTGTTCAACTACAAACATTTACTCAGAGTTTGAACCCTTTTAGTTAACGCTGGTCACTTAACAGCATCTGGGCAGATCTGGGCTGCGAGTGGGCTTCACTAAGAGGTGGATTTGAAGCCATCCTGCGATGAATTTACTTAAGTGCCAAGAGTCTGTGTCCTGCTGCAGCAGCTGGCAGAAAGCGACCTGATGTTGTCCTGTGAAATATTTTAATAACCGTAACCTGAACAGTGGCAGGCGTCCAAAGCATACTTTACTATTCTTGCATGATGCGTACACTTTACTATTCTTGCATGATGCATACACTTTACTATTCTTGCATGATGCATACACTTTACTATTCTTGCATGATGCGTACACTTTACTATTCTTGCATGATGCGTACACTTTACTATTCTTGCATGATGCGTACACTTTACTATTCTTGCATGATGCGTACACTTTACTATTCTTGCATGATGCGTACACTTTACTATTCTTGCATGATGCGTACACTTTACTATTCTTGCATGATGCGTACACTTTACTATTCTTGCATGATGCGTACACTTTACTATTCTTGCATGATGCGTACACTTTACTATTCTTGCATGATGCAAACACTTTACTATTCCTGCATGATGCAAACACTTTACTATTCTTGCATGATGCCTACACTTTACTATTCTTGCATGATGCCTACACTTTACTATTCTTGCATGATGCCTACACTTTACTATTCTTGCATGATGCCTACACTTTACTATTCTTGCATGATGCCTACACTTTACTATTCTTGCATGATGCCTACACTTTACTATTCTTGCATGATGCGTACACTTTACTATTCGTGCATGATGCGTACACTTTACTATTCGTGCATGATGCGTACACTTTACTATTCGTGCATGATGCGTACACTTTACTATTCGTGCATGATGCGTACACTTTACCATTCGTGCATGATGCGTACACTTTACCATTCGTGCATGATGCGTACACTTTACCATTCGTGCATGATGCGTACACTTTACTATTCGTGCATGATGCGTACACTTTACTATTCGTGCATGATGCGTACACTTTACTATTCGTGCATGATGCGTACACTTTACTATTCGTGCATGATGCGTACACTTTACTATTCTTGCATGATGCGTACACTTTACTATTCTTGCATGATGCGTACACTTTACTATTCTTGCATGATGCGTACACTTTACTATTCGTGCATGATGCGTACACTTTACTATTCGTGCATGATGCGTACACTTTACTATTCGTGCATGATGCGTACACTTTACTATTCGTGCATGATGCGTACACTTTACTATTCGTGCATGATGCGTACACTTTACTATTCTTGCATGATGCGTACACTTTACTATTCGTGCATGATGCGTACACTTTACTATTCGTGCATGATGCGTACACTTTACTATTCGTGCATGATGCGTACACTTTACTATTCTTGCATGATGCGTACACTTTACTATTCTTGCATGATGCGTACACTTTACTATTCTTGCATGATGCGTACACTTTACTATTCTTGCATGATGCGTACACTTTACTATTCTTGCATGATGCGTACACTTTACTATTCTTGCATGATGCGTACACTTTACTATTCTTGCATGATGCGTACACTTTACTATTCCTGCATGATGCGTACACTTTACTATTCCTGCATCATTAAAAAAAAGTCTTAAATATTTAGTATAAACCTTGTGGAGAGAAATTGATTGTTTTATCAGTTGCTGAAGGCAGCTACTGGCTAATATTTAAAGTAGAGTTTAGAGGAGTAGAGGCATGTTATGAACGTATCCACAACTCAGCTCTGCTATCATTTGTTTTTTGTTTCCTCCACCCTGAAAACATCATGATCTGTTTGTTTTACAGATGATTAAATTGGGCTCAGATGTGGAAACTGTTCTTCGACAGACTGTTGTTCAAGTGGAGCACGTTGGAGAACATCAGCTGTGTATGATATGATTTTACTTTTCTGTTCTTACTGAACAAATATTTTATACATTCAAAGATTGTGATTTAAGTAAGTTTTTGGTCTTCACCCTCTACATCTGCTAGTGCTTCGACCCAGAGAGAGCCTCCTGCTGGAAAACGTACCCTATTGTGATGAACCGAGGAAAAAGTCATGACGGAGTATCTCACTGTGTCTTGTTCATCAGAAAAGACTCTCATCCGTTACCGTCTCATGCAGTTTTATGGATTTGCGTTAAAAACCATTTGAAGTTGTTGCTCAGCAAACACATTTGAAAGACCTTCAAGGATTCAAGGCTGCTTTACTGTCACATTCAGAAACCTTCAGTGAAATTACATTTTCTCCAATGTACTAAGTGTGCTTTAAAAAAAAAAAAAAAAAGTTGACATAAATGTGCTTTTAAAGTTTTAAATGTAATTAAAAAATCTGTATACAATATCATCTTTGTATTGTATGTGTATGTCCAAATTTTTTAAATGTTTTTTAGTAAGATGAAGAAATGCTTGATTTTGTTTATTTATATATATATATATATATATATATATATATATATATATATATATATATATATATATATATATATATATATATATATATATATATTAGTATAAAATTCAAAGAAAAATTGGATTTTCTGTGTAGTGTTTTATGTCAGGCATTAAAAGGTTAAACTGAAATATTTCTGAAGATTTTCTTAATCACAAAAAAATGATTAATAATATTGCATTATATTTTTATGTTGTTATAATTGACAAAGTTGGATAAAGTCAAAGATGTGGACGTCCTAGACGAGTATTTGTGCTCATGTGAACCCTTTTATTCCTGTATTCAGTCATTTGTCTCCCTCATGTGGTGGTGATCAGAATTACATCCAAGCTTAGGTTTAATATTTACCTATCAATCTATCGATCGGAATTTTAGTTTCAAACAGCTGCTCTGAGATTTACTTTTGAGTTTCTCCAAATGTTTCATCTTTTATTACAAACAAAAGTTGTATTATTATTATTTTTTTTTTCCAACCACATTTATTTCATAAAGATGAGAGTTCACCACTTTCCTTTGAGGTTTAAATAATTTATTCACAGTTCTTAATCTGATGATGTGCAGGAAGATTTGTAGAAACACCATGAGATTCAATGTTGTGATTGATCATTTATTTTCTTTATGTACAGTCATTAACTTAAGGAGGTGAAGTAGAGGGAACTACTGGTCACCAGGAGCTTCCCCAGCCTTCTCACTGCTGGAATTCTTATGGATCCAGCTGTCTGAAGACCAAAAACTTACCGTCACCGTCTATCCATATATCACCCATATATACAGAAGTCTAATTGGACTACTGATGATAGTTACTATTGTATCCTGTCTTGTACCTTTGACGGTGTCTCTATGTCTCTATTCTTTCTTATTTCTTGCTCTACCCGGCTGGCCTTCGGCAGGAGGGTCCCCCCTCATGAGCCAGGTCCTGCTCAAGTTTTCTTCCCTCTTAAAGGGGAGTTTTTCCTGCCACTGTTTGGCTTAAGGTTTTTCTTCCACTAGGGAAGTTTTTACCTGCCGTTGTTTATGTAATAATTGCTCGGGGGTCATGTTCTGGGTCTCTGGAAAGCGCCTAGAGACAACTTGTGTTGTAATAGACGCTATATAAATAAAATTGAATTGAATTGAATTGAAAGAAATAATCATGAAGAATAAGTTGAATGTCAGGTTTTAAAGACATCAAAGATGTAATGCATGTTAAAATCACCAAATTACATGTTTTACATTCAGACATGAGGCTGTCATCAACGGGCCGCTCTCAAACACGAAGATAAACTGATTTACCAAGAAAATGAAGGACTTTTTCTCTCCAATGGCCTTTTGATCATCATAAGAAACATCTCACAATAATCCATCCATCTACTATCTATTCCCGCTTACTCCGTCTCCGGGTCACGGGGTCTGTCGGAGCCTATCCTGACGCATAGTAGGCGAGAGGCAGGGGTCCACCTGGACAGGTCACCAGTCCATCGCAGGGCCACATACAAGACAGACAAACATGCGCACTCACATTCACACCTACGGGCAATTTAGAGTGATCAATTAACCTGCCCTGCATGTTTTTGGACTGTGGGAGGAAGCCGGAGTACCCGGAGGGAACCCACGCAACCACGGGGAGAACATGCAAACTCCACACAGAAAGACCCACCGGGCCGGGAATCGAACCAGGAACCTTCTTGCTGTGATGCAACAGTGCTGACCACTAATTCTCACAATAATATACAGTCAAATATTATTATTAATATTTTAAGCTTTTTAATAATACATCTTATTACTTTATTTTTTTTATTTTATTTACCAAATAACTAATCAAAGAAAGCGAGACAGCTGTGATTGATATCTTATTAGAATCTATTACAACTGAATAAAAAAAAAAACATATTGAAAAGTATTGATTATCTGTATTTATTGATCTCCTTTCTGGAAAGTCCTCAAAAAATAAATCAGTTATTTTTTCATTTGTGGAGATTTTTACTTTGATCTTTTAAATACACATAACCACAGAATAAATTACTTTTTCAGGAATTCCATGTTCAGCATGAGATTAAACCCAAAACTCACCAAACCCAGCAAGATGACACTTGATTGATCCAAATTGATTGACCACATATTTACCAGTGACATCATCAATAATAATATGTTAGCAGGATATTTATTAGTGACATTAGTGAACACCTGCTTTATTGTGAATTACAGTAATAATTAAATAAAACAAAGGTCAAACATAAACAGATGAAGACCGAGGAAACTATTGATCGATTTAAGAATGATTTACTGGGAAAAAACTGGGAAACTTTATACAATCAATTAGATATTGATGAACCATATGTTATATTCTTAAGAATATTTAGATCATTATTACATTTTGAATAATATTATAAACAATGTAAATGTATAATATTAATATATAAAATATTTCATAGTTTCATTAAAAATAGTCCTGATCAATGAGATTACCCTCAATACTTTATGGATAGTACATTTTGAATAAAACCATAAATAAAAGTAGAATTCAGAGGAGTAGAGGCATCTTATGAACGTATCCACAACTCAGCTCTGCTATCATTTGTTTTTTGTTTCCTCCACCCTGAAAACGTCATGATCTGTTTGTTTTACAGATGATTAAATTGGGCTCAGATGTGGAAACTGTTCTTCAACAGACTGTTGTTCAAGTGGAGAACGTTGGAGAACATCAGCTGTGTATGATATGATTTTACTTTTCTGTTCTTACTGAACAAATATTTTATACATTCAAAAGTGGTGATTTAAGTAAGTTTTTGGTCTTCACCCTCTACATCTGCTAGTGCTTCGACCCAGAGAGCCTCCTGCTGGAAAACGGACCTTATCCACACGAGCAAAGGAAAGAGTCATGACGGAGTATCTCACTGTGTCTTGTTCATCAGAAAAGACTCTCATCCATCACTGTCTCATGCAGTTTACTGGATTTACCTAAAAGCATTTGAAGTTGTTGCTCAGCAAACACATTGGAAAGACCTTCAAGGATTCAAGGATGCTTTATTGTCACATTCAGAAACCTTCAGTGAAATTACATTTTCTCCAATGTACTAAGTGTGCTTTTAAAAAAAAGTTGAATCAAATGTTTAAATTTTTAAATCTAATTAAAAACTCTGGATACAATATCTCCTTTGGATTTGACATGTTTAGCTCCAAATTGTTATATATTTATTTTTTTAGTAAGACAAAGAAATGCTTGTTTTTGTTTGATCTAAATCAAATAATTTGACACGTGGACTCTCACTGCCTCATTCCTCACAGATTATATCCACACTGAGATTTTGAGGAGTGATGAGCAAAGATTTAATCCCCTTTCTCTGGTCTTCACACCTGGAAGCCAGATGTGGGTGTGATGCTGGAGCGTCACCATATTTGTACAAAATAATTATTTTGCTTTTTCTGCAGAACAACTGTCAACTGCATCTTCTGTTAAAAGTGTATTTCTTGTCTTTTTTTAATTGATAGTTAAAAACAAAACTTGTGTCTCTTTTAAACATCTTAAATAGAAGGTCATTACTACTCCAGATTAATATATTTCAGCACAGAAACGTTTATCTCCTCATAGGTGAGGGACCAGGAGGTCTGACAATGGAAAGCAAATAGTTTGACAGGGAACTTGTCAAGACTGAAATTAAAGGCAAGAAAAGAAATGATGCTGCCAAGTTTGACTATATGAAGGCAAACAGGGTCCCAAAGAGCATTAAAAAACTTTGACCAATGTGGCCCCTATAATGCTGGATGGATCATATTTGATACATGAATTATTTCAAACTTCTTGAACACCTCCAAAATAAAATCAAATAAACACACAAAGGTTTTGTACAATAACGTTAAAAAGGACCCAAATGACTAAAAAAGAACCTAAAATTAACCAGTGTATTCATAATTATGTAACTTTTATATTTAGTAACTGTTATAAACAAACTCTGGAGTGTTTTTAATATCAATATATAACAAACAATTTGATTAAAAATGAGGATTTTCAGTGTGTTGTTTTACGTCAGGTATTAAAGGGTTAAACTGAAATATTCATGAAGGTGTTCTTTATAATAGAAAAAGATGGTTTCATCTAGTTGGTGTAAACTTTAGTGTGTCAGGGCCAGTAGTCCCAGCTGCAGATGCAGGACCAGACCAGAGCAGCTGCTCTTAAACGGATCTTCATCCTAGATGTGCTGCTGTAGACCGACGCTGCAGGGGGACCCCAACATGATCCACTGAGCCGTGTCCCTCACCCCTTTTGTTCTCCTTGTTCTCCCCACAGTTATTAATTACAGGTATCTCATCAACATAATTGTGCTCCATTGTTCTTGTAGTTTGTTGTGCTGCTCTGCCTCCTCTTTTCCTCTTCTGTACATGTTTGCAGGCCAGAGCTTCCAGAGCTGCATGCTGCCCTGCAGTCCCACCTCTGACCACCTCAGTGTCTGCGCTCTGTATCTGTTTATATCATCAGTTTTGTGTAATTGTGTTTAAATAATAAGCACCACTCAAGCCCTCCATCCGTCTCCATCTCTATCTTCTGCATCCTCTTCTCTCACACCAACTAACTTCACCCTGGTTTGTCACATCTGGTACTACTTAATATTCAGATATTTTCACAGAAATGTTTTATAGAATTAATCAGTAAAAAATACAGATTGTGGTTTATAAGTAAACTCAAGGTAAAGGTCAGAAGTTTAAACAATAAACATGAATAAAATGCAATTCTGGAATGAAGAAAAGCTCATTTTCTAATAGTGTATAATTGATAAACAATAAGAATGTGATGAAGTGCAGGAAGTTGTGTAGAAACACCATGAGATTCAATGTTGTGATTGATCATTTATTTTCTTTATGTACATTCATTAACTTTTGATCATGTATTTTCTTTATGTACAGTCATTAACTTAAGGAGGTGAAGTAGAGGGAACTACTGGTCACCAGGAGCTTCCTCAGACTTCTCACTGCTGGACTTCTTATGGATCCAGCTGCTCAAACTCATTTTCTTCACTGTCTTTTTTGTCTCTTTCTTCTCTTCTCTTTGCTTTACTTTCAGACATGGATCATATTTTTCTTTCTTCTCTTGATCATTTTTGTCCTCCATGTCATTCACCTCTTCCTCAACTTTTGTTTCTTGCCTCTTTTCATTTGCCTTTTTGGTTTTAAAGAAATTTGAAAAGATGTGTTTCTTCCTTTTCTTTTTACTGACAAGCTCTTGAAACTCTCCATTCTTCTCCTCCAGGATCTTCTGCTCCTCGTTCAATAGTTTTTCCTCCACTTGCAGTATTTCCCACTGATCCTTGATTTCTCTTTTCTCTCTGTCTAATTCGTTTCTTTCGCTCACCAGTTTGTTTCTGTCTTCATCCATTTCTGTTTGGTCATTTTGCATTTTTCTCTTCATGTCATTGATTCTTTTCTCATCAGTCATCAAATCTTCTGTCTTCATCTTCAATTCATCCATCTTCTTCTCAATGTGGATCTTCTTCTCCTCCATCTGTGTCTTTTCTTCCTCCCAATCATTGAACTGCTGCAGCATGTTCTCCTTCTGTACCTGAAGCTCTTTACGCTCTTCTTCCATCTGTAGTTTAGTTTGATGGATTTGCTCTTTCTCCAGCTCCAGTTTCTTCCAACACACTTCCAGTTCTTTTCTCTCCTCCATTAAAACGTCTCCCTTCTTCTGCAGCCTTTTCTTTTCTGTCCACAGTTGTTTGTCTTTCTCCGCCTCTTGCGCCTTCACTTTCTTCATCTCGGCTTTCTCCTCATCCAGATTTTGCCACAAATATTCCAGTTCTTTTCTTTTCTCATCCAAATCAATCTGTGCTGCTTGCAACTCTTCCTTTTCCATGTCATGTTGTTTCTTGGCCTCCAGCATTTTCTCTTCCTCCTCCTGCAGAATTTTCTTCTGCTCTTTCAAATCCATCTCCTCCAGATGTTCTGGTTTCACGTCTTCACTCTCATTTTTCTTCTCTTCCAGTAATGTTCTCTCTCTCACTAGTTCTTCCTTCTCTAGTTGGAGTTCTCTGTTCTTTTCTTCATATTTTCTCATCTTATCCTCCAAGTCTTGTTCTTTGTCTTGGAGGATTTTTTCATCATTCTTGACCTTGGACATGATATTTTTAAGAGTGATCCATGTGGTCCCCTCTTGTCCTTTCCTGCTCTGCTCCAGTTGTCTTTTGTTCTCTTCCAGGATTTTTTTCTCATGAGCCATCTCTTCCTCTTTGTCTTTCAGTATTTTCCTTTCATTTTTCAGCTTTAATGCCGAATGCTCCAGTTCTGTCCACGTCCTCCTCTGTGCATGTCTTTCCTGGAGGTCCTTAGTGTGGGACTCTTCCAGTTCCCTGTTTCTCTCCTTCAGACTTTTGTTTTCCTCCTCCAACTGTTGGAGTTGCTCTCTCAGTTCACTGACCTCAGCTGAATTTGAGGCCAAGTGATGGTTGAGCACATGCAGTTTTTTAACTTTGTCTTGATAGTCTCCTGCTATTTGTCTCAGACTTTCGTTGTACTTTTTCAGGAACTCGATTCTCTCTTTGCTCTCTTCATATTTCTTTTGGAGTTCGCTAAAATCATCTGAGTTGTGGGATGGAGCGATGTTTTTAGGAGCGCTCACAAATCCCATTCTCATCCTTGGCTGTTGTCTGGAAGCCATTTCAACAATAAACACAGTTAGAAGTTAATCAAATAACCGTTGGTGCTACGGAGGCGTTTTTCTGAGTTGTCGATCGTGGTTTTCAACAGAGATACTGGAGTGATGCCAGCAGTGTCTTGAAGGTCAAGATACTAGTGAGAGTGTAGAATCCCTCGTATTTATAGTGTTTGTGACGTCTTGTGTAGAGTTCTAGAACGGTTGTCATGGTTACCTTTGTTGAGTAACAAAGACATCAGAATGTCAAGTCATTGTGACCCTCCAACAATGAACTGTTTTAACCTTCTTACTTTATTATGATATTAACATGAACAAATAAAGAAATAATCATGAAGAATAAGTGGAATGTCAGGTTTTAAAGACATCAAAGATGTAACGCATGTTAAAATCACCAAATTACATGTTTAACATTCAGACATGAGGCTGTCATCAACGGGCCGCTCTCAAACACGAAGATAGAGAATCTTTTACAACTGAATTTGTAATAAAGAAACAGTGAAATGTAACAATTATCTGTTTTTATTGAACTCCTTTCCTAAGTATAAATGTATTTAAAGAGTGAATTGAAGGAATGTCCTCAAAAATTACATTTTCTTGTGGTGTCCCCACGTTCAGTGTTCATTTCTAAATGATTTCTTTTTTTAAATAAGGGACATTGACACATCTATGATTTTAACAGTACAAAGAGGAAGCAAGGTGTCTAATTTTATAATGTATATATGTAGAATTAATAAGGCATGGATGGATGGATGGATGGATGGATGGATGGATGGATGGATGGATGGATGGATGGATGGATGGATGGATGGATGGATGGATGGATGGATGGATGGATGGATGGATGGAAGTGAAACATGACCATTAATACCTTGAAACGAGGTGGTTGGATAAGCTTTGCTTCTCCCTACTACTTCTTCAGTTCAGTTTAATTCATTTATTTATACTGTGCCAAATTACAACAAATGTCATCTCAGGGCTCTCCAACAATACAGTTCAACTCGTTCCATAGTAGTCCAACTAATACAAAGCCATTAAAATGACAATCATAATAATTGCTTCTCCGAGGAAACCAACAGATTGGATCAAAAGTTGTCTTCCATGCCTTTATTGTTGTGACTTGGATGATGATCAGATCTCGTTTTAAGGTAAATTAATGCAGAAAACCAGTTTGTTCCTGGGGGTACACATACTTTTTCTTGCTGCCATGCAGTAGATTAAATGCAATCATTAAAAAAAAGTCTTGAACATTTTGTATAAAACTTGTGGATAGACATTGATTGTTTTATCAGCCGCTGAAGGCATCTTCAGTGTTACCAGATAATTCAGTTAAAGTACTTTTCAAACAGCAGCAGCACTTTTAACAAAGCACTTTACATGCAGAATTCCAGTTGACCCAATAGGTTCGAGGTTAGTGACAATCTTTTCTCCATGTGATTCTGTTTTGTTCTAAATAACAGCAAAATACATTCAAACAGGAGGAAATGGGCACAAAACTTGTTCAAGTGGAGAACGTTGGAGAACATCAGCTGTGTATGATATGATTTTACTTTTCTGTTCTTACTGAACAAATATTTTATACATTCAAAAGTGGTGATTTAAGTAAGTTTTTGGTCTTCACCCTCTACATCTGCTAGTGCTTCGACCCAGAGAGCCTCCTGCTGGAAAACGGACCTTATCCACACGAGCAAAGGAAAGAGTCATGACGGACTATCTCACTGTGTCTTGTTCATCAGAAAAGACTCTCATCCATCACTGTCTCATGCAGTTTACTGGATTTACCTAAAAGCATTTGAAGTTGTTGCTCAGCAAACACATTGGAAAGACCTTCAAGGATTCAAGGCTGCTTTATTGTCACGTTCAGAAACCTTCAGTGAAATTACATTTTCTCCAATGTACTAAGTGTGCTTTTAAAAAAAAGTTGAATTAAATGTTTAAAATTTTTAATCTAATTAAAAACTCTGGATACAATATCTCCTTTGGATTTGACATGTTTAGCTCCAAATTGTTATATTTTTTTTTTTTAGTAAGACAAAGAAATGCTTGTTTTTGTTTGATCTAAATCAAATAATTTGACATGTGGACTCTCACTGCCTCATTCCTCACAGATTATATCCACACTGAGATTTTGAGGAGTGATGAGCAAAGATTTAATCCCCTTTCTCTGGTCTTCACACCTGGAAGCCAGATGTGGGTGTGATGCTGGAGCGTCACCATATTTGTACAAAATAATTATTTTGCTTTTTCTGCAGAACAACTGTCAACTGCATCTTCTGGTAAAAGTGTATTTCTTTTCTTTTTTTAATAGATAGTTAAAAACAAAACTTGTTTGTCTTTTAAACATCTTAAATAGAAGGTCATTACTACTCCAGATTAATATATTTCAGCACAGAAACGTTTCTCTCCTTATAGGTGAGGGACCAGGAGGTCTGACAATGGAAAGCAAATAGTTTGACAGGGAACTTGTCAAGACTGAAATTAAAGGCAAGAAAAGAAATGATGCTGCCAAGTTTGACTATATGAAGGCAAACAGGGTCCCAAAGAGCATTAAAAAACTTTGACCAATGTGGCCCCTATAATGCTGGATGGATCATATTTGATACATGAATTATTTCAAACTTCTTGAACACCTCCAAAATAAAATCAAATAAACAAACAAAGGTTTTGTACAATAACGTTAAAAAGGACCCAAATGACTAAAAAAGAACATAAAATTAACCAGTGTATTCATAATTATGTAACTTTTATATTTAGTAATTGTTATAAACAAACTCTGGAGTGTTTTTAATATCAATATATAACAAACAATTTGATTAAAAATGAGGATTTTCAGTGTGTTGTTTTACGTCAGGTATTAAAGGGTTAAACTGAAATATTCATGAAGGTGTTCTTTATAATAGAAAAAGATGGTTTCATCTAGTTGGTGTAAACTTTAGTGTGTCAGGGCCAGTAGTCCCAGCTGCAGATGCAGGACCAGACCAGAGCAGCTGCTCTTAAACGGATCTTCATCCTAGATGTGCTGCTGTAGACCGACGCTGCAGGGGGACCCCAACATGACCCACTGAGCCGTGTCCCTCACCCCTTTTGTTCTCCTTGTTCTCCCCACAGTTATTAATTACAGGTATCTCATCAACATAATTGTGCTCCATTGTTCTTGTAGTTTGTTGTGCTGCTCTGCCTCCTCTTTTTCTCTTCTGTACATGTTTGCAGGCCAGAGCTTCCAGAGCTGCATGCTGCCCTGCAGTCCCACGTCTGACCACCTCAGTGTCTGCGCTCTGTATCTGTTTATATCATCAGTTTTGTGTAATTGTGTTTAAATAATAAGCACCACTCAAGCCCTCCATCCGTCTCCATCTCTATCTTCTGCATCCTCTTCTCTCACACCAACTAACTTCACCCTGGTTTGTCACATCTGGTACTACTTAATATTCAGATATTTTCACAGAAATGTTTTATAGAATTAATCAGTAAAAAATACACATTGTGATTTATAAGTTAACTCAAGGTAAAGGTCAGAAGTTTAAACAATAAACATGAATAAAATGCAATTCTGGACTGAAGAAAAGCTCATTTTCTAATAGTGTATAAATGATAAACAATAAGAATGTGATGAAGTGCAGGAAGTTGTGTAGAAACACCATGAGATTCAATGTTGTGATTGATCATTTATTTTCTTTATGTACAATCATTAACTTTTGATCATTTATTTTCTTTATGTACATTCATTAACTTTTGATCATGTATTTTCTTTATGTACAGTCATTAACTTAAGGAGGTGAAGTAGAGGGAACTACTGGTCACCAGGAGCTTCCTCAGACTTCTCACTGCTGGACTTCTTATGGATCCAGCTGCTCAAACTCCTTTTCTTCACTGTCTTTTTTGTCTCTTTCTTCTCTTCTCTTTGCTTTACTTTCAGACATGGATCATATTTTTCTTTCTTCTCTTGATCATTTTTGTCCTCCATGTCATTCACCTCTTCCTCAACTTTTGTTTCTTGCCTCTTTTCATTTGCCTTTTTGTTTTTAAAGAAATTTGAAAAGATGTGTTTCTTCCTTTTCTTTTTACTGACAAGCTCTTGAAACTCTCCATTCTTCTCCTCCAGGATCTTCTGCTCCTCGTTCAATAGTTTTTCCTCCTCTTGCAGTATTTTCCACTGATCCTTGATTTCTCTTTTCTCTCTGTCTAATTCGTTTCTTTCGCTCACCAGTTTGTTTCTGTCTTCATCCATTTCTGTTTGGTCATTTTGCATTTTTCTCTTCATGTCATTGATTCTTTTCTCATCAGTCATCAAATCTTCTGTCTTCATCTTCAATTCATCCATCTTCTTCTCAATGTGGATCTTCTTCTCCTCCATCTGTGTCTTTTCTTCCTCCCAATCATTGAACTGCTGCAGCATGTTCTCCTTCTGTACCTGAAGCTCTTTACGCTCTTCTTCCATCTGTAGTTTAGTTTGATGGATTTGCTCTTTCTCCAGCTCCAGTTTCTTCCAACACACTTCCAGTTCTTTTCTCTCCTCCATTAAAACATCTCCCTTCTTCTGCAGCCTTTTCTTTTCTGTCCACAGTTGTTTGTCTTTCTCCGCCTCTTGCGCCTTCACTTTCTTCATCTCGGCTTTCTCCTCATCCAGATTTTGCCACAAATATTCCAGTTCTTTTCTTTTCTCATCCAAATCAATCTGTGCTGCTTGCAACTCTTCCTTTTCCATGTCATGTTGTTTCTTGGCCTCCAGCATTTTCTTTTCCTCCTCCTGCAGAATTTTCTTCTGCTCTTTCAAATCCATCTCCTCCAGATTTTCTGGTTTCACGTCTTCACTCTCTCTTTTCTTCTCTTCCAGTAATGTTCTCTCTCTCACTAGTTCTTCCTTCTCTAGTTGGAGTTCTCTGTTCTGTTCTTCATATTTTCTCATCTTATCCTCCAAGTCTTGTTCTTTGTCTTGGAGGATTTTTTCATCATTCTTGACCTTGGACATCATATTTTTAAGAGTGATCCATGTGGTCCCCTCTTGTCCTTTCCTGCTCTGCTCCAGTTGTCTTTTGTTCTCTTCCAGCATTTTTTTCTCATGAGCCATCTCTTCCTCTTTGTCTTTCAGTATTTTTCTTTCATTTTTCAGCTTTAATGCCGAATGCTCCAGTTCTGTCCACATCCTCCTCTGTGCATGTCTTTCCTGGAGGTCCTTAGTGTGGGACTCTTCCAGTTCCCTGTTTCTCTCCTTCAGACTTTTGTTTTCCTCCTCCAACTGTTGGAGTTGCTCTCTTAGTTCACTGACCTCAGCTGAATTTGAGGCCAAGTGATGGTTGAGCACATGCAGTTTTTTAACTTTGTCTTGATAGTCTCCTGCTATTTGTCTCAGACTTTCGTTGTACTTTTTCAGGAACTCAATTCTCTCTTTGCTCTCTTCATATTTCTTTTGGAGTTCGCTGAAATCATCTGAGTTGTGGGATGGAGCGGTGTTTTTAGGAGCGCTCACAAATCCCATTCTCATCCTTGGCTGTTGTCTGGAAGCCATTTCAACAATAAACACAGTTAGAAGTTAAACAAATAACCGTTGGTGCTACGGAGGCGTTTTTCTGAGTTGTCGATCGTGGTTTTCACCAGAGATACTGGAGTGATGCCAGCAGTGTCTTGAAGGTCAAGATACTAGTGAGAGTGTAGAATCCCTCGTATTTATAGTGTTTGTGACGTCTTGTGTAGAGTTCTAGAACGGTTGTCATGGTTACCTTTGTTGAGCAACAAAGACATCAGAATGTCAAGTCATTGTGACCCTCCAACAATGAACTGTTTTAACCTTCTTACTTTATTATGATATTAACATGAACAAATAAAGAAATAATCATGAAGAATAAGTTGAATGTCAGGTTTTAAAGACATCAAAGATGTAACGCATGTTAAAATCACCAGATTACATGTTTAACATTCAGACATGAGGCTGTCATCAATGGGCCGCTCTCAAACACGAAGATAGAGAATCTTTTACAACTGAATTTGTAATAAAGAAACAGTGAAATGTAACAATTATCTGTTTTTATTGAACTTGTTTCCTAAGTATAAATGTATTTAAAGAGTGAATTGAAGGAATGTCCTCAAAAATTACATTTTCTTGTGGTGTCCCCACGTTCAGTGCTCATTTCTAAATGATTTCTTTTTTTAAATAAGGGACATTGACAAATCTATGATTTTAACAGTACAAAGAGGAAGCAAGATGTCTAATTTTATAATGTATATATGTAGAATTAATAAGGCATGGATGGATGGATGGATGGATGGATGGATGGATGGATGGATGGATGGATGGATGGATGGATGGATGGATGGATGGATGGATGGAAGTGAAACATGACCATTAATACCTTGAAACGAGGTGGTTGGATAAGCTTTGCTTCTCCCTACTACTTCTTCAGTTCAGTTTAATTCATTTATTTATACTGTGCCAAATTACAACAAATGTCATCTCAGGGCTCTCCAACAATACAGTTCAACTCGTTCCATAGTAGTCCAACTAATACAAAGCCATTAAAATGACAATCATAATAATTGCTTCTCCGAGGAAACCAACAGATTGGATCAAAAGTTGTCTTCCATGCCTTTATTGTTGTGACTTGGATGATGATCAGATCTCGTTTTAAGGTAAATTAATGCAGAAAACCAGTTTGTTCCTGGGGGCACACATACTTTTTCTTGCTGCCATGCAGTAGATTAAATGCAATCATTAAAAAGAAGTCTTGAACATGTTGTATAAAACTTGTGGAGAGACATTGATTGTTTTATCAGCCGCTGAAGGCATCTTCAGTGTTACCAGATAATTCAGTTAAAGTACTTTTCAAACAGCAGCAGCACTTTTAACAAAGCACTTTACATGCAGAATTCCAGTTGACCCAATAGGTTCGAGGTTAGTGACAATCTTTTCTCCATGTGATTCTGTTTTGTTCTAAATAACAGCAAAATACATTCAAACAGGAGGAAATGGGCACAAAACTTGTTCAAGTGGAGAACGTTGGAGAACATCAGCTGTGTATGATATGATTTTACTTTTCTGTTCTTACTGAACAAATATTTTATACATTCAAAAGTGGTGATTTAAGTAAGTTTTTGGTCTTCACCCTCTACATCTGCTAGTGCTTCGACCCAGAGAGCCTCCTGCTGGAAAACGGACCTTATCCACACGAGCAAAGGAAAGAGTCATGACGGAGTATCTCACTGTGTCTTGTTCATCAGAAAAGACTCTCATCCATCACTGTCTCATGCAGTTTACTGGATTCACCTAAAAGCATTTGAAATTGTTGCTCAGCAAACACATTTGAAAGACCTTCAAGGATTCAAGGCTGCTTTATTGTCACGTTCAGAAACCTTCAGTGAAATTACATTTTCTCCAATGTACTAAGTGTGCTTTTAAAAAAAAGTTGAATTAAATGTTTAAAATTTTTAATCTAATTAAAAACTCTGGATACAATATCTCCTTTGGATTTGACATGTTTAGCTCCAAATTGTTATATTTTTTTTTTTTAGTAAGACAAAGAAATGCTTGTTTTTGTTTGATCTAAATCAAATAATTTGACATGTGGACTCTCACTGCCTCATTCCTCACAGATTATATCCACACTGAGATTTTGAGGAGTGATGAGCAAAGATTTAATCCCCTTTCTCTGGTCTTCACACCTGGAAGCCAGATGTGGGTGTGATGCTGGAGCGTCACCATATTTGTACAAAATAATTATTTTGCTTTTTCTGCAGAACAACTGTCAACTGCATCTTCTGGTAAAAGTGTATTTCTTGTCTTTTTTTAATAGATAGTTAAAAACAAAACTTGTTTGTCTTTTAAACATCTTAAATAGAAGGTCATTACTACTCCAGATTAATATATTTCAGCACAGAAACGTTTATCTCCTCATAGGTGAGGGACCAGGAGGTCTGATAATGGAAAGCAAATAGTTTGACAGGGAACTTGTCAAGACTGAAATTAAAGGCAAGAAAAGAAATGATGCTGCCAAGTTTGACTATATGAAGGCAAACAGGGTCCCAAAGAGCATTAAAAAACTTTGATCAATGTGGCCCCTATAATGCTGGATGGATCATATTTGATACATGAATTATTTCAAACTTCTTGAACACCTCCAAAATAAAATCAAATAAACAAACAAAGGTTTAGTACAATAACGTTAAAAAGGACCCCAATGACTAAAAAAGAACATAAAATTAACCAGTGTATTCATAATTATGTAACTTTTATATTTAGTAACTGTTATAAACAAACTCTGGAGTGTTTTTAATATCAATATATAACAAACAATTTGATTAAAAATGAGGATTTTCAGTGTGTTGTTTTACGTCAAGTATTAAAGGGTTAAACTGAAATATTCATGAAGGTGTTCTTTATAATAGAAAAAGATGGTTTCATCTAGTTGGTGTAAACTTTAGTGTGTCAGGGCCAGTAGTCCCAGCTGCAGATGCAGGACCAGACCAGAGCAGCTGCTCTTAAACGGATCTTCATCCTAGATGTGCTGCTGTAGACCGACGCTGCAGGGGGACCTCAACATGATCCACTGAGCCGTGTCCCTCACCCCTTTTGTTCTCCTTGTTCTCCCCACAGTTATTAATTACAGGTATTTCATCAACATAATTGTGCTCCATTATTCTTGTAGTTTGTTGTGCTGCTCTGCCTCCTCTTTTTCTCGTCTGTACATGTTTGCAGGCCAGAGCTTCCAGAGCTGCATGCTGCCCTGCAGTCCCACCTCTGACCACCTCAGTGTCTGCGCTCTGTATCTGTTTATATCATCAGTTTTGTGTAATTGTGTTTAAATAATAAGCACCACTCAAGCCCTCCATCCGTCTCCATCTCTATCTTCTGCATCCTCTTCTCTCACACCAACTAACTTCACCCTGGTTTGTCACATCTGGTACTACTTAATATTCAGATATTTTCACAGAAACGTTTTATAGAATTAATCAGTAAAAAATACACATTGTGGTTTATAAGTTAACTCAAGGTAAAGGTCAGAAGTTTAAACAATAAACATGAATAAAATGCAATTCTGGACTGAAGAAAAGCTCATTTTCTAATAGTGTATAAATGATAAACAATAAGAATGTGATGAAGTGCAGGAAGTTGTGTAGAAACACCATGAGATTCAATGTTGTGATTGATCATTTATTTTCTTTATGTACAGTCATTAACTTTTGATCATTTATTTTCTTTATGTACAGTCATTAACTTAAGGAGGTGAAGTAGAGGGAACTACTGGTCACCAGGAGCTTCCTCAGACTTCTCACTGCTGGACTTCTTATGGATCCAGCTGCTCAAACTCCTTTTCTTCACTGTCTTTTTTGTCTCTTTCTTCTCTTCTCTTTGCTTTACTTTCAGACATGGATCATATTTTTCTTTCTTCTCTTGATCATTTTTGTCGTCCATGTCATTCACCTCTTCCTCAACTTTTGTTTCTTGCCTCTTTTCATTTGCCTTTTTGTTTTTAAAGAAATTTGAAAAGATGTGTTTCTTCCTTTTCTTTTTACTGACAAGCTCTTGAAACTCTCCATTCTTCTCCTCCAGGATCTTCTGCTCCTCGTTCAATAGTTTTTCCTCCTCTTGCAGTATTTCCCACTGATCCTTGATTTCTCTTTTCTCTCTGTCTAATTCGTTTCTTTCGCTCACCAGTTTGTTTCTGTCTTCATCCATTTCTGTTTGGTCATTTTGCATTTTTCTCTTCATGTCATTGATTCTTTTCTCATCAGTCATCAAATCTTCTGTCTTCATCTTCAATTCATCCATCTTCTTCTCAATGTGGATCTTCTTCTCCTCCATCTGTGTCTTTTCTTCCTCCCAATCATTGAACTGCTGCAGCATGTTCTCCTTCTGTACCTGAAGCTCTTTACGCTCTTCTTCCATCTGTAGTTTAGTTTGATGGATTTGCTCTTTCTCCAGCTCCAGTTTCTTCCAACACACTTCCAGTTCTTTTCTCTCCTCCATTAAAACATCTCCCTTCTTCTGCAGCCTTTTCTTTTCTGTCCACAGTTGTTTGTCTTTCTCCGCCTCTTGCGCCTTCACTTTCTTCATCTCGGCTTTCTCCACATCCAGATTTTGCCACAAATATTCCAGTTCTTTTCTTTTCTCATCCAAATCAATCTGTGCTGCTTGCAACTCTTCCTTTTCCATGTCATGTTGTTTCTTGGCCTCCAGCATTTTCTTTTCCTCCTCCTGCAGAATTTTCTTCTGCTCTTTCAAATCCATCTCCTCCAGATTTTCTGGTTTCACGTCTTCACTCTCTCTTTTCTTCTCTTCCAGTAATGTTCTCTCTCTCACTAGTTCTTCCTTCTCTAGTTGGAGTTCTCTGTTCTGTTCTTCATATTTTCTCATCTTATCCTCCAAGTCTTGTTCTTTGTCTTGGAGGATTTTTTCATCATTCTTGACCTTGGACATCATATTTTTAAGAGTGATCCATGTGGTCCCCTCTTGTCCTTTCCTGCTCTGCTCCAGTTGTCTTTTGTTCTCTTCCAGCATTTTTTTCTCATGAGCCATCTCTTCCTCTTTGTCTTTCAGTATTTTCCTTTCATTTTTCAGCTTTAATGCCGAATGCTCCAGTTCTGTCCACGTCCTCCTCTGTGCATGTCTTTCCTGGAGGTCCTTGGTGTGGGACTCTTCCAGTTCCCTGTTTCTCTCCTTCAGACTTTTGTTTTCCTCCTCCAACTGTTGGAGTTGCTCTCTCAGTTCACTGACCTCAGCTGAATTTGAGGCCAAGTGATGGTTGAGCACATGCAGTTTTTTAACTTTGTCTTGATAGTCTCCTGCTATTTGTCTCAGACTTTCGTTGTACTTTTTCAGGAACTCAATTCTCTCTTTGCTCTCTTCATATTTCTTTTGGAGTTCGCTGAAATCATCTGAGTTGTGGGATGGAGCGGTGTTTTTAGGAGCGCTCACAAATCCCATTCTCATCCTTGGCTGTTGTCTGGAAGCCATTTCCACAATAAACACAGTTAGAAGTTAAACAAATAACCGTTGGTGCTACGAAGGCGTTTTTCTGAGTTGTCGATCGTGGTTTTCACCAGAGATACTGGAGTGATGCCAGCAGTGTCTTGAAGGTCAAGATACTAGTGAGAGTGTAGAATCCCTCGTATTTATAGTGTTTGTGACGTCTTGTGTAGAGTTCTAGAACGGTTGTCATGGTTACCTTTGTTGAGTAACAAAGACATCAGAATGTCAAGTCATTGTGACCTCCAACAATGAACTGTTTTAACCTTCTTACTTTATTATGATATTAAGATGAACAAATAAAGAAATAATCATGAAGAATAAGTTGAATGTCAGGTTTTAAAGACATCAAAGATGTAACGCATGTTAAAATCACCAGATTACATGTTTAACATTCAGACATGAGGCTGTCATCAATGGGCCGCTCTCAAACACGAAGATAATGAATCTTTTACAACTGAATTTGTAATAAAGAAACAGTGAAATGTAACAATTATCTGTTTTTATTGAACTTGTTTCCTAAGTATAAATGTATTTAAAGAGTGAATTGAAGGAATGTCCTCAAAAATTACATTTTCTTGTGGTGTCCCCACGTTCAGTGTTCATTTCTAAATGATTTCTTCTTTTAAATAAGGGACATTGACAAGGTACCTACAATTTTTGCAACTTTTATATTAACATAAAAGGGTTTTTATTTTTCTGTCTGTGGACTGAAACGGAGGAACTACTTCAATTTATAGTTGAAGAAATGTCTTATTATGAGTCAGTTTAAACAGCAGAACAAATCTATGATTTTAACAGTACAAAGAGGAAGCAAGGTGTCTAATAATATAATGTATATATGTAGAATTAATGATGAGGTCTCCCAGCAGCCTGTCTCAGCATAACTACAGCATGTTTCCAGACACCTGAGCCATCTCCAACCATAAGCTCCATCTGAAAGGAAGATTTTGGTGTCTCCTGCCTGAGCACAAACTAGCAGCTGGTTCCACAAGAGACTATTTTTACTTTATTAGTATTATTAATCTTATCATTGTTGTTGTCATTTCTTTTAAATATTTTCATCAAGAAGTTAAAAACAATCATCTTTTCAGTTAAAAATCAGAACAAAGCAAATTTCTTATGATTTAATCTCTAAAATTGGCAAAAACAAAATCATAAAAACAGCCTATTGAATTCAATCTGAGTAACTGCAGAAGACAATTGTCATGAAATACATTGTTCAGCGATTTTCAATTGTAGTTAAAACTGAAATGAGTAAATGCATTAAAACAAAAACCGTATCTTGTGTTAAGCTGATGAAACAAAATTAAGTCCATGTCGCAGTGTTTGTGTCTCTATTTTTGTTTCAGTGATTGTTTGTTACAACAGATTATATAATATTTATACAATCATTTATGAAAGTTTATTTGTATTTGAAACTCCATCCATTGAAAGAGTATTAATATTTAGAGAAAATTAACCACTAAAAGCCTCAGGGGGTTTTGCTGTCTGGTCTTCTGTTGTCATTTCCCACTAAAGACTAACTGTTCATAAATTGAGTCGGGTTTGTCCCTATAAAAATCTTCCAAGGAATGTGCCAAAGCAACGTCACTGGGACTAAAATAAAAACCAAAACACGTGTTAAAATAAAAACCTTTATTCACGTCTCTGGGGTATCTGTAATTATATGTTTTGACATTGTTGTTTAGTTCACAACTGTCCTTTCATCTGTTTTGAGCTCAGCTTGATGATCGGGCTGGACAACAGGAAGCCACGGGCACAGTGGGGGAAGTAGGAACAGAGGGAACAGTGGGATCCGTGGGGTCCGTGGGAATCCTGGGATCTGTGGGAATCCTGGGATCTGTGGGAATCCTGGGATCTGTGGGAATCCTGGGATCTGTGGGAATCGTGGGTCATGACTCAGAGTAACAAACATAAAGTCATTTTCACAGTGACCTTTGTGTTTGAAAACCGTCAGTCAGTACCGGTAACTCCAGGAGCTGTGTGAAGTAATTTCCCACAAAACAACTCAAATGAAATGAAACTAGAGTGTGAGGATGGTGAGTGGTTTACTTTAGCATTTCCATATGTTTTTATCCCTCCATTCCTTACTATTTGATACTTATAACATGACCTTGTTTTTTAACTATCACTCTATCCTCATTAAAAATGCCTAAAGAGAAGTTAACAAAGACACTGTTTCTTCACTGTTTAAAGCTTTTATTGCTGTTTTGTTTTCCCAAAAACAAAAGAAAAGTGAGTACACACAGTTATTACCTGTCTGCCTACATGTCTACATGTGTTTCATCATCAATTTTGTTTGTGTGTGTGTGTGTGTGTGTTGTTTGTTTATTATCATTGTTACTTCTGCTTTAGCCCAGCAGGTCAGAGACCATTATTATTGTACAAAAAATTATTTAATACACTTAATATTAATTTAATTAACTTATGTTGTTTTATGTCTGTTTTTACTATAACTATAGCATTACAACTAAGAACTAACTATGAAGTAATTCAACACTGCTGTAGAAACGAAAATAAATCTGTAAATAAATAATAAATATCAGTTATATTTAATGCATATAATACAAAAACAAAAACATTTCCAGAAACTTAAATGTCAACCAAATGACGCTCCAGAAGGGGGCAGCACATGTCCGTCTGATCTGTTTATAGCGTCAGTTAACCCTGCAGAAGAAGAAGCCGCCGTGGCCCCAGGACGAGCAAGTCTTTTTTTTTTTATTATTATTTTTGGTCCTCATCTGAAATATTTCTGCTAAAATGTTTCCTCTGCTTCTCAAGGCGTTCGTGAATGAGCGGCTGAAAGCTGCAGCAGAGGAAATATTTAATGTTTTTGAGAGGACTATATGTAGATACGAGGAGGAAGCGTCCGTTTCCAAGCAGGAGATCGAGCGGCTGCGCGGTCTTCTGGAGCAGAAGACGGGTTCGTTTCTCCTAAACCTCCGACCTCTTCTACTTTCACCCTTTACAAAACCCGCATCTAACATGTGTCCTCATTTATAAAAAGCGGGAATCAATCGGCTTTATTCGGCCCTGCCGTCACACCGAACTTTGTTATGGGAGACAAACCAATAACTTCTGCTTTTCCGTTGTTATTTACGTGACGACTTTAAATTGGGGTTTTATTGTCTTTTCCTTCTGCTCTTTTTTTCTCTCCTTTTTTCTGATTTATACTGGTTAAGTTACTTTGATTATGAGTGATTTACAATAAATGACATGGCATTTTGAAGTTCAAATGCCAAAGGTTTTGCTGTTTCCACCCTTTTAAACGTTTGTTTACAACATAAACTGAAGTACTGTTGCTGTAATCAAATGATCAGTATTTCAATCAATAGTAAAAGTAAACGTTAACTGGTCCTAATATTTCTGGCTTCTTTTCGACAGTGTTTTTAAACATTGGGGATGAAACTCGTTACCAGCATTATGAAAACTTGATTGTCTTTTTTATTTTTTATTTTCAGACACCTCTGAGTTTTCTGTCTGTGAAGACAAAAGTCCTCATGAGCAGCAGCTGAGCGTCAGCGCCCGTCGCGAAGACCCTCGGCCTCGACACATTAAAGAGGAGGATACTGAATGCTGGACTGAGCAAGAGGAGGAAAAGACAAGCGAGGGGACATGCGTATTACACCCACCTCAGTCTGACGTCTGGGAGGATGATAATCAGGACGACGCAAAGCCATCGTTGCGACCTCAGACACAAACCTGCGAATCCACGGATGAGTTTCAGGAGACACGGGAGGATAAATCTCTTCAATTCACTTCAGCTCCCGCCTTAACTGCAACTTTACAAAAAGAAACGGTCAAGGATGCAAAAGAACCTGCTGCAAGTTTTCTATCAGACCAAACACAAACGGAACAAGCGTCCTTAATCATCTGCCGGGAATCCAGTGACGTCTCTGATCTGAGCTCTGCTGGAGCTCAGCATCAGTGCTATTTGTGCGCTAAATCATTCTCCTCCAGTCATCAGTTGGTAAATCACGCTTTTTGTTGTCATTCAAAGGATACGGGAGTCGTGTGCGCCGTGTGCGGAAGAACCTTCGAGTCCACCGAGAGTGTCGATTTGCACCTCAAAGCTCACAAGGACTCAAAGTGTTGCCACATGTGTGGGAAACACTGCAGCAGCAAAACGGCTCTGACTGAGCACATGGCCGGCCACGCCGGCGTGAAACTGCATCGCTGCCACGTTTGTGGGAAAGAGTGCAGCCGAAAAGGGGATTTAAAGATACACATGAGGATTCACACAGGCGAGAAGCCTTTCTGCTGCTCTTTCTGCTGCAAAGGTTTCACCCACAGCGGACACCTGAGGAAGCACATGAGAAGCCACACGGGAGAGAGGCCGCACAGGTGTGAGATCTGCGGCAGAGGGTTCCTGCAGAGCACACACCTGAAATATCACCTGGGGACTCACGCTCAGAAATACTGACGGGGGCTTGTTTAATCCATGCAAATGACTTCAAGTGAAAAAGCTTGCTGATGGTGAACATTGCCTTATTAGTGTTATTGTGTGTCCTTTTTTATTTTATATAAATTTGTCATATTTATAGGTGCATATGATATTTTTTTTTTAAAAGAAAGAAAAGGTTATATGTAATTGCTGAGGGAAAAATCACTCACAACGGATAAAATGTTAAATCAGATTCAAACAACTAAGGATAGTTTAGTAAAACAGTGAGACATTTAAAATAAAAATTAATGTAAAGAACAAAACCGACACCAGAACCTACTGATCCGGGATGAGCTGGTTATCCTGAAGTCTATATTTGCTATCACAGAGGGGTCAGTGAGGTCCTTTCTAGTGTAGGTTTGCTCTGTTAGGTAAGAAAACCTGCATCCTAGAAGGCTGAAGTTTGTGCAACCTGCACCAACACAACCATTTACATGATTGATGATGATCAAAAGTAAGACCAACTATCAAAACTATCAGTCGTTAAAGTGTACGGGCTGCTGGGGAAAAAAGCACTTCTTAGGAGCCCTGCTCACAATATTTGCTTTTTCCTCTAATTTTCTGTCACAGTCAGTAAAAGTTTAGATTAGTTTCAGCTAAACTATGTACTGAACGTGCAGCTGTCTGTGAACAACACACTCCAAGCTGATAGGCTGCACTTTAGGTTGCAGTTGACATTATATATTGATATATGCATGTATTAACTATTTATCTGAGTGTTAATACTGCTAATTAAATGTCAATGCCTTTGCTGGTTACTAATATGTAATGGCTTCGGTTTGCCAATAGGGGGCGCTGCAGGAGCCTTTATCTGGTAGATCAGTCCATATGATCTAAAGATGCTCTAAAGATGTTCTGAGGATGAGCTTCGGGTATTAAAATGTAAGCTTTTTTTAAACATGTTCCCACTCTTGCTGTTTTGACTTTTTACAACCAAAGAAACACCTTCTTATCTCAACTCAGTTTCTTTTATTTCATTCCATTAAAAGACATCTGAAAGGAAACTGCACCTGCAGCAGTGTCAATCACACACTCAGTCAGCTTTAACAAGTCTCTTTGCTGTGAAAAGTTTTTAATTCTACCACTGCTTCTGACTTTGTAAAGAACAGGAACTACATGAGAACATCAGGGCTGAACTGTTCATCCTTTGTCCTCAAGTCAAAGCACCAGAAAGACTCCAGAAAGCTGCAACTTGGATCACTTCCAGGTGGCCTCGAAATCTCAACCAAAGCTGATGGGGGGGCAGTTAAAGTCCGAATTCATCCTCTGTGACCCTCGGGCCTAAAACCGACTGCCCTAATCTGGTTACACAAGCACTCCCAAAGATAAAGGACAACCAGCAGACGCCCCTGAACAGTTTCCCACGTCTGTCCTCGTCCAACGCCAATGTTGAATCAATGACTCAAACCTTTACGGATCATTTGCTTACGAGGCAGCGAGTTTGCACAAACGGACCTAAGCTGCAGTTTAGTGTCACTCTTCTGCATTTTATTGTCTTCTGAATGTACTCGCAGGAGTACTGGACTTAGATTATTGCTATTTGAGAAAACTTTCATAGCTTCCTTTAAAGAAAAAAAAAAAAAAAAAAGATTGAGTTTAAATCTTTTGTGATTTAAATGATGGGAAAATTACTGAAGGGAACTGGAGGGATTTTCTTTATGTGGGTCAGTCTGTGACCCACAGTTCAACACCAAAGAACAGAGGTTGAACTGGCAGCTCTTATGGATGTGTGTGTGCGAGAGAGGGAGAGAGGGTGAGTGACGTTTTTGCATCCACAAAGAATTTAGCTGGAGCTCAGTGGAGGAATTTCACCATTCCTGCACTTGCATAACCGGGTCACTGAGTTACTCACAGTCTACTCTGTGCAGGGGCCGAGCAAGATTAAAATGCAGGTGTTGTTGGAGAACAGGGGCTCTGCCTCGGACCAGGATAAGCCTCATGGGTTGGGCTTAGTGTGGAGGAGGACAGTAAGCATCTGGTGGATGTGCAACACACACATGCAGCAAACGCATCAGCAAGAGAGTGAGGAAAAGGAAGTCTGTGGTATTCACGCATCAGTTTCAATGAGGGAGTACATGCAGGGAGAAACTCCCAGTACAGTACAGTTTTTCTTTGCCGATGGGCAGATGTTTGCGAGACGATGCAGATTTTTTGTTTTTATGTTGATGTCAGGTCAGTTTTCTGTCGGAGATGTTTCAGATCTGCAGCGTAAACACGAAGGCGGTTTGTTTTGTAGAAAAGAACGTGGGAACATCCGATGATGCATTTGTCTAATTGTTTACCTAATGTTGCAAATCTGCCATATATAAATCACATGATCGAGTAGCTCAACTCTTAAACTCTGAGGATGAGTGGTGGTGTTGTTTCCCTACATGGTCCTGCTGTTACAGATTTTTTTTTTGTCCCATCAATACCAAATAAATCAGTTATGAACATTGCTAATCTACCCTTTCATTACAGAGTACTGTCAAAAAGATGCGAGGTGTAATATCCTCCAACAACTAACCAGCACGACGTAAGCGATGTTCTGGATTTACTAAGTGACTAAACATTACCTTCAGGCAGCAATGGGACACGACTGTAACATTAGTGGCCCAGAGACTTTCTCTTGAGGATGCTCCCACCTATTTTCTGAGGTTGAATGGGAAAATCTGAAACTTCTGAGATATCTTGGAAGAAATCTGCTTTCACCACCACACCGTCGCCAGGTCTTTGGTATCTGCAACAAAAAAATGCAAACAATCCCAGCTCATACACGGCGTTCTCCGTCTTCAACTTTGATAGTCATGAGGTTACATCTTATCTCCTCCAGACTTCAGCTGATAATGCCAGGGAGGATCGAGCCGTTCGAGTGCTATCAGCCTGCGTTCTGCGATGACTTGAGTGTTTATAACTGTCATAACATGCCTCAGTCATACCATGTTCACTGAAAGGTCAGTGATGTAGCGGCAAACAGGCCTACATTACGTCCTAAATGAAACACGTCTGCCATGTGGGTGACTTTTGTTTTTGTTAACACATCCTCTCTGTGGAGAAGGGGGGGTGTGTTAACAATTAACAGACACCTCAGTCGTTCTCCAGGAGGATTTGTGCACATCCTGTGTGCCACTTCGCTTTCTTATTTGCATATTTCAGTACCAACAATATTACGATATGACTCACCTGTTCTCAGCTTTGGATAAAGTTTCAAATCTGCACATTTTTTCATTAAAATACCCCAAAGCAAAACATGCATCTGATTGTTTTTGAGGTCCAGTGATCTGGCATCTGGTTAGTAAATCAACAGCTTCAGTTGTCGGTAGAGGATTGTGATGTTAGAGGATTGTTAAATGAATAAAGGCCTTGTGACATTATTTCACCACCCTCTGACGCGTGTTTTACAGAGATCACAATCTGTCAGTTCATTTGTAAACCAACCGCCGGTGTGCTAGTTGTCTAAATGTGGACCAGTCGCCCCCCCAGCCTCCCCCCTCGCCACCCCACCTCGCTGCACGAATGTGTGCCAGCTGCATGATCGCGCTGCGCTGAGTTGTTGCAGCTCAACGGGAGGACAGAAAATCACAGGAATGCGTGCATGACCGAGTTTTTTTTTCCGCGAACCGACGTGCTGCACTCATGTGAGGACGTGGTAGGCTGGCTCAGCGTGGGGTAAGTGTGCGTTCACAGTGCAGCGCTGGGGGACACGGTCTGCAGAAAAAACACTGCTTGTGGGGAGTGTGCTGGAAGGGAGGGATCCGGTGCCTTCCAGCTCAAAAAAAAAAAAAAAAATGTGGGAAAACGGGAAATGCAGATGTTTAGTTTGGGGCAGATTCTTCAGAGTTGGGGAGCGTTGGTTTGAGAAACGGGGACAAGGTCAAATGGTTGCAGATTCGCAGTGCGGTGCGTGCAGAGCGCACGTGACTGGCGCATCACGCCCCGGTGTCCTGAAAGTGCGCCAGTCACTCGGGCGTTTGCTTGGGGGCTATTCTTGACTTGTAATATCAGACAGCTTGAATGCGTGCATCTGCCTTGACAGCAGCATCTCCTGCCCGCGTGCATGTTGTGATAGCTGCGGAGGAAGTTGAAAGAACACTTGGTTTTGGAATCAAACTTAAATGCCAAAGGTTGAGACTTGAGCACAGTTTGAGTTGAGGCCTCACGGCAGGTGGCCGTGTGAGAATATAGATCCCTGACACACAAAGTCCCCAACAGCAGATAACATGAAAGAGCTCTGAGAATAGATCCCACTGAGCTAAACCTGCTACTGTAACATAAAGTACACACTATCTCAAACTTCTCCCGCCTCAGTGTGCCTGATGTTATTGCAATGAGAGCTTTGAATAATCTGTTCATGTCAGTTTTTACCTGCAGCGAGCCCCTGCTGGACTCAAAAAGAAGGTTGATGAGTCTAATTTGACCATTAAATGCAATTATTTAAAATGTTTGCAGCAGTTCTTAGTCTTATGTGATAATCATCAGAACACATCTGGTTAACTTTTGGAAAAATAGCAGATAAGTGTGTTGAAGACAAGCTGGGGCTTGAGCGGTTGTGCTTGATCCGTTGTCAAGCGTTTTAAAGATGAAAAATTAAGCAATCAGTTGTGTAATTTGTGCTCTCAGTACAGATAATCAGAAAGAAAGAAGGAGAAAAACAAAGCAAGCAACGTGGAGCTGTTCTCACTTTTAGTCATCTGTATAAACCCACATGGTAAATCTCAAACTGATGCAACTTTAATGGGTAGAGTTTATCTACCCATTAGTCTTTATCGGGTAACGCCCCCATTCTCCCCATATTTGTCCTCTTCCAGACACGTGAACACATTACATATAAGTTTTTTATAAACCGTGCAGAGTCAGTAACCCCCCTCTCTGTGTTGGGACGTTGTTGTGACTCCATGCCTCAGCTGATTAGTAATAAAATGCAATTAATAGATATAATGCAGCACAGCAGTTTGATGGTTAGTGCTGATGTCTTAGAAGGTTGAATTCTTGACCGCAGCTTTTCTGTGTGGAGTTTGGACCTGGTTTCCTTCAAGAACACGTGTGTTAGGCTGATTGGTGATTGGTCAAACTGACCTCAGGAGAGTGTGTGTGTGTGTGTGTGTGTGTGTGTGTGTGTGTTTTTTTTTTTTGTTTTTTTTAAATGAATTTTAAGAGTTTGTCTAAAAACGTTGACGGCTTATCCAACAACTTGGAGCATGCACCATTTAATCTGGAGTTTCAGATCTCAGAGGTGGTGAATGCTGGTGGACTGTACCCCGGTCAGAACAGATAATGTTCCCACTGAGGGACAATCTGCCAAACCTTTGTTTTTACTATTGATTGTTGATAAATATTGCATGTCTCCTGTCACCAGAATTGACCTTTGCTCAATGTTGGTTCATACAGACTTATTTTTAGCCCTTTTCTTTTCCTGTTTGGGTATTATGGTCTCTTTAAATTCACTTCCGCTGAGCAGTGTGCTGGTGGTTTCTCTCAAATTAATTCCAATAGATTTTGTTTCCACAGATAACCGCACATACCATTCTTCAGGGCCATCTTCTACAAATATGTTTACATGGCAAACGTGAGCTTCAGAATAAACTGGTGTCTGCCATCACAGATCTACGGTTTTTACAGGAAACAATCAATGGTAGTAATCAGTGAATATTCAGAATAATTGTATTAGGTGTTTCGTAAGTGTCAAACTCAAAGTTTAAAATGTCACATGTATGTTTGCATAAGACTTTGACCTCTGCACTAGCTTTTAAATCAACCATCAGCCAGTGTTTAATCCAGTAGCACTTGCAGCTCCCGAACAATTGATCTCCCAGCAGTCACTTTGTGACTTGAGGCTATTAGACGACTATATTCAGAAGCTCCAGCCTGGAAACCAGGCAGGGACAACAGCATGGCGTTAAGTATTCATGCTGCAGGGTAATATGATGCAGTGGAGTGAATCCAGGGCAAGTTATTAAATGTGTCATTGTGCTTACAGGCAGATCCCCGTCAGGACACAAGGTCACGGATACTGATAACAGTCTGGCATGGCAGGAGCAGGGACGTAGACGGGAGCAGACTTTACTTTCCTTGGTCCCATCGTTATTGTTATTTTAGCTTCTTGTATAAAAGTATAAATAAGTGGAAAGGCTCTTTAAAATTCTTTAAAATTAGTATGTTTAAACTGAAAAGCAGACACTTCCGTCTCCATGGTGGTCTGGATTAGATATTTCAGCAGCGCAGGCTTTCATGGAGGCCAGAAGGTGCGTAGGCTTCAGGATTTTGGTGATCTCCTGACTTATCTCCAGGTGGCACCATCAGGTTTGCATATTTCCCTGAGCGATGCTTTTCATGTACCACACACACAGACACACACACTGCCGCCAAGTGCTACACAGATAGTTAGGAATCCTAGTTACCTGTGTCTCGTTTTCTCAGAAGCATCAGCTGTCACGCATCCTCGATCAGCTTCTTTCCCCCAGTTGCGGCCAACCTGGCGGAGCTGACAGCCAGGTCACCAGGTTGGCGCTTGACGGCGGTCAGCTGACACTTCTGAAAGAGACTGCACCAGACGAAACGAAACCCTCCTTTTATTAAACATAAGTCTAAAACATAAGTCATTATTACAAGAGGACATCATGAACTTATTTGACTTCAGGATTCCTAGTATCCAGTGGCGATTAGAGGGAATGAAGAGAGAGGTCGCTCCTATTCTTTCTTTCTGTGTAACAATATTGTGCTTTATATACTCGACTTCCTCCTCAGTTGGCTCTTCCAGGTAACCGCCTGCAGCAGCGAGGATTTAAAAACCCAGTTGGCTGCTCTCCGTACTCGGAGCTGCTGGTCCTCCAGGGAAGTGGCACTTGGTTTAAACGAATGTCACTGTTTGTGTCTGGAAGTCTATTTGTTGCATACCTCCCCGGCTACACATGATGTAACCATCCACCAAACGGGACATGTGGATACTAGTTGCTGGTGCGTGTGTGGTCTGTCCTGATCATGTTTGTTTGCAGTATCTTGTGTTCTGCTTGATAAACCTTTCAGAGCCTTTGATGAAGGGCAGAATGCAAAAGAGTGACCGAATTTGGAGAGCTCCCAATAGTTGCTTGGAGAGAAATGCTGGGAAAATAAATCCCAAGGTTATAATTTGAGCATATTTGTTTTGAAAATAGGTTTTGCTACATTCTGAGTTAGTTTAAGCACCCAGGAATGTGGTTTCATTAACTTTCATAGATAACTCGTGTCAGGTTTGTTTTTACATCTTGACTAAAGCATCAAACATATTGTATGAGTTCGTAGAGTTTAAAGTTGCGGTATGGGAGTCACTTTGGCTTTTATACACAAATATTCCCTCAGATTTGTCTTCATCACTTTTGTGTAGTGACTGCTGGATATTTGGCCGTGAAAATGGAGTCGTGTTTCTGTATTAAGACCTAAGGAGGCAGAAAATCATTTTTATCAGGGAGTGAAAGTTGGAATTACATAATTTCCCCATGCTGGTTCAGAGACACTCCTAGGAATAATCTCAAACATATGTTTTCCATTTTAAACTTTCAAACAACATTGGAACATTGGTAGGTTTCCAGGGTCTTAAAAAATATGGTGGTGATGATAAGGTGAACTCCCAATCTCACTTACACTTTACTCGTGTTTCCAGACCCCAACAATCATCACCCACTGATGCAGGGTAAGGTTAAGGGCCTTTTTAGGTACATTTTAATGTCATTTCTCGATGAACAAAACTGATATTACACAAGAGTGTAACCACATCTTCTTCCTGCCAAAACCTAACCAAAATAAAACTGTGGTATTCAAGGCAAAGGTTTATGTAACATAGACCCCTCCTCCTGTCCGGCCTCCGCAAAAAACTAAACACTTTTGCATGTTTGCTGGGAAATTTTCTGTTTGTGCTTATAGCTGAGTTTGGACCAATGATAGCTGAAGTCCCAGACAGGAGGTTCCTTCATTTCCACTGTGGCCAGAGGTCTGGCAAGTTCATCTGAAATGAGGAAAAAAAGAAAGAAAACGTCTGTTTGAGCTCAGCGTGCCTGACAGTGTCAAGCTGACTACAGTACACAAGGCAGTGCTGAAAAGAAGGAAATGTACTTCATATGCATTCATTAAAATATCTGGCAAAGCTGCACATTCCTACAGAGTTTTAGGTTTTGAAACGGTCTGTGAAACAACAGGAACTGAGTGTTCTCTATCTTTAGTTCATTGATATGTTCCCGAGCTTGCCTCTCTCTCCTCCTTCTTTCCCCATCTCACTTGATATGTCAGACTCGCCATCCCTGACGATAAATATCAATTATGACTTCTGTGACACACCTCAAATTAAACAGAGATATACCAAAGACCGCTGGGACAACAATCATTACAAATAATCACAGCTGCGAGCCGCACCGGTGGACTCAGACTCGTGCCTTCATCCGATTTCCGAGTGAAGGAAATTGCAGTTCCTCTACAGACCACCAGGGTAGGCTGGCTCCAAAAGCAGGTCAATCTTCAACGACATCCATCCCAAAATGCCCAACTTTACAGCTAAAATAAACGTAATTACAACATTTTTTTTTCTTTTTTTTAAACCGCTGCGGTCTCCACAGCTGGATTTCACATCCATAGCAACATTTCAGGGTGGAAATTTCTATGTACCTCGTCAAATTATATAAAGCCACATATGAGCCGCATAAACACACTTCATTTATCAATCAAAATACCGTTTGGTGTTTTGACTGATAGATGTCTGTGGTTAATGGTTAGATGTCATCACTGAAGCTTCTTAGCGATGAGCACTTCCTTGAATTGACTCAGGTGCCCCTTTTTTAAGATTTAAGTGATTTTTCCAAATTTATTTTAGTCACACACTTTTACCAGATAAGAGCTGACACTTGTTGTTTAGACAACCTAGTGACCTGAAGTCATCGATAACTTCCACGACTTTACACAACTTCCACAACTGTGGTTTTTCTGTTACCATGGTTACACCGGAGCTCTTCACTTGAAATATATAACACACTCTCTTATGAAACATCTACAGTTGAACTGCATCACACAAGATATGATGAAACATTCATTTTCTCAAGTCTTGTGTAAATACAAACATAAACTCTCAGAGGCGCTCCTGGTTTTTACTATCAACGAGTTTGAAAACACTATCTTCGAAAAAACAAAGAATTTGACTAATTTCTGTTGTCCTGCCTCTAAAGGTTTGAGAAGCTCTTATGCACACCATATTACTGTGTTTCAAATGACCCATGGGAAAGTCTCCGTGATAACTGTTATTGCATTTATCAAGGCTTACTTTAGGGAAATATAATTTGATGTTATGCTTCCTTCATGATACTGTTTAACTTTAGATGAGTAGATTTATTCCGTCTCATGACTGAAGCTGTGATCATTCACATGTTTCACAGATCTGGAGCGTGTGAGCTGTTAAGCTTCATTGATGCACATTTAGATTGAAGGTTTTTGGAAACCATTAGCGGATAGAGGAAACTATCCATTAGTGGGTGGCTTTAGACTAAATAGAATAACATTACTTTTTCTATGACGTTTTTTCCTCTTTTTTTTAAAGGAAATACTAATCGGATGTTGTTTTGGGTTATTTCGCAAAAAGCCAAAAACACACTTGATGCTGCTGTTATAGCAGACAGAAGAGGAAATTAAATTGACTCTTGTGGCATTTTTGAGGAACATATAAACACAAGCACATATTTACATACCTTTACAAACATGTTGTGTGGTTTGTGTTTTTATTTTTTCACGCGTTACTAAGCCTCGCTGGACTGTTTTATTTTCTAGCTGACCATAAATTGAGCATGTTGTTTGTCAACTTCCTCGTGCTGCTGTGTGTTGAAAAAGACTTTGCCTCTGCCATGTTAGAAGAGACGTTTGTGTTTTCTCACGATTCCCGAGGTCCTTCTGTGCTCAAAGTATCACAGCCCCATTGTCAATCGTGTCTTTACACCTGATGATAGGAGCCACTTTTGTATGGTGGAGTGAATCATTTAACGTGAACACACCCTTTAAGTTGCAAATAAACCGCACTTGTTTGGTCACAAATCCCTCCCCCTTCACCTCCCCTCAGAACATGAAGCGTTGAATATTTGTTGTTAAACTCCAGCACCCATACAACTGCATTTGGACCACCCCTTCGAAGGAGATGTACATTGTGATACGAATTGCACTCACAAACCACTCGAGCAGATTATTAGTGTGATCATTTATTTATCATATTATTCATTTTTACTAATGTATTTACTGTTGCTTCATAAATGAAAATGAAGAATGAAAAGGTCATGTTTTATGGCAAATTTGTGCAGAAAGCCGGTTAATTCCAAAAGTTCCACATACTTTTTTTTGCCCCTGTTGGACTTCCCTCTGAGAAACCTTCAACAACTCTGACACTCACGTACTGTCTTTGGAAAATAAATGTGGCAGATGCTTCTCACTTAATCATATGAACGTCACACAGCCATCCAGTGGAGGGATTTGGTGTCAGTCTCTCGTGATGGAAGAGGAAGTGTAGTTTTCATGTTGAAGATACCACTTTATTATTCCTTTCATTGTCGTTTTGATGTTTTCTACAACAATCACTGTGAGCGTGTCTTTGTGGATGTGATAGCTTCCACAGATGGAGTACAATGGAGACAGTTGAAAACAGTCAGGATTCAATGGGCTGGTACTGGAAAATGCAACTGGTGACTTCTCACGCAGCAAGTGAAGAACAAAGAACAATCATGTAATGGATTTCAAATGGGTAAACAGGATGTGAAATGCTCATAAGCACACCACAAAACCATGTCCATGGCTGCACTCCAAATTATTAAAAAAATAAAACTGGTGCCCTCCGTTGCTCCCCCTTTGGTTAGTTTTCTTATCGAGATGGGCCAGCAGGATGGCTGTCAGCTGCTGATAAGATAAAAGGATGGGCGATGATGAAGGCTGATGAGCGTTACACTTCAAAAAGATTACCAAACAGACACACATCATTGAAGAGAAGAGTAGACACAAGGAGAGTCCTGAGCTGACAGAAGAATTACACAGGCCCAAACATCTTAGCAGCAGACACTGTCAACGGGAAATTCAGATTTCCCAAATAGAGTTAACAGGTGGTGTTTTGCACATGAAGATACACAAAGAAAACACATGCAACTGCATGCAAACACGCATGGATTTGCACCGTTTAACTGTATGTGAAGCACAAATCACAAGTACAGTAAAGGAATGCACAGACACGATGAAGCCCTGAGTACTACTCATGTTCATGCTGCAAAGACTAAGAGGTTAAACAGAACGTAGCGCACACAGCCTGCAGCTCCTGCTATCTTTCCTTTTGATTAATGATAATGTACGCAGTTGACCGCAGTTCTCAGAAAGAAAAACAATGACTTCAGAAATCAGAATCCGTGAAAGAAAACAGCAATCGGTGCGTCTTGACGGAAAACACTTTCACAACCGACTAATATTACTGCACCTGCTGCGGGTCTTTCAGTTACCTTCACATGTGAAGGGAGAGGAAGATCAACAGAGAAGTGGTTGACGTCTGAATTACTTAATGCCATTGCTTTAACATACTGATAGAGCAGCTTATGTTGTGCAACTGGATCCGCCTTAAGTTACAAGGTTGTTGTCAGGCCAGTAATCTGGTGACCAGGATGTGGGTGAGACCGGGACGTCGGTTGTTGGTCCCTGAGCGGCCCTGTGACGGACCGGCGACACGTCCAGGTGCACATCCTCTGAGATGAGTTGTATTTGGCTGGTAAGAATCCCCCAGTGGGCTTGAAAGAAACCAATTAGGTCAGTTTTGCCAACGCAAAATCACCGGTTATCACCAAGTGATCACGTACTTATTGCTGATATAGTTTTTTTCAAATAGTAAATGTTTCTACAATATACAATCACTCAACTTGCAAGAGTAAAGTCTTGAGAGCTGTTGAAATGAAGTCATCTGCCTGTTCGGAGTAGTTTAGTTGATTTATTTATTTTATATCAACTGTATTTACTTTTGAGGACTTTTGGTTTGCAGTTTTTACACTACTCTGTGAACAGATACTGCATCTACAATAAGAAAAAGATGAAATGCTGCACAACCTGACTGATGACCCCCCCCCTCGGTTTATGTTACTCCCCTTTCCCCCTGCTATCATGTGATCATAACCCCACTCAGGAATCTGTTGCACATTTCTCTACTGTAATTTATGTCGGCCTATTATTGTGAGAAGGGCTTGCCATAGAGGTGAGCTATGATCTACAAAAGAAAATAAAGACATCAGCTGTCTATCTTGTCGTTATTTCAGTTTTTCTGTTCACACAGGTTTTGGCCAAAATTGTGTACTCTGGCATCGGAAAAACTAACTCTAGAGAACCCAGACTCACCCCTGACATGTGGACAACAGTGTTACTTGATATATTAAACCCAAACAATGCAGAAATCCAGACAACCCTTCCCTTCATTTTCACTACAGATCCTGAACTGTTTTCTCTTTCATATTGCTCCTGACTCTTGGCAGAATTTCGAGGAAAGGGATCAATAACAGGGTTAAATGAGCTTATGATCTTCTACTAGTGTTTGAAGGCCTGTTTCAGTTTCTCTTGTTCGTGTCATGCGAAAGATGACACATATTTGTCCTTCCCAAAAGGAACAACAAGGCTATTGATAGACTGAAACTATAACACATGGCACCAAGCTATATTTAATGAATAAGGACATTAAAGAAATACGGGGGATTCAAATGAGGCGTGGAACAAGAAAAGGTTCAGCTGCATTAAGCCTCAGATATATTATTTTTGCCAGGGACATTTCATCTTTTTAGATTAGCCTGTGCCCATAACACAAGCCTAACTTTAGCACATACTAAGGAGTGGAAGAAATAAATGGAGCAAAGTTTGTGTTTCCTGAGCTTTTTTGGAAGAGTTCATAGGAAAAGAGAGCACGTGAGTAAAGTTGTGGCACTAAGGCAGCAGAACCTGCAGAGCTGCAGAGGTGAACAAATGTGGTTCTTGTCTTTGCAGGTATAGATTTGAAGATTCGTGCTTGTGAATGACCCCAGCAGACCTGCACATCCTGGTAGGAATTGGAATCGTCTTCATGGGTAGAGATGAGCAGGGAGATAACTCTCAGATACTTTTGTCAGGAGTTTATTTGCTTGTCTTCATCACTTAAGATCAAAACTGAATCCCCCCCAAAGAGAGCTGCAGAAAACTTTTGGGGGGATTGACGGCTTTTTTCTGGGTAAAGGGGCCATTCACTGGAATTCCTTTCCTACTGCACGACTGCAGTCTCCTTAAAACTCAGTGTGTGGTTAGGAATCTACTTCCATCCCCCTGAGAGAGACTCTTATGCCACAAATTTCACAGGATATTCTAGAAATAGTCATGCATGATGTTTATTTGTTCATCTTCTGTTCTAAAAATGGCACGACAGAAAGCTGCATGGATCACTAGGAGGTGAAGGGGTTAAGTTTGTCATCTGACAATAGAAAAAAGGGCCATTGATGGTTGTCCAGGTTCTTCCTGGGAATATGAAACTGTGGTTTAATATCAAATCCAATTGAAAGCTTGTTTGTCTTCAGCAGTTTGAAACGAAAGAAAATGAAAGACTTTGGTACTAAGAAAGACTTTAACCACGTGTATAACTGCATGTGTGCCTGCTTTGACAACAGTTATTTATCCTACAAACCAATTTTTCAAATACTTGGGCTGCTGTTAACTGTAATGTAGCCAAAAACACAATGTGAGAAATTTTTGAGGATTTTAGAAGGTCCTCATGTAGAAAACACTTGATTGGTCATATCCCAACTAATTAGGGTTGCTGATGAATATCATTATTGAGGCTTTCAAGATAAATGTGGGCAGGGGTTGAGCACCCTGCAAGACATAGGGCACAGAATTCAGCAAAGTCTGAATCATGCTTTTTAACATAAAAATGGAAAATATGAACAATATAACCATGTTTTGGAGCCGTCCTGTGCCATCTTTTTGTGCTGATGGCTTAAAACACAAAATATTTTCAGTTTCAACAGTTGAAATTTGGTCTTTGTACTTTGACTGCGTTTGTATTTTAAATATTTTGCAAACTGAGCTGGCGACCTTGTCCAGGGTGCACCCGGCGTCTCGCCTGATTACAGCTTGCTCCAGCACCTCCATGACCCTGAACAGGATGAAGCAGGTATAGAAAATGGATGTTTTTATTTACATTTCAGACAATGTCCTATTCTTTGTTGGAAACAGGGTTTTACGTTTCCTGTCAAACCCTTCATTTCTTCATTTATGTTTGGCATTTGTCTGATGAAAGTTTATTGCAGAAACCGTACCCTTTCTTTCTTTCTTTTCTTTTCTTTTCTTTTGCCTCTGGCTGTTTCCCTTGTTTTCGTTTTTTTTTCTCTCCTTCTCCGTCACTTCCCGCAATGTGGAAAAACTTTGGTCAAGGTTGTTTTCTGTACTACTCGGAGCCTGTTCAATGACTTTTCCGTTTCGCCACACAGGCCTAAAGCTCGGAGGAGCATGCGAACATACTCAGCCCCGTGACGTATTTGATTGTCCCTTTATGGAAATGAAGCATAGTTTTGTGTCTTTGCACCAGAAGAGAGAGACAGAAGTCCCTCAGTCCTCGGTGGCTCAGCTCCTCCTTGTTGGGTTTGGGATTTGCGAGAAAGAGGCCAGACAGCTTTAACACCCTGGTGCAGATGGTTTCTGTTGAAAACCACAGAGAGCTTATTTAGGCAGAGAGTAGACAGGGTGTGGATGACCAAATACTCGTACCTACCACGACTATATGAGTAAACAGCAGACACCTACTCTTAGCGTGCCCAGACTCACATCCATGTAATACACCTCGGCATAGCGGGCCAGACTGAGTATTGTGTTAAATTATAGACTGCTGTATTTTTTTGTTTGTTTTTTTTTCAGTCACTGGAGAAAACAAGCTTTCCTCAGAAAAAAAAGAAAACTCTGTGCATGTTTACTTCACTGTTCTTGCAAAATATCATTAACTGATTGCATATTTTTCCTTGAAGTCATTTGTTCTATGTCGTATAAAGAACAGAAATTGGATATTGCTGATATGTTTTAGTACAGGCAACACATTTTTTCAGTCATATGAACATAAGCCTCTTAAGGGACTCTTGTCGGTTTGATCTTCTACTTGATTGTCTTGTCCTTACTTGCGTCAGACTGTGGCCAGCCTTAACCTTCAGCCTCGATTCACATGCATGTGTTTAAATAATGGTCACATGATTCACTCACACTAAGTCACTTTACACGCATTGTCATTCTATAGTGTTCGCTTGTCAATTTCTTTTCAAATCAATCATGTTCCCATCACTCGTAGGGGATCATTTGAAATGTTTATCAGTGGAAGGTGGGTGTATTTAAGACCGATGAATCCCAGCTGCTGCAGGGTTTGCACTTTTGTGGCTTGTGGGCTTTTGATTTTCGTCAGAATGTTGGGCTGGTCCAGGAAATTAGTTTTTACCTTGGAGTTCAACTCAAAGCAGATTAATTTATGCTGTGTTCATTGTTTTTTTCTTTCTTTCTTATTTCTTTTTTTTTTTTTTACTTGGATCCCTTAATGAAGGAAACCTCTATTAAACGTTTATCTGTATTTTATTTCTTTCTTCTGGTATCTGCTAGAGCATCCAAAAACAGTTAATTTTAATATATTTAAGAGGTAAGTTGTTTGTTTTTACATTATAACTTTAATCTTATATAGCATGTATACATCACAATAAAAGGTTACATTACATACACTTAGAAAAAATAAAGTCAAACAATAGTTTGGACTCTCCTCATCTCTGCAACATTCACACTAGATGATCTTTGGTGTCAGTTGTGTCTGGACAACAATGTTTGACTTTTAAAAATTCAGAAGCCTCCATAAGTTACAGTTAAGTGTCTGATCTATACTGACTTCTCCAAATGTGTTGGTCTGGATGGCTCAACTTAATATAAGGTATCCCTTAATGGTTCTGTTGCTTTGTTTGAGCCACATAAATCTACATAAATAAAAGGAATCTTGCAAGCTACAGAAACGCTGCAGAAATGTGTCTTTTTGTCAAATTCAGGCATCAAAATTATTTGGTAGGATGCAAATAGATGATTATTGGGCTTAAATGCACCCTGTAACAACACATTGCACACGGATAAATGATGCAGGGGATCCATCGTGTTACCGTGTGAACCAAGGGTACTTGGAGAAATGATGGGATGTGATGTGTCGAAAACACCTGGACTTTTCTGGTAGGTGTGTCTTTGTGAGATGCAGAAAAGGAGAATTAATGGTATCTGTGTGTTTGGTTCCTCACAGTGAGACATAAAGGAGGTGATGTTGAGGGGCTTTGCAGCGTTGTTGTTTTACTGAGATGAAAGCACCAGTTAACCAACGGTTTACAAGATATTTGCCGACCCATCTTATTTTTGATGTTTTTTGTATATTAATCCGTTTTTCCATTGAACAATGAGCCAAACACTTGATCATGAAGCAACATGAAGGAGTGCTGCACCAGATGGGATGGCAAGAATGCTTGTTAACTGTTTAACTGGTGCTTTGATCTTAGTAACAACAGTTAACAAACTGCTTGCCATCCAGTCTGGTTTTAAAATTTAGTTTGGACATAGATCTGTTTTTCAACGGAACAATGACTTAAACACTTGATAATGAACCAACATGGACCGCTGGTCTCCAAATCCAAGCCCAAATATTTTAAATGGGTTGAATCAGCTGAGGATATGAAAAACATTCAACAAGTGCTCAGCATATGTTGAAAGTCCTTCAAGAATATTGAAGCTGGAATGATCACCTGGAAAGTTATTACGAACTCCAAGAGAGGCTTATTTAAAAATATGTGAAAATATTAATGTTACTTCCCGCATGATCTTTCTGACTTGAGGTGTGTGTATATGTATATATATATATATATATATATATATATATATATATATATATATATATATATATATATGTATATATATATATATATATATATATATATATATATATATATATATCTATATCTCTATATATATATATTTTTTTTTTTTTTTTTTTTTTTATATATCTATATCTATCTATATATTTTTTTTTTTTTTTTTTTTTTTTTTTTTTTTTTTTTACAGCACCTATGTTTGGATATTTTATTTAGATTCATAAGATTTTGGTTTATTAACTGGAAGCTTTTTTCACTAAAATACCCTTCTTGTGTGTCATTGTGCGGTGATGATGTGCCAGGAAAGATAATTACCATCAAAGAGATAGTTACAAAATGCCACACATCAGGGTAGTCATTTAGAGCATCGGGTACCACGAAACTTGTACTTTGAAAATTCCCCCCTCCTCCGTATGATACATTCAGGGAGACTCGGACGATTTAGAAGTAAAACTTCATGTCTTGGAAGAGTAACGAAGCCAGTGCGCGACTGAGGTACTGTATATTTTGTTATAGGAAAAACATTTTACATTCATATTAATCTTTAGTAAGAGAACAATTGGTTAGTATTAAAATAACTTAAAGTTTGCACTAATATAGTCTAAAGGCGTATAGTCATCATAGCGGCTGATGCAACCAATTTTTTATTACATCATTTCTAATGAAACAAGACTCGGAACATGAGGCGTGATGGGAGAGCCAGGATTACGAGGTTCTTGAACTACTCTCTCTCTCGCCGGCTGCTTCTTTATATAGTGTAAACTTAAACTTCATCATCAAACCGAAAAACCTCCGCTGGCTTTAACAAGGTAGGGCGATGCGTTACTTGTTTTGTCCATTAACGACTCCGAATTTGTTAAACGTAGCCAGTTTTCTACTGTTGTTTCATATGAACGATAATTACTCGAGTCAGTTTCTCTCAAAAACAAAACAAACAAAAAAAAAACGTTTTTTATAAAATAGACGTGAACGGTTGTTTTGATTGGCAGCCCCCCCCCACCCCCCGCTTCGCGGATGAGTTTGTTCGTTTACTTGTTTTTGATACTTCAACGTGACACGAGAAGAAGACAGCGGCACGCAGCGTGAGCCGAGCCGAGCCGAGCCGAGCCGAACCGGTGATCTTTTGTTTACTGCTCGTCGGACTTGAATTTAGCGCCAACTCTCATAGCTGGGTCACCGTGGACCCACTCAGGTGTTACGGGTCCGAGTCCCGCTTGGGCGACGGAGACTGTATTGTGCCACATTTATTCTGAACGTACCATTTTATTTTCCGGAAATAGCCAAATGAAAGAAAATAATTAAAAAGAAAAAAAAATTCATCTTTAGTTTTTAAATGATTTTAACACGATCGCAAATGTGTGAGGAGGGGGGGATCTATCACGAGGCACATGGTTGCGTGAAAGCACGTGCGTTACTTGCGGCTTTTATGAGATTTTGAGTGGTAGCACGTGGGTCCGCAGCTGCACCATCAGAGGACATGACAGTAGAAATGATAAGAGAGGGGTCCACGTCCAGCGTTATCAGCATGTCTGTGATAGGTTCAAACCTGAAGTGTGATTCTAACAAGAAGCGTTAACATTCCTGCTGCAGTGTGGTTTAACAACTAATGTCCCTCACATTCTTATAGCTGCTGTAGATGGTGAGGATTTAAACAACAACGACAGAAGCCGGGTGTAATATTTGCAGAGCTACACTTTGTTGTTGTGGTTGGATGAGTTTTACATTTCTGTAGGGGCTGGGTTTTATTCTGGAAGAAAATACTACAGTGGGAGTACTCCAGCTCTGAACTGTGAGGGAGCTCTCTGACTGAATGGTAGTGTGTTTTCTTGCTGACTCCGTGTCACACGTGGCTGTGCTATTTGTGACTGTGCTGACCCTGAAGCAAGGAGAAGAGTGCTGGTTTTGTTTTCCACCGAGCAGCTGACGGGACAGCAGCATCCACTCATCACATCTGCTCTGCACTGGAAGTGGGACTTAGGTTTGGCTACCTGTTGCGTGAGTCAACCGTTCCTGCTCCCAGCAGCAGACGCATATTAGTTATTTATTTTTACCCCGTCACTGGCAGTATGTATGTTTTAATAATTTCCCGCTGGTTTGAAGGAATGACTTGGCTGAGCAGAGTCGTCAAAAGGAACAACAACAGCAGCAGCTCCAGCAGCATTACTCACGTCAGCCAGTCACGGTGAAAAGTGGAGCTGCCCATTCATGAGACTGCCTATTATCCTGGCCACTGAAACCAACTGTAAAGACAGGCATCTGGAGTTAGGCTTTGTTTGTGCTCTGTCAGGGTTGCGGGAAAGGATTTGGAGTGGAAGGGGGTTGGTCACCATGGAGATATTTGATTTGGGGACCTTTATCCCCCTCCTTAGTTCTGGCATGGATTCAAATATAACTTTTTCTTTTAAAATTTCTCCAACTTTACAAAGCTTCTCAGCCTGAACATTTAGTATGCTGTAATAAGAGTTTAATGAACAGCTGATTTTATTATTTCCTGCTTTTTATTTTTTTGAATCTTTGATCCCTACCTTTAAAAAGCATGACAGAAATCTGTGTTTCGCCTGACAGAAATTATTTAGGCAGAAATCCAACATAAACCGTGTCATGCACAAAATTTGTCAGCTCTTGAGTAACCGGCAGTAAGCACACGAGATACAAATGGGTAGATAAACTCATAAAGCTTGCAGTTTGCATGATTAAAGTGGGCATGGCATATTTTTCTGTGATCTTTGGACTTAGTGTTGAAGCTATAAATTCTTAACCAAGACGTCAGCTTATAAACTCAGAAAAAGAGACGTGTGAGGCTCTGTTGTATTCCTATGCAAATAGAATTTCCACGGTGCAAGACTGGATTTCAGGACGCTGTAAAGCGGGGATTGCATCGATTAGTCAGAATTTACTGTCGACCAAAGGGGCCGTGCATGTTCATGAAGAGGAGAGCTTCTGGCGTTACACCACTGTCACTGTGACGAATGGTGATATAGCCAGACTGTACAAAGTGTTTTCACCAACTTGGAGTTGACAAACCCTGAACTGAGAACCTCAGTTTCCTCTTTCAAAATGGGGTTTAGAGTTGGTTGAGTCAACTCTGGGTATGTTGAGTCTTGATTCACTAGGATTATATTTAAAAATAAAAACGTCATCAGGGGGGCACTGAAAGAGGGATTCACCATGACATTAACTTAATGGCAGAGATCTTCTTATTTTTCTCTTTAGAATTTGAGCTTGACTTGAATATAGCTCGACTATTCAGTGTACAGTTGTTTGTTTTACTGTGACTACTGATGCACCTGAACAGCCTTTTCAGGTTTTTTTCTTTTCTTTTTCTTTTTTAAGTGCGTAAATGTGTGTGAGTGCTTCACCGTTCCTCTCTGACAGTCTAGTCTAACATTTTAACATTTGGATTCCATATTATGACAGACAGGACTAAAATCAGGTATCAGTGAAAATTCTGTTGTTCGTGTCGGTTGTTGCTCAAAACAGACACCAAATGTCGTCTTGAGTAAAAATGAACTTTTTTTTGCCTAATGTTGTAATAGTTGAGGAAACCTTGCATGTATTCTCTCGGGGTTAAGTAATTGTCAATCTTGTGTGTTTTTTTTTCCGTCAGATGTTGGAAACTACATCGTTTTTTTCAGGTAGACGGCAGAGTCAGTTTTACTCATGTGAGAGAAGTGAATTTAAAACAATGCAACGTTTTGAATATTCTTGTACTTAATTATACTTCATTATACCTAATGTGTTAAGCACACTGCAGTTTATATATCGTGTGCTAATGTAGTGTGGTAGGTGTGGTGTTCACATGGAACAGGAAATTTGAATTTTTTGTTAAGATTAGCTTTGTTTGGCATGCAAGTCTTGACTTTCAGGTCTGAGTGTGAATGAACATGAACAAAAGCTGTATTTACTTGTATGTGGACATCTCAACTGACTACCTGTTACACTCAGGTTTCTGTTTGTCCCAAACAAAAACAGTTTTTTTTTTTAAACTGTGTATACATTCATATTGTGATAATGCGGTATTTTCTGGCACATGCATCCTATTATATACCAACATTTTTAAATGGAAGAATGATGGGACAACCATATTTTATAAACTCCGTAATCAGATGGGTCATTGAAACTCAATGGCATTTCTAGTTTCCATAAACTCAGGGAAATTACCTCAGGAAAAAATGTTATGCTTCCCCCTCATCATATGACCAACATCAAACTATTCCATGTTTCTGCTTGGGAATAAAAGCAACCTTGTTAGGGAGGTATGAACTTGTGTCCTTTCCTACCAACAATCAGCCCTAATGATATTGGCAGTTTAGGAAATTATCCAAGTCAAGTCTTTAATGTTCCCAAGCTCAAACATTTTAATTCCCCCTGCAGTCCACGCCGGTCATGGCGCCACTGCTGACATGGATGTTGGAGATAGACGATGTGCGTTATGAGTGACGGACGAACATTTGAGCGTCAGATATCTCAAATAATAATATTTTTGATCAGAAATCTTTTGTTGCAGAGCGTCCTGTTAAACGACGGACTGTTACATGGAGCATAATACCAAATCAAAAAGTGAGCCAATGGAAGAATTATTGTGGAAATGCAACTAATCGAGCAGGAAGAGAATATCTCGTTCCCAAAAACAACTTGGACACACCGAAATTTGCAAAACACACTATGTTTGAGATAAATCTTACTTGTCTGTAACATGTAAAATTCATTTTAGTGCCATTTTCAGCATATTTTATTAAATCTCTTGTGTTTTGTTTTTTGTCATGTCAGTCATACGCCATGTTTATTACCCTGATATGATTGAGGACAAGAGATTTATTTTATGTTGCTTCACTGAAGGCAGACACAACTCTGCCGATAGTAATCTGGATAATGGGACTTGCCTGGAAAGTTTGGCAGTGAGTGTGTGTTTTTCTAGCTTGACATAAGCAGGATTTTTGTTGTCGTTGTTGCAGTAACTGCTATTTGTTCTTCGATTTCATTTTTTTTTTTTTTCAATTTCACTGAATGGTAAGCCAGCAAAATTATGAACGTGTAAAACTGTAAAAACTCTACAAAGCGCCGCTGTGTGGGTTTATTTTTCAGCGTGTGTGCAATAGTCACCGTTTCAGCACCAGGAAAGCTTTGCCAGCTGGATTGTGTCGGCACACTGATAGAGGCATGTTTTAAAGGAATCTGGGACACGCCTAAGCCAGCAAGATAAAACGGGCTTGTTGTGGTTTCCGTTACACTGCTGGGTGTTATGACGTTTGGCCTGACTGAGCTCAGGTGAGAGGTGAGAGACTAGGTGGCTTTTCTTCAGTCGTGACAATGAGAGGGATACAAGATGGAAAATAAACACATACTTTCATGTTTTCCTTTTTTTTTTTTTAACAGAAAATCCTGATTTACTATTTTTCTGACCTTTTCCTTGTGTTTTCCATAAATGCCTCCATACCATTCGGCTCTCATAAGGTGAACAGTTGTCTTAAACCTCATGCAGACCTTTCTCAGCAAATGACTGCTGCGTACCAGTCTCGTGTCATTGCACTGCATAAAACAAAATAGGTTATCGTATGTTGGCTCCCTTCATATAGAAGACTCTCTGTGCGCTCTCACGGCATCCTCGTGACTGGTCTTCAGCCACGCGCTTCATCACGTCTTGTCAGTACTGAGGTTTGCAAGTTTCAAACTAACCTGTCCGGTAGGCCTGGCTGGGTTAACTCAAATTTTTAGTTTATGGCAATGTTTGCTTGAAAAGTGAAAGTCAGTTTCTCGTTGCCCGTCAGTTCATGGTGCACGTTTGCGAAGGCGTGACGTCATGTAAATTGCTCTCAAGTTAGTCCGTAGCTCTGTGGTGGTATTTGTAATAATGGCACAGCGCAACACGGGGACACCCATAAAGCACCTGGGCAACACTGGTAGCAGACATTTCCTGCAGTGTTCGGGATGGAAACAAGGCCACTAGACTTCCTTGACTTTTATTCCTGAAGACACTTTAACGTCCATCCTGAAGGCTTCCTCAGTTATGTCTTCAAGAACAAAAGAAAGGAAGTCCAGTTGCCTTCTTCAAGCCTTTATGACCTGGATGACTGAGAGTCTACGCCAAGTTTCCTGTTGTAAAGACTAAAGATATTGTGGTGGCGTTTCACATCACTAAAAATATATGTAGCCCATTTACAGCTAAAACACCTGGATTCATGCACGTGCTGAGTAATCAACCACAGAGACAGTACTGCTTATTATCATGCTTTATGGCTTATTTATGTTTTTATTATTTATTTTGGAATAGATTAAATCTCAAAGCTAAGGCTGCACTTCAGTTGTTCCAAAGTAGTCTTTTTTTTATATATAGTTTTAAACAAAAACTTATTATGGTTGTGGTTTAAAAAAGTCTTACTGTACAGTTCTCGTGATGTCATATTGACTTTAAGCATGACTTATTTAATTACATCAGTCTGGGCAGATTTGATGATATTCGAAACCTTTTGGAGCTCGACATTTTGACATTTAAGTACATTATTTTTTTTTCATCCTGTTTCTTTCAACTTGCAGCTCTGTGAGGAAGTCATGTGCAAGTGTCTGGTGTCTCTGGTCACAACTTAGGACAAGCAGCGATGGTTGGGTTTACTTTGTCTGAACACCCCAACATTTTTCTGCTATCATTTTTTTTGCCAAGACTTTGTACTGAGGATTGGAGACTTGTACCACTGCAGATCATCGAGCACATTCTTGATAGAGTTATAATAATTGAAATCAGTAGAAATCAGAATTTTAACTGATGCAATTACAAAATCACAAATGTTGCTCATGTTATTCATGTGCACAATACTTCACTTTTAAAGTAAAGAGGGGGTGTGTCATACAATGCACAACTAGCGTGTTTTTGTAAAATCCGGGGGGAAAAATAAACCGTTGAAATTATGTTTAATGCACTAATCTTCCTTAGACTACTCTGGCCTTGACTCTTCCCCCTCACTGATCCTTTTACCCTTTTACTTTGAGTCTTTCCTTCACAGGCATCTTTTAACGGTATCGTCATTTAATCCGAGTATCGCTTAAAAGTCATGTGGATTCATAAAAAGAAAACTGATAGGATGTAACGTTAACCCAGGGAAACTTTAGGAATCTGTGTGTTTTTCTTTCATGTTGGGAATGGGAGGAACCTGGGAAGTTCAGAAGACTAGATTTACCCAAGCAGAGATAATGGAAAACGAAAGTATTTACTATTTAACTTCAGCATGTTTTTTTTTTCCCCTCAACCACATTTCATAGTATTATATCACATTTTTATCAGAGAAACAAAACAGATGAGCGGTGTACGTTTACCTGCCTTTGACCTGTGAGAATACGTTAGTCGGCTTATCGCTGCCACCTATTGAGCAGTAAAGTAGTAGAAAATTATTAGCAGGAAATCCCTGTAGGGTTTACTCAGAATCGTTTTGTAAGCACCAGACCCAACAAACCGAGGGTTCTTATCTCGTTTTGAGATTAAAAACCACAGGGTATCTTTTTAAAATGTTTATTTTTGTCAATAACAACAGCCAGGCAGTTAATCATTTAATTAGCTGCTGTGGCCGTTATAAATTCCTGTACAGCCTGTTCCCGTTGAGAAAACGTACTATTGCATTGTTTAGTTTAATTTGATGCCGGATTGTCGTTGTCTTTTTCAAAAGAACATTTGCCTCCAAGTGAAGTTATTTTGTTTGCAGTAGGTGTCAGGCGGTTATCTAAACAACTGTACTCCGTCCAGATTAGAGGAGAAGCGTTGGCGTAAAAAGTTTAAGTGTGGAGATACTTCATGTGCATATGAGAGAGCAGGATCACAATATGGACTGCACACAGGAACGTGAAAATGAAGGATTTACTAAGGAGGAGCAGTGGAAGGAACTTTGGTGAGAGATGGTTAAGCATTAAAAATGTTTTAATCGTTTTTGCTTAAAATGATATAAATGCATATGAACTTCGTGTGGAGTGCAGCACACACATGTATGGTATCACGCATAAAAGATGTGCAGCAATTGTTGGGGCAGGGAGAAAATGGTGGTTAAGGAAAGAGAGAGAGAGACGAACACTGAAACGATGGGCAGGTCCAGTGGGCTGAAGGCAGCTTGGTGTCAGCCCACTACACGTCTCTATGGTATAAAATGAAACATCCAGAGCTTGTTCAGCTCTTAGTGGGTCGTGCAGCTGATGAGTGAAAGGGGACTCTCCATCTGTGCTTGAGTAAGTTTTTGTTTTTAAACTATATTGAAGCGTAATATACTATGAGATGATGGATATGCTTCTTACCAGTGTGAAGTTTGTCTCATGAATCTTACAACTGCTACACAACTTTATGACTAAGACGAGACTTTAAGTGTTCGCTGCGTGGGTGTTTTACCACTTGTTGCCTTTGTGGCTGGATTGTGTCGTTGTTGTGTCTGAAATGTGTTTTTAATGTAAACTAATTCAAACATAAGGAAGATGATTTGTTGTGTCAAGGTTGGGAGTATAAAGAAACCACAAAACTTGATATTTTTAGTTTCGTTAGTCAGTTGGGTTTTCTCGGTAGAAGTCGGCTGGGTTGACGTTTCAAAGAATCAATCAGATTTCTTTCCTTTTTTTTTCTGAAAATTGGGCGGAGATGTTGCTGCACATCCTCTGAAAACAGCTGGTTATTGCAATGATCTGTTGATTCATGCATTTAAAAAGAATGAACTGCTGATAAATGTCTGCGCTCACATCTTGAATGTTTTTTACAGTTTTGGAAACATTTGCGTCTTTGTCCATTTCAGACCTTGCACAACCCCAGTCAAACTCTGACCTGTAACCAGTGACGTTCTGCAGCCATGACGGCCATCAATGCACCTCGAGACAAGTAAGGCGGGAAAAGTATTTTACAAAAGAAGAAACTGTCTTTGTGTCTAATTCCTGCATGTTCAAAATGAAGCTTGGATACGTTCCAGGGAATTAGGAGTTGGATGTTGTTTGTTTATATTAGGAAGAATGGCTTGGTTGATGTACTTTCATGAAGGTTTCCCTTTTGCTTCTTTCCCAGATACAATGCGGTATGGATCATTTTGTTCATCCTGGGCCTGGGAACACTCTTACCATGGAATTTCTTTATGACAGCAACAATGGCAAGTTTGAAGACCTTTAATCCTCTCAGAGCGACACTCTGCAGGCAGCTGATCCATGTTGGTTAGTTAATTGACAGGTTAGGATCCTCTAGGGGAAAAGTCCTTTAATTTTGGATTAAAGGAAGCAAATGCTATTTGTTTAGTTTTTCTTTCAGACCCACCTGGCTTTGCTCAGGATGTCTGAAGTGACTCCAGCCAGGTGGAGTCATGTTTCCTCATCTTTAAGGGGCTATCGTGTTTTCACTGTAGCAGGTTCTGCAGTTTACTGTGCAGATTTGTTATGAAAGGTGTGAAAGGCATTTAGATAAATAAGATGCAACTACTGTTGAAGCTCAGACACACGGCTGCTTTGTACAAATACGATGTGGACACAGACTAACATGAATGCATTCTGGTTTTTTTTTTTTAAACTGTACTTTGAATTTTATCTTCATGTGACGACTTGCCAACTTCCAACCTTTTTTTTTTTAAAATCTACACTCAGTTTACTGACTCTTTGTTGAAACTTATGTGGGCTAAAGCCACAGGCCTGCAGCATATCCCACAGTCATGAGGAAGAGATCCTTTGTTTTTTTTTTTCCTTCTAAGAAATTTTATCTTCTGACTGCATTTTACGTGGTTTAATAAATGACACACTTGTGACTTTGTGTAATAAAACTGCATTCTTCCATCCTTTTTTCTGTAGTACTTCACCAGTAGACTGAAAGACTCGACAACTAATATCTCCTATCTGGAGATCAATGAGACTATTCATGACGGAGATACTCGCAATGTCCTGGAGTCCAAGTTTAACAACGTGATGACCCTGTGTGCCATGGTGCCTCTGCTCATCTTCACCTGCCTCAACTCCTTCATACACCAGAGGTGTGTATCGCTCTCCACACGTACAAGATGGGATTGCTTTGTTAGTTGCATCCGCTGTTCTCTTCTGCACAAAGTTGAAATATTAATGGGGAAATATGATTATTTCTAACAAAGTAAAACTTAATGTACTGCGTTGGTGAGAACATGAGTTGGTTGTCTGAGTTTTGACCGACTGGATTATCAGCCGAGTTGGACCTAAAAGTATGATTGCTAATACAAAGAGGGAGGTGGTTGACTTTAAAGGATGCATCATGTTTTTTGTCTTAGTGAACAGCGCTGCTCCCCTATGCATATGAAAGCTGTCTTGTGCAGATGTTGCCGATGCTGCCAGCTGGATATCACCTCTGACGTGTATTCTTCTTATCCTGCACCAGTGCACCTAATGTGAAAAGACAATGCCGACGATTCTTTGTCACTTTAAAGCCTTTAAACGTTCAACTGTCCAGTGGTAACTTGGGTGACGTGTGAAAACTGAGCCTAATGGCATCTGTAACTCACTTCAGGCCTTCTCAAATAAGACAGACCTAATAACATCCAAGCTCCAACTTCTACAGCTACTTCAGTCCTCGATTCTGCTAAAGGCTCAAAGTTTCTGTATAAATTCTGCTTTTATTTCAGCTTCAGCTCGTCCTTTTTTTTTGCATTACATGCTTTGTAAGTTAAATGTTTAATTCTCCCCAGCTTATCCTCATCTGGATTTATCACAGTGTCTCCTGGAATCCTCTCATCTATATGTCTTTCATTGCTTTCTGAAGTTTTGCAAGAAACTGTCATCTGAAAGTGCATTTTATTCTATATGCATTTCTTTTTATCACTACTTTAGGACAGGTGCGTAGCTACGAAGCATCCGATCTTGAGGAGATTCAACTTGGCCATTTGTCAATTAGTTCGTCTGGCTTTTCCAACTAGTTTCAAGTAATTCGGATGATGCAATACGTGGTTTTTACTTCTGCTTTAGTACTTTTTTAAAAGTTTTTTTTGTCTGCTTCTCTTCTGGTCATACTAAAACCCCACCTTAATAATAATTTGCAGTGGTTTATCATGAATTTTGAATGCCACTGTATGCAACATGATATGTCAACTTGTTGTTTGCTTTTAAACTCAGGTTGAGATTATCTGTATCTGATTATCTTTTTATTTTAATTTTATCTGTCTTTTCTGGTTCCCTTTCTATTCATAATAAAAGTGAAAGGGGAAATGGTTTCTCAGAATCAAGCAGTTCAGGACAGACGCTTGCTCAGTGGATTCAAATGAACCACGTTTCCATTCCTTATCACTGTTTTGAGTAGTTCAATGTTATGTGATAAATTAGAACATTTAAATGATTATATGTAAGATTGTGGGTTGGTGCATGTGGAGAAATTGATATGTAGTGTTTTTACATCTTTGTGTTTCAGGATTCCTCAGAAGCTGCGGATTTCAGGCAGCCTGACGGCCATCCTGCTGGTTTTCATGTTGACAGCGGTGTTTGTGAAAGTGGAGATGGCTCCTCTAACTTTCTTCGTCCTTACCATGATGAAAATTGTCTGCATCAACTGTGAGTTGGATGTTTCCACGCGACTTTGATTAGAACATGAATGTAAACTAAACAAAGTGAAAATTATCCCGGCATGTTTAAAATAAAGAGGAATGCGTCAGTGTTTAGAGTTTGTTAAAAGGTTAGTGCCATTGTGTGATGGAGGATGAGCTGCGTGAGCTGGGACTCGCCAGACCCAAATGTAATGTTTCTTCTTTTTAATCAGTTGCCTTTATGAACAGAGAAACATTTTCACGGATGCCTATCTAGGAATGCACACGGAGGCTACGTCCACACCTTTTACAAAATTAAACGTTATTTATATTGCAGTTTGTTCTTTTTTAACTTGTCCTTTACTGTGAAATGTTCTTCTGAAACAAATCGCAGCTTCCAAAAGCACCACGAAGTTGAGTCCAAACTTTATAAAGTCACAAACTGAGTGCAGCAGCTTTCGTGTCGGGTTTGATTCATTTCGGAGCTCATGTATCAGGGGGTTTTCAGTCTCGTTAATGATTATTTCCATATGTCTTCCCATGATGGGAAAAATTCACACACATGAAGAGCTGGTGTTTGTACTGAACTGAGCTTCTCAACACAGGCTGTGCTCTCGCTGCGTTTGTTTATGTACAATGAGCCGCTGAACAGCAGGGATAAGCTCACCGCCCTCCAAACCCAAGTTCTCATGTGGAACAGCACATCGTGTTTAGAGTTGGACAGGGTGACCTTAGAGCTTTGATATCTGCTGGCGTATTCCTCCGGATGGCTTTGCTTTAAGATTTCTGTTACTCGCCGAGAAACTGCTGTCATGTGTTTGCCGTTACGTTTGGCGAAGCCCTTTCTCACTCAACATAAACTTTTTAATTTTTTCTGTGTTTCTCTCTGCTTCCCTAAAATGTAGATGGTGTTTTTTTTCTGTATCACGGTGACTGTTTTCCGTCTCTTTCCAGCGTTTGGAGCGGTTCTCCAGGGAAGCCTGTTTGGGCTGGCAGGGATTCTGCCCGTCTCCTACACCGCTCCCATCATGAGCGGACAGGGGCTGGCTGGCACCTTTGCTGCTTTCGCCATGATCTGTGCTCTGGCCAGTACGTCTCTCACACAAGCAGCATGCACACCCATTAGTGTTTATAAAAGTGTCTCATGAGCAGATGGTGCAAACTTACAAATACCTTTCAGACGTGCACCGCTTGTACATTGATGTCGTGGCAACTTCACATGTTGTTGTTGAAGTAAGGCCCCTGATGGTCATAAATGAGCTCATGAGATAAATTAACAATAAAAAAAGACCCCAAACTGCTGAATAATTGTTTCAGTGAATTAAATCATTGCATTTTTTTCTAGTTTTTGGAAACGTTGCTGCTTGCTAAAACTGTTAGTCTTTCTTAAAGATGAAATGTATTTTTTTCATCATGTTATATCTGTTTCATTTAAAACTTTCTTTTTTTTTGGTAAGTTTAAACACACATCTGTACTCTACTTTTTTTTTAAATAAGTTTTTTTTTTTTTTTTTTAGTTGGTTAACTCTTTAACTTACTATTTGCGGCTGATTATAGTTCTTGGAAAGAAATCCTTTCTATAATAACGGCATAATAACGGTTTGTAGTGTGAGGGACATCCGTGCATATAATTAACTGTACTAAGATATGACCTTAGCTATAATTGTACTTCCTCAACAAAGTTATGGAGATAAAACCGTGTTTCTTGAAATCCCCTTCAGCGTGGATTGGATTTTCTGGGACCGGTGTGAGACCTTTGTCCTGAGGCCACAGCACATGAAAAAACTATGGTTTTTGTTGTCGGGTCAGTTTATCAGTTAATTTGCTCTGCAGCTACAGCAGGCGGAGTGTGTGTGAATGTACACGACTTTACGGCTTAAGTTTCTCTGCAGTATCTTCTGAACTATATTCTCCTGAGGATAACTAATCAAGAAACTTTTAGCAAATGAGAGGCAGCCAGCTTTTCATTGATGGTATTTTAAAAGAGGGACTGTGAAACACGACTGTTTTTTTGTCTGAAAAATCACAAAGCTCTAATGATTCTGCGTATCTTGTCTTTTGTCTGCAGCTGGATCAGAACTGCAGGACAGTGCTTTTGGTTACTTCATCACAGCCTGCGTTGTTATTCTTCTGGCCATAGCGTCCTACCTCACTCTGCCAAAGATGGTAAAACTCCATCATCTCTAAATCCTGATTTAAAGACACATGATTGACACATGATTGTGTGATTTATTGTGTGCTTGTAAAGGGATCCCTAGATTGTGGAAGTCGTTGTCTGTGTCTAAGTTGGCATCTAAATTGCCTTGACTGTGTTGAATCTTTTAAAATGCAGCGATAGATGCTTTTAATTGGACTAAGGCTTGGTTATATGTTTTTGTTTAAAGTCTGCTTGTTTATGTTCCCTTGTGTTTTTTGTCATATATTTATTATGTGTAGCTGTTGTGATACACTTTATGGCTTTTAAGTTATGATGAGTACCCATGTTTTTTCTACGGGATCGGTGGAGGTAGCTCATTATGATGACTGCTGTTGTCCACAGGAGTTTTTCCAGTACTACATGGAGAGTAATGGATCCAGACCATCAGCTGATGAGGAGAACAAGATGGACCTACTCAAAAAAGGTAAATAATAAAAAGAAGGAGGTTTTTATAGACCTGCTCTGTTGTAGTCGTGGGCCTTGTAGCTAAGTTAGAGGTCGTCCACAGCAGGAAACGCTTGAAAAGTTGTTTATCTCAACTCTTAATATATGACGCAAGAATTCAAATATGGTTACAAGATGGGAGGCATCGGAAGAGTATTTTTACCCACATGATTTTGACCTTCATTGCTGTAGACAAATCTTTACTATTTTGCAGTGTTGTAGCCTAGATAATGTTGTTTTGTGTATTCCTGTCCTGGGTGCTTCTGTGCATTAACTGTTTCAGTTTAAACTGATCCAGTATCCTTGTTTCAACTGCAAATTGAATTACCAGTTTTTTATTTTTTTTCTTTAATATTCAACTTATATGCACTGTTGGCAACAAGAGTTTCAAGTTGTGTCAGGAGACGTTTCTAATGGAAAGCTGCTTTTGTGTGAACAGACTCGAACCTTCTCACAAAAGAGACCCACAAATGAACACTGGCGCTGATCTGCAGTCATTCATCAAGCACTTTAGTCTTCCTCTGGAGATTAGAAACATCCTGTGTCAATATTCATGATGTAGATTTTAAATAAATATTTAGTGTGTGTGTGCATAAAGTTTATAGTTATAATAAAATTATTACACAGTTATATAGTTTGATCAGTGCATTTTGTGATGCATGAGTAAGTAACTAAAACTTTGCATCCGTTGAAGTCTTGCCCTCACACCCACTCAAATGTTGTAATAATGTTCTTGATCTTCAATCAGTAAAATGGTAAAGAGCTTGTTTGTTGGTTGGTTTTCTAGAGAATCCAGCAGAGAAGCGGCCAGTTGTGAATCTGATGGAGGAGGAGCCCAAACCCAGCTTTTCTGTGTTCGCCATCTTCAAACAGGTCCAAATGACCACTTTCTCACGTTATTTTATGGCAAATCAACAACAGTGAAAGAAAATGGATTTTGTTGCCATCCAAACAGTTTGAGATATTTCATTGAAGAACACGTGACAGTGCTTTGTTTCATTGATTTAATCTTCTCCCATCTGCATGACCTGCACAGTTACTGGCCAGAAAAACACGATCTGGGACTTTTTCTAATAATCAGTCGTTCTCTGAAAGTTGTGTAATCTACCCGTAGTCGCATTCAAGCAACGTTTCAAGTGTTTTTAACAAGTACAACATGGACTAAACTGTTGACATCATAGTGATTTTCCTCTCTGTGTTTCCTAATCAGATCTGGGTGACGGCTTTGTCGGTGTGCTTCATCTTCACCGTTACCATTGGGACTTTTCCAGCCGTGACTGTTGAGGTCAAGTCGACAGTTGCGAACGGAGGCCGGTGGGGTGGGTCTCCACTTTTCTTTCTGGACGCGTAAAGAGTTTTAGCATCTAAAATAACTGTTTAATAGTTGGCACCTTGTTGGGGTACCTTTTCTTCATCGCTGGAGGAGTACGATGAAACTCTTCAGATCTACTTGTCAGAGTGGATTTCTTTTCTAAACAGGCTCATAATGTCACTTTGAAGGTTTCAAAATGCTCGATTCAACACTCTTTCAACAACAGAGGCCTGTTTCAGAAAGCAGGTTTTTCTGTAAACAAGTGTGTTGAAACTGAAATGAGGGAAATGCAGGGTTTTCCGTTTTAGATAGTGAGGTAACTCCGTTACCATGGTAACTTACCCTGTGAACATGAGCGGGTGGAGCGAGGACCCTGGATTTCACCTTCCCCCCTCACCAAGCGGAAACATTTGTCCACCAACCTTCGTTTCTGAACAACGAAGAGTCTCTGCGCCAGTTAGACTGGAGCTGCGTTTGTGCCGGGTAATAATGTACTGAGGATCCAAATAGGTAATTTCACTGAGTTATCTCTGGTTGACCACATGTCCTGACACGTGACTTTTATCTGACCATGCATCACAAAAGTCATTCATCACGGCCTCGCTCTTACTTCACATTTATGAACTAAGTGGTTATACTTCAGCTGCCTCCAAAGTTGTTGTTTTTTTTGTTGTTTTTTTTTTAACACCAGGATTGCTCTTGTATGAAAAGTGAGTTTTGTGTGTAATACACCTACATACCACCACTTCTTTTTTTTATTGTAACGGTAATTAAATATTGAAACTACACATCCACTGACTTTATTTCTCCTCCACCTTCTTTTCACGTGACATCTGTGTTACTTTGGCACCAAAAGCTCAAGTTTACTACATGATTGCCGTGAAAGCTCTACCTTCCATAACGAAAAGCAGAATCTCTTGTGGTTGGATGACATTTACGTGGGAATGGTTCTCTGAACTCGGCGTCAGCAGAACCGCCTCCAGAAACGGTTCTGTCGACTCCGAGTTGGTATTTTAGCTCCGTTTTCCTAAACCTCCGTCCTGAAAAAGGCTTCGCGCGTGTACGTTGATGAATAGTGTGATTGAAAGTGAACTACATTTTCAGGTGTGTTTCCATCATCGACATCTGCTTTGTTTTCTATTTTCAGACACCTACTTCATCCCCGTGTCGTGTTTTCTCCTCTTCAACCTCATGGACTGGGCCGGCAGGAGTCTGACGGCCGTCTGCATGTGGGTCAGTAACAACAGCATTACTTTTATCAACGTAAAAACATTTGCTTTTACGTTTTACGAGTTGAACTGAAGCCTTGAACTGAGCCAAGATGCAATAACATTGATGGATGTGTTGTTTTTGCTCTACAACAAACCAAACGGTTTCTTGTTTCCAAACATTTTTGCCCAATAGACTCAAATTACAACCACGTTACAATGTTTACCCCGATCTGCTGTTTCCCAGCAGGCATCTGGTGCTGACGACAACGCACACACTTGTTTAGTGAAAGCCTTTGGCTGCATCATAAAGTTTACCCATCAATAAATCTGCATCATGTGAGGGACAAAGGAAAAACAAACGTTGGTGGTGAAACTAACAAAGATGCGTTCACTTGCTGAGGTCAGGGGTGCGTTTTAGAGAAAAGAGTGTAAAAGAAGGTTCTTCAGGGGGTTGTTGAAACGTGACGTGTGGATTTTGAGGATGCGCTGCGTGTTTTTTTAGTAAATTCTCTTCTCCAACAGTCTTTTAACAGAACATTTTAGACGCATAGGCTGCTGGAGCTGCCACGTGGTTACTTTTGTCTCGTTGAGCGTCGACTCCTCCAGGATGTTTCTGACCTCCGCCAGATTTAATTATCCACACGGCCTCCAGTATTTCATCAACTCAGCTTGTGTGTTAGTTTTCACTATGCTGGTATGTTAAACATCAGTGTTTTTATTTTCCTTTGTTAGAAACATTTTGTCTTCTCTCCTGATAAAACATACATTACTATTTCAAAAACCCACATCCTGTTGATAACAAATTCAAGAAGTCTAATTTCCGATGGTTCGGCGGAGGTAATAAAATCTGAGCAGAGTAAGGCTGGGTGGCAGTCTGACCTGCAGAGGAATGCAGGTTCTGGTTGGAGACCACGTCGGTCAGCTGCTGCTGGAGCATGTGAGCTCATTTAACATCACGAAGCGACGGCGGTCAGGATCCTCAGAGGGGTCTTCAGTCAACGTCAGCGTGGCCTGTGCAAAACGTCAGATGTACGGGGAGAAAGTTGAGAAACGAGCTTTGTACCACCATCAACTGCAAAGTGACAGGAAGAAGAATCGCCACAGGAACTTAGATGGATTTGTTTGTTTTTAATGGAATAAATATTCCAGAGACGGCGACGGTAAGATGATGCATTTGGAAACGTATTCAGTTCAGCTCAAAGCCAGAAAATAAAAGTGGCATCACATGAACGAGTGAGACGAGCAGAAAACCCCGAGTCGTAGGAGGCGAGTGTGGAACATGTTCTCCTTTTGACGGGATGGTTCCTGTAGCCGTGGTAATCTGTTTGAGCCAGAGTTGTTGGAAAGTGTGCGTCTTTAGTCTTAACTGTCCGTCTCTGTGTCCAGCCCGGTAAAGACAGCCTCTTGCTTCCCATCATGGTGGGCCTACGCGTCATCTTCATCCCGCTTTTCATGTTCTGCAACGTCCAGCCTCGTCACTACCTCCCAGTGCTGTTTTCCCATGATGCCTGGTACATCATCTTCATGATCGTCTTCTCCTTCTCCAACGGATACCTGGCCAGCCTCTGCATGTGCTTCGGACCCAAGTAAGCAGTTAATAGACTTGTGTCACGTGGCTTCAGTGTTTTCTTCGCATGCAGACCACTCCCACGTCAGTGATGGTTAAAAGACCCTTGATATTTACAACCACGGGTTTTACAGTTTGTTGCAATAATCTCTTAATCGTTCACTGTGTCTGCCGTCAACAGTGCGTTGGCCTGTCCTGGGTCTTCAAAATAAGTACAGTGGTGTCTGCTGATGAGAATGTGATGAGGTGTTTAAAGTGTTGATTTCTCTGTAACGCCACACAGCCAGACTTCGTCTGTAGCTTTTCCACCATAAAGCTCCTGTCAATGTCCCAATGATCCGGCAGCTCAGTGGGGAAGTTCAGAGGTTTGGTTGCAGGCGGTGTGGTCACCGCAACCCAGCTCAGATCAGCTGAGACCTTCCGGCCAAGTCTGGGCTTTGGGATAACACGTTTCTTTATGAAATGACTTTTGAAAGTATGTACAAGCAAAATAAAGTTAAAAAGAAACTGCAAAAATCTGAGATCTTCTAAGTGATAATATACAGGCAACCAGGAGATGCCGGCACAAACATTTGTATGCTTAACGCTTAGAAAGTTAGAGAGTTGGAGGTTTGTTCTCGTCCACTTGAGTCACTGGAGTTTCCACTCGCTGCCATCGACACGGTGGACCGTTTGTTTTTAAAACTCATTAATGTTCCTTTTAACTACGCTTTAACAGACACTCACCGTTGTGCACGTGTGCAGTCCAGACCGTCTTCTAATGTCTTAAGTCTCTCTGTTGTCTCTGTGCAGGAAGGTGGCGCAGCACGAGGCGGAGACGGCGGGCGCCATCATGGCCTTCTTCTTGTCCCTCGGTTTGGCACTGGGCGCTGCGGTCTCCTTTGCTTTCCGGGCCATGATCTAAAACCTCTCGCAAAACCATCGGGACATGTAGATAAGAACACTTCACTCACCACCACCATCGTCATGAACCTGTTTGGGGAGGAAGCGGCGCATCACCGGATGAGGAGAGACCCTCAGTTACAGCCAGCAGGCGCCGAAATACGTTACTGGTTATTTTCATTTTATTTCCTCCAAACCCAGGAGCACAGTGTGTAAACGTGCGCTTTAAATATTTATTGGATATATTTTTAAAAATTATACCACTGATCAAGTTATCTTACGCGACTCAAAACTGCTCTCAGATGACCGAAGTTGTGTCCAGCAGTATTTTTAAATATAACCTAAACACACAAATCCCACAGCGTCATTAAGATTTAGAGATTAAAAAAAAAAACGCCATCATGTCACAGTAATTACAATAATGCTTTTGTGTGTAAAATGTTTTAAATGTCCTTTGCAATAATCATGTTCTCAGACCTAACAAACAGCGTGATGGTGTGAAAACGACGTCTGACCTCGGCTGTGCGAGCAGTCAGATGCTGCTGTTCAGCTCATCCAAACTAAACCAACAGATTTCATTTGTAAGCTGTGATCGTTAAAATCTTTGCACATCAGGTGTTAACGTTAATGTTTTTAAAAGATCTAACAAAACCAAAAGTTAACTGAAGGGAAGCCGTGACCCATCTGACCTAAACTGCTTTGCTCCGTCTACGCCGTTGGTGATTTTAGGACTCGGTCGCTGGCGTTCTTCAGCGTCCTCGTAACAAATCAAATAACTAAACCTTAAAGACGGGGCTTTAGTCAGCAAAGTGCTGGATCCTCGTCAAAGCAGGCGCTCGTAGGTGTAGATCAAGCCGAACCCAGTCTGGTCTTCGTTTCAACTTGAATGGAAAGATTTTCTGTCAAGATTTTCCACTTTGCTTTTTTTATTTCATGTGTGCTGTTACTGATTTAAGAAAAAAAAAAAAAGAGCTTTTCCACCAGATGATGTAAAAGCAACTTTGATATGCAAAAGGTCTGCAACTGTAAAATGAAATATGCTATTGAGACTGTTAAATTTCACTCTGGACTTTTAGGTTTGTTCTAACTAAACATATTTTATACCAGGGGTCATTTTTATTGTTTTAAAGTTCAGTCACTGATGTATTTCTTTTTTTTTTTAATGCTTTTTAAGTCTGCTTTAAGTGTTCACGTTCATAACTATATACATCATAAAATCCTGCTTTTTTAAAAAGCACATTGTTGGATTTTGTTTTGAAGTCAAAGATTATTATTTACATGAGTTTTACTCACTTCAGTATGAAGCAGTTCTACGTGAAAATAAATGTGTATTTTTAAAACTCTGGCTCCACCTGCTGGTCATTCGTTTAATTACAGAATACCTGGTTTTAAGTAAAAATATTAGTCATTCTAAAATGGGTCTGTATATCAGGAAAATGCAATTTCAGCATCAGAAGCACTTTGTCACAATTTTTTTTTATTTTGTTGCTGTAGTGGTTTTGACGATAGGACGGGAAGTGAAGGTGGAGGAGGGCGAAGATGAAACTAAGGGCATCAGGCTGAGACTTGAACCGAGTCTGCTGCAACTACACGAGTTGTTCAACACCTCAGGTTTATTCTGGTTTATTCAGATAATTTTCCTGAGTTTCTTTATATCATCCTAGTGGCAGGTTTAAACGTTTCCTGGTGCTTCACATTTCAGCATCTCTGTGCTCACTTTGTCGTCTAGTAGAACAGTTACACAATCAAGAAATTCAAATTTTGGTTTCTCTTGCCAACACGAGCACTAGTTTGTCACTAATACTGCAAAGTATTCGCCAACCAGCCTAAATGCTTTTGTACACTTGGTGATGTGAACTGGCCAGGCTCACCGCAAGAAAGAAAAAAAAAAAAAAAAACATTACAAGGATTTGGGTGAAAAATGTGAAAAACAGACAAAAATAGAGCTTATAGAGCTGTGTAGATGATTTATTCTTGAGGTAACATTTTATTCAAAAATAAAATTAAAATTCACACCATGCGTCTATCGACCCTTCATATGAACAGGAGAAACGTATGTAAACCTACAACAGCAATATATTTAACAAACCAGACTGGCAGCTGATCAGGGGCAAAAAAGCAACCATTGACAACTGATTTTTCTATAAAATGTGTACAAAGTTTATTTAAATACTTAACATACATGCCTGATTTGTAGTATGACAGACCTTACAGCACGAGACCGGCGCTTGTGGTGAGAAATCGTGGATGGAATCAACACAGAAGAGCTCAGACAGATGCAGCCGTTAGTGTTACGAACTAAAATCAGATTTCCTCAGTAAAACACATTTATTCAGCTGCTTCTGGAAACCCAGCTGTGACGGAAAACGCCGAGTAGCATAGTGAATTAGACCTCGGGCTGAAGGAATACTTAAACCCGTTCCTGCAGACAGCCGAGCTCATGTGGTCCTTACCACTCATGTCAGTTGGTTAAATATAAAAATGACAAAAGTAAGAATACCTCACCTACTATAAAAGACTGGAAACAGAGCAAAACTACTGGCCTGGTTCTGTCCAGTTACAAGTGATTGTTTTTGAAAGAGTATTCCAAGTTCGAGGGGTAAGGAGATGTGTCTGGATCTTTCCCTTGATTCTACCTTGACAGAGCAACAATCAAAACCATAAATGACCCGGAACATCAAACGCAGCGTCTCTACAAACAGCCAGAACCAGTGCAGCTTTAATGGAAGGCAGTGGATGAGAAAATGGTTTAAAATATACGACTCGTCTATCGCCGGGCTCTAAAAGCTCTTAACAGCATGCAGAAGGACGAACCTGGCAGGTTCACGATGATACACTGAAGGTAAAGTCAAAAGCCGCTCCGAGTCAATAATCAGCAGTCAGCTCGGAGAATGCAGGCTCCATCCAGCGCTCCAGTTACACCTCACAATAATTACAAAGCGACACTGAGATGTGCAAACATCTTTTCTATAAGCAACCTGAGCCCAGTTTGATTATACAAATGTCTGGTAATGTGTTCAATATGGAGGCAGAAGAAAGAAAGACAAAAATACAGCATTCGTTTACTTCCTGCTTTTCCCTACGGACCGCGGCCGCTCCAGCATTTACTTTTGCTTTGGCAGAATCATATCAGAGAATCACCTCATTCACGTTTTCTGAGAGCATGAGTTGGTTTTGGCCGCAGGAGTTGCGATTATCGAGCCAAAGCAGCAGTAAACCCTCTGCCCTGTAGGACATAACCACATGCACTTCTCAGTGTGCATCCAGCGTCAGAGGTTGCCCGGGGTGATGTCTGTTTTCACTCACTGCAGTCCGCCACCAGCAGCAACAACCGAGTGTGTGTGTTCGTGTGTCACAGCAAGGCACGCCAGAGGATCCTACAGGTCAGGTGGGTTTTGGCATGAGGTGACGCAACCGACTTCTCTGCTCGGTCCTTTCGTGGATGTGTAGTATGTGTTGTGAGGCACTGGGGGGCGATGAAGAGCAGGGCAGACAAGCCAGCAAAGAGGATTTGGAGGGGGGGGGTAAAACATAAAAAAACAGGGTCAGCTTTGGTGTTGAACTAGTTCCACAGTTCTAGGACTGGACAGCGATTGGGTGGGAGAGCGATGGACAAAGGGGGGGTGAGAAGGAAGAGCATCAGTGAGTCTTTAGCTTGGTTTTCTGTGAGCTCTGTTCTGTCAAGCTGGCTTTGATCGAGTTAACCACCGTCTGTCTCACGTTGTCCTCCATATAATGTTCACTCAGTGGCTTCAAAACCTGCAGGAAACAAGAGAGAGGGTTTTGTGAGAAACATTTTCATTTCAAAACTGTGTACGACGGAGAAAGAAACTGAAGGAAAAGAAGAAAACAGAACAAAAACAGTGTGCAGACTCCAACATGCTGGACACAAACACAACCAGAGTCTCAAACACAACAAAAAAAAGACTTAAAAACATCTTTCCACATTTATCAGAATAAGATGATTATAAACCGTTTGGCAGGTCTCCAAGATCCAAAGATGGTTGCATTTCTGCAGGTGTCCACAGAGCAGATAAATGATAAGAATCTGTACCACTGGGCTGAAAAATCAAAGAAAGAAGCCAGCAAACTGCAGAAGTTTCTACACGAGAAGTACATCTAAGTCTGTGAATCCAACAGCTGACCAGCAGCTATTTGGTCTTCTTGTAGTTGTTGTTAAGCGGAGCCAGAGCTCCGAGTCCCAGCGCCGCTCCTGATGGGAGGGAAGGAAGCAGAGAGACTGGCCACGCCAGGCGGCTCCTGACAGGCTCCGAAAGTTTGGAAAACACCTGAGAGGACAGCAGGGAGGAACAGCAGAGTTACACAGGGAGCGACACAGACGGGCTGAAACTGGAGCAGAGTGCAGGAAAATAAACAATCATGAGGAAGTGGGACTGGACAGTGGGATCGAGGGATATTGTGTAATATTCAACCATACATATACAGATTGATGAAAAAAGGAAAATCAGGCAGGATGGTGTGAACGGCAGGCAGGTAGAAGAGTAGACAAACAGGAAACGACACCTCTCACCTTTCTGACCGTCCTCTGTAAAGCAGGGGAGGCAGGAAGAGAGAGAAACGGGGAGGAGGGAGAAGCAACAGGAGATGTGAGGGACACTTTCACAACTAACTTCAGAAATGCTCTGCTGGGTAACAGTTACAACTGAGGTGGGAATGTGGAGACAAGCATGGGCTCAAACTAGTCAAAGACTTTGCAGCTGCAAATTAATGTAGATGTGAAGCACAAAAAAGAAAAAAAATAAACAAAACTTGACTTAGTGCCAACTTTGAAATTATGTGCAATTATTCATTTACTGCTGCAAAATCTTTATGACTCTTATTTAGGCCCATAGAGACGAAGCTCTGATGTGAAGCCAGTCCTGCGGTAGGATGGACGGTGGGACATGAACGCCGAGCCTGGCACACGAGCAGAAACACAGCGGAAGGGAACTAAAACTGACAGGAGGATTCCTGTTTCACAGGGACCCAGTAACACCAAACAAACAGAAATCCCTGACTAAGGTTATATTCACACGAAGACATCTTATTCGCGCTTATTTCAAAAACGTTCTTTGTACAGACGGAGACGTGTCAGTAAAAGTGTGTTCACATGAATGTACTCAACACACCTGAATGTTGTAAAATACATGCCAGGCCTGTTAGGCTTGACTTCTACATTCAAATCCTGGTGGGAAAAGGAGGTCAAACTTCTCTGAAAATCCTGATTCCTAAAAAAAAGCTAAACTAATATTTATAAAAAGGACAGTAGTGACAAACACATACATATACACACAAATACAGCATCAAATAAAATGTGTTAAACTTTAAACTATATACAACTATAAAACAGAACCAGTAACCCAAACTGGTTTAAACCTAAACATTGAATATTTGAGGGAAACATCAAAAAGACAACATCTTGATCCATCAGTGTTCTTCACTTCCTCAAACTTGATTTATTTCACTCACTGATCAATGCAGGTCATGATGTTATATTTATATCAATCTGAATTTAAAACCAATTTATAAATAGTTAGAAACTCTGTCAAATTCTGTTCCAACATCACATTCAGAAAGCTGGAAAAGTGGGAAAGAAAAAAGGAGAAATACAAGAAAAAGCCATTCTGGTGAGAAAAACAAAAAAGCCATTCTGGTCTACAAACTAGTGACAAGTGAAGATTAAGTATAAAAGTAAGCACGGGTGGGTCACGGCTCACCACTTACCAAACATCTGAGAACCATCTATTAGTAAAAATCTTATTTCTCAATAAAAAGCTGTGGGGAATCCAAGTTTTCAACATTGTGACCGAGTCTGGAGAAATCTGAGTGTGCAAAGACCATCTTGGATATCATCTATGAAGGGTACAGAAACCCAGCGGGGGCATCGGTGCATGTGAGACGGGTGGCTGGTTCAGGAAAACACTGGTGAAGTAGAGGAGGACGCTGGGATTTTGGGGACAGTATCCACCAGTAAGCCAATATGTTTTTCCTGTCAGGTCCATAGTTCAACAGGAGAAAGCTGAGTGAGTTAAAACCCACCAGGACTGGATATCCCTCCAGCAACACTGCGACAATTACTGTCTGAAGTCCCCGATTAATTAAAACATTTAATTAAAAGTAGGACTGGTTCATGACAATCTTAAGCATAAACTTCTTTCTAGGTATTTTGTTGCTACCAAATTCTAGATCCGTTTATAATTTTCCCAAAACAACAGATATGATCTGTGAAATGACCTTTACCTGCCTTACATAGCAACATGAACAAGCACACCGACTACCCACCTGTTCCCAGAGCGTGTCGGCCACCAGGTCGATCATCGTTCCCACTTCTCGAAACTCTCCTGAATACTTCACGTATGCCCACACGCAGAGTGACAGCAGCGCCATGCCCATGACCAGGTTCGCGAGTGCCGCCAAGGTGCTCAGACCTATGAAGCCCGTCACCCCGGACACGATGTAGGTGACAAACATGACGGCGAATAGCGTGGCTGGTGTGCGTGCTGCATAAAAGATGTTTTTGCCATCGTTGTGTTTGCAGAAGTTGGTATAAGCCTCATCCAGCTCCCCCTCAAGTTGGTTCTGGTAGCGCTGGCAGAACTCTTCACCACCCATTTTCTTCACAGAGCGGAAGAAATGCACAGAGTTTTCCCGAAACTCCCCATGGCAGCGCTCCAGATCAGCCGGGGCAATGTAGGGCTTGTCCCCTCCACAGATCTGTCAGGACACGAGACACAGTAACTCCAGTTAGACATCGACTGGACACCAGCTTTTGCAATGTCTGCAGTCTTCAGAAGAACCTATCCTCACCTGCTCCATGCTCTTGCTGTACAAGTCTTTGGCTCCTGCCACAGCAGTCAAGTTGTTGGCCTCTGCTGTTGCCTAACAGACAGGAAAAAGTAAGATTTAGTCAAGATAATCTGGCAGTGAGAGAGAAGATTTAAACTCTTCAAACGGACAATGACCAACCTGTAGCATAGACTTTGGGTGAGGCAGCTCCTCACCTTGGTAGATCTTTATGTAGGCCTGCAGGAATAAAAAACAGAAGATTATAACATCTATTCCTGTAGCACACATGAACACACTATAGCAGGAAATAAGGCACAGATTGAGCCACAAAGCTGTTAAAAAAAATGTTGAAACATAACCTAGTTCAAGTTTCATTTAGCACATTTGCATTAATCTCTGGTGTGACAAACATTTCTTGGAAATTGTCATCACCAAATATTTCAAATCAGCATTATGGGTGATGCTTTTGAGTCTCTGTTTATAACTTGTAACTTATAAGAGAAAGGCACTAGAATTTAGTAAAACCCCGCAGGACCTTGAAGTACTCCAGAAGATCTCTGCAGGTGACTTTGTTTCCTCCTATTTCCTTCTCTACCAGCCGGTCTGGAGCCAGGAGGAGAGGCACCAGCTTGGCCAGCTCCCTTTTAAAATCATCATCAATGTCTGAAACATATGAACACATCAACACTGAAGACACATGTGATACATGGCACGTAAACCCAGCAAGTCTTTGCTCTCTATACTCAAGTATAAGAGTATGTCGTGTTGTTCTCACCTTTCAGCCGGCCATCAAAGTACGGGTTGGTGGCAACCTTGAGGCCAGGATGTGGCAGCAAGAAGCAGCCGATGTTGGAAAAGCAGGAGTGAATGTGTTTCCTCACGTTCTGCAGCTCTTCGTGTTGGTTCTGTTTCACCTAAGTAAGGGAACAGCAACACAGTGCAAGCGTATGACACGACTATGACTGCCCACATAAATATCTCCGATTGTTTACTACAACAAATCCTACATCAATATAAAATCAAATGAGCATTTTCAATGCGACTTCAACTACTTATTACCTGCAGTCTTCTCTCTAGGAAAGCGTTTCCACCTTTCAAACCATATTGATGTTCGTAAGGATAACACCAGTCCCGAATCAGGAACATCAGGGACTAAAACAGAAACCACAAAACACATAAATCAGAATATTAAAAAAAAACAACACAAAACAACTGTGGCATTCAATTACTAAAGCAAAGTGTGTGCACACACTTGTCAGAAACAATACCTGGAAAGGTTTTAGGTAAATCTCCTCCATTGCCAATCGGCCATATTCTGTGAAAAGCTTCATATGAAAGACGATTGGGGATCAGAAATCAGAAGACAACATAGCACTTTGTTTTACTTCCCACCAAGGAGAGACACTAATAACCAACCTGCAAATGCTGCAAATCATCCTCCTGTATATTCTGGGAGAGATTGTACACCTGAAGACAAGGAGACAAACATTTGATTGTAAAAGCATAAGGCAAAGTTTCTGTGAAACAAGACATGTTGAAGCTTTACCTGTACAGAGCTGGTCATTGTACTGAGGGCAAACACAGTCGCACAATCCTTTATGGTGGACTGGCTGTCAAATGCTCCCTGAGTGTCCACCAGAAGCACGGCAACCTGCAAAAAGCCGCCAGTTTACATTAGTGGTTTGTGAAAATTCACTATCTTGTATAGAAGCATTTGATACTTATGACGAGGGATGGTCTACCTTGCTGCCATCAGGCTTGTCCACCACAAACACTTCGCTCCAGACCTGAATTCCTGTGGTCTCCCTTTCACAGCCTCCCCTCCAGGTGAACCCTGTAAGAGGCTCATCGTCGCCTCCAATCCATGAGTCAGTTTGCTACAGAGGGCAGAGAGAGACGAGGTTAGAAGAACAAGAAAAAACAGGATGGGGCAGGAGGTGGAACACAAATTTTTCATGAATTTAAAAAGACACGAGAGATATGAGACTATGACTACGAGACTACGAGACTATGAAGAGCACAAGACAGAAAATTATACAGGTCTATGGGGTCTATTCACTTTTGGTAAAGATTTGCACCCAATATAGTTCAACATCATTCTTGTCACCACACTTACTTAGAACCTGGGGTGATATAGGTGTGAAATGTATCTGGACATCTATATAGTTATAAGTATAACCAATCGTAATGATAACCAACTTTGACAGAGAAGAGTTCAATAATTATCCTCGGGATTTTACATTTGTTCCTTTTTACGGTTGTAATGTGACATATTTGAATGTATCTATATCTGTATATCTGGACAAAAAAAAAGAGAAAAAGAAAAAAAAGAAAAAGACTCATTTGTGTTGGTGTTCTGTTGAAGCCACACTCAGTTACAAGTGTAAACATGTTTCAGGTAAAAAATTATAAACAAACAACAGCAGGTAAAAATTCCTGTGGTGGAAAAAAGAAAAACTCCCCTTTAAGGAGGAAGAAACCTTGGGCAGGGCCTGGATCCAACAGTCCTCCATTTCTCCTGAGCTTCTATGAGGCTTTGTTATAAAAGAGCAACTGTAAGGTGATCCTGGTGATTTCTGTGTCCAGCTGCTGTCAGGATGCCTGAAGAACTGTTACTTGATAGATATGAAAAAGAATGCGTTTGTGTGCGTGTATGCAGCTTTTAAATCCAGGAAGGTTTCTACCGTCACAGTAAAGTTTGCTGCATCTGATCAACACGTTGTGAACTATTAATTCTAAAAGAATGTATGACATGTTCCTTCTTGTAAGGCTAAAACCAGTTAAACCACTCAGTCACACTCATTTCAGTGGAATCGGATCTCACTCTTGAAGTTCAGCAAAAATATCGGTGGAAACCAAACTGGAAGTACTTGTCCTTGCTTGTCACCTACACATGAGCGTGCCATCTGTAATCTCAGACGCTGCACTTGTACATTGAGCCCATCTGTTTTTATAGTGTCTGCTGGCAGCGAGTGTTACACAATAATAAGCCCCAGAGGAAGGATGAGCAGGCCTGTGTTTACCGAGCAGATGTAAACACCCCCTCAGACTTTCAGAAAATCAAAATAAAGTGACTTTTTTACTGAGCTCACTGAATCCAGACATGTGCAAGAACTTTAAAGCAGTTTCCACTGCAACATGTGCCCTTGTGAATAAAACATAAATAAAAGTTAGAGATAAACCAAGTGACTGGCCATGGACCAGAATTTGCTGGTTTAAAAAAAAATATCTGCTGGTTTGCAGCTTGACTGGTATTACCGGGGACCGGCAGGTACATTCCGGTCCGTTTTGATCATGCACCATATAATGTACGCAGGACATTAAACGTGAAAGCGTTGCATGCATATACACCAGTGATGCCCGGGCTGATCCGAACTGAGCGGTCAACCACAGTCACCTGGGGTCACCACAGGTAAGACAAAAGTACACATAATAATATCTGGGTCGGGTTTGGTTCGGTAGAAAAATTATTGCACCTGGAAAATTAATATTTAAACACAATTTTTCTAGCATATAAAAATATGTCATAAATACTAAGACATAATTGGATGAAGATGCAGCACAAACTTTCTCCACAGGGACAGGTGTGCATGACACGAGGCAGGTGATGGAGACGATGTTAACCATGGCCACCAGCTGCATCTGCTCATCTATGGCTGCTGACGAATGCTTAAAGCCGAATATTCTATTTCACATATCACTTTGGTGGTGAAATCAGAGATGACGCTGGATGTCCGGAGAGTACCGGTGCGTACAAACTGCTCATTGCTGCATGGCATGACAATGACTGATGCAGAAGTGATGATGGATAGCCATTGGGTAACCAGGCTACCAAACAAAAGGCTTCGGCCCATAATTTAAATAAATGTATTGCTTTATATCAATGAATCTTGGGTTCAGCTGTCGAACACAGCTGCAAAGAAGTCATTTTGAAAACTGTATGTTATTTTGTCTAAAGAGCACCGAGCTCTGTTCTATAAAACTGCTGTCGCCGACTCTGTCACTCCTGCATCGAAACTTGAGATGTACGCTTTGACCCTTGCATGAACCCCCTGCATGCAAAACAGTTATTTAAAATTCACTAATTCGAGCCATATTGCCAAGTCTTCATTTGATAAAAGGGATATTAAGATACTTTTTTCTACAACAGAAATCTAGTGATGGAGTAAAAAAAAAGTATTTACATGTGTTTACATCTGATGCAAACCTGAACATTTTAATAAGCAATTTAACAAAAAACATTGACCCACCAGATTGTGCATGTAGCGCAGCATGAAGTCCAACAGGAACGATTTGCCCTTGCGAAAGGCCCCGGCCACAGACACGACCACCACATTCAGGTCCTTTACGTGATCCTGGAGCAGGATCTTCTCCAGCGCTGCGGCGTCCAGCTCAAAGCTGTGCTCATCCTCATTGGCCAAGACGATCTGGATGGGCCTTGCCTTTTCTTCCTCCGCCAGAGGCTAAAGACAGACAAAATTGTAATCAATCAGTATTGCTAGGTTTGAAAAAAATGTAAGTGCCTACAGTGCTGATGGAGCAGGATTCAGTGAAGAGACGGAGCTGAAAATTACAAAGCTGACAGCTGGCAAAACATCAATTGGTGATCTGGCACAAAGTAAAAACAGCAACACGGATACACAGACAACTGTATTTTCTTTAACTGTAAATACAAATGTTTTGTAAACACACAGGAATGATCCTTTTCAGAGGGTAAAAAAAAATGTTATGAAGCTTTACCTTCACACAACCACAAGAATTTATAGCATCTCTAATTACTGGATGGCAATATTTCTTTCAGCAATACTTGCTCATGGATAATTTATTTACTTTTAGTTAACTAAGTTCTTAGAGTCAATCTGATTGATATCCCTAACATAATCAGTCTGCAAATTAATCTGCAACTATTTTATAACTGCTTCACGCTCAACATTAAAGCCTTAAAAAAGGCAGTAAAACAAAGAACATACATTAGCTTTGATCCTATCTGACATTAAAAAAAAAAAAAGATAATTAAAAGCATTTGTTTGGATTTCTTTGGAGTTATTAGTTTCCTTAGTAAATTTTGATACTCCTTTATCTTCCTACAAATGGCTTTCCCCCCCAAGAGACTGAATCAAAACATTCAGTTTGGAGTAAAAGCAAAAGTAAACAGCAACTCTATTAGATATCCAGAAAATAAAAAGCTAATGCATAAAAATGTCACCTCTTCTTCCTCAATCCCTTCATCTGGCGAGGGGGTGAGGCTGTCATTTTTGCCCACATTTGAAGTCATGGATAAGGGAAGCAACTCGTCCTCCAGGTCTTCAGGTCTCGCTAAAGGAGACTTCTGCTTATGTTGAAAAATGGGGACATCTTCCACACCACTCAGGCCTTTAGATAACAAGACAAAATAGAAGTGGTTACATAAAAATCTGCTGCGTGGTCAAAGTTAAAGCGAAGAGCAGAAAAATGTGGAAGCTGATTCACATGGTAAGAATGAATTCAGGGAGGACCGACTTTTCTGACAAAAAGGAATCTTTTATTTTCTATGAGAAACTATCGGTTTGGGAAGTTAAGGTAAAGGGAAATGCCCTTCACAGATCAAACTCAAGATGGGAATATTTCCAGCTTTCAGTGCAGTGCTAAATGCCGTTATCCGCTCTGGACTTCCCATCTAGGTCAAACTCGAAAATAGCCTTGCAGAGGGACAAAAAAAAAAAAAAAAAAAAAAAAGAAGAAGAAGAAGAAGAAAAATCACAAAAGGGCAAGAAAAAGGGACATGGGTAAAGTATGTTACCAGGACAGCATTCTTACATTGTACCTCTCAGTCATTTTGACGTTTCAATGTAAGATATTTATTTTAAATCTAAAACATGTTTCCTGTGAAACTGCCACATTTCCTTCTGTGTCACAAAAACACAATGGCAAGCAATAGTACTATCTAAAACTAATTTAGGAATATGGGAAAATGTTCTAAAAGCGTAAGATAATATTTGAATATATTGTATTTAGCCTAGACTAACAAATAAAAACAAATGCAGTTCCAAGTTTATGAGCATGTGAGAAGAAGGAACAAAAACATAAAATACATGCTCAAGAAACTGGAACAGTCTTGCTCATCAAAACAGTACCTCATTTTATCCTTAAAATAATCCTTTGGGGATAAAGGAAAAAAAAGTGCTTTAACATTCCCATAAATTAACTGCATTTCCTTCTTTACATGAAGAATACCAACCTTTTTCTCATCTTCCTAATAGAAATTGCAGACATTACTTTGTAATGACACTTCCTCCTGACAATCCCAAAACCATAGATGTCTGCCGAAAGTCATCTACCGGTATCTTATAAATACTGCCCCTACACCCCCAAACCCCCCGACATGCAATTGTAAATAGAATGCTCCTCCCCCTTTTCTCTGTCCTTTTTTTTGTTGCTTATAACACCTTTTTGTCCTGTGTCCACCTTTACTCTTTAAACAAGAACATTATAAACTTTTTTTAACACACATTACAACACAAACACTAGACTGCACCACCACTGCCTCGTCTCTCTTTCTCTTTCTAGTTTTTTCACACTCATTTTACATCACATTTCTTTTTTCTTCTTCTTACTCAGGGATCAATAAAAAATAGTTAAGACTGTCATGAGGGCTGGTGAAGGGTACACACTTGCACACACCTACGCACACATGTAAAAAAAACAAGCAAAAAACGCTTGATTACAGATTAAAATGCATATATATATATATATATATATATATATATATATATATATATATATATAGATATATATATATATATATATATATATATAGATATATATATAGATATATATATATATATATATATATATATATATATATATATCTATATATATATATATATATATATATATATATATATATATATATATATATAAAAATAAAACTTTCGGGTCCTGCCAATCACCCATTAATATATGTGCAAACAAGGGCAAAAAAAAAAAAAAAAAAAAAAAGTAATCTACCGGTAAACAGGTTGGACCACAAGAATTACACTTTGCTCATATAAATATCTCAGTGATTAGCTGTTCAGCTCTTCTTATACTTCAACTACACATTAAAAGAAATAATATTAACGTGCTTTTCACTTTCCTCTTTGTTAACATTATATTTTTGTTAAATGTGTGACAAAACTTCTGTAGATGTAATTGCAAATTTTTACCAAGGTAACATTTTAGAAGCCAGGTTAACAAAAAATAAATCCTAAAAAGGTAATTGGTTAATGAATACCATATAGGAATAGTGACAACCCATTCCCATTTTAATGTAGTAAAAGGGTAGATTTGGGAATATTAAGCAATACTGTTGCCTTATTGGAATACATGTAAAAGGTAGAGTCGAAGCTTAAACTAGAGGTCCTGCAAAGGCCAGAACCTATGTTAATAAACACAAAGCAGTTACTGTAATCTGCCCCGCACACAAATGAGCCCTGAACAGTTCCTCCGTCTGTAGCATTGCAGATTCCCATCAAGTCCAGAGCAGCACTCAGCAAAATGAAGTGGCCCAGAGTGCAGCCATAGCGAGCACCCGCACAAAGACACTATTCTACTGAAACTGTGAGTAGTCTCTATTGCAGCAAAGATCAGTGAGAAAAATGTAATTTTAAGTGCGTAAGGAAGTATAGAAGCTTGTTATAAAATATGTGATGGGCTGAATGTGTACAACTGCTTCATGATAAAGTGGCTCATGCACCATCCTGTCCCTCAGTTTGCAGAAAATTAGGCCAAAACTAAATGAGCCGCCTTACTTTTATTGTGTTGGCACTGATATTAGCAGATGTTTACTGTGCTGCCCATACAGTCATGTTCACCAAGAGATAAGATTAGTTTTCTCTGTGTGTTGTACACCCATAGAAGAGCTCACAAGTGTATTTCCTCTTGCATCTTTCCTATTCTGATGAGTGCCTATCTTTAACTATGCACACCAAGAATAGTGTATCTGTGCAATTTAGCCTACATCTCTGCACAGCATCCAAAATCAGCTCTCACCTCCCTCAACTACTGCACTAAATCTCAGACTGACTTTCACTACAGCATGGTCCACTTTACTTAAGCTTTCATGTTTTAACCCATTCAGACCTAATGCCTAAAAATTCAAAAAGCCTTAAAATGACCCACTAAAGCCTCCTCTGCAAATTAAAAGCATGTCATTTAGCGGTCATATTATCTGCTTTTATTGTGAAGACCCAAATACACCATCAATATATAAATTATTTTAATATATTTTAAAAAATTGCATCATACAGTGATAACAACATGCATTACAGTTATTAGGCAATAAGACAATGTAAAAGAACTTCTATAGTGAAACAACCCAACAACATATCTGATACATAAAAATTTGGTTAGTCTATGTAAAGAGAAGCCAGTAGGGACTGAAATGAAGAAATAGCAATTCTAGGTAGCCTCTTAGCCATTTCACCAACTTCTTTGTACTTCAGTACCAAACACAACCTGACTGGACCTCTCTGGACACGAGTCAAGGAGGCCAAATGTTTAATTGCAGCAGACAAACCAACACAGTTTGGGAGGGCAAAGTACAGTCAGAGAAAGTTGTTGCCACAGAGGCAAGTGGCCTGTGTGAAAGTAGACATAAAGGTCATTATGATAACAGATTCCCAACCATACAGTATGTCAGTAATAAGCCATGGAGGCTGTCTTGCCTTCACAGTCTTAACAAGGTTTAGCAAATGTCACATGTATTGATAAAAAGCATGCTGCCATTTCCTCTATTTGCCAACATAGTTACCATACACAATACTAGGGCTGCAAAAATAACTTTATTAGCAATGCATGTGGATAATATTCTGTAAAAATAGATTATTGCTGTAAGGTATATACAGTATAAACACTAAATCCCTCACTAAAGGCCAGTCTCTAAAGTTGTCTTCACCAAATTTGATAATCCAAAGACACTCGGGTAACAACATAAAAATAAATAAAGACCAGCATGTATCCACATCCACACATCTGTGTCGAAAAATACATTTTCTATTAACATGTTCTACAGTTACACACTTTAAAATCTAGCCAGAAACATCACTGTTGTAAGTTAAATATTCACAAATACATTTATATCCATCTATCCGAGCATCATTAAACACCTCACTAAAAATTCTAAGTCAACGTAAAAAGAGAAACACATTTTTTATCTCCATTTTGTCTTAATAATCTCCGTTTCCCCTTCACTTTAAAACACAGAGAAACTCTTTTCAATTCCCATCTAAATTACCTGGTTAGGTTTACTAACAAACTGAACAGACTAATAATAGGGCATTCAAAAATATCCGAGTCACCAGCGACACGAGATTACCGAGTGGTTACATGGTCTGTGGAAACTGAAACTCCGCTACAGATACATTTCAAGCCATTTAAATTCATTTCATTTGAATATGTGACTAAAAAGAGTTTAAACACACTAAAACAGCCTCTTGTCCCCCGTGGCCAGCCAGGTGAAAGTGGCGGACCGCAATAACGAGCCGACAGGTGTCTCGATGAATTTGGTATCCGGCTCAGAATATACTTTAAAAAAAAAAACAAAACAGCTATTCTACTCATATTATTAGTACAAAGTTAAAACACTGCCCATAAAAATGTAGCACAGTTTTTGCTCATTTCAGTTTAAAGTTTGGACTCTCGCGAAAGTGTTAGTGTGAGCTTCAGGGGACATAATCTGCTGAGGGCACCACATTTGGCAGAACACCGCGGGATCTCCAACTGACAACAGAGGCGCCAGGCTAACGGACCAGCGACAGAGAGCACAGAAACTCAAGCACTCCGTTATAATACCACTTCAAACTCATTAATCACCTCCCCGTCACGCAACTAACGTATTAAAAAAGCCACACTTTACCTTCGTCTAGGACTTGGTTTTTGCAGTTGGGCTCGAAGTGATTTCTGCTCCTCAGCCTGCTCACCTCCGCCATCTTGGAATACTGAAATCTGACGTGGCTGACGTCAAAGACGCTTTTTTTTTTTCTTCTCGCGCCGCCTCGTGAAGTTTCGACCGCCTCGAGCGTGACGCGCCGCTTCCGTACGTTTTACAGTTTTAAAAATGTATATTTAAAAAAAAAAAATTTAAATTAAAAATTAAAAAATTTATTAAAAAAAAAAAAAAAAAAATATATATATATATATATATATATTTATATATATATATTTATATAAATTTTTTTCTCCCCATAAGTAGAATGGTTTAACGAATATTTTAAGTTGTGGATTCACTTGCTTTGCTAGATATTTCTGGCATATTAAAATATATTAAAAAAAAAAAAAAAAAAAATATATATATATATATATATATATATATATATATATATATATATATATATATATATATATATATATATATATATATATATATATATATATAAATAAATAAAACTGCCAACCTATATACAATATATACTATATAATATAATATATATGAAACCTGTAATATTGCACATTGCACATGTTGTTGCACATGTTATCTGAAGAGCGGGGTGGGTCGTCAGTTGTTTACTCAGGGGAGGGAGCAGGGTATGTTTAACATCCTGTGGGTAGAAAATATTTATGAGTCTGTTTGTTTTTGATCTGATTTGAGTGGCTTGTACACAGTATATATAACTTCCTGTCTGCCTACTGTGTAGTTGTCCTGCTGACGCCGGGTCAACTATGACCCAGCGCAGCATAGACAGGAATCCTCTTGGGATGCCTGGTGATGTCTGGCACCCGGACACTGGCAACCTGACCATACTGGTAGATTCCTGGGTGAGGTTTTTTAAGATTAAGGCAAGCCAACATTTACTTTACTGTATGACAGGAAACATATAAAGCTGTTGATTCTTGGTTTATGTTTTCAGTTTACCTTTTATAATTTAATTATTTTGTATATGCATGTGTTTCTGAAGTTACTTTGTGTTTTTGAAACTTGGAAAGACCTGCAGTTGTCATTGTGGAAACAAACCACCTTCCAGTTTTTAAATGTAGGGGTATTTCTTTTACCTTGAAACAGTGGCTTTGATTTATTTATGCTATAAAGAAGTGACAGGAATCACAGGGAACCTGCGACTTCTTCTATAACCACAGCATTTTTCCCTGTTCTTAACACTTGGCTTTACAGTATGGTAATGTTTCTTTTGCTGTCAGATATGTTGCAGGAATGTGAGATATGAATCTTTGAGGGAAATTGAACAATTTCCTCAATGTGTTTGCAGCATCCTGGATGCACCCACCTTATTACATTTTGTTTTTGTTTTTCTTTTTTTATTTGTTTTGTTTTATCTTCTCTTGATCTAAGAAACATCAAAATTAGATTCCAGCATGTTGTATCAAGTCTTAAAGTGCATAGAAACAAGTTTATTTTAAACATAAAACAGTGGTAAATAAAAAAAAAAAAATGTCTCTTCTAATTAAATCATTTGACCTGGTATCAGATCAGTACTGTTTGAACACTTTGTAATAGACTTTCCCAGTAAATCTGATGGTATATTGCACTGAAGTTCTGTTCAGATAGTCGTGGTCACCAGAGGATGAATCCTGATGATTCATTTTCTCTTACTTTTTCACATCATAAAGAGCATGCCACTCTTTACTTAAATCAAACGTCTCTGGAATACTTCTGGAATAAAAATACTTCTGGAAAAACATTTGCTTGTGCCTGAAGACATCTGTGGAATAAGAGGGTGGAGGGCGAGGACTGCTGACCTCCCCATGTAAAACCATCTGCTTTAAACAAAGCTTCAAAAACATAGTTGGAAAGGGAACTTTTGTACTGTATCCTTGTGGTATTTTGACAAAAGCATTTCACATTTTTTTTAAATGAAAACCTGCAGAAAATGTGTCAGCCTGTGAGCTTGTTACTTTGAACTATGCAAAACCCTCCTCAATATTAATTAAATTGACTAAGGTTCATTTTGTCATCACAGGTAGGCTGCACACATTATTAATAAACCATATCTAATGTGTTTAGTCATATATCTAGTCAGACAGCAGATAAATGCTGCTCTCCTATTTCTAGTTTTAAGATGTTTTCACTGCTCTCTGTTGTGTTGGCTGCCAAGCAAACAGGCATAAAGCTCTTCTCCTCAGTGGATAAACTTACCTCACGTGTTTGCTCAGCTGTTCACATCCAGCATCATGGACTGACATTGTGGAAGGACTGGCTGCTGACACGGATGCAGAAATAGGAAGGCAGCTTTCCTTCAGAGAGAAGTCACTTGGTTAAGCGGGTTCAGTGTTCACTTAGGTGGCTGATGGTGAAGATGTCGGTTTTTAACAGATACATTTACTGTAATAAATCTATTTTCAGCGTGGTAGCTTGTGTAAGTTCAAAGGTTTTCCTGCAAGACACAGTTTACTTTTTTCATACAAAATAATGTACAAAAGAATTTGAACTATTACACATTTTTTTTAGTTTTGCCTTGACACGTTTTACAGGAGGATTTATAAACTCTAAGCTCAATTTCGTCTGTACCACAGTGGATTTGAAACAATCAAGACGCGTTGTGATTTGAAGTTCAACAATCAAAATAAGATCAAATGGTAGACTTTCAGCTTTAGGTTTCGCAAAAATATTATTTATCATTGAGAAATCCAGCTATTTCAGTGACTCCCTGGAGTCTGGCGTCCATGAGCATCATTCCTTTCCATTTCCTCGTAACTGGCTTTCACTGAAGCACCTTCAGTTTTGTCTTCAGTGTTTGAAAAACATGCTCTGTCGTGTTGAAATCAGCTGACTAACTTGGTTATTGGTGAATGCTCCATTTCTTTTCCTCTAACTACCATGTTTTATATTTAGGGTCTTTATCCATTTGCATTGTATCATCACGTCATGTTTCCATTACCACTAGATTTGTGAAAAACCTAAAAATCACATAAAAAGGAGAGTAAAACACTTGTTGTTTTAAACTGACATTGTGACATAATCTGTGTGGGGATTTTATGAAAACTGAACTGAACGGATTCAAACAAGAAGAAGGAAAGTTTAAACAACCCTACACTCGGTGTAGTTCAAGGGGTTTTATATGACATTATATCTGTGTGGTAAGTGGAAATTTCAGAGCCTTATTTCTATGTATAATCTATGTGACACAGTTCAGTCAACTGTGCTACTTTTTTGACCTGACAGATGGCTTTAAAGAGATTTGGAAGTAAAAACAGCTATCAAGGCTTTGCATGCTGCTCAAAGACTCCCAACCAACAACAGGCAAACCTCGGACAAGAATTCATTACATTTATTAAAAGAAAATATTGCCTGACAACTTGATCTACAGATCACCTCTCATCATATGACACAAAGCTGAATACATGCTTCATAACAGCAAGGAAAACAAATCACTAAGAAAACTGAGCAGGTTAAAGTCAGTTGTCCTCATTGACCTGCGTCTGGTCTGTTTGCAGTCGCCGCAACAGTCACCAGTGTTTGCATTTGCACTTCTCTAATCTAACTGCTAATTCAGGATTCTTTTTGGAGAAAGTGAGCATTGTTTAAACTTTTTAACGCTCAACTGACATCAGGTAAATAAAATCCACTGTGTACATGTCAGCACTGTCACTTCACTACACAGAGAAGACATCGGACAGACTCAAGGTTCCCTGTAAACAGTCCGGCGGATGGACAGGTCAGGTTTCAGTTTCTGAACTGTAACTGGGTGTCTGATGGATGCTGGCCCCCCGCCCCCCCTCTCTTTTAGAGGGACAACCCCACATGTACAGGAGATCCTGCTCCATCCCTGGATTATATGTGACATTTAGGAAAACGCTGGAGGTGACTTTCTTGCCTTTCCTGAAGGTTGCTGTTCAAAGTTTTACAGGCAATTGTACACTTCATCTAAGAGTCTGACAGGCAAGTGCTGAAAAAACTGGTTATTGCTGGTTACAACAATCCAGAAAAATACATTGATGGACTTCTTTCTGGAACAAAAACAAACCAAACTGAGAGTGTATTTAAAAAACAAAAAAAAACAACAACCCAGAGCTAAGTAAATACTACAGTTTACTCCTATTTGGAACCTACATAATGTGTCTTCTACATGTTATAAATGATAATACCTGCAGGTAAAGACTGGAAAAAGCTCAAAGTCATGGTTGAAAAGTTTAAGGTTTGTGGCTATAACAGCAATACGCTGAATATATATTTTATTTATTTTTTTTAATGAGAGCGGGAGAAGCAAACCTATCGTGTTAATCTGTGTCTGCACTATTCTTAGCTGGTCCCATCGGCCAGCAGAAATATGAGAAACGCACATGACGACAAGCCCAGATAAATTTAGAGGGAGTGTCAGAGAAGACGGTGATAGAACCTCCAAACTAACGCTGCGCTCCAGATGTTTGGACTTTTGCATGTACTGGATGTCTGTGTCCTGTTAGTCAGTTCAGGGGCTGTTTTGAAGATTGCATCCAATGTTATGCTTTCAGACTTTTAACTTCCGTCAAATTAGATATTTTTTAAATGAATAACAGTCTGTTGGTTTATATGGTTCACAGTTCGTTCAAAATAGATTTCTAAAACACTCCCAGTTAGGTCAGGAGACGGCGTAGACTGAGAAGAACGCTCCCTCTAGTGGTTGCAAGTGAGAAACACGTTTATAGCTGTGTGGGATTTGGAGAAATTAAAGTCTTCAGGTACCCGCACGGGTTCATTTCCACGTCTTTTCTCTGCCTGCTCCAATAAACTGTTGAACTATTGTTATTAAAGACCACTAAAATAACCAAATCTTAAAAACAATCAAACTGCAAACCCATGTTGTACAATCAGCCAAACACGCACCAGCATATTCTGTTTTCTATTCCACACACATCTTTCAGAAACTTGATATTATTTTGACTATTTTATTTTGCACCAGTAAACATCTTCATAATGAACTCTTTATTTGCTATTTTCCTGTACCGTAGCTTAGTAAAGATCAAATCTCTCCACAAGTATTTTTTTGTTTTTACTATAAACTGTATGATAATGATAAATGTTTTTAAAGCTGAAGCTGTTTTCTTTTAATAAAATGAAATAAAGAATTGCGTCTATTCGTTTTTCTCTCTCGATATTTTGTCACCCTTTAAGTTCTGACTTTTAGGCTTTCACTTAAGTTTGTTGCTCAGATTGGAAACCAAGAAGAGGAACTGTCACTAAGTAATAAAAATTATAGTAATTATAATAATAAAGTAGCTAATGGCGAAACGTTTTTAGGGTGAGAGTGAAAGTGTCTAAACAAAACAACTCACAGCAGATCTCAAAGTCATGGTTGAAAAGTTTGAGGTTCGTGATTATAACAGAAATACACTGAATATATATATATATATATTTATTTTTTTTTAATGAGAGCGGGAGAAGGACACCTATCGTGTTAATCTGTGTCTGCACTATTCGTTGCTGGTCCCGTCGGCCAGCAGAAATATGAGAAACGCCCAGATACATTTAGAGAGAGAAACTTAACATCATTTACCAGTTGATATTTGTCTTCTGCTTCTTCATTCAAGGTTAAACTTGAATGAGAAAATGAATCTGTGCTTGACAGTACATTGGAAGTTTAGGAAAACACCCAGGTTACAGACGATGGAAACAGATTCCTGTTCAAGACTATTATACCCTCCACTATCCACTACTACCACAGGGAGGTGGTGTAGGCTCGTTGGTTGCTGTTTTGACACCTCTGAGCGTTTCAGATGGAGTTTCCACTCAGAAAGGTCTAAAACATGTCCTCTGATAAACCTTCTATACTAATACAGAAGTGCTAAAAACAGTTTGTCATCTTAAACATAATAAATTGGAGGTCTCACGAGAAAGTTGTTAATTCCAGGTATATCACAACTTTATTTATTTAATCTCCTTTGCTCTTTATTATCATTTCCCCCCCTGTATTATAGTGTTATAATGTTAAAACAGTGTCACTGTTTCGCAGCCATATTTCTGGTTTCTGGTGTACCATTTTTTTCTATTTTTATCCAATAATACTTTGTTAAATATAATCTAGTTTTTTCCTGCTGCTTGTGTGCTTCTAAATATTGTTTCTCTGTTTAACTCAGCACATTTATATACCTAGAGCTGCTGAAAAAAATAAAAACTTTATACATTTAAATTAATATCAGAAACAAGTTTCAAAGATGTACAATTACAGATGAAGTTGAAAGCAAAACACAGTTTATAAATTGAATGGTTGGGTCTGAGTGGTAACTTGTTTCGGGTTATTTTTTAAAAGTTAACTGTCTAACCTTTAAAATTTAAAAAAGATCGATGTTGTTTGCGTTTCTCAGATTAACGATGGTCACATGACAGGGGTGCTGTTGGGATTTGTTGATAGGAACTAAGAAGAGAAATCTTTGGAATCTCACTTGATATTTTGAAGTTATAGTTAAAACACATTGTACCAGTATTTTGCAGAAAATTGATTTTAAAATATAAAATAAAAAAAATCATATTGAGAGCAGCAAAATCTGCATCGGCCATTTAAGCGGAGTCAACCTCTCCTCTAACTCCTCTTGCCTCACCTGCGTCTCCTTGATTTGAGAAAATAATAATACAAAGTTATCTCTCTGTCTCGTTGTGTAAATTGTGTGTGTGCCTGTCATACACAGACTATGGTGGCAGGTGAAACAAGCAATGTTTTTAAATAATTCATATATATAAAAAAGAAAATCCCAAGTCTACGGAAGCTGATGCTGTGTGGACAGGCGTCCCCTGGGTAGACTAAAGTGTAATTTTATATGGTTAACCACGTCAGAAGATGAGGCAAACTTACTAAAAGACTAGAAATAAGTAAAGCACATATTCCAACTCCCTTTCTACATGTTTAGGTATGAAAACAACCTCGTCCTATCTTTGATCCTCCAGACCACTTTCCGGTTACTCCTTTCAGCGACTGGTTTGTTCCTCTTCCTCCTCGCTAGCTCTTCATACAGTTTGGTCAGGACGCTGAATCAACAGCATTGCTGCCAGGTTGTCATGGTGTCTGATTGTTGAGTATCATGTCACGCGCCCCATCACAGTCGGAAGTCTCCTCTGAGCCAGCAGCCATGGTAGCCATGGCGTTTGCCTCGGCAACCGTGAGGCACTGGCAACGAGGAGTCTGTGGTGTTGTGTCACCTCATGTAGTAGCTGTAGTGTTAAACAGACCCAGGGTTGAAGGCCGAGTCTCCTCAGTGAAGCTGCCAACCACCGGTTATTTCAGAGTTCATGTATCTGGAGGTAAATGATCATCGTATTTATACAAACGTCCGCATAGACCCCATATCATGTTTTCTCACTATGCAGTCTGAGGGGGTTTATTCATTCTGTTTCAAATGATCTAAAAGGATAAACTTCAAATGTCCACAAACTGTATAGGCTGTTTCCATAGGATGTTTGAAATAACATTTAGCAATGAATACCTGTAAATCTGATTAATTCAGAGCTACTTGAAAACTGATTCTGGATCTTTATTTGGAGCAAATGATTGGCCTTTTTATCACACAATAACACATATAAAGTCTTAGAAGTATTCTCTTTCTTTGATGAAAAAGAAACATGGAGCACAGTCAGGCTTCATGATTTGCATGAGAGGTGACCGCGGCCAAACTAGGACCCCGATGCCTCCAGGGCTCTGAGCGCTCAGGGCAGGAGTCTGAAAAGGAAAGCCAGAGAGGAGGCTCCGAGGCCGGGCTCGCTAACACACCAGCAGGGGTTCTCATCACTCTCTCCACACTTCTGCTGTCAGGGCTTTTGTTTCAGCTGCATTGCTCACCCACAAGGCCCTGCCTCCCAGGTAACTACATACTGCTGAGCTGGTGCTGCTGGAGGGAGATGCGTTCACAGCCCTCACAAAAGGTGGACGAACCAAACGGCAGCCTGAGAAAAAGAAAAGTACACTCACTGCTGGACTTCTGATACACTCATTGTTCATTATCTGGAAATTAAAGGCTTTTTTTCTTCTTATGTCGTCACCCTGATGAGATGTTGAGAAAGACATCTTTCCCTGATGTATGTAAAAACACCTAAAGTACAATAATGCAACCATTGTCCCTGCAGATTCACATGCAGATCAGTCAGTCTTTGCACTGCAGGTTGACTGTTACAGTGTTATTGATATTCACACCTATCTTTTATAGACAATAAACTTCTGTTCAGTGTTGCAGTGGGAAGTTGTTGAGTTCATTTCTGTCTTCACTGGCTGAGAGGCGGGTTACACCCTGAACAGATCGCCACAGGACGACAGCAGGACGTACAGGAAAATCAACCATGCACGCTATAACTCACCTCTATGGACAATTTAGAATCAATATTCAATTTAACACAGATTATTCAAACCCACAAATTAACAGGGAGGACATGACAAGTCCACACAGAAAGGCCCTGGCTGAGATTCAGATGGGAAACCTTCATTGCTTTTATAAAAGTTAATTGTGTTTCTCGATTTAGTGGAAAGAAGCCGACAAGACAAGAAGCAGAGAAGGTCGGGATGAGGAATCTAAGGTGCTTTTGGCACAAATGAGCATTTGAACCGCAGCATCATCTTCTACATGGGGGAACAAGCCTGCGTTGTTCATGAAGATGTATATGCAACATTACTGACAAATGCTACGGAAACACAGTCTATCTAGTACTTATACTTAAAATACATTTTTTTTCATCTTTCAAATGGACATTTGACTTTATAAACATTACAAACACACTGGTATCCTTGACAAAAGCTAATGCAGAGGTTGACAAGCCTGAGAGAGAAGTCTTACATCACTCTCAGAAAACCTCACAGCACTTCTCCACATATAAATCACAATTACCAATTAATGACATATTTGTTAGTAGTAGCTCTGATAGATGCTGGTCATAAACAGTTAAATCTGCTCTTCTGTGTTCAAATGAAAATAAGGTTGTGCAAATTTTAAACCAAAGCTGCATGAGCGATCAAATTGCATAATTAATGATGGAAAGTCAGTTATTCCAAATGGAGAAAGTGACTCTTGGGTTATAACATATTAAGTAATATTAGGAAACATATGAAATTTGGCTATAAAAAGAAACACTTTTCCCACAATATCATGAGATATTTCTTGTATACAGGAAGAGACGATACACAGACGTATAACACCACGATGTTTTAAAAGCAAAAGGCATGAGCAGAATAGAAGGAACAAGTTATACTTGCTTGTTATTCTTATCTAACACTTGAGTAATTCTGAGGTGGGATATTTTGTTTTGCATCATTTTGTGCACCTTAACGCAGAAACATTTGCAGTTGCATCCCCTCAGATCATCTCTGGTGAAAAAGATGCGGTATAATAACAGGGTGCCGATTTGATTTCCCTTGTCAACAACAGAACTGCTCTTGTGTATCTGAATCCTCCACAGACCCAAGATGGATTTTAACAACGTTGTGTCTTCTGCTTTCCTTCACACACTTCAATTTACTGACTATTCCGAGTTTTCAGCTTACCCCCTGGAGTCATGGCATATAGAAAAAACCTCAGAAAAGAACTATGTTGAATGTTGTTGCAGGACTCACGCTGTGTTTTTAAATGTTCTTTTTTTGTTGTCGTAAATGTTTCAGCAGTTACTCTGTAATTATCTCTGCTTTAATGCTCATCAACCCATTTTAAAATACTCACAGTAAATATGATTGTTTACCATATTATGTTCTTTCAAGACTCTTCACTCATCTTCAAAAAACTTTTGGAAACAGTCTGAAAAGGTTGAAAACATAAAACCATGCTTTCTATTAATTGTTTATTTGCTACACGAAATAAACTTTTAAAACACGATTATGGATGCTTTCAGTGACACACTTGGCTTTTGTTGTTTGATATATGCAGAAGAGTTTATTTTACCCTGAAAACCTGAACCATCAAACAAACTTCAATGTGAAACATATAATCAAAACTAATTAGTAAAAAGTTTCACCTGTTAGTTGTAACTCGATATCATATAGATATGTGCACTAAAGACACACGTGAGAATTTTAAAACGTTATAACGTTAAATCATTATAATACGGTAAGTTAAAACTAACATTTTTCTGTCCTTTCAGACGTGTTCTGGTTTAGTGGGTTTTATTAATCTCTATGCCTGAATGAATCATATCCAGTGGACGACGTTCAGCTCACTAAACTGACACAAAGTGACAATACTTGCAGTTCCTTGAATGGCCACTAGGGGCTGTCTCCAAAAGTCCCACTTTGAAAACAAACAACAAAAACAACACATTTAGATTTCCATAACTAGATTTAACCTCTATGAGAACAGCTTCAGTGGCCTGATGTCCACTACATCCATGCCAAATTGCTTTCGTGCAGTGGACCATAGACTATATAACAATACATATATATATATATATATATATATATATATATATATATATATATATATATATATATATACAGAGCATTTGGTCATGTGACCCATCGGCTTCTGAAGTATGATTTTGAATCCCCTTTTCCTTCATTCGGAGCGAGCCGTGATGCTCAGCGAGCTGATGGGAACACGCCCACCATATGTCAATCAAAATTAGCTTTGCTGCCAGCTCCTTCACCCCTGAAATATCTGCAGAGCCGTCGTCAGACGAATATACCATTTAACATGTTGAGTCCGCGGTGAAAAGAAATGTGACCATCGCGTCTAGCTGAGGGTGGGTTCGTACAAACTGGCGGTTGCTTCCCTAAGTGTGGTAGCATGAAGATTATGGATGAGGAAGTGATAACGGCTAGTCAGTGGCTAAGCCGACTGTCAATCATATCATCTTAGAAAATAAAAAAATGTGTTCGATATAAACTGCTGGCGTGATACTAAAAGATTCACCCCTCTCAGAGTTGTCGTGGATGTGAAAAAACGATTAAGACCAAAAGTGATTTTTGAGCCAGGCTGTAAATACGTTTATTTCTGCTGTGAAGTTGAACATTTTAACATGGGAGTCAATAGAGAGCGAGTAGCTTTTTCAAGCTGGGAGGAATCCGTCCAGAATGCAGAGGCAGGAAGACGATAATGCGGCTGAACCAGATGGCAGAGGTGTTGGATGATGAGGAACCAGATGAGCCAGGAAAGTCCATGAGAATGACCAGCAGACAAAAGCCTGGTACGGCAAGCAGACGAGAGCGCGCAGGATTAGAACAAAAAAGCAGAATTCACAAACAACGGGTTAAGAGTGTTGCCAAGGCAACACAAACGACAATCTGGCACCAAGAAGAGGTCACTTCAAGGTTTAAGTAGCACTTCTAATGAGATGAGAAGCAGGTGTGTGTCCTGAGCTGCTGACCTCATAACACCTGCGAAGAAAACTCAGCCGAAGCCACTGGGTGAGGCCAGTGTTCCAGTAGCAGGATGGGGAATTTGTGCTGCCTGGACACCCTGTCTTCAATGGGAGGGCTGCGATGCGAGTGATCTGTCATGTGCAATGGAAAAAAAACATTTATAGATATATTTTCAGGAATTAAAGGACTGTCAGTTCATGAAAATTCATTCTTTCCTGTTGCATTCAGAGCAACAGGAAGCAGAAATATCTTCTTTTACTTTGTCTTGCCATTGACAAACGCAAATAAATCCCTACGAGCAACTGAGATTACCACTTTTGAGGTTGGTATTGTGGAACTTTCATTCACTCAGCTTTCTTATGTCTTGTGTATCCTGCAGAACCTTGTGACAACTTATGATGCCATAAAGTGATACCGTAGCAATGTCCCATTTCTGTCACGTTTTTAGCCATGGCCCTGTGTTTCAAGGGGTATTTGAGTGAACTTCACGTACAACCTGTGATTTAAGAGCTAAGACAGAACATTCTCTCTTATCTTAAATACAGTATGATTTGTTGTGCTCTTATTTGTATTAAGAGACCACTGTGACTGACTCAAATTTGACTAAAGAGGTTCAGAGGCAAAGGTGCATAAACTGCCCTCAGTAGTCAGTAGGGTTGAATGAATGAGTAAGTGATTCTGGACACGGCTTATGAATTTCTTGAGTAAATAACAAATAGGCTGTTGCATTAGAGCAATAAGTTTAAATATGCACAAAAGAAATATTTCAGGCTGCATCTATCCACTGTTTTCCATAACCACAATGGGCCGAGTGATGTGAACTGCTATAGTAATACGACGTGGTGTTTTGAAATGATTATGACTCTTTAGAGGCTTTAAAGGTATAGCTTATTTGATATACAGTCCAGTTTTATGGAAATGGCAAATATAATGTCTTTAGATTATCTCTAAAGACTAGACAGACTTGTATCTCGGCCTTCATTTTAGTTGACTGAGCCAAATCAATGACCTGAACACTTCAGATAAATACTTTAACAACTTTCATATAGGTTAATGAACTCTAGGCTTTAGAAAGAGAATGAGAGAGAGTACTCATGATATACTCTGTTTTAAATGGTATAAAATAAAATGTATGTGTAAATTAATTGTTTTAAGCTGACTATCATTTTCAGGAGAGACTCTTGGGTTCACTGATCCATTGAGATCATCAAATAAATTATATTTGTGTTTAACTCTGATATAAAGATTACAAAGAGAATGGTTTCAGAAATAAGAAAAATGAAAATGAAGCTTAGAAATTCATCATATCAGTCAGTTTGCAACAACTAGATAATGAATGACCACAGTGAAAAGTGGAAATATGTAGTTGATTCATCGCCACCAGGTTTTCATTCTTCTCAGTAGAAGATTAGTGAAGTTTCTCTCAGGAAGATGACTAATTACTACTCATGAAAAATGACACTTTTGGATGTTTTTTCCATGTAAAGAATGCGCACAAGCCTTAAAACTGCTCAGATGTAACACTGTTGTCTTGTTTAGTGTGTGAAAATAAATGGGGACGCAAATGAATTCACTTCTGCAGGACAGACATAAACATTAAGATTTCAGTAAAGGAACAAAAATGCAATTTGTGTTGTTCAGTGAAATTCATGTCCATGTTCATGCATGTAAGCTGCAAAAACGGCTCCTCTAGAAACAAGCCTATATAACATTCATGAATCTAGACAAAATTGTCTTATTTTAGGCAACATTATTTCTGCCAGTGGGGTAAGAAAAAATGTATTGACTAGAATTCTTAAAATAGTCTAAATAGTCCTCTAATTTCCTTGATAAAAGGCATTTTTACTTTCTTAGAAATAATTATTGCAGTTACTTATTTATTATGCCCCTTTAGCTCGAGCAAGTTAACATATAAATGCATTTGTTGCATATGAAACTATTGTTTGAATTCATATGTTTTTCTATGTCGCGTTAGAGAAAAAGGGCAAAGTATTTCAAATGTTAAATGCTTCTGGGAACAAATATTTGAATTTGACTGCAGCAGGATGCCTTTTACAGAATTACAGGCTTTCATATAACACCCAGTCAGACACAGATACTAACTGTCAGTGTGTCATCAATAGTTAAAAAACAAAAAAATACATTGTCGCATTATGTAAGAATGCTAAGTTTGTTCCTAATGAGGACTCAAATCGGAAACGAAAGGAAGATGTCTTGTAATTCCAAGTAAAAGAGTCCAAGTGAAGTCGAGAGTCACTACTATTAAAGTCTTTTGATGATTTTGTCAGAGTAATCTGACTTGTTTTGTGTAGTCAAACCTGCATTACACCGCAGATTCTCTGCTAACACGAGTGCACCTCTCCCTCTTTCTTGGTGCAGCTTTGTGTCCCATCAAAGGCCCTGAGCAAAGAGACATGAGCCTTAATTGTTGTGCTTTATCAGGGGGATAAAGGCGGGACGGTGCAGCAATTTAGGCCGCCTTTATGACACCACAAAGTGTGACAGACTGACGGAGAGATAATTGGCAGAGAGGAGAAAGGCGTATGGGATGAAAGAGGAGAAGGATGGAGAGATGAGATGGCGCAGAGAATTTGATCCTCAGAAATGCAACTCGCGCATATGAAGTTGATCCTCTGGTTGATGCTCTCCAGACTTTTTTTCAGGGAAGAAAATTCGTTTCTCGGCCTAATGTAGCGATTGATTAAAAAAAAAAAAATGGGACCTGACTTAAAGTTTTGCAGATAAAGTGCTAAGCTTTACATGAAACGTATTTGAAATGCATTATAATTTTACTAAAACTGAAAGCTTATTCATTTATCTTGTGCACTTTCTCCATAAATGTTTACTTAACAAACATGTTTGCAATGATAACCAGATGCTTTTCAGTGTTGTCCTCAACATCAAGGTGCTTCCTAAATTTAAATATTTTCAGAGATAAGAGTCATAAATTTGATTGTGTTTTGTGTTGCAGACTTTTAAAGTGTCAGGATACACGAGCAGCTTAGTTCTTCAGCACCTCACAACTTGTTAACAATGCAAATTAATGCTGTTCTCCTTCTATGACATCTGGACTAACGTGCTTGTTTGCGCATGTTTTGAAGAATTGCATGATGGAAAACAAAACCTGAGCATAATTTTCACTCTCTCTACTTTTTCCCCCTCTCCTTCCCTGATTTAATTATTCCTTTTCAGTGGGTATTAGGAAGCAAGGTGGTAAGCGCTGAAAATTGTTGACAGCAGATTTCTGTTGTTTGTTACGTACTTCGTTATGTTGCACTGTCTTTCCCACAGATCACACACACTCACATCGTCGCTGAGTTCACACACTGACGACGAGTCCCCACTCCTCTCTGCCCCTGACATGAATATATGAGGGTTTTTATGTGTGCTGTGAAAAGGCGTCTCTGAGTTAAGTGGACTTGGTGTATTCTGCCTGGGCTCTAGCAGCATCCAGTGGGGGGTACGGATGAGAGTGGTGGCGGTGGCGGGTGTGGATGAGGGAGAGGCCTGCGTCACCATGCCTAATCGGCCTTTCTCGCCAGGGTCAAGACTTTCTGTCTGGGTCTGCGGTGCTCCCTGCCACTGAGGTGCTTGCCCATTCAAGCGCACAATGTCCCTGTCAGTCCCGACAACACTTCCTGCCTCCGCTGGCTCCAGCCCTCGGAGGGATACACAATATTTCACAGCTCCCAACAATGGCCTGTCTGCCTGCACCCACCATATGGTTACTATGGGCCACAATATTGACACACATCACTAATTATTCAAAGAGCTGAGTGAGCGTGAGTGAGGAGAGAAAGGAAGGAAAGCACCTATACTGGACAGTTTCCCTCTCTTTTCACTGCCATACGTTACGAGGGAAGTGATGTAACAGGAGATCAGGGCTGTGGTGGCAGCTTTCTAAGCATTTTTTTTTTTAATTAACTTTTTTTTCACTTCATGAATTTATGAGCTCATCTGGTAAAACTGTTACTCTGTAAAACATCATTACATAAACAGTGGTGGACTGCAGTTCTGCCTAATCGTCCACATGTTCTGTGGGGACAGCTGTGGCTCAGGAGGTAGATCCGTCTCTTTCAACCTCAAAGTTTGTGCTTGGATTCCTCGTAGTCCAATTGTCAAAGTATCTTTGGCTAAGACATCAAACCCAACATTTACCCCTATTGTGTCCATTGGTGTGTAAAATGTATAAAAGGGAAAAAGGCTCTGCCTAGACTTCATAGAAAGCATAGAAAACATAGCGGAGTTTCAAAGCAGGAATGACAGCATCATTAGCTGTACCAACCACTAAAAGAGATGGAAATCATTCAGCGTCTGAAGGAGAGTGAATTACTGTGCCAACAGCAGAAGTGGACTGTAACTCCAGGCCAGAAAAAGAATGAACGGGGCTCCTGAGAGTCGCTAAAGGAAGTAAAAGTCATCCCCAAAACTCTGCGTCACATGGCTTTACCTGTTATTACTGCTACTACTACACCACCTAAGGACTTGTATGCACAGATTTCCCTTTATGTAAACAGTTCTCGATGGCAAATGTTTATATGGTCATATGAATATTTACTTGAATGAATGTCTAAACATCAATTAAGAATCATATCAGCATCTGGTAATCGGTCATATACATAGAAACTGCACTTGCTGCAGATATCTGTCCCTCACATTTACAGCAGGCGTAGTTACATCAGTCTGTATTGACTGAACCAGCTTTTAAAGTTTTTACTTACTGATGCATGAAACAGACATTTTACAGGTGAAGATATGCTGTGCGGCTGTGGGTGAATGGACAATTAAATGACTTATTATCCCAGACATTTGACAGTTATCAAAATACTCCTCACATTTAGATATACTCTTAAAGAAAATCACCTGCATAGAATATTAAAATTTTGTCGTTTAATCTGGACATGGATTTAGTAAGGCTGTGGTCTGGTTACGTTTTTGTCCGACTAACATGTCTGTTTATGAAAATGTATACATACACTTAAAAGCTCTCAATTACATTACAGGATGTCTTCCACATGATTTTACTTCTGTGGGCAGTTATAGAAAATTTGGTTTGATTTGGTCCTTAGTGAAAATGAGAATACTGTGTTTCCTGAGAACAACAGCACATCTGTGCTGCAAATACTAACAATCTAACATCAGCAGACAGCCTTGGCTTTTCTAACATCCCGAGTCCTGTATCCGTGCACTGTTTTTTGGAGGAAACTAAAGAAAAACACGACCGCTCGCTTCAGCTTCGCTGAAGGAAGTCAGCTAATTACCTGTTGACTGCTGTACTGTGAAATTGTACTTTGATTTTTTTTTTTTTTCAATCTTCTTACTTGAGCTTCAGAGGCTGTTCCAGTGTGTTATTATGGTTTAGCTTGTGTTACATATCATCAGTGAAACAGCACATCGCAGCCTTGGCAGGTGGGAAAGTTATTGTCAAAAAGAATTAACTACATATTTGTGTTTTTTCAAATCTTAGAATTAATTTCAGATCTGGTAACTTTTGCAAAAGTTCAAGCTTTTTTTAAGGCATTAAAAATGATAATTGTGATGCATCCTTATTACCATTGTTAGTTATTGATGAAGATAATGTACGTTCGGGTGAATAGTGCACATCGCATTGTGTACGTTGAGGGAGTCAGAATTAAACAGGATTAACTTTTGCCACGGAGCAACAAGATTCAGCTTTTACTTTCAGTCTGTGAGCAACGCGTTAAGTTAAACATGCTCACTGTGATTCAATTCAATTCAATTCAATTTTATTTATATAGCGTCTATTACAACACAAGTTGTCTCTAGGCGCTTTCCAGAGACCCAGAACATGACCCCCGAGCAATTATTACATAAACAGCGGCAGGTAAAAACTCCCCTAGTGGAAGAAAAACCTTAAGCCAAAACAGTGATCAAGCCTTTCTATGGAGGAATGGTGCTTGAAAACATCACAAATACCTGGATTTTTTAAACAATTTTCAAGCTGCCTGGTTCATTAAAAACGCCATATTTGACTCCACAAAACTGGAAGCTGGGTTAAATTAAGCAGGTGTGTTTGCATGCTGAAAACTTTGTCTTTTGTAGACTATAACAATTATTTTCTAACTGAGTTGTATTGTAGTGTTTTAATTAAGTTAGACAAACTCATTACAAAATCTATGTAAAAAGTATATAATATGTTTTCGCTTGGTTTTATATTGTTTTGCACTTTTACATATTGACTGAAAAAAACTATTGAAAAATCCTCTGCATCTAAAAATACATAATATAATGGTTTTTAGTTCGATTAGGGAAGGTTTCTTCTCCTACTTCTGTAATAATGTATGTGTTTGTGTGTATTTGTTGAGCAAACTGATTAGTTGAAATGAATGTCATCAGCTGAAGGCCTCTTTTTGCATTAAAACGTGATGTCAGTAATTATTTTAAAAAAATAGTATGTATGTCTTGCAGTATAACAGTTTATGACAGTAGTAGTATGTGAGATGTAGATATGCATGGCAATATGAGGTATATGTGTTTGACGTTGTGAAATAAATAGTGTGCATATATACATCGTTGTGTTTAGGAGTTTGGCAGTTCTGGGGAAGAAGATGTTCTTTAGTCTGTTAGTCCGAGTGCACGTGGACCTGAGCCTTGCCTGAGGGGGGAGGGGTGAACATGGGGTGTCCGGGGTGTGAGGGGTCCTCGAGAATGTTTCTGGGTGGAGGATGTGAGATCCCCCAGTCTCAGCTGCTGGGGTCTGTTAATGAGGAAGTCCTTGATCCACGGACAGAGAGGGCGTTCCTAACTGCAGTGAATGCAGTTAAACACTGAGTTGAAGTCAGCAAACAGCTTCCCGATGTAGGTGTTTTGGTTTTCCAGGTGTGCTAAAACTGTTGTGTAGGGTAAGTGAGATGGTGTCATCTGTGGATCTGTTGGGCCTGTATGCAAACTATGGTAGTCGAGGGTGGGAGGGATGCCGGCTTTAACGTGGGACAGCAAGCAGTTGAAGAGGTGTGTGAAAACCACAGACAGGTGGAATCCCGTCTTGTCCCACTGCCTTGTTACTGTTGATGTTCCTCAGGGCCTGCTGAACCTGGAAGGGCTGGAAGGAGAGTGGTGCTTATTCCCCATCTGTTGGCGTGGTAGGTGTGGCAGGACTTCTATTAGAGAGGTCCTCAAACCGGGCAAAGAAGGTGTTGAGCTGGTCTGGGAGGGAGGCATTGGAGGGAGGAGTGGGGCTATGGCTTTGTTCCTAATCTGTGATGGTTTTGATTCCTTTGCCACATGGAATTCGGGCTTGTTATTTCTGACTTCCCTGGATGTTCTCTCTTGTTTGTTTTTAGCAAAAGAAACAAAAATAAATGAAATCACATGGTGAATATTTGATTCCAGTTTCCACTCACAGTTCCAAACCATGATTATTTGTTTGATTGGAAGAATCAAAATGGTCTTTAGGAGTGAGTATGGCTTTTTGTCTCTTTTATGTTCCTGTGTTGAACTGGTGACTTGTCCAGGGTCTGTCCTGCGTCCCACCCAGCTGGGATCGGCTCAAGCACCCCAGTGATCTGAGACAGGATAAATCAAGAAAGGGAGATATTATAAAAGAGTTGCCTCTTGTTGTTTATCAGAGCTTATATTTAGACATCGTGGCACCACTTTGATGTTTTGAACAAAATGTGTCACCTACATCTCATTAGGACCTCGGGTAATTGTGTAAAATTAAAAAAAAGGGGGAAGATTGTGTCTCCTTTAAATAATTATTTACACCACACCACCTCTCAGGGAACTTTTAGTATTAGTGGGCGTGGCTGAGGACGACACTCAGCGTGTCTTCCCTTTTCCAGCCTCTCACCTGTCCTCATCCCATTCTCCCACTGTCTGGCCCTTGCAGAAATCCCAGTCTGTCTCAGCCCGGCTGCCCCCTCGTTGGTGGGAATGTGCTCCGGTGCAGCAGGCCATGACAAGCCCATGTTGGGACAGGCCTGAGTGATGCTCTCCACAGAGCAATGATTGACGGCCCTCACTGAGGGAGGTGGGATTCCTCATCTGTCACTCAAAATGCTGCTGGAGATATAGATGCGCTGTAAGGGACCGCAGGGACCCGCCTCCTCTGTCAGCCACCTCAGTAAAGTTAGCTTGTTGGCTGAGGGTGAAGGTTGCCACAGGTCCAGATGTTCCTGAGCTATCTGATCCCTCGTCGGGCTGGCTGCGATGTGCTGTGCCACATCTGTCTGTGCAGAGGTGTGCCATATTGCTTCCCATCTGCCACATGACACACTCACATTCGCAGAAAAGCAGAGGCCTGCACGTGCACCGTGCACAGAAACTGCCCATTTTAACCAGGGCCATAAATAGTGTAATTCATGGGTGTGAAACAGCAGGTTTTTAAGAGTGCTCAGAGGAACAGAGCAGAGCTGGAACCTTTGGCAGCTGACGGACAGATTTTCTGTTCCTGGTAGCCACATGAAACTCTATGAAGTGCACAATGAACACACTGAGACAAGACCTGCTGCTGAAAGGAAATAAAAGGCAAAGCATCTCAGTTTTACTCTTTCTTTCTCCCCGAGTTCCTCTGTCCTTGTGCAGCTTACCATCTGTCTCCTCTCTGTCTCGGTCCTTATTTCTGTCTGTCTTCTGTCCTCTTCTTGAGCCAGGGGGGCCGTACTGAAGAGAATGTCACCGCTGTCCCAATGTTACTTAGGGGACATTGACTCCTTAGCCTCGGCACCGTCAGCAGCCATATGCTGATGCTTTCATATTCCAAAAATGAGGAAAGGGAGTCGTAAAGACCGCTAAACCCAGAATTACAACCTGGGCTACCACTGGCGAGGAGAGGACCCTTCTGTCACACCACGAGCGCCTTTACATCCTCACTCCCTCCATCCCAGAAAGTGCCACAGGCTTGTGGAGCATCACATTTAGGCTGGCTTTTCACTCAAAGTCATTCTTCTTTTGTTTTTTTGTTTTGTTTTAACAAACATTGCTCAATTGGAGGGCAATTCAGTCTTTTTGTGGCTTCTTTGGCTTTCCCTCTCTTATTAAACATTCACAACTGTTGGTAGTTTCTGTGCTGATTGTGGCTTTAGGAGACATCACATTCTTCCTCTGCAAGGACCGTGGAGCTATAGGCAGCCCTTCCAGCTTATCTATATTTCATGCTTTTATCTGCTCTCAGGGTTTAATTAGGCAGTTAGCAGCTCATTAAAATCTATTGGGAGCAAACTTTTACCTCGTTGTAAAGTTGTGCTGATGTTGAGCTTTTCCAGGCAATGCAGGCTTCTGATTACCTTGCATCCATGGAGTCATAAGGTATTGCTGAGTTATGATACCTCTATGGTTTAGCGGTGCTTTTTTTCTTTTAGAACAGTTTCCTCCCATGTTTCTTCCTTCGTATATATAGCATATAGCAGATGGAGCAATCAACAGCTCTTAAAGAAGCTTTGTGGGAATTCTAGTTTTCAAGCTCATTGCCGTGTGTTTGTTTACAGATGTTACGCCACCGCTTGGTGTTTGTGGATTAATTCATTTAATTCATCATTATGATCTGATAAGTGAAAGGATATATCTCTTTCTCTTTCTTTCTACATCTACACAAACACCTGGGGGAAAGTTTGGCCCAGCTAAATGTGATGTATTTATCAAATGCTGTATGTTCATTTCTAAAGAAGCGTATATATACATATATTGCAATCTGTCATGTAGAGTTAAACTCTACATGACATATATAGGGTTTAACTTCTCTCTCTCTCTCTCTCTCTCTCTCTCTATATATATATATATATATATATATATATATATATATATATATATATATATATATATGTATATATATATATATATATATATATCTTTTGCAATCACAATTGTTTGTTTAAACCTAAAGTTGTTTTTTTTTCCATCTTCTTGAAAGTCGACATCTCCTTTTTCTTAGTTTTGAACAGAAGTCTGGGGAGAGTTAAGGAGATACGGGGAGAAGACTTGGAGAGTTACGCTTATAACAAGAAAAACACAGTTAAGTGGAAACAACGGCCCCCATGCGGCGTTACCTCTATCACAAATTTAAAGTTTTGATTTTGTTTTGTGAAACATTGTAATGGAAATCCACCTACTGATGCAGAACTATTTACTCTGAGTGAATTGTTATACATTTGTACAAATGTGTACAAATATATTAATGCAGCAACTTGCCACAGGAGCAACCCCTGTAAAAGAAATCAGCTTGTATGGAAATATCTGGGTAAAATGATTGCATTTCCTCAGCAAGCATTGTAAATGTATGCTCTAGGTTGGGACCGTATCCTGACGGACAAGTTAGAAGTGTGCAATACACCTGATTCTCAGTCCCGTTTAATACTAGTACCAATTTTTATTGTTGGTATAAATTTCCCAAGTATCTCTCAGTTCTATGTGCCATCAGTTTCTCATTAATGACCTGGACTTCCTGTCCATCCTCCGGGACCGGTAGTTTATTCTGGCTCCGCTGTCATTTCTTTGCTTCGGTGGTATGGGCCACTGTTAGCAGATGGACATTCAAACCAAACTGCCAACCTGGTACTCGTAAAAAAATGTCAAAATGATGTGTGTTGACCTCTGATACAGCAGAAAGAGAGACTTGCCTTGTCACCCTCTGAGGCGGGGCCTCTAACAACCTTCCGGCAGGGAGCCCGTTAGCGAACCTGAGGGTCCCATGTGAGCCAATCAGGCCGGACGCGTAAGTTTAGGGTGTTTGAAAATGGCGGCGGCCAGTCACTAAGACATGGCTTGTTGCTGATAATCTGCGGCGTGTCGTGGTGTGGCGTGCGGCTGACAGATGCCTGCTCCAGCTGGTACAAGGGGGGGTTTATCGCCTGGTTGGAACGCGGGTCCTTATACCCCTCCACTGTGCTGGCCAACGTCGCTGTGTTTAATGAGTCACGAATTGCCTGTTTGTCTTCTGCTCCCTGCTGTTTCTGCACTCCCCCTTCCAGAACAATCCCTGAAACACATGCTGCTGCGCTCCGCAGAGCAGCCAGACAGAAAGCCTGAGCCAAACTGTTGTAAAGAACAAAGTTGTCATATTTTATTTCTTCCTTTTTTTTTTGTCTTTTTTTTTTTCCTTTTTGGGTGTTCATCTAAGGGAGGGATGGGTTGTTCTGTAATAAAGCTGCCTTTTTAGATGCTGGGCCTGACCTCGCCAATATGGCTACCCCGAGAAACCAGTGCCCATTTGAAGCCCCTGACAAACACATAAATGGCTTTATAATTGGGCTGCTTTGTTGTGCGAGGCGCAGGCTCGTCTGAAAGTGCTGTTTGACACTTTGTGGTAAATGGAGTTACATTATGACAGCACATAGCAGTTGCTAAAGGAGCAGAAACTGGCACGCAGATAAGACAGGAGCAGGTGGCGTTGTCACAGAAATGGGCAGTTTTAAGTTGCTGTAAAACTATGACTCGAAAAAAGGAAGTTTTCTGAGACTAATAAGCAGATCGCAGTTTTATCTTCAGGCCAGCGACAGAGCTGTGAGACTCAATGAAAAAAGAAATCTGCCTTGAAGTCCATGTAAACACCCAGAGATACTTGGATGACCATCTAATAAGCCAGCGCATGCACAGCCATGCACACAAGCGTTCACAGAAGGCCTGCCTGCAGTATGTGTACAGGGAGGATCTGCAAGCTGCCCTGAAGCTGCTTTGCCTGAATCTCACCTTTTCAATCAACAAGGTTGAGCAGCAACCTCTGGAACAGCAGCAGATGCTTCAAACAAGCGAAACAACATCTGGATATTAATCGTTATAAACTGATGATTGACGTCTGGGCGTCTTGTTGGATTAACTTAACCTACCTGCGGCCAGAAAAGTCGTCTGCAACCAAAACGTTCTTCCACCTATGGACACACATACATGCACACACTCAGCTCTGGAGAAGTGAGAACTTTCCGTGGAATCTTGGCAGTGTCCGGATTCGGCCCAGTGCCGTGAAATCCTCATTCTGCAGGGCTACTCTTTGTGACCGACTCTGGGATCTCGGAGTTGCATTCTTCTCATCACAGAGGTCACCGAGACAGAGGCGGCCGGCTTGAAAAGATCCTCGGCGGGGGGAAACAATGGGTTAAGGCAGCCCATAAATGTCTCCTGTTCAGCTCCGGCCCATTGACTTGGTGCTCCCTGCCAAGCAGGGCCCTGTCAAACCAGCCCCTCACTCTAACAGCTTAATTAGCAGAAAGAACAACAATGTCGGAGCCTGTTTCAACTTAAAGAAAAACAAGAAAAGACCCAAAAGCTGCTCTCTCCGCCCTTTCTTTGTCTCCATACGGCCTGTGATAACAGCGCCGACTTTTTTGTTCAACTTAGTACGAATAAAACAACATTCTTACACTGTTCCATGAGGACCATGACGAGCGGCTGACGGAGACGCAAAGGGGGAACTTTCTGCTCTTGTCACGAGGACCTCATGTTTCTCATCACACCGCCCTTCTGCCTCAGTATGCTGGCATATTTAGTTTTTTTGTCCAGACTTTAAGTTACAAAAACACAGAGAGGTATAACATCCAGATTCCACAGAAGTGACTCGTTTATGGAACGCTATCTGGCTGAAGGTTCTGCTCCGAGCTCAATATGATTTTCATTTTTCATGATAATGGTGATGGTCATGATGATAATGCAGTTTGCATTGTGATGATAATCTAAGTTCCTGGCGTCACAGGGAGAGAGTGTGAGGAGACACTGCACCGATGTCCACCACGCTGGCTTTGAACCTTCTCCTACCCTCTGATGTCCGTTTGACTGATGGGTCATGTCTGTCTGACACTTTGTCATCCTGTCAATCAGTTGGATCCATTTCTTTCCCCCTTATTTCCTCTCTTCTCATCTGTTTTTCTGTAAAATGATGTTTCTTGTCTCTTTTTTCCTCCTCTCACATATACATATACATCTTTAGTAAATGTTGCACTCTGGCACATCTTCATACCTCTACATTTTCTATCTGTTGTCTCATTAATCGCTCTGTCTGTTTGTGCCCCATCTTTTCACATCTCCCCGCTGTCATTCTTTGTTTTCTTTCTTTTATCTGCGGTTCACATCAAACGCTCGCACCAGATTGATTCTCATGTGAACAAGGCTGCAGTGGGGGGGTGAGGGACCTCTTCCCCAGACTTTGAAGATTCTTCCCATCATGTTCACCTCCCTCCCTGCACACACCTCCCACAAAATCACACTCCCTCTTCTTCCCGCTGCTGTCCCCTGTGGAAGAAAGCAAAACAACAATGCATTTTTACTTTGACATGTCAGTGGTTAGAAAATAACCTTCTCTTACTAGTGATTCTAGTAAAAGAGAAAAAAAAAAAGCATGACTTTTGGTTTACAGCTGTGTTCAGATATATGAGGTTGTGCCTTTATGTGTCCAAGTACATGAAAACAGTCACATCTGTACGAAATTTCCTGTCATTCAAAACCTAATGCTTTTGGGTAAGAAAACAGAAAATAGTCATATAAAATGACATTACAATTGTTTTTTTTTGCATTATTTTTTCTCTTTTGAGGTGGTAGTGATGTCTTTTCTCCCACAGTTGGAGAGGAAAGGTCATGATACTTTAGTCATTCCTGTAAAATACATTTTTGTATTTTAGATTATTGGTGTTTGAATGAAATTTCTGAAGTTTCATCAGTTCAATGGTTTAAATATTTCCAAAAGGACATCTGATGGGTGATCCAATCTTCTTATGAATGAAATGTTTGAGTTGATTGTGAAGTGAGAGGTTGCAGCTTGTTGCAGTAGAAACAAGGAGGAGGTGGCTTCTAGACAGCAGGGACCCCAACCAAAACCTTTAAAAAACAAAAGAAGTTAAACTCTACATGACAGATTGTAGTTTGATATCAGATTCTGTACCATTCAGCACACCTGCAGAGTGTGCAGAAAGGGTGTGTGCTGTGAAAAAAGTAAGTCAAAAAATAAATCCATGAAAGTTTAATTGAATGAAGCAACCTGAAAGATGGAGAGAGAGCATGACTCTGGAGTGGCACACAAAATCATGACACGCGTGTCAGTCTTCAGTCCCAGCGAGCACATACAGCCATCACAGTTGGTTACACATCTGTCAAAGGAGCACTGGAGATTGTAGAAGAGCTGGACACCATGAAACCTTGGATTTATCCATGACAAACATCCAAAAAATAGCCATATAAAGTCACATCTGCACCTCTCACAGCCAGACTGGACAACAGCAGCTGTGCTCATGTCCAGTGTCTGAAATCTGTCTTCACCTAGAGAGTTGCATCATCTGCTCGTTCTGTAGTAACTACATCAATAAACTATTAATATACTATTACTGAGACAGCTATCGCTTTGACTTTAAGTTTGGTTATTTATTTCAAACTGTGGCAGAATCTTGGAATATGATAAATTCTTCTTTTGAGCTGAGGGAATAAAAAACCGCCAGCCAGCTCTAGTATTTCAACAACTCTCCCCCCACAGTCCCGATGTGTCCCAAAATTAAGTTCATAATATAATTTTATGCCAACTTTCTGAATAGGAGTTCACAACCAGCATCAATTGGAGACTCTTTTATTAACATGGTGTTTTAAACTTTGTCGTAATAGCAGTTTTAAAACATTGGAAAAATGAACTAAAGCCAGCCATGCACTAGAGGATAATCTCTGCTTGTTTTGATTGTTTTGCTTATTTTATCCTCTTGTGTGAGGTGGGTTACGATAAAACATGGAAGAATCTGCTCTGAAGAACGCCCGGGCTGCACTGACCTCACTTATAATAATATAATAATCTCAGAATTACCCACAAAGATTTTTTAAAGGCAATTTAATCAACCAGAATCAGAGAGATTTCTTAATAAAAACGCATAAAAACACACCAACGATTGGAAAAGACACAACTGTGTCTTGTCATGATTATAATCCCTCACCTACATGTAAAATCCTGTTTCATTTAATCTCCAAGACTTCATCCAAATCTTACAACATCGTTCAGATGTAACCAATAATTTTAGAGATAGAGAAACAAAGACCACTCCTATGAGAAAATATACTCTGCTTTTCAGGGAACTGACCCTTTAATACAAAGCAGAAGTAAATATTCATTTAACTATTTAAGTAGCGTAGCCTCACAGTGGCAGTGTGTGGGCATGGATGTAGAGCAGCATCTCCATGGAGCACTTAATGCTTGTACTGTGTTGAGGTTTCCTTTATTGGCTGCAGAATATAACTTATAGCTTTTTATGTTCCTGAGTTCAAGCATGTCAACACAGTTTTAACTGCAAAGAGGTCTGATGAATTATATGTGACCATTATATGAATGACCATTATACGTGCACGGTCATTGTGTCAATTTTACACCTCTGGTCTGGCCGGGGGCTTTGATGAACCGTCAATAAATCCACCGGAAACAAGTGCTGCTGGACGGTCAACCATGAAGTTCAGCTCCAGGACAGCCCTGTGCCTCGCTGTGGCAGTATTGTCAATTTCCCTGACTGCATGAAGACATACAACGGACATAACTTATTTTTTTTAACAGCGCGGTCTTTTGAGAGGGTCCGTGGCTGAACCATATTTAACCTTTCGGTGTCAGACCACCCGCCAGCGGCTGGGCCTCTGGCGGCCCATTCTCCCTCCTCAGTGGCACCGGCGAGCCATCCGAATATGATATAGAGCCGGGCCGCAGAGGAACCACACGATTTATTCCCCACAAAACCCAAACATCTTTAGAAGACGTGTTGTTCGCCACCTCACAATGACTCCGTAGGCCACAATGCCATGGCGGCAGCATAAATTACCTTCAGTTGGAGGTGGTGAGTTTTATGTAGAGAACATCCACACGCTGCTCTTCCCATGATAAAAAAATAAAAAGAGAACTTTTTTTCCCAAGTTATATCTCATACAGGGGGTCTAGTAGAGTGGGAACGGGAATGATGGAGATTTTATCACGTTTGGTTTTGTTGTAGCTGAGACAACAGCCGAAATGCTGATTAACTGTCACAATCGCTTTAACATTGTATTTTACTCAAAATGTTTTAGTTTACAAAGAAAATCGCCAAAATAAAGAGAAGGAATTAGTTTTGATGGATAGTAATGAATTGATGAATCTTTTTTAATTCTGTTATTTACTTTTATGCTTTCATGTTTGTGTGTGTATTTATTTATTAAGCACACCACATGACATAGTGCTATCAAGTTTGGACAAGGACAGTACAGGTTCTGATTATAGCGGTGAATAGTATGCACATTATTGATTTCTTTTATTTACATTATCTGAAAAAAAAGGACAAATGGCTGTCTGGGCCTGAACTGGACAAACCCTTCGTGATGTCGCCCACGTGCTTTCTGAGGAGACAATTTGAACTCTGGATTTGATCTCTGGTTGCTTTTCCTGATTTAACCAGATACATAAACCTTGAAAAACTGTGTCTGGTTGACACATCCTCACTTTTGTCCTGTAAGACTGCTGATTGTTTTGGAGGATCTGTAACTGAGTAATGACTAAAAGCATGAAGGTCTAAGTCTAAGTTATTAAAGTCCACATGTTCTTATATGAAATGAGCAGTTGACCATCTCCTTCTTCCCTTTTTCAATCAGCTAACATGAACTTTGATGACAGATCTAACTGTTAAAGACCATCAGGCCATCCTTCATCTCACTGGAAACCCTTTTGTTTACTTGTAATTACAGGATTGATTGTACATACGTTTTCATGCTAGATTGGGCTTGTACCTACAATACAAGCTTTATGATTTCAACATAATGAGACAATTCATTCTTGATCTTATAATAATGTAATTATTGCACACTTGATGCAACTAGGGCTTTACCCTGTTTCTGTACATTGTTGGTTTTATTCCATCTCCATCTTAATTCACTATCTCTGTCTTTCTCCATCATGACAGTCTTGCCTTGCTGTGACCTTTGTTGATTGACACTCAGCAGTCCACGATGACCACGGGGCCTCAGGACAATCCCTGCAGGTTAATAATTACTCAGAGTCCACAGTGAAGGAAGCCTGACCCAGAGCAGAGCACAGCAAGGCACGGGCAGCTCATGGCAGCGCTGATAAATGAACAACAACTTCTCTCGTTTGTGGGTTTTGAAAGGAGAGAATGGACGACATACTTGCAGCGATTCTCTTTTTTTTTACCACTGTAGAGGAACGAAAGCTTTGGTAAAGAGTATTAAGCCTAAATAAGTCTTGATGTGAAGGAAAACGACTATATTTCTCCTCCGTAGAATCACAGCTCTTAAAATCACCAGACTAAATAGAGGGCCCATTGTAACAACATCTGTGGCTTCAGATGTTTACAGCAGAACTGATGAAACTGAGCAACTATAATTTCCCTTTAGTGTGTGTTGTTTGGGGGGGGGGTCGCAGTGCATATATGTATTTTTGAAGGAGTGAATCCAGCACAGAGACAGAGCCGCATGCAGATGAAGTACAACAGAGAGAAGAGAGGAAGTCCAGCAGAGCGAAGATGACAGAGCGATGCAGAAGCTGCGAGGCAGAGGGCGTGACTTTTCTCAGAAATGAACATTAATAATATGACGAGCCACAATGGAAGCACTGAGATCAGAGAGATCACTTCCATTGTCCCGCCATCTCCTACTGACACCAACCGCTCTGCCGAGGAAAGAATAAGAAGAATAGAGGAGCATAACCTGGCCGCTCACCAAGACCACCCTTTTTAAATTACATAATGGTCAGCGGTGCTCTGCTATGCCTTTTAAGTGTGTGTTTTGTTTGATATGCGATGTGTTGAGGTGCTGCACAGAGAAACCGTGTTTCTGTGTTGACAGAAGGTGGGATGTCGGTAGAGTTTATTATGAATGAAATTACAATCCTAAAATGCATGTGATGCATATGATTATAACGTAGACATCATTTTGATTAAACTGGATTTGTTTCTCAGGGTTAAATTAATGCCTGAAGAGGGACATTGCTTGTTCATGACATTCAGTTTCGCCTCTACTAGTTTGCTCATGTAATGACATTTTAAAAGTATATCTGAAAGTAGAAAAGGTTTCTACCTTGTTTCTTTTCAACATCTCTGAGATATGAAATATGTATTTGTTTTTTAAGCCTTTACAGGGCAGTCATAAAATACTTAGAATAACCTATAACTTAAGTTGTTCTTCAGAAATGACCTTTTTTGCTTTGCAACCTTTTTTTAATTCATCAGATGTAAATGTAGTTACCAAATATGATAAACCTTAGCAAAAGTTATTTTTTACAGGCACTAAGACACTCCGGCAGCAAAGAAATGACCCAACTACCCAGTTATCCAACCAAAAGTTTCATGTAGCCACTATATCAGTTTGCTGAAGTTACCTTGGAGTTGCCTTTTTCCTTTCAGTGTTTGGGGAGGGTGGGAGGGGGTTGGTGATGAAAGCAAAGTGTGCAAAGAAGCGTATTAAACCCTTTCTGGCTGGATCCTGTAGCAGCATTTCCTTCTTTCCTGCAGTGAATTTAGTCGTGTATTTACAGTTTCATTCACTGACCACCTGCTCCTCACTAGAACTTAGACACCAGAACAACCTGGAATCACGGCGTGGCAAAAAGAAAATACAAAATCTGGGTAGAGTAACTATTTAATCTATCTGCAGGACTCAATATCACAAACACTGTCGCTTCTTTCAGTGTTTATTCATGCACTAAGTTCATTTGACAAACTAATACAGCAAAAGCAATTAAACCTCCACTAAAGACATACTATTAAATACAAAATACTGGGAAGCAGTTCCAAAAAAATACTCAAAAATGTACAGCTTTAGCTGAGTGTCCATTAATTAATCATACATTACATTACATACATTACTTATCATACATTACCTATTAAGAGCTGTACTTTGAACAACGGACATAACTGTGAAAACATTTCAGCAACAGCCATTTTTAAGACTCAGCTGGCGTTTTCTGCATAATACATGAAAATAAAAGTGCAACCGTTAAGAAAGTAGACACCTAAAAGACCTTCACCTGTGGCAGAGGCTCGCGACCCACCCAAATCTGGTCCCGACCCAGTTTTGGGTCCTGACCCACCAGTTGAGAATCCCTGCACTTAAGAATCTCAGCCAAAACAAACAGAGCCAAAACTGAAAATAAAATTGAATTGAATTGGTTTAACTTCTATTTGTGCTTTCTAGCAGCAGAGGTCAAAACAGTGTAGGAGAATCTCTAGACAGCAGAAACATGCAACCAGCTGCTACACGAAACACACAAACACAGGATATGACACACACGGGGAGCTTTCAGCGAAGGTCTTTATCATATCTCCGTATGGAAAATGTTTTTCTGCTGCTGTGTTAACTTTTCAAAGATAAAATATTGAAGCTTTAACATTCTGGCTGATCTTATTTAGGCTTAGGTTAATTCTCCTGCAGTTAGATGTGGCTTTAGAAGCAGAACGTGTCACCATGCCAGTTACGTCTGATGAGACCTGTGTGGCGCAGCCGACCGCTCAAGGCTCAGTGACGCCCCGAGGTGCTGCAGTATATGATGTGAGGCAGACCAGTGTCACTGGAGCTGCAGTTTTGTGGTTGACCAGGGGATTCCCTTCGGTCATTAATCATACGACTGGACAGGCTCGGCCGAGCTTGTCTGACATGGACAGCACGGCACCACCGGACCACAACATGTCCTTGACCTTATCTATACTTTTTACTACTACTATTATTGTTATTATTTACTCAACACTTGTGATTGTAGCTTTTTCTTGCTACAATAAATAAATATATATATATATATATATATATATATATATATATATATATATATATATATATATATATATATATATATATATATAGATAGATAGATATAGATATAGATATAGATATAGATATAGATATAGATATAGATATAGATATAGATAAGATTTAGTCAAATGTTTAGTCAAAGTCATGTTGCAGCCCCATTCTTTGTACATGTACTGGGAATGAAGGAGTGAAATATCTCCCTGTGTTGCTCAGTTAGCCCTTAATTGCTTTTTCTTTGTAATATGATGTTTTATCATACTAGAAAATATATGGAGCATCACCAAATGAAGCCTGAATTGTCAGGAGAAGTTGCTTTTGGAGGCCATTCGTTATTCGCTGCAGTGTTTTTGGGTGGATTTGTAAGTGAGACCACTTCCCTGGACTAGAAGTGAATCTGGACATGGACAGTCCAAGGATGTTTACAGGACTCATGGTATTGTTCACCTTTTCTTCTCTGGACAATTGTGTTCATGGGAAGAAAATAACTTTGCACCAGTCTTGTGCGGTCCAATTTTTGTGTCGCGGGTGGACTTCAAAAATGATGTAAGTTGGTCAGTCAGATATACAGGTGAGGTAAAACTGTGTTCGTCTTTATTGTATTCAGTTCTTTATATTAACATTCCAACTTTTTTGGAAACTGGGTGTTTATTTAAAGCGTGATGGGCCTTAACACACCGTAAGTGTTGAAGCTCAGCCGTCTGTCTAAGCATGAAGCCACTTTGGCAAATAAAGAAGATGAATGTGTACAAATCTGAAAGCAAACAGCCGAGATTGTCAGCACCACGGGAACATGACAGGGGCCAAGTGAATGATGATGTCACTTAGCTCGCTGACAGTTCACTTAGTGGGCTTGAGGAGGCTTCTTTCAGACCCTCCTCCTCTCCTTCTCTCTCTTCCTGCTCCTCTTCCTCTCCGGGGACAGAGCCTTCGTCCAGAGCCATTTTTCAGCCAATTTATTTCTTGATGTGCTCTAACCTGGGGCATCTCCCGCTGGGAAGGCTTTATGTGGTGATTAATGACGGGTATTTAGCCCAGGTACCTGAGGGACCCAGAACCCATCTGCACAACACTGACAGGTACAACACTGCACCCCAGGAGCAGACAGGGCAGGACAGGCCTGCAGCAGGCTGGAGTGCTGCAGACAGGTGTGCCACTGTGACAACGCCATCCACTGTTAGATTGTATTACACTTTCCAAGTTGTTTACTATCTAATTTAACCAACCAGAGTCTCCAGTCTGTGCAACATTTCAGATTAGAGTTAATATTTCTTCCTAAAGCTACCAAATGCTGTATTGCCGAGGCTCATAGGATGAGGAGCCGCTATCTGAGGCCAGATGATTTAGACATCCATTACACGCTTGAACGCCTTGTCTTCTTCACTCCATCACAGAGCATCTCTCAGCAGAGGAGGCCCAGATGCCAGGACCCTAATGAGATTAGGCTGCGGACAGGTTGGTGGCCAGTAGCTGTCACAACTGCTCTGTCTGTGTGCGGAGAGATTTATGCATGTGCGCCTGCATTAAGGGGTACGTGTGTTTTTGCTCCCGTCGCCACATGCATGGGATACACCAGCCTGTGTGAGCGAGAGTGTGCAAGCTGCCATGTTGATGGTGATTAATGAGCGAGGTAATCCATGGTCTCGTTCTGTCAGTGATGGACACATCAGCGGACCCCCAGAGCCCGATGAACAGACCGCAGCGCTAAGTCAGTCACAACACTCGGACGTAAACGCACACATTGGAAAAAGTAACACACATAAGGCAGGAAAACTGACTTTTGCCAGTCTCTCGGTTGTTTTCCAGGTCGTTATTGGATCAGAGTCACCTAAATATGGCCAGATAATTGATGACTTACTTCAGCCAGTTTTCTTTTTTTTCCCTTTTTGTTATTATTAATAAAATGCAAAACTTTAGAGGACATACACCTCAGCACTAAGAGTTAAAACACAGCTAACATTAACAGGCTGTGCATAAAGCCACAGTCTGCATGCACAATGCTAAAAGCCCCGTGGCCCCAGACTCCTTTGAAGCACACTGAGATCAAAAAGCAATGCTTTATGGATCCCAGACTAGGTGAGGAATATGGGCAGAACAAGAGGGGAATTGCTGGAAGCGAGGAGGGCGGGACCCGAGACAATGCCTGCAGGACAAGGCTGCCGACTTCCGAAGATAAAATCATATTTTTAGGGCAGGCGTCCAAAACTCCCGTCTGCCTCCATCTCCCCTCCTGCCTTCCCTCCTTTCTTCTCTGAATATGGACAATGACTGTTTGCGTTTACAGAACCATAAATCAGAGGTGCCCATTGCCACAGAGCAGCTGGCACGTTTGCCAATAATTATAATTATTAATCATGCCGATTTCACGGTCTTCAGTGGGACGGCAGGAGACTGCACGGGACAGGGTGCGACTGGCGCCTGCGGGACCGCAAGGCAGGCTGGGAAGGGAAGGGTGGCCTGCAGAAGGGTGGGGGGGGTGGGGGTGGGGGGGGGGGGGGGGGGGGGGGGGGGGGGTTGGGGGTGGTCACAGAGAGGAGGGACAGAAACTAAAACTGGAATAAACTCAAACTAGTTTTGATGAAAATGTGTCTCATTCTCAGTAAAAATCTAATGTTTCAACACCTGCTTAAAAATAAACTATTTTTAAAGCAGGTATGATAAACAACAGAGGTAGAAATGAAGAAAGTCAGAGCGTGTGTGACTGATGAAACAACCAAATGATTTCACTGCTTGTTTCCAGTTTTCAACCAGCTGTCATTTTTGCTGGTTTCTTCACTTTCTTCTTAATTGCAACCAAAAAAAAAAAGTCTGTGGCAGCTTAACCTTTAACCTTTAACATTTTTTTTCTTTCCTATAGTGCAAAAAACGTATTTTTGCACTCATGACTGTTTTGCATGGACTTACAAAGACCGTTAATTTCACCTGAGTTTCAGAAAAGGTAATGCCTTCTTCTTAATGTCTTTTTATAGCCAGAATTAGTTGGCTTTGACCCTTAAAGTATCTTTTTCTTCCCCTCCCATGACTCTCATTTTCAGCATATTATCTCCATTGTGCACAAATACATTAAAAGCTTCAGGTGTTCCTCCCAAACATGGAGCCACTGGAGGACTTGTGTTTAACAGCTCGCATTCGTTCCAGCAGCTGCTGCCCGTTCCCTCCTCCTACTCAGGCCCTCTGCTAACCAGCTGCCTTGCAGAACCCAGTAAAGCACTGGGAGGAACTGCCAGCTCGCGTCATTTGCTTTTCACTTCTGCCGTACTGTAAATACGAGGACGACTGTATAATTAGATGGTTAACTAGTGAAATGTGATGTTTTCCTTGTTAACGTGTGCATGCCTTGGGAAGGTGCCCGTGTGTGTTTCTAAACCTGAATATGTTCTTGCGCGCAAACATATGCACGCCTGCATCTGTGCGTATCTGTGCATGTGTATGCGTAATGTAATCACACTGATTTTAATTGCAAGTGCTCTTACATGTTAAGTGCGCACATCGCTCGCTGGACAGATGGCTGCTGATCAACAGATACCTGAACCCAGTGATACTAACCGCGAGCGCAAACCCACCAAACACCTTTGAGGTTTGCACGGTCCAGCTCTGGTCTGAGGTCAACACATGCCCACCAACGCACGCTCAACAGATGTGTTATTCATGTCGAGAGACAAGTAACAGCTCAGAGATGAGCTTCGTTCTGTTTTTAAAAGCGGTGTCACTGTATTCAAGGGTGAAATAAAGACGTGTCCTCACCATTTAATGTGGAGAAAAGTATAAATGAAGGACTGTAATGACTGTTAGAAAGTGAGCTGACAACTTCTGTTCACGTCTGATAGTTAGATGAACTGTAAGCTGTATGATTTAAGGATTTAATAAAAAAAAAAAAGAAGCATTTTCCGCGGTCTATAATGCAGTTTTACATTTGTTAATCTCCATATGATAATACTTAAACACCTTTGGCTCTTTAGTCAGTGTTACTGTCCCAAAAGGCCTTTCTCTCGTCCAGTTACATCTAAACATAAGGACATAAAACTAGTTTTACTGGATAAAACTGCAACGCTCTTTGAATTAAATGTGGTTTCTTATACAGACATGCAAATATCTCTGCACTTCTAGTTATTTTCTTACCAGCTGTAGTTTTTCTAATCTTTACCAGAGCAGGTTTTAGAATTATAAAGTTTTCGGTCTCTAATTTTCTGTTGTTGTTTATGTGTTTTTTTTTTTTAAACTTGTGTTTTTCAACTGATTATTCTCAGAGACGGATAAATCTCCCAGACTGTGACATGATGCTGTTGAAACCGAGGCATCACAAACACCACAGATGCGTCTTATTTTGCTTAAATGCCAGCGTGGTTTCATTGTAAAGTGGCGTTTTGAAGTTAAAGTTATCCGAGCCTGTATTAGTGTTTAAAAACTGTGGCAGAAATTATCTTGGACCAGACTAAACCACCTGAAACCCACATCACATGACCATTTATGATCCCGGTTATCTTTGTATTCTTCCCTCTTAAAGGGGAGTTTTTCTTGCTGCTGTTTAGCTTAAGGTTTTTCTCCCACTAAGGGAGTTTTTACATTGTTTATGTAATAATTGTTCGGGGGTCATGTTCTGGGTCTCTGGAAAGCGCCTACTGACAACATAGATAAATAAAATTGAATTGAATGAGTTAAACTCAGAAATCCATGTAAATGTGTCATCATTTTAATTCTTTGTATTTACATATATTTATGGTGAAATATGGTGTACGGAGATGGAAACAACAAAGTACATTTAGACAGATTTTGTTTTAAAATGCTGTTTTAAAACTAAAGGGGGCCTATATCCATAGGCAAAGGATTATTTGTGACACTAGAACCACAAACTATCACCTCTGTCTTCTTTTCATCAAAATTTCAACAGTTTAGAGCCATCCAAGCTTTCAGTTCCTCAAAGCACTCATTCAACGCTTGTAAGGAGTAGGCATTTTCCTGGTTTAGGGTCACACAGACCTGATTATCTATTGGATGGCAATGGAAAAAGATTTTATGTTTCCTAAAGATAAAACCAAGGTGTAGCAGATACAGTCAAACAGCAGATGACCAATTATTGATCCCTGTGGGACCCCACATGACAATGGTTCAGAGCAGGATCTGAAATCATTTGGAACCTGTAACAGGTATATCCTCAACCACTCCTGGCTGTGCCATGAATGTCTACACAATGCTCTAGTAGGGACAATAAAACATTATGATCAAGTCTAAAAGAACTAGCATTACACAGACCCCTGAATCTGTAGCCAAGAAGATGTCATTACAAAAGCCTCAGCAGTGCAGACTCAGTGCTATGAAGACACTTAAAACCAGATTGAAAAACCTAAAGGGCATTATTTCTATCTAAAAAGGCTTTCATTTGACTGTAAACAATTTCCTTTAAAGTTTTCCTAAAAAAGTGAAACTTGGAAATAGGCCTGAAGTTATATAACATATTAGGATCCAGGGGAAGTTTATTTATTTATTTAATTGCTTTTTGCACTTTTACTTGATTTAAAAAGTGTAGGATTCATACCTGAGGACAGACTTATTAATATGAGTAATAACAGACAACCCTGAAACAGAACATATCTCTTTAAAGAGTTGAGGTGGAACAGACAAACACAAGCTCACAGTTTGACAGTTTGATATTTGTTGTTTTGTAGCAACCTTCACAACTGTCTGACAACGTCTCCAACAGTTCTTTGATATTTGAAACGAGCCCTGGACATTGTTCTTCTACTTTCATTCACTTTTCACGTCTGACTGCACAAGTCACAGTAACAATGACATTGATATCCAATGTTTTACGGCACTGAAAGGACGTCTCACGCATATGTTGGAGATGGGACTTTTATTTGGTGAGAATAAGTCCAGGCCTGTTACAGAGACCGCTGCTGCAGAAGTTAACTGGATGTCATGTCGCGACATAAATTCATGCTCTATGACTTTGGGAGGTTTTGTTATTGGGCTTACAGTATTTAAACTCTCTCTTTACTTCTCTGCCTCTGCAGGAGGCGACAAAATTGACAGCAGGTTTGATGGATGACTTCTGGTCAAATCTTTTTCTCCATCTCCTCCCCTCTCCTCCGTCCTTCCTTCTCCTCCTCTGTCCAGCCCTCTCCTCTGGGTTTCCTTATCCCTGACACGCATAACACAGCCTCCCCTGGGCAGACCTGGACAGGGGTCTGGTCTGGGAGGCCAGACCCAAAACAAAGCATCACTCTCTCTGCCATTCCAACACCCCCCCATCTCTGTCACCCCCCTGGGGCACCTGTCCTCCAGGGAGAGTCATCTCTGCTGAGCCGGGGCTGTTAATAAGCTGCTAATGAGGAAACAGACCTCTGTTCTCTGCAAACATCAAGACAGATGGATGCACGTGACATGTTTGTTTTAGACGTCCTACTGATGTGACGGATTAGAAAGAAAAAGTGTCTGATTGATCCCAGTGGCGGTGAATTTGGAGAAAAAAAAAAAACATCCCCATGTTGTTGCTGTCTGCTGAATTTTTTTTTTTATCTTTTTTTTTTTTTTTTGTCTTTTACTGCGTTCTGATATCATATTGATCCAGAAAACATTAAATTCCCTCTACAAACCCAGATGAAAATGTTAGTGTACTTTCTGGTTTCCAAAATTTCAGGTTTGAACAGATGCATTGTATGTTTTGCGTTACAATTCAGCCTCAAGCACTTAGAGGAGCAGAGGCCTTTTTACTATACCAGCAATGCAAACACAGTGAATCAAACCACTGACAAAGCAGTTCTGGAGTTCCCTTCCATTTTAAACGACTGTGGACCAAAAACACTGAGGCTACGATTCATCATGTGACCTCAGCATCCAGACAGTGTTGAGAAGATTAATAAAATCAATAAAAGCAAATAAATGAAAGCGGAAAGGATGATGAGCCTGCAACTTTGTCTTCCGCGAGTGTCTTTGCCTCTCACCTCCAGCCAGCTGTCTCTCAGCTTGTTGGAGGAAGCTGCAGGCTGCAAACTCTGCAGGCCAGATGGGATCCAAACTGATACCATTAAAAATACAAACAGGACTAGGAAGTGTGCCTTTTCAGACTCTGCATTGTCCCCTTCAGTCTATCCGTGGAACAAGGGGAGTGATAGGAGGTCCACACACAAGTGCCACGCTTGCATGGAGACCCCATCCTCTCCGTGCCTCTACAGGAGCCCCATGCAGTGCTGTCTGTGCCAGGCAGGCAGCCTTTCTGTGTTAAGCTGCTGGAAGCATAACAGATAGGTATTGATATGGATTTCTCACCGGTAGGCCCCAGAAGAGAGCCTGGGGACTGTTAATGGGCCTCTAACGGGATGACCAGCCTGCGGACAGCCCCGCCGGCCCCCACAGCACTTGTGGAGAAAGGGAGATGATAACAGATGGAGGGGGGAGACGGCGCACTTCCTGTTTGACAGACAGAAGGAGAAAAGGTGGTGATACACTGGGGGTGGGGTTGAGGTGAGTGACAGCTCTTGGTGAGGCATCAGAAAGCGACAGTGCTTTAAGCATAGCTCGAGTGTTAAGGAAAGTTTCCTAATTTGTAGAATTTGAGAGGTTGGTTCTGGCGCAGACGCTCATTCATTTAAGTGTCTGAGACAGAAGTAACCAAGTTAGTCACAATTCAAGCAGCTACAGAGCATTTTCATTCATCCAAGTCTGAGCAAGTTACAGATGGGACTAAGTCTTGGTCTGTGTGGTCAGGCCACTCATGGGGCATCATTCACACCAAAGTGTTACATAAATAAGTTCTGAGGACTTTAAATCCCTTTTCAGATTTGAGCTTCTTTCCGATTAAAGAAGTGTTTCTTGTCTGGACCCAGGAACCAGTGGAGAAATGAACTCTATAAACATTCTGTGTAACTACAACACAATACTGAAGAAATGTGAAAATCAATTACCTTCAAGACACAACACAAAGACACATTTTTGTCATACAATTGCAATTATCAAAGCTTGTTTTTTATCTCATTAGTGCAGATTAAATGGTGAAATGCGTTTGCATCCACATTTATTAGGTTTATTCACAGAACCTTGCTGTTACGTGGAATACAAACCTTTCTATTTAAAATTTGTAATAGTCAAGCATGAAATGACTCTGATGGAATAAGTGTTCGACACACACACACACACACACACACACACACACACACACACACACACACACACACACACACACACACACACACACACACACACACAAAAGGCATTTTAAATGGTTTATCCGAAAACTTCTGATTGAACAGACACACGAAAGATTCAAATGCAGATTTTCAATGAGATTAATTAATTTTAAGTCAATAATTTTCAGCACACCACGTCCTACACACAAACGCAACACAGCGGACACACATCCCCCGGCGTGTCACTGTGTCCGCCCTGATTGGGTGAGGTCTCGAGGGAGTCATTAGGTACAAAGCGTCAACATCTGCCAGACATTACTGAGCCAGAGCAGTTGTGATTTGTCCATATGATGACTCTGGCCCATACAGCCGTTGTTTGTGTGTGTGTGTGTGTGTGTGTGTGTGTGTGGTTGTGTGTCCACTGCTGCAATCACTTCTGCTTTCACACCCACGATAATGCCGGCTTATGATTAGAGCTGGGCCTTCCTCATACGCCGGCGTCTCCTCACCAGTGCCGCGTTCACACGACGAGTGTGATCTGACCATCTTCTCACAATTTACCTGGGGCAAACAAAACACCTGAAAATTATTAAACTGTTTATTTTATTATTAAATAACGTTGAATGGAAAGAAGCAGAACCCAGCTCATTGACAACCACGTTGTGCTGTATGTGGTTTTATACAGCTGAATGCACTTTAACCGTCACCAACAGATGAAGGGGCTGATCTTTGTTGCCTTCTCCACCAACATCCACCTTTTTCTAGAATGTCAGAACGTGTTGATGCATTATTTACATGTTTGTTTGTTCTCCAACAAGCTGTCTGGGTGTTGATAATGTTGATACTGATCAAAATCACCAACTGTGACGAAGTCCGCCTGGCAACAACTACACTGAGGTCCAAACATGCCAGCTGAATCCAGGCCAGAGGGAGGAGGCTAATGTCTGCTCTGATATCACTGCCAAATCGCAGGGAGGGTTAGGTAGCAGGCTAACGCCTGGATTTACGGACCTGCTGCATCACAGAGTCAGAATCAAGCCCGATGAAAAGAAGTAAAACTATTCAGAGTAAGGTTAAAGGTGATTGGTCAGAGTGAGTGGAGAGGTGTAGGATTGTTCTGCTGCCAGCGGGTGGATGACGTGATGGGTAAAAGTGGGCCGATGCCAAGCCACGTACGTCCAGTTGGAGGGTGTAATGTCTGTCTTTACGGCGTCGCCAGCAGAGATGTCACAGCAATACCCAAAGGTCTGTTTGAGCTTGTTTCCTTTGAGAACAGTTGAAGTTCTTTCTGAACACCAGAAAGCAGCTCATACGCGTTACAGTTTACATTTAATAATTTGTAAAAGACTAATGTGATATTTTAATGTTATTTCAAGCTAAAAACCCAATATATGTATATATAAATTAGTCTATCAATTCCATTTAAATATATTGAGAAATGTGTCCGTTTAAATTAAATATAAACTTAGTAACCAAAAACTACTATACTATATGTATCTGCCAGACGTCTGTTAGAAGCAGGTAACCATAGCAACTGTCTCCACTTAGGCAGCTTATTCTGACAATATTTGAAACTGGCTACAAATGAGCACAATTTTTCTGTCCAATTTTTATTTTAATACACACAATAATCTAATGTGGGAGCTAGTATTGTGGTCCAGAGAGTTCAGTTCACATTCCGGCCTCTCCTGGCTGTGACATTCACCCGACCTGATCACCTGTTCCCTATTCCTTTATTAGTTTCCTACAAACTACAAAGAAGGCAGTTTTCATTTGGTCTCTACCAGATTATTTTTAGACTTCCATTTGTTTTAATCCTTCACTGGTCTGTTTGTTGCATCGTTGTTTTTGTCTTGGTTTTGGGGTTTATGTTCCTGTGTTGTTTAAAAGCCTATGTCCTTGTGTTTTAGTTCTGTCTTGACTTGACTCCTTGTTCCCATCTGTCCTGACTGTTTGCACCTGTGTCTCCTCAAGTCCTGTGTCTATATCTTGTATGGTCTTTCCCATGCTCCCTGTTGGTCCAAACTGTTTTCACTATCATGTTTCTCATCTTCATGGTTAGTTTCTGTTTTTGTCAAGTTTAAGCTTTTGTTTTTGTTTGAATCCTGTTCTGCAGTGCTTTTAGTTAAATGAATCCCGTTTTTTTTTTAAATAACTGCTGCCTCCGTCTCCTGAATCTGGGTCCTACCTTTTTACATTGTGACAAAAAGGACTAGTCAGCATGGACCCAGCAGGAGAGTACACTACTCTTTTTGAGTATTTCCATCGAAAAAAAACCCGACACTGCCGTCACCCACCTCACCACCATGTCCCTGTTCCAGGGGTGGTCCCGGATGCAGCTCACCATGTCTCTGGTCCCTTGCCCGTGCCCAGGCCCCTGCCCCAGCACCCGAGACTCGACCTGGGGGGGTTTTGACCCACAGCTCCAGATATTTGGCATGTTAAATATCTGTCAGCCGTTGACACTGTCCGTGTCTTAACTGTCTTTAAATGAATCTTTGAGTGGTTCACACATCATGACTGACTCCTGACGGCTCACCAATCTGCATGCAACCAGTTTGTGAGTCCGGCAAATTTGGCTTAAGATCATGAGATGCGAAAGTGACTACAGCTACAAATCAGCAAGATCAAAGAGCCAGTTTACTGATAAACATTTATGATACCATTGTGCTTAAATGTATTTGCCTTTGTGATTACACAGATGATCAAACACAACAACTAGAATATATTTATTAATTATTCTACACAAACAAGAACACAAAATACTTTCTTTCTGTTGTTGTTGTTTTTATTATTGAAAACTTTGTAAAAGGGAGCAAACTGACAATGGTAATTAAAACTAAATAAACACTGAAGCCTTCAAAAACGGAATCTGTAATCAAACAGCTTTAATTTCATAACTTTTCTCTTCCTTGATTTCAATGAAGGAACATTATCAAACACATTTTTATTTTGTTTTGGACTGGAACCACAAAGAGGTAGTCTGATCTCTTTATTTCTGTGATCTGTTCTTGGCTTCAGTCGTGGCTCTCTCTCCTCACGATCATGTTTCACTTTGTCGCCAGACTCCCCCTGCTGAGAGGGGACTGTCACCCAGCATTGTGCCAGGCCTGGAGCTGGCACGCACACACTAACACACACATGCTTCCTTTCCTATATTTTAGGAGTAAAAAAAACAAAAACAAAAAAAACCCCACCTCCTGCTTGGTTTTCCCTGTGTCATCATACTGCGAGACTCATTCCTCTGGGCAGATTCGAAGCATGTGGCGGCCAGAGATTTAGGTAGACATATATCTCCCATTAACATCTGCTCCCCTGGCTCGCTCCGCTCCTCTTTCCAGAAGGCCAGCGCACACACAACCGCCCACATGTGAATACACACCCCCATTCGCGAGCACGCGCTTACACCGCGGTTCATACGTGGTTGACAATCAAGGACAGTTGGTTTTGAGCGGTGTCAGGACAGTTAAACTCTCACGGGGAGTCTCCAAACTACAGGCGACTGGCACACAGACAAACACTCAGAGCACATTTACGGGCAAACACTGAACGCCATCTGTCAGTCACTGTAGGAGGATATTACTGCTGACATACACACACATGCAGGAACATGCAGGCACTTTCTGTCTGGCTGAATCTGTATTTATTACACCATTACCAAAAACTGTCTTGTGGACGGATGGACGGCGTGAAAGTGCATTATGAACAAAGCTATTCAAAAGAAAGGCCGGCTGCATGTTTCTTGACTTCACAGCCACATAATAAATAAAATTGACAATAGCCTCACTCACTGTTAAATGAGTGGAAGACATTCTTTAGAAACATCATGAAAACGTACATTGTTAAAAATTAAAGCCTTGCCTTCATTACCATCAACTCAGTTGCCAAAGCAACCACTGGAGAAGAAGAGCGGCGTGAACAGCAGAACGTGTGTTAAAAGTCACCAACTATTCCTGCTTAAAGAAGATGAGATCATTTTTATGTAAATTGAAAGGGAGTCGCACGGCGAGCTTGTAAACGTAACTATTATGAAGATAAATACATTTAAATGTGATATAAAATGCAAATGCAAGTAGTGGTTTGGATTTTTATGATAACATTTCAAAAGTTTTACATGTTTTACATTTTAGGGAGGTGCCTTTTGATCCGGGATTAAGGTGCACTAAAAGCAGAGCATGAACATCTAGACTGACATCACTCCAGTGGCAACCTGTTGCAGCAGTTCAGATCACGCCGTGCCCCGTCTTTGTATCTCCATCAGGTTTTCTCCTGACCTTTATTTGGTTAAAACGCAGTTTTTAAAAAACATTCCCTCACTGATTTGGATGCCGTGCTGCTTAAAGAGCTGATGAGCACACTATAACGAATGCAGTATCATGTGGTTCATTGAGACAAGGCTGTAGGAACTGATTCAAGACTCCAACACCTCTCTGCTCTGGAGAGGACGCAGTGGGGCGACAGCGCAGACACTGTTGTCAGATCAGCGAGGATAAGCTGTGAAGGAGAGTCTCTGCAGCCCCAGTGGTGGAGTTATTTTTGTTTTATATGGGACCGTTTTAGTAGATTTAGGAATATTTGGCTTATTTCTCGAGGGGGTGTTTTTGCACTTCACAAACACAACACGCCTGGAGAAGAAGCCCCAGACTGAAAGAATTCATGATGATGTTTACCTCTAAGTCTGATCACTGATCAGACTTAGAGAAAAACCACCTCACCTCAGTAAGCCATTTCCTGTACAATACTTCTCTGCAGATTTGGCCAATCATCTCTGACATCGATTAGAGGCGATAAAAGCTTTACAATATTTCTGGAGTAAATAATACTCCTAATACACCTAAAAAAAACCTGGTCATGTAAATTCCTGTGTACATGTTTATTAAAGTCATTCAGATTTTTGACTGTTTGTGAAAACAAATAACCGTAACCCTTGATTCTTTTGTTTTTAATAATGTTTTTCGCCTGAGTTAAGCTCCAGCTGGGTTAATTTACCCTACCAAGCAATAGTCTGCTGGGATCCACAGTCAGCGTGCAGGCTGATGCCGGTAGGCTGGACTCACTGCGAGGGGTTTAACCCTGCGAGTGGCAGGCTAAGCGATGGGAGGCCCCGATGGAGCTCTCCCGTTCCTCACTTGAAGCACTTGTTTCGGATGTCTTTTCAATAGCGACCCTTGAAATGATGTTCAGGCAGATTTGATCGGAACAAAAGTGAAGTCATATGAATTATCATCATAGGTTAGCACAGTGATTCCCAGACATTGTTTATCTGTTTATCTGTTTATCTCTGCTCTTTTCCCTTTAATTTTGTTGTTACCAAGTTTACTTTGTAACAATGTGCCACATATTTTATGCAGTAAACACTGATTTTAAACATTGCGATAGATGGACTACTTTATTATGAAGAGGATCACTCAAAGAGCGCTTACACTACAAAGCACTTTCATCTATTTACACACATATGCATGTTTTTATTTTCTTTTACCTTTGTCATTTTTTAATTTCTATCAAACATTCAAGCAGCAGTTGATGTTTTACATGAGTTGAGTTACAAATCTAACAATTACTGCCAAAATTACTTATATCAAACTATTCAGTATGAAAGCCCCTCAAGATTTGAGAACGTGTGTTTATTTTTTGCATATTGAAAAGTGAACTGTCTTCGTTTTTAATTTCAGAATGTGTATTTTGCATGTATGGACGCTTTACTCGATTCTTGCTGTATGCATAACAACTCAATAAATCATCTTGATTTCTTTTTTGTTGTGTTTTCATTACTCATGATAACAGATGACACAACCAGGCTGAAACAATAACACACATGGATGTCATTCTGCAGCCCCATCCTCTCACTTCCCGCAACCCTGCCTGGACAAAGGGAGGTGTCAACGCCACTTATCTAACTGCACAATTAACATGCAAATGAGCTCAGTCGCTAATAGTGATGGCAACGCGCTCTTATGATGGAAATATGCTTTCTGTTTTGGCAGTATGGGTTAAACATTAGCCTGCGGAATCAGCTGAGGACAGACTGAGGGCCTCGAGGCCTCCCTGAGGGCAGGCAGAGACGCAGAGGTGGACTCACAGAGGCAACGGCCTTTGCACCTGCTTCACTATGACACATACAGGCACACAGAGCACAACCAGGCGGCTATAATCAGCCTCGTTCAGGCTGTCAGCCCAGTCAATAACTTATCCCCTCAACTGCTTTTGTTCTAGCAGCGGCTCTTCTGATGCGACCGCTGCCCCTTATTCAACTGAAATTTATTTTCAATTGCTGCCCTCAGGCACCAGCCCTGCAGCGGCTCACTGACCGATTACACAAACCAGCAGACCACTTCAAATTCACACACTTACACACACACTGGAGCCTCCGGATTGAATGTGACAAAAAGTCTGACTGCAACAAGCTGGAGTTAAAAAGCTCTAACTGCACCATCACATATTTATATCTATATTCTCACCCATCCAAATAATCGGAATCTGGGGGTCCAGTCACTTCCATGGTCACAGGTGTATAAAATCAAGCACCTGGGCATGTTTTTAAAAATATTTGTGAAAGAATGGGTCGCTCTGAGGAGCTCAGTGAATTCCAGCGTGGAACTGTGATAGGATGTCACCTGTGTAAAAAAATTCAGTTGTGAAATTTCCTCACTCCTAAATATTCCACAGTCAACTGTCAGCTGTATTATAAGAACATTGAAGAGTTCGGGAATGACAAAAACTCAGCCACGAAGTGGTAGGTCACGTAAACTGACGGAGCAGGTCAGCGGATGCTGGGGCGCAGAGTGGGAAGAGGTCACCAACTTTCTGCAGTCAATCGCTACAGACCTCCAAACTTCGTTGCCACGACAACAGTACTTGTCTGACTGCATTGTGCCAAGTGTAAAGTTTGGTGGAGGGGGGATTATGGTGTGGGGGTGTTTTTCAGGAGCTGGGCTTGGACCCTTAGTTTCAGTGATAGGAACTCTGAATGCTTCAGCATACAGAGACATTTTGGACAATTCCATGATCCCAACTTTGTGGAAACAGTTTGGGGCTGGTCCCTTCCTCTTCCAACATGACTGTGCACCAGTGCACAAAGCAGGTCCATAAAGACCTGGATGACAGAGTCTGGTGTGGATGAACTTTACTGGCCTCCACAGAGTCCTGATCTGAACCCGATAGAAAACCTTCTGGATGAATTAGTGCGGAGACTGAAAGCCAGATCTTCTGGGCCAACATTAGTGTGTGACCTTCCAAATGTGCTTCTGGAAGAATAGTCAAAAATTCCCATAAACACACTCCTAAACCTTGTGGACAGCCTTCCCAGAAGAGTTAAGGCTATTAAGGCCGGTGGACCTACGTCATATTGAACCCTCTGGATTAGGAATGGGATCTTACTTAAATTCATATGCAGGTGAGCAAATGCCTTCGGCCATAAAGTGTATATCTGACTTAAAGGCCTCAGATCTGCAGCTTTGTGGAGGTTAAATTTGTATAAAATACAGCTGGCAGTGTGTTTTGTTTAAAAACAAGTTCACTGATGCAGAGCTGATGGTTTTGGAGGAGGCAGCTTGGTCACACGGAGGCTGACAGCATCGGTGTCCTCGTTAGCATCCATGTCCAAGAGTGAAAAAGGGCACAAGTGAGTGTGGTTGTGTGTGAGAGGAGAGACTGAACAAAGCAATGTTTCTCCAAGTGATAAACCTCGAGTGGCTCTCAGTAACAGGTGTGTGCTCTCTAAAGGACCAGTCGTTTGTCAAGCTTCCTGAAAGGAGGAGCTGATGGCCAAACATCCACCCGTCCTCACTGACCAGCCTGCAGACAAAAAACAACACTTACATGACTTTTATCTGTCTGTCAGCCTTATTCCATTATTTAACAATACATTCAGTTTGACTTTAGAGTTGCACTTTAAGGAAATTGTGGTATTGTGCTTTTTATTTTTCTACTCCTACAATCTCAGAGAGGTTGAACTATTTTGGGGGGTAATAGTTTACCGTTTTTTCAACCTCTTTATAAAGGATGGACAGGGGGAATCTTGCATTTCAGAGGGAACAAACTCCTCTCAACATATTTGCATTTATCTCTTTAAAACACAACATGATTATCATGTGCATGGTTGATTTGACCATGCATTTTTGTCTTTTTTGGTTTATTCCAACTGGCCTTCCTCTCTGAATGAAGCTGTGCCTGATAGTAGCAGCAGCAGTTGTCTCCGCTTTACGCAGCTCCTAATTAGCCAGAATTAAGAAGTATTTCCTTGGCCCATTGAAGAGTCCATTTCCTTTGAAACCAGAGCACAATAAACCTTAAGTAATTACCCCAACTCATGACTATTAACTCGCAAACCGCCAGCTTCCCTTGACAACATCCTCCTCTGTGTTGTGTGGTTAAAAGGCCATTTCGGCTACACAGCTATTTACATCCCATCTGGCGGAGGGACAGACACGCTGCACTCATTCCTAAAGACAAAAAACAAGCGGAAAATGAACTCTTTCACGCTTTCGCAACTTAGCCACGGAACTTGTATTTTATTCCCTCCAAATAAGTTACAAAAGAGCTTCTTCTCCTTTTCTTTTTCGGTCTTTTTTTTTTTTAATCCACACACTCATTTGCATGAGGCCGAGGAGGGAGTCTGAATGTATAATCTTCTGCATTTAGCAGCCTGTAATCCCGAAGCCTCTCTCTGATGTGATTTTCTCCCGTTGGTCCCCCATGAACAATTAACTTGTAATCTCCACAAACATGCATTCTGTCGCTGCGGAGATGAGACGGAGAAACACCCGTGGGACCCGGCGGACAAACTGCTCTGCGCTCCCGGAGCCAGAGCGCTTCCTCGCAGCTATGGATCAGTTCAGCTGGGCTCCATTAGACTTCTCCCTTCATTTCATCCTCATTTTTTTTTCTTTTCTGTGTGCCTGTGTTAGTTGGATGAGTGCAGTTTGATCACATCATGGGGCGATATTGTGCAGCACAAGGTCCGTAAGGACGAATATGTTGAAAGAAGTTTGAAAATCAGTCTAAACTTAAAGTAAAGTGACTTGTGTTTCCAGAAATCCATGGCTTTCCTTAGTCAATTTTAGAACTGTTTCAAAAAAGGATTTTTAATTGCTGAAAAAGATCACTTAAGTGCTGCGTTCAATTAAATTTTAGAGAATGATTTAAAAGAAAGAAAAGACACTTAAGCATATCCTACAATTTCTCAATATTTTCTGTATCCCTAATATAAAATTTGAGATAAATCTTACATGTGTAAAAAGTAGAAACGACCCAAGTGTTATTCAATTTAATAAGTGTAAGATTTATATTATTATATTGTGAGGAAAATTAATTATGATTTTAATTAAATCAAGCCAAATATTTCAGGATGTTTGCGTTTTCACCTTTGTCTCTATTTATGAACCAAGTGTTCACAAACTAAAATATATAAACTGGTAAGGAAAACTTGCTTTAACTATGAACTTCAGCAATTTTATGAACAAAGTTAACACGATAAACATTTTCAAGAGAGTTATTAAAAAACAAAGAACAAAACAAACAAAAAAAGAGGATGAGACAACGTTCATGATCCATAATCCCAGTTTTATTGAAATTTCAACCAGGGACGCTGGGTGATAATAAATATTTTATCAGTCATCAACAACGTACAAAAATAAAGACACGGGGTCTCTGCAAAATTCAGTGAAAGAAAAGCAAACATGCTGTGATCATTAAAATATCATGCAAAAAAAAAGAGAGAGAGAAATCAGCGTACAAATTGGCAAACCAGAATATTCAAATAAACCTAAACGATTCGGAAACGGATTTCCGCCGTGGAAGAATCTTCTCAGTCAAACCAATAAAAGTCACTATTTTCATGATAATTTTAAAATCCTTGGTACAAGGCACAAAGAGCATTCTTCGTTTTCACAAAATGACGCCTGAATGTTCATGCAGCCTTCTTCAGCGTTCACGTTGTGGTGTGAAACCAAAATCAAACACAGGAGGAACATGGCATCTTGTTGCATGACATTTTTCTTTTTCTTTTAACTTTCAACTGACAAAATCAGCAGTCTTCGTATAAGTCCTTGTTACAAGGAGGAAATATACTTTTTTCTCATACGTTTAACAAGAAAACAGACGAAACAACAACATGCACGTGAGGCTAAATTCACCCTCATGCCCTGAATTGTCTATTTACAAACACACATGTGTCAGTCTGTGTTTCTGGCATCATTTCATGCCGTCCTTCCCCTCCCCCGTGAGTCTCGTCAGGCCCGTTGAAGTGATGGGGATGTGTGGCGGAGGAGGCACCTGGCAGATGGTGCAGGGGCACGGCAGGCCGGCCCAGTGTTGGAAGCTGGAACCCAGCTGCAGGGCCGGGGGCGCAGCCGGGGAGCCCTTCATTAGGGTGTGCGGTGCGCGGATGGACGTGAGCCCCGGTAGGGCGCTTGACAGTGAGGAAGACGTGGAGGAGGTCAGCGCGCTCCCGATAAGTGGGTGAACCTGGTGCGCAGCGGCGGCCGCAGCCGCTACCGCAGCAGCGGCAGGTCCGCCGGAATGTCCGCCGGCACCGGCGCCGTGCGCCACGGTGCCGCAGTGGAAGGCCGAGTGTTGTCCCCCGTAAATCTCGCCCACCAGCCGCTTCATTTCGTCCAGGGAGCTGGTGAGCATCAGGATGTAGTTCCTGGCCAGAAGCAGCGTCGCGATTTTGGACAGCTTCCGCACCGAGGGCCCGTGCGCGTATGGCATCACCTCTCGCAGGCCGTCCATGGCCAGGTTAAGATCGTGCATGCGCTTCCGCTCACGGCCGTTAATCTTGAGTCGGAGCTGGTACATTTCCTCCTCGGTGATTTGCTTCTTGAGTTTGTACTTGTTGCTGGCGCTGCTGCTGCTGCTGCTGCTGCTGCTTCCCACGGACACTGACTTGGCGTCTCCAGAGCGCAAGTGCTCCCCGGTCATCTTCTGGCGCTGCTGCTCGTCGCTCTGCGTGGAGGAGGACACGGATGAGCCGACGTGGTGGTGGTGGTGATGATGATGGTGCGGGTGGTGGTCTCGGAGAAACATGCTGTCCATGTCCGGGGAAGAGGCTCTGCTACTCGGGCTGGAGTCTGAATTCATTTTATGGGTTTGCTTCCGAGGTTGTTGGGTAGGAGGTCGTTGCCTGCTTCCTCCCTCTCTGCTGTCACTCTCTCCTCTCCCTCCCCTCTCTCTGTTTTCCTCCTTACTTCTCTTCTGGAGCCCTTTCTGTTCACCTGGTGTTGTCTTTATCCCTCCCGTCCCGCGCTGCTGGCCTTCTTATCTCACCGGTGACCACTCTGTGTCTGCCCACGTTTTCTGTGTGTGTGTGACTCTGGTGGTGAGGAGGACACTGATAGTGGCTATTTATACATGCAGACAGACAAAAGCGGCTTTCCTATTCATAACGCCTAGTTAGAGGAATGACGTGCCCGGGAGAAAGGGGCGGTGTGCTTTGACTGTCCCAGAGACCGCGGTGCGCAACCATTCACTGCCATTGTCAGGACACCGCTGGAGGTCAGGGCTCTTCTCTCCTCTCCTCACGGAGTACCCGGTCTCCCTTTAAGTAGGTCCTTTTATCATATTTCAACGCTACATATCTAAAGAAAACATAAAATAAAAATTATTTAGACGGTCTTGTATTTCGTTTTCACCATCAACCAAAATGCAATCGGTTGGTGCCAACATTTCCCTCAGTAGCCAGTTAATTAAATTTCTATCAAGGCTTGTAACTATGAAGACATGCTTTCGTAGTCACGTGGTAACATGGGAAATAACCACGCAAAAGAAAACTTTGTTTCATGCTGGTGAACGAATATTTGTGATATTTCAAGAATTTATGTGCCAAGAGGAGAAGACATGTTGTGGTCTCTGACAAACGTCACCTGCCTCTCTCTCTCTCTCTCTCTCTCTCTCTCTCTCTCTCTCTCTCTCTCTCTCTCTCTCTCTCTCTCTCTCACACACACACACACACACACACACACACACACACACACACACACACACACACACACACACACACACACACACACACACACACACACGCTCATAATCTCATAATGTATTGAAAAACCCAGAGTCTCGTGGTTTCCAGTCAGGAAAAACGAGGATGTGAAAGTTGTCCCAGAGAGCGACCCGCTGCTGCTGCTGCTGCTGCTGCTGCTGCTGCTGCTGCTGCTGCTGCTGCTGCTGCTGCTGCTGCTGCTGCTGCTGCTGCTGCTGCTGCTGCTGCTGCTGCTGCTGCTGCTGCTGCTGCTGCTGCTGCTGCTGCTGCTGCTGCTGCTGCTGCTGCTGCTGCTGCTGCTGCTGCTGCTGCTGCTGCTGCTGCTGCTGCTGCTTCAAGGCCTCTGCTGGGACGCTGCTGCATCCTGCTCCGACTCCCCACGCTGGTGCTTTATGGCAGCATGTGGGTATCAGTGTTCACCTCTGATGAGCTCATCTGACTATAAGTGTCCTGGGACTTTCTTTTTTAGTGCAGCTACATCAATTAGAAAATGAATTCAAGAAACCTCTTATCCATTAAGATTAATTATTATCTTTTACCTTACATGTATCTTTTATATCGCCTACATACTATGTTCACTAAAAACCAAACACTCATATGACTAAATATTAATATTTAAATTATACATGTTAGTTTCAGTGGCATCTATAATTATTTTCCAGTCTATTTAAGATAGAAACAGAACATGCAGGAACCTGTATTTTACACTTGAACAGAATACTAATTGTCATTGCAAAGTTTCATTAAAAGAGTTGAACTTGTGCTCGTTTCTGATGGAGATCACAATAAATACTTTTACTTGTGAGATCATGTTGTTCTGAACATTTTCTGGTTTTATCTTGTGGACATTTTATATTCATGTTGACCAATATTTGGTTTTCTGTGGCCAAATGCCAATTGATAAACACAACAATAATCTGCGTTTGGCTGAATAATAAATTGACTTTTCATGTTATAATTGGATTATGTCTTTGTCTCTTCAAGAGACTGAAAAATAAATACCACTTTCATTTAACATTTGAATGAAAAAGAAAAAAACAAAACAAAAAACAAGAAGACTATTGGCGCCTCAGACTTTTGCACAGTGCAGTAGATCAAATTATTTTCGCCTACAGTTGCATATAGTTGTTTTTTAGTCATTCAAATGTTGCAGTTTAGTTCAATTCAGCATGAGCTTCAACTGGAAGCAAACAAAATCATGTAAATTATTATTACAGCACATTCTCTTTCTATTTGTGTATTTTTTTCTGTAATTAAACTCTCCAAATAGCCCCTAAAATGACATAAATAACATGCAGAAATATAACTAAGTGGTAATTGAAGGCAGTGCTCTGATTACACCTGGAGCCCACAAATGCTCCCGGTGTAATGTGGATGTAATAATGTATTATTATTATTATTATAATAATTAAAAAAAAACCATTATGTCACATGTGTCAACGAAGAACATACATTATTTAAACACTAAAGAAAAAACATTGAAACCTTTTATGGAAAAACAAATCAAAACACAGTTCTGTTACTGAACCAAGTAAACAGATCTTTAAAGGTGCAGTCAGCTCACTTGGTATTTATCTGCTGAGAGCCTCTCTCCACTCTGAAGAGCCTACTCCAGATTTGTTTTGTGGAAGTGGAGTGCAGGGACAGACCACCAGCAAAAACATGTGGAAGCAACTGGAGCGGTCCTCCTCTGGCCACTACCTCAGCATCCCTCCATCCATACATACAACTCTCTGTCCGTCTGTCCGGCCGTCTGCACCCACCCACCCAGCACTTTAGACCTGGATAATAAAGTCTGCCTGTGCTCGCTGCTCTATCCTTCTTCAATGAGTTCCCCCTACTAGAACAGTAAAAATGTGTATTCACGGCTTCATTGTAGGCCCAGCAAAAGAGCCCTCCTCATAAAGGTGCTGCAAATGCAAAGAAAAGCGCTTGTCGGCTTTGCTCTCTCTTGGTGGCATTTGAAAGTCTAAAGCTTTGAATACCAATTGCTTGAACTGGACATATGTGAATCCGCTGTAAGCCTACTAATCCTGTCCCCAAGTGTTTCTTTGTGTGTGGAGCAGCCTCGCACACCCAAGAGAAAGTGTTCCTAATCCAGCCAATGTGGAGAAATGTGTGAATGAGAGGGATATTTATGTGTGTGCATGTATTTGTGTGTAAGTGTGTCTCAGGTATCAATTTGCGCTGGAACATACATTTCAAAGCGTTTCTTTCGCTTATGCGTTTTGGTGTATTTCAGTGTGTGTGTGTCCGTCTGAGGCCTGTGGCTCCACACCACCAGGACACTGGCCTAAATGAAGGCAGTTATTCACCGTTCCCCCACACTACCGTCGCAGCAGGTCGCCCATAATGTGCTCTTTTCACAGCATAAGCTCCTCGCTTTCCTTTTATTCCTCTGTTCGTATCTTTTTATCTCTATCCCCTCTCACAGAATGTCTCAGTCCTTCTTTCCACGTTCTTTACTTTTTCATCTTTTTCCAAGTCATAAGAGCCTCTATTCTCAGTTTTACTTCACCTGTGTTGTAAATAAAAACAACATTACTTCCAAGGGAAGTGTAAATACTATTTGTCCTAATATTGACTGAGCATGGAACAAGTGTTGTGGTCTTCAAAACTTGATGAAACTCTTAAAAGTAACCCAAAATCTTGAGTGAGAAGAATCAGATAAGCAGTTGTCAACACTTTGGCCCACAAAATTTTGAAATCAACTGCAGAAACCTGCAGTTTCTGACAGCAATCTGCCTTCTGACAGTCAAGTTTTGCTTCCCACAGCCGAGGAGTGATATTCTTCTGTTCCCATTTTGGTCATACATGTTTGTTTTTAAGCAAAAAATAAAAGTAATGACTTCATCAACCTCATATGAAAGCTAAGATCACATCGTTTCTCTTCCAGCCTTCCAAGTTGATTTTAACTTACGACAACTTTTACAATGATTAATAACAAATATTGTCTGAGTAAATGTCTAAATAACAGGTTGGGGATGACTTCTCTCCTCATCTGTGTGGGTTTTCTCATTCTTTTTTATGTATTCTTCTCACAGTCCAAAAAAATCCACACTAGACTGATTATTGATTTTAAGTTGCCCCTCTTGTTTGTTTTTTTTTTTTTGTCTCAGTGAAGATTAAAAGTGTATAAATCCTCTCAAATGGCTATGTTGCACTGCTATACGGAAAGCCGAAAAGTTATTTGTCTTCCACGTACTTGGAGGTGAACAGTATTCAGTTGGTTGCAGTCTACAACTTCACCACCAGATGGTGCTAAATGTACTAACAGCTGTTTTACAAGTTCTTTCATGCGATCATCTTTTTATTTTGAGAATGTGAATACTGGATCTCCTTAATAGTTTACTTTATTCATACTTGCACATAAAATAAAACTACCCTTTGTAGCTGTCTGTAAAGGTCCAGTGTGCAACTTTAGGAAGCCACTGGGAGTTGTTTAAGACCATAAGAACCTCAGTCTAAAGCAAACTGAGCCAAGATCAAAACAATATGAAAACCAGTTTCAAAAGATCACAGATCTCTCCACCTTGCTCATGAATTCAGACCTTCTCTGTTTTGGACTTTTTTTTTTAACAGACAGAGACAACTGCATGTCCAGACCAGCTGCTACAACACAATCATGAGCAACTTAACGATTTGGCTTTAAAACTGCGGCATTCAGTCCTGCTACTGCTTTGTTTGTCCTTTTAGTGTCAAATATAGTGACCTCTTAGGCGCCATTTGGCCTGGTTACAGATCTGAAAACAAAAACTATCTATTTCAATAGTACATTTAACCCCAAGAAAATACATTATAGTACAACATACACTCACTGGTACACCTGGTACCTAATAAAGAGGTGAGTCCAGATATGAAAGTGTTTCATCTGAGTAAAGGAGGTTCTGAAGGAGTTGGTGAAGGAGCCGTCTCCTGCAAAGGAGGAAGTCCAGCTGGATAAGAGGAGGATCTTCATCTGGTGAGACTTTGATAACAAGGTGCACCGTTTAAAAAAGTAAATATTTCCATGGGATGCATAATGTTTGTGCAGATTTACGAGCGATTATTGCTTTGCAAGCATAGACTGTATGTGAAAATGTGAAATCGTTGTAGCGCAGCAGGTGAAAAACGGAAAAAAAGGAGATTAAAATAATGCTCAACAAGAATAAAATGTACACTTTCAAAATGAGCACAAATGTGCTGTCAGATTTTAAAACGTATTTTAATCAAAAAGCAGAAACTGATAAAAATAAATAAATAAAAGGAGCTTAATTAGACCATCATGACCACATTGTTTTACGACCTGGAGCAGAGAACAGAGCATGTAAGGTGTAACGGAAGAGACTTCGCACGGCCGTGTTTCTCACTTGGATGGGGATTTCTAGTTGGTATGAATAAAAAAATAATAATAACAAAATTGACGGAGGTTTTAAGCACTTTGATTTGATTTCATGTTTTAAAATCCAGTTTATGCAGACGTCTGTTACAGTACATCTAATATGAATAAACATATAAAAGTGATGCAGCTGTAGTGACAAAGATAAAAAAGACTTCTTATCTGGATTAAGGCCCAAATGTTTTAACGTCTTCACGTCATCACCAAATAAACTACCAAAACATAATACGAAAATAAATAGTTTAGTTTAATCTTCGTTATACGATTCTTTTTTTCTTTTTAATTAAAATTTTAAGTTTTTCATGGAAAATTTTTCCATGAAACAAGTAATGATTCCCGTGGTCCTCTAAACAGTCCCATGATTAAAAGTCATTCAGTCAGTTATACTGTTCTGTTGTTTTATAATCTTCATTTTCCGGCATAAGAGTTTGGTTTTCTTTTATTAACATCAGAAGTTACATTACATCGAAGTAAATTACAGAGGAAATAAATGTGATGAGGGACTGACATGAAAAAGCAAAATGAAATGACAGAAAATGCCCTTCTGCAAACCTTTTCTCATTTATCCAACGTCATTGTCTATTTCTGATTTGTTTGTTTTTTAACTTGTCGCTACTTTTGCAAAACTCCTCCTCATCCAGCACCTTTAATCAGCTGGGAGGCTATTTGTGCTCTTCTTAAAATATAAAAAGTCGTTAGTTAGTCTGACTCCTCTTTTTCCACTTTGTACGTGTTTGCAGGCCAGAGCTTCCAGAGCTGCATCCTGACCTGCAGTCCCACCTCTGACCACCTCCGTGTCTGCAGCCTGTATCTGTTTATACAGTCGTCTCTGTAGTCCACAAAATACCATGTATCAGTCATATATACATGGAACTGTTAGTTCTGCTGCTGACGGATAGTTGTACTAATATATCTTGTGTTTTGTACCTTTGACAATATATCTGTGTCTCTCCTCTCTCTGTTCTTCATTCTCTCTTTCTTATCTCCCTTTTCCTGCTCTACCTGACTGGCCTTCAGCAGGAGGGTCCCCCCCTTATGATCCAGGTCCTGATCAAGGTTTCTTCCCTCTTAAAGGTCTTAAGGTTTCCTCCTACTAGGGGAGTTTTTACCTGTCGTTGTTTTTGTAATAATTGCTCGGGGGTCATGTTCTGAGTCTGGAGAGCATCTAGAGACAACTTGTGTTGTAATAAATGCTATATAAATATAATTGAACTGAATTGCATTAAGATGCTTTAATTTTGTTACTCAGGAGGCAGAAAAAACTTGTGATATTCAACTAAATAAAATCAAAAGGTAGAATTTGGAATGATTTGCAGTCACAAACAGGGGTTATTTTCAGTTTATGTGCCAAAAAAGATTATGTAATATTCATAAAATGTTAAGAAATACTTTGAGAACATTTAAATTAGTTTTGCAGGACTTGTCCAGGAAGATTTGGATGGATTGGTTCTGTCATTTCCACATAGACCCGTATCACTGAGGCGAGAAGTACAATAAACTACAGTAAATGTGCGGTGATGTATAGTCATTTCATTTCGCTCATCAAAACCCAGTTTGATGTTTCACAAAAGGAGATTTCACAAAGGCTGAAGCATTTGAAGGACAGGTGGGAGACAGCAGCACTCAAGTCTCGCTGTGGAGCCAAGCCGAACCCTGTCGACGCAAGTTCTGAGATTTATGTTTTCAGATGACAGCTCAACATTTGAAAAGTGCAGCCGCAGCTCTCGGAAATGTTGGGGCAACTTTTAAAAGCCTTTATTTTCCCTTCATGGTTGCTTTTGGATGAATTCTCTATCAAAAATAATCTCAATGAGTTTTCTCATTTTGTGAGATGTAAATAAACCTTTAAATTATAACCAGCCTTTAATTAAGACGATGATCAAACGATTGAAATCTCATTAATTACACACCTCACAACCATCTCCGCCAACATGAATATTGCCGTCCTAATTATTATTAGTGGGGCTGTTTTGTTCTTCGAAGACACTGGCGTTAATTAGGCAAAAAAAAAAAAAAAACAACAAAAAAAAAAACAAGTCAAATTAACATTTCATAATGAGGAAACATACCTTCATGTTCTTATTTCTCTCTGAGACAAATTTGGCATCTTGAAGCTCTCTGAAGCAACGATGTTTCATGCATGCTGTTTTTCATCCTGACGCACAACCGATCAATGTGTTTATTTCTTGATTAAATGCTTATGACCGTGTGGAAAGAAAGTGTTTAGCTTTAATACTTTACTTTACCATACTAGTGCTGGAGTTACTCAGACTCATAATCTTTTTTTCTTTTTTTTTTAACATTTGAAGTAAAATTCTCCGGCCTCTTGTTCAATAAAAGCTAGAACATCCAGCTGCACGTGAAAATGAGAAAAACCAGTGAGGTTTCTCTGTCAAGAACAATTGTTAAGTCAGTTCAAAAACAGTGCAAAAGATTAAACTTTATTTTCAGTCAAACTATCATATAACAGACTGATGAAACTGTGTTATGTGTCCTCGTTTGTAATCCTTTTCTCCTGTATCATCCTCCCTTTCAGTCATCAGTCGTTGTCTTCCTGCTCAGACCCACATAAACACAACCACACATACACCGAGTTACACACCACTAGCACTTAACCAGCCTTCAGCCTGGCCCACCAGCTTTGGCAGCAAGGTTCTCCTTTTAACCGTCCCTTTCAGCGCAGGACAATCAGACACCTCCCATCGCCTCCTTTCAGGCCACAGCTCCAACCTCGTCTCCTCTCCTCCCCATTCTGCTCCCTGTGTCACTTTGTGTCCGCTTCGCCCCCTCGCAATGGGTGCACATGACCAGAAAATGAAGCAGGGGTCTCTGCGAGCAAGGAATGGAGGCCAAGTATGTTTGTGTGTGTTTGAGACGAAGACGGGCGAGGAGGAGAGATTAACATGTAGGATTTAAGCTGGTGTGAAGGGTGAGCGGGTGGTGCTACATGTAGAGAGGGAAGTTTGAATCAGGTTTGGCTTGTGCATGTGCATCTGTCTAGAGCTTTATGTCAAAAGATTACCACACACGCACGCAATCGTTAATGCATATTAACAAGCACAGCCATTCAACCATAAGTACAGTATGTGGGACTGCAGGCAGATTAGACAGATTAATACATCATTAACTCCAAATGAAACACCGGTCGAAACAGCTCCACAACGCTCTCTGTGCTCACTTCGTCTCCCTCGGTTTCAAAGATTCAGGCTGCAAAATAGACATCATCCCTGTTTGTTATCTTACTCGACACGATGAATGCGTAGGCTGAGAAAAACATCAGCTGCAAAAAAAGAAAGAAAAAGAGAAAAGCATCCAAATACCTCCAAGATGACTAGATCTTTGCTCTTTAAATCTTTCTACGGAGAGAGTATGTTGAATTGAAATGCTCTAATAGTAATTTTAATCTGAGAATACAGCTTGTACTAAGAAAGTATTTAATAGAACATTTACATTTAGTGAGCTAAAGTAATCTACAAGTACATAACTATACACAAAAAACATTATTGCTGAGGAACTGATTGTGAGAGTTCCTCTCAATTGTAGTTTTTATTTGGTAACACGTGGCTGTACGTTCAGATTTTATATCAACCTTTGTAGACATTTGTAATTTCTGTAGTTTGAACATCACTAATAGTTTAACTGAGCCTGATTTAGGAATTTCAAATGATTTGAACAGTTAACTTAGTGAACTTGACAACAGTTCAGTAATGTCTATTACTGAACTGTCGTTGGTTAGAGGTCCAATTAGTCAACCTGTAAAAGCCCTGAGATGATTGAAGATGAAGTTGACTCAACTGGAAGAGCTCCTGCAGCTGATGCAGCTGGTTGCCCTTAACTCTTGACTCAGAAACCAGCTTCAGCATCACTCAGCCTGGTCCCACAGAGATCCATGACACGAGCATGAATTTGTAAGATCACAAACTATGGCAGAAGCATGTAAATGTGTAGGAATCATGTGCTGGTAGAGGAAACAACTTCCTGATCAAAAACCGTGAGGTGGATTTACAGACATGTTAATAATTCAGAGCAAAAGTGTTATAGAAATACGTTTTTTACATTTGCATGTCTTTGGCAGCGCTGGATCTGACGTAGCCAGACAATCTGGAGTCATCAAAATCTAGTTTCTAGCCATTTTTGGCCTCATTATTAACATGTAGTTGTGCTATAACACAACTTAATCATTATGCATTAAATAAGGGGCTTTTCCTCTTAATAATCATTTAAGTGAGCATCCGCTGCCTTCGTCTTTTCTTGAGTATTTTCTCAACAGCGGTAGCGACAATCGCAATAATTTGTCAAAGACGACAGATGTTTTTGTCCATCTTCTTCAAAGTCATAGTTTTGAAAAGAAGTCTTGCACGCTCATGAAAAGAAAAACACCATTCAATGGAAACACCGACCCCCCGGAGCGGTTCCTTTATTTCACTTTTCTTTTGTGAAAAAGTATAATGGAAACTTGACTAATGGACACTGATCCTGACCCTAAAAATCTTGTTTGTAGTCGGAATTAACTTCATGGAAATTTCCGCCATCAACATCGACGACATTTATGTTTCGGGATGAAAGTAAGTCATTTTATAGTCACATATTTGCTGTACAGTACATGTATTTTTGATTGCATGATTAAAACAGTAAGAATGCACCCAGAATTTCCAGGTATGATATTTGTTTTAAATTCGCAGTGGTTGTCTAAAAATGGCATAGATTTGGTTGGTTACAATCATCGCAGCCCTCACCGTGACGTGGCGGTTCTTTCATCTGGCCCCACAAGGTTTTGGGGCCAGTGTAGCACCAGTTTCCTTGGTCCCGAATCGGTGCTTTCCTCACAGCCGGCGGTCAAAAAGTAAAGTACTGGTGATAAGTTTGGTGCTAGCTCCAAACTACCACTGAAACTGCTTTGGTGTATTGATGTGTTACACAAAAAACACAATCTTCTCATAGGTACGGTCCAATCACAATTCAAGGACTGCATTCTTCGGAGGAGTTGATCGACGAAGGCAGGATCCTTTGAGAGCACACAGCCCCAGCTTAGTAATTCCTGTTTACTTAACTAGTAGTGGTCCTGCAACACTGAGAGCTGTAGTTTCTTATCTTTTAGATGACATTATCTGAGGCTGAGGGAAGACCACAGTACATCTCTGTTTCTTCCTCCCACTCCCAGCTGATCGTTAAATCTTGGGATACATTGGGCCACGAAGGATCCGCCTGATGCAGCCTGAGGAAAAGGAGGCGCTCGTGGACTGCATAGGTAGAGGTCTTCCAAACAGGTCTGCCCACCTTGCACCGCTTTCGAATCCAGCTTTTGACGAATGCGACGCAGCTGGTGTTTACACGGCACATTTAAATCTGATGCTCAAGACTAACATCCGCATTGTCTTTTTCAGACAAAACAGCAGCATTTGACGCAGTTGGAGTGGGAACATGATGGCAGTCCCCTGTTGACAAGCAAAATACACCAGCTACTTGTGCAGTGGCTGACAAAAGGGAATTGAATCAAACTAACGTCCAAAGAAAAACCACATGCTAATGTCAATATTTTCCAGAAAGACATTCAAACATTCCGTCTCTACCAGCTGGTATATTAGTGTGAAGAATAAGATGCTTAATTGAAGATGTCATAGGAAGGGTCTGAATGCATGATATTGTAGATTTTACTCAAAAGGTCTGAAAGAAGGAAACATAATGTTCAGTCCCAGTAAACATTCAGATCCTCCAACCTTTGCAGCAGAATCCGCAGCTACAGTCCCTCAGACGGCTCATAGTTGTTCATGAACCTGATAAGCAGAACTTCTTTTCTGAGCCTGAAGACATAAACAGTCAATAAAATTAAGTGTCGGCATCACTCGTGGATGTGTGTTTTGACTGCACACAGCGACAATAAAAACCACACCAGCGCAGGCCACATTTTTCAAGTTTGTTTGACGCATTTAAAATGCTAATAACCAGTTTATTATGTGCTATATCAAATGCAAATGCTCTGTTTTACTGCTGTGAAGTTCGCACGACATTAGCATTTGCATATCTTATGCCTGCCTCCTTAGCATGCATGGAGGAACTGGGTGGTGGGCAGACTCTCAATAAATAACATTAACAGGCGCATTAGAAAAACAAGCTCCAATGATGCAGCTATTAGGAAATCCAGAGCCATAGCCCGCTTAAATGTAGGTGTTTGACACTGCAGCATATGGTGTGCAAATCCCCCCCAAATCAACCTAAACGCCAACTTTATCTGGAAATGTCAGTGAGAGCAGACGGATTGAAAAAACATCGCTTTAATGGCAGACGCTTTACGATGTGGAGAAAATGCTGCGGGGGAATTTGCCTCTTTAAGACCAACTGGCGGCTGGTGCGCCGCCTCTGTGTGTGTGCGTGAGCTTGCGTGCGTGTTTGTGGGTGTCAGAGAGAGTTGGAGGGGGTGCAAGTCGTTAAGGCATCACTCAAACACTTAATTGTAAATGAGAAACTTTGTCTGGTTTAATGTTTGGCTCACTTTAAGTTTTAATCACCTTCAGACTCCACCCTGACAGTCACTGAGATGTGAATAAACAGTCCATAAAAGCAGTCATCTATTCCCCTTAAAGCATCTTTGACTGTCACGGCTGTAATTCATAACCGATATGAGACAGGACGCAAAGACGCGTTAACGCGGTCGGATCTGTAACTTTTTTCCCGCAGCGCTTCTGTGAGGAATGCTGACAGATGGCGTTTCATCTTTCTTATTCACTCAGAAGGTGATTTTAAGGAACGCGTTAGTAGTGTTTTTCTTGCTGACACAAATGTAATCAAGAGGTCAGAAGTCCTTTACAGCAACATAAAACAAGGATTTCACACCTCTACACATGTGAAGCCTGCAGCTTTGCTTCTGTATCATCAATTTCATTTCTTCAATGAAAGCTCTCCCTGGAGTTGAAGGGATTTTTTTTTTCTGCATCCACAGGTCCTTTATTGGGAGTTGTTGGCTATTTTTCTAGTTGTACCTTAATTCTCCTCCAGCTCCAAACAAATACAAAAAAAACACCTTTTAAGTGTGATTGCACTATTCGGCCTGCAAACCTTTGCACACCTAAAGAATTTGATTTGAAAGAGATTCATTTATTTATGATTCAATACAGATATATCTCACACAGTCTTTCTTCAGATGTATAAATACCCACATGAGCCAGTTTTTTTTTAGTAATAAATCATAATAAATGTGTCATAAATGCAATATAACAAAACAGCTGTTAACCTCTAATACACACCAGAGCACGTCAGTGATTTCATCGAAACTTCAGCAAAGTCTGCCAACTTGAGAACAACTGAAGTTTTATTCGTGTTTTAGTTTGGCTGCATGGTGTAGGTTTATCTGTATCAGTGACATAAAAGTTGTGATGGGAGCTCACAGCGCCGCTCCAAGGACTTCAATAAGCTGTGAAAGCTGCCGCAGATTAGATGATTATCTTCTCTTTCTCTTCCATAATCTTCTCCTCAACAACTGTCTTGTCTGGTGATATTTTAAAAATTATGACTTTATAACTAACAGTGGTGACTTGATGAGAACTTGCAGTAACTAAAAATTAACTAAAAAAAACAAGAAAAGAAAGTTTTGATTGATTTGCATAGTAACTTCTGTTTGTTTTACATGGAATTCTGAGCCTAAATTTCAGGAATCAGGTTTTTTTTTTTTTCATGAGGACTCGTTCGAAACTTAACCAACTCTCTTGTAACTCTGACAGTACAGTGGGACTTGTTAAAGTCAAGTACAACTCAGTTTGGATTTGCAGTTGCTCTTGAATGACTCACTGAATCTGAAACTGTTTTTCAGGAGGTTATCGATTATCAAGTTTACGGCAGTAGTATTTTATGGTTGAGAACTGTTTCAAAAGCCCTCACACAACTAAGATGAGGTGAGTACTGTTTTGCCAAAGAGTTGAAATAATAAGTGTGTTATGATCATCTGTGAACTGTGTGCCTCCTCGCTCCTCTTTCCAGACCTCCTTTCCTCTCCTCTAAGGGCCAGCCGTGATGAAATGCCAGTGTTCACTTGTACCTCTATTTGTACTCCCCGTACAGCCGGGCACGCCGGATGAGTGTCAGCTCCGAACCACAAAGAAATGCTGAAGTGATTCTCAAGCTCTCCTTTTGTGATTCTCTCCTTCCTCCTTCCAGCCTGCCCAGTAATCTCTCCTCCTCTGCCTCTGTCTGTCTCTGTGCTCACTACTAATCCGCTCCACAGCCGTGAAAACTCTCCATGAGAGACAGGTGACCCGTTCTAATGGGTGGAGGCAACCACCCACACACACACGGCCGTGGAGGGTCTAGCCAAAACACAAACACACACTCACACACACTCACACACACCCATACCAGGCCCGGCTAAGCTGCCTCGGCTCTATTACGGTTGCTCAAATAAAACGTGGTTGAGTTGAGAACATGATGAAAACACTTGACAGCTTCTTTTTTTTAAATAAGTTTTTAAAGCTCTGCTCTCTCTCAAAAAAAATAAAAAAATCATGATTTATTGGAAAAGATTTTTTTAACCATAATTATTGTAATGCAAAATTAGGGAACACAAATTGTAAAACACGAGTATTTTTCTATTATCACTATTGCGAATGTTGAATAATTAATCTAAGAGTGATTTGAAATTATCACCTTGGGTCTGGGAACATTTAAAATACATTTAAAACTAAAGGCTCCGTGTGAAATATGAATATAGTTCTGATTTCAGCACATATGTTATTTATGGTTTATTTATATGAGCCTGTTGTCTCTTTCTTTTTTTTTTGACTTCCTAAGGGCAACAAAAGCAAGTGGTGATTACACAATAATCATCATATTTTAAGTTGTTATGTATGTTAAACTCATCAGTAAACTGCTTATTTACTCAGCAGGCAGTTATTGTTGGTTATTATTTATTTGGAGTCCTGCTTTTGACCACCTGGCAAGTAAAACTCCAATACTCACGATCCTTCAACTCTGTCTGGAAAAACCAGTACCATCTGTTTTCATTATCCTTTGAATGTTGTTTTAATTTGCATTTGTTTATCATACCATGTTCCAAGTGTATCATGTCTCAACGTTTGCATTTATTTATTTTATTTGTGCATTTCCCTCTTCTAAATTAAATAAACATTAGTGGATTGATCACAGCGAAGCATATATCTTGTGATTTCATGACAGAAGTATGAAATATGATTTCAGCGTATCATTGCAGCCGTATCCTGGACGCTGCAGTCAAACAAAAGCCATTTTCCAAGCAGATTTCCAGATTCATCTTCTATCAGACCAGCTGTTCAGGAAAACTGAGTGTTTGCAGGTGCTGAACCCTCACTGGGAGCACGGAGCTGGTTTCCTGCTCGGTTCTGGGTGTTTCTTTATTAAGACCCTTAAAGATTCACACAGCTGGTTCTGAATGCGGTTGGCCAGCTGGGCACAGATTAAACATGCTCTCCATCCTTGTTGACATTTTGTTTTTAATCAAACTACAAAACACAAAATTAATTAATTTGTGAATAACTAAATAGATTATTACAGTAAAAGGATTTACAGGCTGCATCCTCCTGCAATGATGCCCTCATTTACTGCTTCTTTACCTCTGAGGTTTATTTACTGACAACAGGGTTGTAATTGGGCTCATTTGTTCAGAGTCCTGAAGAGTTATCCAGTCACAACCATATGACTCTGGGATAAAACAGGAAGACCCTAATCCTTATCCTAACCCTTCTGTCTCCCCCTTCTGGCAGTGAAATAATCAAAATAAATGGTTCTACCCAATCTCTTATGGAAACAACCACTCTGGTGCTCGGAGAGTGTCACCACAGCACCAGATATAAATTCAGCCTTTTTGGTAGGTTCCCTAACTTTAAATGAGACTACTAATTTGCTGTGTTAAATGTCACATTTGATGTCTCATCAAGTTTGAAGTTTTAAAATTTAACATTCGCATAAAAAGGTGAAAATGACTCCAAAGTCTTTACGAAATAAGGTCACACCGTCTTGATGGAGACAAATTATTTTACTGAAGCATCTTCATGACGATGGAGCGGTCTGAGTCTGTTGGAGAATGAGCTCTGGTGAGTCTGCAGTGTTTCATGGAGGGGTTGGGATGGATCTGTACGTGACGGAGAGCAGTTAGTTCAACTGATCCGTCCCTCGCTGTATAACACGTGTCCCGGTTCTAGTATCAGTACTAGAGATGACAGTCGGATCGAGTTCCACATGAACAAGTTCCACCAACTATATATGCAGCAACTGAAAGCAGAAGTCATTTCGTCAGTTTACCCCTTCTGTTCATATTGAAGAAATGTTGCTGATTTCCATTTAAAGCAGATGCTTTTAAACAGATTTTGCTCGTGTGTAACTTTTGCTCAAAAGCAGCTACTGAGATGCAAACTGCAACCTGACAAGTCGCCCTCAAGTTATAATGATGAAAAGGGAACATCTCTGACTTAAAAATGTACCCATAACTTTTTTTTACCTTTATTTTGAAGTAAAAGTCTTTGTTTTGGAGCATCATGAACATACGTGATGCTTGTTTTGACATCCATGACAACTGTACAGGAGGTGATGCTTCATTTAAATGATCACAGTCCTGCAACATCCCTGTGCTGCATCACTGCTGGGATCCGACTCCTCTTGCTGAGCTGAGTTTTGATGCCATCAAGTATTTATGTACCCTGTTATTCTGCAGAAAGACCAAATCATGCCCTCCCTTCATCTCTCTCAATGTGTTCAGAAACTGCTGTTGTATCAGTAAGTCCTGCCTGAAATCCACATTGTCCTTTGCCGTGGCAACGTGAAAAACACAAGCTAAGCATCTCACAATAAACATGTAAATATGCAGCCCATCAGTCACTGCTGCTGCAGGATAAAATGCAGCTGTAATGCAGTTCCTCGTTGACAGTAACTGTCAAACTCATGAAAAGGTCAAACATGCTCCTCTATGAACTTTATTTCCTCTGGCCTGTACGTGATTGTGCAGTTTCATTATTTATATTTCATAATATCATAAAAAAATTCCAAAACGCCAGACCAGCCTTGGAGATGTCATACAGTTATTCTCTTTCTCAGAGAAAGCTTTGCTTATTTCAGCAAGGCAAAAACCCTACAACATTCTGTGTGTGTTAAACAAGGCTGCTGGTGCTGAAGTGTCCTACCTGTCGTTCACACTTGTCTTCTTGTGAAAATGTCTGGTAAATTTTACAGTATTAAAAATTAAAATTCAAACTATCAACCAGCAGAACTTAAATCTTAAATCAACTTAGATATATGATTTATTATTAAATATGCACATGTTTATTTGCAAACATTTTGATAATGCTATACACAAAAATAGATTTTGTTAAAAAAATGACTTTATTTTTAAAACAATAAAGATTTAAATTGCTCTTTAGCTATTTTCCACAAAAGTCTCATAGATACAACCTGTGTATTATTTTAGACATGACACTTTAAAACTTCTTCAGATTAATGAAATGTGGTGCATATTTGAAAAAGTGGCCCTGGATAGACTGGCGACCTGTCCAGGGTGTACCCCTGCCTTTCGCCTGATATGCGTCGGGATAGGCTCCGACAGACCCCCGTGACCCGGAAACGGATAAAGCGGGTATAGATAATGGATGGATATTTGAAAAATATCTGAAAAAAATCCAACTCCAATGACTGCAATTAATTTTACTGCTCGCATATAAAACAGACAATGTGTTGTTTTCTCATTAATAACTCATAAACACTCTCGTGCTTATAGGATGAAAATCTCCCCAGAATAGGCCACAATTTGTTTTTACAGGACAAATATTCTTGGGACCATCTACACTTGGACTCGCTGACACAGGCAGGCAATTACACCAACTCTTCCTCACACACACGCACACACACACACACACACACACACACACACACACACACACACACACACACACACACACAACAGTACCCCTGCTAGTTAGCGACAAAAACAGGAGCCACAAAGCCACACTGGCACAGCACTTCCTCCAGACCAGCTCCTCTGGCCCCGCTTCAGCAGATGGTCTGAAAGATCCTTGGATGAGTCTGTGAGTTGGGGTGAGGATGGAAGAGGATTGGGGGAGGCTGAGAGGGGTATGAACCCCCTTGGGAGGACTGAAGGGGGTGTAGGGAGGAAGGAGACATATGTCCCCAGTCCTGACCCCTGCTGATGGACTATCTCTGCTTTCTGCTTGGTTGGCTTGTTCTCTCTTTCTCTCTCTCACACACACACATAAGGTTAATCCTCATGAGAACTGTGTGAAGAAAAAAAAAGAAAACAATGTTCTCCTATCTGTGTGTGTTATAAGTACATGCACACACAGAGACACACGGAGTACATAAAGTCAGTCCAGAGAGCCTGGCAGTGCCCCTGTCCCTCTCCATCTGCACCTAAAAGACCCGGGCCCCCCGACAATGAGGTGACCATGTCACTGCCTGAGCCGAAACAGAGGGATGAAGAGACACATAGCGGGAAAAAATGCAGAGCAGGGGAGGGAGGGAGGGAGGGACGGGGGAGGGAGGGGAGGGACACATTAACAAGCTATAATCTCAACTGCCTTATCCATAATGCATTGTGTGGGCCAATTTACATGGTGCTGGTCCCTCTGGGAGAAAGGAGACCATCCATCACATTACTTTATTAGCTCCCTCACAGTCTCTCACAGATGCACGCACACACGCTCGTACACACACATCGTTATTTGTCTCTGCCTCTCCCTCTGTTTTGTGGGCCTGTTTTGTCATGGTTGTTGTTTCAAACTGCTGCTGATGCTATAAAACAACTCCAAAGCCAGTCGTGTTGGACAGACCGTGACAAGCAGGGAGGTTCTTTATTTTAAATAAATACAGCGGCGGCTTTTTTTTTTTTTTTTTTTGAATGAGACAACTGTGACCTCTGTGTCAGTAAATGCCAGAAATTGGATGTTTTGATTTTTGAAGCTAAATTGACTTTGTTTTAAATAAGTGTATGTCACGGTGATTGTTTAGAAGCATAATACTAATTAAAAGCAATTCAAACACTTAAGGAATGTCACATACAATGAAAAAGTCAAAAAACTGCCACCAATTCTGATGAAAATAAATCTACATTGGTATTAATAAATCTACAAATAAACGAAGGTGGTCACTGAATGTATTTTGTGTGAAAACTCCTTTTATGGTGAATGTGTAAACAATTTGTGAACATGTAACTTTCATTTTGACCAATTAATGACAGCGGCATGAACATTCAGTATGATGCATAACTGGTTTCACTTAGGCTGCAAGGCAACAAGTGATTTATGATTAATCTGTCCGTACGGCAGCTGAATAGAGTCTGAACACTGTTTACATAAAGATGACCATCAAATTATCTTGATTTTCTTTCTGTTTAAATTTTGACAATTCATTTTTCACCTTAACTTTTTTTGTTATGGGGTCTGTTTAGATATAATTTTATTTTAACCTTTAAAAGATGTCCATTATGGGAATTATTCAGCAATTGAAAGCAGAAAAACATGCAGATTAGATTTCTGCATATTTCACATCTTTTGAAGCACATTTCATGTTTTTTTGTTGTTTTCTTTTTCCAGTGTCTGAATACTTAATATAAATGTTCATTTTTTTTCTTGTGAATTTGAGTCCTTAACACTTTGAGTCAAATCAAATGTCCTTTATCTGTTGCTGTCTTTTTTTTTTTTATTTATTTATATCCATAGGTAGAATTAAATGTTTCAGTGGGAAAAAAAGTGAATTGGTGAGTTTTGTGAGTTTGTCGGTTTACTTGATAAAGCTAAAATCTTACATGTTTTAAAGAAATCAAATGCGGGCATCTTAGCCACACGCATGCGCGCGCACACGCGCGCGACCTGCTGCAGATCCATCAGTCCCAGACGTCCTGTGAATAAAAGAACTGTAATTGTTATCATATATGTGGAGCTCCGGTTCTGCGCGCCATACCGCACCACTGCTATCACAAATAAGCAATAATTTGCTAATGACAACATTATGTTGAGTCAGTTTAGGGTCAATTAAAGTGAGTGATATTTACATATGCCTAATGAATCACCGTGCGTGGCAGCTCGGGCAGGCTCTAATGAATATTCATCCAGGCATTTCTCTCCTGCGCGCAGCAGTTTATAAACTGAATTATGGCTGATTTGCCCTTTTAAAAAAATGAACATGGGCGCATCTCCCACAAGGAGGCGGCGAACAATAACGCCTGATTATAAAAATGTTTTACTGCCGGTGAAAGAGACGGCGGCAGCGCGGCTCAGGACGCACTTGGAGGGGGAAAAGAGGCGGAAAGGCCCTCTGGTTTCATCCCGTCCGCCTTTGTAGAGGCGGCGATATTTACAGTGCGCATTCAGAGGTCTATCCTGAGTGTATAACAAATAAAAATAGGCACTAATGGGTTGATTTATTTCTTTTTGTCTGGACGTAGACTCGGTGCGTAAACGCGGCCGGCTTTCCTCCTCTGTTCCTGACCTCTCGGGTGCGGGATCAACAGGCTGCATCAGTTTGCATTCACAGGGCGCTTCGCACCTTCATCATCATGCAAATAAGCGGCTCTCCACCAGGTGCCGGCGCAAAGTCGCACTCATGGCACGTGATTATCAAATCACAAATGCAGCCGCAGAGAGCCAGATATGAAAGCAGCTGGCTCTCATTACGACCAGCGATGGATATAAAACCTGAAAAATATGAAATACAAATGGACACATTAACCCTTCATCCTGGACGTGTCACACTGAGCACACCTTTAAATAGTTTATTTCTAATTCAGAGATAATGTCTCTAATTCAGATGTTAGCCTGTGTGTCTGACTGCTGATTTTCACGCGGATATAAAATAATTATAATGAAATTCAAAAACATTGATAATTTAATATTTCAGACCCGCTTTAATAACTACTAATACAATCACCATAATCACAAAAAAAACAAACTACACCATTTTAATAGTATTTTATTTTAAAGTTTTTTTATTTGTTCATTATCCTAAGGCATAAATGTAGATGGATGGAAATAACTTAGGAGAGGTATCCTCACAGGCTTTTCGTTTCAAATTTCCTCTTTGACTCTGCTGACCTCTTGTGGTTTACTGCCAATAATACACGTTATTAATGCACTCAGAAAATATACAGGTTGCTCCCATCCCTGAAGGCTGTTTGATGAGACAAGGAATTAGAAGTTATTTTTATATTTTATATGTGATCCCGTTTAGGACTCCCAAGGTTTTCCATCCATACTTTTGAATTTATGGCTCAATTACAGCCCTTATATGGGCCAGATATGTTGTAGTGGGTCATGAACTGGGCCATACTTGTGTTTTGTCATGTGTTTTTTGACATAGATGTGGCCCAAAGTTCATAAACTAATTTTAAAATGGGTTGTGGGCAGGGCTGTGAGGAGCAGGCAAGGTCCAAAGGTCCAAAGAAAATGAAGATTGGTTACTGTGGCTGTGTTTAGACATCCGCATCCACCCTGATTTAACACCATCAGTCATGGCCAAATGCGGCCTAAAGCATAGATGCTTCCAACCACTACGTTGAAGTGTGTTTCAAAATGCCTAGATGGACCAAAAAAATAAAAACAAAAATTCAAATAAAAAAAAAATGCAGAAGTTACTTTGTGCTGCTTTAAAACAAAAGCAAAACTCCACATGACACAAAATCTTTCTCACAAAATGCCCCAACGTTAAAAACATTTTATTCTCATGGTTAAAACCAGCACGGTTGTGGATCAGGTACAGAACCAAAGTCTTAACGTTTAATTATCAAAGATACACAGAATGCTGAATATGCTCACAGTGGCGGAGATAAGCTGAGGTAAAACACACACAAAATAACAAAACTTTACACAGTTCCACACAACTGTATGAAGCAAGTGTTAAAAAACTCTTCTGAGTACTTGACTTCACCCAGTTATCATTTAGTAAAGACAAAAGTACCATAACATTTACTTAATGCAGTGTGGAACCATCCATCCATCCATTATCTATACCCGCTTTATCCGTTTCCGGGTCACGGGGGTCTGTCGGAGCCTATCCCGACGCATATCAGGCGAAAGGCAGGGGTACACCCTGGACAGGTCGCCAGTCTATCCAGGGCCAGTGTGGAACCACTTGACATATAATTGAATAAATCTTAAGTCTAACGTTTGTGAGTGCCGCTGGTAAACTGAAGTCGATGAGTTTCGTATTCCTGCATCCGTAAAAGCTTTTGATGGACTCACTTCTTGTCAGAAAATCACAGTTTCTGCATCTGTGGCTCAGAGTTAAATAAGGAAACAGGTAATCCAGAGGATATCAACGATTCCTCTTTTATCCCCACTTTTTCTGTAACTTCTATTTATTAAGTAAACATCGCGCCAGCAGAAAAAACACACTTTTTCTGGTTCTTTGTTGTGTCTCATTATTAGGAATAATTTGCTCTGATGTGGAGATAATTAAAAGTGCAAAGTTGTGTGCATTTTATTAGGTCAGTTTGGAAGAATAAGCTCAAAGATATTGGACCAAATAATCTGGGAATTTTCCCAGAAGAAATTATTCTATAAAAAACCACAAATACACCAGATTTATGTTCAAGAAAGTTAAAACAAGCGCTGCATGTTTTCACAAAACAGTTTTTGGATCAAGTACTGTTTTTTCTTTGTGTTTCCTCTTACAAGGTTTTGGGAGTATCACGAAGTGAATCAATAGCTTTATTTATTTATTTTTCTACCATAATGTTTGATTGAATTTAAGAGCTGAACCAGAGGCACCTATCTTAATAAGACAAAGGGATTATTTCTAAGAAATAATATAAACCTGCCAATCTGCCAAAGAATTCTGCCAAAGGAAAAACGGTTTTCACTTTTCATCAGTACACAAAGCTTACATATATGACGGATGCCTCTGGAAGTCTTGGCAGGTGGAGGTCGGGGAAAGGCAGCTTGCCGTCACTGTCTATGTGTGTTTGGACGGTGTAGGCTTTGATCACGGCTCCCCAGTCCAGCACGGAGCAGTGGACGATTCCCAGTCTGGCCTGTTCATGATAAGCCGCTCCCAGTTCCCTCCCCAGGAATATGTCTTGGATCTGGGTTGAGGACAAGGACAGTCTCATTGAGTCTGCATCAAGATCCATATTTGTGTCTCTGTCCCGGTTGTATCTTTTAGTGTGTAGGTGAAAACCATGATCTCTATCTAGGTTAGTGTTCAAGCTCGTGCTCTTGACTCTGATTGCATCAGGATAGAGATGAAACGGCTTCTCCTGCAGGTTCACCACCGTCAGCCTCTCCAGGTGCTTCATGACAAAATGCCCTTCCAGGGAAAAAGAAGGCGCCACCCTGGACCCGCCGCAGTGGACCAGTGTAAGGTGTTTCACCTCCGAGTTGTTGAGTAGACGCCCCACGTTGGATGGTGACGTGAACCACACGGTTAATTGTTTCGTCCAGAACACAGGAGTCAGGTGCGAGTGGGGGTGGTGCAGAGTGGCCAGCTGGATGTCTTTGCATCTGCATGTTGCCAGTGAGGAGATGCTGCAGGGCTGCGGGTCCTGGTTGCAGGAGCAGTAGGAAAAGCTGCCGTGGGTGACGTAAGCCAGGTCAGATCGCTGCTGAGCCACAGACACGCACAGCAAGACGAAAAGGGAGAGCACAGGAGGGCTGAAGCCGGGCATCACAGCTGGAGGAGAGTCTCAGGCAGCATGCTGGGCGGCGGGCGCGCGTGGGTACAGCAGGGTGTGAGGCCAGGCGGATCTTCAGTTGCACCTCAACCTGCAGAAAAGAAACTATTAATACAGCAACTGTCAAAATACCCCCAGCTATACATGTGATGGTAGGACTGATTATTTGACCTAATTTATGTCCAGGTTAGTGTTTTAAATTCTATTTGTTTCAGATTAGAAAGTGTTCAGTCTGCTGAAGTGACAAACCTCAGTGGATGTGGTCAAAATAATACGTCCTTTCACCTAGAGCCTTGAACATTTGAAGACTGGCACTAATATGAAAAAGGACAGAAGGAGAAAATGAAGGGCAAAGCTGCAGAACGATGAGGGGAAAGTTTACTTGAGCCACCCACAGCTGTAATGAGAGAGGAACAGGACAGAGGTCTCCCGAAATGGGAATATGTGCAAGTGGACGTGTTTTGGGAAGTTGTCTTATCTTGGTTTTCACAGTTGCAGCCCGTCCTCGGTATTGTTTAATTTCTGACAGACTGAAGTAACATTTGTTGCTCGTTGCTGCGGCTGTTTCTTGGCGGCTCCTTTGGCTGACATTTGCCAGTGCTGAGATGATTAAAGCCATTGTTTGACATCAGCCAAAACTTTCAACTCCTGACAACAAGCTTGCTGTGGTACAAGCAGGGGAAGCATGTCATCGTTAGACAAGTCCGCCTGTTGTGAAGTGAAGCTGCCTGGTCCTCAACGGTTGTGTTCAAAAGTGTTCGTGCTCTTATCGTGTACATGAATGTCATGCTGATGTACATTTCTTGTTTTTAAGACGTTTATTGCAAAACAATGCAAGACATGCCAAGATGGAACCTGGAAGACAATTCAAAAGAAAATATCCACAGTTGACTGAATAAAGTGATGAATATATGTTTTGTCATGAAGAATAATAATATTGCTCTACATCGACTTCATTAAAAGTCTCTTGTTTTCATCAGTTTCCACACGGACTACGTTTCTGGAAGCCGGCATAGTCGAACGGGATCATCTTGTAAAGACTTCAGAAGAAACCCTCAGTGAAATTACAGACATTAAACGTTCAAGGATGCTGAGGAGGTCTCTGGAGGACGTCTGTTGGTCTTCGTCTGCGAGCTCGAGAGCTTTTGCTGAAAATTGTGCTCGCGCTGACAAAAGGAATGACAGTAATTAGTGTGTTTATCCCTCTGTTGGTTTTGTCCTGCTATTGAGGGATGGCAAGAGGAGAGTGGGAAGCTCTGTCCTTAAAAACACCAGCGTAGGGTGTTTTCAGTGTTTTGTGGGAAGAAGCCGCTCTTGTGTTAAAGTACTGAATATGCACTCTTCGGCTGGAGTCAAGGACTCAAAGTGGGCTGAGGTTTTTGCTTCAGACTTTACCCCTAAAGGCAGGTGGAGCGTCCCGTATAAGCCCATTAGTCCCTATTTTTAAGTTGGTTGCATTTGTTGGCGTTCTGGAGGGGACCGTAAAGCTCATATTTCTAACAAATCTGGGCTTGAATGAAAATTTTAACCTCAGTCTGCTTAGTCTTCTTTCTGCTTTCTTTCCTTTTCTTCAAGCAGTCTTGGCATTTGCAAATGTTGGCTTCTGAGGTGGCATGTGGCCCAGACTTTTGTGCTCCTGAATGACAACACAGTTCTCACCTTATTTAATGTTGCTCACTTATAAAAATGAGATTAAGCCCTGAGCTGTAGAACCAGAGATATGCCCTTTTTCTTTCTCTTTTACTCATCATAAACTGGCACCTATATGAAACCGCACTGTATCTCAACCTCAAAACTCATTACTGTACAGTACATGAAACAGACAATGTGTGAAAATGAAAGTGAAAACTGCGTGGAAGTTCCCTTTAAATAAAGGATCTGAACACTTACACCACAGCCCACAACCTTCCTGTCATAAGGTAATGTGATGCTGTCGTTTGGGCACCGCTACCTCTCAGCTGTTTTGTTGTGTGTGTGTGTGTGTGTGTGTGTGTGTGTGTGTGTGTGTGTGTGTGTGTGTGTGTGTGTGTGTGTGTGTGTGTGTGTGTGTGTGTGTGTGTGTGTGTGTGTGTGTTTCAATTTAACAAATAAAAAATGTTAAAACCCTTAGTTGAAGCAGGCGTGACGCTCGAGTAAAGTCAGCATTGTACTCTTGACACTTCAGAGGTGAAGGCTACACTAACCAATCCAGTGTATAAAAGTGAAATATTTATATAACAACTAAGTTCTCAAGATAAGTAAATAAACCTCCACCGGTTCAGGTCCGCTATCGCACATCAGACTTTTGTTACTGGAAAAATAAAGCGAAATGCTCCGAGGTAATTCCCCTTGGTAGTTCTCATTGATGAAGTATTTTCTTACCAGAAAACAGGGAAAGGTTATTTGGACATTCTGACGGCTGGTTTGGATCAGGCCTTTCTCGCATACTGACATAAACACACACACACGCACGCCCTTACACACATGCAGGCTCTATGGGTGGGTTCTTCCTGAATTTCAGCAACAGGGATACGTTGCTGTGTGCTGGGAGCCCTCATTGAATTTCACGTACACAAACACACATAGAAAATTATAACTGTGGAGATTGCATTGAGATTCCAGAGAAAACATTGTTTTGAAATCTTGGCTTTCCCGAAGGTTTGGGAAGGTTTTCTGGTTTGGCAATGATATCAGAGCAGGAACATGAGTCTCCGTCTTATTTTTGAAGCCTGGACAGAGTTGACCACTGCATTCCTCCACTGCCCTCGAGTTACATTAAACAAAGGAGAATTATTGTCCTCAGCATTTTTAACTTGCTGTTTCCCTCCCATGAAAACTGCAAAATCATCTCCTTTTGGCAAAGTCGTACCTGTTCAGATGAAGACTTTTGAAATCCAAACACCGTGGTCTTTGAGGTCGAGCCAGTCAATCAGATAAAAAAGTTAAAAACATAAAGTTCACAGTGACATGTCGGACACTTTTCTCAACTTTGAAAGGGAAGTGAAGTTTAGTGAAGTTCAAGAGGTTTTCTGGGTTTTCAACTCCTCTGTATTTACTTGTAAACTATCCCAGTTAAAAGGAAACACTGTGATTAACTGCTTGTTGTAAACTTTGTTCATTTATCTTCTAAGACCCATATAAAAATACAGCTTATAATTCATAAAACAGCAAACTCAATAAAAGTTGAAGAGTCTGGTCTCATGTTTGCCCTGAAAAGCATTTTTAAAATATAGAATCAATCCAAAGCATCCATTAACTTCTGCTTATTAGATTTGGTTTGTGAGGGCAGCAGCCAAGCAAAGAGGCCCAGACTTCACCCCTTTTGGCATTTCACTTCGGAGCTTAACAAACTGGAATCAAAACGGACTTTTGAACAAGCCATGCTGCCCGTAAACATAAAACAGGCTTTCACTGAATGCTCTGGCGCGTGTTTTTCACCCGTGTGTAACACGATTTAATCTGACGGATCCTGCAAAGTGTTGCAGATTGGAGTTCAATACTTCACCTTTGTAAACCTTGGGATGAGGAGGGCACAACGTCTTCTACAATCTGAGCCACAGCCTTTGCAGAGCAGCTGTTTTTAAAGTATTTCATTTAATATGGGGGGAAAAAAAGAAAAGATAACAGCAAAAATCATCATCAGTCAACAGAAAAGAGAAAGAAAGAAAGAAAAAAGACATGTTGTGGTTTCAGTTTCGAGGGGAACCTAAGGTTGCAGGAAGCCCTGACGCAAAAGGAAAAGAAGTGAAAAAGATAAGAAAAAATGTTCAAGGTCATAAAAACAAAAGACGTTTACTTATTGGTAAGCCCCGCCCCCCTTAGTAACTGTTGCTAACTCAGATAATCGATCCAGGTTGTTTTCAGTTTCACAATGGCACCTGCTGATAAAAAAAAATAACCTTGTCTCAAGATGTTTTAGACGAATACTGGACACCACGAACCAACTTTTGTCATGGAGGGGTATGCAGAAAAACCTAAAATAGTTGGTAATGAAGTTACACTGGCGGCAACGGTTTACAGATCACAGTACAGGCTGGAGAAACCTCATCAACATCCAGGATCAAGCCTGTTGGTGTACTGCAGGGTAGACTTAGAGGGATGTGACCTCTAAACTGGGAAGGAAGGTCCGGCAGATCCCAGGAACAACATCAGAGATCTCTACCCACAAATGTTCAGTTCTGGGAGCAGGAAAATATATCGCCACTAACCAAAGTGGGGCATACATTTTGGTTTTTGGGTGAAAAAGTAAAGACAAGCAATACATTAATTCAACAGCTCAACAGTAACACCTCTATGAACCTTTCCTTTAAAAAGACACACAACACTGACAATAAAAACAGCCACCATGCACCTTCTCTACCAGAGTTAGAGTCCACGTTGTGCGTTTTATCTTATCTGCAACCAGCAAAGACTTCAGAAAGTTGCCACCATCCGGTCATATTTGCAGACAACCATCACGTTAAGAAAGCCAAATCCTAATTACCCACCTAGACCAGCGGTTACCGCAAGTAAACGATCCAAAACTATAACATTCCTGACACAAATATGTTGACTACCTGCCTATAAGGCATTTCCATTCAGACCGAAGGTTGAGCATCAGCCCTGGAACAGCAGTAGAAACAAATACTTATTATTGTTACTGTCACTTTGCACAGCCCAGCTGGATAAAAATAAGCAGTTTTGAGATTCTAGTCTCATTTTGTGTCTGCGTTCTTCAACTTTGAGACTTCCCACCAATTTCCATACAAAATATCTGGTCTTGGACTAAATGACTTCAACTTGAGGCGACTGAGTTTAGGCTATCAGTAGTGGGTCAGAGATGGGATTTGTGCTGCTTCAATTTCCTAAAAGCACTCAGAAGTCACATTTACAAATGGGGCAGAGAAATGAAACAAGGTCAGCCCGGCATCTTTAGCCGTACTCCAAGTGAACAGATTTAGAGAACATCTGTATTACATAACAGACGTAGGAATGCACAGCTATGCAATGTAATATGAGAATATACTGCAGGACCGGCTGACAAATCCTTTCACAGAGTTACGGCTGGACACAAACATACATTTATAGAACAGCCCGATAAATCATCATTTGAGTTTGTACCCAGTGGTTTCCCTGCGTCCTGGTTGGTGACTTACCTCAAACTCCTGCAGAGGAGCTGGATGTCTGAATGCGTCAGTTGGACACTGGGACAGGGAGGAAAACTCACATCCAGCTGACGTCAGGATGTGGGAAGAGTCCCAGAAAGGAAGCTGGAACTTCCTCGAATGTAGACTTCAGCTTTAAATACCTTATAAAATCTCAGTCTATACTGGAAACATTTAAAACAAAGACGATCCCACACTTGATACTATTTAATCTACCATTCTTGTGCCTGTAACTGGAGTAGACTCTCTTAAAACCGATTGCCATGCACCTTTCTTTTCGTTTTATTTTAGGATTATTGTCTTAAAGGTAGGCAGGAAAGTAACACACCCAAAGATTTTTATGGGCCTATTAAGGTAAGTACAATATGTAAAAGTCACATAACACGTCCTGCATTACGGCATTCCTGGCTTTTAAGTCTTTTTCCTGTAAATGATATTGACACAGCGAGGAGTGTCTGTCCTTGGAAGATAAGCCTTATGTGGTGGAAATTATGGTGATTTCCCCTGGGTTTAATACAAGCCCAGATATTGCTGCATTCAAGGACAGAGGGATAAATGTCCTTCCACACTAAACTTTGAGTTACAATTGAAGAAATATTCAATACTCGAAACTTATTTTAAGTGCAGGGATTGCAGATAATTTTACTACTTCATTTTTCTTCATTTATTTTTTTAACCTTCAGAATCAAGTAAATAATATACAGTTTTGCATGAGTGTACCCCGTGGCTATGCACCTCGTTTTGTTCAAGCATTACTCTGCTTTTATCCAAAAGACTGTTAATTAAAGTCTTAAATAACACACACAATAATGGTAAACCTAAACATTGCTTTAATCATCTTTGAAATGTAAGTCAAAATGGAATAAAGCATGTTATTTTGCCTTTTCTTTTCAAACTACCGGTGTGTCAACTGGATTTTGTTATATCTTTTAATAATCTAGTAAAAAGTTACTTTACACACAAGCAGAATATGCTCAGAGGACTAGGTAGTTATTTACATCTTTTGGCGCTATTCATTTTTGAGTTAAAATCAAGATGCAAAATTGTCAGGAATAACATGCAAAATAATGTCACTTCAGGTCTGCAGGTGTAACCCAGGTAGTGTGACCCTATCCTGAGGTTTATACATTATTTGACATTGTTGATTCTTTTGTTTTATTTTTGAAATATTAATAGTACTATCAGAAATTCGTTTTCTAACGAAGTTAATATTAGCAAATATTAACTAAGAGTGGTCCTCTTAACTGCTCACCATCTTTGTTAGGGTGGGTTTCAGATTTCATTTGGAGTGATCATCTCACCTGGGTTGTGTTATCTTCGTGTGGTTGCGTGTGGTGTTACAGAGAGAAGAACGGAGCGTGAGAGTAAGAAGAAGTGAATTGATTTTTGTTTTTTTTGAAGAAAAGAAGAATAGAAAAATAGATTGTTGCTAGAGTTGTGTTGTTGAACCGAATGAAACTTTCTTATCGTCCATAAGAGAGGATATCTTGGGTGTTTTTCGTGTATGTATAAGTTAATTCGGGAGGAGCCTTCGATCATCCGCCATCTTGGGTCCGGGCCACCTGCGTCTTCCACCGCGGTCTTCCTTCTCCCCTCCAGCGGACTGAAGTCTCGTCCTACCTCACCATTCCCCTCCAACCAACTCTACCGCAAGAAGCACTTTCCTGGACATTAGAGGGCGGTAGGACTAAGAACTCAATTGAAGGTTTTAGTTCTTGGAGCTCCAAAGTAGATTTTTCTTTCCTCCTGAGATCTCAGTGGTTTTCTTAGTTGTGTATTTTTATTTTTTTGGGTTGAACAATTGGTTATGTCTGAACTATTTTTTTATATAAGTGTTGAGTTATCATTTTGTTATGTAATACAGTTGTTATTTTCTTTGTCCAAATGTGTTGTGTGTTAATTTTGGGGTTGACTTCCACAAACATAAAATTGACCCAAGCCTCCATCGAACCGAAGATCAAGAGTTCCCGCCTCACTTAGGTGGATGCCCCCCTGCTTTAAGAGGCAGGAGTGAGGAGAGGGTTACAAAAGTGGCGCCCAACGTGGGGCTTGGGCAATTTAAAGTAAATTAAATTTCACCCCAAATAGAGTGTAGAGAAGATATTGTAAGTATTGATAACACACATTTGGTTGAAAATGGATCTTTGTAATCAGTTTGATCTCCATGGACCTAATTGCCTTTATGTCACAGGCATAGATGAAACGTATACTGAAGAAGACATTGTGGATTTTTTCAAAGTCAATGGTGACATTGGAAAAGTAGTGAGAGTTCCGGATGACACAGATCATCCAAAAGGGCGAACTCTTATACAGTACTCCTCTGATCGAGCAATATCCCGACTTGACCCCGCAAATCTTGGTCACTTACCCAGTCCTAACGATCCTTCTGTTAGTTGGCATGTGCAAACAATTCGCGGGATGTGTCAGGAAGAGCTTGGTCAGGAGTTAGCCCAGAGATGCTTGGTTGAGCTGAGCACCCTTGCTGGAAGCAGCAAAGCTGGATTTTGGAGTGTATTTCAGCAACAGTTACAACTTTTTCATCCTGAGCAACCTGTACCTCCACAAAGTCCCGACACTCAGCTCCAGCTCGCTGAGCGTCATATTCCTGTACGTACTCAGGACAACACGTCTCCTGAGGAAGGCCTGTCAAAGGGTCCCGTACAGACCCCACCCAGTCGAGAGCAGAGCCACTTTTCCCCTTCGCTACCCGAAGATACAATAAACCCACCCCACGTTCAAAAAGTGATCGTGGAGCATTTCATTCGTAACGATCCAACTCCATCAGGTTATAGTCAAAGCCGGATTCGGACCTTCTCAGGGCGGCTGCCAAAGCCAAATGGTGAAGTTGATTATGATGCCTGGCGCACCCAGGTAGATCTTCTTCTTACTGACACTTTATTGTCTGACTCCCAAAAAGTGAGAAGAATCTTAGAGAGCCTGCTTAGTCCAGCAGCTGACATTGTCAAACCGCTTGGAACAAATGCCACGCCAGTCGCTTATCTCACTCAGCTTGAATCAGCATTTGGAGTTGTAGAAGATGGTGAAGAGCTATTTGCAACCTTCCTGGGGTCTAACCAAAATTCAGGTGAAAAACCCTCTGTTTATTTGAACCGGCTGCAAACACTTCTAACTAGAGCTGTTTCTAGAGGAGGAGTTTCAGCTTCTGAGTCTGATAAATACTTACTCCGCCAATTCTGTAGGGGGTGTTGGGACCAGAGTCTGATTATTGGCCTCCAGCTTGAGCACCGGAAGCCCAGTCCACCATCATTTCCAGAGTTGCTTTTGCTTTTGAGAACAGAAGAAGGCCGGAGAGCAGCTAAAATGGACCGAATGAAAAAACATTTAGGAACTAAAGCTGCTTCATATCTTCATTCTGTGATGGGCATGCCAGTGTTTCCAGAGGACCCTGTTGCTCCAACTCCCAAGAGGCAAGATGAGAGTTCCGAACTTACAAAAGAAGTAGCAGAACTTCGGAAACAAGTAGCAAAGTTGATACAGAAAGAAAGGAACGACAGGAAACCTGTAGTACCCCCAAACAGTTCTGCTAATAAGGGAACACCCCAACATGGCGAAACCTTGTCTGTCCATGTTGCGACCCCTTATTCAGCACCTAGAACCCCTACTTCACCCAGACCATGGTTCTGTTTTAAATGTGGTGAGGATGGCCACATTGCAACAAACTGTGTTAACACTCCAAACCCTGAACTTGTCCAGGAAAAGAACATGGAACTCCGTGAGAAACGTGACAGATTCTGGGCTCACCAGAAAGCCCACCAAGCAGCTAGTCAACCAAGTCCCATTCCGATAATTCATGATTTACAACAGCAGGTACACGCTCAACCCTGTGGACCCAGCAATGGACTGGACTTCATGTTACCTTCGGGGCTTGTGGGTCCCCGGTGCATTTCTGAAGTCTTCATTGGACACACGAGATGTGAGTCTATACTTGACACAGGCTCACAGGTCACAACTATTTCAGAAACCTTTCATGACAGATGCCTGAGATCGCTTCCCATTCAGCCCATCTCTCACCTACTTGAGGTTGAAGGGGCTGGGGGGCAGCCTGTGCCTTATTTAGGCTACGTTGAAGTTCTCCTAACTTTTCCGGAGAGTGTGACTGGGAAAGAAGAGCAGTTAAATGCTCTTGCCCTTATTGTACCCGACTGTCAATTCAATAGCAGGACGCCGTTATTAGTTGGTACTAACGTCTTGTTCCAGCTATACCAGCGGGGAGTAGAACGTGATGGGCCGACACTCTGGAGGAGGTCAGATATGTTTGGTGCACTTCTGCAACATGTCGCCCATATTCACAGAGATGCAACGAAAGTTTGCCCAGTAAAGTTACATGGACAGAAACCTGTCGTTGTCCCAGCAGGACACCAAACGTGTGTCTATGGCGAAGTCAGGGTAGGAAAAGCAAATCCACATACCTCCTTTGTTCTTGAGCCACCCGAGACAGCTTTCCTTCCGGGCGGGATATTTTTAGAGTGTGCAGTCATGAATATAAACTGTAAAGCTTCAAACAAAATCCCTGTCATTCTTAGGAATACAGCAGCCCATGATGTCACTTTACCTGCCAATCGGGTCATTGGTAAAGTATCTGCTGTGCAGAGTGTATTGCCCCTGACCACACCTTTGTCCAAGTCCACCGATTCCCAGTCTGGGATTGGTACACTTGCATTTAACCTTGATGATTCCCCTCTTTCTGAAGAGTGGAAACAACGAATAACAGACCGGTTGAACTCTGTTTCTGATGTTTTCGCTGCAGATGACCTGTCTCTTGGTCACACCGCCGCTGTGAAACACCACATTCGGTTACAAGACCAGACGCCTTTCAAGGAGCGGTCGAGACCAATACATCCTTCAGACAGAGAAGCCGTAAAACAGCATCTCAGAGAACTTTTGGATGCTGGGATCATAAGGGAGTCAGAAAGTCCCTATGCATCACCAGTAGTGTTGGTGAGGAAGAAAAATGGGAAAATTAGATTGTGCATTGATTACAGGAAGCTAAATGGCCGCACTATAAGAGATGCGTATGCTCTTCCCAATATTGAGGAGGCATTTTCAGCTCTGAGCGGAGCCAAGTGGTTCTCAGTGATGGACCTGAAGTCTGGCTACTATCAAGTCGAAATGGCCGAAGAGGATAAACATAAAACTGCATTCACATGTCCCTTGGGGTTTTATGAGTTTAATCGTATGCCACAAGGTGTCACTAATGCTCCCAGCACGTTCCAACGTCTAATGGAAAAGTGTGTTGGAGACCTTCATCTGAGTGAAGTCCTTGTGTTTTTGGACGATCTTATTGTCTTTTCTGAGACCCTGGAAGAGCATGAGCTCAGACTCCTGAGGGTGTTGCAACGCCTCAAGGATTATGGCCTGAAACTGTCACCTGAGAAGTGTCAGTTCTTTAAGACAACTGTGAAATACCTTGGTCATGTGGTCGATGCTGAGGGAGTTCACACTGACCCAGAGAAAATCTCTGCTCTCAGAGATTGGCCTCGCCCTGCAAATAGGGAAGAGTTGAAGCGCTTCCTGGGCTTTGCTGGATATTACCGCCGATTTGTGGAAGGCTATTCGAAAATCGCTAAGCCTCTCAATGCTCTCACTGCTGGATACAGTTCAGCCAGGAAGAGAGGTAAACTATACAACCGCGAGAGACCGAAGCACAGCGTAAAACCGAACGCCCCGCTTGATGCAGAGTGGACAGTTGAGTGTGAGTCTGCATTCAGGGCATTGATTGACAAGTTGACATCAGCCCCCATCCTGGCTTTTGCAGATCCTAAGCTCCCGTATGTCCTACACACGGATGCTTCCTCCGCAGGCTTGGGAGCCGCTCTTTATCAAGAGCAAGGCAAGGAGCTCAGAGTTATAGCTTACGCTAGCAGGGGCTTGTCGAAAAGTGAGAGAAATTATCCTGCTCACAAGCTAGAATACTTGGCATTAAAGTGGGCTGTGTGTGAGAAATTCAAAGATTACTTGTATGGAACAGAATTTACAGTCTTGACAGATAACAACCCGCTCACTTACGTCCTTACCTCTGCCAAGCTAGATGCTGCTGGACACCGCTGGTTGGCAGCCCTGTCAACTTTTCGGTTTGCCATCAAGTACAGGGCAGGATGCACCAATGGGGATGCAGATGGTCTGTCTCGACGACCACAGGCTGCACCAGAGGAGGATGAAGGTTATGTGCAGGAAAGAGAGAGGATTAATGAGCTGAAAAGACGCATTTTAGAGGGGGAGAACCGTGAGATTTCTGCTGATGTAATCACTGCAGTGTGTCAGCGTCATGCTGTAGCATCACCTAGCCTCCCTGTCCTTGTGGAGTCGCTTGGTGTTGATGCATCTGCATTGCCTGATCGGGTTGTTGACCACGGTCAAACTACCCTACCAGGTATGACGAAAGACAGTTGGTATAAAGCCCAGAGAGATGACCCATCTATCAGAACAGTAATTTCTCTGGTAGAACAAGACCAAAAGCCAAGTTTCAGACATGCAAATGCTGAACATCCCGAAGTAAAGCTCTTGCTCAGAGAGTGGAACAGACTTGAGCTCAGAGATGGCATCCTTTACAGGAGATGTTCTGATAGAGGAGAGATGATCTATCAGCTCGTGTTGCCTGAGCAATACAGAGACAAAGCTTTAGAAGGCTTGCACGACAATGTGGGTCATTTGGGACCGGATCGTGTGTTAAGTCTTGCCAGAACCAGATTTTATTGGCCAAAGATGAAGGAGTCTATTGAACGGAAATGTCGCACATGTGAAAGATGCTTCAGGAGGAAAGCTCAGCCGCAGAGAGCTGCCCCAATGACGAGCATTAAGACAACCTACCCACTGGAACTGGTTTGCATGGACTACTTGTCCCTTGAACCTGACAGCCATGACACTCGGAACATTTTGGTTATCACTGACCATTTCACCAAGTTTGCAGTCGCAGTGCCAACAAAGGATCAAAAGGCTAAGACAGTCGCTAAAGCTCTTTGGGAGAACTTCTTAGTTCATTATGGCTTCCCAAGTCGCCTTCATAGTGACCAGGGACGTGACTTTGAATCTCACACAATCAAGGAGTTATGCTCTCTGATTGGAGCAAAGAAAGTGCGAACCACACCTTACCATCCCCAAGGAAATCCGGTTGAGCGCTTTAACAGGACCCTGCTAAGCATGCTCGGAACCCTAGAGGAAAGGGACAAATACCACTGGAGAGACTTTGTCAAACCCCTGGTCCATGCATATAATTGTACAAGGAATGACACAACTGGATTTTCCCCATACGAGTTGATGTTCGGCAGACAGCCAACCCTTCCAATCGACCTCGTCTTGGGTGTGAAGCCTTCAACGGACACTCACAAGACCCATTCAGAATATGTTCAAAAGCTGCGTTGCAGGCTCCAGGAGAGCTTCACATTAGCTGCTGAAAGTTCCAAAAAGACCGGTGAGAAGAACAAACTCAGGTTTGATGCTAAAGTCAGAGCAGCCGAGTTAATTGAGGGAGACAGAGTCTTAGTAAGGAATGTTAGCATTCGAGGGAAGCATAAATTGGCAGACAAGTGGGAATCAGAAATTCATGTTGTTTTGAAGCGGATCGACGGTGGGCCTGTTTATGTTGTTGCGCCAGAGAATGGCAGTGGTCCACAACGCACTCTGCATAGAGACCTGTTGTTGCCCTGTGGGTTTCTGCCAGTTAAAGAACCTGCTGAACCATTTCCACGGAAACAACAGAAGATGACCTTGAGGAACAGTGCAGTCAAGAACCAGCATATTGAATGTGCTGATTCAGACGACTACTCAGAGGATGAGGAGGAAGAAAGGTTCTTCTTTCAGAGTCCTTCACAGTTTATGACGCGTGGTCCTTATGTGCAAGAGATAGAATGCCCTCTGAGAAAATCAGGTTCTTTAAATCCGGAGGCACCTGAATACAGGACACAACTTGTACCAAGAGGACTGCAGTCTGATCGGATGACTTGTGAGCAACCGACTAACACTAATGGGCTGGGACCAGACATATGCAATGCCCTGGTGCAACCTTCGGCTCAGTCAAAGGAGTATGTCGTTGCGAATATTCCAGAGTGTGACCAGTCATTCGAAGACGACCAGGACATTTCAAGTCCTGAAGGGAATGAAACCTCTCATTCAGGTGACCCCCATGGCCCTGTCGGCCAAGAACATGAAGAGAATGTGAATGTCAGTCCTGAGAGTGCATCAAGTGAACCTAGGCGCTCTGGAAGGGTGAAACGACCCCCACAAAAGTTCACTTATGATGAATTAGGAAAGCCCTTGATCCTTGCCCTTAGCTCATTTTTTGCAAGTCTAGAAAATGCCGTTGCTCCCCTGTCTGGCAGCCCTTGTACAGGTGGCTGGCATGCAGGGACTCATGCCGTTTAGAGGGGGAGGGTGTAACCCAGGTAGTGTGACCCTATCCTGAGGTTTATACATTATTTGACATTGTTGATTCTTTTGTTTTATTTTTGAAATATTAATAGTACTATCAGAAATTCGTTTTCTAACGAAGTTAATATTAGCAAATATTAACTAAGAGTGGTCCTCTTAACTGCTCACCATCTTTGTTAGGGTGGGTTTCAGATTTCATTTGGAGTGATCATCTCACCTGGGTTGTGTTATCTTCGTGTGGTTGCGTGTGGTGTTACAGAGAGAAGAACGGAGCGTGAGAGTAAGAAGAAGTGAATTGATTTTTGTTTTTTTTGAAGAAAAGAAGAATAGAAAAATAGATTGTTGCCAGAGTTGTGTTGTTGAACCGAATGAAACTTTCTTATCGTCCATAAGAGAGGATATCTTGGGTGTTTTTCGTGTATGTATAAGTTAATTCGGGAGGAGCCTTCGATCATCCGCCATCTTGGGTCCGGGCCACCTGCGTCTTCCACCGCGGTCTTCCTTCTCCCCTCCAGCGGACTGAAGTCTCGTCCTACCTCACCATTCCCCTCCAACCAACTCTACCGCAAGAAGCACTTTCCTGGACATTAGAGGGCGGTAGGACTAAGAACTCAATTGAAGGTTTTAGTTCTTGGAGCTCCAAAGTAGATTTTTCTTTCCTCCTGAGATCTCAGTGGTTTTCTTAGTTGTGTATTTTTATTTTTTTGGGTTGAACAATTGGTTATGTCTGAACTATTTTTTTATATAAGTGTTGAGTTATCATTTTGTTATGTAATACAGTTGTTATTTTCTTTGTCCAAATGTGTTGTGTGTTAATTTTGGGGTTGACTTCCACAAACATAAAATTGACCCAAGCCTCCATCGAACCGAAGATCAAGAGTTCCCGCCTCACTTAGGTGGATGCCCCCCTGCTTTAAGAGGCAGGAGTGAGGAGAGGGTTACACAGGTTTTTGGAATAAACCAGGAACATATTGCTTTAAGTGGTTCAAATCGAATTTAAATTGTCTTTATTTGTCACATACACATTCTACCTGGTACATTGTGCAGTGAAGTACTTTGTATACCTTCTCTGGATGCTTTACACACTGTGCCAACAAACAACAGCAGCACAAAACAAGGCAGAGCAAAAGCAGAACAAGATAAAATAAAGATTAAAATAAAGTAAAATAGGACCAGATGTGCAAATGGATGTAATTGTAAATATGTGCAAATGGATGTGCTCAGCTGAGCAGACCACCCTCCTTGACGGCCAGAATATCGTGTTTGGAGCTGCTCCACATAATGATGCTCCACATGAAGATACTCTCCACAGTGTAGGTATAAAGGTTCCTGAGTGTCCTAACAGGGAGTCTGAGGTCCCACGGGCTTTTTAGGCGATGGACATGCTGACAGGCCTTTTTCACCAGGGCATTGAGGTAAATCGTCCACGTCAGATCCTTTTGAGATGTTGACCCCAACGTATCTGAACCTGTCTCCCCTCTCCACCTGTCTCCTGGTAATAGTGAGCCGGCTGTAGCTCCTCTGCTGCTTCAGACTCAAGCCCACAATCAGCTCCTTGGTTTTGCTGACATTCAGCTGGAGGTTGCTGAGCTGGCACCAGTCCTCCAGGTGGCGGATCTCTCTCATGTATTTGTAATATTTCTTGGGAAAACATAAAAACTCGCATTTTTTAAAAAGTATTATCATTCACTTTATTTTTGTTTGTTTTACTCCAGCAAAAAATATAAAGGGGGTGGGGTTAATTTAGTAATGATTTTAATGAAATAAAAGACAACACAAATAACTCGTGTTTTTTGCCGTTTTTTCCCCCTGTGGTTTCGTTCCTTTTTCTGTCGGTAAGAAATCCCACAATCGTTTGGACCGTGAAGCGGTCAATCTGGTAGGTTTACGGTCTCTGGGAAAAAGGAGGTCTCGCCGCTCCAGCGGAACTGATCGACACCCTCCCGCGGCTACGCGTGATTCTGCGGGATCGGTCGGGGACTGTCGTTGGGTGCCGCAGTGGCACAGCCGTCCGCTTCGCTGTTCTGTCGTCGTCTAACGTCTAAATAAAAGAGGAACGGCGAATTTCAGACGAAAAATGGCATTGCCGAAACCCCATCCTGTTTTTCTTATGTTGTCCCTATGGATCAACCTCGCGTCGTCTCATGGTGAGTAGTTACCGATGCGAAGACACTCGGCGCCGGTGTTAAACGTCAACCGTAGTTGAGTGTGTTTCCCTGAAAGAAAACAACGAATAATATAGCACTTGTTTGTGGTTTAATGGTGTGAACGTCGGGCTGTGGTGTATAAATGTCTGTATTTGTGACACCCCGCTGCTAGCGGGCGGTTAGCTGGTTGCTATTGAGGTAAACAGACGGCACGACACGAAAAAAACGATATTTCATAATTTTCAACACTTTTGACGCTTTTGTTGGGAAAAAGGTGTCTAGTGGTGTCTAATTTGCTCCTAAACAGCTATGAAAGGGGTTTTTAGTTGAGCGAGCTTCAATTTTGACCTGGTATAAACCCCTAATTGCTTATTATTATGTGAGGCTTTGTCTGCTTAAATTTGACCGTTAATCATATTTAACTGTTAATTACCAGTTAATTATGATTAACTGCCAAACACGAAGACGTGTGTCTGAACAAACTACGTCAGTGTTTTGTTTTTGCTTTTTGTTTTTTTTTAATTTCCTCTTTGTACATTTCGGTATTACCAAACATGTGATTGTGTACTTATGCGCATAGTTTTTTCTACATCAGCAAACAAATTTTATTTAAAGTACTAATCAAAACCTGGGAAATAAAGATATTTCGAAGTATTTTGAACTCTGACAGTGTTTATGATTTAGCCTCGATACACTGCAAAGATGCATGTGGGAAGAAAAACTAAAACGTTCAAGACGGGAGCCAAGTGAAGAGAAAACTTTCTTGACAAAAAGAAAAGTACCCACATCCACCCCCTAATAACACCCCCACAAAAAAAGCCACATGAAATGTTATAAATATTTTTCCTGACTGCTTTACTTCAGTAAGACCCGACTCTTGGACCTCAGGCCTGTCACCATGTCATAAAACATTTAAAACGATGCTGCAAGTAGCCCGGCAGAACAATGATGGATGAGACAACTGGAACTTTGAAACTGGAATAAGCTGTTGGTGTCTGTCTGTCTGCCTGTCTGCCATTGTCCTTCGATGGGGCTGACTAGTAGCAGAAAACGCAGCCTGGGAAGCCACCGATTCAGTGGTGTTGGTGAGCTGCACTGGTTTTATTCATGCAAGGAACGTTTGTGCCGTATATCTGGAGTCTTACAGGAGTCTTTCCCAGATGTGATGACAGATGATTAAAAGCAAAGTGTTGTAAAGCAGCATCTGTTGGAATGAGTCTGCATCAACATGTTATATTAAATGCTTTATTGCAGATTTTCATTCAAGACATGTGCCTTTTAGCAGACGGGGTAGGATATCTACAGGGCAGAATAAATCTACGTCCAGTTTGGATTTGCCAAAACAACAAAACTACCCTTAGTTCTGATCTCAATCTATATGCTAATTAAATAATTTCACACTGACTCAGTTCTCCTCGTTGTTACTGACGGATGACTGATTGTTCAGTCAGTTTCTCATGTTCACCTGCTTTCACTTCTTGAAATGAGCAGATCATTGTTGTGTGGATGAAGTATTCTGAACAGCTGGTGTCGGTACTCAGTCAAATAGATTTATTATGGGCAGCCACTTTACATCTTAATACACAAATGAGAGGGTCTGTGCCGGTGGACCCAGAACGTTCCCAGACTCCTTCACTGGAATCAGAAAGTACAGATTCAAGCAAATCGACATCCCGTCACTAAGAGATGATCCTGCTCATGGTGGAAATGCCACGGCTCCATGGCGGCATGCTGTGGGGGTATGATGCTGAACATTTGTTTGTACAGTGAAGAGTTATATATCCTTTGTCAGAAGTGTAACAGATGAATGCACCCACGTGGTTCACTCTGCCAGGAGATTTTACATTGCGTAGACTCCTGGGACTCGCTGTTGTCATGAGTCATTCCATATAACAATCTTGTGGAGTGTTTGGGACTTTCCTTGAACTACCTTGACTGGAAATTTGCTTCCACGTATCGCTTAGAGATTTAAAGATGATGCTCCCTTTTCAGCTGTCAAGATGTCAGCATGACAGGAAATGCAGAAGCAAAAGAAAAGAAAAAAAACACCCCAGAGGCATCTAATGTGGTATTGAACTGACACTAGCTAACTGTTTACAGGAAATGAAATTCAGGTTGAACAGAGGGAATCTCTGAGAAAACACTGCAACGAGCCCGTAGCATCAAGAAAAACCCAAAGCCTGTGATTGGAAATCACATAGTCTGGAGACTGATAGATATGATTGTTTTGTAAATGACCGTAGCAAACCTTTCCAGTTGTATACATGTCCTATTTTTAACTAAATAATGCTTAAGTTTGATATTTTAACACTTTTTGATTGAAGTCTTCTGAAAATTTATTTTATTTATTTTTTATTTTATTATTTATTTATTTAAAGTTAATTTCTTTTATTTTCAGGTGAAGAAAGGCTTGTGGATTTTCATCTCATGGAGTAACAACAACCAAAATATTTTTAAATAATCCAACAGTAAAAGCAGCATTTCCTCAAAGATAATACAGATTAATACATCAGAATGGACATTTATTCTAGGAAGTTACGTTGCTTTACGTTGCTCAACTGTCAAGCATTTGTCTTATTTTTTTCCCTTTGTCAATACTTTTTGCAGTGTCATAATCGCCTCTGCCAAGCTGTCCACTGTAGCTCTGTGAGCCAAATTCACTATTGTTAATGTGCGACGTAGAGCTGGGAGTGATGGGCAGTTGTTGGACGTGTTAGAGAAGTTAGACAGGAGTCAAAACTTGCTGTGGTTGGCTTTTGCCAATGGTGGTGAAAGAGGACATGACAGGAACACATGGCTTCCGGAAAATAAGCAAATATTTCATATCAAATGAAATTGAAACTGATATTTTTAGTATGAAAAACAAGTCTCTTGTGAACTTCAAGAGGCTGAAGAGCAAGGCTGTGCAGCTCATGGATTTCTAGTTGTGATTTCAGTTTTCGCTCCTTATAGTCACACAGCCCTTTAAGGATAAAAGAAACAAGCCTCGAACCATTTTGACCAAAGTTGACAGACCTTTTTTTTAAGAAAACCTGAATCAGCCTTGAAAACTGCCATCACTGCATCTCAGAGTCAGAGTCAAGTTTATTGTCAATTCTACTACATGTGAGATACATACAGAGAATCAAAATTACGTTACTCTCAAACCCTCGGTGCTACACAATAAATAAATTCTAAACACAAAGTGCAAATTAATTAAATTCAATTCAATTTTATTTATATAGCGTCTATTACAACACAAGTTGTCTCTAGGCGCTTTCCAGAGACCCAGAACATGACCCCCGAGCAATTATTACATAAACAGCGGCAGGTAAAAACTCCCCTAGTGGAAGAAAAACCTTAAACCAAACAGTGGCAGGAAAAACTCCCCTTTAAGAGGGAAGAAAACTTGAGCAGGACCTGGCTCATGAGGGGGGACCCTCCTGCCGAAGGCCAGCCAGGTAGAGCAAGAAATAAGAAAGAATATAGACATAGAGACACCGTCAAAGGTACAAGACAGGATACACTAGTAACTATCATCAGTAGTCCAATTAGACGTCTGTATATATGGGTGATATATGGATAGACGGTGATACAAGGGGATGAGGACTGCAGGTCGGGATGTCAGCAAGTATCCAACAGACATTCACACAGACAGGTGAAGACAGACACTGGGATGGTCAGAGGTGGAACTGCAGGTCAGCAAGCAGCTCCTGAGGCTCTGGTCCACAGGACATGCAAAGAAGAGGAAAAGAAGGGCCAGACAAGCACAAAAAAACTACCAGAACAATGGACCACAATTAAGTTTATGGGATATTGTTAATAAATGAGGGTTGAGGTGAAGAAGAGACAGAGAAGACAAAGAGAGACAGAGGAGGTGAAAGGCACCACTCAGTGGATCATGTTGGTATGTTGGTAATTATGTAATTATGTTGGTAATTAAAAAGAAACAAATTATGGCATGACATTTGGTTTAAGTGTAAAACAGTTTTTCGGTCTGATTAAAGTGACCTGGTGCAAAGTAGGTGTTCCAGTTCTGCCAAAAGTGCCTGATGCAGATACAGAGGTCAGAGTGAGTGAGGGGGGCGCAGGGAGGGAAACGGTGGAAGAGCAGGGAGAGTGTTCAGCGTCCTGACGGCCTGGTGGATGAAACTGTCCCTCAGTCTGCTGGTTCTGGCCCAGACGGTCCGCAGCCTCCTCCCTGATGGCAGCAGACTGAAGAGGCTGTGTGATGGGTGGGTGGGGTCTCTCACGATGCTGAGGGCTTTGTGAGTCAGACGGCTGCTGTAAATGTCCTGAAGTGAGGGGAGAGACACCAACGATCTTCTCAGCTGCTCTCACGACACGTTGGAAAGACTTGTGGCAGGTTGCGGTGCAGGATCCGTACCTCACGGTGATGCAGCTGGTCAGGATGCTCTCGATGGTGCCTCTGTAGAAGGTGTACCTGATGGGAGCCGGGGCCTTGGGTCTTCGCAGTTTCGCAGTTTCTCTAATTTGAACTAAGTGATGAATTGACGAATGAGCGTGGAAAAACACCAGTTTGTAAAAAAAAAAAAACACACAAAAAAAACAATAAACTGAAAGCAAGTTTCAAAAAATTGGACAGATTGAAACTTTTACTTAATGAACACTGGCGTACCCAGTTGCATTATTCAGATCTCTGCCTTGTGACTTTTTAAGTGATCATGTTGAAAAAAGAAATCAGTGTTTCTGGAACCGAGAATCTTCAAACGTTACTTACTTTGCTTTGACGTGTGTGTGTTTACGTCAGCTCACTGCTACGCCTGTACTTGCCTCACTGCAGAGAGAAGATGAGCCTCAGCATGCGACAAACCTATAATCTCTCCTCATTAAGACTGAACAGTCACAAAAGCCTTATTCACTTGCCTGAGCAGCAGTTCAGGCGTTATTGGCTGTGGGGTTGTTTTTTGTTTTGGCCCATTTTCACATTTTTTTTTAATAAGGGTGATCAGGACTCAACAAAACGTTTGGAAGTTATTGAACGGTTTCCTTTTACAAGCATTCATGTTTGGACTCATGAAAAGCGGCAGACATTCCTCACAGCAGACGGTTTGACTTCCCTTAGCTGCTCCTTAAACAAACGCAGGTTTCAACATTAACAGTGGCTTGTCGTTTTGATAATCCCTGTGAACTGCGTGCATGCAGATTACTACGCTTTTAGGAGTCTAATCTCATAAATGTGTGTGAACCTGCACCGTTTTCAGTCCTTGTGGTTGTGTGCTGCAGTGGTTCTGCTCTACAGAGGATTGTGATGCAGGTTACACAGCAGACACAATACAGGAAGGAAATATGTAGATGTGTCAACATTTCAAGATCAGCTTTGGACTTTGCCTATTACTTTTCTTGTCATATTTTTTTCACAGATCGTTCTCATTTAAAAAAAAAAGGCATAGTTGAGAATTAATATCAAGACGTTGTGCTGTTTGTATTGATGTCAAAGACAAAAGGATCATTTACCATATGGCTGCAGGCCAGCGAGCTGCTGAGAAAACTTTTTTTGCACACCACAATCTACTTTTTGGGACGATAGCATCTGGTTTCTCTTTCTGCTTTTACATTGTTTTCAATTAAATCTGTTAGCGTATAACTGTCAGCACTCTAGTAGTAACGACCGGTGTTTATTGTTCCTCAGCCTAGGTTCTGAGTCGGCTCCAAATTCTTTAGACCCGTTAATGACGTTTCATTCACAGTTAGATAAATACTTAAACTAATGATTATTTCATGAAATTAATGAAAAAGACAAATAAATACAAAAAAAATCATAAAGTTTATATTTTTTAAATAACAACTTATTTATTTCATAGTGATATATTCATTTCATTATTTTTATATTTCATAATTTTATGTTTTTTATTATTAAGACTTTTATTTTGCAATGCCACATTTATGTGTTTCATGACACCTTAAATTTGCTTTGGCACTTTTATTTCAGGACTCGTTATATCTCAAATCACTATGTTCAAATGAAGGGGCGTGGTTACTTTATGTGGGTTACTTCAGCGGATCCTCATGAGGGTCAGGAAAGCCAGATATAAACTGAAAAAAAACCTTTGTAAGATCATCAACAAAGAAGAAGAACAAAATACAGCAAAAGTTGCCAGAGGAATCTAAAAATTGGTTTAATAAAGCGACAGTGTCTGTTAGCGCTTTTTGACTAAAGCGGTTCCAGTGCTGGTTCTGCGCTAGTGCCAGTGCTAGCACAACGTTTTTCCTTTTTGACTGCCGGATCACCTGAAGTTCACGAGTGTGGCCCAACCCACTTAGATAACCACACCCCTTCATTTGAATATAAAGAACTGAATAGAGCCATGAAATAGAAGTAGCATTTCAAAATAAAGGTTTCACTAATATAAAAATATATACCATTAAGAAAAAAGAGTTGTGAAATAACTAAGTTGTATTTGTATATATAGATAGATATATAGATATATAGATATAGATATAGATTTTATTCATTCAAAAATATTTTGTATTTATTTAATTGTCAAATTTATTTATTTATTTCATGGATTATTTATTTATTGCAGTGCAGAAGATGCACTTCTTTTCTTGTCCGGTTCTGTTTTTCTGAAAGATACAACGTACCGATTCATTCTTAAACAAACTCAAACATCTTCCATATTCTTTTTTAATTTCTTCAGGAGTCTTCACAGCCGATCATCATGTTCTTCGTGTTGGACTCCTTTTCTGACACACCCTTCCCTAGTTATCTGGATTTGGGATCAATCTTTTTATTGTTTTGTTTTGTTTTATTGCTCAGCAGTAATCAGTGCATCTCTATTCAAGCTGAAGGGAGCGTGTGTTTGCAGTGATCAATCGAGTCAGCTGTTGTCAGCATTAAAGATCCTAGAAGCTTTGGTCTGATTTTGTTTGTTTATTTATTTTTTTTATTGCAGGGATCAGTAGTCTATATGAGAACCAAAGCCTATTACTGACGAGGCAGGGAGTAATATTATGTCAAAACCGACAACTGGTGAGCTTGTGGTTGACAGCTGTCAGCGACTGCCTCTAGTGTTGTGGTTATCACCTTCTTACCTCGCCTGAGCTTGTGTTTTAATTCCTTCCGCCTCTGCAGTGTCATCAAGTGTATATTTTAGGGCTGGATATTGTTACATGCATGCACGTTCACAGAGGAACGTGCTCTTTTTTTTTGTGCTTGATAACACTGATGACTCATACAAGTGAGGCTGTATTTGGTAACTCTTCTGAAAAGATTGACCAAAACTGGCCAAATTCTAGTTCACTCAATTTTTAGAAGACAAATGCAATCTTTCATTTTGTTTGTACTGTGTGGGCTTTTCTTCTCTCTCCTGTTTCCTCATTTATCTAAGCTTATGTGGGTGTTTGGCGTCATGTGAAGAGGAAGCATTTCTGCCTTTTTAAGACATATGTGGGAAAAAAGTGACAAATACTAAATAACATCTTGATTTCTGTATAAATCAGAGGTAAATCTGTGATTAAAGTGAAAGAACGGCGAACGGAGATCTGCAACAGGGAGGCTAAAGAGAAAAGGCTGTGTGTTATTTGTGCTTTTATCTTCTCTGGTCTCTGGTGTCCAAAAGAAAAGAAATCCTGACTTTGGTCTTTTAGTTCGTGTTGGTGATGTTGTGTGAGAAAACTGTGCTCGGCTGTGTCCTCTGAGGGGAAAACACGCTCTCTGACTGCGCCGCCGGTTTCCTCACTGCCCTCTGGTGGGACTTGTGCGTTACTACAAGCGGATCCCAAGACTGACCAAATGTTCACTTTCAGCTGAACAATTTGCTAATTTGACATAAATTTTAACCATCCATCCATTATCTATGCCCGGAAGCCGGAGTACCCGGAGGGAACCCACGCAAGCACGGGGAGAACATGCAAACTCCACACAGAAAGACCCACCGGTCCGGGAATCGAACCGAACCTTCTTGCTGTGAGGCAACAGTGCTAACCACTAAGCCACCGTGCCGCCTACATAAATTTTATGATTTTCTTAATTATTATTATTATTATTGGATGGTTTTCATTGTTAAATTCATCAATAAAATTGTTTGTCTCCACAGTGCCACCGCCGACAAATGTTACCCTTCGATGCCGCAATCTGGAGAACGTTCTGCAGTGGCGCTACGACCAGAACTTTTCCGATGTCAGGTTTCGCATAGATGTTAACTCCGATGTAGGAGGAGAGGGGTATGGACTTGTTTCTTCTTGTACCTACTGTTTGCAAGATGTGCGTTTGCCTGATTAAAATGATCACAACTGCAACTTCCTAAATTAAATTAGTATCTAAACTGGGGTTTGTTGTTTGTTGTTTTGTCTTATGTTTGTTTTATTTCCCCCTGCAGTTGCAGCCAGACACTTTGGGCCACATCAGATGAGCGAGAAAAAGACATTTCACGGTTTTCAGACCCAAGTGTTGTGTTTTTTGTCACAGTAGTAGCAGTAGTTGCTCAGAATGAGTCCTCTGCAGCTGAAGTCCAGTATAGCTACTTCCAGGGCTCCCTGGCACAACAGAAATGTGAGTAGTGGTTAGAGCATCTACTGATCTAATAATAGTCAAGAAGAACCTCTAATAGCGACTTATAAATAAACCATGTTCTTTTTGGGTTCCAGGTTCTTTGTACCTCCCGTACATTGATGTCATATCCCACCCGCACGACGAAGTCACGTTCGAGTTCCCGCATCCCTGGTTGCACTTCCACCCAAAACTGTCCATGTGTAAAAATATAAAAAAAAGACATAAAAAACCATCCGAGCGTCTCCCGCTGTTTAAGTACGACGTAATCGCCATCGGCAAGGTCGGGGTGCATGCAGTTTCACATCGTCTTGTTGGGGTTTTCATGTTACAACTAGTTTTGGTTAACTTTTAATTAGAGTGAAAAATAACTTCCACTCAATGAAATTAAAAGGATTTTTTTCTTTTTTAAGTAAGATGTTTGTTTGCTTTAGTCATACTGTCACCAAATAATAACTTACAGTTTATAATGTGAAAAACTACTTTTTTTAAAAAGTACATTTTTGTGTGCAGGGGGAACAGCGTCACAGTTTTTTTTGTGAAGATAGAGTGTGCAAGGAGAAGCTGCATGTGCACGCTGCACCGGAGGAGCACTGTCTGAGGCTCGAGGGAGAGCTGGAGAAGATGAACGTCCAACTTGCACAAAAGCACTGCACCCGTCCAGAGAGAGACACACATTCATACAGTGAGCACAATACTGTTTATTTAACTCTCGTTTGTTTTTGTTTTCTTTTATGGCGAAAATGCACAACGGTGATGATTTGGTTTATTTCAGCTACCTTCTCTGAAAAATCCAGATTATTGGATCGCCTGCAATCAACATCAGTCTTTCCAAAGTGGATTTTTAGCCTCAGCACTGAGTGTCGGGGTCAAATACGTAGCCGCTCCCTCATTCAGTAATCATAGATAAGGAGCAAAAACCAAATATTTAACAAGGTAATTGTTCATACTGCCATCTAGAAACATGTTATTACTGTTATCTGTGTTTTGTGTAGTGCCCGTCTACGTTGTTGGCATCCTGTCGGCTGTGGTGGTACTCTGCATTATTCTGTTCATGGCCTATCTAAAAATCACCAGACCTTCCAATACTTTGCCCCCTTCTATGGTATGTTTATGTGACCAGCTTGTATTCCTCTACCCAGCAATGGGCTTCGGTGTTATTACTAACCTACTGATACTTGTTTCTCCCTGAAAGATTTTTCCCACATTACAGCAGACGCAGACGATGGAGTCGTTTTCCCAAAAGCTGGACAATGTCTGGACAGAGCCCTCCTCGCCCGCCCCTCTGCTGACGAACACGGATGAGGTGGAGGACAGGATAACGTTCCCCCCTTCTGTGGCTGAGTCAGGATATGATATACGAGGGTCCCCGCCATCAGGGGAAGAAGCTGTGAATGGAAACGTGGGGGAAGTCAACCCAAGTCAGGAAAGATCTCCGTACATGGCCGGCAACAACCTGGATGATGACGAGGAAGCGGCGTTCAGTCACCAACCCAGCTCTGGTTACGAAAGCCGAGAATTTCTGGGTACCTGAGGACAAAATGTTGCACTCTTCTTTTTTTTTTCACTTTCTTTACTCCCTTTATCAGTCATCAAAAACAGAACCAGGATCTTGTCTGTTTACATTATTTGGAGCAACGTAAACATGTTAAAGGGATGAAACGGTTCAGTTTTACTGGTCTAGACAGATGAGGTGGGTCCTTTCTGTAAAATACTCGCCACCCGCTCCCATATTGACGCCACATACTAAAGGTTATTTTAATGTTTAACCAAACATTTATTTGAAAATTCAATAAACAAGTGTATCGGTAATCAAACACTAACTATAAATATTAACCTCTACATTTTTGCCTGGGCTGCATTACATTTCGCAGGATATCTTAAAAAGAAAACCTTAGGATTTAGTGCACTGCATAAAAGAATCAACTTTTTTCTCTAAATATAAAGTGCAGTGCCCAGTGACTTCGGTGATGTCAGTTACTGAAACAGATCATATCCCGTTAAAGGATTGATTTGTTACTGATTCCAAATCCCAGTTACCAGTCCATGCATCCCTGATTAAAAAACAAACAGCTGGAGTCAACTCGGCACTCGCCATCCCTCCACCCCACAGTTCCTTGCATCCTTTCATCTCCTTTGCATTAATGAGTAAAAGGTTGCCACACTAGACTTTTCCTATTCCTGCTGATTTAGAAGTGCAAGCTGCACATTTACTGGATGTGCTGTTCCACCCTGTCCGAGTGTTTTCATTGTCTCAGGTCTCGCTTAACAGGGAACGTAGTTGTATCCTGATGGTTAAGCTGTTTGTAAAAAAGGCCACAGGGCAAGTTCTGCATGAACCGTTCTACATACTGGTCTGTGTACTCTATTAACTACTAATGATACGTGATCTTGTTCTACATATACAACCATTACTACCATACTACTATCCAGCCACTGCCTGCACACGCTTCATCTGGCCCTCGGGGCTCTGCTGGAACGTATCCCATCTGTCATCAAGTGTGTGGGAGGAACCTGGAAAAAAAACATGAACAGAAGGAGCACCACAGGGATTTGTACCAGGAACCCTATAACTGCCAGGCAGCAGCGCTTACTGCTCAACGGCTGTGTGCCGATGCTGTATAAAACTGTAATAATACTATATGCAACCTGTCACTGAATGCCTTTGTGAATACTTGCACTTTTTCAACATCTTCATAATTTTTATATCATTTTTATTTTTGATGCACCTTAATTTTTCTTTTTTTTTTCTTTTTTCTTAAATCATTGAAAGAAAAAAGAAAATCAGGAACTAGTCTAATGCTGAACTTGGATGGAACTCCCTATTTCTGCATAATCATTTTAATCGAAAATATATTGCTGACTTTTTTCAAATCTGGTTGTGAACTTTACTGTTTTTCTGCTATTATTTATGTGCTTAGATTGCTTAACATAAAGTATAACAGCATACAGAGCAGTTTTCCTTAAAAGGATTTGAAGACTTCCCATTTCGATTTCTATTTAATTTGTTTTTCTCTAGTCTTTTAAAAGACTGCTTACCTGGCAAGCTCAGTCTCAGGAAACTTGGAGAGGTGGAGCGTAGCCAAAGAGGAAGTCGTTAAATGCCGGTGCCAATAACGAGAGGTGGAGCTGTGGCCTCGTCCAAAGACTGCAACGTTTAAGTGCCCTTCCTGCTGCTTTGCAGAGGCTAATCGATTATGTTTTAGCACGCCGTATTCCTTCGCCAAACATACGTCTGGGATTCTTCCGAGATGCGATCGCATGTGGTCCAGTATGGATACAGGTCAGCAGCGTCACTGCAGGAGCTGAACACTAAACTGAAATACCTTGAGGGAAACTTAACCACATTTTTGTAATTTTGTAATCGTGAAACTTGTAAAGTTCATCCGAATGCTGCTTGACGCGCAGACCTTTTGTTCTCATTGGAGTAACGTCACTGATTACGTTTGTTTTCCATCTTTGCATGTGTGCGTTATTCTAATAAAATCTAGCAAGCTTATCTAGGATTCACACGCGTGTCCGGACTTCTCTGCTGAAGGAATCTCTGTAATCTCAGATTGTGCTTAGTCATAGAGGGAAGGGAAGTGTTGTTGCTGTACCGTCAGCAGTACTGTTAAAATAATGAAATCTCCGTCACATGGTGATAGTTTTAAGGGAAGAAGCTGCTGTGTCGTGACAGTTCATGACATTTAAGCAATCTGTGCTGTCCCTTCCTCTAAAAGCAGCGATGTGACGAGGAAAACTGCTCGTCTGTCGGCTTCCTTCCTCTTTACTCTGCTGGCACTCGCAGAGCTTTTCAGTAAAAGCTGCCAACAGACGTTAACTCTTGTGTCCTGTGTCGAGTCTTGGTGTCATGCAGACGTGCTCAGTGTTTCTGTTGTGAACTCCGGTGGTTGTCTGTCTGTCTGTCTGTCTGTCTTTCTTTCTTTTTCTTTTTTCTTCTCACCCACCTTCACGCGTCTGTAAAATGGTTCATTTGAGCTCATTTCAACTGAAATGTTGTATTTACATAAATATGATCAATATAATTTGCTTTTGTTGCTTATTTATTCAACTCTTCTTTTTTCCAGAACTTTCACCCAACACTGGCTTTAAACTGTTTATCCTGTTTTAGGGGACACAAGACCTTTTTTCCAAGCGCTGATATCATTTCCTGATGTCTGTGATATTCCTTAGTCAAATAATCTCAGAGAAACGGTACAAAAACTCCCTTTTAACCATGTTTGGGTCAAAGTCAGACGCCAGATTAAACTCCTTCTTCTTCTTTGAGTCGAGTTTAGCTGTAACACACATTTTAGTGCACAACAACAGGCTAAAGTCGCTTACAAAGGCATGAAGTTGAAAAGAAAAGTGGCAGCAACTTAAAAAAAATCAAAAGAAAAAGCTCAAGCGCAAAAAAAGGGATGATTTGGTTTAATGATAAAGGGAACATACAGTAAACAGAGAAGGTCCGATAACGTTTCCAGCTCCTTTGAGGAATGTAAAGGACCACAATGTCAAGTGAGCTCATGTTGGACCGAGTGGGAAAGGATGTGATTTAGTTCACTGAAATAAACAGGAACAAATCAGTTGGGATTGTTCAGTTCCAGGTGCCGGGAAAGCTCGCAAGCACAATACGTGCTCATATATATTTATTTATACCTCTATATGCAAAGAGTGTTTCCCAGATGGGAAGTCATAAAGTAAATGGTCCGTCGATATCAAATTTTTTGATTCCAAAGTGACAATCAAACAGGTATATTTGATGTTTTTTGTTGCAGGTCCATTTCTTTCATAGAGTAACAGGACATGCACACTTAAGTTTCCACTCGTTCTCAAGGTCGACGTCGTCTTTCTGTGGAAAAGGACGGTTGTCCTTCATCCTGGCAATGACGTTGGGTTTGAATGTGGAGCTGGAGGAGGAAGCAGCTTCAAGAGCAAGTAAACACTTGTGATGAATCGTGTCAACAACATCAAAGTCAGACGAGGGGTTTGCTTAGAATATCTAAGCACAAAAAAACAGCGTTTTACAGTTTGTGGGTAAAAAGGTTAGGGTAGAGGTAAAGGTGTATGAAGTGTACAAAATGAGAAGATTTAGTTAAATCTTCTAATCCGTTAGGCAAGCATCAAGCATCAACGTAAGGAAGAGGAAAACATTCATAAGGACGGCGGAGCTGTTTGACTACAGGATGAAATTTGATCAGCTTTTGAATCCAACTCTTGTCTTCGAAGTCATTTTGAAGGACCGTATCTGCTGTTATAGTCATGCTTTGAGTGTTCAGACTTGCACTTCTGTAACCCTATTTTTTCCCGCCCAAATTAGGGTTGTGTTTTCCTGTTTGCATCTGGACCCTTCAGCAAGACTCCATATCGCTGTGGTATCCCCCCCTGGACTTCAATTTAATTTAATTCCTGTTGATTCCAGCACTGGAGGCCATCGCAACACTGTCTAATCCCTTCCTAAGGTGTTTGGTACCACAAACACCTCTGTTACGTCAGAATTTAGGAGCCAAAAATTAGTGGACATCCAGTTCTTTTATGACACGCCTGAAGTTTGTCTAATGGTTCTGTTTCTTCTGGCTTCATGGACAGATACAGCTGCGTATCATCAGCATAACAATGAACATTAATGCTGTGGTTCTGAATAATACTTCCCAACAGCTGCATGTATGAACTGAAAAAGATTGGCCCTTGAACTGAACCCTGCGGGACACCATAGCAGACCCTTGTCTGCACTGAAGAAACCTCATGAACATGAAAGAACTGGAATCTGTCCGATCTGATTTAAACCAACCCAGAGCTGTCCCTTTAATCCCAACAACATACTCTAGCCTCTGCAGTAAAATGTACATCTACAGTACCAAAGGCAGCACTGAGGTCCAGCAGAACCAGTATGGACAGTAATCCATTATCTGAGGTCCAGTAGAACCAGTATGGACACTAATACATTATCTGAGGTCCAGTAGAACCAGTATGGACACTAATCCATTATCTGAGGCCGTAAGAAGGTCATTCGAGACTCGAACCAGTGCTGTTTCTGTGCTATGAAGCTTTCTGAACCCTGACTGAAAAACAAATAGATAATTTTATACAAATGCTCACACAGCTGGCTTGAAACTGCCTTTTCCAGAATTTTAGAGATAAATGGAAGGTTGGAAATTGGTCTATAATAATCTAATCTCTTTTGAGTAACTTACTCTAGATGGTCAGCAGCTTTCCATTATTGTACATAATTTTAGACTATTTATTGGGTCTCGCTGCACTTGTACATTCACTGATTTCCTGTAAAAACAGAAGCTACACGGTCGAACCCCCCTCCCAAAACAGCCTCATCAGCTCTGATGCGGTCATTTATTGCCCATTACTGCACTCAGCTCTGCTGAGATTTGAAATTCAGTTAAGGTTTTAACTGGACTCAAAGTGGGTTTATGTCCCTGAGTGCAGGATGAGTCATTCACAACCTTAAATGGTTTTACACAAATGGCAAACCACTTGTTACTAACACTTTCCCAAATATCTAATACGCACAAAAACCTTTAGTCATAGCGGAAAAAGAGAAGTATATAAAAATGATGTACAGTTGCGTCAAAAATAGTTAAAATTTGTGTTAGAATTGAAGCAAGACTACTTAAATATATAAAATCTTTGCTCACACTGTTTTTCTCTCTCCGGAGCTCTTGGATTGAAGTTTCCACATTTACTTGCAGCTGCTGAAATTCTACAAGAAGATGCAGAAACCTGTTTACAATGTCTTGATAAAATGTATAATCGGGTAATGCATAAATATGAAAGGTTTGGGGAATTACAAAAGCAATATAACTCTTGTAATCCTCCCGAAGTGGAAACATGAAGTGCTATAAAGACGTCACTTCTTCTGTGTAACTGGACTGAGGAGAAACATGCTTCTTGTCAACTCTGTTTCTGCTGAAATGTTCGGAAAGACGGTAGATCTTTTTTCGCACCAGTAATAAATACTCGTTGAAGTTTGCTACTTCTTCAAACTAAAAGAGAACAAACTGCAGGATGTTAGAAACACTGATCTTTTAAAGAACTGGCAGCAGGTAATGTGAAGAATTTAATAATGAGCTTTCAGAGAAGCTCTTCACACACTGAGAGCGGAAAAACCACAAGTGGAAATGATTGGTTGTAGTTGTAGTGCAACTTGTGATTTTTCTTATTTTTACTGCAGCTATGGCTTGGAAGGTATGAAAAGGTTGTAACAGGGGCAAGAAAACGCTGGATAAAGTATTCGGGCCAAATCAAAATCATCTGGAGGATGACAATTAATTAGATTAATTGGCAACAGAGAGGCGGAGCTTGTCAGAAGAAACGATGGGCAGAGGTTCGCCAGTCTATAACAAACAGCATCAAAAATTTACAGAACAAATTCAATATTGTTCCCCAACATTACGAAATTGCAAAGATTTTAAGACCCCACTATCTGCGGTGTATAATCATCAAAAGATTCAAAGAACCAGGAGGAATCTCCAAGGATCAGGGACAAGGCCAAAGGTCAAAACTGGATGCTGTGATCTTCGCGCCCTCAGACACCACTGCATTAAAAACAGGCATGACTCTCTCCTGGGAATCGCATCGCCGGCTCAGGGACACTTCCAGAGATCGGTGGACCTGAAACACAGTTCACTGTGCAATCCTTGTAGGTCTGCACGCAAGGAAGAAGGTGTATGTGAACACGAACCAGAAAGGCCATCATCTTCTGGCTCAAAGCTCATTTGAACAGCTCTGTAGTGAAATGGGAAAATTTAACCAAAGTCTGAAATTCTTTTCGGAAACCATTAACTACAGTGTGTGTGCGGACTACAGCGGAGGGGGACCATCCAGGTCGGTATTTTTTTAATTTATTATTTATTATATTTATTTTTTTAGGTTAAATAAAACAATGCAACAAATTTCCAAGTTACTCCTGAATAGAGACCCACCAGAGCGTAGTCATTTTTATTTTAAAGATAACATGACCTGTAGTGTGGTTAACTATATTAAGAGACCTAACCAAACTAAAATGAATGATCATCAGGAGGTAACATTAACCAAGGGAGCCAAGCTGAAGTAGGGAGCTTCAGTAAACTGAACTAAGGGGGCATGTTCTGGCCAGCCTCCAGACCCGCTGGGGGGTAAGAGGGAGAAACGGACTTGTTTGTCCAGTTCTTATTATACAATCTATGGGTACTGCTGCAGATCGTTGCTGATGTCTTACCTCCTTGGCATTGTGTTAACACGTTACAAAAAATAAATATGGAAAATGAAAAAGGGGTAAAAAAAAAAACAAAAAACAAAAAACAGAATTAAGCTGTGAAACATGGACTTTGCATTCTTGTTATGCCATAAATGGCATTTAAAAAGGGGAAGGGAAGTTGAGAGCATGTTAAAGGTAGGGGCGTTGCCGGCTGCATCAGTCCTGTGTTGGTTGTTGTGAACGTTGTCGCCAAACATCTCCGACGCCATGACCCGTCTGCTGCTCGGAGCCGTGCTGCTGGGCTGGCTGGGCCTCTGCATCTCAGGACAAGGTAACCTCCCGTCCACACGCGTCATTGATGCCTAACGTTATTAAGAAAGTGACTTTGGCTTTGTTTTTTTCTCATTTTGAAGTCATTATGAAAATCGCGAGGTTTAGTTAAAGACAGTGTTTCTCAATCGTGCCCCGAAGATACCGCTGCCCTGCATGTTTGAGATGTTTCCCTGCTCCAACACACCTGACTCGGATGAGCAGCTCACCTCATCGGCTTGTCACTAAGTTCCATTCATATATTAATACATAAATCTGAGCTTGAAGTGTGGAAGCAGAAAAAGATCTGAAACATGCAGGTCAGTGGGTATTAAGACCCTGGACTGGGAAACGCTGGTTCAAGCATCCACGTTGAGCTGTGATGCTCTTAGAGATGAGCAGCAAACGGTATCAGCCCTAAAAAAAACAAAAAAAAACTATAAACTATTATCAGTGAGCAGCTCCTGCGCTGGGTCTGGTTGTTTGTTGTACAAACACAACTGACCTCAGGTTTTGAAGGTTTTCAAGGACAAAACACTCACGGAAGAGGCCCCCAAGCTCGGGACATCTGCAGATGCAAAGGTTAAAGGTCATAAAGGTTTGGCTGACAACAATGAAGTCATTCGATGTGTGTGAAAGCGCACCCAGGCGTCCAGATCCGGAGACGTCAGTGTTGCTCAGAGTGGCATCTCGGTTAATATAAGTTATGATCATTATTAAGCAGTCTAAAGTCATATTTATTAAATTATCGTCACGTTAGACATTGTAGATTATAACTTTCTGTGTTGTGCAGAGACGCTCGCTCCGCCTGCCCAGGTGAGGTTCGACTCCAGGGACTACAAGAACGTCCTGCACTGGACTCCGCCCACCAACAGGACCTCGCTGCTCTACAGTGTCCAGTGGAAGATGTGAGACCACACACACACACACACACGCACACACACGCACACGCACACACACACACACGCACGCAGCATGTCACATTACATTGTTGTGTCATAACTGATGTATATCTACATATGAATTATATCATTTGATGTGAATCAGCTTTAACCTTTAAACACTTGTTTATTAAAACTTTTATATTCTGAAAAAAGTAAAATCGTGGTGTAAAATTGAGAAAATCTAGTTAAGTTAAAATACTTTACAGTATTCCTTTTAATGTGTCTAAGTTCATCCTGATGGTTTATGACTGTAAAGTCATAAATAGGGATATTTCTTCTAATATTTCTTTTTGGAATGTTATTTTTAAACATTTCAACCATCATTTTATGCATTTGTGGGCAAACTGGAAAACTTCTGCCTATTTTTGCTTCTTAAATATGCAGCTTCTCATAAATACTGTTTTTGTTCCAAGTAATGGTTATAAACTCACGTTCGTTCTGTTTTTTGAAAATATCATTATTGTTCTTAATTGACCTAAAATACAAAAGTTGATTTAAGTTAATAAATAAAAACGAATGTGATGAAATACTCTGGGCCCATGGGATCAAGGTCGAAGAGTCCTCGGGTGGAATTAAACCCAAAACCCAGAACGTGTTGCTTTAAACAGATTGTGAACTGGAAGCGCTGCAGTGCAGATGTTCGTGTGGACGTTCGTGTGGACGAATGAGAAACGTGTCCATGACTTTGCAGAGCCTGGATGAGGTTTAAAAGCTGCTGCAGAACCACTGCAGTTTCTTCAAGCATTTTTCATAATATTCACATATGTTCTGGAGTAATTCTCCTCCACTCTTTCCTTTTTAAGACGTTTCTTTGAAGTATTTAGCTGTTCCTAATATTATCTCACCCCAAGAAGACCAGTGAAGATTTCTACAGTTCCAACTACAGAAATACGGGTTTCAAACTGTAATGAAACGCAAATCTTTCTTTGCTTTCTTACTCTTTAAAGTATCTCTGTGTATCAATAGCACTTCCAACCACAGGAGAACTGCATATTACATCAAAGTTTAGTGTAATAAAGTGGAATTATTACTTTCCGCACTCATTAGAGCAGTTTTTGTCAGCAGAGCTCAACGCCCCCAAGTGGTCGGAAGTAGTATTGCAACATAGACTGGCGACCCAGTAGACTCATGTCGATGTCGAATGAGTTAACTATTTGTAAACACGACAAACGTTTCAAGGACCTGCTGATTCCTTGACTTGACACTGTCCTCCTTATTTGTGCCCCCCCCCCCCCCAGTTATGGTGAGCAGGAGTGGCTGAACGTTGATGCCTGTCAGGAGATCATGAAGCACCAGTGTGACCTCAGCAGCGTCACGTCTGACTCCAGAGAGTGGTACTACGCCAGAGTGCGTGCTTCCCATGTGACCTCCTGCAGCAACTCGGGCTGGGCCCTCTCCCCCAGGTTCAGCCCACGCTGGGACAGTGAGTGTCCACGCAACAATTCCTCTTTACCATGTGACCCACAAACTAGGGGCATTTGCCTATGAAAAGCCACTTTTCAAAAGAAAAAAAAACCAAACAACTTTCAATAACTCAATGAAATGTGTCTCTGCAGCCAAAATCAGCCCTCCATCACTAAGACTAAACTCCTCCAAGAAAAGCATCGTGGTCCAGGTGAAGCCCCCTCGGGCGCTGGTCCGCAAGATGCACAGCAGTTTGCACTTCAAGATCTTCATCATCCACGCCAGCGGAGAGGAGGTATGCTCGTTCAGAAGATTAGCCTCAGGACCGCGCACGCCTCCTTTTCACAGCACTGCAGTCTGAAGATTTGAAGAAGAGGTGAAAAATAAAACACAGGAGGATAGTCACAAGAATCTCATAGTTAAAAGTTAAACGCATCTCCTGTGCATGTTTCCTGTTTTTCCCACAGTGACATGTGGATGGAAAAAAAACTTTTTTTTTTTAGACTCAATGACAGAAAATCTGGTTTTGCTACATGAAAAACTTCAGTCATTTAACATTTTATCAAAATCTTCTGCTTTTAACTATATTTTCGCCTGTTTCGGCTCTAAAAACAAACAAACATTAACAATAAACTACTGCGCAATAGGCATCATTAGTCTTATGAAACAGAAGAGGAATCCGGACATCAGGGGGGAGATGAGAAGAAGAAACAACAAAAGGAGACATAAAACCCCTTCCTGCAGGACTGACTGCTAATCTGTGCGGCTTCACGGTCTCTCCAGGAGGTGTTGGACGTGGACTGCTGCTCGGGCAGGCTGACTCTGAGCGACCTGAAGCGCAGAGCCACATACTGCCTCCAGGCCCAGACCGTCATCCCTCTGCAGGCCAAGAGCAGCGCTCGCAGCGCTGTGACATGCATCGCTGCACCCTGACGGCGCAGGTACTGACGCACATCTCCACCTCCACACTGCACACGGGCCACTTTAGTATCTCCGGCATCCCCTTTGCTGTTAACAAAAAGATCTGCAAAGTCAAGTATCAGCTGTCAAATAACTGTCGTCTGGAGCCGAGAGACTGAACGAGGTGGAGAAAGTTCTCCACAATGACTATAATTACCTCGGCTCACCACACCCTTTTCACTATGTTTAGATGTGAGAAGTCACCCCTGAGCAGCTACGCCTTTGTGCACTTCACTGATGTTGTCTCGTCTTCTTCCTGCCGCAGACACGCGGACTGGTTGGCTGGTTGTGCATCATCACGCTGCAGCTTCAATCGTCTCTACCTCGACGGCTGCAGCTTCAATCTGCGCTTGAAAAACTGGTGTACTTTAGATTAAAAACATTTCATGTCTGACGTGTTTCACTCACTTTTTTTCAATTGAAAATTGAAGACCACTTGCAGCTCATTGAACGCGTTTTCTGATGAAGACTGAGATCTTCACCAGGTGGAGGTGGAGGAGGTGAAGTTAAAAGGGAGCCAACTCATTCTGGTTTTAATCCAATTCACAGTTTCGCAGCGTTAAATACTTTTCAGAGAAAACTGAAAAGTCGGTGTCGGTTTCCACACAAGTCGCGTGGTCGGACTTGTTTGGATAAAACTGGTCAAACTTGAACTTTTGGACCTTAAATGATGCAACATTCATATCTGAATCAGTATTAGGACGTTTCAGAGATAGAGACACAGTGAAGCAACCACACAAGAGGACTGGTTCAAGTTAAAATACCAGTCATCGTTTCATTTCGAGGAATATTTGTTTGCTTCTCGGAAGCATCGCCTATCAGTTGAAGTCCTCCATCCTTGACATCACGAGGAAAATCCAGCCAAAGTAACTTTGGACTTTTGTTTCCCTGATAAGAGACTCAAAGTAGAGATGGACTTGAAGCGTTGCGCTTTAGCGGCTGCTTTAGAGGATCAACAAGGGAACTTGTTGTCGCTAAAAAAATAAAGTATATCGAGTTTTTCTGCCTCACAAGAAACACAAAAGGGCAACAATAGTCTTGATTTAGACTTTATTTTGAATGCTGATAAATTTGATACTCTTGATCAATCAGATGTGAAATAACCAATACTGTAGGGATGAAAAAAACCAACAGAAAACAGTTTACTGAAACAGATGTGCTCGGAGCTGAATGTGAAACCGTCAGTGTGAGAAAAGTGTCCGGTGAGCGGCGGGAAGTTTCCTTTGTTCAGGAGTTTCAGCAGCGGCGCTGCTGGAGCCTCTGAGGTCTTTGTGACGTCGGTTTCTCTCTCCTAGATAGCAGCAGGTTTAGGTAGTGGTTTTGGTCCTTGTTGCTGGTTCGCATGGAGCTCTGGCTCTGCTGCACTGGCGAGCGCTTTCGGAAACAGTATTGCTAAAACCCCTCCAGTGCAGTGGAATGTTTTTCTGGGAATGTCAAGTCGTAATGCATCTGTACGGAGAAAAACATTTTGGTTTTTGTTGTGACCGTGGTGGATAAACTGCAGACTACCAACGGGAACGTACAGCACCAGTGTACCAATGCCCTCAACCATTTTAAAATAAAACAAAAGTGGCTGGTCGGCGGAACCATCCACAGCTTTAGGATTTTTAAGGCCTGCACGAAGTTGGACCTGGTTTTAAAGTCATAAAATACAAAACAAGGGGTACCTCACATTCTACAAAATCTGAAAATGCAGCAGTAGTATAAAGAGGAGGGATTTATTTACACTCCGGAGATTCGTGAGCTTCAGGGAATCTTTGAGCCTCGAGGGTGTCAGCCCCGTGAGAAGGCGGTGAGACGAGAACAAAAATGTCCAGGGGGGATCACGTGTAAACACGAGTACGGACGTCGCGTGTTATCTGTATCCAGAACGTATTACTGCATAGTCAGACCTCCGAGCTATCGGGGTCCCGGAGGTCTGGAGGAAAACCAGCTGAACGGTTCCGGATACCGAGTCCTTTGTGAGTCCTGAGGAAACCACTCACGTGGCCGCGCATTTGCAGCGTGAGAATAAATGGGAAAAAGGTGCGTCTGCGCTCTCTTCAGGCAATCCAACATCTCCAGACCTGCCTGAAATCTTCTGCTTAACTTTGCATAAAGTTCCCAAATGAACTCAAACCAGGAATCCGACTCAAGTGGCTGGCCGAACCAGTTAACGTAACAGTTTAGATTTACTGCAATGATGAGCAATTTAAGTTCCAGGTACCGGATCTGAGCACCAACATCGTCACGTTGTGACCCTGTGCGGACTTGTAAATTCATTCATTTGGGGGGACGTTTATCCTGACATCCCCACTCTGTTGCAGTGAGGAAATCACTGGAAATATTGCTCCCAAAACACTTTGCTATAAATACTCTTGGGGGAAAAGCGGCGCCGGACCGCAGCTTCTACGAGAACGGATTTCATGTCTGAGATGTAAAGACTTCCAGTGTTTTTCTAGCCGCTTCTCTAAAATCTTCAGGGCGTCCTGGGTGGAAACAAACACGCGTCCCTGCTACGATCCGTTATGTAACCCTAGAACACAAACTGTACCGCTTAAGACGGTCAAAAAAAAAAAACAAAAACAAAAGAAAAACATTTACGCAATACAAAATAACTGCCAGCATTAGGCTGATAGCGGATAAAAAGGAATATTTACAAGCAAGGCATAATCACTTTTTTTCTTTTTGTTCAACATTTTAAGGGTACATGCGTGCATGATTTTTTTAAGACAAAAAAAAAAAAAAAATAATAATCTAAGGCCGTGATCACACAGGTCTGAAACTGACATGGAATGTATGCCGTCCTGGTCGCTAAGGTAAGGTCAAGTCTCTTCATATTAAATTACCTATAAAAATAGATATATAAATAAAAAGGTGAGGGTACTGTGTTGCGAGGGCTGCAGCAGCGGTCAACGTTGAGCTGCAGAAACTGAAAGAGAAAGGAACGGGGTGACGGAGGCAGACGGCGGGGAGACGGCGGTCGAGCACCGCGGGATGAGAGCTGGAGCTGCTGATCCAGCTCTGCATCCGTCCGCTCTGGTTTCAGAGCGCTGCTACGAGGCCTCCGCGCTCTAGAGCGCCTGTTCTCTTGATCTATACGGCTGGGTGCTACGGTTTTATCAAGAACGTCTTGAAATGCAAACAGGAGCAGCCACTCTCCAGATTGTTCTGGAGGAGCTACAACCGCAGCAGACCACTTCTCAGAGCTCTTAGGAGAGGTACTCTTTCTCCAGCTCAAAGACGGAGGACCGGGCCGGCGAGCTCTGGATGCGACAGAGCGGCACGGTGCAGTCCCGTTTCTGGCCCTCGGAGTCCACGTCGAGCAGGGAGCAGCCCACCTCGGAGGACAGCACCATGTTCAGGCTGTGCGCCGTCTTCTCCCCAGAGTAGTGACCCAGAGAGTAGCTCTTGTTGCGTCCTCTCAGCAGGGCCCACGTGTGAGGTTTGGCCCGGAACGAAACTGGGCGTGGTCGCGATACAGCGTCGCCACTTGGAGGCTTTTCATCCCTCTCTTTGTCCTGCTTCTTCTGTGGGGCAGGTGGAGGCAGGATGGGCGGCCCATTAGCTGCAAACGAACAGAACAGACAACGTTTTTACACGTGAACGCGCCTGAGCACCCCCACTGCTCATGCTCGCTCTTACTCACTGTTGTGGTTGGTGGCGTACTTCTTCCTGCGCAGACGTGTTCCTGTGTTGTGGTTGCTCCGCTGTGCTGGCTGGCTTTGGGTTTGCACTGGTTTGCACTGTGTTTTAGCTGCAGTTTTGTTGCTCTGGTTCTCTGTAGGTGCTGCTCTACTGGCTGCCGGGGGCTCCGTGTGCTGCTCGGTCTCAGTCTTCCCGGGACTGGACTCCGAGACCTCCGTCTCAGACTGTAAGAGGCACTTGGTAGAGTTGCATTCCATGATGGCCGACATGGAAATAAGATTAATGGGCTGGGTGGAGGCGCTGGTTGACGATGCCTCGTCTTTACGGGAGCGGCCGCTTGGCGGCGACGTGCTGCGGCGGAAGCGGGTCGCTCGCTGAAAGAGGCCCTCTTTCTTCTTCTTCTCTTTCTCCTCCTTCGGTGGCTCGCAATCGTCCCCGGGTGCTGAGTTTTTTAGAGCCTCCCTAATATCGTAACCAAGCACGACCGAGGCCAGCAACGAGCCGCAGCCATACAGTGCAGAGTCGGTCTTGCGGCGAGCCGTTGTTCTTTTCAGGCTGTTGGTGGGGGTGAGCTGTGGGGTGGTTGAGGCGGACGAAGTGGATGTGGTGGTGCAAGGGTCGTCTGGCATCTCGGGAGGGCCACCTGGACTTGCTGCACCAACCGCAGGATCTCCCAGTCCACTGTTCGCGACAGGGCTCTGAGGCTGCTGCTCGTCCCTCCACAGAGGTAGATCGATGTACACCTGGTTGGGGAACTTGAGCTGCTTTGGTTTGGAGCTGCTGTCGGGACATTCCTGGGAGAAGGCCTCATCTTTACCGGCCCCTGCTGAAAGCAACGACGTTATCAACAAGTGACTGAGCCTCTCCCCTTCTAACGATCTAACAATCCAAATCTCAATCTGTTTGGCAGTAGAGTGGATTTTCACGTCACCTTGTTCGACAAACAGGGCAGCGAGTGGGACAGACTTCTGGGACTTCATCAGGCTGGTGGACCAGGGGTTGCTGCCGTCTGACAGAGGTCTCACTCTGAAAACAACACACAGGTGCAGCTGAAAACACTGAGCCGACTGTGGCCATGTGTAGCTTTTACTTGAGGAGCATCCCAGCTTTAATTAAGTAAAATCTGGACGTACAGATCTGATGCACAAAATCAATTTCTATGTTTAGTTCAGAAGAGATAAAAGTCATATGATGCAGAGACTTTCAGTGCCTTTGGGATGCTGGAAAAACCATCAGACTTCAATACACACAAATGTCTTAAACAGTCCAAAAACCCTGCTTTGTCCACTGTCTTTAAACCTTTATCTTTCTGTCCCCGAATAAACTACAAATGTGACACAAAAACATTCAAGAGGTTAAACTTTAATCCTTATTGTTAATTATTCTCCTCAGCACTTTTCTTGGTCGAGAAACTTTGTGAGTCTTGGGAATGATTATAAGAAGCCTGATAATTACACTCCAGGACAAATAGATAAACAAACAAGAGGTATGCAGCCTTAGATGCCCTTATTTATAAAAAAAACAAACTACCTCTCTGCAGCAGCAGGCCTTTCTTTGCTCTGAACCGAACTGGGGCCCCAGGTTCTCCCTTTCTTCTTGATTCCCTTTTTCACGTCGTCGAACTCCTCTGGCCTGAAGAGGGTGCTGCGGCCCCACGTACGGTTGCTCTCGTCTTGAGTAACTGTCAACGCATCGATCACAGGCATGAACAAAGACTCAACAACAGCAGCGAGCCGTTACAGAAGCCGCGGCCTCCACTTCAACTCTGCTGCAAACATGTCAGCAGGATTATCAGAGCGATTCACCATCTGGTAAACTGATACCGCAGATTTGTATTTATTTGTTCTACACTGAACCTTTTGGAAATCTTTAACAGCAAACTTTGATTTAATAAAATTCTGAGTGACCGTAATTTCATACCTTGAAACAAAACTATTCATCAATTTAAGGACAAAGCAGTCGTCTAAACCCCAAAACCTTTTGCAAAAGTTAATCACAGGTTGTTATGAAAAGCTGTGCGTGCGGGCAGAATCAGAAATGTCCACCGACGTGGGCCAGGATGTTTTTAAAAGCATGAATCAATAATTTAATGCCACACAGTTGACAACAATAAAAACAATGAACGTATATAAAGAAAGGACACGCCCATATCAGTTGCATAAATCTGACAAGCTGTCGTTTTGCTATAATCTGTGAATCAGGAAACCGTTTCAGTGCGAACATGCGAGCTGATGGGAAGATATTAGGCAAACATCGGCAAACATCGCCGGCAGCACTGTGTGCCGTTAACCCCGCCCTTCCTGCACGTGCGCGGCTACAAGCTCGCCTCTCCTCCTGAACCCAGAGTTGGCAGTGAGCTCGCTGGTCAGATCTACACCCTGTTGGTAAACATACAACGTGTCTCTGCGTGAGGACGGACGTTTGTTTATCAGCCACAGCAATCACAGAAATCAAGTTGTACTGTGTGCACGTGGGCTTTTCTAAGTAAATGCATTTGCTTCCATGTGAAAAAGAAAGTACACCTTCTTTCAGCTCTAAGATTTTTCATACCAGAAACACAGCAGAGAAAAAAAAGGATTAGCCCTTTATCAGCTTTTAATAATAAATAATATGAACAAGAACACAGACCAGATTAAACTTTATCTTCATTTATTTCACTAAAACTAAGCCAAAAGAAGCAGTGTGCAGGAAATGAAGTGCAGCCTTTCTGCTTCCTACTGTAGTATTTAAAAACGCTGCCTGAAACAGCTTAGGGGAAAAAACAACAACAAAGAAACGCATTTCCCCATCTATTTAGTCTGTTATGAAGCCCAACAATAAATATAAATTGTAAAGTTTTTAGCTGCTTTATGGTGACTGAATTTCCTCCCATTTAAAATCCCTTCTGTTAACACTGAAACAGTGAATCTGAGCGACATTCTGCCTGCTGCCTGACTGTTCATCTACCATAAATGCACAAGAGGAATTTGCTTCAGTTATTACAAGTGCACTAGTGCGTCACTAACATCTTTATCAAACTGTTCAAACAACTGGCTGGTTCCTGCTGGCTCTGGCTTTTGTCCCCTTTCCTCTTGCCACACTGTTCCCATGTTAAGATCCTTCGACATTCTAATGAGTCCACGTGATTTCTGCAATAGATTCATTTTAGAAATATCAGATTTGACTTGATACAGGGAAAGAAATCTGCAGGAAATCCTCTCGGACCTCACACTGGAGACAACTTGGAAGAGGAGGATGAGGAAACAAGCTGAACTTACGCTGAATGGCTCGCAGTCGCGGGATGAGTGTGGGACTGCTGGGAGGAGAGGAACTGGTGCTGTGAAGGCTCCGCCTCTTGTCCATGGAAGGTGACGCCTGCACGGTGATCTTATGCTGGAAGTCTGCAATATTCAACATGACCATATCACATTGCATTATTGTTATTACCATCTGAGGTCTGAGTGTTGAGCCGCTTTCAGACACGGACTGCATTAGTCTGGTGTCCTGTCTGAATATCTGAATGACACGACTCTGTTTTCTGTAATATTTGGGTGATCTGAGCGGGTCAGTCTGGCTAACATACAACCCCAGGTCCAAAAGAGATGAAACACTGTTTATGATGTAAATACAAACAGAATCAGGTGATTTCCACATGTCCCCAAACCATATTTTATTCACAAGGAAACATGGAAAAGGGGCTGTAACTGATCACGTTTTGAACGGACCAGCTGCAAAGTCTCAACGTTTCAAAACCGGATCCATCGAAACATCCACATACTAAAGTAATTACATCTTTAAGATTAAAATCGGCTCATGTTAGATGAAGTTTACACCCAAAGCTAAAGGTAAACATCTGATTTTAGCCACCATCCGAAAGTCGGGCAGATTCATCTGCTCCTGTCACCTCACCTGAAGGCAAGCTGATGCGGTTTCCATCCTTCAGTTTCAAGCGGGAGCGTTTGAATTTGCCTTTTCTCTTCTTCACGTTGGGCTTGTCTCTGTTGAGCTGGAAAATGAGGATGTTCAGTTCCCTCTCTAGCACATTGATCTCTCGCTCTGCCAGCTGCTGCTCCCGACGCTTCAGCAGCTCCTCCTGAGACTTCTGCTGGAGGGCGGCCCTTGTCAGCTCCTCTTCTCTGGAACGCAGCTCCTAGAAGATGCAAGCAGGAGCGTTACGACTACACTGGAGGACAGATTTCTGCGGTCATAAACTCTGGGACTCTATCAGGAGAGACAGATCTTTATATGAGAACTACCCCATTGGATGAAGAACTTGCATTAGGAAATCCTAGTCAGGAAACAGAGCTTTTTATTTCTCAACAGGTAACATTATTATACGCTGAAACACACGAGTGCAGCACTAACCTGGTAAAGTAACCTCAGAACACATCAGAAAATATACGTAGAAAATCCTTAGAAATTAAAAACCTGTCATCTAACCCTCTATGGATGAATATCCAGTATTACCACCTAATTACATAATTCACTTAAAACAAAGGGAAACACAGTGGAGATGAAATAATGAAAGTCCTTGAAGACAGAAGTGGGGAAATTAGAAAACTATCAGCAACAAGTTGGCCATGAGAGACTGCTGCCTGCTTCTTCAGACTGTGTTGCACAGCTGTATCTCCTCCCATGGCTCACTCTTTCCTCATTCCATGTATTTTCTCTTTATTTGCTCTCATCTGAGAAATAATAATCCTTACTGGATGACTTCAATAAAGCAGCTTTGCAGTCAAACCCCCTTCAGCCATCCCCTTCAGCCACCCACCTAGACGCAGATTACTGTAAGATGTTTACAGGAAATCTGTTGATGCAGGGACTAATTCTGCAAATAATCTTGGGAAATTTGTGATGGGAAAATGTTAAAGGCTCAAAGAGGTATTTTATAAGCTATGACTCAGCAATAGCTGAGCATTTGAGCCATTAATCCCTCTGAATCCGAGAAGCAAAACAAAAACACTGTAGTAAGACTGAACAAAGAAGAATACATATGTCTATTATACACAAAAAAAGCACAAATTAAACCTCTAAAAACACCACCTTTGTCGTACCGTCAACTGTTCGTTAACTGAGTCTGTTGATCCTGCTGCGTCTCTAAACACCAATTAACCCTCTACTTTAAGCCAGCAACGGTAGACTTACACAGGAAGCAGATTAAGGACTTAACAAGGGGGAAGTACGCTTAAGCACCTCAGCATTAATGATTCATTTTGTTAAACATGCACTTAGCTTATATACTGAAAGATATACTGAAACTACATTACAGAAGCAGTGAGAGATTTCACATTTACCAAAATCTAGATGTTTCATTTATCCCACTACATGCGTTATATAATTTGAGAAGGTCCACAATGGATGTTTTTTCCACCTCGCTGTACCTTCTCTTTGGTCCTGAGCTCATCAAACATCTCCTGGATCTCCACACGCCAGTCGTCCTGCATGCTGTGGAAGGAGTCCTGCGGCATGGTGGCCATCACCGCCTCCTCGATGGCTGAGAGCTGCTCCAGGATGCAGGAGAAGGAGGGACGAACATGTGGGTTCTGGTCCCAACACTCTACGGCACAATGCACAGATTGATGTATTAACAACCACCGCTGACATGAAAACAATGCAATTTAATCTCCATTAATAACTAGATAGCTTTCAACTCTTGAAATAAAACATATAATTTAGGAGAGACACCAGATGGAGCCATTATTATGTTTCATTGTTGGCTGCTTTGGTTCATCTTCCTTCATCTTCCTTCACCTGCCACAACTCCTCAACTGAACATGAAATAACTGTCATTTTCTGAGACCTCTTAGCTATCCGGATTCACTTTGCAACTAATATTAAGTGACTTTGTGCATGTGTGTGTGTGTGTAAGGTTGCTCATGCACATGTACAATATAACAGGTGTTTTCTTCCACAGAGCTCTTCATCATTTTAAATTCACAGATTTGATGTCAGTTACCTTCCATGAGCTTGGCAAAGGGTTCTGGGCAGGTGGAGGGAATCGGCAGAGTTAACTTGTTGACTGCCACGCCGTAAGCAACAGCCAGGCCGTCAATCCCTCGATAGGGCACCTCCCCTGTTAACAGCTCCCACAGCAAAACACCATAACTGGTGCACAAACAGCAGAAACATACAGAGGTTAAGAGTGTTTGCCAGGTGAATTTCAACCACGGCGTCTGTACTATGACATTCATCATACCTCCAGACATCGCTGCCTTTGGAGAACAGAGAGGACTTGATGACTTCAGGAGCCATCCAGGAGTAGGTGCCTGCTGCTGACATTTTAGTGGTTTTGTGCCACTCCCTGGCCAGGCCAAAATCTGTGATCTTCAAAGTCTTCCTTCCGATGTCATCGTTCTCAATTTTTTCAAGTAATAAAACTGGAGAAAAAAAAAAAAAAAAAAAAAAAAAAAGGATTAGGGTGATACATTAGTGTGGGAATAAAGAAAAAGTGGGGATTAAGATTACATGGGGAAAGGGCATAACAAACAATGTGTGACTGGGATAGAAGGAGAAGTGAAAAAAACTGATTCTGGATGAAAGCCACAGATGCGAGAGGGGTGGGTCGAGAGGTGGGGTGGAGGAGAAAAGTGAATGGAAGAAAGGGAGAAGCAAGCAGTGGGAAACAGGAAAAAGGATTGCTATGCAGCAGAGGAGATGATAGTCGATATTCAAGTGTGCCAACAGTGGTATGCAGGCCATTTATTACTGCAGAAACAGAAGGTTGACAGCACCACAAAGCACATGTCCTCCGGTCCTAAAACTATTTAACACATTAAAGACGAAGGAAACCCTCCAAACCTGCTGGTAACACTACACCTGCCTGAGAGCGCTGCTGCAGTGGAGCCACAACCCACTGACGTAGGAAGTCAAGAACATCAGTGCCAACGTTGAAAGGGAAAAAAAGACAAAGGCTTATGTACGAAAGTTTGCCTACATCATGCACCTTAGTCTGTTATCAAGTCATTATTCATTTGCTTGAATTAATGTTGAATAAATGTTAAACAGTCTTATTAAAATGCAAACAACTGAACAAAATCTGAGCATACTGGACCCATTCCCTATAAACTCTACTCTCTGGCTCCTATGGATTTGGCTTTGCTTGGAGTACCGCTGGACGCAGAAGGAGCTGCCTCTGGTCATCACTGACCAGGCGTACATGATGTAGCAGAGCGACAACCAGACGTGTACCAACAAAAAGCATCTAAAATGACGTGCAGTGAAGTAGGAACGCCAATGAATGATTGTTGTTAGTTTTGAAGTAAAAACTTGTTGCCATTAACAATTCTGCAGCTTTAAATAATGGCTCTTAGGCACTCCTGCATGACTCATCACATAAAGCCACGTTTCAATTGGTTTGGTGAGTTCTTGGCCGGTGCAAATGGCTGCTCATGGGTACCTAGGTAATGGCTGACCAGGCTAACTTGTTTAACCATAGTGTCTATTAGAAAGCATGTCATTTGTCTATTTCAACACTGCCTTCCCACAGAAATAAACCAACTCAACGGCTGTTTCACCAGCTCCAAAAAATGCTTGGTTTTCCTTCTGTTCCATGAAACGAGCACCAACAGTCAAAACGTGTTTTTATTTATTCTGGCATCATTTACCACATTTGTTTTGCCACTGCTAAAATCTTTGTCCCATTTTAATATTTACCACTGCAGGTCGGGCTGTTTGATTAGAAAAAATACAAAAAAAAAAAATAACCCACTGTTTCCTGACAGCAAGAAGGTTCCTGGTTTGACTCCCGGGCCAGGCGGGGATCTTTCTGTGTGGAGTATGTTCTCCCCGTGCTTGCGTGGGTTTTCTCTGGGTACTTGGGCTTCCTCCCACAGCCCAAAAACATGCATGTTAGGTTGATTGATGATTCTAAATTGCCCGCAGGTGTGTGAGAGTGTGTATGGTTGTTTGTCTATATGTGGCCCTGCGATGGATTGACGACCTGTCCAGGGTGAACCCCTGCCTGCCACCTGTGATGAGCTGGGATAGGATCCAGTAGATCCCCGTGAACCTATACAGGATTAAGCGGGTATAGAAAATGCATGGATGGACAACAAACAAACAACTTTACAATTGTCTACATAGTTACCAAAAAAAAACAACAAAAAAAACACACCCCACGTACTGTTACTATTATAAATGCACCATATAAAGTGAGCTCTCTGGATTCCTTGATCTACTGTACCTCAATGAATAAACACTTAAAAAAAGAAAGCTGAAAACTTAAAAGCCTATTTGTAAATGGCCTTCAACAAAGACATTGCTATTCTTGTGGCAAGGATTGCAATTGCAGTGTTGCATGCCTCTAACTAACCTTGGACAACGTACTTCTCCATATCAAAACAAAACTAAACAGACATCTCACAGCGTCACGCACACTCACTGATACTGCACTTCAGTCTTTTTTATGACCATCTACGTAGAGGTTGACCAACGGTTACTGATGCTCAGCCTCACATCGTTTCCAGTTAGGCAACAAATGTAGCAGCTTGAACCAGAACTGTTGAAAATGTTGGAGGGCTGCAAAGGAGGACATCAGCTGACCTGAAGAACTGATAATGTTCTCAGAAATTCATTTAGTGACCTTGGTCCAAATGAAAAAAAAACAAAACATCTCAAGCAAGCGCGTGCAGGCGTTCCTTCGTACAGTCCACTCCAATGAAAACAGGAAAAAAATGTTCATTTACTACACAACAAAATGTACCAGTACTTTAATATTAGATATTAATATTCTCCTTAGCGTACACTTAGGGAACTAATCACAAAATGAGAATTCTTCTACATCTACTGTGTATTCGGGCTTATGGTGAACTAATTCTAACGTTACAGCTACTAGACATTTGTCAATCAAGTTGTGCAATATGCAGAAAAAAAATCATTACTGGCTTAGATAAATATAGCTGAACAGAATTAACACAGACAGCACTACTGCACACAGCAAACGATGTGCTGACCTGATTCTCACCTTTCTGCAAAACTGTAAAAACTGCAAAAATATGCCCATCTTGGTTTTATCCATTCATTGAACATTATTCCATATATCTTGTGGTTTGTTCTCCTGCCAATTTGCAAAACTGGTGACCCGCCTGGGTGTTCTTTTCTTATTTTTTTTTTCTGGTAATTTCTCCAAACACATTTTGACCTTGAGGGGGAACTTGCTGGAAAAGTCCACTTTGGAGAAATTTTGAAACAGTGTTGAATATTTTCCACATGTGAATAATCTTTATAATAATTCGTAACTGTAGAATAATTACTACACATGTGCTTGTAACGCTTCACAAGAGCTTCTCTAAGATCACGGCTGATGTCTGTCATCTGTTGCATTGCTTTAATAGACACCTGAATGCCGCAGGCCAGCAAACTACCTAATCTTCTACCTGCGGATGATCATTTATTCACCTGCATTTGATCAGCAGCACCTGGCTGCTATTTTCTCTCTTTATTCCTATGAAAGCAGTAAAGGTCTCCTTAGTTTCTCCACACACAATTTTGCATTTTGGCTTAGTTTTTGTTCATGTAATAACACAGTGTAATGTGTCATGTGCTAATATTCACCTGAGGTTATATTTACCTAATTATAAGACTGGTAGGTACCAGATCACTTTCTACTGATCTGATAAATGGCAGTTAACACTAAAACCTTTAAATAAGAAGAACCATTTGCCCTGGTTGGGTTGAATCATGTCACAACAACCTGCAGATTTGAAATAAGCCCTACTCACACACTGACCAGGCCACGTCAGCTCGAGAAGGATGTCCTTGTTGCCACTTTTGTCTTCTGGTTTTTCTTACCGAGTGCTTTAAAACAACATCGTGTCAGATCAATTTGTGCTTTCAAAATATTAAGACTGTCTTGAAAGCAGCTGAGTGACGTGCGCACGAATGCCCATCATTCCTGCTGTCTGCTACTCGCATATATGTGAGCACCTCCACTGGCAGCTCAGCTTCAAATCAACTTCAAGTATGGCCTACAAAACAAATGAACAGGATGACAAAGTGGAATGAAGGCACATCAGACCTAACAATATGCTCTGAGTAGACGCTATGTGCTTGCAGCCTCTCTCTCACATAACTACTTCCACACACAGATGTGCGATCCGATGTTGGAACTTTGGACTCGTCAATTTACCATAAATGGATAACTTGGATATTTAGGGGCTACTCAACTTTAATTTAAAATACCACCCACACAAAAAAAACTGGTATGTAACAGAGACAACTCACTCACTCACGACACGGCTGCAGGAGAAATGTTTGTGAATTTTCTTGGCACCCGTGAGTATATTAATAGGCCTGAGATCATTCCAAGCAGCATTTTAAGTGTAGTGAGACTCAAACGGGCCTTCATTAACAACAGAGGTATTGGTGCCATTACTAGCCTCAGGCACAAAGGGGATCCTCTACCTCGGCTGCAACAATAGGATTTCCATTACAAACAGGTTTCACTAGACCAATGATACACTTCTACTTCCTGTCGTCACGTCTTCTCTCAGTGATTCCAAAGATTCCTCCCAGCAGCTTCTGTGGGCTCATTATGACTCTCAGGTTAGTTACACAATCTCTAGGGACTGTGGATTCGGGATGGACTCGTCCGTCATCGTCAAACCATTTTCCCCCAGTCAGTGGTTTGAACTGCTTTGGGATTTCAGCACTGGGAAACATTCGTCCAAAACTGATTTCCTGAATGTTAATTGTGTCACTTGTGATGCAGGAAGAAAAAAATATATGTCTGTGGGTTTTTTTTCATAAAAACATAAATAAAACAAAAACACGTTTCTGTTCTTTGGTCAACTGCAAATCCAAAATGAAAAAAAAAACAAAAAAAAAAAAACGCCTCGAGCCATCAAATTGCAGCAGCTTTACAATTATAAGAAAAAAGAATGACACACAGTGGCGGACTACAAAAAGCTCCAGCCCAAACCCCGTCCTGTAAAAACAAATCCGGTACCTAAACTTAAGCCTTAAAAGCTCAGCTAATAAACTCAGACTATAGGTACTCAGTCATCAGTATGGTTTACCTACATATTATAAGGCCTGCTTGTACATTCATCTTAATGATGTGGAGGTGGAGTCCTGGTACTCCAGCTGTTACTGTGCATTTCAAGAGTTCGTTCTCTACTACCCAACAACTGCACATTCACAGCTCCAGCTAAGCATAAATGCAGAAAAACTGACACCCTTGAATCTTTGTTTATAATTGGGTCGTTTCTATTTACTAACTGAACTTGCCTTCTGGGCATTTAATTAAAACTGGCTATAAATTTCTTGCTTCAAAGCAGGCCATTGTTTTTATCAAAAATACTTTTATTCCCCCCACAATAATCTCGATGTAAACCCTATCCATAATATCTTTTCAAAGGACATTGATGAAGCTCTCTTTATGCCACATGATCTTCGCAGTCACTGCCTCACAAACTTACCATTTATTAAAATGTCACAACTTTGACCATGTGGTGGTCTGAACACTTCTGCTTCTTTTTCCTCAGTCTATGTTTGTTCAGTCGTCTGAAAAGAAAATGTTTGGAGGAGGACACCAGCTCAGCGCAACTGGAGATGCATGTGCCTCCAGGGTAGACCCCACCCTCAATCCAACCCCCACTTTATCCCCCTTTGCAACAGTGGTTTTTGAAGCAGACCCATCTTTCATGGTGGGACAGTGGGAAGATCAGAAGCAGAGCTGTTGTCTTCAAAACAGGTCCCACGCTTCTTCCCTTTGCTTTCCCCCCCTCAAGGTACGAAGAAAAAAAAAAATCTACTTTTAGGGGAAACATGACTTTATACTCTCTATTTAATCAACTAGGCCTTAGATATGAATGGCTACAATTCTGCTCGCCCAATCAGGATTTTCTCAAACCAGTCCTAAAAAAACTCTTCAATATCTTCAGTGTTTAGCTATTAGGACTTTTTCGTGTGAGTGTGTCCATCTGTCCCTGAAGTGCAGTAATTCATTGTAGTTGACCATAGTTCAGACAGCTCCACTGAGGTTCTTTGTTAACTGCTGCTTCAGAGGAGCTGTTGCAAACATGAGACAACTGGCCTCCAACAGATGTGACTGGTGGTTCATCTAAAAACAGCCTTTACTCAAATAAAAAACCCCAACCACACGGTCTCTAGAAACTTGACAAAACAAATATGACTTGATTTTCCCTCAGGATCACGTCACTTCAGCATTCCTATCCCTGTGCAAATGCAACTGGAGAAAAAGGACACGAAGGTGTGAACTTCCAGTACAAATAACAACACAGAGAGTACCAGCGTGTCACCAGGGGTAATTGTGGGAAGCCAGAAAAAGTTGCCCTGCAACAAGTAGTTGAGCTCTTTTAAGATCCCCTCTGCCACAACGATGCCTTAGACTCCACGAGCACCCCACCTTCCCACCCCCACATTTCTACTTTTTTTTGTCCTATTAAAGAAACCTATGAGAGACACGTGGAGTAAAAAAATCTATTTGTTGCGATAAAGCATGGACTAGTGTGAGAAGTGACTATAAACTAAAAAAAATAAAATAAAATAACCCTTTGACTATGTTTGGGGTTGCTTATATCTAAAATCTTTATTGCTTTAATGTGGGAAGTTCAATTGCTTGCAGAGTGATAGAAGTTTTTCAATTTCAGAATAATTATTTTATCGTTAGGATTTTATCAAAACTCTTGATACTACACTTGATAATTTGAGCCAAAATTAAAGCCATAACATACAAATGCATGAATGTTTCATCAATTATGAAACACTGCACCCAAACTGAAACGTATAAAAAGAGTCAATTCTGTCAGTTGATCTGTTAATTGTCATCAGACCGGGGCAAACAGAAGTGTTAGTAAACGCCACACTGCATAAATATTTTCAAATTATTTGACCAGACTCAGTCTCATTTCCTGCTCCCCCTTAGTTCAGGGTGTTTTCACGTCCTCTCAGTGCCCTGATGTCAGGTCGGATCGATGCTTTTGTTTACTATACTCTGCACTTCTCTGCACATATGTTTCACATGTTCATTGTGAGAATTGCTGCCACTGTTTGAAAAACACAAAATACTCAGCTTGTTATCTCCTGTTGCAGCTTCATGTAATATTGAGTGTAATTCACAACCAAACAGACAATGCAAACGATTAGTTATCTGTGGTTTCAAACTCCATTCAAATGTAAGCTAAAAGGTTTAAGCCTACATAACGGGATGGTTTCAATTAATTCCTTTTTTACGTATAAAGAGCCTGATAGTACATTTGGTGTGGTCAATGTTTAGCGCCTATTCTTGATATCCATATCTATTATGAAAGTTATACAAGTAATTTTTCAATGTTTTACATCTCCAGACATTTCAAGTTTCTATTTGTACTTGAATTCAACATCAGTAGTTTGGTGAGCATTTGTTTTTAAATTTCACTTTTTAGTTTTGTTTTGGGGTTTTCCCAAACAGCTTAACTGCAAAACATTTGTCAGAATGTTAAAATTTTCATTGCATCATTAACGTGTGATGGGAAGTAATTATAAAGCATCATATCCACCTGCCCACAAGCAGACAAAAATCTCCCTCGCTGCGAGTGGGGAGCGTCACCTGCAGTAGTGCGTTAATTGACCTCAGCCGTGCAGCATGGCTGTTGAATGTTGTTCCTTGCTTTAAGTGTTCTTTTACTGACAAATGGAAAATGGAAAGTAAATTAATAGTTGCAATTTTTTTTTTTTTTATCTATAACGCTTTACATATGACAGCTGAATCAGTTGCCCACTAGCTGAAAGACCATCAGATCCATCCCCAATCCCACCACATGGAGAAGTGTCTGGGCAGGACACTGAACCCCACGACGCCTTCATGGCCACAGCCACTGCTGGTCGAAAGCCCAGATAAATGAGCACTTAAATATTCAAATAATAAATTTTAATAGTCTTCTACCAAAATCTCTGAACCCCATAAAGTGATATTCAGGCCAGTCCTCAACACACAACCAATGAGGCCGAGGCTTTACTGAGCCTGTGTGTAATGGATATGTGTTTATTGATTAGTCTATTACCTCAATCTTAACTTTTCTTCAGCATTCCAGTGTTTTAAAATGTGGTTCAACATTTGATCCAAATTTCTTCCCCCATAAAAAGAGATTAGCACCAACTTCAACTATAGATGAGTTCAATTTAACGATTGTGTCATGAAACGGTAATGAATTACTGTAAGCTTGAAGGGTTTTTGACTCGACTATGTGTACAAAAAAGTCTGTTACTTTTTTTAGAATAAAAAGGCATAGTATGTCTTTGAAGTGATCCATGGTTAGTGTAAAAATAATGGACCCTCCTCGCCTCATACAGCAGCACTTTCATAACAGTGCCACCTGGCTATGAGCGAGTAACAGGGGTTTCTGTAGTAAGCAGCGTTGCTTCTCAGGAGCTGGTCTGTGTCTCCTGGTGGAAATGAGACTCCCCCAGTCATCCTGGGTGATGGGAAAAGGATCAGGCCCAATTTCATCTATCATGGTCACATCTCTCTGGGCCATTTGCTCTTTGTCTGCCCTCTTCCTGTCCTGGTTTGGGTTTTCAACAGCGTGAATTAACCCATATCCTGGCTGATTAAAGCATATCAAACGTTTAAGGTGCTCAGCTCGAGCCTTCTGCTGCAAAAGCATCCATCACTGTGCTAGTGAGCCACGAACAGGAATGCAGAGGATTGGTTGATTTGGAAGGCAGCTCTTCTCAGCTGTGGGCCTTTTTCCTTTTCACCCAGCCCTGCAACAATAGGTGCAGTCAGGGAGAGGTCATAAAAAACACAGTGAAAGCATCTCAACTCCTCCTCTCTCCCCTCTGCCCATTCTCTCATCAGAGAAAAGACAGGCAGTAACTGTCTGTGTGTCACCAGGGGTAATTGTGGGAAGCCAGGAAAAGTTGCCCTGAAACACCTAGTCAAGCTCTGCTAATGTTTCCTCAGGTTCTGCTTATTCCAGAAAAATGTAAGACAACTGAAAAATTACAGAACGGGAGAAAAAGAAAAAAGGATTGCCAATGAAAAAAAAAAAAAAAAAAAACCTTGTTCAAGCTCTGTTTTCTCTCCAGTTGTGAGATTTGTCATGACCTTTCAATGAAATTCTTTTGAAAAATTGTCCCTACATAAGTAGTCCAGTTAACAGTGAAGATAAATCCAAATCCAGAAGGATAGTTATCCACCTCTTCCAAATATAAATGAATTGATTCTTTTTTTAAAAATGTACAACCAAGTAAATCTGATTATGATAGAGGTCTATTCCATTCATTCAGCAGATGTTTACCCTTTAAGTCACTTAATCTAATCTGTTGTCTACCACAATCAGATTAGTTTAATACTCAGCAGTTGGTGAGCTGTTTTACTCAGTCAAATATTACTGGAAAAACATGCCAGAAAACTATTTTATCACCAGTGTCCCACCTATATTTGAAGTTAAAATTTTAAGTTGAACTTCTACAAAGTTCTACTTGTGCAATGGTGGAGGTAACAGGTGCAGCTTCATAGTTTACCAGGACTTCACGTTTCTACTGAAAGATGGGTGTGATTGGAGAAACTGTGCAAGGGAGGGGAGCGCAGGGACAGCGTGATGAAGCCTAACAATAGCCCCAGATTGATGGGAGAATGCTGTTGCACACGCTCCAACTGGAACTCTCAGTTTCAGTAGCATTCAAGCACACATTCCTGACATACTATGGTTCACTCTAAGATGTAAAACTCTGAAGTTAATAAGGGTTACGCATGCTGGCTTAAACCACTTTTTACTTTGCTTTCTTGCTCATGTCTGCCCCTCTGGGTTTGCCAAGTTATAACTCGAAGAAGCAGATTTAAATCAAAGCTCTGGACTGAGAGAGAAGGGAGGGATAAACAAATAACCCCAGACAAAGAAAGTGAAAGAAGACAGAGAAACATCTCTGAGATGAAATTAGAAATAAATATTTCAAAAGTAGTAAATTTGTGTACAGTTTACAAATCCAGAGCCTAATATGACCTGGCTACTGCTTCTGTCCAGAAATAACTATTACAGTTGCAGAGCTGTTCAGAGCATCTTTGTAAACATGTTTAAGTTTGTTACTATGTCATGACAAGAACGACGTGCTGAAGTATTCAGAACATGCAACCTGCATGCAATATTGCTTTGATCTCTTCGAGGAACTGATGTTACAACAAATATTTTTTTAAATTATGTTAACCACTAAGTAGACATGCAAATAATAATAAGCTGCAAGAAGAAGCAGGATGGAGCAAGAAGAGGATGGGGGGAAAAAAATAAAGTAAGACGGGAAACCCCCTCACTTCGTGGCAATAAAAGAAAACCGCTGCTCTCTGGGAGATTAAATATGAACGGAACAAAACAAAACGAGGGCTTTGAGACCCTCCGAGTCCTAGCCATTCTTTCGGCCACAGTAGCCTAGCAACCGCTGCTTGACCAGTCCATTGTGTAAACGTATGTTAAGCTTTTATCCCTCATTAGCAACATTCCTCCCTGCAGGCCGGGATTTTACAAATTAGGTTGAAAAACACAAAGGAGATTGAACAAATCTCGCTGACTTTCAACATATTACTTTACAGGCTAATCATTGATCAAATAGCTGTATGTTTGTCTGTGATGACCATGTGGACACTGTGGGCTGATAAATGTCAAGCAGAGTAGGTGAGCCAAGTTGGTTACGCTTCGTTCTCCATCTGTGTTCATGTACCTATGTTCAGAGATGAAACAGGTTGTTCAGAAAAGATGCAGCTAAACAGCTAGACATTTTGCTCAAATATAACAGATAAACAACCACTTATCACTCGGTATACATTTTCTTTTGACACGCTGCGTCGATCCCCACTCCTATTCATATTTTTAGATTGCCTCAAGCACAAATAAGACCAAAACAAACAGTCAGCAAGCCCACACCAGCAGATGCAACAAGCTCTCAAAGCTGCATCATTCGAGTTTTTTTTTTTTAAACTGGGAAAACAACCCAACACACCACAGGGTGCCATTTGGGTGTTTGTGTGCGAGTCTTTTGTGAACTCACTGCCCCGGTTCTAAGCAAACACATACAGCTTCTTTCACTCTCCTTCTTTAGATAGCACTGTATCTTGACCACAACTGTTCAGACTTCTGACCCTGGTTCAATAATCTTCAAGCCAAACTAGTAACATCACGGCTGTTAGAGCTCACGTTCTTCGCTCGTTTATTTGTGGCATCAACTTAACTGACTGGTTCTTGGATGAATTAGAACATATTTTCCTGCTTTCTATTCACAGACAGACAAGTCTTCAGTTGCAACACAGACACTGCTAATTATCTCTTCTAATTTTAGTTTTCTATTCTGCCTCTTTACTTAAAGCTTATGGTTTCTCTGGGTCAGACATGTGTTGGCAGCGCTGTGCCTGTTTGTGGGAGTCTGTTTGTGTATCTTCACCTAACATCCGATTAGTTGAAACAGTCTCAACTGCAATTAAATCCTTTTGCTGCATCTGCCCCATAATTAAGCACAAAGGTTCATCTTAAATGAGACTACTTGTAATGCTGGGATCTACTACACCATTTACAAAATTTCATTGATATAAAATATTTAATTTCATAATTATGCCTTTGAGGGTGAATTTAATGCCACAAGGTATTACTGCACAGCAAGATTAGTTACTGGAAAGTAAATTAGTTTAGAATGAGGTGACTTTTTGTCTCGACTGCAGTACCTGAGATCTGTATCATTTAATCAGGTCACTGTTTCCAGTTATAAAAGGTTATGATCATCACTATCATCAGTACGTTTCAAGAGCACAGATTTTCCTGGTTAATGAGCATAGGACACCTCATGTCAATGCAATGCTATCTCTTTCAAATCAAGTGAAAATGTCTTAATCCAGGACTCTTGAATAGTCTGGTATGTGCACATTTCACAAGTTTTGTCTCTACATTCACACAGTGACTCCGAGAGCTGGAGATAAACAGCCATCGATGCACCAGAGCTTCTCTCCGCATGGCTCCAGGCTGATAAGAGTCCCTGACCACAAAAGGGAGAAATAGTGCTTGGAGTCATATTACACGCATAAACACACCTGAGTTGAAGTGAGTAGCCTGTGTCAGTGGGTGACTCAAACCCTTTTTCTCATCGAGTCCATTCATTATTCAGTCCAATGGAAACTAGAGTTTGGCGGCCCGTTGTCAATTACCAGAAGCAACACAGTCGGCCTCCTGCTCTGAACCAAATTCAGCTAGAAAAGCCTGTTTAATTCAGACTCTCAAACCTGCAATCACATTTCCAAACATAAATGCCTACAGTAATAGTAAAGTTATCAACATATTCCTCACCACGTGAGTGTTTTCTTTTGTTGTTTTTTTTTTTTATAAAAAGGTTATCTGTTACTATGCAAAGATAAACTCCTTTGTGCCATTTCTTCTTATCCTATGAACTCTGGTATTGGCTGGGGTTGTTTGAGCACATGGCCTGACAGTGTGGACAGATTGTGTCTAGTTATGTTTGTTAAATCACTGACTTTATTTAAACAACATTTCAGCCTTCAGTGTAGAGGGGGTTGGGAAGGTGTGTATGTGTTATAAAGGATGGTGGGGTTGAAAGGGGGGGGGGGCCAGCTGAGCAAACTCTCCACTTTATTTTAGATCCTCTTGATAGCATCCCCCACCCACTTCATAAATCACAGATTTTTCTCTTTTTTTTCACCATTTTGGTCCATTCTGATGTAATAACAGTGCTGCGTTGTCTTAACACTGAGCATGAGACATTTATTTTTTTAACATCCCCAAACACCTCATATCCTTAATTAAACATTAATCAATTGTACTTAGTCTGACAAGCAGCTTATGTGAAGTTTCCAATCTGAACTGTTAACTCCAGTACATTTCCTTAAATTGACCAATCCTTAGGAAATAAGGAAAAGATGGGCATGCATGTGCAACAGGTCTCTCAGTGTTCACCGGAAGACTTTCAATTTCTCCCTCTTAAGCACACTTACAAACTCATGCACACTCTGATGACTGCTTACTGTTGCTAGACTTCAGGTCACGATGGATAATCGGTACCACGGCCTCCTCGTGTAGATAGTGCATCCCGCGTGCAATCTGCACGGCCCAGTTGACCAGGATGTGTGGTGGGATGCGCCTTCCGGTCAACGCCCGGTTCAGTGTCCCGCCTCGGGCATATTCCATGACCAGGCACAGGTTGGGCTCCTCCAAGCACACCCCTTCCAGTTTAATAATATTGGGGTGCTGCAGCATGGAAAAAAGCTTTGCTTCTTGTTTGACACTGGCGGCGGTGGCTGTTATGTCCTCATCTGGGTCTTGCCTTGCCGCTTTCACTGCCACCTCTTGATCTTTCCACGTACCCCGGTAAACTTTGCCAAATCCACCCACGCCTATAATCTCCTCTATTACCAGTTCACTGAAGGGAATCTGGACGGGCGAGTTGGGGACTTGTTCTCGTACCCCCGCCGACCCGGTTGCCGTGGGAAGACGGTAAATGGTGGGCTGGTAGGTGACATAGTTAGAGGGGAAAATCCCGACTCGGTGGTTGATTTTCCCCGTCCACCAGCCCTCGTCCCCGGAGATGGCAGCGTCCTTAGACAGGACCTCTACCACGTCTCCTCGCCTGAGACTGAGCTCGTCCTCGCCGCTTGCCTCGTAGTCATAGGCAGCAGTCCACAGGGACCGAGTCGGGCACAGCGGAGCAGAGTGAGCCCACGCACGGACCGTCGAGGGCTCTGTCCAAGCATGCTCCCCGGTCCCGGTCCCGGTCCCACCACCACCGCCTCCGCCGCCCGGCCGCCCTTCACCGTTTGGGAAAGCGGCCTGCGAGACATCCATTTCTCGGTGGTCGTAGCGGCACCATAGGGTGCAGAACTTTCCGGACAAATTTAAAAGTTTAAAAAAGGATAAAAACGAGACGACCTGAAATCCTCGTGGTGTAACATCTGATCCGGCGAGAACACAGGGGGTTTTCCCTGCGGTGAACAAGTCAAACCGTGTCCAAAGTCCTCTGGGAGAGACGCGGAGCGTCTACAAGCCTGGATCCACGTCGCCAGTCCGGGACAAGCGAGGGTCAACGAGCAGCGCAGTTACTGCGCGGAGTCAGCCGAATGCGGGTTAACAAACCGCAAAAACGCGCCTTATAACTCGCTATCGCGACGGTATATAAAGCGTGAAGCCGAAACCTCCGTGCGGGAACGGGACCAAACTTTTCCCACGACTTGAAGCTAACATGCGCGAGCTAAAGTTAGCTTCTCCCCCGGCGGAGCAGGTGCCGCTGGAGGTGCACCTGCGCCGTCAACCCCGAGCGAGCACGCGCAGCTCCCCTGGGCCTGCTCCCCCCCTGCGAACTGGCAACGCGCGAACCCCGAGCTGCGGAGCCTGCCGGGACGTTGGGGGACTTTTAACGGGAATCCCAACGGCATTCCAGACTCCTGACTAGCGGGTTAGCTTAGCATAGGTCAGCTTGGTAAGTGGTCCTCCTCTCCTCTTCAAGACCGCTCGCTCCAAACTTTACTTCCCCGGCGCTGCTGGGACGAGCGGCTAAAGCGTGGACTGATGGGAGGCACGTCGAACATCCTTACAATGGACCCGACAAAAGCGGGAATTTAAAAAGGAAAAAAGGTGTGCAGTAGTGATAACACAGCTCCGGACTTGAATCACGACGAGCGTCCCCGTCCGCCGCAGCACCGGGATGGACCGCAGCTCCGGGGACGCCGCGGCTGCCGTTCTCCGAGCTGGCGGTGCCGGTCGTTCATTGGCCGGCGTGACGCACGTGACCACGGCAGCAGTTGGGGAGGGGAGGAGGGAGGAGCCACTGTCGGAATGTGTGGAGGAGAGCGCGCTTTCATGGAAATTACGGGAGTAGTGAACCATATAAGGAGCTGCACACGCAATGCATGACAATTTTCTGATATAACACGAACTCTGATTATGAACGTGCACGCTGCACAATTTCTAGGACACGTTGAGTCTGCTTGAAAATGCTCTGTGCAAATGAACGTATACAACTCGTGGATGAAGACAAGCACAATATGGCTTGATTGCATGCCCGAGTCTCTTCAGGCTGCGCGCACAAATCCTGAGCAGTGAAGGTGGGACTATAATACAGTTGGAAAGGATGGATAGGCAGGCTGGGAGGGGGGAGGAGGAAGAGAGTGGGAGAGGCGGGGGAGCAGAGCTGCGCATCTGTACAAGCGGAGAAGAGAGAGGGAGGCAGGAAGGAGAGAGACGGAACAGGTCAAGATGAGGAGCGCGGCAGCAGCAACGCAAGGATCCACACTGGGATGGGGAGATCAAAAAGAAAGGAGACATCCGAGGGAGACCGACGTGGCATGAAGAAGAGGGCTTTGGAGACGAGCTGCCGCATCGCTCCAACATGGAGGTGTAGCGACAGTAGCGTACGTTTAGAGGAGATCATTTCATTGTAGCCTAGCAGCAGCAGCAGCATCATCATCATCATCATCACCACCCGTCCAGCTGAGCTGACGGGAGGCGAGAGGAGGAAAGATGGGCTCGCAGGTTGTGCAGACCCTGCGTCAGGGAATCTGGGCATCTCTGACCGGGGGCTGGTACCACGACCCGGACCAGAACAAATTCAACAACTCCTGCCACCTCTATCTGTGGATTTTCCTCCTCATGTTGCCCCTGTCTCTCCATCTGGTGAGTTCTTACTGGAAGAACGTGACGTTCAAGGCCGCGAAGGAGGTGGTGCATGGTGAAGGTAACATTTTATCCGCGCGCCTGTTCAGAGCTCAGCGAGAATTTGACGGTGTTCGGATGTGGGTGCTGCTGTTAGAAGCACGAGGCTGGGAAGAAAGGGCACTGTCGCAGTGTTTTTTCCCTGCTTGTAGTGACGGAGACGCATGGCTGCTCCTGGATGTGACAGTGGTGGAGCTAGAAAGCGTGAAACAGTTTAATATTTTCATGTCATGGCCTTTGGGAGGAGTGCAACACTGGCTGCATCACCCCAGTGATAACATGTCAGCTGAAGCTGCTTTTCATGAAGCCTTCCAGACTTTTTTTTTTTTTCTGCAGAGCTTCAGATGAATCACACACAGCCAAGTTAAACTCCTTTTCATTTTGAGGGACATCCTTTGTCTTCCTTTTATACAGTAGGGCGGATACATGAGTAAAGTGAAGACTTGCTGCCATAGATTGCACGATTTATGCTGTAGGTACATTGTGTTCATGTGCCTAGAAAATTACCCATCCACGTATAAAGAATGGAGGGAAAATAATTGATTCTGATGTGTCAATGGCATCTTAAACATTTAACTCCTTAGATCAAATCAATTTTGAGTCAGTGTGAATACATACTCCGATTTCTATGTAAAACAAAGCAAGTTTTCAAAGAGCAATGTTTCACATTTCAACATTTTAAGTTTTTTCTGTTATAAAAATTACAGCACAAGATCAATGATAACATAAGATAAATGATCAAATAATAATCAAATAGCAGAAAGGCTGTGATGCTGTAATCCTGGGCTCTAAATCTCCGGTGTGTGGCATCCAAACAGACACTATTTTCTCCATAGAAGTATGACTCATGTGTCAGCATGATGCAAACGCTTTGTCTGTAATCCTCCTGTAAGTTTCTCTGAGAAAGTCCTCCCTTTGATATCAGCAAACTTCAATTCTCCACGATGCATCAATTCATATCCGGGGCATTGTTCCCCTGAGTCTATAATGCAACACCAGTGACTATGTGACCGTTAAATGAGAAGAGATCTGCAGGTGCTGATGGGAATCTCTCTCCTCCACAGGCCTTGCCTCCTACTGCCATGGCTCTGAGCATCTACTGCACTTCCATCACTGTCTTCTTTGTCCTCATCAAACTGGCCAACTACCGGCTGCACCTGATGTTTGATGAGGGCGAGGCGGTGGTCCGCAGCAGCCTCTCCGACCTCAGCAAGGCTCAGGAGAAAAAAAGTAATGCTTCAGACTCCTGCCTGCCTGCCAGAATCAGGTAAATCTGGAAAATCCAGTCACAAGTAGCTGAAAACTACTTACAAAGTGGTATTTTAGTCCTCCATGCCCCAGGCTGCTACTCTGGCAGGTCATTCATAACAAAAACTAGGCCAGAGGGCTAAATCCCTAATGATACTGCTTAATTATTCACATGAAATGTACATTTAGGCCTGAGACCTCCTTTTGGAATAATGCTTTTAAGTACAACGGAAGTCCACATTTTTAGCCTTCATTATTTTTTTTAGCTTCCTATTTTTGTCACTCCTCTTTTGCTTTGATATCAGGTTTGTTTTGTCACCAAGTTTCTCAGAAATGTGGTGCAGCTTCATTTCAACTTGATTTGAGAAGTCTCAGAGCAGCTTTGGTGAATGAGTGAACTAATCTTAGTGATTTTCATATGCGTAGAGACTATTTCCAAGACAATCCATCACTTCTTCTTCCCTGAATGAATTAAACAGCGGAAACAATCGCAAGTTTTTTTTCCTGCTCCCTCATCGTTATACACAAATACGCAGCTTTACACAATTTCATCTTAAAGTGATGTACCGATGTGTGGATTGCCAGTGACTCTCCACCTCTAGGTCATCTTTATTTCATTTCCTCGCATCTCTCATCTTTGTCTAATAGGAAGAGCAGCACAGTGCCTGACAGTGTTGCCATGGCAACACTGGCCCGGAAGCGTCCCAGTTCAGTGATCCAGGTGACAGTGAAACAGACCGAAACTGACCCGGGACTGATTGGGGTGGTGAGTTAAGACTCGAAGACGGAACGTATGAAAACACTTTGTCCAACCGCATTATGCCCAAATTTTTCCTTTTCTCTCCTGTGCAGGATTGTTCAAAGTCAGAGGAAGAGAAGGCCGTGGAAGGTGACGTAAATCTTTGTTTACAAATCTGGAACTCTTTAAGCAGTGAATACAAACACATTTAATGCAGAAGCTTCAACATAGTATAAGAGACAGATAATGATGCTGAATCTGTCAGTTTCTTAAACCTCTGTACACAGCTGTCTGCTGCTGAATTATCGTACGCAGAGCCTGTAGATTTTCCACAAATTCTGAGTTAATTAATATTTTCTTCAAGATGAAGACACAGTGGAGCAAAGCGATGCAAAAGGAAAGTTCAGTACGAAGTATACATATATCTAAAAAAGTCCCATCTGCAGTGGAGCTGACATGCTAAGATGCTTTTACTAATTAACTAGTCAGACTGAGGAAAGTTTCTGATCTTAATATTATCATTGCTCCTGCACAATTAATAAAACAGAAATTATGTGCCACATTTTCTTCCTTTTTTTGTTATTTATGGCTCTTTAACTTGCACGGAAATGACTCCCAATTTAAAATGTCTGACAGAAAAAATCCTTTCGCTTCTTTTGGTTCAGAAAGTTTCTCATTCATTGATATTTTCAGATTTGTGATTTGTGACATCACAGACTCAGATCAGGGTGGACTTATCCAGCTTCCTAATCTCGGACTGGGAGTCTGACCCTCTCCCCTTAAAACAGAGCTGTTGTACTCATTTCTTTAATAGTTTGACCAAAACATGTAACAGATATTTAAATAAGAAATAAAAAAATTAAAAAAAGAAATAATAAATGTCTCCTGTAAAAGATCCACTGTTCTCAGAAGTGGTGATCTCAAGTACATGACTCAATAAGTCCAGATTAATCCGCCTTGTCCTCGAGTGTCCTCTGTGTTCAGTGGGATCACATGATTCCAGTTTGTTTGGAAAAGAAATATCTTTTTGAGTATTTAAGTGGCCATTGTCAAATTTCAACGGTTCCAGTTTTCTTTTTCATTTGCTAGACGTTTACTTCCGAAACAGCTGTTTTAAAAGTCAGCATGATTTGAGACTTAAGGATAGAAGAGGTAAATTGATTCATACTTTGCATTGTTCATGTTGCTTTGCATGTAAACAACAGTGGTCCAGCGGCACCTCTGTTAGTGAATACAGAGCAGAGTTGTTCATGGGACGTTCAGAAGGCTTCATAAAACAGAGGATAGTTTTAGATTTTATGTCTTGGAGTTTCTTGGATGGTATTTTTAGAGATTCTTCTCTCTCTTTTTTTAGAAAGCTTATTCCTACAGGATTTTAAAATTAGTCTAAAAGTGCACTTTCAGGACAGAAGACAGGACGCAGAGATGCAGAAGATCCTGCACAGTTTACTTTCATTCCTAAGAAAGTGTGAGTTTGGAGCTACACACATCCTGTCTGGTGGATTGTCAAAGCAATTACGGTCCTGTTTCCTCGTGCACATATAGGCATCTTGGACAATCCAAGTGGACGAGTTCCTTTTCTGCAGACACATCATTGTTCCAGATATGCTCAGACAAGTGCAGAACTAGCGACCGGCCAGTCAGCCTGCCAACAAGGCCAGCCGACTGCTTCCAGTAAATTCATGACCTAACGCGCCCGTGATTAGTCAGCCGATCAGAAACAGGGACATAAACACTGTGGTGCACTGCATCGCAGGATTTCACATTTGCACAAAATGTCAGTATTTGTTTTCAATAGCAGAGGGATGAATCAGTCTTCAGCAGAATGTTTGATGGCAGCGGGAAGATTTATATGAATTGTATGTATCGCTGCAGACAAAGAGAATACAGGAATTCTAAGGAAAGAATTTGAGGTTTAAACCGATTATGTTATTACTTAATCGATATGATGACCCTCCAGGACAGGGTGAGCCTGCTGCAGAGGAGCGGCCTGTAAAGGGAAACCTCCACCCAAGTCCCGAGCCTTCTCCGGATGATCTCTCCAGCCCCAACCCAGACCAGGACGCCCCGCTGCTGCAGGTCCAGCAGAGGCCCCCCTCCCGAGCCGAAAGGGACGAGACATGTCCTGGATCTACTAGTGGGATGCGGAAAATGGATGTGAAAATAACAGAAACTAGAGCTGCGAATGAAGGAGCGGACAATCAGAGCTCTCTGACAGGGAACGGTGGAAAGCCATCAGAGCAGGTAAAGACAGCAGAGAAAGACTCGGCGCCGGACAGAATAGAGGAAAAAGACTGTGAGGATGAAGAGACTGCAGACGGGGACACCGCCGATGAAGGTTTACCACCTTCCAAAGGTAGTGAAGAAGAGAGTGAGGAAGACAGTGAGGGACAAAAAGGTCCTTCAGATGCCAACAACAACTCACTCAAGACCCAAAGGGATGGCGGAGGCAAGCGCACCGACGTCCCAGAACCTTCTGCACAGGTGCAAACACAGAAAAAGCAGAATGTGTTTTCATAAAAAGTAATGAACTGTGCTGCAGTAATGGATTATTTCGCCTCTCCTGGTCCTCAGGCTGAGCCAGTGGAGGAAACGTACTGTTCTGACGAGATTGAGGTGGTGTTGGTAGACAACTCCAACCCTGGTCCCACGTCAGCCCGCGTGGATGACAGCGACACAGTCAAGATCATCATCACTATGAGCTGTGATCCTCAGACAGCTGCTCAGTTGGAGGAGAGCGTCAAGCAGAGCCTCCTGGAGAACGCGCAGGTCAGACAGATCATCATTAATCAACCATTAACGTCTGTTTCTCCGAGGTTCACAACATCATCTTGGTCACGATGCACCACAGAACTTTTACTTCAGTTCATTTCCTTTCAGTTCAATTCCATTTTTGGTAGAAACAAAGAAAATAAACAAGTTTAATGCAGCCTCATTAGGTACAATTTAACTGCAAATCAAAGACGTTTGCAAACTTCTTGCTGATAATTTTGTAATGACCACAGTAAACTACTGTCGTAATCCGCTGATGAATCTAAAGGTTAAACCTCAGCTTGTCTGTGGTGTTGCTCCTTTACTGATGAGAGATCGACTGCACAGTGTGGGGAGAATTTGATCCCGTCTTCTCTTGTCAACGGATGCAACGAACAGCCTGCAGCGTTTTTGTGAGAATAGCAGAATATTCATAAGAATATGGTAAGACTTCAAATGTATGTACAAGTCCAGATTTGTAAGTCTGGTCTGATGCTTCTGGTGACAGATTGTCCTTAAAAAAATGCATAAACGTAGAAGTAAAGTGATGTAAACTTAAAGCTAAGTGCATGTTGATCTGCTTTGGTCTGAAAGGCTCAGAAGGATGCAGGGGAATGTCACATCAAGATCCCCATCATCACCTTTGATTCCCCCGAGGAGGAGAAGCTGGAGGCGGAGGAGGGAGAGGAAGTGACTGGCTCAGAGGAAGACCCTACACCGCAGCAGCAGCAGCAGCAGCAGCAGCAGCAGCAGCAGCAGCAGCAGCAGCAGCAGAGGACAAGCCAAAGCGAGGAGTTTCATTTGTGTAGAGAAACAACCAGCTCCGAGTCCATCATCCTGGAGTGCTCAGATCCGGAAGACCAGGAGCGTCGCGGACAGCAGAAGACGAGCGACAGCACGCCGAGCCCACAGCTGACAAACGACAACAGCTCGTCAGGCATTGATGTCCACTCCCACCCCGATGACACGGACCCTCTGGAACCCAACGTAGATGCGCACGGTTTCCTGCGGCTGCCGCGGAACGTGTGCCGCTACGGGCCGGGTGGGAGGACTCACATCCGAGGTCTGAGCATGGACAGCGGAAAAGATGCTGTCCTGCTTTCAAACCGCTCACATAACACAGTATGTCTCAAGAAGCGCCATTTCTATTTCTGTCCCTCTGTTCTTGTAGTCACCATCTGTGTGTAAGATGAACTCACAAGCGTTTCATCTTCCGCCAGACCACCATGACAAGTTCCAAATCAGATCTCGAGGCAAAGGAGGGCCAGATTCCCAACGAATCCAACTTTCTGGAGTTTGTTTCCTTGTTGGGGTTTCTCAGTACGAGGGGGGCAGGTGCCAGTACTCAGGAAGAAGACCGTCCGGGAAACCAGGAGAAACCGGACGCTGAAGAGCAAGGTGAACCATCTTTTTTCCCGAGGATACTTGGTGTTTGGATGAGCCATATAACGCAAATAAAAACAACTAATTTTCTTGTTCTTGACAATGATTTCACTCTACACATCTGTGGCGCTTTTGGACCGACTGGCGTGTAAGAACGCTGATGCCGGCGGACAGTTGCTTTGACCGAGCAGATGAGACTAGATGAGCTCTTAATCAAGTTAAGCTGATGAGTCCTGCTGTGCTAGTTAAACCTGGATTCCTTCCAAATGGCCATCCACAATTATAACAAAAATAATTTAAAAAGTCCTGCTTTACAGGAGTGCTTGAAGGAAATCATTTCAGTCAATATTGCCTTTTATAATGCAGTGCAATATTTAGTAAATTATAGTTCAGGATGTGTTTTTATGGCTTGGCTTCTTCATAATTAACGAGTAATTATTGTATAGACTTTAGCAAAGGTCATGAACAGGGCGGAGCTCATTCAAACATCCTCCTGCTCATAACTGGAGATTGCTGTATTGTTTAAGCTCAAGCTGTAGTTTTTCCATCTAGTTTGTGGTCTGGTAACTTGTTTATAAAACCAAAGCTGTGAGCTGAAATGTGCTAAAACTGTCCAAAAACCACATTTTTATCTGGTTTGTAACACATTACTCTGGATTATTGGTCATGTAAATATATTAACTGGTACTGCCTTAATCACGTGAAAAATGTTAAGATAAATAATACAGCAAATGTAAAGCATTTCTTTTTTTCACAATGTTCAGAAAATCAGGGTGAAACTCACAGAGCAGACGAAACCATAACAGAGTCCAACACTGAGAGCCAACCAGAGAGACCCAAACCACCCAGCAGTCTGCCGACCAACACAGCCCCAACAGTACCACCCACTCACATCCCGATAGTCTCTCCTGACAGGTGAGTGTGTCTGTAGGTGGAAAAAACACTCGGCTGTGCAATCATTTACAGAATTCATGGGTGGAATTAATTTGGGATTAGTAATGTGTGGGCGCTCCGTGGTTTCAACACTGCAACGTGAGCGCTGCAACTTTAAAATGTGACTTCAATCATTTACTGCCTGTAAATAAAACAAGGTGAGGCATCCTTCTGCTCGGGACCAATGACTCATCCAGAAACAGCCAGAACAGCTTTCTGTAAGTGCGCTCTCGTATCTGAACCTCAACGGCGCTGCGCTCGCTGCTGAAATGGAAAAGAAACGGGAACAGGACACTTTTTAAGGAGGAATCTATTTATTAAAGAGGAATCTATTTATATTTGACTTCTAATCATTTTCTAATTTTTTTTTCTCTGGACAGGCTGTCTGTTTATATCTCCCAAAATTTCAAAATACACAGACTGCAAACACATTTCCCCATAAAATGTAATTTCGCTTGAAAGTGAATATAACACGTATGTCTATAACCTAAACATTTGAAATTACGAAATCTTCCGAAACATACATACACATTACATAATTTATTTATGTAAGTTTATGGATTAATATACTTTAACTGGCCATGGTGTTTATTTTGAACTCGATTACTCACTGCCTTCATTCAACAGTTAATGGAGGGTGACTGTCAAATTTTGCATTTAAGTTACAGTTTTATTTTGTGTCTATGTTCATGTATCCGGCTCTTTGTCCCTCACGTATGACTGAATGACAAATGATTGAGGTCGCCGATTAGCTCGGTAAATGTCTCCGTTAATGGAGAAAGAGGAGATGGAGAGATGGATATGTGCTCTTACATCTCTGCTGTTACTGTTTTTACTTTCTCGGCTTTCTTGTAACATACTGCGAGTGCTGCATTTGCACTGCTTGAACTGGCAGAATCGGGGCTGGAGGAGCCAGATTTAACCCTCTGATTTAGTCGCCATGCAGCCAGGACCTCCATCTGATCCATCCATTCCCGTGTGTAGCCCGCAGACGGACAGAGAGAAGGATCCGGACTACGATTCCCTGCCCTCGCAAACGTCTCAGTCTGAGAGCTCAATGCTGCAGGTCATCTGCAGACCTGAAGCTACCAGCAAAGAAGAGGCCTACACCTTCCACACTGTGCACAGTAAGCAGCTGCTCGTGCTTGCGTTATTCACACACAGACGAGCGCACAGCAAGGCTCCGCTTGTGAATTCTCTGTTGCATCAAAGCTGATGCTTGTGTAGCCATGTGTTGCTTTGTTTAATTATTTATGCAGCCGTATTCTTCCATTTAGTCTTAGAAAAGTAAGGCAGCAGCTGATGGTTTCAAAAATACCTACCAGCTTTATTTACATTTTCCTGGAAAGGATCCAAGATGCACAGCTGCTCAGCCTTTGACATGTGTTTGTAAAGCTGCATTACAGGTTATGACATCTAACTTATCCGAACAGAAAATGCCTGACGTGACTCGTGTCTTAATTCGCCTCTTCAGGGGACAGACCTCGCAAGCTGTACGCAGAGAGAGCCCTCAACCTGCCGTTAGGGGCGGAGCTCATCACAGGCAACATGTGGTACATGTGGTGTCAAATCAAATCACTTCCCTTCACTTCACCGTCTCCTCCTGCATGTTTAAGTCATTTTTTCCATCTTCTAAACAGATTTCACACCTGTGTATTCAGGATTATTGTTCATACAGTACTAACAGTTTCCTGGTGTGTGTGTGTGTGTGTGTGTGTGTGTGTGTGTGTGTGTGTGTGTGTGTGTGTGTGTGTGTGTGTGTGTGTGTGTACATCTTCAGCGACCTGCTGTCCACTTCTTCCAACTCGGAGTGTCAGGACGGGGCGGCCGGTGGTCACACCGACTGCCCTTTTCAGCGACGCATCATCCCCGCACACAGACTGCGGCCACGGAGGACGCACCCGGAGATCTTCCAGGTCTGCTTTCTTTTCTTTTTTTTTCCTATATCAATTTGTACACTTATACCCTATTTAAGAAAAAAAAAGTTATTTATATATATATATATATATATATATATATATAAACTCAAAAGCTTCACAAATGACAAAAACATAAAATGTTATTTTTTACTTAGTGTTTACGTCTATTAGGTTATGTTTTTCCTCTGTTTTTCTGTCATTTCCTGCATCGCTGTGGTTGATTTTATGTCAGTACAAATGCTCTGTTCCTGTGCTTGTGTCAGGAAGAGGACTCTTTGGATGAATCTTCAGAGACATCCACTCAGGAGAAGCCAACCAGGAAAATATATTACAAACTCCAGCTGTTTCCTGGAAGGTGGATCAACATTTTATATGACAGACTCACCCTGCTCGCTCTTTTGGACAGGTAAGGCACATGATCTACCTGCAGACCCTTTAGCAATGTAGAAATTCACATTCTGATGATGAAAAATCGTTTAAATCACAGAATATTTGCATTTAAATGATTGATAGAAATGCGCTGGACACAGATGCACCATTCTGTGTTTCATGCATGTCTGTGTTGTCGGCACCATTCCTTCAAATAGCCTCCCATGCAGGTTGTTCATGCAGCTTCCCTTCCTTCATCACCACCGTGTTCTGGCCAGTTTAGTGGGTGACATCTGACAGTGACTTCCATTTAAATAGCTGATGGCACTAATCTGCATTTTCATGCAATATGTTTGTCAAGAAACCAGGATATTCTGGAGAATCTTGTTGCAGTCTTCATGGCCGTCCTCGTTTCCTTTCTGGGTTTTGTTCTTCTTAACCACGGCTGCTTCAAGGACTTCTGGGTCTTCCAGTTCTGCTTGGTTATTGCTAGCTGCCAGTATTCCCTACTCAAGGTAAAAAAAAAAACACATTTTCTATACTTTATATGATATATGGTTAAGGTCTTCAAACTGTCAGAACAAACCAAAACTAAAGAAAACCACTTCATATTTTTATTATTTTATATATCTTAGATTGATTTTGTTTTCATCGCTATTATTGCTTTACACTAGATTTATACTTGTATCTGAGATTTCTATTGTATTTTAGCACCTTAATGTACATTTTGTGAGCTACTAAAGCGTCTATCTATCTATCTATGTGTAATGTATTGTTTTAGTTGGCCTACAGTTAACAGTTTTACTTTAATTTACTGTGACTGGTTCTGAAGGTGGGTTTTGGAGATTCAGCTGCTCTCATCTCTTACTGGAATGACGACCTGGATTATTCCAGCTTACTAAATCCATTAAGGGAAAAAAGGATATTATGCAGAGGTGTAAAGAGGTGTAGAGTCCTAATGCGGACCAGAAGTAAGAGCGACCTGAGAGCCGCCAGCTCCTTCAGCTTCCGCTCACTTCCTCTCTGCAGCTGTTAGTGTCCGTTTTCAGGTTAATTCACTCACGCAGGCTCGATTCTGGCTTCTGTGTGTCTTTCCAGAGTGTTCAACCAGATGCAGCTTCACCAACACACGTGAGTTTGTTTATTTTCTACAATAAGGACCAATTAGTTTGGAAACACATGAATCCCACTAGTGCCGTAGCCTCAGGCGATCGGACCTCTTTGGGTCTCAGGTAACAGGGTCTTAACTGTGCGAAAACACACAAACGTGCAGGGAATATTCACACGAGGCGTGTTTGTTGTATGATTTCCATCAGATGAAGGTGTGATTGGGGTTTCTGTTTCCCTCTAGGGTCACAACCAGTTGGTTGCCTACAGCCGAGCGGCCTACTTCTGCATTTTCTGCTCTCTGATCTGGCTGCTTGAGCAGCTGCTGAGGAGGAAGGACCTGCCCGTCTCCACCCTGTATGGAGTCACCATCGTCTTCTATGATGTTCTGCACGTCATCAGAGACCTGCTAGTTGGTAAGAAGGAACACATGCATGAAATGTGTAAATACACACACGCTTGCTTATTTCAGACGGTCGCCTCAGCTGCTTCCGTGCAGCATTCAGGTCTTGTTATTCAAACAGCATCTTATAACACGACAAATGTCTAATAAATGTCTTGGTTTATACGTTTAACAGGCTTTACGTACTGCTTCCCGGTCGCTTTCCTGGTGGGCCTTTTCCCTCAGATCAATACCTTCACCATCTACCTGCTGGAGCAGATTGACATGCACTTCTTCGGAGGAACAGGTTCATAAAAATATTTTAAACTTTTCATTTCAGAAAGATTTGTGTCAGCGACTCCAGGTGCTGTTTGGATCATTAATGAAAACTGATGTTTGATGCCTGTTTGCATAACCTGTGTCATGTGACTGTTTTATGTAAAGTTAATTTTATATAAAAATTATATGAGTGTCTTGTTTGTTAAGAGTTTCACACTCAAACTGATTCTTTTACTGCTTCAGCGACATAAAGGGGACTCAGGAGTCATTCAAACCTCTTATGGAGGGCATAAGAGCATATGGATCATAGAAGCAGCAATATTCTTATTAAATTGATGGTTTTTCTTTTAACAACTCTGACAGTTCAGTAAATAAGGAAAGCAATTGCTGTAGTTGAGAAATAGTTTTTTTCAGCTGCTTTTTTTGTGGTTTTGCTGAAAAAATCAATGCCTTTGTTACCCATGCCTTCCATCCCAAAACATCCGAATCGTCGCTCTTCTCCGTAGACAGAAATCCAGTAGTTCCATATATAGATGAAGGTTTCGGATTTGCCAGACAGCAGCATTGTTTTCCACCGGTTCAGTCCATCTTAAAATGCGCTCGGGCCGAGAGGGGGTTGGAGGTGTTCCTGTCTCTTTTTAATACGTTTTTCTTTGCATTGCAGAGGCTAAATTGTTTGGTTGTCTGAGTGTTTCTGAGCCATGAAGCAGTTTCGACTGCTGAACTTTTCTGTCTTTGCTGTGCGGCCCGAGGGCCTGAAGATCACAGGATTCGATGTTGGTTTTCGCTTGTGAAAATGAATCTTTTACTGCTATTACAAGCTGTAAATTATTAAGTCTCCCTTGAATTATTCGTAAATGAGAAGCACAATTCTCAAAGTGTAAAACATGCATGAGAACCCAGAACTTTTCCACATCTTTACTTCTCAAAGCTTTTCATCTTCCAACTTATTTTTTTTAATGATTTTTCTAGAATCAACATTTTCCTTTGTTTATTATCGGCTACATGATGATTTTTATATTACTACATTTACACGCTGTCCAAGGTTGAGTAGCGCAGCCGGTGCTTGATGTGGAGCCCCTCTGGGTGACGAATGAGCTGAAAAATCAGCCCCACTTGGTGTACTGGTTTCATATTGGTCTGATGATAAATACCCCATGTTGTATGTACTTGAGATTATTTCATACCGAACAAATATAACCCCCCAAAAAGGCATCTTATCTGGCATGGGATTCATACAGACAGGACGGAAAATTCAATTGATAACGGGGAACCGTGGGAACCTTGCATCCACCCTCCACCGGTATCTCACCGGTAAATTTATTTCAAACATAAACCCTACATTGTTGGCTGGGAAACGTAAATGTGCTGATCTATTTCTTCTTTGCATCCTCGTGTGTCTCAGCTGCTACGAGTCTCATCTCTGCAGTCTACAGCATCTTCCGGAGTCTGGTTGCTCTGTCTCTGCTGTACGGTTTCTGCTTCGGCGCTCTCAAGGTAGGGAACCAGACGACGAGCGAACATTTGTGAGATGCAGTCTAGTCGCTTTCCATCTCTTTTTCTCTTTAAAAAAAAAAAAAAAAAAAGAACTGAGCTTGTGCTTGTGGTCATCCACCTCGTAAAATTAGAAGAGGAAGGCATGCAGATCCATTATGAATAATTTGTGTTGTTAAACGGGTTTAAAGTCTTTCTTCACAGTGAAATTGCAAGTTAAGGGTAAAACTTTTAAAGTGCAAAGAATGCATGATTTATATTATTCACAGAGGTGCGAATGTGTGTCTTTGCGTGACCGCAGGAGCCGTGGGACGAGCAGCACACCCCTGCCCTCTTCTCTGGGTTCTGTGGACTTTTGGTCATCTTCTCCTACCACCTCAGCAGGCAAAGCAGCGACCCGTCCGTGCTGCTGTGAGTATCCACGTTGGTCGAAAAGAAGCAGAAACCACTGAGTGTGAGGACAAGTGGAGGGATTTTTCTTGATAAAGCTTTGCTTTGATAAAAAAAAATGCTGATGCAGACTGATACTTATGATGTTAAAGTCAAATTAAACAGAGTTCACAATATAAATCTAAGCAGCTAAAGGCTAAATAAAGGAAATATTCTAATGTATATTTTTCCGTGCAGGTCTCTGATCAAGTCCAAGATCATGCCGGCACTTGTGGAGAGGGAAGAAGAGGAGGAGGAAGATGCCGACATTAAAGATCCGCTGCCTGAGAAACTGCAGAACTCCATGGTAACTATGGATTAAAACATAAATAATTGGATGTGATAGGAGTTCTGTGTCAACAGTCATTATCAGCCGCTGGACGGATAAACGCGCTTCCAGAGACTCCTTAGAGCGTTACTTGAACAATCCAGCCCAGAGCACGGTAATTATCATCACGCGATCGATACTCATAAACACCGTGCACCTGTGAATTCGAGTGAGAGAGCAGACTCATTAAACGCGGCGTCCTCAGCGAGATTAGGAGGCGTTTGCTGCCGATTATCACGCGTGATTACAGGGAATTATGCATCTGCAAACACACCTCCTAACGCAGATTATGAAGCTCTTAAACCATCTCAAGCTGCTGCGTTTTTGATCACTAAAAACTGAAGGCTCATCACGATTTGAGAGGAATAATCACACACTTGAAGGAGCCTGACACGTGCGTTTCCGTGTGGATTATGAGCGATTGCATCTCTGCCCCCCTCCTGTGCTCCACAGAAGGAGATTCTGCTGTCGGATGTCATCATGTGCTCCGTGGCCTACATCCTAACCTTCGCCATCACGGCGAGCACTGTGTTCCTCTCTCTAAAGGTGACTTTTGAGCCTGCTTCCCACTCTCCTCTGCAGCTTTTTGCTTTTAACTCAGGCATTAACCGTTCTTCCTCCGCATGTTGATTGTGCGCTGTCTTGTCTGCAGCCTTTCGTCACCATTGTGCTGTACGCTCTGGCGGGGACGGTGGGGTTCGTAACCCACTACCTGATCCCACAGCTGAGGAAGCATCACCCTTGGTTGTGGATCTCCCATCCCATTCTCAAGACCAAGGAGTACGACCAGTTTGAGCCCAGAGGTTTGCAGCCCTGCTATAAATGGAGAGCATAGGCAAATGCTTGAAAATGTTCTTCAGTCTACATCTTGATTGAAAATTGGGCTGATGTAACAGGGGTGGTCCTGATTTTGTTAATTTATTTTTATTACATGGCTGTAAGGATGTTCGTCCTGAAAAATCTAAGAGACTACTTGGTTTTCCTTTAAATAAAATGCACATATAGTTAAAATCTGGTCCTCAAAGGATGAATCTTGAGACTTTTGTTGTATTTTTTAATCAATACTCTACAGCATCAAGGTGTTTTCACTACGTTTTGTCTGGAGGAACCCTGCTCGAGCTCCCTCTTCGCTCTTGTGTTACAGAGGACGCTGTGCTTATGTGGTTTGAGCGTCTGTACGTGGGGCTCCTGTGCTTCGAGAAGTACGTGGTGTACCCCGCCATCATCCTTAGCGCCCTCACCAATGATGGCTTCACCCTCAGTCACCGCAAGAAGCTGGGAATCCAGTGAGTGGACCGTGCAGCCACAAAAAAACAACAAAGAAAAACGGAGAGGGAGGTTAATGGCCTGTTGAACTTGTCTGTGCCGCTTCCAGCTGTGACGTTCTCCTGACTACGGTAGCTGGACTGAAACTCCTGCGTTCATCCTTCTGTGATCCCAGCTTCCAGTTCCTCACTCTCCTCTTCACGCTGATTTTTTTCCACTTCGACTGCCCGCATGCCTCCGAGAGCTTCCTGCTGGACTTCTTCATCATGTCTATCGTCTTCCACAAGGTAAAACACCAGGCCCTAACGGCACCAGGAGATGGTGTGACTCAGGGATCTGCCGTGTTATAGGGACCCTGATCTGTTAATCACTTTTTTGCAAAAATGACACTCGCACTGAAACTACGCAAGGACCCTGCATGAAAGGTGAAAACTTAAAAAAAGCACAATGTGACCTCTTTAATCTTCAGAGATAAGGAAAACGGCATCAGGGTAAAGTGAGGTGTCGCATGATGAATCTCTCTGAGTCAGTCAGGACAGTTAATGCTTGAATCTTTACTTGTTTTTCATGACAGACGTGAGGATTCATCTCCGACCTTTTTCAAGTGAAAGGTGAAAGTGCAATAAAACGCCACTAAATGTACACCAATGGTCGGTTTATTCATCACAGGGAGGCTGTAAACACTGTTTGCTTCTCCTTCCGTTTCCCCGGAGGAGCTTTGCCAAGTTTAAGAAAATAACCTGAGGGAAAGTTTCAGCCACTGGAAATCAGCTGAGAACCAAATCTCTGTTAAAAAACAAAAAACAAAGATCCTCAGGGAAAGTGGTCCGGCGCCTCGAGAAGGCTGAAAGCAAAAGAAGCATTTTCTGCACTTTTCAGCGCTGATACCCACTGCTGATAGACGCCCTGATTATTTTGGGCGGTTTTAAATGTACGTGCCTCACTCCAGCCCCACTGGGGGAAACGTCTTGTATTTTAGGGTCACGGAGCAGGTTAAAGAACACAGACCCAACCCTCACTTCCCTTCTTCGTTTCCCACCTGGTTGACCGTGTTTCTGTTTCTTTCCAGATGCGCGAGCTGCTGCTGAAGCTTCATTTCATCCTGGTCTACATCGCTCCCTGGCAGATCGCCTGGGGCAGCGCTTTCCATGCCTTCGCTCAGCCGTTCGCCGTCCCTCGTATCCTTTCTCCACGGCTGCGTGCGCGCAGTGTGTGTGTGCGCTTCGCTTCCCCTGTTTTTCTTTCCTTGACTGGTGTGTGCGCGCGTGTCCAGACTCAGCCATGCTGCTGCTGCAGACTCTGCTCACCACCTTCTTCTACACCCCCCTGGCTCCCTTCCTGGGCAGCGCTATCTTCATTTCCTCCTACCCACGACCCATCAAGTTCTGGGAACGAAACTACAAGTAAGGCTGCGACTGAGCGAGTCAATGATTGAACGAGTCTCTTGCAAAGCCTGTGAGTCCAGACGGAGGAGAGCTTGTTAAACTGCTGATTAATAAATAACAAGTAACAAGTTATTTAACCCCAAATGGTGCAGTGAACAGCGTCTCATTTCTGAAACAACCACATCCAAAGACACATCCTGTGGTTGTGGAAAACATGTTACTGTATTTCAAATTATTGCTCGCTGTTGCATAAGCTGATCAAAACAAAGGTATGGTGAACGCGTGCTGCAAGCATAGCTCAAGGAGGTCAGACAGCAGGTTAGAGTGGGACTTTATCTTGTTATGAAAAGAGCAACTTTAATATTTAACCGACACATTTCCAGTTGTGGCCCTCATCAGAGTCGTTCAGAAGCAGCTGTTAATAAGTAAGTAAAGTTAGTAAGTAAGTTTATTACTCTCCAAGTGCTGTTGTTGTCTTGACTTCTGCAGATCTGGAGGATTTCCAGGAGGCCAGTTGCGTCGTGTGTTTACAGCTGATGTGTTTGCACGTGTGGGACGGCTTTACTTTGTTTTTTTAACCGTCTGGTCTCATGTTCCTTGCAGCACAAAGCGTATCGACAACTCAAACAGCAGACTGGTGTCCCAGGTTGACAAGGACACAGGTGAGCTCTTTCTGACTATGATGTTGCTCGTCTTCTCCACATCAAACGCACCCAGACGTTTTGCTTGTTAACCTCTAAATTATTTAGAAGCCACGTCGTCCTCTGTTGCAGGGTGTGATGACAACAACCTGAACTCCATCTTTTACGAGTACCTGACCCGCTCGCTGCAGCACTCCCTGTGTGGCGACCTCCTGCTGGGCCGGTGGGGCAACTACAGCGCCGGGGACTGTTTCATCCTGGCTTCTGACTACCTCAACGCCCTGGTGCACCTCATCGAGATCGGCAACGGCCTCGTCACTTTCCAGCTGAGGGGTCTGGAGTTCAGGGGTACGCTTCGAGCATTCTGCTCCCCAGTCCGGTGGCACTTTCATCTTTCGCCTGTAACATCCACGCGTGTTTATTTGTCCCAGGTACGTACTGTCAGCAGCGAGAGGTGGAGGCCATCACAGAGGGTGTGGAAGAGGATGACGGCTGCTGCTGCTGCGAGCCGGGCCACTTGCCTCACATGCTGTCTTGCAACGCTGCTTTCAATCTGCGCTGGCTGGCGTGGGAGGTGATGGCCACCAAATACCTGCTGGAGGGTTACAGCATCAGCGAGAACAACGCAGCCACCATGCTGCAGGTGTATGACCTCCGGAAGCTGCTCATCACCTACTACCTGAAGGTAACGTCTGCAGCACCTGGGAAACAGCAGCATGTGTGCCGCCTGTGAAAGACTTGAGGGAATCAGCATATTTCTCTTAAACAAAGAATATGGAATTTCAAAGCTGGCGATGATGTCACATCTGATCCCTCAGATGACGGCATTAAGAGCTGTCATTCATCAACAGCTGATGATAACTACCTAAAAGAGGTCACGTTGGGAAACCTTTGACAAACGTAAGAAAATGGAGCTACGCTCACAAATGCCTCTGAAAACTTCACTAAAACGAGTCTTGTGTTAACCCTGTTCAACATCTCTGGGCTCGGACGCATACAGTTTACGCTGGATGAAAGAATGGCTTATTTTCCCAGGTCATGCCAACCTTTTCTGATGCAGTGTTGTAATTCTGGGGTTGTACGTCCGGATCCTTACATTAGTTTTGCATCAATTAGCACAAATGACCACAGATTGTTGCTGACGTTTCTCCCTCCTTGCTTTAAATTGGAACTGGGCTCACATTTACAACTCTCTGGTTTATATTGGTACACTTTACATTTATATAGAAGACAATAACTTCACTAATCAGTTTTGCCGTCGGGCAGAGCTCCAGAGCAGTAGGGTGACTTCTGGTTGTAGCACCACACAAACATCTTAACAGCTGCTGGACGCCTGGACATGAAATATATTATGTTATAGAGTAAACGACGCCGCGCTCACCTCATTAGAATAGTGCAGTTCTCAGATGAAGGGTGATGGTGTATTTTCCTCCAAGGTTAATGCCTGATTTTGCAGGGTTATCTGCTTTAACGTTTGATAAGTTCTTCCTCATCATGCTCTACTCATGCCCAAGTTTCAATATAGTTGGCAGAGCTGTATAATCCTAACCTAGTATGATTAAAAATGAAATATTCCACTTGTCTCGACAGACTGGAAGCCAAAAGGTTAAGCAATTTAATAGGCGGTTAAACTGAAATGATCTGCATTAATCAGCAGCATGAGGTCAGCAGATGAGGTCAGCAGCTAAAACACGCCTCAATGTTCAAGAGCGCTTTCCTGTTTTTGCTGCCTCGTGTGCATCATTTTCCTCATCTTTAGATTTACTCCTCCTTCTCTGTCCCTCCCACTCTCAGAGCATCATCTACTACCTGGTCCACTCCCCCAAACTGTCCACCTGGCTCAAGGACGGCGCCGTCCAGGAGGCGCTGCAGTCCTACACCAAGTGGCACCACATCGAGCGTGACCCTCAGGTCTTTAGCGTGAAGATCGATGAAGACTATGTTCATTGTCTGCAGGGGGTGACGCGCGCCAGCTTCTGCAACGTCTACCTGGAGTGGATCCAGTACTGTGCTGGGAAGATGGAGACGGTACATCGCTTTAAGATTCTTCGACACATGTTTTATATTCTGCACAAATGAGACATTTGCAAAATATTCTGTCTTTTTTTTTTTTTTTTTTTTTTTTTTTTTTACTTCTTTTGCTTTTATTTCTTTGGCTCGGTGAAATCAGTTGAAAATATAAAGCAAAAGTTGCAATACAGTGACACAATAACGCAACACAGCGTCAGCAGAAATGCATCGTTTCCTCTTTGGCGACGCGAACCATCATCTTCATCAGTGTCTGCATTTGTGTCCAGCCTGTGGACTGCGATGAAGACTCCCCTCTGGTGACCCTGTGTTACGCTCTCTCGGTCCTGGGGAGGAGATCTCTTGGCACGGCATCTCACAACATGTCCAACAGGTAAACGAGAGCAACGCCAACACGTTTCAGTCACGGTGGGACCACGTACGCACACCCAGGGCGTGTTTTAACAAATACTCAGCTGGCCTCTCCGATTCTGTGTCTCTTGTTGAACTGAACTTCTATCAGCTGAAGTGACATTTCTGTCAATCAAGGTTAATTGTTTTTGATAATCAGCTGTGAGATTTACTGATATAGTTACTAAAGTAAAATAAACCAGTAAGACGCTGTTAAAGATCAGTACTTACGTTTGATTCATTTAAAATGCTGTGCTAAAATGTGTTTTCCCTTCAAACGTACAGCAAAAAGTTTAGATATTATTTATGTTATTTATATAAAAAGTGGAGTTTTTACTTTTGCTTGCAGATGCACGGACACACCAGCAGAAGGCAGCGGCAGCTAAATCCATTACAGAAACACAATTCTGTCTCTGCACTAAAATTGCTTTTATTTTAACCTGTATTTTGAAGTTTAAAAAGGAAAAAAAAAAAAAAAAAAGGCTTCATTGTCTCATCATTCACCCACTCTTTCTTTCCCCGTTCCTGTAAACTCCTTTCTTGCTCCAAAAAGCCTGGAATCCTTTTTGTACGGTTTCAACACACTGTTCAAAGGCGACTTCCGCATCGCTACAAAAGACGAGTGGGTTTTCGCTGATCTGGACCTGCTCCAGAAGGTGGTGGCTCCTGCGGTCAGAATGAGCCTAAAGTTGCATCAGGTGAGGAGGCCTTGCAGCTGCGTTGCCAAGCGTGCTTCTGTCTGCGTTTTAATGGCATTTTATTTCTTCATGAGTTCAACAGACACCTTTTTTTTTTTTAAGTCAGGTGACATTCTTGATGACTTTCCTGCCCTGCAGGATCACTTCACATGTCTAGAGGAGACAGAGGAGGCATCTATCTTATATGAAGCCATCACAAACTACCGCAGCAGCCTGGTAATCTGCCACGAGAGTGACCCCGCCTGGCGCAAAGCCGTGCTTTCCAGCCGCGACACGCTGCTCACGCTGAGGCACATGATAGACGACGGCACGGACGAGTATAAGATCATCATGCTGTATAAACGGCACCTCAGCTTCAAAGTCATCAAGGTAACGGAGATGAGGTGTTGGGATTTTGGCCAGCACGCATGGTGACTGTGTCTTGGCCTCGGGATTTCCGTCCTTCATGTAACTCTTGCTGACAAACATTTATTAATCTCAAATCATATACTAAGTTTTCCCAGGTGTTTTCATTGCGATGATTGCAGAGTTTTACTTGAACCCATTGTACTAACATGCCAGATTCAGTGTTTCAGCTGTAAAATGAACCGTTGAGATCAAAATGCTGAAGTTCTGGAGACGTGACCACGTGCATATTCAGTCATTTAACAGGAAGTTGTCCGTCTTTAAACGTCCAAATCCCCCAGCTCATTTTAAATGTTCATGCCATGTCACGTATGCTGCACTGGGACAAACACTGGAGGGTCAAAGTAAATGATCTGTAACGCTGATAGTTGCTGAGAGTCCTCGTTTTTAAATTAAGTGCAACACCTGGGACACAATAATTTTTTCAGTTTTCTGCTGTGTGATTGTGTGATTTCGTCTGTCATCTGTCTCTGCAGATCAATAAGGAGTGTGTACGAGGGCTGTGGGCGGGCCAGCAGCAGGAACTGGTGTTTTTGCGTAATCGAAACCCGGAGCGCGGCAGCATCCAGAACTCAAAGCAAGCGCTGAGGAACATGGTCAACTCGTCGTGCGACCAGCCGCTGGGATACCCCATGTACGTGTCATTCACGTCGCTGCTGCTGCTGCTGCTGCTGCTGCTGCTGCTGCCGGCTGTCACCGGGAGCATACGATCAGCGTTAATGTCAAATAACGAGATTTGTTCTAGTTAAGTCTTGTAAATCTTGTTGTTTTATTGAGATATTTATGTCTTTAATCTGTAGGTACGTGTCACCACTGACCACGTCGTACGCAGGAACGCACCGCACGCTTCGCAGCATCGGAGGAGGTGCTCTAAGCCTGGATGCCATTCGTTCCTGGCTCTGCTCTAAATGGCTACGGTCAGGACATTTTCCCATCCGCCTGTAATTCTTTTCACCTTTGCCTGCCATGTTCAGTCCTCCCCAAACCTCTGCGGTCCCATCAACTGCCATTCTTCGTGTGAACAGACTCAGTTTCTGGATTCCAGTTTCCATCCATTCATCTGCTACTGATGCCCACTTCTGTCTGTTCAGGGTCACGGGGGTCTGCTGGAGCCTGTCCTAGGTCTCTTTGGCAGAAGGACAGGGGTACATCCTAGACAGGTTGCCAATCCGACGTAGCTCCAGACAACCTCACACGCTTAAAATAACTTCTCCAGCTAATTTCAACTCGCCTACTGACCTGACATGTGTTTTTGGATCGGAGTACCTGGAGGAAACCCGCACAAGCTTTGGAAGAACATGCAAACTCCGCACGGAAAGGCCACAGCCGGGATTTGAACCAGGAACCTTGTGCTGTGTGGTGACAGCGCTAACCGCCACCGCCCCCCCCTCACTTTAATTTAATTATCATAAAGTCAGAATTCTACTACATGTGAGATACATACAGAGAATCGAAATTACGTTACTCTCAAACCCTCGGTGCTGCACAATAAATACATTTTAAACACAAAGTGCAAATTAAAAACACAACCTTGGTAACAAAAACACAAACGAAAAACACGAAACGGCGCACCGTCGGGAGAGAGAGAAGCCGCAGCGTGGGCCACGCGCCGCCATCCCGGAACCGGAAGATCCGGCAAATACGTGCACAGCAGAAGCTTTCATGTCCCGTTCAACCATCTAGCCTCAAAACCCACATGAACCTCATTTCAGCATGTGATCTGGATAAAATATAATTTCATGAGGAACATTTTCAGACGTACAAATACTCAAACATGGCTGCAAAGCTGCAAACTATTACTAAACCATAAATCCTTCTGCTAGAAAATAAGTGAAGCGTGTCCACCGAACAACCTGTGGAGAACTTTTGTTTTTCAAGCAGCTTTTCATTTTGTAGGATGAGCTGTATCAACTTTTGTTTGGCGTAAAACGTTTAAAAATGTTTTTTTTTATTGCACCTTTTTGCCTCATGATCTTTACTGAACTCATTTGTTCATGAAAGACAGAATTAAAAAAAGTTGTAAATACCCACACAGGAGCCGTGGAAGCGTACGTCTGAGAGGAGGACAAACCCAACACCACCGTTTGGTCCCGCTCCTTCCTCCAGAGTCACATCAGTCCCTCAATTCTTGCTTTTGTTTCCCAATCCCTCTTTTACACATTAACTTCAAGAGCGTTAATCTCATGGAGTAAGCTCTGCAGGTCAGCTCATGGCGTGCACCTCTGTGACCGCGCAGCTCTCTGTTAAGCCTTTTAGGGGCTGAGTTTTCCTTTCAGATTAGATTAGACTCGTAATCCTGTTTTATCTGCTCCGAGTAGTGTTGTCTTCATTCCACCGAGCAGTAAAATGAGCTAAGGAGATGGATTGCGCCTCATCAGCCAGATTACATTTCATTTATTTAAGAGGAAGAAGGCACTAGTGTTTGTCACATATGCTAGCACAGTTACATAACCCCCCCCCCCCCAACCACCCCCTCGCTGCGAGTTAAAGCGTGTGTGGTTTAACCAGCTGGGGAAGTCAAAGCTGGCTGCACTTTTAACGGCCCGCTGACCTTGATGCAGGCAGGGATAAATAAATCAGAGCTGTGTGTGTTTTCCAGGGTACGTAAGGACAACCTGACCAGCTGTAACAGTGGCGTGAACATGGAAGACGTGGACTGTGGTGTCGGCGGTTCATCCTCACTGAGTCAAAACCGCCCGTCGTCCGTCACGTCCAACAGCCTGAGCATGCACCAGCACAGGGCCAGGACGACACCCAGCCACAGACACCGCAACGCGTCAGGTACACAACACGAAAACACCTGCTGCCAGTCGCTCTTTTCCTCATTTCCTTGACTGCAACTTTGACTTGAATCTAAAGGAATAATGATATAATGATGTGAACATAGTGACGCTCAAGCGTCTGCTTTGATCAAATGTACCCATCCACGTCTTACAGTATCGGACCTGTCGACCTTCTGTGTTTCCTCAGGAAGGAGAGAGTACCGCAGTCGGTCAGTCCAGCCTCAGAGTCAGCGCCCCCCCCGTAAGCAGCCAGTCAGGTCCTATTCTGGACTCAGGCTCCTCCCACGGACTTGTCCAACGTCTGTCCAACAGTCAGCTGTCCTTCAACACCTCTATTGCTTCCATTTTCTCCCAGGTATGCACCTTTTTATTCTTAAGCAATCTACAAATTGTAGACATTTTAGTGTATCTCTGCCGGAGGGTGAGGTGGATATTTCTCTGTCGTCAGGTTCCACATCTGTCTGGAGCTGCAGGGATCAGCTCACAGCTCCAGGCAGCGCAGCATCAGCAGCGCTCCAGCCAGGTGTGAACTTTGAACACCTCCATACAGATCTAAAAAAAAACAAAAACAAAATAAATAAAATAAAACTGGGATTTTTCTTATCCCTGTATCACTTTCCTCCAGGTTTCATCATCTTCTTCCACGCTCAGCCTCCTGTTTGGGAAGCGCAGTTTCTCCAGCGGCCTGGTTATCTCCGGGCTGTCTGCTGCTGAAGGCGGCAACACCACCGACACGCAGTCCTCGTCCAGCGTCAACATCGCCATTGGGCCTTCGCAAAGGTCCAGCAGCAGAGCAACACAGGTACGACGCGAGTCAACCGCCTTGTTTAAGCGCTGCTGATGTTTGTCCCTTCCTCAAAACTTTCCCTCAGATCAGCAGAAAAGTCAACACAAAGACATTTTACAAACAAAAAATATGTAGTTTGACATTTTAAAAATGCATTCAATGTCCTATTGACATAATCAGTTATTAAGATCATTCATTTTTTGAGTCTCTTTAATCTAGTTTCAGACATATCAGATATCACCTGTGTGAAGTTCCTAACCTTTCCCGTCACTTTCTTCTTCAGTGGACGTCGGAGCCATATGAGACTATAGACCCAACAAATGTCAACGTTCCCGTAACGACGAAAGATGGCACGCGGTCAAGTGATCAGTGCTGCAGCCAAGGATTAGACAAGACCCAGGAGGACTCAGCTTCTGCCTCAACAGCTCCAGAGCCGACTGATCAAAGGAGTGACTGAAAGAGAATAATATAGTTATTTATGCCGGTATACAGAAAGGACTGTATGAAAAGTGCCACACATACACACACACACAGGCTTGTGTGAAAGAGCACCCATGCACACGAACCAGCCTGTATCGCGTCCTCAGCATGTGGTCTCACCATGTTGTCTGAATGTAAAGTCTGAAAACATGATCCTTGATCAAACTGTTAAAATAAATACGTTTTTGAATGAGGCGTCTTCTTTCTGTAGTTAACAGGTTTCCTTTTATCCATGTGTCAGCAGAGAAGAGCAATACTGGCGTAAATCCCTATGATTACTAATGCTCAGTTCATTTCTGGAAACTTCATCAAGGCACTGTGGAAGACGTTTTATATTTGTGGTTTTTGCCATCATACAGAAATGCCTAACTTCCTCATTTCATTTCATATTAGCTGGGACTACCGGCCCTGACACACTAACGTTTACACCAACTAGATGAAACCATCTTTTTCTATTATAAAGAACACCTTCATGAATATTTCAGTTTAACCCTTTAATACCTGACGTAAAACAACACACTGAAAATCCTCATTTTTAATCAAATTGTTTATTATATATTGATATTAAAAACACTCCAGAGTTTGTTTATAACAGTAACTAAATATAAAAGTTACATAATTATGTATAATTATATTATTATTATAGAAAAGAAAAGAACTGGAATATTTGTGGCAAAATCTGGATGTAGAGAAAGCCGAGATGAAGAAAGTGAAGTGAGTGAAGAAAGTGAAGGCGAAAGAGGCGGAGAAAGACAAACAACTGTGGACAGAAAAGAAAAGGCTGCAGAAGAAGGGAGACGTTTTAATGGAGGAGAGAAAAGAACTGGAAGTGTGTTGGAAGAAACTGGAGCTGGAGAAAGAGCAAATCCATCAAACTAAACTACAGATGGAAGAAGAGCGTAAAGAGCTTCAGGTACAGAAGGAGAACATGCTGCAGCAGTTCAATGATTGGGAGGAAGAAAAGACACAGATGGAGGAGAAGAAGATCCACATTGAGAAGAAGATGGATGAATTGAAGATGAAGACAGAAGATTTGATGACTGATGAGAAAAGAATCAATGACATGAAGAGAAAAATGCAAAATGACCAAACAGAAATGGATGAAGACAGAAACAAACTGGTGAGCGAAAGAAACGAATTAGACAGAGAGAAAAGAGAAATCAAGGATCAGTGGAAAATACTGCAAGAGGAGGAAAAACTATTGAATGAGGAGCAGAAGATCCTGGAGGAGAAGAATGGAGAGTTTCAAGAGCTTGTCAGTAAAAAGAAAAGGAAGAAACACATCTTTTCAAATTTCTTTAAAAACAAAAAGGCAAATGAAAAGAGGCAAGAAACAAAAGTTGAGGAAGAGGTGAATGACATGGAGGACAAAAATGATCAAGAGAAGAAAGAAAAATATGATCCATGTCTGAAAGTAAAGCAAAGAGAAGAGAAGAAAGAGACAAAAAAGACAGTGAAGAAAAGGAGTTTGAGCAGCTGGATCCATAAGAAGTCCAGCAGTGAGAAGTCTGAGGAAGCTCCTGGTGACCAGTAGTTCCCTCTACTTCACCTCCTTAAGTTAATGACTGTACATAAAGAAAATACATGATCAAAAGTTAATGATTGTACATAAAGAAAATAAATGATCAATCACAACATTGAATCTCATGGTGTTTCTACACAACTTCCTGCACTTCATCACATTCTTATTGTTTATCATTTATACACTATTAGAAAATGAGCTTTTCTTCAGTCCAGAATTGCATTTTATTCATGTTTATTGTTTAAACTTCTGACTTTTACCTTGAGTTAACTTATAAACCACAATGTGTATTTTTTACTGATTAATTCTATAAAACATTTCTGTGAAAATATCTGAATATTAAGTAGTACCAGATGTGACAAACCAGGGTGAAGTTAGTTGGTGTGAGAGAAGAGGATGCAGAAGATAGAGATGGAGACGGATGGAGGGCTTGAGTGGTACTTATTATTTAAACACAATTACACAAAACTGATGATATAAACAGATACAGAGCGCAGACACTGAGGTGGTCAGAGGTGGGACTGCAGGGCAGCATGCAGCTCTGGAAGCTCTGGCCTGCAAACATGTACAGAAGAGAAAAAGAGGAGGCAGAGCAGCACAACAAACTACAAGAATAATGGAGCACAATTATGTTGATGAAATACCTGTAATTAATAACTGTGGGGAGAACAAGGAGAACAAAAGGGGTGAGGGACACGGCTCAGTGGATCATGTTGGGGTCCCCCTGCAGCGTCGGTCTACAGCAGCACATCTAGGATGAAGATCCGTTTAAGAGCAGCTGCTCTGGTCTGGTCCTGCATCTGCAGCTGGGACTACTGGCCCTGACACACTAAAGTTTACACCAACTAGATGAAACCATCTTTTTCTATTATAAAGAACACCTTCATGAATATTTCAGTTTAACCCTTTAATACCTGACGTAAAACAACACACTGAAAATCCTCATTTTTAATCAAATTGTTTGTTATATATTGATATTAAAAACACTCCAGAGTTTGTTTATAACAATTACTAAATATAAAAGTTACATAATTATGAATTCACTGGTTAATTTTATGTTCTTTTTTAGTCATTGGGGTCCTTTTTAACGTTATTGTACAAAACCTTTGTGTGTTTATTTTATTTTATTTTGGAGGTGTTCAAGAAGTTTGAAATAATTCATGTATCAAATATGATCCATCCAGCATTATAGGGGCCACATTGGTCAAAGTTTTTTAATGCTCTTTGGGACCCTGTTTGCCTTCATATAGTCAAACTTGGCAGCATCATTTCTTTTCTTGCCTTTAATTTCAGTCTTGACAAGTTCCCTGTCAAACTATTTGCTTTCCATTGTCAGACCTCCTGGTCCCTCACCTATGAGGAGATAAACGTTTCTGTGCTGAAATATATTAATCTGGAGTAGTAATGACCTTCTATTTAAGATGTTTAAAAGAGACACAAGTTTTGTTTTTAACTATCAATTAAAAAAAGACAAGAAATACACTTTTACCAGAAGATGCAGTTGACAGTTGTTCTGCAGAAAAAGCAAAATAATTATTTTGTACAAATATGGTGACGCTCCAGCATCACACCCACATCTGGCTTCCAGGTGTGAAGACCAGAGAAAGGGGATTAAATCTTTGCTCATCACTCCTCAAAATCTCAGTGTGGATATAATCTGTGAGGAATGAGGCAGTGAGAGTCCACATGTCAAATTATTTGATTTAGATCAAACAAAAACAAGCATTTCTTTGTCTTACTAAAAAAAATAAATATATAACAATTTGGAGCTAAACATGTCAAATCCAAAGGAGATATTGTATCCAGAGTTTTTAATTAGATTAAAAATTTTAAACATTTAATTCAACTTTTTTTTAAAAGCACACTTAGTACATTGGAGAAAATGTAATTTCACTGAAGGTTTCTGAATGTGACAATAAAGCATCCTTGAATCCTTGAAGGTCTTTCAAATGTGTTTGCTGATAATAAGATATCAATCACAGCTGTCTCGCTTTCTTTGATTAGTTATTTGGTAAATAAAATAAAAAAATTAAAGTAATAAGATGTATTATTAAAAAGCTTAAAATATTAATAATAATAATTTGACTGTATATTATTGTGAGAATTAGTGGTCAGCACTGTTGCCTCACAGCAAGAAGGTTCCTGGTTCGATTCCCGGCCCGGTGGGTCTTTCTGTGTGGAGTTTGCATGTTCTCCCCGTGGTTGCGTGGGTTCCCTCCGGGTACTCCGGCTTCCTCCCACAGTCCAAAAACATGCAGGGCAGGTTAATTGATCACTCTAAATTTCCCGTAGGTGTGAATGTGAGTGCGCATGTTTGTCTGTCTTGTATGTGGCCCTGCGATGGACTGGTGACCTGTCCAGGTGGACCCCTGCCTCTCGCCTACTTCGGTCAGGATAGGCTCCGACAGACCCCGTGACCCGGAGACGGAGTAAGCGGGAATAGATAGTAGATGGATGGATTATTGTGAGTTGTTTATTATGATGATCAAAAGGCCATTGGAGAGAAAAAGTCCTTCATTTTCTTGGTAAATCAGTTTATCTTCGTGTTTGAGAGCGGCCCGTTGATGACAGCCTCATGTCTGAATGTTAAACATGTAATTTGGTGATTTTAACATGCGTTACATCTTTGATGTCTTTAAAACCTGACATTCAACTTATTCTTCATGATTATTTCTTTATTTGTTCATCTTAATATCATAATAAAGTAAGAAGGTTAAAACAGTTCATTGTTGGAGGGTCACAATGACTTGACATTCTGATGTCTTTGTTACTCAACAAAGGTAACCATGACAACCGTTCTAGAACTCTACACAAGACGTCACAAACACTATAAATACGAGGGATTCTACACTCTCACTAGTATCTTGACCTTCAAGACACTGCTGGCATCACTCCAGTATCTCTGGTGAAAACCACGATCGACAACTCAGAAAAACGCCTCCGTAGCACCAACGGTTATTTGTTTAACTTCTAACTGTGTTTATTGTTGAAATGGCTTCCAGACAACAGCCAAGGATGAGAATGGGATTTGTGAGCGCTCCTAAAAACACCGCTCCATCCCACAACTCAGATGATTTCAGCGAACTCCAAAAGAAATATGAAGAGAGCAAAGAGAGAATTGAGTTCCTGAAAAAGTACAACGAAAGTCTGAGACAAATAGCAGGAGACTATCAAGACAAAGTTAAAAAACTGCATGTGCTCAACCATCACTTGGCCTCAAATTCAGCTGAGGTCAGTGAACTGAGAGAGCAACTCCAACAGTTGGAGGAGGAAAACAAAAGTCTGAAGGAGAGAAACAGGGAACTGGAAGAGTCCCACACTAAGGACCTCCAGGAAAGACATGCACAGAGGAGGACGTGGACAGAACTGGAGCATTCGGCATTAAAGCTGAAAAATGAAAGGAAAATACTGAAAGACAAAGAGGAAGAGATGGCTCATGAGAAAAAAATGCTGGAAGAGAACAAAAGACAACTGGAGCAGAGCAGGAAAGGACAAGAGGGGACCACATGGATCACTCTTAAAAATATGATGTCCAAGGTCAAGAATGATGAAAAAATCCTCCAAGACAAAGAACAAGACTTGGAGGATAAGATGAGAAAATATGAAGAAAAGAACAGAGAACTCCAACTAGAGAAGGAAGAACTAGTGAGAGAGAGAACATTACTGGAAGAGAAGAAAAGAGAGAGTGAAGACGTGAAACCAGAAAATCTGGAGGAGATGGATTTGAAAGAGCAGAAGAAAATTCTGCAGGAGGAGGAAGAGAAAATGCTGGAGGCCAAGAAACAACATGACATGGAAAAGGAAGAGTTGCAAGCAGCACAGATTGATTTGGATGAGAAAAGAAAAGAACTGGAATATTTGTGGCAAAATCTGGATGTGGAGAAAGCCGAGATGAAGAAAGTGAAGGCGCAAGAGGCGGAGAAAGACAAACAACTGTGGACAGAAAAGAAAAGGCTGCAGAAGAAGGGAGATGTTTTAATGGAGGAGAGAAAAGAACTGGAAGTGTGTTGGAAGAAACTGGAGCTGGAGAAAGAGCAAATCCATCAAACTAAACTACAGATGGAAGAAGAGCGTAAAGAGCTTCAGGTACAGAAGGAGAACATGCTGCAGCAGTTCAATGATTGGGAGGAAGAAAAGACACAGATGGAGGAGAAGAAGATCCACATTGAGAAGAAGATGGATGAATTGAAGATGAAGACAGAAGATTTGATGACTGATGAGAAAAGAATCAATGACATGAAGAGAAAAATGCAAAATGACCAAACAGAAATGGATGAAGACAGAAACAAACTGGTGAGCGAAAGAAACGAATTAGACAGAGAGAAAAGAGAAATCAAGCATCAGTGGAAAATACTGCAAGAGGAGGAAAAACTATTGAACGAGGAGCAGAAGATCCTGGAGGAGAAGAATGGAGAGTTTCAAGAGCTTGTCAGTAAAAAGAAAAGGAAGAAACACATCTTTTCAAATTTCTTTAAAAACAAAAAGGCAAATGAAAAGAGGCAAGAAACAAAAGTTGAGGAAGAGGTGAATGACATGGAGGACAAAAATGATCAAGAGAAGAAAGAAAAATATGATCCATGTCTGAAAGTAAAGCAAAGAGAAGAGAAGAAAGAGACAAAAAAGACAGTGAAGAAAAGGAGTTTGAGCAGCTGGATCCATAAGAAGTCCAGCAGTGAGAAGTCTGAGGAAGCTCCTGGTGACCAGTAGTTCCCTCTACTTCACCTCCTTAAGTTAATGACTGTACATAAAGAAAATAAATGATCAAAAGTTAATGACTGTACATAAAGAAAATACATGATCAAAAGTTAATGACTGTACATAAAGAAAATAAATGATCAATCACAACATTGAATCTCATGGTGTTTCTACACAACTTCCTGCACTTCATCACATTCTTATTGTTTATCATTTATACACTATTAGAAAATGAGCTTTTCTTCAGTCCAGAATTGCATTTTATTCATGTTTATTGTTTAAACTTCTGACTTTTACCTTGACTTAACTTATAAACCACAATGTGTATTTTTTACTGATTAATTCTATAAAACATTTCTGTGAAAATATCTGAATATTAAGTAGTACCAGATGTGACAAACCAGGGTGAAGTTAGTTGGTGTGAGAGAAGAGGATGCAGAAGATAGAGATGGAGACGGATGGAGGGCTTGAGTGGTGCTTATTATTTAAACACAATTACACAAAACTGATGATATAAACAGATGCAGAGCGCAGACACTGAGGTGGTCAGAGGTGGGACTGCAGGGCAGCATGCAGCTGATCCAGTCTTATCCTGTAGCTGCAGCTGTGACTGCAGACAGGTTAGACAGGCAAGCTGAGATCCGTGCAGATTGTGTGGTCATCCGGTAGGAATGAAAGGTAGAGTTGTTTATCATCTGCATAGCAGTGATATGAGAAGCCGTGTGAATGAATGGTCTGGCCCTGAGAGGTGGTAGATATGGCAAAGAGAAGGGGCCCAAGCACAAGCCTTGGTACACCCCGGTGGAAAGGTAATGTAATGAAGATGTTTTCCCCTGCCATGACACCTAAAAGGAATGCCAGGTAAGGTGGGAAAAGACCCAAGAATGATCCTGAGATGTCCAAGTTTGAGAGTATGAATAGCAGTATGTTGTTACTGCTGTCACGGGGAACCAATCAATCCTTTTAGAGAGTATCTGGGCAGGTTTAAGGCGATTACAGCAAAGCGGTGATGTAATCTCAGTAGTAAATATGCCTGCAAACATGGAACAAAGAGAATGCATCAGGGCTGCTGTTTTTATTTACTGCTGCATTTCAGTAATCCACCATAATGCACTACAGCCTTTATTTCTAGCATTTCATTTCATTTGTTCAATTTTTTTAAACTTATGTCTGTCTGTCTTTAAATTCTGGTTTTAAATTCTTTTACTTTTTAATGCATTTTTAAAAATCTTTTTATGTAAAGCACTTTGAATTGTCTTGCATATGAAATGTGCTATACAAATAAACAAATAAACAGCTGATGAATCTGAATCAGCTTTGGCGCCGAGAGTTAAAGATTCAGACTTTTTCTTTGAAAATTTAACAGACTGCACTCTAATCTTTCCTTTACAAAGTAGATGCATTTGCCGTTTACAGGTTACGGCAGTTTAACTTACTTTCCTTCACAACAGACTCTCCTGTTGGCTTGTTTTTGTCGCTCTGACCAAGTCACCTTGTTCATTGCTCTGATGATTCGTAGTGTTACCAACTACGTACAAAAGCAGTTTGAGAAGCAGCCCTTGGTGGGGGGAGGCCCTGTTGGTCATTTTTAGATTCTGCATGTTTCTATAGTTGGATCTGCTTTATCAGACTACCTGTCAACTCTATGTCCTTTAAATCGAGAATAACCAGTCAAGGTGGTTCAGGAAGCATCTAATTAGGTACACAGTGGTACTTTTGTGTGTGTGTGTGTTTTTTAAATTTTTTATATATATGTTCATGATTGGAACAAGTCTTTAAACACCTAAATTAACACGACAAATTCAAAAGTTATAATTTCCTTGACACCATCTATTCACTATTCATTCAGAACCACAGGACTATCCTAATTATCGATCAATACATCCATTTTCTGTAGTTACTTTGTTCATATTTTTAAGTATTTTACAGCTGCCATCAGTTGAGAAAGCACTCTGAAGCAGCTGATAGTGCATCAGAGAAATTTCAAATATGTACCATATAAATAAGTGGAACATAAGAATCCTGGAAACAAGTTGTACATTTGTATCAAATTCACTCCGAGACCTTTAACATGAATGTTTTCTAGTTTATACTGTCAGGCAGATTAATCAGTGAAGACGTTGTTTTTTTTTGTTTCTTTTTTTCTAACAAGGAACCTTTTATGGGGCTGAACAGCTGTGGTGCGCCACATCGACCTCGGTAGTAAAGTTATAGAGCTGCTGCTCTGCAATAAAAGTAAAAGGATAGATTTGGAAGAAGCTCCAGACTCTGCAGGGTTGATGTCATTCCATGACGTCTGGACGTTAACGGTATTACTGCTGCCGAGTCCTCTAAGACTCTTGTTAGTTTTTAATAAAACCTTTAAAAACTGATTTTTATCTTCAGTTTCTATTTTATGTTGCAGCGCAATGAGCCAGGTTGTAATAATCTTGCAAAAGTGAAAAAAAAATAAAATAAAAAAGTCAAAGAAAGAAACAATCACATTTGGAAATAAAAAAGTCTATTATTTATTATAAGTTGTTACATTAAGTTTCTCTCTCTAGCAGCACTATTTAAATTACGGATATTCAAGGGCAGTAACCATAAACTGTAGTTGTCTCTTAATCCAAGATGTCATCATGTAAACAAAGACGAAGAAGATAAGAGTAAATGTACCACAACATGGGCACACCGTTAACATGACACTGACATACAAAGTTCAAGGCTGATAAACAACAATGTTTGTGTTTTAAAATGTAAGTGACAAACTCTTTCAAGTTGGGATGAAATAATCAGTGCATAAAATGAAAACAGTGTACAATTACAGTGGTGGCTGAAACTGCTGTGACCCCTCGGCATCCGCACGAGTCACGTTGCAGAAAGTCCACTTCGTGTTCAGAAAGGTTCGTGCGTTACACGCCGTTAGGAGATCACCCGTGGATGGTTCAAAGAAGTGAAACAAACCTACGGAAAAAAAAAACTGGAAAGACATGTAACAGAACACGTCTCTTCATGACCATTTTAAGTTTTCATATTTCAAAAACAACCGTTCACCTCTTCACACAGAAACACAATGCAGGTTATAAATATGGCACATTTCATCCACCAACAGCATCGTTGCGCTAACTTTGATGTTCCCACATTTTCAGAAATGTTCACATTGTTCAGCGTTTTGTTAAATAACTCTTTAAAGAATAACGTGACATTTTGGTAAAAGTGTTTATTTGTACTTTTTTGACACATTGAAAGCTAGCAGCTGGTTAGCTTAGCTCACAAATGTTGCGTACGTTTCTAATCACGAACCATCAACGTTAATAGTCTTTTTTTCCCCACATTCACCCAAAAAAATAAAATGAGCATTAAAACGATATTAAACAAGAAGGTTTCACCACGTGCTCGCTAAGCTAAGCTAAGCTAAGCTAAGCTAAGCTAAGCTAACCGGCTGCTAGTTGAAATTGGTTTCAAACATTTTTCTGAAGTAGTTTCCGCAACTTTTACATTTTACCAACACTTTTAAGCAACAATAAATATTCTTACTCAGTCGTCTGTGCTAGACGTGGGTGAAAATATTTATCTGCGTCATCATGCACTGAAATGTCAATACTAACCTATTTTAATTATTTGTTAAAAAAAAACAAAAAAAACGCCAAGTGCTTTTAACCGCCGCACTCCGCCGTTCAGAACAGATTCACTGTGCATCGCTGCAAGAGGTGGCTTGAGTGAGTTTATTTTAATCGCTACAGTTTAGGAACAGATGATCATTTCCTTTGATCAGCCTCAAGAAAAAGCAATCAAAGTCGGGGGCGACACGATCCTGAAGGGTCGGGGCACAGCGCTTTGAGGCGCTTCTGCACTGGCTATTTTTAAAGCTTCACCATCATTTTCTCATCTCTGCATTTCAAATCTGAAAACCGAGGTCACGTATATCCTTGCGTGGCAAGATGAGACCACACGCTAGACTTGTTGAACGTTAGTGACTAAAGGATCCAATTCACGAGCTTCGATAAAATAGTCAGGATCTCGGTTATCTTTAAATGTTGTAAAGCAACCAGTGTCATGAAAACCGAGAACTCTTGAGTTTTGGAAAAAGATTCTCCGCGAGTCAAGCATGTGAACATTACCAACCGTGGTTTTGTCATTCGTTAATACAAAAAGGGTCATTTAGTCGTTCTGGCAGAATCGTGAGAAACTCAAAACAGGAATTAAATACCCACAACTGTCAATATTAGTCAAACGTACTAAAAAAAAAAAATATGAACCTCTTAAAAGAGTTTGACATATTTTTAATTGTCTGCATACTGCAGTACTTGAATACATACTCATACAGTATTGTTTATAGCAAATAACTGAATTATTTCATTTATTTAGCACAAAGCATGCTGAATAGAAAAAGGTCACTCAATTGTCTAAAGTGACTAATTCTTTTTATTCTTCACCTGCAGATCGTTTGTCAACGTCTGCGTTCTATCTACAAAGGCATGACAAAAAACCAAGAGGTTTAGGCATCTAAATCAATAAAGAATAAAGTGATTGCCTAAAACTGTCGTTAATCAACTTCAAGCAGGACCTTCACAAACATATTGTCTTTCCTAAAGCAGCACAAACACCTCTAGAGGAGGTACGAAAGAGACGGTACGAGGGTGTCAGTGTTCATGTAGGAGGAACAAAACGTCGGTGTGATTTCTGCTGTTTCTGCTGCTCATAACAGTGTTTTTTTTTTTGTGACGTTTCAGAGCCCAAGAAAAAAAGAACAACGGTAGAAAAAGAGCTCTCGAGATCAGTTGTGAAGCTTAAAGAGGCACCATATCCAAGCGAGGGAACCCAAACCCTCCATTTACCAGTCGGTAAACCTGCAGTCATCAGGCGCCTTCTCACATCTTTTAACAGCCGTGAAACTGAAAAAACCCATGTGTGCTTCACGTCGTGCTACTTGATCGACACAGTGACCGGATGTGGCTACAGAAAAGAACAAGAAGAATAGAAAAACTGTTTTCTGATGACGTTGCACTCACACAGTTGTACTGTGTACACTGGCAAACAACCAAAAGATGGTTAAATTTGTGTTATCTAACGGGAGGTGGACGTCTTTTATTTTCATTAATGAGTGTTCACTCCGAAGGCAGGTTTGCCTCAACTCGGCTCTTCAAAGCGAGTGTATGCAACCCTTGAAAAAAGAAACGACACAGTCTCATGAATAATATTTAAGTTCACAGGCAGTAAACTGCATTTGTTTGCTGATTTTATAACTTAACCGTACCTCTGCTGCTTGGACTTCTGCCCTTTAATGTCACCTGTGTCCGGCAACAATGGCTTTTGTCTAGCAAAAGTTACACGGTCTTATTTTTTTATTTAAAGAAAAAAAAAAAGTCAAAGTGGGAGAAAAAAAAAGGGACAAGGATAAGTTCCTGGTGGTCTAAATATCTTATTTACTGCACAGACTCAGGGGCTGGATTCAAACGTCTTAGAAAGTCGTGATGTGGTTGCAACCTAAATAAATAAATGTTTCCTTCTTTCTTGTTTCAGTTTATGAAATTACAGCCTGACTAATTAGACCTTGTCCTGTCAGCAGTAATCCAGTCATCTATCTAACCAAGACTCCAGCACACAGCCACATAATGTCAGACAACACATTTATTTGTTTTCAGCAAGGATTTGTTTTTTTTTTGTTTTTTTTTTTGTTTTATATCATCATGAAGGCATATACTATTTTCTCTGTATATTACTTGTTCTATATATTTATATACCATATTTATATAGAAACAAAAATAAGCGTACATTTTTGCTGAATAAGATTGAAGAATATCCGCAAAGGGCAATGTAAACCACGGTCCATCTAAAACAGGTGAAAGGTGCCGTAGCTCGCCCTTCCCCAACTCACCCAAAGTAACAGATTTGCATAGGCAAAAATGGGATTAGCCCTTAGAAAGTGGATTCCTGAATTCTTTATAGAGATGCAAAATCTAGTTCAGCTGAACACAATTTACAATAAACATACATACAAACAAAAAATATTAATAATAATGTTGACTAGGCCAAGCTCTCTTTAACCCCTCTGGTCATATACATATGGTCATTTTCTGTGCACATTTATATTTTTTTGTTTACAGTGTTAGGCTTCAAGTAGATCTAAAAACAACTTGTACATAACAACTAGATGTGAAATAAATTAACCAACATGAGAGGTAGTGAAAAGCCTAAAGAGACATTTGTTTGTCTTCTTCTTCTTCTTCTTTTTTAATACAAAGGAAAAAATAAAATGTGTCAGTAAGGCCAAAACGTCGCAGACCTCCATTTCATTGGAACACTTCAGCTCTCAATGTTATTTCGTTTTCTTTTAAAGTCAATAAAACCAAAGACCCGCTCACTTAGATCCCGTGGAAATTTAAAGACAAAAAATCTAAACAGCGATGACACTACATCACTTCAAATCATTGTCATTGCTTGTAAAATCCACATTTGAAATGCAGTTATTAAAAAATAAACAACTGTGGACTCTTCCCCGCCATGTAAAAGTCAGAATAAGTTAAGAAGAGAGGACGTAAGCAGAAAATCGGTGTCTCTGCTGTGTTTGTCCTCCCTGTAAAACACTCCCAGTTTTAAACTCAGAGGTTCGTGCCAGCCTCAAACCCGCCGGCTCAAAGCTCCCCACTGTCACGAGTATTTAATACACGCATCTCACAATTTATAAATGTAAACTTGGTTTGATTGCACCATGATTTCATTATCTGGTTCTTGGTGAAACATTCTCGTGTTAATTAATATATAGACAACAAGGAAACATAACTGTACCGTGCACAAGAGGGATGTTTTCTTTTTTTTTTTTTTGTTGTTTTTTTTTGTCTGTTTGTTTATTTTTTTCAGCAAGAGCTTCGTGAGTGACGTTGAAAAAGTTCCAGAGTTGTCCGAGTGCAGCATCTGAAATGCCTGCGTTTCCTGAAAATTAAAGCTGTTTCAAGGAGTGAGGTGCGAAAGTCGACCTGCTCTACCAGAACTGCTTACTGATCTCTTCTGCCTCCGATCAACCAGACACATGCACGCTCCTGCAGCTCCTAATCAAAGCAGCCAAGCAGCATCAGTCAAGCTCGGCTGGGTCTTAATGTAGTCGGCGTCGAAGTGCTGCGTTTTCAAAAGTTAAAGAGAGCTCATTTCAATAAGCGCTATTGGAAAAACTGTGGGATGATTACTGGTTTCCTGACTTTATCATGACCACTTACGAGCAAAAAACATCACAACAGGTGGATTCTGCAGTCAACATGACAGCTTATCTGGCATTTCAACTGACTTCTGGAGGAAAGAAAAACCTCCAAATCCCATGATACCATGGATGCCTTTTCATTTTAGGCTCAAGCAAAAAAAAAAAGAAAAAGGCCTGAATATCTGTTTTTAACAATAAATTGAATTATCTGTCCCCTTATGTTGTTCCTTCAGTAAGACATGCAGATACTAACCATAGGTGGACAGCTACATAAATGATCCTGCAGTGGCATCAAAACATTTTGTGTATCCTGAAAGGCGCCGTGGTTAACTGATGCAAAAGCGTTCTTCAAACTTCAAAAGCAATCTCAAACAACGAGACGCGGTCTCAGAACAACTCTGACGTCCAGCCCCAGTTCAGCATCCTGCAGCCTCTGCTCTGCGTTTTCCTCCAGACCAAGCTTGGCACAAGAACGTCAGGTAGATGAACGAGGCGGCCACACGGAGGCCTGTGTTCATCAGTGAGGAGCAGCAGTTTCTTTGACACGTCAACACCGAACCAACCACTGACCCGACACAGGCGGTCGAGCAGCCATCGAATCACGTGATAAACCATCGAATAATAGAAACAAATAAATAAAAAAAAAGCTTATACTGTAGTCATGCACTTTCTACTGGAGAGCCGAACGTTAAGAAGCAGGTTCAGGTTCAAAAGTTCTCATCGTATAAAACATCGGGTCGCTTCAGATGTTAAAAAAATTCAACAGGACATTTGGCAAGAACCCCGTAAATGTTTATTTTTTCTGTTAAGTGTGTAACTGCACCTCTCTCCCTCGCTGACACACACACACACACACACACACACACACACACACACACACACACACTGTCAGTGCATGCTGTCAAATTCATAAAATCAAACCAGCGCGTGTGAGGGACCAGCATGGCTCTGTTGGAGCCACTACGCCGACGTCTTTGCTTGCGTGGGAAGGACGTACCAACCCTCGTTTGCATATCTGGGAGCTAAAGTGAGAGTCCTGAACGGGCAGTCGCTAACTTCTTCACAGCATCTTTAAAAGTATGTTTGGCACCCGGTTCGCTGAAGGACTGATGAGATACCTGCCACGTCTACGGCTGAAGCCTGACAGACGACGATCAGGGTCCAATACTCCCGACGTTCACTACAAATGTTGCCGAGGGCATTTGCTACTGCTTTCAATAACCCTCGCTCTATTGCGACGCATACAAAAAAAAAAAAAAAAAAAAAAAGGAGTGTAGGCGCCTTTTTTATTTTCTTCACCTGGGTGTTTAACCCACGCCGGGCACCTGTGCTTGTCAGGCTGCGATGGTCTGAGTTTGGAGGGAGGTGGAGAAGGGGGGGGCGAGAGAGGACGGGAGGTAGGGATGGTTGAACAAACTGTGGTTGCTTTCCAGGACGTGCCCTGCTCTTTCTTCTTACAGGTAAAAGGCATTGTGATTTCCTCAGTGGAGAGATTGTTTTGTTTTTGTTAAAAGTTCATGAGTGATGATAATAGATGTAGCTGCCCAACCACAATTCTAGCCCTTACTTCTCCCAGTTTAAGAATCCGAATGGAGGAAAGTGTTGGGATGGACGGATAGATGCACAGGTGGATAGAAGGATGGGTCAGTGCCGTTTCTTTCAATGGAAGCCATCAAATCTCAAGAAAAAACAAAAAACAAAACAAAACTGCAGTTAAGCTTCAAATCGGCAGAAGTGTACTTTCTCTTTCCCTTCGCTGAACATAGACAGCCAGACAAAAACACAGCTCCGCTGCCTTAATACCTCTCAATATTCAAAAACAGTTGCAGTCCGCGGCTTTTATGGTCAAGCTACAGAGGGAGAGAGGGAGAGAGAGAGAGCTGCATGCGGAGCCAGTGGTTCGGATGGTGTCAAAATGCAAAGGATGCCCCAACTCCCACCAACTACTGGGTGTCACGTCTGGACAGTGAAGGAACATGGAACAAAAGCTGAGGAATGGGACAAACTGAAAATGCAAAGGTGTGACAGAGAGTGAGTAAAGACAGAGAATGTTAAAGTGAGGGTAAAAAGCGTGAGGTCTAAATATTACAGTACAGGAACAATGGGTTTATCCTGTTTCTCTCCTTCATTCCTTCTTCCTGTTCTCAGCCACTGAGGAGTCCTTGTCCACAGTTAACCAACACCCGGCCATCGGGTTGGCCGTGTCAAGCGAACGCTCGCACGTGGGTCGGCCCGGCAACTGAAACTAACAGCACAAACTGCTAGTGAAACAATCAGCGGCCAGCGTTACTGGTCTCAAACTGACCAATAAGCAGCCAGCAAAGGCCGACCTGGCTCCAGTGGACAACTGGATATAAACTGCTTAAAAAAATATAAATTAAAAAAAAAAAAAAAAAAACAACAACCAGCTATCTTGGACGTCATTCAGTCTTTTCAATCAAAACAGAGCGAGAGAGTTTTCCAAACCCAACTTCTGGCACCATAGTAGTATTTGCAGTTTAAGTAGTAGTCTTGTTGGCGTACGTTGGCAATGACGAGGGGGGGGGGGGGGGCGGAGAGGATTAGGTGTCGAGGCAGGTGCGCCTCCTGCTGGCCAGGAGGTCTCTGTAAACTGAGGAGTTGAGGAAACGGGGGAAGGAGTCACGGTGCATCAGGGTGTAAATCTGGAGTTGGGCCTCCTCGTACATCAGGTTGCTGGGCTCCGCCAGGCTCTGGTTGATTCCTTCTCTGACCCGTGAGTCCAGACTCACCTGGTGAGGAGAACAAAGTCACTTTACAGACTGGTGACGCGTGCATTCCTCATGAGAGAGTCCGCATACAGACGGGCAACATTCGAACAGGCTCACGACGAACTGGCAGCTGGCTTTTTAAATTTCATATGTACGTCATATTTACTTCATTTGCATGTAGTTGTTTTACTTCAAGTCAGCGTGAGACTCTGCTGCTTCACACGTTTTTCTGTGAAAGGCCGTCGGCGTTTCATTTCACAAGCAGTCTTTGAGGCATAATCACAGACGAAGTTGCTTCCGTGTTGGCTTACCTCTTTGGGTGATAATATAGACACATAATCCTCATAAATGATCCTGGCCTTCTCATCCACCACGGCGGGATTTGTCTCCTTTTTCAACTCTTCACAGGCCAACCAGAAAAGCAGGTTGTCCTCGCTGTACTCGGAGCGCAGGAACTCCCGGAAGACCTCCCGGCCCTCGAACGAGCGCAGCATCATCTCAAAGCTCCGGGCCCATGACAGCACCTCCTCCAGATTGGGGTGTCTGCAGTCAAACGCGCAGTTGTGTATGAGGCCAACAGAAGCATGCAAACACACAGCGAAGGTAACAGCAACGAGCAACTCTGGCGGGAGGACGACTGCACGTACTGTTCTTCAGCAGCTTCAATACTGTCCATCTTGGTGCAGGTTTGTCGCTCGCTCCTCTCCATTCTGTCTTCGTTCCTGTAAGAGATACACGTTCATTTCTGGCTGTTCAGATTCAAATACTTTTAATTGTATTAAAGCTACTCTGAGAGCAACGCCACATGCGACCACGGGGGGGCAGCGCATCACAAGTTCATGTACCCTACCCTGGCATAATGACACGAAAAAGTGCACGTCTAGTAGGACAAACTGGTACTACACGATGTGCCGGACCATCCTTACTAATTAACACTATTTTCAGTGGTTCTGACACCTCTGACCGATGCTGTTAAAGGATGGCTTTAAGGTTGAACTAATACATGGAATTGAAATCACAGTGCCTTTTAACACAACTTCTTAATGAAGATACCTTTTTATTTATTTATGCAGTCTTTTTTATCATATGCAGATCACCTGGAAGTGCAAACAGGACGCTCCCGCCGCCACCAGCGGAGACCTGGAGATGACGTTTCTGCTTTTCTGCATAAGCCACGCCCACAATTATCAAACACCAAATCAAAAAAAAAAAATCTAGATGATGTGTCGAGATTAGACGGCAAGAACTACCAGGCCCGTGAGAAAACAACAACAAATGTACCCACAAAAAGGCAAGCTGAGTGTTGTTTGCCTCTGCAAATCTGCAGATTTCCTGTCACAAACGGAAATTGCAGAGATGTTGTGTCCTGTCAATAACCTGATCAGTCACCGCTCAACATTTCCCAGCATCGCTGCATGAATTTGCAATTTGCAGAAAAAGAAAATGAGAGGAAACCAAAACGTTTCACTGAATGCAAACCTTGCATACACAGAGTGCAGGATGAATCACAAACCTGACTTATTTGGTTTTTCAGGAAATGACAAACCATAAAACATCAACGAGAATATCCATAAATAACCAGATACTGGTGTACTGGTAACATGTGGCGCATAGCGGATCATTTACAAATATTCGGCGCTCAAATATAACTTCAATCTGACCTCTAAGATGTCACAAAACTAATCGTGTTTAATAACACTAAAACCATGTAATACTAGACTGATTTGCAATCCTTTAATTGTCTATTGTTAGAACACCAGCTGTCAGAATATCCCAGATGTTCCCTGTTAAACCTTGGAACTGGCTCACAGAGCTGGACAGTCAAATAAAACGAAAGCCAGGAGCTTCAATCAATTATATGTAAACTGAGAGCGTGCACCAGTGACTGTCAGCAAGCGAAGCCACTTCGGCTCGATAAACACTTCATGTCCTCCGCTGTTCCAGCCTTTTACGCGGTCTACGCCTCCTCGCAGAGGTTTGAAACTTCAGTCTCCACAGATATGAATCAAAACTCTACAGGGCAACGTACAAAACATCACTTGATGTCATTAAGAGGAAAACTCGTACGCAGACTATGTTTGGTTTATTTATTTATTTGCCGCTGAGCACTAGGTTCGTTTTTTCATGTGCAGATAGAGTGCAGGGGAGAGCAGATAAGGGAGATATGCGGTTTAAATATAGAAGCACGACTCTGTATCAGCAGATAAAAAAATGGCTCCACAATCCTGACACTGATGAGGACGCAGAGAGACAGAAATGCAGCAGCGGACATTTTTCATGGGTGTTACAAGAAGGGCAGCCGCAATTATTACATAATCTCCCGATGCCAATCCACTGGGCTGATTCCAATCGTTTTGCATTAACGTGACAGCTGCTTTCATTCACCTTTAATGAAAAACAGTTGGATGAGTCAAACAGAAATGTCACCACCACTTCTGCGTCATTTGCAAAGTTTGATGTTTGATTGACGTCATCTTGTTGTGCCCTCTATTTCTGCAGGGGTTTAATGGTACCCGGGGGATAAATAGCGCCACTGAATGTTTTTTTTTTACACCCTAAATATTGTGTCATAGAGTCCCGTATCGGTAAGACTGCAGGCATGAAAAAGCTTAGCTTTCTAAAACCTTGAGTGCAACAAAAATAACCCAGAAAGACAATGTTTGGTTACATATAGTAGTTTTTACACACAGCATTTAATCTGCTTGTGTCGGGACTATGTGGCTTTTGGAGGCTTCGGATTGTTGAGGTGGCGCTGCTACGGCGTAGAGGGTGGACCCAGCTGCACCTGCATCCGGATAGTCGCCAGACTGATCCCCAGTAGTTACAGTTAAAGTTAAGACATGAAACACCCTTATGAAACTCCACATTGTCCCAGACCAGGATAAATGTGACAAAGGCATCTAACGCAAACACCTATGCTACATGACGAAGAGTTGGTGGTTTAGAGGTGTTTTTTCCAGAATCAGAATTCCTCGGTGCACAGTCCTTGCAGTTGCTGATAGTGTGGCAATATATTTATATTTAATGACATCAGTTTGTTTTTATATTCTGCTTAGTTTCAGCTCATGTTTTGCCTTTTACGTGCAAGTGTAAATAAACCTCCACATGGTTTTACATTAATTCACTAATGTGATGCAATGTTTTGCATGGCATTAGTGAATTAACCTACCTGGCGATCAATAATTTGATTGCTTGAAAATCATTTTGATAGTTTTTTTTCTCTGATGCCACAATTGTCTGAGTTTCCTGGGTTTCCAGACTGCTGCTTAGACGACACCCTGAATGAATCAGTTGATCAATAAAGCAGCAGAGAGAGAAATACAAAGATATAAAGAGACCAACTGTTGGTCCCATTCTAATCTCTCTATCTCTTTTGCAGTTAATTGCACTGTGAAAAAAAACAATAAAGCTTCAGTTACAGTCTTTATGTAAACACTCCAAAGAACACGGCAGCCTCTCTGTCTATCGTAGCTCAGTCACACTCGCCGGGTCCACAAAGCTACACACACTGAGCGCTCTATTTTCGTCCTACCATGGAGGATCTTTCCTTCCTCTTGCTGTCTCTTGTCAAAGTCCCTATTGTGCATCAGTAATGGGCTAAGCCAGCCACAGCCCTCCCGGCGCCCTCACAATACGGCTAAATATACAGGCTGTTCTTCACAGCTGTTTTGCATGTGATGTGTGGATGGAAAGGGCGGGTGAGGCGGGGTTACAGGGTACGGTGGGGGTGGGAGGTCAGAAAGTACCAAAAGAGAAAAAAAAAAAAAAAATCAGAAATGCTCTCTGACCCTTTAATACTTTCGTGCAAATTCACCCCCAATCTTCAACGGGTCAGCCCAGCAGCAGTACAGCCAGGAAATGTGAGGACAGTTTTCCAGGATCCTTTTGGGGCCCTGACACCAGCGTTTTGACTGAAAGACCCACAGAAGACTCCAAGTCCACAAGCTGCCACCACTTCAGATGAAGTGGTGTGAGAGAAGCAGCGCATTCACCATTCACTGCCTGAAAACAATGTTTCATTCACTCCTCTCTCCCAGCGAGAGTGGAGCCACAGCCAGGGGCCTGCAGGAGCGCCACACCAGCTCCTGCCTCCGGTGCCTTGCTCAGGGGCAACGTGATGGATTATCTTTGTGCAACTCTCCGGCGGTCTTACTTGCAGTCTTTATGCGTTGGCACTTTTTTCTGTCTTTTGAAGCAGTTACCATTTTGTTTCAAATAAATGTATCTACCAACAGCATTTTTCTGTGATATACAAATATATGTTTATTGTTTATTGCTTGAGAAATGAGCCAAATGTGGATTTTATTTTATTTAGATATTTAAGTGTGGAATGCTAAAACCAATATATTCGCATATTAGTCTAATTCTTTATTGATTTCCTTATCAATTCCAGAATGAGTTTCCATGATGACACAAGCATTCCTACACTGGATTTTACCCTCAACACACACGGCAAACAAAGCATCCCAATTATTATCCTCTTATATAGAAATAATTAGTCTGGTTCCTCTGGCTGTGACTTTGGTATCCAGGACCGAGTACCTTTAGAAACCCCTGATGGGCATATGGACAATCAGAGAAGCACATCATGTGACACAGGCAGAGCGAAAGCCAGAGGGGTAGGGTAGGAACGCCGGTGAATGACTGTGGAATTTGTTGATCCTAGATGTCATTAGCAATCATGTTGGTGGTTTGAATGGTGATTCTTGGATGTCCCTGTATGAGTCCTCACATAAACCCACCTCCACTGCATTGTGATTGCTTTGGTACTTTCTGTATTGGTGAAAGTGGCTGTAAAAAGCCGGAAGTCCCAGAAGAGTTGCACACAAATGTGAGCCTGCTGCTGCACTGTTGCATGTTAAAACAAAAATCTTTTCTTATGTCTTACGTCTCGTTATTGCCTTGCCACGTCCACCAGCACTGATAACTGAACTGATACATTTATTATGGTTATAATTCTTCATGAAATTTAGAACCAGCTTTTGATTTTCAGCCTATAAAGCTTAAAAAAAAAAAAAAAAATACATCTGGTTCTTCAAGCCATAAAATCATAAAAATGTACAAACTCTATTTCAACAATTATTTCTGCCTTATTCTTTTTTTTTTATCTCCAACCATGAGTGCACTTTCTTAAGACAGTTATCTGTGTGGGCAAATCATCAACAAAACAGTAAAAAGCAACATTGTGCTTTCAAAAAAATGGAGCCCAAAGGAAGCATATACAAAGAAAAACAACTGGGCCTAAAGTGGAGCCTTGCGGAACCCCACGGTTATGTGGGGACACAGCTGTGGAAAACTGTCCAAAAGAGACAGGATACAGACACACTTTAAGGTGTGTGTGTAAGGTGTACACGTATTAAGGGGATAAGGCCATCTGTCTACTGGTGTTACCATTGAAGGACATTTAAAAAAAAAAAGTGACCACTGTCTGTAATCACTATGAGACTAAAACATCACAAAAGGATCAAGAACTTTGAGACTAGAATAGAACAAGTGACTGTGAGTTGCTTTCATTTGTTGGATCCACTGTACCAATACGTTTGTAAAGTCTGTGTGGCCTCAGTGGAATTTTTAGGGAAACTCAACATCAGCGAGAGATCGGGGATTAGGTAACAGGATTAACGCCAAGAGCAACTGTTTGTTGTTTCAGGCACTGGGGTTATATCTTTAGCTCGGATACTGACACAGTTTAAAAATATCTAGTTTTAAATAGATACTCAGACCCATCAGCCTTTGTTTGTCTGCACAGACGAACACATCTAAAAACAAATAACTGGGTAAAAGAAATTAATAAAAAAGATGATGGAAATTGCACCCTTGAGCAGAATCTAGAGCATGTGTCCACTGACCGTTTATTGATCTTATTTTTAGACCAAAGATTTTTCACACACGGTTTCTTTGGTTTGATGGTTAGAATTATTTTTCCTTAACGTCTCCCTTTCAAGGGTTGCAGTCAATTAATTATCTCCAGTTAAATGTTAATGGCCGCTAGGAGAAACTTCCTGAACGCTCACTTTTGCCCACATTCAGCTCTGCACTGGTCTTTTCCAGATGCCGTGGACAGGAAGTGTCCACGTTTGTTTAGAAAATCTGCTTTCTGCATCTGAAAACAATCTCATGCATTGTTTGAACAAAAACAGTGATTAAATACAGATGTATTGTATTGTTTAGCTGCAGCCTGTCTGAAAAATAAACAACAAAAACTACTCGATGGGGACTAAACTGGATGTGGTGGCCCGTCGTGCGGTTCTCACTCACCAGAGACACTTGCAGCAGCCGCACCAGCAGAGGCAACAGGTGTTCGGTCGGGGCTGTCCGGGCGCCTGGGGTGGGGCCTCGATATGAGCCGCCTGCCTTTTTCTCATCTCCACTCCACTCACACTGCAGGGCTTCGTGATGGATGCGTGGAAAGGAGATAAAGTTTAATACCATTCAAATCAATCAAAATCTATATCAGAAAAAAACAGAGACAGCTTCACCATCTGTTACCCAGCAGCGGTTTTTTTTTTTTTTTTTTAGATTTTATCCGAATGTGGAGCAAAAAGCGTGATGTGTGCGCAGTGTTGCCAGTTTTATGAATACTTCACAATATTTGTCCACTTTTTAAACCAACTCCATGTCAGCCAACTTTATTTTTTTTCTTTCTTGTATAACATATGTGAACCGTGATTTTCTCAGTTTCAAATTGCAATATAAATCTTGCTTCCCCATTAAACAAGGAAAAAGGAAACTACATAAATGATAGCAGCTTTAATGGGAATTTGGCTGCATTAACATACAATATCTGTAAACACACAGAGCAAGTGAGCCAAACTAAATGAGAAAAGCTGTGAGAAGGTGGGTAAATGATATATATACATATATAAATGCTGTGACTTTTTCCAGCAGCTAGAATCCTTTAAGAATAGTTGGCTTCACTGGACTTGTGACTGAGAAACAGACGGAGCGGGAGAGACACGGAGCGCTGATTCCAGACTGAGAGGATTCCCTTCCTTGTTTGGTACGGAGGTTTCTGGCATCAGGCCAGCCTTTTCACTCAGCTTTGACAGACACGACACATCCACTTTAATGGGCTCGGACACAGATGGAGAAACAGGATCTACATATCCAACACACGGACACCCACAATAAATACACATATTCCTGCACATTTACGGCAAGCCACTCAGCGCCTTCATTATTCATCATCTACCTGATCTGCTGTCGCCTCCTAACATGAACCATCCATCATCCCCAGGAAGATGAACATTTATGTAACTCATTTTCATAATAGGGTGCTTCCTTTTAACAGTAACAGTCGTGCAATTTTAAATCACAACAAAACATCATCACTCCACTGCTGTTTTTATCTTTCTGAGACAATTTTTTAAAGCGTGAATCTATCTTGTATAAGATGTAACAAAACAAAACTACTAAGTCAACATTTGATCATGAAATACAAAACACACTGGCTTATTAAAATAAAAAGCACCTTTTATTCAGTAAAGAACTGCTTAGAGCCGCGTTGGATCTTAAAATCTTCGACAAGAACTAGTCGCAAACTAGACACAAACTGGAATCATAATACCATCATGACCAAACATACCCCTCAAAAGGAGGAAAGGGCACGATTATACCTTTTAAACATGACAATTATTTAGAGGATGTCCCTGGAACGAGTCATGTAGATGGTAACGTTCTTGACCAAAGGTGAGGGTGGGAGCGTAGATTGACCTGTAAATCGAGAGCTTCACCTTACGACCCAGCTCCTTCTTCACCACGATGGTCTGGTTCACCGACCGCATAACTGCGGACGCTCCACCAATCTGCCTATCAATCTCAAGCTCCACCTTCCCTCACTCGTAAACAAGACCCAGAGATGGCAGCATCCGTTACTTCTGGTGTCCACCACTGGGTTCGGGTAGAGACCTGGCCTCCAAAATTTAAAACTGCCACGTTGGCAATGGAGGCAGAGAAATGCTCCACATGGACTCAATGTCCCCAGCCTCCCTCGGAATCTGGGAGAAGTTCTCCCGGAGGTGGGAGCTGAAGACCTTCCTGACAGAGAACTCAGCCAGACATTCCCAACAGACTTTCAAAATTTGTTTTGGTCTGGCCGGTCTGCACAGAAGTCCAATAACAGAGCACCACTCGGGTTCAGATCGGGGAGGCCGTTCCTCCCAATCACACCCTTCCAGGTAACACCGCTCACCGTTGCCCACGTGAGCATTAAAGTCCTCGGGGACCTATAAGCAGGCCTACACCAGCTCTCCGCCGCTCACTCTGGGCAACTCCAGAGTAGTGGAGGGTCCAGCCCCTCTCAAGGAGCTGGGTTCCAGAACCAAAGCCATGCGGATGTGGAGGTGAGCCCGACTATCTCTAGCTGGTACCTTGCAACCTCCCTCACAAGCTGGCTCCATCTCCCCCAGCGAGTAGACATTCCATGTCCTTACTGCCAGAGTTTTGGTCCAGGGATTCGGTTGTTGAGACACCCCGCCATAACCGCTACCCAAACTACATTGCACCAGCCGCTCATGACCCTTCCTGCGGGTGGTGAGCCTACTGGAAGGCATTGTCGTTTCAGGCTGAGCCCGGCCGGGTGCCCATGGGACCCGGGCACCAGGCGCTCGCCTTCAAGCCCAAATCCCAGGCCTGGCTAGAGGGTGGGGTCCTGGTGACGTCAATCCGGGCGACGTAACGGTCTTTGTTTTTAATCTCTTCATGGTTGGCCTGTAAACCGCTCTTAGTCTTTAGTCATTGAACACTTCACCCAGAGACCAAACATGATATACGAGTGAACCTGCACAGAATTGTGGAGAGCCATCTGACCTTATTGGCTAAAAAAAAAGTGAACAATAGCAAAAAAGGTATTTTATTCAATAATGTGATATAACCAAACTTAATATGTGAAATAATTGGCGCATTATTAGAGTAATAAGCTTTTCATTCTGCAGCTTTGAGGTCCTACACCTTACTTTTCTTTGACAAAAATAAAAAAAATTAGACGTTAGAAAAGAGTAATAAACAAAAAGTAATCATGTTAAATCACACATGCACAGGGCACAAGCAATAGAAAATACAGCTCCTTCAATATTGCAACTTTAACATGTCTTTAATATCAAAGATATGATCAAATATGATCCTAATCTGTACTCATCAAAAGTGGTGAATTCTCCCGACATTTACATTTGGTTTAAAAGTTCAGGTTGTGCTGCTCCTTGTACGTAGAGAAGTCCAAAAAAAAAAAAAACGTAACTGGAACGTAACTCACAGATTTACACTCCCCTTTAAAATGCCCTTCTTTTTTTTTTAGCAGTGTAGCCAGTCTGAACTGCAACAACCCACTCAGAAATGGCAATTGAGCGATATCATAAGGGTGTAGCTGGAAAATGCAGTAATCAGTCGTTGTACAACTGGTGAAACAAAACTCTTACCTGTAAAGTCATTATTCGAATTGAGTTTGTCATTCAGTACATAAAAATCCAAATAAAAACAAATGTGTCTCAGTAGTTTCCAAAGCGCCTTCTCTGCTCTTTGTCATTCCCTCTGCTGTGCATGCACATACATGGTTTCCAGTGATGATGATACAACGCAGGTAAGGATGAAGTGAACTGCATTTGCCTGATATGCAAATGCGGCTGTATGCAGAGCAGAGCGGAGCAGCCGTCAGCTATTCAGCCAGCAGGCACTGCCGATGGAAAACAGCCTGCTAGATGCAAATGACAGAGAGGGCTTGGCTTTGTTCTGGACCAGGAGAGGAGAACGTTCAATTGCAGTGCAGAAATACAAATATGGTGAGATGAAGCCTATTATGCATTTTCTGGGTGTGCACATTTGATAACCGTAGACTCTAGTATAACATTTAAAAAAGAGAGAAAAAACAAAGTTTGCAAGCCCTATTCATGCACAATCTTCTATGTATAAATGTAAGCATGATGCATCTGTGTTCTTCTGATTTACAGGTGAGTTCGCTTTAGTGAGTAGATGGAAAAGGTGTTTTTCTATCTCATTTGATACATGTGAAATATTAATAAAAAAAACAAAAAACGACCTTGACTGGGTAAAACAACTTGTCAGCTTGTTTTTGTTCTTTTAAAAAAATTCTATTTGTCTAATTCACAAGGCCACAGGACTCGGCCTGTAAATTATAGAAGAATAATCAGACGACACTGTATCACATGTATTTAACCACTCGTGTAAAATGATGATAATCACAAAAAAATGATTTGTGATTGAAGCACCGAAAGTAGAATTCAGCTTCAGTGGCAAAAAAAAACTACGATCCTAATAATATAAGTTTAAGTCTGTTCAGCTTCATTTAACATTTCATTCAGGTTGATTCATTCATTCCCATGTGAACCCAAAAATAATCATTTTCAAAGCCGTGTAGATTTGAAACGGCGAATTGAAAACAGTTGTCATTGCAGGTAAATTGGGGCAATTTGGAAGCGTTACAAGACAAAAAGGAAACTGTCTGCAAATAACGTGGACATGTGAGCAGAGGAGCGAGTACACGGTGGATGTGTGCGAGCTGAGCTCGCAGGAAAGCCAACACAAGTAGGGAATACCCCTCGATGCCCTTAACAGTATCCATGTTTTCATTTCTTATCTTTTTTCTCTCTCCCTCTCCATGTAAGACTTCAGGACAGACAGAAGAAGACACGTCTTCATGCATCTGCTCACCTCGGCATGCTCCTTTATTTCAGTAACTTACAGGTACATAAACTGTTCTGTTTTTTTTTTTTCTACTTCAGAATTGGCTCAGATAACGACGACTTAGTGGTCGTTTAACAAAACTGTTTTCCTCCAACCACATGGGGATTTTTCAGATTCAAGCTCTGTTATTAAACTGTCTATTTTGGGATAAACTGGCAGTGCTATTTATAAATCTGACAAATCTCCTATGCAGCCAGTTACCAACAGACACGGGAGATGCTTTTAAAGGCTTTAGAAAAACAAAAGAACTTATGATTATTATTATTATTTTTTTATTTTGTTTAATCTACAGGGGTAGGAATCAACCTTCATGCGAAAGATATTTGAGGAACAATCGTTGCCCTTAACAACTATCAAGGAGAAAAGCATTAAACAAACTAACCGGGACACAAACAGCTCTGCTGCAGAAAGCTGGAGGTTCTTTTTGCTTGTTAAAGTTTAGATCATTTAAGTATAAAAAAATCTAAACCTTAATAAGGCAGCACAAATGTAAAAATAGTAATAATTTGTTGCAGTGTAAATTACTGTGCAGTAGTTCGACCCCCTTCACTTTCTTCCTGTTTGCTGTGTTGAAGCCTGATGCTAAAATCATTTATTTATTTGATTTATTTTTTTTCTTTTACATTGATCTACACTCAGTACCCCATAATGATGAAGTGAAAATAAAATGTTTTACATTTTGGCAAATGTATTAAAACGTTAAAGCTGAAATATCCTGTTGGTGTAAGTATTCCGAGGATTTGAGTCCTGTCCACTGCTGAGGTAATTCCACACCTTGAACGGAGGCCAGCTGTGGTAAATTAACTTGATTGGACATGACGTGGAAAGGCACACGCTTCTCTAATAAAATGCCTCACAGTTGACTATTAATATCAGTGCAAATCCCAGTCATGAGGTCAAAGGCACAAATCTGGGGAAGGCTACAAAAAAAAAAAAAAAAAAAAAAAAAAAAAAAACACAACCAAAAGATCTGCTGCAGAAGACCAGAGCAGCCGCCATAATTCTCATGTGGAGCATTTTTTTGGCACAACCAGGTCCCTATCAAGAGCTGGTTGCCCAGTGAAAGTGAGCAAATGAGGGACGAGGACCTTGGTAACAGAGGTGACTAAGAACCTGGTGGTGATTTTGACTGAGCTCCAGAGATCCAGTGTGGAAATGGCAGAAAGTTCCAGACGGACAACCATCATTTCAGCCCTCCACCGATCTGGGATTTAGGCAGAGTGGCCAGAGAAAAGCCCCTCCTCAGTGTAAAACGCATAAAAGCCCATTTGGAGTTTGCTATAAAGCACCCGAAGGACTCTCAGACTGTGAGAAACGACACTCTTTGGTCTGATGAAACCACAATGGAAATTGCGTGGCCCTTGAATCTAAATGTTATGTCTGAAGGAGACGAGGCGCAGCTCATTATCTGCCCAATACCATCCCAACACTGAAACATAGTGAAGGGAGTGCCATGCTGCGGAGGTGTTTAGACGCCGCGGGGACTGGGAAACTGGTTATGGTGGAGGGAAAGTTGAATGGAGCAAAGTGGAAAGAGATCATTACTGAAAATCTGTCCCACGGTGCTCAGGACCTCAGAAACATCACCGGTCCGGGTGTGTGGCGTCTGAATATTTAAGTTAATGTGATATTTAAGTTTCCTTTATAACACATTTCTGGTCATGGTTATGGGAAGTACAGGTACTCTGCCTATTCCAGGATGATCATAAAGTTGTTTTAACTTGACCTTCTTGTGTGTGTAGGTGTGTGTAGGGAGAGAGAGAGAGAAAAATGTATGTATACTATGTAAGCAGCATAAGTCCTTTATTTTTTTGTGTGAGCAGCAAAGTTTGCTCATCACAGAAGTTAAATAAATCACATCTTTGACTGAAGAACTCATTTTTACTGTTTTCTTATCAGTTGGCATATGCCCTAAACAATGAGGCTAATTTTAAAGCCTAATAGCTGAATAAAATTGTTAAGTTATTGCGCAATTCATAAGCTGATAAGTCAATTAATCATTTCAATAATCAATAGATTAAATCGACCATTGAATGATTGTTAGTTGCAGCCCTGGTGTTCACAGCCAGGACCTCACATTTCAAGCAAAATCTATCCGTGCAGACGGACTATAACAGTTTAGGAACCAGGAGGTAAATAAACTTAGCACAAAAAGTAAGGAAATGTGTGTTTTGTAGGTCATTTCTTTAATGTAACAATGCTTCTTGGCAATAAATCTTATATCTTACTTTTAAATGGCACCATATTTGTAAGAAACATGCATTTGTGGCATGAGCAACAGAGCCGAGTCTGTGGGTGTGACCATGAAAAATGAGCCAAATCTTCTCTGCCAATGCCAAACAACTTTGACTCTTGTTTGGTGGATCAACTCGATGTCTCTCTTTACTGAAATTGCCTCTAATGATGACAAGCCTCGTTTTTCCAGTGATGGAGATGCCGCCACAAACCATCGCACCACCTCCATTAAAAGACGTTACTCAGCACGTTACTCCGCGTCTTCTCCACACTTTGACCCTACAACCCGACTGCCGTGGGCAGAATCTGGACTCATCGTTGAACAAAACGTTCCTCCACATGTTCAGGTTCAGGTTAGGTGTTGCAGACATCAGCGCAAACGGGCCTGATGGTGAAGGGCAGTCATGGTGGGCCTCCTGGCAGCACCGTGAGACTGGACCTGCACATCTGCAGAAGACCGCCTACGGTACCTATTTACTGAAAATTTGCAGATCTGGCAAATTTGTATGGGGGCAACCCACGTACACAGCTCTGCCGCTCATCACAGAAATGCATGTCCCTCACAACCGTGTTACCATTTAAAAAGGGAAATAAACAGGATTTCCTGCATTGTAATGTTTATTGCCAAGAGGCATTGTTACAACAAAGAACAAATCTACCAAAACACAAATTTCCTTACATTTTGTGCTAACTTTATGTTTACATCTGCTTCAATGTTGGATTTTTTAACCACGGCAGATAGTGGAAATTGACTCGCGTTTGGAGGCATCCTTGTGGTCAGCCAAGGAACTGCAACTTCACCCCAGAAGTGGAAATGTCAGTTCTTGCTCCAAACTCATTTACCACCATCTTCATCCAAGTTATTTAATATCATCACTGAAATGACTGAACTTGTATTCCAACAATAAACTGTAAAACTGAACAGATCTCTTGCATGACAGTAATACTGGACAGTTGTGAAAACTTACCATGAATTAGTGAGTTCCTAAACACAGGTCAGACAGAGCAGTCATGGCGTGAGGTAATAGGTTGCTGGATGATAGCAAGCTGGTTGAGAATGCGGGCGACTGGTGGACTGTCTGAGTGTCCGTTTGGCTGACACACTGGCTGTTTGGCGTGCTGGAGCTGCAGGACAAGGCGAAGAGGCTCTTTTCACCACAGGGAAGAGAGGTTACTGGTGTCACCATCCCTGACCGACTGGCACAGGAGCTGAGGTGAGATGTGATTACTGTCCGCCCCTATTTCCTTATTTCAAGTCCTCCTTCTGTTTCTCTCACCGTCGCCTCCTAGGCTTCCTCAGATCTCAGTAAATGGATCATTTATGAACTTGAGAGCAAAAGGTATGGGGAAGCACTGACTGTACAACATCTGAAAAACACAAAGGACAAAAACACGATCTGTTTTACAATGCGACACACACCAAAATCTACTTAATCACCAAATAACATGCAGACTTGAGTAACAGTGGCACAAAACAGTGACTTTGTCTTAGATAAATCCATTGTGAGAACAGCACCTGCATTTTAAAACAATTTGAATCCACAGCTCCAAAACAGACAGCATTGGCTGCTCTGCTGGAGCAACAGTCTCATGGGAGACTCTCAGTCCTCCCTCTCCCATCATGTCTTTCAAGTGGACACTGAGGTCCCGAGACCTCAACCCAGTGGAATACGTCCTAAACGCCTCCCACGGTAGGTATCTGGCGGGCATCATGAGTAGATATCCAAACCACTTCAACTTTCAATGTGGAAGAGCAGAAATGACAGCAAATACTTTGAGCACCTTTTTCAGATGAGTGAGCTGCTCACCCCTTCTTGAAGGGTGAACCGGCCTACCAATCGAAGAAAGCTTATTTTGGTCACTTGTATTTGCAATCTCATTTTTCTGCCTCTAACCACCGGTTATGGCCACAGCTGAGGGTTGGCATGAACATCTCCCGATAAATCAGTAAATTGGTCCTTTGGCTCAGCTCTTATTTCACCATCACGGGTTTGTTCGGTGCCTTCAGTGACCCAATCTGACTGTCAATAAGCCGCTTCATTCCACCCCTGCAAAAACAAAACAATACAAGTCTCCGAGATACTTGAACCCATTCAGATGACACAGGAACTCATCGTCAACCCAGAGCGGGTAATCGAGCCTTTTGCTACTGAGAACCATGGACGCAGACTAAGAGGTGCTAATTCTCATCCCAGCTGCTTCACGGTCTGTTGCAAACCACCTCTGTGACGGCTGGACGTCTACCTCCACCACCACATCATCTGGAAAATGCAGATGAAGTCGTTGGACAACCAAACTGGAGACCATCCACACCCAGTTGAAATTTAGTTTGAGAGCTGTTGGAAGAGGACGGCTCTGGTGGTATCCAACACAAGTACAAGATATTGATCATTTCATTTTCTCAGGATCTTAGATTGTGACGCTACACCTCATTATATATATTGACACTGGAGCTGTACTACACTGTCTCTAAAAACCTCAGATTCGTCTTCTTTAACTGCTTACATGCAAATTATTTTAAAATAATCACCTTTTGCTGAATCTTTGGCTAAATTCTAATGGTTTATCCAAAGCAGCAACACATTTGTTTAATTCAGTCCTTGAAGGAAGCCTTAAGGCAGGAGAGCCTCCATTGATGCCCTCATGCAGGAAGTTTTAATGCGGGAATTACTGTTCTAACAACATGCTTACACAAAACAGCAGCTTAGAGGTGTTCATACGTTGACCCCAACACCGAGGACTCATCGAGTTCACAACTATCACCAATCTGTTCAAATTTAGACTCACAAATCAAAGACATGGAAGTACAAGGTTCAGATTCTTAAACAATGAATCATGCAAATGCTGCCCCCCCCCCCCCCCCCCCCCCCAAACCCACACCTATTCATAGCTGATTTTTACTTTATTATTCCACGACAATATTCAGTAGACAGCTGAAAGTTTACCTGTATCTACCGTCTCACCTAAAATGACCCAACATGCCGTAAAAGTGCGACTCAACTGTGAAAACCAGCTCTTTAGTCAGAAGCATCAACATCTGCTCATGGCTGTTTAAGTCGGACTGGAAAACAAAAGTTTGCCCAGTATTTTATGAGTCTGTGAAAAATGATTTTGCATAGCATCGTAAAAAGATAAGGCCTTTGCATGGCACTGGTGAGATTTTTTAAAACCTTTTCCCGAGAGGAAGACAGCCACAAAGCAACTTCAGAAACATGCTTATTCAAAACGGGAATATGGGCAGGTGGGTAATTCCTCTCTGATCGGGATCTATGATGTCACAGAACCCTGAAAATCTGAATGGCTCACTAAATGACTTGTTTTTAGACCTAGACAGCCCTAAACAAGATATTGTTTGTGTTAATTCAAAGTTTTTGAGTTATTAAAATCTTCAAACACTCAAATAAATGGTCTGAAAAACAGAAAAGGTGGTTTTTTTTTTCAACTTTACAATATGTTCCCTTTAAAAGGAGACAATATTTTTAAAAAGGTGACAATTTCCTGTCGTCTTCTCTCAACGTCTAAGACATTTTGGAGAATCAGCAGAACCACTTCCTATTCAACTGTGTTGCAGCTTTATTTATAGCAACTGGTTTTAGGGGGCGGGGTCAGTTACTGGACTCTTATCGACTCCTCCCCTTCACAGGAAGGGGTTCTTCAGAAATCAGTGTTACAGCTTACAGCAAACCAATGTCAATGTACAAGAAATGATGATGAATGATACCCTTTTTTTTTGTTTGTATGGAGAAACTGGATAACTGTCTCATGATCTGGATCTGTAATCTCACAGTTCCCCCCAAAAAATGTAAAACAGCCCAATAAATGAAAAATAAAATCAGTTTTACATGGCTTAAAACAATGCAACAGGGTTTATTATGTTAGGTTTTGACTTCATAGCCACTTCACACATTCACCTATATGCTATGAAGCACAGAAAAGTTTTTTTTCCAGATGTTCCCGTTGATATATATATATTTAGAGTAGAGTAGAAGTTCACGAGTTTCATTTGCAAGTCTCCCCAGATGTAGTTGCAACAGAACCCGTGTTCCTGTGACTCAACACACCCATGACAAACTGCCGTGTGGGTGTTCCTTCAGCTGTGCATGACATTAGAGGAAGATCGGTGCTAGACAGAGGTACATGCTTCAAAGGTTCAGGGCAGGACAGGGCAGTTTACGGAGGAATCTGTTGCGTCTGCCCGAAGGGCCTGTGCATATGTGTTTAGATAACATGCATGCACGCCCATCGGACCCTGCTCTCACCCTCTGCTCTGGCCCTGCTGGTTAGCGGCTCGTCTCGGTGTTGTGCACGGCGTCTCCAGCACCTCCATCTGAGCCGTGCCGCGGCAGGTCCGACCAGCAGCGAGAGGCGGATCTGCTCCCGGCAGACAGGCTCAACGCAGCCGGGAGGGAGCACCGCGCGGCGGCGACTGTCGCACTGACATTTAGGCACAAATCAAACACCATCCACTCTCTTCTTGCTAGCTTTAGCCAGCAGCCCGAAAGCCGCTGTCAGTGGCGGCGAGAGGAGGAAGAGGAGGAGGAGGAGGTTGCAGCTGAGCGGCAGCCTGGCAGCAGCTAGCGCCGTGCTAACCTCGGCTAGCCCGCCCGTGTTGAGCCTTAGCGGCGGAATAACCGGGATCTTACCCTTTTATGTCGGCACTGTCAGCGCCCTAGAGTGACAGGTGTGAAAAGGCGATGTTCCGACGCGTGTTTGACGACATCATTAATGGGAATCCAGCGGTGTAACGTCCATCGCCGCTGTTTTTTTCTGCCATCCGCCCCGCTTCAGCACCGATCTCTCCGCCGAGCCCCTGGATGCACTGCGCAGGCGCGCTGCCGTCGCCGCTCCGTGGCTGCAGTGGCTGAGAAGATGCGCTGCCGAGGATCCACGCGCAGTGGGGTGACACGCGCAGTGGGGTGACACGCGCAGTGGGGTGACGTGCAGAGGACCACCGCATGTCTGTTCAGCAACCTCTGCCCTCATTCATACAACATGGCTTTTAAACAGTGTTGTCACGGCCTTGTTGAGTTTCCAAAGCACGAGTAAGTTCAAAGTAGTCACAGTCTGTCCTAAAATTAGAAGGCCCGAGGTTATGAAACTTTATTATGAAATAAAAATAGCTTGTGTAAATAGACTCATACATAAAGTTTCTGATGTACATGTAAAAACAAGCCTGAATCCAACTGTGATTCAAGTGTGATTCAAATTTTAAATATATTATTCATTTTTTTGTGTATTTGTATTGTAATAATATTACTACTCGATGCATTAATTTTCCTGAATTGAAGCTTCAGTACTGTCTGTTGGGTTTTTTGTTTGTTTGTTTTTTAATAATTTTTATTATATAATTCCAACTGTGCCTCCTGACCCTGCCAAGGATTAAAACTGGTATAGAAAATGGATAGATGCATTTCGAATGTTAAGAAAAGTACCAAATTAAATTATAGCAAATGGGTTTTGATTGCAGCGATTGCAGATTGGATTATATTGGGATCTGTATTTAATGGAACCTGGTCAGTAAAGCGTCTTCTTGTGGGGTCCCTAAAAGGTTGAGTTTGGGCCTGTTGTCGTTTACTCTGCCTTGAGGTCAATTCTCTTAAAACACAATCTGTTCTTGCATTGTTTTGTAGATGATATTGGTGAACTGCCTTGTTGAAATGAAAATCTAGTTGGACCTGAACTTAATAAAAGTAAGTCAGAAATGGAAGACTATACTGCCACTCATATTTAAAACTAGTTTATTCCAATACCACATTTTGGCCAGTATGAAGCCATACTTACACTGTATGTGGCAGTATTATTACAGTGATTTTTGAAAGGGGCATATCTGCTTTTCTGACCCCATGATTGGATTATTGTCATTTCTCAATGTGGGTTCAGTGCAGTTCTCTTTGCTGTCTTCATTTAATGACCACAGTCTCCTGCTCGGTTCTTGACTGGGAAAAGAAAATGTGAGAATATTCTGGCATCACTCCACTGGCTTCCCGACCTTATGAGAATTTTAAGAGTGCTTAGATCATCCCATCAGATCGTCCTTGAAGTTCCCAGATTCAGACTCACATCTTGTGGTTTTATGTTGTTTTGCATTATTTATATAATTTTTTTTTTTAATCTGTGAAATACTTTGGTTGTTTTTGAATGTGCTATATAAATAAATGTATAATCTGGGTTATAATCTGCTTTTTGCTCATACAATTTAAGTATAAATCGCCGAACTACCCAACTCTCCATGATCGTCAGGATATTTTGCCACCCAAACTTTCTTCACCTGGAAATGGTTAAATCGTATAAATGAAGATGCAAATTTGTGGAGGAACGTCAAAGCTTCAACACAAGAGGAACCTGAGGACTTTTCTTGAGTTTAATGTTGTCTTGTATCATTTCACACAACAACAGAGGACTTCTTTCACCCCCATCTTATTGTCTGACCAGCACGTGGACATTACTGTCCTCTATTGACCTACCAGTTAGCTCTCCTGTGTTGCATCATGTGTTTCTGGAGAAACAGCAGCAGCTTGATGTATGCTGTGTGAGCTGTGCTTTAAACAGAAAATCATTTTGTTTGAAGTCAGAAAGCGAGACCTGTGAGAAGGATGGGAATTTTCTGAGCTGTGCAAACATATACAATTGCATCAGAGACAGAGAGGGAGAAGATTTCTATTTCCACTTGTCACTTCAAATACACAAGTTCCAACTGCAATGTGCATCCATCCAACCGCTTGTTTATTCTTTTGCATTTGCTTTATAGCATCAGTGATGCACGTAATCAGTGTCTGGCATCATTAAAGTTTTCTGTATCACCTATTCAGCTGAAGTATTATTTTCGGGGATAAATAATTTTTGCTTTGGACAGATTACTTATTCTCTCTATTACTTTTAAATGAAATGTGTCACTCAGTCAAAGTGGATCTGTATTGTAGGAACAGAATCCAGCCAGTTGGGATAAAAAGATGCCTTTTTCCAGCTGTTAACACAAGGGGGCATCAGAACTCTGTGATTCCTCCCATCGCCCTGTTCCGCCCCCTCCTCTCCCTCAATGACCGGCCCTGATGCAGCAGTGTTCCCGCTTATTACAGCTTTGTGATGAAAAATGACAGAATCATAACTGCAACTACAGCGAATATTAGAGGCTTAAAGCTGACAAAAATTACTTTCATTCCCAAAATGATAGAGATGCTTCGACAATATTTGGTTCTAATAAGAAATTGTGCTTTAGTGAATTATTTCAGTATATCAATTCATCTACATGCATCTGAGGCATCTTGTACTTACATACAAACGGAAGTGGGAGCTGGGTGGATTATGAAAGGTGAGTTAGTCTGTGCATGGTCCCGGACACCAACGGCTCATTAACCGAACACAACTGAATCCTTTTTGTTTTTCCTTTGTGCATCAGCGGAGGCTGGCTTGCATATGAAAAGGTCAAGAACCTCAGAAGGACTATTTTGCAGCCTTCAAACACACAACAGTGAAATTAACCATTGGTGGAGAAGAAAATATATATAAAAAAAACTTTCCTAGATACCTTCAGCCAGTGACTCGGTTTCTGCGTGCACCAATGAACCGCTGGATGTCGTTTCAGGTTGGTGGTTTCACAGCAGACTGAGTTAGACGGGACAAAGGTAGCTGCAGCTCACCGTGTGCTGTTATTTTGGCTGTGTTTGGACTTCCCTTATGAGATATCAAGAAAATAGGAATATTACAGAGTTTTAGGAAAAATATAGAAAACTTGCATTAGGATAAAACTGCAACCAACTATGACAGTCTTTTGTGTTTTGGAACGTACCCCCATAAATAGGCTGCTATAAGACTGTGTAGGAGAGGGATAAGAACTTAGAAATATTACCCCCCCAAAAAATCAAATATTTATATAGCAGTGTATATGGGTTGACATCTATATAGAAGGTGCTATGTTTTGTTTTACATTAGTCTACAAACCTTTAAGTCAATAGTTTAATCAAAAATGGAACAGAAATAACATATAACCTGATTCGTCACCACTTCTAAAATGCAAAATCTAAACACTCCTATACCGTCCTCTACAGAAATCAAAATCTTTCACAGCAGTGCTACATATGTTGAATTTGTTAAGGATTACTCTCACATTTTAAAGTCTGGATTTTCCCATCAGTACCAGAAATTACAACAGATGTTTTTTTTTGTTTTGTTTTAAACTGTAGTCTCCCGGGAAGCATGCAGTGCTGTTACAAACTGGGCTTCAGCTCTAAACTTTTACAACATCTGGCTACACCTCTGCTTTACACTCATTAAAGAGCTACTCAAAACGCTGATAAAATACATGGCCTGTAAAGTAAATTATTTCTATTTACCCTGCAGGCATCCCCCTATTAGATGAATTCTACATTTTAAAACCTTCTTAACCACGACTTATTTTTTAGCTTTTGTTACCGTAAACAAGCTTCCTTTTCTGTTGTCGTTTCTGCTGTATTTAGAGGTCTGAACATGCGAGATGACAACAAAGCTGGATCTAAACTGTTTCCATCTCAGTCCAAGTGGTAAACTAAACCAATTTTGTTATTCGTAGATACATGTGGAAAGCAAAGTAAACAAAAAAATTACCCATAGAGATCATCTCCAGAGGGTATGATCAGAAACAGGTCTGCAGTTATCGTCCACTCTGTGGTCACTGCATTTGTGTGATGTATGATCGCTCTGAGCTCAGACAGCCTCCTAGAGCTCTGCAGGAGCTCATTTGATTGACTGATGTTAGTGTAATTGTGTGTGTGAGGGTCACCAAAATAAAGAGAAAGGAGGTGATGGATATACGGTGAAGGGAAGAGTGGGCTGCAAGAGTCTGCGTTTGTTCTTATAATGCCTTTAGGGTTGTTTGCAAGCGTCACTGTAACTATGAGAGCTGAATACAGATGCAGAAGAGCTTCACAGGTTGGGTAAATCATGGCTCAGAGCTGTAGTGAATGAGTGCTTAGGTATAAGTTGCTTTACTGCCATCGTTTCCTCAGCTGCATTGCATAGAGGTGTCAGCTTGTTTTAAATGTATGGCATCCACTCACACAGAAAAGGCTCCTGATCAGTAATGCACTCAGTGTTCACTGCAGCTCCGTTCCTCAGTGATGGATTTGAATGGATTTGTCCGTATGCCATGGAAACGGTAGATAATGAGGTTTAATAATAAATCTGCCCATAGCTATTAAAGCATTTTTAATGGAAGTTTTCCCCATTCACCCTCCTTGAAGCTACATAAAATACTGCATATTTTCTCCTTTTGCGCTCAGATTTTTTCCCCCACAAAAACAGTCATTTTTGGATGTTTAGGTATCCCAGTATCTTACTGATTCAATTAAAAAATGAATTAAACTTTTAAACTTGTGAGCACCTTTCATACAACTTGTGCAACACAAAGAGCTTAGCAGGTTCAAACAGAAGCAACATAAACAGTTAGAAAGAAACCTTCCCCACTTTTTCCACCAGAACCATTAAAACAGGTGCAATTTAGATGTTTAAATACACGTCACACAGACAGACAGACAGACAGAGATCCATATCAATAATTTGAATAAATGAAGCAGAAATGAATGATTATCAGCATCATTAGTCTATGAGTCAACACTAAAGAGCGTTAATTAAAAGACACTAAAACAGATAATTACACAATTAAAAAAAACAAAACAGGTACACACTTAATATAGGGTCTTAATCAACAGATAAATCTATTATTGAGCAAAAACTATTTTCCTGCCCCTAGGTCTTCTGGTGGTTCTTTTCACAAGCGTGGGCTGTAGTAGTAGAAAAAACTTCGCTATTTGTTTTTGTTCTGACTGAAAAATCTGCCGCCAGATGACCTGAAGGTCACAATGACTGGTTTCACTCCTCCCTTTCTCAAAAAATGTTCTGAATAATCAGAACCCTAGAACAAAGTCAATGAGGCTGTTGTTGTTTATCTCTTTGCAGACTGTGGTTTCACTCATTCACTGCCGTTTTTGTTCCCGGTCATAAAAGCTTCCCCTCATGCCTGGGTTAACAAATGTTGCCTATCCTCAATTTTGTATGTTTCCTTTAAATTATTTGTTTAAAATATGTAATGAAAGGTTTGATGCAGCGAGCTATTACAACAAAAATTCCTTTTACAATTTCAAACGTTCTGGCAAATCTACATCAGCTGGCATCTCCGTTAACATTAGTGCCCACATGTCATCCGTCCTCCACTCCCATCGCAGGGGATGCTGACAGTGATGGAGGTGCTGCCTCTGCGCCCACAGTCAAAGATATCAGTATGTCAGATGAAGATATCAATACCCTGTTTTTATTGCTGGACCTTGTAAATTTTGTTAACATGTCTGGATTGGTCTTGACAGTGCAGGCTGTAGCGGAAATCCAAGTACTGGTGGCGGTCTGCTGCACAACATTGACCCAACACACCAGTACCGAGTGTGTGGAGATTTCTTCTCCACTGTCACCTCTTGCTTGTTTAGGATGGGAAATTGCAACAAAGTAAAGATTCTATATGATCAGTAGGCTGTTTTTATGAATTGTCATTAAAAGAACTTTGCATCCTAGACTGTATTAGAATAAAGTGGATTAATTGAACCACAGTGAATTCGATCAAATTGAATTGACTTTGAAGGTAAATATTTGAGAAAAAAACACAGCATTCCTAATGTTACACAGAGAGCAGATTCTATGAAGATAAAATCACTCTTAACTGACTGTGCACAACATTTAACTGTGCACATATCTGTAAAGGTTTTAGTCAACAAAACTATTAAAACAGGCAGCACTCAATCAACATGCCTTCAACTATGTTCAGTCTTTTGATGACTGAAAATAATGGATTGCAATTATTGAGCTTCAAATCACACAAAGAGAATAAATCTGTTCGACCTGATGAACTTGTTCAAAATGTTTAACATTGTAAGCATGTTGACAGACACTAATTTCAGTTGGAAATTAAATGTTCATACTGAGCATTTTTACATTTTTTCACAGAACTTTGTTAGACACAGCCCTTTGAATACAACTTGATCAAAAAAGGGCAGGTAATTAAAAGAACTAAGATGAGATGGCATTGACGTCAATGTGAAGATGAAATGTAGACACCACATAGAATATAGAAAAACTAAACTTTATCAGAAGGGTATTATGATATAATTAAGGATGTTTTTCCACAGGAAATTATAAACTGACAGCATTTCAGATTCCTGTAAAATGGTGACACTAAAAAGGGCTAGGTTGTTTTGTGATAGCACTGGGTTTACTTAGCCTGGTTTTCCAAATTCTATCCAAAATCTTTTCCTCTTCGAGAAAAAGAATCGGTCCGATTCCTCTGGATTTGGATTTTTGATTTCCTGGGAAACGTAGTAACAGATGCAGGAGGAACTGCCACCAGCAGTCAGAGAAATGAAGCATGTGACATGAGAAGATGACATCTAGACGGGCATCAACAAAAGCAATCGAAAATGACATAAGGAACGCTACTAAATGACATGATAGTTTTGTAGTAAAAACTTGCCAGTCCAGGGTGTTAACAAATTTGCAGTCATCTTGGTTGTTTTGAAACGTGGCCACTGGATGCTACTGTGTGAGTCATCGCATAAACCCCGCCCACCCTATTGCAACTGGCTCGGTACGTTTCCTACCGATATAAATGGGAGGGGTTTAGATCTATTTTACAAAGAGAATGCTCATGAAGTGAATGGATATTTGCTGATCAGACTGTGGGCTTTACAGGTTAAGAATAGAAACACTAAAAAGCAGGTTAATGCATTTTAAGCCAATGAAATGACAATTTCTGTCAGACCTAAGCAAACATCTTTAGTAATATGTTTCACCATCTTAGAGTTAAAGAACAAGATGTAGCTTCAAAAAGCATGACTTAATGTGCTATATCTTTTTAAATATAAAGTCAGGAGGCTGATGTGAGTGAATATTTTTTTTGATAATTAGATCCACTTGATCCAAGTGATTAAAGCACCGAAGGTGAACAGAAAAATCTTATTACAAGGTGCTATTTACGACCTGCGCCTTTACTTATCTGTAAATATGTTTCAGTCACAGGATTTATTTGATAAGTTAGCACATTTCAGTTACTTTTACAGCTCGATTCACAGGGAACTTTACACAAAAAGTCTCACTCCAGTTTATCGTATCTCAGTTTTTAAAAATAATTTCAAGCAGTCCAGGCTCAAAATTCAAAATTCTTATTCATAAAGACAGCATTGCTAAGGAATCCAACTAATATCCTTGAATCTTTACTGTAGAAGCTTGTGGGAGCAGTCAGCACCGTTTGGCTCAAAATATAGTTTTAATGTATTGTTCCTGCGTTTGCTGATTTTTATTAACTGGATATGATTTGGTTTGTTGGTTTGTACTGTACCCTTCCCTCTCTCTACCTATAATGATCCGGGATAGGATCCGGCAGACCCCCATGGCTCTGCAAAGGATTAAAACGGATGCAGAAAATAGATGGGTTTGTACTGTGTCCTCCGTGGTGTTTTGATCAAAACATGTCACAGACATGTCATTAAAACCTCAGAAAACAATCTTGAAAAAAATACATTCATAAGGGGTCATGGTATAGTTTCAACTAAAATCACAGGACACTGAGATCTAAAATACTACAACAAACCTTTTAACCAGTGCTTTCCACTCCTAACCCTCAAGGATCCTCGTGAATCGGTCCTAACAGACTTGTGCAGACTTTGACAACAAACTGATTATGAGCATCCTACTTAGAGAAGGTGTGTTAGAGCAGGGAAACATCTAAAACAAACAGCAGTGGCCTTGAAGAACCTTGATTGGAGATCACTGCCTCAAACTGTGATGCAACGCCACTGATTGTGAAGATAAGTACAAACTCTGGAATCATGATTAAAACTTTAAAGTTACATCTTACTTTGGATTGCCTGTGGTAATGATTTAATCAACATTAAATCTCAGTCCATCTCACACTTCATCATTACAACCCATGACTTATTACCTTGTTAGTTTCCATGGTTACTGCCATTTGTCTCTCCAAAATAATAAATAATTGCACCGTCTTTCTTCTCTCTTCCTGGATCATTCATGTAACCTCTGTTTCCTCTCACAAGCTGCTGTTCATTTCTTTTGTTAATCGTCTTCTCCTCAGATTCTCACATCCACAACACACTGACACCGGTGACGTGCGCTGGAGAAGAAACCTGACAAGATATGAATTCAATTTCCAATGAAAAAGCAACTGAGCCTGACCCAAGCGTAGGATTCGTACCCTGCAGATTAAACTTTGCTGCTGAAGTCCCTGTGGTGCATTTCCTTTGTGCCGGGTGACATGGCATGATTGTCTTACTGAACGATTCGTTTGCACTCACCAGGACTGTATTTTTTAGGATTAAAAATCAGTTTTCACCACTGGCAGGTGAAGTTTAATAAGATGTTAATGAACTGCCACAGTGAGGTCTAGATTAACAGGCAGCACGGATCAGCGCCGTTTTACAAAGCCTTCTGCTTTCAGAAAACTAATTCCATCAATGTTTATATGGCTGTAATCAAATAAAAAAAAAAAAATTAATTGCATAACAAGTGAGAACATTTGTCACCTTTTTACTAGAATATAAACACACAAAACAAAATTGCTTTTCCACTAGTCATTTAATTGGAGATTTCAGTTTACGAAACGCCCTCTTAAACCCTACATTTGACCACAGGTGCTGATGAAAGAACCTTTTGGCTGAATGGGGAGAAATCTTTAGCAACCTAATGTAAAACAACGTTTTATGTGTCAAACTCACACTATGGGTGCACAAGGTGTTATGGCTGACATGTAAAAATAGACCATATAATAAAGCACGATGCAAATACTATATGTAGACTTTTGCATTTCACGTCTGCAACACTTTTCAGAAAAAGCTGGTATGACGGCAAGTTAGTGCACGTAAGGAAGTGGAGGGAAAACGTAATGTCAATTCAAAGAGGATAAGTCTTCATCTCAACCTTGATGAACCTTGAGGAGAAGATCTCCATTTTTTCAACAAATACATAAGAATTTTCAATAAAATGTCTAAAATTGATAGGCTTTGAAATCTTCTTATAAACACACATAAATCATCTTCTTACTTATGTTACTATATTTTCTGATTGCACGGCCCTTGACAGTAAACTTTGACAAAATCTGCATGTAATGTGAGATAAACATCTCCTTGTGTTTTCTTATGCAGACTCTCACCTGCTTCAGGGTGAGTTGACATATTTGGGGACACTGATATAAGATCAGCAGGTGACGCAACAGGTGTTGACGACAGTGCAGTGGGCTTTAAGGGATCACATGACTTCCTTACATCATAAGGCTTCGACAAAACATTAAACTCCAACTTAAGCTAAGCTGCAGACTATACAATTAACCCTTTTCTTCGTCTTACGTGCATGAAGTGACTCGGAACAGAAAACTGAGGTGAAAAAGAAGATTTTGATTTGGTTTTGACTGTTGGTTGCGTTGGTTGATGAGTCGAGGCCCAGCAGTGGGCAAATCTGCCATCATTTTGTGAAATGTGTTTTCCAGAACACTTTCATAGAGTTTAAATAGGACCTTACAGCGAAGGAAAAACCCATTTCAGCGCAGACTCCCACTGGAACGTCAGTCTGACAGCTTTACCACAAGAGGTTCCTCAAGGCTGCATGTCAGGGTCTCTCGTTGCTACTGCATCTCTCTGCTCTGAGGGAGCAGGCAGGAGTTTGTAATTAAAGAAGAGCAATGTTTTCATGGAGATTTGCACAAACTCAACAGTTGAGCAGAGGCAGAAGTTGAGGGAGTGCCACCACGACTGCTGTAAAATTTTATGATATGCAAGAATCAGATTCCACCAACTAGTAGATAACTTATCTACTATATTTTATTTAGACTGCATTATTTAACCAACATTAGAAATGAAAGTGGAAAAAAATGCATTTAGTATTTCTTAAAGATATTTATTCACATTGTGTTAGTTTCTTGTGCCAGATTCTGGTGACATGCTGAGGGTGATCAATACATTTGAATCCAGTGTATCACAGCTGGGAACCATCTAAATCTTGAAGGACAGCTGATGTCGAGGACCGGACTGGAAGAAGCCTGGTCTAGAATCTCAGTGTACTTTTCTGCATTTATGCTGCCAGGTATTTGGACTCGTTGTTCTAAACATTCTAGGTGGAACATTTCATCTTGTTCTCCAGACCAGTCAGGTTCACCCACACCAGACTCTGTTATCCAGGTCTTTATGGACCTGCTTTGTGCACTGGTGCACAGTCATGTCGGAAGAGGAAGGGGTCAGCCCCAAACTGTTCCCACAAAGTTTCACTGGACATGTTCAGCACTACTGAAAACCTTCCTCTAAAATGCTAAAGTCGTTCTCTTAAATGTTGCACTTTGACAGATTGTGGACATTAAAGCGAGCAAGCACATTGTTTTTAACGGTTATTTTTAATCAGTATTCAGTTTTTATGATCCGTGTCATTATATTATGTCCAATCTGAGCCTAAATTGGGTTTATTGCCCTTTTTGAAAAGTGTAAAGGTTTTTTTTTGTTTTTTTTAAAAGAACACACTTCAAACCTCTTTTTGTCCTCTGAAAAATCTAAAATAATCAACCAGAAAAATCACAGAAGCTGTGGCCGTGATAATAAGGATTACTTAAAATTATATACTTGTTACTTATGAACATGGAAAGAAAAAAAAACCCTCTACATCAATCATATTAGAGGGAATAACATGTATTCTGTTTTTCACCCGCAGAAAGCAATAACCTCCACCAAAGGATAATTAAGAGGCAAAAAAAATCTACTTTCCCATCAGGATGAATTCATGCTACCAGATTAGTACGTGCAGAAGATCGACAAGACACCACAACATGAAATGAAAGGCAAAAAAAAGATGAGATAATTGGAAGACCGTAATGACAGACACAGAGCATGACAGTGAAATGAGGGGGAAGGAATTAAGTTTTGTCGTTTCACAATAAAGAAAAATCGGCCATCTGGAGGAGTGCAACCTCTGACTCGATTTGTTTGTGGATTAACACACAAATACATGGCTGGGGAGTAAGGTCTGTGTTATTATGGGAAATGTATGTGAAATCCATAGTTGTGTCTGAATAATGTTAGGCGCCTGCCTACATGCTTTCCACTGGTGGACTACATCACATCTGTAAAATAACATTGAATACAGACTTGTTGCAGTCAATTATTGTAGTGTCATCAATGATCAGAAACCTCCAATGTCCATATTTGGAAGAACCAAGACACCAATCCCATGGTGTTATGTTTTTACTGAGACTCCTAAAAGTAGGTTTGTCGGATGTTTCACGGCAAGTCGCGTCTCGGCAGGTCTGTTCACTCAGCAGCCATCGGCTGTGTCACGACATATCCACATGCGGCCAGAGACTTCACCACCTGAGGTCGGCTCTCAGCGGCTTAACAAAGAGGGCTTCACACACCGTCTTTAACCTTGGATTATGATTCATTTCAACTAATCTTCACACCCCTTTACTCTGAGTTAAAAACTCTCTGAGATGCACATTTTACAGATAAAGTAGCTGAGCCAAAATAAGGAAAATAGGAAAACTTTCAGGGGATTTTGCTGTTTGTTTCAGGCAGTATAGCTTGACTAAGAAAATCAGACACAGACACTCCAAAATCCCCTGATAAACATGGAGATATAGTGAGTTTGAGATCAGCTTAAAGCATAATGCTGAGCAGATTCAGTCACTTCTGGACAGAATCGATAAACCGCTTCTTTCCAGTTTTTCTTTCTTTGCCTAAAGCTGACCTAATGATAGATTAAATATTTTTAAATCATTTTTACGCAACAAGTTGCATCAGATCTAAATTATGTACCAGCTGGGGGGACTAGTGACTGCTGACGTTAATGTGGAAAAATCGCAAACAATAAGTCTACAGAAAACAAATCCTGCAGTGGCACTGGTACATAATGCTGCATGGTGGATGCACCGAAAAACTAGGAAAGGAGTTTTCAGAAACCACAAAGCTTTCCTGAGCCATAGAAACCTGGATTTCTGCTCGAAAAACATGTTTTTATTTTGCTCCACCTTTTATATAACATTATGATCCACCTTAAATAGCCTCCAATCAGCACACAGACAGCTTTCTTTGTCTGAAAATGGATTTTTGTTAACCAGTTATGGCTCAGTGTGAACGAGTGTGAAGTTGCTAACTATTTATTGACATACTTTATATGACAAAATACCCCACAGATTTTTATTCATCTATGTGAATGTTTTTTTTGGGATGGATGAAGTTGAAAGGAATGATTGATTTTATATTTACATTATACTGTGTTTATGTTGCACTCTATAAAGTGCAATGAATTGTACGCATTTAAATAGTTTATCCACTGAACACCGCCATCAAAAAGCCATGTGGCCATCTGCAGTTTCATTCTGCAGCTTTACAACGTCCTCAAAACAGCCAGATTGAGGAAAACAGAGTCTGGCACCAGATGGTGCGCCCCTCTTAACCCATAAGTCAGAGTGGGGTTAAATAAAGAGGCAGAGGACACAAGACATATTTAATTCACAGCGGAATTGGAGCAAACACACTTTTCTACCACAGGGATGCTTTTCTTCTCCTTCTCCTTCTTCTCCACCAAACAACAGTGCTGGTGATTAGTACAGAACATGTATCATTCAACTGGAAAGTATTGATTGATCATAGATCTGTGTATAAACGATTTAAAAACAGGGCAGCTCTGAGGTATGGAGGTCATCACTGCTGCCGGAGAAGACTCTCTGCAGGTTTGTGTGGGTGTTTTCTGGTTAGTCTGGCTGCCTCCCACACAAGCGCATGAATGTTTGGTGGCTGGACTGATGGACCCGCTTAACCTGCAATCCGATGACACTGTAAAGGTGTGTTAAATAGTTGCACAGGGGCACAGACAAAAAACAAAAACAAAATATCCTCTGTGCAATCTTGACGGAGGTGATTTGGAAAACAAAACGTATGAATAATAACCAGAAACAATAGGAAGAAAGACTGATGCTCAGCGCGTGTGTGTGTGTGTGTGTGTGTGTGTGTGTGTGTGTGTGTGTGTGTGTGTGTGTGTGTGTGTGTGTGTGTGTGTGTGTGTGTGTGGTTTGGATCTTTTGGGCTTTATCACCTCTTTCACTTGGCTGTGTTTGTAATTAGAAAAAAACCCACCTTTGAGCAGTTTTTTCCTGGAACACAGAAACTGCTTGTGTATTTGCCAGTTCACTACATTATATGTCCTCTATGAACAGCTCCTGTGTGTTTGTATAGGTTTAGCTGTTTTCCACGAGCTGGGAAAAATACACTGAACCTTGCTGAAACACCTTTATTTTTTTACAGCATCGTGTTTATTTGCACTCTCTTGGATTTGTTTCTTTTTTTTTATGTTCCTCATTTTTCAGTCCCAAGACAGCATGTAATGGTTGTTTTGCACAAGATGACTGTTTATCTAATAGCTTAATAGCTGTAGCCGCTGGCCCCAGCCTGTCATCTGAGCCAAAGTAGATTAAACACTCAGTCTGTGCAAACTCTGCATCACATTTACAGCCAACACATTCTGAATTCAAGCGAGTAATGCCTTAGTAACTGCAGAGAAGATTTATGTTACTGTAGTTTTACCAAGTTACAACCAATATGTTTAACAAAAAGAAAAAAACTAGGGTTAGGGTGGTAGGTGGTGTATCAGCAATTATTAAGGTGGACCTGAAGAAACATCTGACTGAAGACGACGTTCCTCAATCATTAGGATGTGTAGAGGACGTGCAGGCTTGATGGTTAGTAACTTGGACAACATTCTTCTCCAGAGCCTCCAGATCAGTCCCCAGCATAGACCCACCCAGCGTATCGTCACGGAGCATCAAAAGACCCGAGCTTCCTCAAGAACTGCAGTCTGCAGTGCACCACGTCACAAAGCGAGTAGTTCTCCGTGCTCACCCTGAACCCACTGGACACATCACAATAGCAGAGTCAGCGTTTTCAGGTGACGTCAGGATTCTGAGTGATCAGTGAGTGATTCGATGCAAAGCGCAGATGTCCATCACACCAATGACATGAACTCTCAGCTGCTTTAATGATCGTATTGATTAAGAACAAGCCACTTGAGATTAGTTCTCAAATGAAAAACGTAGACAATTATGTAAATGGCTGTGTGATGTCACGCGTAATTGTTCAACTATGGCAGCTTTGGCGCAACTAGAAGACTTTGAAGAGTTTGGAGGGAGTGTGTCTTCAGGGAGCGCGCTGACCTGCTGGTCCAGGGTGATGTTGGATAATCAGCTGATTTACTTTACTGTTTAACACGGTATGTTACTTGCCCTTTTGTATAAAACGTTGCTCAGATTGCATATCAAAGATGAAGATAAAGAATAAATAGTATCACTATGGTCTAAATCCTTCATACCAGTATAATACAGCATGATGTGCATAGCCAGCCAATCAGAGACAGTGTACAGCAGGTCTGGGTGAATAAAGCACCTCTGATTTAAATCAATAGATAGTGGTTAATAAGCATCACAACAAAATTTGGTCCTCTTTTATTTCCTGATAAATTAAACAAGATCTGTAGGGCAAAAAGTATAAAGTGTTAACTAAAATTAAAATTCAGTTAACTTAAAAATCCAAATGTCCAACTCTTGATTTGTTTGACATATAAAGAAAAGTCTTGACCATAAGTGAAATCAGACAAAGTCAAGACAGAGAACTGAAACAGATGTGTCGTGTGCTCTGCACCTTGACTCCTTCCTTTATACTCTGACATCTGTGTAATTGATCAATGTTGCACCTCAGAAGAAAGAATGTGACGCTGAGCTCGGTTGAAATGGTCTTCACTGCCAAATGGAAACATGAGCAAGCTTTCTATCATGTTCTCCATCTCTTTGTAAACTTCAATCTCTCTCACGACAGAAAAACGTGCCCTTGTGTCCGACCGTGTCAGATGAGGTGCCAGGAGTGTTTCTGCTCAGCTCTGGAGAAAAATACTTGTGTGCAGAGTGGAAGAGCAAAACAAAAGCAAACAAAAGAAAAACTGTCACGCCGTCACATTCAGACAAAGGTGGCCGAAATTTAACAGATCAGGAAATAAAACGAAGCTAGGAGATTTCCGTCTCCATGGATACCCGTGGAAGCAGAACCGAAAGGGGATGCTGTTACAGCGGTGGGCCAAGCTGGTATGTCTCATTACTTGAAGGGTTTTCAGTTCGCAGAGCAGTGAGATGTAACATTATCCGGCATCACAAGAGATGCTGGGAAGAGTCATGAAGTGCAGGTAATACAAAATTAAAGTAAACTCTATCTAGTAAAAATAAACTTTACAAAGCAGGACAAATAGATTCTGATCAAAGCCAAACATATGATGATAGGTACGTGTCCCTGCCAATATCCATCAGCTGCTGAGTAGTCTCTGTCAGGAAAAATAAAATAAATAATACAAACAAAGACGCTGTCAAATGTAATGTATCAAGCTACACAAAGAGCTAAAAATGTTTCTCTACTGGAGTCCCACTTCCACGATCGATCCTACTATGACCAGCTGTGTCTTTTGCTGATAGACTGACTGAGATTATAATCAACCCTGAACAGCATCAATTAAACGCGTGTGCTGTCGAGATGAAGCAGAGCACACGGCACACGCAGTTATTAACCAGAAGGCAGCTAAGAAAAGAAAGGTGGACATGGGCAACTGTTTTAAAAGTGACTCCACAGTACCGGTAACTGTTTTCCTCGCTTTTAAATGCAGTGTGTATTGATGACGTGTGGTTCCCACAGGCAGGCCAAAGACTAAACATGTCAGTTGTTCGGAGGACCTCATCCGTGCATTAATATCCACTTGTTTTCTTTTGGAGAGCAGTCTGTAAAACTCCAAGGCGACGGAGCAGTGCAGACCCGTCAGCGAGCAGTTCGAGTTTAAGTTCAGGGCTATGAATTTACATAAGCTGCACACTCCATAAAAAAAAACAACCCAACTGAACATTTGTACGTTTTACGCCACTTATGTTCAGGTGTGGATACACTTTGATGTTTCCGTCTTCTTTTACTGATGTTTGCGACTGCGTTGTGCCTGAAGTAAAGCTGTGAAACCGTGAAACAGCCTCCTCGTCAATCTTTACTCTCTCATATGAATGAAAACAATATCTATTTAATATAATTGTTAATATCAACACGAACCAGTTTAAGATGTTCAATGATGTATCAACAAGTACATTGTCCTTTAAAAAAACAGGGGATGGGAATGCTGGTCTTATTCCTACCAACGTCAAGAGCAAACCTTGAGTCTGGTGTTTGTGGACATGTTAGGATTCTTCAAAGGAAAATAAAACGCTCATGTTCATATTAATATTGTTATTGTGAACCCTGAAACTGTTCTAGAGAATTCTCTGTGATTACTGGAGAAGTGTTTCCTCGGGGAAAGAAAAAAGAAACTTCAAACTGGAGCGTTAACACTTGCGTAAATTTCATTTTCCTTTTTGCTTCACATTCAACCAACAAAGGAAAACAAACCAACAAACAACAAAATAAAACAATCCACGCAAAAGACGGGTTTACATGGAGGTGCTTTGTCGTGTTGTTGGTTGTTGCTGGCAGCGTCCTGCTGCTGTGATGATCCGTCTATAACAGTGGATGCTCTTTATGAAGAGATACTTCATGCAGTGGCCCAGAAAAAAAAAGCACTACAAATTCAATTACTCTAAAGAAATGCACAATTTGGCAGAGCTGAGCAGTTCATTGTCAGTGTGGTTTTGCTTAAAGGCTCTTTGAGAAAAAAAAAAAACATTCTCTACAGCGAGAGAAAACAAAAATGTCTTTTCTTTCTGAGACTAAATAAAAAAAATACAGTTAGATTTACAATTTCATGCAGCACAAATGAGTATATCAGTTGTTTTCCTGTAAAACTGGTCTGAGCACAGTTCACTTCAGTCCTTCTCATCAATCGTTCTTTGTTACGGGAGACGTCTCAGTGGTTGTGACATGTCAAACTCCAGTTTGAATCCAAAAAGCTACTTCATACGGCTGTTATTATTCTTAACAAGTTTTTGGATACCAAAGTATTGTGTGTCACACCTGGACTTTAACACTCTCCAGTTCACAATGTGTGATTTCACACTGAAATATTCACATTCTGATGTTGGAGCAGCTCAGTCGGCTGCATCTTTATTCAGTCCCCAGATTGGTTTTCTTGAAACACTGAAAGCCCTGCACACCTTTCAAACATACGCAGGTGTTTTCACCCTTACAGATTGAAGACTCTGAGCTTGTGCAGTCTTCCTGATTGGCAACGCGTCGACTAACTCCTCTGTGAGCTGTGCTGCAGCTGTTGTGGATGCTGGCTTGTGTTTTTCAGCTGTTCGACTGTGATGCTTTGAAATTATGAACAGTGTGATGCTCCAGACTTCACATATAAACCAAATGGAGCTAATGAGGAAAAAATGCATGCAAGAAAAGATTGTGATTTTATAAAACCTCCAATTGTAAAGCTGTTGTGTCTACAGAAGCATTGTTACCAGGGGCTGTTTAAGCATTTGCCATGTGAGGGGGACGCAGTGGTGGGGCGTGGGGGGTCTGGGGAGGTTCCACCATGACAAGACGTAGATACAATTTTCCTGCATTCAGGCTGTGAAGCCAGAAGCCAGAGCAGACTTGGCCTCACAAATCAGTCTAACTGTCAAACAAATATATAATTGTTTTATGTCACTGTTGAATTTGGATGAAATAGCAAAATCAAATTTTTCAACCGTTTGCACAAACCTGACGAATAAAGTAAAAAAACAAAACAAAAAAAAACTTTGGTTGTATGAATGTAACGTAAACAAAGCAAAGCCTCCCACTAATTTTTCACTGTTTAGTTTAATGTTGCATGAATTTAATGTGACATGGGGTCTTTGAGAATGTGTAAAAAATTAAAAAAGGATATGGTTTTAACGGGACTTTGTGAGATGGTAACTGAGCCTACATGCCTGCTTAGATGTAATATTCTTCATAGATCAAACATTAAAATTTCAACCTCTTAAAGGCTCATTTGCCACAGTGGTCCTCTTGTCACTGCAGGCCACAATTATAATTTAAATCAATCTGAAAAGATCCACGAGAAGGGAGTTCTGTCATTAGCTGAAATGTATTCTGACTGAAGCTGATGCTCGCAGAAAATACTTTTAAAGGTCAAGCACCAGTGGCCGAAGTGCAGTGTTGTTTCTGAGAAGATAAACTGCTGCTAAAGTTCATTTACAGTGACACGTTAGTGCAAATACGCAGACCTTTATCCACTCATCCCCGGCTAATTGTTGATTCCACATGACCTATATGTCTTCCAAACATCAAGGGTCATCGAGTTGCAGGGAAAAGTGCTTTTTAATTTTTTCATGCTAAAAAAGATGTCACTTTAATTTGATGCAAATCAGTCGACGCGGGTGCACCACAGTGGTTCAGGGCGATGTCTTCATAAAGCCCTCAGCAGAGCAGAGGAGAGCTGATTATGTGGTAAACGTGGGTAAAGGAAAGGAGGCAGTGGTGTGATTCAGATGGAAATTGAGTTTGCTGATGCAGAGACGATAATATTACAGTAAAATAAATCAAATTTGTTTACAGAATCTTAACAGTTGCTCAGTAATAGCAACTGGAAATTAAATCTTAGAGTTGCACATAACCCCTGAGAATAAATGTACAAAATTTTCAGCATATTTCTCTGCTCATAAATCAAGTAACGATATAAATGATACAATCTTCCAGGGAAGCAGGAGGGAATTTGGAGGCTTTACGACCACAGCTAAGGCAATTAAATGAAGAGGATGCTAAAAGGATTGCCCTTTACGTCACCGGGTTAAGTAGGCAACTCTCATGCAGAGACTACAGTCCTTGTGCAGTCGGCCCAAGTCCCAGCCTGCGGCCCTTTGCTGCATGTCTGCTCCCATTTCCTGTCCCTTCGCGGCCAATAAAGGGCACTTGAGCCAGAAAATCTTAAAAGAAGTTTCTAATAAACAACATAATAACAAAGTTGAAACAATGCACTTACACATAATCAGCTTAGAAAAGGGGATAAAAGTGATGAAGGGACAACCAGAAGAAAACCGTGAGGTTGTTAAAAGAGGGCTTTTATCTGTTGTAAAAATGCCACACTCAGGCCTCAGCTCGTTACTGCGACTGTGTGTGGTTGCATGAGGGCGCAGAGGACACCGAGTTGTCTCATCTACAGACGAGCTCCGTGTACCAAAGGCTGGAACATTTTGCAGATTGATCTGAAGCACCGAGTTGATGTCAAGGAGACCTGGAAAGCAATCACGGGCAAATGATCACTACAAATATTTGTTTTACTGCTTTCTGTTCACTTCAGTTTGTTTGACATTGACTTAAATAAAGAAATATCCCACGCTTTTGTTATAATTAATGACAAAGAAAATCTTTAAAGTAAATATATTCACAGCAAAAACATATGCTGCACTGACCTAGGCAATCTATACCATAACCAAGCAATAGTGACTCTGAAAATCTGGGTGTATGGCTCGCGTGAGTACTCAGTTCAGTCCTGGACTCTGGTTGGAGGAGATGTGCTCAGGCTCGTTAGAGTTTCACAGCAGCCTCCCTGAAGGAAGCAGTGTTCGCAATGTACGCATGAGGCGTAGATGTCCTCGTTAAAGTCATTTCACAACACAACTGTATGATCAACACTCTCAAAAAAACTCAGTAGTGCCATCAAATGTTTTGCACTGTCCTCCATCGTGTTCAGTGGTGCAACATGTTGGACACTTATTGTGATTTGTACTTGTGCAATAAAATGCACGTTCTTACATGCAAGAGATGATGCTGAAGAAACACTTTCATCCCATAGCAGAACTGAAAGAAACAGATAGTTGTATACCAGCTTCCATGGTGAAGAAAGCAAGGATGTTGAAAAAAAAGTACAACTTTGAATTACTTTTAACCGACTTCACATAACGACGAGTTATGATAAGCTGATGGCAGTTCCAAACATCCTTCCTGCTCTGCAGGCAGTAGGGTCATGTCTGGGAGGAAAACACACAATATCTTAAAGGTTATGAATTAGGACTCATCAAGGGCTATTAAAAACTGAAAGGACATCAGATGCATAAGTAGATAAGTCTGAACAAGGGTGACAGGGATAAAAAAAAACAACCCAAAAAGACTTTCCAATTTAAGAGCATGTCAGATATAATTTATGGTGCCAGATGTGTCAGTAACTCTGATGCTAAACAGAGTTTACCATTTATAGCCTGTTCTTATGAGAATAATTAGATGCAAACGCTGAACTATGTATGAGGGTTGGGATGCATGTGTGGGCTGCATCAGTAAAGGTTTGTTGAATACGCTTTTTCAAACTGCCAACGTTTTCATTTCTGTGAGTGAAAAATGAAAAATCGAGATAATACAGATAAAAAAAACTAGAATCTGGAACAGAACTGAAGAGATTTGATCTTAGATCTTAGATCTTTTGTCTTTGAGAAATTAAAGGTGATTTAGATTTTCTTCAGCTTCTATCTCAAAGTGGTCATCTTTACACCGCTTCAATCCGTCCAGTCTTAGCGTTAATGATAACAGGCCAGTGTTTGAAACATGTAAACAGCTGGTTTACACGGTCTGGTTCTGGTTTTCTGCAACATGTCACATGTTTGTCTTTTTATGACTACTTATGTGGGTTTTTTTCTCATGCTCTGTACGGGGAGAACAGTTTTCCTAGTAAACTCCCTAGTAAACTTTTACTTTATCATTATATTAAGTTGGGCAGCACGGTGGCTTAGTGGTTAGCACTGTTGCCTCACAGCAAGAAGGTTCCCGGTTCAATTCCCGGCCCGGTGGGTCTTTCTGTGTGGAGTTTGCATGTTCTCCCCGTGCTTGCGTGGGTTTCCTCCGGGTACTCCGGCTTCCTCCCACGGTCCAAAAACATGCAGAGTAGGTTAATTGATCTTCCTAAAATTCTCCCTAGGTGTGAATGTGAGTGTGATTGGTTGTTTGTATGTGGCCCTGGATAGACTGGCGACCTGTCCAGGGTGTACCCCTGCCTTTCGCCTGATATGCGTCGGGATAGGCTCCGACAGACCCCCGTGACCCGGACACGGATAAAGCGGGTACAGATAATGGATGGATGGATTATATTAAGTTGAGATTTATTTTAAAATGAAAGAATAGGGCAGAGAAGGCAGAAGCCTGATTCAGTGTCCTGACTGCTGAATCACAGTAAACGTCCTCTCAGATGAATCAGTGTGGGACATTTCCTCGCTCTCCCTCTGGCCTGTCTTTGTTCTCATTCAGGTAAAGTGATAAGGGATATTACTCATCCTCCCCTTTCAAGAGCCTGGCTGTAAAAACACGGAGAGCTGAGGTAATGGAGAGAATCCTGAACGCATAAACGTCTCCACACTGTGATGGCATGAGACAGAGACGGCTGCACTTGAGAGAGCGCCAGATGATGCTGCGTTGTCATATGATGGACAACGCTGATGCTTTTTAACACAGTTGAGAAAGTGAAATAAGTACTTGTTTTTTTCTCATTTGCATATCTTTTGAGCTGCTGCCATCAACTAATATAATATAGACCTTGCGGATATAACAGAATTGCAGGGGTGTGCAAGAAAAGGCAGAAGCTTGAGATTCCTGCAGCAGATAAAAATTGACTTTTTAGAGTCTTGTTTGATTGTCAGAACACAATCTGCATATGCCAAGAGTACCAAAGTAGGAAGACTGCTTTTTTATTTTCTCTGCAGGAGTACAGTTTGAAAAAAAAAAAAAAAAGTATAGCCAAGTATTGATTTCTGGAGTGTCTGTGTGCAGGGGAGGATTACTAATTAGAAAGACTGACAGACGTGGGCCACCAGCCAGCGGCAGGGCCGCGGACACTCATCCAGCACTCAAGACTCGGTCGCAGTGTCGATAAGTACGTGTTGTCACATAAGGGGCTCAACACCCAACATTCAATTAACAAAAATGACTTAAAAAAAATGAGATCAGTCAGATCTAATTGAAAGAAAATGTTTTTTTCTAAATATTTGTGGCTGAACTGATGCCAGTTATTTTTTCTTGTATTAAAAAGGACACAGTGAGCTACAACAGAGTGACTTCTTTATCTATAATGTACTCAAAATCTTACAAAAAAAACCGATAACAGTAGTTTACATTGCTACATTGATCTACTGTATTTATCATCATTAAGGCTGCCTCTGTCTACTCCAATCACACATCTGTACATTTGCGTTTTAGAGTCATACATACAAAAATAACACATTTTTTTATTTAAATTCAATACTTTTTATAAAACAAAGACACTTCATAGGCAACCAGCCAGCAGTAACTGTCTGATAGCAGCGGTCTTCAGTTCCAGATGTGCCCTGCATGTTTCATATATGTCCCAGCTCTAACACACCTGACTGAAATGAATCAATCACCATCAGGATTTGCAGCAGTGTGGTAACGATGATCATTTGAATCAGGTGTTTTAGAGCTGGGACGCATCTAAAACACGCCGGAAAGTGGGGCTTGAAGACCAGAACTGAAGAGCCCTGTCTTATCATATCAGATAACTACAAGGTGACCACTGGTTCCTGTGTAACTGAGAGACTAAATTCTAAATGACATTATTTAGTCAAAACTAAGAGGACAGATGGAGGAAAAAGCTTGAATACTTGCATTTCATTCTGGTATTTTTATTCTTGGAGTAAAATGGAGTAATTAGAATAAATAATGAAGAAGAGAGAGAGCAAGGGTGAAATGCTCCTGTCTGGCCTGAACTAGCTCCTGGAAAATCCCATTATTGGTTACTTCTTAAACGTTTTACTGTTCACCTCCTGAGGTTCAGGCAGCCCGGTGAGACAGAAGCCTACGACTCTGAGATAAGATACGAGAACATCAGATTCAGAGAAGAGCATCTCATATGAGGGACAGATTAAAAACAAAAACAGCATCTGGGTGTAATGTATATCTTAGATGGAGTATTAGGGCCACACTGAGAAAAAGATTGTGTTTGTTGTGATTGTGATTTTTTTCCCCCTCACTTAGAGAAAAAAGTCAAAAAATAAAGTTGAAAATAATGACAGTGGACTGTCAAATCAGGCTTAGAGGGCAACAGCATAACGTTGCATAACAGTTGGAAACGTATAAAGCCTACATCCTCTTGACGTAAAAGTGAGTTCATGATGCTGCGCGCTTGTATTAAAGCCTGTCATTGTTTGTTTTTTATTGTCATTATTCACGTAGACGTATGACTGTATAAATCACATTAACTCAGCCAGCTATTGTTAGCTAAAAAAAAGATGCTTTTGTTTTTAACTTGATTATCGTGGATTACTTTATGTGAACCTCATGTGACTCTTGAAAATTAGAGTTTGATAGGACAGAACAGTGTCTCAATTATATCAAATAATGTTTCCATTAACTTTACTTATCCACTAAGAAGTCAAAAATATTTGAGCAGATTGACTGCATTCATACTTCGATGAGTTTTTATGAGGTACATGTTCAAGACAAAAAGCAAACACCTCTTGCATAACTATTACCAGAGTAGAGATATTTGATTGGCATAATTTCCCTCTGAATTCATGTTCCTCTGTTGTAGATATTAGCTGTTTTTATGTTTGTGAGGCTCTAAATTAAGGCTGTTGTAGTGTACGATGAAGAGCATGTTTTTCAAAATGCATTTAAGGAAGGAAAGCTCTATGTAATAAAACTAACCTCAAATTATTATATTCCTATTAGAGACATTTGAGATAGATGTGAACAATGAAAATGGTTGTTTCCATATTTGGGTCAATCATGAAAATTAAATTATTTTAGGTACTGTTAGCTGTGTGTCTTAGATGGGAAAAGTGTGCACTTAAGAATGATAAACTGGCTCTTATTTTATTTCCGAGTTGATTTATCACCATCTATGTAACTTCATGTTCGTATACTACTTCCATATAAGGCTGTGTCCATTGTGCAAAGGCTTAGGCTAGTTACTGATAATATGTTCCCTCATACGGAGACAGGATTACGCTTCAACATTTTTGCAAAAACCAAAAGCCAGTTTCAAAACGAAAGCTGGGGAAAAAGTGTGAAAAAATTAAGTTAATAAAAGAAAATAAACAAAGTGAAGAGGAGCCGGAGCCTTCAGAAACACATTCCTTCATTCCAGTTGAAAACAAAGCACATGGAAAATTGAAACAGGGCAGATACACAGGAAAAAAATCAAACTAACCAGATCAGGGCAAAACAAGAAGGTGGCATAAGAAAGGTTGTTATAGACATCAATGCTGGACATTATGACATTCTGAAAGAGGGGAAGAGTCTTTTTTTGCAGAACTTGACAGGTCTTTCTGGAACAGTACTACATTTGTTTAAAATATACTTAGAGAACAGGAAGTGCTTTTTGTCAATTGGTAACTTTACATCTGAGCAGACAAGAATCACATGTGGAGTTCCCAGAGGTTCCATCATGGGACCTCTTCTGTTTAACATCTTCGAGCTCCCACTGGCACAGTTTATAAAGAAAAACAAAATAAACTACCATAGCTATGCAGATGACATGTGGATATATATATATATATATATATATATATATATATATATATATATATATATATATATATATATATAATTATTATTATGTCACCTGAACACCGAGGCCCTGTACAGGGTCTTGGTATTAATGATGATTTGATGTGCCACAACTTTCTCCAGTACACAAAAACAAAAGTGAGGTAATTGTCTTTGGAGCCAAAGAGAACAATCACAGATCACCACAGAGCTTCAATATACACACCTAAAAACCAACAACTGGGCCAGAAGTCTGGGGGTAGTGATGGACCCAGGCCTAAATTTGGAAAAACACATTAAGGCAATGACAAAGTCAGACTACTATCACCGCAAAAATATATCATGGTTAAAAATTATAGGTCCTGTCTCAGCGGGACCTAGAAAAACTAGTCCATGCATTAATCTTTAGTAAGCTTGATGCTCCACATGTCTGGAACAAACTCCCAGAAATCCTCATATCTGCTGAAACACTCAGTTTATTTAAATCTAGGTTGAAGACAAATCTGCACTGATACTTGCAAGCTTGAGTTTCAAAGGTTACTCATATTTTAACTACTGATTTTTATCTGTTGTTCTTTTTTCTTTCTTTCTTTTTGTTTAAACCTTAAATCATGCTTTTATCTCTACTATGCAAAATTGTAATGTCTCCTAAAAGCACTTTGATTCACTTTGTTGTTGAATTGTGCTTTACAAATAAACTTGCCTTGCCTTTAATAACGTGATTGAAGCATTTTCTCATCCAGACATTTTGACCAGACCACTGAAAGAGAGGTGATTACACACAGATACCTCTGAAGAAGCTGGTAGTAGTTCAGGGGTTCTTAGAGATGTCTATAGTGCTTTTTGGCTTGAATTTTACGATCGCTGCACACAGGGAACAGCAATGAAATTACCTTTCATCAGACATGATTTCAAGGCTGATACCTGGTAAGCCATCGGAGAAATTCTCCTGAGAGTATACCAAAATTACCACTATCTTCCCATTAAGATTGTGCCCCCCATTGGAGGAGATGTTTTATGGAGCAGTGTACAGTGACTTGACAGAGGCCATTCTTCAGTTTGTAAGCTACCAATAGAGAGAGATTCTTAGGCAAGGTTTACAAGATTTCTCCTCTGTCAAACCTGAGTTTCCTGATGTTTTTGCAAATATGTTTGCAGAAGAAGGGTCCTAAGCAGACACCCTTCAAGACATTGCAACAGAAATCTCCCACAAGGAGCTTGTGCAGGAGCCACAGTGTCACTGTGGAGTTTATAGTGATGTCTGATTTCATCAGACGGTCAATAGGTCGCACCAGGGGATTGTTTCTTCAGTTACCAGACTGCTTCAAACATTTCCCAGGCTGCAGAGTTCAATGACATTCTTGAGAGCAATGTTTGGGTGATGGACATTATATAGCACGCAAAATGTCACTTCATAACCATGGCTGTAGCCATATTGTTGCCAGGCTCAGTTTTCTAAAGCAAAATGACAAAGAAAGTCTTTCTTGAGTGACACACATTTCTCTTATTGAGTTACAGTACATGGGAACTTTTTGAAAGAGCTTGTTCAAAATGTTCTGTCACTCAGCTATAAGGTTTTTTCCCCCTGAATCTGCTCTGTGAAACACACAAAACATGTTACATGTAATACAATTTGTCATGCTGTGGTGTTTGGGGGTACTGGAAATGCTGTGACTGTCCTCAATTAAGGACCACTGTCTAAACTAGAAGGCCTGTTCTTTTCAGAGAGGACAGGGCAAATAATTTACTGTCTTTGAAATAACCCATCCTGGCCTAGTGTTGTTATCACAGTGTTTATACTTTATTTTGTTAAACATCTATAAGTTAATTGTTACAGATAGCCGTATGTCCATTTTCTGTGGCAGTTAAAGGTAAAACTGGCATGTGAGAGTGTTTCATCTAACATTTATAGGTCTTCAAAGGTTGTTGATTTTTTTCTTTTTTCATTTGTGGGCTTCCATAAATATAAAATATGAATGACATAGTTAAGGTTGAAAAAGGAGCTATTTACTTAAAAACTGTGACCAAAGACTTAATGCTGCTTGACTTTAGGTCTGCTGGATTCACATTGCACACTAGGTGACATGGATGGACAAATTCTGTACAGGCTATTATGTTAACATGTTGCATAAACATGCAGTATGTTTGCATTCCTGCAACATTTATTTCGTTTAATAGACCCATTGCAAGTTAACGCACATTGTTGATATTGATTTCTTTTTGTAAATGCTAATTTTTGGTACAAGTTTGTTATACAATTTGTACAGTTTTCTTTTCTTTTCATAAAACCCATGTATTAATAGTCTAATTATTCATTACATTTTTTTACTTGCATTTTGAATTCTAAAGGCTATTTAAAGGATTGTTGGAAGAAATGAACACCATGAAGCCCATTTATCTAGCCAAGCAGAAGTGTTTGGTTTTGTGGGTAAGCCTTTTAAAGAAATTGACAATGGAATAGCAATGTTTTGATATTAAAAAGCAATTCCCTTCATTTTCTGTGTACTCTTTTTTAACGATTCATCAAGTTAAAGGAGGATTCATCTTTTACATCTCAAACAAATAAACATTGGTCTGAAGTATCTGACTGCTTATAACTGATGAAGAAGTCTGACGAAGTCTGTCTTCTCTGACACAGAGGCATTCTTTTTCCTCCATCAAAAGACAGCAAATCTCAAATACAGTTTCGCCATATGGGTATTGGCCATTGAGCTTACACTCTTTGTTGCAAAGGACCAACTCCACCATGTTAAAGGTTTTCATACCATACAGCTCTAGAAGTGTGAGAATATGTGAGAGTAGAGTGACCTCCAATAACACAATGGGCTGCTTTTACTCTAATCTTGTGCAAATTCCAGGTCCTCACAACTTCACCAAGTTCATTCTTCATAAAAGCAAACAAACAAAAAACCATTTTATTTAAACCAATGTATGCCTTACCGAAACACAATCCAACCACGTTGATGCATAAAAATAGTGGATGCATGACTTCTTGGAATAATGCTTAAAAATGACAGTGATGGGACTTTTTTGTCGTCGCTCTCCGAGGTGCTGACCAGGTAGCAAAAAGGCATATGTTCAAAATGCTGTCTTTCTTTTATGAACTCCTGTTGCTAATACCTCTATTGTCATATTATAGTTTTCACTTGCTTAGTAAGATTGCTTGCTCCTCTTCGCGTTACATTTTTGAATATCAAATTAAGTTTATTATTCTATATTATCCCGTGACCCTGCAAAAGATTAAAAACGGATATAGTAAATGAATGGATGGATGCTGACTTATATGGTTTGGGCATGAGACAGTTAGGACAGTATAGGAGAAGAAGATGACAGATGATTAGGAATGAGTCTGGGGATGTACCTGAACTAGATTTAGGAAGTAGAATTGGATAAGACTTTATCTAAGAGGTCGCTGGAGAAATGCCTATTACCTTGGAGAGTTTGGAAAAGGTTCATCTAAATTGTGCACTTTGTTTCCTCAAGATTCCCCACCACGACTCGATCCATTGGTTTGCAATACTGCGACCATAGAGGAAACGTTGGTTTTTATCAAAACTATCTGTGTGATTTCTGCGCAGATAGACCATCATGTTCTCGACGTGCCCATTCTCAGCATGTAGTCGCTCTGGATATCTTCTGAAGCAGTTAATGGAAGTGATGAAATAGTCTGCAATTACTTTGGGGTCATTGTTTGTTCTGTAGGCTTCCATCCACACAACATAGTGACTGAAACTGTTAATTCAACTGTTGATGGCAAAACCATATGGCTTACGTTTATCGTAAGTATCCCCATGAGCAAACATATGTACAAAATATAATATACTTTTTCCATGTGTGTTCCTGGCATAAGAAGACTGGTAGTGTCTGGTGTCAGTTAAACACACTCTTGTTATAGTATACAAGCCTACATTTAACAGTACAGTTTAAAGTGTGAGGTGGTGGGACTCTCATTACTACATAATTGAGTTATTGTGACACAGAAGCATAAGTAACCTCTTGAACCAAACGCTTCCAGCAGAGACAGCCCAAGAAAACAGCTGACTAAACAATAAAGAAATACAAATACTCATAAATCAGCCACTTTCTGCAGGCAGGAACCAGTCAGCATCTTTTAGTAACTTGTGAGCTTCCCTCCAAAGCACAAAATGCAAACAAGCCAAAGGCCCATGAAAACAGATATCTCTGTTTTGTTTTGTCACTAAAAATAAGTAATTTATCTATTTTAACTATCATTATTATAATTAATCGTATTGTCAAGGGGCTATTGGCCCACTGTCATCTGGGACAAACTCCAGCTTCAAACATGCACAAGATGAATTGTGTTTAAAGACTTAACTCATGGACGCCATTCATTATACTGTTGAGTCATCTTAGAGTCATAACAAAACAATTACGTAAACCCCAGGCTGACCATCTGGCAAACCTTTCTTTCTTTGACAATATTTCCCCCACACAAAGACAAATCCTTGGCTGACATATGTTGCTTCTTCTGAGGAAAAAAAAAATCACACCTGTTTGTCCATTGCTTACATTAAAGAGGTAGTTTTCATATGTGATTCTTTCACAGGAAATGTACCAAGATTTTCCTGGAGGCTCCTTTCGATAGTAGTGACTAGAAAAGCCCTCGTTCACTGCGTATTGTCGGATACATATATCATACTTTACTGTAAACATCTAATTGGACCCAGATTTTTCATTCCTCCGTGTCTGATATGTAACTGCTCCTAATGGGTTGCGGTGCCTTTCATCTCTTCCTAAAAGAATGTTGTCCATGTTGCTCTGGATGCCTTGACAAAAGTAAAAAAAAAAAACACAAAAACCCGACTAAATGTGTTGGGAACATCTGCAGATGGAAGCTGTATATTCATAACAGTTCAACTTTATTGAACTGTTGCAGACTTTTACCATTTTTCTGTGTGATCGTATGGTCTCCCTTGTTCTTATACCGCCTTGTGAGTATCCTGGAGTATCCTGTTTCCATGTTACCTTATATCTTGTCAATGGTTCTTGTCTTGGGAATTTCTTGGAACCTGAAATACTGCTGTAACACATTTCCTTCACCTGTCTAGGATAGATAGATGTTTGAGAAGTCAGTCATGTTTATATTCATTTGTTTATCCAACTAGATAAAAGTGAAAACATTTTATACGCATGTATTGAGTTCTAATGTCTGCTAAAAGAAAATAAAAATCTACACTGTTGCTCATAAAGTAATATTTTTTTATTTCCCAGATATTATTCTCTTTGTAATTCCTCTTTTCATCAACAGTGATTTCATGAGAAGAGGTAAAAAATATTTTATTCCAATTTTTGGGGCAAAAGTGTATTTTGAGGCGCTAATATTTTCCCAACAAATATTTTTAATGATATTTTATGATTTTATGAACATAAAAAAACTATGTAAAACAAAAAGTAAAGCTCAAAAGCAAAGTTAAAAACCACTGGGTTGCACAGGAAATGTATCTCCTGCCTCCCCATCCAGACTCCAATTACATATCCACTTTGGGGCGACGCATGGACCACGTCTTTTAATTAAATTTTGTCCATCCATTTTCTATACCAGGCTGCCAGGCCATAAGTTGCTGTGAGTCAACAGTGCGACCCACTAAGCCACTGTGCTACCCCTCTTAAATAAATTGCTGTGTTTAAAACTTTCTAAGAAGTTTCAGCAATTTTCTCTTATTTTGGCAAGTCGAGCCAGAATTTCAGATATTTGCCCTACAGTTGATAGCAAATAGATATGATCTTCTTGAGGCCCCTTTCCATCCTCCTCCACCATTCCACCAGGCATACTGGGACTCCATTGAAACCAGCGTCTCTGACACCCGGGGTAGACCCTTCCTGCAGACATTGTTCTTTACGTTGGCCAAACGGTCCCAGCTGGGCTGAACGTTTCTCCTCGGTGCCTTGTGGTGTTCTAACGGTGCTGAGACTTCACCTTGTCTGCAAAGAGGGGTTTGGATGAAACCACACTAAGCTTATAAACATCTTATGCTTGTGCTGCCAAAAAAATAAAAGCCAGAAAGAAATGTAGCTAGACAGAATAAAAATAATCAAATCTAATCATGTGAATGAATGCAATTCAATAAAAGCTCATCAAAAATGGGCTGCATGAAAAATGCGGCACTCGTTGGCCATTACCTTTTTCCCAGGAAGGCTCTTCTGAAAAGGTGACCGATAGTTACTCAGAATTTTGGCTGATATGCAAACATTTTATACTTGCAGTGCAGTGATTCATATATCAAAACCAACTAATTTGAGGTTAATTATAGCTTGTTTTGTCCTCTGATCCTCCACCTCTGTCATTGCTCATTAAATGTAAACATGCCAGGGGTATCAGAAAGCCGCTAAAGTGGAAATGTGTTTTAATTTTTTTCTGCTGCCAAAGTATTGATGCAGATGGTATTTTATTCAGGAAACCCCTGACTGAATCACACTTTTTAGGTTTGGATGAGTCAGCGAGGAAAATATGTGTAGCTTTTGTTTGGTATCAATAGGTCAGCATGGATAATTATATCTGAGGGAGGCCAGGCGACTAACCCCCAATAATAACATGGATTCATTTGTATAATTATTTTAATTTGATTTTATAATTTGCCTCTAACAACAAATCAAATAATGAAAAAATTATTTTCAACAAAGATTAATTTATTGGTAACAGGACCTACAGTTCTTACAGACCATGATGATCCACATCACATTAAACATAAGCTTAACAAGGCTTAAAGCACAGTCAATATAACTGTATTAAAAAAAAGACAAATATACAATCAACCGAGATTACAAACAAATGAGTTCACTGGAAAAAGTATGAAGACACTGCAAGTTAATGAAACATGAAATACAAAAAGAATAAAATAAAAATGACCAAATACCAAAGCAAAAAGAGAACATTTCATAATAATTCATATTTGTGTATCAGAATGTACAATTATCTTTCCAAAAGGACTCTTCCCACACAAGAATAAAACATTTTTGACAAGGAAGAAATGGTATGTGTGAAAAAACGTCACTTCACGTCCTCTCTCTGTAAACTCCATATTAATAATTGTCTACGTGAAGATATAGCAGCAACACGAAGCCAATTTATATCTTAAATCATACACTATAACTGTACGAAATTAAAATTGTATTGTTCATTTTTATGGGGGCATGAGGCAACAGATAATTGACCAAAATTTAAAACTAACATAGACTGCCTTACTTTTTCACTTAGAACGATCTTGATTCATGTCGTTTATGTATCTAATGAAACTTAAACTCTTTACCATCTAATATTACATCCCAAGGTTGATTTAAGTGCAGAAAGACAAATGTCATTTTTTAAAATTGACTGAACAGCAATAACTTGTAATTGTTTCTGACTAAATGATTAACTGAGTACGTTTCTGTACACTGACACCTTTCCCAAAAGCAGATTATGACTTTGACGTAAACAATTTACTTTTATGTGCAACATAACGAAAAGGAAAACTCAAGAAACGGTTCTCTTCCCACTAGAAAACATTATCCAGAACCATCAGAGGTCTTTGTCAAATGCAGTCACAAAAGGACCATTTTTAACCCCATTTGGTCACAGACAACAGATCTTTTTTTTTTTTTTCAGATGTATCAAGGCAGAAATTTAAGAGCCGATTTTGCTTTTCATGAAATGTGTTCACATATTTTTTACATCAAAAAGTCCATAATTCCTGTTATGTTAAGTCGTTGCTTCAAAGGTAATTTTGTTAAAGGTCATTTAAAATAAAATATCAACATAGCACTTGGACCCATAGGACACAAGCCTCAAAATGGTTATATAAACATCCCCAGATGAAATTCAACATGACAAATAGATATAGCCTGAAGTAAAGAGTAAATATTTATGCTATATAAATAGATATGAGCCTGAGTATCATGAGAGGATCTACAAAATAACTTTGGAGGCTGTCAACATGGTGATGCACGTGTCTGTTTTTGTGTTTTAAAACATTTCTTTATCATGAGCCAGCAAGACTTTTCTGTGGCTGGTTTAATGTATGTCTGCAGTAAACCTCACACGCGTGCTTAACATTCACTGTTGTATAACTGTCTGCAATGAACAAAAGATTTGATTTGTCTGAGGAAACAAAAATGTGAAGCAGCATTTGTAGAAGTGTTCCCAGCTGAACAAATACAAACTAATTTACAATAAAGTAAAACAGCATTTTGCCTAAATTGAAGCTGCTGTCAAAGTCAATCAAAGGGGATGTCTTAGAAGTGATCTGTCCATTTTCCACAGCCACAACAGGATGCCAGGGTATCCCAGGCGTACACAAAAAACAACCGTGCACTAGCTGTTGAGCATGTTTTGGGCTGACAGCCTGATTTGATCACGTAGGAGTGTGCTCAGCTGCAATTCCCATCTCTGTATCCCATTTCGTCTGATATACAAGTGTATCACAAGGTGTAAAAGTCGCAGGAGCAGAAGAGGTGTTCCGTCTTAAAATGCGGGACTGCTGTTTCATTGTATGGCAGCTGGGACTAGCAGTCATTTCCATTAAAATTTCATACAAATATGAATCAGAACACTCTGCAAAAACAACAGTTTTAATCTATGGTTGCTGTAAGAATATTAACGCCTCATTTCCACGTGCCTCTGTGCACTCATGATACTCGGGAATGAAGTCCAGGAATGAAGTTTATGTTCTACTCATTCCTAACGGAGCCTCCATGATCCCTAAAGAAACTGCAAAACTCATCCTACTGGGGACTCACGAGGGAAGCTGGGTTGCAGGTTGAATGAACCTGCTGGCGTAGGCCCACGTGTCGTTAGCTGAGTAACTGCAAATCCTCCACTTGGTCCCGGAACCACGGCAGCTGTCCTCAGCAGGCTGTAGCTGACACACGGTTAGGACAAGTGGCCTCTGTGTAGCTGAGCTTTGTCCCCTGAACCCTCCAGGCCAACCCAAAACCCATCACAGTGGTCGGTTACTGAAATTAACAGCACAACCAATCATATTCTCTTTAAAATATGAATGACCATGCTTTATTTTGGCCATGTAGTCATGTAGCCATCAGCTATCTTCCCGTCAATCAAAAGACCACGCCCCTGATGGTTGGTTGGACAACTGGTCTTCCAGACCTGGAACCAAACGCTAACCAAAGAGCACCACTGTAACTTTAAACAACTGAGCATTAAACAGAGTTTATTCTCTATTTAGCTTATGATGGAATCTTCCATCATATCATCACAAAAAAAACTGCACAGAAATATTTGAGTTTGAACCTGTAGATGATCTGGGGTCATCCTGTGAGGCGTTAGAGCCTGGATTCACTCCCAGTGCTGCTTTGTTAGGACCCCTAACCATCGCTCTCTAGAGCGCTGGGTACTCTTTCTTCTTTCCTGTTCCCAACATGAAGTCTAACTGTTGTGAAAGGGTTCATTATAAACCTTTTCCGTGTGTGTGTGTGTGTGTGTGTGTGTGTGTGTGTGTGTGTGTGTGTGTGTGTGTGTGTGTGTGTGTGTGTGTAAACTCTGGTTGTTTCATTTGTTTTAGATAAAAGCCTATTTCTTCCTATTTGTGTTCATTTTGTAGCCTTGCCAGCTTAAACGAGTACTTGAATGATATTTTGAAGTTGTAAATGAAATGGCGTTTTCTGAGCTTTAGTCTTCTGCCTTCTGCATGATTTGAAAGCACAAAGCCTCGTTATTCAAATAATGCAAACTATTTAGGAAAACAATACCAATGTCACGAAAGCAGCCAACATAGTTTTTCACTTTGCACTGAGATTTTGCGTGCAGCATTTTCTTTTTCTTTTTTTTTTTTGCAACACTAGTATTGGCTGTATATCATTTCCAGCATAAGAGCGGATTACGCAAGGTTCTTACAGATTTTCAGACTTCTATAGGTGACAAAGGTGTGGATGTTGATATAAAGGAGATTCACTTTAAGCAAAACGAGAGAGCAGGAAATAAAGATGAGTTTGCAGATTTGGAGAATGTCATTTCTCTTGGACCCTTAGTGTGCTTATAAAATGAGTTGCCTCTTCGTCTGGGCTAAGCAGAAAACAGCTTCTGCTTTGTATTAATTCTAAATAGCGTCATAGAATAGAAATATTGCTTCAAATGATTTGTAATACTGCAGCATCTTTCTTCAAAGTATTCAGTTTTCGGTTATTCCCAACAGAGGAGAGGTCACCTGCTGGGATTAAGTGTTCAACAGCATCACAGGAAACAACTAAAATCCACAGTTGAGTTGGTACTGTTTCATGAGACGCACCACACATTTTATAGTGTAAATTTCAACTTCTTCTCTTTGGATGTAGGTCAAAATTCCCTCTTATGATGGCCTGTAGCAACTAAGAGGGTTAAGAGGCGACGTGCAGAACAATTATGTGCGTATTTCAGCTCGACTGAAAAAAAAAATGTGGAACAATAAAACTTTTCCACAGATGACATGAAATTTTACAAGCTGCAACCTTTGATCTTAACTGGTAGCCATTTATCAACTGCCACTGCCTGTCTCCAAGCGCTGTTACACAACAGGGTCATCTAAAAACCCCAAAACATCAACCAAGAACATAATATTCCTTTTAAATACCCTTTAATTCCTGCCATATAAAAAACACACAGCCCATCCAAGTGCTTATTGTGTATTGCTATAAACTATGTACTTTAGCATTTTCTTGTCACTCCTATGACAAGATTCCTATGATTTATATTATTTTACATCATTTTGAAGTGTTCTTTACTGTAGTTTGTTTTATTAGTTATTATTGTCAAATTGCAGCTCAGTATATCATCTTCATTCCCTAATTCTTCCATCCATCCACTATCTATAACCGCTTTATCCGTTTCCGGGTCACGGGGGTCTGTCGGACTATCCCGACGCATAGTAGGCGAAAGGCAGGGGTCCACCTGGACAGGTCGCCAGTCTGTCGCAGGGCCACATAGAAGACAAACAACCAATCACACTCACATTCACACCTAGGGAGAATTTAGACTGATCAATTAACCTAATCGCATGTTTTTGGACTGTGGGAGGAAGCCGGAGTACCCGGAGGAAACCCACGCAAACACGGGGAGAACATGCAAACTCCACACAGAAAGACCCACCGGGCCGGGAATCGAACCGGGAACCTTCTTGCTGTGAGGCAACAGTGCTGACCACTAAGCCACCGTGCTGCCTCCTTAATTCTTATATTAGTTAAATTTCACCAGAATATTTTTTGAGACCTTCTCAAGATAGTGGTGCAACAGCTGTTAAAAATAATGAAATGCATTGCTGTGAAAAAACAGAAAAGAAAAAGAACCGTTAGCAGATAGACCAAATCTTTTTGAACATACATAAATATACATGATTACTTTTTCTTTTTTCTTGCCAGTTTCTCTGAGATGCAAAGTGTTCCCATGTGACCTGAGGTTGGACTTTCTGCTCCTGGAAGTACTGTAGCTTTTTTATTTATGTTTTTTAATTTTTACTATGACCTGATACACTGAGCCTTAAAACAGAAAAATAACGTACTTTATTTTTCTCCTTACTTTACAGGCGTTCTCCTATCTTAACCTTCATCCATTGCGGCCTCTTATAACTGTAGGTCCTCTTGGTGAAACGCCTCACTTTGGCACCAATGAATCAAACTTATCAGCCCAAAACACAACCCGCAGTGAAGTTGACCTTATTGAAAAGCTTAATCAGCTGTACGCCCCCCAAAAAAGCCCTCACGGCACTGAAGTAAATCTATTTTAGCTATCAAAAGCAGCTGAACAGTGCAGCATTGGAAAAAAAAAAACAACCAAAAAACCAAACAACTCCATCCCAATACAATTGTGTTTGTGTAAACTAATTTTCAGCAGCAGATATGACAACGTTTTCTATTCGAGAAACGAGGAAACGTACGTGAAGCACCACAGTCATTAAGAGGGTAAAACTACAAAGACATTTCTCTTCTCTGTGCAGCTCGAAGGTAAGTTAGCCAGAATTTCTTTTCTTTTTTCTTTTTTTTTTCAAGTGGGTTGGATGGAAGAATAAGTGAGGTTTCACTGAAATGGTAAAAATGAAATTATTCTCATCTTCTCGGCAAAATTGTTCCCAATTGTCATTAGACAACAACAACAATAAACATGTAACAATGACTTTCAGGATTAGTAATGCTCATGCTGAACATTTTCCCTCCAGCATGCTCAATAAATGCTCTTTGCCCATTTCATGCCACTTCGAAGCAGTAATGAAACAAGCAGGGACATTATCTTGATTAAAATCAATCCCTATTGGGTTACGCTCTGTTACGTCGCCTTCTCATTAGAATACAGAGCAGATAACAGGAATCATAAGTGAGAAGACTCGTCATAGCACTTCACACACAGCTTGACAGATAATCCCTGGACTCCTCCATTGATCTTCACAGATGTGACTCAGACTCAGTCGTGAGCTGCTGTCATAGTTTTTGACATTGCAACAGGTTTTACATAAATAGCGCTGTTACTGGAGTTTTGGTTGTTTTGTTCTGTCAGTGGATGGAATCAGTCAGATGTTTAACTTCATCACCATTTGGCTCCTCCATCACATTAGCTGAGTGTTTATATTGATAAAAAGTACAATGATTGGTATTATTGGCATTTTCCATGAACGTATGATACACTTTGGATTTTAAAGGCATGTCAGGTGCAGCCTGACTGGCAGGTGCAGCCTGACTGGCAGGTGCAGCCTGACTGGCAGGTGCAGCCTGACTGGCAGGTGCAGCCTGACTGGCAGGTGCAGCCTGACTGGCAGGTGCAGCCTGACTGGCAGGTGCAGCCTGACTGCCAGGTGCAGCCTGACTGCCAGGTGCAGCCTGACTGCCAGGTGCAGCCTGACTGCCAGGTGCAGCCTGACTGCCAGGTGCAGCCTGACTGCCAGGTGCAGCCTGACCAGCACATCTAATCATTTTTCTGGCTCCTCTTTTCACTTTGATTTCCTGGGGGGAGTACAAAAGATGCAGAAGAAAGAAACTTTGGTGTTTTGAATAGTGGCTCTTAGACCGTCCTGAGTCATCTTATAAAACCCATTCACACATTGTTGTGAATTGTTGAGTGTTCTGTACCAATGGAAATGGCCATGAAATACAAGGGGTTCAAAAGAAAAAAAAAATCAAATCAAATATGTATGACTAACCAGGATAGGGCAGGTCAGGGTTCTCCCAACTATTCTGACCTGAGGGGGTGTTCCAGTTGAAACTTCAGAGTAGAATATTTTATATATATATATGATGTGGGACAAAGAAAATGAGTGAATAGAAACTGAAATGAATCTTAACTTTATCCAAAAGTTAAGATAAAAAACAACAACAAAATAAAGAGACAAAAAAGAAAGAAAAATGTGGTATATGGAAGCAGCAAAGAAGTAAAGAAAGAAGGAAGGATCACAAAAAGGACAGATTGGATCAAGGAAGATGGGCGAGGAAAACGGCAGACACGAGTAAAAGATGGATTGATGTATATGGAGGGCAGGAGAGCCACAGGACGAGAAAACGGGAAATAACAAAGGAGCAAAAAGGGAATTGAGTTACAGAAAGGGAGGAGGAAGGAAACTAAGAGGCAGGACTTGTGAGAGAAGGGACGGAAGAAAGAGAGAAAATTAATTTTCACGCTGCAGCCGCTGTCCCACGCGGACCAGGTCCACAGCACGAGGATCGCAAGTAAACTCACGCAAGCTGTCAATAAGCATAAAAACAACCACATTCTCCAACACCGCGAGGTTCGGCGTCAACGGGGCTCCGTCCCGCGTCTCTAACGCAGCGCTTCGCCGAGCAAAGCCCAGGCGAGCAGCACCCAGCGGGGCACCACAGACGCCGAGTCCACAGACGGGCACCCGAGGCGGGGCGGACGTCCACGCACACCGGCTGAGGACCATGGAGAGCGCCGGCAACAGCTCCGAAGCGCCTCTCCGGAGCCCGTTGTTCTACAACAGCAGCTTCTGCCTGAACCTGACCGACAACATGAGCCTGCCGGAGACGCCATGCGGCGCGAACCGCGGACTGACCAGCAACCTGGACGACGACGCCAACCCGGTCATCATTGCAATTGTCATCACCGCCCTATATTCCTTAGTGTGCATGGTGGGTTTGGTGGGAAACGTGCTGGTCATGTTCATCATCGTCAGGTAAGACAGATGGAACTCTCAGACGTGGATGGGTGTTTGTTGTCATTATTGCACTTTATGTTATGCTTTTTAAATAAAACTAACATAACCCGTTGCTGCACTGTATGCAAAAGTATTTCTGAAGTGTGTGCGTGCATGGAGGCGGCAGTGGGAAGCCCAAGATGCGCTGTGGCGAGCAGCTGCAGTGCGTGCGTAAAATGTCTCCAACCTCACAGCGAATCGCTCCGGTATGCAGAAAGCCACAAGGAGATGTCAGAGACCAAGCAAGAAAAAGCTGCTGCACAAATAATGTCTCTTTACGTTTTTAGCTGTGGGAGTTCTTATCTCCCTACATGCCGCTTTGATCCATAAGACCATATCTAAACTGAGAAATCACCAACTCATGTCACATTCTGCGCCACAGGCTGTTTCTCCTCCTGTAACAGTTTCACAAAGAAGATAAACTATATTGCGTGTTGCAATATGCCCTTCATTGCATCATTTTCTCAAAACAAGGTAACCATCCTGTCTACTCTATTTTATATTGCCATGTTTCAAACAAGTCACACTTTTAAGGCCACATGACAGGGAGGGGAAAAAATGATTAACACAAGATGGGTGTAAAATTGACAGCTAAAGATGACTTTTGTACATACTTAGTGATAATTATGACTTCACTCCTATCTGTACTCTTTTATCATGCAATCATCAGAATCCTAATTTTGTGTGGGGCTAAGTTAAAGCATGTGTGCATTGAAACATTGAAACCTGCCTGCAGGAGTTGATTTCCTTGTGACAAACATGTCTTATAATTACTCATGAAAAGTTGGCATTTCTGTTGGTTAAATACCCTCTGGCTGATGCTGTGTCACTCCATATGAAGGTCTTTCAGGTAGAACGCATCAGAAGATGAGAAGGAGTAAGCGGGTATAGATAATGGATGGATGGATGGATGTGTTTTCATAAAATATATCATAATAAATAAAATTAAAAAAATTAATAAAATGAGTCCAATCAGAGATATAATTTATCTTTTTCATTATCTTTGTTAGCAGAATAAGTAAAACACTTCAAACAATTTAGAGCCTTCACACCGATAACAGGCATATGCCACAACTTCAAATCAGAAAAATGAAGAATAAAGTAGGAAAATGAAAAAAGTATAACAGCTCTTTCTTTGCCATAACAAACTTTTTTATTGTCAGAAAAATAATGAGTTGAAATGTATGAGCAAAACTGATGTAAAGTAAGAATCCGCAGATTTCTCCATGAGTGCTTTGAGCTTTTGAGTTCGTATCAACACCTGAGCTGATGAAACGACATGCAATGTTGGCAAGGACCACAGCTGAACTCTGTCTGCAGAAAACGGAGCTGGGAATTTTACAACCAGCAGATCTGTTTGTGGGGTGCAGCGATGTTCCTTTGTAGTAACATCTCCAGGATTACAGTTATGGTTAACAAACACTTTAATCCCGCCATTATTTAGTGTTGCTGCTGTTTTTTCCCCCCCAGTGTTTCCCAGTTTAGTCTGAAAGGCCGTTGCAGTCCAGAAACATTCCTGTTGCCTATGACTGAAACACAATAGTGCACAATTCTTGAAAGTCCTGCTCTTCAATTTCATGATGCAGCGATGGTCTCTGTTACAACTGAGAGAACGAATAGCTGAAACCTCCCCGTCCTTTCTTGCTGTTTTACTCCTGCCCTGTTTCACTCCTTAACAGCTATCCAATCGCCATGCTTACTCCCCATAACGAATGTTAAAAAGGGCTACCAGCAGAAATACATTTGGCAATACAGTAACCAAACTGGAGGAGAAAAATGTTTCAAAAATCTGTGTTTTTCAGGTGTCATGGGGGGTTTTGGAGGAGCAGATGATAGCACCGTCTCTTTAGTGAATGTTCTCTATTCTAACATTTCAATCCAAAAATGCCTCCTGAAATTCAGTCCTATAATATCACATATGCTCTCTGCTTGGAGGAAGGTGGCGAGGTTGGTTGGATGCTCCTCGGTGTGGGAGCCACGATTTCCATTATTTAGTCATGATAAACTGCTAATAAAGGGGCACCATATCAATTTCGCTCAGTGGGAAGACAGAGGCCTCAGAGCGCTGGGAGATATTTATGATGAGGCAGGGTTACTGTCATTTCAGGATATTTGCATAAAGCATAATGTTCCACGTACTTCCCTTTTCTTTTATTTACAACTGAGATCCGCCTTTAAAGCAAGCGGCGCTCCCTTACAGGGCCCTCTTGTAGTACATCCACTTCATGAAGTGCTGCACTTTACTAGAGGTACAAGTAGCTTTGTTTCCAGACTCCTGGTTTATTTTACAGCATTCTCACAGACTCCTGACGTTAGACACACTATGGAGGAGAGGCGTGTCGGACGGACCTGGACTCCAGATTTGATTTGGATGAACTGTGGGTGAATTTAGGTTTAACATCTAAGAATCCTGACCATCAGCAAGTCCACTACAATGTCCTTCATAGACAACTTAACCCGTAGGAAGCTCATTTAATGAAATCACTGACCCTGCATGTGCTTTCTGTTCCTTGAATGTTATGGCAGTTTCTTCCATGATGTTTTGTCTTAAATTGTTCTCTCTCTCTCTCTCTCTCTCTCTCTCTCTCTCTCTCTCTCTCTCTCTCTCTCTCACATTTCATTCTTTCTTCTTAGTTAATCTCAATGTTTTGAGTCATGTCTTCATGTATGTCTTTGTTTAAAAGTTTGAAATAAATAAAAAAAAGTTGAAACAAACAGTGAATAGCATCATAAAGCCATTTAGGAAATCTGGAAAACTGAGTGCGTAAAGAGCGAGTGTGCAAGCCTAAGCTGTCTGCGTGTGCTCTCTGATCTCTCACACGACCTGGCATCAAGAATTGTAAATCACTGGGAGGCATCTGGATTCAGAGGCATCTGGGATGGATGCATCAGACGGTGGAAACATGTAGAAATTGTTTTTTGGAGGAAACTGGGTCCATGTACACTGGACTTTGAGTAATTGATGCAGAAGAGTAGACTCATCTGCATCTGCTGCCTTCAAGGCAAAATATTTTTCATGGGCTTTCACACATTTTTCATCAAAAATAATACAAAACTACATTCTGTATACAATACAAATGCATTGTATTGCAGGAAGAAGAGGGTAGGAGTACTGGACAGGCCTGCCTGCACTCCTGACCTGTCCCCAAGAGGGAGTGTGTGGTGAATTTTGACATGAAGAAAGTAATAACAATGAGCGTATACTGCTGCCCACTTTAAGACATGTTCGAAAGAAGATAAGCATTCAAAGCTTTGCTGCGTTACTGTCTCAACTGAAATATCGTGGGTTCATACTGCCTTCAAAGAAAATAAATAAGATCACGTTGTCTATGGCATCGCGCATCATTTTCTAATTTGGAGCGCTGGTGGAAATAATCCAGGTGTGCGCTCTGTCTCCTTCTGTAGCAGTGTGCAAACTAGACAGTCTGTGGTGGTTGTGTAACGCTGCTGCAGGTTTCCAGAGTAAGTATATTATTATATCTGCGAGTTTAGTGCGCGATTGTATTCGGTGTTTTGATATTTCATCTAGCATCTAAAGCTCCAGTGCATCAGTAGCATTAAAAGTCTTTATCTCTATTTTTCTCTCTTCTGAACTATGTACTCAGTGGTATACTGTGGGTATTCAATATCTTCGCATGATGTGTTGAACCCTTTTCTCATTTCCAGTCCTGGCCTCAAATTTAGTTTGAACAGATTTTATAGAGATACATTGTTTTTACCCTTGCAGTTTGAGTAATGACAACCCCAAAGCTATAAAACATTTATTTCTCTCTCTTTTATCGCTCTGTCCATTTGCTGCCTCTCTCTTGCCCTCTGCAAATCTCTGCAAACATCCGCAAACTTCTCGCGAGCAAACAAACATAACCAGAGATCTGTACGCTCAATTGAAGAAATCAATTGCGGTTGAACAGAGCCCACCGGTGTCCACATGGAATATGCCTCTGGTGCGCAGTGCTTCCTGTTGCTATGGAAACACCGGAAGGTGTTTTGAGCCTGGCGAGTGCAAAATGAGTCTTCCACCTCCCCAAATCCGTGCTAACGCGCCCCACCCGGCGACACGGACAGCTGTAGCCGCCGGTTTGCATTCAGCAGCCGGGGCTGCTTTTTCAAACACTCATCTGCAGCTGCTCACCTGGACTCATGCAGCTCCTGCTTGTAGATAAACATCAAACACAGCATGGTTCAGTTCTCTTGCCTCCGCACGCAAGGCAGTAGCTGCATATCTCTGTGATATCGCTTAATGCACATTTGAGAGTTTGAATTCAGTCTCAGCAAACATGAAGATGTTATGTAACACTGGTTCGCAAGTTTAACGCCAGATTTCCCCGGTAATAGGTTTCTCTTACCGCCTACTGCCTGACTTAAAAAATCCGTTGGGTGCCTGGCTGAGGTCCAGACAGCCACTTATAAGCCAGGTTAATGCTCAGTGACAATTCTGACAGTTAAGTCTTTCATTCAATTCTTTCTAGTGCTTACTCTGTTAATACATGGGCAGTTAGTAGAACTGAATTCAACGTTATTAAACCAAAAGGTAAATAAGAGTTTTGCGGTATTCTTTGTACTGATTCTTACAGCAGTGAAGATGAAGAAATCTCTGACTGCAGACACTAATTTAAGGTGTCACATCGGGGTTTTCCATTGTATTAAGAAGTAAAGAGATGTGCAGAGGTCTGCCGACCGCCGTCTCAGGCACACGGCTCCTCACAAACCGCGGCCCCGTTCCCAGGTCGTCAATAACCCTGTTCTGGACTGTCTCACATGGGGGTGCAGGCTGACCTGCTTTGAACTCACCTGAGAAATCGGAGATCACAGACTTATCCTGATGCGGTCACTCACATCAGAGTAAAATGCTCCAGTTTAGGATGAAAGGTGATTCCTCACATCAAACTTTGGTAACTTTAATACCTTCAAGTCTTTTTAAAGCAAACTTGAGTTTGTTTCTCGGTGTGATTTGGTTCGTTTAATTCAGTGTAAACACAGGAATCAGACTTAGGTGATTATCAAACAGAAGAAACAACCGCATCGATCGAAACAACTGGACGTTTGAATTTTCAAGCACACACTTCTGCAGTCCTCTCGCTGATAAAACGTACCGAAAACAGGTCCGAATCTCTGTAACACGACTTGACTAAATTAAACTACTTTCAGCTTTATCCCTAACACTGTGAGTCAAGCTGGTGTGGATGCAGTCAATTAATGCAAACTATTTAAGAAAACAATACCAATGTCGCAACACAACTTAAGCTTTCAATTAAGAGCACAAAAGAACACAATCAGTCCTATTTTAAAAATAATTCAAAGATATGACTTTTAGTGCTGTTTATTGTGCTAACAGACAGCTGCGCTGATCTCTGGGCTGACCTTAAATGGTCTGAGGGCGAAGGCCGACGAAGGCCACGACCCGAGCAGGCAGCCGGAGGCTGAGCTGGCATGTGAATCGGTCTTCTGCCGGCCGAGCTGCCGGAGGCTGAGCCGGCAGCTGGTTGAGGAGGCAGATGGCCACGATATCTCTGGTGAAGCTCGGCGAGGGCTTCAGCAGTCCTGGTTTCAGCACAGGCAACGTCTGCATTGAGGCCCGATTCAGTCAGAAGGATGTACGGTAGATTGAGGTAACTGAGGCAAGACGTTTCATCTGAGTTGTTCAATCTGGCCATTTTCTGAATGAAGTATGGTTGAAGTGAGTTATTTTCCTGCCAACACGCCAGTTCTCCAGTTCCAGTTCTCTTTGTAGTCTGAGGACATCCCTCTAGGTCATCATGAAATCTCTTCAGCTGATAACCATGTGACACACCTGTATGTTAAATGCATGCAGCCTCATGTACCGTCAGGTTATGCGCCTTTGGTGACTCCAGTGCATCTCAACCGTAGCTCCAGTTTATTTTCAAATTGAATAACTCAGCAACAGTTGTAACTACAATGCGCAGGTTCACCATGTCAGTCTGAGGTCACCATGCTGTCTGAGGAGGCAGATGGCCACGATATCTCTGGTGAAGCTCGCCGTATAGCAGTGGTACACCGCCGTGCACCGGTGTATTCCCCTCTGCATTTCACACAACAAGCACAAAATGTAAGAGTACTATTCATGTCAACATTCAACACGTTGGTATTTTTCCACATTAAATTTAGCGGCGATAAATCTTTGGTACAAAACGGATGATTTAGAGAAACGCTGACGTGACAGGCTCTGGGTCTGAGTTGAGTTTGACGTTTTGGCCTTTTCTTCAGACAGACTGTTTGTTTCCTACCTTCATAATGCTGCTGGCAGGAACCCCGCGATCCCGCTAATGCCTCAGGCTGCTGTTGTTGTTGCGGTTCTGTATGAGTGTTTCATGCGCAGGGTTTGTGGTCGAGTCTGCTAAAAGCTTTCGGAGGAAATGGAGGGCAGCGGGTACAAAAGACATGTTCCTTTCATTGAAAAGTCTGAGCAAATTGTGAGCCATTCCTGCCAGAAAGTGATAATTCCTCATGTTGTCCTCAACAGAACGTCTGTAGTGGCACCGCAGTGATGATATGAAGGACTTTTTCCTTTCGAGGTAATTAAATAGCACAAGGAGCCAAGTGAGAGTGAGTAACAGATGCCCTCTTTGTGTGTATCTTTTAACTAGACATAGTAAAAAGTCCCAAGAGCGATAGTCTACACAAGGACCCGTGGACTATCTCCGTAGAGGCATGTATTTGAGTTCTGAGTGTGCTTTAGTTTTCACTCGCTATTTACGTAGATTTATGTTCCAAAACTATTTAAACTTTAGATAAAGATGGTGGTTTGGATTAAAATGTTCCAGTTAACAAAATTCGTCTCAGAAATACTAATGTTAATTGTCTCGGTTACCAAGGTTACAAAAGCACTGGGGATTGCACATGACCAAAAGTCAAAACAACAACTTACTCAAACAACCCGGGCTGTTGTTGCTCGAAGGAGAGTCTCAGTTTGTCCAACTCAGGCTGCATTCAGCAAAGAGAGATCGAGAAATGTGCCCCCCCATCACAATGATCCATTATCTTATATAAGGGACTTAAGTATGAACAAGTAGAGTAATTATAGCACAACAGTCGATCGTCAATGTATATCTGGCCCTTTTTTTTTAAAGATTGATTCCTTTAAAATAGCTGAATGTCCTGCAGCGCAAATGGATTCTGGAGGTTCAGCACCTAAATAATTCAAATTGTTTTCCACACACAAGTGCAGTTACTCGGAGATGGATCATGTGAGATGTGGGATGCAAAATAGTACTCACTGAGTATGCGTAGTGCATAGAAAAAAATCAACATAATCTTAAATAGATTACATATTAGAGTATGAATTGTCTTAACGTATTTAAATAATCTTGTGAATTAATACTTTTTTTTAAGTAAAAGCAGTGACGCATGCCCGTGCAGGTTCTGAACTTGTTACCAACACAAAATAACACCTGTTACAGGGTATGATGGAGCACATAAACCAGCGTTTGCTGAACACTGGCTTCAGTTTTGTAACAGCCGGAGCTTTAAACATGCAGCAGTTGTGGCCGTCGCTGTCAACCAGTGATGACAGCACAGCTCCATGAAGACGTTACACTGCAATTACCTTGTTTGTTTTAGAGTACTTACAAACTCATCAGGCTCAAATGAGCTCAGACAAATGCATTCAGATGCGTTCAGAAAATAGCCTCCACTTTTGGCTGTAATGAAACTACAAGCTGCCAGTAAAGAGCAGCATCGTGCGAAACTCGGAGAGAAGAGGATTATGAATTCTGCTCTTTCTAAATACATGTATCCGCACACGACAAGGCAGTTCAGAGCCTGAATTCATCCTAATGAGATACATATGAGTGAAGGTTGCTGCGAGCTAATCAGACTGTCCCTCCTGTGTCTGTTTATGAGTAATGAGCTTATTGACAGCATCAGTCGGTGCTGAAGAATGCATGCTGTTGTGGGGTTCAATTAAAGAAACAACATAAAAGAAAGATGAAAAGCTGCAGGGACTGAAGAGCTGTCAGAGAACATCTAAAGTGAAGGAATGATTAATTATAAAACTGCAGAGAAGAAAAGACAGATTACGCGTATAGTTGTGCATAATTGATGATTGATAGAGGTTTTCGGCTCTTTTGTCCGTCTGTCATTTACAGAGTGATTCATCCACTCTGATTTCTCTCATTTATACTCCGTGATAGGTGATTGCCTTTCTTCATCAAGCATGACAATTTTTGAAGTACCATCAGGATTGGATTAACTGTTTTTGTAAAAAAAAAAAAAAAAAATGAGGAAAGAGGAAAAACTTCATTTATTTAAGCACAACTCATTCAAACCAAATGTCAAAAATGAGCAAGCGAAACAAAACAAACCCAGCAAAGTGAAAAGAAGTCTTCTGCCGTGACACGTGTTTTTGTTTGACAGCTGTGCTCCTTCACCGCTGTCGAACGTCACGTCACGGCTGAAGGAGGAGACCTTTCGCAGATAGCCTCCCATCCATTAAAGGCAGTGTTCCTAAGCAACAAACTTCGCATTTGGAAATGGCATCAAATGGTCCTCTCATGTAATAGGCAAGCATTATAAATGTGACTCACGATATAGTAGACAGAGAAATTAAACCGTTAACCAGAACACGACGGCAAGGCTGCTGGGTGTGCATGTTATTTACGGCGCTGATGTGAGCTACAGTCATGTGAAGCACAAAAACATTCTCCTTCACTTTCATGGCTTTATGTATTTATTTGAAATTCAATTTATTTGCATAGAGGCGATGCACAAGAAAAGTCATCTCAGGGCATTTTACAGAGAAAGCACGCCGGCTTAACAGAGTCAAATTAAATATAGTCCCATTTAGTCCAATTACACTCCAGTTAAATCAGATTTGTTATAATTGTATTCACATAATGCCAATTCATAAAAAGCAGTCTAGCTAAGGAAACTAACAGATAGAGAACAGCCAAGCAGCGATGCAGTCCTGCTTCCTGAGCCTGAACAGGGCTGACAGTGTCTTAGTTTTTATTGCAATTTGTCTGCAATGTAATTATCAGCTTTGAGGGACATGAAACTTCATCGTCTCCAGCACCGAACATTTAGAAAGTTCATCTTTGTTTTCACAAACACTGACAGACCAATCAGCAGCGTCCCAGTCTGAAACACTGATGGATGCGTAAATGTTTCCGCCAAGTCACGGTTGGTTTGTAGAAGACGCAGCTGCTTGTCCCAGTGCTCTCTGATGTGCAGGAGGGTTTGTACAGCCAAATAAAAGGTACCATTGTACCTTTTATTTTTTTTTTTTTAATTAAAATCCTTATTCATGCCACTCCATCTTTGGCTTTGACCGTTTGCTCGGGGAGAATGAAGCACTACAAGTGAACTTCATCATTGATTATCTGGTAAGTGGTAAATAACATGGACAGTACAATACGAGACGCTTGAGAGATTTTTTTTTTTGTTGAGAATTTGCAGCATAGTTGCAAGATTTGAATAGACTGAAATATGCAAGAAAATATTTTATTAACAAAAGCATCTCTATATGTGCAGAGAGTAAAAAAAGAAAAGAAATTTTAAACATTTTGGAGTTCAATAGAGAAGGAATGTATTTCAGATTAATATTTTCTGTATTTCTAAAATCGTACCTTGTCTGTGATTCATTCATTGTGTCCTTGCATGATTTTGTTCCTTGTGAATGTTTTCCTTGAACTCTGACAGAACCATTTCTGTTGCATCCTGTCCATCTGTCTCTGTCCAACCTCTCGGCACGCTCGCTGTGTTTGTCCCTCAGAATCTGGATGTACGAGGCCTCGCCTGCTCTGTTTGTCTGCCAGTTTGCGTACGCGTGAGTCACGGCAGATGTTCTGTGACAGCTCAGGAAATGAGCGTTGTCAAGCCGAAGGACTGGCTTCTTCACTCAATACTGCACAAGTCTCTGGAGGCAGGGCCGCTGCTTTGCTGACTTTCACAGCCTCGCAAATAGACCCTAATCACTCAAATGTACAAGTCTGATCAGTGGATTCATCTGATGTGCACTTAGATCCGCTTGTTTAGTTTTGTTGCGGTGAAGAGTGAAACAAAAGTAGTGTAAAATGATGAAAATACAGGATCTAAGCACAATTGGAGGTCAGTTCACTCTTGATCATAAAAAAATCAATTGAATAGCAGATTGTATGTTGATTCTCAATCCGATGTAGGTCTTATTGTTTTTTGTAGATGGAATCATAATCATCAAATCCTCTTGCACATTTTGCTGGTGCATGGATTCGCTCTCACTAAGCTCCTGCTTTGTGCTCGCCCGTGATTAAGTTATTAATCTTTCGCAAAAACCTCGGCAAAATATTTTGAAGAAAATGCTTCTGTGTCATCTAAATGAAGTCACCCATCTGGAGTTACTATGGAAACAGTGAGTTTGTAAAGACAAAATGAAATCCTCTCCCTGTTTTTTCCAAAAATCGGATTTCAGACTGTGATAAGACTTTGTTATTAACTTCCCACCACGATGACTCAGGGATGCATCGTTCTTCTTCTTCATATGCAAATATTTCTCTCAAGACCACTGTTAAACAAAGCTTAGTAGTGTAGGATTTATGAGGAGCATCTGTTGTCCTTATGGCGTGGTTGAACCTTTCCTCCAAGTAATTTAGTGAGTCTGCAAAACCCTGCCGTCCGAAGTGGTTCAAACATAAGCTGCCGAGTGGGCAGATGGAGTCGAGCTAATTTAATGATTCGGCAGGAGACATGTCAGAAGGTTCTTTAGATGTTTGGATTACTTTTAAAAAATATTGTCCTATTTTGATCATATTTTCCTACAAGTGAAAGACTCAGAGCAACTAGAGCATTAACATTTTGGTGAGTACAGTTGCAAAAACTTTGTTTCTGCTCTTGAGCAGCTTATTATTAACATCAACCTTTTGAAGGGCCGAGAGCTTTTAAATGAGCGGAAAATGTTACCTGCCTTTTCAGCCAGAGGACAGATCAACCTCTAGGTGTAAAAGCAGAAGGGTAGCGCTCACCAGCGGCTATCAAACTGTCAAGATTCAAGTTTTCTGGCAGTACGTCAGCCGATTCCACAGGCAGACTTTCAAGTCCACTTTTGCTTTGACGGTGAGAAAGACATGGGTTGAGATTTCTGTCCAAATGAGCTACATGTGAAATATAAGTGGAGAGCCGACCGAGCGACGTGGGAGGGTTCTGAATTAGTCCGAGGTGAAGGTGTGGAATGGGTGGATCAGCTTGAGGCAGTGAATCTGGGGTCCTGTAGTTAGTATAGTATATCTGGGAATGTGGTGGTTCAATCCCCACCTTATACTGCTGAAGTGGTTTGGCCGAGACATTGAACCTCTAGATACTAAGCGGCACCGTATGGGTGAATGTGAACGTGTGAGTGACGACTACATCGTGGAGCACTTTCTTGAACCTGTCCCAAGTTTTAAAAGGTGCTATGTAAGAGGAGAACGTTTATTTTTTACTGTTCAGCGCTTCCTGTCTCTCCTGACCTTCAGATACTTAAACTCCGCCTCATGAAGGTGTTATTTATTATATTATTATATATATTATGATTTCTGGATGCTTATCCTCTTAACCTCTCAGAGTAATTAGTGTTTTATTCTTCTCGTAGACCATTTTTCTTAGGATAAAAAGGATAAAATCATGCTTTTTTTGGTGGCTTTGTTTCTTTAAAGGATTTATTTAAAACATTTGTAACATCGGGTTACTTCTTTTTTGTTTTACGTGGATTGTAAATAGATAACGCCAACTGGTCATGTGACTGCGTCGCAGGCCACTCGGGTCTAGTTTCCAGCCAGAGTGGGTTTGGGCTTCAAGCAGGAAAAACACAAGGATGTCATGTGGTTTCAGTATTATGGGCTAATGGGAAGCCTGTGTAGGCCAACCACTGTGTATGAGCCCCTTAAGTTTGACGCTTTTTTGAACTTTGGGTTTTATTTAATTTAACTGCTGCCTCATTCACCCACTCAGTCACCAACTCTGTCGCTATTTGAGCTCTGGCATCCCTCCGTACCAGACCTGATGGCAGTCTCAATGAACAGTTGGTCTTTTGTTTGTGTGTTATTGTCATGCCACTCGCACTTAGGTTGAAAATAAGAAACAGACACAACGGGGAGCCTCTCCAGAGAGCAGGTTTTATGACTCACCTGCATTAGGTCTCAGTAGGAAGCAGTAAATCTGTGTTTTTGGCTCCTTAAAACATTAATCATCATGGAAACGTGCCCTCTGAGCACAAACTGGCAGGGGTAGGTTTCGTGTGCTGAGAGGCTGATGGTTTGGACAACGTGTCCCCGGGTACTGCATCCGTAATGGACTGTCCTGTTGACGCTGGGAGCCGGTTCCTCCAGGCAGTGAGGGAGGCTGATGCTGGTCCTCCTACCTGCTTAGCTTCGAAATGAATGTTCCTGAGGGAGGCAGATACTGATCCAGTATCTGAAAAAGAAAAAAAGAAAATATATTTTTATATTTTTCACTTTCACTCTTTTCTACATTCTTTTGAATTATAAATAAACAACATAGCTTATGCTGAAAGTTCCTTTAAAAGGACACAAAAGTAAATCAATAATTTTGTGTATTTCAGGCTGATGACGCGTTTATGTGGTCAGTAATTATTTTGTCAAGTTCACCTTGGTCTGTTGCTTTTTAAGGTTGTTGGTTTTTTGTAATCTTCACAAGCCTCTAGTATCAGTCGCTGCTCTGATTCGGAGAAACGCTCTGCACATTTGATGAGCATGTGCAGGGTCACTTCATGAACGGTGTTGTGGAACGACCTGAAGTTGAGGGTTTATGTCAGGGTTTGGTAAACCTCCTGTCTGGAATGCCCTCCAGGATAACATCTGGCTTTCTTTTTTGACCTCCCCATTCATTTTGATGTCAGACATCAACTTAAGGCTGCAACATGAAATAAAACATTTTTTTTTTTTAGTAGGATGAGTAGGATGAGATTAATTATACCATTAAAAATATCTCAAGAGTTGTAATCCCCTTTTAATCTTTGATTTTACTGCATCAGGTTTTACTCAAATCATAAATTACAACATTTTTTAATGATGAAGTCATAAGTTTGCACTTTTTTATTGTTAAAATAAATTAAACTTGAATGACTTTCCTCAGAAAGAAAGTTTAATGACTCCTCAAACATTTAAACACTGCAGGAAATGAAGCTCTGAAAGGTTTGTAGTCAGAGGACAGATGTTATAATCCCCTTAATTCAACAAATGGTTTCAAAAACCATCAAATTGACTCAAAAAGAAAACAAAAAACCCGAAACAGCAGTTTTTAAAGGGAACATTCAGTGCTAGAGAGCATCTGATCTATCATCTCAAAACCCCTTCACACAAGCATTTGGTTGTGTGGCCATCCAGGTCAGGAGACATGTCATTCCATGACCTGTTGATGCGAAACGTATCACAGACACTCCACGAAAGCCTCGGGGCATAATATGCCTCCTTTAATATTCAGAGCTAGTCCTGAACCAAATACACTTTGCTATGTACACTTTATGTTCTCTAATGTGTGAGTCATTAGAGGCTAAATTTAGCCAACACACTCGTGAAAGCACTCATAGGAGCTGGACATTTATGACACAGAATTGCAAAGCGGCATACAAAAGGGAGGGGAATGGTAGCCTGGATATCACAGAGGAAAGTCTGTCAGAAACACCATCAACCACAGTTATTACATGATGTGAAATGCTGTTTTTCTGGGGGGGGGTTTTTTGTTCCATTCGTGAAATATTAAAGCCTGAATTGAATTATCGTATGCATGTAAAGGGATACGTAAACAGTACAGAATGCTGCAGGATGTTTTTCTAAGCATTAAAGCCGCGTTCACACATCGAACGCATTTATAAAGCCATGCCTGAGATTCACTGCAGCCGTGCATCCGCAGTAATCCCACGAAGATGCAGCGTTCCGTCAACAGTGCACACTTTTACAAATTATTATGGCGTTCCACGATTTGAAGATGATCCCTTCCCTCTGTATTGCAGTCCACAGTCAGCAACAAGTCTCCAGTCTCTCCGGTCACTTACTCCTTCACCCAGTTGGTGCCAAATAAAACATGGTTGAGCACATAAAATGCCAATAAAAACAATACAGTTTGTGCGTAGTTGTTCCCTTGTGACACACAGAGCAGTGCTGAAATCGAGAGACATATTCTGTAATATGGCATGACCAGCTGGTCTTGGCCTCGCTGACCACTGCGGTTGAAAACCCGGTGGTAACGGCGCCTCTCATCTGCCCCATTATGGACTGATTTGATCCTCTGCGCTGTTTCCAGCCATTCCCGCGCCCTAGGTACGCCTCTCCACATCGTCAGTTCACACGGCTGTTTCTACACCCCTGTTACATCCTCTCAAGGAGGACCAGAGTTGTAACTGTTACAGCATTCTGCCTATATGTAATTCCCACAGCACAGCAGAGAGGAATGAAGGCGCCATCAGAGGTGGAACCAGCTGGCTGTGTAAGTGGGGTTTCAAATACAGCCGTGACAAAGGCAGCATTACAGAGACTACGTTACTCTCTGGAATGTGAGTGGTGGCTTTGTGGTCGGCGGAGCCGTGTGCTGGATTGGCGGTCTGTCCGTGGTTGACCGTACCCCTGGTAACCATGCTCAGGAAAACGCAGGCCTATAAAAGGAATATGCTCATGTATGGAGTAGCTATATCACTTCATCTGAAGGTCATGTGCACTTAAACAAGACTTCTGATTGTAAGCCGAGCACTTTGCTGCACATCCTCCCCGCTCTATCGTTCCACTTTTATGTCAATAAAATCTTAAGGAGCAAATTAAGACTTCAAAATCCCCAAATGTATCTTTAATAAAATCTTTACACTTAGAGTTCTTATTTTGGTTACCCAAGCACAGTTGTATTCAGTATGCACATACATTAAATGCCCACACGCGTACCTTTTTATTTATGCTTTGATATAAATTTCCATAAACAAAAATGTCCTCTTCTACAACCTGCAGACAGCATAAACACTGAAGACTATCATCACACACCACAGGAACACATTCACACAAGTCACACCATGTGCACCCCCATCCATCATGCTGCTCACAGTGTGCATGGACAGTGTTATGGGTCTGAGCCAGAGGCGTACAGATGTCTGCACGCGTGAGCAGCCTCTGTTTCTGCAACCAGAACTTAATTGTTTATCTGCACCCAGCAGAAGCCCATGACTTATGCACAGCGATGCAAACACACCGGCAAACTTCAGTGGCTAATGATGAATTGGGTTTATGTTGCTGGATCGCAAAAGCACAAAAAGAAAAACGTTTCTGGTCCAAAACTTTGTTCCCATGTGTATTTTTTCCATCGTTTTGACATTTTCTAAAAATACATCTATAATGTTCTTGATTACAGGTTTATTATACATTAAAATCGGATTAAATTCAAAGGAATTCATTAATTGAATAAAAAAAAATAATGCAGCATTAATTCTAATTCATGATAAAATGACAATAATCGTATTTTAGACTCAAAAATGACTTCCCACTGCTCTTATATTTCATTAGTGTGCCATTATGTAGAAATAACCCGAGTGATTTATCTGTTAAGACTCAACTTTCTGAGAATTATACAAATAATGTTTGCTGAGCCCATTAGACTACATCAGCTAATGGGAATGAGAATAAACATCTGTACAAACATGGAACATCACCAGATTTTAAAGGAGATATGATATACAAGCCTTCTCTTTTTGCTTCTTCTGTAATTCTGAGCGTTTTTTTTTTTTTTTTTTTTTTTAATTCACACAATGAATAAAGCAAAAGAAATGTTACAGCTTCATAATGTAACCTGCACGGTCACAGCTGCTCGCAGGCACACAAACAACTAAACATTACTACTATTTTGTTGATATTTGCCATTTAAATTACATTTCTTAACATTATCATTTTTATACATCGATAAATTTTCATGTATATATTTCATTCATATATATATATATATAGATATATACACGTGTGATTATTGTAAAGGTATACTATTAACAATTGCAAGAATCTGCCCCCTCGGACACAAGCACACATTTTCTCAACATGCCTGCAACATTTATGCGATAACTGCCTGGCAGTTAATGCATAAAGGTTCAGCTCAGGGATTTCTGACTGAAAAATGGAGCAGGAACTTGAGTGGTGGAGTCTCTGCAGCCATGAGGACTCTGCACCAGTGTGTTGTGATGAAGAGAGAGTGAAGCCAAAGGGTAAGGCTCTCCGTTTACTGATCCACCTGTGTTCCCACCTCTCCCATCGTCATGAGCTGCGGGTGGTGACCACAAGAACGAGACTGTGGATACAAGTGGCTGAAATTATTGTCTTCCTTAGGATGGCTGGTATTTCCCTTGGTGTTAGGGTGAGAAGTTTCACTAATCAGGAGCGACTCGAGTTGCTGCTCCTCCTCATCGAGAGGAGCCTGCTGCAGTGCTTCAGGCATCTGGTTAGAATAACTCTTGGATGCCTCCCTAGGGAAATGTTTCAGGTGTGTTGCCCCAGGCGGAGGCCCCGACGCAGACCCAGGACATGCAGGGAATTATATATCTTAGCTGACTTGGAAGCACCTTGGTATTCCCTGAAAGAGCCGCAGGAGGTGGCTGGTGAGAGGGAAGTCTGGGCCTCTTAGGCTGCTGCCCCCGCGACTCCATAAACAGAAGTTATGGGATGGATGGATGAATCCTGTCAACAACATAACAAAGTGCATCACCTTTTAAATTTTCGTTACTCTGCAGTTCAACAGTTCAAAACAGAAAAAAAAAAATAGTGATAAATTAAATGGCCATATAATTGTTTTCTGCAGTACAATTTCAGCAACAAAATGAACGCCAGAAAGCCAGGCTGAAGGTTATGCAAATGTTGTTTTTAATAATGTTTCCTACAGCGAGCATTAATCAAAGGTTATTTAAGGTCTTCAGCGTTGAGTAGGGCAAAAATCAAAGCACTTTATCATGGTAATATTTTTGCCAAATGGCTCCGCTAACCTCTGTTTAATTTGTGATTATTAAAGCAACCAATCGCCATCTGCCATCCATCTGAGGGCCCTTTTCTGAAAACAATTTAAACAAGAGAAGTGACACTGTTTTAGTAGCAGTGGAATCTCCACGAGCTGCATTTGCTGGAAAGTTTCAGTATTTTAATAATGAATTACACGGGATAGCCCATATCTTCCTCTTTCAACTATGAGCAGGTGGTGATGATGTTATAAAACACGGTTTATATCCGAATTGCTACAGTGACACGTTTACTTCCCATTTAGGGGAAACTGAAGATAGATAAGAACCAAGAGGAGTGGGCGGGCATATCAGTCCTTCAGGTCAAAGCTACTGCCTTTCAGTTGATGGATTGCCATGAATTACAATATTTCACTGAGAGGGCTGTTTTGGGTTATATAACACTCAGCTATTTGAGTCCTCAGTGGTTCGAGATAATAAAACATTATGATAATCTAAAGATGCACTATTTTGCCAAAAGTATCACCGATCCATATAATGGGAATCAGGTGTTCCAATCACATCCATGACCGCAGGTGTATAAAATCAAGCACCTCGGCATGCAGAGCGTTTTTACAACTGTTTGTGAAAGAATGTGTCGCTCTCAGGAGCTCAGTGAAGTCCAGTGTGGAGCTGTGATGGGATGTCACCTGTGCAACAAATCCAGTCGTAAAATTTCTCCTCCTCCTAAATATTTCACAGTCAACTGTCAGCTGTATTATAAGAACATGGAAGTGTTTGGGAACGACAGCCACGACGTGGTAGGCCACGTAAACTGACGGAGCGCGGTCAGCGGATGCTGAGGTGCATAGTCCAAAGAGGTTGCAAACTTTCTGCAGAGTCAGTCGCTACAGACCTCCAAACTTCATGTGGCCTTCAGATTAGCTCAAGAACAGTCCACAGAGAGCTTCATGGAATAGGTTTCCATGGCCGAGCAGCAGCATCCAAGACATACATCACCAAGTGCAATGCAAAGTTCTCAGATGCAGTGGTGTAAAGCATGTCGCCACTGGACTCTAGAGCGATGGAGACGCGTTCTCTGGAGTGACGAATGGCGCTTCTCCATCTGGCAATCTGATGGACGAGTCTGGGTTTGGCGGTTGCCAGGACAACGGTACTTGTCTGACTGCATTGTAAAGTTTGGTGGAGGGGGGATTATGGTGTGGGGGTGTTCTTCAGGAGCTGGACTTGGCCCCTTAGTTTCAGTGACAGGAACTCTGAATGCTTCAGCATACCAAGAACTTTTGGACAATTCCAGTCTCCCAACTTTGTGGAAACAGTTTGGGGCTGACCCCTTCCTCTTCCAACACGACTGTGCACCAGTGCACAAAGCAGGTTCATAAAGACCTGGATGACAGAGTCTGGTGTGGATGAACTTTACTGGCCTACACAGAGTCCTGATCTGAACCCGATAGTGCACCTTTGGGATGAATTAGAGTGGAGACTGAGAGCTAGATCTTCTGGTCCAACATCAGTGTGACCCTCACAAATGCGCTTCTGGAAGAATGGTCAAAAATTCCCATAAACACACTCCTAAACCTTGTAGACAGCCTTCCCAGAAGAGTTGAAGCTGTTTTAACTGCAAAAAGTGGACTGACATCATATTGAACCCTACGGATCAGGAATGGGACGTTACTTAAGTTCATATGCGAGTCGAGGCAGGTGAGCGAACACTTTTGGCCATAAAGTGTAGCTGAAACAATTTCTGCCATTACGTGTTTATTCACAGAAACTCTACTAGATTATTCCGTCTCTCTGTGACCTCACTGTCACTTTAACATGCTCAATAGTTTACTATGAACCTTTGGGTTTGTTGCCCGTTTAATGACATACAATGAGACTTTAAACTTGTCTTTTGCTCGTGTGACTTGTCAGGGTTAACTTTCAAAATTAAAAAAAAAAACACTCTGTAGGGTATCGATGAATATTCGGGTATGAATATTTGTCAGATCATTTTTGCTGGCTAGAAAATTAATTTGAAACTTTATGAGGTTATATGTTGCAATTTCCTAATTTAATATCAATTGTGTAACCCTGTGTTCCCCAATGAGACAAGACAGAAGTCATTAATTCACCTCAGAAAAGGTCTTTACTAACAAGCATCCCCCCTGCCTGCCCATGTGCAAGGTTCATTTGTGACATCATGTAGGTATTATGGAATTGTAATACTACTCCAATTAGATGAAAATGTTAATGAACAAATCTTGCAGTGGAACAATGTTAACATTTACCAACAATATGTTCATTTGTTTTCAATTTCTAATCATTGCAGCTTGAACATGGTGAGCAGTTTTTTTTTTAATAGTTTTTATGTCTTTGGCTGAATGGAATTTGTTTCCTTCGATATAAAAGATAAATTGCATTTATGTCTTAGTTTTGTTTAGAAGTGGCAAAACATTTGCCCTCCTGATATTTAGATTCCTCTCATCTCATTTCTTGGTTCAAGAAAAGAAGTATCAACATGTAAGGCTTTTTCAGACTTCTTTTGCACATCATTTTGTCCTTTTGTCTTTTTTTCCTTTTGCATTAGTTCAGAACACATCATAGAAACATGATCCGTCAATTACAGACATGTTAAAAGGGGCTCTTTTGTCTTTAACGGCTTGCTGGAGATCACATCCAGCTCCACAACACTGATCAGTGGAACAGATTTTTGTGCATTGTAAGGTGTCCCATTGGTCCCTGTGCAAATAAAGTCTGAATAACGAACACACTGACTGTCAGTGTTAGATTTAATCGGAATTTAATGAACCAACTGTCATCTGTGGTTGTAAATAGGATTTTAAGTTATTAAGGAGTGTGTTTGAACAAAACAGATGTAAATGATCTCAGTGGTAGAGTGATAGTTGTGTTGTGATATAAAGAAGATCGTATACATCATTGTCACGTTATATGTTCAGATTAATTGAATAGGTTTATAACAGGCTTGTGTCTAAGTACTCTTAAAACACAATACTGCCACATTAGTACGATCCCCTGGAGAGGGTATGTTAATGAAAGGAACAGATTGACATTTTGGATAAATGCATTACTTTTATGCACATGATGGTGGGAGAATTTGTAAATGAAGTATTTATGTCTCAACCATGTCTGTTTGGAGCAAATAAACAATGCAACAAATCGATTGTTGCTCAGTTAAACTAGCCAGCACGTTCACACTCCAACAGCATTAAAAATGCACATTTCCAAGAATCCTTTTGCATTATAAATCAACACAGAGAAAAGGCTTTCTTGCCTTGAAGTGCTTTTCTTTTCATCTCTTAACTTCACCAATCCCCTGCCTTATTTTCCTTTCGTCCTCACTCCATTTACCCCCTCCACTAGATCCATCTCCTCCTGTGCATGTTCCCTGATTGATTATGTGCTTTAGCTGCACTGATTACCCACAGCAGGGACCGATCACTCGCGCTCAGCGTTTTAGCTCCACTCCTCCATCTCCTAGTCCCTCATCATCCGAGAGTTATTCCTCCTGTTTTGATCCCACTTGTTGAATGTTTACTGTCTTGTGCTTAACCCCTGTTTGACCTGGCTGTTGGTGTAAATCTGACTTCTTGTGTACCGAGCCCTTTGAATTTGTTAGTTAATTACCCGTGAGTCAACATTCTTTGGTAATAAAACTGAACTTGTATTATAATGTTGTAGCGACCGGGGAAGGGAGTGGCCTGCGATGACTGCAGATAAGTGCAAGGACTCATGGGAGTGTCTGTGCGTTAAAAGGACCACTTTGGTAATGTTATGCCTGGATTTAAACTGTTTGATGTGCAGGGAAGTTGGAGTTTCAGCTTCCTCGCGTTTGGCTTGTTTTTGAGTTTTTGTCACAATGTGCCACTGTGCCTGGGCGCTGTGTGACACATGACGGCCCCCAGTGTCGGTTGTGTTTTGTGAGGTTCTGTTCAATGCCAATAAAGCTGCATTTCCTGCTGCTGAGAGGTGTATGTGCTGGAAAATATGAGTAAAAGTAAAAGTCTCTTTGCCCACACGCTTACCACCATGTTTAACTCCTGAATGGCGTGTGTGTGTGTGTGTGTGTGTGTGTGTGTGTGTGTGTGTGTGTGTGTGTGTGTGTGTGTGTGTGTGTGTGTGTGTGTGTGTGCCTACTCAGTGCAGTCATGCATACAAAATCATCTGCTTTTATCTGGTATTTCAGATAAATACACAGCAGACTTTTTTACCCTCTCAAGAGGGCAGAGAGAGCACTGAAAAAAATTAATTCTGTGAACTTACCATCAAAATTATCTCCAGCAGCGTATTTTCTGCTTTAAACTGCTGCAGGTCAAATCATACAGCCACACATCTCTTTTTTTCTTTTCTTTTTAAAAAAAAAAAAAAAGACACAATTGGTGACTTTAAAAGATTTTTATAACAGATATGTTATCGTTAGTCTGCGATATAGAGACAACACATTGAAATGGTGCGTGGAGTGTCGTTTTCGAAATGGGATCAATAAAACAACCAGCAAACCCTTCAGCCAAACATTTGTAGAAAACTGTTTCCCTGATGCGTAAATGACGGTGGCCGAAACTTTAGCGGCACGTGGCCGTGGATGGGATACGTCTGTGTGGATGCTCTAATCTGTTCACGAAGGAGCCCAAATAAAAATACCCCAACGTTCTTTAACTTCTCATGCAGCTGGTGTGAAGCCGAACTACACCCACGTCCTTTGACTTTCCTCCATGTAGCGCCTCACCCACCCCCTCCATCCTATTCAGTCTTGAAACTAGTAAAAAGCAATGAGATAAAACAAATACATGTAAATAAATCACAATCAACTGGCAATATTTTTACATAATTATTTCTTCTTTTGTATCTCCTTTTAATCTATTCCTCTTTATATTTTCACATTCCGTGTCCTGGACTACTGATTTATTCCTTTTGTGGCGATCCTCTACATAACATGGGAATATTTAAAGCCTGGCGATGAAAATGGGTCATTTAATTTCATATGAAATCCTAAATATTATTCCTGTGGAGCCCAAATCAATATTATAATTATAAAAGCTTTTTCAACAGAAGGAAAAATAAATAAATAAATGATGAATTGTTCCTGGACCATCAAGAAGAGCGCAAAAGTGCATAGTGGCAGTAAAACTTAAGTGCATTTCACAGGCAGCGTCTTTTAATTCTCACATAGTTTCATTATTTGGGTTGATTAGCTTTTTACTGTGTGATGGTGCTCTGGAGCTTTTTAATAGCTTGCAGGCATATTTGACCATTTTTGGGAATCCAATTAATAGAAATCCTCGCATACAGCAGTCTGAAACACATACAGCTTGGTTCAATGCCAGATCCAGCCAGTCAAACTTTCAAATGTGGTCTCTGTTCATTGTGACAGCTGTGTTTTGTTTGTCTATATGTGTGTGTGTGTGTGTGTGTGTGTGAACTTAACCTTTTGCCTCATTGCCAGCACAGTACATGTCTTTGCTGATGAGATCTAAACATTTGTGCTGTCTGTGTTTCATCCTCGTCCTCTGAGCTGATGATCACACACGCATGTATTTTGTTAACACTTGACAATCCTCGTTCTCTTTGAACATCCTCTTCTCTTGCGTAGTTTTGAAGAAAATTGATTAACATGACATTTTAGTGAAATACAGTAAAAGAGTGTCTTTGAAAAGCTTTGAACAAAGCTGCCGCTGTGGACTGAAAAGATCATTTCTTCAGGCATCGTCTTCTTTATCCTTCTAGTCAGTCACTGTGGTGGTAGATAAAAAACAACTTCAAATGCTCCTTAAGTTGAACCTTTTAAACTTACTGGAAAAAAAAACTTAATCTAATACTGTTACGTGGCTTTATAAGAAGCTCTGCCTGTGATATGAATACAATTGTATGAAATATACAAGAATTAACATTCATGTGACCTGTAAGAGTTGGTTTACATTTCATCAAAGAGTATTTGCAAATGCATTTTGATCTTGAAACTTGCATCTAATCCTTTTTAACCTGTGTGAGGGGAAGTAATTCATCTCTGAAATGTTTTAAAACCTTACAGCCTGGGAAATTACTCTTCCTGAGCGGCTCCTTAAACTGAGCTGCATTCATGATTGAATGAGGTTGCCACCAGCTGACGCAGGGGATCGGAGTAACTCGCAAATCGCTCCAAGATAATCATCGTGCCATGCCTTTCTTGGGTTGCAATCTATCTGAAGTCACAAGGAATGTGTCATAGCTGAAATATTTGACCACGTTTTATAGAGAGTTGTTTCTGGAGTGGGTTATGAAACTCTTGAAAAAGAGTAGCGGGCTGTCCGAGCAGGTTGTTAAACAACGAGGCAGTAAATAAATACTGGATAGAGCTACTGCAAGCCTGGGGAAACACGGAAATGGAGCGCATGTAAACACAAGACGTTATCAAGAAGGTAAACACTGAGGTAGACTTGTCAGATTTACATTGTGCCTCATTGCTGAAACTGAAGAAAAAAAACTGTCAACAAGTGGAGACTTGAGGTGCATATCTACCATATACTGCAGACCTTTGATGAAAAGGGCATTTCAGGTGTGAGAGGGCAGGGAGTGATACTTGAAATGTCATGAATAATTACTGCATGATTACCGAATCAGGTCACCGGGATCCAGACGGGCAGGAGCTTCGTGGCGTTGTTTTAAGATGACTGTTAATGTCATCAGAGCTTGATTGTGGATCAGCACTAGTCCTTTTTCTACCCCAACATTTTCTTAAATAATTGCCACTAGGACCCTTAAGAGGTGGAGTTGGACCTTTTGAAATGGAGAGCAGTCCAGAGACAAGACCTCCTGTACAGGAGGAGTACTCTGGAGTAATGGAGCACATCTGTTGTCTGTACTGATTCCTTGCTTCCTCGGCAGGTACACGAAAATGAAGACGGCCACCAACATCTACATCTTCAACCTCGCTCTGGCAGACGCCTTGGTCACCAGCACACTTCCGTTCCAGAGTGTCAACTACTTGATGGGGACTTGGCCATTTGGCGACATGCTGTGCAAGATGGTGATGTCCATCGACTACTACAACATGTTCACCTCAATCTTCACTCTCACCACCATGAGCATCGACCGCTACGTCGCCGTGTGCCACCCTGTCAAAGCGCTGGACTTCAGGACGCCACGGAACGCTAAGATTGTCAACATCTGCAACTGGATACTGTCCTCGGCCATCGGGTTGCCGGTCATGTTCATGGCCTCCACTGTCGTCACTCGTAAGCATGAGCACAAACGTACCATTGAGCCAATACTTAGTAGAACTAACGCAAACTGAAACAGACTAAAAATAATTCTGGGAACCCTGAAACCAAATAAACTGTCTTCTTTCTGAACATCATTACGCTGTCTGTAAATAATGGATGGAAGCCCAAAAACCAGTTACTGTAATTCTTAATCTGAGAACAGTGTTGTTCATTCGCGATGCCACATCTAGGATTACACCGGCATTACAGTCTCTCCTCCTTCACTCTTGCAGTTCTGCCTGCAATATCCGTTCCCTGTAAAGTCTGGAAGCCAGATAGAAAGGTGTTGGACTGGACTGGGATTATCCTCCTACAAACATGTCTCAGTGATCCACTTAAAGCTACATTCCCAGTATTTTTGCTGTGTCATTTTTGTTTCCCAGCGTTTCCCCACATTCCCAAAGGGAATCAAGGGACGAAGCGTCTGAAACGTCTCCCTTCCTCTCTCTTGTTTTCTCCTGCTCTCACCCTTATTCCATACAGGGGCGAAGCATTTAAAACTCTAGCAGTAGCTCCTGTGTGTAAACAACTCTCCTGTTACCATGGTTACGGCCAGAAAACAGTCAAGCAACAAGGAAAAATAATGTCCCAAAGCATCAACAGAAAATCTTCTGATATACAAAATGAAACAGAATTTGATGATTTGCATCACGTCCCTAGAGCCAGCTTCTGCAGCTGAAGATCCAGCCGAGGAGGAGGAAAGGCGAAGCTCTCAATTTACCGGTCGGTCTACGTTCCTACCCCCATCTGTGTTTAGGAGCTGTGGCTTGTGAGCTAAAGAACAAGATTAGTTAGAACAAGAGTTTCCTCCGCAGGGTGTCCGGGTTCCCCCTTAGAAACAGGGTGAGGAGCTTGTTTATCCAGGAGGGACTCAGAGAAGAGCCGCCTCTCCTCTGCATTGAGAGGAGCCAGACGAGGTGGCTCGAGCATCTGGTGAGGATGCCTCCCTGGTGAGGTCTTCCTGGCACGTCCCACTGGGAGGAGACCCTGGGGGAGACCTGCTGGAAGGACTATGTCTCTGGCCTGGGAACACTTTGGGATCCCTCGTAGATGAGCTGGACGACACTGCCGGGGAGAGGGAAGTCTGGGCTTCCCTGCTTAGGCTACCACCTCCGCAACCCAAGATGAACAGATAGACCACCATTTATGAATCTTAAAGCTGTTGTCTAGATCACACACCCACAAAAACCTGACAGCTTTCAAGTTTTTTTTAACTAGTTGTCACAGAAACTTAAAAGGTTGGGTTTTTGTCACAGTGAAGCTGTTGACACAGTGTGTAAATATACCTGTATTGAAGAGCTAACTTTGGAGGAATGCACCTATGAAGACAATAAATTGTGTGATCATTAAAAAAATTACCTGAATTTGCATAGACCTTGTGCCGCTTGAAAGAAAAGCAATAACTTGTCTTATTATTAAACACACAGAAAGCACATTTAGTAACAAAGGCCCAAAAATGTCAAATTTATCTGGAGATTTATTTGGTTAAAGCCCACCCTAATCAGAGTAAACACAGATTTAATAAATAAAAGTGCCGTTTTGACTGATGTTCCTCTGTGTCTGCTGGGCGCGTCACTTCTTCTTTGTAAGTGGACTCCAAGGGTTCACTTACTTTTGTTTTGCCTTCAGTACTGTGAATGTTCACCTCACGTGTTTAAAGAAACCACAAGCAATGATAATGGCTTGTGTGTTGTCAGCTTAAGCACACTGTGTTCGTCTACTACTGTAACTTGGACAAAAATAGATTACATTTTATGGCATATTGATGCAGAAAACCAGTTAACTCCAAGCGTTCACAAACCCCTTCTTAACACTGTCTGTGCTGCAGCTTTCACACAGTATCACACTGCTGCACCAGGTTGCATTAGGTGCAAAAAGATTAACAAACAGTTTTGCTTTTTTGTTCGTTTGGGTTTTTTTTTTTTTATCAGAGCGAACGCAACCTGCTTCCTGTGAATTGTTCGTGTCATGACATTTGGACATGTGAGCACACAGTATACGAGCATTTGTTACCCTTCACAGACTCCAACATTGTTGACTGCAAGCTGATTTTCCCCCACCCCTCCTGGTACTGGGACACCCTGCTGAAGATCTGCGTGTTCATCTTCGCCTTCATCATGCCTGTCCTCATCATCACCATCTGCTACGGTCTCATGATCCTGCGGCTCAAGAGTGTGCGAATGCTTTCAGGCACCCAGGTTAAGAAAAAATCTGTTTTTTTCTTTCTTCCACAAATATGAACCAAATTAGCTGATTTGCAGGTAGCAAGGTTTCTTTTTTGTTTTTCTTCTTTTTTTTTTTTTTTTTTACATTTCATGGATGAAGCTCTTAATTAGATGTAAATGTAATATTTGATAAAAGTTTGATAGCCTACGTACGGCCACTGCATTATACACGTTAGTTATTTATTAACTGATTGAGTACATTTTCTGTAAGTAATGAAGAATAGAGTACTGCCCGAGGCATGCTTGGAAATTCGGTCCACTCCTGCTCCAATTATGAAAATGACCTTAGAGTGGAGCCAGTGGCCTGTGACCAAGAATCACCTCCCCAGATCCCGACAGGATGAAAATGCGTCCTCTGCATTTTAGTGGCATCAGCCCATTGGGAATGAAATGTATTCGGATGAAACATGTTACTTTGGTCGTTACAAGCCTTAGGTCTTCAAACTCGGTGGTATGGTACCACCAACAAACATGACTTTTAAAATGTAGGCATATCTGGATTTTTTAAGTAAATTGCAACTAGCAATGTGTGGTACCAACGTGGTTATTACATGGTCGGTAGTGAGGCTCTGTTTTGTTTTAAAAGTAGATGTAACTTTAACATAAAAGTTGATTTTGGTCCTTTTTTTCTGTCCTACCCAACTTTCATCTTTCTGTATCTTGTTTTTGTGCTCCCACTTGTCCTCAATACTACACAAATTATCTCCGTTATACATATCCTGCAAATACGCTGACAGGAGAAGGACAAGAACCTTCGTCGGATCACTCGCATGGTCCTGGTTGTGGTCGCCGTCTTCATCGTCTGCTGGACCCCTATCCATGTCTTTGTCATCATCACAGCTCTGATTAACATCCCCAGCTCCACGCTGCAGACCATCACCTGGCATTTCTGCATCGCTCTGGGCTACACTAACAGGTACGAACCCAGCAGCGGCAAATATGATCGTCTCCTCTTTATTCTTAAAATAAAGGTGAGAATTGGCAACTCGGGATGTAAGCTGACCTTTAGTTTTTCACCCCCCTGCAGTAGTCTGAACCCGGTTCTTTACGGTTACCTGGATGAGAACTTCAAGCGTTGTTTCCGTGAGTTCTGCAACCCGAGTCCCTCGGTGGAGGAGATGCAGAACTCGTGCAGAACCGGAGCCGCCAGTCGCAAGCAACCACAGCGCGAAAACAACAGTGCAAACACAGGCGAGAGGTCCAACCAGCAGGTAGACAGGACTGTGTGTCCACGTACAAGTACATCTACTGTATCTGTTATGGTAAATGGAGTTATTCACTTTCTTGGAGCAATTTGGTAAAAAGCTCAATAACATGCTCGTTCATAGTAACGTAAGGCTCCTAATGCCACGATACTGGCAGAGCTTAATCCCCATAATGGCAACAAATGTTATCTATCAGCAAAAATACTAAAAAATACTGCAAATCTGCACTTTTTTTAAATCATTTTCTTTAGCTAAATGTTTATGTTTGAATAAAAGAAAACATTTCGATTGTGTTTTAACCTATTTTAACTGTGTTTATTTGACAAAAATCCAGATGAACAACTCTTTTCACTTGGATATTTGGGATTTATTTGTAGTAATGATTCGCCTGTCACCAGAGAAAAATACAACATTTGGCATGGGGACATCTTTTTTTAACATTGCTCGAGTTAAATTAGACCCCATTCAGATCTTGCATTAAATGTGATCCGATCGCAAGTGGTCACCGTTTTGTAGGTGTATTTACTCCTGGCAGCAAAATGTATACCCAAACGTGTCCTGAGTGGTGGGATCTGACCTTCCTTCATCACATGCAGATACAAACTCATTATTTTTGTTTGCAAACACCAAAGGCAGCATCTGAAAAGAACTAGACATAACCATAGTCTGTATAAGAAGAACTGGAACACTGTTAGATCTTTATTTGCAGCTTAGAAGTCAAAGTACATCGTGCAAAAGAGCCAAGTGGCAGCAGTGACGACGTTAATCAGCAAGCTGTCACTCAAAAAAAAAAAAAGAAGAAAGAAAGAAAAAGCTCCACACTATGCATAAATCTGTGGCTTTAGATAATTTTACCAGATGAGACACATAAAAACTTGTAAAATTGAGCTGTTGCCCGTGTCACTCGGGCAAAGACGCCAGAAATTTTCCCCCACACTTTATTCAACAAGGGATATTTATAATGAGCTGCACATCAGGGCTCAAGGAAAGAGATGCCACAAACCCGGAGAAAAGTTTCAAAAGATAAAGACTTTTATTTGAGCGCAGAATTAAACGAGCCATTGCTAAAGCGGATGGCGATCAGTTATTAGGCAGTCCCTGAATCTGCGCCCAGGAAGGTTTTGTTTTCAGACTATGAAGGAAATTCGGACGTTTCTCAGACCGCCTTCATCGTACCTGAATGTGCTGGATCTTTGCGGTAGCCACATGTGATCCGATCTTGGTCCAATGCAAGCTCTGAACAGGGTCCTGTAACAGCCCGGTGGTGTGTACATCGTCACAGCGACCTGCTTTCTCCTCCCTCGGCAGGTATGACTAGCCTTGGAGGGGTCGTCGGTGGACTCTGGCTGTTGTGGAGAGGTTACCAACGATGACCTCAGTTCTGAAGTCACGCAGGTCACCACAGGGCTTTAGTCATACGCACACAAACCACGCACGCGCAACAAATCCAGAACACGACTGGGACGGAGGAACACGGACAACTTTTGCGATGCGTTGCGAACTTAACTTTAGTGCTGGATTGTGTGGCGCCATCATGCTGTCAACTAAAGGTCACCAAACGCGGCTGAACGAGTTTTTTTTTTTCATGCTGAGCTGGATACAAAAATGGGAGTGGCCACGATAAAAAAGAAGAAAAGAAAACAAGCGTCGTTCACATACCTTTATCTTATTTAAACAAAATAAAAGTAAAAGTTGTACAAAACTGTAAAAAAAACATGTTTTAAACATTTCTCTTCTATATTGTTTTTTGACGATTTGCTCTATAGGTAGAAATATTGTACAGGCAGCGGACAGGTGCACTGACTGACTGTGAAACCATTTTTACAAGCCAGTAACTTGATGTTGATTCATTATCCTCAACCTCGTGCCGTCTACAGATCATTTATTTTTCCACTGTCGTGTTTCATATGCTGTCGCACCACACTGGCACTTTTCCTCCAGTTGCCTTCATTCTGTGTTGTTTACACCGGCGACAGTCAGCAGAAATGGTTGGAAATGTGGATTTACAGACGGTTCTACTCAAAGGGTCTGCGGGTGTCTGCCCACACAAACACTTCACTGGACTGGAGGTGAAACTCGATAAATGTCAATTTTTACCAACTGTGCTTCTCAGCCTGCTTTTGTTTGGATTCGGCGGGACCTGACCTTGTCGCTTCACACCGCTCACCGATCGGCTCAGCGGCGCGCCGGCCGACATCGGCCGCTGCAACTGGGCTCATTTCTCAACCCGTTTTCTCATTTCTCTCTTGAGCTTTCATACCATCAAACCAACTGAACACATACAAAAAAAAAACAAAAAACAACTTCTGCATGTACAGAGAAGAAACTGCCCGGGAGCTTCAACCCAGCAGAGAAGACGCATCGGCCTGTCAGTACAACGTTTGCTCTTATGAGACGCAGTGCAAACACGTGGTTCAACCTGTGTATGATTAACCATTAACGAGGTTTGGCTGTAAATGGAGTCACGTCTCCTGTTCAGAGAACCTAACAAGAGAGCTAAACAGGATTGTACATCTGGCGTCATCTCCAGAATTGCTTCTGCTTAAATGTTGTGCCGTGTACCGTATGTGCAAGATAACGTTTTGAGTAACTCTATATGATATTCTGTGTGACAGTATTTTATCAAAGGCTCTATAAAAGTGAACATGATTGTATGAATACTGTAAAGTCTTGTAAGCAATCTGCTGTTCATGTATATATATATATATATATATACATATATATTTATCACAACCCTAAATATAGCTTTTGTCATGCTGAATCTGCTTCGCTAATTTAAGAGGCACGTACAGTATAAATCATTGTGTAGTGCGTTAAGTAGTGCATTTGAAAATATACACAGATTTTGAGGGAAGGTGATTTTAATGCCACACTGAGCACGCAACAGGTCTGTTTTTGGTGTCATTGCTTGAAGTGATTTAAAAGAAAAATGTACACTTTGTTATTTATTCTTTTCAGACTGTCAGCTTTAAAATAAAGCGCCAGAGAAATGCAGCGGACGTTGCTGTGGGGGGTACGAGCTGTCACATGCTGTTTGTCTCATGTGCTTTACGTTCACGGTTCCAGAAAAAGTGTACTGTGTGTTATGTCATAAAACACGTAATGAGATCAAGTAACTGTTGAGGGGAAAAATAAAAATAAAAGTGTGGGAACAAGTTTATATCCTTATCAGTGCTCGCTTCAGCATTCCTGTTTATCTCTGACAGTAACCTCGTTACACAAGCACGTCCACGCTGACCAAGAGGCTCAGACAGAAAACGAACCACATGTGAACCTGCAGATGAGCAGATGATTAGGAATAATCATTAGGAATAATCAAGGATCAAACTGGAGCGTTCCTTCCTGTCATAGAAGAAAACACAAAGTCCTGTGAAAATGTAAAAAAAACAAACATAACACTGAAGTTTTGAGACAATTGAAGAAGTGATGTGAAGCTTTGTTCAGCTGAATAGTCTCTGATTGGAGCTTCACCTTCTTTGAACCATCAAATCTGCTTTAAAGAGCAGAACAAAGTGCCCAACCCCTTTTAGTATGAATATGTTGATTGTTTGAATGTGTTAACTATGGCATGGATTAGCGTCTCTTTCCCTCTCCGCTCTATATACAAAGTAATTTCCCCAATAAGCTATTTTCTTTCTTCCCAGAACAGCAGCTATTGTTAGTCTGGCCAGCACTTACTCTCCTCTTTCATACAAAGAACCAGTCGGGTCCCTCTTCATTTGACTGATTTCCAGGAGGAGGTACCAGTGGACTGTCTCCCAGATGCAATTAGATAGGCGTACAACAAATCAGAGAAAAAAATATGCCTGAAAGACAAAGTGACAGCCAGACTGCGAATACGATTTCGTGAGAGGAAGTTTTCGTAAGTGAATGGGAATGGGAATCTCCTCAAGTTTTCACAAAATGTAAGTGAAAACGTAGCACATTTATCATCAGCACCTCTGTGGTTTTTGAAATTACTCTCTTAAAATAAAAAGCTAAGGAACTAAGTTACCGCGAGACATGAAGAATTAAAAATAAAAAAAGACTGTTAGGTCTCATTATTAGTCTTTGGTACGGTTTAAGAAAAGGGACGATTGTCGGGGTCCTGTATGGTTTCAGTAACAAAGGGTCCATATGAGGAAAAACTCAGGAAGGACCTGAAACAGAGCCAAGACTTACTTTTAACCCGCATGTCCACATATAAATGCTGGATGGGATCATCTGCCACATTTTTCTTTTTTTCTGAGAAGCCTGCACCTTTAGCTGTTTATGTCTTCAGTGGACATGAGAGGCCGGATTTGTTTAAAATTAAGCGCCCAATGTGTCATGGTTTGGGGTTTATTTTTGTTCCTGTTTTATTTTGAAAGTCGTAGTCCTGGTCTTTAGTTAGTAGTTTGACTTCACCTGTTCCCATCTGCTCTGATTGTTTGCACCTGTGTCTAGTCAGTCCCAGGAGTATATCTTGTCTTGTCTTTCCCTTCTCCTTTTCCGGTCTGTGCTGTTTGGTTCTTTGGTTCTTGTTTTTTTTTTTTTTTTTTTTTTTTTTTTTTTTTTGCTGGCCTTGTTCCCTTGGGTTCTCTGTGTTTGGTTCTCCATGTGGGTTTTTGATAGAGAGTTTAGTTTCCTTTTGGTTTATTCTTTGTTGTCCCTGCCATGCAGCACTTTTTGTTTCAAGAATCATTTTTTCAACTTCACCTTACGTCCGCTCTTCTACGTTTGGGTCACTCTACAACCTCCAGAGTCATGACACTCAGTAATCACCACCATTTACTAGGATGAACTATAACACAACAGAACGCTTTAGAGACATAAGAGCAGAAAGGACGGGGTTAACGCGTGATCGTAAACCTGTACTGCATTTGCAGTTACTTATAAATAGAGGACATGGATGTGTCATACTTTCTAAGACATGCATCCCAGTATAGCATGCACTTTCTTGAGGGTTTTAGACGGCAACGTACCGTTTAATGACTAATGCATGACTTATTCCACTATGTTTTCTTGTACTCGGCTTGCATTCCTTGTAATCTAATTTTCTCATTTCTGGACAACACTCTTGACACAAAGTACATGTAGTTTTAAATTTAATCAGTGCATTGGCTATGGAATAAAGTGCAATTGTGAATCCTAATGAATGCCTTTTTCTGTTGTATCTGAATAAAAGACTTTTTTTTTTTTTTTTTTTAATTTTTGGCAACCATTTGAAACTAGTTTAGGCAGACTAAGACATCTCAGGGTGTGTTTATGCTTACTTTCATCCCTCTGCACGGTTCAGTCCAATACTCCATCTCACTCGTAGACCGATATAAGAATAAAGAAGTACTTGTCTCTCAGATACCGTCTGATGTCTCATCCACCATGGTCACAGCCGTTTTGAAACCTCCTCCCCAGCTTCCACCTGTTCAGGCTCTGACTGGGTGGAGTAGGTGAAGTTCTTCACCCTCAATATCTCGACTTAAACCCAATAATTGGGATTGAGCTGAGCCTAGATGAACCACAAGCATCTTTTATCATTAAATTATTTGAAGTCTTCACAGCATGAGTAACTACAAATACAATAAATACGATTTAGCCATATCCTCCTACAAATAATAATATTAAATAAATATGATTCATCATGTTACCTCAACGCCACTGTAATTTTAAGGGTGATTAATGTTGGCATTTCACTAGCAACCTCTCCATGGTGTACCCAAGCTTTATGCCCGAAGAGAGCCAAGGACGGCTCCAGCAGACCCCAGTTACCCTCAATAGGAAGAACTAAGAAACCTGGTGGAGCAATCCGGAGTCGAAGAGGAGAAAATCAAAAAATAGCAAAAAGTAGAAAAGAATAGTTTGCAACTGCAGGGGAAACATTTGGAGGCTGACAGGAAAGAACTGGAAGACCAGAGGGAAAAACTGTGACTGGAGAAAATAGAAATCTGTCAGACGAAGGTTTAAATGGAGGAAGCTCTTCCACAACTGCCAACAGAGAAGGAATCGCTGCTGCAGCAGTTCCTAAATGTAAAGCTGGAAAAGAAACGAGTGGAAGAAAGAGAGAGGAAAACTCCAACCAAACCAACAAACAAATACAATTAGAAAAGAAGAGTCTGCAGCATCAAGTGAAAAGTCTGAAGGATAAAACAAAACAATTTAAAACAATTTTACAAAGTTGTCTGTAAGGAAATTGGGAAAACGTACTCTTCGTAAACCTGTGCCTTTCGGTAACGAATGAACACGCTCTTGTTGACTTTTTTCCTTTGCACTTTCCCTCATGGGAAATCTGAAATCTCCGATCGCTCCAGTGGACTGTAAGAACCGTGCTGTGGGATGAGGGAACCCCACGCTCAGTGGGCAACAAGGAAGTCTTTTTTTATAACTGATTCTCGGTAATCAGTCCACCTTGAACGCTTGAGGAGCTCATCAAAAATCCGTTTTATATGTGTCCCCCTCTTAGAAGTTTAGATCTATTTCAGTTTTAGATTTCAGATTTATTTCAGTCAAAACATTTTTACTAAGAATCCCCAAATAGCAAGAGCACTACAAAGTAAGACTTCTTCTGCTCAGAGCAGTGCCACATTCAGTTCAGGTCTTCCAGGCCTTGTTACCCACAGAAACGCGGTACTGTCACAGAGCTGCATGTTCCTCGCGCTTTTCCACCCTTGATGAATGGTTTGCTGACCATCGTCAGACAGCACAGAGGAACGGGAGTGACAAATGGACACGGTGGACTGAATGTGGAAATGAACTTTATGGAGCGACACAAGAAAACAACCGGAGCAGAAGCCCGCAAGAGGATGCAGCCAGCTGGTCAAACTTCTGTATCATTATGCAAATTGGTGGAACGGACCTCTGAGTCCCTTAAAACAGCCATCTACCGCATTTCTCTCAAAGCAAATATGATGCCTTGCTTGTGAGCGCACGAACAGCTCTCACTGCACCAACCCAACAGGGTCCATTTGGCTTAAATTTCTTCTCTCTGTGCCCTTGATGAGGGACGGCTGCAGATGGGCTCCGACTTATGCAGGTGGTTTAAATCACGGGAAATATCACTGGCTCCTTCTTCACTGAGGCTATCACTCTGCGGGACTGTGAAGCGCAGGCACCATCATGTCAGGCAATGTTCCCATCCATTCATTTTCATTATCCCGTCCTCCTGCTAGGGCTTCTCTTTGCCGTTCCCACTTCTGCTCACTAAAAGATCGGCTATTAAAATTTCATTACCATGCGTCTGTGACTACTTCACCATAGGCGAAGCTCTGTGAAAGTGTGATGAAATAAAGCTGCATCTGTTTTGTTTACTTTGTGCAAACAGAATATATACACATAACTCTCTTTAAAGAAGCCCAAATGTACTATGCTCTATGCTCTCCTATGCTTTAGGTGAAATTTCTATATATATATATCATATATATATATATATATATATATATATATATATATATATATATATATATATATATATATATATATATATATATATATATATATATATATATATGAGGCACCTTTGTTCATACTGTGGAAACCAGTTTTAAGGGGATGGAGTCAGTGACTCAATTGCCAGATTTGCAGGCATAGCAGCACCGCAAGCAAATCCTAGTATTAAACATTAATTACATTAATTAAAATAATTTAAAAAAACACTGTCATTGCAGGAAATTCAAAGAATTTGGAGAAAGCTGACTGAGGACAGGAGAACAATTCAGGGAAGGTGCAGGCGAATGACAAGGGACAGGCAAACAAAGAAGGAGACACGGCGGAAGAATTCGAGAGGCTATAATTACAATTTCCATAATAATTTCCCTCCTATCACATTAATCCACCCTCAAGAGAATAACAGGAAACTGATGACATGTCCGTTACAGCTTTCTTCTCGTTCTGATGCACATCCAAGACCTTTTCAACTGTTTCAAGAGTTTCTAGACGTTTCTAGAAACAGTGTAATGACCACTAACTCCCTAACTCTGCACACAATCATAACTTGAGCTGTCCCGTCCGTGTTCACAGAAACTTACACAGATATCTTCTTGATACGCGAATATTAAAATGAAACAACATCAGAGAATTGGAGATCTACACAGCTGCGACCTGCATCAGCTGTTCGCCACGGCACAAGAAACTGAAAGTATAAACTGGGCTCATGCAATCCTGATTACTCCGCCGTTATCTCAGTTGAAATAACGATGACATCCCATGTCTATCACATGACTTTGCCCTCATTGTCAGGGTATGCTGTCCATTACATCTTTCTGTTCTTATTAGTGTTATCTTTCGCTTAAAAGTACTTTGATCAGGGACACAGTCACGTGTGAAAGCAAAGCTTCGTGGAAATTCTTTTTCTGGGTTTTCAGTTATGTCTATATTATTTATCGTAAAAAAAAAAAAAAAAAATTCTCCTACTTTACATTTTAAATGTTAGGAATATTAATATACAGTGTGTTTTGTGGAGTGCCGCTGAAGTAAATATCCCAGACACAAAACCACTTTAACAGAATCATTCAAAGTAGCAGTAACATTTCTGAGTAAAACCAAACGGGGTTGCCCTCTTCTGTCACATGTTTTAATAACTTATAGAGATAAACGAAAGCAGAAGTCACAAACACTGAGCAGACTTAAAGGTCAGGAGTCATCCAAAAAAAAACTGCTTGTCGGGATTACTGATCTGCAGGAATGGCAGCCAGTCTTTATAATCTTTTTAATGATCTCCCATTACATTTTCAGACATCAAAACATTCTGCTAATAAGGCAATAATTCAGTAAAACTTCGGTAGCAGCACATCCTGAAGTGTGGACATAAACTCAGGGCCGGCCTGAGCCGTTGCAGCAACACTAATCTTCATCTAAAAGTGGTTTTTGATCATTTCATACACTCTAAGTGTAACACACGCATCCGCACAAATAGTGAAATAAACTGAGCAAATGCAAAGGTTTTCCTATCAACTGACCTGGCGCAGCAGCTGATGCTGAAACAGACTAAAATAAAATAAAAGAGAGCCACGTTTGACTCGTCAGACGTTCTCAACAGCCTCACGGAGGGTTTGGTTTGTCCTTGATCTGGCTGTACTTTCCGTTCAAAGCTCGAACGCTTTACCGTCATCAGCTGAAGACGTATTGACCCCTGTGGTGCTCTTCATTAAAGCAGTTTTAGTAGTACTCGCCTCTTTTGATCTTTTTCCATGACAGTTGAGGACCACCTCAACGTGGTTGGGGGTCATCATAACAAGGCGGTGCGGAACTGGTGACGTCTTTGTATTGACACAACCACAACACAACTATGGAGGCCGGCTGCTCAGTCTGTGGCTTTTTGCCAGACTCGAGGTAAAGAAGAGAGGCGGAGAAGGCTCCAGGCGACGAGACGAAAAATGTTTTGATATCCATCCAGCAGCATCAAGCCAATGATGGGATATGAACTTCCCCATGATTTGCTGCCCCCAACTGGTCTGGAGTGGCATTGTTGCAAAGTCTGCCTTTAAATATCGCTCCCTCATCTCTTCCTAAGGCTAAAATCCAGCTCCCTATTTTTTATTTTTTAAGTTTTAATCCCAAACCATGATAAGTAAACAGTTTGAACAAAAAGACAGGCCACATGACTGAATGCTCTTAGACTCAAACATTTTTTAGATCCTATTTTACATTGGTGGTATCTCTCAATGTAGTTGGGCCTCAAGTAGGGCCTCAAATGTCTATTGATAGCTCCAGTGTGTGTGTGTGTGTGTGTTTTAGCACACTGACAGACCTCATGAAGGCTTCACCCCTGACTTGGCAGCGCAGTCTCCCTGACTCTCACAGTGAGGACAGATGGCGAGGACTTACCCGACAAAGATACGCTCAATAAAGACGCACAACACAAGAACCTCCTTGGCACCCAGTGACTTGTCTCTCAGTCCAGCAATGAGTCATCATTCAGAGCATCTTCCCCCACTAAGCGTCCGTGTTATTGTGTGAATTTGGGCGGCAGCATGTTTTTGATAAATTACCTTGAGTCAGCAAGTCAGACAAAAAAACACCCGCTGCTCTTCTCTAGTCCTCTCCAGTCGTACACTTCCCCTTGCTCCCTGCTCAAATTCAATCCAATCTGGAGTCTAAAATCAGCTACAGCTTCAAACGGCTACTTGGCTTTTACCAACCCGAGGCAATTTGCACTGTGAAAAGGATTCATGTCTGGCGGCACATTTTGCCTACACCGCTGATCAAAGGCTCCGATTCAAATCCGTTGCTTGTTTCTAACCTGAGCACTGTCACCAGCTGGTTTTTCAAACGATTTACAAGACCTGGAGAGTCAATTTGTACCCTCTAATATAATTGGTGTTACCTTCTTTTCAGATGTGTGGATGAAAAGTATCCTGCCGGGCCATGTTTTTAGGTCTTTTCCCGCCACATTTGACAGTAAGCCATGCCTTCAGAATAAGAACCAGCATGATGATGACACTCACACAGAGAATAACGTTTCTGTGTACAAATGCATGTGTGAGCGATTGTGTAGGTCAGGGGTGTCCAAAGTCGGTCCTCGAGGGCCGGTGTCCTGCAGGTTTTAGGTCTCTCCTTGCATCAACACACCTGATTGTCATCTAGGTCTGCACAACTCTGTCGATGCCACAGTCATTTGTATCAGGGTGTGTTAAAACAGGGAAATATCTAAAACCTGCAGGACACCGGCCCTCGAGGACCGACTTTGGACACCCCTGGTGTAGGTGGACAAATTTCTGTTGAATCTGCAAGACAAAACAAATAAACTCTACCACTGTGCAGAATGCATTAAACATGCAGCTATCAGACGTCATGCCAGAACAGGGGGCTGTTAAAACTTGGTTGCATTTTCTATTGATTAAACGAAAAACTGCACCAGCAATCATACAAAATTTAATATGAACAAATTTTCCCTACACTTAAGTTTAAGAGATTACCTTCATACAGCTATTTTGACGGGTACACTCATGTAATAAAATAAAGTGCTTTCTCTTCTATTTTATACATTAAATCAAAATTAAACAAAACAGCATCTGAGCACAGACATCACAAATAACCAGCACGGCGCTGGATATGTGATGATTTGGACTTAAACAACAGCCACAGAACCGGGGAGTCTTGCAGCCACTTAGTCAACTATGAACTTCCCTGTATGCAAATATATTCTAGAGTAATGTTGAAAGTCATGTGTTGATGGCTAGAATTTAGGTTTTCCTTCAACAGGGCAAAGATCTGCAGCGACGGCAGAAAACATTGCGTTGCAGAGGTCCGGTCAAGGGTCAACATCAGATGAACCGAGGCCATGACGTGAAGACAACTGGGCAAAGAACTCCAACAATGTGAGAGATTGATCAGAAAACTATTAATTCCGGTTATTGTCGCTCCATAGACTCTTTAATTTTATGACATTTTTAAGCTTTTCACACTCTGCTATTATCCATTTATCCTTAGTATTCCATGCTTCTGCATTCACACTGGACTACTATGACAACCTAATTTCCCTTTGGAAATCTATCCATCATGGATGAAACGAGTCCTGGAGACTCCGCGTCTCTCGTTTTTATGCCACGTTTAATCGACAGAAATCTGCAGTCCACGTCAACCGTTTTATTTGAATAATATCTCCATTAACGGCACTGATGAATTCCTCGGATTCAAAAAATGCTAATTCCTCCACGAAAGGGAAATGGATTGATTTGATGAGTAGGAATGTGACATGGCTTTTGTAATTAGTTTCTTTAAACTCTGACCACATGCAGAAAAGAGAAAAAAAAACTGAAGCAGCGGTCTGTGTCCTGTGTCTCCTTCTGGGTTTAAAGTGTTTTCTGATAAAATATGACCTAACAAGTTGAAACAGGATCGACTGCACAGATCCCTGCTTTCTGATAAATTAGCCATCACTTCCAAAAGCATGTAAACACAATCATGAAACAAAAGTAGAAAAAAGGGTTTAATCAAAAGGAGACATTAACACAAACATTTGACATGACTGTGCCCCATCAATACACATTCTCCTCTCAGGCCCAAACTGTGAACATGAAGATCTTGAAGCTCTCCGCTCTCGTATTTTCCTCGTAAACTGCGATGGACAGAAAAAGTCTTTTGTCCCCACTGGTCCCACAACGCCATCTGCATCACCTTCACTTCAGCAGTAGTCTGTTGGCAGGGTCCATCGGCGATGGTGAGGCAGCTCTTACTTTAGAGTGATTTAAGCATCATCGGGTTTGTCTGCTGGCGGCCCGCACGGTTGAAGCATCTTCTCCATCAGGTTGAAGCGAACGCGAGCTTTGCTCTCGTTCTCAGAGATGGAGAAGTAGTTGAGCAGGTCGAAGTGGCCCATGTAGGAGCAGTAGGAGTCGCGGTGCTGGTTCACCAGCCATTCCCACTTGGTGGTGTCAGCGTGACCCGTGCCGATGTACTTGGACTGGAGGTGCTCCAGCTGGCTGTGGATGTTGTACCGGTCCGTCATGCTTGGCGAGGCGAGTCTGTGGATGGAGGAGGACGAACAAAGCCGTTAAAGCGTTGTGCCGCGAGTTGTCCACAGAGAAAAAAGCGGGGCAAACTACGGCTGCAAACGCCACGCAACGACCTGGACGGCACGACTCTGACTCCAGCCACACCTGCCGGTTCACCTGCAATGTAGGTGAGGGTTTGTTTGCTCACTTTTATCCTAAAAACTCATCCGAAGAAGCGAAGCGGCGCGTTTAACAGAATCAACACGAACCTCACAGGAGTTCATATGATCATAGTTTCTATGAACGACAACGGCAGTTTTACATCGCCTAGCCGACATACGATCAGCAAGAAGACGTTAATGGGAAATTTGCGCCCATCAATGCTGAAGAAGAAAACTTAAACGACTGACTGCAGGCTAACAATGCTAAAGCTAACGCACGCGTCGCTGTTAAAAGTGTTTAAAATTTAACGTCTCTGGCGGCTGAATGTTGACGCACAGCTTTTCAGGAGCAAAAATACTTACGCAAAAGTTCAGGAGTTCAGGAACAAAGGAAAAGTTTGTAAATGAACCTCGCACACAAACCCGTAAGATCACTTCCGACGCGTCCGCCCCGCAAAGAGTGCCGTGGCTGGAAACGAAGACTAATATTTGTTCCGCTGTGTCAGCATCTTGAAAAAAAAAAAAAAAAAGAATACGTCTGATAAATCGGAGAATGGTGACAGAATTTAAGTAGATTATCTGTTTTATTTTATGTCATTTATTTGAGGTGAGAGGTTGAAAAGAGGGGATTAGTAAATAAAAAGAATATACCTGCATGCTCTTTACTGGTCAGCCTTGGATTCTTTCAAACTGCGATAAAGACTGAAAGAATAGATTGGGTTCTTTCTTAAAAACATAAGTGGGTGCTTCTAGAAGGTGACAAGTCAGTGGATAAGTCCTAAACATGTAGCAAAGTCCTTTGATAAATCACGTGTTCATTCTTGCCGACTAGTTTTAATATAGAGTTGACAAAAATGTATGCTGACAATATATCTGTTCTGTGTTTCTGCACCCTTATTGGAAAATATTAACAGTCAAGTGGTGTTAGTTTTACTCAGCTTAAAAAAAACACTGTTATACTGTACATGGTACAAGTGACCAATCACACCAATCACAACAGTGGGACCCATAAAGGCCTAAGAAGGAGGTGAAGAATACGCCGAGGAGCCTGAGGGGTTCGGCCAGCATCCAGACTCTTCAGATGGGATGTAATGTTAGACGTAAACTATTACTAACACCCTCAAATGCTCTTTGCCTGGGTCCTGATGGTTTTTCGAGCTCTTGGCAACTCGAGGAAGAACAATAAATGAATTAAGTGTTTATAAAAAGGTAAATCTGCATACATACACACCCTTAGATGCATGTCATTGTGATCTGTGCAGGATTAAGTGTTATGACATGGAATCAAAAGTTTGCATTTTGAGGCACAAAATGTGCCAGGCAGAGACTCGTGGAGCTTTTGGGAATTGCAGGACACCAGTCGACCCGCTCACTGGCCTGGATCCAGTCTTCTTTTCTTGCCAAATGGATGAGATCCCCTTTGAATGTTGAGCAATAATCACTCGTCTTTTTAGGCTCTTAATGGCTCTGCCAGCCGAATCGGAGCGGGCACCGCCATCTGCCCCCTGGTCCGCACTCATCTCTTTGACCACATGCACTGAAACCCTTTATTAGACAGAGCTGCAGGAACCTTTTTCTTTCTTTGCCTGACGTGTTTCTGTTAAGGGAATTGGATCACTTTTGATGACTTTCAATTTCTAACTTATACGTGTATTAAGGGCAGCACGGTGGCTTAGTGGTTAGCACTGTTGCCTCACAGCAAGAAGGTTCCCGGTTCAATTCCCGGCCCGGTGGGTCTTTCTGTGTGGAGTTTGCATGTTCTCCCCGTGCTTGTGTGGGTTCCCTCCGGGTAGTCCGGCTTCCTCCCACAGTCCAAAAACATGCAGTGTAGGTTAATTGATCTTTCTAAATTCTCCCTAGGTGTGAGTGTGAGTGTGATTGGTTGTTTGTCTTTCTATGTGGCCCTGGATAGACTGGCGACCTGTCCAGGGTGTACCCCTGCCTTTCGCCTGATATGCGTCGGGATAGGCTCCGACAGACCCCCGTGACCCGGAAACGGATAAAGCGGGTATAGATAATGGATGGATGGACGTGTATTAAGAGCTGTACATTGCAAGTAAAGTTCTAAGTTTTATGATTGCGCTGCCTTTTGACTGACATGTATACAATATTAGTTCAGGTTCATCATCCGCTCTGCTCAGTAAAAACACCTCACGGACCACCAGCCAAACAAATCAGCTTAATCCTTCATGGCAGCTCATTTCCACGTCTCCTGCGTGACCATCCAGGACCCCGCAGTGTCTTCACAGCTGTCGCAACTAATCGACTTCCTTCACATGTGCGTTTTTTGTAATAAATACTGTCATTAGACAGGAAGCTGCGGCGGCGTGCGGCGGCGTGCGTTTGCCTGCGCACGGACACAGTGAACATAACCTGTTAACCATCACTCGGCCTTCCACTGGGCTCTCCCACCTGTCCAGCACATCTGCCCTCTCTTCTTCTCCTCTTTCGACACAGCAACTCAGGCTAAACGGTGCAGAGGCTACAGCAAGACGATTCGCCCTCATCAAATATAGAAGCTCTTAAATTCAACGATCCTGGCTCACTTCCTCACTCTGGCTCTTTTCCGCTTCTTTTTCCCCTTCTTGTTATTAACTGCTCAGATAGCAGCGGGATAGAAACAACTAAGATGAAATGCAACATATAATGACTCTGCGGGGAGGAAAAACATTATGTCTAAATAAATCCTTGAGTGATAATGGCACATGGATGATTAAAGTGAATGAATGCCAGACCTTTTGGAGGCCACGTTGTGTCATTAAAAACATAATTTATAACAAACCTGTTCTGTAAAAATGTATTTATAACCCACATTTCACACAAAACAACAGACTTTGGTGAGAATTCTGATTCTGTCCTGATTTTCTTTCTTTATTCATTTTGATGAGTGTCTGAGTGGAAGGGATAAGAGCAGGATGACAAGGCAGAAACCCCCCCACAAATAATCCCACTTCTTGCAAGCTCAGAGAGTTTAAGACTGATGACTAACGTTGAGTTGTGCCCGACTGCGTAGTGTGCTTCCGTTACAGCCAAAACCTCCAGGCGGTGTGCCAGAAACAAAACTGCCCCGCTGTCATGTGTGAGGGGAAACTTAATTAAAGCTTCAAGGGTGAGCGCTTGTGCGAGTTTTACAACTGGAACGACGAGAAGGGGCAAACCTTTCAGAGCCGATTGTTTTTTGAACACATTTCTTTTCGGTTTAACATTTAGACTTCACACCAGAAAAATGTGGACGCGGTGAACAGTGAAAAACGAGACAAAGACGGGTATTTAAAGGTCAAACGTTGGTTTCTACAGGTCAAAGATGTGAGGTTTATGATCACTGTAACGGAAATGTGAGCGGTAGCTTCTTCCGCCCTCCTCCGCTCCATAAAACAGATCATCTTTTCTGTCAGAGCTATATATATATATATATATATATATATATATAAACCAAAAACATAAATTTGGGCTGTCGCCAAGGTTACGCGGTACATGTCGGTGTGGTACATCAATTCCCCCAACTTGGTCTTAAAGTCAGCAGGTTACAACAGCCCTGATGCACACAGGTCTCTCCTTCGCCATCATCGCCGTCTCTTCACAAATCTCTCTTCGGTCCTTGTCCTCTTCCATTAGTGGCTTTCATTTCCTTGCTCTCTTCAGGGCCAACTCCATCACACCCACATCCTCTTTAAAATCCTGAAGCATGTTAAGGGTGGATGTAGGACTCAATCTCATCCACACAGAAACCTCCTGCAACTTACTCGAAGCTTCAGAGATGTTTGCTCAGATTGCTGTTAAAGGAGTATTGGTTTCGAAGCTACCGCTGATATTTTCTGCTGAACTGTGACGATATGGTGCCTCTCTGACCAGGAGAGAAACCTCCACGGTGATGAATTTGCAGAGGAAGGCTCGGGGCGTCAGCAGATTTATCAGTCTGACGACCGCAAACAGCTTCTTCTTTAAGATGAATATGTGCCGTGATTCTTCCTCCTGTTTTTTTTTTTTTTTTTGTCTTTTACATCTAATGTGTCACTTTCTCCTGATCGGAGCTGCAGCTGCACTGACGACCAATGCAGAGCACATATGGTCGAAAGTAAACGAAGGGAAAGGAAACCACGTCGACACACCTCCGTCACCACTGTCTTCCATTTGTTTTTGACCTTTCCTGCGCTTCACGTGGACGCAGTTTATACTGGCTTGTGTAGCGGAGGACGACAGGTGGCAAAGCTTCTACAAAATACATAAATGTTCCCTTTAAATACAATTTAAACTGAAAGTTTAACATAAAAAAATCCATTGGTTACATTACCCTCTGTCATTATGTATTTAAAGTATAATTTGTTGTTTATCTGATGTTATATACATAATTTAAAGACTTGTTTTTTTATTTATTTAATATTTTAGATGATTAAAGACACGCTACACTTTTGAGCCCCGGACAGGTTGCACCTTTTTCTCCATTTGTAGTTAAACATGAAAACAGCGAATGATTCACTCTTTCCATTTAGACACACAAACTTTGGACCGCTGCTCGGATCTGCCTCCTGCATCAACAACCTCTCCAGGGATGCAGCGGACAACAGTACGCTGATGGAAATGGAGGAAAAAGGTGCCACTTATCCTACTTTTCCCCCCTCGTGTGCTTACTAGGAACAAACATTACTTTAATCTATAAAATAAAAATACTCAGAGCACTGCGGCTACTCGATGCATTTCCATCACAACATGATGTATGTCGTGTTATCACCAAGTACAGTGATTAAATGCGGATATAATGAAAAAAAAGATAAATACATTGACAGTAGCTGTTTTTTTTTTAAAAGACATAATGTATAACATTATCGTTATTTCAAAGTATATAAAGATTTTTATTTTTAAATCCTGTCAAATATCCTGTTGGTTCCAGTTTCGAGCTCAAAGTGAAAAACATTTCTCTGAAGGTCATCGAATTCAAGAGGTTCATAGCCTGTCAATCTGCAGAAAATGACTGTGATTAACACGCTCTTGACAAGAGTGCACGTTCGAAACTGAAGGCAGGCTTCACTTTTCCTCCTGGGAGGTGACACTGGATGCTGCAAGCACCATCATCGCAACAGATTTTCTGAGGAAACGTTTTCAACTGGTGGAAGCCGGCAGCACGACACGAGCAGTGGCGTCAAAATAGACGCCTATTCAAGAACCATATTGGAGAAACGCGTCTAAAGGCGATCTAAAAATCCAGTTCAACATTAATAAGGGGGAATAGCCTTCCTGTGACGGACTCTCAAGATCTATCGTCTTTACTTCTCATTTCCCATGTAGATGAGGTACAGCACAGCAATGATGCGCATGCTTCCTACTTCCTACATGCTTCCCACAACGTTCAGACCGTCTTTAATTCAAAGGAATTTCTACATTCATTTATCCGCTCTGCCAGTTTAAAAAACGATATTAAAGTAAATGTAAATCCAACAGAATAAAAGCTGTGCGGTTGTGTTTCATCTGGCCTGATGTGCTTGAGAACGTACGAGCGCCTCCAACACAACACAATCTTCGTGGTTTGCGACCGCCTGGATTTGAAAATGTTACTTCAGTTTTAGAGACTTTACAGATCTGGATCAGAGGCTTTCCCAGCTTCCCCGTCGACCCCCCCCCGTTTTCATCGTCGTCTGTAGCGCGGACGCTGGCCGTGTTAAGCCGTGACACCGAGTTTTAAAGCGGCAGACCCATGTGTGAGAGGGAACTGGAGCCCAGTGATGCCAGTGGAGTCTGAACCGTTTCATAGATATTCTGAGCAGAGCATACCACGATTATTTCGTTTATTAAGAGAGCTCAGCTTTATTTGGAGCTGTACCCCTCATTCCGTTCATTGTTTAAAGACAGAGGAAACTGAAATAAGACCACTAAAATTAGAACTTAAAACATTTCCATCAATGTTGTATTGTATTATATCTGCAGTAAAACCGATTTCATTGTATCCACATGCTTGATATACATTCTGTACAAAATAATATATAACATCATAGACATGTTTGAATACTGTTACTTCTTTTCCATCACTGTACATCATTTGCTTTACAAGCGCTGCATATTCAGAGGCCGACAGAAGTTCTGTCCTCTTCACTTACTGACGGTAAGGGTGACGAGTGTTGTGGAGGTTGGGGCTCCGTGATGGGAACTCGAGAACGCAGGCTTGTGAATGTCAGCGAACTCGGCCCTTCAATCACTTATCGGCAGACATCCTCTCTCTAGTCAAGTGGGCAGGGGACTAAGGATCACTGATGCTCAGTCAGACATTCAGGCATTTACATGAAACGAGAACAAGTTTAAATTGTCCTCTTCACACGCTGCATTAACATGCATCTAGAGCATCTTTGTGAATTTCCGCCCTCAACATTCAGAAGCCAAAAACAAATCAAAAACACTACATTTGAATGCAATTCCTCCATTCAGACTTCAGAAAGTCATAATGTCCTTCAAAGTACATATCTGATCAGTTTAATGGAAACAGGTGCAGATTCTTCACCTCTTTGCCATATTTCATCAACAGGCTGCATAAATACAGATGCAGACCGGTTTCGCCAGATTCAAGGTGCATGTTATGGCAATGTGTGAAGAAGACAGGAAGTCAGGTTTTTAAATATCACAGGCACAATATTACACAACTTCAGTAAACATTGTCATTTTCTTTCACCATCCTTTATATGTGCACCGGCTTTGATGAGGACTCACGCTCTCAGTGCCTTCCCCAACTAAATTTCAACCTTTTACTTCAGAAAGCCAACCTACAATTAAATTCCTGTTTCTTCTTTGGCACCAAGTCCTCTGTGAGGGAGGCTCCTGCCAAAAGACTAAAACAACAACAAAAAAAAAAGCTGTTTTAAATAAGAAGACTGAACACGACTTCCGGCACTTTTAAAACAGAGGTTTGCATGTTATAAGTCAGCACAGGACATATGGTGGTGTAAGATGATGGTGTTTCATCAGGAGATGAACGGAGGAACCAGAATTGGATAAAAGGGGATCATTTCCACTGCACTTCACTGTTTAAGCCTCAGGCGCCCAAAGCTCTTTCAGCTTCAGCATGTGAAATGCAACACCAAATACATCCTTACCCCCTTCTTTACCTCCTTCGACATAGTGCCCTCTAGTGGCAGAATAATTCAATTATGGCTCAAAATCAACTGCAGCATTTCAGACCGAGGCTCGGTGTAGCACAGCAAACTGCATCTCCTCCCCTCAGGTACTGACATCACTGTGAAAACATCAATTATCCGGACTTCCTTGTCTAGGAGGATGTCCATATATGGCTATTTATCATGTTATATAAAAAGGCATACCTTGGCAAGTACACATACTCTACAGCACACTGAAGCCACATTCACAACCTTGCTCATTTCTCCTCTCTGCGACCTCTCATTAAATGGCCCGACATTAACTGACAAACAAGCAATAACTACCAACTGGTTCTTATACTTTACAATAAATAAAATGTCCTAACAAGCGAGCTATACGCACCACGGTTTTCACAATAAATTTGTGCAAATGATTAGTTTGTGCCTTTAAAACGACCAAGGCCTTAAGACACGCCTGTAGCCGTCGTTACAGACATAAATATGTATCCTCAGAGCCAACAGAACGTCTTCCCAGGGGACGGTTTGGATTGCTTTAGCGAGAAAAGCTCAGTTGAAGCACATTTCGGCGACGATGAGTCAGTTCTACCAAGAGCCGGTCTAACCGCTCATCCGGACGGCTCTGAAACTGGCTCACCCAAGTCAAATACTGCTGTGATTATCAGCATGAATCACACCTGAGCTTCCCTGCTATGACAACCCAGAGTGTCCGTTGTGAAAAACGCCAACTGGATTCCGAAACAAATGGAGTGAAGGTCGGGAGCTGTGGATGGTGGAGGTGGTGGCGGCGGTTGGAGCGCTCATGGTCGATGGAACCTAAAATCACAAAAAAATAAATAAATAAATAAAAAAAACGGACCATTACTTCATGAAAATGCAAATAGATCAGCTCATAGATTTATAAACTGAATCACCAGACATCAGTTATTAGAACTTAGCAGTATCCCACTGGAACGTTGACTGCCGTCAGAGACGTTACATAACTGCATAAAAGTATTTCAAACTAAAAACGCCTGCGGAGGGCGGATGACCCATCACACAACACCACATCCATCAGAATACCGTTAACGTCTCAGAAATAATGATTTTGGCTGATCTAAATGCTGCAGCAACAGATAAAAACATATTGTAGGTTATTATAGAATGTCTGTGTTGTGTTTTGTTTTTTTGTTTTTTTCGGTGGAAAAAGTATTACAACATTTCTGCAACTGTTACTGTTTAGTTGATGTCAATTTTACAGCTTGACACTGTAAAATGTTCACTCTTAAAGCTTTAACAACCCTGCTTAAGTTCCTGCCTGAGGCTCAAAAAATGAAAACAAAGATTCCTGCAAAGCACCAGAGGACAGAGGTCATCCTCTGTTATCTTGTTTGTTTTTCGAAGCAGAAAATGTGATATTTCCTTCCAGATGTTTGCTCTTACTTGTGCTCTCGTCTCAGTACACAAACACAATGTAACATAGATGTAATAACATCTAAGAGGAAAAAAAACCTGAACTTCATGAACAGCTGGTGCCTGAAGCTTTTTAACTCAGGTCAAACCAAGTGTACATCAGCACTTTAATGAGGAGAAAGCTTTAGAGGAGCCCAATGACAGAATTATTGATTAGGGAGAGCTAACAAACAGCAAAATCACTGCAATAAATTACTAATGAAGTTTCAGGGTTGGGTTAAACGGCGGAGACCATCGCCTGCTGGAGTACCTGGTGAAATGCTTGCTGTCTTCGTGAACCTCCATCTCTCGGCTCTTGAACTCATTCAGCTCCTTACGGATAGCAGCCTGGGGGACAGAACACACGCACACGCAATGATAAGAGCATCTTTAGGACTGGGAGGGCACCTGTGTCCCACCCCCAGAGCACACAACTTCAACACCCAGATGGTGTATTTCATCTCCAAACACATATAGCTTGTGACCCAGTGATGGTCTCTGTCCTCTTAACTCCTCTGCTGCTTCCTGAAGGCTTCTGGCTGTTTATCTGTTAAATTTAAAGCGCTGGAGGGCTCTCATTTGGACTTAAAGGAAGGCTTATATCCACTTTCCATAAACCTGCACGGCTGCAGACTTTTATTGGATCTACTCACCGAGTCATTGTGAACATCGTGATCCTTTAGGGGAACTTTGCTATAACCAACTTGAATGTAATAATAATAAAAATGCTAATAGATAAACTAATGTAATATTTGTCTCCCTGTAAGACTTTTCATCTTACTTTAATGTCAAAGTATTCAACAAAAATGCATGAAAAACACAGTTTTTGGGCTTGTGGCCGATCCCCCGTTGCCTTGAGCATCTCATGTATGCCAGCAGTAAAACATTATCAATTATACGAACACTATTAAAACCACTTAATGTTTTGTTTGAGTTCAATCAAGCTCGTCAGCAGCTTCAATGCTAAAATGTTAAATGTTATGGATACTATTGCTCCTATTAAGATGAAGGTTATCGCTGGAAGGAGGAAGTCTCCATGGCCAAATTCTACACTGGTGAAAAATGGGAAAAAAAGTGTTGGAAAGATGAGCGTAGATGGAGAAAAACAAATCTCCAGGTTCATTGTGACATCTATAAAGAGAAACGTCACTCTTATGATTTACAACTGACGAATACAAGGAAGTCCTACTTCTCTGACATCATACCAAAGACAGTCATAACACTCGGGACTTATTTGCCACAGTTGACAGAATAACAAAGGCTCAGGACATGTACTGTGTCCACCGAAAACCGGTTTAAACACCATGACACAGCAAAGACCTGGAGGACATCTTATGTAAACTGAAATCCTCCTTTTGCTGTTTAGACGTCCTGCCAACAGGTTTTTTTTTTTTAAATGTTTTCAAATATTTTGGAATCAGATCTGATAAAGATTGTGAACTTGTCTTTAATATCAGGTGTGTTTCCAGAGCCACTAAAAACAGCTGTAATTAAACCTCTGCTGAAAAAGTGCAATCTAAGCAGACAAGAATCACATGTGGAGTTCCCCAAGGTTCCATCCTGAGACCTCTTCTGTTTAACATCTTCATGCTCCCATTGGCACAGATTATAAATAACAGCAAAATAAACTACCGCAGCTATGCAGATGACACGCAGATGTATATTACAATGTCACCAGGAGACAGAGGCCCTGTACAGGGTCTTGGTAAATACACTGAGGAGATTAATGACTGGATATGCCACAATTTTCTCCAGCTAAACAAAAACAAAACTGAGGTAATTGTTTGAATCCCAAGTAGAATCAATCACAGGTCACCACAGAGCTTCAATATATAAACCTAAAACCACCAACCAGCCTACAGGAAAGATTTTAAAGTTCTGATGCTGGTCTATAAAGCTCTGAATGGTCTAGGACCAAAATACATCAGTGACCTCCTGACCGGGTGTGAACCTTCCACACCTTTCCTTGCCATATTGACATCAGGTAAGAGGTGGGGTACACCCTGGACCGGTCTGGAAAGGGACTTCAAATACTTAACGGTAGTTCCTACCTTGAGAGAAGAGCTCGCCCACGAAGACCTGACAAGGTCTAACCCAGGTACATTTGATTTTTGAGTAAGTGTTTGCATTTTGCTCTCCAGTCAAAGGTTAACTGTCTAAAGCAGAGGTTCTCAACGGGTGTGAGATTGGGACCCACCATCACTTCCTAATGAAAGGCCATGACCCAAATCAAGGAAAATTACATAATAAAAAGTCGGTGCAGTATAAACCTCAGATTGTACAGAACTGACAAGAAACAAGAAATAAAAAAAATTAAAAAGTGCATCAACTGAAGAGTAGTTCCAAAAAAGCTCAAAGATATATAGATGTAGCTGGTAACCAACTAAGTGAATATATAACACTAGTAAAGCTATTCAGTCACCTAATCAAGCTTGAAAAGCTGACATAATCAAACCATTTCTGTACCAGTCATTATTGACAGACTCAGCTGGTGTTTTCCCACAAAATAAATGATATAAAAAAGTGCAACAACTGAGAAGTAGGTCCAGAAAAGCTAAAAAAATATGTTGCTTTTCCTGAGGGCTTTACCTTTACCTGAGAAAAAAAGATCAGTGACCCACTTTTGGGTCCCGACCCACCAGTTGAGAATCACTGGTCTAAAAATATGGGCCATCTCCACCACATGTAATCTAAATTCAGCCATATCCAGCCAGAAAAAAAAAAAAAAACAAATTCTTGCTTGCCTGAGACTGGCCAGATAAAAATAAATACAGGCTTGTACATCTCTGGAGACTGCTTCACCAGCAGCTGCGTGTATGGTTCAGCCTCCCGCCACTGCTGCAGTTGAGATGTGCCGACATTAAAATAACAGTAACGCCTGGTGCAACAACCGGTCTGTAGTTACTCATTTGCAATATATTCAAGGGTTGTTTTAAAACAACTGGTGAAAAATAATTTGAGTAGACAGCCGTGTTGAAATATAGATGTTGGTGCCAGGTCTGCTGGGTCATGGACCACACAAATGTCCTGTCGTCTATATTCTCAGAAAGATGCAGGTTCAAGCTGCAGCAGGAGAGGACAAGCTGAACATTGTGCTGTTGTCAAACTCACATTATGAGCTTTTAAACATATGAATAGAGTAAAGCAAAACACGGTGCACAACACCGTGGAGGCAGACCTGAGGCCAGCATGTGAAGAACAATTGAAGACACAGTGAAACTGTGAGTAATAATGGATTTCTGTGTTTGGGGAAGGAGAACTTAAGTCTGCACACAAGCCTGACCTAAATCCCAGCCAGCAGCTTTGGGGTGAGCTGAAAAGGGCGATTGTGAGTCAGACATAATCTCTGCAAACTTTAGCCTTGTTATTCTTATTGAATTGGGACAAATTCCCCTACTTCCAAAATGTTTTGTAAAGCCTTTAAATGGAGATATGTGTTTTTATTTGTTTTATTAAAAAAACAAGCAAATAAAATGGACACTTGAGGCGACCATATGCTGGGTTAGTGTACTATTAGCCACGCAGCATGTTTCTAGTATCTTTAATATGTAAAAAGAACACATTTACATAATTTGAAACTCTGGCTGAAACAGACAAGTTGATGATAAAGTATCATGTTTAAAACTAAACTAGCTGTATCAACACCAGTACCTTGTCGGCGGGAGTAAGACGCGTCCAGGGTTTGTCTGCACGCCGGTCATAATCCTTGGCGTCCGTTACTTCCACGTACTCATTAAAACGCAAGATCCTCCGAGCGACGAGCTCCGCCACTGTAGGCCTCACACTCAGCTACACACACACACACACACACACACACACACACACACACACACACACACACACACACACACACACACACACAAAAGTAAGAGTAAACACCTAAAACATGATATAGTATTTGTACAACATTTACAAGCCACTTGAGTTTCAGAAGTACCCATGCAGTCTTCCATCACTGGCATTGAAAATCTAATCATTTACATGTATTTATTTTAAAATCAGGTTGTAACCAGGCAATCAGTCAGAGGTATAAAAATGGGATCAAAGTTGGCACTTGTAATTTCTGATTGAAAATTTCACAATTGTTTTCATGCCAACTTCAGGACAAGCATTTCCACCTGCGTCCACTAGATGGGCTGATCTCTTCACGTAAATGATCTTTTCTGCCTCCCTCTATCAGGCAAAGTGTAGCCTCCCTGTGCCTTTTCTGCTGTTTGTGTGTGTGTGTGTGTGTGTGTGTGTGTGTGTGTGTGTGTGTGTGTGTGTGTGTGTGTGTGTGTGTGTGTGTTGTTTACAATACCTTTCTGGAGAGTCTCCTTTTAATCTCTTGCTTGGCTTCTTGCTCTTCAGCTTCATTCTTTTCTGCACGTAAAGAGCCAAATTGTGGGTTGGGGGATTATAAGCATGAAATCTCGCAGTGTTTTCAAAGACATGAAATATAGAAATGTGTCAACAGCTTTCGGGAGACTTAGCATGCACTGCTCATAAACTTCTCTACGTCAAGTGGTCCTTGGACAGACTTAAATGCAAGCCACCCACAATTTACGAAGCAGACGCCGCTCGCTCAGTTCCCACCTCTACCAAAACAACTGTGGTCTCTCTCTGCTTCCTAACAGAAATGTCACGCAGTAAATGTCACCTTCCAGCTTCACACACCAGATCTCGGTTTTATTTTCTGTTGTTATGGTGGGAACATCCACATCTTAGACTAATCAAATCAAACTTAACTAAAATCTGGGACAAAGATACACACATTACAGCAAGTCCTGCAGGGATCTGAACATTAAAAAAAAGAAAAACAAACACCCTAACATTTATGGCACATAACCATTGTCAGAAAAGCATCTATTCATGTATTCAGGCTGCTACAAGAACAACGGTCAGGTATGACCTTTTGTCAGGTATTCTTATAATTAACTGCAGCATCATTAAATGTGAATTGTGTCGTCTACTTTATGCGTTGGATTATATCTGGGTTCCAACAGGATCTTTGACTTTAATTTCCTGTGTTGTGATGATGGGCTGATAGCTGCCATTTTTCAACAAATATTGCACAATTACTTATCCTGAAGCAGAGGAAACAGCTGTTTGAATTTGTCCTGTTGGACCAACAGCAAAATTACAGTTTGAAATAATAATCTCTAAATCTCAGGCTGAAATAAAAAGTTGGCACACAAAGCAAGCAAACAAACCGTCCAGTGAAGTGATTCAAGTCCTGCTTGGTAGCAGGACAAAATATTAGTGAGATTTCTTGTTCGGTGCATCTTGTGCAGCATGTATGTAAAACTGCATGGTCCAAACTTTATCACAATGACATCGCCATGGTGAGTTAAGTTGACGCTCCATTAAGCATAAAAGAAAACGCATTACTACAGCGTGGGACGTTCAGAGCTCTCGACGGTCCATCATTCTGAGTTTGGACAGACGTATCTGTCTCAGTCAACTGAATAATGACACACAAGGTCAACATCTGCTGATGTAACAATGACAGCATGAGACCAACATCTGAGGCACCACAACAGCAGCAAACATGTGCACGCAGAGAAGCTTCAACAAAGTGATGAGCTGGCAAACGCAAAACCAAAGATTTTCCTGCAGGTTTCTGCAGGAAAATCCTGCAGGTTTCTGCAGGGTGTAGGCACACTTTGAGGAGGGTGTGCGTTTCTGTTACTTTTTCTCAGAGCTGCACCTGCCTTAAAGCTGGCAGGAAAACTCAACTCCTCGGTTTAAGAGTGAACTTCAGACACTTACGCTTGAGGATGTTTCTCTGCTCCAGCTCTTCTGTCGTGGGTCTTTGGCTCAGGCGCCTGAAAGTGCAGCACTACATTGACACACTTTTCTTCAAGGAAAAGTAGAAAACAACTTAAAGAATGACCACAACCCAATAGGGATAATCAAAATTACGTTTTCTTTTTCTTTTGCATTACTCGCATTGTCTCAAAATAATCTGTTATTAACCCACCACTACGATATACTACATCTATGATGAAGTCACACCTACTCATACATTCAGTATGTGTGTGGGTGATTGCGTACCTGACGAGTTTAGAGCCAATCTGCTGGCGCAGCTCGTGTCTTTCTGTCTCGGAGCTCCGCGGCAGGATGTTTTTCTCCTCCAGCTCCTTCTTGCTGGGTCGGTTCCCCAGTTTAATGTTCAGCGTGTCTCGTCTGCGGATCTTGCTGGCCAGAGAACCTTCAACAGAGATGAACAAGGACAATCAGAAGCAAGATCCTGAAAGAAAAAATTAACTCATCATCAAATGAGCTTATCTAAAATATCAACATCTAGATGATTTATTATGTCTGGTTTGATTACAAATGTTACTATAAAGTCCTGCTGGGTTCAAGGTTTGTCAGCAGGATTTCACATTTGTGTAATATATAGCTTTGAATATGAAAAATCTAATCAAATCTAATCATGTATAAAGCTGAGGCGTCACTGCATGACAGAGTAAAAACAAATCAGCACTGCGTGGTCGCTACTTATTTAACACTTTGATAGTTTGCTTTTTATCCTGGTATGAAACTAAAATTCCACAAAAGCGATTTACAGGGACCTCTTCTGCCCTGTCGATAATATTTCTCATGTTGACACTACCATCTTCCTGAGGATCTCGAAAGTGTTACTAAATTAAAGTCATACTGTTTGTGTATTCATCTTCCTCCTCCTCTTCCTCCTCATCCCGGTACAGTATGGGTCCGTCAGAGTCAGAGTCGCTGGTCTGGCTGTCTCTCGGCATATCGGGGATCACCGTCACCTCCGCCTGCTCCGTTTTCACACTCGCGCCCTGCGGCTTTTCTGCTTTGCCCCCTGCTGCCCTGCAGAAGTTAATAACAGGACGTGCATGAACAGAAGCTTCTGTTTATAAATAACATCTCTTGAGTTTGTTAAACTTCAGTTTGCCAGTAGTCACACATTGAAATAATAGACCCATTGTTGACATAGATGCGATCCTTACGTGACTAATGGTGCATCTTCTCCTCCATCCCTGTTGGTCTTTTCCTGTTTCTCCCCCTGTGAGCTGCTCTCCGTCTCTCCCTCTGTGAAGGATGTTTCCTCTGTCGCTGCGTTGATATGGGAGAACTGGACTGTAGTCTCTGAGTCTTTGTGAGTCTCCGCACCTGCAGTTGAGGCATCAGGAGCAGGTTCAGGCTCTGGATCGTGGTGAGAAGCAGCCTGATTTACCGCCGTCTCACTGCTAGAGGCTTTGGATGAAACAGGCTTGCTGTCTGAAGAAGCAGGAGGGGATTTTATCTCCCCAGGCTGGCTAGGAGTCTCTGTGGAGGGTTTCTGAGGTACAGTGGAAGAAGTTGAAGAGTCTAATTTCTGGCTGGTCTTTGCATCTGTCCCACTAGACTGTGCTGCTGCACCACCAGTGTCCTTAGGAACCCGAGAGCGAGCTGTTGAAGTGGAGGTGGGGGTGGTTTTTGTTGCAGGCCCCGTCTTCTTTGGATGTGAGGATTTCGCTGAGAGAGTATAGGAAAATGCAAATAAGTGTCTGGTAAGACGAAAACCTCAGAGTGCTTGATGTTTCTGAGGATAAGTATGTTGCAAAGAAAAAAAATAATCTGGTATTTCTGAAAGTGTGATTACAGTTCCATTTATACACACTCAATGTCTTGGACAAATAGAACTGAAATTATATGGTATGAACATGTATTTAATGTCATAATACTGTAAATATGCTGCATTATGGTTAATCTTTTTGTACATTTCAAAGTAAGGAAACATGCGGCATTCATTTCTGTTTTGACGGCAGCTGGCTGACTGAGCCCTGAGGGTGCACCAAGAGAAAAAATAAATAAGCATCCACTGACTGCTGCAGAAAAAATGTCCCTAACTGTGATATTGAATAGCTAAAATACAGCCTTGTGGTCGGTTATGTAACCCTACAAACTGTTATTAGTGGTACACTTTTCTTGCTCCAACTAATTAGTTGCTTGGTTAACGAGCACACGCTTGATGAGACTAATGTTCATGCTTTCCAGCCTTATAAGATAAGGTTTTAAATAAAAAAATATCATATTCATGCACGGGTTAAAACATGCTTAAAATACTATAATACAACCAGTGGCATTTTTTTGTGCATTTCATGTGACCACTGATTCCTTCTCTATACAAATGGGTGGAGCAGGTTATACTGTGTACAGGCCACAAATACATCACAGAGACTGATAAAAACAAACATACACACTTTTAGTAAAGTAAAAATCTCTTTTTTGTATGTGAAATGACCACTGCACTAGTGAGGTGCTCATCACTCTGATGTAAAACTGTTTGGGCGACGAAATGAACCACTTGAGGCAGTTCACAGCAGCATTCACTGTGGAAAACGATAATTCCCCTTTAGTGTGGACTTTGTAACATTTTTGTAAGAAACATTTTCATTTCCTCTTTCTCAGAAAACAGACCGCCATAAAAGAAAACTATACAGCTACACTGCTAATTTGTTTTAAGTGTGGGATCCCATCAAAGTAGAAAAACAGCGACTAGTCTTTAATCAATTGTTTTCCTTTGATTTACACTTTGAGGACAGAAGGATGTGTATATGCTATGGATTCTGGATGATGGCAGCTTCATAGCGAACCCCGTTTCCCTTCAAACATAAGACACAAGGGCATTTTGCATGCAGGGGAGGGGCGAGCAGGAACAAACACGTCATCAGGTTGGTGCCCCAGCTAGCTGAACTTACCAGTCCCTCGACTAGTGGTGTTAGTGTGCCGTGCGTTAGCTTTGGCTGTCTGGGGCGGGCCAGTCTTGGCGGTGGTTTTAGTTGCCTTTTTAGCTCCCGAGGCACCGTCTTTGTGCCTTGTTGTGGTGGCAGAGCCACCGGCATGCTTGTTGGAGGCTGGCAGAGTGGCACTTTGCTGTTTTTTACCTTGAATATCACGAGGTCGCACCTGGTTTGCCAGGGCAGGGGGTCTAGTATCGCTCTTCTCTGAGCAGATCAGAGCAAACAGGAAAGAAAAGTGCAGTCATTTTAAAGGTTTAAAAAGAGGACAGAAAGCAAGATAAGTAATGCTCATTTGTGTGGACAGACACACAAACGGACATGTGGACAGATTGGAAAGATAAACAGCCAGTTAGAAAGAGTTCATAGCTACAGACTTGCCACAGGCTTTGATAGATGCTGGGCGCCCATTAAGCGCCCCAACTTACAGCTTGTGTGCTGCTGTACTTGCAGAGTTTTCTCGCTTTGCCCTTTTGACTACTGACAAGCATGCAGCTACAAGCTCAATGCTAACAGGGTTAAGATGAAAACATTAAAACACTTAAGCAGCATCAGAGAAAAGGTCAGCGGCTCGTCTCCCAGAGGGAGTGGGAAGCATTAGGAGATACTGTGAATGCCCAGTGCAGACCGATGTAACGGGAGTATCTATTTGAACACATTAGACCAACTCATAGATCTCTGTGCCAGAAAACTGCTGCAGACACAAATGCATTGCATGGCCTTGAAGAGAGGACCTTAAAGCCTCTAAAAGAGCAGCTGCATTAGATTCTAGCATGTAAAATACAGCACATCAGGTTTCAGGGAAAGTGAAGCTGTATTAACAATAACTCCACATGTCACCACCTACCCTGCTAGTTATATTAACAAATGATCTTAAAAGTAGCACAAGTAAAGCCTGTCACATCTCTGACTGAGAAAGTCCTCATTTAAAATGTCAATGCAGAAATGTTAACTCCTTGAATTATTAAATTTGCACTCATTTTGATGCGAAACTACTTTCCTCTATGAATGCATTTTTATTGTTTTTAAAAGCCCCCCCCCCCCCCCAAAAAAAATCAACAATCATGAGACAAACAAACCCCAAAATAAAGGAAATTCACTTTCATTCACTCAGGATTAGACTCAAGTCCAAAGCCTCTAGCAGAGAAATCCAGATGAACTCCTGTTACCATGGATTACAGATTACAGTATAACAAATGATTCAAGTTAAATAGTCCAACAGGTACCTGTTGTTTTGTCCTCGTTAACTGGCCCAGCGACTTGCTCCTCCAGCTGTGGCTCTGCAGACTCAATGTCCACTTTCACCTCCTCTGATGTCAAAGTGGATGTTGCATGGCCATTCAGGTTTTCTGTACTTATTGGTTCATCTGGGAGAGAAGAATTCATGCTGCTTTAACAAACGGCAGTTGGAAAAACTGAACAAGTTCTGAAGTTTGAAGTAAGCGGAAAAGTACACAGAATACATTTTTTTACAAGACAAGCTTAGTAAATTGGATGTAAAAAGTGCAGAGCTTCAAATAAAAAAGCAATAAAAAAGAAGCAACATTTATAAATAATAATATATGGCAGATCTTTCTTAACAGTGTAGTTCTGAAGGAATCCGTTCTTCTCATCTTTTAAATGGCACTTAGACATCAGTATGCCCTCATAAACTGTGCAGTGGCATTTTGGGTGTCTTTGGGTGGTGTCTGGGCTCCATTATATTTACCGTCTCCAGTTTTCATCACTTGCTTCCATTTTAAAATCCTTACAACTGAACTTTGGTCCTTTTTACTCAAATAAACATTTTCTAAACTGTCAGCCTCCACTTTATACTGCCAACTAGGAGTCAAGTCACAACAATAATAAAGCCATCAGGTGGATCTATAAGAAACATGGTTTGAGCTGTAATAACTCAGTCAAAAGGGAATTATTAAAAGAGTAAATTTGAATGATATGCAATACATTGATTTCCTTTAAAAATCCCTGTAGTAATGACTGAGATAATAGGAAAAAAAATAGATGAACAAAAACAGAAATAAATGAGACAAACCTTGTTCAGGGATGAGAACTCCTTTCTTGATGAGTTCCTCCCTTGTTTGTCTGGTGGAGATTTTTCTCTCCAGAACTGAAAGATGAACAAGATCATTAGGAATATATATATATATATATATATATATATATATATATATATATATATATATATATATATATATATATATATATATATATATATAAATAAATAAATCTTTTTCCCTTTTTTTTTTGCATGTGGTCTTGCAAAAGAACTGCACAATAGCTTTGTTCCTCTGCTTTTTTGCAAAACGCCACTACACTCCACCCTGTAGCAGTACACGCAAGTCCCACGGTTTGAGCCACAGATGATGAACTGAGATCATTTTGTCATCCTGCCGCAATCGAACAGCTACGTTTCCCTAAAACCTTTTGAGAACAGGACGATGAGGATTCCTTCCTCCTTCCTCAATGTTATATGAAAAACAAAATGAGCATGCTCAGAGTCGATATAACAGTTTGTCAACTGACAAATTATGTTCAACATTTTTAAACTTAAGCTTCTAAAATATTAAATTATGACAGGTAGCTTTTAAAAAAAAATTGTAAACCGATTATGTACGCGTTTTGGACAGGTGACCGCACGATATAAGAATTATGAAGACAACAACATCAGTTCCAGTAATTAATTATTTTATTTTCATTACTTTTGAACGACGACGACATAAAAAAAAAAAAAAAAAATTAAAAAAAGACTGAATCATGGCCGAGTCCATTAGTTTTTATGCCAATATCCTGATTCTGAGTGAGAAGAAATGGAAAACATAAATGATCTAATACACCACCTCGGACAACCCCAGGGTGTCACAGGGGAGCGCTGGAAACCCAATCCTTAAAACCTTCAAACCTTTAAGCAGCTTGTTTCAAATTCAAGAAATACAGTCAAAAGCTGCTATAAAACTTACAAACTGTTCAACAAGCAAAAGATTATAATTGGATTTTTGCTCTGTTTCTGGCTTTTGTATTCACTTCTGTGTCTTCATTTTCTTTCCATCCACTTGGGAATTAATCGGCGAAAGGTACAAACAAACCATTCACTCGTTTCCTTTTCAAGTTCCTCTGAGAGCTGCACTGCGCTCATTCGTGCTTAAGGCTCCACGCAACTCCACAAATGCAAGATGTGACATTGGCCAGATGCTTGATTTGAGGAGAGCAAATCAGCACTTAGTTATCAGTTTGTTCAAACAGTGTGATTAGCCCTTTCAGCCCCACACAGAACACATCCTACCTTTGGAAAGATCCTGGAACCTGTCGCTCGTCTTCTTCTTCCTCCACTTCCAAGGTTTGAACAGTTTTCCCAGTGAGGACAGCTTGCCTCGCTGCTGTCGTGATGCGTTGGCGTTCTGGGTGCTGGAGACATTGTCCACCATCACGTCACAGCTGGCCACAGAAGGTTTTTCCAGGCCATCGACTAAAAAGATACAATATATGTAAGCGTGAACAGTAAAATTCACATAAGCACAAACTAAAACACCTGACTTATCAACAGGTCTTTATTTGCAGCAGATGAAGGTATACTGATGAAACAAATCCGTAGGAGAATTCATATTCTGCAGTAACCTGCAGCACAATAAGGTGGAAAAATGTTGACTCCTCCTTTAAATTCAAGATCATCTACCATACATCAGGGAGTCTGGCTTTAGCATGAAAAATTCATATTTCTCTGCCTTTCCTTTCCCGTTGTGAAATACAGAAAAGACTGAAGATGAATCAACGGCAACACATATAACTTAATAAATAAGCTTGCTATAAACCATGTTTTCATATATATTCTTGCACTCTTATGCCTTGTCTGGAACCTCGATTTCAACAGTAAGCTGTGAATGCTTTTACAGTTACTGCCGTATGTGTGCACGTATGTGTCACTTGGCAAGATCCCCATCTTTCCACAAGCCCTCGTCTTCCTGCTCAAAGACTCGCTGTGCTGGGAAACTTCTGGAATACTGCAGACTGTGTGCAAGTGTGTGTGTGCAGGAAGGTTGCAGAGGAAAGAGAGGGGGTATGTGAGATCCGACATTGAAAAAGAGGTGTTTTTTGGTGTTACTGCTACCAAAATAAAAAAAAAAAAAAAATAATAAATTTCAACAAATATCATCTCAGTGAAATTTACAGAGGTAGCAGACATGGTCAAATCAAGTCCAGTTTAATAACATCCAATACAGTCAAATTAAACCCAGTGTTAGAGATGCAGATGCAGATCAGTTGTACTCAAATACAGTATATTAAATCAATTTTCAATTAAATTAAATCCAGTTCAATTCCACAAAATACTCTTTCATAAAAGCTAATTAAAAAAAAAAAAAAACAAAAACTGTCTTACCAGGAAAAACTAACAGAAACCTTCAGCAGAGCCAGTCGCACGTGGCATATGACATTTGACATATGACATATGCATACGTGGGGAGAGCTTAGTAAAGACAAGTCTCTGTTACATCATGGTACATCCCCCCGAGCAAGCCCCAGCAAAAAAAAAAAAAAAAGTCTTTATGCATAAAACTTAAGTCTACGCTTAAGAAGTGGAGAGAGTGTCTGCCTTGGGTTGAGGAGAAAGAAAGAAAACTGACTGGTACTTTTGTTTTCTAATACTTGACATTTCTTTCTTCTGCAGCTTGGTACAAATCCCTTTAGAAAGAACCTTGTCCTGAGTCGGGCTTTCAAATCACTGACTAAGAGCAAGTGGTGCAATGTTTTAACAGCCGCCAGCGTCCAGGTCATAGAGTTGTAACAGTCTTTCTTTTCAGAGGCTAATTTTGGGATATATCGATTAACTCTCACCAATATTTACAATTTTGTCTTTGTAACAGTAGTTTCCAGTGTTGTGATGCTGATGCCAACAGGATGTTGTAGAGAGAAAAAAAACAAAAATCTGAGAAAAAGCCAGCACTTTTTTTGAGTGCATTGTGATTCTTGAGATCCAAAACTGAAAATACAACAAACCTGTGCTGCTTTAATCGTTTCTAAAATCAGGACGGGAAGGAGAACATGAGGACTGAGTAGCAGAGGTGAGGATCCTGACAGGCAGATGAACCACCAAATAATAATAAATAAAAGTAGTGTCAGATTCACAATAAGAAAGGAAGCTTGTTGTAATTTGTGTGACCACCTTATGTTGTCATACAAGGACAGAAACTCTGGCAGGATTTTTGTATTAAATTTAATCTGTATTTAATTTTTTTTTTTTAAATCAGCAAAATATACAATTAGCTCTACATTTCTTTTCCTTTTTTTTTTTTTTTTTTACTTCTACTGGTGAACAAAACAGAAAAGTAAAACTGCACCTTTTTCATTTATTTAATTTTAACCAACTTGAAATAGTTGAAATGATAAGGTCAAAGAACGGGGATTTCTGGGGAAGGTTAGGAATCCAATAGTTCAGGATCCCATCAAAGCCTCGAGTCACGAGCTTCCAGCAGAAATGAGGAGTCGGTTGAAAAGGTCACGTAAGCTCGTGTTTTTTGATTCCATACCACCTGATTTCTGTCATTTGTAAATGTCAGCCTCAATCAACACAAACTAACAGCACCTGAACCAACTTTAGGCTTAACATCACTTTGTTTCGTAGGATTCTAAAGATAGGATTTCTGTGTGATTCATTTACTTTTGTTCTTCAACGAAATGATTCACTATGACCACAACTTTATACATCAACTGGTTTGACAGGTTTTTCAGTTTTCGCTTTAGTCTGGTCAATTTACACACATACTTAAGAAACAATGAAAAAACAACTAAACTTAAAGGACAAGAGATATAAAACACGAGCTTTGTGGAATCACGTAGTGCACCATTAAAAAAAAAAACAAAAAAAAAAAAAAAAAAAACCCAGCTCATTTGTCTTTAATATATGTTCTTAAGAGTCCGACTAGACAAATAATAAAGATTTGATATCATTAAACATGAAACTAAAGTGATGTATGACCACAAAATTATGCAATAATGAATGTAAACAACTCATCCTGCATATGCAGCGGCTGCTAAAACACAACACAGCAAAATAAAACCTCCACCGGACTAAAGCTGGTTAGTGTGCTTAACAAGAAAGATGTTGTTACCAAGGTAATAAGTGTGTTTAAGAACCAAACAAACAAGAAAATCCTCATCTCAGTGCATCACTTAGGCTCGATGAGGCAAATCCATATCGTCCTCTTAAGATCAAAAAAAAAAAAAATAAAATAAAACATTGATACCTTGTCAGTTGGTTGGTTCTCATAAATATTGACTAATTGTTCATATCAATGCTGATGCTGGTGGCCATCTGCAGCTCAATACGATCTGACAGACATAAGCTGAAACTGAACACCATCCAGTAAAATGCCTCAGAGGGCTAATTACTGATGACGAAGGATCGATGATGTCTTCATTTGCTTTTTGTTCTGCCCCAAGTCACGTGAACAGTTTTCTATCCAGGTTTACCTTTCTCACGGCAAGACTGATGCATGTCTTGATGCAAAGTGTGATGCATATATATACCTGCAACCTTCAAGACTCAGCTGCTGAAACATTGACATTCATTTGATCATCATCTGTAAAACCTGATCAAATAACATTACCACCAGCTTTCTGATCATTTAAGTCATAAAATATCTAAAACATGAGAGGTACCATGGGTTTGTGCCATGAGTTTAAAAAAAAAAAAATAGAATTCATGACTTTAAGGCCAGGTTTTCATATGCTATAAGGCATTTATTGGTCTGCAGAAGGTTTAAACTGGATAAAATAGGATTATTGTGACTAGAAACAGATGTAAGTAACAGATGTAACAGATGTAAGTAAAATGGGACTCCAACAGTATAACCCAACGCAACCAGTGGATACAATTACAGCAGTAGACTTCTATTTGTTTAAGTGCGCATTGTAAAAGTTTTAAGTATGCAATGAAAAGTCACCATATGACTGAACGACTATTTAAACATTACTGCTCCCAAACTGAATTCTGCTCACCTCGCATCATAACTGCTCAAGGGTACAAAACATACACGTCATGGCAATTAGGAACGAAGACATTGAAAAGTGCAGTGCAGAGCCACGTACGTGCCCTCCCCAGACACCAATTCAAACACTCATTCCCTCGCAGATGCACAAGAAACACACACACACACACACACACACACTCATTTCCTGTTCCTGTGTTGATATAAAATCACAACAATGGGTTTATTTCACCAGCTGCTTTGCGCCACTAATGACTGGAAAATCAGAAACCACAATTATCATCACCCTTAGACCAGCTATCAAACCACAAGGGGAAACCAAACAGGGACAATGAACCTTTTACTTGCAGGGCAGAGATGAGAAATAATAAAAAAGTGTATACAAAGGTGAAGAAAACAAACTTTGTTCACTTAAGAGAAGTGGCAAAAGAAAACAGGAATTGAAAGAGACACATTAACAAACACCTGCTTCATTTAATTTGAGAAGAAACTATGTCTTCCTTATTGAGAAAATATGTTTGATGCAAAATTATCAAAAAGAAAAGGAAGAGATCTGTAACACTCTCGACACAAGGGGCGCGTGGAGAGCATACACACTGGACACTCCATCAGCTTTCCTGATGGAGTCCTCCATCAAATTCATTATCCAACAGAAATCATTTAATTTTTTTCTTCTGATAAAACCCTGTGTTTTATCAGGTATGAGCTGGTTCTTTATCATTTATTTTCATCACTTCCGAATTATATGACATTTGTTGCAGAGACATTTTAATAATTAGCTACATCAGTAATCACGATGTATTTACCAATTAGGCCGATGACCAAACATGGTCATGTTATAACTTAACTAGAATTTTGAACTTGAATTTTTGTTTTGTTTATTTATTGTTATATCCAACTGTACTAAGACTGACAATGAGCAAAATTGTGGTCATCAAAATGAGCCATCTAGGCTGGAGGAGAACTTCTGGTCTCCATGTTCAGCGGGTCATAAGGCGTGTGTGCAGCAAAACGACTTGCAGTACTGCAGTAAACCAGAGCTGCAGCCTATAAAAGGTACAATAAGAGTGGAGCACTTGGTTTTGAGAGCTGACTGAGTAAAAAAGACACAAGGAGCTGTTATCTACTGTAGTTTTGAAAGAAATTACTTTAAAATGTTTCTTACAGGAATAAAAGTTAAATTATTAATTGAAAAAGCTCCAAATATTTGAGTATTCTCTGAATAAATGTTCTGAAAATTAGTTATAACCCCAAAAATGTGACCAATTAAACAAAATCGCCTCAAAAAAATCCAATTCCCTGGGCCATCACTTTCTAAAGCAGTTTTTTGTTTATCTGTATTTAACCTTCAAGACATAAATATCGCACTTAAGACACACACTATAGATTACAGCTTTTTAAATAGGGCAATACAGCTCAAACACACCAAAGTTTAGAGTCGCATAACAACTGCTGACTTGACTCCACAATTCCAAACTGGATTTCACACTGAGACGTTTTATTTGAAACAATTGTGCAAGTGAGTCAGGATTTGGATATGCGGCTGATGTGGCAATGGGTAGGGTAATCAGAAACACAACAGGCATCTCAGTAAAAGAATCCACCACGGTACTGCAGTTGTTGAGCCAAAATAGATGCACCAGTGATGTTAGTTATAAAATGTTAAGACATGTCAACACGACAACAGGCCAACAGGCCCTATTTTCTCTGGTATATTTGGTGCAGTCCGGTATATTTTCTTTGGCACAATTATAAAGGGTGAAAATGCTGTATTGTAACAAACCCAGCATGTTTTTGTCAGAAGTTGTAGCAGGGTGTGTGTGGAGGAGGAGGAGGAGGGGAAAGGGAGAGGCTTCCTTTCTTCACTGCAAGTGGCTTGGGAGGGAAGAAGTAGACGTCATGACTACAGGAAGAAGGATGGAGGGGAGAAAGAGGCAAAAAGAGACAGAGGAAAGGAAGTGAAATCAAAGAAACAAGGGAAGAGGTGAACACTGAGGGACGGCAGGAGATGCAAGGAACAAGGAAAGAAAGGTAAAAAAAGGAAAAGCAACAGGAGGTGCTGGACAAGACGAGGAGGAGGAGGAGCAGGAACTTTCAACACTTTGGTCATTTCTTACTAATCTTTGCACAGTGAAGGCAGGAGAGTCAGAGCTTAACTCTAAATAATAATAATAATAATAATAATAATAATAATAATAATAATAATAATAATTAGGCCAATCAGCTTGGACTGTGTAAAGAACAACATATTACATAGAAACCAAACAGGAAACTGTGGCTTGGTGCGTTTCTGGCCAGGGGATATCGGTTTTAAGTTAATGATCTTTCTATAAGAAACACTTCTCTTCCTCTCTCAGAAGTGTAGATTCAGCAGTTACACAATCCATAACGCAGTGATGCAGCACATATGCATCATTAGTACGGCCTCCTGTTCCGATACATGTTTGTTAACTTGGGCTTCAAAGCAGTCTGAGTATTACTTTAAATGTAGCAAGCAACGTAAAAAGTTCCAGTTTTGTTTTCATCTGGAGTCACATGTTCGTTTCTGTAACTCACAGCCTTATGGTGTTCTCATAAAAACTGTAAATCAACGTGCTCACTTTTATGGCTTGTGAACAGACCAAAGAGCAGCAAGCCATAAGAAACCCTTTTCAATAAAAAAAAAAGAAGAAAAAGTTAGAATATTATGTTTTTTGGAATATTATGGGTGTCAGACAAAAATTCAGCATGCAATGTCAACATCAGTCAAACAAACATACAGCAAAAACAAATAAAATAAATTTAAAAAAACAACCAGAAACTTAAGAATTTTGTTTGTTTTTCACAGTTTGCACTTTCACAAGCTTTGTACATTATAATGGCTTCAAGCTGTATATGTGTGTGTGTGTGTATACACACACACACACACACACACACACACACACACACACACACACACACACACACACACACACACACACACACACACACACACACATATATATACAAAATAAAAATCACTGGTTTTATTAGTTAAGTTCGATGCACGTGGAGACACCTAATAAAGTGTGAAGTAGCTTAATACAAAATCACATGACTGATCACATGAATGAAGAGCTACTTCTGCTTTAAAAGAAACACATCTATAAACCCTCAAAGGTATTTATTTTAAATCGCCCTTATGGACAGGACAACCAGTTTTGGTGGTTTCTACTTCTCTGAGTTTTACTTTTTGGACAGTAACGATACACCTTCCCCCAATTACACAAATCTGTACTGACCCCACAACACCAGCTCATTTTCCGTTTTCTTTTTGTATTTTTGACATTTCAAAAGTTGTCAATTGTTTATAAATATCGCTAGTGATGTCATCAGTAGTCCAGCGTGTCCTTTTGTTGTATTAACTGTGGCTCTTTCTTTCCTTTGTGTTAAAGTTGCTGTAATACATTGGGGGGGGGCGGCTACAAGGGGTTTCCCGCAGTTGCATTAGTCAGTCTTCACCATTTTCCAACTTTAAAAAGTTTAAAAAGTTTTTTTTAATAGGTTTTAAACTGCTTTCCTTAAATACGATTAAAGACCATTCTCTTTCCAACCGTCAAAAACAAAAATGAGTGATGCAATTTCCTGTAAAGCCCAAAGTTGATTGAATGTAAACATGACCGAGTCCCTCAGCACATTTAAATACTTATAACATCCCATGCACGGTTCTTGACTGTGAATTAAAAAAACCGAGCTCGTCCTCTCAATCTCTGATCCCCGATGCGGGAAAAACTAACAAGTAATTAGCACATCTGGACTCGCGTCAGTCTGGCTGCTGAAAACATCAACTCCGGTGTGCAGTTCGCGGGATGTGAGAAACGCCGTCGCTGGCTTTTACACAGCCAACTGACAAGTTTCACAGCAGCTGGGGGGAACAGCCCCCGACAAATGTAGAAACGCACACCCCGCGTACAACAGTGATGAAGAAATGATTTAAACACGCATCTGCTCGGCTAACGGCCGTTAGCGTAAAACTAGTCGGTCTCGCGCCTCGACTCGGACTAAGTTGTTAAAACTGAAAAAAGGGTGTTGGTTTTCTTTTTTTTTTTTTAAAGTGTGGACTTCCTGAATAGAGATAGCGGATTTGTGTGCAAGAGACAAGAGGAAGGGAGACTACACACACAACACACACTTACAACAAATACACGACCGCACGCACTCACCGCTCGCGCTCTGAGATACGGCAGACACGGCGGTCTGACCCATATTCAGCCCGAGGACCGGACCGGACCGGACCGGGCCCCGCTATCACGACTTCCTATTCCCGCATAAGCGTCGTCCGGGGCCGCCGAGTGAATTCATTCCTCATTTCAAGGAGGAACTTTAGTAAAAGTTTCAGAATGATGGCTGAAACGCTGGAAAGTTGGTTCACACACTGACTGACTGAGTTAGTGAGGGGAGCGGGTCACTGCTACGTCACAACTTTCCCCTCCCATCTCGTCCGCCTGTGAGCGGCTGAAAAATGCCTCTCATGCCGCCATGCAGATTAGAGGCGCTGCTGGGGTCACGGGGTGGAAAGGTCTGACACCTCCAACCACCAGTTTACACAAAGAAAGGCCAGAAAATCCAGATAAGGAAATGTAGATCTGTGCTCATGCGAAATAAAGGCATGTTTACATCAGAAATGCTGTTTACATCTGCTCTATTCTGGAGCTTTGCGTATAGTTATTGGAAAAATATTGAGCCGCCTTCTGTAAAATGTATTGATTTCGAAACTGAAACAACATTTGAAATGGGATACTCCGCTACAAACGTTCGCTGGAAACCCCACACCTCCTCTGGTGTGTATCAGCTAAATAAGCTGGTAGTCATAACTAACCTTGATTGACATAAGCTGGGCGTGTCCCAGCCAGCTCCTCGGGCCAGTTCGTTACGACCACGCTCCAGAAAACCTACATTCGTCATCACAGAGGGTTTTTCTAGTCATTTTCTATGGTAGTGTTGTCCAATTCTGATTCTCCAGCGCATTCCTGTATGTTTTAGATGTTTCCCTTCTTCGGGACACCTGATTCAAAGGAATAGCTCACCATTCAGGTCTGTTAAGGATCCATCCGTTTAAATCAGGTTTATGGAAGCAGGGAAAGATCTGAAAACATGCAGGACAGTGGAGTCGAAGGAGCTGAAGTACTGTCTCTCTGGTGTTTTCACCCAAGCGTGTCATAGATATTTCAATAAGATAGTTTCAAATCTGTGAAGGCTTGCAAATATCTGGATATCACAAACATAAAAAAGACTTTAATGTCTATGACTTAAAGTAGAAAGATAAAGAGAATGGTGGAGTGATGGATGGAAACATCTTTCTTATTAACAAATATTCAGTGTGTAATATTAAAAGCAAATTGTTTGGTAATGCCATTAGATTGTTTGTTCATTACCAAAACATAAGCCGATTCCCGACAACAAGACTGCATTTAGCTGGAATAATGTAACACATTTAATGTTCAGATATTGATTGTGTAAATACAAATTTAGCATTCATTCATTTATGAATGAAGAAGTATTTGAACTGTTTGAATAATGCGTAAATATATGGAACGTGAAGTCAGAAGTTCGCAAACCCACGTTTAAAAGAAAAATAAAGAAGAAAAAAGTAGAAGAAACATCTACAAGTTAAAGAAATGATCTTAAAAGATGATACCAGGGAGACTGGCTACCAGCTGAAGCTCAGTGGAAGTGATGAAAGACGTAGCAGGACAGCTGCTGTTGTGCAGAGACTCTCTGCAGCTTCTCTAAAAACAAACGGGTGTATGAATAACTTTAAAAGTATATTTTTAATCTGACTGAGTGAAATAAAAAACAACTAAACTTAAATTATTGGATCTGGCATTTTGCTTTTGAGTGCTCAGCCAGTCAGTCATTTTCCAGTTAAGAAATTATTCACACAAACATGATGTGTTTTAAGAAAGTTTCAGGGATCTCTTTGTTCAGATGAGGAATATGCAAAATAAGTATGACCCATACAGCGTATAAAGCTCCATTAATAGGACACCACCTCAGTAGAAATAAACCACAAGTGTATGAGAGACCTCAACAAAGTCAAGCCCAGACAGACTGCAGTATTTCACCAAAAAAAAGAAGCTTTTGGATGGTTTAATTAATGCAGGAAAATCAGTTTATTCCAAGTGGTTCATGTATTCACAGTTTAGGTGGCACAGTCAAATTGTTTTTGTTTTTTGTCTTAAACTGAGACTGAGATCAGAATTAAACGGAAAAAAACATGTTCCAACTAAGTCTAAAAATGTATAACTGAAAAACAGTGCATGCATATTTACTTACCACTGATTAGCAGCCCTAAATTAAAACCAGTTTTTCCAGTTACCTTCAGAAGTCACACAATGAGTCCAATTATGCCCATTTGTGGGTAAATCTCACATAATCTCAGTATGTAGACACCTGTTGTGAAAGGCTCCAGAGTCTGTGACACCACTTAACCAGAGGCTCCACCCAGCCGGCAGCATGGTGAAGAGGTCTCCAAGCAGGTAAGGCGCAAAGTGCAGATTAGAGGTATTGAGAAAGATTCAAAACTTTCTAAACTCTTGGAGCACTATTAAACTCATTTCGAGAAATTCGAATGTGGCATCATGACTAATCTGCAGAGAGAGGGCAAACCAACAAATCTCACGGACAAAACAAGAAGGACATTGAACTGACATGGAAAAGTAAAGTTTTAACTATGCGCTAAACCAGAACAAAGGAGACTCGTCAAGTATGTGGAAGAAAGTAAAGCTTAAAGAGACTAAACCGGAATTGCTAACAGAGACGAATCCATGAGGAAAACCCCTTTCAGTCTTAAAGAGGACAGTTTTGTACATGCTTATTTCCTGATTAAACATACTTTCCACGTTCAGATGATATAAATATGTAATAAATGTGGGTTTAAAAACATCCCCCTGGTACTACAGTTGGGAAAAATATTGTAGTTTTTAAAAAATCTGGAAATCCAGAACAGATTTAGCAGTAAGGAGTAAATGAGCAGTGAACCCCAAACCCTGCTCTTAGTAAAAAAAAAAAGACAAATCAGTCGAGTTTTGTCACCACGATGGAAGGGAACAAAATATTACATATATTACACAGCAAACTCCGTGGCAAACCAGGCCAAGCACTTCTGCCACGGACCCTCAGCATGGGAGTACTGATGAGTTTGTTTGTGAGACTGAGAGAGCTTCAGCCGCCGTCAGCGTCAACAGAGTGACAGCTGAGGCGTTGCAGAACATGGGTCGACAGAAGAGAGCATCAGCATAAGTACACGTGCAGACGCCCACACACAGGCATTCACATGTGTACAAGCGCTGAGTTGCATGACCCTGTCACGCTCATCTGATGTGGAGGTGGGGAAATGAGCTTCCATTCAGACCAAGACTGCCACCTGCTGTCCGCACGAGCCAAGAGCCTTTAGGTTAAGTCGGAGGCCTCGCTTGATCTGACATGACATGTTTGTTCATTCTCAATGGTAAACTTTGATGTGCCTTTAAATCAAGCAACAAGCAGTCTTATCAATCTACAGTCGCGCAAGAAAGTATTTTATTTTTCCAGGAAGCAATTTAGAGCCCGCGGTGAGCTGTCAACAAAACTAACTTGGCAGGTCCACACATGAAAAAAATGAGGAAATCAGCATTAAGTCATCTGCACAAGCCATTAAAATGTTTGTGCCGTCACATTCATCGCCTCTTAATTCAGCCACCTGATTCGTCTGCAGCTGCTTAAAAATATCACCCGATTAGCAGCATTGTTTTCATACGCACTTTTGGTGATGCGCACATCACTGTGACCCATATTGCCTTGAGCCACTATATTTAAAAACAGGGCCCTAATCAAATATCCCAGACTCTATTTTAGTTTTAGTACAAAAGAAAAACAAAACTAAACAGATACAACCTGAGAGCAGGCAGGGGAGAACTCCAGCCTGATGGGAGTGTTATTAGCGAATGAGATGAAAGCGGATAATTGAGCCGACAGGAAGTCGGTGAAGAGGTGGGAGGATAAGACAGAACAGGAGGATGGAAGTACTTAGAGAAGTTAACAGAGGGAAATGACTGCGTTAGCATCGACGGGAAAGTAATGTCATAGACTCAGCAACACATACTGACTTTGCAGAACATTATATGTTTTACAGAGCAAACATGAATACGGTTAATAATGTACAGTTAAACACTACTTAGTAAGGGATGCTTAAAGTGCTGTTTTTTGCATCAATAATTAAGTTTACTGTGAAGCTTTTACATGTATATTTAGTTTTCACCTTTTTCTGCCGCGGTTTTGTGTTAGATTCACTCATTTTTAAGTATTTTCTTGACTTTTAGGTCGAGTCTTTGTGCTGTGCTCTACTGACTCCAGAAACATTTAACATCATTTTTCCATCCACTTTCACACTTCACTCTCCATCCATCTTAAAACACACACACACACACGCACACACACACACAATTTGCCCTGGTAATTTGATCAAAGTTCCTCTTGAGTATCAGTATTATTGACGCACAAATCACAGCTGTCCTAGCTAAGGCACAAATACAGCAACATAATGACTCAATCAGAGTTTTCTTTTCTGTGAATCTCCTTCAGAGGCACACGTCAGCTGGTGTGCGCCTACTTGTTGTGGTGTTTGGTTGGGGTTTGACCTCAGTCAGAGATTGAGGTTACTGAAATGGGCAGGTGAGGATATTTTACTCCGGAGAAGCAGTATGTCAGGTACCAGTGTGCAAAACCATTTCGCTAAGCTGCAACAGCGGCAGTTTATACTGTAATCAGTCTATCAAACTTTGCTCCGAACTTTACTGTTGACTTGATTTTTTTTTTTTTTTTTTTTAATAAATAGTGTTTGCTTGCATCCCACAGAGAATTCTCGCCATGGTGAGGAATTATTTCTGCACCATGCACATGATTTTCTGCTCAGCTGCTACTGCTTCAGATCTGTCCTACTGCCCTCTACCTTCATGATCAGCTACCGGACAAGGCTCCCTCTGGGTTTACCTTGGATCAATGGGATGCTTTTACAAGTAATCTCTGCAAAAACAATCAACATCCAATAAGAAAAAAGTGTGTGTGTGTGTGGGGGGGGGATTCTGGAAATACACTGTATTCAAAGGAAGAGCGACACACATTTGAGTCCTGGAATTTGCATGTCACCATAATGCTTTTCCAGAAGTGGGTCTTTTTTTGTCCTGACACTAAATAACAGAGATCATCTGAAGCCGCCTGACCTTTCTATAACCAGAGAGAGAGAGGCGCACAAGGAGAGGGGCCAAAAGGAAGGAAGAGAGTCATCAAATATTAAGTAGTAGCCTCAGCAGAACAAGGGGTAATAATTGTTTAAGTGCTATTTTTCTGAGCCTTTTCCCCCTACTCTTTCACTTATTTATTAAACTCAAAGTCTGCTGTGGTACAGTTCCACAGCACTGTCAAAGGCAAGCATGACCCTGCAGTTTCCTAACAATGACAGTCAAAAAAAAAAAAGACAGAAGCCCAATTAACACTCATTGACCTTTAACATTTGGTGTTTGTCATTTCTCACTTCCCATTTGTGCATAAATGAATTGAGCACAATACGTAACACCCATTAACATTCTGTACTCAAGGCTGACTGACCTTTTGAGGACTCAGAGCTCACACACTTCGATGTCGGGATCATGATTCAGATTGCAAAGTGTCGTAACAGTGAAGTGTGATTCGGTAAAGAACAGGCTCCGCTGAGCCGAGAGGAACAGCAGATGGACAACGCTTTAAATTAGATTTCAAATTTGTATGTCTTGTTTGTTTTTTGCAGGCATTACTCAAGACCGTCATTATCAGTGGCAGGTTTCTTTTTGCCTTTGGCTTAAGTTCCCATAGTAGCAGTAACACTTCCTATCTGGGTATGTTACAGTTGTCTGCGAAGCAGTTTTCCTCGCTCCCGTGGATACCTCTGTCAATGCGCCGAATTTTCCCAAACCCAAAGCTGTAGCTGATTTCAGCGGGTGAAATTTCACTGGTATTCCTTTTTTGCAGTGTAATCAGTGACTGACGTTAACTTTGTTACCCATGTGCTTTGAGAAAAAACCTAAACTCTTATGCCTTTGGCTGCTGTTGATTTAAAAAAAAAAAAAAGTCAATATTTTGTGACTGCTTGGACACAACTACGTCTCCTATTGTTGCAGTGCAGTCGCAGGGACTTCCATTTCTCTTCCTCTGTGGATCTGCCAGCCGGCTTGACTGAAATCTGATCTCTTGTTTGTTGTATTCAGTTCGGCAAAACCCATACGCTGCCATCACTGCTAAAATGTTGCTGGTATAAATCAATAGTTGACATCCTGCCAGACGGGCAGAGAGCTTAAGAGACAGCAATCTCAAGAGACAAAGAAAGTGAGCAAAGGAGATAAAAAGCAGGAAAAAAGAGCTGCTAGAATGTCAGATAATTTACTGGGGTGGGGGTGGGGGGGGTACAGTTAATTGTAACCCCAGAAGAAAGGTGTCTCGGGCACTAAATGCACAATAATGGCATCAACAGATAAAGAGAAGTCTGTGAAATGAGTGTGTACCTTTATAAGGTCATATCAGTACGGATTTGCTAGAGCGCCATTGTCAATCAGCTCTCCTAAGCGTGCTCGCCATGTTTGCTCAGTTGTATTATGTGGCTTTTAAAAGTATTATATATTATATTCCTTTTTTTTTGGAAACTCTGCGTGGTTTGTTTTAAATGGGACTTCCAGTGGTCCATGACGGTTGCTTTGGCCACTGTCCAAGCCGGCATTTCATGAACAATACGGTCCGTTTGAACGGAGCGTGACTCAAAAGGTCCGACTCCAGACGAATTTGTCTGACACATTGATTCCAGGGTTACAGATGAAACACGAAGTGCGAGAAACCAGCAAATATAACAGATACGTTTGGTTTAACAAGCCACATAAAATAATACAGCATGCTGTCTTCTGGAGGGCAGCTTTCAGATAAGTCATCCAGTAATTAACTGAGGAAACATTAGGATTTTGAATGAACCTCTGAATATTTTCTTTTTTTTTTTTGTCCCAAGTCTCCATATGGTCCAAAGAGAAAGTTCAGAAGTAACTTCCTTTAGTCATAAACATGTTCAGGTTCACTTAACTTTGTCACACATTGACAAAATAAATGACACAAAAAAGCATAGGTTTCGTAGCAGGCAGAGAAAATGCATACGACAGCATTTTGTCAAGTCCACTCATGCAAACTCACACACACTCCACATACGTACGATAATCCACTTGCAGAGGCTGTTCTGTCTTGCAAAACACGGATTCACAAATTTACAAACGCTAGGATTGAATGTGTCAATGTGTCAGTCATAAAGCAGCAGGGGCTTTGCCTTTTAAACTTGCTGATGTGTAGTGACGACCTCGTCGAGCGGTATTTAAACCGTTTTAGATAAGACGGGCCAGATATAGGCTGACGGGCCTCTTCTGGCTGAATGATACACCAACCAATGCATTGGCACAACATTTGGGCCAACACAACCAGGGTGAAAACCAGCCAAGTGCGTCAGGAATGATGAGTTGTAAGTTTCCTTTCTCTGCAGAAGCTCAGATAACAAAGTAACTGCCATTAGATGCAGCTTATCTTAGTCTTATGAGAGATATTACGTTGCAGGTGTGAGCAGATTTGCAAGCTTCATTGCTCCATTGCCAAAGAGACTGTTAATAATAGCTTCTTCAACAAATCTGATCCCTCCGGAGGATGTTTAAGCGAGCTTGTATGTTGTAACAATAGCTTCTAGTGAAAACTGCTCATAGTGTAGCTGCTTTTATCGTCCATGAGCCAACAAAACAAAGGAGTCACAGAAAAAACCAGCTCCAGACAGATGAGTGTCACTCAGACAAGTGATCTCTTAGATCAAGGCTAAGACACTCAAACGTAACAGCTCACAAGGCAAAGAAATCAAAGGCACCTGCAGCATACTGAGTCATCATGACCTCTTTTTAAACTGAGCAGTGCTTAACAAAGCTGTGCTCGTTGTAAACATGCACGCTGGCTGATTTAGAAGTCGGAAATCAGGATTCACCCCAAACATAAAAAAACAACTGCTAAACGCACAGGTGACACTATGTGAGGGGAGATAGAAGTAGAGGAAGTTGCAGGAAAACAGTCTTCCGGTTGGAACAAAAACTTAATGCAGACACAAAGAGTCAGCGGCACAAGACACTCAGTCAAAGATAAAGAGGGAAGTACATCTTTTCATGCAGAGAGGGAACTCACCATCATGTTCCATGATTTGACCCAGGGAATAAGATCCTTGCTTCTTCCTGACACTCTGCCTCTCTGCCTCCCTCCTACCCTCCACCCTTTCCCTGTCTCCCTTCCTCTCCTCCCCTTGCCTCTCTCCGTCCTTCCCTCCTTCAACCCTCTTCTTTCCCTCCCACCCTCACTCCCTCCTTTCCTCACAGCCTCACTGGCTGTCGCAGCCACTGTCTGCTCGCTCCTCCTCCTCCTCCCCCTTCCCCTCCTCCTTTTTCTCATACATCCACTTGCACAAATACAGAGCATTAAAAGTTAATGTTTCTTTTCCATCTTAGGTCCTCTTCCCATCCTGCCCTTGTCTCCATCTCCCTCCCTCTCAGGGTTCCTGTTCTGGCTCCTGTCTGGCCTACGAAATGTCAACTTGACGTAGAAAAAAAAAGAAAAAGAGAGGCTCACTTTTAGAGGTGGAAATACAAAAGAGATCATGCTCTGTTTCAATTTATTGTTAAAAAATAATAAAAAATCAACATAAATAAATGTAGTAACTATGAATATTAGTCTGGTCTAGAAGTATTGGGGCAGTTACATCTATAATAGGCATGTATGCCTGTTGCATGTATTTGGATAGTGACAGTTTTTCATGTGTTTTTTTATATGAACCACAATGATGGATTATAATTAAAACTTTCAAGATGTTATCAGAGTGTAGACTTTAACTTTTAATCTAAAGATGTTCACAAAAATACGGACTTTACCAATTAGAAATGTAAAAAATGAAGTGTGTTCATTTTCAAGGGCTCAAAAGTTTTTGCACAATTGCCCGAAAAGCAGTTAGAAGTCCTGGAAGACCACAAAAGACAACTAAAGTGGAACAGTGGAGAGTTTGTTCCTTGGTGACGGAAAACCCTCTCGCAACAGCAACAAAAGTCAAAAATACTCTGGAGAATGTCGATGTATCATTGTTAACATCTACAATCAAGAGATGTCTGCATGAGTGTAAATACAGCAAATCAGCACTAACATTCAAGAACAGGAACGTAAACAAGTGCACTTTGCCAGAAAAGACCTGAAGTTCTGGAATTAGACTCTCTGGACAAATGAAACGGAGACACATTTGCATCCGAGTGATGGGAAAAGAGAAAAAAAGCATAAATACGCTTGATGAGGCTGATGTAAAAGGATGACAAAATTGTCTTTTTTGCTGTTTATTTCTAACAAAGATGTATGCATCCTGGCAGAATGATGTCGATTACATTCTGTAGTAGTAGCACCTATACGAGAGAAAGACAGAGAGGCGTTAAAAGAAAAGTGAGATGGAGGCAGAAACCTAAGACATGACAGCTGAGGGCTGTTTTCTCCCAGACAGGATGGCAACTAGTCTGCAAAATAACATGCAGTTCTGGGGAGGTCAGCCCTGAAACACACCTTGAGTATTTTCTTTTGTCTTTTATTGAAAAAATGTTTACAGTGTAAAATCATACATGACTATTGTCAAATATAGGAAACAATGTTAAAAGATATAACTGGAAATTGCAGAGACGTGCTGGCTTTTACTGTTTGAGCCTGTATAAAAAGACAGTATTATTAGATAAGATATTTTATCAACCTAAATGAGCCAGTCGTGGTTTGGGGATGTTTGACTCTGATAATACCTGGTGGGTTGGTGAATTTCCTTTAATTATATTTAATGTGACACCAACACAGTTGTAGTGAAGCACATTAGCTGTCTGTTTACCGACCAAACTGCTTTTATATTCTTTCAACCTTGATTGTTGCCTATTAATACAAAAGAGCACAACTGAAGTCTGTGGCACGGCTGTAACTGCACCATGACGGAGATGTTGAACACATGGATCATGAGTAGAACATCAGTAATCATAGCAACGGCAAATAAATCAATACACACTGACGCTGAGAGAGGCGAGAGCCGAAGAGGAGACAGAAAGGAACCAAAGAGGCAGATACACAGTGCAAGTAGGTAAAAAAAACAACCACAAATAAAACGCAAATACGTCATCTGAGCATCAGCGAGTGTTGGATGTTGAATAGCTGAGGTTGATGTATGACACCAGACAACTCATGGCCCATGTGGCGTGTTCTCTTTAGATTTACAGATGATTTTATTTTTCCAGAGATTTTACTTTGGTCAGACAATCGCAGCTGTCTGTACAACCCTTACTAGCTTTAAGCTGTACACTTTAGTGCCATGTTCCTCTCGTCAACATTATTGCACTGCACACTGCACCTTTCTCGTTAGTCCTGAAGCATGTTTGGGCTGTTACGTCCCATTTTTTCCACTGGCTTTTTAAGTGAACCCACTGGCTCAATATTATGTTTCCATTGCACACAAACACACAAACACTTACTGTGTGAGCACAGCACCGTTAGGTTCTGCAGAAGCATGTTGACATCCTTTTCATTTACTGCTCAGGCATTTCTACAAATATTAATAGAGTTAGAGGCTTCATAAGAACAGTCACTGATAGAAACAGACAAAGAGAGACTTGGACTTTTTCAGCCAGTCCAGTGAAGCGACGAGAAAGAAGAAGAGGAAGAAGAACTGGCCACCAGCTCCAATAACGCCCACGAATTCACACAAAAGAGACAGATGAGCAAAAATCTCAAAAGCGCTGCAAAGCCAGTTGGTATTTCAAAAAAAACAACAACAACACCCGGTGCTTTTTTTCTCACCATTAAATGTGAAAACGCAGGTACAGTTGAACCTAAGAACTGCCAGGGACTGACAGTGATTAAAAGGAAATGGCTCTGCAAAAGCATTTAGAGATGTGTATGCTCGTGACGATCTAAAAAGAAGAAAGCTGCAGGCAGCATGAATTTTAATCAAACACCAAGACAAAACAATCCCCTTTATGTCACCATGGAGTTTGTGCGATTTCCCACTTGTGTGGAAATATAAGTCATATAAAACCTATATTTAACTGAAACTCCCCATCAGGTGCAGATGACAACATCTGTGACCGAGGCTGCGTACAGCACTACCAGCACACACTGATGTTCGCAAAATGTAAAACACGATAAGCAGGATGCGAGCAATCACGCAATCTGCTGTATGCGAGGAAAACCCAGATCCAGCAATAACAACAACTCAAGGATGATGCTACTGCTGCATATAAGGCACAAAGAAGCTCAATCTGACAGGAAGGGACATCCAAACGGTGGAGGCAAAAAGCAAGAGTCAAGAAAAACAGAGACTAACATTAAGAGATTTTTGGATCACTTATTGCTGCAATAAAGACGAAAAATAAGATCACCCCATTCTACAATCCCCTGTGGATGCAGGACTTTAAGCTTATGATTTATTCCTAAAGTTATACTGATTTATGTGCATAAATGTGAGGACAGGAGCGTGTTCCTGCTGTGACGAAACAATGGCAGGACACCAGCTCATCTGATTTTAATTTGTCTCAAGCTGACAAAGATACAAAAACGCATGGAGATAAGAGATATGGCCACGGCTTGAACTGACTCAGCAGCAGCCGCACAGAGGAGTTAGTCCTTTCTCACGGATGTTGTCTGGAGAATCATTAACGATCCCACTGTACCGTGAACATTTTTCTTTTTAAACCAAGAAAGACTTGCTTAATGTAATGATGTCAAAAGAATTCATCAAGTGGAAAAAAAAAATCCCGTCTGGAAGAGTTTATACGTCTGAACTTAGGTAATGTCCCTCCTCCTGTTAAGACATCATATTTATTTTGTAGTTATAACTGCATATAGTGGAGTGGAAAATGAACAAACTGATGTGTAAAACTTTTCAACTGTCAACTGTTTCCTAATCTTCTCAAATTACTAAGCCGTGGGGGAACCTCAGACATCTATAGCACCCTCAAATAGTCTTTTAATTCAATGACAAATGTCCCAGGAACTGATGATTCAGAGCGCGTCGCTTCAGTATATAGAAAGAAATGTGAAGTGATGAAAGCTGGCATCTGCACCACCGACATTTGTAACTCAATAACATCTCACAGTGAGAAATTTCATTAATCAATCAGGAAGTTGCTTGAATTCATTTTCCATAGGATTACAAATTTTGCACAGGAGTGATTGATTTTTTTTTTCCTGGCAAGGCCTTGGGCTAAACACACACACACACAATTGCACTCTTACATAATTACACTTTCAGTGTCAGATTTTATTCCAGTGGCTGCAACAGAAGCCAAAATGGGGGATAAAGATAGACTGTGTGGGCAATAACGAGTGAAGAGCTGCTTCTGCACAACAAAACGTTTCAGTAAGTCGTCATTGCAGACTAAAAGGGGTCTGTAATCAATGTTATTTTGGGCCATAGAGGAGCTGGTGTTCCTTTTGTTCTTTCCTTTAGTTCTCTCCTCCTCCTTGATCATCACGCTTGCATCCCTTTTTTGCCTCCTCCGTCTGCATCAAGGAGTTTCAATTATTTTCTGCGCTTTGACTAACTTCCCTCTCCTCTTTATGTGCATGGCTGTTCTTTTTGTCTCAGCGTATTCTGCTCCTTTTTTCCTTGACATCTTACTTTCTTGTTTTGCACCTCTCACTTCCTCCCTCTGTTCCCTTTTCATCTGTTTTTGTTGTCCTATTTCTTCTCTCTTTTTACCCCCTGCAATTACAAGAGCGTTGCAGCATCCATCTGGAGGACAACATGGTATTTACAAGACAGGCACATTTTTCTTCCAAAAAAAAAACACACTAAACTCACAACTTCCAGTATGTCTTTAGATATACTGGTCACATAAGTCGTTGATAGTCATGAGCATTGACAACTAAACATCATCATTATAATTTTTCTTATTAAATCTGCAGAATGTGACAGATAATGTTCTTTCATTACCTTTGTAACTGACAAAAACAATCCCCTTAAGAGCAGTGTCTTATGCTCGTTTTTATATATCAAATAAGTGTTTTAACATTTCAAAAGAAAAAAAAAAATCAGGTAGCAGGTAGGAGTGGATGGATGAGACCGGTAAATTTATTAGCCTCAGTGATAGAAATTGTTTTACAAAAGAAAAAAAAGAAGTTTTATTTCTGAATTTATTTAAGAACTCTGATGGGATCTGGTTTGATTAAAACTGGGATACATTTCTGCTCGTCTGACAACTCTATATTTCTGGTAATATTTCTTATTGGACAGTTTCTTCTGTGCTCAGGAGAAATTTCTCATCTCTGCTCATTTAGAAAATAAAACCTTAGAGGAAACACATGTTACTTTGAAGACCACATCTTCTTTAAAGTTGTCTTTGGATATTTCAATACCACAATGAAAAAGCGCGTTCTGCACTTGTCACGAAGTGATGTGAGGGAGGCAGAAGATGGCTTACGGCTACCGGACGGGCCTGCCAGTAGACCACAGCAGGTGTGGAGAATTTTAATATGAAAATAAATAAAACAGCCTCATTCTGTTGCCAATCTTTAGAGGTTTTTGTAGGAAGATCGGGACAGAATAACAACTGAAATTACGACAGCTTCATTTCTTGTTTTTTTTTTGTTTGTTTGTTTTTGCATTATCAATATCATCCTAACTGTTTCTGATTTTAATTTTGGGTTCTAATTCATTTCATTTAAGAAAAAAAAAACAAACAAACCAAAAAACACACCATCTCCTTCTGTATGCATGAGTTCACCTGCAGCCTGAAGGCTCTGCATTCTCAGAGTCTGCATAAAAACACATGGACAAATGTGTTGGTGCCCTTCGGTTAAAGAAAGAAAAACCCACAATGCCCACTAAAATAATAATAATAATAATAGCAATAAACCATAAAATCTCAAGACAATCATGGCATTCTGGAGCAAAATGTGCTGTAGAAAAGCTTTTACTGCTTCGTAATGCTGTTTTTTCTTCTCTTTTGTGTAATGTTGTTATGAGGAGTCCTGGCATTGAGGATACCAAGTGATAAAACATTTCACTTCTTATTTTGCCGGCAGTGGATGGAGCGACCTGACCCTGAAAGTTGTTAAAAGACTCTCTGGAAGTCTTTTAACACTTTAAATAGTCAGATACCAGTTAGACCAATTACATGTCACGTTTTAGTTTAACATGTCACTGTTGTATAAATATTTTCAATCTTAGAAGATGGCCAACTAGTTTTCTAGGTGAGTTTACTGAGTTGGTTCTTTTTTTTTTTAAATAACTCTGTTGAACCATAATTCTTAAGCAGTGTCTGGTTTTCATTTGTCAACTTTCCGTAAATTATTATTTATTATTACTTTTGTCAGTTGGAAGTTATTTAAGTGACTCTTGTTGCTTTTCCTGTCTTTAATGGTACCAACCAACTTGCCCACGTGTTTAATTGTACAATAGCGCCTCCTGTTGGTTGTTTAACTCATAGTCCACATCACAGCGGTGTGAGACGTCTGCGTTTTGAAGTGACTATTTAATATAAAATTGTGATGTCCATGTACGCTGTGTTAAACGAAAACAGATATAAAACAGTTGGTCACAAAAATATTATGCTGCATCAGTAGAAGTTTAATATAAAAGATTTACCAGTCATTTCCTGTGTTTAATTTTCAAACTCAGCTGAAGTCATCCTATAAAAGGTCAAAATCCAAACCAGCAAGAGACATAAACAACGTTGGACATCTAATTTCCTAACTGTACCACTCCACAATCATTTCCTGTAATTACAGCTTTGCCATAAACACAGACTACTTCCTGTGCAAAGACAAGCTCAATAACTGAAACTTCAAATACAAGAATGACAGCTATGTTATAACAATAAATTACCCATTCTGCAGAACAAGGCAGCTCTCAGAAAAAATAATTTTGAGAGCTCGTGGGTGAAGTAAGAGAAGGAGTGTGGATCAGACAGAGAGCACTTCTGCAGGCTGAGGCTAAAGTGCTGAAGATGGCTGATAGGAAGTGGTTGAAACCACTGAAGCAGAGACTCTTTGGGTGCTTGGCAGCTGGAGACCCAAAATAGTAAAACTGTTACACTGACATTTAAAAAAGATGCTGAGAACATATTGTTGGTTAACACTGTGGCGTTGGTCTCAGCACATTATTATTTTTAGTGTGTTCCAACAGAAACACATTTATGTCTCTGCCAAGTTCATTAACGTTTTCATAATGTGGATTATAAGAGAGAGTAATTTCTGCAGACCAGGAAGAGAACTTTTATTTATTAGTTATTTGGAGATGCTGTCTAATAAAAAAGAAGCTGTAGTCTACAACTTGCAAACACAGACAGAGTGCTGTTTTTTTCAAGATGTTGCAGGATTTTACCTGAATTTATATGAATTATGTACGTGATATTGATCTATATAGTTTGAGTGTTTTCCCTATTTTTATTTATTTATTTTTTTCTTTAGAAGACATTTCCATTACCCGTGTATTACAGTTAAGGGTCAGGGCAGTAGTAGTTTGTCATACCTGAGCGGGCTCCCCGGAGCCGGAACACTCTGTAGCGAAATCCAGAGGCGTCACTCTGAGAACGGAACCTGGGCAGGGGCCACAGCTGGGAGAAGCGCTTCTTCTCCGGGTACATGTTCTCATCTTCCTCCATGGTCGCCTCTTCAGTCAGCCTGCCAGAAGAGGAGCACCCGACTGAAACTTCAGATGAAAACCAGCGGCAAACAGCCCCTCCTAACACCCCCCCCCCCCACACACACACACACACACACACATTAACCTTCCTTCTGTGTTCCTGTTTGCAGACGCACATAAATTTGAATGCGAGTTTGATTACAAAGAAGGATTATAATTACGTCAAAAATACTCCTGGCTTTTAGCCTTCTTAACTATTTAAATGTGCTTTGAATTTGCTTATAGCTGCAACTTTTGATTTGTTTGCATGAATATTTATGTTATAATAGATCTCGATAAAATATAAAAGGCATTATTTTATATATATATATATATATATATATATATATATATATATATATATATATATATATATATATATATATATATATATATATATATATATATATATATATATATATATATATATATATATATATATATATATATATATATATATATATATCAGTCGAAAGAAAGCACAGCACAAAGATTAAACCTCATATTTGCTCCTTCTCTATCTCTCTACTTGCTCATAAGTCATAGATGATAAAGTCATTTTATGAATAAATAAAATAAGGTTCGTTTGCATAGCTTTGAAATTGCGCTGTAAAGAAAATGACAAAATGTCAAAGCAACGTGATGGAAAACAATCACAAGTGGCTGGAGCCTCTAAACGTTAGATGTCGCTAAATTACTGCTCTGGTGAGAGGATCCTGCTCTCCATCCATGTTGACGCCGGACGCCCACAGCCTGTTTCATAGTTTTACACGAAGAGGTCATTATTATGAGAAAGACATCTCACTCTCATCTACTTTCTTAGATCACATTAACTATTTGGTTGGCGTTCAAACAGAAACCAATAGCAGTCAACGTTAAAGTACAATAGTGAAATCCACGCTTAAAACAAACAAAAATAACTATTTTAATTATTTCCACTATGACTTTTTTACTTTTTTTTAACAAGCTGTTCTCATAGGTATATGACTGTTTTTGTTAGCTTTAGTAGCTTAGTATTATTAGATCTATCTATCTATCTATCTATCTATCTATCTATCTATCTATCTATCTATCTATCTATCTATCTATCTATCTATCTATCTATCTATCTATCTATCTATCTATCTATCTATCTATCTATCTATCTATCTATCTATCTATCTATCTATCTATCTATCTATCTATCTATCTATCTATCTATCTATCTATCTATCTATCTATCTATCTATCTATCATCTATCATCCTCAGAGTGAACATCTTCGTGTGGTACGATCTCTGGTAGCAGTCAGCAGTTGGAGCTGACTGTCCTGGATCGGAGGAGATGGGCTGAGGCGCAGAGGACAGACTAAACAACCACCGAAACCTCGGCGACTGAGTCAGGTAGTTCCAGGAGGGAAGACTCGGGTAAGTTAACCTACTTTAAAACGATTTAAGTTACTAAAGTAATAATTCAGGGGGATTTCCAACCCCAAAAGTCCCACCTAAATAATTCTAGGAAGCTGGCTAACAGTAGTCGACAGTATTAGCTGGGTGAACATGGATCACGAACTTAACTTGGGAGTGTGGTCAAACACCCTTCGTGTAAGTAGGTAGTAACTGGTTTAGTTGTGCAGTAGTGGCTCGTTTAGGTCTGGTGGTGACATTCTGTGTGTAGTTCCGTGAGTTTTCGTGAGTGTTTGTACGTGTTTGCGCTGGGCTAGGCTAACCGAGGCGTGAGTGTGTTCGAGGCCGGAGAGCAGCAGCCCCGATGCCGCCTGCTGACTCAAATGTTGTCTGCTGTTTTTCAACGTCTGTCATTGCATTGTCGTTTCGGTACGTGGGGCAGGAATATCTATCGGTAAAACTGTTTATCTCTCTCTCTCTCTTTTCCCTATTTTCTTATTGCTTTGTGGTAACCTAGGAGCAGTTAAGCTTCACAAAGTGGGCATCGTTACTTTGCCACTTCAGTAACGAGTACGGACACAGCCGTTATCGGTGCTGGTGTCACCTGTCGGACCTACAGTCTGGCCTCCAGCCAGACAGGCCTTTTTTTTGTTATAATTTCTGCCCCTTTTTTTCCCCCAGTGGTGTCTCATCTCGGAATTATTTTTCTTTGTGACTCTCCGAGACCAACGTCACTACCTGATGAAACTTATTTGCAATGTATGTTATTTAAAGTCACAGGAAAACAAAACCCACCTCTTCTGATTCAGTTTTTACCTATTGTTGCTTTTGAGGATATGTGTAGCAGTGGTCTGAAATCACAAAGGCAATATACTGTTTATTGTTAATCGTGTATGACCAGTTGATTGACGTGGTGGTGAACGAAGAGCAAAAAAGAAATGTACCACATTTCGCATGATCTTAAATATTATCTTAGATATTTTAAATTTGATTGTCTTCACTTTCTGTAGGTTTTTACACTTTGACAGTGTATTTGAATTAACCTTCTCGTGGGAAGGGTAAAAGCACAGGAAACTTTGCTTTGTGAACTCAAACTGTAGTTTGCAAGTATCTTGGCAAGGCTCTGTTTTTTAAGTATCCAGGTTTTGTGTTGGACCTGTTGGACAACATAAACCTTATATCCTGACTCAGACAAAAGAAAAAGAACCAAGTATGCCACAGAATACTTATAGAAAGTGGGATGACGTGTCATAAAAATGGCTAGTGGTTTCTAGAAAGAAAGAAAAGAATATGTGAGAATTTAATTGTAAAAAGGCAAAAAAAAAAACCAAACAAACAATCCTTAACAATAAGCTTTGGGCAAGTAGTTTGTTTTTTGTTAAAGTTAAACTGATATGCCTGAAATTGAAAGTTAGGGGCCTATTTGCGCAAATATGATTTGTTGAAAGAAGATCATGAAGATGGATTTTTATAAATTCAATATTTGTTCAGACTGACATCAAACTGAAAACCAAAGTATTGTGTAAATGAGTTTCCTTTGACTCTTTTCCCTCATGACTAAAATTAAAAAGTCACACAGCGAGCTTTGTTTTCTTTAGCCCAAACTGCATTAGGTACAAACCTCATCTCGAGAAAAACTGGGAAGCTTTCTAAAACCCAACAAAAATCTAAAACTGTCATTTATTTTATGGGAATCATTAGTAATAGATGCAAGTACAGTGAAAATGGTCACGACTGATTAACTTAATTCTATTTAGAAACTTTAAACAAATGTAGAATTTAATTTTGGCAACACATTGTCCCTTCCAACACAAGTTGGAAAGGACAAGAACCACAGAAATGTTTGTAGAATATGCAAATTTCACAATTCTGGTAGTCATTGTTGACAGGTAAGGGTGCCATGGTTAGTTATAAAAGGAGCATCTATCAAAATTTTAGGGTTTTCAAGCAAATATGCATGTTTCAGTGCAAATATAGATTGTGGGACATATATAGATTCAGCGGGAAAACATGCTTTTACACACAGCAAAGAATTTGTTCAGCAACAAAGAGTTTTTAATGTTTTATAGTCGAAGTTTCCCAGATTTCCATCAGATGCATGTCTAGTCAATTTAGGCCTCACCTCTCAACTTAAAAAGTATAAGGAAAAGTGTTTGTGTGTTTGTGTTATGGGGGGATACATTGATGCTTTTATTTATTTGTTCATTTTGGCTGATTAATATACAGACTTAACCATACATTCCTGCTACTAATAAATTAATTATATCCATTAATTTCCCACATTTTTACAGGCAGTCAGGTCAAAAAAATAACTTTCCTAAATTCCATAAATCAGTGTCTAGGAAACTAGACTTAATGTGAGTAATCACATGATGTAATATCACAAAATCCCATATGAGTTTAGCACTGCCTTAAATTCATTTATCCAAATGACTGGAATTCCCCAATTGTAAAAGGGGAATTTATACACATCAAGAGAGGTGCTAAATATGATCTTAATAACAGGTTCCCGCATTTTGTCACTTTCTTCCAATTTGCAAGGTTTCTCTTAGCTAAATACATGAATATTGTTCTCTTTCAGTATTGGTCATCTATTTAAGTTGCATTAAAGTGTAAATCTTGTTTTTGATATCTCCTTTTGCTTTAATTTTTATGCTCACTATCTGTTTAACTTTTCAACCAGTTTTGACTATTTTTAGGTTTTTTATTATTACTATTTTGGGCTACTTTATATATACCCACATTTAACAAAAGTGAAAGTATTATATATATACATATCAGCACCATCATTGTTGTGTTTTGTGTTTTATCGGGTTGAGGTCAGGACTCTGTGCAGGCCAGTAAAGTTCATCCACACCAGACTCTGTCATCCAGGTCTTTATGGACCTGGTTTGTGCACTGGTGCACAGTCATGTTGGAAGAGGAAGGGGTCAGCCCCAAACTGTTCCCACAAAGTTGGGAGCATGGAATTGTCCAAAATGTCTCTGTATGCTGAAGCATTCAGAGTTCCTATCACTGAAACTAAGGGGCCAAGCCCAGCTCGCGGAAAACAACCCCACACCATAATCCCCCCTCCACCAAACTTTACCTTTGGCACAATGCAGTCAGACAAGTACCGTTGTCCTGGGAACAGCAGACTCGTCCATCAGATTGCCAGATGGAGAAGTGCGATTCGTCACTCTGGAGAACTACGGTAGTCTCCACTGCTCTAGAGTCCAGTGGCGGCGGGCTTTACACCACTGCATCTGACACTTTTCATTGCACTTGGCGATGCATGTCTTGGATGCTGCTGCTCGGCCATGGAAACCTATTCCATGAAGCTCTCTGTGGACTGTTCATAAGCAAATCTGAAGGCCACATAAAGTTTGAAGGTCTGTAACAATTGACTCTGCAGAAAGTTTGCGACCTCTTTGCACTACCACCTCAGCATCCGCTGACCCCACTCCGTCAGTTTACGTGGCCTACCACTTTGTGGCTGAGTTGCTGTTATTCCCAAACACTTCCACGTTCTTATAATACTATGGAATGACTATGGAATATTTAGGAGCGAGGACCTATCACAGTTCCACGCTGGAATTCAGTGAGGTCATGAAAGCAACTCATTCTTTAACAAATAGTTGTAAAACAATATGCATACTTAGGTGCTTGATTTTATACACCTGTGGCCATGGATGTGATTGGAAAACAATTATTAGATAGGTGAGAGAATACTTTTGGGAATTTAGTGCTTGTGTGTCTGTATGTATGGATATACATGTGGGGGTGGGGTGGGACAGGCTTGCAGCAGACATGGGAATTTCTAATCTTGCCTAAAAAAATTGAAGAGAAGAATAGTCTACCAGTCAACATGGTGCTCAGAAAATCAAATTAGAGGACATTTTACAGTGAATAGGATTACATCCTTGAAGGAACAAAAAACAAGAGTAGGTAGGATTTGTTGCAGCTGCATAGCAGAGGTATGAAGACATGGAAGATTGCCATGAAGACGAGTGAAGTGTTTAGCTTGTTAGCTGACCCATGACGATCAACACGTAAGAAAATACACCAGAAATGTCAATCCTTGGCATTTGACAGAAATTCTTTTGGGAGACACACATCAATTCCATTGAGCTCTATCGTCTTCCTGCTGACTTCACTTACTATGCTGCGCCTTTTGGCTCCATCAATCTTTTAGGTCTTTATACCTCCTCGCTGCAGCTGCAACAAAATCTGCCAACTTTTTTTTCATTAAACAAGTATGTAATCCATTAAGTTTCTTTAACTATACCACTGCTGCCACAGAGGTCAGTGGGCTTTCCACACAAGGAAAAAACTTTACCTAATGTAGTATATCTCCTCTTCATCATGTATTGCACAACAGTGATTACTTCTAGTTTTTAAAGTTAAATGCAAGCCAGAAATGTTGTCACATTTTAAATTACATATTCCCCATTCACTTTAAATAATAATTTAAGTAAACATTATAATTCTGCAAATCTTTAACCAAGGATCATTTCCATCTCTTCAAAAAAGAATAAAACATTTTTTTTTTTTTTTACCCTCAGTCATTTGAATTGTCTTTTGCACCAAAACCAAAGAGGGTTCATATGAAGGTTCTTTGAGAAATATACCCCTCAGCGGATGTCTTGGTAAATTAATATTGATTGTGACCACAGTGGTTGCTCTTTCTGTGGTTAACATGTTAAAACTACAGTGTTTTATTGTGTATGCTTACTCTTCTTCCAAAAGTCTTGGGCCATTTGTGATTTGTTGGTGTTAAAGCAAGGCAAGGCAAGTTTATTTGCATAGCACAATTCAACAATAAGGGGATTCAAAGTGCTTTACAGAGACATTAAAACATCACATAAATAAAAACAATTTAAAAAGAAAGAAAGAAAGAGAAAGAAAGAAAGAATGAACAATAGATAAAATCAGTGGTTAAAATGTAATCAAGTTTTGAAACTTAAGCCTAAAACTAAAACAGTGTGGGTTTGGAGCTTTATACAAATGCAGCTGAGAACAGGTGTGTCTTCAACCTGGATTTCTGGGAGTTTGTTCAAGACATGTGGAGCATGGATGCTGAAGGAAGCGTCTACATGCCTGGTTCTGACTCTGGGAACTGATTTAAAAAAAAAAAAAAAAAGTATTCAGATGACCCGAGGGGTCTGGAAGGTTCCTACTGGGTCAGGAGGTCACTGATGTATTTTGGTCCTAGACCATTCAGAGCTTTATAGGCGAGCATCAGAACTTTAAAGTCTATCCTTTGACAGTCAGGCAGCCAGTGTAAAGACCTCTGAGCTGGACTGCTGTGGTCCACTTTTTTGGTCCTAGTGAGGATTCGATCAGCAGAGTTCTGACTGAGCTGGAGTTGTCTAACTGTTTTTCTTATGTAGTCCCCAAAAAATGCTGTTTCAATAATCAAACCGACTAAAGATGAATTCAGGGACTAGTTTTTCCAGGTCCTGCCGAGACGTCGGATCTTTTATTCTTGATATATTCTTAAGGTGATAGTAGGCTGACTTTGTTATTGCCTTTTACATGTTTTTCTAAATTTAGGTCTGAGTCCATCGCTACACCCAGATTTCTGGCCTGGTTGGTGGTTTTAGGTCTATAGATTGAAGCTCTGTGGTGACCTGTGATCATTTCTCTTTGGTTCCAAAGGCAATGATCTCAGTTTTGCTTTTGTTTAGCTGGAGAAAATTGTGGCATATCCAGTCATTAATCTCCTCAAAGCATTTACCAAGACCTTGTACAAGGCCTCTGTCTCCTGGTGACATTGTAATATACATCTGCGTGTCATCTGCATAGCTGCGGTAGTTTTATTTTGTTGTTCTTTATAATCTGTGCCAATGGAAGCATGTAGATATTAAACAGAAGAGGTCTCAGGATGGAACCTTGGGGAACTCCACATGTGATTCTTTTCTGCTGAGATATAAAGTTACCTATTGACATAAAGTATTTCCTGTACAGTTCTGTAAAGACCTGCCCATTTCTCCAGTCGTTTGAGTAAAATATTGTGCTCAACTGTGTGAAATGCAACGCTGAGATCCAGCAAAATTAAGACTGTCTGTATACAAACAAATGTCATTCAACACTTTCGTCAGAGCAGTCTCAGTGCTGTGTTGCTGGCTAATGTTAATTTTAGGAGAATGTTGCATCACACTGATGTATATGACTGTCACACAAGAAGGACATTGTCACTTTGTAAAACCAGTAAAACTTGTTGGTTTTAAGCCTCTGCCAGATGTTTTGCACAATGTGTAATTGCAGGCTTTACAAATTGCTAATTGCATTGTTTTAAATTGTTGTTTTTAATTTTAAGTCTGATTAATTGTCCCCAGTGCCAAGTCTGTCAGCTAATGATATACTTTGTTCATGATTTGTGGACCTATTGTTTTTAGTTCTTGCCATGGCACATATGATCTCAAAGATATGACATATTGAAATTTGTAGTTCTGCATTGAAAGTTCTCCTCCAACCAAATCTCCTACAGTTAGGACAATGACAACTTTCGATATTAGAGATTATAAAGTAAATGTGTAAGTTTGAATAAAATTTGTTGCCAGCCTGTTTCAAACTTGTGAGTAGGACATTAATTGTTGAGTCTAATTTACAGTATCATTGAAAAAGCAAAAACCAGCATGCTCATCTCAAAAGTACCTATAAACTATGATAAGTGCTGACTCAAGACTCCAGTATATTAACTGAAACTGTCAGCTCTCACAGATGGGTTTCAGAAAAACAGCAATATCGCACAGCAATAATAAAGTACAAATGTGCATTTCACACAGTTCTTGTATTGTCGTGAGATTTATTCAGGAGTGCTGACATTTTCAGCAATTAGTGTGGTAGCTTTTGGATAAGGTTACTACAAATGTAGTAAACTGTAAATACCACCCTACTTTGTAACAGGGCAGTCTTTTCACCAACAGTTGAAGCAGGTCAAAACCAGTCTTCATTGATATCTGTAAATGTGCAGATACTGTGGAAATAGAATCAAATTGACATTTAAAAATTCAATTTAAACAGGCCTTTTAAATTGTAGCTAATAACTAGGTGTAACAACCTCATAAGCTGAAAATGTTTTCTAAAGTACTATTTGCACTGGACTAAAATGACCTCTGGACCCGCAGTATTTCTAAAACAACACCCTGACATTTGTATTTAGTTTAGCCCATTCATGCGGGATAAGTGAAGTCTGTGTTTTTACTATAATTTACAGATATTTGTCCCAGAAGTAACACTGAGGCTTGCATTTTATTAAACAATTACCTTTTGAATTTAAGATTAAATTTGAATACTGAGTTAAAAGCCCCTCACCTGACACTCAAGAGTTAGATGTCAGTGACTACACATCACATTTTGACAAGTGACAAAAGTGGTAAATGGACAAGTGACAAAAGTGGTAAATGGCGTATCGGCATATGTTTTAAGTTGCCATGCTAACAGTGAACTCAACGGTAAACATAACTGGAGATTTCGTTGAAGCCCTAAAAGTTTTGCTCTGTCAGAGAGGCTATGAGCTTGATGAAAAATAAAAGATTTCTTAATGTGTTATGCAGCTGATTTGGACTTCTTGTAAAATAAGTTATTATAAGTTAGTAAAGCTTAATGTTGAGTAATTTATAAGTTTGATCTAGAAATATCAGGTCATTATACTATATGGGATGGATATATGCTGAAGTTGCAATATAGTACACACTATGTACTGCAATTGCCAAAATAATTGCGTTTACTTTACAAATCACAGACGTGGCGCATTAAGATGGGATTTAAATCACAGATGTCTTCCGTGAATATTACAAATAACCACAGGTCCCTAGATCACTTTAATCCAAGGCGAATGAGGCATAAACCTCAATTATACGGTATTGTAATCATTGGCACTATTCTGTTTCAGATTATGTAAATATACAGGTTATGTAAATATTCAAATATCTGATGATGAACTTATTTCAAGACATTAAACTTGTGCAAAATTGTCAGACACACTGCATTTTTTTTTTCTTCAAAAGAAGGTCAGCGAACTATAACTGGCCAAATTCCAGCTATATTTGTATCTATTCCTCAGTTTCTATTGTGGATGAGTAAGTTTGGTTATTGAAGAAGTAAAATACTTCACTAAGTTACCTAAAGAGGCATTGGTTAAAGAAGCTTGATGTCAACGTATTTAACGGTATTTAAAAGTAAATAAATTTAATTTTACCCACTTTAGATTGTCCTGCTTGCAGTGTAATCTGCAAACCATCACCTCCAATATAAACTTCTTACCAACCTTTTCTTTTATTTGTAAGTTTTTGTACATACCCCTCTGTGACATATTTGAATACAACTCTGTGAAAAGTGGCCATTTTATGTTCGAAATTTGTCTAATAGACCTTGGGACAAGGTTTTTATACAGGCAGTCACCACTGTAAAAACAATGCCAGTAGATGTGAAAATAGTGGTAAATTCACACGAGCCCTCTTTGGTCAGCTTTTAACGGACCAGAGTTCATTTGCACAGAAAGTCTGGTTTGTTAGGGGAGGTGCGAAGGCGCAATTGAACTCTCTTGATTCAGGTCAAAGAAGCAAACTCCATCTATCCCCTACCGCTTATTTGGGGTGGTGTTGCAGGGGCGGTAACCTAAGCTTGGAAGCCCAGACTTCCCTCTCGTTTGCCACTTTGTCTAGCTTATTCCGGGGGATCCCATGGTGTTCCCTGGCAAGCTGTGAAAAATTCAAACTCTTTCTAATGTGTCTTGGGTCTTCCCCGGGGTCTCCTCCCAGTGGGATATGCCTGGAAAACCTCACCTGCGAGGCATCTAGGAGGCATCCTAACCAGATCCACGAGCCACTTACCCTGATCCTCTCAATGCGGAGGAGCAGTAGCTCTACTTCGAGCCCCTCCTAGATGGCTCCAGTGAGAGTTGCAGGACATGGCCTCGTGAAGCCAGAGGAGCCACATCATCTGAAAAAAGCAGAGACCCAGTTCTAAGACCACCAGATCAGACCCTCTCCACTCCTTGACTGAACCTAGAAATTCTGACCATATAACTAATAATAAACAGAATGGGTGACAAAGCGCTGTCTTGACGGAGTCCAACCTTCCCTGGAAACAAAGAACCACACTCTGCTCTGCCTAATAATGCAGGTCCTGGTATGCTGCAAATGGACCAAAACCAGGAAGTGGAATACAGTGGAAGGCATTGTGGTTGGGTATTCCATGAGAAATGTCATGGGTCAGACGTGGAGTGACAACGAGGCCAAAGGTCTAATAGAAGTATAGTCTGACAAAAATAAATTACAATTGCTGGTAAGCGCTTCCAAGAGTAATAGAGTGTGCAAACAAACTAGCAGGAAAGTAGGCAATAGATAGTTACCCAATAGAAGGGTAAGTTTTCTTCTTCATTGTTTGTCTTGCTGTCCCTTTCAGTAATTCTTGGTGCACCACCCCCACCACAGATAGGGGGGTGCGTTATTCTTAAAGTTAATTTTGTTTGACAAAATGCAGTATGAAAGACTCATACTGAGGCTACTGAACTCTTAAGTTGTGAAAACGATCTTACCTGATAGGTCAGTTTGCACTGCACTCATTTCACTTCCATTACGGCCGTGTTATTACCTCCCAAGGTGGTACAGTTGTGGAATGAAAAGTTATGGCATTCACAAAATGCAGTGCGATTCTGTAAACAGTGCTTTAATATGAAGGGTTTAAATAGTCAGTGAAGTGTATTTGATTACTTGTTCACTTTGTTGATTTGTTTTTGCAACCTTTCTAATATTCGACCTAAATTGTAAGCTTGAACCTGAGCTTGTGCTCTGTTCCTCATTACAGACTGTTCTCTCCACCAAGATCTCTCATGACAATCGGATTTTGTGTCACACTGAGAAAGTTGCCTCTGAGTGCTGCTCCTTTCTCATGCTTGTATGTCAAATGCGATGACTCGGGTCGATGCAGAATCTAGCTGAGATGCTCACAGCCTAGAGTCCATGCATAACAACTAGCCCCTTTGTCCCTTTTTTGCCCCCCATCTGCCCACACAGAGCTCATAATGTCGTGGAGAAAGAGTGGCTTTATCTTTGCCTTCCACAGACTCATCTCTCTCCCATATTTTAGGCTTGGCCTAAAAAGACAACAGCTTATAAACAGACTGACGTGACAATATCCCTACAGTTACTCTGCGCCCACCGACACAAGCTTTGACATTGAGACACACATACACACCCTTACACAGGACTGCTGAGAGGTACTCGTATCCATTTGCTTTTTTGTTGATTAACAGAAGGCAGTAAAATTCTGGGATGTGTCTTAGTTAAGCAAGTTAAATATTGTATATTCTCTGTACTTGTGCTATGTCTGTCGAACATGGCTGAGTTTATTGGTCTCGTTGTGCGTGTGTGTGTGTTTTTAACTCTGTATGTGTGTGTTCAGCTGTAGATTGAGGGAGGGTACAGAGAGGGCTGGGCAGAGGCTTGCCAAATCAGATGAGTTAGCATTTGGGAGGAGGAAGCTCAAAAAAGTGAAAAAGGAGACAACTGCAAAGGAGGGAGGGCAAAGAAGGGGGAAAAAAAGAGGGCAAGCAAGGGGGTGGAGGATGAGAGAGTGACGGTGTGTGGAGTATGTGTTACAGGGGGAAAAAAGAGACTGAAAGAGAATGAAAAGAGTGAGAGAGTGGGTGAGGATGATATAAAAGGATAAAGGCGGAGTTGTGGTTTGTGTCACATGATCTGCTCGCTGGCTGTACCCTAGTGAGCTCCAGGTGGCGGGGAGACCACAGACATAGTATATACAGAGAGAAAGAAGGAGCAAGGCTCACTAAAAAGACAACTGAAATTCCTCATTTCCTCTCTCGCTCTCGCCTCACACATTTCTCTCTTCTCTTTTTTTTTTTTTTTTTTCCCCCTCTTCCATTCAGGACTTCCCAGTCTCACTTGCTCCCGCTCCTCTTTTCCCCACTCCCGGCCGCAGCAGGCCAGGGAATGTCCCGGTGCTGAGATGCCTTATGTGGACCGACAGAACCGCATTTGTGGCTTTCTGGACATTGAGGAGAATGAAAGCAGCGGCAAGTTCCTGCGGCGTTACTTCATACTGGACACTCAGCAGGGCGGCTTGGTGTGGTTCATGGACAACCCACAGGTAATCACACAGGACTAGCTTAGCTCTCAGATTTATTTTGGGAAGGAGTGAGAAAAATATGTAAGCGTTAAATCATTTGCCTGTGCACTTTTTCTTTTTTTTTTTTTTTTTCGTTGATGAAAACCTGGACAACCTCTGCCGGCAACTACATGCTAGCTATCCTGCGCTGCTTATCTGTTCAAGTGATTAGCTTGCACGCAACTGCAGACCACTTCTAGCTGAGCTGTTTCCATTCATTATGAGCACAAAATTAAGTAAACTCCGAAGGTTTTCATTGCCAGGCAGCCTCACGAGGAAGGGATAACTTGCAATTATGTAATTCAGTCTGACAGAATTGGGAAGCTCACATTTTAGAGACGGGATTGTCTCAGGACAAACAGTGTGTATGTGTTTTAGCTGTTGGCAGACATGGCTGTAAATCATTTAGAGGCGGAGTAGAGGGAACTTGCATTTAAATCCAAAGTCAGCCTTTGACTCCACATTAATCTGTGAGCGCTGCAGCGGTTTTTTGGTTTGTTTGTTTTAATATCCAGAGTGGTCATCACTCTTTGCTCTGTGGCGCTTCATTATTTTTCTTTTTTCAGTGTTACTCTCCTCTTAGTTTCTGGATAAAACTGATTTTGTGACGTTGTGTTTGTTACATGAAGTATTCATGACTGTTGTAGTGCAGGAGAAAATTTAAATAATTGAGTAAGTCCCTCTCTTTTTATAGTTTTAAAAGGGTTAATTTTTAATGATGTTAAATCTGGATCTCCTAGTTTCAGCAACACAGCAAGGCACAGATATAAACTGTGATGGAGTGCAGCCAAAATGTACTGTACTTTTTCAAATTGACTTGATTTTGTTCTGCAGAACTTGCCTTTTCTCTTCATCAGATTTCATTGTGTCTGTCGCACCTACGGCTCCTGATATAACAACATCAGTGTTGTGTAATTACAGCATTGGTTTAAACGTACTTTTTTTGACACTTACATTTTGCTTTTTACCGACAGAACCTGCCTATTGGTGCAGACTGTGTTGGCTCCCTCAAGCTTACCTACATTTCTAAGGTCAGTAGAATCATCAGTGTAGGTTTTTTTTTTATACACTACCATGTTAAAACTGTATAGAAACTGAGTTAATTTTGTTGAATTTAGATGGACTGGAAGGTTAATGAGTCTTTTTTTTTTTTTTTTTTTTCTTCCCCCTACCTAAAGGTCAGTGATGCCACTAAGCTGAGGCCTAAAGCAGAGTTCTGCTTTGGTGAGTAAGCACAAAGCATTTTAAATTTACTAACCTTTATTAGCATGTAGATTTATTTTCTAGTGCCGGTATGGTGTATATGGTTGGTTTTGGACAACATGTCAAATAAAAATGATGGTAAACCAGGATTTAGGCTTTATGTTACATCACATGTTGACTAAAATAAGTAAACTTAATATATAAAAAAAAATGGAGGAATGTTTACTTTTGTTCCTTGCCCTTTAAACTTGGGCAAAACCTGCTCTGTGCACTCTTTCTCAACCCCTGACCGGGCAGCCGTGTTTCCCATTGTGTGTTTAGCCAACACACCAAGATAGAGGAGGCAGCAGCATCTAATGATCTGGGTTAGTGTTGACTGGCCTTAACTGTCCAATCACTTTTCATACATATAGATATGTAGAGTGGTGGTCTCTGTGTTAACAGTTTGAATTCTATACACAAACCACACAAACATGTTGAAGTTAAAAAAAACACAACCTTCATTGTGTACATTGGTGGTCTTCCCTTCTGTGAGACGTTTCCACACTGCATATTCATTGCAAGACTGCGGTGACTTTGTTGCGTCTTTCCCTTCTGTTTTGTAAAGGAGGTAAAGGCAGTAATGGCTCTGAGCTGACAGCGAGTGACGGTACCAAATCAAGACATCTGTGTGATGTAGAGCCAACAGGGCAGACGCACTGCTCACGACATCCATGCCGTTGTCGCTCATGTGATTCTGTGATGCTCTCGTGCTTTTTAAACTCTATGGCGCTATGGACCGAGGTGCCCTTAATCAGACATAGCCTAAATAAGTCAAGAATAGATGGATAAGTCCTGAATTCATGTATTCTGAGTGTTAGATACATTTTAACGGTTTTCATGCTTGAACAAATGATAATACACTGAAAGAAAATGTCAGAAGAGCAGAAACACTTCTGAATCTATTCACCTACTCCTTTTCTCTCTAATTCTCAAAATAAGAGAGACAATCCTTTAAACATACAGGCTCTACAGAGGTTTTTGTAAGAAGATGACCTCTATATTTGACCATGAAGGTACCCAAAGGGTGCAAAAAACATTTTTCATAAAGGGCAGTCAGGATAGACACTACTGATCCAACAGGATGCCTCGGCTCACTATGCTATGTGCATAGCTATATGCTTGTTATCTTGAGCAACATCAGATTCCACCATTGTGACCAGTATAGAAGAAGTGAAATGACAACCAATTTATTTATTTATTAACTTAGTTTTTGTTTTTGGCATCAAAGAAACATGATAAGTTAATGTTAACGTGGAGTATGTACAATATGAACATGAAAATAGATGACTTCTTTTTCAGTAACAGCAAGCTGTGGGTTATTTGTCTAGTGAGTTGCACAGCACCTGCTGGCAGAAGGTTTTACGGGAGTATGAAATTGTCTGTAATGTGTTTCCTGTACCTGTGACTGCCAGTGCTACATAGAAATACTACAGGAACTCACTTCAGAGTGCTGTTCTGTAGCACTGCCACTGGACGGTCGTCTACTCCACAGTCTAACCTTAAAAAAAAACAAAAAAAAACAGATGAATTTACTATAATATGCACCTGGATAAATGGGCTCTTCTTAACAATCTTTAAGTTATCTATTTTATAAGAACATAGTGGTACAATCCAGCGTTTCCACACTGATGGTATCCATTCAGTGCCTTTCACTAAACACACGCACATGCAACATTGGCCCCACTTCTTCGTCCACACATGACTGACATGTGATTTTGTGAGACAAGAAGGGATGCTTTCTTATTTTACAGAGAAGGAAAATGTCCTGGTGGAAATCCCAGATCTCACATTTAAACATCAGAATACGGTTAGAAGCCTTCTGAAAGACGCCCCTGAAAAAGATGTACTTTACCTTTTATCAGTTGTTACTATTCAAACTCATCCAAGTAAACCTCTGCTTTGTATGATCTTAATTTTATTATTTAATTTGAAATCCATAATCTTCTGATACCAGCACTCATATTTCAGATAAGTATCGGTCTACCTTGACTATTTGGTGATCTTTTTTTTTTTTTTTTTTTTTTTTTTTCCTTTTGAAAATCATCTGTTATATTACCTCGCAAGGACTATTTCTTAGTGAAGAAGTGTACACATCCGTATGTTGCTGTCATAACATCGTTCGTGGCCACGATGGAAGTTACAAATGATGCATAAATAGGAACCCTCATTAGACTATTTTGGAATAAACCTCCATCTCTGTTATTGTTTACCAGCCACGTTCCTCCTCGTCTATCCACTTCAATCACAGGAAATACAAGTGTGTGACAAGAAGTTGACTACAGTGTGTGTGTGCTTGTGCGTATGTACTGATTGCCTTGTTGAGGTTTTCACAGGATGTCGGCATCCTAACGGAACCAGATTCGGAGACGTATGGGGTTATTTTTAAAATGCCATATGGACGCCACATGCCTTGCTGATATCTATGAATCCTGCTGTTTCTCCTCTTCCTGCATCTAATATCTCAATGAGAGACAACATAATTACAAATTTCAACTAGTGCCTGTCACATTTTCAGAATCTTTTTATAGTAAGAGAACAGAGACCTGACTATAAACTGTGATTGGTGATGTTTTGTGTGTGATGTTTGGGATTGAGAGCATGTGTATGAACTTTGATGCCTGGCTGCAATTCCCAGCAGCAAGCATTGTTTTATAATGTGTAACTATGAGTCACATCTAATAACCCCTGCCTCAGATTTGTCATGCCAGTGCCCAGAAGACTGCTGTACTTTCCTAGCAGTTGACCTCTCCCACATAAAGTGTAAATAATTGTCCAAAAAAAAAAAGAAACAAAGACAGAAATGGTCTCCGTTTTAATAAGAACAAACAGACTGATTTAGACGGAAGAAAGAAAGAAGAGAAGTCTGCATGTGTCTCAGGGTTAAACCAGTCCAGAGTCTTTTGGCAGGAAACAGAAGACACGAGGATACACGATAAGAGAAAGATTTATAGTGGAGAGAACTGGACTTTTCCCATTTCCTCAATTCAAAGCTAATCAGCATTTCATTCAAAGTTTACACTACAATTGAGAATGTCTTTTGCTTTGTTCATGACTGGAAAATGTGTAAATATATATTTGTTAGCTTCTGGGTCGTCCTTCGTCTCTTCTCTGTTATGGTTTAAAGTGGGTAGATAATGGCAGACTGAGTGAGCTGAGTCTAGATGGGTCACCATCCTCATGGAAAAGCTGCTGGTAGTGCGTGGGCGAATCTCCTGGCTCTGAGTTTCACTTCCAGTAAAAATCCTGATAGTGGCTGGACAGTGCTACTCTATTTTCTATACAAGAAAGGCCAAAATCTTGTCATTTAATCTTTTGGATATTGTTCTCTGAATGAATCAGATAATGTCCTGAAGTAAATAGTCTGTGTCAGAGGAAATATAATTTCACTTTCTGTTTTTCCCACCGTTGGTTTTGTGATCTGTTAGTCATCAATGCTGGGATGAGAAAGTTCTTCCTGCAAGCCAATGATCAGCAGGACCTTGTGGACTGGGTCAACGCTCTCAATAAAGCCACCAAGATCACAGTGAGACGAGCACACGCCCTCTTTCCCTGATTCATCTGTGCAAATGTCTTCGTTTGCTTCATTTTATGTAACATTGATTTACTCTATTGTATAAAATAAGTGAGAGGACTGTCAAGGAATTAGAATTAGTCGGAGCATGACTAACAGGATGCAGGATTGTTGTAGTGAGTTCAGGAATAACAGACTGTTTCCATTGTTCTCCATGAAGCCTTAGCTGTGCAGAGAGGAAATGGATATAAAATGTGCTAGAAGCTAGACATCTTCTGGAAAATAAAATGTACATTTGTAGGAAAAAATTAATTTTACAGTCAAACTCTACCACACATCCTTTTGTACATGTGTGTGTCTTTGAACTGAACAGGTGTGTGTGTGTGTGTGTGTTTTGTTTTTGTTTTTTTTTGTTTTCCTGAAGGTGCCAAAGTCTGTTGATGGCCATCAGAATTCAGAAAACCAGAAGACTTTGCCAGATGTGGTAGGGCCCAAAAAACAAGTGTCCTATAAGACAGAAATAATTGGAGGAGTGCCGATCGTTACCCAGACACAGGTGAAACGCATGCTCAACCACATGCACGCGTCTGAGCGCACCAATAGTAGCAGCTTTAAAAATATATAATTTTAAAGGATTCAATATATATTTTCAGGGAAACGCAGTAATGACTATTGCATGTTGATGAACAGCATCAATACACATCAATACACCTGAAATTCCCACACACATATTTGCTGCTGTTAGTGTGTGGGAGAATCCCCTCACTAGTCAAAAATGCAACAAACGCTTACTTACTCAGCACTTCTGTAAGTCAGCCAAAAAAAAACAAACTGCTTAACATCCTTGAAGTAGTAGTAACAGTTGCTGTAGGCTATATGTGTTCATGTGACTACCTGACGAGATTAGTTTTGCAGTAGCTCTAGGCATATCTTGTCAAATCACTTTATTTTCTTTCCCCATTCGTAACCTAACAGTAAAATTTGGCTGCTGTCCCTTTGTTGTTGAAAAATAATAATAAATAAATGTACACAGACTTTAGATGCTGTTTTTGAAAATAGTCCTGATTTCACATTGTCTCTGTTATCTGTCACCCTCCAGCATGAAGGGGGAGACTGCGCAGACAAATCGGAGCGCGAAGCCATGCATCGTTCCCACAGCCAGCTGCCATACTTCCTGGGCAGGCCGACGCAGGAGCACACCGTAATCAAGTCAGGCTACTGCGTCAAGCAGGGAGCAGTCGTGAGTTTCTCCGCTGTCTGGAGTTTTCTGTTTGGCCGTCTGACATCAGTCAGAGTTGTTCTTGTTCATCAGCTCAGAGCATCGTTTTAAAACGTCTATTGCATCTGGCTTGAACATGCATGTTATTATCTGTGGTGACATTAAACATTTAAGGTGACAATTTTTTTAAAAATGAAATGGATGCGAAGTGAGGAAAGTGAAGTTCTTGTCTTGTTTAAAGTTTGGTAAAAATACTAGTGGTTTGCAGAAATGTAACTTCTGTATTTTAACAAAAGTTAGTGCGCTTCCTTCATAGTCCGTGTTATTCAATAAACAATAAATGTAACTTTGACTTTTGACTATTCCTAGAAACTACAAAAAAAAAAAGTCTGAACAGCATTTCCCCTTTTTTCCCCACAGATGAGGAACTGGAAGCGGCGATATTTCCTCCTGGAAGAAAATGCGATGAGCTACTTCAAGTCAGATTTGGTAATTAACTGTGATTTAAAAAAAGACTGCTTTTAATGACGATATACACTGTACCACGTACCAGTGGATTTACTTGAAGCCCACAGTCTAAGGCAGAGTATCAGCTCTTACCATCATGTTCCAGCTTGCTTTATCCAAAATCTGTGGAATTCACTCCCTTTACTTCACATGTCCCATCATGCCTCACTTCCATCCGCCGCTCTCAAATCCACAAACGTATACAGTCACGTAAAAGAGAGTACACTCTGTCAGTTTAAGGTTTTAGATATCAAGACATAGTTGAACATTTATACATGTATCATTTTATTAAGTAAATACAAGCTCAAATGAACGGTGTAGTAACTTGATGCAGTTGTTTTCTGTATGACATAAGTCATTACACTCTTATGCACAGCAGTATTACAGAGCTGTTAGAAAGGTCAGTAGATCCTGTTCATCAATGCACCTGATTGATTGCTCTTCAGCATCTGTGAGAATGTCAATAAAAGCATATGTTTTTGGCAGTTTGCTGCTCAGGAGCACTCAGGTGTGTTTAAACATGTGTTTTAATAAAGCGCCAAGAGGAAAAACCTTCTGCATTGGACTTAATGCAGAAGGGATGAAAAGGGTTTTAAGACCATTTCAAAAAATTAGGAGTACATCATAGTGGGAAAGGTTTGTCGCGACGTTCAAGACAGTTGGTGTTTGCAGGAGTGGACTTCCTAGTGCGTTCATATCAACTTCAGACCTTGACCAATGCTCAGAAAACCCAGTAACTACATCTTAGACCCTTCAGGCCTTAGTTGTACTGGTAAATGTTTAAACGTTGCATCTTTCAGTTAAGTTAGAAGAAAACTGATGAGTATGGTTTGTTTAGGTTGCAATAAGAAAGCCTCTTCTCTCTTGCTAAGTATCATCTGAACAAACGAGTAAGAATTCTGCCCAAAAAAAAATGTTCATAAGCAAACCAAATCAAGCCTTTTGGCAAAAGCCAGACATGGCGTATGGACAGAAACACCTCTGCCCTCGACTGTCGAGGACAATGGGTACTAAAACCCGTATGAAATCGGCTCTTGCAGCAGTAGCGTGATCCAAGCACACCAGCAGCCTACATTCAAGAGGCTGAAAGAGAGAAGAATGGAGGTCTTCCGATGACACAAAGTCATAATCTCCGCATGACTGAAAAACTGTGGCGTGAGCTTCAGAGAGCTGTCCTTAAACACCCACAAACCTCAAGGAACTGAAGCAACACTTGAAAGAAGCCTCACAACAATGTGAGAGACGAAAAGTCATGAAGGAAAAAAAACCTTTCAGGCTAATTCTATGAAAGGTAGTCCGGCAAACTCATCACGTGTCTTCGTTTTACACACTGCTTCCACATTTAAACTCGCTTTTGTGAAAAATAAATGTGCCACATGTTGTAATGTTCATCCAGGCTTTTATTTACCTAATTTTACTATGTGTAAGAACCTTTTTTTTTTACCTGCTGATGCGTAATGCCTTCACAGCACTTTCTTTTACGCGTGACAGTACATGCAGTCCTCAGGACAACATTTCACATCCCATTCCCTGTCCTCGTCCGGCTCTGCCCCTATTTCATGAGTTTATCCGTGTATTTAGCGATCAACAAGCTCCAAGGACACCAACACCGCCTGCCAGGTCAACAGATTATTGGCTGTCGGGGATTTGTGTTGAGTGTTTTCTGTTTGCTACTTCGTGGAAAGTTAGTTTTCTTCTCAGAAAACAAGCTCAGACCCATGTTCGGAAGGATACTAGGAGAAATAGGAATTTGAATGTAGCGGAAAATAATAGAATTAAGTATGAATGATGTTTTGTTTTTGTTTTTTGTTGTCGTTTGTGTAACCTTAGGAGAAAGAGCCTCTGAGAATGATCCCACTGAAGGAGGTCCACAAAGTCCAAGAGTGCAAACAGAGGTGTTGAACATGTCCTAACATTGTCCTATCAGACAAAAAAATGTCTATGCATTATAAAGTCTGTTTTAGATAAGTTTATAGAAGAGATAAATATGATTCAACATGTTTTTTATCTTTTTCTTTTACTTTGTTGTAGCGACATCATGATGAGAGATAATCTCTTTGAAGTTGTCACCACTTCAAGGACGTTTTACATACAGGTATGTTGTTGTCTTTGCTGAAAGGAAAGTAGCTCGTTCTCAAACTCTACAGAGCTCCCACACTTTTTTATTCTTTTGCTATTATAGCAGCAGGTTTCCTCTTCCAGTGATTTTGATGCCTCATTTTTCATTTTCTTGTGTTCATCTTGTGTTTTTTGTCTTGTTCCATCAGGCAGACAGTCCAGAGGAGATGCACAGCTGGATCAAGGCGGTCTCGGGGGCCATTGTGGCCCAGCGAGGGCCTGGCAGATCGGCCGCAACAGTAAGTATTGTGGAAGATGGTACAGCACAAACTACACTCAAGTCTGGCCGGAGTCAGAAGATATTCAGAGAAACTAATTTCAGGCTTGAGCGTTGTCTTGCATGAACAGAACTTCAGATTTACAAAGTGACATGACTAAACACAAAACTCTTGTGTTGTTTTTCTTGAACAGAACCCTACGTCCCCCCACACAAGCACTATATGACTGTTTTTGTGACTGACCGAATAAGAAATGCATCATAAAACCCTTTGCAGGACCTAGACAATGTTAAAAGGTTGCTGTTTAAGTGCACATCAATTTGCCATTATACCATGTCAGTCAGATCCTGAAAGGTAGAAAAGTACTTTGTGTTCAGGATGAATTTGACTGACTTTCCCTTTGTTGTAAAGCTAAAGTACAAACCCCTGACGGCTGCTCCGTGGACAGCTGTGGGACGACCATGAGCCCTCTGGCTGCTGAGAAACATGAACAGAAGAATAATTAGATGATAAAGTCTGATTCTGCAGTATGTACCTTGAACTTGGCACAGCTTATACTGTGTCTTCCTCATCCTTTCTCATCACCAGCAAGCAACAAAATATAGATTTTTTTTTTTTTTTTTTTCCCCCAAATACTCTTATTTTTTAACATTTTACGGGGACAGTTAAACGTTGATGGATACTAGTAAATAAGAAGGAAACAGAGGGGGGAATCACATGCGATGCAGCTCCTCAGATGGACCTAAACCATGTCCGGTTCTACCAGTTCTAGTTTTGAAAGGTTGAACATGGTAAACCTGGTAGGAGACGAGACATGAACCCACTTCTGTAGCCCGGCCCGCAGACTAAACCCAGACCTTTGCCCCAGTTGGTCACTTCTGAATCGACTTGGATGTCTACTCGGCGTCTGCCTCTCTACAGATCCGTCTCTTGCCTCTTGTGTCTGACTTGCCTTGTTGCTTGTTGTCCCTCTCCTTTGCCTATTTTCTCTTTTTCTCTTTCTCATTCCTTCACACTCTCTCTCCCTCTCCCGGTGGGACAACAACCCATCCGCTCTAATCCTGCTTTGCACTGTGTTGTTGCAGATGCGGCAGGCCAGACGGCTGTCGAACCCTTGTATACAGAGGTATACGTCCCGAATCGGGGAGTGCAGCAGCACGTATGTCAGCTCGTCCAAATCCCCCTTATAAACTATAAGTTCACCTTTTTTTTCTCCTTTCACTGACTGGTTTTAGACATTATGAGGCCATGTCAGACCTGCCTGCACATATTTTTTTTCTTTTTTTATTTTGCTAAGTACAAGCCACACCCCAAATATTGCTGTGATAACCCGGCAGGCCCTCCTCCCTTCATGCCCCTGTCCTCGCTGCTTCTCTCGTTTACCTACCCCTACTCCTTCGCTTTTGTTTCTGCTGTACTGCCACATTAAAACTTAGCTGAAAGCTTTGGTCCACTGCTTTTAAATGTGCTACTAAATAGGAGAAAATCATTGTTTGGGAACTTGACAGACCTTCACGGTGTTTCATAAAACACCTTACGTGTAAATTTCCATGAAAGGAAACCTTGAAAAGTTCACATTTTCCAAAACTAATCATATTTTCTAAAACTAATCCAGAGAAATTCGTCACAATTACATTACTTACTCTGGACATCGGCAAGGGGGCATATTTTATTTTTATTTTTTATTTTTTTTATAGCTGTTTTTATGAAGTACAACCAAGACCATACTGTTGGAAGATTTTAAAGAAATCCAACCTCAGTTTAGAAATATTTGCACTACAGAAAGGATGATGTTGATTGAATGAACTGTATCCTGTTGTGAAGCCACGATACAATGAATTTGTCATTTTATTTGTCACCAAAAAGCATCGAGTGTGAAGCAGTTTTCAACAGAAAACAACTTTTCAGAGTCCTGGATAAATTACTTTTGATTGAGTGGATAAGATACAAGTCACAACATATTTATTTGCTTTTTTTTATCTCCTCCAATTTCACTTCAGTCAGTTCAGGAGATGAGTCACACTGTCAGGCTTTTTGTGTTTGGTGTCTTCAAAGTGTAGTTTAATAAAAGACTATTTACACTGAAAACTGTTGAGAGGAAAACAAGAAAAATATATTTTTTCTATGCAGCTGCACTCCCCTTAAAAATCAACTCGGTCACTCTTGCATGATCAGCTCCCTCCAAATAGATGTAAAGAAGTTATTCCCATAGACCTTGTATTTTTATGTGGGAAGTGTAAAGTGTATTTATTAAAACAGATTTTAGTCATTTTGTTTTAGTGCTGTGGAGCCTTAAGATACGTAAATATGTAAGGCAGAACATGCGCTTCTGTTGCATATAACAGCTGTCGTCACAGGCATGAAACTAATCACACCTCCCTCCTTTAAAAAAAAAAAAAAAAAAAAAAAAAACCTGTTAAAAAGTGTTTGTTTTTTTAACTCATGTAAAATTACTGCAGACAGTTGAACTATAACCATTCAACTGTTTTCACCAGTCTGCACAAACATCCAGCACTTGAACTGCATGAACGGTCTTAACCAACTCAGCTGTAAATGCCGTTTGTGTCTTTGTCATTATTGAAGTGCATTTCACACCTTCTGTATCTTTTTCCTTTCGTGCCCTGTTCTCTCTGCAGTCTGCTGCAGCTGTGTACCTGTCTTAGATGTGTGACATCCTGCTTGTCTCTTCTCTTCCCTCCTGTTCGCTGCCTGTATGTTTTTTTTTTTTTTTTTTCTCTTTGTCATAAATATGATGAAAAACAAAACAAAAACTAACTTAATTTCTGTGTTGATTTCCTGTAGCTTTGTGCAAAAGTGCATCGGCTTTGTAATGAGATCTCACTTGTGCTGAATCCACACTTCCAGAGTCACAAACGGTTTCAAACGGGGGTGTTGATTTGCAAGGTTCAAAAGGGACTAGTGGGACATGAGCTGCATAATGAAGTGATATCCGTTAATCGGAGCCATGCAGATTTGCACGCATTTCTGGGTGTTTGGATTTAGCAAAATGCTTTTCCTAATATGAGTCTAGTTCAAATTCTGGTTTTTAGCATGCATGAAGTAAAATCCCAAAGTCTTGTGAGGCTTTAGTCATTTAAGTGATCAAAAACTGTGAAAAGCTTACAAGGTCACCTGCTGTGACCTTTTGCTGCAGCAGCACACCAACATCACGACGGAGAAGCGATTGCACACGCCTGCGTTTCGGTTTCACGGTTATGGTTGGATGATGTGACCAAAAAATTAAAAAGAAAAGTTGCGTCTCAGTATTGCTATGTTGGCCATGTTCGTCGTCTACTTTTAGGCAGGATTTGTCTGTGACATCGTTTTAAAGAAAAATAAAACACCCGAACAAAGTTACTAAGTAGTGAGATCAAGTTGTAAGCAAGTCTGCAGCTCACCTCTTTGCTGACGGATGTGAGAGGTGTGGGCGGGGCGACGCTGTCAGATGGACACACACACACACACACACACACACACACACAGGTAGGACTTTACAGAGGAAGCGGGTGGCGTCAGGTTATATCGGTACATAAATGGAAACGTCAGCTACCCAACAGCCCTGCTCTCGGTGAACCCCAGCTGCTGTTTGTTACTAACTGCTCAGTGGTCGCCACTTCTTGCCTTTCACTGTCTCTGTTTTTTTCTTTCTTTTCCTGCCTCTGTATTTCTTCAGAGATTGAAATCTGACAATGAAAAGCTGTGACCTAATGAACAACCAACCACTGCTTCCAACGGCACTCTGTTTGAACTTCCACTGCAACCTGCCAGCACTACTACCCCTGTTACCTCTACTAGTACTACTACTACTACTAAAACTACAACTACTACTGTTTCTGCTACCCCTCCAACTACCACCATCTCTACACTCTATACCAATTCTTCTACATTCTTCAGCCTCTCCAACCTTCAGGGTGGCTCAAGCTCCACATGCTGGTTCTAACTCCAAGTCTGTAACTCCGCCTCTCAAATAAACTACACGCTTCAGGACTTGACTTTTGTCACTAACGGCATCTCGCTCTCCGTTTGTCCTCCTGCTGTTTCTTCTGCAGGAACACGGCAGTCGCTCCACTTTCTACCGCAGCCCCACGGGTCCCCCCATCCCTCGCTCGCCCATATCTGCCATGCCACCGTGCTACCCAGAGTGGGGCGCTGCTGTCGCGTGCGGCACACGCTCGCAGCCTGGCGTGGGACAGCGAGCACTTCATGAGCCTGCTGCCACGCCCCAGTCACAGCCACACGCCGACACGCCTGTCCCTGCAGGAGACGCCCCTGGCGAAGTGACCTGCCAGCCACCACAAACCAACATCACTAACACTGAGGAGTCACCGTGGCGACGGCGGAGCAGCTTTGAGCCCCAAATGCCTGAAACCTCCTCACGGGACCTAGATGATGCTGATCTCCCAGTGAGCGAGGTCTGACCCACGCAACTGGACTGTAGCTGGCCTGCATGAATGACTGTGATCACACCGATGCGGACTAATCGGAGCCGTGTCCCAAACGGATTTCCACCGCTTCTCTACTGAGCGCACGAGAAATGAATTGGGTCGCCTCTGAACTGTATTTGAGTGCCAAAGACATCCCAGTCGTCCCCGTCACCCTCTGCCTGCAAGCTGCCCCCGTTAAAGCGTTGGTGTTTCAAAACAAAACTCAAATATTTTACTAGTTCTGATTAGAATTCAATGGCAGAGCTTTATTTTAACCTTCGAAGGCACAATGACTTTTGTATGCCACTTTGTGCCAAGAAAGTAAGGGAACTTTTAAGGATGCAAGCTATTTCTTAATGACTGAATAGTGTTTAAAGTGATGAGCGGCTTTTATCAGCTTAACTAATCATTCAGTACTACACTGTGTGGTTCATTAATACACTCAATGTTACACTGGATGAAACAGTAAGAGGAAATTGTACAAACTAAATGCTCCGCATCAGCATTTCTTCCATTGTCGTTGAAAACTTGCCTCTACCTTCCTTGTTTTAACATTTCCTGGTGAATCTAGATCAGTTGTTCTCGTCCTGGAGTTCACTGTAAACCGTTCGTGACCGCTCATCTGTAAATCTGCCACCAGTAGGTCTTACAGCTACTCCACCTCTGGCTGTCGTGCATCATCGCCACGTGGATCACCTGAATCGGTCTCTTTGCAAACTACAGTTCACCGTCACACTTTGCAGTCTTTTCATGGAGATGCAACATGGTTTCAAGTGAACAAAAAGAATACAAGCTGTGTGTGTGTTTGTTTTTGTTTTTTTTTGTTTTTTGCATTTGATTGATTTGATGATAAAAATAGGAATCAGGCAGGGCCACCGGCAGGTCGGTCCTGCTGAAGACGACGACGACGACGATGATGATGTATGAACACCAGGACTGGTCACTTCTGCATGCCAACATGTTATTGATTCTTCAGGTGTTCTTTATCTTTGTTCTCGTTTCTTTGTTTATGCTCTGGTTGTTGTGATTTGACAAACTAGAAACAGATTTATTTTTGATATGCTTTTAGAAACGTGTCCTGGTCCTGTTTTTTGTATCTGCTTTACCAGTTTGTTTTCTAGACAGCTTCCTTGTGGTGTTATTTAAAAATGTCCACTTTAATCTTGCTAAATAATATACACTAATATTTTTTTAAGTGCCTGTCGTACTTCAGTCTGCTAAAGCCATGCCATTCACTCCCTTTTCAGTCTGGTGTAACTGGTTTGATTTGTCTATTTATTATGTGGATGACTTGAAAGAAATAAACACTGAAAGTGTGCTAGTGTGTCACTGCTGCACTCATCAGTCTCCGACAGACCCGCTGCTCAAGAGATTCCAGAAGTCTGTTAAGGAGGACATTTGTTAACTTTTATGGATTGATTTATTTTCTTTCACACAGTTACAGCTCAAATCCTGCTTGGCGGTTAGCACTGTTGCCTCAGCACAAACGTTCCTGGTTCAATTCCTGACAAGGATGTTTCTAAAAGACGTTCTTCCGCAGGAACTCCGACTTCCAACCGCAGTCTAAAAACATGCATATCAGGTTAATTAGTGAATCTAATTTGTCCACAAGTGCGAGTGCGTGTGGCTGTTTGCCTGTATCCCTGTCGTGGACTGGTGACTTGTCCAGGGTGCAACCGTTGCCTTTAGTCCGAGGAGAGCTGGGGTGGACTCCAGCAGATCCTCCTGACCTAAAACGGGACAAGTGGGTGAAGATGATGAATGGATGCGCAAATCTTCCTCTGCCCTCTGGTGGAGAGAGAAGGCTCTGCACCTTTGATTCATCAATGCTGTTTCTATGTTCCGCATCCAATAAACATTTGACTAAAGAAATGAATGCAAATATTCAGTGGTTAAAAAGTGTCCATACTAACATCATTATAGGAAAAACATTGCGTTCCCAGTATTGTCATTGCATAGTACGTTTTTTTTAAACATGCATTTTGAGTTTGAATTTAGACACGTCTAGTTTCATTTAACCCTTTTTTTTTTTTTTTTTTTTTACAGGTTTGATTTATGTTTCTAGAGTTTAGTCTGTAACTGGGAGCCAGAAAAGATATGTCCATCCGACCAAAATGATGAATGAAATAAAAGCAGTTTGCTTTAACTTTGTAGTGGAGTCCGCCCGAGCGCACGCTTTGCATTGACGCGGATGGACTCGTGGCTTGTACGCGTGAATGTCCTTCATCTCATAATGAGGCGTCCTCCACAAGTTCAGCCTTTGGCTTCCCACTTTGTGCTGAAGGGTTTAACAGTGAGATGATAGAAAGTTACAAAATATGTAAACGCTTATTGTTTAATCAGTCAGATAGTGACCCACGACATATTCTGGGCTTCAGTATTTGTGTGAACAGTGTAATGTTTATACTAGAGTTGGTCTGGGTTGTCTGAAGTCATTAAAGAAAACACGCCTGTGAACGCGGGGGTTCGAACCCCGGGCTTGGGTGCGTGCTCGTGTGTTTCCGTCTCCGTCGCTCTCGACTCGGAGGCCGCAGGCTTCAGTGTGGTTTGTCTCAGCGCGACCATCCTTGGCTGACTCCACTTCCTTGCGTGGAGAGTGGGTGTTCCTTGTAGATGAGGCTGTTTTCATCTGCACATTTTCCCACCATTTCTCGCCTGTGAATTGCCACTTAAACGGGGTTGTTGAGACTCTGGGGGACTCCCTAAGACTTGGTCTTTTATCTCCACATCAGCCAAAAAAAGTGTCTCGTTACGCATTAAAATAATAATAGTCTCGTTTTATTCCTCAAATATCAACTGTTTCGTGTGAAATCCGGGCTCCAGGCGGCTACTCTCCTGCTGTCTCCTGCGCTGCCCTCCAGCCCTCTGCGCCCCTGCAACTGCACATCCACATACAGAAGCTTGTGTTGCCCTGATCTCTGGCGCACCACAGGGGTTTCTCGTCCCCCAGATCCCAACACATGCAAGCAGGGGCTCGGAGACGCCCTCTCCCCCTCCACCCACCAGGGGCCTTTCAACTAACCTGGCGCCCACAATCAATCTCTTTTTGTCGAGGCTGTTTTACGCCAGTAGAGTTTATTGGACTCTCACAATTCACCACAGACTTTTAAACCCAACAGAGCTCTGCTGTTCGCCGGACTTGTATGTACACGCTAGAGATCCGTGTCTTTCAGCCAAATATTTAAAAAAAAATAATTGATGTTTGTTTGTTTTATGGCAGAGGAATTCATAAAAATGGATCACGAAGTCTTTCTGCCTCCAAGTGATTTACACTTACACTTGGCAGGCTGTATGTTAAAATATGTCTGACGTGTGTTTTTAAAACTCCACTTGGTCCATAATAAACGGATAAATATTGTTCCCCTCCTTTCTCCCTTTTGTCGAGATAGAGAGAGAGAGAGAAAGAATCTGGCATGAGTGCGTCTTTAACTACCCCAACTGACCCACCCCTTTCCACCCCTCATTTTTTCTTATGACCCACAAGGCTTGTGTTGAGTCCAAGAGTGACTAATTCGTGAGAGAGAAGAAAAACGAGAAAACAAATAAAGTGTAAGGAAACAGGCCTGAGGGCGTGTGGGGGGTGTGGGGAGGAGAAAAGCGCGGCTCCAAATGGTCTACAGTGCTCCTGTTACCTTTCATTCACCGGATTTTAATTGTGGATTTTTGTTTTTACGCATTTGAATCAATTCAATTATCAGCAAACAAATTCACATGTATCTCCACCAGAGGACAGTTAACTTGTAATACCTTAACTATGAAACGTGCCACGCTGAAATCAGCGTTACAGTCCTCATCTCTTCCCCTCACATCTCCACCCTCTGCTTTTTATTTCATCTCACCTCTGAGAAGCTTCAGAAACGCCACTCTTCCGTGCAGTGCGTCACTTGGACGCACCAATCACCGGGCCGGGTCCAAATGTCTAGAAAGTGAGTTGCCTGCATGCGTAATGCGGTGCCAGCGAAAACATCGCCTCGCGTAATTGGTTGCGCAGAGATTCTCTTAAATAACTCTCAAAGCTGGAACGAGTCTCCCCCTCCTCCAGCACTGAGCCCTCTCATCCCATAACACTACAACTAGTCTCCGACCTTTTTTTTTGAAACTTTTTAAGTCCGTTTAACGTTTTAAAACTTTTTTGTTTTGTTTTGTTTTGTAGTTTGGATCATGTTTTGGTCACTGTTGTTGTGCGTAACCGCAGCCGTTGCGTCGGTGCCGGCGGATGCGCAGGTCTCCGGGCAGTACGTCGTGGGATGTCCGGCTCGGTGCGATAAGTCCATGTGTCCACGGCTGCCGGCGGACTGCCCGGCGGGACAGACCCTCGACGCCTGCCACTGCTGCGCGGTGTGCGCGTCCGGCGAGGGCGAAGCCTGCGGCGGTAGCGAGAAGCTCGGTGACCCGGTGTGCGGAGAGGGGCTGGAGTGCTCGGTCTCCGGCGGGGTGGCGTACACCGTCACGGTGAGGAGGAGAAGCAAGAGTGGGGTTTGCGTGTGTGAGTCCACCGAGCCGGTGTGCGGGAGCGATGGGGTCTCCTACCGCAGTATTTGCGAGCTGAAGAGGGTCAGCCGGCGGGCGCAGAAGCTGCAGCAGCCACCTGTTCTTTTCATTCAGCGGGGAGCCTGCGGCAAAGGTAACGCTCAGGCTGCTTTGAAATAGTCACAACTCTGCTTCTGGAACACTTTCTACTAAGACAAACATTAGTAAATCTCTGTCATTTGAAAAAGGTAGATGAAAATCCATCATTAACCTTTTTTTCTCCATTAGTTGTCTTTTTCTTCCAGTTTTACGTTTCGCGTGTTTCACAGCTTGCTCTTGAGCCTGACACCTTCACTCCTCACAGGCCATTTGTGGGCTGAAGTTTGCACAGATGTTGTAAATTAAATCTGTATTCACTGCCACACAATCCCCATGTGTCTTGGAAAACAAGAGTGGCGCTCCCTCTTATTCCTGCATTACAATTAGCCTTGATCAGTGAACAGTTTTAACTTTCGCCAGACCGAATGGAGTCTGATGTTGGCTTTGGGATTAGCTCTGGCATGCATACCCTGCAGTCCCAGTTGTGATCTGCTTGATTGTCTGACAGCTCATCCCATGCTGGCGCACATTAGGTGAAAAGAAAAGAATTTTTACTTTGATACGTGTGAGATAAGCTGGTATTAAAAGTGTGTGATTGTGCTGTGACAGAGTGCAATTTGAAAAGTATTTCATCCTAATCAGGGTAGTTCTAGTATAAAATGACACATATCCTCGCTTGCTGGCTTCAAACAGCACAGCCCGGTTGAGGATACACACTGTACTATTTCATAACTGGGTCGTGCATCATCAGTGTGGCATGTGTGCATATTTGTCTTAAAACTTCCAACCATTCAGGAATGAGAGATGATCCCGCACTTGCACACGTTCGACTGCAGGTAGTAAAGATATTGTTTTATTCCCCAGGTTTTAGTCTGCATGTACTTTAGCTGCAACCCCAATTAAAACAAAAACCCCATTGGGATGCTGAGTTTGTAAATGAAAACAGAATGCAATACTTTTGTAAATCTCATAAACCCATCTTGTATTCACTACAGAGAGTCAAATATGTAAACTAAGGAAATGAGAGTCCATCACTACTTTTGGGAGAGGAATGCTTCCACATTCTTGTTTAAAATCAGATTTGAGCTACTCATCAGTCCGGGGTCGTTTTGGCCTTGTTGTTTTTCGTTTGATGGGGTGTGTTCAGTAGGTGATGCGTCTGGACTGCAGCCCGACCGGTTCAGCACCAGGACAATGTTTTAGTAATGGATGCAGTATGAGGGTTAGAGTTGTATTGCTGAAATATGTAACGCATCAAGACATTGTAGTGATGAAAGCACGTCAGCATTGATGTTTCCTTTCCAGATGCGCAAGCTGCAAATTCCTTAGATGCAGGCTTTTGAACTGAGCGCTGATAACAAGCTGGATCTTCCCTCTCCTCTTTAGTCTGAAGGATGAGCTGTCAGTGATTTAAAAAAAAAAATGATTTCAAATCTAGATTTAACTGTAACACGAGGGGGACTTGAAGATTAAGGGCAGCTGATTTCAGGCTCTGTAGGCTTTGTCCCATGCCTACAGAGATTTCTCCAGATTCTCTGAATCTTTGATGATATTATGTACTGTAGCCGATGCTCCATTCAGTCTCCACAAAGTCTCTCACACCGAGGAACATTATTCTGAAATTGTTTCATAATGTGTAAACAATATTGTTTTGCAATTGTTATCAAATTCAAAATGAGCAAATACTCTTCACTAAATGGTAAAGTTTCTCAGTTTCAATGTTTTAAATGTTTTTCAAACTCTACTGGGACTAAAATCCAAGTCTATAAGATTTACAAGTCATTGAATCATATTTTTATTTACATTTTACCAAACAGCACAACTGTTTTCTGATGTGGAGTCATGATTTTCAGATGCGCTTGAAAACATCTCAATGAGGAGCTTCAACACCTGTTGCCTCAAAGACTTCTAACTCACCTCAAGGCTTGGAAACTTACCGGATTTTCCCGTCACAATTCTCAGCTGCTTCCTCTCCCTTCGATTTTCCTCTCTCTCCGCTCCCTCTCCACGGCTCCGAGTTTCTCCTGTCACTCATAAATCACACTTAACAGTCACATGAAGGAATTCCTGCCGCAGATTCAAAGCCACAGTTCCTCCTCTAAGATGGTTTAAACCATGCAGGAGACACTGAGGAAAGCCTAAAATTAGCAGCCCATATTTTTAGGAAAGGTTTACTTGTACTTCAAAAAAAGAAAACGTGTGGGTAGTGCAGACGGTATCACCACATTTGTTTGTCAGTCTTGTTAGCAGCTTCCATGGTTAAGTCATTCAGACCATGGCTGACACAGACTGTGGTGAGTGCTACTGATTTTCCAAGGAAGTCGGGGGGGAAACTTTCCTCAGCTGCAATAAGACAAGTCACACTTCAGTAGGTGCGTTAGGTGTGTTTTGGTCCACACTATTTCTTAAAGAGAAGCAGCGTCTGTTTCTTTTTTGAATAAGTCTGGCACCAGTTGTGATTAGGACTGCATGGTAAGAACTGCAGGAGCTGAGTGAAAAGAAACTCGACCCCCTCAGAGGACACTGAACTACCCTGCAACCTGGCCCCATGCTAGAAAAACATATGCAAGTGCAGATGCATGATCTCATTTTTTTTTGTCTGGACATTAACAATGTTGATTAAAAAAAGAAAAAAGTTCATTTTAGCAGAGAAAACTAGGACAAAATACCGCCGTGACCTTTTGATCTCACTGGTTAAAGTGACCCACTTTTGTGGTCTGCAGTGTTGAATCCAGTGTGCTGCACGTATGCGGTGCATCTAGACTTACATGATGCCTCGGGATTGATCAGGTGAAGGGCTGTGGAGGAATGTGAAGCAATTAAAAGGCAGAATAAAGGGTTGAGAAGGGACACAGTGTCTCCAGTACTTCTGCAGCAATCAGCTGAGACTTCAGCTGAAAACCCCAAACACTTCGTTTCTCCTGCACTTTCATTACTCGCTGATGTTGCAGACTGCTCTCCCCGGCTCCAGCCGCTGAGATCCGCTGAGTGTGCACATTCTTCCTGAACCCGTCTTTACTGTGCACAGTATGAAAACATACTTTTTGTGCATGTGTCTGACTTTTTTTTTTCTGTGTCATTCTGACAGTCTCGTCTCTTCTCCTGTTTCTGTCTGTTTTCCTCATCTCTTCAACCTTTTCCTGCCCTCGGTGTCTGTGATTCCCTCGATCCTAGTTGCTGCAGCTTCTTATCAAAACCAAAAAAAAAAAGGCCTTTTTAGGAAAGGCTGGCGTGCATGGGTGGTTGGTCAGTGAATCTGGCAGAGGGATCAGAAAACATTAGCCTAGGAGATAGTCCAAAAAACACAAACCAGTGATCTATTTTTCCGCAAGGGAATCACAGGAAGAAAAGCCTTGGATGCTGGACTTGGAGGTACGGGAACAGATTGATGGAAGCGGAAGAGAGCACAGAGACTTTCCTGGAGTCCATGTAGCTCACCTCAGTTTCTAACTGAGTGAAGTGATATGTCCATCCATCCATCCATCCATCCATCCATCCATCCATCCATCCATCCATCCATCCATCCATCCATCCATCCATCCATCCATCCATCCATCCATCCATCCATCCATCCATCCATCCATCCATCCATCCATCCATCCAACGATGACACTGAGGTAGTCAAGGCTCAGCACGCCAAGGCCCAGACTTTGACTGCCACCTAAAACACTTTGCGTCTGATCTTTATTGTCCTTCCTGCAGTCAGAGATGCAGGAGAGCGAACCCATGTGACCCATTTGAACTGAGCCCGGGAAGACCACATGGATGAATGTCCGGCCACTGGGAACTCGCCAGTGAGCCCCTCCCCCAGGCCTGGCCCCTAGTCTGGATGAGGGACATTGAGCTCGTGCTTTTTAAACATCTTTTAGTTTCCATAAGAATGAATTGACTCCCCCTTAGTCTGGTCCATCCCTAGGACCAGCTTGTCTTGGGAAAGAGACCCTGCCAGGAGCAGTTGCCTTGGACAAAGTAGCTCCTGGAGTCATTTTGGCAAACAATCTGCCTCACTTCAATTATGTGCAGATTCAAAGAGAGGTTTAAAAAAAACAACCAATTTCTAAAAAGTTGTCTTGCTTAGGTAACCAACAAATCACACAAAGCTCTGAGCGCGCTCGGCGAAAGTTAGTCTTACAACAGAGGAGATGGACAAATGACGGCGCCGCCTCCCGTTCTACTCTGGAAACCACAAGCAAGCCTCCGGTCTGCGAGCGAAATACGTCGTCAAAATAATAAGGAACTATGAGGTGTTGATGATATGATGGAACGTGGTCGTTAAGAGCTTTAAATGCAGTTTCACCAGCTCAGTAACATCTGCTGCGGCGTGACCCAGTTTGCATCTCATTGACTCATATTTTCCTTAAGGAGTCGTGCGGTGGTGCGGCGGGCTGCACCTGCTGGTCGGCCGCGGCCTTTCGCTGAGGGGTCTGCGTGTGTCGCCTGCAGTCCAGAGATGTGCATCCTCGGTCATGTGAGGTCTTTCAAAATAAAACAGGAAGTGATGACTGAGCTAGAAACGAGCCGAACACAACCTTGAGCCGCAGGCAGGGTTGTAAGGACTGAGAGATCGTCAGCTGAGACCCTTCGTAGTAGAAGTCAACATATATAGACTTGGGAGGGACGAGGAAGGTGACGCTGTGTGTGTTCTAGACAACAGTCAACAGGAAACATGGACTTTTATTTACTATAAATGACCGTTTCTTGAAATGTTTATGTTGTTTTCCTGCAGTCGATACTTGATGCGACTCCAGGAACAATCACCAGACATCTGATTGTTGTTAACACATGCTTTAACTTCATTTGGCTCTTTTATTAGGAGTCGCTAAACTTCTCCACATGTCTCCCATATGGGGGAAATCTTTACTTTATCACGTCAACCCCGTCTATACATATATCAGTACGTCATTCAGTTTCCACTTTTGTTTGACCCACTTATGTCAGAAAGTACACGTTGTTCAGATCGTCTACCAAAAGGATCTGTTTCAGATTTGGTCTCCGCGAAGTTTATAGTCTGCACGCATTAGGTGCAAATACACATACTGCATATAGTATACAGACTTGTTCTTTCTTTAAGGGCTTATCTCATTGCTTTTGTATTTTTAAACACATATAAAAATCAAAACCTTTATCCAGCGTCATCTATAAAGTATTTGAAACTGTGCTCGGCTCAGACCCGTGAACTATTTCAGAGGCCCGTAAATACATCTGGGATTCACTCAGAGCTTATAAGGGACATTCGGGTGTGTGCTTATGCTGATGATTCACAGTTTTACTGGCAATAGTTCTATTGCTGCTAGACGAGACGTAAGAAAAATGTTTCGTAACGGATTAATATGAGGGAGTGTACACATATGTTGTGTAGATATTTAAACTTGAACAAGACAAACTGAGTGTCCAGTTTGTTCTTGATGTTGTGCAATATGTCCTAAGGAAATAGATCCCCCAAGTCTGTTGGCACATTTACAGCTAATGAGGAAATATTCTCACAAACGGATATTAAAAGCTCAAATGGGAACAGAGAATCTGAATGCAGCAACTTAATGGTATACGATTACGACCCACCGATACATCTGTGGTCGCTGAGGTTTGATCTCCTGTCCTTTGATGATCTCCTTGATCAGTGTTTCCCAACCCTGTTGGTCAGGGCCCACTGACCTGCACGTTTTAGACGTTTCTCTGCTCAAACACACCCCATTGGATCACTGTCAGCTTGTCGTCAAGGTCAATGATCCTAAGTTGCAGAGATGTGAGCATGCGTTTGTGATCTGTCCATCATTTGCTCATAACAACTCAAACTCACCACGACCCATTACATTCATGTCTGTGCAGGCCTGGGAAACCTGCTTTATGCTGTCAGTCATAAATATATAACTGATTTTTCACATTTGCTCATAAATCAGTGGTGGCGTCCACATTTCTACTGTTCATTTAAAGGTGAAGCTGCATGCTGTTCAGTTGGGATGCCAGCAGCATCCAGTGGTTCACTGTGGGTTGTAACTCAGCCTTGGACTCAAAATTCAAACCACTTCCTTCAATTTGCCCCAGTTTCAGGTCCTCATATGTCAGATGAGCAGCTTGTGATTAAGAATTTTACAGCTCGTTTACTCCTAAAGCTTCTATGTATACGTATTGTTGATCGATGAGGGTGCAACTCGAATTGAGGCTTTTCCCCCCGTCTGTCTCCAATGACGAGCAAAGACGATGCCAAACTTAAACTTCTCCAGTCCAGCTGTGCACAAGCAAGCTCGTCTTATGTGTCGAGTTGAAACCCTGAACCAGCTCACAGCATCTGATGCACCATTCAGTGATGTCAAATGACATATTTACTTCCCAAGTGCATCTGCAGTCACAGATCTTTGCATCCTGAGTATGTCTGCAATTCAGGGGATGAATAAATGTCGCAAAGGAATCCATAATCCAAAGGTTTGAGATCCTGTTAGATCCTGTTATATCCTCACATCACTGCTCTTCAAGGATTCAGACTTAAGGTAAATCAGGAATGTCAATATTTAAGTATACGGCTGCTTTTCAGGTTGACTTATAAGACCGAATAGTGTGACAATCAAGTCTTTCTGAGACCAGTGAAGAAGTGAAATGAAGCAACAATGGCTTTGTCAGGCTCTCTTAATAACCAAACTGTCTGCACCGTCTGATTCACGATTTCCTATCCTCTGAAAATCGACACCACTTGGCTTACTATCTCTGCAGCGGTGAAGTTGTGTGTCTCCGGTAGTAAATTTCTGCTCGCGTGCAAGAAGGCCTCACTCATTGCAACATGGTGAAGTGGAAGTGGCTGGAAGCCTGCACGGACACTCAGCAACACGTGTTCTGCACACCGGCCGGGCCCTTTGTGACTGGACTCCCATCAGAGCTGACAACGAACCCGAGTGTTTCGTTTCCATGACCTGTTTTTACTTTTTTTTTTTATCTTACCGTGGCACGTTTAATGTTTGATTTTGAGTTTAACAAGAGAAACACATCTTTGGAGGACTGAAAAGAAGTGGTTCTATTTGTTCAAAAGCAGCTTCTTGTTCACGATGACAGTTTTTTTGTGCCATTTTTGTCCAAACTAAACTGTCTCAACATCCATCCACAGATGTTCATGCTACCCCGATGATATATTTGGTGATCTTTAGAAATGTCCCATGAAAAAGTTTGCATTTTTGAGTTAAACATCCCAGGATTGCCATCAGGCGTTTTATCTGACAGCCTGGACTAATCCATCGATCATAAGATACCAGATTCCTCCCCTACATGGGTTGACTAATGTTTTCATACTGTGTAATTTAGCGGTTTCTCCTTATGGCAGAGATGGTTCTCATTCCATGCATGTGTTAACTTAATTGCACCTCAAGCGGAAAGTCTACTTCTCTTTTTCTCAAGCCCTGACTGCAATCAGCGACATCCCAGTGGCTTATGGGTGCCTTTACGTTCTACTAAGTCGGTCTCCTGGAAGAAAGTAATGACTGAAAATTGTTCCTGTGCGACGAAATGGTTCAAGGTAGAGTTTACTGATGAAAAAGCTCAGAGGGAAATGTTTTGGGGAATCTTGAGTCGTAGCTTTTTTTTTTTTTAAACTTTATCTTAATGGCACTTAATTACCAGTTAGAACAGTTTACATTTCCTAACTTGCCCAACTCTGGATGGGTGATTCAGATAATTAGCCAGTCTCCGAGCATGTAGTGTCTGTGCTTTTGCATGTGAGTGGTATTATACTTCACAAAAGATCTGTTTTGTCTTAAGAACTTAGAGTGCGTTTAAGTACAGAGTGAAATAAGGGTAATGTTTATGGCCAGAGTTTGCAAATGACAGTGTGTGCTTTTGTAAGAGCTGACAGAGACCGTCTGGGCCGCAGATGAATTGTCATATTTTCTTTCCCCCACTTTGTTATGCTAAAGGCCAGTTTTGTCAGGTTCCTGTCCTCACTTAGATCTTAGGTCACACTTTATTACAGTGCATTATTTCTTTATTTTTACTCTTACGTGTGTGTTTGTGTGCTCTGTTTCCAGCCCAGGACAACCCAGACAGTCCGAGGCACAAGTACAACTTCATCGCCGACGTGGTGGAGAAAATTGCTCCATCTGTGGTTCACATTGAACTTTTCCGCAAGTACGTGCAGCTTTTGTGTGAGTGTGTGTGTGTGTGTGTGTGTGTGTGTGTGTGTGTGTGTGTGTGTGTGTGTGTGTGTGTGTGTGTGTGTGTGTGTGTGTGTGTGTGTGTGTGTGTGTGTGTGTGTGTGTGTTGGGGGGGTGTAACAGGCTGTAACGGGCACTAGAATTAGCAGCCCACCTGTGTGCTGCACCAGACTGGAGGCGTGGGTTGGTAGTGAACTTTACTTTCTACTTTAGTCTTTCAACTTTTCTTTTTTATGGTCTCATAAGCTCTTATGCTTTCTTATCTCTGCTTCTCGTTGTTCTGTGTGTCAGCTTCGCTTATAAAGTGGTTTTTTTGAAAAGTCTCCAGCCTTTTTTCTTCACCCCTCATCCAGATCGTTTTGTGGTTTTTCAAAGCTCCCCTTTGAAAACTTCATAAATATAATAAAGTTTCCTTACATGTCTTTGTAGCTGACGCTACTGTCATCTTGCATTGGTTTGTTTTCTAGAAGAGGAGACTTGTTGAAAGAGAGGAAAGAGCTTTAATCTTCTCTTTCTTCCTCCTACCGTCCACAGAATGACTTATTCCAAGCGGGAGGTGGCTGTGGCCAGCGGTTCTGGTTTTGTTGTGTCAGAAGACGGCCAAATCGTGACCAATGCCCACGTTGTGGCCAACAAACACAGAGTGAAAGTGGAGCTGAAGAGCGGTGCCTCCTATGACGCCAAAATCAAAGATGTGGACGAGAAGTCGGACATCGCCCTCATCAAGATCGACGTGCCGGTCAGTCAAAATGCTTCGCACACAGACGGGAGTTTGTGCTGCAGGTTCTCTCCTGTTCAAAAATGTTTTTGAAACCTGCAGGTTTGAACAGCCACAAGATTTCTGCTTGGTTTTCTTTTTCTTACCCACAAAGGTTTTCAAAGTTTTCTTTTTCCAAAGGTTTCCCACATTTAGAATTCAATCTGAATTTCTTTCCATACGTTTGAACTGTTATTTAACAGCTACGAGTAGAAGTGTAATAATTTTAGGTATCTTTTAAAAATATCAAACAAATGCATAAACATTTAATCGAGTTTATACAACAAAGGTTTAAGGCCACCTTGATGAGGAAAAATTGTAAGACTTAAAGTCTTAATATTACAACAGTAAAGTTGTAATTTTATGAGAAATGAAACAATGTTACTGCAAAAAAGTTTAAATATTTTTTCTTTTACAAAGTTGGAACTTCAAGAGAACAAGTTATCACAAATAAACACAAATAACGCAAATAAAGTCGTAATTGTGGCAGAAATTTTTATTATGACAAGAAAAGAGCTGACATACAACGAGGGTTAAATTGTACGATTGTAATTTTTCAAAGTTTTATCAAAGAATAGAGGAAACAATTTTACAAGGGGCAACAGTAATAAATTCACATCTAAAGGTTTATGATTTTACAGTCAAAAGCTATAATATTTTTCAAAGTATGGTAAGAGAATAAATTCATACTGTTATAAGGAAAAGCTTTTAGAAGAAAAATGTTGCAATATAACAATAATAAAGCCGTTTACTTAAAAACAATTGTATAAAATTTGTATAAAGTCATAATTTTACAAGAAAAACTGTAACAAGACGGAGATAAAGTTTTCATTTTCCAAGAAAAAAGTTGGAATATAACACTGATAGTTATTTTCTGAAATAAAAGTAGTAAAATAACATGAATAAAGAAAGAAACCCTAATATTATAAGAGTGATGATGTGATTTTATGAAGAAAAATTTAACAGTCTACAAGAGAATGTAATTCTAATTTTAGAAAAAAAAAAATTTTACAATAAAAAAGTCATAATTTTACAAGAATAACATTATACTAATAGTAGGATTTAAATTATACATTAACAAGAAAAAAGTTGCCATTTTACAAATAAAAAACTTTATAACACGAGGAAGCAGTTATAATTTTACAAAGACCAAATGTAGCACCTTTATGAAGGAAAAAGTCAAAATGTTGAGAAAGTTCAACAAAAATTATAAATAAAATATGAGAATAAGTTTGTAACTTTGTGAAAAAAAGTAGTAATATGTGTTAAAACGGTGGTCAGTGGAACGCGTGTTCGGTGATACAGTTTAAAATTCACCGATGACGACTTATTTGTCCCTGTATTAGCAGCAGTTTTTATAAATGTGCATTCCAGTAACCTTGGATGTGGGAAGCTGGGAAACTGGGAATGATATCGCAGCCGAACTGACCGCTCTCCAGCTGTAAAGTCAGGAAAACCACGTCTGTTGGAGAACTGTTGTAAGCAGTAAAACTAGCTGAGCGTTTACATTACGAATAGGAATATTAGGTAGGTTAGTTGGAATTCCGACTTCAGGGACAGTTCCGGTTAAAACTTACAAGTAGTTCAGCTGTTTCACACCGATTGAAAAGAATATGTAGGAAGCTGCGATTGTTCAGACATGTGGTGCTAAGTAACATTTGCTTTGTGTTATGACTCTTATCTAATGAAATCATGACTTTATTCCCATACATGAATGGTTTTTATTGCATACAGTTACAGCTTTGTGGTACATTTCTGACTTTAGTCTTGTCATTTTTTTTTTTCTAAAGTTATGACTTTACTCTTATAATTTAATATGTATTTTTTCCTCATTGTGACCCCAGTACTCTTCATCCGCTGTTTATGGCACTAATTCACAAAATAATAAGTTGTGGCTTGTTATCGTTGAAGCCCACTAAACCAGTAATCGCCTGAAGGTGATGTTAAAATAATGTATAATGTTGCCTTTTTAACAATTTTGAAATGTGAGCGCTTTAATGAAAGGCAGTCTTACTGACAGCTACATTTTATCCTTTATAACGCAAATCTTTTTCTTCTAAAATTAGTTTCCAGATTTGCTTTTGACCAAATTTTTACATTCACAAGATCAATAGTGACAAACTACAGAGCAGATCAAGATGAAACTATGACTTAACGTTGCCTACATTAAAGAAATATCACTGTTTTCTAATTGAATCCAAAGTGCGGACAACACTAATTGGATTACACAAATGCGAATGTGTGCAGAGACTAAAGAGTCAGTTTTAATGACCTATTAGTGCTGTAAAGTTTGAGGTTCTTGGGATTGAAGTTTGGCATAAAAGTGCTCTAAGTCTTGCAGATTAGTCAGATTCAAAGAGACATAAAGTGAGAGTACAGCTGCAGCCAGAAAAGTCTGTAAAAGACAGCTGGCTGGCAGAAAGTCCAGATCCTGTCGGTTTTCCAACGCAACGCTGCAAAAGCAGCCGACAGACACGACGCGAATCCTCTCACGAGAAACTCGCGGAGACAACCGCGTCTCGCTGCCAGGTAGAAACTGTTTGCACTTTAAGGAAAGCATCTGTTTGTCACATTTTCGTTCTAGTTCTCCACACTCTGCCTTTTAATGGCAGTCAGTCATGTGAAGGAACGTGCATTATGGAGCTGGCTCTCATGGCTGGGTGACACAGCTGAAAGGACGGCGTGACTGCAACACCAGGTGCATTACGGAGACCTCCGTCCTGAAGTGCACGGACCATTCGGGATCTGTCTGGGCAACAATGAGAGCAGAGAGTGCAGAAAAGAGCAGTGGTCGATGCTTTGATGCTGTTTATGAAAGCTGCTCGGCCTGATGATGGCGGGCTGCTCCTCATTCTGGGGTCTTTTTCAGTTCGCTTGCACCACCTGCTCACTTTGTGTGGCCTGCACGGAGCAAGGAATGGCGAGTTCATGATACAGGACCATGGAAGCAGCTTTTAGACATGTTCATGATTTGCATGCAGAAACCTCGTTCTCCCCTTAAATGCGATGGAAGCGCTCCCCTGCTTGGCACAATGATTCAACCGGTTTGTCAGCAGCAGGCGATTGTATGAAGCAGGTTTGTTGTTGTCGCGTGACAGCGGATGCAGGCGGGGCATCATACGGGTAGGAAACCTTATTCTACGCTAAGGCATCCAGGCCAGGAGACGAGCGATGAAGCCGAAGACCTGTGGCGGCGGTGGAAAGGCTGCATCATTTAGACAGAAGTGGCATTTCTGCTAATGTAGAGGAGTTACGCTTGTGGATGACATTTGGAACAAGTGAGAGTTAATACATGAGAAAATTAGAGGCTGAGTGAGCTCTAATGAGAGGCCAGGAGGGCAAGCAAAGCTGTCATTTCCATTTAAGGGGTAAATATAGTCATCTAAACTTATTCCGACAAGGCATTTCATTTGAATACCTGAAGAGCAATAAATGAATTTGTACTTTGAGGCATTTCTCCTTTAAGTATTTCACATAAACTTCAGAGTCTGAGTCGGGTTACACATCATCAGGAGGAAACTGCAGCCAGAGGTTTTCCTCAAGTCACAGACGTTTTTTTTCCTTCTGAAGCTGCTGACTCCCCAAACATTACTGAGAGCTGAGCTTTAACGAAACCCAATTTAACTGAACAATAGATAAATCTATTAAAGAAGAAGTGACTCGGTTCACACTCTATCCAAAATGATGACATGTTACAAAGAAAAGTGCGCGTGAACTCTCCGGAGAATGCCACTTACAGTGTTTGTGGCCTGGCGACACGGTGATGACATCATACGCAGTGTTAACACAGGTTCACTCTCTGGGTTTGACAACGTGGACAAAACTCACGCCCGCCGTTGTAAATACGCGGCTCGGGGATTCTTCAGAGGATCATATTCAGGATTACGCCGTCTGCTTTGAACCGGCACCCTGCTTCTCTTCTCTCACCTCTCTTTCTGCCCGTTCACTCTGTAATCATGTCGTCTGAAGCATCGGAGCCTGGAGTATGTTGCTGTAGCCACATCTAAGTGAAACACAAATACCGACGCCTTGATATTCTTCATATTCAGTGCTGCCCTTGCTGATTTACGGAAGAAATTGTTAAAGCTTCCCCCTCTTTTGTCTCCCCGCCCTACATCCTCTACATCTCCTCTGCAGCCTGTCGGGATTTTGTGGTCTTCTTTCAGAAATTACTGGGACCGTGGAAAGCTCTATAAGCTGCTCAGAAGCTACACATCACCCAAACCAGTTTTCCAGAAATCAGTGACATAACGGAAAGAGAAAGGATAAAAAAAAAAAAAAAAAAAAGCCTCGGAAAATCTCAAGATAAAAATGAAACGATATGACCTGAACCGCTGTAACAGGCTTCCACTGGCAGTTTTACAGTCTTAGACTGTAAAAGTCTCCTTGGACAGTAAAACAAGCCAGTTTGGGCGAGATCTCCTGAAACGGGATATCAGGGAAAGATCAGGGAATTTCATTGCTCAGTTGTGTCACAGGTGTCAGTTGAGTGACATTACTAACCTGTTCTGCTTCCCACATGTCCAATACTGCTGCTTTGTCAAGTCGCCAGCGTCTAAGAGGGCGGGACTCGGTGCCTGCTGGTGCCGTGATGCATCACCGGCACAAACATTTGACACGGGAAGCAAACGCTGCCACAAATCCTCATTACAGAGTCTGAGCCATGTCATGGGAATAAGGCTGGCTCCTGAGTAACAGGAAGCCCAGGAGGCCACGAGTTGATGCCGCTGTGGCTGGCACATCTGTGTCACTTGTCTTTCAAATCACCAAAATGCTCCTCGGTGCTGTGGTCTCTAAATCACCGGCTTCACTTTCCTTGCGCAACCTAAACAGTGGTGACCGAAAGCACGTGGCCCGCTGGTGTTGGAGCGAACAAGTGAACACTTACAGTTTATGATATTTAGGTAGAAAGGATGATATCAGGGCAGATGATGTTTGTACAGATGACCAAACCAGACCAAATGATGAAGTTAGATTTTTTCCTCCTCATCTTCGTATAGACGCAGCATAACAAGTAGTCTGGTCACTGTTGGTCCCCTGCTGTACTCAGATCTTTAGATCTTAGGAAGATGAATATAGATTTTTGAATATAGATGCTAACCTGCAGTTCCCCCCTGAGATCTTCAGTAGGATTGAGATTTAGGCTCTGCAAGGATCATTCTAGGACCATTAAAGAGCTTTGGACAAATTTAGATGTGTGTTCTGGACCATTGTCTCATTAGAGGACCTCGCAACAGCCTGAAACTAGACCGGCAGCAGGTTTATTTATATTATTCCTCCGATTATCAACAGAATGTTCTTCTTTCAGCACCCGAACGAGGTTCCTTGTGTCTGAAGCAGGCACAGAGTCCCACAGCATTGTGCTTCCAGGGAACTGTGTTTTTCTTTTCTTCATCAATTAATAGTAGCATCCATGTGCATTTTACAAAAAGACAAAGTTCAAAAGGGGGCACATTTTATATGTTCACGGTGAACCTCAGTCTGGCTCTAATGTGCTGCTGTGTGAGCGTTCTTCTTGGATGATGACCTTGACGGCCGTTGCAATGAGAAATTCCCGCTCTTCCAGGACACATGTCCGGAAGAAGGCGGTTCATCTTTGCGGAGAGACTGCAGATTCTGTCCTGCCTGAGATCCAGGCTGATTCCTTTACTGTAAAATGTTGTGAAATCTCTTCTGGATAAGATTTCAAGAGGAGTCTCTCTCAATCTAGTGTGGAAGTAACATGATTCCCCCCCCCGGGGATCCCTTAAGTCGGGTTTAAATGCTGATCTCTTGCTCAGGTGAGGTTTGAAGGCAAAAGCAGTTCTTGGGGGCTAATAATTTTGACCATGACAATTTTTGAGACATTTTCTATGAAAACAAGTGTGACAAAGGTGAACCAGATACACTCACTGGTTGCAGAGAAGTGGTCTATAGTTCCTCTGGTGCTAAAGTTTTCCCCGACTGAAATTTCCGTTTTTTTTTTCTGCTCTTCTTTGTTTTTCTGTGTGAAGCGAGAGTTTATTGGTAGCGAGGCCCAGTCTGTTCCCAGTGCTGTGGTCAGCCCCTCGGCTCTGGGGAATACATTAGTCTGTCCACAGCTGCTGGAGCTTCAGAGAAAAGGGGAAGGGGGGAAGAGAGCTGCACTCCTTGTCCCTGTGGCGGGGGGATGGCACGGAGCAGCACTGAGAGGGAAAATGAAGGCCTCCAGAGAGATTTCATATTTCTGGAGGGCTGGTGATGAGGGCTGTCTCTGTTTGATAACGGCACAATGAAGACGCTTGTTGAGTCTTCTCATCTTCATGTTGGGCATGCCCATGCTTACCTGGAATTTAGATGCACCCTGATTTGGAAAAACGGCTGATCTGGAGTCCTGGAACGACTTCCCTCAAAATGTGCACTTCCAGAAATTTTACATTTCAAGTCAACGACACGACCCGAGCAGTCACGACGGTTGGTGCGGGCGCGTATTGACTCATAAGTGCAGTTCGGCTTTAACTCTGCAGCTTCAGCAGACTGTGCGAAGGTTGTGTCCAGGTAGACGTGGATGCGTTACGCGTCAGGTGGAAAAGCTGGCTTCGCAAAGCTCCGGAAGCATTCGGCTTTTTGAAATATTTTAACTGCAAGGGGATTTTTCTGAGTTCATGATGAGACGAGGAGTGAAAGGAGCATCAGGAGGACAAACATCAGTTTCAGACTGTGTTCAATCTTTGTCACACTTTACCACTTAGTTCAGTTTCTGGTTTATTTCGGTTGATTTTTTTAGGCTCTAGTGAGAACTGAATCCTGAATCCATGAACGCTCAGCAGCCATGTTAGTGATTTTGTTGCTATAAAATCCCCCTGCAGGCCTCTGCTTTGACGAGCTGATGAATGGATATGCCACAGTTGGACTTTTTCTGTGTTTATTGTATTTCTTGGCAGCCATCAGACGAGCTCTTCTGTTTTCATCTTTTAAAATGCCTTATTGGTGCATTTCCAGTATTTATAACCATGGTATTTGGATTTCCTGTCCTCGAGCTCCCAGACATCCCAAAACTGTGACATAACGATAAAGTATTTGAGTGGTAGTTAGCGATAAGAGACTTAGTTGTATTTCTGTGAAGTTTCCTTTGTTTTGCTCACCATCATTTGTTGAACAGACCGAACTGTGATGTGATTTTACACACTCAAACAGCAAAATGGTCCATATTGATTGGTAAAGTTTTTTTTTTTTTGGTGTTTATTTTAATCATTTAAATAGTGGAAATGAACATATGGATTCTCACACTCACTAGGGATGTACAAATTGTACAAATGGGCGGGGCTAGTCTCATTAGTCCCTCCCATATCGTCACCCCTGCTTATAAATCAACTCTGTACCACAGTACAATACGCCACAGAAATAAAACTACAAAAACAAAAAACACAACAACTTAATGCACACTTGCAGCCAGTATGTTGTTGTACCCATAAAATTTATTAAAGTATTGTAGCAGATAATTCAGATTATTTGAATAGAGAAATGTTTGACCAAAACTCCCTAGATTATCAGTGATTAGAAACAAATGCAAAATCGCAATCGGTTAATAAAATAATCAAATGTGTGTTTGTGTGTGTTTGTGTGTGTAGTGTGTGTTTGTGTGTGTAGTGTGTGCGCCCACACTGCAGGGACACAGTCGCTCCACCGCCAGTGGAAAGACTCTGCGTGTCATCCTTTATTAAAGAAAGGCAGAGAAGAAATGATTCAAATCCTCCTCCCTCACTGACCCATCATTTCTGCTTCATTCCTGTAACCAAAATGGTTCCCATGCTTCAGGATGCAGTTGGTTGGGAAAAGAGCCAAGGAAAGTTGACACAGCCATTAAACACAGACACACACACAGACACACACACACACACGCACACACACGCACACAGACGCACACACACATTCAAGCACACTCTTGCCCTGCTGAGTCTTTACACCCTTTATCTTGGCCTAGTTTTCAGCTTTTCCACAACTGATTTCCAGACCTGCGGGACAGGCAGCAGCATTGCCCAAAACTGTTATGGCTTACCGGTCAATGACGTCACTTAAGAGACGCATGAGTCATGAAAGAAAAGCTTCAAATGAGGCACGGCTGTGGTCAGATGGTTGGAGATCAGCAGTTATTATAGACAGTCGTTTCTATGACTTATTTAGTTATTTATCTATTACGTTTTTTTGCATATATGAGGCAAACATAAGATGCTTCTTTTGGACAGCCAACTATATGAGACAAAACAGAGCTGCAAGCTTTTATCATAAAAAACAGTGTTTAAAGGCGGGTACGGCCAAACACACATGTAAAAAAGAGGCTGCTTTTAAATATAATAGTTGTATCAACAGTCATGTTGAAGGAGATATCTCCAACCGTGGAAAAGATAAATGAAAGCTGCACAGACTTCAATTATACAAGCATTTAAAAACATTTTTTTTTAATACCGATAACAACAAAGACCTCTTAACCTCAATGAAGTGAATTCCCAGTTTCCTGTCAAGTTGTCTTTGTGCTGAAATGTAAGTCAATCTTAATCCTGCTGGTTTGTAGATAAAGTAACTAAATAGTTGTAAGCAAAAGCTTTAAAAACAACAAAACTGTCATCCAGATAATTATAAAAAGTACCAATTTGTTTTTTTCTTTCAGTTGGTGAACTTCTTGATTCATTCTCTGAACCACTTGTCCTGATAGGGTCACACAGCATGTCTGCCAGGAACTGTGTAAGCCCTAAGGTCACCAGTTCTAGGAGAACAAGCCTTTCAGCACCATGTAAATAAAAGTACTTAGAAGAGAAATGAGATACACATAATATCTGAGATCGCCCAGAGGGGAAAAAAAGCACACGAGAAACCATCTAACTCTCATCATTGGGACGTGTGCAGTTTAACGTTTTGTGGTGTCTAAGCCAGAAGTGAGACGCCCTGGAGTCCGTCTGAGCTTCCAGGCAAAGCTGCACACAGACACGAAGCTCCCAGACATGTGTTTGCGTTTACAGACCAAAACCCTTCTCAGCGACACATGGAACCCATAGTGGTTTCCACACCGGTGTCAGCAAGGAAATGGCTTTCACCGAGCACGACTGAGACACCGACAAAGCGAGGAAGGCCTACTTTTAGTGCTTACCTTGACTTCGAACATGTGGCGTTATGTGCAAAAGACAGTATTCCATCTTTTAATCCCGTGCTTTGTTTTTTTTTTGGAATAAAATAAAAATGCTCTGCTCATAGTGTCTCAGCATTAGGCTTATACAGCTTCAGATGAATAATAAGATATACATTTTGTACCTTGTTTGACAAAAATGAAACAAAAAATCACATGCAAAATACTAAGTACCCCCTTACTGCTTCTGTAGGATTTAAGAGGGTAAATTGAAGCCAAGTGCTGTTAAGTGTTAACGCTTGATGAACTGATCATCACCAGGCAGGTCCGGTAACGACAAACATCTTGGTGGTTTGCTGGTCAGGAGCCTTTAGGTGTGCATTAACACAGTGCCAAAAGGAAAAGATGTAAGCCATGGTATCAGAGAAGCAAATGTTGCAGCACATCAGTTAGGAAAGATTTCTAAAACCATTTCCTTAATAATTGAGTTTAACTTTTTAATGAGAAATATTATTTGTAAAAACTATTCAACTGTTCAGTTGCCAATCTCCCCAGGAATATCCCAGCAAGTTTACCCTTACGTCACGCCGTGGAGAATTTAGAAAAAAGACCTGCACCCCAAACCCTACAGGCCACGACGGTGCATTTAGAAGAAGGCAGCAAGTGTGTTTTGTTTTACTTTGGTTTTTTTTTGTTGTTTTTTTTAAGTGTTGCCAGGAGAAAGCCTCTTCTGTCCAAAAGAATATGGAAGAAAGACTGAGCTTTATCAGATGCTATCAGCATCTGATATTTTTACAAGACTTTTGAAAGAATGCCCTTTCACCAGATAATCCCAAAGTGGAGTTGATTAGCCTAAACATCCAAAACCACATTTGGAAAACAAAACAAAACAAAAAAAAAGGTAGCAGAACCACCACACACTCACTGTGAAGTACAGCAGTGGAGATGTTCTTTGCAACCACACGAGAGACCAGCGTAAGGCCATCTGCTGGTCGGAAGACGGCTGTGCAGTAAGACAATGATCTGTTCAAAACTACATCTAAATTAGCAAATTTACATCAGGATAGCTGAAAAATGAATTAATCAAGACATTGGAATGATCTCGTCCACGTCCAGACCTCAGCTCATGTGAAATGCTGTGGAGGGACCTTCAAAGCGGTGCATAAGTGAATCCTCAGAAGCCTCAATGAACTTCCTGAATGTTGTAAAAAAAAATGGGCTAAAATTCCTCCACAACCATGTGTAAGACCCTTTAAGTTTTCCGGGAAATGACTGCTTCAAGGTTTTCCTGCTAAAAACCTTGAAGTAAAATAAGTGGTAATTTTAGACCTTAATGTTCACAGTCTTTGACGTTGTTGCTGGGGATTTATAGTGTTTATATGCATATTTTTATGCATGTAAGTGTTGATATAGTATGTATTTTGTAACTCTTGTGGTCTTAACTGCTGCCAGTCTTTTTACTTTGTGTGCCACACACAAAAAACAGAGCTGAAGGAGCTCCTAACCTTTGCACGACTTTACCTCCTACACGTGCTCTTTTATAACATTCACCTACATTTCAGCATTTTTCATAGGTGCACCGAGCATGCACAAACGCGCAAACATGCAGACATAAGCGACTACCATACACGCCAGAAGACAAGCACACGCGTTATCTCTAAAACTCTCAGAGCGTGCTGAATCCTGCCCCGTTTTTATCTGCGTTACCGCAATCTCTAAAAAAAACTATACCTTAGTGTGCAAAGCCCCTGTGATTTTTTCTTTAAGCAGCACTTATAAAAGTGTTCCCCTTGCTTTGAAGCCAGTGAAAGAGGAGAGGAGAGTTTCGAGCAGCCACAGTTGATGTTTTTATACAGTTCAGGTCATGCACAGACCTTCAAAGCTTCTGTGTGTGAATGTGTGTATTTGGAAGTGGTCTGGCTGTATATGTTAGCAGGTGCGCGGTTTTCATTTACAGACTTCGCTTGGTGAGAGTTCATGCCCAGATGGCATCCTCCTACTATTCCTGTGACTTCATATGTGTCTCAGATGATTATTAAGCCACCGTCCCACATGCTCGAGTGGAGTTCAAACTTGCACCTGGTCTAGTCATAAAACAGCAGTTAGTGTAATCGCTTTTAAATGAGGCTCCACGCGACCAAGGCTTAAACATTAAACAAAGATAAATCTCTGCAGGAGCCCTGCAGTTGTTTTAAAAGCAGTCGGCATGTCTGCCAGCTTATCCATCTTATTCTCTCTCATTGGCTTAGAGAAAACATCCAGGTGGAGAAGCTGGAATCCAAACTCAGATACAAAAGATATCAAAATAAAAAAATCTTCATCCAAGCCAAACAGAGCTACATCTGATACCAGACTTATCTGAACTCTCAAGAACGCACAGTCGTAGAGTCTTTGTAACAGTGAGGCAGGAATGAGCTGCATCTTCCCTGGCAGGCAGTGACGTAGCATCCAGCTCAACAAAACAACCTTTCCTTTTCAAACAGATGATGCTATAAAAAAAAATAATAATCTCACAGCAGGTTTGGTTTATTTTGGGGGCATATTCTTCTAAATGGGCTGCATGCAGCAACGTCAAATCCCACAAAGGTGCGTGTGACTCATTCATTTCCGTTCTCAGACTCTCCCCCGGTGGTTTGTGGTGTCTGTTGTTCCCCTCTTTCACGTAGCCTCCTTCCTTTAAGTGTGCAATAGTCAAGTAGCGGCTCATCCTAACTTTGGTCTGAAATAGCAGGGTGAGTCACTTGGGTGGTCAAAAGAAGCGGACTCAGATGGCGAGATGATTTTCCACAAGTCGATCCAGATTGCTGACTAGTAAAAATTAGTAAGCGATATGTAAGCGGGGGAGTCTTTCCAAATGCGTCGCAGTCTACGTGCTGAGTGTTTGTTCTGCCTTCTCACCTAGGCTCCGTTTGCGTGTCAGCCAGCTCCTGCGTGTTGCCGTCTATCTGTGTGGCTTTTCTGAAAGCTGTGTGACTTGGTGTGGGCGTGTGTTTGCGAGCGGCTTTGCACTTACAAAGCACTGATCCTGTTGAAACTGACTCAAGTCAAGGTAGCAACAGTCACCATGACACAACAAGTATCCTTAACTGTTTTTGCAATCATGGTGGCGGAGTCCTGAATGTCTTTTGGCAGAGACTCGCATCCACCTGACGTCTTCTCTCATCTGTCTGTGTGTGTGTGTGTGTGTGTGTGTGTGTGTGTTTCTTTTGCTTCCTCTCTCCATCTGGTTATACTCTCATCTCACATGGAGTGTGACAGGAGAAGGGGGTGCAGGGCTGGTTGTCCAGACTGCTGCTCCTGCACCAGGTGTCTGAGGAACACGTCTCCTGCTTTATGTATACGCTTCTTCAGCTGGAGCGTGTGCGGAGTTCAGTGTTCAACTTGGCCTGTAGGAATCGGGAGCACGGCCCAGGACGTTGGTGGTTGTTTACGTGTCTGTGGTTGTGTATTCCTGCATGTTCGCGTGTGAGGTAAGGTTGAAAGGCTCTTTTCCTCAGCTGCTGGTGATCCCTGTCCTTCTCATCTTCTAATAATAACTTCAGCCCAGCCCTCAAGGTCATTCACTTCGAGGTTTAACACGCCGAATCATAAACTTTGGCTCAGTTGTTTGTTTTTTTTTTTTTAACTTGCATATGAATTCATTCAGGTGTCATCATTATAATAATGGCGTCAGGATTTATGAACAGCAAAAATAAAATCAACTATTTGTGAGTCCTTGCATGGGTATGCAGAGTTAACATAGATCCTTCTGTCTTTGCACGCACACTTCTGTTGCTCTCAAGTACCTTGAGGCCTCCTCTGCCTCTCATTTGTAGTCTTGAGTAAACAAAACAGACATGCATGTGAAAACAGTTGAGATAGGTCATTTTTTTAATTTTATTTTTCATGTCCTTGTTTATGTAGACTTATCTTGATGTGGCACTGGCTCCAGGCTGCACTGACGAGATCATTTCATTCAGAAAATCTTACTAACACTGGTGTTCAAAAAGGCCCTGCCAAAGATCAAGGCAGTCATTATTTACTGTATTTCAGTCACTTTTCCGGCATCTGCGGTCTGTCCGAGCCGATAAATAAGGTCTTGAACTGGAGTGTTTGTGCTGTGACTTGAGTTGTTTGGTTTGAACGTCACTTCTCTCTGTGGTGCTGAAGGAGTGATGGTCTCTGCGTGGGAGTGGCGGCGGGTTTTGTTTGAAAGGTTTGTGGCTGAGCTGTAATTATTTTCATACTGTCCACTCAGAAAACATGCCATGGGGACCGCCTTAGTGGAGGCACTGCAGCTGACGCAGTGCTGGACTTTGGTTTGACTTTTGGACATTTGCTTACTGCAGACGTTGAAACACGGCTCTGGTTGACCCAGTGTTTAACATCGCTGCAAGTTTAATGTTTGGTCTTATATGTTTATGGGGGTCGAGGACGCTGCAACAACACTGCTTCTAGAAATAAGCATAACAGCCCATAAATCTAATCAAAATAGTCTTATTTTAAACAAAGATATCGTTGTCGATGGGGTAAGAAAGATTTTCATGACTAGAATTCTTAAAACTAGTAGTAGTCTCCAATAGTTTTAAATTTTCTAGCAGCAAGTTTGTTTGTTTTTTACTCAGAAATTAGATTTTGCAGTGGAAGTGTTTTAATGGGGTTCATTTATAGTATTTGGACAATAAAGAAGTAAGGTAGTCATCGCGAAAAACACATTTAATCTTGAGGAGAGCATTGATAAATGTGTCGTTCTTTCGACCCACTGACATGACCACGTTGCCCCTGTGTGTTTCCCTCGTGCAGACCAAGCTGCCCGTGCTGCTGCTGGGCCGGTCATCAGACCTGAGACCAGGAGAGTTTGTGGTTGCTATCGGCAGCCCGTTTTCGCTCCAGAATACAGTTACGACAGGAATCGTCAGCACCACTCAGCGAGGAGGAAGAGAACTGGGCCTTCGCAACTCTGACATGGACTACATCCAGACTGATGCCATTATTAATGTAAATGGATAAAAGATGCTTATTATTAGTCGCAGAGCATCTTTCCTCGTTAGTGCAATTAACAAGTAACGTCTCATTTTGTTTTACAGTACGGTAACTCCGGAGGGCCTCTTGTTAATCTGGTAAGTACATTTTGGTGGCAAGCAGAGTCAAGTATTCACATTCCCAGGATTGTTACCAAACGTTAAGTGAGGTTTGCTGTTTCAGGATGGCGAAGTGATTGGGATCAACACGTTGAAGGTTACGGCTGGCATCTCCTTTGCCATTCCGTCAGACAAGATCCGACAGTTCCTGGCTGAGTCGTACGACAGGCAGTCCAGAGGTATGTATGAACACAGTCTGCCACATTTTTATTGCTTCTTTTTAAGGCAACGTTATTAAAGTTAAAGAGCTGGACCAAGATTTGGATACTCAGTGAAGTTGCAGTAATTCGAGGCACCTTTTCTCTGCTTGTTTTTTTTTTTTTTTTTTGGTTAATATTATTTGACTAAGAATGCATTCACACTTTTAATTCCACTCCCTGGTCCGAGCCAAAGCTGAAGCTTAGTCCTGGTTTGCTTTGCTGTTCAAACTGGGTCGTATCTGTAGGTGCCCAAAAGATGCCTAAGAGACCACGAGGATGAAATCACACCCTGACTGGACGACTTATCGTTTATTGACGCAACTTAAAAACTTCAATCAGCTCATGTATTGTCATTTCTAGGAAGAAAAGATGCTAAGAAGAAGTATATTGGTGTGAGGATGATGACTCTCACTGCAGCGTAAGTAGCTGAAATTGCTGCTCATTGCCACGAGTGCATTCATTGTACCCTTTTATTTAATCCTGCCCAGACTTTAATTACAGCATTTGTTAGTTTTTTTGTCTTATGAAGGATAAAAGGCTGCGATTGGTTAATAAGTTGTCCGTCCGCTTTTCTACCCCCAGGCTAGCCAAAGAGCTCAAGACTCGACACCGCGACTTCCCGGACGTCACCTCAGGAGCTTACGTCATGGAGGTCATTGCAAAGACGCCAGCTGCGATGTAAGGCGGCGTTTACGTTCATATTTCTCAGAAAGATTTTTCTCCTTTGAAAGCAAAGTAATTGTAAATTTACGATTCTCAATGAGCTGTAAAGGGAAGTTGACCCCGACTCACTTGGAGCAGCTGGATGTTGTTTCTGGCCTGCATTAGAAAATCTTGTCGGCCTCCCTGCAGCCCACTCACACGGCAAACACACACTACATTTCACTTTAGACCTTCATTTTAATTCTTTAGTGTGGCTGTCAAATGTGCACTCGCATGCTCAAAACCTCCAACACAACTCCTCTGCTTCATTTCTGATTTATTGCTCACCCCTGAAGTGCTTGATGCTCTACAAGACCCCCCTCTCACAATTGCATCCCTCTGAAATAAGCAACCACCACAGCTCCAGTGGAGTGGGGTACAGGAGACGCTGAGGTCAGCTGTTTCCTTCAAACCTCATGCAGGGAGGTTACTGGCTGCGCTGTGGTTTTCCTGCGCCTCCTCACCCAGCCCTCTCCAGAGTGCTCTTCTACAAGACCTCGTCAGAGTTTATTCATCACTTAAAACACTCTGCTCTCAGCAAAGCCACATTACTGTGGTTCCTTTTATATCCTGTGTGTTTTGTGTTTGTTTTTTTTTTGCCTTCATTTTTGCATTTTTCGTCCAGCTCTGTCTTGTGTTGGCTTATGGCCTCGGGAAGTCTCGACTGTGTAGCAGCTGAGAGTAATATTGGATATTCTGGGTTGCAGTTGTGTTAATGGGTGCCGTTGCAAGTGAAGGTGTGGCGGTCGGAGATTACATGTGGCTGCGATTAAACCGCCGTTTCCCATCACTGCTGGCTACCACATGATTTCAGGTTTACTAGTTAGCTGTTGTTGTTTTTTAACATGGGTGCACATTTGGCCAACATGTTTTTATCTGTAGCTCTCAAACCCTGATGCGCTATCACTGGATCGTTATCCCACGTCATTAAAATTCTTTTGACATAATGTTACATTGACTTCCATCCAACCCGCCATATAACACAAAAACATTACATCTGCCTGCAATTAAATACATTTTAGTGTTGTTTTTTTGGGTTTTTTTTTTTACAAACCAAAAAAAATGGAAATTGTATTTGCAATTTCCCTTACAGAGAGGAGGAAATTATCATAATAGCAATACATCAGTTTCATCTCATCACTGATGGTTTGTGTGACAGATTGTGACAGAGATTTTCAAATCCCTGTTTTCTGTTTCACGTCTTGGAAGAATTGTTTGCATAAAGGAAAAGATGGATGCAGGAAAATGTGTTCAGAGTAGGAGTTTTGAGGAACCTCTGTGAAAGTCCTGGAGTGACTTAGGTGGAGTCTTGACTGTAAATTAATATACAATCTCTAGATGCATCTGAAAATCCTTATGAAAATCACTTCATAAAACTTGAACCTTTCTGCTGGAAACAATGAATAAGACTTCAAAGACTGAAGGATTATTCCCACGAGCTATCATCCCTACCGGGTGAAGAGTCTGAAAGTTTTATTGAAATGCGATATTTCAGGTTTTATTTTTATAAAATGTGCAAAACCTGGAAGGGTGTGAAGACTTTGCACTGATAAAGTGCACATCTTGTGCTGATTACGACCACATGCAGACTACCAATAGCTTTTTGTTCTTGCTTGTGTCTTTTCTGCATTTTTTAATGCAGAACTGAATATGGACAGAGGGATGGGAGTTGACATGAAAAGCAAATCTTCGTAAATCTTTTGGTCGGCTGGGTGCCTTCCTCACTAGCACGTTATCATCCAGCGCCACACACTTCATCAGAGGCTAAAGCCTTTCCAAAATGTCAGATCGTTCAACCGATATAATCAGGCCTTGAAATCAAAACATTCTTGCTGCTGTCCAGGCAACATGTGCTTCTATGAAGCCCCCAATAAATCATCTGTCCCTCTTCTTCTGTCCTCCAGCGGTGGACTCAAGGAACATGATGTCATCATCTCCATCAACGGCCAAAGGATTTCATCAGCAAGTGATGTCAGTGCCGCCATAAAGAGAGATGACTCTTTGAGAATAGTTGTGCGCCGTGGCAACGAGGATGCTATCCTCACTCTTGTTCCCATGGAGATTGATCCTTGACACTCCATTAATCACACAACAGGAACTGGAGTTAAGTGTAACTTATCACCAGTGGACCTTGTATACGGCAGGGGACTTCTACCCGTGGCCGAAGACCCAGTGGTATCCCGCATCCAGGAAAATTCTGGCTTTGCCTTGAACGGAGCGGCTGTACAGATGCTATAAAAGTGGTGCTGTACTTAGTTTTCTTTGTGTGTGTTCACGTTTAGTCTGTAATGCTTTGATCAATGACACTACTGTTTGGTCACAAACTTAATAATTTGGTTACTGTTTTATCTGCGCTCTTATTTTTTAATCTTTTGCTCAGTCAAGCCATCTGCTCCAATTTTAGGCAAACCAGAGACTCACTGAGCAAATCTGATTTGTATAATTATTGTTCTCTAAACTCCTTTTTCTAGTACTGTAGAATGTTTTTGTTAATTACGTGATGTATCCTGAGAAGAAAATAAAGGATTTACTTACATTTGTTTAGACATTCATGCTGGTTTTCATGCTGGTCTTTTCCTCTTTATGTGCATAAACACACTCTGTTAGAAAAACTGCATCCAAGCCGGTGTGTCAGTTGTGAGTGCAGAGTTCATGCATCTTTCGCTGCACTAATGCACACAGAGGAGGAACATAAAGCCAATCAGGATCTGGTTTGACTTTGATTTTATTGCCTTCATATGGGTTTGTTTGCCGTGCGGTGTGATAGTTGGGCAATCGGCCGTCCAGGCTGACCTCAGAGACAGAAATGTGAGCCAAGCAGACATCTGACCCACAATGCAGTGGTCGCAGATGTGAGGCCCGCATGAATACACTCAGTCTTTCGTAACCAACAGGAGGTAAAACTAAAACTGCTGTAAAGTGTAAAAGGTCTTACAAGATTTTATTAAATATAAAATTTTCAATAACAACTCTATGCTTACGAGCATGCGTTTTATTGTTATTATAATTCCTCAAAATAGCTCAAATGTAATGTGCTGTGTTGGCAGTGGAGAGAATAAATCAAACCTCAGCAGCTTCATGAGTATGCCAAGAACACAGAGGAACATTTTTTTGTCGTTTAATAGTTGGTTTTCTGCTTTTTACTTTTGACTTTAGGCTGCGTCTCTAATAACCACTGGATGTTTATCTTTCCTGTTATTTCCCCTTTTTATACAACACATGGAAGCTACATCATAGAGATCAGCTTTCCATTGATGGGAGGCAACTCACAGGCATCCTAAATAATCAAACATTTAAAATATTTGCTCCACAGTTGATAACATTTGGTTATTAATTTGGCTAAAACGGAGGGAAGAGCGCCAGTCTGTGTTGCTGCCACCTCCTGGTTTTGTCTCAGTCTTGCAGAATGTAACTGATGCATCAACGTAGGTAGCAAACATTTTCAGCAGATGTTCCACATGGAGAATCTGAGTTGTTATGTCACTTGGCAAATGCCATGAATTCTTGATTCATTTAGTTTAGATCTGTACAGAGATTACGCCGCACATGCAAGTCTTGGACTCTGCATTAAAGTTTGTCTTTTGATGAAGTCATGACTCCCAATACCTGAGCTGAACTCCATCAGTTATACAATGCATGGCTGTACTACATCACCGCATCTGGGCGTTGATGTGAACTGACAGCTTCGCTCCAGGTCCAAATACGTACAAATGCCAGAAAGTTGTAAGTTAAACACTGACTTATTATCTTTGTCCGAGTCCTGCATAAAGATAGAAATGGAAAAAAAAAAAAAAACTTCGATAACGTCTAATTTTCACTATGACTCTTCTCAAGCATATTAAATGTCTTCGATTGTGTTTGCAGTCTATTGGCCATCGTATAGCTCTGGAATAACAATTGAGACTTCACTACAAGATTAACTGTTACACCAAAAACAAATTATGCCATTTTCTTTACATAAGATGAAGAAAATATTCAATTTGTAAACGTCTAAAGAACATCCTGAATGGCTCCAAAGGTAAAATTGGTCTGATATGTTTCTGGGCTGAGGCCAATACTTCTGCAGAGGACCGATGCAGTCTGAAGGGAGCTCATTTTAGACTTGATATGGTTGAAACCAGCTTATCCTGAGAAAGGAGAAAATTCCAGCTACAAAAAAGAGGACATCCATTTGTTCTGATGGAGCCTATTCCAGGTGACTTTGGACAAAAGGTGGGGTACACCTTGGTCACACCCATTGCAGGGCCACCCACAGTCAGACAACCACACACCCTCACCCCTATTATCAAGGCTGACTCACCAACTAGCCTAAATTGGATGTCTTTGAACTGTGGGAGGAAAACAAAGAAAACCTTCACAAGCATGCGGAGAACATGCAAATTCCTCCTAAACACAATACTATCTAAATAGGACCTATGGCTTTTAAAAGTATATATTTGAGTGTCTGAACTGCCAAATCAAAAACACATTCATGCCATTTTCTTTTGGGCAGCCTAAACCTTTATTTTTTTATTTTTTTTGAGCTGTTCAAATTTACAGAGCGCTGTGACATCACAGACCCAAATCAAAGCAAATTTGTCCGATTTCAAAATCTTATCTTCCACTCAGGTTCCTGTATTTGTAGCATTCATTCTTCCCCAGAAATATGTGGCATAAAGCTGTAACACCAGTTTCAAAAGAAACAGACACAGCAAAGGAAAGCAGTTGTTAGCAGCTGGTTCAAAGGGGTGGAGCCAGCCACTTTATTTGACTCCACCCCTTTGAACCAGCTGCTAACAGAGCTGTAAAAAAAAGGCAGAAAAGGGACCTGTAGAGCTGTATTTATATATTTACGTGGTATCTTATCAAATCAATGTCACAGACATTCCAGTAAGACCCAGAAATGAGTCAACTTTGAAAAAAAGGCATGCTATGACACCTTTAACACACAATGCATTAATGAAAGACATTTCTGCAGGTTGTTAGGGTTTTTAATCTGTGCTTGAAATCCCTGTGAAACTACCAGAAATGAATGTTGCTCAGATTCCCTGTATCTTGTTACAGTTGTAACATTCTCTCCTCATTCATTCTTGCAATGTAACCATGTCCTTTTACCTGCTTGAATACGTGCATTTCTGATTCTGAGTGTTTTGCATACAAACAGCAATTAAATATTTACAACCCCAATTCCAGAAACACGTTGGGACACTGTGTAACATGTAAATAAAAATAGAATTGCAATAATCAGCATATCTCATAAAGCCAATATTTTACTAAGACATTAAGACATTTTTCCATATCATGGAAAATATTAGCTCATTTTGAATTTGATGGTAGCAACATATCTCCAAACAATGAGAACAGAGTCAGAGGCTAAAAAAGGAACTGGCACATATAAAAACAACTGGAGGAGCATTTGACATCTAATTAGGTTAAGTGGCAACAGATGAGTGACATAACTGGGTATAAAAGAAACACTTTAAAGAAGCAAAGCCTGACAGATATAAAGGTGGGCAAATGTTCACAAACTGCACCAAAATATTTGGAACAATTTGAGTAAAATATTCTTCCAACTAAGATTTCAAATACTTTGAAGATCCTTCATTTTGGGAACCACGGGTGCTGTGTGTTGTGGAGGAGAGGAACCATCCAGCTTGTTATCAGTGCTTCAAAAGCAGCAATGCTGAAAAGTACACAGAGGTTTTAAAGCAGCATATGCTCCCATTCAGAGAACATCTTTTTCAGTGAAGCCCTTTCATTTTTCAGCAAGACAATGCTAATTCACATACATGGGAGTGGTGGCCTAGTGGTTACAGTGGTGGGCTTGGGCCCAGGTTCAAGCCCAGGGCTGGCCACAATGGTAAATCACTGGGGGCCCCTGAGCAAGGCCCTTAACTCCCAATTGCTCCCCGGGCGCTGATGCTGGCAGCCCACTGCTCACTAGTGAAACTAGTTGATGGGTTAAAAGCAGAGGTCCAATTTCGGTGTGCACGATGTCCACACTGACAAGAATGGTAATGAAAAAAAAAATACTGCATCCATCACGACAGCATGGCTTCAGAGGAGAAGAGTCTAAATGCTGAATGTGCCTGCCTGCACTCCTGACCTTTCAACAACAGAAAACTTTTGGCATTCAGCAATGAAGGCCCAGGACTGTTAAGACAAAGGTAAAATCCCAAATCAGACAACAATGGGACAACATTCCTCTCCAAAAGCTTTATTTATATTTTATACAACATCCTAACTTTTTTGGAACTGGGGTTGAGTATCCCTGTGGTACGACTTAAAGTTAACATACTATTAACTGCATTAGATATTAAACCTGAGATGACAGAGACAGAAAGTTAGAAAGAAAATGCTAATAATGCTGAAGCATTCAGAAACATTTAACATTGCAAAAATGTATTATATATACAGTCAAAATAATAATAATAATAATAATAGTAACAATAATAATAGCATTGCAACCCTTTTGCAAAGGGTTCAGATGATTTCAAAAACACAAACCATGGCAACAAAGTAATCAAATTAATTAATTTTGGGGGGGGGAAACAAATATTAATTCTTTTTGAAGATTTAAGCAAGTATTGCCCTAGCATTTTCAGTGTATTCAGTGAAAATTGAAAAAAAATCATTACAACAGCTGCTGTTAAAGCTGCTGTAAACAGCGTCTCAATAACGTTTCACTTGTCACGTCGCTTCATTTCAAAAACAACGAAAATGATCCGCCAGCGCCCCCTACCGGCTATTAAGGTTTCACTTCTGAACCAATCGGAGTTGCGTTTGTTGACCTAGTCCTGAAGCGCAGGGGAGCTTTCCTGCTGCTGATTGGCCGCTTCCGCTTCGGCAGCGCAGTACACGGAGGTCTCGCCGAGCGTCGAGGAGGGAGGGGAATATTTTAATGGCCGTCAGTAGCACTTCAGAATGCGAAAACTCCGGATTATCGTCTGTGTTTAGACTTGTGTAGCTCCGGGTACGTACGGGAAGCCTTTGCTTGGTAACGAGTACCGTTTTGTAGACGCATTTAGATTCGTTCTAACTCTGAAATGCTGTTTCTACAGCGCTAAACGGACTTTACCCGCTTGATTTGTGCGTGAGTGGGTGACGAGGCCTAGCCGGCAGCTAGGAGGCAGGCGGACGGGGAGTTAGTCGCCGGAGTTGAACGGTGACGCTGTGTGCTGCTTTTCTTTTAGACGCTCTGGGTTTGGGTGTATTCAAGTCAATTCAATAGATTACGTGGCAAGTGTTGGGAAACCGAGGTGCCCGGCGTTCAGTGTGGCGTGGTTGTAAATGTAAACAAGAGACTTCTGCTAGCGCCGTTAGCAGCGCGGACGCTAACGGCTGGGGGCTAACTTCAGTAGTTAACTTTACACGTCGGGCCAAGCGAGAGTTCACGTACACGGGCGTTTTCTGGCTCACCGGGCGCCGTTCGGTGCTCGATCACACGCCTCGAGGCCGGGTCGCGTTAAATCCCGTCTGGCTTGTTGTCCGTTTACCGTTTGGCCCGAACGACTCCGCTGCTTTTGAGAGCTTGCGCTAGCCACGCTAACTTGCTATGCTACTTGCGATTAGTTGACACAACTTTTGCCGAATTAATCCACAAATCTTTCTCAGAATTTAGTCTCATTTTTTTCTCTCTCCCCAGTTTAACATTAGCCTCATAATAATGAGCAAGACAACATGCGATTTAGGATGGATACTTGAGTATTAGCACGAGACTTCGAAATGGGATAACCGTTGTATTTTCTTAGAAGTTTAAATATTAAAATTTGCAAATGTGACGATGTTCAGCCAAAATACGTGAATATTTGCATACATATTTATTACATAAATGTGTGTGGAGGGATGAATTTAGCACTTTTCGTTTTCAGGCAATTGTTAGGAAAATGCATATTAAAACAGTTTTTATTTTTATTTACACAAATGAAGCAATGTGTAATTGCATGTGGATTTATATGCAGAATGTGCTGTAAAATATCAATCTGTTACCCTTTTTATTCCTTGGAAGCAAAAAAATGCCCCAAATTAAAATTGGAGCTTGAAAATCAGTTTTCCTGAATGTATTTACTGTTACTGTTTACTGTTGACATAAGTTATGCTGCATTTCCTTTTGATCATATAATTTACCCTGATTTGATTGTTAAGTAATTTATGCCTCTGTTCACAGGGAATATGTAACGTAAAGTTGCCAAGATGACATCCAGATTCGGTAAAACATACAATCGCAAGGGAGGGGAGGCAAATTCAAAGTTTGAAGAAGTCTTCTCTAATAAAAGGCCAACTCTGTCCACCAAATGGGGGGGAAACAACATACAAGGCTCAGTTGGGAGCCAAAAGGTCCTTTTCGAAACCTGATGTATCTGAGTGCGCTAAGAGGCAGAGGCTTGAGGACAGCGATAGTGGAGAGGACCCATTTGGGTTTGACAGCGATGAGGAGTCGAAGACTGTATCTTCTCACTGTGTGTCTGAGACAAAGAATACAGGAGGAGACATAATAAAGACAGCTGTGGTGCAAGCTAGAGGGGCAGCTGCTGCTGTGACATCTGCACAAGGCTCTGCAAGTTCCACGGCCACAGTTTCAAGTAAGTAATTGGTGCAAGAAGAAGATTTGCTGTGTCATAGCAGCATGTTTGAATTTTTTTTTTAATTCTATAATGTCTTTCAGACATGCATTTATCCCATTGCATCTGAATATGTAGTGATGTCTTAATGAGCACTCAGATGCCTTTCAATAAATTTTAATGAAGGAAATCGGAGTAGGTCAGCCCTAGTAACAAATGTGTATGACTTTCAATATGGTACAAGTCCGAACTGCTGCAGTCACATTAATAGACATGCACACAGCAGCAGTGGTTGAATTTGGCATATGATCAGCTGTTCAAGGGGAATCCAACAGATCCCATTAGGATAATTCGCATCAACACCTACTCTTCTCTCTCCGTTAAGTGTTTGAGCTGCAGCTGAATCGTCTGCTTTCCATTGAACATTGTTAAAACTCATTACTGTTTGCTTGTTAGCTTGCTGTGCAAATGTATTGCCAAATAACCTGTTCAAAAAAAAAACAGCTCCGAGAACTCTGTTTTGTGTCAGTGGCTTTTCTTAACTTCATGACAGTAGAGATGATCAGGTTAAGATGGGTTGTGTGTTTTTGTTGTTGTTTTATTTTAAACCCATTTTAAATTGGTTAAAAAGTATGTTGTGGTTGTTGTGCAATTTAAAGCCTCAGGAATAGGACACTAAGCAGAGTGTTGTAAATATAACAAACTCTATTTATGATGCCTAAACATGTAGAAAATTGAAAAATAGATGGTTCAATTCACCGCAGCTGCTTTACACAACCCCTGCATACTTGGCACACTAAGACGGATGTCAGTGTGTTTTGATGTGAGAACATTGAGACTCTTGTCTGGAATTTATTATTATAGTTCATCTACTAAACGTTTTATAATTTATCTACTTTCCAGTCTAATGCATGTAACAGATATTGCTCTCTGACATCACTTTCACAGGAATTTCTTAACGAAGCATAAAGAATATTAATAAAACAGTGAGCAGCGTCTATCAGTGAATGCTGTCACTTTAAGACACAGAGGAATCATTAATGTTACGCATCTCATAACTGTAAAGGGTTTATGTCATTACTCAGTAGTCTGAGTTAGTAGCAGTCTTAGTTTTTAATGTAACAATGTATATTTTTCTTGTCTTTTTTTGTAGGTAAGCAAGCTTCAGAACAGAAGGATTTCAAAACCAACCAGCAGTGGTACAAAAGTGCATCAGATGGCAACCAAAAACCTGCATTCACTGCATCTTTTTCAAACACAGTTCTTTCTGATGATCAGAGCTTGTCAGTGTTTGAGAAGCCCGTGTCTTCTTCACCTAATTTAGACACCTCCTTTAAATTGTCAACTGATACACCAGGAGGAAGCAGAGACCTCCAAAATCCTTCTTCAGATGGACATTTGTCAGAGGAGATTAAGAATGCAGACCAGGAGCTTTCCACAGAGCCTCCACCAGAACCGGTAGACAACCTTCCCCCTTCGCCATTTACCCTAAGAGCCTCAAACTGCAAAAAATACCAGCGGCCCGGCCGGCTCAACAAAACACTATTTGAGCATGCTGAAAACAGCAGCGACAGGCCCACTGACACAGCGAGTGCCCAAGATAAAACCAACAGTGTCCTTTCTGCTAGTGCAAGTAGTACTGCTGCCAGTGCTAAAACAGCAGCCAAGCCTGCAGGCAGGGGTGGTGGGAGGGTGAGGGACTACACGGTTCTGCACCCGTCCTGTCTGTCAGTCTGCAATGTCACTATCCAGGACTCAATGGAGCGGAGCATGGATGAACTGGTCACCCCAGCTGCCCCTGCTGACCTCGGAGAGGCAGGGCAGATGAAGAAAAAGTCTGATCCACAGCCACCCAAACCCACAAGGTAAGTCTCTTGTTTTTAATCTTCACTTCTGTATAGTCTCATCATAAAGATGACTAAATGTTAAGATCCAGAATTCTCATATAAAGGACGATCGTCTCTGGCTTTCACAATTATGTGACGTTTTGTCATCCGGATAGTAGTTAACGTTAACTTTTTCATAAAATTTTTTTCTCTGTTGCACTGGTGCTTTTTTCTTATAAAATTGTCTCATACTGCCTTAAACAGTTTGGAAACCTGTTAAAATAGGTCTAAATATGACAACCTAAAGGCACTGCCAAGAGTGCCCTCACAGCACACTAAGGGTCACAAAGACTGTCGGTGTGCTGTGAGGGTTATGTATGGTCCTCCTGCAGAATGCTGTTTTTGATAAAGATTTGGACATTTGCTAATCTTCTTGCTTTATTGTTTCTTTGTTTGACGTCGGCATGAGTTACTAAATGAAAGTAGTGCAGCAGAGAATGACACTCTGTTGAATAAACATTGAAAATCAGTTTTTGGTTTTCGTGCCTGAAGCCTTTTGTGGCATAGCGTTTTTTTAGCTGCACAAGTCTGTAAGCGTCTTGAGTGCTTCTGCTTCCTACTGTGTGAAGCTCTGCAGATTTTTTTATTTTTATTTTTATTTTTGGAGACACTGTGATGAAACTGGTATCCATGTGTCTGCTATATGCTGTAGTGTGATTACATGCTCATCCTTGGGAAGTTTTGGTTTACCCAAGAGGCACCATGGATGGAACCATGTGCACATCTACAGACCAAGTCGGTTTGTGGACTGGAGCTTGATTGATAGGCAATCAGAATGATATAAGCCCTTTATGCTTCTAGATGGGTATGTCAGTCTTGATGCAATACCCATACTTAATCAATCGGAATAGCAAGTTAAAAAAAAAAAAAAAAAGAGAGAAGGGGTTAAAATAAAGCTTTCTAGGTTAACTGTTTTTTAATAAACAGCAATTAGTTTGTGTAGTGTTTGTTGGTCATCATATATCCTCTGCATTAAACATTTAAAGATTAATATTGATTTGCTTTTTTTTTTTTTTTTTAATTTTAGCTGTTAAGCTTAAATATTCATTGGCTTTATGGAGCTTAGTAAAATTTAAGGTGTTTAATTAATTATGTTTCAGTTGTTTATCTCAAAGGAGAGTGAGTAGGTCTGCTCGTCTTGCTCCAATTGGAGTCTTTCTTCGATAGTATAATAAAAAATATATAAAATACCACAACAATAAAAATGAGAACTGAATTTTATTTATCTTTCTTAGGTTTAGACCCACCCAGACAAAGACGAAGAAGACAAAGGCTGAGACCAAGCTAGAATTCTTTGGCTTTGAGGACAAAGATGGTGAGGAGGATGAGGAGGGTTCAGAGGGAGGCAAGAGTAGCTACAAGATCAAGTATTTTGGCTTTGATGACCTGAGTGAGAGTGACAGTGATGATGATAGCTCCCAGGCCAAAGAAAAGAAGACCAAGAAGGCGGTGACAGCTTTAGTTGCTCTAAGCTCCAGTGTGGACAGTCCCCATACCAGTGACTCTCAGGACAGTCAGGCCAGCAGCAATACGGGTGAGCTGATGTAATGTTACAAGACAAAAAAACGATTTAGCACTAGTGTAATTGGTAAACGATTACATGACCTAGTTGTACTACATAACACTTCCGCGGCTGCTTAACCTTCCCAACAGATGCTTTTGAGTTCTCTGACGACTGCAGTCCTGGTTCCACTGAGGGGCAGAAAGGGCGAGCAGGGAAGTCAAGTGACAAATCAAAGGACATTGGCAGTGGGTTCAAGAAGATTTTCAGTGGGCCCAAAAAGGTACATTTGAATGTCTTTTTTTTTTTTTTTTTTTTTTTTTTTTTTTTTTTTTTTGTTTTGTTTTGTTTTGTTTTCAGAAATTGTCAAAAATCCTGTCCCATCTCATGAAACTGAGCAGTCTCAAATCTGTGTGAACTATTCTGATCTACTTAGAGCATCCTGGTGTTAATAGGCAGTGTTAAGCGAGTCAACTCAGGTCACCTAACCCTCTTTGGAACAGGGTTCATCGCAGCTCTGACAAAGTGTGGCTTATTGACATTGAACTGGCAGTTACATGGACTGACATTTACTTTTGTCTAGTAATGGATTTTGATAACGTAAGACAGAAAAACATCAGACAAAAATGGAGCAAGTGGCTAGAGCTGAAAAGTTTGATTATTTGGATGCTTTACTGACTGCAGGTCTTTGATATACTTTGTTAGAACTACAGTTGAAGACTTCAGGGCTGAATTTTTATGTGCAGACGTGGACTTTCCTCATGAATGAACCAAATGCATGCGTAGTAGCATGGGCATTATTTTTTTTCGCCCATCTGAATGAATTTGGATACTTTTTTGTTTTCAAGCCCATATTTATCTAGTAACTCAGCCTTGATTTGTGGTGTTTGTAGCATTGCATACAGACCTTTTCATATTTTATCTAAATCATGCTTTGCAGTGGCTTTGGGTTATTTGATCTGTCTTCTTAAATCTGTATTTTTACTATTTCAACATTATCAATTGAACTCTACGTTGCCTTGTATTATACAGCCGAGTCACACGGTGTCATTTTCATGGAGTGCTTTCTGCAGCTCGGGGATTTCAGTTGTCATAGACTATCAAAATGGGCTCAGTGGCTCTCTAACCAAGTGACTAATAGAATGCATTGTGAAAGAATAGAGTGAGTTTTCTTTTTAATTATTATTTATTTAGTTATTTTTGGGTAACTGTCAGGGAAGGCTTTCTGTGCAGTTTTTTTTTGTTTATTTGTTTTTGTTAATGCTATTGTGGTTGGAATTTAGATATTTTACAATAATGGCAATTATCAGTAAATAACTGAAGATATGACGTACACAAGTCTAGATTCCATGTTTCTGTTAAGCTGACTAATTCTTCATTTCTTACTGGGTTCCAGTCCCCTTCTAAAGCTGTGTACAACGCTCGCCACTGGAACCAACCTGAGCCCGAGGAGATACCTGTGCCTCCACTTTCTCGATCTCAGACTGCTCCGGTAAGAGATGGTTCTTGGTTTCAGTTGAATCATCACAAATGTAAAAGTGTTTCATAGATTAAATCTGATCACATAAATAAATTGGCACTGACAGTTTTTATAATTAGATGTTAATGCCATTAAACTGACTCACACCAGCTACGGGATTTATTTGTAGTGAAGCACTTGCTTGTCAAGGCTGCACAACAGGCTTGCAGAAAATCTCGAAAGAGAGCATATTGAATTCTAAGTTTAGCAGCTAAACAAGCCGCAACTTAATCAATCATATCAGTTTGCCCTGAGTTCTGAAAAGATTAAATGTTGAGTGGAATAAAGTAGTTCTGCAAACAAATCAAGTCCATGACCAAAACATTGAAATCATACCTGTGAAACTTACATGATGTGGATGCAGTGTGGGTGTTACGAGTGGGATAATGGACTTTGTGACGTTCAGGTATCGTTTATTGATGAATGCAGTGAATGCAACCTTGAATCTGCGCTAATTTCCAAGACCCAAATATTAGGTGTACAATGCACCATACATATCAAAGGTGCTACAAGAAAATTGGTCTGACCAAAGATCTGTCTGTGTGTGTAGTATTACTTAATTACCCATTGTTGAAGTTTTTGCCTGATATTTTCATAGGGAGTTGAGTGCAGTTGGTAACAAAAACCAAAGCGCCATTAATAATTGAAATTTAAGCAGTTTATGGCAGGAACCAAATTTAGGAACCGCAGGGATTACCTCCAGCTTGAAAATACTTCTTAAAAGGTGACAGTCTCTGCTGCACTTTTTTAGATTAATTTAAATAAAACTGTTTTATTTATGAAGACTGCAGAAATAGAGCACAGTGTTTTTGTTTTTTTTTTAAACCAACTAGTAATGAAGGCATGCTCTCTTATTAGGAGGATAGTACTGGTCAGTTTCCTTTTTAGGGAAGAATAAAGTATTTTCAAACTGAATTGAATTATTGCATTTAGTTAAAGAAAAAAATGTAGGATATTAGGCTGGAATGATGTGACCAAAAAATTCATACTGCTGTATCTTCAGATATAATAATTCTTTTTAATTATTTTAATTATCATTATTTTTGATGAATAATTTCTATTAAAACACAGAGCATAATAGTATATAAACATTAGGTATTTCAATTATACACATGGTCAACTTTTGTCACCAGCTGGTTTTTGTTTTTTTTTATCTTCTATCATCTCTGCTTTCAAAATCTGTTTTTCAATATAAATTTTTTCCTAATAAAGCTATTCTAATGTAAGCTTTTTACCTTTCTATTTCTGTTATCAGTGAGTCAGAAAATTACAAACAAAACAACTCTCCTTAAGATGAACTAGTTTTTGGAAATGGAGTGATTAACTGAGGATCCCCCTTGACGACATCTGCATTTTGATCTCAGCAGAACTGAAAAAACTTCAAATAAAACAATTAAAAATGTAATCTGAGGATGTTATGTTGCATGTACAGCTCATCTGGGCACACTGAGGGATGGTAGGGGAAGCCGGTTACAGCCGGACAGCACGAAAACTGAATAATGTCTGACTTTGTATCTTGTGTGGGGTGAAAAAAAAGAAAACAATAATTAAAAACTGGTATTATGCCCAACCCTACAGAGTATTCTGTAACGCAAAATATAATAATTAATGCCAGTTTCCAGGGTTCCTGTTCCCTTCTGTTCACAAGCAAAGTTATAGTTTATTGGTCTATTAAACAGCTCTTTATAAAGTGCTCTAATTGGTCTCTTGAATAATTTTACAAGACAAGTGAAGCTGGTTTCATTTGTTTCTCAATTCCCTCCTAGAAATAAACATTTCCTGAGAGCCATGTGAGTCTGGCAACTAGGATTTAAAAAAAAAAAAAAAAGAAGTTTTTGTTAACTTTGCTTTATCTAATCTGACATCTGTTAACGGCACTTAAGTTTGTGTGTGCTTAACATACTCTTCAGTTGTGCTAAATCATGCGGACATGCCATTAAACAGATTTTGTTACTTTGTTTTGCACTACATTTCCCCAAATATCTTCTTCCTTAGGCCATGTTATCGAGCAGCAGCAAGGACAACTCCCATAAAGATGATGGCTTGTTCAAAGCCCCTCCACCCCCACCTAAAGTCATTAAGTCGGAGACCATCCCCACGCAGCTCAACCAGGATATTGTCACCACACTCAAATGCAGGAAAGAAGACAAAGATGTGAGTTCAAGGCACACACAGATGTGTATTGTGCTGCGTAGCGGTAGGTGAAGAGGACCTCTCGGGTAGCTAAATGCACGCTTGTTATAATTCACTCTGTCTCTACACACTGAGCTGTTATTGATTAGGGGTATTATAAGAGTCAGCTGTGGCCTGTAATGGAACCAACAAAGGAATTTACCAATTAGGTTTTTTTCTGTTGATGTTTGTGCTAATGTGTTTGCACTAGCTGATTGTGTCTCTGGACAGACGCACTGCTTCCCAATTAGCTGTCATTTAACCTCATTTCCCTTTTAACAGCTGTACACAGTGGTGCATAATGTCAAACACTTCAACGACGTGGTGGAGTTCGGAGAGAATCAGGAGTTCACAGACGACTTTGAGTACCTGGAGACAGGACTGAAGAGCAGTCAACCACTTAACACTAGATGCCTTAGGTAGGTGGATTGGTGAATTTGGTGGCTTTTACAGTTGTGACAGAAGAACTCTAAATCTATTATGAAATATATTTTTGGGTTATGTTTAAGCTTGAGTGCCAAGAAGTTCCTATCGAATGGTAGAAGCATCTGTTAATTTAATTGTATTCATAAAACAATCTCGTAAACTGAATTTCCCATTAAGAGTTATATGCCAAGAAAAAGCGAATAGTTGCTGTGCTCTGAAACTGAATTTGTGTAGGAAAAACGGCTGTATGTTTAATGTGAAAGGGCCAAATACAAAAGCACAACTGAACGTGTTGCAAAGGGACATCACAAGTGGTGGTGCTGACTTGTTACTACTTACTCAGGATTAGCACAAAACTGTTAATATTCTTCTGTAACCACTGTAATCTTTTCAACACTTTGCTGGCTCCCTGTTCCAGTATAATCAGCCTGGCCACACGATGTGCCATGCCCAGTTTCAGGATGCACCTGCGGGCCAGAGGAAAAGTGGCCCAAGTTTTCAAAATACTCAGCGACGCTCCACAACACCCGGTCAGCTCCTTTTCCCACTTTTTTGCCTTCATTGTTTGTTGCTTTTTTTTTTTTTTTTTTTTTTTTTTGTAAATAGACTAAGTTCTTTTTTAAATGGGTTATTCTGTCATGAGCCTCAACTTGTGTTCTTGACTGTTGAAGTCTCAGTTTAAATACAATCTCGTTGCACTTGAATTGCAGTTAGTTGCGGCTAGTGCAGACAGTGATGATTATGACCTAAATTGCATGTCGGCGTAGATTTCTTAATAACACACAATGTTAACGTCTCTTAATGTAGGTCTTTGTGCAGCCTCTCTGGAAAAATCCAGCAACCATTAAAAAAAAACAACAAAACATTAGCTTTATGAGTAAAACAGTTCCTCATAGTACTCTGCCAATGTCAGGGAGAAAAGATATTGACCTTGGATTGGTTTCATTATTAGGATATTCATAATATGGGTCTGCACCAAAGGCAACAGCAGCTAATGAAACCATGAATGTGTGATTGGTCACAACTTGGCCTTAGTTAGGATCTACTGTGAGGGAGAAAATTAAGATGTTCTCTTGTTTGTAGTGTAAATAACCCTGCAAGTGAAAATACCAACGCTGATAAGTGTTAAACGATTAAAATAAGGATCAATAGCAGTTTTAATTTTACACGAACTATGTAAACAGTTTTTGTGGGCAACTGTCCGTTTAAGAAGGTGCATCGTTAACATGGTTGTGACTTTGATTTTTGGACGTCAGAACACACCTGCAGCTTTGAAGCAGCCAGACAAAAGACAAAAATGAAGTCAATGTCTGTGATTCCAGGTTTTAGAATAATTGTTCTCCAATTGTTGTTCAGAGGTTCGTTTCAGAAATGTAAATAAAGACTTAAATTTTGCAAGATAATGATTGGCACTTTCTCCTTTGGTTGATGCTAACTGGTGCTGTGCAATTACTCAAATTTTATTCATGATTTAAACTTTGGGCTCCAACCGTTATTTAAAAAAAAACAACAAAAAAACAATTATTTTACCACATGTTCTGAATCACAGTCGCACTTCTGGCATCGACTCCATTTGGCCATGAGTGAGTGATTCCCGAGTAATATTGATCATCCTGGTGTTTCTGGCCAAAAGCATTTGAAGGGATTATTTGAGCAGCTCTGCCAGCCTTTGCTGTGTTGGCCTGAACCTTTTTTAGTCTAAAATTGTATTTAATTCCCAATTTTAGTTCACTATGAAAACTTTCAACAATTGTATTGAGTTTGATAAATGCAGCATTTATATAACAGTTTGTCATTTCAGTGGTGACAAAAATGATCATAATTATGCCCCCCCCCTTTGTTTTTTTTTTTTGTTTTTTTTTTTTCTTTTCCCTTCATAATCAAACAGCTGTAATTTAAATTGTAAATGGCACGTTTGGAGCAAGGTTAAAATCCTGCATTCAGGAAGCAGACAGACAAGCCTATGTTTGGTGTCTGGAGTGATTTCTCTAGACTTTTTCTATTTATTCCTAAACATTTTCCTGAAATATTGTAAAAACCCTGCTTTGGTAAATGGGTATAACTGATTGTTTCCCATGTCGTTATGTTTAATACGTTTGGTTATAATAAATCATTTCTTTTTCTTTTTTTTTTATGTTTGTTCAGACAGTCATCAGGACTTTTCCCTCTAGATCAGGTTGTTCTAACTCTCTACGCCTTTCCCTCGTTCTTTCAGAACCTTGGTCTGTGCACGGCCGCCCTGATGTACATTCTGAGTCGGGATCGTCTTAACATGGATCTGGATAGGGCATGTCTGGAGCTAATGATCAAGCTGCTGGAGCTTGAGCAGGACTACTCGGGCAGCCAAGATCAACTCACTGCAAAGGAGATGGCAAAGGTCAAAGAAAAGATCAGGAGGCTGTGTGAGACTGTGCACAATAAGCACCTTGACTTGGAAAACATCACGGTACGCTGTCTGCCTGTACTGGGGAAAAAAAAGAAGAAAGATGATTATCTGTACATTATTAAAACTGACCTTTTTATCCCTGATGTCTGCAGACATTTTGTCAATCAAGCAGCTTTTCATGAATACTAAGTTTGTGTACTTTCATTGCTAAAGAATCAGTAAGCACATAATTTTATAAGATCATGTTAGAGTCAAAGTTTAGTTGCGTTGGCTTATCAGACTTTTAATTAATTTCATCCCAGTTGTCTCATATCTCAAATTGACTGTCTTGGCTTTAAAAAAGAAGAAAATTATGAAACCAGCTGATCATTGAGAATTTTTAAATAAGAGAATGTTTTCATTTTTTGGTAGACTGGCCACCTTGCCATGGAGACCTTGCTCTCACTGACCTCCAAAAGGGCAGGCGATTGGTTCAAAGAAGAGCTGCGGCTGCTGGGAGGCCTGGACCACATAGTGGACAAAGGTTTGTGTGTGTGCGTGTGCGTGCGTGCGTGCGTGCGTGCGTGTGTGAGTGAGTGAGTGAGTGAGTGAGTGAGTGAGTGAGTGATAGCTGGGTTTTTTGTTTGTTTTTTTTTTTTTGTAAATGTGTGAAATAGTCATGTGCATTGTGAACATTGTGTTGCCACAGTAAAAGAGTGTGTGCAGAACCTGAGCCAAGAAGATGACAAAGAGAACCTGGTAGCGTCTTTATGGGGAGCTGAGAGGTGTCTGAGAGTACTTGAAAGTGTAAGTACAGTTTTGTAAAGTTGGGCTCTGTTTATACAAAAGTGATGCTGAGGGAAAAGATCAGTTGAACTCTGACTTTGAATTGTCTGCTGAGTTTACCTAATGAAGAGGTTGGTTGGTTATTTATTTATTCCTCAACCATCTCTCTTAAAAAGTTTTTTTTTTTTTTTTCTTTTTTGACTCTTTCCTTTTTAAATGCGTTTTATCCTCTATAGACGATTTCTTCTTATTCTTCTGCCAGGTGACAGTACAAAATCCAGAAAACCAGGGTTACCTGATTGCCTACAAGGACTCTCAACTCATTGTTTCCTCTGCCAGGTGAGTCCCAGATCTAACGGCTCATTCAGTTAACGTTAATGCTCTTTATAACATTATTGTATCCATCAAACTCATTATTACCACAAGTAATGATTCAAAGTTTGACGAGTCTTCAGCCTTTTCTTATGAATGACTTACGTTTTTATGTGTGGATACACGATAGCAGTCAAATTTTATTTTTTTGGGGGGTTGTTTTTCCTTTAATCTCGTTTTTGTTCCATTTGTTTTCTGTTGCACCTAATTTTTTTTTTCCTAATGTTCTGTATCACTGCCATTTTACTTTGCTTTTTGGATCTCATTTATACCGTTTCTTACTGCCAACAGAGCTTTGAGGTACTGTGAGGATATGATCCAGCGGTACAGCAGGGCATTAAACAACAGCTCTCTGTCATCCACGGATGGAGCATTGCCCCACTGTAGCTTCAGCAACGTGGGCAAGGCGGTGGAGGACTGTATGAGGGCTGTTATAGGGGTGCTGCTCAACCTCACCCATGATAATGGTATTCTCTCTTCATACTACGATTTTGGCTTAAATGTCACTCAGTGATTTCTTGTAGGGTTGCAGCTTATTGCTTGTTATACTTACTCGTGACATATCTCCATAGTATAAGTATATTTTATTGTGGTCATTCAGATGTTGATTGCATCATTTGGGGCTAGTTGGCAGGCTGACAGCATGTGATACTCTGCAGGGACTCATGTTGAGAAGTTAACGGTGATTTTCTTTTGTCTGCAGAGTGGGGAAGCACAAAAACGGGTGAACAGGATGAGCTAATAGTGACAGCTCTCAATTGTGTCCTTCGAGTGCCACGTTACATCCCACAGGAGCAGCGCTTTGATGTTCGGGTGTTGGTACGGTTCTGTTCAACAAAACGTAACTCCAACAAATGCTTGTTGAGACAATACTCGACCAACCAGTGTTCTATTGTGTTTACCAGGGTTTGGGTCTGTTAATTAACCTCGTGGAGTACAGCTCCAGAAACCGCCATTGTCTGGTGGACATGGAGTACAACGTAGACGGCACCTGCTTAGAGGACAGCCTCATGCAGCCGGCTGACTCGACGCTGTCGGAGACCACGGCAGACTCGGCTGGGACTCAGGGAGATGGGTCTGACAAGCCTCAGGCCTCAGGAGCTCTGGCTGCCTTGGTGAAGGTAGGAATTGTGCCACAGTGTCTAAATATGCATTTTATTTGTAATTGTAAATGTTTATCAGCAATGAAGTTAATCTTTTTCTGTTCAGTATTAATGGTTTGAGCAGGAATAAAATAGGGATGAGCAGCGATTTTATAAAAAAAAAAAATATATATATATATATATATATATAGGGATTTTTACTGCTTTAGTGATTATGTGAGCAAGAAAAGTAAAACTGCGTGTAAGCCAAGTTTGTCAGGAATGTAATTTATCATTTCATATCTCAGTGCAGAATATTTAGGTGCAATTTATAATGTGTAGTCAAGCAGATGCACCAGATTTTGTAGTAATGCACTTTTACCATCTTGAATACTTAGGCATCGATCAATTTGCACATTTGTGCTACTGTTTAAATGTTTTGTTTTACTATTCATTGTTCTTCAACCAAAGTAAAATCCTTGCACATGTCACTTTTTGAAAATGCCATAAAAATGTTCTTTGGTTGCAGTTTAAGGTCACAGCTGTCTTTTCATCAAATCTAGCTCTTCCTTGAGAGAGAGCGTGCTGCCATCCTGGCTGAGGCAAAGACGGACGATCTCATCAGTGAGGCCCCCAAGCCTGCACTGGACCAAAGTGGCGAGTGGCAGGAGACGTCGGGGGAGATCCAGTGGGTGGCATCCGAAACCAACAACAGCCAAACCGAAAAGAAAGAGGAGGAGGACGAAGAGTTGGACCTGAATAAAGGTGCGCGTTTATGTTTTCGTGCATGTAAAAACGTATTAGTTTGGGTTCACAGATGTGGGGAGAGGTTGAACATTGGTAAATAGATGGTTTGTACAGAAACTCGCCGAATATTATGTAAAAGTAACAACCTCCTTGGTCTATGATTAAAGCAGTGTAGTCGTTAGTTGCAGCTGTAATATCCAGAATTTATTTAGGATCAGAACAGCGTTTGTTTTATTTAGTGTAAGAAATTATGAAAACATGAGATCCAAAGATGCAGCCATCAGTAATGCAGCTTGGTGGCTTAAGAAGTTAACTTTTAACTTCATTTAATCCACCATATGTATAAATACCACTTATAACCTCATTTTTTAACAATGTTTTAACAGTAATAATTTGATTTAGATACATGTGTGATAATATACACTATACAGTGTTGTATTTGTGATTGTTTTTTTTGTGTAGCTCTGCAGCACGCAGGCAAACATATGGAGGACAGCATTGTTGCCTCCTACACTGCTCTGTTACTGGGCTGCCTCTGCCAGGGCAGTCAGGTGAGAATATCTCGCACAACACAAGTGTAACACGCCACCGCCAACGCCATCTCTTTCTCCTGAGATGCATTCAAGTTGTTGATCAGCTGCTTTTCTTGTGTCGTCAGATAAATGTGACTACTGTGAGGGAGCATCTACCTAAAGGGGATTTCTCCATAATGACAGAAATGTTGAAGAAGTTCTTGAGTTTCATGAACCTCACTGTAAGTATAACTAACCGGATCAGCCCTGGTATCAGTGTTCCCTGATGACGGTGACACTGAGATTAATCACAGAGATGGAAACCTGCTGAATAATCAGAATGATACAGTTGCAGATGAGTAGATTTTTTTTTTTTTTTTTTTTTTCTTAATAGATGAGCCATTATTGTCGGTGATTACAAAAACCTGACAGGTATTTAATATAAGAGCCTTCAAGGGTTAGATGGCAGTCCTTGGTTCTCAGCAGATTTGGGAGACACATTAAACTGGAACTCTGTCTATGAAAAAATATCTCATCCCTGTAGGGACTTGTAGATGAAAGGTTGTCTGATTAGATGTCATCAATAAGTTTTAATAATTCAGTACTCCAAGCATTATATTTCATGTTGTGATAAGATTTTAGAAAATAAGTGTCACTGATTTGAGTTTGGCAGCAGCTTTGAATGCGACTCATCCTGTCAAGACCTTTCAAAGCAAATACATTTGACACATCTGTATTTAAAAAAAAAAAAAAATCTTTTTTTGAACAGAGCTTCAAAAATCTTTTGTCAGTCCCTCAAAACCTCACGCGCGCAGCTGAACATGTAAAAGTTGTCACACTCTTGCGTTTGTTCTTCTTTCTCGAAACGCAGTGTGCAATGGGAACCACGGGACAGAAGTCCATCTCACGGGTCATCGACTACCTGGAGCACTGTTAACACGCAGCAGACCGCAGCTTTGACTCTGCACGCTTTAAGGGTTCCCAGGCTACTTTGGGCCTCCCAGCCGGCACAGCAGGAGCCACACAGGCCCATCGAAGCCGCACTCCCTTGACGTCCCGATCACCCAGTGTTGTGATCACGTAGAAATCTCAAAGATGCATACACTGATAAATGTGTGTGTGTGTAAACACACAAATAAGTCTCACTCCCTTTCTGGAGCACAGCCTCAACCAAAGCCCTGCTAGCTGAAAGACACGCAGACGTTTTCACTTCTCCACAACACCTCATTTCAAGTCGGATCCAGAATCACACACGGGGGAGTCGGGCAGAGAGTTGGGTAAATAATCCCGCGAGCTTCTCTGCTCGGGTCCGTCTCATTGGACATTCCACAGATTACAGACGTCACGTCTTCATTTCAGGTGGCGCAGCTGTAGCGTGAACCTCCTGAATACGATTTTATGGATCATTTAATTTTAATCTCCGTTTATCCACATCCAGGCTGGGGTGAAATTATTGATCAGCAGAAAAATGGATCATTTTCATGGATGCTAGAATGATGTCTATGTAAACCATTGTGAATTTACTTTTGAATGCATACATCCATTTGCAGTTGGACTGAATGTTTAAGAGGATTTTTAAGCTCTTTATGTTTATTGTGACAATTTCCTTTTTAGCTTTCTTTATGCTTTTAGATTATTCTTTATTCTTTGAGGGCATTTTTCTCCAAAATTAAGAATAACTGTTGAAGAAATCAGGACACATCTATTGTTAGGATGTCCCTTATGTGACTGATAAAGGCACTTGGAAATTAACTATCATGAAACTTATTTCCTCGTCACCCATATTCAGTGTGGTCATATATTAGTTTTAGGTTATTTAAATTTCAATTAATTCAACAGTGTGTAATTACTATTTGCATTTAAACTCACAAGTATAACATGATGACTTGCTACAGATAATGGTTGTGCTTCATTTTACATTGTAATGACATTTTTTTTTTTTAATGTATTTAATTTAATTCTTTCTTCTCCTATTGTGTAAATCAAAGTCTGTACCCAGTGAGATGCTGTCATGTTTGACTATAATCAAGCCCATTAGACATAGCTCTGTGGCTGGATGTGGACATGTGGCCGCGACTTGGATAGATTTGATAGTTTTGGCTTAAAAAGGCACACGGTTTCTTCAAACCAGACTCGGTAAAATAGAAATCGGAGCTCTGTGTAGGAGCTGATGTGAGGGAGGGGAACCGTACGTCCAGCCACATGCAACTTCATGGTTTTTATTTCTTGATGTTTGCCGCTCACAACCTACGTAAAATTCCCACCTATTTATTCTGCTGTGGTGTCATTTTACCCGATTATGCACCTGAACCTCTGAAAAGCCTCCGTCGTGTACTGCTCAATTGTATCACTGAACTAAGTGACAGCCATACCTGTATAAATATCAGTTTTCTGTGGTTCGTACGGCTGCAGTGGACGTAACTGCAACTGTTTACTGGTAATTTACTTTGCAAAATTCTGGTCTAAATGGAATTTTAGAATGTAAATACTTCTCTGTACATAGACTATAATGGACATTTGAAACACCCAGACTGCTTTTTTTTTTTTTTTTTTTTTTTTTTCCCCATCTTGATGCTGATATTATTTTCTACTATTTCTGAGTTGTTTGGAAAAATCAAAAATCGCAGGAGATAAAAATGTTTGTACCTGTTTCAAGGACATTATTGCTGGTTACCTGTAAATAGTTGTATCTGAAACTGAAAAAAATTGATACTTTCTGTACAATCCATGTGTGTTTTTCTTCTTTCAAATGTTTTTTTTTTTTTTTTTCTCGCAGTGGTGAATAATTTGCTGAAGAGAAATCCCATTTAAGTGTCCTTTTTCAGTATTTGTGTTCAAAGCAGCTGTTGAACGCTGACCTTTGTCTCAGGTGCTTTCTATTCCTGTAACCTCCAGTAAAGTGACTTCATGAGCATTTGCAACCCCTGCTTACCTCTCATCCCCGAGGAACCTGCCCGCGATGGAGCGCCATTGTGGTTGGCGTACTGAGGGCAATCAGCTGTGACAGTTTGTGGATATTGTCCCTCAGATTCACTGACTGGTGCATAATGGAAACAAAAGACTCTTGTTGAGCTTCCGAGCTGAGAGTCGAGCTTACAAATGGCTCAGAGGAGAAAGGGGGGAATGCCGGGATGTTATCTGGGAAGAAAGAGGGCGGCCTTTAAATCTTAAGTGTCAGGCCTGAAAAGACTGCAGCGTGTTTGTGTGGTAAACACCGCACAGATACCTTGTAATTAGGCCTTTTCTACCTCTATATAGCTCAAAATGCAAATGCGTGACTGGGAAGAGACTTGAGCAGATGTAGATTTCACAGAGCAAGGATCCTGAATATAAATGACTGTTACCTTTGCCTCTGATCTGCCTTCAGTATATTACAGTACACGTTGCACGGCTTCAGCGGTGGCAGGGAATGCACAGGGATGATGAATGAGGCGGGAATGTGGAAGAGTAAATGCAAAAAGGGAAAAATGGCAGCATTGTCTGTAGTTTAACAAGCTTGCTAGAATGTCCTCCGGTGTTTGAGAACGTGAGGGAGGGAGGAAGAGGGGAGCAGAGGATGAAAAGCTCCAGGGATTAACGATCTGCACGTGTCAGTCAGGAGCCTCTCGTCGAGGCGGCGTGTCCTAAGGTGCAGAGCTACCGCTGATTTTGCAGCTTCCCAACACACATCTTCTGATCTCTTGTCTGGTTACCTGCAAAAAAGAAAACCCCAACTAGATATGGAGACATTTATTTTCATGGCCTTTCTTCTCGTGCTTTATCTTCTTGTTTCTGTAGTTTCTTGAAAATGTTTTTTTTTTCCTCTCAAGTGACTTTTTTTTTTTTTTTTTTCTTCCTCCCCTCCTGCACTTTATCACACAGGGAGAGAGAGAAGATGAGCTTATAGGTTTTGGACCTGCAAAACCACAGAGCCTCGGTGCCACTAGGTGGTGTAAGAAGTCAGCCTCTGACCGCAGCACTTGCATGGTTCAAGTGCACACACCCCAGCCAACATCTTTTGTACACTAACACACCACACACACCCTCTCATCAGCGGTGTTGCCTACTGATTTCCCGTCAAGCCGTAAGCACTCAGATGTCTTCGGAGAGACAAACATGCTCGTCTTACTGAAGCAGTCACATGCACCTTCACTCACACAAGCCCTGAAGAGGGATGAAACATTTCTGAAGATGCTGCTTCGCTGACCATCGGCACCATTATTTACTTAAGTCACAGCATCGCATGGAAACGTGAAACGGACATGCGCAGGCTCGTATGACCTCAGTCTGGGCAGCGCGGCGTTCATACCATTATCTTTAAGATCCAAGAAGGAGCCTGGATAAGCACAGCATTTCAGATACGCATTCATTTATTTTTAATAAATTCTTTAACAAAATGCATTTGGTCAACCCCACTTCTGATGGTGGTGGAGAGAAAAATGCTAGAGAACAAATTCAGCTGCTGCGTTTAAAGGACTGCATGTAGAAGTAGTTTTGTTTAAGCTGAAACTGAACAATAACGCGGAGTAGAGTAGCAGCTCCAAATCAAGAGCAGCCAGTTGAGGTGGTTTGGTCTGGTAACGGTGGCTCATGCGCACCTCCCTGGAAAGGTGTTTCAGGCAACTAGGAGAAGCCCTCAGGACATGCTGGAATGCCTCAGTATTCCCAAATGGGAGAGAGGAGGTTGCTAGAGAGAAAGGTCTGGGTCTCCCTGCTTAGACTGCTGCCTCCATGATCCGAACCCCGATAAGCGATAGATGGATGAAGGATAGCAAGGATAATTCTGATAGTCTTGGTTTTCTGTGTTTATTTAATATTGAAAGGATAGACAAGGTGAGCAATTTGAGAGGTAGACTTCCCAAGGAAAGTCAGGATAGTTTTAACAACAGAGTGACAACTTATTTCTGTTTCTGTTTCTTAGTTCTCAAATCTTTGACTCCTTAGCAGCCACATTGGCTCGCTTTTTAAGTAAAAATCCAACTTTAAAGCTAAAAAAAAGAAAAAGAACAATCTTCAGTCGAACCAGGGGCGGGACTTCGACGACTAGTACACCGTCCAAGGTTTTTGGTTGACTTGGATATCAGTGACAGTCAATCACATCCGCCATCCTTTTGGAGCATTGTGGATCAATGGAAGCGCTTTGATGATGTTGAGCAAGACATCGAGTCTCTATGCAATGAGAATCAAAACCAATCGCTTTATAATCTTACAGCTCACCGGAGTCAGAGATGATCTGTATTGTTCCAATAGTCAGATGAAGAGGACAGTTCAAGAACTGCAGAAAACAGCTGCACGGTTGCTGTCAGTCCTTGAAGCAGTTAAAGAAATGAAGTTAAATTTGGAGAAGTTTGTCCAGCAGTTCTGAGGATAACATTTAATTGCCAGCTGCACATAAGCCAGTTCAAGTCCCTGTTCCAAAAGCAAGGGTCCACACACCACAGAAAGCAAGGAGGGATGTCCAGGAACCTCACATATCTTCAGAACAGATCAGAGGTGAGTTTATACCTCCTGATAGTGAGCAGCGTCTGTAACAGTTGGATTTAAACAACATTGCTGAAAAGGATAGAAAGACCCCACATTGTCTCCGTTCCCAGCCCCTAGAAAGTTAGTGCCCATAAGAGGCTTAATTAGAGATCAGGCCTTTACATATGCTGACTGTGACCAAGAGAATCAATATACATTTCATCCTAGCAGCTGCTCCACTCCTACCAAAGGAGAAAATCAACAAAATCCTTAGGTCCACACCAACTTTCCCTAGCACGGATAGCAGAACCTATGGATGGACCGCGTATACGCTGCGGGGATGCAATAGCCTGTATGTTTGTACTGAATGTTCACTCCCTGATTGGTATTCTTTAACGTTCGGAAGAGAAAGCAGTATTGAACTGCAGAGTGAGTCTCATGTTTCCATGAGCTTAAAAGTGGTTGCAAAAGGAGAGTACACCTGACAACGGTTCCCATTCGCACCTTAAATGATCTTGAAGAATAGTTGGACCGTAAGATGCAGGTCCATGAAGATCATTACAGATTATTCACTGTTTCTTGAGATGACACAAAGGAAAGAGACCCAAGAAAGGATTAAAGGCCATTATCTGGAACTACCGCCCTGCTGGTTCACTGCAACCCACCACCCCTACAGGGAAGGAGACGATGAAGACGTGCTGTCCCTACTGTGGCGATTCCAGCCATTTCCTAAACGGACATCCAACCTTTCAGTACCTTACAAAGAAACAGAAGATGGATTAAGACAAACAAGTGTCGGTGTTGTGGTCAAGGACTTTAATCTGCAAGCTGCACCTTGAAGTCAACTTGCAGAACTTGTGGCCGTAGACAGCTTCTCATTTTACATGATGTCACTGAAAAGAGCTTTCAAAGCTAAACCACCACATCATGCGAAGCAGACACGGTCCACTACTGTTCCTCAAAACAGGTACAGGCATCTATAAGACATACCCCTGCAACCAACTGACAAAGTACATCCAGTTCTCTTGAGTGGATCAGACTTCCCCGTGTCACATCACATCATTCCAGTCTCGATCTATTGAGTTACGTCAACATGTCGAGAAGCTCTGGCAGCTTGATGTTCTTCCTTGTCGAAGCAGAAAGGCAGTCACAAGCTCTTGATAAGATATTGAAGCTCTATGTGATCTTGAAAATAAAGCAGTCAGAGTACACATCGATGGAGTGGACTGGTATGCAACCCCGCAGGCATGACCCTGATGACCTGAGGGCTGTGGTTGGTTCATGATGGACCGGGAGAACAGAGATGTAGTTTGGCTGAGACCATTCAGAGATTTATAAACCTCTGACCCAGATCCCATTACTACTAATCTCTTGCTGATGGAGTGGCCAGGTTTATCCCCACAGCAGGCTGCGTACCCAGAAACAGAGCTAATGGGTTGAAGGAGATGGCGTCAAAGTCAGGTGCTGGCTAACCAATGTTGTGCTTCCTGAAGTTTTATCTTCCTGGACTCCAGTAATGGCAAAGGAAAACCGAAGACTTGCAGGTTGGGGGCCAATGTGATGATAGTAGATCCACAGCTTCCACGGGCTCTTAGGGCCTCAGGGCCTTACGCTCATTGTTATTTCGTGGCAACAAAATATTTACTGGTTCGTAAGTACGGTATATTTTGTAGTATTCTTAGCCTTTGTTTCTTGTTTATTTAAAGAACCATCCACAACTGGAATCTCATGTGAATCGGATGCCTGCAGCTTTCCACCTTTAGTAACCAGCCTTCAGTTCAGTCACACGAACGCCAGCATTGTGGCCAAATCCACGCGGGTTTGGCAGAGTTGCTGACTGAGTTCGCTGCTCTCGAAAAAGCTTATCAGCCAGGAGGTTTGTGTTTACGAGGCCTAACATATACATGTATATACTTATACTGCATTTGACTTTTATCCCCTTACATTTTAGTAAAGGATCCCTTAGCAGAGTCATAAGAATGAATCAAAACAATTGCATTGTAATTATTCGTATAGCAAGTCCCTAAAACTGTATAATCATGTCAGTGTTAATTATATATGCAGTAGAACATAAATAAAACTGGTCCAAGACAGGAAGTGCTCATGTTCAATGCAATATAATACAAGAGATAAAGTTTCAGATTCATTATTCAGCTTGTTTTCTTGTTGTCATTAATATGTAATATGAAACTGTAACACTTTAATATTCCAGCCAGTAAACAAATTTGGAATATTTAAATTATGAATGCGTATTTATTCTGGCGCTGATAATGTCCTAAACACTAAGGAAAACAAAGATGTAATTGTTAAATAACAACTGAGCAAGTATTCAGGAAGAGAAACACGTAAAATTAAATACCTGATACACTTCAAATCACTCAACTGAAAATACTAAATTGCAAAGTTGAAATGAGACTTTTGATGAGCGTATATATATATTTTTTAAAATGCAACTGCTCTGTATTGTGGCTGTGAAATATCTTCCCAGCGTTTTCCCAAGTAAAGATGAGTGAAAGGCTTCTGGGATTTTTTTTTTTTTTTCACTTACGTTTATTAGTTTGTAACATCATGTGGTTTCATTGGAGCTACTGACTAGGGCTATTTCAGTACACAAGTACAACACTTATTATATATAGTATAATAATAGTCTTTAGCCCGGTAAAGGCACACTGTGTAGTGATACCACTTCTGACCACACGGAGGCAGCAAATCACAAGAAAGTTGATGTGTCATCCCCTGTGGGGACATGGCGGCCATGGCGGCCCATCCCCAGTCGTTAGCAGAGTGTTGTCAGTGGCACAATAAATCTACATGCTTCCATGTGGTCAGAAGAGATATTGGCTTTATAGTGGTTTTAAAAGGGCAAGATGGTCACATATTTTTTGACGAGGCACATGTGTCAAGAGTGAGCAAAAAATTTCTATAATGTTTAGTAACATAGAAGTTAAAAATGACTATGCCTGGTGTATGTTAATGTCAGTAGATGTGCCTAAACGTCTGACTGAGGCTTTCTGTGGATGTTGAAGACCTGCAAAAGAACTTACTGTCTTCCACAGAAGCTTAAGCTCCTGTAACTCCTTAACGTTTCTTTCCTTACTTGTCTGCATTAACATGAAACACATTTGCAGTAGAGTTTCCATTACACGTTTGCACAAAAGAAAATAAAATCTATGAATTTGCAATGATAATAGCGCTGCAGGGGGTCAGTGTTTTTCAAATAATTCGTAATTCTTGTAACTTTCCATATCATCTCTGCAAAACAACAGAAAAGAAAATCTCAACATTGAAGAAGATGGACAAAAACATATTTAGTCTTTGACAAATTACTGCAGTTGCCAATAATTTGCCATTCAGTGAATGATCATTCAAATGAGGCAAAGTTCTTATGTAATGCATAATTACGAAGCAGACATAGTACAACTACATCGCATAAATGATGCCAAAAACAGCTGGAAACTAGATTTTGATTACTTTAGATTGACCTGTTACATCACATCCAGCGCTGCCGGAGACGTATAAATGCACACAAACGGTTTCCACTACACTTTTGCATTAAAGTGGATTGCCAAATTGCTTTAAAAACCACCTCCTGAAAGCATAAAAAGTTTTGTTTGCGATATTTGGGAGTTTTTTTTAGAATTTGAGCTGTTTCCATTTCAGGATTTCTTTATAAATATTTAGGTTTTACATAAATCTATGGGTAATGGAAACAGGTATAATTCCTTTGCCACTCCTGAGACAAAGAAAAAAACTACTGGCTGGTATTGTGTCTTTTTATTGTTCAGGATTGACAAGACTTAGAGAGACATGAGCAAAGGGAAAAGCGCTCCAGATATAAACTGACAACAGGGGCTGTGGCAGGGAACAGGATGAGGGAACACAGGGAAAATGTCCGGTTACATGTAGGTGGGCTTTTTAATAGCAGTGAGGTCTAGATGTATGTTGTTAATTAAAATCATGATGGGACTCTTTCTATGCTTTCTGTGCTTAAACCTGATGTAAGTGAGTTTTGACAGGAGTTTCTTTAACAAAATGAGACGTCTATCTGACCATCTGAACTCATTTTGTTGATACTTGGCTGTTGATACAAATCTATAGTGTGTTGTTTATTCACCAGGATCATTACACCATGCTGAAAAATGTGCCTACACACACACACACACACACACACACACACACACACACACACACACACACACACACACACACACACACACACACACACATTGATTTTTATATTCACGTTTCTGCTCAAGTCATTTTTGTTAAGATGAAATATACAACTGTGCAACATATAACTTTTTCTCCACCATTCCATTATTTGACAAAGAAGAAGCCAAATATATTTATAAAAAATAAAATCTAAAAGTGGATAATACTGAGTATCCCCATGACTTGGTAGCTTGTAGATCTACAATTAAAAATAATAATTTCCCGTATGACGGTAGAAGTCTCTCACATCATTGTGGAGGAATTTCATTTCATTCTCGTTAAAACATTGGAGTTCTACACTCCACAGTTGCTGTTCTTCTGTGTTCTTTCTTTTTGAAGTCATTCAAATCAAATATATTTGTTCAGTCTTCTTGTAATTATGTTGTCACAGCCTTTAACAGCTGATATGCTCAGTGAGGCCTGAGGGGTCTGCGATGCTGCTCGTGGCTTGTTTTGTCTTCCTCTGAGTATTGCTCCTGCTGACTGCTGACCCTGGGGTGTTCACACCTGGGAAGATTAGCAGCTGTCTTGTACGTGTAGCACTTGTAACCAAACTTTCTCATTAGGTGGATTTCCATTACACTTTTTTTACAAAACAAAAGTGAAACTCTGAATATGTAATAAAGGTACCGCTGCAGGTGGGTGGGGTGCTTCCATTGTTGTTCTCTTTATAAGTTTAACTTGAATTTTAGGCGTTTTTTTTAAACTCACATTGCTTAAAAAATTATTTTACAACTTATTCAGAGTGAAAATGCAGTAACAATTACTCCTCTTCGGCCACCGCTTATATCTTATCCTCGCAGCATTGTGGTATGGCACACCTGAATACAACAGATTAACTGCCAAATGTCTTCTTTAATAGAGGTCTACAGACCTGCTGAGGATCAGTTCAACAAGGACTGATGTTAAGTAGCCCCTGTCTCCAAATGACCCTCTTAAATCCTGCAGTAGCTTTAAGGGGGTACTTGATATTGTTCTCACAACCTTTTAGTTTTTGGCTCAATTTTTGTTAAATAAAGAATGACATGATGGAAAAACTAATATGTTGTTATTGTTTGTATCTGCATAATACTGTGACCAACCACTATTAGAAGATGTTGTTAACACAAAACATACAGGATTAAAAGAAGGGTTTAACAGAATTATAGGTGCTAGTGCAAAAGTCACACCACATTCAAGCAGTCGGTGCTCACCGATTGCTGTACGAGCTTTGAATTACACCTGTTTCACCAATCATGTGTAATCATTTTCCAACATATATAGTTTTGGCAGTGTTTGCTGCCACACTGTAATGTGCTTTGCAGCCTAAGTGGATGCTTCACAAGTCATCGGCACACAGACGAGGGCCCTCAGTCATGCCGGATGCCTGCTGCAACGTCTCCACACAGCCAACTGCTGTTTGACGCCCCTGCACAACCTGAGAATAAAACCTTCCTCCACCTTTGAATGTCCCGTGTTTGGCGCTCCCTTGCAAAGTCCAAACGGGGAATTTTGTGGCGCTGAAGGAGATGTTGCCTTTGAGGGGATCTTTTGTTTTTGAAGCCCTTCCCTTGCAGATACTTGGTTCTGATGGTTATTGGGCTGCGGTCAGGACCAGTATTGGCCTTAATTTGGGGGCGAGGATCGTCCCGTGTCTTGACGGACAGCCATTTGGATCCTCCAGCTCAGCGCTGGTGAAATTGTTTTGGGTCTACCACTGGACGTTTTTGTTCCATAACCCTCAGGATCTTATAAAAATGTTTTTAAATGACTGCCTTACTGCGTCCAACCTCTGCAGCGATGGTACGTTGTGAGAGGCCTTGCTTACGCAGCTCAACAAGCACGTTCAAAGACAGTGAGCTGTTTTGCCTTTTGCCATCAGGAGATCTTCACAGAGTGATTACTTGACAGAAAATGACATGGACTCCACATTTTTTCGCAGACTTTGGCTTTTAAAGGCTGTGGTCTTAAACTTTTGATCAGCTGATGAACAGCCCATTTCAGTGAAATTCATTTTTTCTCTCTTGCTCCCATTTCTTTTTTTTTTTTACACTTTAAAGCTCTATTTAGAACCTTCTTAAGATCCAGCAGTGACAGCAATTTTTTAAATCAGGATTTTGATCAGGAGTTTATATATATATATATATATACTTTATTAAGTTCCCCACTTTAATAGCTTCAATCGTGAAAAACAACAGTAGGTGCACGGGAGCCATGTAGGTGCACGGGAGCCATGTTAAATGTGTGAACGTATATTTGGCAGTACGAAAAACAACACTAGTGCACACAGCTCTCTCCTCATACGTGCTCAGGTAGCTGCTCTTGTGTAATCTCACCCCTTAAATCATTGAGTGGCGGGGCACAAAGGCTCGTCGGCCCATCTGGAATCCTGGGTGTGCGTGACCTGCACTCTAACGGATGGGTTTTGTCCACAAGCGAGCCAGATGAGGAGCAGAGGTAGCACCACTACCCCACTTGGGCGCTGCCTCTTATCCTCCACCTCCAGGCTCAGCCTCCTCTCAGACTGTGGCAGCAGGGTGGAGCCTGATGAGTGCTGTGCGGGGTGGGGAGTGCATTCACGCTCAAGGCTGTGTAAGAGCACAGTGTATGTTTTATGTTTGTGCATTAAAACACCACATTAGGTTGTTTAAATTGCAGCTTGTTGCTTCTGTTGCTCTTTAGGGGACATTGGGACATTTCTTTAATCTGTACAAACACACTCGTATACCCAAGAGAAAAGTCTCCCAACAGAAGCAAATACTTAGATTACATATTCACAAATCAGCAGGTAGATAATGACCTCACTCTGGTCTTCTTTTGTGTTTAGATTTATTTAGATTTTATTGTTTTGGACAGCTCGTGCTGCGGCTGATTGCTCAAGAAGACGTGTGCAGGCTGAAAAGTTAAGTGAAGTTCATTTGTGGATGTGATGGCCCTGAGTCAAGGGAGAGATGGAGCCAGCTTTGGACCAAAAAGAAAACATCTTAATAGCAATAAACCGATCCTTACAACAAAAACTGAAAAGTCTGCAGAGCTTTTTGTGTGCGCGTGTCTCTGCTTTGCAGTATTTTTAAGCATTTTGCATTTTTATCTATTTATTTATATTATTTTTTGATGACAAGCAGTAAAAAATAGCAGTTTAGGTGAATTCAGCAAATTTTTATCTTTGAGACACTATCATACAGAATCCTAACCCTTTGAGCTACCTTTCTGTATTTATAATTTATCTGCTGTGTACCCGCATGTACCCATGTGTAACACATCTATTCTGGAAGCAGGCACAGCATAATAGGATACGGCAACGTTTCCTCTTTTAAAAACTGCTTCTGTCACCTGCAGATGTTGTTTCTTAAGGGACACTTTAGTAATATAGTGTTGTGCTGATATAAAGATGGAAAATGTCCCCGTGCATTCAGCTCCAAAGATGCCAAGTGTTACAGCTAAGAGAACGTAATGGTTGCAAGCAGAAACAGAAGACGTCGCTTGGAGATTTTATCTTGCAGTTTTTTCATTACTGCCCTTCAGAAGAAACAAAAGGCTGGCTGCCAGTGCGTTTTTCTGCTGCCAAGAATGACCAGCCGCAAGTAATAAAAAAAAACATACTTTCTACCTCCGTCTGGGCTGCTTCTTCACTTCTCGACTGTTTCTCTTATCTGTCAGGTTTTTTTTTCCTCTTTTTTTCACCTTGGCTGAGTTTTCTTGCTGGAGATCCAAGTGATTAACTGCAGGTTTGAAGCATGAAAGGACATGCCAGCCCAACAACTCAAAGCCCCTCTGACTTCAAAAAAACAACAAAACAAGTCTCTTTCTAATCCACTGTAATGGCCCCTGTGATACTTTGCTGGAGGTTGACGTTCACATACATAAAACCTTCACTGCATCACTGAGTAATGAAAAGACTTTTCTCTTGTCTTTTTAGTGAATCTGAAACAGATAGCAAGTTGGATTATACAATATTAGCTGCAATACCTCACAAATGTGATTATCTATGACCAAATATCCTCATAACAAGAACAAAAACCTGCTAAAAGGTGCACATAGGAAGACTAACCGCTGTGTCACACAAAGATTGTCCGACTGGCAATTTTTTTCTGTTTGTAGGAGGTAAAACAGACCTACTATTTGCATTATCTTGCATAATTGAATCTTTGAGTAATTCAAAAGGCATTAATATTAATCCTTTACTGTGGCAGGGTGCCCTGTAAGACCGCTTCGCCTGGGGGGAGAATACAGAGCCAGACTGCAGAGAGTGTGCAGATATCCTCTACAAGTTAAACCTTCAGCATCGCTGCAAAGGAGACTAAACTGCGCTTTCCCGTATTTGACTTAAGAGCCCCTGAGCGCCCGGGCTTCATGGAGGGAGGTAATAAAGCAGAACTTCACACCATCCACAGCATTGTAAGATTAAACTCGCAAAGTAGGCTTTTCTTTGACTTTTTTTTTTTTTAAACAGCTCAAAGAAAAGCAATGAAAAAGAAATGGAGGAAACATATATTTCCTTAACTTATTGCAATACAGTAGGACCCCCCACCCCCCACCCCCCACCCCCCACCATGCCAAACGTATTAAGAAAATTAAAAGACACCATTACCACAAATCTCAGTGCTTGAAGTAGAAAGAAAACTTTCTAGTTCTTAAAGTGAATTACAACCCTTAAAAATGAATAGAATCACCTCTCTTGGAGGTTTATAATTCAGCTGTTTTTGTGTTACAACTATGTCACAAAACCTATTTTTTATTGAACAGGTAAACATTCTGGACTTCTAAATTGCCATAAATTATGGCTTTTATCAGGTTAAGTAGGTGAAAAATTACAGAATCTGCTAATGTTTTGCGGTTTTATAACTTAAATCTGCACCAACTGAATCATGTAAACTGGTTTGCAATAAAAAAAACAAAAAAAACAAAAAAAAAACAAGAGTATTTGCAGACTTTAATGGGTTGTTTCATAGGAAACATGGCTTCGACAAGAAAGCTGTCAGATGAAACAATAGGAAGGATTTTGAACTCCTTTAAGGAGGTGATTCAGGATGGAGTGTGGCAAACAATGCAGGTTATTCCCAGATAGCTGTGTCTGCAGCAAACACAATTAAAATGGGAAGGTTGTTAAAGGGGAACAGAAGTAAATGGCAAGACAGAAGAAGTGAAGTGAAGAAGTGTGCAAAGAAAATCCACAACAAAGAAATGGAAAACAAATGGACTGAAGCAAGAGTCAGTGTTTGTGATCAAAGAGTAAGAAATTGGCTCAAGGAAATAAAAGATTTACATACAGAGAAGGAAAATGTGAAGCTTCATGAAAACCTAACCAGAAGAAAACAAGGTTAGTGGGCTAAAGAGAGCTGTCACGGGCTGTGGATGATTGGACTCAACTGATATCCAGTAATGAATCACAAATTTGCGCTGGGAAAGGAGATGATGCGGGATCTCTTGTTTGATGCAAACATGTCAGTTATCGTCAGGGCTGCATGTCAAGCAAAGGACCAGGGGAGATGGCGGTCATTAACTCTGCAGAAACGCTCAGGTTTCCTCTGACGTTTTGTACTGTTTTATCATTCCATCAATCTGAAGTGGCTTTGGTGACGACGAAGTCGACGGTTTCTGAGATGATAACGAATCTATCTGCAAGCCAAGTGCATGATCACATTTCTTCTGGGAAGACGTGTCAACTCAGTGACAAAAAAACAAAATCTTTTTCTGGAAGAGCTCAAGCTGTCCCAAAAGCTCAAAGATGCACCACTGATTAAAATTGCGCTGATGATGATTGTTAGGGAGTCCATAGATTCTTCTTCCTCATGGTTGAGAAATTTCACACTTTTACTCTGCTTGATCTGAAATAAAAAAAACAAACAATTCATTAAATACATAAATACATTTCATTCAGTAATTTTGAGGTCAATCATATTATAGAAAGCCAAAATATAAACTGTTTTAACCAAATGTATTGATTGAATATTAAGGAGGGTGTACTGAGGCATGAGAAATGCTTTTTCTTTCAGGGCTTGAGAGGATGTTCAAATCAAAAACCCAGATAAAAAACACAAACATTTTGTTTATTTAGGCCTGAGTTTATATTTTCAAACTCATATATATAAATATATCATTCAGATCTGCATTGTACAAACAGAGCATCACCCATCGTCCACTTCAAATCGTTGTTTTCTCTGTACTTAGGCAGAAGAAAGTAAAATCTTTAGGTTTTTATTGTTTTTCCATTGACATTAAGTTCCCTTTAGCAGTTATACAACTGACTTATTACAGAAAAAAAACGTTTATTTCCCCAGTGGGAAATCTGGCCTCTCATTTTTAAATTTTTTTTGTCATTGTTAATTTAGCACTGGAAGCCACCAGTGGAGTGATAGTGAAGCCTGAAATTGCGACGTTACAACCCGCTGAGTCGCTGTTATGTTGCTTCGGTGTTCTTATCTGCCGTGTGGCGTTGTCCGACCTTGAGCTGGTTCAGTTTCACAACGTGCAACAATATTGTGCCTTAAACAAGGATCAGTACCGACTGTCTGTGGCTGGACAGCAACCGAAGGAAACAAGATAGTTGAAAGAATAAAAGTTCTAGCAAAGTGAAGTTTTCTTCTGCCAGTGCGGCAGTTTGTGCCGTCTAGGTACCGTGTGCTCTCACTGTGGTAATAATATAGTTTAAGGGTTGTTGAATGCAATTTGTGTCTAAAACACAACGTGCAAAAAAAATGTGATTTCTTACACATTTTTAGGCCACATTGTTTACAAAGGATCAAAGAAAACTTTTAAAATACGATTTTTCCATATATACTGAACAGCTGCAAGTAAGTTCAGTTAAAGTTTCATAACATATCTGTCATTAACATAAAACTCACTATTCTTTGGGAAAAGAGGAAACACCGTTCCCTGCTGTTAGAGGATGGGGATACTCCCGAGATGCAGCTAGACAAGGAGAAAAATCTGACACTAAGGAAGAAAAGGATTGTGAGACTTTTGTCATGGTAAGAAAATGGATTAATAATAAAATACATATATAAATATATAAATAAATAAAAACTGTGAGGCTCCTGAAAGCGAGGATAAGTTTGTGGCTGTGCTTCTAACAAAGAATGGCATCAGTGTGAGACTGTCCTGCCTCCTTTCTCACACCGTAACTGTTAAGACTGGACTGCGAAGGATTTTCAAAACACAATAAACTAAGATGCTGATTTTCCCTTTGAACCGGTGGCGCTTGCACAGAAACAGCGTGCTTTTCCCTGCAAGTCTTAACAGACTATCAGGTCGCTTTCATGCAAGCGCAGCCTTTTGTCTCTCATCTCAACTTCTGGCTGCATCTCAACGCTATAACTTATTCCAGTTTTGTTGGTCTGTGATAACTTGGAGAAACAAAGTGTATTTCTTTGAATTAATCATTAAAAAAAACAACATACTGTTGTTAAAGGCGCGGTGTCCAATGTAGGGTTCAATGATTTCTTCACTACAGTCCAACTCTTAGAAATCATCACTGTAGTGAAGAAATCATGAACCACTCTGCTTTGACCATCTATAATTCACTAATTATCCAAATTTTACCGCTTTGTAACAGTGAAATGATTTGCATAAGATAACTTCTTAAGAGTCAAAATTAAAGCCAAAAGTGTCCATAAACAAGAATTACTCACGCTTATTTTATGCTCATTACCAGCCGTAATTCACATTTACAAAAAACATGAGTGGCATTTCCCAGGGCTGCAAATGAAAGATTCATGATATTTAATTTGTGATGTAATTTACAGTTACCAAGAGACACAATTATGAATAGCCCTGAATAATGAAACCGTACAGAGGCAGTTTTACGGGCTCTGTATGTTTGTTAAATGTAAGGACAAATATCCGTGTCTTATGCAAATATCCTAAAACTGTTGAGGACGAATTGAGTTCACGGGCAGGATTAATAAAAGAAAAGAAAAAGTGGTCTTACCAGAAAATCGCCTTGTTAAAACATTTAGCAATCTCTCATTACCACAGAGTTCATGTAAGATATTGTAACAGAAGCAGTGAAGTAGGTCTCCTTCAGCATCAATTTTAATCAAATGTGCTGCAGTGGAGAAGACAGGCCTCATAAACCGAGCCTATGTTCTAAGGGATGAACTTTCACTATTCTGGTCCTCTTATACTATTGCAACACTCGTCAGCATCTCAAGAGTTCAATAATTTCACTCTTTTCTTTGCCACACAAAAGGCTGAGTGCCACGCTCGGAAATGTAGGAAGTTGCCGACTGAAGAGCAGCGACTTACATGAATTTTTTTTTAAGGAAAAGTAGGAAGAAAGTGAGCTTGACAAATGTGTGGCATGTGGCACTTTAGACATGCTGTCATACTCTGCGGTGGGAGAAATTAAATCATTTTTGTCCTGCGCCAAAAAGGGAAGAGGTGCTAAAGATGGCTGAGGAGAAGAACTTATTTTCAGTATGTTGAATCTTTGGTACGTTTTTGTTATCAGAAGCCCACAAGGTACATGACCAATCAACCTCTGGTACCTATGCTGCTTTTGTCTTCTTGTAATACTAATATAAATCTGCATACAGTGTTCAGGGAGGTATCAATGCTGTGATAATTAAAGACCGTCAGTCTAAATCAGATTTTTAGCAAATTCAGATTGTGTCTAGTCTTGGCAGTTTATGCACATGAAATGAAATGTTCCTAGATCAGATTAGGAACCGCATTTGGATGAGATTTCGAAAGGGTTTCCAATCGGATTTGGACGGATGTGTCTCAGTCTGAACGGTCTTGTTGCTCAAATAGGATTTCACCTAGTGTTTTTTTGTCATTCGCGAAGCAACATAAACCCTCACCGCGTCTAACGGAGTGACGGCAGAGACGAGGTTCCTCCGTTTGCTCTCCTGAACCGTCCAACTGTGCTGACACGCCGGCCAAGAAAGCTGTCCTGAAAGGCAGCAGTAGGTGGCAGTGTAAACATAAGGGGCAGGATTCAGTCTGAATCTTTTTTTTTTTGTTTTTAACATATTCTTCAGTAAAAGTCGGTGACTGAACACCACCGGTGTGTTTAGTCATTGGGACTGGGTGAGGGGTAGCTTCCATCTGAGCTTGTCTGATGAACTCCCACTCTGACACTCCTGATAGACATGTGTTGTACCTGTGTACCACGGTGCCTGTGAGGGCCACGTGTGAACCATCCAATTTGTCGCAACCTTGTGTTTGCGAAGCTACAAGAGCACCCACATGCTAGAAAACAAAACCAGACCTCTAAAGGGAAGCTGCATGCAAAGGTCAGCTGCTTCCTACAATTGGGAAGTGTGTCTCCAGACAAAGACAAATACAAAACAATACAAACCTTGTGTTTGGAAAGAAGAAAAAATAAGAGAGGCAAATGCTCATCTACAGAGTGGACTGGAAAGTAGTAAATAAGAACAAATATATGAGGTGCCTGTGTGCATGTCTGCAAGGGAGTTTAATACCTAAGCTGACGTGCCAGATGGTTTGCTGCACAGAGCCATCTGGGAAGTCCTCCACAGGAACAATTTGGATAAGGCGAGACACTTTCAAAAAAATATGTGGCATGTGTTTGGATAAACAGCTGACAATGAAAATCACAAGCAAACTTCAACTTATCGGTTTAACCAAGTATAACAGAGTGCTGGTAAATGAATACAGTCCTCATAACTAAAACCAGTCCGTTCCAAACTGGATTTTTGTGTTTCTCTCGTGATTGTATCCTTGTGAATGTTACGAGAATCCAGCTTTCCCTACATGGCACTGCATCCACCCACTTGATGTCTCTCAGTCCATGAATCAGTAAACCTTTGTGTTTTTGTTTCATGTTAACAATCTTATTCTCAGTTGAGACAAGAGTTTTACTTGTGTGTGTGCAAATCTTTTTTAAATGTAGTTTTGCCTTTTTTTCTGCTCTGTTATACTATTATTTTATATGTTATGGTTCCTCTAGCCATTTGGTTCAGTCAGTTTTTGGCATTACGACCACTTAGAGACAGCAAACACCATGGTTTGTCCAAGTGCTGCGAGAAGAACAAAAAACCATTACAGGGAACCCAGCCTGCAGCAATCTCAAGCCAAATGTGTGATATGTGAGACAATAAGAGTTAAACATACTGTAGGTGTGTTAATCAGGACTGTCAAACAATACATCCAACATGTGACAACATATCCACACAGACACGTCACCTAAGTTATAATAGTCAGTTTTGTATTGATCTTCACGCTTGATGACCTGCACACCAAAATGAGCTGAAAAAGATCACATAATTGCGTGTTCAACCACTTGAAAGACGATGCATCCGTGCAAAACACATTGCGTTGTTTTTCTAATGCATTGCAACAGGCGACGAGACAAATGTGTTTTCAAAAAGTTGACAAATGTAGGAAACTGAAAGGCTAAAGCGCATTTGTTTTGGGTTGCAGCAGTGCATTTTACCAACATAGTGATGAAAAATCAAACAAATGAAACCCCGGGCTGTACACGCAGACCACACATTCATATGTATAAGTGTAATTGTTCATTTTTGAGTAGCATTTTAAAAAAAAAAATGTTTTAAATCTACATAATAAGAAACATGGGAAGTGATACTAGAGTTCTGCCTGGCGGTGAGTTTATATTCGCATGAAAAATATCAACCTGCTCTTCCGTGGATCCGTGAATCATGACCCTTTGCAATCAACATGTTGATTGAAATGAACTACGTCTGAGCCAGAAGACCCGGAGCACCAAAGGGAATGATGAGTAAATCCAATTTCCATATCAGTCATATCTCCAAATAAAAAACACCCACAATATCTGGCCTTTGGTGAGACGGGATGTCATTGGGTGAAAACTAGAATATGCTACAAGTTCAAGTTGTTGTTATTTTATTAATTTTGTTTTTCCTGTGAAGATGTGACTATACAGTCATTTCTTGGAATTCCATTATTCATCAGTTTTAAGTTGCTGATTTTTCTCTCTATTTTTAAGAATCCAGGTCAGTCTGCCAGGCTCGGAAACCTTTTCAAACTGATTTCAAACTGAAGCGTCTTTGTTGTCCTCAATCAATGCGTAGCTAAAAACATTTTCATGGTAGATTCAGAACAACAATACGTGCCTCCCTCGGTCTCTCTAAGCTCCTGCTTAGAATGCGCCTGGTAGAGTTTGCAAAGTTCATTTAGAGTTTCTGCATCTCAGCTATGATTATCCTCTCTAGTCTCGGCAGTTACACCTGAACCCCTAAAAAAAAAAGAAAAACATTATGCGGCGAGAAAAGTGAACATCCATTTTTGCACCTAATAATTTGCTTCTGTCTCTCTATCCACTTTTCTGCGTCCTACTTTCTCATCCGTTCTGACTTGAGCTCACAGCCACACTGTTTGTCCTGAATTCAATAACATTTTTTGTGTTTTCGTGTTGTTCACGTTCCTTCAACACAAATACAAAAATGTATATTCGTGGGCAACTGAAATGACAATTTAGGCAATATATTTGATTCTAGTAGAATTTTAAACGGAAATGTTTATGTTTTCAGACGTAAGACACAGTTGAGACACTTTTTTACAGTATTTGCTGGACTCGCCATGCTTTTTTAGTTTCCCTCTCTCTCTTCTCGTAATTTCACTCAAAGTTTATTCTGCATTAGTCCACCAGATGTCCTCAGACGTTCTCTCTTCTTAAGTCACCTGACTCATCAACCTGCTTTGCCGTAATCTTTGATCCCCCAATCTGTCCCACCCACTCACACACCTGTTCTCAGCTTTTCCGGCTTCCTGTCAGAAAGTGTTGCTTCTTACACTGCCACTTTACCACGTTGGCATACGTATGCTCCAGCACCTGCCTGCTTATAAACCTTGATGCAATCTTTCATGAAAGTCAAGTCTGCTGGTGAGCATGTGGTTCCTCCATCTTGCTACATCATGAATTCATATTTAATTGTCTCTACTGATGCGGTTTTCTTTTATTGTCTGTATGTATTCTCTATTTTTTTCACGTGACTTGTGTCTGTGGTATCGCGCATGCAGCAAGCGTCTCATTGGTTGTTCAGAGATTCATGGATCAACTAAGGGCTTGTTAAGGATTAAACTCCACATATCTTCTTACTTCATGCTTCCACTTCCTCGCGTACACTTCTGCAACATGCGATGTCTCCTGCACAATTAATAAAAGTGATCCAAACACGGTTCAGTGACAGCAATAATGGCAGCAGCGCAGTTGATCAGTGGATGGATGGCGTGTGTCATGGCACAGAGAGCAGCAGATGGTTTGGATTTTAAATAGTGGACATGGAAGGATGTGCCCGGGTTCTCTGGTTTGTTGCAGCAGTTGATTTAATCAGAGACAAACAGAAACTGCACTGCCCGAATTCCCAAATAAAGCAGTTAATTACTCCAAGGTTACCACATGGATGTTCCAATTGCCTTTGTTAATTAAATAAAAAAAAAACAACAAACTGAATTACTCAAAGGTAAACACTTGGCTAGTGTTAGTTTGAAAGCTGCAAGAAGTTCTCCAAAACATTTGCTAGGAAATGCTTTGGAGGAACATTTCAGTAGGAACAGTTCGGAACGCTATCCTTCAAAAAGGCTGCGATGCTAATGTGGTTTATCTAATTAGCGCCTTCTTGTCTCTCCTCCACCCCCCTGTTACCCAAAAAATAATCTAAATTTGTTGTTTTGGTCCTTAACAAAACCCTACACTCCTTACCATCTAATCAGAGACCAAATGTTGTTTGAACTCTGGGATTTTCATTTAAGAAACGAGACAACAGGTGAAGTCTGGGCTAAAACTGCCAACAGAATCACTACACACAATCAAACATTTGTGTGTCCACGCGCTGTTTGGTCGTGAATTAATTGTTATCTAAAGGTTGTTCACAATGTTCAATGTCTCAGAAGTGGGGGTGAAAAAAAAAATTCCTTCTTCCAAACTATTATCAATCCAAATAGTAGAGGCTGGTTGGGAGTTGTGGCTCCATGTTATACTTTAGTAAACACACACACACACACACACACACACACACACACACACACACACACACTACAGGAGACATGCTTTCTGAAAATTTCACAGAATGTAACACTATCTGATAACTGGAATACTACTGGCCATTTGTTTTTTGTTTTTCAGCAAGCTGTCCGGAGCTTAGTCTCTCAGATGCTGCCAGTGCACAATGCTGTCTGTGTTAGCTTTGGACTGGTTGGGATGTTATATTGTTGGCTAGAGGTACTCTGGCAAACAAGAAACTCACAGATTCAAATAGTACAGAGTAAATTCCTCTTCTCACATTGCATGGTGTTTGGCAAACAATGCTTTGGTTAAATTATGGTTAAATTTCCATCTTTTAGATGACATAGGATGCAGATTTTAAATCTCAGGCTGCAGTGAGTAACAGGACCGGTTTGTACTTTTTTTTTTGTGAGAGGTTAAAAAAAAAGGCTAAAAAGACTGTTAATGTTTCGGTTCTACTCATTAATTTAGCAGTGTTTTGACTAGTTTGACCGAGGACGGTGTTGTTATTTGGTTAACCTTGCACTTCCTGCTGCAATAAGTGACAAGTGCAAATGTTTAAAGACGTGCAAGTTAGGTTAATTGAGAACGTTTAAGCTCTCTCCAGGTTTGACTGTGATTGAGAGACGTTCTCAGTGAATATATGTCAACCCTGTGATAGACTGGTAATTGGTACGGGGTAAATGTCATCTCCCACACAGAATTTTGTGGAATGACTCCGCTCCTATCAGGATAATTGGTTCTAGATCATAGATTGATATGATTTGACTGATGCAGAACAACAACATTTACTCAGCATACATTAACTCAATTTCAACAGCTATAAAACGATGCTAGATGGATAAATCCAAACTGAATCTGATTTTAATACCGTTCTAATCCTCAGAGTGTCTTCTGGTCACTAAGTGCAGTAAAGATGTTTCGGTTTTGACATATTTTTATTATGTAAATTTATTGTAAAGAATTTGTTGCCAGCATATAATATAAGAACATGTAGAGGAACTTTTCACTTATATATGTGTGTGTATATATATATATATATATATATATATATATGAAGGACAGGCTTCACATTTCTTTGGGGATGTTGAAAAGCTGTTATCTGAGTATCAGGCTGCTGTCAAAGGGGCTAAGACCCAGTTTATTTCTGATTTTCTGTCTGAAAATGTCAGCAAGCCTCAAACTCCTTTTAATTCCATGAACTTTCTTTTGAATCCTTGTGATTTTTCCTGCCTGACCCCTTCTGTTTCTCTTTGTAAAAGGTTTTTAATTTTTTTTTTTTTAATAAAGTGAGTGCTGTCAGGGTTTTACATTTACTTGGTGCTCCTGAACCTGCTATTCTAAAATAATTCAGCACCCGAGGCCTTATACTGTCTAGGTGACTGTATTCCTCCCAGACTATTGAAGGAGGTATTTTATGCTGTAGGCCCTTGTGTAGTTAGTTTTGTTAATACCTCTCTTCTTGTGGGCTGTGTTCCAGCTTCCTTTAAACATTCTGTCATTCAACCGCTTCTTGAAAAGAGTAACTTGAATCCTAATGTTCTCTCAAAATTCAGGTCAATCTCCAACTGCCTTTTCTTTCAAAATTTTAGAGAAGGTGGTTTATAATCAGTTACAGTGTCATCTAGAGCTTAATGGAATCTTTGAGACGTTTCAGTCACGTCACAGCACTGAAACAGCTCTTCTTAGGGTTTGCAATGGCTTTTAACTGTTAATTCTGGATCTTCTCTGTTCTTATTTTTCTTGATCTTGCCACTACCTTCGACATGGTGAATCACATTTTATTATCATGAGTGGAGTAGTCTGTTGGTGTGAAGGGCACCACTCTTAAATGGTTTGAGTCTTTCTTATCCAAGTTTTTCTGTCAAACTAGGACAGTTTTGCTCTATACAGGCTTCAGTTAAGTGTGGGGTACCTCAAGGTTCTATTTCAGGCCTCGTATTATTTTCTCTTTACCTGCTTTCACTGGGGTCTATTTTTGAGAAATATAACTTCATTGTCATATGTCATTTCATTGTTATCCAGATGACATCCAGATTTATTTACCCTTGAAATCTGGTGAAGCCCAGTGTGTAGAGAATTTGAGGAAGTCTTTACAGCAAGTTAAAAATTGGATTTAGCTGAACTTCCTCTGCTTAAATAAAGAAAAAAACCCCCAGAGCTTTTTGTGTTTGGGAAAACTGACATGCTAACAGGATGTGACAGTGCTGTTGGGTCCCTGGATCCATCTAATCTTCTTTTTATCAGGAATCTTAGGGTTATTTTTCATGATACTTTCAAATTTGATAGACAGGTCAGTGCAGTGGTCCAGTCTAGTTTTTATCATTTTTGGATAAATAGTAAAGTCAAGCTCTGTCTTCTGCATGATGCCCTTGAAAGGGTTATTCATGCTTTTATCTTTTTTAGATTGGAGCACTGCATCTCCCTATATAGTGGAGAGATGGGGTGCAGGCAGATATCAACTGCTCCTGGTTGTTCCTAGGACTCACTTTGTGACTAGAGGAGACAGAGCCTTCTGTTATAGCAACTAAACTCTGGAATGGTCTCCCCCTTTCTGTGAGGTCTGCTTGAACTCTTAATGATTTTAAATCTTTTTTAAAAACACATCTTTTTACACAGGCTTTTAACTCTAGAGAGCATGAACAGTAGACTAGTCTCTGTATTGTGTTTTGCATTTACTTTCTATTTATAGTCTTGTTGTTTTCCGTTTCTGTTTTATTCTATGACTTTCCTTTACTTTGTTGTACTTTATTCATCTGTACAGCATTTTAGTTGCCTTAAGGTATGTAAAACGCTTTATAAATAAAGATTGATTGATTGATTGATTGATTGATTGATTGATTGATTGATTGATGCATATATATCTGCCTCTGACACAATGATATCTCTATGGTCTTTATCATGTAGTAGGAAGGAAAAGAACCATGAAATAAACAAGACCTCAGTGCCAGCACATCTCTGCTGAGTAAACACAAACAAATAGAATGTTTCAATGCTGCACCTTAAATTCGGAACCGGTCTGCACAGTAATGTGGGGAGAAAAAAAATAACAAAAACATTCTGCTCAATGCGGGAAGTCACTTTACTTGTTTAGTACATGTATGGGCTGCATTCCACTAGTAATGCATGACAGCATATACCCCGTCTCTGAGAGGCCCCACATAAAGCCCCTCACAGATAAGTGAGCTCTTCATCCTAATAATACATCATATTTTTAGCAGCTTGTAATCCCAGTTATTCAGTCACTGCTCTCCACTTATGACCACAGGTGAGGGTGAAAAAATAGATCTACCGGTAAATCAACAGCTTTTCATTTTGACTCAACTTTCTCTGCACCACAACAGACTGGTTTGGAATGCCAGCCTCACTGCTCTGTTACACCGCCACTTGTGAACCAGACCCCAAAATACTTAAAATACTTCACTTGAGGCAGCAACTCACTCTGACACGCAGTGGCCAATCCATTCTGGCCTCATGGAAGTACTAATTCTCAGCTTGGCTGCTTCACACTTGGCTGCGAACACTGCCTGCAGGAGGTCCCAGCTCAGTGAAGCCAAGAGTCTCACATCATCTGCAAAGAGCAAAGATGCAGTCTCAAGCCTACTGAACTGAAACCCTCTTCACCTCCTGGATGTGCCTAGAAATTGTAGTAGAGAAACAGAATGGGAGTGAACATACACTGGAAATGATACTGCTGAAGCACTTCCACACAACACTAGAGGTGAATCCCAAATCATCCCTTAACCCCTACCCCTCAGTCATTCCCTGCTGTTTTGTGCATTCACATTTAGACATAGGGGTGTTGCTATTCTTTTTCTTTTTTTGTGATAGAAGGGTTGGGGAAGGACTCCTTGGCTCTTTAAACAGTTTTTTTTCAAGAGCATGTTTAAAATAGAGGGTTTATTTAATTATACCCTAAAAATACTGACAAGATAATAACAGAATCAAGCACTGGGAAAATAATAAAAATAAATAAATAAAAGAATAGAACAATGCTTCTCTGTATTAAATGAAATAAAAACTCCCTAGTTGTATATTGATTTTGCAGTTGCTATCAAGCCCATAACATTCGGCAACACTGACATCTCTTGGTAATGTTGACATTCAATCTATCACTGACATCACATCACTTTTGCTGTAGACAAGTGGGAAAAAAACAATAGGCTCAATGATATACCAGCACCAACGACGAGATGCTTATCTCTTACAAAAATATGATGCTTTCCTTTGTGTGAAAAGCCATGGGAGACCACTTATGATGTATAGCATTCCTGAGTGGGTGTCCTATTTCACAGTCATCATTTTTACCGCTTCACCTGCCTACTCGGTTCCAAGCGCCATGGAGGATGGGAACTAGGGTGCAGTGGGAGGGCTGGGCCCATCTTCAGGTTGTGATTCTTCAAATCCATAAAAACATGTGAAGATTGGTTGGACAAACTACTACAGTTCTTCCAGTTTTCTTCACAAGGATAAAGAGCTGCTACAGGGTTGCATGAGCACAACAGAAATCATATTGTTCCTCCAGGCGTTTGGCTATCAGTTGGACTCTTCTCCAACTGTCTGTCATAGACTTCACCAGGGAGGCTGGGGAGTGGATTCTCATTTAATTGGAATACACCCTCAAAAAGGAGGACCTCTGCCCTGATTTGCTTCTCCAGTGGCCCTGACTCCAACCTCCATAAGATGTTGCATAATCAAGTCAAGCAAGATGCTCCCACAATATTCAGCATGTTAAGAAATTTCATCCATCTCGGGGCCCAATTGGTTGTGGAGTTTGGAGTTACCATACCAACTTCTTGCCCATTGGCAAAGAACCATTAGTATCTCTGCAGGTACTGGCTTGCCAGAACCTGAAGAAGTCCTGGCAGGGTAGCATTCTGGATGGCCTGCAAATGCTTATCAGGTGTTTCAGGTAATGTGGTTTTAAAGTTAGAGTTTTATGTGTGCAAATCAGTATCTTAGAAGTGGCTAGAAGGTGACTTTTTTTTAACATGTAGTGTCATTTTTTTTTTTACATTTGTTTCACAGTATGAAAATACAAAGTTAAAATATGTAGATGAAATTTACCTTTACAATACAAAAATACAGTATATTTTTAAATACAATAAGCAACAATGATTTAGAGGGCTGTCGAAAAGCCAGATAACCTCAGATGGCACCGAAGCACAAAATTAAATGAAAACAAGGCAACCTACACCCAGTGCTTGTGGTTTGGTTTCAAATTAGTCGTAGTTTCCACAATGTCTGATTGTTCCCTGGAAATTGTTTTGACATTGTTCTGACTCAAGGGCTTGTAATCAAAGAAAGAACTCACACCATAAGCCATTAATGAAGCAAAACACAAAAGGTACTAAGATTTCCTTATTTTAAGGAGACTCTGGGCCTCATTCATGAAATCTTTGTATATCTGTGTGTAGATTTGAATGTAAATCATCTCCTTATTAAAAAACTTCTGTGGATTCATGAAAACTGGATGTCATCGCTAGAATGTGGACATGCTGATGAATGGATCGCAGATTGAGAGCTTGCTCTGGCATTTATTATTTTAGTGTAAATCACCACCCAGGGACCTCCTTAGAAGGAGGTATAAAATTGCATCCTCAAACTGCATGTTAACCTGTGCACATATTTAAAAAAACAGAAAAAAAAAGCAGCCAAAAAGATAAATATTTCTGAGCTAATTTTAGCTGAAGTGCAGAAAAGAAAATACATTTTTTTTGCAGGCTGTTAGTATTGGCTACAGGCAAGATGGGGACTAGTGAGGCAATACATCAATAGATAAATACAAATAAAAATAAACAAATAAGTAAAAAGATAATAATAATAAATGAGTAAAAGTAATAATTTCGCTCCAAAAAAGCAAAAAACATAAAAGACCGTCTATGCTGCAAAGACTAGAATAACATTTCATGCACATTAATCTCCTTAATTGTAGGTTAATAAAAGTTTGCTGGCCTACTCTTTAATTAGCCCCAATTATTTAATCTGCAGACAAAGGTGAATTTCAAAAGCCAATTTTTTTTATTTATCTACTTTTAGCATGCTGATGCATTTTGCGTTTAAGAAATTACAATGTTTTGCAATGTTTAAGGAGCCAATTCATTCTGATCGAATGAAACCACTTACAGTAAAATCCTTCAACACATCGCTGTTGTGTCAAAGTACACAACAGTGTAGTGGAGTGTTGTGAACTAGTTCTGCAGGTGCACGGGTGTAATACGGACACCTGGCACAGGGGGGTCTCATTTCATGTCTACACAGCAAGCCAATACTAGTTTGCATAAGTTTTCGTGTGCGGCCACCTGCATCTGAGTACAACCACAGTGTTTTCATGATAGCATTAGGGTGCTCTAAAACTGCTCGAATTACTGTGTGGGTGTCTGTCAGCATGTCAATTAGTATTTAATCAACCCACTGACATTTAAGAAAACACTCCTCATTTACAGAAACTCTACATTTTGAATAACTAACTTTGTGAGAAGCAGGACCTTTCAAGTATACCATATATATATGTATGTGTATATATATATATATATGTATATGTATGTGTGTATATATGTATATGTATGTGTGTATATATGTATATGTATGTGTGTATATATGTATATGCATGTGTGTATATATGTATATGTATGTGTGTATATATATGTATATGTATGTGTGTATATATATGTATATGTATGTGTGTATATATATGTATATGCATGTGTGTATATATGTATATGCATGTGTGTATATATGTATATGCATGTGTGTATATATGTATATGCATGTGTGTATATATGTATATGCATGTGTGTATATATATGTATATGTATGTGTGTATATATATGTATATGTATGCGTGTATATATATGTATATGTATGTGTGTATATATATGTATATGTATGTGTGTATATATATGTATATGCATGTGTGTATATATGTATATGCATGTGTGTATATATGTATATGCATGTGTATGTATGTGTATATATATGTGTATGTATGTGTATATATATATGTGTATGTATGTGTATATATATATGTGTATATATGTATATGTGTGTGTGTGTGTATATGTACGTGTGTGTGTGTATATGTACGTGTGTGTGTGTATATATATGTGTGTATATATATGTGTATATATATATATATATATATATATATATATATATATATATATATATATATATATATATATATAAAAAAACTCGTTCCTCACCCTCTGTGGGTGGTGTCCCTTCTAAGCTCGGGTCCTCTACCAGAGGCCAGGGAGCTTGAGGGTTCTGCGCAGTATCTTTGCTGTTCCTAACACTGCACTTTTCTGGACTGAGATGTCTGAGGTTGTTCCGGGGATCTGCTGCAGCCACTCTTCCAGTTTGGGGGTTACTGCCCCGAGTGCTCCGATCACCACGGGCACTACTGTCACCTTCACCTTCCAGGCCTTCTCCAGCTCCTCTCTAAGCCCTTGGTATTTCTCAAGCTTCTCGTGTTCCTTTCGCCTGATGTTACCATCACTTGGTATTGCCACATCCACCACCACGGCTTTCCTCTGCCCTTTGTCTACCACCACGATGTCTGGTTGGTTTGCCATCACCATCCTGTCTGTCTGTATCTGGAAGTCCCACAGGAGCTTTGCTCTGTCATTTTCCACCACCTTGGGAGGTGTTTCCCATTTTGACCTTGGGGTTTCCAGCCCATACTCCACACAGATGTTTCTGTAGAGTATGCCCGCTACTTGGTTATGGCGTTCCATGTATGCTTTCCCTGCCAGCATCTTACACCCTGCAGTTATGTGCTGGATTGTTTCCGGTGCTTCTTTGCACAACCTACACCTTGGGTCTTGTCTGGTGTGGTATATCTGGGCCTCTATTGCTCTGGTGTTCAGAGCCTGCTCCTGTGCAGCCAGGATGAGTGCCTCTGTGCTGTCCTGTAGGCCAGCTCTCTCTAGCCATTGGTAGGACTTCTTGAGATCAGCCACTTCAGTTATGGTTCGATGGTACATCCTGTGTAGGGGCTTGTCCTCCCATGATGCTTCCTCCTCCAGCACCTCTTCACCTTGCCATTGTCTGAGGCATTCACTGAGTACGTCATCCGTTTGGGCCTTGTCCTTGATGTACTCATGGAGCTTGGCAGTTTCGTCCCGGATAGTGGCTTTCACACTCACTAGTCCTCGGCCTCCTTCCTTACGGCTTGCGTATATATATATATATATATATATATATATATATATATATATATATATATATATATATATATATATATATATATATGGGTATTTTCAATCATTAAGTATCAAAGCATCAAGTGCTAAGAGTAAGATATATATAATATATACTTTTATTTTGAAAATAACACTGAGAAAGTGCCACTGAAATTTAATCAAACTGCAACAACACTGTTAATCTGGCAGCTGAGGAGATCAAGTACTGTAGTTTTGGCAGTAATTTTTTTCCCCTCCATAGTGATGAAATTGAATTTCAGTTGCTCATCAATTTAATGGCCTTTTTTTTATACTATCTGGCACATAATACTGAAAATGTTTTCAAATGGGTCACAAGATTGGATTGCAGGGAGGCCTTAACTGTAAAAGACTGGCAGGGTGGCATCATATTGTTGCTCCAAAACCTCAGTTAATCATTTATTGTCACTGTTGCCTTCACAGACTTGACATTTACCTCCTACGTGCCAAATGCATTAATGAACCACTGTACCATCACTAATGCCAGTTTTTGAACTGTGCTCTAATCAGGATGGCATCTTTCTTCTTCATCCTTAAAAGATGCTTTGCCCAACATTTTAAACTCTGAATGGATTTAAAGTACTGATTAGTCAGATCACATGGAAGTTTTACATTGTGTCCATCTTAATTGATATTTTTTAACATTTTGGTTGAGTTATAGCAGTAGCAGGCACTGTGTCTGCCCAATGTTTTTGATGGTCATGGCGTGGTCATAACTCGGGTTGTGGCATGTGGTGCATGGACCAAACGTGGCCCTAATCTCACAAGTCAGTTCTGACATGGGCTACAGCAAGTGTTAAGAGGGACAGGCGATGCCCAAAGGATCAAATAAGGTGCAGATCTGTGAAGATGTGAAGTTAGTCCTTTATCCACTTGATGCAGCTACACCCAGCCTGAGAGAACAGGGCCATATTTGGGTTAAGGTTTTCTGCTGGGTTCTCATCTTTATTTCTTAAGAGCTCAGCCTCTCGAGGATGCTCTTTTTATGACTCATTACTCACCTGTTAACACTCGATGCCGCCAGTTATAACCTAAAAAAAGCTTGATTATGCATTATGCAGTTTATCCAGCATCTGTTTTGAAATATGTTGTATTATTTACATCCAAATGAAAAAAACACCAAAACCAAACATAAAAAACAGGTTTTCTTTGTAATTTCAGTCTTTACATTCTAATTTGCAGGTTTTTTTTCTTGTATTGTACAGGTCTCTACACACACACCGTCCATAATAACGTGCAAGAGCAATGATTGGATTTTGCAGAATGTGGATTTTGCACAATACATCTCCTTTTATATGCACCAGCCTGCTCACTAACGGGTAGCTATCCTTGTGATTTGTTGTTTGTCAGGCAGCATGTGTGGAGTTTTCAGAGTTTTCAATCATGAAAAAGACCACTTGCTGCAGTTTGATAACACCACCTGATGAACACCGTGAGACTGGAAAAAAGGAGTTTTCAATCCACAAAATATAAAACTACCAGCAAGACGATACCAAAGTGCTTCGTATAATGAAGGTATGTGATAAGGGCAGCATTAAGATTCTTTTGATGAGACTGATTAAAATGATGTTCATGAACTCGACTTAATTCCAATAAATCGGTACACTGATCACTATTTCAATTAATCTTTCCTAATTAGCTCTGACTAAGATGCTAGATGGCATTTAATACATTCGACAGTCATGTCATTATTTCACATATATGCATTTCTAGTTTTATGTCTCCTGAGAGAAAATTATGCATCATGTTGATTTTGTTTTAAAAAAACACTATTTTTCCTGGTATTGGGTAACTGTAACATTTTCGTACCTCCTAATTATTCAAAAATGACACACTGGTTCCTGTTTTGTCATTCATGTGGCTTTACAGGGTTTGGTGCACTTTATTTTTATAATTTTACCATCCTTCTACTGTAAAGACAACAGGCTCCCAATCAAGATGTATTGTTGGATGGGTCGATGTCACAGTTATATCTGGCTGTATGGCTTGTTCTCTCCCACATTCACATTTAATTTTAAACTGCTCATTAATTTTCTTTTCATTCCACCTTCTGCCATCATCTCATGGTTTATTAGTGCTCTGTGCCTCAGTATGCTGGTCACACCGGCACTCGGCGAGTGTGGGCTCTCCGAGGAGCTGTCGTGACTAAAGCCAAAATAGTATTTAACATCAATAAACTGTACTCATGCAAGTCAAAACATTTAGTTGCCACATAAAAAAAAAAAAAAAAAAAAAAAAAAAAAAAGCTTTTATGTTGACATTTTAGATGCACTGATACGATCCATGATGCACTATACTAACATTTACCTGATGAGAGAAGGCCACTCTGATATGTTCTCTTTATGCTGAAGTGGAGAGTTTTGATCAGGTAGATGCTGCGATCAAGAGGCTGTAGAAGTTTCAAACAAACTTGTTTTATCAGCTCAGATGAACTGATCTGGATGTAGGGCATGCTTTGATCTTGCGAAGGCAGGGGACCAGCGAGTAATGAAACGGGCATCTGTGTCACTGCCGTGTGCAGCCCAGCTTTTCTCTTAATGTTGCAACAAATCAATACCAACAGCCGAAATGGATGAAACCTTTCAAAGAATTTGATCATTCTTCTTTGGTCTTCTTTTTTTCTTGTCTATTTGTTTCATGTAGCAAATGTATTTGCTGTTTTGATTAACATGCCAAATACATTTGCTAGATAAAGGGCTGGATAATGGTTAATCACTCAGATTTTGTTGCCGTGGTGGAACACGGCCAAAGGACACCTCGTACTAGTGATGATGCCCAAGTAGTTTTGTTGACTTAACTGGAGGTGGTGTGTGTGTGTGTGTGTGTGTGTGTGTGTGTGTGTGTGTCGGGGGGGGGGGGGGGGGGGGGGGTACATTGAGTGCTGTCTTTCAGGGTTTCATCACCACATGAATAGCTGTGGCAGCACAAAAGATCCAAGAGGTTCATTACCCCTCCTCACTGTCTCACATTAGCAAACATCTCACCTCCTGTTCGCTGCTACATTCAGCTCGCTGGCGTTGAATTATTTCAGACTCGAGGACGATTTTACACTTTTCGCATTTTAGTCTGTGTCCAGCAGAGATGTTGCAGCCAGCGGTACCAGCTTCTGAGATCAGCTTCGAGTGAATGGGAAATACAGTAGACGGTCTTATGGACATATGTTCAGAATAGGAAAGCTGATTGAAAAAGAGATTTAAAAATACATTTTCTGAAGTTTTTATACCACCTATCCTCTCAGCTAGATGAGGTGAGGGTGAAACAAAAACTGAGAACGCTTCTTTTAATATGTGGGGAAGTTACATACATAAAAATGTATTTCATATTTGCAAAACTATTAAATAAGAGAGCAGAAAACGAATCATGGTCACTTAATTTAGATAAATGAAATAACCATTTAGTAGATAAGACTATGATTTTTTTTAAATAATCAAACCTATTCAAACAAACAGTCTTAAAACTGAGTTTTCTTATTATTTAAACTCGCTGGATCATCTTTGAAGTTCAACAGCTACAAAAAGATTGTAAATAAAAAAAAAAATGGAATAAAAGACCAAGAAAAGTGACTTGGAGCAATGTAAACTAACAACTTATTTGACCTTTACCTGAACTACTAACAGCAAATAATAACTTAGATGGAGCACAGTTGCATCCAAACCGAACAAATAAAAGATTGTTGTTTGTTCGTACAGGTTCTGGGCCGCACAACTCCAATAAATGGAATGTGAATGTTTTTCTTTTACACTGGGACATCACTCATTAACACACCACACATGTTCATGTGTGTTATTGTAAGTATGCCGTTTGGAACACGGTCTCACACCCAATTCACATGGGATTAAATCTGGGATGTCCATGACTTTAATCCTGTCCAAACATGCCATGTCTGTGATTTGTAAATCCAAAACTCCAGAGCACATTACCTACTCTATTTAACCAAACACCGAGGTCTGGAGGCAATTTTAATCCCGCCAGTAATTCGGTGAAGTGCGGGCTTGAATCTTTTTTTAAAAATTCCTCTCGTTGCCTACTCAGCCTATTTCACGGCGTAATTTTAGCAAATGTAGTACTATACCATATTACAACTTCAGGCTATATCCAACACATATGTGTGATTATCTGATAGTTTTAAATGATAAATATACAGAAAATAATCAACATTAAGCACCACACAAGAAGTCCAGATAAGCAGAAGAGCAACAATGAGATGATGTCGTGTGGCTGCAACACGCAGTAAGAAACTTTTTATTTTTCATCAAGCTCAAAGCCTCTCTGACGGCGCGAAACCTTGAGGACTTAAACAAAAGCCCGGTAAAGTTACATTTACTGTCACCATGGCAATTTAAACACATAAGCACCACCATTTCCCAAGTTTTCCACTTGTCAAAATGTGATGTTTTCTTGACTTTCTGATCAGATGCTTTAAACGCAATACTCAAATTTAATGTAAAGAAAACGGTAATTGTTTAATGAAATTCAAGTCCTTATTGTCACTTCCAGTACGAATGTCTGTTAATTATAGTAAAACACAGACTTCACTTATCCAGCGTGAATGGGACTAATTTTAGTCCAGTGCAAATGGTACTTTTACTTGAATTTACCTCACCAAGCCGTAAATCCTACTACAAAACTGCAGCAACTTATTCCACCACTACCTCAAATACAACATTTCTTCCTTCTTTTTGTTTCTCATTCATGATTTGCATTGTGGATTTTATATTATAGTATACTCTCGGCTTCAAACTCGGCCTCAGCCAGTGGGTTCAGCACAGAAGTCAAGGGCCGCAATCTGTGAACGCCAGCAAAGCTACTGATGGTTATTTTTCCCGCCCTGGTGATGGTTTCATCGCGTTCACCTACGTCCTGTCATCTCTGCGTATACCTCTTTGTCTGTATCTTTAAATATTGCTTCAATGTTTTTCTTCTTCTTCTCCTTTACATTTTTTCCTCCAGTATTTTTATTTTGATTTCTGTTGTGTCTTCACGATTTGCTGCCTCTCTTCCTGCACAACATTGTGTTCACATCGATTTTTTTTTTTTTTAAGTTCTTCTTTAGTTCCTGCTTCTCAAACCTGTCGCTCATGTGCCTTCATTTGGGTTCTCCATCTTCTTCTTTTCCTAAATAAGTCTTTATTTAAAGTGACGAGGGGGGTGGATTGTATTTTTAAGGGGGTGGACATCACAGAAAATTGTGCCGTCAAAATGTTAAACAGCTCTGACTGCGACCCAAATAGCTTTGCCACTTTAGTGTGTTATAAGCTTCAAGTAGGTGTCTTAAATGCCATGAACTCACTTAGCAACTATTTTTAATGGGCTGTTTCCTTAACATTTTCATTTGGTGGTCTTGGTAGTTTTTATCTTACCTTCCAGCATGTCTCTGAACCCACTACAGTAATTTGCAAGTATGATTTGAATGAGACATAGAGTACCTGTGTGAATTGCAAATGGACACAAAGAAAGAAATGCAGTTAATTTTTCCCCCCTTCGTATTTAAATACCAATTTTAGCTGTGGCTTATAAGAGAATACACATCCAATGCAGCCAATGCAAAAAAAAAAAAAAAAAAAAAAAGAGTCGAATGTATCCTTTGGCCATCACTGCAACCCCCTCTTTTCTCACACATTTATTTCGTACAAATGTATTATTTTTACATTCACTCCCAAAGTGACAGCGACTCAGTAATCTGTGGGCGCTTTCACTGGTGGGTGTTGGTGGGGCTTCGTGATCAAAAGTCCAAGCACGTATTGTTTCTGCATCCCTGGCTGACCCAGGTTGGTCCCCGGCCACATCGCTGGCGTCCTACGCCCACTCAAAGCGCTTCTGTGTTGGAATGGAGCCTGGTCCTTTTGAAGCATCATCCATTGGACATGCAGAGCTGGCAGTTTCTCAGTCAGGTATGGTGGTCTGAGGAAAGTTGGATGAGGTCTCCCTGATACCTGTGATCATCTTTAAGAGCTCTGTAAGTTATTTCCATAGTCTACTATCATGGGCCATCCTCTTTTTGAGCAAATCTCTTTCCATGTCAACATCTCCAGGGCCTATTCTTTTCTTTTGACCCCTTTCTAAATATCTATCCCACTGTACTTAGTATGTCACTAACTTTAGTAGCTGTTTCATTATGAAATATATATATGTCCCCAGTCGCCATATCATCTTCCACGGTTTTTCCTTCCGTCTTTCTCCTCCTTACACCGGTCTCCTGTTTTTTGCTGCTTCTTTTCGTTTCCCAATCAGCTCACTTCACCACACTTTTTCCAGCATCCTCCCTCTATTTCTGTTTTCTACCCACAGTGCTGTTCCGTTTCCTTACCTAATTAGAAATCCCCTCTAGGTTTCGGTTGCAAAGCGATATGTTTACTATGAGCAGTTCAGCAATCGGTTTCTGGGTCATGAATGAAACCCCCCCCCCCCCAAAAAGAACATGATCATCTTTAAGACCGATCCTTTTACAAATTAAGAAATGTATCACAGTCTACTTTAAATTTTGCTCTCAGAGTACTGAACTGGAGAAAGTCTCTTGCCATGTAGATGTTGAGTAGAACTATTTATTTATTTTGTCGCATCAGTATCATTTTCATTTATTGTCACTTTAAAAGTCTTATTTTTTTTTTTATAAAACTAAATATGCTTGTAAAGGTGGAAAGTGTTACCTAGCAACAGCTGCTGTGAGTAAAGATGGATGATGGCTCTAAAGACAAATGATGAAATCTGCAAATTGCGGGAAGGCGAGGGAGATTGGATGCTTCCATATCTGGAGATAGTCAAGACAAAAAGGTAAATGGATGTTGTACAGCTTAATCATCAGTAATTATTTCAAAGTCAGACAGACCAGTAGAGTTATTTTGAGGTAGTTATTGGGGATGAAATCCATTGTAATATAGTATAGTTATACTTTAGATATACTAAACAAACAAAAAAAAACAAAAAAAGATTATATAGATTATGATTTTAATTTTTTTTAAATTCATTTATTTATTATCTTTCAGCTGTCTGTAAGCTGACAGAGATCCTTTTCCTTGAAGTTCCCCATGTTTCTACAGCAGCTCAGACCAGACAAAGCAAATCCTGGCAAGACTCAACTTTTCACATTTTTACTTAAAAAAAAACAGGTCAGTTCATCTTAAATGCTCTGAAGAGGATTTTAGCAGAGTGAGTATTCAAATGGCTTAGTCCTTTATCGGGTTAACAAATACTGGCAATTTCAGACAAACAAAATGAAAAATCACAAAGAGCCTCAAAAATAATAAAAAGAAAAATCTTGCAATATTCTCCAGTGACACTCAAGGGTTTAAATTCCTAATTTCCAAGTACTTGAGTGAACATTACACATGATTCTTTTGCTGCAGGCATCATCTTAGCTCTACAAAAACTAGACTGTTTTTTTCAACCACACCGTATTTCAGCTGAAATCCTCTTTCCCTCTCTAATTTTAAGTTTTTTCTTTTCTTTTCTTTATATTTTAACAGTTTGTTAAATGTTTCCAAATTACTGCTAATATTTTTTTGTAGTATGTGTAAAAACATTTCACCTGTATATGAAGCACATTTTATATAAGGCACATTTACAGTGTGTGAATGATTTTATTTGTGCATTTCTTAATGTGCACGAGACACTTGACACTGGCTTTTTGTTTTATGTTAGAAACTGTCACAGTTTAGGGTTTGTCTGTACGGTGTTGAGTTTCATTTCTTGTGTTTTACTTGGCTGTTTAGTTTTGCTCTTGTATTTGTGACCTGTTTCCTGTTTTAATTTGAAAGGCTGTGTCCTTGGATGTAGTTCTTTCTTGACTTCCCATGATCCTGATTGATTGTGCCTGTGTCTCATCAGCCCCAGTGAGTATATATTGTATATTTTGTCTTGTCTTTCCCCCTTATTTTATTTTTATTTCTGCCAGAGAAGTTGGATTTGGTTGAGATAAAGGGCTTTACGTTACACATGTAAATCTCCAGCATTTGGGACCTCTCAGCTCACCATGTGACAGAAACAGCTTCATTTACATTCTTAATTTTATTTTTGATAACTGCATTACAAAAATGACAAGAAAGGGAAAATATAAAAAAGGCTACTCTTGGACTGGTATCAAAACTCAGCTTATTAAGCTTAATTGACTTAGTCATGTGAACCCCATCAACAAGGAGCTTTGATCAAAAAAAGTTGTACATCAGTTGCACATGCTGATGTGATGGAGATATGTGTTTAGATGATCACTTTCCAGCTTTCAAAGCCTAAATGAGTTCCCTTACACAGACTGATAAGAATGCACCAAAAATGCAGAAATCTTTAATGAAATCCACTGTATTCCGCAGATGTTCCCCTGGTAGCAGTCCTCATTATTTTCAAAGTTTAATCACATGAGTGACAGGTGACAGAGGTTAAGCACAGCAAATTTGAGTGACGCAAAGGGGGAAAACTGCTCTTCTTCCTGAGGGAATCACAGTGTGCCAAGAATCCAGAATGGTGCAATTAAGACTCCCACGCAAATGATTTAACTGTTGTGCTGGAGGTATGTTACTGAGCAGCACTTCTAAAGAAATAATAGATTAGAGGCAATTAATTTTCACATTTTTAATGTTGTTTTTCTTTTTTAACACTTGTCATCTCTCCATCGGTTTCTGTACCTACACCTGTCTCATCCTGTCCAGGACGGCTTCGGTCTGTCCCAGGTGTCATTGCACATGAGGCTACAACCTGGACAGATGTCCAGGCCATCATCACAAGACTACACAGAGAAACTCTCTAACATGTATGGTTTTGGACTTTAGGAGGTAGCCAAAGCGCAGATAAAGAAAATCCACCCAGCCACCGTGTTTTCACATGTCTGGCCTACGGAAACGAAATGAGATCTGCAGGAGACATGCGCTTCAAACATGATCAGCCAATAAACAGGTGCTGAACATGTTGGGAATATACAGAGAGGTTATGTTTGGAACAGGGATTTTAAAAAAAATGTCCCTTTAATATTAAAGTGGAATGAAGTCATATTTATAACTTTATAAAAGTCATGTGGTTGTTAGCATCAAACGATTTGACTTGTATAAATTCTGCTCAGCTTCTGGGGAGCTCAGTCTCTGGGGACAACGATCGGTGTCAGGAGCTTCGGGTGCACTTGGCAGATATTGAAATGGTGACTAACAGTTGTCAAGACCAAGAATTTCTTTTTTTGAGGCCCATACCGTGCAGATACATTTTAAAGATAACTTGGTTTGACTAATCCTTTGTAGCTCTCAGTATTAGTAGTTTGCTCCACAGACCAAACTCTCCTCTCTTTACTACAGATTTAGTTCATTCACGTATCAATATCAGTTTTTAGGGATTAAGCCCGCATGTTGTTTGCATTATTTTCCATTTAACCTTTTAATTGCAACACAAGCAGAGTTCTGAATTTAGGAATGCATGATTGGGGACATCAAAAGATGTCAGAATAACTTACAAATGCTGTGTAGATTCAAGGCCAGCATGACATAAAGAAGAATGCACAGTTTCAATCGGGTATTCTCGAATCAATATTTGAACGAAAGAACATTCTGTTATTTGTCCAATGCTACAAAAAGGAAAGTTGCATCAGATAGATGTTTGACATTCCAAGAGATTCAATGTCTTAGATTTTTCTTTTTGCTCTGCCTGCAACTTGATCATAATAAATTGGAAATTACTAGGTGACACAATATTCAAAGGCATGTGCAATAAATGCTTTACACTCCATAAACCTTGTAACAACAATCACCGACCAAACGCTTCTCTAAGCAGCAACTTAGAAATGTGAAAATTATGATGCTTTATGTCCACAAAGCAGGAGAAGAGTATAATAATACATCAAATTATCTAATTTAGCCTTTCCCTTACTCTGCAATGCAACTTAAAATGGAAATTAATAGTTCATGTTGGAGGTCAGGTTAAGGATTGGAAGACCAAAAAACTTTCAGAAAGAGCTGATTGAAGGATTAGCAGATCATTTAGTTTTCGGGGAGATTTACCAGACTTTGGAGTAGTGGTGACCTGATCTGCATTGTAGCAACAACAGGAATGAAACTCATTGCTTCATCACATTTTATAAATGTCAAATATGAATAAAACATTTTGCTGTAATGAACAACAATCGGTGTGTCTACGTGGCTTAAGACGAAACAAAATGAATGCCATTTGTCCAACTGAACTAAACTGGGCTAAATTAGACACACTCAAGATAATGAAGATAATGTGGTTGAAATGGAGCTAAACCTGCATGTAAACGTTCAACTGGACCGAAACTGGCCTACATGCTCTGTGCATGTCCAAAAGTCCTCACTCTGGGCTTTGACCGAGAAAAGTACTGGAAGTACCGAGTGGTACGGGGAGTGATAATGGGGCGATTGGAGTGATAATGTGCAGCATAATACATCAACAGGAAAAAACCTAAAGCTAAAGAAATTAGTCCAGTTAAATGTCTATCTGTGTCTCGGCAGTTTAGTTGAGCTAACTTTAGTTTTATTAAGCCATGCATGAAGCTTTGGTTTTACTGGTATAAGGAAAAAATATTCAATTAAACAGTAGCTTAATAAGAACCTTATACAAAAAGATCATTGTCAGAGTTATGAACATATTATGAATGAATTATTACATGATTGCCTTTAAGTCGTAATTCTCCGCTGTCTGTATTGACAATATTGTGGTGCCAGGATTAAGATATACAGGATGTCTGGACCAAACGGGCCCATAGCATGTCTGTTTCTTCACCTGTTGATATTTGCATACATGTCATGTGACTGCTTTATTCCCCTGTGAATAAAAGAGACCGCAGCAAAGAGGAAGACGGGAATGGCCAGGAATCGCCATGGGTGACACACCTTGGCGTCGGCCCTTCCCTCCTTTGCAAAGGTACGATCAAGACTGCTTTCTCGGGGTGGTTCATTCCTGTAATTGAGAGGTTTCGCCGACCCTAACAATCATGATCCTGAACACTTTTAAAAATGTGGTCTATCTATATAAGTGCAAGCTAAAAGTTTCACCACATCCCTCCAAACTACACAGAAAATGTGCTGAGAGCCCAGATGAGCAGTGTATGCAATACAAGAAACTGAGAACCTTGAATGCCTGAAAATCCCCCAATTTACATTCAGACACATCAGCTTGTTACAGAAAAGTCTACCACACTTACCCAAGTGTCACACTTCCACAACAAGTTTGTACTTAGCACTAATAGATTTTTTAAATTTTTTTCTTGACCTTTTAAGACAGGGTAAGATGGGATAGGGTGGGGAAATTGGCTTAATCTTACTTAAACTTTTAGAATGCATGTTCAATCTTTAACCTTATGCCTTTAATCTTTAACTGTTTGCCTTCAATCTTTTACCGTATGCCTTATACTTCGGGGGAACTGGGCCAAGACAAGTTCTCAAAGTCAAGGATAAGCAAAAATAGCTTATCATCTCTCACCAGCAGTGCAAAATCCAAATATGCAAACTTCTCAGTTGTTTAATAAGAAGGATCAAACCGTTTTTGAAACGTTTACATAATTTCCAGATGTCTTAATTAAATGTCTCTGGCATTTTTACAAAATTGCTGATTCTTCTCTAAGTAGCGACTCTGACCAGAATAAAATCTGGCAGAAGGACTTTGGTGGAGAGATTGAAAGTGATAAATGGGTAATAATCATGGCTGATTGTGGTAAATATGTGAGGGAGGCACAGAGTAAACTCACGCAATATAACGGAGCCAGACTCTAGCTGCAAGTTGACAAACTGCACAAATCATAGTTCCTCAAAAGCCTTTACCTGGAAGTCCGGAAGTTAGATGGTAGGTGCTTGGACGCAACCTACATCCTGCCGCGACAGGTCATAGCCTACAACACAAGGGGGGAATCATCATACAGTCTGTGCACCCTGTCCTTGACGACTTTCCCAAGATTCCCAAGTGAGCTGTAATGATCATATAAGGCTGCAAGAATTGTCAGTCTGCAGAAGCCTTAAAACTGTATGATAAATGGCATACCTTCAGACCTCTAGTCTTGTCTTCATCATTTGCTGCTTCTGTGATCTGCCTTTTGCGTTCCTGATTCCACATCCAAACTACTCACAAGAGTTGAAGGACTTCTTGATTAAACTAAGCGACATCCACGGTGCCCATCCTGTAGGTTAGCAGCTCTTTGTGAGACTTATCAAAGACTACTGCCCCTTACATAACTCTCTTGCCCACTGCTGCTTCAGTGATAATCTCTCATTAAGAACTCATCATGGCATCTTTTAAAACGGGGGCCTAATAGGTGTCCTTCAATTAGAGGGACCCCCTGCTGCACACCCCTCACATATGACTGTGTTGTTTCCCAGAAGAACATCAGCATCATTAAATCTGCAGATGACAAACAATCACTGGACTGATCTCTGGTGAAAATTAGTAAATTACAGGGCGGAGGTGTCAGCTTTGGTGGTTTGTTATCAAGATAACAATCTTGGTTTAAATATCAAGAAAACTAAAGAACAGATAGTTGACCTAAGAAGAAGGGGGGAGACATTCTATTCTGCGCATTTATTAGACAAAAGTAGAAGAAGGTGAAAACCTTCAAATTCCTCGGCATCTAAATCAGCAAAGATTTCACTTGGACTCATGACATACAAGTAATCATCAAGAACCCCTCAGCCTGGACTGTTCTTCCAAAGGAGGGTGAAAAAACTTGGCACGTCACCAATAACTCTCAGTATCTTCTGCAAGGGGACAACAGAGAATGTCACTATTATGATGTGCAATTCCAAGTGAACAAGCAAAGCAGGTCCTGCAACATGCCATTAAAACTGCGCAGCCTATCACTCTGGTGAATTTATTACAACACGGTCATCAGAAGGGCACACAACATAATCAAAGACGGCCCACACAGCCAACATTCATTCCTACTATCAGGCAGAGTGCAGGAGCGTGAAGTCTCCAGCAACGAAACTGAACGATGGCTTAATTCAACGGGATTGTGAACACAGTGTAGTATTTTAGGTGTTTATAGTTTGATATTTTAATCCAATTTCACTTGAAATCCTGTTTTAAATTGTGTCAACTGGACCGACAAAGTAAGAAATTCATTGCATTGTGAGTGATTTGCTTTAGGTAGATCTTTGGACAAATGAGAAGCAAACCAATACATTTCTATATCTGATGTAGCAGATATAGTATTCGTGGTGCTGTGTGTTGCAAGTGACACCGTCGCTGTTTGACAACACAATAACACAGCTGAGGAGTTTTCAATCTCACTATAAAAATGGGTGTTTTCAAATCCAGAGCATAATTTACTGAGATGCTTCAACGTCCACTGCATGTTTATTATGGGACTTTCACCTCTAAACATAATGAGCTGTAATGTGGAGCATAGCAAGAAAAAAAAAAAAGAAACTGCACTGTGATTTCAATGTTTGCAGATTAATCCCGTGAATATTTTGGTTTACTTTTAATCAAAAATATCTAGCTATATTGGTTTTGAAAATAAGGTTTGTTTTCTTTGCAAAAAAGCTATCCATAGCTGAAGGACAGGTGTAACATGTAAGATTTATACCTTATCTGTAGAAGATAGGAATATTTTCATGTTGTTCTCTCAAATTCACTGCAGACTATCTCTTAAATTATGCAGTGCCTAAGACAGAAATACAGCCTTAGGCATTTCTCACTTGCAGTATGTGTATCCAGGGAATTTGCATCTCGTGAAATTATTTTCAAGTGAATTGTGAGAAACATACAAATTAAAGTATCCAAGTAGTTTTTGTATAGTTGTTCTGTAGTAGCATCCGGTTAATTTTCCATATTTACATTACACAAAACAACTGAAGTGTCTGCTTTCTGTTTTAATCAGTTTAGGGGATTTGATAAAAATACTGTATTTGCCCTTGAGACATTCCAGACATTTGTATGTAGTTCTTCCATTCCAACAAGCGTAAATGTAATGGAAGTAGTAAAATTACTGAAAATTACTGAAGGGAGTTTCCTGCGACTATACAGACTTGACATGCAGTTGGATTAAAAGTTTTAGCCTCAACTCAATCACAGTGTCCTCACAACATTAATCACATCAACCACTAGAGGAGTCCTTTTCCTGTATGTTTGCTTAAACCCAAAACAGGGTTAAACTCTAAATGTAGTGGCCTCATAACCGACATCTCTGAGTCCATTAGATCACCAGGTTGTTACCGAGGTGTTTACAATGGCAACTGCCAGCTGCAAGTGTTGTTCATTTTATAAAAGTAATAATAATATATTTAAAAACAAAACTTTTTTTTTTTTTTTGTAGAAAGAATTGGCAGCCATTCATGCTCATGACAGCACTTCTCCCTGTTTGACAAATAAAACGGTTACTATGTGTTTACCTAATCTGTTTGATCTACCTTTAAATAAAGAAAAAGAGATTACGCTGTCTCAGTTGGCATTTTAACCACATACCGATCACGTTGTGATTACTAGTTTTTTTTACCTCTGTTCAGACAGAGCTCACCGAGTGGCCGGGGGAAAGACTGGTGAGCAGCTGGCAGACCCATCGGCCCTCCATCACTATACGTGGACGACGAAAACATGCTCGCCGGTGAGCCATCTCCCACTGCTGACAGATATCTTGGTCTACCAGACTTTCAACAAAACACACTGAGCAGAGGGTGGGTTAAAAAAGTATGGAGATACCACACTTCAAGAAGATTACTTTTTCCTCACGTATGCTTTTTTTAACCTACCCCAGCTCTCTGTAGTACAATCTTCTGCCCATGGACGTTAATCAGTTTCTTTACCCATATTCTTCATCTCTCCTTCTTTATGTTCTCTTTCCTCAGTGGGGATGGGAGCAGAGGGGTAATTGTACACGTCATTGTTTCGTACATCATTTTTCTTCCTCATCAGATGAATTTATAAATAACAATACATTTATTTATATTATTATGGGGCATGTTTCTGGATAATCAGTCAGCTCAGTTAACAGCTAGCCATGATCACTTCCTCGTCAGTCATTTGTAACCCTACAAAGCTTACCAAAAGTGTTGTTTTGGTAAGGGTGTGTTGTTTACACTAACCCAGTGTCCTCTAAATGCAGCGGTCATCTCTGATTTTGCCACAGATATATTTGAAATGAGAGATACCGCTGAAAACATTCAGTCGTAGCTTCAAAGCTTCTCTGACGTATATCAGCTTAAGGAGCCGGTACCTACGGCTAACTTTGATTGACATACGGCTTCCAGGTCTGTTCGTTTTGTCCATTTACTGCACGGCAGCACACAGTACGAGGAAAAAGAGGCCCCCAAAAAGGGTGACGTTGTGGACAGGTTGTCCAGATATTCCTACAGTCTGGGGTTCAAACCTGATATGAGCAGCAGATGAAGCACTGAGCTTCTGTGGTCTAACGCACTTCCTTTCATCAATTTACTTCGTCCCTTCGCCCCTTCGGTTGGATGGTGGGGTAACTGGTGGCTCAAACACCTGAAACAGTTAAAATGAACTTATTCTGTTTCACATGTTCTTTTCTTGTTTTAGTTTGGCAATTGTTTGGCTCTTTGCTAAGCTGTTAAACTGGCTTTACCTTGAACCTTTTTCTGGTTGTGTTTATGGACCAAATCGTAAGACAAAGCATGGTCTGGTAGGATAAAGAACAGTTGACCATTCCCATTTATAAAGGAGCTTAAAATCAACACAGACATTTTCTGACTATTGTAGCGTCTGCTCTTTTCTGTGCAGTGGTCTGCTGGGGGAGCGGATGCACAGACGGGGGCAGGGGCAGGGTTAACAGACTGGTGTGCTGGTCTAGCTCTGTGCTGGGATGTCCTCTGGCGTCTTGGTGGTGGTGGGGCAGGAGGAGGATTTTAGCGAAGCTCAGATCCATCATGGACAACCCACATCACCCACTGCATGAGACCGTGGATGCACTGAGCAGCTCCTTCAGTCAGAGACTGAAACACCCCTGTTGCAGGAAGGAACGCTTTTGCAAGTCATTCATCTCGACAGCAGTCAGACTCTTAACACATTTTAATGCAATAAGTCACTTGGTCACTTTACTTCCATTGTCCTCACTATGTGCAGACACATATGTATGTATGTATGTATGTATGTATGTATGTATGTATGTATGTATGTATGTATGTATGTATGTATGTATGTATGTATGTATGTATGTATGTATGTATGTATGTATGTATATGTTAATTTATGAATATGGCTATGTGTATATGTGTCCCATTTATACATAGATATTATTTATTTGCATATCTCCACAACCCTCTGTCCATAATGCATACTGTGTATGCTTGTCCATAGAATACCAGCTACTGTTGTATAAAGTATTTTATTTTTGCTGATCTGATCTGATCTCATCTCATCTCATCTCATCTCATCTCATCTCAACTCAACTCAACTCAACTCAACTCAACTCAACTCAACTCAACTCATCTCATCTCATCTCATCTCATCTCATCTCATCTCAACTCAACTCAACTCAACTCAACTCAACTCAACTCAACTCAACTCAACTCAACTCAACTCAACTCAACTCAACTCAACTCAACTCATCTCATCTCATCTCATCTCATCTCATCTCATCTCATCTCAACTCAACTCAACTCAACTCAACTCAACTCAACTCAACTCAACTCAACTCAACTCAACTCAACTCAACTCATCTCATCTCATCTCATCTCATCTCATCTCATCTCATCTCATCTCATCTCATCTCATCTCAACTCAACTCAACTCAACTCAACTCAACTCAACTCAACTCAACTCAACTCATCTCATCTCATCTCATCTCATCTCATCTCATCTCATCTCATCTCATCTCATCTCAACTCAACTCAACTCAACTCAACTCAACTCAACTCAACTCAACTCAACTCAACTCAACTCAACTCAACTCAACTCAACTCAACTCAACTCAACTCAACTCAACTCAACTCAACTCAACTCAACTCAACTCAACTCATCTCATCTCAACTCAACTCAACTCAACTCAACTCAACTCAACTCAACTCAATTCAACTCAACTCAACTCAACACGTGGATGTGTTTGTGGAAGCGGGAGACTGCATTTCTCTAGGTCCTCGTGATTTCAGGATTCCACAGGGATATTGGCGATATTGACCTGACCTTCTTGTAGGCGAAGGGCTGGCAGAGCAAAAATCCTACTGATGTTTTTCATTACACGTGGACATATGCACACCCTGTCTGAAAATATGTTTTACATTGGACCACAGTGAGTCCAAAGGGAGGTTACTTTTTTTTTAATCAAAATCCACACAGGCCATTCACAGCCCGACTTGATTCAGTTGACACACTGACACCCGAGTTCTGATTTTAAAAGTAGAGCGAATCAAACAAATCTCCTTTTTTTCACTTGCTCTCTTATCTGTCTTTTATCAGTGTAAATGACATCCAAACAGATTTATATTTAGTCATGTGTTATACTCTGATCCTTTGTCTACTCATCCATGCACGCTTTGTTCATACAAATTCTGTCTCTGCTGTAAGTGGCTGCCTGGGGATAGCTCTCAAGATTTAACTCGTCCTTTTCTCTCTCCTTCTGCACTTTTGCTCAGTTTCCTTCCATCTCATCATTCTCGCTCCATTTCTCTTCATCTCGCTATTCCTGTCCATCTCCGTTTCTGACTTTAAATCCCTCTCTAATTTTGTAGCGGGCCTTAGGAGTAGGAGTGTAGCAGGACTGCAGGATTATTCATATCATCCACAGAAAACATTTTTTTTTTCCTTCTACACACTCTCAGCCTACAGCCAGTTTGCCTATCTATGATTAAATTCATCAACACCCTCACCTTCTTCCAAACACAGACACATGATTCTCCTCAGAGAGTTGTCATCAGAGCTCCCTCTCTCTTAGAAATAGCTTCACACACTGTAACTTCCTTTGCACCAAGTTCAGTGAAACTCTTCTTTTCCCTTCATTTAAGCACATATTCCTTCATTTCTACTTTAAGAACAGATGCTTGAGCAGTATGCTTAGATCACAAACATATCTTGAGTTCAGTGAATTCAGTTTTTTTTTCTGACTGATGCAAACTTCCATGCTGTTTTCCAGAATAGGCCATTATGAACCAAATTGATATTATGCAAATAAGGATTGAGAATGAGCACAAAAGGATGGAAGTTGGACAACTGGGATCGTCCAAATCAGCCAGCAGTATGAATTAATTGTGTCCTAGCATGTGGGGCCTGAGGAAGTAACAGCAGGACGGGGCTTTATCCCTCTTGGTGCGGCCCGGAGCTCTGCTGGAGTTTTAGATTTGGTGATTAGGCAGCGAGAATGAGCTGCTCAGCGGAAATCTCTGCTGAATTCTGAGGAACCGCTGAAGGCATGTTCTTCACTGCATCAGTAGAAGATGAAAATGGAAGAAGTAAAGAACCTTTTTTAATGCTGCCTCAGACTCAACTGGCCATTACACTATATGTGAATACTTCAAAATCCTTTCATTTCACTCCAGTCTCTTCTTGTGAGACGTCTGATTTAACCATGTTAGTCGAGGCTGATGCCTTTTACTTGCCTTTTCTGTTACCTTGACTCAACTTCATCATCTAATACACGTTTCAGCCTGTTTTTCATCTTTAGTTCATGATTGCGTTTGACTGCTTATGTACCAAAGAAAAAGGGGATTTTGTGAAAAGTTAGTATGTTAGAGTTTGCATGTTCTCCCCGTGCTTGCCTGGGTTCCCTCCAGGTACTCTGGCTTTCTCCCACGGTCCAAAAACATGCATGTTAGGTTGATTGGTTATTCTAAATTGCCCATAGGTGTGAGGTGAATGGTTGTTTGCCTCTGTGTGTGGCCATGTGATAGACTGACAACCTGTCCGGGGTGTACCCTTCCCTTTCGCCAATAATGAGCCGGGATAGGCCCCGGCTGACCCCTGTGAACCTGCAAAGGATTAAAACGGGTATAAAAAAATGGATGGATGGATGGATGGATGGATGGATGGATGGATGGATGGATGGATGTAAAACCTGAAATGACAGAAACTCACGGTTTTCTATTTTAGACTGTGAGGTAACATAAACTGGAGAGAGAGGGTTAACTCAAGGTAATGAGTCAGTTGCCATGGTAACTCACTCTCTGAACACTTGGGAGCAGGTTTTGTTCCATAAATCCAGAGTTACACTCCCTTTTATGACGCTTAAACAGATTTGATTTTGATACACATTCAGTCTCACAATATAAAGTTTTCATAAACCAATAATTTAAAAAAAAAAGGAATTTATTTATCAATTTTTCACTGCACAGTTACGTACCTATACACATGATCTAATCCGTCAATACATCACAAAAACAACATTGTGGCTGTGTCCTAATTTCAGATCAAGTACTTTGTGTTTATGCTTTATGACTCGTGGAAATTCACTTTATTTTATTAGGATACTGAACCTCGGGAGTGGGAATGGTTGTCAAGTAGTTTCAGATATTTTTATGCATTTATTTTTTGCCTGTTTACTATTTTCTGGCCACAAACCCCTAAGAGCCCTCAAAGAGAAATTTTACACAATTTCAGGTAGACACATGACTTTGAAATCAATACAATTAATGATTTATGATAACGATTTTTTTAAAAGGTATCCTGCTACAACCTTTCTTTTAGGTTTATCTTTTAGGTTTTCCCAATGAGATTGGATGTATTGATTGCACCCATTTTTCCACTGAAGCTTGTTGAGGTATTTTTCCTTTGCTAGAGGAAAATGTTAGTGAGTGACAACCTTGAGCCGTGTAATAATGAGTTACCTTTTTGAAATAGGTTTTTATTTTTCATCTTTAGCAGCTATCAATATCTTATTTCAGCATGTGGCTTTCACCTGCATGAACAGTTACTCTTTGGTAAAACAGGCTTCTCTTCCACAACTTGTGTTAATATGTTCACTTATGCGATAATGGTTCTTAAATATTTAAATTATTCATTCATCTCTATCTCCTCCCTCTCCTATGCCATCTCTATTTCACTGGTGCAGCTGTCTTACTTTTCTGCAGAAATATGTGCTCAAATTCATGATGTGATTGCGGTAAGAACGCCAATACTACATTGATGATATCGTTTCATAGTCACGGTGCATGCATGTAACTTAGAGTTAACATACTCAGAGTTTATTGAATTCACTTGAAACCTAATTTGAAACAAGTAAGTGTTTCTCATCTCAGGGTTAAGATTTTAACACACCTTTATGATTAACTTCTTTACCTTAAATACCAAAACAAAATAGATCCCTGACACAAGACTTCAGGAGTGGATGAATTATTCATCTAAAACATTCTTAACTCTTTCTTACCTGATGCAATATGCCCTGTGCTTTTGGTGCCCAATTTGATATAAGCAATGAATCATCATTGAAATAATTAATTCAAATATAGTCAGCCTTGCTACAGTTCTGAACATAAATCTGGGGATGTTCTTATTAATGTTTATTAATTCTATCAATAACTAATAATAATTCCAGAAAGCTTTTTAAAAATTACTTCTTAGGTCTGAATTAGTTAAAAAGGAAGAATTGCACTGGTGAGTTTAGCAAAAGAGCATCTTGCCAAATGTGGAAGACAGCAAATGTGGATGATTGCAGAAAATCCCTGAAAAATCCCTTCACGACTGCAGCACAAGTCAACAAGTCAATACGAATCTGAAGAAAAAAAATATTCATTCACCATCATTCAAGCGTGCAGTCAAGCTGTGTAAACAGTTTACCTCAAGATGCAACAATCAAAACCAGAAAAGGCAGATTGAATGTAAAGAAAAAAAGTTTATTTTACCAGAATTTGTTAAATATTTGCCTTCTTGAAACCAATTATGTACAGTATTTACATTCCTTATTCCTTTTTAAATAAAGGAAATTTCTACTCTTTTTAAAACTTCACTGATATGTTCCTTAATGAAAAAACAAAAAAAACAGCCTCCTTCCGGTCCTATCATGTGACGCGAGGAACATTCAGGTTAGGTAGGTGGCAGGATTAAAGCCGAGCATTGTTATTTTCTCTAATAACCACGTGTGTTTTGAAACCCTAACTAAGCAGTTTCTGTGACAAAATGTGAACAATTGTGGCGCTTAAACATGCTGGAAAAAATAAGTCACACAGAAACAGTCATGTCATTAAGGGCTAATGTCTCCATAATGTCTCCTTATTCAGCCACAGCCCCTCCTAACTCTTGTACTTTGCTGGACACCCACTGGGATTGAGAGTGGGCTGATCAATAAGTACTGCCAGTCCACTTTGACTCTCTTGACCTTTTCAGTGCATTCTCAACCAAATCTTTTTAAAACTCCATTTATATATTGCAAGCATAATCCCATCATGTTGTGTTGAGTGACAGCTTTTCGCCAGACACTGCAGCTTACAGCTTGAAAAGCAACAGTGCTTGTACTTGCAAGAGCAGCAACAGCAATGATACACTAATTCTGAACTCTGGTAAAATTGGCCCAGTTTTCTCTTGGTTAGACTTGCTTGTGATCACAAAAAAAAAAAAATGTTTTGACTGTCAAATGCAAACTGGCTGTAAAATTTGATCAGATGTGCAATCATATGCAGCAAACTATTAGACCAATGTCTGCTCATTTGGGTACTTACATTATTAGTGATGTTTAAACCCAAAGGAAGTCTGTAATTTTAAATCAGTATAATTGTGCCTTTTTTGTGTGCATATTATGATGCTGTCCCCTTTATCCTCCTGGATATTTATTTTTGGAGCTAAAATGTGCCTCATCTACCTTATTAGATAACACATTAAATAGATGGCAGTAGCAATGATATCAATGAGCTACCCCACAATTTAGCATTAAATCCGGCCAGTTTTACAACAAAAAAGACTTATTTTTGGATATCCTTAGCTATAAACATGACTGTTTCTGTGCTGTTGTGTTTTATTATTCCAGTCAGAGCATCTGTCTCTGTCCAGATCGTCGGAGACACTCCACAGAAGTCCACCCTAAGCATCATTTTCCCAACTCACTTCAAGTCTCATAACAATGCATTTTCCCTCTGTTGTTTGCAGGCAGGTCATTAAAAAGTGTGTTGCGGCTATTTGACCTCAAAGTTGAATATGACTTTTCTTTTAAGTTGTAGGATAATCCTCTTCAAATTCCTATTATGTAATTGAAAGTGGACTCCAATCTTCTATTCAAACATGTGTAGCAGCTTATTAATGCAGTTATGAAAGATCAGATCAAACCTTCTGCTTGCATATTCTAATTATGTAGATGAGCTCAGTGTGGTGCTGCATTATATGCAAATGTACCAGAGATAATGGAATTACACTGGCATTGGAAGCAGAAATGCATGATGGTTAAATCCAGCCTAAACAATAATTAAACCTCATTGAAGCCTTACATACATAGATTTTCAATTCATTAATTAAAACTGAAATTTCTGTTATTTTTTCAGTTAATCCTCATGGTCAAATGGAATACATATACACAACTCACACATTTGTCATATTTCACACACCTTCTGTATCTAATTTCATCAAGGCTGTGGCTTAATCATTCGTCTTATTATTAAGCGGACAGCTTGTAATAGGAGCATGCAGTCTACCTCGTTGTGCCATCAGCAAGCAAAACCATATAAACTCTGAAACAAACAGCTGTACCTAATTCAATTTTGAAAGACAAAACACCTCAGGTGTGCAGGAGATTGGAGGGCAAAACCTTGTAGCATGTGTTTTGAATACAAGAGGAAAAACAGTCCAGCCAAAAGGCTCACAGGTTTGTGAAGAGACATCTGAATAATAATTAATAGTAAAAAACCTCCATGTGAAAAGCTTGAATATAATTTCACATTTTAAAATCATGGCATGGGCAAGGCAAGTTGATTTGCTCATTTCATGTACAAGGCACTTCAACGTGCTTTACATAGAACTTACAGCAGGATGCCAAAGAAAGATTTGGAGGTACATTAAAACAATTAGATGCGCCCACATTTAGACAATTAACCACACACGCTCACTCCTCTGGGCAATTTAGAATCAACAATTAATCTGACATGTTTTATTTGGGACTAAAGGGGAAACCCCGGAGTACCCTGAGAAAACCCATGCAAGCACAGGGTCCCTGCAGGGATGCAAACCTGGAACCCTCCTGGGACAACAGTGCTAATGACCACGCCCCCATAGGACAGGAGGATGTTTCCAGAGGAGATCAAAGCAAGATTAATGGTACTGAATGTGCTTATCTGTTTACAATGCTTTTACTTTAAACAAAGTAGATTATTAAGGGTATCCATTCAACAAAGACAGGCTTGCTTTCTCCAGATAGGCCAACAGTAGGTCATGCTGATTAACTGCATGCACTTTGTGATTTACTAATTTACTGTGGCTTGATTGTATTCCTCTATGCGTCACTTTTGATAAAAGCATCTGCTTAATGTAATGTAATGTGGACCTCATAAGATGTTTTTTTTTTGTCTACGTGATTGAATCATGAACTGGGATGATAACTAATGATTTCAAAACAAAGATGGAGAAACAAGTTTTTATTAAGAAGTGCTGTTGAGGTGGACAGTCGTAATTATGTTTAACCCTTTGTTTTACTCCACCATTAAGTAGTTTTGGTCATGTTGCATGTTCTCGTCTTTTGAAGAACATAACACTAGTAGCGCTTGCAGTTTTTACATCTCAAGTCATTTCGTATATTTTCGAGACAGTCATGATGGTAGCGTAATGTGGTTAGGCCAACCACGCACAACATATGGATCACAATGTTGGGATGTGGAAAAACTCCAGTATCCAGGTTCCAGTATCCTCCAACAGTATGTCTCTGGAATCCTTATGGTCGTTCGACTGCAATGTGGGAAGGATTATTTTATCCTTGTTGTGCAATGTGTATTAGAAAAAATTAAAAAACAAACAAAGACAGGGCCAATAATATGATATTTCCTCTTTGGATAGATGTGCCTATCAGACCCACCTATTCAGATTGGCTTTTGGGTCATAATAGTTTCATTTTTCCTTTGTTTTTTTTTTTTTTTTTACTGAAATGCTTTTATTGTTCTTGACTGTGAAGCACGTTGGTCAACACTGGTCGTTTTAAAAGTGCTATACAAAAAAAGATTGATTGATTGATTGACAAAGACAGAGACAAGCAGTCCCACAGGAACTGCTTGTCTCTGTAATTGACTTTAACTTCCATCATCCTGCTTGACTATATGAGCAGTTAGCAGCAAAAGGACTTTGCGTTGTTCGGCCACCTGAGCGTCAACAGGACACAGTGGCGTCCTTTTCCTGAGTGGTCTTTAGAGCTGCAGTGTGCACTGCTCTGGAGAAAATCATGTGCCTCATAACAGATCACCAAAATATCTCAAATACACACAAATGCACATAACATACGAACACTTTTCTAAACTTAAATTTATTCAGTTCAGCTTTTATTCCCCTGGCACCTCTTTTGTCAAATCCGCTTGCTGTGATGTTGCTTTTGAAGATCTCACTTCTGACAAAGAGTTATGATGATGTTAATAATAGCCCTGTGTAGCCTTACCATAGCCAAGAACAGAATACTTGAGGCCACGCACGCTCCCCTCTTGTCCTATTTCTTTGGTGTTTTAAAGCAATTTACTATTGGGACTTGGCAAGGCAGAACACAAGAGAAGACAGGCTACAAAATGGGCATAATGACTGGCCTTGGGGTGAGTGAGACAGAGACAAAGAGTGCTGAAACTGTGAAGACAGTTTTAACTACATCAGCAGCAAGGCCAGGTTTGAGGGCAGTGAGGTGAATTGCAGACTGATTATAAAATAAAGGTTTTGAGACAATATTATTCCTATGTGGCAGTGACATTGGACCAAGCAGACAAAGCAGGAAATAAGGTCCATTGAGAACGTGAGTATGTCAGTGCAGATGGTAAAAGTGAAATGATATTCACATATTTTTTTCAACCAATTTGATTAGTCTGAAACACAGCACTATCAGACACACACCCACACATTCAGAAGTATTGAACCGCTGTGCCTTTTTAGATAAGCCACAATTTTGTATTACACCTTTAATGCATAGAAGCACTTCATTTGTAATGAAGCTCCCACATTCTGCATTATGCATAAGCTTTAACACAAAGAGGCTGATTAATACATCAGAAATTGGACCAAAGATGTCTTAGAACAATGAAACATGTATCCACACAATCAAACACCCCCACTCCTGTTGATTATGTAAGATTTTCTACCTCTATTGGGACATCATCTTCATTTTTCTTTTTGGTGTCCAGTTTGCTTTTTTTTTTTTTTTTTTTTTTTTTTTAAGCAAAACCTAAACAAAGCCTTTGTGTAACCACTGATGTTTAAAAATGATCCTAATTTTAGGGGGCTGAATAGCTCACCGGGATAATCAGGTAGTTGATGAGTCAATATTTCTTGTGCAGCTGGCCCAGGTTGAGTCCTGGTGGAGAAACCATCTTTATGCACGACGTTGACTCTTGTCAACACAAACTAGTACCAGTCTTAAGACAGTTACACTCATTTACTCATTGATTGAGCTCAAAGGTTTGTTTATGTGAGACACAATTATATCTATGAAGGTAAATATGTTTAAAAATGCACACGTTTGTGGAACTGATGTGAGTTTGTGGAAGAGTTTGTAGAACAGGATATGAGCAACATGAATTAGATTTGTATTTCATCTTGTATAAATAAATCACATACATGTGAAAGTAATTTGTTCAAGCAACTGGCTTACAGGATAAAGGAAGAGGGCTAGAATAAAAGAATCAACATAAAGAAATTCTGTTCTGAATTCTGAAAATGCTGCTTCTTTAACTTCTGTTTTACCTATCTCACCACTTTATTCTTTTTTTTTTTTTTTTTTTTTACAGCATCCATTGCATTTATATACAAATGGCAAAATAGTCGATGATGTCGTTTAGCGACATTTAGGGACTTTCTGGACAGCCAGTAGCTTCGGCGCTGAGGAGCTGGCAACACTGGGGCTTTACAGCTTTAGCCAAGAGTCAACCAGTCAGAGCGAGAGATTGATTTGCTTTCATGTCTTTCATCTATTCCTTTTCACTGAAGAGAAATGTGTTAATTTGGTGCCTGGACTTTCTGAAATTGAAAGATGTAGCTGGCTAACAGCATGCTAGCTTCCAGTCTGATGATTGTACAAGGTCATATCTAACTTTGCAAAGCAATCTAGTCATATTTGTAATTACTGCTCAGATTCACATTGATTAATGACATTAATGATGGATTGTAAGACAACACATCAGCTCCGGCCACAATTTTGCCACCATATATGTGACAAGGTTCATTTCACGAATTGAAAGTCTGTGTTTGTTGTGTTTGCGGGAACTTGATGAAGTGGTGAACATCTGGGACTCACAAAATCCAACCAAAGTCAAGTGGTTTATTTGAAATGTAAAATAATAAATAAATGGATTTCTTCTTCCAAGCTCATGTCTGGCAGGTTTCATAAGACTTACATCATTTACAGTCTCTTATCAGGTTGTGATGCAGTGCGCGGTGATCTACTCTTCGCCATTTGATTTTAATGCCAGCTAATTGCACACTTTCTTACTTTTTGTGTTCACTGTGAATTAGAATTTGTAATGGCTCATAATTTTGAACAACAGCATTGAAATCTAGTTAAAGCATCACTTTTATTCATATGAATAGTGAGCTTGATCAGTCTTAAATAATGAAATACAAATGAAGTGGTACAAAAAGTAGCATGTTATTGACACAACAACTGAAGACAGTTGGTGTCCATAAAAGAGGTTGTAATATGAGGGAGTTACATCATCCATCTGTATGATGACTACACCATCAGCCTGTACAAACGAAGACGAGCAGAATCATTTTCATCACCCTACAGAGACAATATGCAGGAAAGCTGAAAATGAACTGGTAAGTGAAACAGCTTTTCAATAACTGGACCATCTGCTGTTGCATAATAGTAATAATAACAATAATAATTTGAATCCCTGTCACTGAGACTAGAAACCCACTCAAAATCTACCAGCAAATGAGACAATATAAATGGACTTATTCAACAGAATATTTTCATTTTACTGTTATATTAAAACTTAGCACATTAAGTATGCTTTCACTGGCTCTCCTGTAGGACATATGCTTCAGTGATGACAGCATCAACTAAAGCTTCAATTCTGATTAAAAAAAAAAACAAAGTATCAACATAGTAGTTAACCTTTATTTTGTCTTGCCTTATTTAAAAATGATTTTGTGGCACTAGTGGCCTTGATTCAAAGTAAGTGACGCAGGAAAGTGCCAGGACTCAAACCTGCGCCGCCTGCACAAAGGTAATAGCCTCTGCAAATGGCACCCACTCAACCCACTGAGCTATCCAGTTTAATAGATGATTTAATGATTGAGATCTGATTTTTACACTAATCTTCTTTACACTATGACTATATCTCCAAAACGATACTCATCTCACAAGGCAAGTATTATACAATATGCTGTCCAGTTATTAAAATAATCACATATTAGGTAGCTGCAGTTTACTGCTCTTTTGTTTTCAGACAGCTGATTTGGATAAAACAAACCAAAACAAACAAAACAAAAAGAAAAGCAGCTAGACGAACAACCACTAGGTCTGGTGACCTAATACCCGAGTTTGTTCATTCAGCAGGTATTGTGATAATAAACCTTATGCCATACAGTTGGTGAGGAAAGTAAGATACGAGCTGATGTGTTGTCTAACAACGCTTCAATTAATTAATTCATGACTGGGCAACACAGGCAATACTAAACAAACAGTAAAACTGTTAAACCAAGTAATTACACAATATGAACAGAAACCTTCTTAAACAGATTTTCAACGTACACTCAAGCTAAACAAAGGTAATTTGACAAAAACAAAAAGAAAATATCAACCTACAGCTTTAGATTCCTGTAATACAAGTTCTCATATCAAGTTTTACAAACTTTCTGATTAATTCCCAAAGCTTGTGCATTTTGAAACATTTTTCATATATATTTCCACACATAGTCTGAGCATATGCGAGACATGTACAGTACACTGCAGTGTGCATCCTGTCTTCAAGACATGACTGCAGTGCATATGGTTTAAACATGTAGCCCAAGGTCCACTTGCAGACCTTGAAGTACAAGAACACACACCTGAATGTAAGGATCTTTACTTAGTCGAGGTCATTGTTTCATTGTGATGTTAATCTGTGGCTGCTTGTGCAGCTTTAGGTTTGGACATTTAAATTATATATGTAAATGGGAAGGTAATTTAGGGCATTTAAATGCTTTAGCAATCAGGAATCAGGTGGTGCTTAAGTAGAAAGTATAAAACAGTTTTCAAGTAAGAAGCTGGTCTTTTGTGCACCACGCAACAGGAGGTCATCACTAAAATTTCTCTCAGCAATCATGCTTGAACTCAAAGTACTACTCAAAGTTGACTCGGTGAGTGAAGTGTTTATTAGATTTCACCTTGGACTTTTGATATTTTTAAAACATCAGAACACGTGCATGAATACAGTACATCCAGTGGGGAAACAACGGTGCAGAAAAAGGCACAGGATGTGTTCACGCATTTATGGATAAACAAAAACACATAAAGATGCATCAGATCAGTTGTTCACATAAAGATATGCATTCAGAGAGGCTAACACACATGGACACAATGTATTTTTGCAAAAGGCAGTGTGTATATGTGTATATGCGTGCACAGTGTGTCTCATGTGTGAGCAAGCACACACACACCTGCTTGTGCAAACAAACACGTCTTGAAGTGGAAATAGGCTCTGACAGTAAAACTCTTGTTTCAAAGTATCAGCTTAAAAAGCAGAAGGCAGAAGTGTGCAATAATGTCAGGGAAGAACGGGACACGGGGCTGCATTCCCAGAGTTCCAACTTTGCACTTACCTACTTGCTTAAACTAAAAATAACCCTCAGCAGAACATTATTTCTTTTCTTTTTTTTTTTTAAACCGAGTGATGTGTAAAGAAGCACATAGACAGGCATTTTAAATATACGCTGAGTGTCTAGTGAAATAATGAATATAAGATTAAATATTTATATTCTACCTTTGAGGTTAAGAAAACAATCAAGCACTCAGAAAATCTTAAAAATAAAGTGGCAAGAACCACAGGCAATCAATTTGTCTTGTACTAGGTTACAAAAACATTCATGGTCTACATTAAAATGCACACTGTCATACAATGCTTTTGCAAAACCTTCTCCAACAAATATACAGACACAGACATCTAAACGGACATCTTGTGAGTCATTTTCAATTTTTCAACTCTACTTCTTCAAAGTGTGAAAGAATGCAATTTTTTTTCTTTTTCCTTATAGCAAGCTCTTACAGTTATTTGCAGTTTCAATATCCTTCTCAAGTGCCAGCCTGTGGTCTTTTGCTGCATGTCATCCCCTCTTTTCTCTGTGTTCACTTTAAAGTAGCTATATTGATCCCTCCTTGTCTGCATATATATTAATATATTAACCAAGTTGGCAACACCCAAAAACCACATATATTTGCATTTTAATTTTGCAACAGATTGTGTGTGTTTTTCCTTCAGCAGCCCTCTTGACAGTCTAGCCATATTTTATTGATCCCTGGAAGAAAAAGAAAAAGAATAAAATTATTTACCAAAGAGGACTAAGATCACCAGCGGTAGGATTGGAAAAGAGCAGGAAAGAAAAGACAAGACAGTGATGAGTGCAGTTTGGTAACTGTGTGATGTGTTGTAGTGTATGTGAACGTGTTGTGTTGGAATAGAAGGAGACATGGGACAACCAGGTATTTTTCCCTTTACAGTTGTTTAATTTTGGTGTGTGATGTGTGTGATGTGTGTGTGTGTGTGTGTGTGTGTGTGTGTGTGTGTGTGTGTGTGTGTGTGTGTGTGTGTGTGTGTGTGTGTTTGGTACGTATGTAGACCTGTGAGTATATTTAGGTGTCCGTGTCAAAGCTGGGGGGAGGGGCATATACATACTATTTTTCTAAAATTGCACTTTAAAGAGGGCAGCGTTTCCTTGTGTGGCCATATCCTCCAGTCAGTGCACATTCTCAGGAGCTTCAGCAGTCGATTTAAAACCTGATGTATATGAATGTGCAGCTAATGTCCAGCATGTTTTTGCACCATGGTGGATCTGCTCATGCTTCTTAACTAAGTGTTATGCATTACCTTCCAAGAACGAAATGCGTTTTGACTGTGAGGGATAGACGGCAAACTGTAGCTCAGTAGATACAACATCATTCGTAATGTTATACAATAAGAGGTAATGAACATGGTGTTTAATAAACAGAGAAATCCAGCTGTTATCTTTTTTGTTGCCGTTTGTCATGATGTCCACATTTCAATTCAACTCAGGTTTACTTATACAGTACCAAATCATGACAAATGTAGAACACAGTTCAACTCAAATTAGACCAATTAACACAAAGCCAATAAAATAACAATAATAATAATTGCTTTGCTAAGGAAACCAACAGATTGCATCAAAACCTTTCTTTAATCCCCTGTCCTGAGCAAGCACCAGGGCACTGTGGAAAGGAAAAACTCAGTTCAACAGGAAGAAACCTTTGGCAAAACCAGACTCAGGAAGGGTGGCCATCAATTTCTTAGCACCCCCATATACAGGTCAAGCCCCACCTTAGTACCATGAGGAAAAATGAAGTCATGGTTGAAAAGGCGGATATCTTACACTAGATATATTTAAGGTGGCATATTCTCAGTAAACCCGAATGACAGTGTGTCAGTAAGCCAGCATGCAGTGTACCATGACCACGAAACTGAAGCAGACTAATAGTATTCATATTTCTTTTTAATATTCACATCTATCCTTTTTCCTGCAGTGACAAAATATTCTTGTGAGAAAGAAGCCTGTGGCAAAAGATAGATGAAACAGCAGATGGTAATCAGCTGATACAAGCATGACTTCACGGCTCTAAGTTAGAACATTGAAGGAAGAAAACCTGCCTTTTTTTTTTTTGCAAACATAGAAAGTGAAGATTAGAAAAATGGGTGCTTACAAGTGATTTATTTATTTTTTTTATTTACAGTGCCTATTCTCCACAGCTGTTTTGTGCTGCATGACAATCTCAACTCTATTAAATCCTTGCAGCCACCTGATAGGAGCGGCACATGTTGGTGTTTCTGATTTGAGACGTTCCGTAACAGATTGCAGCGCCATCACGCCGCACCATTCACTGAGTTTAACTTCACCGAATCACGTGCAAATGACAACAAGGCGCCATAATCAATACTACACGGATCAGTGAAGGTGAGCCAGTGTTCTGTTGCGATATCAGACCACACGAGTTCATCAGTCTCGTGTGTCAATATCTTTTTCTCAGTTTTCTTTTCAACAAAAGCAGCATTTCATATTTTTCTCTTCAGATGCACATGGACTAAAACATTTGTGTCGCATTTATTACGTGTGACCTAGCAGAAATAAAACAGAAATTGCCTACTTTGATAGGGTCATGAAGGGATTCATCCATTGTCCATTGTCATTTTTTTCTAACACTGATGTAAAACGTTAAATGGAAAGCCATATTATCTGCCTTTGGCCGTAGATCTGAGGTGATGAGTGATGTTTGAATGGCTTCTACAATTTGGGCTTATTACAAAATCACTTTTCTACTCTTGTCTAGAGTCATGGTTGAATACAGGTCAGTTTTAATAGATAACATTTATCCACATAAAAATAAAGGGATTTAAAATTTCACAGTAATAACTATACCACACGGGATAGTGTATTTTAAAGCTACTATGCTATGTATAACTCAAATGTGGAATGAGAACGTGTCTAGATGTTACAAAACTCCACGTGGATGCGTTTCTGATGCGCACGCCAGGGCAAAGGCGATTGAACCTGCTGCAGGGAGAGATCCAGGTGAAGGAAGGCGCTGTCTTTCAAACGTGTTTCTGCCCATCATTATTGATTTGAGACTTAGAGGAACGACTGTGTTTCCCACCTAATATTTGATTGATTTAGTTTTAATAATTACTAAAATCTTAACATTACAAATGCACTCCAAAGGGTATTATTTATAGTGTGTTGATATACTGTCTGTGATGTTGCGAGGTATCACAGATCTCTGCAGTTTATAGTCATTATTGACTGCCATTCAGTTATTGGACTGACGAGGCATCCATCCACCCATTATGGAGTAAAAGAATACACTCTGGATTGTACATCGCTGGGTGATAAAGCATTCTCCTCTGTTGATTTACAACACTTAAAGTAATTGTGGACAACTTGTGCTTATTAAAGGGAACCCATTATGCTTTCCCATCTCTTTTAAGCTGCAAATAATAATATCAAAGTGTCTGATAGTTTTGTTGTCTTTGTCGAAACATCAAAAATGGTTTGTGGATTGTAAAGTACTCCTTGTGGGCAGCCTTGGTTGGATTTTTACATGTTTATTCCCCAAATTGTATTTATTTATTTGAATCAAGGACAAATCAAATAGCTAAAAATATTTGTGATTGCAAATGTGATACAGAGCAGTCTTAGCTGGTGTACCCAGCTTCCTCTGCACTTCTCTCCCCCTCCCATCCCGTCCTCCACCTCCTCCTTTCAAACTGCCTGGCTCAGTCAATGCTGCGTGCCATTGAAGCTGCTCCATCCTGCACACTGGGGTCTTGGCTGCTGCTGCTTTTCCTGCCTCAGGCAGTCTCCGTTTGCACACGGAGGGGCAGGAGGGTCCCAGATCAGAGCCACACTGCCAGGTTTAAATTACTATAACTTCTACATTTATACCAAATAGATATCTCTTTTACTACAGTGGTCCTCAATTAAATTATTCCATTCTCCCTAAGAGCTCATAATTAACTGCTTACTTTGTGCTTGCTTTTATTATTATTGTTTAATAGGATACAGGTTTTGTATTCAAGAGGTAATTTCTTCTTAGCTCCATGAAAGCTGCTTTTGCAGTGTTTATAGTCACAATGGCCAGAATTAATGCAGCTGAGTAGTTTGCTGATATTTAAATGTTATTTTGCTAAACAGACCAGGTGGGAGCTTCATTCATGTGAAATGAATTCAGCACAGTAGTTTACTCATATTTGAATTGTATTGTACTACATAGACCACGTGAGCGCTTCCTTCATGTACCAGAATTACTCACCCTCTGCTGATATGCAAAAAACCTTTGAAATGTATGTAAATATTTCTTTTTTAAGAAATAGTACTACATCAAAACAAGCATAACAGTGATTTAAGTTAAGCCATTTCTTGATTTTGGCTGGGACCAAAGGCAGCTCGATCTCCACTGACTGCCATGTTAAACTGTAAAACTTTAGACTCGTAAAAAGATTATTTTGGTCTCCATAGGATTCACATTCATAACAACGCTACAGTGGATAAATTTTTATGCAAACGATGAGATAAAATGATATGAAGTCACTCGTTTATGCATTATTAGAGGCATTTGCTGCTTTGCGGTCTGTGGCGTTAGTAAGTAGCTGTCATCACTTTAGCTACTCAGCATTTTTTGTGATCTTGACATTTGTTCTGAGAGTTAAAAGCTAAGAGTGTATAATCACTCTTGTTTTAAAGATATGGCTTGTCGTGCTCCTAATTGGCTCGGCTCTGAGTTGATCTCAAATGGTCTGGGCGTGAAGGCCGCCGACCAGTTTGCAGCTTGCAGCTTTTAATTGGAGGCAAAGCTAAGCAAAGCAGCTGGAAGTAGCGCCTTTGTCCACAGGTGAAGCCAGGTAGCAAGGGGCAACCAAAGGATGTCCAGCCTAAATGGCTCTGTCTCATTGGCTGCTACTGGAGCAGCCGGCCCTCTTGTAGCTACTTAGCACGGCCTAACAAGGATGAACCACAACCCGTCCTTGGTTGCTCAACTGGACCAGCAGATCACGCTCTGCTGTGGTGACCTACAGGTCCCAGCAGAGCCCTGTCAGCCCTGTCAGCCCTGTCAGCGTATCACTCCATCTACTCTGGAACTCATCGAGTCCCAAAAGTCCAGGGTCTTCAGAAAACCTCACAGAGGGTTTGTCGTTTTCTTTTCATACAGTCCAACAAACATAAAACACTAGAATCACGGAAAGCACTTTAACCTTTTCATCGCTGACCATGTTGGCGTGTTTTAGGAATCATCTAACCATTGTCGGTGGTGATATACAAACTAGTGGCCAGTTTGTTTACATGTTACAGCCTTTAAACCTCAGTGCATAAATGGAGTGCGCTGTATGCCCGTGGTGGAAATATGAAGAATTACTTCTTTTTTTGGTGTGAGATTTAAAATTCAGCCGTTAAAGCAAATAATGTCAAAATTGTGTTTCTATCCCATTTCCATGATGCTACTCAAAATACAAAATACATTTGGAACTGTTTTCATTCCCTTTTTTTTTTATAGAAAAAAAAAAAAGTCCTTTATGGGGTTAAAAAAGAATAAATATACATTCAAGTGTGAGAGGCATGGGAAACAGAGTAAGAGAGCTGTTTTAAAATATGGCCCTGGGGTTTGTGCACATTAAAGTCTTTGCTTAGATCAAATATGGCAGGTTAGGTTTTCATCAGTCAGAAAAATAACAACTCCCCCTGGAGGTAATAAGTTATATTGTGTTGATGCAAACAGTATTTCTTTTGAAGATACTGATAACATACTCTTCACTAAGTAACAGGACCACAGGGCAAACAAAATATTTCTAACAATAAAACACTGGACCCATGTCACTAAATGCATAGTTTCAATGTTTCCTACAAGAGTCAAGCCTCCTGATTGGTGATAGGAGTGATTGCGTGTAGATGTTTGTCTACCTCGTGTTAATGCTCTCCTTCATCCTTGTATTGCTTTTTAAACTGGCTCATGCTTGGATATTGCTTTAACTCCATATTTGATCCAGTCCACAGATTTCCTCCACACACAGAAAAATACAAACTTTTAACTGTATGAACCTGAGGATGTTTGAATTTTAACATCCCCCTCATTCTGTATCCCCCATATCTATTACAAACAGTTTCTGAATCTTAATTGGGCATTGGTTGATTAATTATCCTTATAGTTCTTTTCTGCAAAGTAATTAGTGGTGATAATATACATTATGTGTTGCCCCAAACCTCTGCATACTAACTTCAATATGTTAGGACCGAACCACAGCAGAGAGTGTAGAGTCATTTTTGGTCCTGAATTTTGTTTTGCTTTACTACTGCCCAGCTTCTTGAAAGCTTTATGTGTACATGTTTGTCATCCATTATTCCACCAAGACACATATCTTCACGAACTCTTCTTTCAGTGTCTACACCATCTACTTTCATCTATATCTACACTAGTGCTTCTATTACAATTACTAGTAAACATGATTTCTTTTATTTATGTTTAATGATCATTTGTCTGTGTCAAACCATTTTTTAAATTTAAACATTTCTGATATAACTATCTTCTGTTGTTCACTTAAATATCATCCTAGAAAAAAAATATTTTGTCATCTGCAAATAGTTTTAATTAAAATATTGTAGATACTTTGTAAATGTCATTAATATAAAGATAATAATTTTGAAACCAAAACCGACTCCTGGGGGACACCACTATATGAATGTCTAAAGGGGTGCGTTACCATGACCACAAACTGATTCCTGCCTTTTAAAAAAATGCTCACACAAAGCAGTACGACCCCTCTGATCCCTTACTGCTCCAATTTATTCAGTGTGTCATGATTAATTCATCAGATGTTCAATCAGATGTTTTTTTGGTCTATAAATATTTACACTGATGGTCAGAGAGTAGCATGTTTATCCAATAATTTATGTAAGATACAAATAAACAGTTTTTTAAATTTTGGACAATTGTGGAAGTAACAAAACAGGCCTAAAGTGGTCTTCATCCCCACTTTAGTTATTTTTCATTTTATTTGGATATTTACCAATTAGAAATAATAAAGATGTATAGTAGGTTAATGTTTCTGAGATCCCCTTAGTGACATTTGTTTTTAACTTTTCACTGATGGTTAAATCATAGAATGAAGCGGGCCATGGACAGGGCCCAAAAAAACCTCAAAGTGCAGGTGTAATTACCAGATGTGCTCGGGGCCCTGCGCCTGCCAATAATGTCACACTATATGATTGGCAGAATGTAAAAGATGTAAAAGATTGTGGTTGGTCCAGACAAAATACCAGAAGTAGTTTTCACGGGATTGCAGTTCTCCGTAGGAAACGTGGATGACTTTTACAAAGAAATTCATCATTATTTTTCGAAAGGGACTTACCCCAGCCCGACCATCACTTGACCATCACATGACTTAACGTTAATGTTTACGACTACTATTCAATGGATATTTGCAACATGAATGCCATTGTGTTTCTGGAGCTGCAGTTTTAAGTTATTTTTATACAGTTAATATATAGATTAAATTTTAGTGATAAGCTTTTTGAGAGAATTCTCAAAAGAGAGTTAATAGATCTGTTCAAGGATGTTTCAAGTTTATGCTACACGAGAGTAGACGCGACCTCAAAGCGTAGTCCTGGGAGCTCACGCAGCAGGTGTTTTCAAGCACACATCTTATAAAAAATATCTTTCAAGCCGCTTTTAACACATAAAAATGAACTCTTCAAGGGAAACAGATTAGGAGATGTATTTATTCATTTATTTTTTAAGGAATTGAAAATAAGATTGTCAAAAAGTAAACTGCACATTTCCCACTTTACATTTATGCATCAATCTCATGCAGCTGTTGTTGCCTTGTTGCCTTTTGTTGTCAATATTATATTTTAACAAACAGAAATGCCTTTTTCAAAATTAATCATTCTCTTCTGGAGTTATTTAAAAAGTCTATATTTGCCTTCACAGCAGTTAAACGACTATCATTACGACTATCAAACTATACAAATTTCCTAGGATTTGAGACCACCACTCTTTTATGATGAGTACTAGTTCATCACAGGACCACACAGATGAAATGCTCGTCGTCACCCCATCAGATTAGTTATAGACTACCAGAAGAAACATGAATACATGGGGACAACGCGCAAACTCCACCTAAAAAGGCTTAATAATACAAAAGTAAAAAGTATTTAAATCAGGATTCTTCTTGCAGTGAAGCAACAATGCTAACCAAAACATTTTGCCCATCCTTTATTCTCATTTGTCTAATTATTCTTATAAAAAGCGTATGCACACTTTATCATTACACTGTCCACAAAAAAAGTCACAAGATCTTGTGTTGTTGATGGGAGAGTCGGCCCGCTGTTCATGGTTCTCTCCAGCACGTCCCAGAGATTCTCAAATGGATTAAGATCTAGACTCTGTGGGCGCAAATCCATGTGTGAAAATAATGTCTCATGCTCCCTGAACCACTCATTCACAACTTGAATCCTGGCGTTGTCATCTTGGAATATAAGTGTGACATCACGGAAGAAAAAACTCCATTGATGGAAAATCCTGCAAACCATCATCTTTGAGGAAGAAATGCAGTCAGAAAAAAAAATCATGTCTATGTCTAATAGTGAAAGTAATTTCATTTCCACACGCGCGACGCAGAGGGAACTCTAAAGAGGGAACAACTAAACAGCTGTGCGGCCTTAATAAAAACACCATCGGAAGAAGGTAATTTGGTCTGATGAGTCCAGATTTACCAGAGTGATTGGTGCATCGGGGTAAGAGGGGCAGATGAAGACCCATCGTGCTCAGTGCCAAGGCTGTGGGGGCAGTGCTATGATTGGGGTTGCTTTAGATGGTCAGGTCCAGGTTCAGCAACGTTATGAGCCCAAAGAACGAGATACCTGGATATACTGAATGATAGCCACCCAGTTTTTAAAAATGTGTTGGGCAGTTCTTATCCTAGGTTTAGTAGCTTCAGCAATCTCCTTGCTTGATGTATGCCAATAATTTTAACCTTCAAACTGATTATATCTCTTCCACAACCTTAAGATGTGTCATCCGACGTGGTGGTTTAAGAGATGAGTAGCTACGCACTGGATCAGTTCAGGTTAAATAACTTGCCAGCTGAAACATAATAATCCAGGCAGTAATTAATGGATGTGAGGCTGTTACCTATTTGCTTAGTTAAATCCAGGTCATCACTTTTTCTTGGACACGCAGTGTGGATTTATGAAAAGCAACAAGCTCATGATCAAAAGAAAGGGACTCTGACTATACTGAATGAGACATACATCATGGTTACTCATAGTACTTTTGGAAATGAATAAAAAAATTTCCCATTTTAAAAGTCAGTGTTTGATGTGGAATATCAGCAAAATGTTCATTGGGGTGAAGAATATGAAATATTGAAATATATGGCTACAAGTGATACTATTTAATGCTTTGCATGACAAGTGAAAATAAGGAAACAACATAAAAGGTGTACCGAGAATTACCACCTGGACTTTCAGCTTCACTCGGTTGAATGATTTGTTGTCCAGTGTAGGTTTGTTCTTCATGACCAGCGTAGCTGGTAACAGAAAAGGACCCTTATTTTTTCTCCTTTTTTCCCCCATTTTCAATTACTGCTACTACCACTAAAACATGAATGATGTGTCTGAAATGTGATGCCAGTGCAGAAGTGCCTTAAATCCGTCGTCTTATTGATGGTCAACAGGCAATAAAGGTGCCCGGTTGTAAGAAATATTTATATTCTAAATTAACGCTCCTTTTAAACAGTGTAATCATCTTAATCATTGAAAAATACCCAACAAAGCAGGGTATGCATTAGAAAGTGGCAACCTCATAACTGATAATTTGCTACCGTATAATTATTGTCTGAGTCACTTAATAATATCTTTGTAATTTTGGTTGAAGAAAAACAAGATGACAAATTCCAGACTCCAGCAGTGTAGCACAAAACTCAGTGTGTGACATAGGAGCGATTTGTAATACAGAGGGCACACTAAGTGCACAACATGTGAACTTTCACCCATTCATTTTAACAAGTTGATTCCTGGATTGTCATTTATCCTGTAAATCTGTCTTAATGAGGACAGTATGTTCTTATTGAGAAAAAGAAATCTGACCCAGTTCTTTCTATCTATCTATCTATCTATCTATCTATCTATCTATCTATCTATCTATCTATCTATCTATCTATCTATCTATCTATCTATCTATCTATCTATCTATCTATCTATCTATCTATCTATCTATCTATCTATCTATCTATCTATCTATCTATCTATCTATCTATCTATCTATCTATCTATCTATCTATCTATCTATCTATCTATCTATCTATCTATCTATCTATCTATCTATCTATCTATCTATCTATCTATCTATCTATCTATCTATCTATCTATCTATCTATCTATCTATCTATCTTATGGACGGATGGATGGATGGATGGATGGATGGAGTACACTTCATCTGTCTTCACAAATCTGCACGCCCTATCACAGGATGTAATAACTGAAGACGAGAGCTTAGGCAAGCAACGGCTTTGAGGGCCTTTTGAGAATTTTCATGCATTATTTTCATCTAATCATCCTTGTTCAGTTCTCACAGCCTGATCTCACGGAAATATACGGAAAGCCTCTTCTGCACAAATTAAGCACCTCTTTTTAGTTATGCTTCTTCTGGTTATGGAGTTCCAGCCTGGTGCTGTAGCTACTGTACCTGAAGTCAACCAATCTTTACGGCTAATGAATATGAATGAATATGTGAATATATGTCACTATTTGTGACATATATTCTGGGAAATGGTTACTCGTCACCTGTGGTACTACCTGGTTAATGCAATAACTTCAGGTCTGCCATGGGCATGTAAGTGAATCTGTGTTTTTTTTTTACCTATCAATGGGACATGAGCCAGTTGTGAGTAATGACAAACCCTGCAGAAGCTTATCGGTTAAACATAAAATAATTATTCCTGTTTTCTATCCAGAAAACCAACATTTAATTAGAGAAAAAGGTACGTTGATATGGAGCTCTCTCTGTTAGGGAATCAGCTGCAACATCACCTGACTCTTAAGATGCTGGTCTCACCAAATTAATTTAAGCAATTAATAAAAAGAAATTGGATGCAAATCACTTTGATCAGGTAGGTGCATGGCAGGTGTGGTTTAGAAGATTATTGCTCAAATTTCTTTTACTTCTTACTTGTTTTCTTCTCTTTCTTTCTTTTTTTTATTTCTAGACTCGTACCTTTAGTCTATGAACGATGATTATCCTCTTTTTCTGCATTGTGGACATAAAAAAGAACATTTATAAGAATTATAAAAAAGCTCCTCTACCTAACTGGCACCTGCAGGGTACAGAAACACAAACATGCACAAACATGTCAGGTGATCTTAGTTGTACTTCAATGCAATACCACAGGATCTCAAGTTTAAGCTATAGTTAACGAAGGTGTTAAACGTAGAAACACATATACAAGGCTTGAATTAACAAAACCAAACGCTCAAAAGCTGCAAATGATGTCATTTTATGTGTTTGTTTCTGCACATTGTCGTAATTCTAGTGAATAAACGATGCACCATAAATGTTTATTTTACCGGTAATCTTTAATTTAGTGGCAGCACCCTGCATGGGGCTAAATGAGAGCACATATTAGTGAAACGACCGTGTTGAGTGAGATATAGGTCTCCTGGTTCACGCCCCAGGGTTGTAACTTTGAAGTAAAGACTAAAACCACAGCTGAGACAGTGACATTGCAATTGGCCTAAACATTCTCAAACTTTGTGGGCAGCCTTAGGTAATATTTACAGTTAAAAAATATGCAGTGAGAAACTTTACACTTCACATCTTCAGTCCAAGAACAATTTGGATCCTTTACTCTGAACTTGAAGAGCTGAGCACTTTACGGTTGTACAACTGTGTTCAGACTATCCATTCATCCTTACTAATGAACACTTGCTGTTCTTTTTTTTTTTTTTTTTATCTTGATTTCGGAACTGAATAATTAAATACATATGAATTCATTTTTTTCTTCTTCTGATGTCAGCTTTGTATTTGGTGAAGTTTTGGTGAAGTGCAAATATGTAAATAGGTGCATGTGTGCATCCATTCCTGGGTTAAAAATGGGAGAGGAAATTAGGGTTTTGTATGTGCATACATTTTTATAATAAATAAGACTAAGAGAACCATAGCCACACATTTATAAATCCAACCTAAAGAATTCATATCCACATTTCTGCCTCACGTCACCACATACAGTTTTCTGCATCTGCCCCTGAATTTTTATCATGCCTAATGTCTGTTGACAGACATTGCTGTGGCACACAGCCCATAATATTACTCCTGCACACGACTGTGGTCTTACTTTTTAACAACAGCACTTTTTCCATGCCTGTAGTGGATCTAGGATTTAGTGTCTGAGGCCCATCTCTGCTACTGGGGTTAACAAACCTGCTGTAGCTGCTGTTATTTCTGGAGGAAGGTCTTTTCTGTAGAGTCTGAAAGTTACTCTTCACTATTTTTCTTTTCTTCTGCTTTAATCAGAGCCAGTTTCCTGATACACCTGGGTACATATGTATGAATCTTTTTAGTTTTATAACTAAAACTGTGTGATCATGCAAACGTGAAAATGTTGATGTGCATTGTTTTTACTATATTTACTTATAAATCTCAGTCACCAAACACAAACCTGGTGTTCGCTCCGATATTTTGCTACGAATAGATTTGGACACATTCCCACAAAAATAATAATTAAAATTAAAAAAAAAATGTTTTACAAAATTGTAAAACAATGAGACTCCTCAACGATGTAGATTAAAGGAAATGCTTCATTTGGAGTTCCCAGTTCCTAAATCAGGAACTGAACAAACAGAAGTGATCAAGGCCGGCCAATTGTATTTGTATAGCACGTTTAATACACAAAGGTAACTCAAAGTGTTTAACAATGGCAATGACATGAAATAAAGATAAAAAACAAACATATGTATACAAATAAAATAGAAAATAAAATCACAAAAGAAAGAGAAAAAGGAATAACGCCTTTAAGTGCAAAGAAAAGCATCCTGGAAGTTAAAAAAAGGACATGCTTGCTCCAAACAAGAGGCCAAAAAGCCCCCCATTTGTGATGCATAATAATTCAGCTCCCTCTGAAAAACAGCCTCAGGGCTATAAAAGAAGGATCAGCAGCCGCGACTTTATCTGAAGCTAATGAACGGATAGCCTGCATATTCAACCATGCAGCCTTGCATGGAGATGATCAGGAGGGATACGCAGTTTACAAATGGCGATGGTATGTTGGCTGTTTTCTTAAGAAGCCTTGAGAGACGTAAAGCAGAGCATGAAGAAACTATCATCTGGTGCTTGAAAATCAGGACCATCTCTACACATTCATTCTTTGATTAAAGTTTTATTAGCAAGGTCTTCTAACACCACCAGAGGAGCCATCTGGGTGAGCAACACTTACAAATGAACGTTGCCATTGGGTGCACCCACAATCAAATAAGAGTGAAGGGACTAGTAAAAAAATCCTGCCATTCTAGTATAATTGTTTTTTTTTTGGTGTGGGTTAAAAAAAGTGTTTTTTTATGAACTGGGCTGTTAATACGTTTTTTTATGGCTCTACAGTTGGACATTTTTCACATGGGAGTCAATGGAGATCGACTCGCTTTTGCTGCCAGCTTCTATCGTTCAATCGAGGAACGGCAACGAATCTTAGTTCCGCATGAGCCGTAATCCGGATGTAAGATGGTTGGCGCTTGCATGGAAGTAGTGAAGTGGGCAGGCCTTCCCTCTACTTTCCTTCCCTTCAAGCAGCAGAACAAAAAGGAACCTTTCAGGTTTTTAGCTCAGAGGGTCTCTACATGTGTGGAGGTTAAGTCACTTTTACAACCCTGTCCAGAATCTATTCTTGTTTGGTCTCTTGCTCAATTTCTTCGTATAAATGGTCAAATAATCTTTCATATGAAATTGAAATTGTTTTTAACGAATTAAGTCATTCTTCTTCTTGTGTCTACAACTTAGCTGTGCTGCAAATGTGTTCAAAAGCCGAAAACTGTTTTCATTTTTCATTTATTTGTTCATTTTAAATCCCTCAGTTCTTTCTCAACATCTGAGTAAATGTCAAAAGAGCTCAGAAAGTGTTTTTTTATATATTGATTTATTTCTAGTTCACACAACTTTCCTCAATCCATCCTACATATTGTGTAGTTTTTTTCCCCCAATTATTTTTATAGAAAGATTGAGAAACCACAGCTGATATTGGACACTTCTCACCACATAGCTTCTTTTAAATTTCTCTTGAAGTGACAACTTTAGCTGAACTAAAGGCTTCAGACATTGATGTTTGGAAACTGAGGCGTGGGTCTGTTCTCTGTCTCATTCCCAGTGCTGAGGAGCCTGTGATTAGCATTTTTCACGTTTGAAGTAGGGCTCTTTGCAGCTGACAGACACTTATCACACAGACATGTTGAATTTTAATATGACAGTGTTCCAGTTCTTCACACATCTGATTCAAAATGATATCAGATTCAAAATGATTAGCTAAGCTACTCAGGTGTACTGATACAGCCACATAACAGCTACCTAACAAAGGAAACAGAATTAGTGTGACTGGGTCAGAGATTTTCTTATGATTTTTGTTTTTTTTTTTGCAGCAAAAAAACCCCAACAGAACTGTAAAAAATCCTGCAATGGGTAAATATGCAACGTGTCTCATAACTTGCTCCTGTTAGTTAAGCTGAAGTAGAAGAGGTATGTTTTCGATAAGTCCCGCCCCCCCTTAGTTACTGTTGCTAACTTGAATGTATTAAAGTTGTTGACAATTTTGTAGTGGTGACTGCCTGTCTGGAAACCCTGTTCAAAGATGTTTTAGGCTAATTTTGGACACAAAAGGACCACATTTTGTCAGAAAGAATTAAAATGGAAAAAAAATATGCCAAAATGGGACATTTAAGATATGGTTGGTAATACGGTTCATTGAAGAAGGGTTTGCAGATCAGTGCAAGTGGGTGAAGCCTCATCTCACTGTTGTCGCGATCACAGATGACAACATGCAGGATCTACACTGCTCATACACCACAGGGAAAGATTAAAACATTTTGCTTTATTTTAATTTAACTTAGGAATTACTTAAGATCTCTTTAGGTACAGAACTTCACTTCTAGCGCTACACAGCAAGTAGCAGATCTGAACTTATAGCACAAAATAATTTCAGACCTACCATAATCTACCTAGCACAGGATTTAAATCCATCACAATGTGTCTGGATATTGGATGCTACATAGCAATTGCAGTTAAATAGCTGAAAAGAGCTGAAAGGTCATAGATATCTGAGATCCAGTTCCTGTGCAAGTGATACTCAACAATCATTGGCTCATTTGAGGAAGGTGTCTAACAAAAAGTAATTCATCAAATTATCTGAAGATTGAAGAAAAGTACAAAAATTCTTCAGCCATTAGACAACGGGGAGGCTATGGGATGTACGCTGATCAACTGGTGCAGCAGGCTGGAAGATACCAGGGATGCATGATTTATGTCTCTATGCAGCAGGGCGAGGCAAATGTATTTGTATAGCACATTTCTTAAACAAGACAATTCAAAGCGCTTTACATAAAAAGATTAAAAAAATGAATTAAAAAGTAAAAGAGTTTAAAAGCAGAGATTAAAGACAGAAGTTAATAATAATTAAACAAATGAGATGCAAGAAATACAGGTTGTGATGCATTTTGGTGGATTACTGTGATGCAACAGTACATAAAGAGGTTTTTAGCCTTGACTTAAAGCAATTGAGAGTTTCAGCAGCCCTGATGCATTCGGGGAGTTTATTTTACAGGTGAGGAGCATGAAAGCTCCTCTGGGTACAGAAAGTAGGCATGACCATGACGACCTGAGGGTTCTCAGTGGTTCATAATGGACTAGGAGATCAGAGATGTATTTTGGCCTTTGACCAATCAGAGATTTATGATCTAACAGCAGGATTTTCAAAATATATTTAGTGACAGAGAAGAAGCCAGTGTAAAGGTCTAAGAACTTGATTTATATGGTCCACTCTTTTGGTCTTAGTGAGGACTCGAGTAGACGCGTTCTAGACTAACTGCAGCTGTTTGATGCAGCGTTACAATGGTCCAGTCTACAATGGATAACAGCGTGGACAAGTTTTTCTAAGTCCTACTGAAACGTCAGTCCTTTAATTGTTCATATGTAGTTTAGGTGATAATAGGTTGACTTCACTACTGTCTTAATGTAGCTGTTGAAATTCAGGTCTGAGTCCAGAACCACTCCTAGATTTCTGGTTTGGCTACTGGTTTTTAGCTTTACTCCTGAGTAAAGCTGAGTGCTGACTTTTAATCTTCCTTCCTTGGCTCCAAACATGATTATTTCTGTTTTGTTTTCATTTAATTGAAAAAATTCTGGCACATCCAATCTTTAATTAGATCAATGCATTTGATCAGTGTTTGAATTGGATTATAGTCTCATGGGGAGATGGTTATATATATTTCTGTCACATCAGCGTAGTTTTGGCAACACATTTTGTTTCTTTTCATGATTTGAGTGAGTGGGAGCATATAGATGTTAAACAGATGAGTTTAGATGAGGCCCCAGAATTGAACCTTGGGGAAAACCACCCATTTTTGGTAGCTATGATTTGTAGTTACCTAAAGACACAAAATAGTCCCGGTTCTTCATCCGGTCTATTAAGATGTTATGGTCGACCATGTCAAATGCAGCACTGAAATCCGGTAAGACCAAGACTGAAATGTTGCCATTATCCATATTGGACCGGATGTCATAAAGAACCTTTACTAGAGCTGTCCCAGTGCTGTGATGTGGCTGGAGGCCTGACTGAAAGACATCAAAACAGTCATTTAGTGTCAGGAGATTACACAGCTGTTGTAAAACAGCTTCTTCTATGATTTTACTAAGAAAGGGGAGGTTTGATACAGGCTTATAGCTGTTCATAAGCGACCTGTCTAGACTATTCTGTTTTTTGAAAGTTGTGGTGGAAGAGGATGATGGGGTGGGAGGTTTTTGGGTGCAAGAATGGGACTGGGGCATGGGGTCATTTTGTGGTAGCAGTGGCCAGCTCCTTCATGTGGTCAGTGAGGTCCAGCAGGTGGAGAGATGGGAAGGAATGTCTTCTTACCTGTCTTTTGGTGCAGGAAGTGTCAGGGTTAATTCTAGGATGAAGTCCTCTCCAGGTGCAGGTGGGGGTTGGAGCAGCCCCATCTCAAGGTTACTCCTGGTCTGTATCTCATGTTCTAGTTTTTGTTACCGTCTGTCCTTGTCCAAGAGAAAAGAATGTTAACTCAGAACACATAAAATATTAGCTGGCTCTCTCCAGATCTGTTGAGACAGAGACCATCTGCCTTAAAGAAATGTCTGCGGTCCCAGAAAAAACTGAAAATGTTGTCAATAAAATTGAAGGAGTACATGGTACACACACCTGAAAGCCATTTGTTCTGGCTAAACAAGCTGCCGAATCTGTCATCTATTTGCACCCATGGCAAAGGGCCACTAACAAACACTACAGCATCCAGACTACTAATTGAATCAAACAGCTTCTCTGAGTCTCGTTTTAGCACCTTAAAATGCTGTTTCACAATTTCACTTGAGCAGACCGGTAATCCAAGACTTTTTACAGTTAGATGTGCAGCCAGAAGTTGCACTATCTTGTCTCTTACATTGTGCTCACCTTGGGAAAGCACAGTATTGTTGTATGTTTTCCACACACACATCTTACATCTTTCACGGCAGCATCGCCAACAATCAGAGTCTCAGGTCCAGATGTTAGCTTCCCTCTTAGCCTTTTACTTTCCGAGTTGTTTCTCCAGTTTACGTTGCTGTGTGAAGAGTATTTATCCAGGTCATCAGATGGAGATCAAGAGTTCTTGTTTATTGGTTTTCCATTGACAGCTGTCTAAGTCTGTGCCCCGCTAACAACGGGAGTTGAGGAAGAGTTTGGTCTTTCTGGATGGGCAGGCCAGCCTGACAGGACTGGTTCTATCTTCTCCCTGTGAGATGAGCAGTTGTTCATACTGCATTCAAATGTCTAATTCAACACCAAAACTAGATCGGAATAGATCTGATGTGTCTGTGTCTTTCTGAGTGGACTATTTATTGTCCCAGCTTCCCTTTACAGTATTGGAAGGAGTTTAAAAATAGCCAACATCTGACTGACAGTATTAAGCACTATGAATAGATCACTGAGATTCTGTAAAATGTGGAGGAGGTTACAGGTAGTGAGATGTGTTTTAAATGAGACTGCAGTAAAAGACTCAACCAACGTGGTGATTGTTCACAATTTGGCACCCACAGTGTAACTTATGGCCAATCAGAGAGACTCATTTTGGAAAAGAAGCTTCCTGCATCATTTTTTAGAGCTGATGGTCATATCTTTGTAAACCACACAGACAACAAATCATCTCTTTCACATCTGTTACAGCATAACAATGATATCAACTGTTATAACTGGAACAACTGTGGCATAGATAGATGACATTAGCATTAAAATTGAAACAGTGTTCACCAAACGCAAAGGATTAAGGCTCAACACCCTGAACAGCCCATTTTATAACATCACTGATGCCTCATATTATCAGACTTTGTTTGGGTATTATTTATATTCCCCTGCTTTATCTTGCTGGCCATGTTGTAAAAGAACTATAATTGCATCCTAGTTATCAGCCTACATAATGTTGACATGCTGAAACCAGAGTGAGGTTCACATCTCACTTTGAGTTTGAATTAGGCAACAACGTTCTTTGTTCAAACCTGAAGTAACAAAGCTTTTTCACAATATGTTGAATAGATGCTTAATAATAGTTTTTTGAAGAACCTGGTTAAACTTGCTTTGTTTTTTTTATCTTTACACCTGAGAGGGATATTGGACAGCTCATTCACTGAATACTAAACTGTGATCACCAGTTATTAATGTCTGATTTCTATGTGGTGCTTAGTATGCTGTATAGTCAATTTAATCTCTAAACAATAAGCTGAAACACTACAAAGATTCTCAAGGCAGAGGAAATGATGATAATGATGATAATAATAATAATAATAACAATAATAATAATAATAATGTGACTGACAGGTAATTTTCTTTAATGTTGTTGCCCCTCTTTCACGCCGTTTTCAGAAACATGTGGACATTATTTTTGCCACCTAATAACTGTGTTTTAAGCTGTTTCCAGAAATATGATACATGATGTTTGCGATAATAGATGCATTTAAAAAAAAATTAATAAAGTTAAACTATGAAAGAATGTACTATATCTTACTTAATAACTTAATACTGATTTTATTGGAAAGATAATCTGTTAGAATAGCTGATCCTTGATCTAAGCACTACTGTATTCCTGAAGACACTATCCATCTCTGCCAGATGTGCACTGCCACGGGGAAAGCAGGGTGTAGGAGTGTAATGATGGATGCCAGATTTCGCATGTGTTTCCACTGTCTAGTCCTGATATAAAGCCTAAAGGAAGATCCGGCTTAAACAATACTTCCCACAAAGCCTTTAGTTAGAGTTATTTAGTTCCTTACACAAATGTTTTCTACATTACAACTAAAGACAGGCACCAATGCTAATAACCTTCATCATTACCTTCACCTTCCCATTATATTCAACTAATAAAAGAAATAAAAAAAAAAAAAATCCTTTTACTATTATGCTTTGAGTAAATCTTTCAAGACTGGAACATGCTGTCAAATTTCCATCTAGCTCATCTCCTACATAGAAACAGCAGTGTGGAACAATGGAAACAGCCATTAGCTGAGCATCCTTCATATCTTTTTTCAGGGCAAAATAAAAGATGTTATTGGAAAGTGTGGTTTGTAGACCAAAAATAACTAATATCTTCTCCGCAGGGGTGTTCCATTGAAATGATAAAAGCCTTACTGCATAGGCTAAATTATTAAATTTTGTGATTCATCTAAAAACACAAGTATTTGTACGCTGACACTACCATTATTGTCTCAGTTTAGCATCATATGATTCACTCCTTATTAAAACAGACAGTTGGAGAATATCTGTTGAGGGAAAAAAGCTGCTAGCAATGTGAATTTAGATCCCCTTACTGAAGACGGGTGACAATTTGGTTGAAAACATTGGTAGCTGTTCACAACAGTGAGACCTGGTAGGTTGGTTTGCTCGGTTTAGTGCACAAAGAGCATATACATTAATACAAAACATTTATACAGCATATTTAAGGAGGAAATAGGAGATATGACTCAACATGTTGTTTTTCATGACTAGAAATGGGTATAAAAAACTGGTGCCAGTTAATACTGATCTGGACTAAGTATTGCTAATGTTGATATCCTTATTTCTATAAACATAAAATACATTTTAATTAAGAGCACACCAATGATTCTTGTTTTGCAGAACATGAATCTCTCTCTCTCTCTCTCTCTCTCTCTATATATATATATATATATATATATATATATATATATATATATATATATATATATATATATATATATATATATATATATATATATATATGGGACTTTGAAGGGCCTTGCTTATGAAATAATAGATTTGTGCATAAATTGTTCCTAGGGTGACACTGAGGGATTTTAGTGTTTTTGATAATGTTAGTCATACTAAATATTTTGTAGGTATGAACAAAATGAACAAAATCTGCCCCTGCCTCTGACCAAGTTTGTATAAATAAGGAGTGCACACAAATATTGCTTGTCACAGTGTTAATGTGTTATATGGTCTGTTATTTTTCACAATATGCCAGAACTTTGATATTAATACTTGATATTTACTGATGGGCATTTTACAAATTCAATACATCCTCTGCCTGATATGTCACCTAATATTACCAGTATAAGCCTACCTTTGAAGTTTGTTGACTCCTGGAAGCCTGTCGCTCGTCTCTGTCAGGCAGGATTCCTGATGGAGAGGTCTCCAGATCAATTTGGTTGTCTGCAGCAAAGACTTTACTTTGGGATTCTATCTTTCCAAATTTAGTATTTTTCCCTTGTTATCTTGTTAGTATTGTTTCCTTTCCCTTGTTTTTGTTTGTTTGTTTGTTTGTTCTTCAGCATCTTAAATGCATCATTGGACAAAAGACAAAGCATTAACTTCATTAGGCACTTCTTTCCAGGGCTGTGCCTTGCTGGTCTGCTGTGCCGGTCCTAACCTGACTTTGGGTGAACAGATCAGATCAGATCAGATCAGATCAGATCAGATCAGATCAGATCAGATCAGATCAGATCAGATCAGATCAGATCAGATCAGATCAGATCAGGTCAGATCAGATGTGTTTGATCTCCCAAACACACCTCATAGCCAACTAGTGTTAAATTTTTAATTACTAAGTTGGCCAAGTTTGTATATACTAAAAGCTCTTCTGTCAGCCACAGATAATTGATCTTGTATGGCTCATGTTTAGCATTTCAGCTGTAGGGAGGTCATGCTTATAAATAACGTTATGGTTCGTTAACTTTATGCGGTTTCACCGAGCCGAAGCTCGTACAGCTACAGGCTGCCTGCTGCTTTGATTATGCTACAGTTATACCCTGCATGTCCGTTTCCATACCACAGAGCTGGCTGAAGCTGCACCAGGAGATGACAAGCTCATGCTGCGAGACGTTCTCATACGTGTAGCCGCTCAAATAACAGTATAAGCTCATACGTACAGTCCGAGTCAATGCATATTTGAGGGCAGTGCACTAATAATACGTGAAAATCCCATGTTATAGCAGAGAGAAGACACGTGTAGGAGAATGTGGACCCTATCGTATGCTTAAGTATTACAGGAAACACTGGTCTTAATGTAATAGTCACAATCGCAGTTCCAAATGTAATACAAATGACAGCAGAAGCTTGAGACTAATAATGTTTTATAAATGTAAAATATTTTCACATATTTACCTTGATTTTCAATGTTTTGCTTTTACTAATAGAGGGTAGTATCAGTAAGGGTGTCAATGAGTGCCAGTACTGACACAGGCAGCGCTGAAATCCTAAGAACAGCGTCCCTAGTCATGAACGCTTTTGCACATTGTATCAGCTAAACTAAAATGTCCAATCAAGATAAGCATGATGTACATACATGAGTGCTGAAGACATTTTACAACTCACTCAGGGTGAATAAGCTGATCTTGATCTTTTTGATTCAGTAAAGGATTTTGCACTTCACGTCACCATCAGGCCAAATTCTGGATTTTTCCCCACCAGAGGGAACAGCTGCGAAGTTAATATCCATCTATTGACATTCTCCACAGCGGATTAGCAATCAGATGTGCACTGATGATGCAGCCTGCCAGCTCTTTTGTCTTCCAAGTACTGACCTTAAAGAAGGTCAAAAACATTGATTAATAAATGGCAGAGTTTAAACCACTTTTTTTATTTTTTGATCTGTTTTACCTGATCAGCACCTCTTTTCACTGAATGGTGTTTAATGCTTTCCTTCTGTGTGAAGCAGATGACTGCAAGAATCTGCCAATTTCTACTGACCAGGTCCGAATCTGACCTAGTAAGCAACATGAAAATTAATCATTGAGGTAAAAATTGTAAATCTGACTCATCTATGTACTAAAAATTACTTTCACATTGCTCTAATATTGGTAATATGGTAGCAATGAGTTTAAGAACTGGTTTATGAACAGTAAATATGACGTACGTGGAACAGTCTACCTTGTAGTATCAGATCTGCCCAGACCACTGATCATGTGATGCGGACTCTGCATTGGTCTGTCGTGGTAAAGTAGGAGCTGAGCCGAAAGGCAAAGCTCTCTATTAACCAGTTGGTCTACGTTCCTACCTTCACCTATGATCACGAGAGTGGGTACTGACTGAAAGAACGAGATTATGGATACAAGCGGCGGAAATTAGCTTCCTCCACAGGGTGTCCGGGCTCTCCATTGAGAGATAGAGAGTGAGAAGCTCGGTCATCCAGGAGGGTCTCAGAGTAGAGCCACTGCTCCCCCGCATCGAGAGGAGCCAGATGAGGTGGCTCAGGAATTTGGTGAAGATGCCTCCTGGACGTCTCTCTGATGGGGTCTTCCCAGGAAACCCTGGGATAGGACATGCTGGAGAGACTATGTCGCTTGGCTGACCTGGGAATGCTTTGGGATCCCCCCAAGATGAGATAGATGACGTGGCCTTCTGTCTGAGCTTCCCTGCGGTCTGGGCTACTGACCCAACCCTGGATAAGCGGAAGAAGATAAATGGATGGATGGATGGATGGATGGATGGATGGATGGTAAGTCTGATGAACCTCTATGGCCTCCTCCTCAGCTCAAGGATGATTGCTACATGCTATGTTATCCACTGTTCAAGTCTTTATTTCTGTTTTCACTAATCTCTCAACTTTTATCAGGCTTTAGGGTCGCAGTCTAACCTGTTTTTCTCTTTGATGCTATGGCAGCCGATACCTAAAATGTAAACATTTCTTTTCTTTTCCTCAACTGTATATATGTTCGGCTGTATCCATGGTGCTTTCCAGGCCAGATGAACTGCTGACTGAGAAGTACCTGGAAAGTGCAATGTCGATGACGCAGTCCACTCCAATCCTGATCTGTGCTGAGATAGACACCAGCCCAAGCGTGTTTTTAAAGGTAATAGAGCGCAGGAATCGTGTAGAAAGCGTCCACTGCTTTCCAGAAACGATTGACTCCTCTTGTTCTGCTTAAAGTAATCTGCTCCTAACAGAAGTGGCTATATGTTGGGATTCATATGGTCTATTACACCTGCTTCATCCTGTTTAGGATCACGAGGGGTCTGGAGCTTCTCTGTCCACGAGGGTTAGGATTATAGCCCGGACACATCAAAGCAACTCATATTTTTAACATGCTCGCCCACTTTTAGGAGTATACAAGTCAATGCATAATTCTACATCATCTTAAGAATAACGGATACATTTCACATCTCTTACAAACCTTTCTCTTGACAGATGTATGCGCCTGCAAACATGTCCACAAACACTTTCTGCAAAGAGAGACACAACAGCCAAGGCAAAAGAAAAAAAAGAAAAAAAAAAGAAAACCCAACAACAACAAAAAAACCACACGTTTTATTCTTCAGGCAGGTTTCTGGCAGGTGGCAGTGCAAGTGTGTTAAGTGAGCCAGAGCCAAAGGTGCAGAGCTGCACAGCACAGATAGCGATGTCCAAACAAACACAGCTGCACATGCATGTACATCGTGGCTGACCTCAGATGATTTCATTACTGAACTTTTAGAGGCCTATGTTTACTTTTTTGGACTGATGTATCTTCTCTTTATAGATCTATGCAACAACCAGAAACAGTAAATTAAAAAAGATAAAAAAGTGACATATTTCTTCATGTGAGTGGTATTTGAAATAAACTCTGTAGTCATTTTTTGCCCTTTAGAAGCATGAAAACGTCATAATAAAAACATTAAAACATTACCATGAATGGTACAGGTTAAACTTACAGGTTAAACTGTGTAAAATGAAGCCCGTCTCGTCTTCGTGCTGCGTTTTGGGACACGTCAATGAGGCTGGTTATATTTTTATATTTTTGTTCTTTCCAGAATATGTAGTGACTGAGCCAAACCCAGTGAGATCAATTGCTCCAAATTCCCACGGGATTTGTGTTGCTCCCAGGTCTAAACCGGTGGGCTTAGAAATGAATTACAAAAATATGAAGATGTTTTTAGCAAAGTGAATAGGGGAATAGGGAATAGGGTTCTGCTCTCAGTAGGGGATTAATGAACATGTTGTGCAAGTTGGATTATTTATGGCTGAGTGGTGTATTTGGGCTTGAAATAACAATAATTAAAAAGAAAAAAGAAAAAACAACAATACTGTGCCTGCATCTAGTTCAGTTACATGGCGCAAGCTCTGCTTTGTTTTCATTGTTTTTGTACGCTAAATTCACCAAAACACAAATACTTGAATCATCAAAACAGACATGTTTTAAACAACTTGATAGCTTTACTGAGACATTGGACCCAGTAGACAGCGTTTAAATACTGCTGGCTGCATGTGGTATCGATCCCTGCGAGGGCATTTTTTGGCCTTATCTCCTCTGGCAGGTCAGGGTTACAGTATCCAGAAGAGCCTTGATGTGAGAAGATTCACAACTTGGCTCAAAGACACCTCAGGGTTGTGCTACAAATGGATATGAGTTTAAGGAGCTTTGTTGAGCCTTAAGACAGAGTTTGTAACGTCAAGAGGATGACTCCCTTTGAAACTGCTTTTCTAAAGGATTTCCAGAAAACTCCACAGTAAACTAATAAATACTTTCAGTGTCTTTAAAACACAGAATTTGAATGTGTAATGTCACTGGGAGTAAATGCAAATGTTTGGTATATGATGTTACAGACGGGAGTGTAAGTGAATGACTATAAAAATGTACATGTCTGCATTACATTTAAGATGAATAATTAGCTTTTACTTCATTAAGATGTATATGTGTGTTGCCAGATCCTTCAAGGATGCGCTACGAACACACCGACAGACTTCAAAGTTAAAGATACGTGTATCTTTATTCAAAGGTCCAGTGTCAGGTGTTCAGAGGATGTGTGGCATGTGTACAAATGGTCTGGTAGAACTGGGCCTCTTTTCACGTCTCCCACTGGAATCACTGGACTCCAGACCTGGTCTCCTGAGCTTTATTTCACATTCTCGTGTTGAATAATTTACTGTTTCATGTCTGCTTGGCTGTTTCTGCAACTCAGTGACTTTGTTTGTTCTGGTCAATAATGATTCATGATAATAAAAGTACATTCTTGGGACTTGCCAAGGTGACACATCAGCACCAGAATATACCAGTTCACATCAGGAACCAACTAGACCAGGGGTGTCAAACTCAATTCCTCGAGGGCCGGTGTCCTGCAGGTTTTAGATGTTTCCCTGCTTCATCACACTCTGATACAAATGACTGCGTGATTAACAGACTTGCGCAGCCCTCGATGACATGCTGATGATGAGCATTAATTAGTATCAGGTGTGCTGGTGCAGGGAAACATCTAAAACATGCAGGACAGCGGCCCTCGAGGGCTGGAGTCCGACACACGTGAACTAGACTATCTGAACAGGAAGAATGTGCGCTGGTCACGCTGGATCCTGATGGGAAAAGGAGTAAAATGAAGTGTCATGCACAGGAGAACAGGGACGCCCGACTGGAGAGCAGCAGCCGGCTACAACTGCCACGATGTCCTTTAGACCTGATTGGGGTTTTTAGCTTTTCCGAGCTGGCTATCAACAGGCTCCAGGATCGCTGTGGATATTTACCAACTCCGTAACTGAACCTGAAGTGAAACGCACAGCTCTGCAGAACGTGTGTACTCACATGCTGTCAGCAATGGTGTTTTATTTGCCTGCAGGGATCCAGTTCTCTTTAAGCTGGATGTTCAAGGTTCGACCTAAACCTATGCGTGGTGATCTCAGAGGAGGGAAGACCCAACTACTACCTAGGTTGTTTGTTATGAGTAAAAAAAAAAAGAAATATTTCCCCCCTATGGTTCTCTGATAGTTTTCCTGACACATTAGATTCGCAGTCTTTGATCTCCACTCCCAAGTTGCGTATCAAGCCGCAGATGGTTTAAGGAAAATAAAGGAAGCACACATTTCATCCAGTGACTATGCCTCACATTTAGTCTGAGATTCAAACAATCAGGTCATGAACCACACAGGATCAGCTGAATCCCTGTTCATTGCAAAGATTATTTAAAAACATGGAAGCTCTGAAGGGACTAACCTCGTCACTTATGCAACATCTGGTGCTCTTGTATTCCCAGCGTGATGCTTGAGCAGTATTTCCATCATGTTCAAAGGTTGTTTTCTATCACTTACACCCGTATACATGACATCTGAGGAGATGTTTCCACTCAACCTATCACCAAACACGAATGCTGTCTTTTTTACTCTGGCATGATGTCTCACTGCCTCTGTGGAATCCGCTGACCTCCTTTACTTTTCCTTTTTCTTTGGACGCTGTGCCCTCTGGAGTTTTAGCTGTGGTTAAATGAGAATGAGCGACTGATGCGTGTCGGTAGACTCCAAGGTGAGTGCCCAGTCTCCTCTCCTTTCACTTCAGTGAATCATTCTGCTTAAACCTCGTCACTGTTATGTGCTGTTGCATTGATTTCTGCTCCCCAGTCTCATGTTTATTTTAGGGGCCTGCGTGGTTCGGTTCACAAATGAACACAGCTCCCGACATACACACTGATGCTCACTGAGGAAGATTTGGGATTGGATTTTGAGAGAATTATTTCCGCTTTTTCTCCTCCTTTTTATTTAAAAGAGCTACATCAATGATTTTTTTTTCCCACAAGCTTTTTTTTTCTTTTAGTAATTGTCTTTGACATATATTACTTAAAATACTACAAGAATAGGAACAATTACGACCTTTTCAGACACTCCTTTTCAGCTCTGGTTTTAGGTAGTGTAGTTTAATTTAACCTTGCATGAAAAACATGAAATAATGATTTTTTTTTTTTTTTTAGAAATCTAAAAATGTTTGATTTTTTTTGCTTGATGCATAACTTCCATGTAAAAGCGCTTAAAGATTGAAATACAGTGTACTTTAAGTTGACACGTCCAACCTGAGGATGCCTCCTGCACAGTCTCACAGTCTACTCTTACAAGGCTTAGTTCAACACTGAATATTGATATGAAACAAATTCATGTGTATTGATCCTTTTGCTCTCATTAGAAGAGATTTCTGTTGGATGAAGAAGCTGATGGCTGATTCTGTGCTCCGTTGCTCAGGTCATGAAGCAGCAGTTATTGAAGAAACAACAGCAACTTGCTTGTTTAAGCCTTTCCAACTCACTTAAGTTGAAAAGGTTAACAACATAAATATCGAATTACACTGAGGAAAAGCCAGTAGTGCCTGCTGGATGTGTATGTGTGTGGTAGGATGTGTGGGGGGATGGTTTATGCATGTTGCACTCTTTACATTCTGTCCAAAAAGTATAAAAGTTCAGCAAGTTTTATGCAAAAGCTGACTTCATAATAATGTAAAGACCAGAACAGTTCATGCTTTATTAACCTTTGTCATGTTTAAAAACGCCAAAGTGATCCACAATGAAATGTGTCAACATCTATTGAATAAATCAGATTTAAATTTTGTAAAAACATATATCTTGCATTCATGTGCATATTTAGATAATCAGATGTTTATTACAGCACATCTGTAAAACTCAATTCACTTTATATGTATAATACCATTTCACAACAAAAGTCATCTCTGACAGTTAAACTCCCTGTCATGGCAACAGACTGGACTACAGGCACTACTAGAACTGAACTGGTTCCATGCACAGCACTTTCATGTGTTATTTTTATAGAGCGTGTCTAAGTAGCGTTCCCTTGGTTTTAAACTTTTTTGTCGTTTTAGCTCCTCTTTTTTTTTAAATTTATGTATAACTTTTAATACACTGACACTACTGATGATAAACAGCATATCGTTTCTTGGTATATGTATGTATTCAGATGACACAACACTGTGAATTTGAACCTCGAGGCACTTTACACATAACACAAATACGTTAAATGCTCTTAAGTACAGTAATACAGTCCAGTTCAGTACAATCATATTCCAATTCAATCCAGTTCCTTGTAATTCACTTGATCTGATTCATTCCAGTGGAGTCAAGATTCAAACTTTATATTACGCAAATTCATAAAAATCACCCTAGCTAAGGAACCCAAAAGAAGGCATTCAATCTCTGCTCTGGTGCAACCTGTCCTGAGCAAGCACTGGGCAACAGTGGAGATAAAGAAAAACAACAAAACAGTTAACAAGGAGGAAAAACCTCAAGTAGAACCAGACTCAGGTTCGGCAGCTATCTGCCCCGACCAGTTAGGTTCTTGATGACCAAAGAAAGGAAGGTCAAAGACATACAGATTATAGTCCCTGTGAGACAGAACGAGGACAATGTCAATAACAATGACACATAGACAGACAAAACGTGCAAACTATGTAAGGAAAGAACCTCATGAGGTCAGCCAAGCCCTGTAGTATCACACCTACAGGGATGGTTAGGTGTACCCAAGCCAGCCTATAACCAACTATAAGCTTTATCAAATGGTCAGTTTAAAGCCTGATTTCAGAAGTAGAGAGGCTGTCTGTGGAACCAGCTCTTACTTTGTGCCTCTCGTTCCTATTTTAAGAAAGAAGGAGCGGGGCCTTTAACAACATTTATATGTGAAGAGAATAATTTTAAATGTTATCTTAGATTTGATAGGAAGCTTCTGGAACAAAGCTCAGATCAAAGGCATGTGATCTCTCCTACTAATCGTCTCACTTCAGCATCGTGGATCAGCCTCCAGTTGATCCACAATGTTGAGTAACAAATACACGGACCAGTTTTCTGCAACACTATGAGATAGGATTTTCCTTAATTTTACATACTGTCAAAGACGGAAGAACGCCGTTAATTAAGAAGGAAATTCTGGTCAATGATAACTCCTCCTCACGATACGATTACATACCAAAGTAATGCAGTGAAGTCTGAAGTGCTGAGGCCCAAAGATAACAACCTCAGTCTTATCGGAGTTTACCAGTAGGAAATTAGCAGTTATCCGGGTCTTAATGTCATTAAGACATACTTTTATTCAGCTAACAGGCTGGTCTAATCTGGCTCAACTCACAAAACTCTCGACTAAACTCTCAGGTTTGTGATAGTAAAGAAAAGCAAGTGTGCTGACATGCTTACAAACACATCTGTATTGCGACACTAGTCCAGACACACTGCACTCATGTTGCTGACTTTTGACCAAAAACACCAGTGTGTCTCTGGTGTCAGTCCATGAAGCTGTTTTTGCTGGTTGTACTGTGAGTGTAGTATTTCCAACTTGGCTGCCTTTGCTCATTTCAGATTTTCAGCCACTGCTGTGGCATTTTTAAAAACTGTCCTCAGACGGAAGAAAAAAAACACAAATCATTCTCCTTAATTATTCTTTCTGCTGCTCTTTGTCTGTCCTCCACTCTGGAGATAACATATTCAGTGGTTTCCCAATCTTCAAAATTCCAGCTGAAACAAGTCAACACACAGAGAATCTGTAAATCCAGTGACATTCTGTTTACTCGACTTGCTTAACCAGAACGAAACCTTTCCTCATGGCAGGCGACACAAAGATATTCCAAAACAAAAATCCACAACTTAACATTGATAATAATAATAATACAAATCTATCAAAACACACTGGCATCTCTAAAATAATAATAATAAATAAAAAATATATTGTGTTTCTGAGAGAACAACAACAAATAAAACAATATTTTTAATATAAGTCTGCAAACCCATTTTTTCAAGGTTTCAAGGGTTTTATTGTGCAAATGATGCAGCTTTGACTAGTATGAGCACAGGGAGTGTATGTGACCGTGTGTGAACACGCAGACGTGCTCATTAAGACATAGACTGACTACATGGTTATTTGCATGTTAACGTTATTTATTGAAACAGAGTGCAGCATGTTCATGTTAATGACGGGTTGATTAAATGGGAGCAATTACTACACAGCTACATAACCTTTAAAGCCGTGAAATCCAATTTTATGACCACTTGTCGGATCGAGTCAGTGGTGCTAACATCTGTACTGAGAAAGTCAGGCTCTCAGGATGGAGTCAGCATATAAGAGTATGCATGAGCTCCTTCATAATCTTCTGTGTCCTTTGGCAGGTGGGCCGGGCTTTGCTTATCTCCTCTGTGTCCTGTCCGATGTCCATAAGACACCTGGTACTTAATGCGTTCCTGGCAGGATGGCCTTGACAAGGGAAACCAGATTTAAAATGGGTGTAGTGTTAATCAAATGGTCTGACAGCACTTTACGGTATGCTGAAGCAATTTCTATTTTTATAATCTTTTATGGAGGGCCAAATCTCCCCCTGGGAAGTTACCAGTGCAACTGTGCGTCTGCCTGCAGTGTATGTGGTGCGTGTTTGATAAATGCAGAAGCTGTACATTTTTATAGGCTGTGAAGCTTCATGGAGGTGTATTTTCTACTTAGTGAGCTACTTCCCATCAAAGCTGTACGTTAAACCGTATGTTAAAGTGATTGTCAGGTTAATGTCCAAAGACCCTTTTGAAGTCTCTCCTTTCATCAAGTTTATGACACATGGAATACTGCATGTCATAATTTGTTGCATGTAAAAAGTTTGGCATTTTATGATCTCCATCTAACATGTAAATGGGTCTTGAGAGAGAATTGGGAATAGAAATCATCAGATTTAATCAGACGGTCTTTACTTCTCAGGTAGAAGTTACCCTGTCAGAAACCTGACCTCGCACTCGGTCGCTCCGAAACTATGCATGAATTAAGAAAAAAAAAAAATAAACAAACCAAACAAACAAAAATGCTCCACTGCACTACATGATGACTTCGTACCACCCCCCACACCTCCCTCTCCCCATTTACCCCTCCCTTCACCCGATGGAGAGATGATTTGGAGAATATTATCAGGCTCAAAATTGACTTGCCGAGCTGCACACATCTGTACAGCCATCTCTCCGCTGACTGCCTGAGCTCAGTGCCGTGTAAGGAGCCCAGTCTGAGACACTGATGCTGACATCAGCCTATCTGGCTGCTGCATAATGAAACTCTCCTGCAGACATGCACACAGACATGCATATTCACAAGAAAGTGAGGGCTGTCAGCACACACACACACACACACACACAAGCATGGCCCGTAGCTAATCAACTTTTCTTTCTCATTTGCTAGGTCTGGAGTCTGCAATGGCAGCTGTGCTGTTCAGAAGGAACGGGAAAAAAAATGGTAAAACGGAGAGAGTGAGGTGAGAATCATTTCAATTCTGGTTTGTCAAAAACCTTCACAGTCAATCTCTCTTTCTCTCCAGCCCTGGCACTGCATGGAAAACTCTCCTGCAGTGCTTTCCTATTTATCTTCCTTCGAGTAGACTGCTGGATTGCATGTGCCATGGTCACTTTTTTGCAGGATAGCTATTATGAATGGTGTCAACTTCCATATGAGAACAGGATTTCTGCAATGTCAGTCTGTGCTCGAGATGGAAATCATGCTTGTTGCACTTCACTAGGGGCTTGGACGTTTCCTATTTGAGGAGGTGGCAAAGGTGCAGCTTTTGAATTACATATGAGGCGGATGTGACTGGAATTGATCTCACACACACACACACACACACACACAAATAAATAAATAAATAATGCACTTCAAATGAAACATGAGTGTTTTCTTTTTAATATATATAGTTTGGGGGTCTTTTTGACACAGCTGCATTGCAGCTTCAACATGTTGCTTCATGTTCTTTCAGTTAGGCTTCACACGTCCTGTTCCAGCCCGACTTCAAAGATACGCAATGTCACGAGGTATAGTGGACAGGCTAATTGCTTTAGCGCCTTTCATTTCGCAGCTCTTCTTGTACAACCGATTCTGTCAGCGGTTACAGTCTGACCAGCACAGCCTCACAGGAAATGCCAACAGATACACGGGTCCACAGGTCCAAACCACAGCATAGTCACAAGTAAGGCCTAAAAGATGACAATGCCTTCGCAGCGCTTGTTTTGGTTAAAACTGGCAACTGTGTGATATCATGGTCCGTGGCTATTAAAACATGCACCTGGACCTCTAAATGTTCATGAATATTTATTTTAATCCAAACCATATGCTAATGACGAAGCAGAAAATTGGAAGAAAACAGTTGTGACAGATGATTCTTGATATCATGATCGGTTGTGAACAGGTCGGCGCACTAACATCATCCTCCCCCTACTTGGAAGGGACAAAATAAAGAGTGTAAAAGATGTCTAATTGTCAAGTACTGACATGTTGCAGGTGAATGTCAGTCCGCTGATTGTGTAAGTCATCACCTGGGGACACTTGTCACCAGTCAGCGGCCTTCTCTTAACACCAATCACTTCAGGTTTGGACTTGTGTTTGATAGGTCATTGTTGGCAAGTTCTTCTCAGGAGAATACACTTCAGAGTGAGGGAAGATGCAGTTCGGTCCATCTGCTGTTGGAACCAGCGCCTACTACACATCTCTCAAGACATCTTAGGAAAAGTTTCAAATGGCTTCAAACTTGGTAAATAAACAGCAAACTTAAAGTTAGAAGAACCACATTTAAAAAAAAGAATAGCAGTATTTTCTTGAGGCTTTCTCAACGAAACGGGCAGAGCGAGAACACATCTGGAGGTTTCGACCGTACATGGGTAGATGCAGACTTCAGACTGTCAGCTACTGATGACGTTTCATGAGTCCCAAAGAACACAAGTACACATAAGAGCACCTGCAGAGAAGCAGACTGTACTAAGAAAGCAACATCGGTGAGGAAAAGGCATTTGGCATTTTGTTTTACAGACACTATCTTTTTTTTCTCCTGTACTTTTTAGCATGGAGTTGGTCCAACACAAGAGTCTTTTTTTTTTCTTTCGCACTCTGTTTTTTCAATCAACATTACGAAGGAAATAGTTAAATGATTAAAAAAAAAAACAAAAGACGTTGGATGAGGGCAAATATGGTGGGGGGAGTGGTGGCCTAGTGGTTACAGTGGGTGTGGAGGACCCAGGTTCAAGCCCAGGGCTGCCCACAATGGTAAATCATTGGGGGCCCCTGAGCAAGGCCCTAAACTCCCAATTGCTCCCCAGGGCACTGCCCTGCTAGCAGCCCCACTGCTCACTAGTGAAACTAGTTGATGGGTTAAAAGCAGAGACTAATTTTAGTGTGCATCGTACATACAGCGTGTGCACGATGTCCACACTGACAAGAAAGGGAAGAAAAAAAAAAACAATATTACTCATAAATACTCATACTCATGTACTCGAGCACAAACCGCCAATGCCACACCTGCATCCACAATCAAATATACATTTTAAGAAAACTGTCTGGTGGTTAGTTACTAACTGTACTTTGAGAACCTTCAACAACGACAAAAGAAATCCTCACATCGCTAGGGCGTTGTCTGATAAAAGATGCTGTTTTTGCTTTGCTGTTGTGGTAGCTCAGCGGTAGAGTTCTTGTCCTGAGAAAACAAAGAAACCACAATCATATTCTTTGATCTAGCTGGAAATCATTCAGTCCACTGACACGCGCCTGCTGCTTAAGGAATCAGCGCAGCTTTGAGAAGTCGACCACCCGAGGAGTGTGACAGTAGACAAAATCCATTGTTTGGTATGTAGTACTTTGGAGATCACAAATTGTTGGAAATGTGGTACACTACAGAATTTTTTATTTTTTATTTTTGTATAAAGTGAAATTCTTATGTTTTATTTCTATACATTTCAAGACTGAGGAGCTGCTTCAATGGCAGTTCCTGTAACTGCAGCAGTTCATGTTCGGGTCATATGGTACCCTGCTCCTTGCCTCTGACAGCGATATCCTGTCCATCCAGAGTCCAGATCTCAGTGGTCTCAGATCTCACATTCAACACCACTGGCTATAAACACAGACAAAGACTTGAGCAAATGATCAAGATCCAGGGCACTGCTTGAGGCTCGGCTCCACGCTTTTTGTCACTTTTCAAGCAGAAGTGCAGTCCAAAATTTTTAATAAGGATCAAGCAAGGAACTGAAACAAAATAATAAAAGAAAAACATTAAATAGAAGCTTCTTGCAAGTAGCAGTAACACACTGTATTATTTAATTTATAAATACTTAAAAAGAACAAGAAAAAGTAAAGCAAGGGTTAAAAGGCATCAAAAGAGAGAACAAAAGACAAATTGATCCAAAAATTTCTGCTGGTTGCAGGAATTTGGATTATTTGAAAGATGAATCGTTGGGAAACTTGTTTAAGATGACAGTGCAGGCGCCTGTCACATCCATGACAAACGCACAAATCAAGGGTTTTTTCTGTGTTTTTAAAACCTTCTTCCTGACGATCCTTGGTTTTAGGATCAAATTTCCACCTAACCAAACTCAATCAGTTTTATTTACTAATCTTTTGTTCAAATAACAGCTTTTTACATACTCTCTTCTATGTGACAGATTGCTTTTATAGAGAAATTGTTATATTTTGCAAGTGTTTTATGTCTTGTTTTATTTCCACACCTCCATTTCTGTGACCTTTTGCTTTTTGTTTTGAATTCATTCACAAGTGCACTCTGGGTTCCACTTCTGCTTGAAAAGTGCCGTATAACTATAAAATAAATGCAGTCAAGAATATCCCTGGTAGAACAGATATATTACTGATGACACGGTATCAACCCTACACCACCAGATGATCTTTATCTTTACTGAACTTGTGAATAAAACTCCTAAATATTTGAAATTAATGAACAGTTACAGACTTCCAGCTTAGAGAGTGTAATCAATTACTTTCCAAGAGTTGCTTCAAATCGTCCTAGTGGGCGCTGGAGATCATGACGCAACGAAGCCAACAGCAACACAGCTTTAAAGAGAAGAATGTGTTTTTTAGAGCCATATTATTCATATTAGTCATATTAGTTAACCAACCATTAAATTATCACTTACATTTCTAACTCTCCACAGCTAAAAGAATTCTGTTTTTCCCCTCTCTCTTTTTTTTAAAATTGTTTTTCTTTGTCTGTCTACTGACCTCTGACTAGTCTCATATTGTTTAGCCTTTCCTATCTGACTGCAGATTGCACTTTTATGCTCTTAAAGTGTTTGAGACATCTTATGAGTAAAACTCAAGCATCTTGTTTTATTTTCTCATTTCTCTTACTTGCATCAGATTCAAAGTGCCTTTAAGTAGCCATCTCTTTACATGCTCCGCTCTGAACAGTGGTTGGCCCGGTGCTCATCATCAGTCACAGCAGCATGTGCAGTAATGCAGACCTGAGGACACCGTCCGGAGCACAAGTGAGCTGCAATTAAACATCAAATGAAGGCCCGGTGTACAGTGCTTGTTCCCGTTTAGGGGAAGGGCGGAGAAGATGATCATCTCTGGGTTATTTTGGTACCTCCTCCACCATTTGGTGCTCAGTGCACAATGAATGATGTGCATCTTAAAAAAAGTGACACAGCAGTTCATTCTTTGCAGGCACCCTCCACTAGACGCAAACATATTAAAAAGGCTCCTTCAACTTCACAGAGTAAATGTGCAAAAGCTTTTCAATAACGACTATTCCTTTATTTGAGTAAGTAAAAAGAGATGTTGCCTGCTACACAGTGCGTGTTATGTCTAAATAGTCGTAGAAACCTTTATTGTAAATGTTGTATTTTCAGTTAGGAAGAAAAACCTTTGATTTTGTGCCCTGACATTTATTATTGAGCCCATTCGATGGAATTTGAGAGACTTTTGTTCGTTTTATGTGCAGCTCAGATTTCATCTTTTGATACTCTCCTTCGCAGTAGCATAGATATTTTTATTTCTAGTACAGCTTGAAAAAAAAACAACACTTAAATTGGTCAGAAGTAAAATAGTTTCCACGTGAAAAATTTAAAAGGAAACACATTGTATTTATAAGCGGCTGTTGTCAAAGCATCAATGCAAATTATCTTCAGTGAATGAATTAACAAGGTGTGTGTGTCTAGATTCTGCCAGTGTTGCAGCAATTTGTAATATTTGTTTTAAAAGAGTGAAGTTAAGATTCAGCAGGGACTGTTAGGAGACCGTGTGTATTGGTGTGGGAGAGTAAAAGCATACGGTCACAAACACGAAGCTCTATGACAGACTTGTATTCATTTCCAGACGACCGAACTCAACAGTAAACTAATCAAGGTGTTTACATCTAATGACTATTTTTTTTCTGTCTCCACAAAGGAAATGAATATCAAAATGTGTGGCTGTATAAACAGGAATGTCCTCACAGCATGAGGACAACACACACACACTCACACACACACACACACACACAACACAAAATACTGAAGTAGTTTTTCTCTTCAGAGGAGTCGTTTCAAAGGTGCTGAAACACTGGAGCTGAACAGAGGCTCAGTAGTGATCTGATTAAGGATGCTGCAACCTTCTCACCCACCACCACCACCACACACACACTTATATCTGTCATTATTCCAAATAGAAATGCAAGTGGAAGCGCTCACACAGCAATGGGAAAGATGGACTATTTTTCCTGCTGCTTAGCAACGTCCACGCTGCTCTCCTCTCATATAATGTAATAACACAGCCTTTAAATCCTCACTGAATTCATCTGGCTGTTAGTTTATTCCTAAATGTTGAATACATTTAAATCATTAACAGGAATTAGGTTACTTTGACGTGTCATAAATAAACAGTGAATCGGTTTTATTCAGGAGTCCTACGCTTAAGCTTTAGCTGATTGGATGTCAATTAAAAAATGAGAGCGAGAACAAAAACGTTCACGTTATTGATTATGTGCCCTGGTGTAGCTTCAACTGAATGCTCAGACCTCATCAAAGTATTTCCTCCTAATCAAACACTTGTGATCGAGCATGTGATCAAACATATGTCACACTCCAGCTTTAAACAAATGAATCAATGACACAGAAGCCCGTTTAGAGTCAAAACCTCCCCTGGGAGAGTACACATTTACACACTCACATTCACACACACACACACAATTTTTGCTGTCACAGTCATTGTGAAAAAATGTCATCATCTGTCAGGAAACGAGACAAGCTGCCTGCAGCAAAGGCAGACGCACAGATAAAGTATTGCCCTCACACAAAAAGCCTGGGGCAGGTCAAAAACCCAGCAGACCTGTGGTTTTTCCACAATCTTGAAATCTGTTTTATAAACAGGAATATATTAACGGTCTTCACAGTCATGCTTATTCCTCCACACCTGATCAGCTGGTCCCATCTCTCATTACATGATCGAAACACAGGATAGTACGATGTCTCTCACGATGTTTAGGAGGCAAAGATTCCTCGCAGGCCATCTTTTATTATCATTATTTCAGTTTTTTTTCTCTCTCTGTCACAGTTATGTAAGAGTGATTATAGCAAACTAAACACACAAAACGGTAGGCGACAACAACAAAACAAAATCAGCAGTTATCTGAATCATTATAATGTCAAACAACGACGTTTGCTGTGCAGCTCCTAAGTCAGTATGTTCTTCTGTTGCCTCCGAATGATGAATTCAGCCTTTAGAAGAAAAAAATGGAAGCTGTTTTTTGGACAAAGTTGACATGTGACAATCAGCTCAATAAAATAACACACTTGTTTGAGATGGCAGGCCCCCAAACCTCCCGACTCTATTTGACTTCTGCAGGAAACCAGTCACTTTTTTACCTTTGATCCCACTTCTTCACTCCGAGGTAAGTCCTGTAACCTGGCATTGTTCACCATTGATCTTTTGGTTATACATTTTCTACACTTGAAGATTGAACTTAGTGTTGCATTTGAATTTGATAGTATTGTCAAGTATGTCAATTTAAGGCAGCCTTTGAAACTGTGTGTGTGTGTGTGTGTGTGTGTGTGTGTGTGTGTGTGTGTGTGTGTGTGTGTGTGTGTGTGTGTGTACTGCATTTATACTACAGTATACCATATCTACTACATTGTTCCACAGTTGCTGGGTGAAATGCTCATCCAAGTATTTCTTAGATGCTGTAGATTCTGCAATTGCCAGCATCCTGCATATTTCGTACTGCATGCAAAATCCGTAAGCAGTAGAAATGTAATATAGGGTTTCAAAAATGATCAAGGTTTCAGAATCATAAGAAAATGATCTGTGTTGTCTGCTTTGAGACACTCAGGAGATTTCTGACAAAGACTCTGACTCACAGAACTTATTTGACCAGCTCAAATGTACTGAGCATCTACTTGGGTGATTTACCATCTCAACTTTCAACATAACACAATTCTTTCATTTTGGGGGCAGCTTAGGGTTCAAAATGCTTTCGGTAAGGAGCTCTGATTTGAAGAGTACTGTGACATCACAGATCCAAACCAAAGTAGGATCATCCAGCTTCTTAATCAGCACCATAATGCTGCATTTACTTCATTTTTTAGACAAAAAATGCCCTCATATTGCTTTTTAGCACTTATTGATAAGACACAGAAACCAGACCTTAAAGCAAGTGAGGTAACATCAGACCGCAGTGCTTCCGCTCTTACGGTTCATGGTCACCATGATGTTTTACTTCGGAAAACTTGCTCTTCACTTGCACAGAACGTATCTATTGTTACAATTCTGTGGCCAGACGACTCCATCTGTGATTCGCTGAGTCCAGATTATTAAAAAAAAAAAGGGGTCAGCGGCCTGGTTCATTAAAAAATATTCTTATCGATTTATACTTAAACCTGGTCGTAAGGTTATTCTTAAGGGTGTGCTTATGTTCACTTCATAAAAGACAGAGTATAAAACCCTGTTTAATTGGGTTCTAAGAGTCCAGTTTGCAGAGTACACACCTGTGTTCAATCAACTTCAATAGTCGGCAGCTGCTCCATGATTTCCCTTCATAAAGCCAGCACAAATGAAGGCTCAGCCAAGAAAAAAAAATAAAATCATAGAGTGGAAGGAGGAAGAAAACTTTTTGGCACACAGGATCACAGCTATGGGAGTCAAGATTAAAGCCATCAACACACAGCTCTCTGTGTTGGAGGGGGTCAAAACAAAGGCAAATGCTCGGTATGAAAGTGTACAGCTGCTTCAGTAGCGGAGACTTGAAACAAAGACATAACTCAGGGAAATACATCTGGAATTTATGATTTATTAATGTGGAATTTATTCTATGGAGAAGACCACTTACATCCCAAAGTGGAGTTTTATTGATAATTACTTCTATGTTACTTTTTATGATTGAGTCACTTTTAATATCAAAATTGATCAGAAGCCCGTTTTTTTTAATATATTTATAGATGAGGTTTTTATGTTTGTTGGCATATTGTAGTTTTGCTCTAATGTTCTTTTTGGACAGCAAAGTGTTTTTTTTGTTTTTTTTTGTTTTTATTTTAAACTTTTTTTTACTTTTTTTAATTTTATCTTGGCACACTTCCCATGCAAGTCATATTTGTGCGCTGTCCTGTAAAAAGAACAGCTGCAGCGGTTATCTGCAGGTCAACAAGCTGGACCGACTTCTCAGCTACCGTGGTGAAGCTGAAGAGGCTGGACAGGAGGCAACTGCACGTGTCGTCCTAAATGCATCTGCCTCTTCTTAAACCATTTTAGGATTACCTACAGTGACGTTTAAACATATCTGGGATTTGTGTAAAGTCTTAAACCTACAGAGGTTTTAAGTGTGTGGGTGTTTGTGTGTGTAAAAAAACAACCAAAATGTTGACACAGGGCCATGCTTACCACGATTTAACACAACCCCTGTCTTCTCCGGTCGTTTTTAAAGGTGCGAGGATTCACCTGCTCACCAATTTGTTTTTGTTTTTTTTTTGTATTTTAGATTTCATAACGTATCAAAGATGCATTATGACTGTATAAAAGGCAGTTCATAAACACTACGACACCCATGTGTTTCATATTTTTAGAACTCGTTTGATGCCGTAATGACAGGAGCTGACTTCTCCCAACCTCACTCAATGGAACTTTTGGGAAACGGGAGAAACGAGCCCGGCAGCTCGTCCGGACACATTCACTTTTCCTCAGTTACTACAAGCTAATTAATTTAGCTCCATAAGGCTAACCTGAGGTGCCGACTAATGTAATATTTTTTCCGACTGAATTTGCTCAGACGGTATTCCAGATGTCACCGACTACTGAGCTTCGTCAGAGTTACTGGGCTCATTCGGCAGTTAGTCGGATGGCCGGAGCTAGCCAGACATCCGACGGCTAGCAAGCGAGCTGCCATCTGGCTAGTAGCGGCTGGCGGCCTTTAACTGGGGACAAAGGTGGCCGCCGCCAGCTGATCCACATCCACTCCTGGACCCATCTGGGCTCCCGAAGGTTCACCGTGCTTGGTTTCATACTATTTTAAGTGATGAGGTACACTCAAATCCACCCTTTGTACAGCGGCCGTGGAAGTGAAAGAAAGCAGACCACAACTGTTCGTTGTTCCAGGCTGCGGGTACATTTCTGCTGTAAAGTTTGACATTTCAATATGGAAAGTTAGTGGAAAGGACCACCCCCCCCCCCCCCCCCATCCCAGTTAAAAAGACTTATTACCATGGTGTTTAAAATTATTTGATTTTTGGCGTTTGAGCGTTCTTGGCTTCAAAAGTCAGTTCATCAAATTGGTCATTCGATGAATTGCCTGTATTTTTTATGTGCATATTCCACTTTTCCATATTTCAGTAGTAGCTCCAACTTTCAGAAAGCAGATATATCAGTATATAACCAGTATATCATATTTCAGACCCCTTGAGTTCTTTCACTTCAGAGTTCTTGACTGTTAACGGTACTATGTCGGCATGTGTGGCTATGGTAACAAGCGTGTTCGCTGTTTTCAGAAACATTCCTGAGCCTATGCGTTGGTTTCAACGCCTGTGTGAGGGTGGAGAGGGCGTTGAACGCAGGACCACATGGGAACCTGACGTTCATGTCCATTTAAAACTGATTTTCTGTGGTGCTACACGTGTACAGAGATTTCTCATCTGTCTCTGAACAATACCCTAAGTGATGAAACACTTGGCAATTTTACTGGCAAATCCACCCTTATCTTTACTTCTGAAAGACTCGCCCTCTCTGGGTACTCTTTTGACCAATTATGGTTCTCTTTAACCTAACTCTTTTCTAGATGTTTCACAGGTTGTTCTTTTGAAACTTGCTGCTGCCAGTAAGTTGAAAATGAGAATTAAAGCATGTTTCAAAACAATTCATGCATTTCTTTTATTAGTATTTTCAAATAAGCGAGGGTTTATAAAACAACTGCTTTATATTGTATGTGCAGCTGTTTATATGCGTCTTACAGTGGATTTATATATTTAAAGCAGTTTTATTAAACCCTCTGCCAAGGCTTCCATCGCTTCTGTGAAGGGTTTTTAGATCTTTGACAACTTGGACTTCAAAAACAGTGCAGTTGCTGTGAAACAAAAGGAGAGCTCTTATTTTTAGGGTATGCCTACTTTTCTCGTGTATTTTAATAAATGACACAATGATTTCTTGTCCCAGATTGTCCGTTGCACTGAAATAAGCAACTGTAAACATTTAGAGGAGTCAAATTTCCGGTGAGCATGACTTGGATGAAGAAATTAACTGTTTACGACACCAGTGGGTTTATTTGGGTTTACTCAGGAGAAACTTATAGGATCAGGCATCTGCTGCCATGCTTGCTCATAACTCGCATGGGGATTTCCCCTGAGGGAGCGCAAGCTTATTCCACTTGATGTTAAGCTTTATTTTGTTATCGGAGCCGGCTATATTTTGGAATGGGTCTATTAGAATCCAGTGTTACAGACTGGAGATGTGAAATTTGGAAGACACAGCAATTAGGGCGCATAGATGGTGTTACGCCAGTCAAGAAATATGTATTTTGGGGCCGTGTATAAGGGATTACAAGGTCATGGAGGCAACATACACTGAGTCTGTGTTCAAACGATAAATCCTCCTAGCAGCTTTGAGCTTTAAATTAGGCATTTTTTTTAAAGAACATGCAACATCTGTGTAAAGCTAATAACTCAACAGATGGAAGAGGTCAGAAGAGATTGATGGGTCAAGAGGTCAAAAGAACTGTGCAAATGAAAGAAGGCACTGTGCTGCACTGATCTGTTTGGACTAAACAGCAGCTCTTTCCATCTCTGAAAGGCAAATTAGTATATATATATATTATATATGCCATCTTGGAGAAACTGACACCACCCAAACTGTTAATCTAAAAACTGGCAAACGAGAAGGAACAGACTGATCGATCCAGACCCACCGTACCTAACCTTGATTCTGTTCAAATCCATCTGTTCTCTTTTCAGAATTTGCCTCAACATCTGACAGCCCTCTGACTTGATCCATGTTCCAAGATGAGTCGGGTGGGTAGCAGATACCAGGGGCTCTAGTCACAAGCCGCGCACCGTTCAAAGCTGCAGAGCCTGAACCTGGATTCGCATGGTAACATCAGCTACCAATCCCATCTTTTTTTGAGTATGTATCAAGGAGCCTAATGCAAGCCACTGTCACCCCTGGACCCTTTCTGGTTGACACAGAGCACAGCTGTAGATGTCCGGCTGTTGTCCTGTGACGGGGTCTTCCCTAGCCCGCCAAGTTGAATCCCCCATGCAGACTGCGCAGGGAATTTTAGATCTAAAGATTTAAATTATGTGGGAATCTAGTGTAGCAATGGTAAAACTAATTTGGTGACATTAAGCAAATTTTACACCTGCACCTACAGTGCTGTTTGAGATATTTGACAGTGTTTAAATCCATAAATCCTAATGAATCTACCATTTGAGATGAATTCACTCGCTGACAGATTTGAAATGCAGAACTCTTAGATTATCTATTAAGACAATTAAGATAACAATAAGCCACATTATCCTTTAAAAATGTAGAATGATTATGTTCTGCTAAGTCTCAATTCACATCTTAAGTCAAGTTCACCAAAAGTGCCATTAGGCTAAAGTAGCAGCAGAGACTGCAATGCGACTGTCCCTTCAAACACACAACCTCAATATGCATACATTTGTGGTTGCTATACATTTTTAGTTGAGGTACAAAAAAACCCAAATAAAATAAAATAAAAATGAAAATAACAATTGCAGACCTGAATGTTTTTCATCATTGACATCGGCTTCCTAAAGCAAAACCAGAGATTTCCCCCTTAGTTGAGTCTGAGCATGTTGTATTTGAAATGGTCTAAAGTTTATCTGAGCATAACAACATCCCACCGCGGTCGTGTTTGTTTCACTGAATGGATCCGTTGACACCTGGTCACGAAATGCAGCGTGACTGTTAACCTAACAGGCCTGCAAAACTATATTACATCATCTCTCTATTCAATTAATCTACTCGCGTAGATGCAATCGCATTCTATTTAATCTGATGACATAAGTCGTTTAACCCAAGTTTTAACGATAACTTTCAGAATGGAAGCCGGTGATACAACTGCTCAGATTTTACTTTTAAATGGCTTCTGCTTTTAAATACGGAAACGAGGCGTATTTCTGCATAATCTCAGCATGCAAATGACAGATTTGCAAGGGCTTCTAATAAATGAATGCTGAAAGTTAACTGGTTGCAAGACAGTCTATCTGAACAGTATGAGCTTGAGAGGTAATCATACCTTATGGAGCCAATGCAAGAACATCCATTTGAGTTTCCTCCTGGTATCAGTTATGAGATTTTCATAAGGCCCACAGCTTTACCTTGAACGTTGTTTTGAGGGCCAAAGGGAAAGAAGAAAGTCCGTCAAGTTCAAAGAAGCGCAGGAATTGAGCAGAATAGCAAGACTCTTGCTGTCTGCACCCCTTATACCTAACATTGAGCGAAAAGCAAAAGATAGTTCAGGTTAATCTGTGAAGTTTGCATGGAAAGAACAAGCCAAGGGGGGGTTAATGTGAGAGTGAAACTGTTGGAAAAGCAGGCAGACACTGAGTTCACGAGGGGTAGCTTTCTAGTGTTTAAACTCAGGCTTGACTGGATTAATGTTTGGGCGCTGTGCTGTATTTTGTATGTAGTAGCCTATAATGTTTTTTTTTTTTTTTTATATATATATAACACACACGCACAGACGAGCAGAGTGCATCCCTCACAGAACTGCCACAACACTTGCACTGCTCTCTGTGGAGGAACATTGTGTGATGATTCACAGACATGGACACATTTAGTGTTGCCTTGTACACACATGCACAAACCCCAACCCTCCCCGTGAACAACTCGAACTTGACTAGTTAATGGCATCTTTTGTAATCTATGCCACGTTTATGACGGGTCAGGCTTTGCCTTTGTTTTATTCAAACCAAGTGAATATTTTACATAATAAAGCAAAATAAAAACGCCAGTGGCAAAAATGATGCCCTTAATTTGTGTCTTGTTGCACAACCTGTCACCTTTGACAAGAGATCTCTGCAGCTCTCAATGAGACTTCGGCATGTGCCAGCAGGTGTTTTGGCTCTCTCTCACTGAGCAAACTGCTGCAGCTGTCTCAGCTTTGAAGGCCTTTTTCAGCTTGCATTTGTTTATTACGTCTTTAAAAAGCGTCCTTACGTGCTCCAAGGCTGAGCTTCCTGACATTGGAAAGTATTTTTTAGTTTCAGGATTCTTTGAAAGTCTTTAGATTTAATTATGACCCACACGAGGCTCACCAAACCAGATGGAGCAAAGCAGCCTTAAAACATAACGGAAGCCCCTCGGTGTTTCACAGTCGCTAGTGTTTATCTTCTAGTTTTTGTCTCAGCAGTGTCACAGACATTATGTGAGTCTGGCGGCTTTTTATCGGGTGTGAAATAGTGGTGCAATAAATTGTGAATTGCAATCACAAAGCTTAGTAAATAATTCTATTTAAATAATCACCTGACTTTGAGCAGGCCTTTCTGAGTTTGCATGTTCCCCGTGCGCTACTGGAGTTTCTCCCGGTACGCTGGCTTCATCCTACAGTCCAAAAACATGCTTGTTGTGTTATTGGTGATTCTAAATTACCCATAGGAGTCCAGAGACTACTGGGATAGGCTCCAGCAGATTCGTGTGACCCTAAATAGGAATTAGATGGGTGAAGTTGATGGATAATCCCATTTTTTTCCCGCTCTGAAAGGGACACTCATCTAATTGCAAATAGATACAGGGCAAGGAGCAATATCTTCTGTTCAGACCTAACTTAACAATACATATCAGTAGTTAAAAAAAATCAGCAGTTCTTTACTTTCTTTCTTCTCAACAAACAAGATTACACATTTTTCTGCTTTCAGTAACCTTTTGGCAGTTTTTTCTTAAACACAAACATTTTTATAATGAATTAAATTGACCTCATCTTAACAGTGATGAGGCTAAAAGGATTTTGCTGCTCTCATTCTACCTTTTATTCTGTTCGGTTCTGTTAACTGGCTCCCCTTTAAACAACCCTATCAGCTAATGACTGTCTTGCAGCCACAGCTGGAGTAAAGTGTGGCTGACACAGACTCTGGGTTCAAACGTGTTGCAAAACAAATGACTACATGGTTGCAATTAAGCATTTGAATTAAAAAAAAAAAAAAAAAAAAAAAACAACACCTCAGGCTAAATTGATCATTTTCGTTTGCAGATCTAGCTAATACTTCATAATGAAACCGACTTACGACAACAAGATTCCATTTCATTAATAACTGATCAGCAGATTTAATTCAGATTAATGCACTTGTTTGAATTGAATCATAGGGGGTTTCTTTCTTCTTCCCCTCCTGCAACGAGTATGCAATATAGATAAATGGCAGATTTACAGGCCAGACTAAGCAGATGTACTGACAATATAAGCAGAAACCCTGACCACAGCTGCATGTGCAACTCATATTAATGTATGGCGGTTACCACAATTCCCTCTCATTTTGATGCTGAGACGTGTGGTTAGGGAGCAGGAGAAGGGAACAAAACACCAGAAGAGGGTTGTTGTTTATTTCCTTTCTTTTTCCAAGCCACAAGCAACTCGCTTCACATAAAATAAGTCCAGCAAGAGAAGGAGCTGTTTTGTATTTGTCATTCACCACTGATCATACAAGCAGTGTGGATAGTCTGCATGTATTGCTTTCATTATTTTTTTTTTTTTAAATTGTGGAAACGTTTGGGCACAGTCTCCCTCCAAGAAAGCACATATTCAAAGCAGACCTCGACCTTGTATGGGCTTAAAATATAGCAGAGGCAGTAGCATTTTATTATATAAAAAAACACCCACCAAAAAACAAAAAACCTTAACTCCATTAAACTGTGTGAAGACTGCATTGGCACTTCAGTCTGAATATTGAAAACTCACAAAACCTTTGCTCAGTTGTCGGAGTTCTTGGCAACAGCACAATAAAAATAGGTTTCCAATTCCTTGCTTTTTACTCACATCTGTCCACTATCATATTTTTTTCCTCCCATATACTTGTATATACGACTCCAATATCTATATTTCAATCAGGTTTAGTGCAGTGTAAACTTGAATTATACATTATGTTGTAGATGGTCAACAATTCATTCATTGAAATTCTGAGTCTGAGAGAGAGGTTGTACTTATTCTCCCATAACATGATTAATCTATAATGTTACCTCAGGCTGTGTATTTGGAAGAGCAAGCCCTCCTTATTCACCTCTAGTGCTGCAGACACTTATTGCTATTCCCTGCACATTTCTGCTTGACATGAATGGATTTTCAACTTGTCTAATATTTAACCCTCCTCCAGATTGGCACAGGGGCTTCATCTAACCACATCCAGGGTAACAAAGTGATAGACAGAGACTTCTGTCAACCCCAAAATTAGATTTTTAGCAAACGTTTCCTGTTGTGGGGCACTGGTGCTGTTCTCTGTGCATTTTCCTCCAGGTAATACCATAAATATCAACACAAAGTACATGTGTTGCTGTAGCAACAAGTCTTATTATGTTGAAAACCATAAATATGATTATATGTTCAAACATGAGCGTTAGAGTAAAGTTAGAAGAGCACAAGTGAAAACAGACGTCTGCTCTTGCAAATGAAGGTGAATGTACAACAGCTTCACTTCATCTAAATTCACACTTTGGCCTTGCTCCAAAAAGGAGCGCAGAAGCCCATCTTTCCTTTGCACACCATTACTCATAGCCATAAACATTATGAGTCTGGTTTGTGTGAAATTCCACCTTTATTTCCAAGAGCTGGCATGGCCTCACCACTGATATGTAGAGCACATGTGCAACGTACTTATGTTGACGCTTATAGATGTGTACAGAGGACAACACAATGAAAGGGGGCCCTCTTTAAACACTGGAAATCCTAATTCAAGAATGCCTTTGGACCAAGAGCTTTTCAGGTCTGATTCATCTGCACAAGAAACTGAAAATCTGCAACTATTTGTTGGATTCCTTGAAAAAAACAAAAAAAAAAACAATCATAAAATATACACTGCTTTTTGACACATTTAGCTCACCTCCGTATGACATAGAACCCACTGCACCACTCATTTACTCAGCTCAGCTTATGTGCAGACTATAAATAAATCCAGGAATTACATTTGCTTCAACCTGCCTGCACCAGGTGGTTGTGCCTAGTGTGATGGTGAGACAAATCGGAAGCATAAACATCAATTAGTCATAAGAAAATAAGAGCACTTTCATATGTCATATTTTACAGTTCATGAGATAAAAAATTATCATGTCTTTATCTGGTCTTATATTTACAAGTATAGATTAAAAAAGAAATGCAGTAGCAGTGTATGGAAAAACCACGTACACCCTTCCTGCTTCCATAGGAACTATTACAGGCAGTAGCAGCCAAATGCTGTTAATTAAATACAATTGATTAAATGATTATCTACAGTTGTGAATGCCTCTATAAAGGGAAATGTTTTGGCAGTCAGGTGTCTATTTAACACAGTCCACAGAAAGGCAAGACATCATCATTGACCTTAAAGAAGCAGTTGCTGATGTCTTTTATGGTTAGAAAGATTTTCAACATTAAAGGTAGTTGACAATGTTTTTAGGAGGGAACGTTGCAGTAAGATAATCAGAGCAATGTTGTTTCGGACATACAAGACCCAAGTAGAGATGGTTGGCCATAGACATAGTCTAATGTGTAGGACAGACTACATGCAGGTATGTTGAGCAAACTCCTTGTACTGTCACGCTCAGTGGTGGACAGATATTGATTATAGATTATTTTGCATCACAAGCACTGATTCAAATATGAATTCCCCCAGAGTCAAAAGAGCAGCCATCTGTTCAATAATAAACAGTTTAGAAATGTATTTATAGAAAAGAACAATGAACTTGCATGTCAGAAAAATCCATAAAAGAATGGCTGGAAAAGACAAGAATAAAGAGTTGTAATGACCCAGTCCAAGTCCAGACCTCAGCCTGCCAGAAATGCAGGTCCTTACGAGTGCTGAGCATAAACACATGCCAACTAACCTCAATGAAATACAGCAACTTTTGAAGAAGAGACTGGTGATGTTGACAGAAAACTATTACTTTAGGTTTTGGGTGGTCCTATCAGCTATTGGTACATGACTTGTACTTCATTTTTCCATGCCCTGCTTCTGCATTTTGGCTAAGGTTTTGTTAAGTAATGACACATTTTTGTTTCAGGGCTGCTATGTATATAAAACCTGGTAATGACTAAATGTGTCCCCAATCCCCATTTTTTAATAACATGTGTAAACCCTTAGAACTGAAAGAGTGTAGTTTCTTTTTCACATAAGCCTGAGCCTAAGTACTGGTGCATATCATGGTGCAGATCTTTTTTTAAAATTTAATATAAACATTATTAGTCATCTTGTGATGTGCATAAAACATATATAAAGACATTTTCATTGTACTATACATTTATTCTATAATTTTCACAGGATATGTATATATATATATATATATATATATATATATATATATATATATATATATATATATATATATATATATATATATATATATATATATATATATATATATATATATATATATATAGAGAGAGAGAGAGAGAGAGAGAATGAAATTAAATTTGTATCCCAAGGAATTAAAATAAAGCAAATCTACAAAACACAAACAAACAAGAGAAAAACAAACACACACACACGCACGCACAAGCACACACACACAAAATGAGTCCTTTTGTGATGACCCTGTCTAATATGAATAATTAATGAATGATATCCCTGGAGCTTTGGAGATAAATAAAATGATGATATTTGTCATCTTCTGGAGATGTTTTTATAATGTTTTTGAAGTCTGTAAGCTAAAAAATAATTTCAGTATTAATAATAAGACTGGATCAAGGAAAATAATATATATACATATATATATATATATATATATATATATATATATATATATATATATATATATATATATATATATATATATATATATATATATATATATATATATATATATATATAATTTTCCTTGATTCAGTATCCAGTAATACACACACAAACACACACACACACACACACACACACACACATATATATATATATATATATATATATATATATATATATATATATACACACACACACACACATGTATACACACACATATGTATATATACACACACACAACAATGAACATTCTTTATTTGAGAAAATGAACTTTGTGTCATTTAGAAGCTTTCTGTTGCCTTTTCACCTTTTAAGTCTATTTTTGTGGAAATGACACAGTGGTGGAGAATTTTGCACTTCTACAACTACAGTATATATGCACAAGTGGCCAGTAGGGGTGGTGTGTGATATGACAACTTCTTTGCTTCATCTTTGTATCTTTGCTGCCACAAAAATCAAGAACGGATGACTATATACTGTTCAGTCTCCTATAATGTAATACTGTATATTTTCAGTCATGGAATGCAACCAAGATGTGATTGCCAGTAAGATAACAGCACATAAAAACATTTAGATGAGAGTGGAGCTTCTGCCTCTGACGACTCTACAGTTGTCCTCTTCAATCACCAGCGGTGAAGGCGCTGTCCTCTGCTGCTGGTACTGAAAGTTTGCGCTCTGCCTCTGACAAACTTAACCAAACAGTTAAAAGATATTTCCGTTTTTATTACAGCCACGAGAAATATCCTTTAATTGTAAGATTATGTCAATCAAGAACCTCCGTTTGTGCCACCATTTCTTCGTATTCCTCTTTGCAGATCTGCTCTTGCCGGGCTCTGCCATCGTGAGATGCGCAGTTGTTTCCCACAAACAAATTCAGAGACAAATTGTGTTCCCTGTATTTGCCACAACATCGGCATCCCATTTGAAACAGACACCTAGGAGGACAGGTTTGCTGGGAACACTTGATGAATCGAACACGACGAGCAGTAATTACAAAACATGTATTTGATTGTTCCTTTTGCAAAACGTCACTCTCTGGTGACCCTTATAAGCTGTACCCCAGTTCAGTCGGGCATAGCTTCTGTCGCATCTGTTCCTCGTCCATAAGAGCTCACCGAGGATCATGGTGTGGAAACCCCTTTTCTTTGCCACATCAGCTGCGATCCATCGCCGCTGGAGTGAGGTGGTAGATGACCATCTGCTCCAATCATCTTCCCCGAAAACATTAACTTCTTTTAAAGTGAACTGTCCACACCGCCGTCGACTTTTCGCATCTTTAATCAAGTGTATATGCGGAGTTTTGTGCGGAAGCGTTTGTTACACTGGTTGCCCTGTCACTGAGACATCTCGCCTCAAAATAATGAGTCTAATTGTGGTCTCTCCACCCGTCTTTTTGCAGCAACTCCAAAGAATTTCTACCCGGCTTGTCGGGACAGCAGTCGAGTCGTGAAGTCTCCGCAATCACATGATTGAGACAGGACTGAAGAGTGTTTCTCTCTCTCTCTCTCTCTCTCTCCTTTTCCGTGCACGTGAGCGTCTCCCTGTGTGTAGTTGGAGGGGTGTCCCACCTCCGCATTTTTTTGCTGCTTGCCATGCTTTAGACGCCGGAGCGCAGGGAGAGAAGCAGGAGTGAGAGAGGTGCGCCGGTCTCTCTCACTGGGCTACCTGTGTATTCAGTCTTACCTCGGGTCCCCGTCGTTGTGCTTTTGAACCCACCTTCCTGTGTCGGGTTGCTTGTGTTGATTAAAAGGAAAAAAAAAAAAGGAAAAAAAAATTGAACAACACAAACCTGTTAGGTTTCACACGGGTCTAGTCTGCCAAGAGGAGGATTGTGTCTCTGCCACTGGTTTTGATCACCTTTCCCATTCTTTCTTTCTTCCTTTATTTTTTCCTTTTTCCACCCCCCATTGGGTGCTCCGTTTGGACCGTACAGGACAAACGAGCTGCGCTTGGATGAGCCGTCTCACTGCAATAGCGAGATGGAGTTGCTGCTGATCTGCCTTTCCTTGTGGATATTGCACAGCAATTCGGCCAAAGCGGACTCAATCATACATATCGGTAAGCGTCCGATGAAAATATACAGTTAGGCAGGTGCAAAGGGCGCGGGAATACTGCTCAGCCAGCTCTTTCTGCCCTGCTCACAGCATTTTGGCGAGAGGGCGGGATAAATAGTCTATTCAGCTTGCATCCTATGTTTAAAAAGCAGCACTTTCACTCTCAAAGCAGTGTAAAAGTTAGTGCTTTGCAAATATCTATGACTTTAAGAGCAATTTTATCATTGTTATAACTAGTATTTATAGGTAAGATTGAATTTTGCAGACATTTCATGCACTGTTTGCCGATTTATTCAATCATTTTGGCTTCAGAGCAAACCTAAGCACTGTAGGCCTGTAAAACTGTATTACTCTCGTCAATAATCGGATCACAGTGAAAAGATAGGCTTCATTAATAAAAGCTTGAACGAGAACGATGTCAAAAAAGCTACTGAGGCTTTTTGTGCCTCCAACTACCTCTTGTTTAGCCGACAAGCTTCAACTTTCACCAAAACGTGACAGCAATGCCAATAAGAAAAAAAGGGGGGGTGTCAGTAGAGTTTCGTGTTGGAAATGCAAAAGGCATAGAGCCTCTTTGTAGACAAACTTCAAACCAGAGCTGCAGCGAAAAAGGGGGCGGCTTTACATTCATGATTTTCAAACGATCTAGTGTTTGTCCTTTAGCACCGCATTATTTGACAGGAAATGGCTAGGGTTGCTGATATAGTCCCTCTTTCCATGCTTGATTCGTAGAGCTCATAGTGACTGGCCTTGTAATCTCAGATGAAAATGTCAATGACACTGTTAGAGAATTTTCATTTCCAGTCCTACTCTGCTGCTGCTGCTCACAGTTTACTGCAACAGTCTGGCAAGCAGCAGGTGCTCAGTCACTGGCTTAATACAGCGGTGGGACTCTGTCCAAACGATATTGGCTGATGCTTCTCATAATGTTAGGGTTCCTCCCCATTATATTTTTCGTTTCCAGAAACCCTTTTCGTTGATTTATGTGCTCTCCCGAGGCAGCTGATGCCATTTTGATAAACACGGGCAGGGGGAGGCAGCTAAGCTACAGTCTACCTCCTGCGGGAGTCCTATAATGCTGAGTAGATGGTTGCAAGTGATTGAGTAGATGCTTCAGACGTTTAGTTTCTATATTTAGCTGCATAGACAGTGAATGCAGCCTTTATGCCCTGTCGCTCTCCGTGGTGCTGATATCCCACCAGAACATACTAGATTCATGTTGCACAAATATGTCTCACATATTTTATATAATTTTTACAAGCTTTAAGGGGTAATATTGAGAGTTTCTATTTTGTTAGGTGACCATTCATCAGTGCATGTGAAGTTCAATCAGTTTAACTAGTTCTGTTTCTTATTCCTACATCTCTAGCCTGCAAACACATCTCACTCTTTTTATTTTCCCCTCTGCTCTCCACATAACTTATTGTGTTGCTCAACAGGTGCCATATTCGAGGAAAACGCTGTGAGAGATGATGAAATATTCCAACTTGCAATCTCAGACCTCAGTCTGAACGACGACATTCTGCAGAGCGAGAAAATCACCCATTCTGTGAAACTTATTGAGCCGAACAACCCTTTCCAGGCCGTGCAGGAAGGTAGGAGACCCCATCTCCCTGTGTCCTTTTTGATTGCTCCTGAGACTGTATTTTATATGATTGCTCATCATGAATGCGGTTGTCTTTGCTCAGTAAGATACAGTCAGGCTTGACTTTTTGTTATTTGTTTGTTGATGTCTTGATTGCATCAGTCCAGTCTGCTTTGAGAAAACATGTTGATGCAAGGACTAGTGGATGAGCCAAAGATGATGATTCACGTGTCTGTAAGTTAGGGAAGTGTGCGGGGTGTGTGTGTGTGTGTGTGTGTGTGTGTGTGTGTGTGTGTGTGTGTGTGTGTGTGTGTGTGTGTGTGTGTGTGTACACATTGGTTTGTCACCACCTGCAAAGAGCTGTAGCAACAGCAAGGTGTCTTCTGAAGTCGAAAAGCTAGGTGGAGGCACTGAGTTAGAACACTGGCTTAAAAGCTCATGTAAGGGAACAAAAATCATTTGAAGATAATCAAATGTTGTTTTAACTACCACGGCATAGCAAGAGAGAAGAATGCTGCTGGCTCTTTATGCCTCTTGGAATGATGTGCACCACAATTTTTTTCTCTGCACTTCTACCATTATTCAGCTCGTTTCTTGAGATATTTCATCGTCCGCCTTTGGATTCCACATACTGTAAGGATGTCCATGCAGACATATATCAGACAGGAAATTACTATTGAAATTGTTTTAGCCAAGGTTATCTCTGTCAGACTTTCAAAGGTGGCCCCATACGCTGTTGACTGCAAAAAGTGATTAAAAATTCTTCTGCTGAAATGAATCATTAAGACTTTAATTGGTTGCTGGGGACCTTCAAAAGCTGTTTATGTCCCCCATACTTACTTACAAAGTCTGTTCTTTTGTCCCCAGTTGCATAAAGGCCTTGATGACTCATTGTTATTCATAGTACCCCTGACAGGCGCAGAAAGATAATATATCTTGCCTTTTGTTAGAATTTTCCTGTGTCATTTAGCTGTAGTCCTTAATAAGTTATCAAGTATTCTAGTTCATATCACTTTTGTATGCTTAACCCTCACTTGAAGCAGGTTTTCACTTGGTTTCTTTAAATAAAGCAGAAGAATTCCGAGATATTCCAGGCAGTTGCTGCAGAGAGAACATGAAACATTTGTGGCAGACATGTGTGAAATGGCTTGTTTATCAGTCACTGTTGCTTGAGATGCAAAAAGTGTAGTAATTAAACTGGCCGACTAGCAAATCATTTGACAGTTGTAGTTTACGCTAATTAAATCAACTGTTCAGTTGATTTAGAGTTTTTCACTTGCTGGAAAATATTCATACTTGGTGTTCACTTGGGCAGCCTTTTCAACACAAAACCTCATTGGTATGAAATGTTTGTGCATTTGAGTCATACCTGTGTAAAAAGTTCTCAATGATGATTTTTATCCGTGCAGAGCTCGTTATTTCAGAGTTAGTTTGTCAGTGTAAAGCTTTGTTTTTTTCTCCTTGAAACAGTTTTACACCCTCTCATTAAGGGTCCTGTCATTTGCCTTGAATGGATATCATTTAACAAACTTAACTATTGTTTACAACCATGCTGAAAAATAATCAAATATTTTCGATCTGAGCGATTAGGGAGTATTCTGCTTCCGGAAAGGATGGGAAGTAAATGTGCAGCCGATAACATGGGGATCGATAGGTGGTGGCTTATACTTGCACTGGACGCAAGGAAGAATGTGTTGAGCGACAACCAGGATAAGTTAACCTTCTGTTACACTCTTGTCTTTGCTGCCATCCCTCTGTGAGCGGCAGTCAGCATGGTGAAGAGGATGGGAGGGATAGTGAGGAGAATGTGATGAGAAAAGTGGAGGATGCAGTGGTAGCAGAGAAAAGTAGGGGAATAAAAGTGAGGCTGAGAATAGCAACAGGCAAAAGAATAACAATGGGTGCTAGTAATGATGATGTAAAAATAAAAGAGTATTGCATGTATTAACATGAGTGAGAGCGGGATGAGTGTAAAGATAGAAGTGAGGTGATAAGGAAACCTGTCGGTTCACTGAAGGAAATAGTTGCAGTGTCATGCTTGTCCTTATTTAGTTCACTTTGTCCTTGTGCGGGTGGAACATATATTAATGAGCATGTCACACAGACACTCCCCCACACAGAAACACTCCACTATTCAGTTCGCCCACACTCTTATCGCTTTAAAATGACAGCTCAAGGCTGCCCGTCTATACCACCAAACCACACAGCCAGCAGATGTAGTCCTATTTATAGGCTAAAGCAACAGGAGAGAATGAAGAAGGCAGTTTCAACACCTGGAGCAAAAACTCAGAACAATATGCATCTTAAGTATTGATGCTGTCATAAGAATGATGGTTTTCACATGCCATCAACTCTTAGTATTGTTTCAGGGGGGAAAAAGGGCTGTTGTCATAAGAACTATGAAACACGCAAAATCATTTGCTTTTAGTTTGCACATGATACATAATTATTTGCCTCAAGGATTAAACAGTCACATAGAGTTGAGATAATATGATAATATAATATATTTGAGAATATATTTAAAAAACTTGAAATTCAGAACATAAAACAGGAAGATAGTTGTTGAATGCCTCATGAGTAGGATGATACAAATGAATCACATTCAGACAACTATTTAAAGAGAAGGGATGTACTTTTTTATACTTTTATCTCTGATTTTCCATGCCAATTTAAAAGTTTGTCTTCCTGAATGCGCAAGAAGCAAAGTTCATATAACTTTTTCTGTGTTGCATTTTATTCAGAAGAAAGCAGAAAGGACAAAGCATAATTATAAAAATGATTACTTCTCCTGTTAGGTTATTTTTTTCCCCCTCCCATTAGTAGTTGTATGAGCTCTTGAGGACCGACTAAGATAATGTAAACATCTACAACAAGCAAGTATAATGAGTGAATGTCAACAGTGACGATTATGGTGTGCATACATTTACAGCATGCAGTAGTCTCAGTGTACACATGATGAAATTGGTAGAGACAAAAAAGAGCTCTACTCGCTGTTAGGAAAAGTGAGGACACCATCAAAGTCTATTAAGCGTTATCTGCTCCAGACAGCTTGTAAAAATTCTGTGTAAAATCTTTATGCCAGGCAGAGCAAAAGTGCTGCACTTCTATGTTGTGATAACTGATGTAGTTGGGCTAAAAATAGGACAACGCTCTCGGATCTTACTGTACTAATGGGCAAACATAATATAAGTGTTTTCAATCCCCGCAATATCAGCCTTTTAACATTTGTCAAACACTTTTAAAACACTGATCTTCGAATTCTTGCTTCGATTGCATTTTAAATAATAGGCACAGTTAGAGCAAAGCAGTTGGAAAGCATAAACATCTGGCCACAGTTATGACCTTCATGCTCCTCAGCATGTAGTAACTTGATTGTTCTGTCCCACTGAGTTCTCTTCGCACACCACATCACTGTTTACGGACCATTTTCTTCTGCCAGTATCTGGGTGATGTCAAGGCAAATGTAATTCTTTTGCCCTTTCTAAAAAGAGCTCAAGTAGAAGGCAACTGGGCTTCTTTTCTTGATTTGCTGAAAATGTTTCACTTCTTATCTGAAGGTCTTGGTTCATTCTTCAACTTTAAAGGAGCTGCCAAGGAACCGCCATTTGCCCTTTGTATCTGTGGAAGTCCAGCTTGTAGTAGAGCCCCCCCCATCTCATTGTCTTCAGTCTTGAAATGTGGAGAAACAAAAAGTTGAAATGAGGGTGCCTTTAAAAGTGTTGGCATGGGTAATATAATATCTTCTATTTATGACAAATCATTACTGCATGTGCTCTGCCCGTGATGGAATGCTGCCCTTTCACTATTATTGTACTGGTGAACATAATGCTGCATAAATCTTGGTAATGGATTTGTTTGTGTTTTTATGTCTTCAAACCAGGTCTACACACAGGGAGGATGATCAGGCCATTTTACCAGGCCTTGTTAATTATCCAGCCATATTTTTAATCTGTCATGAGCTCTTTATTGGGGGTCTATAAATGCTGCGGGTGTCTTAATCAGCTAAGTGATGCTGCCGCAGAAATACGCCTTTCATTTAATCCCTTTACAATGTAAGACCAAGTCCTCAGAATCATGTAAGGTTAACCATGAGGGGATGATTGTGTTTGTATAAACTTCACGCTTCAAGGCATAGAAGATAATTACAAGGGCACTTTTACCTTATAAGTTTTTAATTGTTTCAGCTATTTAAAAATAATAACAGTGACTTCCAACTGGCTGAGTTGTTTTGTGTATAAAGCCTGGTGGTTGAAGCAGAGCGTGAAGCAGAAAATTGTGAACCCAAATAAGTTGTCATGAATAACGAAAAAAAAAAAAAAAAAAGCCATAAGTGGAGGAAATTTCTGAGGAATTTGAACAAGAAAGAAATGACAGACTACAATAACAGCATTTGACAACAGAAAATACTTTCAATTTCATACCTGTGATTTTCTAGGCCCCCTTCCAGTGCACTATATATTTCTTGATGGAAATGTTTCCTTTATCTTTTTTCTTCATCGGACAGCTTCACAATTCAGATTAATATTAATATTTCATGTTCAAGTTAATTTTAAATATAATTGCATAATGCGCTGTAATCAGATTCAGCTGTAAATTTTGGGTTCATGTCACCTAATTAGAATTTACACTCAAACATTTATCTTTCTTTTATTTATGTAAATGTTTCCAAGTTTCGCAGTTCCACAAAACTGCCATTTATTTCCATCAGTTTGGTTTCATGACTTTTGCTTTGAGGAAACAATTACAATGAGGTCTCTCTGGGCTCACATTACTTTCTGAGTCTCTGAATCAATCAACTGAAGGAATAATTTGCAAATTAAAATTTTAAAAAAGCATAAAAAGCAGCGTGACATTTGATAGTTGAGTTTCACCTCCATCAGTTATTACATGAAATCATTTATCATTACATGGAATCATTGCATGCATCATGTCTACATCGTGCCTGCATGGGTTTTCTCGGGCACGGCGTCCTCCCGCAGCCCAAAAGCTTGCATGCTGGGATGACCGGTTCTTCCAAATTGAACTGTAAGAGTTACCGTGAGTGTGCGTGTTTGTTAGTCGCTGCGTAGCCCTGTCATGGACTGGTCCACGATGTACCCTGGACGGATAGATGGATAATTGTTTTTCCAGCCTTATCTGACTACTTTTGCTTATTTTAAGCCCTAACATCTTCCACCACTCACAAATTGAGGTGACGCAAGGAGCGTTGCAACCACAGTCTTGTCTCTGAAATGTGCCCTCGCATACAAAATAACATATTCCTTGTAGCTGAGAGAATGTGATGATTTAAAGATCCAGTCAGTCACATTCAGACTTGAGAGAACGAGGACATCTTTGCTGACATCAGTCATGGCTGTAATCTCTCTTGTTTGAACGTGTGGCATCACCGAACGCTTCGAGCAACAAGATCCAGAATCTTATTAGTCAACATCAGATAAATGTGTAAGGAGGAGCTTTGCTGAGCCTTCACAAGTTTGAACAAATTATCAGATGACAGATCATGAACACAGAAGTTAACTGAAATATATTGAGACATAAAGCAGAAGAAACATCATGCTTCATAAGAATTCCCTTTTCACCGGTAGATACCCCGTCCGGGAAACTTCCTGTCACTTCATCTGAGCAACAGGCAGCAGCCTTCAATGCAGAAGACATATGCAGTTTTAATCCACATGTTGTTTTTCACTCTTGGGAATTGTTTTACTGGTCACTGCTTCAACTACCTAAACGGACCAGCTGTCACTGCTGAAAAGGTTGTAAAGTATGAAATGTTTGCGACATCTCTTGGTCAAAACACCAATTATAGTGGCACAGTTTGTTTTCTCAAACCAGGACAGGGTCTTTACAGAGTCTCTGATTTATCGCGGCTGGTTTTATGGGGAGGATTGAGCCACTTGATTCCACTACACCAACTTTTTCCATGGACTGTGGCTCCTTTGATTTTTGCCTGGTTGCACAAAACTGTCTTGACTCGAGACTCTTATGAGAAAGCTTTCAGTACCAAACCTGTGAGCTCACACTAGCACACCGAATGGAGTCAGAATGAATGACATGTCACAATATGCTTTTTCAAACAATTTCAGTTTCATTTTCTGAAATGTGATGTCAGAAAGCTGGTTTTGTTCCGACATCTGACCTGTATCATACTGAGCCACGTTGGGAAAATGCCACATAAATGACAGGAATGCTGAAGAACTGCCACCTTGCTGTGCGTCGCTAAATTGTCAAAATTCCCTTTCAATCTGCTCTTCTGTGTTTCTCTAAATTTCTAGAGGAAAACTTTAAGAACTCTGGCTTGTATGATCAATGTTTCACTGATAATTGTTTTTGTAATGGTGGCAAAGGGGATGTTTGCTTCCAATATTTGATTGACTCCATTATTCCCGCAACCTGTGAGCCGTTCCCTGCGCTGCTGGCTGAATCTCAAGTAAAGGAGCAGCAATCCACCCCCATTCAGAGCAAGGGGCTGTTTTTATGAAGTGAAATCCTTGCTTTCTCCAGATATATCTTTATTTTTCAGTTTAGTCTCATGAATGAGTCTTTGATTGTAGGTTTGCTGGTGAGGAGCCACACAAGGTTTTTCTTCTGGTAGGTAATTTTTGCACAATTCTTGCAGCCAGTTAAACAATGAATCAACACTCTTGTGTTCATTAAACCTCTTCTTCTGATGCTGCTTCCATTTGCTTATTGCCAATGATCACTTCTCTCAGAAATGTTGCTTCCAGACATTAAACTGACCTCCACATTTTTTGTGCTGCCACTTCTGAATTGCATTATCTACGTAGGAAATGGGTATCTGAAAGCACTTTTCTCCTGGTTTGTGGGCAATAGTTATTTTCATTGTCAGAGACCCGGGCAGCTGTTTAGCAGAGCACCTGGCTGCTGAGTGAGAACAGGATTTAAGAAGTATTTAAAAAGCTTTGAAATTTACATCACTTGACCTCTCCTCCGTATGACCATAACAATCCTTTAGCAATGGATAAATAAAATAAACAATTGTGCGCACGCACACAAAGTGTTTGTCCTCCTTCCTGAAAGTGATGACTTTCAGTCTGATATCGAGCCATCCTGGTTGGTCTGAGCTTTTGATTACACACTCAGATATGTTCTCCCTGGGTTTGTGTGGCTGCTCGTGTTTATGCTTTTATTGTACTACAGAGCAATAAAGAATGTGTGATTTAACAGTACAACAAAGTGTTTGGACTTCCTAATGTTTTATTGGACGTCTCGGTGCAAAAGCACTGCTTAGTGTATTATGGAGCAGTTTGTTTATTGCTCTGATAGTTTGGCTCGCTCATTTCTTATTGAACACAACTGATACTGCCATCCTTTTCACTGGTTGCATCTTAATGCTTTTTTTTTTTTTTTTTTTTTTCAAAGGTGAAATCCAATTTTCCTTATTGCCAGTGTTTTTGTTATTTTTTTTATTTTATCCAATTTCACTGGTCAGCTCAATTGATATTGCACAACTGTACCTGAAGTCACTCACACTACACATCACAGATGAGACGGTGGCGGACTCATGGTGGGGAATGACAGTGCTGCAAAACAAACAAGATTTGCAAGCTTATATTTTCCATCCATCCATTTTCTATACCTGTATTATCCTTTGCAGGGTCACGGGGAGCTGATATTTTAAAATACATAAATTAAACTTTATAAATGTAGAAATATTTAGCTCAGAGTCACCGTCCTCCAACAAGCGTGGAGTTTGAGTCACTTTTACAGTATTGTCTGACATTGACTGGTTCTCGTTTTCCCGTCCGTCATTAAGACTATAAACTCGCAGCAGAGCTTGTAGGTGGGTATTTCTGATGCACCATCATCATACCAATAAACAACCAATCAACGAGAGACAGCAGGAACTACACTTTTACTAAAAGTAATAAAATACTCCTTCAAATGAAGTTAAAGCTGATATTAAAATGAAAAAAAAAAAACTCCTTTATTCTGCCTTAACCGGAAAACCGGAAATTTTTCATAATATATATTTTAGATATTAAATACAAACTGAACTGTTAAACATGTGCGTGGCTTGTTCAGACTTAACTGCTTCAGCAGAGCTTATTTCCCATCATGTGAACAAGCTTTTAATTTTGGCCTTTTAAGTATGACAAGGATTTGCAGGGGATGGACTCAAAGTTCAGGGGGCTCCATTTTTTCCAGCTAGAAGCACTGCCATTAAACGATGCAACAGGTAACACGAGGAGGAACAGAACTCGAGACGACAGACGAGCAGGGAGGGAAGGAAAGGCAGGACGAGCTCAGGGACATGGGCTGATGAAACACAGGCGTTACCAGTCAGAAAAGAGGAGGAATGACAGACAAACCAGAAAACTATTCTTAAATTAAAACAGGAAACACACAACATCCATCCATCCATCCATTATCTGTACCCGCTTTATCCGTTTCCGGGTCACGGGGGTCTGTCGGAGCCTATCCCGACGCATAGCAGGCGAAAGGCAGGAGACACCCTGGACAGGTCACCAGTCTATCCAAGGCTAACACACAACATATTAAACTAAACTAAACAAAGACCACAGGCTCTGCCAAAAAAAAAAAAATCTACTTTAAATGTGGAAAAGCCACCCAATGTGGAAAAGTTAAAAAAAAATAAATACATACACTGTAGACCAATTATTTTGGTGCTTGAAGTCACTTTCACCCCAAATACAATGCACTAACACGACCGTAGCAGTTTGGTCATGGTTGTCGAGGCCTGACAACGTCTCATTCAGGGAGCCGTGCAGAGTTGCAGGATTCTTTGACCTCACTGACAGAGTAGCTCAGAGCAGAATTATCTAGTGGCCCCATCTTTATCTCCACCAATATTCACATCATGCTGCATCTATCGTAGTGAATCCCACAAAGCCGTAACACTGATCTCATGAGAGCACTCTTCATGAAGGTGGGGGTGGAGCGGCGTTGAGAGGCTGACTGCACCCCAGAACTCACACGTGCAGACGTGTCTGCGATGACATTTTACTCCTGTGACATGTCATTATAGCTTCATTACATATTACATATATGTAATGAATAATTGCAAATATGTGTTTTAAAACAGTGTGCGTTGATATTTACATAAATTAACATACATATTTGTTTGGTTTTATACTTCCTAATTAATTTTGTTATTCTTTTACAAATCAATTCCATTTTGTGCTGTTCCTGTCATTCCATAAAATGGAAAGTGGGCTGGCACAAGAGCTAAAGGATATATATATTCCTGAAGGCCATTCTTTAGATTAGCCAGAGTCAGCAATATTTCAAAACTGAGCCCCGACTGACAGAGAGAGAGAGGGAGGGAGAGAGAGAGGGAGGGAGAGAGAGAGGGAGGGAGAGAGAGAGAGGGAGGGAGGGAGAAAACTGAAGCGGAGAGACGGAGGTCAAGGCTAAAATGTTGGATCTGCTTTGTAGACCATCAGGTTTTCTCCTGTGGGCCATGCAGGACCAGCTGTCAGTATTCATCTCCTGCAGAGGGACACCTCTGTGTCACATAACCTCAACATCTGCAACACATGTCGCTTTGCTATTTTCAGACTCTTCTTGAAATTAGCTTAAGACACAAGTATCCAGTTAGACAAAGGGAACTTTCAAAGTGATTTTAGAGCTGGAGTGAGGTGATTTCTTTCAATTAAGTCCACGAAAAGTTTAATTTTAATATAAATGTCACATTTAAATGTCACCATTAGCAATGATTTATTCATATTTACATGAGTAAACAGGGAAATGTAAATGTTTTTTTTTTTTTTAATTCATTCATCCATTTGCCAAACCTGCTGGACAATATGGCAGATCATCACAGGGCTTTACAGAGTCCCGCTAGAGAAATTGGGAACGATACTCTGCAGATTTGTTTCATGACTGGTCTGTGATGCGGTCAGAATTACTGCATTGTTCTAATTAGACAGAGAAGCAGTCATGCTGGGTCTTTGTTAACTCTCGTATTCATCACAGTCCCCATGCTGCCTCACTGGCAGACAGCTAAAGGTAGACTTCAGAGTGTTCTCTGTGTTTTTCATGCTGGCATGTTTGATTGAGGATGTTCTGAGGGGGGGTCACTGGCTGGCATATGGGTTTTGGGGTGGTCTGATCCTGTCTGTCTCTGAAGGACAAATGCATGAAAGAACATATTTAAAAGGTGGATTCCTGTCAAATGAACACGGTTCACTGAACATTTCCCCCGCGTTCATGAAGCACTGTCTCACAATGGCATCGGACTATCTGGCCAAAGTGATCCTGGCTGCTTCTTGTAATTTTTCTGAAAGACATTTAGTAGCATGTAGCATGACAGTAGCATGTCCGCGATGACGAATGGCTGAAAGGGCAGAAGAAATTTATGTCGACCAAGACGCACAGGACACAGGCACATGTCACACATAACTCAACAAGATGCTTGTTATGCATGCACATAAACACACAGCTTATGTTTTAGTTTTTTTTTTTCTAACAGGTCTCTCAGCCCCATGTCTTATTCATGCTACAGCCTTCTCCAGCGTGACAGATTTATAACAAGCTGCGGAGAATTCTCTGACAGATGTTGGTGTTTTGCCACGACCCCAAACAGCCCCCAACCACCACTGGGGATTAGCCATCAATATTACCTGTGAGGGTAAGAGAGACTGACACATAGTTAGACATGGAGAGAGAGAGAGAGAGAGAGAGCAAGGGGTGGCCCTGTGGATTTGTCTTGTCCAATCAGACTGATGCTGATGAGGCTTGCGGCCTCTGTCTATTGTAATGCGGCACAATCCCACATGGTGCTAGGATCCTTTCTCTTTTTATACGCTATTATGCTTCACCATTATTGAGCAGCTTAAAGTGAGCTGAGATGACAGAGATGTGGCGGTGGGGGAGGAAGAGTGGGTGTGTAAATGCAGGGAAGAGATTTGTTTGTTTGTGCACTGTGCTATGAATATATGCACCTCTCTCTCTCTCTCTCTCTCTCTGTGTGTGAGTGTGGTTACATGATGCAGTGCGTGAGTGCTGGCAACGATTTCATAGACACAAGTGTGTTTGAAAAATGATTTGGTGAGATGTAGTCTTGGTCCTGAAAACAGTTGGGTGAGCGGAGCTTTTAACTCACTCTTTCACTCACTTCTGATTCTGACTTGCTCAGGGGGAAGCGTGCATAATTTACAACCCACCACCTGCACTATTGGCTCCAAGACGACTTCATTCCAGTATGGAGGACAAAGAGCAGAAAATCAGGCCCTGTGTAAATCCTATTAGAGGCTAAACAGGAGTCAGCCAAAGAAATGCCGTGCAGCTATCTCTGCTGTTGCATTCTTTGCAGACGCAGAGAGGAGGAGAGGTGTAGGGCTGGGGGATGAGGGGTGAGCAGGACTGGAACAGCACTCATGGTGAAGAAGAGGGAACCGGTGGGCAGGTACGACAATGAGGGAGAACATGCAAGAGGGAAGGGTGAAAAAATCCTTTTCTGCCTCCAAGAAGAGCAGAGAGTCATTTGAAACTGCAGACTCAGCTCAGTGGCCTCGTTGATGGAGATGCCTACATGTATTTGGGAACCATTGTTTGCATTACTGGCCATCGACAGGAATACCAAGTAGAGCCATCTGTCACAAGAATCCCTCGTCTGTCCTCCTCGCTCACTCTGTTGCAGTGGGTCCTCCACCATGCCCAGGCAACATGGACGCCAACCAAAGATGAGGTTTAGAGCTTAAGCTCTCTCAAATTGAAATCAACACCCAGATTAAACCCCTTGAGTGTACAGAGCCAAACGTGTAAGCATCACTTAAAAATGGGTTAAATATGCATTCAAATGTACAGTAAGTACACCAAAATCACTTTGACTGATCACTGAGTATTTTTACTAAAGTCAAGGCTGTTGCATGATTGTTCTGCTTTCTTCAGTTCACATAATGATTTATTCTTTGCTTGGTCTATTGGGTCCTCATTCATCCACTGTTTTGCCTTTTTACAGTACTCGATTCCACACATCAGAGTCAAGAGCAAGCTGTTATTCTCTTGCATGAGATAGCTGGCATCTTGTTGCCTGTTATGTTGAAATCGGCGGCTTTCGTCAACTGGAATAAAAATGAGCTCACAAAAGAACTGCAGCAAGATCGGTCTGTATTTCTTACAAACTGTCGGCAATAGAAAATACGTTTTGGAAGTATTTATAAGAGGAGCTGAGAACATATTTCCGTATTAAGTAATCCATCACTTCTAGTGTTACTCAATCTTTTGTATCCTGACAGATTATTCCAGGATTCCTGGATCAGTAAAGAGTTGCATGATTTAAAATGGTTTTCCATCCATCCATTCATTATCTATACCCGTATTATCCGTTTCCGGGTCACGGGGGTCTGTCGGAGCCGATCCCGACGCATATCAGGCGAAAGGCAGGGGTACACCCTGGACAGGTCGCCAGTCTATCCAGGGCCACATAGAAGACAGACAACCAATCACACTCACATTCACGCCTAGGGAGAATTTATAATGATCAGTCAACCTACCCTGCATGTTTTTGGACTGTGGGAGGAAGCCGGAGTACCCGGAGGAAACCCACGGAAGCACAGGGAGAACATGCAAACTCCACACAGAAAGACCCACCGGGCCGGGAATTGAACCGGGAACCTTCTTGCTGTGAGGCAACAGTGCTAACCACTAAGCCACCTTGCTAAAATGTTTTTATACTGCTCCATTCAGGATGACCCGTAAGATGCGTTGACTGTGGGTGGAACCAAGGCAGTCTGTCACTGACGTGTTCATACACAGCAATTATACATTTTATTAATCTCTTCAAAACAATTTGCAGGTTGAAGGGCATTGGAGTCAAACAAGTAATCCTTCGGAAGACTACCTGGAATATACAGATGTTGACAATTGATCCTGATCAAAATTAGGCAAAATTTCCATTATGCTGTTTGCATTTGTAACCTATCAGACGACACACTAATGTTCCTCTTCACGTATTTCAGAGGATAGACAGATTAAACCTGATGAGCTGTAGAAGCTTTGCAGATACAGCTAAACTAACTGTAAACTAACTGTATTACTATGAAAGCCTTGAAGCTTTTTTTTTTACACTTTGTCCCTACTGACAATCTACTGACAATTTCTAAACTGTTGAGATTAAATACATGAATAATGAAATATATATTAGAAAGTGTGTTAGCCAATCAAAATAATCTTAATTGATTTTACATGCTGGCTTAAAGCCTACTTAGTGTCATAGGTGTGATGGATCTGATTTCTTACGCTACTGAAGAAGAGGTGGGGCACAGCACTTAAATAACAGCATTGATAATGCATTGCTTTATAATAAATAGACCATATAAACCAGGTCCTCAGGACTTAGTGCTCTGCATGTTTTAGATGTTTCTTAGCTTCAACACAGCTGATAAAAATAAATGAAACATTATCAGCTTGTCAACAGGTCTGTAAATCATTCATTAGTTTGCACCAGGTGTGTTGGAGCAGAGTGGGAAGTGCATTGAAGAACACACTTTGCACGATTAATGTGTGGTTTTTTTTTTTCATATTCATCACACTTTTCCATTCACACTTCCTGCTCTTCTAATGAAAGAAGTGTGAGGACAGTGGTGTATTTCGTTCAAAGGAAGCATTAAATATCATGTGCCACGCCCCTTTTATGTGAGCACAGCACTTAAAGCAAAAACCCAGGCCTTAGTTTTTCAGAGGATAATCACTGTCACAGTCCAATTTATCCCAGATTATAGCTTCTGCAGCTCCACACATGGATCTCTCAGAGAGAACCGGGCTTTACTGAACTCGCTTCATAATATCCCCCCAGGACTACATGATTCAGTGCTTTAACTTGATTGACATCTGGAGCCTACGGTGCTATAGAGCCACAGAGAAGAGGTTTTGTCATCTGAAGTGTCTGTACTTTTTTTCTTATACTAAACTATCACTGATGCTACTTAATGTAAGTTTTTCTTAAAAGAAAGCAAGATGAAGTTGTTAGATCTAGCCATGGCCATCTTCTTGTCTACGGGTCCTGGTTGAGGCTAATTGACCTACGGATACTGAAATGGCAGCAGCAGCAAACTGAGATTTTCTAAGGTTTGTAGGTGAGAGAAACAGCTAATGAAGTAAACTGGCACATCAGGGGTATGACAGTTGTTTTATCTTGAAATGAAGTTTAAATTCATGTGAGCACGCTGAAGGATTATCTTAAGTCTGCAACTTTATCTGTCCCGTCACACTCTCAAGCAACTTAACAAGTTGGCTAAAGTCTGTTTCTTCATGAGACTTGAAAGATTTACTTGGATGCACTCTCTGATCAATAAGTAACCCAACTCTCATACCTCGAATTTAATCTTTTCTGCAAGAAGTCAGAGACATTTCACTCGTGGTAAAGCTCTGCAATGAACAAGAGCGGTACTTCGGTAGAATGAAAAATCTGCTTTGTCTGCAAATCAGACATGCACGAATCATGAACTCACCAAAACTGGATCACGTGAAACAGATGTCAACAACAACAAGCTAAAGTGCACAAGATACGCTCAATGGCTGCAAAACAGCACAACCTCACAGAACCAAGATAGCTAATACGTCATCTACAAAACAGAAATACAACCATGAAAAGGCAAATATTTCAGTGAACATGGCAGCAAAGCGGTAAATGCAACAATATTTCACAAGAAAACAATGAAGGAATCATCTTAAGAAATGCATTATTTCAGAAAACACAGGATGCTTTAGAAAAACAATTCCTACCACAGTAAAATATAGTTGCGTTCCCCGACATATAATTATGTTTTCTGCCTTTGTGTTTTGTACAATGTACTTTGGTGCTGCTATGATTAAGTCTTTGGAGTAAATCTGAACAAAAAAAAAAAAAAGAAAATGCATATGAATTCAGGAAGGAATGGGCTGATAACTGCAGCAGTTACTGTAAAACTATTTCACTCAACAGTACAGTCACAGCATCAGCTACACAACTACAGCAGACAATAAAACTCATCTTAACACCATTAATGTCGTCTGAGCTGAAGGAAAAAAGGGATGCAAAATGTAGCCTGGAAAAAGGCAGTGGGGCACAAAGTTGCATAGAAATAATTAATGCATGTAAGAAGCCTAATGGATGTGCTCTTGGTTTGAACACAGGTGTGATGTCATGGTTCACTAAGTCCAAGAAGGACTGAGGTACTCATAAAAGAGGTGGTGAAGAGAGCAGTGTTAACGTAATGTTTGCACCAATAAAGCCTTTTCAAACCCAAGGCAAGGGAAAAGGAATCTTTCTCTTTTTTTTTTCTCACTTGAACAACACAGAAAACATTCATCATCTCAAATTATCACGTCACTGTGAGACCCACAATCATTTTGCTTTCAATGCATTTTTCAACAACTGTTTCTCCATTGTCACTTGAATCTTTTTAGTATGTGCTATATTTTATTATTCTCTTTGCAAAAGCGAAAACGGCTCATCAGAACCATGTAAATGATTACAGTTAACAGGACGAAACATTTACCGCGTGTAGTATTGTGAATAGCTTTGGTTTGTCACTCATATTTAGTATATCTTGTTGATTTTTTTGGGCATCTGTGCCTCAGGATCTACAACAGCTGTCTGCCAATCAAAATCACTGCAGACACTACAGACAAAATCTGTAGCGTTTGTGAATGTGGCCTGTAGCGTGAAAGCGCCTTCAGTGGTCAACTAGACTGGAGAAGTGTTATATAAATGAAGTCCATTTATCATAAGTGTTTGAATCTCAGCTGCCTGTCGTCTGTTGTGACAGCTGAGTTTATTTGCAGACAGTTGTGCTTCAAGCTTGGACGCGTGTTCAAATTAAAGGAATTCTCCACAACTGTACATTCAGGATGTAGGGAATTAAGAGTGACATGAGAAAACGTAATGTCTCCAGTCTGAGTTGCTGTGGTTTCAGGGGTTATGATTAGTATGAGTTACACATTGCATGGATGAATAAGTAAGAGCCAGTAAGGGAATCAGCTTTATTTAGCCATATTAGTGACATGGCTCCAGGGGTGGCAATGTGTGTCCACCACTTTTGTCCATACTGAGATAATGTGCATGGATTAGCCTAACTTTTTACACAGATGTTTGATGTACCCAGAGGTTGAGTCATCACGATTTTCATAATCCTTTAATTTCAGTGTTTTTGGGAGGATATGTCATTGTGAGCATGTTATGTTTTGAGCACTATGCCAAAACCAGTGATTTAAATTGTGCTTTGCCAGTTTATGCACCCATCTCCTGTAATGGTTTCATCCTGTTCAGGGTTACGTGGGGATCAGAGCCTGTCCTAGTTGTCACTGGGGGATGACAGCTGGACACGTTTCCAGTTCAGTGGTTTATCATTTCTATTTTTCATGATTACATGTACTCTGTCAACTTTTCTGACAAAACAGTTTTCTCACTAATCCTGTTAAAACATTTTTTTTTATAAACTGTACATCCTCCTCACCGTGGCTTTTACTTTTATATAACAAGACTTGTGTAAAGCTTACCAGGGGGAGCAGAGGTCATCAGGGAGAACACTAGACAGGGATGCATCCACCACCATTGGCTTTGCTGTATTTTGAAATTTCGAAAGGATGCCATGGTGGTTCCTGGTTCACGCCTTTCACTTGGACCTTTCTTTGTGGAGTTAACAAGTACATCCAAAGAAAAATCCCACAACTCAAGGAGAACTTGCATTCCCCTACAAGCATGTTGGGTTCATTGGTGATTCTAATGTAGCAATAAACCATGATGGTCAATGTTCTCCTCTTGAACAACAGGAAAATGCTTCAATCCTCCACAACTCAGGCAGAGAAAATGTAGGGATGGATGAGTCCAGTCTGAGGCTAATCTTTTATGGGTTGTGACATCCTACAATGCAAAGCAGTAGTGACTGCTGGTGCTACAAAAAATGTGTGTCTCTCGCCTTCCTTTTTGAGTGTTCAAGCATGTCTGTTTGATTTCTATCATGTTTGAAATAAAGACTTTTGATTTTAATTGAATTGAATTGAACCTAAGAACTTATTCCTGAATCCTCATGCATTTGGTGGAAACATGCTTTCAAATGTCATGTCTCCAGATTTCGAGGTAAGAGTCTGTTTATGACTGAAACAGGCATGAATGACAAAATGGACAGAGACCCAAGCAACAGAAGAGACACCAAAACCTGAGGGAGACAATCTAACAAAATAAAACTCAACAATGACAAAGACTCCAATCTGAGACACAGTCTTTATTTTGTCAAATTTCTATTTAATTTTTCTCCTGCAAAGCTATTTACTGATTTAAAAAAAAACAAAACAACTTAATGATGATGACCACTTATATACACATAAGTGGTATTTTATCACATCACATATGTTTTTCTTCCAGATTACTGAAATTGTTAAAAAAAACCCATCCAATCAGTAAATACTTCTGAGTATCTTTGCATATTCCAGGCATATGCCAAGACTCCCACGTAAGGGAATTGCATTCTGCCATACATTTTACCATGAATATACCAGAACCTTCAGTATCCAGATTCTCTGCAAAGTCCTTATAGATGATCGGTGTGCCAAGCTTCATAAAGAAAAAATAAAAAAAATTATAGCTTAAAAAAAAAACATTCATACATCTGGGTACATCCATCTATGCAGGTAGAAAAGAAGCATACAAACATGTTCACACTGCCAGGCTCTACACCCACCCACGGGCTTCCAGATTAAGGGGCTGGTATGAGTTTGATACATACAGTTAGACGGTATCTGAGACCGAATCTGTGTAGAAAAAAAAGAAAAAGAAACATAAACAAAGACAAAAATAAAACCCACCAACATACATGTCAGGGATGTTCAGCCACTGCACAGCAGACATTGTTTCTGGACAATGCAGATTAAAAAAAAAACAAAAAAACTGTAGGTCTATTTTCAACAAGTCACATAAGAGAAACAGGACTAAGTTTTAGAGGAAATTCTTATCCATAGGAAAACGGTGTCAGAAGCAAAAGAATGCCTGAAAGGCACCATGAAAACATAAAGAAGATGAGTAGGAAGGAGAGAAAAGCAGACCGCCTCAAGGGTAGAGGGAGAGGGAGATTGGTGGAGGAGAAGGTGCCAGCATTTCAGATCATGTCTCTATCTTTTCCCTTTTCACTTGGACAGCAGGGGGATGTCTGTCAAGGCAATATCATCATTTCTGGCCGTGCTAGCTTCCTCCTAGCAACTCCCTGGCAGCCTGTCCAAAGTGGTAGAGATGCTTAGAAAATGAGGCATCTCCCGAATTCAAAAAAATGACTCCATGCATGACCACCTTAACAATATCTCCTTTTTAACTGCACACTCACATATATTTCACCACAAATGGTGTGTGTGGTTGGGAAGGGTTCAAGTGTGTGCAGCACACTGGTTTTTCTTTTTATTTTCCTTCATAGGCATGGAAAACCCTTAACAGGATGTCAAAATACCACTATGCTGTGCAGTCCTGCACTGCATTTCCATCTTGCTCATGTATTGTATTTCATCTTGCTCTTAGACCACACAATCTTGTTTCTTGATATAATGCTTTGGTTGACATGGCAACCGCTGCCTGCTTGAGAATTTTTTTTTTCTCTGTTCACCTGTTGATGAGGAAAAATGAGAACAAAGGTGCCGGAAATATGAAAATGAAACCGCATCCAATAGTTTTTAGCCCAAATGACCTAATGCAATACATTTCTTCTTTTAATTTTCAACTACTTTTATCTTTTAAGCCTGACGCCTCTGTGTCTTATGAATATTATCTTTATGTGGTATAGTAAAAAAGGTAAACAAAAAAAAAGGTAAATTTAATAAATGACTGAAAAAAGTGCAAGGCTTAACCTCTAAAGGGATTTTATTTCTTCTCTGGGTTTTTTCAGAAGCTCAGGAGTGATATTTTCCAAAGACCCCTCAGGTTTTAGAAAGCTTTTCTAACAAAGTCTCTGTTTGTAATGGGTCAAAGCATCTGTCACTGGAGTAATAATTTTCTCGTTTTCAATAACTCAAAACCCACATGATTAAGCCAGCCTGTTGAAGGGGGTGTTCGGGGCACCGCTTCTGAATTATGATGCTCATGCACACAGAATTCATATCCTGGCTGACAAAGTGACTGTCTGCTGAGCTGCGCTCGTTCAGATTAGCTCCTCTCCACTACAAAAGCTTAACACAGCCTGATGTGGTTGTATATGCCGCATAAAACAGATGTTGTATTGGAGATTAGGGGCAGGAATATGCCGTTTAAATCTGTGTTGCAGCAGAAAAAGGGCAAGCGGTAACTACCACTCGCACTCGGCTCTCTTGCGTCTGAGATCAGAGGACAAAAAAATACATCAGCCGAGAAGTCAAAGCTGCAGCATGTCTGCGGCAGCTGGGATTTTCTTTGTTTTTCTGGGTTCCCTCGAGATGAATGGTGATGGAATTATTCCAGTGTGGGTTGAAGTACTGTCTCTAGATTTCAAAACATTTAAATGTCTTGGTTCTATCTCGCTCTCCATTAGCTTTAAAGAGCTGAATATCTCCAGAAACCACATCGGTTTTAATTTTCTGGTTAGTTACGTGGAATTAAGCCACATTTGTTTTTTAATGCTATATGGACTTTTTCGGAGTCGATTAAAAGCAATATTAACAATTTAAAACAAGGTCAGAGTTGATTTTGAACTTTTTCCTGTTTCCCCTCCAAACACATTATCTGAGTTTAAAAGCTCACGGGGCCGCGTCTATTAGTTAATTCTTGGCTCTGCTTGATTTATGTTCAGAGAGAATTTAGACAAGCTGCTTTTGCTTCTTTAAGAACATTTGGTAGGGATTTTATTTTTATTGAACATACAATTTCATTGCAAAAAAAAAAAAAAAAAAAATCAATATTTCCATTGTTTAACTTGGGCAAGCATCGCTGTTTGTTTTCATTGCAGTGCTCAACAAATGTTGACTAGTTTGTGTGGTGGCGTGCTCAGGAGATGCTCCGCAGAGACTCAGTATCATCCTCTCAATGAGAAAACGGGCTTGTGGGTTTTAGGATTTTGCCTTAAACGCTGTAAACCTCAGATTAAGTGCTCCTCAATCAGAGCACTAGGTCTTAACAGGAAAGGCCCTTGCAATGTGTCATTGATAATCTCGATAGCCCTGTAATGCCTTTCAGTCCTAAATTTTCAGTGTTGTCGATGCCAGGTTCAGATTTTACCATTCCAGTAAACCCATACCATACCACAGCTGTTCTTATCCTTTCTAATCCAGCACATCCTATCTCAGCTTCATTTATTGCTTCTAAATGTGTTCCCTTTGCTGTATTCTGTCTGTAGCTTTAATGGGGTTTGTCTTACTGCCTGTGCTGGTGAGGAGGAAAGGCTGTAAAACGTTGTAACTGCAGCAGACGTGGGTTTGACCTGGTACTGACTTCAGCGAGGAGGTAACGTTGAGCCTGAAAGAGAGCACAGGACTGCAGTACCAGGGTGTGGGAGCTTTCCCGGACACTGTCTGACCCTTGATAAGCAGGGCTGGGCTCATTATTGATTGGCATTGAAAATGACTTAATCACAAACCTTGATTTTTAACACTTGCATTAAATATTAAGTTTTAAAGGCCTCAATAAAGACGGCGCTCCTGAAGAACTATATCTCGGCGATTATGTTAAAAGGGCAATTTTCGTTTTAGATATGAGTCACAGTTCCTCATAAAATACATCATTTCCATCCAGGCTGCAACGTTTCATGTTTCTGCTGCAGCTGATCTTGAGTTGAATCGTGTCATGAAGATATGATCACTTTTTCTTTTCATGCTATAATTCCACAAGTTTCTGATGCCGATTCCAGTAGTAAGCTAATCCCATTATTCTTATCCCTGTGACAAGATTCAGGAGCAAATTTAGCTACTTTATTGATTGGCTTGCTGGCAACGTTAAATCTGTGATGTTCTGAAATGCTCTAATGCTTAGCAGTGCTTTCAAAGCAATAATCTTGAAAATAGTTGAAGGAGTTGGGGTAGAGGTTTGTGTAGGAAGGGGTGACATGAGCTCATGTGGCTTTGTCTGCTTTTGGAGGATGGGAACTGCCCCGTCACAAGAGAGTTGGTTATTCCCATGAGCCGTGACATTAAAACTTCCTGCTTAAAGTTGTGAGCATTCCTCAAACACAGCTCTGACCCACTGGAGCAAAGGATCTCTGAGGGGAACGCTGTGATGTTTGACACCAGGATGTTGTTCTGTTCAATTCCAGTTACACAGCACCAACGCACAACAAAAACTCCTATCAGGGCACTTTAGAGAAGTGGATCCCTTCAAGGTTCGAGGGGTTATGGCTCTACGGATCGAAGCTACTTTACCTAATTGGGATCTGGGTGTTTTGGAAAGAGGGTCGACCTATTCGGTTCCTTTTTGTAAACATCAAACTATTGCTGTACAATTTTATTTATTTATTTTATGTTCACTGGTGCTGCGGGATGCACTGTTATGCTGTGAAGCCACGACCACATCTCACTCTTACAATAATGTGTAAGGAAATGTATCAGTGGTCCTGGAAATGCCCTTTTTCTGTTTTTACGTGAACAATGAAACAGATAAAATCAATGGACTGGAAAGAAAAAGGTTTGCACTGAAAGAAAGCAGCGTTTGATAATGGTCCAACACCAAGCACTGCTGCATCCTCCAGGAGAATCAGGTTTGTCTATTTTTCTCTCCGGCTGTTTACTTTTACTTTCATCTCTGACTGGCTACACATAGAATCTCACCTCATCTGCAAATGAAACAATATGTCATGTTGGCAAGAAATAAACCTCCAACTGACATACTTTGAATAATTATTCGGATAGCTGTGGAGAGCTGTGCAGGATTTGTTTTATTTTACAGCAGTTTCATGATTTATCGTGAGACCATTCTGGTTATCAGGGTTTATTTAAAAAGCACTCAGGCACAAATATGGTTTTTATTGACTGTGGGTGCTATGGCAGACAGAGCTAATTTACTCTGTCTACAATTCAAAGCCCCCCTCTGGTTTCTTAGTAGAAAGCTGGTCTAAGGTGAGACATGGGGCCGAAAAGGACTAAAAGGCAGAGCACCAGTGCCATTTGTTCAAACTGTCATACATAAAGAACAATCTAATTTCAAACCCAATAAGGCAAAGTTTTCATATTCTTCTGTCAAGATTTGATAACACAGCAAATTGCTTCCACTGAACAGTTTCTTATAAAATGCTTACTTTCAAGTCAGTGAAAGAGATCTTGTCTCATTTATTTTCTCTTTCTCTCATGAGCTTACTTCTGGAACCTTAAGGCATAAACCCCTTTAATGATTTGTGTGCGTTTTCTGCTTGTACACAGAGCAGGTAAAGGTGCAAAGATCTGTGCAGAGGGCCTCTGGCAGGAGCTGGTGATTATAGGGAATACCGTTGCGTTTATCCATCTTGGAGTTGTATTATCATCATCAGGGTATGATGCTTACACTTGTCACAGTCTTTAACACATCAGTCTTGCACAAAAACAACTCTGTAATTAGGTCTGATTAGTGGTGTTTAAGCAAAAGAAAAAAAAAACAAAAACAAAAAAAAACAGCTATGGCATCAGAAGTGAAGATTCTTGCTTTTGCTCTGTCTTTTTGACAGGAGTCCAACTTCTAAATAACCTCACCTCCCTCCTTCAAAAAGCCGTAATGATCAAAGAAGGAATGTCTTTCTAGTCACTCAGCAGAAAAGACAGGAGCCCAGAGTTCAGGGCGCATAAAGATCCTTTGAAGTTCTTTAATTTTTTACAGGGATTTCCAGATGAGATTATAGCCATGCATGAACATGAATGAGTAAATACAGTACATGCCAAGTACTGCATAACACTGTGTTTTTTAAGAACAATTTTATTGTAACTAATAATTTACGATAAATTCACAAGACAAGCTAGAAGGGATTTAATTTTAAAAAATTGTTTTCTTTGTTGTTTATTCTGTAATCCATTTATCTGACTTTGCTCCTTGGGATCATATCAAATGGTTTTCTGGACTGGTAAAACAGTAGTGGTGGTTAAGAGGGTGCAGCGGAGGCCACCTTTCCTGAGAATAGTCGGTGTGAAAAACCTGGACCAGGAGCTGCTGATGTCCCTTTGCCAGACTCCAACTGAGCGACCTGTGTACTGCATCACACTGTCATACTTAGAATCTGTAGCTATTAATAAAAGTGCTTTGTAGAGAATTACAAAATCTGCGCAGAACATCATTGACTGCTCTCTCACTGGAAGGCTTTGCTCCGTGCTGCCTCCTCTGGAGATCCATTGTCATCCTCAAAGGTGCCACATCTTCTCTTTGATCACCTGCCTTCTGGCTGGAGGTTCAGGTCCCTTGAAAAAGTTCACCTCCAGATTCAGAGGTAGTTTTTTTTTCTTTAAATCCATCATCATCATAGAAACAACCCTGAAGTGACACATTTTACTGCTTAATATTGTTTATTTTAATAAGGAACCTATGGAAAATTCAATTCAGCTCAGTCCAAAAATACCTTATTAATTCCTGAAGGGAAATTAATTGTTGCAGTAGTCATGAGCATCTTCAGACATTGCTGAGGGCGGGAAGGATCTCCTGCAGCGGTCTGTGTTGCAGCAGATCTGAAAATGTCTCTGTTGCTGAATGAATGTGTTGTGAAGAGGAGGCTCAGGGATGTCTGTGATCTTTTTCATTTCATGAAGTATCCTCCTTCACACAATCAGCTCTAGAGGCTCCAGAAAAGTCCCCCAGAGAAGAGCCAGCCTTCTTTATCAGTTTTGTAAGTCACTGGTTCTGATGCTGCTGCCCCAACAGATTACTGCAGATGTGATTGGACTCTCCACAACAGATGGAACGGAAGATATAGACAGAAGATATACAACATCTTTTTGCAATCGCTTAAGGATCTAAGCTCCCTCACGAAGTAACATCTGCTCTGTCCTTTCTTATAAACAGCATCATTGTTGTACCTTCACCCCAGTCTTTTGTCCAGGTAAAGCCCGAAATATTCGTGCTACTCTACCACCTGTAGACATCGGTGTTGATCTTCAGGGCATTAAACTGGGAGTTTTAACCTAAAGCAGACAATTTCAGAAATGGAATAACATAAACTCCAATGCCAATCTTTTTAGAATGCCTTGAGTTAGTATTACTTCAAGATTGTTTTATTGTTTGTATTTTTTTTATTTTTATTTTATTTTTTGGTATAAACACCATAAAACAGACATGAGTTCAGGATCTTCAAAAGTTTTCCTTTACAGCTAAAAAGGTACATATGTTGAGGGAGAATTATTTCCTTTAGTAAGATGTATTAGATCTGAGGTTTTCATGGTACAGTCAAGTGCTGTCACTGGTGGAGTTCCTGTCATTCCTACGCTCCACCTCTGTACATGCAGTAGTCCGATGTACAGTATAGGTATACTGTATACACACAGCCAACTATTCTGATTCATTAATTATGGTTTTTAATGCCACATCAAATTTTATTCCTTTTACTCAATGAAAAAATAATTTCTGGAACTTATCAAGGTTTTAATGATGGATAGAATATATAGAAATGAAAATGAGTTCAGATTTCCATTTGACCTAAATAGTTGGTATTTTTACGTTGTGGGAGAAAACCCGGCGCTTCCTGGGGAGAACCCACACAGGCATGTGGAGAACCCCTGAAACCAGGCTGAAACAGACCCACTGGTGGACATGTTCCTGTGAGGCTGAAGGCCAGATCACTGAAACCACCACAGGGCCCCAAAAAGAAAGAGGAAGTGGAGCGAGGAAGAGGGTAAACGTAGTTGGGGACAAGCAAATAGAGTGGTGTCGTGGGGTACAGAAAGGATGGAGATAAAGGAGGGATGGAGAATGGTAGGGCAAGGAATATGATGAACGATTTACTGGTCAACCAGTACTTAGATTATTTTGTTTCTATTTATATCTGATTGTAGGGAATTTAGATTTCCCAATTAACCGACAGTTAACCTAAATACTTTGTTGTTTGGGGGATGTGGGAGGAAACTGGAGCATCCCGGAGGAACCCATGTTGCATGGGGAGAATGCTTAGACTTTACAATGATTTTTTATTATCTGTTACCTGGAGAACTGAGAGTTTTATGTATTTATATTATGTGCTTATATATTATGACTGATAAATAATATACACATTTATATGATGTACTCATTGGCCCTGTGATAGCCTGGCGACATGTCCAGGATGGATTTTTGCCTCTCGCCTGTAATGAGCCGGGATAGGCTGTGGCAGATCCCCGTGAACCTGCAAAGGATTAAATGGGTATAGAAGATGGATGGATGGATGGATGGATGGATGGATGGATGAATGGATGGATGGATGGATGGATGGATTGTGTACTCATATATTATATATATATTACGACTGTTAGTTGATGTACTACAGAGACGTCTATATAAACAAGCGTAGGCAGCAAACTCTGAGGTGGTCAAAGGGTCGGACTTCAGGTCAGCATGTTGGTAGATATCCTACGGATATCCTTCACCACCTTTCATTTTTTCTTTCACACATTTTCCTACTCGTTTTTCTCTTCTCATCTTTTGTTTCAGATATCCAGTGTCCTTTTCTATCTTCTCAGTCATTTAAACAGCGAACAGCATTTTTTCCTCCTGTGTTTTTATCTCTTTCAGTACTTTTTCTTCTCTGTTCTTATCAGCTTTTCTGGTTTTGAAGATCCTCTTTAAAAGGAAGCATCTCCTCTTTTTCTTAATAAGCTATTGGACCTCTTTTTCTTCTCCTACAGAATTATCTTTTCCTAATGCCATGGTATCACTCCCTCTTCCAAACTTTCATTCTTCTCAAATTTTGCTTTTCTTTGTTTCACAGACACTTTTATCCAAAGCAACTGATAATTGAAGAACCGAGCATGCATGTTTTTAGGACCCAAGGATATGCAAAACTCCACACAGAAAGGCTCGGCACCAAAAGAGTCGAGCCAGGAACCTTGTTGAGGCTTCAGTGTTACCCGCTGGCTGCTGATCTCTGTTGAACTTGTGCATGGCTGGATTGGAGCCAGTGACCAAAACCTCCAGACCTGTCACTAGAGCACATGCCTGTCCCTCTGAGCTATGCAAGCAATTGTTTTTTTTTTTTTTGTCTCCTCCAGCAATTCATCCATTTCTTTCTCTGGTTTTATCTTTTCGTCTTCTATTGTTACTTTTTGTTCCTCCAAATTGGTGAACTGTTGCAAGAACTTTTTTCTCATAAGTTCTTCAAGGTCTTTCACTAATTTAATCTTTGTTTCACGGATTTCTCTTTTCTCCAGCTGCAATTTTTCCCTCTGCTCTTCCAGTTGTTTCCTTTCATGCTCCGATTTTTGCACCTGTTGCGGCAGACTATTCTTTTATGAGATTAGCTCTTCTTTGATTTCCTCCTCTTTGACTAGAGTTTTCTTCATTTCCAAGTTTTTATTCACCAGTTTCGCTTGTTTCTTGTTTTGTCCTCCAGAAGCAACTGATTCTGCAGCTTTTTCATCTCTCCCTGAGGTTCTTTATGGTCTTCCTCCATTTTTATTTCAATTTCACAGATATGTCTTTGTTCTAGTTCCAGTTTTTCCAGCCCTTTTTTAATTGTTTCATAAACGGTTTACCTTCTGCTGCAGCCTCTTTTCCCTCATCTTCAGCTTGTTTTATGGGTTTCCACCATTTCCATTTTAAATAAATCCATCAGTTTTATCCAGATCCATATTTTGCCAACTCGATTAAAGGTACTTTTATTTTCTCATTCAGGTCCATCTTTGCTTCAGTGCTTAATCAAATCAGGTTTTTTGTTCTCATTTTGTGTTTCGCAGTCTGCATTCTCACGTCAGGGTTTGTCGAATACTTAATGGAAGTAAAGGCACTAAAACACAAACAAACAAACAAGGTTTCAACAATCTCAAAATTTCAGAAAAATAATAAAAAATATATGTTTGCTAACAGAAATTCTACTCTCTTTGTTTGTTATTGTTATAGTTTCTTTCTGGTTTACCAGAAAAAAAAAGACAACTGGGGCTTTTTGCAGTTTAAACATTAAATAATATAGTACAAATAATTTTTTTTCAGTTATAAACATTTCTGAACGTGCAGAAAGGCTCCTTTTGGCTCTGGAGCTTTTTCTATTATAAAATCTCAAATTAATTTTTGGCAAAACAAATGGAAGTAACAATGTATATTCATAGATAAATCTTCATCCGCTGCGGTTGCATGAATCGTTCGCTGTTTGCTCAGATAAACATCAGGCTGAACTAACTCTGAAAGTAAAAGGACGTGAAAAAATTGATTTCATTCAAACAGCTCCAATCAAAACTGAAACTTTGCGAAATGAAGTCAGTAAACATGAAACAATGAAAAAGAAAAAAAAAATCTTGTTTTGTTTGACATGAGGAGACAATAAGTGCAAATGTTCTGATGTCTGATTGGGCCACTCGGTATTTCTCGATGATGTTGTGAAGTGATTATTTTGATATATGCTAACAATGACTTAAGTCTGCAGCTTAGTGGCAAAGTTAATCTAAAATAAAAAGTCCTGTATGAAAAAATCTGGCAATTTTGGCGGCATCTGTGGGAAGAGCTGGCAGTGAATGTCAATCACAGTACATCTTCTTGTCTTGATTTTCGGGCCAAAGTCAAACCTGACAAGATGTTTGTAACTATTTTATCACAAGTCACTGTTACTGATGTTACCTGACTTGCTTTGAAAGCACCGCTTTGTTGAATAATAATTAACTTATCTTACAGACAAATCAACCTATTACAAGTTTTTTTTTCATTTTATAAGACATTTAGCTTCTTTTTGATTGTAGGAGTAGTCATGATTTAAGACTCTTTTAGGAAACGTAAATTTTGACTACTGAAACGATTAAATTCCTTTCAGGGATAAAAAAAAAAGTATTTTAAATTGAACTGAACTGAATTCCAATATGAAACAACCCATTCTGACCCCTATCTGAGGCTGAGGGCTGCTAATTTACTGTAATGATAAGAAAAATAGAAAGAAAGAAGAAGAAAAACAGGCTTGGACCTTGCTTTTAGCTAAATCTAATCCTCTGTGTCCAGTTTTACTTTTATAGCACCTCTGACACAGAAAATCAAGTTTGGGGTGCTCGGAATTGACAGTGAAGCCTACTGCAGTGCACTGTGACTTCTGCTGCTATATCTACGTACTTTTCACACCCCCAGAAAAGGTGAAGGCAAAGAGGAAGTCTTTGTCAGAATGAACAATGAAAGGAAAAATATAAAAAAAGGCTATGATGCTTTGATCCCTACTCTTCTTAGAAGGGAGAAGTAGGTTTTTCACACTTAGATACTCTCATCACAGCATCCATTCAGGTGAAGCTACTTAAGTTTGTCACCTGTATGTTTTATAGCTGCACCCATATGTTACAAATTGTGTCTTTTCATACTCCATTTCTCATTGAAATTACAGAGTATTGGCAAACATGCAGCTATTCCACTGCTACTAAAATCTGTCACTACAGCAAGAGATGCATGTGTCATTAATCGCAAATGACCGCTCATAACTCTAACTAATTAAGGAACAGGCTCATTACAAATAATGCAGACGTGGACACGTTTGTTGGTGCCCATCAATTAAAGAAGGAAAAACCCACAATAGTCGCTGAAATAACTTGACAAAAGTAATTATAAGTAATAATTTACTGAATACTAATTAATGAAAAAGCAGACATTGCTTTTGTATGGTGGTTCAAACAAATCATTAAAAAAATGTAACTGGCCTTGACAAATTAGTTTGTACTTAATATTCTGTTGCACAACCTTTTGAGGCAATCACTGCAATAAAGCGATTCCTGTAACTCTCAATGAGACATCTGCACCTGTAAACAAGTATTTTGCTGAGCATTAGCAGTTTGCTGCAGCTTTTCTCGGGTTTGAAGTGTTTCTTCTCCAGACGGCATGTGTCAGCTTTTTCCACAGATGTTCAAGTTAAATCAAGCCTTACAGAAGCACACTTCAGAATAGTCCAATGTTTTGTTCTTTGCCATTCTTGAGTGTTTTCATGGTCATTATCTTGTTGGAAGACCCATGACCTCTGACTGAGACCATGTTTTCTGACGCTGAGCAGCACATTTCCACAGTGTCTCCAGAATGTATTGATAGTCTCGTACCTGCACAGAGCATAACAAATGTTTCGCGTTTGCATCTTTGAGCATAGAACTGATGTGACCTGAACAAAAGCTCCAGTTTTGTCTCATCTGTCCAAACGACATTATCTCAGAAGGTTTGTATCTTGTTAACATTCATTTTCACAAATTCCAGTGATTTTATTTTTTCCTTTTAACATTAGAGATTGGTTTGGCTCAAATGGTGAAAGATGGCGCAGTCAATGACAATGATGTACCTAAACCTTGAGTTCGCCTTAAATTTGGAATCTTTGGAAGTGGCTTTGGGCTCTTTGGTTACCATTCCTATATTTTGTGTCTTTAATTTGTCATCATTTAACTTTTGTCACCATGTTCAGGGTGGTTGGCTACAGTAACATCCAGCTTAAACATCTCAGTAAAATTCACAACTGTAGTCACAGGAACATCAAGCTGCTTGGAGATGGTCTTATAGACTTTACCTTTAAAATGCTTGTTCATACATTTCAGCCAATGCTCTCCTTTGCTTTCTGTGGTGCATGTTCAGTGTGGTGAACACCATACTACCAAACAGCAGAGTGACCACTTTTAACCCTTCAAATAATCAGACGGACTTACTAAAGCAGGATTTAAGACTCTGAAACTAATTTGTCAGAGCCCGTTACTTACTTACTTACTTACTTACTTACTTACTTACTTACTTACTTACTTACTTACTTACTTACTTACTTACTTACTTACTTACTTACTTACTTACTTACTTACTTACTTACTTTCTTTCTTTCTTTCTTTCTTTCTTTCTTTCTTTCTTTCTTTCTTTCTTTCTTTCTTTCTTTCTTTCTTTCTTTCTTTCTTTCTTTCTTTCTTTCTTTCTTTCTTTCTTTCTTTCTTTCTTTCTTTTGAACTACAATTCAAAAGCAGTGTCTAATTTTCATTTATTAACTGATTTCATTTATCAACTGATTTCATTTATTAATTGATACAATCATGTATCAATTGTCAATGTTCAGTAAATTGTTACTTTTATCAGTTTCAAAGTTGAATCATTGACCACTGTGGGTTTTTCTTTCTTTCGTGGAAGGGTCCTAACAATTTTTTTCATCTGTCCAGTGGACCACTGTCCATATGTCCAGTGGTGCAAATCTTTCCATCCTTGTGAATTTCTAACCTGATCTGTGTGACCTTTTCATCAGCAATGGTAGCTGCAGAAAAAGGGACGATGACTCTTGCTCCTCATCAAAAGGAAAGTGCTTGGCAGCCCTTCTGCTTTTCACATGTTCAGCACAAAATTAGTAATAGCAACCTGCTGAGGCTTCAACGTCCAATTTTCAGTTCTGCCTTTGTTGCTGAATACTGATGCTGCTTCCAAGAACAGAGGGAAAACGTGCCAACAATTGTGGCTGCTGCTGTGCTCCTGTTTTTATTGCTTTCCTACCTCTCGTCCCATGTTCAGTCTCAAGAGTTAAACTCATTACACGGTAAATGTATAGATTTAGTTCCTTTTGCTTTCTAATTGTTTTATCTCTTAGTCGGCCTGTTACGCTGTTTTTCTTTCTCCTTTTCTAATAGCGGTCTCTTTTTCTGCATTTTCTCTCATCATGTACTTCTCATAAGGATAAGCTCTTGAGTTGATTTCCCTCAGGACTGTGTGTAATACGTGTGTGAAACCAGTCAGGGTTCTTTTTTAAAAGTTAGCCCTGCTAGTATCCGATAATCACAGACCGAGTTGCTCCTAATTAATTAAACAGTTTTTTGTTTTGTTCTTTAACTCATTTTCTCTTAGTCCGTCCATGAACGGCTCTAGTTTGTGAGGTGCCACCAGGTTTGGTTTTGTCTGGTTTGGATCATCAACCTGCACAAACATCTAAAGCTCTTTCATCGTTTGAGGTAAAATAAAGTGCCATAACATCTTCCGATGTCTTTAGGAGCGTAAACCCAGAATGAAAGTTTTATGTTTATGATTTGCTTGCGCTTTCTGACAGTTAGGCCGTGTGTACGACACAAAGAAAAACCTATTAACATTAACTTGCATGCCTCTGAACACCTTTCCTTGTTTCTACAGTACAGTAAAATAGTTAACTGGGTTTCATACAGTGACTTCACAAAATTCCGCCCTCCAACTCAGCCCCTCTCATGTACTTATTATTATGTTGTTGAAACTCTAGCCGCTATTTGCCCTGGGTTATTAACCTCATTGTTATATTCATGAGACCTTAACCTTGCTCCGTGCGTGCTTGTTTGCAGCCCCTTAGCTGACTTTGAAAGCATTTAATCACACAGAATAAAATAAACACATACAGACTAAAACTAAAGCATTCTTAACACGAGGAGGCACAAACTTATTGTAAGTGGCTTTTTGTTTTCAATAGCTAGTTCAGTAATCTAATCTAGGTCATACAAGGGTTAAAATATCAGATTTTTCTTATGTAAATCCTGCCAAAGGCTAAAACGGTGTCCTTTAGGGTGAGAAATGGGTTGTGATTTATGAAGAGATCATGCAGCCGTTCAGTTTGGGCCATCATCCTGCATATGATTATCATTACTCTCTTATGCCTGTTAATCATGACAATCTCTGAGGGTATCTTGGCAAGGTGATCACATTTAATCTAGCTATGTAAAGACCACTCCACAGAGGTTGTTTTATCACTTAGAAGAGGAGGCTTGCATTATCCAAATGAGAAACAAGCAAGAGAGGAGGCTGATTTTTCACAGGCTGATTAGACCTCTCTCTGGCACTTTTCTTTGCTCCTACAGGAGCTCTTCAAGGGCATGGTGGGACACACTGTCCCAGTGTGCACAACACCACAGTTTTTCCCCTAATTCAAGCCAAGAGCAGAAGATCTTCCTTTGATTGCTTTATTTACATAGAGCAACAGCGCGTAGCCTCTACCACTGCGTTATGAATCTTTGCTTTTAAGTGCTCAAAATTCTGTTCAAAGAGTCTTTTTTTTCACTCAAACAAAGTTATTCACTTTGAGATGGATAATATCTTTGCAAACGCTTGAGGCAACAGACTGAAAGCTATAAAAAAACAAACAAAAAAACAGCCCAATAGGTGTCAAGCATAAAAAGTCAAAACAGAAAGCACAGAACAAATAATGAACAAGAGGAAAAGGAACCACACAGCCTCATTCACTTATTTATGCGTTTTTCAGAGCTGTCAACATAGCTGTTTGGTGGGAGACTCAAACTAGCTTTGGCAGAACCTTTACGAACCTTTATGTTCTACATTTTATTTGTTTTATAATAGACACGGAGGAATGCGATAGTGTGTGACTCACTGCTGATCTTTTTTGAGTGTTGTTTTCTGATTAGCTCACCTCGTGGGATGAGAACAAGATTGCACACTGAACCAGGATAAATTGCCAGGTTGCATGCGGCATGATTGGGCACCTCAGTCCTCTTTCCGTGGGGGCTGGACGCTTGTATAATCCATTAAATATATCAAGTGGGAGGGGGGTCATTCTTATGCCTGAAGCAATCACAAGCTCAGCCTTACTAATTAGTCCTCGTCTTTCTTCTCCCCCATCGCAGGCCAATAAAGCTGCTACTGTTTCTATTCATCCCAGTCTTCTCAACAAAGTGGTTCACTGGAGGCTGAGGAGTGATATGGTGATTAAGGTAGCCACTTCTCATCTAAAGGTCTTGGGGTTTCGCCTTTATGTTTGCAAACAGCCAAATGGTCTCTGTTTAAGCACCTTTAAACTTCTCATCACGTTTCTGCAAGTTCTTCAAGTGCCAGACAGGAAAAGATGAGCCAGGGGATTTCTGAGAAAGCACATTATAAATGGTCATCGGAATGTCTTCAGCTGCCATTCTTGAGTCAGTAATTTAAGCAAATTTTGTGACATACCACTTGGCATGTGTGGATGATTTGGCTTGAAGTATTGCTGATCTGATCAATATTAATCAAGAAATGAAAAAAATAAAAATACTGTTACATTTGAGGAATCATCTTGTCAGTTAATGAGAAGATATATTAGGTGAATATTCTCCTAACGGCTCTAATTGCTGTGAAGCAGCTTTGGCATTACTTGTCTATTTCATGACTTCATGAATCATTGAATCCTTTTTTTTTCCTCTTGGACTTTGGTCAAAAAGATCATTTGGAAAAGTCATTTGGAGTTGTATCCATTCAATTTCTATACACATTTCATCCTGCTGAGTCCTTCCCAGGACATTTTCCACATTTTCCACAACGACAAAACAATTATTCCATTATTAGTAAAACATACAGAGAAGGATCAATATAAAAAATAACTTGGTTGCTATTTACAATCCTCGTATTTAGCATTTAGTTGTGACCTTTTAGCCTGTATAACCATCCCCCGAACCCCTGCAGAGAATGCAGGGATGATAATATCGTCCCCTGAGGGAAAGGTGGACTACGAGGATACGGGTCGATGCTGCCGGGGTATGGGAGCTTATGGACCTCTTTATGCCACATTTCCTGCAGTGCTTCCAGATGAGCGGTGCAGCAGCAGGCTGAGCAGAACTACAGAATGAGCAGAGCGCCGAGAGTCCTACTGCGAACTGTGCACTCTGCAGACTGTTGCAGTCGAAGTCTAATGGTTTTTTTTTTCTTTTCTTTATTTTTTTTTTCCTGCAATGGATTCTAAGTAAAAAAAAAAACACACCAAGGAAATGACTAAAAAATAAAATGTGTTAAATATAATGGTCACAGTAGTATGGATGAAAACTTGTCAAGAGTATTTATTGTAAATCAAGTTAAGTTTAAAGGAATCAGAATTTAAAATCACAAATCACTTCATGTGTACCAGCCTTTCATAAAAAAGCATATTTTTCAAAAAAATATAGAGAAACACAGAATTGTGTTGTAGCATCTGTTTTATCTCGTTAAAATTATTCAATTGTCACCAAACACGGTTAAAGCTACGACGGTCAAATCAGTTGGGTCAAAGAAAGAAAGTACTCAGATAGTTTTTAAGGAATAAAGAAACATGGTGTCGATCATGCTGTACGTTATTTTATGAAAAAGCATTTAATATAAGTAGAGCTGGCTAATGAGAGTTTTCGATAATGTCCTGGTAAATTCACAAAACTAAAGGTTGTGAGAGCTTCTTCCGTCAATGGAGCTTAAAATCACAGAGGAGAGAGAGTAGCGCTTGAGCAGCTACTAGCTGAGTTGAAGGTTCAAATGCACATGCACGAGCATGATCGGACGGTATAACGAAACCTAACGACGAGGAGGGGGAACTGTGCAGGGATCAAGTAGCGCAGTTCGGACCATGTTTCATGCAGTGAGGCGGGTAGGGCTGCAGCTTTGTTCTATGGCGCGATGAGCACTCAGGGCAAGTTTTAGTATGTGGTGGGCTGGTGGTAGGAGTTTGGAGAGAGAACTAACCTGAGGGTCTCTGCGCAAAGATATTTCACTCATTTGCTCTGATCTTTCCTCACTGCCTTCATCCCGCTCCTCTAGTCACGCTTTTTCTGGAAGGTTTGTCGTCATTCCTCTGCCAGTAGGTGTACCTTTCAATGTAAACTCTGCCATTGAGTTTCCCTTTTCTTTCACCGGAGCTCCCTTTTTCCTCTTTAGAGGACCGGCTTGTACTCATGACCCAGAGTTAGCCATCTGGGTAACAGGAAACCATTTCATTCACAAATCTTATCAATAAATGCACTCTTCTCTTCACACAGAAATTCAAATAACTTCTTTTCTCCCTCACTGATCTTTGAGCTCTCAGAGCATCCATTTTAGAAGTGTGATGGGGGAAAAAAAATCGATTCACATAATAATCACAATTCTTATGTTCTAAGAATCAGAATCAATTCACAACTTCATAGAATTGATCAGGGTCTGTCTGTGTGGCAAAGTTAACTTTCCGCGTGCGTCCTATACTTTAGGTACAAGATTATATATTGATGTTGCTAAAGTTGGGGCGTGCAGCTCAGGGACTTCTAAAGTTACCTCCCGGAGTCAGTAGTTGGACTAATATAAACTTCAAGACATTTTAAAGTAAATACTGCCAGACCGAGTTCTGCAAAGACGGGCATTTGGGAACACTTTGAATTCTACTATGTTCTGGTGAAGGAGCTGGATGTGACTCATTTAAAGCGCAGCAGCTACCTCGGGCTAATATGATCCTTATCATCAGCACTGAAAGAAGAGCCAGAAGAAGAAGAAGAAGATTTTTTTTTTTTTTAAATCCAGCTGCTGACAAAGAAATGTTTCACTACTTTACCAAACTCCTCAAGATAAATGCCCAAAAATCCTCATAGGCAATCAAGGCTTTAGATTAATTATACAAGCAAATTATGGAGTTATTATTTTTTATGGAATTTATATCTTTGCTTCTCAAAGATAAAAAGGTTCAACATAAACCTGCTTATAGTATTAACTTAATAGTCTCTGTACTGTAGCTGACATAATAAGTTTTTATATGCTATATTCCAGAGTATTTGTACTCTCCGTAAAGACAGTACACATCTTGTACAACAGTGGAACGATGACTATTTTGCACTGCACAGAGCATCATTTTTAATCTGCAGCCAAGAAAACAAAATCGCCTGTGCAGCGAACACAGTCCTGCCAGGTATCTGCTTGAAGCTGAAGAATGCTCTTGAACCTCTGACATTTTCTAAGAGATCCCACTTAAAGTAAACGCTCAATCATTTGCTAATTACCTTACCTAAAGAGAACTCTTAAGGCGGAATATGAAAAAGACTTTTTACGAGCCTTCACTCTTTCCTAAATATAGGAGAAATAAGCAGATGTGTAAACGCTCATAACTAAAGAGTTAGGCCACATACTCTTGATATTTGCTGACAGGGAGTTGGTTTAAAAACCAAAAGAAAAGAAAAATAGAAGAAAAAGAGAAGAAGAGACAACTCTGCCCCTGAGGATCTTATCTTTGGATATTTCATCTTTTCTCCTTGAGCGGGAGCGTACAGTCCTCTCGGTTTGCCCCAGACATATCACTTTTCAAAATGCCTGCATCACTGCAGACCGGGAATGTTAGCCAAAGTTAAATCAGCTGTTCCACTAACAACAAAGTTTTCACTCAACTAAACTAAAGATTTATGGAACTTTTTTTATTTTCATTTCCTACATTGGCACGTGTGCATAAAGTGGAGGTCAACTCCCTAAATTTAACTCCACTGCCACTGACAGAGTGACGCCTGTCCTGCAGTTTTTCATCGTGTCGAGAAAGTTAGTAACTGTTATTATGTTGTTCTGTACCGGCCACCCTGCGACCAGGTGTGACGCTATGAAGCAACTCAGAATACAGGAGTCCAAGCAAAGACCTTTGCAACCAGCCGGTCTTTGTGTTATTATTGTCCAGCTGAAGACCAGTCTTCCTGCCCCTTTTTGAGGTGATTTTCACCCAAGTTCAACATAAAACACTTCAGTGGAGCCTCAATGGGCTCCCACAAATGTGACTATGTTATATATAATGATAAGGGCATCAGGAAGGGGATCCTGCGTTAAACATCTGCCAAATGTGTACGGGGGCCCTGAAGCACTGCTGTGGTAACCCCTCAATCAAATTAATGATAGATTCAGTGATTTGTTGAGCTAAATTACTGAATATGAATATATATATATAGAGCGAGAGGAGAGCGAGAGAGATAGAGATGAGAGAGAGAGGAGAAGAGAGAGAGAGATAGAGAGAGAGACTTAATATATGAGAGGAGAGATAGATATAGATATAATTTATATAATATATATAGATTATATAATATAATATATATATATATATATATATGTATATATATATGATATATATATATATATATATATATCTATATATATATATATATATATATATATACCTTCATTTATATATATACATATCCATTTCAATTGTATTCTTCAGTGTAGACAAGGCTAAGGTCATTTTTTGTGTCTCTCTAAGGGCACGTTTACTTATGATTCCCCGAATTTCCAGGTTTTCAGTGGGATGCAGAGCCTTTCAGTATAATCTACTGCAGAACAAGCTCCAGGCTAGGAAAGAAATGATGCCTCTCAAGAGCTCAGTGATTGAAAGTGATATGCGAATAAGACCTTGTCCTAGAATTAAGTCTCTACATTGTGTAAGTGACAATGCAATTTTCTGTAATGAGGATCTCTGTTTAATAAATGGCTGATGTCCTTTAAATGCAGAATGAAAAATGTATGAGGCCTTCCAGATGCTGGTAGTTATACTTATTTAATTGTATTTGTTTACCTCCTGGTAGTTTTACTGGTTTTCCTATTCAGTGTAATTGTAGAAAGCTGACTCAACGTTTGTCTGCTCCTTTAAGCCTGTGTATACGTGTGTATATACGTAGTAGGTTTGGTTGTTGTGTAAATCTTTCATTAACCAGTGAGCAAGCCACCCAGTGACCATTAGCTCAATTTGTTTACAAGCGTAAAATCATTTAAGAAGTTAGTTAACCTTGGTGCGTTATTGATTTTTTTCCTCCTGTTAACAGAATGTCCGAGTTTTTTGATTACTTTAATTTGTGGTGTAAGCATTATCACTTTGAGAGGAAGGTGTGAGTGCATCTCTAATGAGATTGATGATAAACCTTCATCCAGCACAACAGGATTTAAAGCTCTTTTTAGTGTGGCGTCTGCATGGGCGATCTGGTCGCAGCATCCACATCCGTTTGAGTCACTTTGTTACTGAAAATTGATTGCAGGTATGAAAGGGATCATAGTCGTCCATCTCTGTGTTAAAACCCGGTGAACAGGCAACATCTCTTGGGCGTGCGTCACCTTTCACCCGATGAATGCGCCTCCATACATAATGAATTAAATAGGCGCCATTGTCTGTGACGTATTTCCACATGAAATTAGTACAATTTGTAATATAATGCATATTTTATATCATAAACAATTATGATCTTTTTTTATATTCAATGGCATTTTTTTTTTTTTACTCTGTACCACTGAACAATGTCCATTTGTCAAGCAGTCGCTGTAGAAAAATTCATTCCTGACACATGGCATCCATTGCAAAGGGACTCATCACTCATCGTCTCAGCTTAGGAGGTAATTTAGTGTATTCTTACCCAAAGTGTTTCTCAGTAGCAGCTAAAAGGACGCACTTAATAAAATAATTTTATTGTCATTGGACTTTGAGTGGGAAGATGAGACCTGTTGTGAACATGTGCCCAGGGTGTTGTGAAGTGTCAGTTTAACACTATTTAAACACCGATTTTACCAAAATGAAGAGATGTTTATGCACAGGAGGCCTGAGGGTTAGGGGCCCTCAAGAGATAAGAGTTGGTAGGACAGGGACAACAGCTATGTGGCCACAAATGTCAAATCCATTAGCCAGCTTATCACCTCTGCTCTGCCGTGATTAGCCCAGTCGCTCTTCCACCAGCTTTCCCGTAGAGCTGCAAAAACACTTGCAGCCCTGCACTCCACACACGTTTCTTGTCTTTCTCTTCCCCGGTCGGGATTTAAGAGTGAGTCAGAAAACACACCTTGATAGACACAGGCAGTTAAAAAAAAAAAACAAACAAAAACATAACTTGCTCTGACAAAACAACTTGCAGAAAAATGAACAGAATCTGAACATTTGTCGGTTCACGTGAACCGGTCTGTGTTCCGACTCGAGTCATTCATGTAGTTTTGACTAATAAGATCAGCTTGAGAATGATGTCCAATGTCAGGGACCATCTTTGGTTTGCTTTGCATCATAACTGCTGCTATTTGTTTCTTTCTGCCTCATAAACCTTTAAATTCATAAAAAGACATTTGGCCATTATCCATGCACATATCAAGTTAGGTATGCACAAATAATGTTCGGTTGTCAGCTTATATATTTATAATGCAATTTAAAAGGAGCAAGAGCAGGTGAGTAAAAGCTCTTCTATCATCCACTGCGTTGCTAGCTGCTGTCTATAAAGTTGGAAGGCACATGTTCATTTATAGACGTTTCAGCATTTTGTCATTTTACATTGTTGCTAACGATGCATCTTACACATAAAAAAATAATGAGGAAACAAACATAACGCTCAGCATTCAATGTATGATAGTGAGGAATTACGATGACAAGTAAATGTGTACATGTTTCAGCACCAGTACATGTGCATATGCTGCAGTGCAAAACAGATGATGTCCAATCATGAGTGAATGCGAGTTAAGCAACGTAAGCATTTGTTTGTGAAGCAAAACATTCACTCAGATGAGTCTGTGATGTGCATCTGATTTACTCTCGCCATTACACGCAGACGTGTGTGTGCGTGTGTGTCTGTCTGTGTGTGTTTGTTGGACTCCAGAATAAGGAACTGACCGCTTCAAAGCTTGTGACTGTGAATTACCAATGGCTATCCCCGGATACAATGATATGGCAGGCTGTTTGGAAATTAAAACCGCTGCAGATGCCTTTGCCCATTAATCTTTCAGTTCTTCCCTGTTCACTGGAGTCCACTGTGACGTAGCTAAATGCAACAAGATCTCAAGAGCTGCCTGCTTTGCTCGTCTCATTCTCTCTCTGTATTGATCACTTTGCTGCATGAGACCCCTAATCATTCAGATGGCTAGATTTATTAGGATTAAACTGTCAACAGCAGGTGTCTTTGGTACATAGACAGGAATGTGGACATTAGCACACACCAATGCATGTTTCTATCCAGACGTTTAGTGCAACGCTGACTAACATGGAAAACAAGAAAACAACTGTTTGGTCTGATGAGAACAGTATAATTGTGAGATGACGACAGGTAATGCCAATATTAAGATCTTCACATTACTATTGTTCTAAAAATGTCAAATTTAGTATGTATAGAAACTAGGCCAAGATCATTTCGGATCATTCAATGGACAGGGTACACTGCAAGTTTTACACAGCCAGTTTTGACCTTTAGAATAAACCCACCAGGGTAAATCAACCCAGTGTGACAGTTCATGCATGATAATTGAATATAGCCCATCGCTGATTCCTATTCCTGTTAGAATAAATAGAATCTCAGCTCCAATGTCGCTTTGCATGTCCTTTAACCACGTTTTTATTGTATTTGAAAAAAAATGCACCTTTATTTAAAATATTGCAGTATAAAAAGGTTAAAAACCTAAAAAAATCTAACTATCATGTATTTGTTTTCACAATTTCATTTTTCTCAACATTTTTTAATAATCAGAAACTTGCTATAATAAAATCCAAGACACCATAGCGTATATGTATATTTATGCTGGTATGGACATTGTCGATTTGGTAGAGAGTATTTTCTTTCACGTGCCACCTAGTAGTACACTTGTTTTTTACCACTTTAAAACCACCCTATGTAGTAGTATCACTTCTGACCACATGGCGGTGACATCTTAACAGAAAGTACATGCGCCAGCCCCTGGCGTAAGACACAACAAAGTGCACCTCCGCTACAACAGAGTGGTATGATAAGATATGCCAGACCGTCCCTACCCATCACCACAGTATTATCAGTGGCCCTTTTGCCAACATAAAGTGACTTTGAAGTCAACTTGTAACCTGTTTTGCATAATTCTGGGACGATTGATTGAAGTGTTCAGATTACCTTACTAAAAATTCTTGCAGCATCGCCTCCATGCCTTTTTTATTTTGCTGTCTGCAGCAACAGATTATTAAGGATGAAAACTTTGATCCAGGGAACATGCTGTTCTCAGGTAGTGGGTAGACTTTTTGTTTGCTTCAGATTTCAGCAAATCACTTTAACGGTAAAAGTCAGCAGTCATAACTTACTTCACTCTAAAAAAGTGTCCTTTGTGCATCTAAATAATTCTTTCAGTGTTGCTTGTTTTTAAGCTTCATTATAGTTTTCTCATTATCATTTCACTCCCAAAACATACACTTCATGAACAAAATGTTCACTTATTTGTGACTTTGTAACAGTGAAACCCGTGAGGTCCACTCAGCAGCACCGGCGGATTAAAGATATAAGCTGTGAGAACAAATACAGTTATGTGAAAAACAGAATCTGTCCAATTATTTAATAGCTTGTAGAGCCACTTTTAACAGCAATATCTTTGAATAACTTGCCCTAGTTTCTTATGACAGTATGGAGGAATTGAAGCCCATCCTTTTTTGCAAGAGTCCTTCAGTTCATTGAGATTTGCAGGCATTTGTTTATGCCTGGCTTTTGATTTGTATAAAACATTTTTTTTATTTTTATTATATGGCGTGGTTCAGAAATCTTAGAAATTCATGTATCAAATATTATACATCCAGCAGTATAAGGTTCACTTGAAGGAACCCTGTTCACACTATCACATTGACATTTGAGTCTACTCAGAGGCTTAACATTTCTTTCTTATGTTGCTATTTGCCGTCGGTGCAAATCTAAATGCTATTTTGCTGCAAGCCTAAATTCTGTTCTACATCAAAACTGGTTGGATTCTTCCCTTTTGCTCCTTAAAAGAAGTTTATATACATAAATATTTAGAAATAGACCTTGGGTTGATTTAGCCCAAGTGAGTAACATCACAGTATACCTTTAAGGTCCTGCCACTGTTGCAAAACTGAATACAAAAGGGGATTTTGGGTCAAAAACTAAGCTTGGAGGCCTAATTTATTACAAAAACAACCTCAAAATCAAGAGAACACAAAGTCGAGTCCCTGAAATAAGTAAGTTAAGGTGTTCCAGTAAGTCCATAAAATAAAATCAAACATCTTCTGTGAGGGTGCATGAGGTAGAGGAAACAGGCTCAGGAGAGTCTAAAAGGAGACAAAAAGACAACATGAAAACAAACAAACAAACAAACACACACACACAAAGAACTGGACTGATGGTCAGTAATGATTTTGGGGTGGGATCACTGTCCTGTTGCATGTCGTCACTTGGTTCATCTTTAGCCGTCCACGTGTCTTGGTTGCAAAAACAAGCCCATATAATCACTCCTCCATCTTCATGCTCGACGGGTCTCAGTGCTGACATACATTTTTGTTTTTTTCTTCTTCCCAACAATGGCTCTTTGTGTAACATCTTCACGTTCTTGTCTTTCAAAGACATTTTCTATGAAATTGTGTGGATTGCTTAGATGTAGTTCCTGCAAACCTAAACCCTGCATTTTTTAATTAGAAGAGTTATTTCTCTACTCTTTGTATATGCGAACACTTGGAGAGGTATAGTGCTTGCCATGTCATTTGGTTTCTAAAAAATGTTTTTTGATATTTTTGGAGACAACTATATTTCCTGAATGTGTTTCAACATAAATATGTTGATGTGTTCAAGTGCGTCTCTAAGAAATGCCTGCTCTTATTGCTGAGAAAATCAGTTTGTCTGTTGGAAATTCCCACGCGTTCTGTTATTCTAACTGATTAAACTTTTGTTTGAAGGCAGGTGGAATTAGAACGCGACAGAAACTTGGTAAGCGACTCTGATCATGAGTATATAATGATCACGTTGTAAGTGCCACCCAATGTGCCAGAATAATGCCGACAGATGAGGGGGAGAAATGTCCATCATTCAAAGTCTGTGCACACTCCCGGCGTCTTGATAAAAGCTATAATTATCCATCTTTGAAACCGCCTGAGTGCAGTTTCATGGGCGTGCAGTTTTTAGATAAAATTATCATTTTTAATCAATGCTTTTAATCAACGCATTGTTATATGTCACACCTCTGCACCAATGGCTGCCATTTGTATCAGATCAGATGTAATGAATAACAAAACAAGCAGTGTATCTGTAAAAGTGATTCATGTCAGATGCACTTCTTGGTTCTATTTCCGTAGGTTGAGTGGGCTTTGTATGTGCTGAGTAGAGATGACACACAAAATAGTTGTCAGACTTTTGGAGTTTTAGCTGCAAAAAAGACACAAATGTGAATGAAGTCAGGTTTCATAAAATAAACCTGCAGAATAAATTTGTAGTGATGATGAAAATCAATGCAGCAGACTGTGAAACGCTGATTAAAAAGAAATACTTCAGAATAACAGAACGTCATCTGACTGCCCACTTTTTTTTTTTTTTTTTCCAGCGTTCATGTCAAAGAGCACATGATGGTCGTCAGTTACACGGAGCATGCTTAAATACTTGCTATTAAGAAGTATCTTTTTGTTTTTTGTTAAAAATACCATCTTCAGACAAATAATGTGACATGGGCACACAAAGTAAATGACTTCACAGGCATTCAAGCATAAATGCTTTTGGCCACTCCACTGGAACAATGAGGCATTAGTGGAAACCGCGTGTAGATATATTTAGCACATTCACGTTCAAGCGCGGGACAAGGAGCATGCCTATCAATCCTCTCTGCTCATTCTGTCTTTTCTATCTGCTGTCTGTTTTAGCCTTCCTTTATTCCTTCTTTTGACTAACTTCTTTTCTGCCTGGAACAAAATCAAGCCTTTAGTAACTACATCCTCCCCCTCAGTGCAAGCAGGGAGTTGAGATCAATCACTGTACTTATTATGCAGCGGTGTAGCACACAAGACTGCTTTAAGGTTGATTCAGTCCACAGGGAAATCACAAGATGTGCTATTTATAATACCTGTAGCTGACGTTCTCTTCTGTTATCTCATGTACTCTTTTTCTGCCCTCATGGCCAATGCTGATTTGATCGCACGCTGTGCACTTAACCCAGCCAGGAAAATATAAAAGTTAACCTTTTGAATGTCTTTATTATTATCATCTGTCAATGGCCAATGGATTTCAAGCGGCAGGGGTCGGCTCTAACATGCCGTGAGTCAATACCTGTCTCGTGTTTACTCCTGAAATCCTGCCAACTCCTCTGGATTCAACAGTGATGACATTTATCTTAGTTTTGACCTTTCTCAACGTGGCCAGTGAATCAGATCATTACACCTCAAATCCCTGCCGCGTCCATGCTGATAGATTACTTAGCCAAAATGAATTTGTCATCCCCCTCAATGCCACTGTGTTTCCGCCTTGCGAGATAGTGAAATGGGACGTACCATATATGATTCCAGAGGAAACCCACTTTACATGTAATAAGACTCTGAGCAGGATAAATGAATACTTTTGTTTAGTTAAAAATGGCTGGATTCTAGTGTTTGAAGCTGTTTTCACATGTAAAAACTGGTATTTTTAGTACTGACTTCTTACTGTAAGTATGCCAGCTTCAGATTATATAAAAGCCTCTCTGGCAGGATGAACTTCTAACATGCCAATTACACAAAGCTTTGGAAGGAAGGCTGTATCTACTCTATAGATTTCCCGCTGCTGTGTGGGGCTTGGATTGATCACATCCTGCTGTTACTTGGAGAAGCAGGAAGAGGGATGCTGACAGGCAGAGTATATTTAACAAACATGCACACATAAAATATGTAAAATATTGAATTTATACAAAGCCATGTACACGCCGCCAATCAGTTTGCATTTACTTTGACTTTAAAGTTGAGGATTCTATGAGAAAACTCGTGTCCTTGTGGCATGTCTCCTGATGTCCACCTGTGCTCACACAGCCAAAGGCATACTAATTAGAAACCTGGTGGGTTTTTACCCCAACTTCAGTCGACTGAGAGATTCAGTCTTGCCACCCATCAGGCTATGCCTCAAACGGCAAACTCGACCTTGTGATGACATGCAAATGTCTGCAAAATGGCTTGTGTTTATTGAAGATATGACTAACATTTGCGCACTGGTCCATTGATTCTACGCTCGGTGGTCTGCATATGTGCTGATAATCCTAATGGTCTGGCAATGGTGCTGGTAGGCACAAGGTGAAAGGCAAGGCGTCCAGATCGTTTCATAATTACCTCTTATATTCAAGCTGATGTTTTATTCTATGTAGGTTTTACTTTCTTTTGCACATTCTCTGAAACAGTGTCCTTAAAACATTCATTACAGTCCTCCCCATCAGTTTCTACCATACAGAAGTGCAGTTTTTCATTTGCTTCAAAAAGACATGAACAGGAGTCACAAGTGAATGCTCTCTTAAGACCCAAAAAACTGTGTCACTGAACTACATTAACAAAATTCAGATGAAAATAATTGATGAGCCCACTGGTCGTGTATTCTCTCAGAGCTCTTTGGTCACAGAATGCCCTGCTCTGACAGATACTTACAATGGGTGCACATACCACACTGGACGGTTTCCACGTCCTCTTTCAGCTGTGGTCTTTCTGTGGAAACTAGTAGCTTCTTACAATTCTTCCTTGTTTTTCTTTTGCTGTTTGAGTCGATGGTGTTGACTTAACTGTGACATTCTATTGCATTCAATCAAATTATGCCCAATCAAATTATAAAGATGTTGCAGTTGTAGCTGGGGTTTAATTTTTCTTTTTCTTTTTACTAACAAAAAAGACTATATGACTAATGATGTTTTTTCTTTCTTAATGACCCGGGAGAAGATTTGTGTGATAGAGTCTAAAGCAGGCACCTACGGGTGTAGGCCTTCACTAGAATCTTTTCTGAGAGAGATAGTAGAACATTGTTATCGAAGCTCAGTGACAGACATGGTGTAAAAGTACTACAAAGATTGTCAGTCATCTGTATTGGTCTATAAAGAGCCCTGATGAAGGGGAACAGTGTCATAGTCATATATTAATGTATCATATGTAGCCATTATTCCAGGTTAGTTTTATGTGAGACCAGGTGAGCTCCAAATGAGGACAGGTGAGTTTCAGGTGAGGCCAGGTGAGCTCCAACTGAGGCCAGGTGTATTTCAGGTGAGGCCAGATGAGCTCCAGGTGATGCCAGGTGAGCTCCAGGTGGTGCCAGGTGAGCTCCAAGTGAGGCCAGGTGTATTTCAGGTGAGGCCAGATGAGCTCCAGGTGATGCTAGGTGAGCTCCAGGTGGTGCCAGGTGAGCTCCAGGTGAGGCCAGGTGTATTCCAGGTGATGCCGGGTGAGCTCCAGGTGAGACTAGGGGCTGCATCAGTTCTAAGTCTGAGTTCTTGAGTGCTGCCTTTGCAATAAAACTATTTCAACCCTATAATGATGGAAGTATCATATTTGATACATGGATTTCTGATACCTCTATACCACCCAAATAAAAAAAAAAAAAAGTTTTGTACAAACCAAAAAAGTTATAAAAAATTAAACAAATAAATACATAAATACATACAGTTACCCAATGTAATCATAATTATAATTGTTTTTTTTATTATTAAAGACAAAATTGGAAGTGTTTTTTGATTTCAACAAACACTTAAAAAAACAAACAAACTAAAAAAAAACCTATTTTGGGTTATTTCATATGTCAGGCATTAAAGAGTTCATCTCAAACTTATGTGGTTTTGTGGAGCTTTTTCTCTCTTTTTTTTCTTTTTACCAATTGATTTTTTTTCCCCCTTAACATCAAAGGCAAGCTGAATGAAATATCACAGTTACCTCCAGAAGTATTTGGACAATAACAGAGTTTTCATGATTGTTGCCTTCATTCACCACCACAATGGATTTGAAGGATCATACAATCAAGATATGATCAAAGTGTAGACTTTCAGCTCGGAACAAGCCCACTGGTGTTTACTGATGATGTGACTGCTGACAGAAGGAGCTAGATGATTGCATTCAGTCAAATGGCAGACAACAGCGCTTCACAGAGCAAATGGATAATGATCCTCAACAACTCGAGACTTTTTGAAGGCAAAGAAATGGAATATTCTTTGGTGGCCAAGTCACTCACCAGATCACAGCCTAACAGAGGGTGTTTTTTTCAGTTACTGAAGACAAAGCTGAAAGCAGACAGGCCCACAGACCAGCAGCAACTGAAGGTGGCCGGAGTAAAACCTCTCCAGGGAGAAAGTGAATACGGGGATACGCATGGGCTCCAGACTTCTGACAGATATTTACTACAGAGGATTTTCATGCAGTTACATTTTCTGTTATATCACTTGGTCCAAACACTTCTGAGCCCCTGAAATTGGAGGTATTTTGTCTAAAATGGCTGTAATTTTCTTATCAGTAATGCAGTATTTTTGAGAAACCTAATGATTTATATAAAGGCAAAAATCATAAAATCTTTTTTGTTGTTGTCTTTCTCCTGGAACTACCTTTATCCATTAAAGACACAGTTTATAAAAGGACAGAGTAAAGCGTATTTGATTTGCAATATTTTACTGTCTTAGTGACCACTCTGTTGCACATAAAATAATTTAAAAGTAGAAATTAAAGACTGACAGACAGACATAAGCTAAAAAGGAATGAAACAAAGCAGCTGTTAAAAATCATTTGACACATGTTCACAGTTTTCCGAGGTTCCCTCCTTTTGACACCATTCAAAGTGAAGCCTCAGCGGTGTAATGCTGACGGAGCAGCCTGTCCATTTCAGCAGATGGAGCATTCCTCGGATAGATGGCGTGCAGGGATTTAAATTGTCTGTGTGCTTCTCTGTCTTCCATAGATTACTTGCTTGTTTGGCTGCATATTACTCAACTGTGGTGAGCTGTTCAAACAAGCGCCCCCCCCAACCAAAACCCAGGGGTTACCGGTATTGCTTCCCCTCCCTTTAACAGCTGTCTGCATCTGTACAAGTTCGTGTAACAGTGACTGACAACTCAGTTAACTCAAAGTGCTCAGTCACTTTCACAACTATCAAGGCTTTTTGAGTTGTATATTGTGAAAGTAAATCTATCAGTCAGGAGCAGAAAATGCCCTCCTTACATCAGTCAGTTTAGTCTCATTATGAGTTTGTCACTTGTGTAAGAAGTGTTCAAAAGCGTTAGTTGAAAAAGAGTTCAAATACACATTTTACAAATACTTACTGCAATGAAAGTCTTTCTGTGTGTGTGGTTCTTTTTTCTGCCATTTCCCTTTTTAAGCCTTGCCACCGCATTCTGCATATTAATTAGGCATTTTATGCCAGATGCCCTTCCTGACACAAACCTCCCCATTTGTCCGGGCTTGGGACCAGCACTATTAGTGACTGGGGCAATGGGGGCAAAGTGGATTTCGGGGGTCTTGTCCAGGGACACTTTGGCAGGTGAAAGGGCTGATGATTGATCTGGTGACCTTCCAGTTGGAAAGCAATCGTCTCTATCCACTAATCCATGTACACAAAAGTCAAATTGTGTAATTCTAATTAGGAAATTACAGATTATTTTTAGGAATCTCCTAAACTGAATTTTCTTCTCCTATATCTCACGTGAGTGTCAATCTCGTGATAACAGTTTGAATCTATCAGTTGTAAATTCAATCACTTTTCCATGGTGAGTTTCAGTGAGTTTTCAAGATTTCAGCATCTGTTCAGGTAAAATTGATTAAAAAAAAAACCCCCCAAAAAACCATAGTTATATTTTTTCACTATAAGCAGTCTTTTTTGACGGAAATGTACAGCCAAGCGTACATATGGCTCTCTCTTGTCAATGACAAGAGACAATTAATCCTGACATTCCCTATGTCATTTGCATATGACTACACCACTGCGATGCAAATTAAATAGACATAACTGTGAAAGCAGTAGAGGAAAGGGAAACTCTGATTCCAGTACTGAGTGTTGTCAGTGCTGGAATCACAAAGCAAAAACTGGAAAAGTAAGAGACTTGGTGAAGTTTGTAAGTTCAGAGAAAAAAAAACCTGCAGAGGTAGAAAACAAATGACTATACCGTGTATGAGAGGCCAGAAAGCGCTCTCACAGAAAGGATCTAGGCTGTGGGAGGAAGACCAGAAAACACAATTTTATCTGCGACTAATGAACAGACAGCGTGTATGCTGGATTATACAACCTCATGCAGTGATGATCAAGAGGGAGACACAGATGTACAGATGGAGCACTGTTGACTGTTCCTTAAACAGCCTTTGGAAGAGCATGAGTCATCTTATCATTTCATGCCAGAAATTCAGAACTATATGTCTTCTTAGTTGCATTTTCATAGTCTTCTAACAATGGCGGTGCACCAATCCTTGTGCTAATATTTATGCATCAGACCCTGGTGTGTTAAATTGTTAACATATCAAGAAAATAGTCATATAAAGGTGGAGAAAAGTCAGGTACACAGCTGTGTTTGCAGTAGAAATGCACATCACTTTTGAATGGCACATGTGTAGAAAAGTAAGTCAATACCCTTCAGCAATGCAATTTCCTTCACCAAAACTCAGCAGCTCAACTCAACTTTTTTTCATACTTATATATATATATATATATATATATATATATATACATATATATATATATGTACATTTAATGTACAAATACATTTAATTTATTTCCCATTCAATATTTGCTTTTCGAATAATTTGAGACCATTTGCATCACAGAAACAAACTCATCACTGCATCCCTAGAAGATCCATGTACTTATATTTTATCTCTCACGTACACATGGGCATTAACTTCTCATTTTGTTTAATTCGGAGCTGATGGTACTTCGTTAAGCCGGAAAATGCATCACATCATCTGCAACATGGTAATAATGCGCTCTCATTCCTGGATTTGACACGTCGTTTATTCACCGAGATAAAGTTGGCCATGAAACGATCATTGAAGTGTTATTTACTTGTAGATGTTTGTTTGCGTCAGTTTTTATCATGAAAATCTCAGTGTGCTCTGATTGGTCAAGTCCACAGACCACAGCAATCAGCTTCTTGTACTCTGTTTCAGTCCTTTTTCTGTTTATATGACTAACTGGTAGACCGTTGAGATGAAAGTCTGCTTCTAAAGAAATTCAAGGTAAAAAAAAAAAAATGAATTGCTGCACTCCATTATTTAGAAAAAGCAAGGGAACTAATACGCCACTGGCTGCTGTTATAACTTTCTCTTCAAAGTCATTTAACTCCATCACTAAAGCACAGAACATGAAGCTACCTACTCCAACTTTGACTTTACAAAGATGCACATAGAGCAGTGCCCACAGACAAACTTTAACGTTAACTTTAATTTCATGATTGCAAGGTTCACCAAATCACTCACATACTGTGTTCAGGTGGTTTGCATACAAAGTGGTTACCACCTAGTTTGGTAGTGTGTTAGTCTTTGAAGTCAGCAGATTGTCTGTTTATCCCCCCCTTAACCCAACACGGCCTCTCGCTGGATTTGCCTGCATCTGATGAAAAGGCTGCGCTGTCGTGGGTAATAGCACAGCGAGACACAGCTGAGCTCCCTCAGACAGAGAGCGCGAGTGAAAGAGGCATCAGAGGGAGATTTTTAATCACTCTTTTTTCTCTTCTCCTTTGTTCATCCTTGTACAGCTGGTGTGGGAGAAAAGTGGGCAGATGTGTTGAGTCACAGCTACATTAGAAAGACAGAAAATAAACAGATGATATAAACTACATTGTTTAAAATTTTGATAAACAGAAAGATTTAGCTGAGCGAACAACTCAAGATAGCCATCAGCTCATCATACAGAAAGACAAAGGTGCTCTTTGTGAACTACGTCGGATTGGCAACTTGCTATTGACTTCAATTTTCGTGCCTTTTAAATTGAAACAATATGATGTATTTAAATAAGTCATTGATTATAATAACATGCTTGAAATTAAAGTAAAAAAAAAAAGAGAAACAAGGATGTAATACTTACAAAGATGCACCTTTTTTACTAAAAGAACATCTGTGTATTTCTGTTCTAGTGGTGTGAGACCTCCTCTTTAAGATCAATAAAGCTAATCAACGAAGGGGAGAGGTTTTAATGACATTAGCAAACCAATCGGTAACAAAAATTAGAATCCAACAGACCCTTGCCTTAATCAATGTGACGTGGGGAGTGTTACAAAATTAATTTAACTTCCTGATAATTGTTGTCAAGAAGAAAAACAGCTGCAGTGCCCTGTAGATGTGAGAAGCTCAGGCAAAACAGTTGGTGGTATAAGGCAGCTACCTTTACATGAAACAATATTGTTGCTCCTTTTAAAAAAAATCACACAGTGATGGAAAGAATAAAGATATTGATATACTGTTGAGCATAAGAAATTTGTGGAATTGCCTAATTTACTTGTGATTTTATTTTATTTTTGTATATTTGCTATGAATTAAATTGTAGTGACTGAAAGAATGAGATTGCATGCACAAGCAGTGTAAAATAGCATCCTCTGCGCTGCCCGGAGTCTCCCTTAGCGATAGGTAGAGCTCGGTCATCCGGGAGGGGCTCAGAGTAGAGCTGTTGCTCCTCCGCATCGAGAGGACCCAGATGAGGTGGCTTAGGTGAGGATGCCTCCTGGAAGCCTCCCTGGTGGGGTTTTTCAGGAATGTCCCACTGGGAGGAGACCATGGGGGAGACCAGGACACACTGGATGGACTATGTCACTTGGGTTGCCTGGGTACGCCTTGTGATCCCCAAGATGAGATACGTATATGTATTTATATATGGCCTGGGGAGAGGGAAGTCTGGGCTTCTCTGCTTAGGCTACTGCCCCCGTGATGGATCCATCCATCCATCCATTATCTATACCCGCTGTATCCGTTTCCGGGTCACGGGGGTCTGTCGGAGCCTATCCCGACGCATATCAGGCGAAAGGCAGGGGTACACCCTGGATAGGTCGCCAGTCTATCCAGGGCCACATAGAAGACAAACAACCAATCACGCTCACATTCACACCTATGGAGAATTTAGGATGATCAATTAACCTACCCTGCATGTTTATGTACTGTGGGAGGAAGCCGGAGTACCCGGAGGGAACCCATGCAAGCATGGGGAGAACATGCAAACTCCACACAGAAAGACCCACCAGCCGGGAATCGAACCAGGAATCTTCTTGCTGTGAGGCAACAGTGCTAACCACCAAGCCACCGTGCTGCCCCCCCCCCCCCCCCGTGATGGATATATATAAATATATTTGATTTGTACGTTTTGTACTTTCTTTGTAAATTTTTTTTTTTTTTAAACATAAGTTTCAGTTTTAAAGGCAAAGATTAAGCTTTTTCTTTCACAGGTGCCAGCTGGAGCCAGTTGAACAGCAGCGAATCAAAATAAAAGCAATTTTTAAGACATTTTTAATTGACAACAAACAAATTCAGTGTAGCATAATTAAGTACAATATTCCATTTCAAACCAATTCCATGTGAATAAAAAAAAAGAAAGAAAAAAAGAAAAAGATATCTTGACTGAGGAAGTGAACGGATTGCATTGAATCTGTATTCTGTTACATCATATCTTAAACCAGCGAAGGAGCTCAGATTCCAAGCTGAAGCAGTTTAAGACATTTCAGCAATGCGGCCAGACTGAATTTCATGTTTAAAGGACTGTTTATAGCACATTGTTAGGAAAACCACAGAACAATAGTATACTATCCCAGCATAAGCACAACCACATTTTTCTTAATCATTTTAAAATATTTAACGAAAACCTGCATGTTCATCCTATAGGTATAAAGTGTATGTAGGGGGGGTTACTTGCATCATTGTATGAAAAGTGTATTTTTGAATATGTCTTATGCTTTAGCTTTTTAGGACAGAACTTTAAAAGTAGTCAGAGTGGAGCTGCTGTCATTTCATTTATACATAATTACATAGTTTTTCAATGCCACATTCAAACACCAAACTTCAGTCTATACAAAAGTAATCATTTACTCAATCAGTCACACACCTCTGGTTTGAGGTGGTGTACATCTCTGTTCTGGTGGCTGAGTGATGATCGATTTTCCTGCCAGTAAGAGCCGGATGTGCAACAGCTGCCTCTGTCTTCCATTGACCTATTCTTCCAATTACAGTGTAAAAATATCAACTTTCCTGTCACCTAAATGTCGTCTCGGAGCAGGCGAAGTTTAATCACAAAAGAAGCTCTTCCCACATCTGAGACGGAGGCTAGGAATGTTGCTGGCAATGTTGGGAAAAATTAAGCCTACTTGTTTCTTTCTGCCACTGCCTCTCGGGTATAGAAAATGGATGGGTGGATGTTTCTTTTTGATGATTTCATAGTCTAAATCCAGTCCTCGAGGGCCACTGTTGTGCATGTTTTACAAGTTTACCTGTTCAGTCACACCCTGATACCAGTTGCTGTGTGATTAACCGGGTTGAGCAGACCTTGATGACAAGTTAGTGACGACCATTAACTTCAATCAGGTGTGTTAAAGCAGGGAAACAACTAAAACGTGCAGGACAGCGGCCCTCAAGGACCGAAGTTGCCCATCCCTGGTCTAAATAAAAAAGGTAAAAACATTTTTACAAAGCTTTCAAAATAACCTGTCAATCACATTTCTAGACAAAATTGTACAGGGGAGCTCTGTATAAAACATACAGTCAAAATTTCCATTTTGAGAGATTTCCTGCAGATATGGCTCACTTTGAGAAATGTTTCGCTAAAAACATCTCAGGATATAAAATGTCCAGTCTGTCCTGCATCAGGGGCTCTGCAACACTTAGCAGGATTATTCTCACACGCTGCATTTCAATCAGTATAGTAATTGTACTAACAACAAATAAAAGCCTGGGTTTCTTGACATTTGACAGCCCACAAATCAGCATGCGGCAGTGAAGCATTCACTTGTGGAAGGATCTCACTTTACATAAAGTCAGGAGTCTTTTTCCTGTATAGGTTGATCATATGAATGGCTTCCTGTAACATTACTGCTGATGCAAATTGATGTGAGGTTGAGTGCGCCTGGGAACATTTTCAACCCACACTGTGTTCAATAATTTTCTTGTTTTCTTTACCTGAAGAGTATACAAGATATTAACAGTTTAACCAAGAATCTCAAATTATTGCTACAAGCTAAAAAGAGAAGCACGTGGAATTTTTATCCTAAATCTGTGTGTTCTCGTTGCGTTTGCAAGAGGATCTGGGATGGTCTGATGTGGCGAGGATGTTGGTGGCAGTAACCAATGATGATAATAACTACTATTATTATTGTTAAAAATACCATTAAAATCATAACTGCTATTATTTTTATGACTGGGAATTATTTTGACCCTTTTTATTATTTATTTTATTTTTATTTGATATGCTGTTTTTAATATACTATTTAATATAAAAAATAATATGTATTTAAGCACATGTGCATGAGTTTGTATGTATTTTGCATTTATGTATGAATGCTATCTATTCTGGCGTTCTAACCATGATTTTTATATAACACACACCACCATATATCTAAATAGATTTTACACCTAGGACGAGTATGTACTCTTAAATAGGCTTTCACACATCTGTTTGTCTTTATTGAGGACTGCACAATTTAATTCACGATTAATTAATATGTATATACACACAAATAGACATGTGGTTATGCATGTATAAGTGACTGTATAGTTGACTGCATGTATATGACTTTATATCGGTATATTTACATATGTATGAGCATTTAAAGATACATGTATGTATATTTCAATATATAGATAGTATGTACATGGTGCTTTCATGTAATCAATACATATCTTTGCCACCCCTCCCAGACACAGACATTAAAATATGCTCACAGGCCTACATACATCCCACACACATTCCAAATACATCACACACACATTCCACACATATCCCACACATATTCCACACACATCCCACACATTCCACATACATCACACACACATCCCACACACATTCCACACACACTACACACCACAAATTGTGCATGTGGTGAACTTGTAAGTGAACAGGGAATGTTCCTCCCCTTCTCTTTCTGTCCTTCGTTATTTGTATATATCTGTTTGTCCTGCGTTAAAATGTCTATCATTTTATTCCAACACAACCCGTTACCCACTCACTCACGTACACTACAACACACCACGCAGTCACCAAGCTGCACCCGTCACTGTCTTGTCCTCTCCTGCTCTCTCATGTCTCACTGTCAGTGATTCTAGTCGTCTTTGACAAAGACAGGTTATTTTTTTCTTATTCTTTTTCTTTTTTTTTTTTTAATAAAACATGTTAGACTGTCAAGAGTGCTGGAAAAGGGAACACACACACACACACGCACATAAAAAAGCCCTCTGTTGCAAGATCACAATGCATATGTGGCTTTCAGGTTTTGCTGAATTTGTTACTAACCATTAACCATAACCATAATATATTTTATATATACATATATATATATATATACCGCAGTCATATGAACAACGAAAATACTGTGCAGAACCCTCAAGCTTCCTCTGGTAGAGGGCCTGAGCACTCCACATAGATATTTATATATATATATATATATATATATATATATGCAGACAAGAGCAAAAAAAGATAAATGAATAAATAAAATAATTCATTGTGTTCCTGTAATGAGTTGGGATAGGCTCCAGCAGACCCCCCGTGACCCTGCTCAGGATTAAACTAGTATAGAAAATGGATGGATGGATGGATGGATGGATGGATGGATGGATGGATGGATGGATGGATGGATGGATAGAATTCATTGCATTCTTGAAAATATTCATGTATTCATATTCATGTATGCCAATGACATAGGCCACTGAAATGCTGCGTCAATAGTGTCTCTCATTGTTTGATTATGCATAAACAAATGTGACATACCTTCAGGTTTATCCTTACTCAAAGTGTAGGAGGCTAAGATGAAAAATCGCTGAATTTCTTCCATGGTCTGTGCTTGTGTGAGGCCGGACTTCTCTTGGCCAAGAGACAACATGGTGTCAAAGCACCACACACAAATCACAGCTATAAAGCAAATAATGATAAAATTCTGATACAGTCCTATTAATACAGCTAAAAAAAAAAACCCCAAACACATTCAGATTCATTGAGGCAGGTGCTCAGTCACAGCCATATCAGATGCATTTGTAGCTGCAGCTATGCTTAGAGCATGGATGGATCCCTTCACCCCTTAGCATATTGATACCACTGTGCTTCAGTGACTAGCACAAAAACACCCAATTATTTCCTCAAATGGTTGCTGTAACAGCTTGTGCTTTTACATCTGATTAAACAAATGGTAGTTGATTGCTGTGTATGGTTGTTTGTGGTATCAACTATTTATTTTGCAAAAAAAAAAGCATTAGTGAAGGGAAGTATAAAGGGGAAAAACCTACTTCTGATTGTACTGTGATATCACAACTTACTTCCATTATCTGTTCACCCTTTCATCTTTTTCTCCTGTTTTTTGCGTCTGTTTTCCTCCAGAAGCCCTTTATTAGCTTTTTCCCTCCCGGTCTCCTTTCAGGGAAGCGTGGCCTCAGCTGGGGGCGATGATAACACAAGGCAGGCTCATGAACGGGTGCAGAGTGAGGAAGGAAATCAGTGATGGTCAAGCTGGACAAAATGCAGCGGTGTGTGCCGAGTGCCACGGGGCCCAGTGGAGACCTTATTGGGCGATTTCACTCAAGCTTGACCTCTCTCATGAGGGAGCTGTGATAACAGAGTGGCTGCTAACCACGTAATATAACTGATCCTCAAATTCAGCCAGCAGAGCCCTGAGCTACATAGAATCAGTCGCAAAAGTGCTCCGTCCTCAGGTGACTTCTGCACAATCACGCTTCGGTGTGTATTTGTCGGTCATGTAAACACCCAGGTTATAAGGACAAACTAAATTTAAACTCCCTAAGCAACCGGAATGTTAAAAATCATCAGTTTTAGAGATTTCTTTTCTAATGACATGGCAGTCCTCCATTGTTGTCAATCCTACTGTTAGCCTGAGGTGGGATGCTGACAGACATGTGCTACCTCCATGACACATGGTGCTGCCAGCTGCTTCTTTTTAGCAGCAGCAGAGATTTCTCGGGAGGATGCCAAAATAAACAAAAGGAGTCACTAGTGCAGCGACAAGGACAAGAACTATTTTCCCAGCGAGGAACCCCGGGTGTTTGTACAAGCGGGCAGGAGCCCTATCACTGGGCCACCAGTAAACATTGCCTTCTTATTTCCAATATTAGATTGGGAAAACACTTGCCACAGTAAAAGGTGGGTTTTATGGGTGTTATGTGCAGTTAAAGTCAGCAGTTTCTGGCATTTGTTAACATCTTGCAGCAGACTTGCGGATTGCAACCAAATGGATATTCCTGTCTCATACTGGCCACATAGTTAAAAACGAAAAAAAGACCACTTGAGTGCCACTCTCAAGTTTGTGGAGATGATGCAAAATTACCAAGAGATGTACTCTGTCCGCCGATTTGACTATGCTGCAATGCTCAGAGCTTTAAAAGAAAAGTTATTCTGACAACAAGATGGCAATTTACAGACCAAGATGCTCTCTACAAGTTTTGACCACTAACGAACCGAAATTATGTGTTTTTGTTCAGTTCACATTCTGGTGTTTTTCTTGAGATGTTTTGCTATTTAAAATAACCTTCCGGAGTTAAACGAGCCTTATGTGAAATACTAACAGGTAAGATGTGAAAACTTTCATTAAGGACAAAAACAAGATAAACTGGAGCAGTTTTAAAAGAGAACAGGATATGTGTTTGTACCAAAATGGCAGTTTTTGCACAAGGAGATGATTAAGAGGGAGTTTGCGGAAGAAGAAACAGGGCTATGTTAAAATAAATTGCTATTTTATGCCTCTGACAAGGCGCCATTCAAGTTCAGCGTTAGGGTCCCTTCAGACAAAGCAAGGTAATTTTATCTTTCGATGACTGCGAAAAGTGTATAAAAAAAGATTGTTTGCTCAGACACAGACATATATCACCTTCACTGTATCTAAAATACAGTATTTTATTCATGACTAAGTCACTGCATTGTTTAAACAGACTTCAGTTGTAAGCTGAGTAGCTTTATTCACACATCCCAGCAGCATGCGTGGCGTCTGTCTCCGTGTGATGACAGTTCAAACTCAGGTCTCCGGCGTGTATGTCAAGTTCACTGTCATGAGTTTCCCAATCCAGACATGTATTACATAAGTAGCGACATGCTTTGTACATTCACACACAAACACACGTATCATCGTGCGTTTGCATAGAAATGTAAAAGTAAGTTTGTAAAAAGATGAACGCGCTTACTTAAAACAGGGACCTATGGCCAAGGAAAAGCTCAGTGAAAGTATGTAAAACGAGATAAAGAGAGCTACAAAGAACAAGGGAAATAAATGCAGGATAATTATTTATAATTAGAATTATAGAAGCCAGATCTGCTTGAATGGCAAGACTGAGACTCGGGTTAACATTACGAGATCTAAGATGAAGATGCAGCTGTTTGGTGACCACGTGCCTTTAGATGCATAAAAAGACGGTAGAGATATTTTCGTGGCATAGCTTTTCTTTTCTTTTCTTTTCTTTTCTTTTCTTTTCTTTTCTTTTCTTCTCTTCTGTCTGTCACAGCTTGGCTCCTGCAGAAGACAGATAACGGAAACCGGAGGTTTATATTTGCTTTATTGAGCGTTAGATTCACAAGTGTGTATTCAGTGCTGATGGATGTTCCTTATGAGCCGTGGCCAGTGCGCGTGTGTGAGTGCTCTCTTGTGTCTATATGGTGGTTGGCGTGTGTGCATCTGTGTGTCATAATGTGTGTAGGCTGTTGAAAGTGGAGTGTAGCATGCTGAGGGTGAGAGAATATGAAAGCAAATGTGAATATGTTCGCGTGCCCGATACATAGGCAAATGGATTCGTACAGTACACAAACCGATGACGGAGAAACTGGCTCAGCTGTGAGAGTTGTGTAAGAGGCCAACAATGCTGCCGCGCTACAAAATTCAAATGACTCTTTTATCCCGTTTTTCTCTTAAGCATCTCCTCGCCTGTCATTTTTATCTTGTATCATCTCAGTTTTCTGGGCTTAGATGATAGAAAGTCTCCCATCTCCTCCTCCCATGGAAGCTTTTTACCAGATATTCCCTCTTTTATTATTCATCTCAGTTATGTTTTCTTCACTTTGTAGGCATATGTATGTATGCATATACGTTCCTTCGTGTTTAATTTAAAAAAATCATCTTCCTGTTTTAGCTGATCTGATATTGTACGTCAAGTGCACTCAGCCATGCCACAAATCATGACTGCCACGTGCCTAGACATGCCTGCTTGTTAAAGCTCTGCACAGAGGCCACCACCAGTCTGCTTGGCACTGGTCCTTAGTGCTGCTGTGTGAGGGCTTATGCAACAATCGGGAATTCAATGTGTATTTAATAACATAACAAATAAGGGCCACGGGAGCCTTTTCAGGTGTGTACATTGTTCGCATTCTTAATGTGGCTCTTTGAAGAGGACAAAACATGAGATCAATGACCAGAAGAGGCAGAATTATGTTTCCGCTGTAAATTTAGGTGAATATTGTAAGTTGTAATGGGCAGTAGTCTAATATAAATCAATGTGCTGCGTTTAAAAACAACTGTACGGAAATGTTATGTTTGTTAAAATTAAAATGTAAAAATTGCCTTTCTGAGGGATTTATATTCCAATAAATACTTTTATATTTTTATGGATACATTAGAACAAATAAATACTGGTTTTTAAAATCAGTAGACTTTAATTTCTGAAAGGTGAGTTAAGTTATTCAAAACTCCTGACACAGCTCCTTTTTTTTGATGCAACAGCTGACCCAATGATCAAAACGCAACAAGAATATGCACAACACGCCAAGCAGAACATTTCCATCAAGCGTCTCCCTTCAGTGATACGTTAGTAGTAAATCATTTCATGGATAAACCGATCAGATCTATTTTTGTAAGACATATGAGCTTTAACTGATACTACTGGTTACCATTCAAATAATCCTCATTTGTAAATGAGGATTATTTCTTATAATTCTGACTAGTTTCTGCTCTTCTGTGCTGCGACTAGTAGATCTAGTAGATCTAGTAGATCTACTAGATCTAGGTAAGGATAAATGTTTCCTCTCTGGTTATTTTTTCACTCATAATGTTTTTTTTTCTTTTTTTTAGACAAGCACAACCACTGTCTTCTTGTCTGTCAATAATGAACACAATGACCTAAACAAACAAACAAATAGAAAAAAACTAGATCAGAGTACCAGAACATGTGTAACACTCAGCTGTATTCATGCATGCATTTTTTTCACTTTTTATTTTTTTTTTATTTTTATAAAAAGTACAAAAATAACAGACTGAGATAACCAAAAAAACAGTGCTACAGGTTTTGGTCTGTTATTAATTCCTTATTCTGACACAGAATAATTCTAAGTGCACTAAATAAAACCAATGTAATTCCAGGAGCAATAAAACAAATAAACAATTATCACTGGACCTGGTCTCCATTTCTATATTAGCATGCATAGAAATGCAAGTCACCCCTGAATTACCTTCTTAATTATAAATCTTTTAGATCTGAAAGCTGTTGTGCACAGCACAGCAGGCGTAGTTCTGTGTTTCACGTCTCACTTAGAATGTATTTTTTTACTTAATAATTTAACAGTCTTTCATCAGCTCAGCCGTCAGTATTTCCTTGTTGTTCATAGTCTGAGTAGGTTTGGTTTAGGATTTTCACTCAGCAGCTACTACAGAAATATATAAACATGGAAATGTGTTGTTATTTTACTGAAAGCATTTGATAAAGAAACATGCGCTTTAGTCCACACTCACTGTGTGAGAAATAGACAATAAGACATTTTATGCAATTTGTTAAATTAACACTAAAAATTTGATTTCACATATTTTGGTCTCTTCATATTAAAAATGTTTCTGTGTGCCAGAAACATTTTTCTTTTATTGAAAACATTCTATCGGTATCTGTGGCTTGTTTTATTTAATTATCTTAAACTCAAATGTAGAAAAGTACTTTTTACCATGACCTAGACTTAGACCTAGACCCAGACCTAGACCCTGTCCTTCTGAGTCTAATCTGATGACTCTGATAAACTGATCCTACCCACTAATGACCTTGTGGACCAGTGGGCAGAGTCCGTTATCATCTACTCAGAAGGTCGGCGGATTGATCCCTGTTCCAGACACTGAACCCTGCGTAGCCCGAAATTCTGTCTGTTTCATTGAGGTATTTGTGGAAACATCAAAGCCCCACAGTATTTAGAATAAATATATCATAGATGCACTGTAGTCCAAGTGTGGTTGGGTAAATGGTAAAAGCAATTTAAAGTACTTTGTAGAACCTGGTTAAGGTTAAAAAGGTGCTATGTAAGCGCACAACCAACAGTATTCAATAAATAAAGCTGCTTTGTGCACCTTATCACTGCTATTACTGTTAGTTAGAACTTTTGGCACCACTGACAAAATGCTCTGAGCCCCACGTTTATCTTCATCTATATTTAACGAGTTTCCTGGTAGTATTTTGAAGCGCTAAACTCCAAAGTCACTGCTTTCTCCCAGTCAGGTCAGATGAGCGTGTGCAACCGAGAGGTGACGGAAATAAACTCTGAAGTGGGGGAAACATAATAAGAGAGAAAAACACATGAATACTTCTTGATTAGAGCGGACATGCAGTCTGTGTCACCTCTGTTCTCTGTGTCACCATGAATTGTGGAAGACATCAAATTGTTTGCCTTACAGTGTTTTCGGTGAGCATGCTTGGCGACTTGGAGGGGTCATAGTGGGTGCACATTCAGGCAAGAAGAGAAAAAAACTTTAATCTGTAAGTAAGAGAAGTTTGTGGGCCTGTGGCTTTGGTGATTTTTTTTTTTTTCCTGGGCTATTTTTTAATAAGCACTGTAACATAAATGCTGATATATCAAAGGGCCACACAGAAACACGTTTACTACTTACATGCACACCTATACAATCCATAATTCAACTTTCAGTCCTTTTCTGAGACCAGCTGCCGTTTAAGAATGAAGGTGTTGCTGAGGGGAAGCTGCAGAGAAGTTGAAGGTCTGCTTCTGTTGTCTGTATATGTGAAAAAGATTATTGATCAGTATTGGGAATGTTTCTTTCCAAATTACTGATCACTTTGCAGCAATAAGAAAAAACACACGCCTGAGTTGTGTAATCAAATCTAGATACGACGGATGGGCTTACATTGAAAATTTGAAATTGCTTAAATTGTACCTGGTTACCACTGAGACTTTCAGTTTTTTTACAATTAACAAATTTGACAGTTTCTACTTTGTTGTACTCATTAACTTGGGGAAAAAAGTACTGTTTGCTGTGGGATTTTTTTTGTTGTTTTTTATTGTGAAGTCACTCATTAACCTCCCACTTGTCCGTAAAACTCTTGCACCGACAGCTAATTACACAGGTTTTGATTGTTTCGTTACAAAACTAGTTCTTTATAATTCAAAAGCAAATAACGCACTATCCGTCTGAAATGCACCCTTATTAGTGCTAAACTGTGTAGGGAGCAGTAAACAAGCAATTCGTTCTTAACTGCAAAAAATAGGAAAATTGACGAGCTGAAAAGAGTTAAGGAGCATCAGTTCAAGACCCACATCTGCATCACTCCCCAGGCTTTTCTCCTTTATGAGTTCTTTTCATCTTGTAAAATCAATGCCAATGTTCACTCTACATTTGGCTCAGAGGCGGTGGCTTTCCATTTTAAGCTCACAGCTTTCTCGTTTCATCCATTTAGTGTTGATGCTGTTTGATTTTCTCATCCCCTTTGCACAGTTTTTTTTTTTTATGTGTTCATTTGGTAGTTTTGAATGCAGGTAATCAGTGATAGGCTTGTCTTTACAACAATTACATCATTGTAATATCAATAAATATAAAGGAATATGAAAAGGAAAAATGTTTACTGTCCTTATACCTTTTGTTAAAAAAACACAAGGTTTGTTAATATAATATAATTTTAACCATTTCAACATGTTTCTCATATAGAAACAAGCCCCTTCATAGAGAATGTAAGACAAATACAAACGGCATTAACATAAGAAGAAATGAGAGATCAAAGAAATTAAACTTTCTGTAGCAGAAGCATGAAATTGTGATCTAAAAGCTAAAGTACAGAAGTGCCTTTTGTCACCACATCATATGATACCATGGTTACACAGCAGGAACCCACCACCCACTGACACTGTGCAAATCTTTCTTCATCTTAAAGGCCACCTTGTGTTCGGAGACTCTTAAACTGACCACGTGTGCCGAGCAGAGCAGTTTCGTGCCAGGACCAGGTTTTTTGACCTGCATGGCATCGAACGCCGGAGCTGTGACAAAGCGTCATTTGGTCACGGCGCTACCATTTTCCATCTTTCCATGGGAGAAAGCTCTCCACAACATACAATCCACGTAGCATCCAAGTGTGCTGCATGTAAGTGGGTGCGGGTGGAGACTGTCATTGTAGTGCACGCAGACAATGACATGAAGCTTACCATACTTCAAAGCGATTCATTAAAAAATCCCCCTTTTCTCAGCCAAGAGAAAGGTGACAATAGTCCATCTTCCATTTTAGGTTTCAGTCATGTCTGTGTGAGCAGTGAACCTGAACTTTTCAGAGTTTAGTTCGTGTTGTTTTGTTACTGCCATGCATGCAGCTGCAGGTGACACACGCGTCAACTCAGACTGCACAGTTGAATTCAGACCTGCTGTTATTTTCCAGGAAAGTAATATTGTCAACATGCAATGAATTCTGACCACCATATATAGTCTTGTGGTGCAAACACAATTGAATTATTTTTTTGAAAAGGTTATTTTTATATCCACTTGGGAGTCAAGAGATCACTTTCTCGATCATTCCTCTGTTTGTCTGAGAAAAAGCCTCCATTTTCTGTCCCTGGATTTTTTTCTGCTGCAGGTCCAATCGTATGTTTTCTCGACTGTGTTTGAAAATCACAATTGCCTGCAAAGTTTGAGCTCTGATTAGGAAAGAAACAAAACCGATTTTGGTGCCAAATAAAGCACATGTTGCTAAAAGGGAGTAAATACTTAAGCTTTACTTTGCAAAAGTTTATATAGCGACAGAAATAACAGGATGCTTTTAATAACTACATTTAAATACATCGATCATCAATGTATATTTGGAAACTTATTTTAAAAGGGATCAACAATAAAAAATGATCTTTTTACATCAGCAAAAATAAGCTGTCTTTGGTGTCAGTTCAGTTGTTTGGACAGATCAGTACAGCAAAGAAATATGGACAAACAAAGGCACAACATACCCGAGGTAATAAATGATTGTGCCGCAGAGCAGTTTAAGAGATTAAACTGAGCACCAGAGCACTGTGCACCTTGAAGTCTGGAGGTCGAGACCACCGTGACTGCGCACGTTTGAAAGTTATTCTGATGTCAGTGCCGAGAAGGCAGAGCGCTGAGAGCGGAGAGCTGATTTACACATTGTAAGTCACTCAGATTTGAAATGAAATAGCCGATAGCTGGTGGTGACCGGTTTCACGGCGGAACAGCAGCCATGTTGGCATCATCTGCACCCGCTTTCTGCTTCTCTCCATATATATATATATATATATATATATATATATATATATATATGTCCAATCCGTATATTCTCTTCTCTCTTAGCAGATATTGACAAGTTAACCCTCAACAAGCCGACAAGGTCTTTAAAATATACCAGAACATACCAGAATAAAGTGCGACGGAAACAGAGGAGTGGGCAGGCCGCTGATGTCTTTGCTGCATTTATTTTGTTGCACAATCATTTGCATCTTTTCACTCCAGCTGTTTGCTGCGCATGAGAATTCACTGAAATAAACAAATGCAAATATAAAAAAAACACCATTTAGAATCAAAATACAAGACACTTCTGTCCCTCTCTTTTGCAACAATACTGTAAATTATTACTTTACAAATTCTCAAATAAATCAATGAATCACACATCTGTTCTCAGGCTACTTCCAGCAGGTAAGAGACACTCCAGTCTTGAGCTTCACTCATCTTTTAAAAAACACCATGCTCCTTTGTGAATGAGTGCTTGATACTCTTACAGACTGCTTGCTTATGGCTGGCATATGGACAGCTTGTTATTTTTAATTAGCACAAACTTGTCTGTTATCACAAGCTTTACAGAGTTTACTTTTGTTTCAACAGCCATTTGTGCTGCGAGTGACATTTAACACCACCCACCCACATGGTCTGAAGGAGATTTGTTTTGCACCGAGTCTTCTGAAGTTTTGAAAAATGATTACTTAAAAAAAAATCCTGCGGGTGATGGAGGGAACTGTCTATTGAAAAAAAAAAAAGGATGTGAAGTCTTTGTATCGTGCACGGGTGTCTGCAGCATTCATGGGAGGACAAAGAGGAGACAGGAAGTTTTCTTGGCAATGAAACAAATGAACAGCCTGTCACAGGGCTGTAGCTGCCCCCTGTGTGATTAGCCCCATAACCACAGGCTCTTTGCATCTGTTGCTCCAACACGGCTTTGCTTTTCACTTCCAGTAAGATTTTTTTTTTCTTCTTTAGACCTCCAGAGGAAAAAAAAAAAAAAAAAAGACAATGTCAATTTTCAATGCTTTTATTACCTTATGTGAGTACCCCGGATTGATGTGTGTGAATGTGAGCATTTGGTGTGATTGGTATTAAGCTTCTTTTATCACAAAAACTCTCCTGTGGTCCATTTTGGTCTGACGGTTGCTGATTGGGTTCAAGTGCTCCTCGACTGCAGATGCCAATGGAAGATTGCTTTTATCCCCTCCTTGAAACACAAGGACAGATAAAAAACAGACTTTTTTTTTTTTTTTTTTTTGTCTCTGGGGGTTTGAAAAGGAAAAATAAATAAAAGAAAAAAATAAAAACATGAACACTGCAAAGCAAAGCTTTGGCTTAGCTCATCCGCCTTCTTTCGTGTGCCTTCTGTCAGGCACTCAGACCCTCAGGTTTGCACATACGCAGAGAGAACATACCACAAATTCTCAATTCTCAATTATCTACAACTGGCCTCGGAAACACTTTTACGACCAGTATTCCAGCATACCTCTGAGCCATCTTATCTTGCACATATAGCATGCTAATCAAAAGTATCCCTGCCCTGCCTGCTCTTGCTGGAATCAGTAGCTTTGTCCAAGCAGGTCACGCCTCACAAATTAGCCCAGGTGTTTTCTTTATTTGGAATTCTGTGTCATATACATCAAGACACTTGCAAAATCCATGACAAAGTCATGAAAGTCACATCACATAAGTGCAAAAATAGTTACTTTAGATCAAAACAGGCTGCTATCAGTCAATTCTGAAATCTTCACGAAACAATGGGCATCTGTTGAGATCTTTCAGTGAACTGGTTGCACATTTAAATTTAAAAAATTATGTTTTTTTTTTTAGGAAGAATAGCCTCAGAATCAGAGCGTATCAATACAGCACACGATGCACGAATTAAAGCAGGAGCTGTTTTTATGAAGCTAACCTGGAACTAATGCGATCATATCAAGTCAAGTCAGGTTTAAGAGCGAGTGATTCGCATCTGTAAATCACACCTCAGAGGCACCCAATGCAAATCCTGTTAGTTTACAATGAAGAAAATGAAGATTCCAAGAAAAACATGAACAGTGAGTGCTACGCCGATGGTTTTCTTTACCCGTTTTCAAAGAAGTACCCCTGAATCTAACTGAAGTCAGTAATGGACTTGCTAGACACCAGTTTGATCATGATGCCTCGTCTCCAAGAAATCACCGACTCTGAAGACTTTTATTGGTTGCAGATTTATTTAAAATGATACCAGTCTGTTGTGTCGTTAAGTAGTTAAGATGCTCCGGATTTAAGCTTGAACACATCATGTCAATCTACCTTTGCTTCTCCTGAAATTTATGCAAATGGTTTGTGTTTCTATTATTTACTTTCACAAATTGAAAAAAAGTAAACTTTGGTCATTGAAAAGTCTTGTGCGTGGAGAGATTAGAATAAAAAGGAAAAAAAAGGATTTCCATAAGAAAGAGTCTGATGCAAAACCGTAATAGAATCTGAAAATTTCCATTGACATTTGTATAAAAATAATAAAATGCTCCCACTTAAAACAATTTTCCATCCTTCAGCTGTCTTTCACAGACATCGTGCAGGAAAGGCATCGCTGCTGTCTTTTGAAGAAGCTTTTAGGTCTTTTGGAATAAGCTGTAATGGAAAACTTTACAGCCTTACAACAGATTACTGACACGGTAATAAATGTTTGAGAAAGGGAAGCGGACCACGCAGTATGCTCCTGGGAGTGGTGGATGAGTGAGTTACAAGCTGTTGGTTTGCCCACTGTGGACATCATACCATAATAATATGAATACAATCTCAAGTGTCTTTTTAGGCAACTCTCACAGCTTTCCTACACTGATGACTCAGAGCTTTAAAAATGTCACAGGTGGGTGTGTGGTACTGCTGAATAATGCAACAGTTTACTGGACAGATTACATTAAAAAAAACGTGTTTGTTTTTTTTCCTTTTTTTGTGGATTCAGATGAATATCCACGTAATAATATATATCGATGTTCATGATAAACACATTCCCTTGGAGATTCCCACATTTTTTCCTAAGGCTCCAACTATCTCGCCTCTTTTCAGTGTTTTGGCACTTCCATTATCCATATCAGCATCATAACTTAGATTTCTTTTATTTTGTTGTTTTTGTCCATCACTTTGTTGTGTGTCTGGTCTCCAGCACCCTCTGGCTCTCACCCGGGTCTCCATTTCTCCTGCTGCCAACATAACCAGTTATTTATACCTTGTACTTTTTCTCTCCATTATCCCATCATTTCTCTTTAGAGGTCCATCTCACCCTTCCCTGCCTCTTTTATCTTACCTTTCTCTTTTTAATAGCCCCCTGGTTATCAACTGCCTCTTATGGCTATTGTTTTCCATTTTTTTCCTGTAGCTCTCCTTTTTTTTCCTCCACATTTGCCCTATACCTCCATCAATAAGGATTTATACCACAGCGGGGAGCAAGCAAGAGGAGAGCAGAGGAGATACCTGGGAGAGTAGGATAATGCCAGAGGACAGATCGTAGTGACCATCAGATGAAGTGTAGAATGCTAGGAGGAATAGTAAACAAGTGAGAGCTCCACGGATGAATTAATTGGATTCCCCTCTCCCTCTGAGTCAGGTCAGCATCAGCTGTCATAAGAAAATCTGACTTGGATCAAGAGAGGAAAAACAAAGGAAAAGAAATCGAAGAAGAGGGACAACGCAGGGAAATACCAAGAGCTCAGGTGATATTTAAAAAAAAAAAAAAAAAAAAAAAAAAAAAAAATAAGAATCAGGGGTGGGGGGGGGGGGGGTGCATGGCGATATAGAAACCTCTGCTGGCCAGACTAATTGAATTCCAATTTTCCCTCTGAGATTGGTCAGCAGCAACAGCAGGCGGGCAGACAGGCTGCCCCCAGCATGGATCAACTCTATCCAACCTATCACACTAATACAGTGTTTATGTCCAATCTAGTGCAGCCCAGTCAGTCGTACAAACCCAAGAGTGGAGTGTATGAGCGCCAGAGCCAATGTAAAAAGGTATACATAACCGAAATGCTACATATCTGCTGGAAGTTCAGTGTGACTTACTAAGCATCCCCTGTGAGGGTTGGCTGTGGAATGAACTGCAGGTTTATTGTTTTTATCCACTAAAATCCTGAGGTGCTTTCAGAGCAACAAGGTGAATTATGTTTATCAGGATCAGTATTGCTCCTGTTTTCTCTCTGGAAGAAGTGGCTGAAAGGAATTCTATTTCAGGAAAACACACACAGAACCAATTTATTTGCTCTTGGAGGCAACTTGATAAAGTAATAGACCTACCAGTCCACCGCAGGAGAACATCTCGGTGGAAGCTTTTCATTTCGCTCGTCTTATGCTTCGTCATGTCCCCTACTCTCTCCTTATTTGAGAATTTCTTTCCTCCCGTTATCATGCGGGATCTTATCTTACATTAGACATGGAGTTTATGGAGAGAATAAGATGAGTCTTTCCTAGCATTTTTCTTTAACAGCCTCAACGGGAGGAGCTGAGAAAAAAGGAGACAAGTTTGCAAAATGTATGTTATGTGAAGCCAGAACTGCACAACATCTTTGTTGATCTTTGAAGATCTAGAAACAAGCTGGGGGGAAGGGGGAGCGATCTGAGAGATAAAATACAATTCTCACCAGTCAAAGAAGAAGACATAACAGCAATCAAAAATACTGCATGTTATAATAAATGGAAACGATTTGGTTTAAAAGAGACACGTCCAATGATCAGATGTGTAACTCAAGTGTCTGTTCTTTTACCACTATCAGAAACAAAAACATTTTATTTTCCTCTTTTTTTTTTAGAGTTTTTACTTCAAAGCAGGAAACAGGTTGGCGTTGTAGCCGGTGTGGCCAAGCATTTCCGTTAGAGGTTATGCCAATCTACTTGTAAAGAGTACGTCTGGCGGTTTAGTACACATTCTTTCATATAAAATAATCCAAAGACAAGTGCACTGGTTAACATTTTCTTTTACAAGACTGGATATCGCCACACAGGTTGAGTCGATGTGGCATGCACTTCCCCCACAAATGTACCTCAATGTAGTGCAGAAAAAGAAAAGTCTAATATCATGTACTTAACTCTGAAAACGCTCATTAAACAAAAACGTTGAGGAAAATTGTGAAAAAACTGAAAAACTGAATATGTTTTCAGGGGGGTAACTCTTGTCCTTTTAGTCTTTACGGGAGATCACAAAAGATCCCAAGGGTGAGATCCTCCTTCCTCTGTTGCAGCCCATTTTAAAGATTTATGTCTTCAGAAAGAACAGGTGGACCGATGGTTATCTCTGAACACTCGCCATGCATGAAAAGAAAGCGCTGAATAAAATTGTTGTTCGTTTATATTTAATTTGCATGCAGTATAACACAAAAATGCAGGTTTTAATTACCAGTAATTTACGTGTAACAAGACCCGTGTGAGTTCATTTCATGTTTCGAGATGAATTTTTCCCAACCACAACTGCACATTTGTCCTTGTGAGTCATGTCTGTGCCTGGTGCCTGCCTGTGCGCCTCCAGCTGTGTCCTAAAGCTTGACAGGTGTCTTTCTCTTCCTTTCATTATTTGCTTGCCTCCCCTCCCCTCGGTCTCCTCCACTTCCCGCACTGCTCTACGTCACTACCCATCACCGCTCGGCCTTGATGAATATTTAACCACTCCTGAAGCTTCTCCGTTCTGCTCATACGTTCTCTTATTTCCTTGCTTTTTCCCTTTTCCTCTGTCATACTGTTCTGCTGCTGCACTCGTTTGTCTTTCTCTGTCTAGTCTGTGAATCTCTTGTAAGTCATTCCCAGCTTTTTCTCTCTTTATTCTTTCTGTTCCTCTCTACCTGTTTTGGCATATCATTTGCACACTGGGGCACACCCTACCCCTTAACGCCCTGTTGTTGCTTCTTATTTAATCTGTTCCACTTTATTGAATTTAATTATTTCTGAGTGATTAAACTAGAGTTCATGGTAGGGTGGAGTAGAGGGCCAGGGGGACATATGCTGCGAGATGGGGCGGAGGGGCCACTGAAAGAAATATAGTGTGGATCGTGGCTTTTTGCTTTGGAACCAGACGGAGTAAATAGCCTGCTCTGCACAATCATCAGTCTTTGATTCCATTACTGCAGCGTGACTGCAAATGCATGCCCCACTCCCACCCGCCAGTTCTCTTCACCCACAAATGCAGCCAACACAATTGCAATATGTGTGTTTCTGTTTCTGCGGTCCTGAGAGCTAGAGAAAGAGAATTTCCATATTTTCTTGAAATATAAGACCGGGTGTATGAATGTCCATAGTTACCAAATTGGTCCATTTTTCAGTGTGTGTTTGTCGTTGTGTCCATGCGTTTCTGTATGACAGGTGTAAAAGAAAAGCAGGTATACTGTTTACTTTCATGCCACCATACTTCAAAATGAGGCATTCATTACTGGGCCAGAAGGCATTGAAAGCATAGCTGTAATGAGGTCCAATAGGCTGCCAGCTTTTTATATGGAAATGTGTCTGGTGTAGAAAGGAAAAACTAGAGTGATAGGCTTTTACAGTGTTGCATCATGCTTCTAGTCACAGTGGGAGTATCTAGAAATGCTTGCATGAGGCTTACATAAAAGCCATAAAGGCATAATGCTTGAATGCATAAACAAATCCCAAGCAGCATCTGTGTGTAAGACCCATCTGAGATATAAATGGGCTGAAAAATGAGGTCCTTATGAGACTGTGCAGGGGTTCCATGCTGGCCCAATGTGAATTCCTCACAATGGTTATAGCATGGAAATGGGTGTCTTTTCTGAATCCCCCTTCGGCCAGTTATATAGGAAGAAACCAAGTGGGCAATTTAGCCAGTATGGAAGCGGTGGACAATCCCATATAGAGACTCAGTTTTTAGCCCACTTCTATCTCAGATTAGTCTCACATGCAAATGTTGACAGTCAGTGGCTTTGGATGCTTATCTTAATTAGAAATGACAAAGATTTCACTGAAGGTTTTCACTGCAGCCACATAGTTTCCAAAATGTGAATAATTTCAGCAAATAGGATGACATCCATTGTAGCGATATTTCCGGGAAGAGTAATGACTTTGTCTTGGGAAGAAAAAGATTGAGTGATAGAACAAACTGTTTTCGCAACACCTGCACAAAGAGGTAGTGTGTCTGACAAATTACTTTGGATGGAAAACCAAAAAATACAAAAGAAACCCCACAAATCCAAAGCTACACTTCAATAATTATGAGGCTTCATTGTGTTCATCTCAGTGTTATGATTGCTTAAAAGCTGTGTTTTGCCCTTTTAATGTCAGAAATGAAAGAAAAAAGCTACGTTGTACGTATGTAAGTTATTTTGGAAAATGTATAAGAAAAACATTATTTAAATAAACAACAGCTGGCAAACTGTTGAAGAGCAGGAAGTGCAGCAAAGAGCCTTGGTGGATATCTGCAGAGATCAACATGAGAGGGAGTTTCTTGCTGGTTTATGCTGATGGTGTCATAGGCAGCACTGGGAGGTAAAACAGGTGAACCCCCTCAGTAAACAGCATGGATGGAAACTTACAGCCCATTGTTCAACATCTGGGATGCAGAGGTGTAATGTACCAGTAATGTACCCAGGGTTGAACATCTGTTGACAATTACTGCTATCAACTATTGCAAGCACTACTTGTCCTTTTTATCTGGTCTGTTTCATGTCTTTTGTTTCCCCATGTTATCCAAAGATCCATTTATCAGCTGCTCCCGGTTGTTATAGACTTTCCCTGTCATTGCGACTGGTCATAACAAATGTTACAAAAGTGCCAGAATTACCAGCAGAGATCCACGATGAAGAACAGGATCCAAGGCGCAGAAAAATGTTTCAAAAGTCATAATTTCAACACATACAAAAAGCTGAGTAGAAAATATCAAGAAGATTTGCAGTTGCAATTTGAGCAGCGCTAATGTAATAAGCTGTGACTTGAGCAGCACCATTTAAAAAAGGAATTGGGAAATATTGAAACATTTTTATTTTTAGCTCTGGAGTCATATACGTTGCTCTCAACTAAACTTGTGCATTAAGAAACAGTAAATGTAATCTTTTTTTTTTATTATTTTGCAACTGTAATTATGTTGTTGATGGGGTTTAAGAAAATAACAATAGGCAAAAGACTCTTATAGCAGACACTAAATTAATTGTGGTAAACTATCTGTAGGCTGGTAGGCTGTATTATGTGTTTGACAGTATTTGTAATTCATTACAGGCACCCATAAGGAATTTCTCATATTTCATTATTGTGAAGGCACACAAAGGGAATCTTCCTCCAATTGTGGATTCACCGTCTTTCTTTTTCTTGGCAAAATGTGTTGACTCCAGGTAGATTAGATATGTTTATCAAATAAATCTTTAGGTCAGATGGTCTGCACTGTTAATCGTATTTGCAAGTTCAGATCAGATTTGCATGACCTGATATCGTCACCTCACCTGCACGGGTTGCTGTACTATACATTAATATACACCTCTGGTCCAAAGGTGATTTTGTCTTGCAAGCAAGAGCACAGTTTACAACGCGAGAAGTTCTTGGAAGAACAAAAGTTCTCAAGAAGCTCTTGAATCAGAGAAAGACGACTGCTCTTGTGGCCACAGGTAACTTGTTCTACCGTTGAGAAACCATGTGAGAGAAAAGCCTTGACTGTGATTGCCTTGTCTGAAGAGAGTGGATGTTTGATTTCTTAAGTAGGAGTTACAGGAGTTTTAGGCTTAGGCAAATCAATATTTTGTTACATTCTTTGAAAGAAAAACCACTGGTGAGCTCAACAACTTTAAAATGCCCGGAAGAAAACGGTAGGACTTCGAAAGTGGATGACTAGAGAATCTGTTCCTTAGTGAAGAAAAACTGCATCACAACACTGAGAGAAGTCCAGAACACTCTAGCCAAATGTGCATATCGAAGAGAAAAGTGAAGGCAGAACATTCGAACAGCAAGAAACAACTAAAGATGGCTGCAGTGAAAGTCTGGCAAAATATCCAGAGAGAAAAGTCAGAGTTTGATGTTGCCCTTGGACTCCAGACTTCAGACAGACTTTAAAGCTGACAGTTCACACTTTGAAAACTTTGATAACATCTTGTTTCATTTGCATTTCATTATGTATAAAAGTAAAAAAAAAAAAAAAAAAAAAGAAAATCCCGGAATTAAAACAAATTCTTTTCTTGATAGATTCACTTTTTAACCAGATCATAAGTGATTTATCTGCTAATAACAACATTCTTATTCAAGTATTTTGTGAATAAAAAAAAAGTTCATATATATATAAATACATATATATATATATATATATATATATATATATATATATATATATATATATATATTAAAAAATTAAATAAAAGTTTCTCCCATATAAAGTATATATATATATATATATATATATATATATATATATATATATATATATATATATATATATATATATATATATATATATATATATATATATATATATATATATATATATATATATATATATTCCAATTTCTTATGGGTGCCCGTAATACATATCTGCAAAGAGTCTGTATGTTCCAGAAATTGATTTGGGCTTGCAGCCCTAATAAGGCCTGACTGTAAGTTTGTTCAAGTGGAAAAGGTATAGTCAGGCTCTATCAAATACCTGCTCTTGCATGATTGAAATGTCTGTCTGTTTAACTAGCGTGGTCCTGGAGAAAATTTCAGAAGCTTTTAGTTGCTCTAGTGCATACTAGGAGTACTAGGCTTTTGTCTTGGCAGGTGGAAACTGCTTATTCACAGGAGCAGGTGGTGAATTTCTTTTCTGCTGTGTGGCAAATGCACCTTCCCCACTCCCTCTACTCTCTGGCTAACCTTTTTTATTATTCTTACTTCATCCATTAATAATCTTATTTCGGATCAGGTAACACTTTTCTCATAAACATGGAGTTTTTCCCCAGCAACACTTTAAAGGGAACATTTCCATGCTGATGGTCACTTCTTCATGCTGTTCAGAGACACAGTAGATGTGGAGAGATGTCTGCCTGAGGAACAAATAACCAGGGGGAAATACCAGGCAAATGGCAATTATGAGGAGGCTGCAATAAAGTTGACTGTTGCCAGGTACCTGAAAGGAGTAAGACAGATCCTGAAGAACCAGCTGAATGTAAAGAACAAAGTCCAGGTTATCAACATGTATGCCCTGCCAGTGATAAGATACCCCGCTGGCATAGTAACCTGGAAGGTGGAACAGGTGGAAGCCACTGATATCAAGACAAGAAAGCACCTTGTTACTCACACACCATGAGACTTTACACGAAGCAGAAAAAGAGGAAAGCCACAAATTAGTGAGCATCAAAGCCAGCATCCAAGATGAAACAACAAAGATCCAGGAGTACATCAAGAAGATGGCCTTTAAAAGATAAGCTGCAAAGTAATTGTCTCACCAGAAATCCAGTACAGAAGAAGAGAGGGAAGACCATGGACAGAGATGGTACAGAGATGTACCATTTACAGGTTAAAAAAGTGGTTGACATCGAGAAATCCTACCAGTGGCTGGAAGGGACAGCATGGGACAATAATCATAGAAGCACAAGATCAGATCTTGAGCACAAGAGTGACAGAGGCCAGGATCTGCACTTCGAATTGTCTTGAACAGGAAATGTGTTATACAAATAAACTTGCCTTGCCTTGCCTTGCCTTGCCTTGCCTTGCCTTGCCTTGCCTTGCCTTGCCTTGCCTTGCCTTGCCTTGCCTTGCCTTGCCACACCAGACAAGACCCCAGCTGCAGACCGTGCAAAGATGCCCAAAGACAATCCAGAACATAATAGCAGGTTGCAAGATGCTGGCAGGGAAAGCATACATGGAACAACACAACCAGGTTGCGATGTACAGAAACATCTGCACTGACTAAGTCAAGGTTGGAGATACCTCCACGGGTGGTGAAGAATGAAAAAGCGATGATCCTGTGGGACTTCCAGAGCCAGACATTTCAACTGGAGATGGCTGACCCACTGGACATAGTGGTGGTTGACAAACTGCAGAAGAGAGCAGTGCTGATTGACGTGGAAATCCCGAGTGACAATAACAAGAAGAAGGAACATGAGAAACTGAAGAAGTAAGGGTTGAAAGAAAAGACGAAGAAGAGCTGGAAGACAGCAGTGGTGCTGATAGTAGTTTGAGTACTTGGAGCTGTGTCCTCCAAGCTGGAAAAGTGACTCCAGCAGATCAGAGATCTCAGTCCAGAAGACCGCAGTCATAGGAACAACGAAAATACTGTGCAGAACCCTCAAGCTTCCTCTGGTAGAGGGCCTGAGCACTCCACATATATATATATATATATATATATATATATATATATATATATATATATATATATATATATATATACCTCTGTAGAAAGTAGGACTCTTTAATTCCAGTCCTCAATGTCCTCTGTCCTGCTTGTTTTAGATGCTTCCCTGCTTTTACGCACCCTGATACAAATGACTGTCATCAACGGGCCTGTGCAGACCTTGATGCTATGCTGGACATGACCATTCATTTGAAACAGGTGTGTTAGAGCTGGGGAGTATCTAGAACATTCAGGGCAGTGGAACCTTGAGGACCGTAATTGAAGACCCCTGGTATATAGATTTTACCCACTAGGTGACTGTCTGTGTAGACCGTCATAATAACTGTAACAGTAATAACGGTAATAACTTTGAAATAATGAAGACTTGAAAAATAGCTAGACTTCAGTAAATTTAATTTATCTTTGCATGCAAAGGTTTAAACATACATCTCTGAGGGTTTATGAGAAAATGACACAGTCAAATCAACGGCAAAAAAAAAAAAAAAAAGTTTTGCCAGAGGGGAGTGAAGTGCTTTCAGACAAAATAATATAAGTTATCATTAGACAATCTTTACAGCCGTGTAAGACACTTGAACTCAACTCAATAGACACAATACTGGTCTGAACTGAGATAACTCATAAAGAAACTCAGAGTTACTGAAAGAACAAATTTCAAACACAATTACTTCGTTTTTTTTAGTTACTTTTACAGACTCTTATTACTATATTATTATATCAAAATAATTGCATGGTATTTTACAGTATTCACACCCTCATAAATAGTGTGTATATCTTTACATGAGTCATACAATTATAAGCACGTTCCTTTAAACTGTGCATTTTATGGCAAGCTTAGAAAATCCCTCATCTTTATCAACCTGAACTTGTGGAAGCAACAGCACTCTAGCATCTCATCTGTTGCTACAGCAACAGGAATCTTCAACCTCATCTAGCCTCCTTTGCACCTCTTCGTCTTTGTGTGTTCAACACAGCTGAGCTAAAACTCGGTGCCAACAGTGACCAGCACGGTGCTCTCTGCCTCTGTCGCGTTGCCCAAAATATGTGCAGCCAACACCGCCAGGTAATGAGAAGCGTGCTGCTTGTATGAGACAAAGAGAAAGCAACATGCACAAATTAATTTCACTTTTTTTCCCCCTTTCTCTGTTGCTGGACTAAGCAACTGGATCTTTCTTGTCAGTTACTGTGCAGATCTTTCTGGGGTACTAAAACTTAGTTCTGATGACCTTTATTAGATTGTGTTTGTTACTATGTCTGCAAATACAAATGTATCTTCATCTGTGGTTAACAGGATGTAAATCATTCTGTACAAAAATAAATTGTGTATCAGAGACCGTTTTATCCTTATCATAATGGTGCATGGCTGGAGCTTAGTGTCTCCACAAAACCTTATCCATAATAAATTGTTATTGAGCTCAAGATCATTTTTCACCTGGGATGACGCAGTAGGGATTTCTCAAAATGTCAGCAGCTCAGTGTGATTTCTCAGTGAGATATAACTATCTCATTTCATACATGGGCTTCTATTCAAGGTATGTATATATAATCTCTAGCAAACTGGAGTGATTTATAGAATATGCACCGCTGTTAGTACCTGAATTAAAAAAATATGGATGTGTAACATACTTTTCTATGGAGCTCTAAGCAATGTTAGAACATAGAACCAAGGCTGCAGGGCGTTGTTTGCTGATAACAACCAGCAAGCCTGCAGTGAACTTAAAGACCCCTTGTCACGGAGCGCATCCCTTTAATGCCTCTCCCTCCCTGACCACCACTGCTTTTAATCTCCATGCTTGATCACAAATAAAATTCAGGAACAAGTAGTTAATCACCACAGTGGGTCTAGAGAGCACTCCCCTCACCAACCCTGCTTATTGACTGAGGCAGGACCAACAATCAGGCCACTAAGCTTTTAATCTAAAACACAATTACCACCTATGAGTCGATGGTTCAAGCTGTAATGTTTTTTGTTATCCATGAAATGGGTCCTACAGCTCTAAATTTGCATACTCCAGTGGATTGTAAAGTCAGTACACTTAAATGGCGCAAAATATATATGGAATATGAGTGCATATATAGTGCATACATCTAAAAGACCATTTCCTCTCTAAGTACCACTGTTATTATATGATTAGAGACTAAAATGCCCGAAACAGCAATTTGTAGACAATGCACAAAGTGTTTTTGATGCGGATGCGTTCCACTGTGAGTACAGAATTTCACTTTGTGCAGCCCGTAAGATAAAGAACAATAATAATTATATAAGGAGGAACAACAACCCAAACATTTGGCACAAACGAGCTTAAATCATCACTTACAAGAGCATAACTCTGCTGAGAATGACCAAAGATATGAAGCCAACAAAGGCTAAGAGCTAAATATAAAACTGGTAGAGCACATGACCAGCAGCCTCCATTAATTTTCAGTGGTTGAAAGATAATGGATAATTTTACAGTACACAGGACTGGTCAAATTTGGGCCCCAAGCAGAAATTTCATATGAGGCTTTGATTCAAGATGCCAACATCAGATGGCTCCATACTCTCACTGCACAGCAAAAAGGAGCTTGATGTGTGTGGATACCAAGAACGATTTCTTGAGAGCCTATTGCTTGTGCCAGTGACACCGTGCAAATAAGCTCCACATTTATGCATAAAATGAGGACCCTACGGCATCTTGAGGCCCTACGCATGGTGTGTAATCTGTGCTTAGGGAGGGGCGGTCTCATGTGCTTGACTGTTATTAAAAAAAAGAGTCAGAATTGGCCTTTTTATCTATACTGACCCATCAGAGCTGATGCTTCTTTTTTTTTTTAAATATAAGAAAAAAGAACTTATGCATCTTGTCATTTGTTTTTGTAATTTTTTCCGGGTATTGAAATCTTCAGTTGTTGGAATTTTGACTAGAAAACCAGCTGAGTTAGTTGATTAAGCATAAGACAGCTTTAATTTAGTCAGAAAAGCTATCAAGCAAAGACACCACAATGAAAAAAATCACTCAGATTTTGAGTTCTCACAATCCAGCACAAAAGTGTATTTATTTGAGACAGAAATAATAGAAACGAGAGACTCCAACATAACTTTAGAAAGTAAAGCTACTCATAAACTGAGTACAAACATAATTTATGTATGTGCTTATGTGACCCCTCTCGGTAGAGCATATAAACCCATGCTTTTTTTATAATCTAAGCAAAAGACCCAATTCAGTGGTCTGAGTTTGACTACATTACAAAGAAAAAGAAAGCAACTGGCTGTTGTAATTCTTTAAAGATAGCCTTGCCGACTCAGTTTTCATCAATGGACAGGGCTTTCTTAGGAAGAAAGGTGCTGCATGCCGTGAGGCCGCTCATGTGGTTCTTTCAAATGGGTAAAGACTTTGGGTTGAATGTGAGGTCTACAATTTCACACTGTACTTCAAAGGCTCGGCTAAACTTAAAAAAAAATGTGTTACTTTTTGAAAGCCAACTGGATTGCTTTATGCAAAAAAAACAAAACAAAAAAAAAAACAACTGCTCATGCTATAGTGTCCACGCTCACATCCCTTCAAGTAGACACTTGAAAAACTAAACATCTTCTTTCCGCTCTTCCCATTGCAGGGGTCACCACAGCGGATCACTGAGTCCCTCACCTTGATTTGGTACAGGTTTTATGTCGGATGCCTTTTCCTCGTGCCTCTCCTCATTTACCTGGGCTTGGGGTAATGGGGGCAATAAGGAGTTCAGTGTAATCCCTGTCTTTAGTACTCATTATGCCTCATTTGTTATACCCCTCTTTCTCAGCATATATTCTACTTAAGTTTAATTTACAGAATATAATTATTCAACAATTTACTTACATAAAATGTGGACCCAATTTGATTTCTCCTGGTAGATAAAGACGTAAATGAAGACTAAGTAAAAGCCTTTTTGCCCATGATGTGTCAGTGAGTTGCAGCTTAGCCTCAGAGGGTTGTCGCTTTGAGCCCTAATGAAGAGCAGTATGTCTCTGGCCATATGGCAGGAATCATGGTGCTAGTACAGGCATTCGGTGCCAGCTGAAACATGTCAAGGCGGCTACTGGGCATGTTTGCGCGGCTGCGCACGTGCATATAGTACAGTAAATAGTATATGAAACGCTTGCACGAGTACGTGTAGAGCTTAAATGTGCCCGTGTGTGTTTTTGTGGATGGCAGTGGGACGCGCCATTTGCCAACAAGCCTGGCGTGAGAAAACTGACAGAAGGCCTGGTATCTCATCCGTGCAGGCCAGTGGCCAAAGGTACGGCCTGAGAGGACCTGCTGGGTAGACAGACTGTCAGCCACATCAAGTAGACAAATGGGCCTGCCCAGGACCTGGGGGCATCCACTGAGGTCAGGGGTCACTAGCAGCACGGTCGTGCATGTGACAAGTCAGAGGCTGTAGCGCACGACCCAGTCATGTGAATGTGTAGATGGAGTTTGGAGTTTTTGTCATCTTGCGGCACACCTGTATTCTGCTTTGGACCTGTTTGTTTAGAAAGCCTGAAAGGCAAAGTGACATTGTCTTGTAAATGTAAATTATTATTCTTTATAAATCTTGAAAATGATCAATATTGTTGGTTTATACTCTGGAATACTCTGGAACAGTGGAATAACAATAAATAAAGACATCTATGTATGACAGACAGTTTACTCTTTACTGCGTTTAAAGCAGTTGGATTTTGAAAATGTTACCAGAGAGGATTATTTGATGCCTGTTTTAAGAGGAAAAGTTATTTGACCATTTAAAAAACTGGAAAAAAAAAAAAAAAACAACGTAAACATACAGCCAGCAAAAGAGCTGATCGTAGTTTCTTCTATTGTGATGCACTTGAGGTAATTTGCAGGCCAAAATGGCTCCATGATTTCATACAGAGTTAACTTTCTAGAACATAGAAATAAAATTATATATATACATGAAAAAACATTGTTTGCTATATATTCATTTCATTTTTGTTTTGTTGATTCATTCCATTCAAGTAGTGCAAATAATACTTTGCGTCTTAACTGCCTGTGTGTATAAAAGACTGTGATACCCCAAAAGACATTAGAAGTAATGACCTCATTCATTTGACATCATTACAATTACTGAGCCCAGGGGCTCAGCCACGTTTCTATATCACTTTTCAGTGTCTCTACCCATCTCACTTTCTCTGTCATTCTCTCTCAAATGTTGTGACTCAACATTTCAACTCACACTTTGATTCGCAGTCACTTATCATGCGTACATCTTCCTGGCAGGACACGTCTTCATCAGTGACAAGCATAAATACGCGCAATTGGACGGCACTGTGGACATGTTTATTTTTTTTTTTGTGCACTTTCTAAGATTTAGGGGTTGCTGTGAAAGTATGACAGTAAATTAGTAAAAAAGTGGTAGAACTAATTAGCCACTGTTTTGCTGTGGCAGGATGGAAGCGAGAGAGCATGAGAAATGAGATGTGTTTAACAGATGATCTATACGCAGGGTGCTTTGCAGTGATAACCCCTACTGAGAGAAATTATTGCTGTAAACAGAAGCTTGAATCTCATAAATGAATCTACATTCATTTGACTTGATGGCTTTGTGATGGCTTCTATGGCAGAAGGCAATATTTCTCTCACCAAGAATAGCTTTAGCATGACTAGCCCACATGATAAAACTGAAAAGTATGAGAAGGAAGAGGTGAGACGGAGCTTGCCATCTGGCGCGAGGTGAAGAAATCAGCAACACCTCCGAGTCTACATTGATTTATTTCTCAAAAATCTGTCACCCAGAGTATATCTTTGCTAAGGTTTAATGCCAGCTTTCTAGATGGGGATTTCCTAATATTATGCTTCAAACTTGGCTTTTTCAACCTAAAGACCAAGGAAGGTAGGGCAACGTATTGACTTTACGTCACATTTCTCTGTGATGTCTTGCAGCTAACTCAATCGGTGACATACATGTGTGTAGTTTCCACCACTGAAGTCTTTTATTTTGCAGACCTAAAACTTGACATACTTTATAACAAAGCCAACATGCGTGTATCTTTTTGACCTATCAAAGATTCATACTATCTTCTTTAAAGTCTTCAAGGCTGTCAGAACCAGCCTCTCTTGACAGCCTTTTTCAATTTTTTTGAAGTATCTGTTTGGGAAATAAATGGGGATTCTTAGATTTTACTTTGGCCTCTGTTTCTTTCCTGGCAATTTACAATCAGGGTATTACTTTTTCTTTTCTTATCAACTTAATTTAATTTGTTAATATACACCTGTTTTATCCAAACAACATTGGGACAGGAAGGATTTTAATTCATTCATTCTCAGAAAGTTTAAAGGCTTCATGACAATGACAATACCAAGTGAGAAGTTGTTTTAATTACTTCCCAGTCGTCCACAAAACACTTTTTTTGTCTTTCTTCAAACATGTTTTTGTTTTCTGCTTATGCATTTATTGATATTGCTTTTATGCAAAATCATCATCACCTATGATATCACCTGAAATAATATTGCAGTCTTCTTTCACCTCCCTATTCCCATTAGCAGTAAATTACCCATATAAAATATGTATTTTTTTATTTTATTTTATGTATTAAAGGCCTAAAATACAAAATTAGTAGCATGTTAATCAATGAGGTATGTACTATATTGGTAACAGAAATATTGAAGTAGTAATGACTGCGGTGTCATCATTTCCCATTTGCCATATTAAATTAATTTAACGCGAAAAATGTTGTCAAGTTAGAAATGTTTCATTCTGTTCTGTTTTCTTTTCTCATGCATTTTAAAAACCTATTATTTGAGCTGTACTGAAACAACTCGGTTTTATTTACTTGCTTAGACTGATTTATTTTACCTGGCACTAGATGCTTGACTTATTACATGAAGAGTTTGTTGCATCTCCAGTCTACGTCTAGATATTTTTGCAATATTTTCTTTTCAAAGCTTCTATTTTTCAAACTCATGTGTGCCACTAACAAACTTCAAACTTTAAATCAAACAGAAAAATAAATGCACATAGATCTTACAAGCTGCAATTCAAAATGACACTTCAAAAAGTTAGATTTTGCACCAACTGCATAAAATACTTCAACAAACAGCAAAAATGACATCCTGTTCTGAGCAGAAACAGATGTGTGATGAAGCAGCTGTTCACAGGTTTTCCTCCAGCTCCTTCCTCTGCCCATAAAAATATGCACATTTTTACAAAAGGTCTTCTGGGTTATTCCTACTCGATCCAGAAACAGCTGGCCACTGGAGGAGGAGGCACTCAAAGCTAAAATGAAAATTTTAGATCCGGTGTTCTCCATTCAAATGTCTTGAACTGAAAGTTGAACAGTAAACTGGTATAATCTGAGACAGGTTTTTGACAAAAGCTGTGGAGAAAACTGTGAAGAACAATGGCATAAATTTAATCTTGTTATGACAATGAATCATCATTTCCAGAAAGCGGCTCGTCTAACTACAAATTATGTGCCGCCATAACAATTACAGACTTCCGCAGACATCATAAAAATAAGGATTTGTATAGCTGCACTAATTTATTTATTTATTTTTCACTATTATTTGTTTTTGCATGAAATCTATCACTTCATGCCACGAACAACTCCTTTTTTCAAGTTTGCTTGATTTATCATCATCATCATTCTGCACAGGAGTTCAGCCTCCCTGAAAAACTAACATGTTTTTTTAAATTATATTACTTTTTTTTTTTTTTTTTTCTCATCAGTAATAAATGTGGCGTCCTTGAATTGAGTGTGTGGTTGTTTCCAACCCTGCTTTTCTCTCCTTTCTGTCCGGAGTTTTGGTTTGAAGCATCATTGCACAGAAAGCCCTACGACAACGTACCACGACTGAAGGACGTTGATATTTTAACAATAAAAAAGGGTAGCTGGTAAAGTGCAGTTACATCAGGAGAGATAATCATAGTTGTGACTGATTATTATGTTATTGTTCCATTGCGGTCACAACAGATTGGTTACTGGAGTTGAAGACTGGGCTGTTTAAATGTGAATAATGCCTGACATTTAAAGTTTATTATTTTATTCATTCACTTATTAATTTCCTCAACTCATTTTATTCTTATTTAGGGTCACGAGTTGTATATGCACTGTTTTAAAACTATATTTATAAAGTGAATGTTTTTGGTACACGCAGTCTATTAGAAAATGGACCTTGAATTAGCCTGGGGAAAAGATGACTGCATTGCTCATGTCTCATTTGCCTTACTACTAAGGGAGATCTCCTCAACGGCAGGATTAACACTGTTGTGCCTCAGCAGTGATGATGCTGCTAATGTGACACAGTCTGTCGAAGCCGCTATCCATTGACTCTGACAGCTTTTAAAGAACTGAACTGTCCATTTCTTCCAGAAGAAGTTTCGCATTTTTCCATCTCCCTGCATTACAATGAGCCCCAAATTGGATCTGATTGGTCGTAATTCTCTCCATTCGCATCCGGAGAGATTTATGTCCCTGGAAATCAAGAATCGACTGAGATTTTCAGATGAGTTTCCATTCTGCCAAGGAGAGAAACAGAACTCTGTTTATGCACAGTTTCTGCGTATGCAGATGTGTGTATGTGATTATTTAAGCCTCATGTGGATGTACTGTCAATAAGGACTTTTCTGCATCTGTGCAGATAGCTCCGTGTGTCTGCTTGAGATTAATCTGACGGTGGGAAAATTCAATCAGACCCTGCTGTTGAATCCACCCTGGGAAGATTCATCAGTCAAGCAGGGGACATCTACGCAGCAGCAGTGAGGGACATTCTTATCAGCACAAAGGGGAGGAGGAACATGCTGGCACTTTGGACTCATTTTAGAAAGTCCCATTTGTGCAGGCGTGGCGCTGTGATTGGAGAGTGCAGGGAAATGACAAAGTTAACAATAACAGTGAAAGTCACAGCAGATCCATGTGAAGCAATGCGTGTCATTTATTCATAGCGTTCCTTAGCTTTGGTTCGGCATGGGCCGCCTTTGATATTATGGTATAGCTCAAGTTGAAAAAAGTTACGGTTCCAAAAAAAAAAAAAAAAAAAAAATGTCATACCGTTTCAACGGTATGTGTTATTTTATGTCTCATCAAAGTCAGGAACACAACCCTTCCTCGCTTGGTGAGCTGCGAGCATTAGATGGCAGTCATGATGCCCAGAGGAGGCGCTCGTCTTCCCGTCCAAAAAAAGAAAAAAAAAAAAAAAAAGTCGGCAATATGAGAATTTTTCAGCTCCCGAAAAAAATCCAGATGGACACAGCTTGGAGGAGGAAAACCATCTGATCTGCAGACCGTGTTTCAGTTGAGTTTCCTTCCAACATTATGTGTATCTGTTCAAGCTCACTAAATATTTTTAAATGGCCTCCTGTCTCTCTGGTGTTTTGCAGCTGTTTGTGTGTTGGAGAGCGCGAGTGACAAACGTGCACGTGTGTGTGTGTGAGTCAACACACTCAGCAGGCTCCTTCAATGTGAGTGTGCATCAGCACTGAAACAACAGGCTCTTGTTCAAAATGACTCTGTTGCTGTGGTAGTAGTGGTGTCGGTTTTAAATTACACTCACAAAATTCAACGTTAATTGCATAAAAACATGCAATTCATTATTTAAATGTATGCTTAATCCAATATTATATTATAGAAGTACACACTTTTGCTGCACAATGAACTGTGATTACAGATTCAGGCTGAATTTCCACGACCGTCTTTATGTTAGTTCCTTTTCTTAGTCTTTTAAATCCTCTTTAGGACAGGAGTAGCTCTCAGTGTCCAAGGGGCATGGACATCGGAAGCTGCAGTTGAACCCACCATATAGGGTCCAGAGGTGAAACCACCTATGGACCTACAACTGAACTGCATGTAATTGTCTCAGCTTCACATATCCTCCATGTCTTCCGTTCACGCAGAAGCGTTGCCTCCCTGAACCAAAGCAGCACAAAGATTTCTGTTTGCCAGGCACGAGTTCTCCCTCAAAGTGTGTGGTCTGTTCACGTGAACACATCCTCTCACCTCACCATGCCGAAATGAAACCAGGGAAGGTGGACATGCATACATTCTTGAGCCATATGCACATCGCCTGAAGGGATTACATTCCTTAATTTGATTAAGAAGAATTTAACACTTATTTGTCCAATAACAAAACGTTTTTGGATTTCTTTTTTTTTTTTGTTCTTGAAAATTATACATTGCCGTGCCTAGCTTTGGCTGTGTTGGGTGTTGGGTGCCATCGTGTTGGTTTTTCTCCTTTTAACTCTTAGGCTTTCTTGCTTTATCTTTCGCCCTGCCATCTGTTGAAAGTGGTGGTCCGGGGCAGTAAATGGAGAAAAGACAGAGGTTGAGAGAGATGCAGGCGTGAGATAGGGAAGTCTATCAACCTCACAAACTTCACTTCATTGTATCTGCACTGGTATTCATTCAATCAACCTAAATAGCCTCTCAATTTCTTCACTAAGTTCTGTTAGGTTTTGTTTTTGTCCTTGTGCTTTGGAGATAGTAATAAAATAATAATTGTATTGTTATCTGAGTTCATACTGCATTGTCTTAGTTGGCCAGTTTTATTTTTGCTCTTTCACTGTAGTCATTTCTGATTTAAGCAATGCAGTATATCAACTCAAAAGATACATTTTACTGTAAAATATAAAAGGTCTGGCTGAATTGTGTAGCATGCAGTAGGTTTGTTTAGTTTAAAGTGGTTTAACGAAGATACATTTTGCAGGATTTGCTCTAAGATTTTGGAATAAATACCTATAAGTCATTATTATTATTCATTTTTCTTGATAACTTCCTATGGCGTGATTTTCTTCAGCATCTTTATGATGCATAAGAGGACTTTTTCCTTTTTTTTTCCCTCTTCCATTAATATGTTGGTCATCTTTTCCCAGTCAATCCCAATCAGTCAGGTGGACGCCACTAGACGTACATACACCCACTCTGGATGAAATGGAAGTGTAGCCGAGGGGATACATCTATCAAATTAACATCTCCACCAATCAGTCAGCCTTATCTGAGACTGTTTGCAGCTGCTTTCCCACGGAGACAGAGTCCATCCGGAACATGCTAGCTGAAAGACAAGCGCCACACTTAAATGCACGTGTCACTGTCATTAATGATACTAATCTATTCGCCTATCAGGAGATCTTCTGGCCTTGTCTTATTGAGGATTAGTCACTGCTTTGATGCAAGGTTTTGCGCATAAAGGTGGCTGGTGCCAGTAGCCTTTGCTGTCATACGATGCACACTGACGTTGGCATCTTCTTAACAGCAACAGTAATATCATAGAAATAACAAGACTTTCAATCTCATGGTGGCAAATGTTTTTTAGTCATTTCTTTTTGGAATTTATTTAGACGATTATTTACATGATTTGTTTGCTGTTATAAAAGATAAAATAAATAATTCATATCAAAGCATAAACAAGCTAACAGACAAAAAATTAAAATCACATTTTTCATGTTTGTCAAGTTTTGGGTGTGTAATTGTATCCTTCACTGGTATTAACTAGAACTTTTCAGTTGAGATTTGTTAAGACCCTATACTGCTGTGTGACAGGACGAAGAACCAAAGACTTCTTATTATATATCTGGGCACAGCAACAATTACTCTGTGACAGATTCTGACACAGACTAAAGAATTATGATGGCAAAATGAATTTGTTACTGGTGTTCAGGACAGATGACGTAAAATGTGTCCTCAGTTAAGCACTTGAAACTTTTAACATGCTTGAGAATATCCACTTCTGGCCAACGTGGCTGTCCGCCCCCCCCCCCGAACCTCTGCTCAAGGTTGCATCAGGCTGCTCAGTTCATTAGCGCTCCAAGCTCAACCAAGATTTCGTCTCGCTCCAGTCAAAGAGCTTCGAGGTTGTTCCGATTTAAGGACAGAGAAGGAATTGGGGAAAGAAAATGCATGCTCATTTAACAACAGGCTTAAACTGTAGTCTGGTAACTTAAAGAAAGAGCAGCAACAGTATTTTTTTTTTTTTTTCAAATCAGAAACCATTTCTAAGTGTGAGGAGTGAAAATGGAGTGGGTCGAAGGACAAAAACAAAAAAAGAAACGCGCCTCGTCCCGACCAAGCGTCCTTCATGCTGCTCCCTGCCCATTCATGCTCTACTCACATGATCTGCTTGGAAAAATAAGTGTTTTTAAAGTAAAATCTTTTGAATTAATACATTACCTAAATTGTACATTGTAGATTGCACGACACAAATAAATGTAATAACTGTATTAACTCACGTAATTAGAAAATCATTTCGTTTTATTTGTAAGCACATGGACTGGACTGCATGTAACGTGTTTTTATTGTGTGTTTTTTTTTCACCCGCTACTCAGAGAATGCTTCAGTTAATTAAAAAAATAAAGAAAATAAAATACACACTACTACAACCATGGGAACTAAACCCTCCACCTCTCCTGCGTCTCTTTGCCACTCGGATCCAAATAAGCTCAGTTGCGTTTCTTCTCATATGCCGCGCATGAAAGCAGTGTCATTTAGCACCCCAAACTATTTTGCAAGACTTCGAGAAAGAAGTGCAAAGCTTTGACACGGTGGGTTGTGGGTGCTCGTGACGTCCCCAAAGTCGCTACCTGTCAGGAAATTCTACCTCTTACAAAGGTGAGATGCAAAGCTTTGAGTAGCTTTGATCAGATAATCTATTTGATCAAGGATCATTGAATAAAGAAAGAGAAATAGGGGTTGTGATAGCATTTTTTTTTTCTTTTTAAATTGTGGTTGCTGTAAAATGAAGGTTAGAAGACAGGACTTAGAAGAATGCAGTGCTGCTGTAACATTGTGGCCACTTTGACAAAAGTGTGTCTCTGACCATTTAGTAAGACTTCATGAAATCCTGTCAGCTTGTTAAAATAAGAAAAGAAGAGGTTTTAATGTGTCTTCTGAAGTTCTCATATTCACACAGAGATGTTCAGTTGAGTTAAAATGGCCTTTTTATCAGGTGCACTAAGCCACAGAAGAGAATTCTGACAAAGTTACCTCTAACAAGGCAGCGTTCAGGTTTGGTTAAAAGTGTTTTACCGGGGAGATTTTATAGTTTTGGTTTTTGTTTGTCTAAAGCCTCTGTGGCACCAGTTACAGAGGCTTTAGTGCACTGAATAATAATCAAAGGCTTGCAGGAGTTCAAAGTTTGCCCAGTTGGTAGGCTGTTACTGAGAAGGCATCCTTTCTGGCATTAGTTAATTACAGACTTGGCAATAACTTTTTTTAAATTTATTTATTTTCTGGTATCAATATTTTTTGTTCAAGATTATCTTTTATTTTATTTTACTTTTGAAACCTATGGGAATGTAAATTTCAACAGGGGCAAAGGCTTTGCTTATCTATTGTACAGCAAGGCCGAGGCAGGACCAACGGCTGAGACATATAAAGTGTTCGAATTAGGTTAATAGACCTCTGTTTTCAGAGAGTCATTAATCTTTTTTTGTTTAAGTTTTTATCTCCCTCTGTCATGATCTGAGCAATTGTTCCTGTAGTGGACAGAGTAGGTGAGTTTTTTTAATAATGATATTCTTCCTTCTCATAAACACTTATTCTGTTAAACTGTATCACAAGACTCAAATATATATATATATATAAAAAACCCGCTCTGTGGGGGCAAACATTTTCATCTTAGAGGATAGAGTTTGGTCCCACACTGTGGAGATATGGGATTGCCACTGGTTGCAGAATCTCATCTCGATGTCTCTCTGTACTGAAATTGCCTCTAATGATGATAAGCCTTCTTTTTCCTGTGATGGAGATGCCGCCACAAACCATCACACTGCCTCCACCAAAAGACGTTACTCTATCAGTGCAGTAATCAGCATAACGTTCTCCGTGTCTTCTCCACACTTTGACCCTACCATCCAACTGCCGTGGGCAGAATCTGGACTCAATGCTCAAAAATAATGTTTCTCCACATGTTCAGGTTACCATGCACGTGTTGCCAACACCAGCAAACTGACCTGATGGTCAAGGGCAGTCATGAGAGGCCTCCTGGCAGCCCCGTGAGACCGGAGATTGGCAGTGTGCAGTCTGTTCTGGATTGTCTGGGCAGAGATCCACCGGCCTTGTCCTGCAAACCTTGACTGCAAATCTGTAGAAGTGCCCGATTGGCACCTGATCGGAAGACACTGTGGGTAGCAGAAGCTCAACATTTTAAAATCATATCCAACATTTTTTTCATGGGTGCAACCCACATATTCAGTCCTGCTGCTCATCCCACAAATGCATGGTTCTTACAAAAGTGGCACCATTTAAAAGCAAAATAAACAGGCTTTCCACCAGTATGGAATTTATTGCCAAGAAGCATTGTTACAACAAAGAAATAATCTACCAAACAGAAATGTCCTTATTTTTTGTGCTACATTGTTATAAAATGATGGTTAATAAATGTTAATCTGCAGTTATTCCTTTTAGGAAGTCTCGCTTTTCATGTAAGTTGTGTTGCAGGTTCCGGCTGTTAAAGGTAAACGCTATGCAGACGTGCAGTTTATATTTTTTTTTTATCCTTATCCATCCATACATTCATTAATGATCAATAGTTATTTGCCTTTATCACATGATGCCCACAGGAGTCTCTTTGAGTCCCTCTTTGAGTCAGCTAAATAAGTCCTCACTGAAGGTCAAATGTACACTGTTCCACATCATTTCCTCTCCTCTGCAGCCTGTTCAGGGCACAAAGCTGCCCTTCATTGTTGGATGTTGTTCAGCAGGTGCGGTGGAGTTGCTGTGTACCCATTTGTACCCATAATGTATCCTATCTTGTACCTTTGACGGTGTCTCTATGTCTCTATTCTTTCTTATTTCTTGCTCTACCCGGCTGGCCTTCGGCAGGAGGGTCCCCCCTCATGAGCCAGGTCCTGCTCAAGGTTTCTTCCCTCTTAAAGGGGAGTTTTTCCTTGCCACTGTTTGGCTTAAGGTTTTTCTTCCACTAGGGGAGTTTTTACCTGCCGCTGTTTATGTAATAATTGCTCGGGGGTCATGTTCTGGGTCTCTGGAAAGCGCCTAGAGACAACTTGTGTTGTAATAGACGCTATATAAATAAAATTGAATTGAATTGAATTTGTGTATGCATTTGAGTTCTATTCATGCCAAGGTTTGTTTGACCTCCTCGTGCGCAGAGTTAACTCCTAGGTTGAGGTTGATGCTGCATTACATTGAATACTGTCTTCTCAAACTTCAAAACAGCTACTCTTCATTTGATTATTGAATTTCCTGTTCATGGAACCCGTCTACTGAGCCCTGAAACATTTCTCAGATTTATCTCTGGTTTTCAAACCTTTTTTTTTTATACATTTTTTCCTGAAATTAAAATGTGCTGACATTTTGGGACAGACACTAAGTCCTATACCTCGTTACGGTGGTCTCATGCATTGTGATTACTGATACTGTTACATATTAATCACAACTCACACACCGGAGGTGACTTAGATCCACCTCTGGGCTGGGCTGTGATCATTTAAGCTAAAACAAAAATTTGAGGAAGGAAATTAAGAGCAGAGTTAAAAAGAACGAATGCTAAGCCTGAATGTGAAATTATCTGCATGTGCTGAATGAGAGCTTGGTAGCCCACATTTAAATAAAAAAACAAATAAATAAAATAAAAGACAGTGTAATAGCAGCCATGAGAGCAATAACCAAAGAAGGAATTGTAACAAATGGGTGCTCAGAAGAGCACTCATGTGCTGTTTATGATGTGGTACTAAAAATATAAGTAGTTTTCTGTTAACTCTACAATACCAGATGCATCAATTTTGATATATATTTATTGCAGAGCCCCACCCTATCATCAAAAAAATAAGAAAGAAGAAAAGAAAAATAGAGGTTTCATACAATAAATCAATACATTTTCCCCAATGTATCAACAATGGCATGAAAATGTGTCATTTACAAACAGTCAAAGTGAAAATTGGGGGTGTTTTTCAGCTCGATATATAATTAACACACACACATACACAGTCAATAATAATACGTTTTTCTGTGTATTATTTTGTGTCAAACTTTAAAGGGGCTTTAAAGAGTTATCAACTGCTCGTGTTTTTTAATGGTTATTATTATTCAATATTATCCCGCTGCTGCTGTCTTTTGACAAAATATCAAAGTCCAAGTTTGGAGAGTCATGAATTTTAAAGGCACCAAGCAAAAGTCCTTTTTACTTTCCTGAGCGCACCGGGAATTTTTATCTGCTGTTAGATGTCACCCACTAGCCCAGCGACGGATGAAACGGCGATCTTAAGGCACATTGTCAGGAATCTGTCAGGAATATTGGAATATGACACATTCTGTAAAACTAGCACCAAAGGTCTTCTCCAGCTGCATGTTTATATACACGGGAGTTAATTCAGACAGTCTCTGCAGTGTCTGTGCTAACATGCACCTCTGCATGCCTTGTTGCAATAACTCCATCTTGTTCTCAGACATAACTTATGAGTATGAGGTACTTGTCTCTGAGATACGTATGTTGGGATGTCTCACCTGTTTACTCACTGTCAGTCTTAAACGGAAATCCCACCTCCTCAGTGGCTTCCACCTATAGGCCCTGCCTCCGTGGACGGGATTAAGTTAAGTTCACCAACCCCCACTTCTCTACGCAGGCCAATGACATGCCTAAATAATGCTTGAACGGAGCCTAAATGCAAAAACTCAGATATGTTTACTTAATAATGAAGTGAAGTGTGATTTGCCTGACTGCCTGCTGTATCCTGACAGGATTGCAAGCTTTTCATGAGCTCTGAGTGTCACCCAGACTGGGAGGACTCTGTTACTTTATTTCCCTTGTTCATTTGCCTGTGTCTACCCTTTTCCCCTCTGTGTTGGCCTAATCTGACCTGAAAGAACTGGCGTTACACAACCTAAACCCTAGAACCATCCTGGAGCTTGCTAATTAGCTCTGCTCATCAGCCATTGCTGGATGAAAAGCAGCTTTTATTAAGCACTATATGATGCACCCCTGATCTTCACGATTAAGACACCAAGATTCATTTTCAAGAAACAATTTCTGCAGATACTTTAGTTATACTTTCTTTTACTTCATCATTTCTGTAAATGACAGTGTGACATTGGTGTAAGAGCACGTTTCAAATGTAAAGTCACTCATCCCCATCTATGCACCTTTCAGTTTTTTGTTTTTGTTTTGGTCAAGGTTCAAACAGTCATATTCTGCCTCCTTCGAGAGGGGTTTTATAGATTTTTGAGAACATGTAAACAAACCTTAAAGATGCTCTAGGTGTCGCATATTTCACAAACATTTCCCTTTTACTGTACGTCCTGCTGTTTAGGATTTGCATCCTCGAATTTGATGGGAAACACACATACACATAAAAAAAATGCCAATACTCTCTGGTGTTGTCTTTGTTGAGGACAGTAACCGTCTTATAAATAATTACCATCAGAAATAGTGAGAGGCCCTTTAAAATGATGCCACACTTCTGCTTGAAAGTGATTCAGAACTTTCTTTGACACATTTACAACACGCTCGTACCCACACCCACTAGTTTATCTTGTAGGTTGTGTCTTGAAGAAATGTGCTAAATGTACCCGTGTAGCAGCAATCAACAGGGAGCATTATTTATTGTGTTGCATCTGAAATGGATTCCAAGCAGGACCAGTGGGTGACCACAGAAATTCAAAGTAAACATGAAGTTCGGCGTGGGGCCGTTTCAAACGTATAAATGAAGACTTTCACTGTAAATGCTGAATTTCCGTCGCCAGGCGGCTATATCCCAGACGTGGGAGATGCGGCCGCTTTAACTGTGCTGATGCTCGGGAGCTCTGGCGCAGGTCCTTGGGGAGCAAGTACTCCACACAACGGGACACTGTCATTGAAACAGAAGTTCCAAGCTTCTTAAGAGAGACTCCCCACCTCTTAATTGTTATCCTGCAGAGTGTTGAAAAGTGACTAGAGGAAGGTTCTCCAGGCTGGTGAAGTTTGTGCGTCAGTATCTCTGCATCCTGCAACACTACAAGCAGCCAGAGTGTTTCCCTCTGCTGGACTGATGGTCTCTGTGCTGTGTTTGTGGCTCACACTTGACCATACTGACATGCGTCTTTTTCTTAACATGAATCCGTGGGCTGGATTTACCTTACTTTGTTATAGTTGCCTTTTGAATTTGAACGTTAAGAGGTTTAACTGGCAGCTTAAGTCTCTGTTTTCTTAGTTAATCTCTTTTTCTTTTGTTCAAACAACACAGTTAATGTCTTAATGATGGAAATAAAATAATTACATTGGGAAAAGACTGCATTCTATATCATTTTCAGCCATTAAAATATATAGTCATATTTATGATATACAAAAAAATAATTAATTGATAAGTGATTGTTAATTTTCCCTGATGAGCGATTGATTACATTTCTTACGAAGTCCATGTAGTGCCAAGATTTGCAAGAAGAGAATTACAAAATTCAACATTTTCAATTTAGAACATGTTGTTTTAGGCAAAAGAATGTATGCTTTGATCAAAACAAGTGTTTTCCCAAGCATTACCAAAACAGTCGGTGATTAGTGATTAATGATTAGTTTCTTTACAGGAATTTAATTGGGAGTTGTGTGGATAATTTGCAAATTGTTAAATGAATTAAAGTCAACTATTAAGTGTGTGTTAATGTTGCTGGATGAATTTACGTTATCTATTACTGGTGACATGAAGACCTAATTATCACCGCAGGTGCTGTTCATTTGTCTTTTGTTATACAAAAGGTCTTTTTTTTCATGGCCTCCCAAACGTATGTCATATCCAGCCAAATTACCAACTAACTGAAGCAGATTGAGGACAACTCATGCAACAGTGAGTTCAAAGACTGCTAAGCCAGCTCAGCAGTTTTATAATTACATATTCAATGCTTAATCTTCACACCGCTAATGCTCAGCGACTAATACTGTTTTTTTTCAACAAAAGATGGGAAATTTAATCTAAAATCTTGACCGACTCATGAGATTTTGTGTACACAGTGTTTTCCCCGAAAAAGAAAAAAGTGGCTCACAATAACAGCATCATTAATCACGATTGCAAGACTCAACAAAGGCCACATGGCTTCCGACTCAGAGAGCAATGAATAAGCGCCTATGTGAGTTGAGTCACCAGAGTAGCTGCAGCGAGTTTGGGACGTCACACTGTTTCTTCAGTTGCACTTGCTTCTCAGGTGAAAAGTTGGAAAAGCTGCCGTGAGTGTGTCTCCGTCTCTGAGGAGCCACTCAAGGGCAGTGTGACTCAGACATGGATTGGTCTGATGTGAACTGACACTCACCTCCAGGCTTCATCCTCTCCCTCAAACACCAGCTCATTCTGAGGCCCAGCGTTCTCTGCCAAACGCTTGTATGTGTTCATTGATTTCATGTCCAGTTTTCATGCTGTTGTAAGAGTTGCAATTTAATGCCTCATAAAAGTTTGAAATATTAAAATGCATTAACTTTTTATCATGTAACATATTAATGCAGGTAGTTTTCTTGGAACAAATTGCGAACCAAATAAACTATGCATTATGCATTATGGTAATTCACATTGACGCAGTAACAATAGTTTAATTAGCAAATAGTATTAAGGCCTAGTGAGTACAAGTGCATTAATACAGAATTGCAGGGCATAAAACAACATACAATTATCTCTGCTATCATTTCCAGCATAATACAACAACAGGGCAATAATAACATTAATTTATTGAGGTATTGATTAAGAAAACAAACACCTGCATTTATAATACTCGTCATCCATGCAATAAACAATACAGGGCTTTTCTCAAAATGTAATTACAGCGACTGACTGCTCAAGTATATTAATGGATTCCCATTATGATTGGTTCCTTTACATTTCAGTGTTGCAGTGCTACTATTCAAAATTGTGAATTCTCTCTTTCACTCACACACAAGAGCGAATCCCTAGACGCTCGCTGTCTTTTGAGAGGAGAACCCGATAGCCTGGTGGCAAACCTGACTGCAATTGTTGCATTGTTGTAAAGTTTTTATGCTCAGCAGGTGTTTTGGCAGCTCACACACACCATAGAGTGTGTTGTTGCAAAGCCAGATAATGAGCTTTGGTGTGTCAAATCCAGTGAAAACGCTTTGCACTGCCTAGTCCTCTGCTCTGCAGACCCATGTGGTTGTGTGTTTTTTGTGAGTGCGAGCAGCTCTGCTCTCATTTAAAAAAGGCAAAAGAAAAAAAGTGGTGGATATGACAGAGAGGGGTCCGCACATCCCACCATACACCTCCCCATCATCAAAATAAAAATAAATAAGTAAATAAATCCATCCCCCTCAAGAGTAAATTTTGACTCTCAGAAAAAACCCACATCACTGCTGTAATGTGGTTATTGTTACAGCCATACTGCAAATATATTAGGCACACCTGCTCATAAGCTCATCACATGTGATGGCCAAGTGAAAAGCCTAGTTTGTGAGCTTTCTAGATGGCACTGATGGTGGAACTTCTCTTCAAAGTCAGAGGTCTCTAGTTTGACAGTGATGGTGTGATTCGTTATTGGCAACTAGAACTGCTGCTGGCACACAACATTAACAAACAAAAAATGGGACGTGTAGTATGTCCAACATTCACTATACAGTATGCTCCACCACAGTCATGGCTCTCTGCCTTTGGCTACAGTCATGACCTCTGATGAATGATTATTTAGAGTGAATGAACTAAAAATAGATCATGGAGCTGAACCTATGTTTTGTTTTATTAAATACAAATTCAAAGCATATTGTTCACTTTCAAATTTGATGTTTTGTGGCACTGATATTTATGCACCAAAATGTTTGGCGGCACTAAGAAAATACCTTGTAACTTTGGATTGTGCTTTTTTTAAATTTAAAATCATTTCCTGGTGGCTGAAAAAGTAAAATGCATGTTTATTTTTGCCTTCAGGTTGATAAAAAAAAAGATGGTGCTGAAAGGAGGCTGACGCATATCTATTCATCCGTCCGTCCGTCCATCCGTACATCCATCCGTCCGTCCATCCATCCATTCATCCATCCATCCGTCCATCCATCCGTCCGTCCATCCATCCATCCGTCCGTCCATCCATCCATCCATCCGTCCGTCCATCCATCCTTCCATCCGTACATCCATCCTTCCATCCGTACATCCATCCATCCGTCCATCCATCCATCCATCCATCCATCCATCCATCCATCCATCCATCCATCCATCCATCCATCCATCCATCCATCCATCCATCCATCCATCCATCCAGGTGTGATGAATACATGTAAAGCAAAATTAAGGGTTCCTTTTGGCTCTTGCAAAATCAGAGCGGAGTCACACTAAAAGGCTGGGATTTACTGTAATTGCTCAGATAAAATAGATAGTTAAGCTGAAAGTCAGCAGTTAAACTTTACATACATTGTTTAACTTTAATTTGGAAACTTTATTTCTGCACAGAAGGGTGGAGAAAGGAAACACGTGATCTGAGTCTCATATAAACTGTGTTACGGATTCAGGCTTGTGTGGTTCTTTTTAGACTCTTACATCAAAACTTGTCCTTTACAAATCACTTCAGGTACATTAAATACTCATTCATTCACTCTGTTGCATCAGCATAGCATTGGCTTTTAAATATAGTACATACTTATTCTGTCCAAAATTAATTAATAAAGCTTTGACAGAGATTTTCAGGCTTTTTGTTGACCAATGTAGAAATGAAACACTGGAGAAACAGTCTTTTTTCCTGTGTATATATATATATATATATATATATATATATATATATATATATATATATATATATCTTTTTCTGCTCCCGAGAATATATTTGCATACATTCATGCATTTTTACCTATTTTACCTTTTTATTTTACATTTTTACCATCTATACCCTCATCTCTACCCTCTTCTAGTTGTATTAGTTATCATTCAAGATACAGTAAACATCCCAGTATGACCAGTAGTGGTCACATTGAGAGAAGTTGCAGGAAGGGTACCAGGAGATGCAGCAATTACAGGATGCAAACACACGGAAGAACTGGGAGGCGGTAAGACGAGGAAAAAAGAAAAGAAAAAGCTCCCCCACAAGCACACTAAACACAGATGCTGACATGTTATGAGCACATAATTGCACACTAATTGTGATTAATCAACTGTGTGCATGCGTGTGGGTTGGTGTGTGGGTGAGCTGCTTCATTTATTTAGGCTAGACAGCCAAAAGTAAAGGTCACAGTCAAGGTGTTTTGAAGGGCCTCGGGAGGAGAAGCTGAACGGGTGCTGGATCTGTGCCCCGCAGGACCTAATTGAACAGTGGAGTGACAGGGCTCAGAGGAGACAGCAAGGAGCACTTAATCTCAGGCCACCCATTTTAAAAGCAGCGTGATAAGACTTGCTGATAAGAGCAAACATAGCAAGGTCCAAATAGACCGAGCACTGTGTCACCAGTCCAGGTGAAGAAAAGATGGAACAGCCCATTCAGATATTAACAGTAATAACAAAACAACAAAACAAGAATGAAGCAGTTAGAATAAGCGCTAACTCAAAAACCTAAAAGTACAGTTACGAAGCAGTCCCAAATAAAGCATTCAGAGCAGAAGAAAGTGGTTCGACACCACAAATGATGACAGAGGAGGCAATTAAGAGCAATAAACTGATGCCTCTCCTGCCAGAATACAATGCTGCCACTTTGTGCTTCTGCAAGACAGGTATGTGTGATATTTTCATCTCTGGACCAGCAATGAAAATTCCGATCAACATGTCAGATATGTGCATCAGAGGGATGGTCTTTGAATAGCACACACACGTTTCATTTCCTTAGAACCTGCGTTATACGGACTTGAGTGTGTAGGTTGACTTAAATGCGTCAAATTTTTCTGCTTTTTAACAACTTGCGCTCCGCCTACTCATCTCATCACTGACAGGGGTTCAAGACACTAAAGTCTGTGAGCTACACGTACAATGATGAGGAATGGATAACTGCTGGTGCGGATGCATGAAAGAGAATGTGTTAAACATCAAGTGCACATCCAGAGAAAGAAGTTGGAGGAGTATTTTTCCTTCCTTGGGTGACCTGCCAAAAGAAAAGTAGTCATGGATAATGGATGGACTCTTTGCAGAACTCTGAAACAATGTTGTAACAATGTGCGTCATAACATTTGAAATGTTAATTAATTGCTTCAAAGCTTGCTGTTCACAGAAAGCAAGAACCAGTTTGTGGGTTTTAAATACTATTGTGCTCTGGCTTTGTGCTTGAAGGGGGGGCAGCCAACAGGAGAAACATTTGCATTTTTGAGATTTTTAATTATGGCCATGGTTGTAAACAGGTGTATGTTTGAAAGCCAGTCCTCAAAAACAAGTGTTTTTTTTATGGAGTTTCACATGATGAAAATAAATTATGTCTAATAAATTATTGATGCTGAGCATATTAGTTATGAAACAGGATTTGGCCTCAGAAGAGTTAAGATTCTATATGGTTGCAGAAATGTTATTCCTGATGTCTTACTCCAGTGACAGAATTCGTTTTAGAGCAACTACCTCAGTGAAAGATTCTTACACAAACTGCACGGACCCAGCACTTTTGAGATGGGCCAGAATAGCTTCACTCAGAGGATCATGGGCTTTATTTAAATGAAATCAGAAATGACACATGATCAAAAGAGAAAAGACAGAATAAGTATCAGCTTGAATTTTCCCAATTATTCCACATTTTTAAATTAAAAGACACATTTTTGTATTATAAGATGGAAAAGTCAAAGTCTCTTCCCCCAGCACAAATGATTGCAAGTGGTTCAATCTTAAGTTTGGATGTTAAACTGAAATTCAACTTGATCTATGAAACTACACAACCTCTTATAGGTGATATTGGGGTGAAGATGGAAAACGCTTAGTGTAATATAAGTCTGGTAACAGCTGCATTGCAGATATTTTAGTTGGTGGCATTGTGGCGAGTACTACACGATATGGGAAACGTCACTTTAATTAGAGTTAGAATAAAGTACTGTAAACAATTCTAGCACTACATATACATATATTTTCACTCCGGTCTTGAAGTTCCAGTCTGGACTGCCGAACCTGTCCGGGCTACACTAAGATTCAATAAATCATGGTAATCACAAAGTTCATATAAGGGACAGCGCAAAACAACTTCTACTTTTATACACAAACTCAATCTTTGTCTCATAGTATTTTAGAAGCTTTCATTTTGGTTTCCTGTGTTTCAGTGATCCAGGAGCTGCCTCTTTGATGGAAAACAAACCACATAATCATTAATATTTTTTCATGTGTGTGTGCATTATTCCTCTCATAGAACTCATAGCCTGAACTGTTTGTATCGTCTCTCAATCAAATCTCCTGCTCCAAAATGGACTCTCACACGTGACGCTTTCTGTTGTTGATGCAAAAGCACTGAAGTATCTGGTGTAAAAGCTTCAGAGGGTTGGTGTGCTCACGTGAACGTCTGATGCAAGACACATCAGATCTCTACAAAATCAATTTATATTGCAATTGGATGGTGTGGCTGGTTGGGTGGATATAGGCCACGGGGGAAACGGGAGCTGTGCAATCATACCATACCTAAATCATTGTTTTATTTTTTTATTTATTTAGTAATTATGAGGATTTCAGATTGAGGCTGTTATTAGTGGCTGCAGTGGGGCTTTGATTTGCTCTAGTATTTATTTGATCCCTTTTTATTTTTCCTTTAACCTCCAAAGACCTGGCGCATTGGTTTTTTTCTCGTGGCTTTGGCCCCCCCATTAAGAAACTGATTGTTATCACATAGAGGATAAAACGTGTGATGTCCACGTATGTGTAGCCAGGTCTTAAGAGGTTAAACGGGCTCAATGAATTTTAAATTTCTTCTTGAAAAGGACCAGAGAACTAGACTCAGCCACACAAATGTAACACATAGGAGATAAAAAAGAAACAGCACAATAAACAAAGACTGCTTAAGACACCTCATATAATGCGCCTTCATCTTCAAAGGCAATGTAAGACTGTAGTTTGATGGCAGATTGTAAGTGTTTCTTTATTTCTTCGTAAATGTACAGCACCTAAGTGAGATGGATGTTGAGGCTGCTATCAATCCCTCGTCCTACGTGTTTATATGACTCTGCTACGGTGATATGGATTCCTTTAAAATGTTTCAAAGATTTAACGACTCGATGGTCACTCCATTGAAACTAAAACGCTTTTGTGCAAGCGCTTTTATAAAACCTTGTTTGTCACATGGGAAATAAAGTAACGTAAATAGAAATGAACAGCATTTGCATATTTTCTGCAGGTGGACGGGAGAAACAGAACAAAAGACGTCCTTTTGTCACATGCTTGTAATAATTTAACGTCAAACAACAGATGAACACCCGAGTGCTGATGTGATTTGCTAAGTGGGAGTTTTTAGCAGAAAGCTGGCAGAAAATACGCAATTTTTCTTGCTTTCTTTTTCCACCTAGGTGTTCATATTAATTATAATCAAGGCCTTAGACTATCATGTGCCATTATGGCTCACAACCGTCCAGACTCGATGATTAATGACTGTTCAAATATGGACAAGGGAGCAATGACATTGATAGATGTCACTTTGCCAATGAGGCTTTTAACTCAGAATGGATTTGGTGCAGTGCATGACTAACTGTGCGACTCTGTTTTCTCTCCCTTTCTCGCTCACCATCTCCACTTCTGCCCATATGTTTCTCCCATACCCCGGCGTCTGAATTAATGCCACTTTTCCTCTGCATCAGGTAAGACAATTTTTAAAGTTTTCTCATAACATGCAGTCCAAAGCGAGACGCATCAGCTTACCAGCGCTACAGCTGCAGAATACATCATTGTTTAAGCTCCCGGACCTTTTGTCTGGATAAAGTGCAAACACTTGCCAAGACAGAATTGTCTTTCTTGCTGATATGAACACTGAATGCAATCACATTTGCTCACTTCGTCATCATTCCACATTAAGCTACAGCACTGGGGGTGCTCGAGGCTCTGCCCATATGGGCACATAATTACAGCACATATTTTGAATGCCTAGAACTCAGTTTTGGTCGTTTCCGAATGTAATGAGTGCATGGTCATGGGAGCAGTTGGGGAGTGGAAAACAGATTCCTGTATACATTGTAATAGGTTTTAAACAAAGTAACTTGAGAGAATTTTGGCCCCCTGTAGTAAAGCGAGCAGCTGCCTGTTTGCTTGTGGACTTGGACTCCATGTTCGCGAGCTCGCTGAGGACCAAATGAAAGGGCAAAAAAGTAGATCCACAGAAGATCTTATCCTGGACAGGACATTGGGATTCTTTGCACTTCTTCTTCATGAAATTGATGTTTTTCACCTGGGTACACAGCAGGAGCCTGCTCCACTGCGGAAAAGGTTTGAGCCCAAATTAAAAGGAACATATTCGGGGGGAAATGTGTTCATGTTTCTCCTCACGCAGGATTAAAGGCTAATTGAGACTGCAAAGCTACTGGGATTCCCAAGTCTTGCCTAAGCTAACAAGCATTTAAAGATCCTGCGTAAGACGGAAATGAGGTGAGCAGCAGAGATTGGCAGCACTAATATGGGGAGCAGGGAAATCTGAGAGGGATTAGATAACACATTATTTTCCTGGGAATATTGACCGGGGAGGGGAGCGGAGATTGTAAGAGATGAACATTTTTGAGCGTGCTTAAATCCACATATGAATAAACTTGAGAAAGATTGAAATCAGAAAGGATGGTTCGAAGCTAAAATTCAGAGCAAGTCGCTGAGATGGGGGGAGGTTTGGTAAGTATATAGATGGGGGTAAGTGGCGTGAGAACGCTGTGAATTTCATTTATCTGTATTACGTCTCTGGCTGAGCTATAGGGGCCTCAAGCAGCCACGATCCCAGTTCTTCCTGATCTCCTTTAAACATTCGCATGTGCACCCGAGAATGTGTGGATACTTGCTGCACACTGTCGTCCTAAATCTTCAACCCAAAGCCAAACGAACATGGTATCACACTTGGATACAATTTCATGTACTCAGGGTTAAAGTAAGTCAAGGCAGCTAGTGAAGATAAGTAGACTCATGGATGAAGCTATATAGCTGGCCGTCAGCTTTTGTTTTTTTGAAAGTCTTTAATATTTGCCTCTACAGTACCTCATTTTTCACACTTTTCCAATTAAAGTAATGTTAAAAAGCTCTATACTTAAAAGTACCCTGAGATTAAAATGCATTATAAGCTGTCTTGTATGATCTATAGAGAAAATTATGGATATAGCATCAGAGTAAAGCAATTTCATCTGAGGTCTTTGTCCTCTAATTAAAGTGATCAGTGAAATAAGCGATGCTGTGATAATTACATTCTTATACCTCCCAGTGATTTATCTATTTACATGTTGATTTATTATAGATTCAGGGCTTATTAAAGTGATTATATCTCAATTATAAAGCTTTCTCTTTAAAGAGATAAATTGATGATTTCACACACTTAAGTTAGCGGTGTATTGTGGCTTTGTTAAATTTCTGTTTACGGTCAGAAACTTTCATTTCTGGGTTCTTCTGTTTGCTTTGTTGAATCCTGACAGAAAACAAACCAAGGAGTTGTGGATGGTGGATTGATGCTAACTGTTCCTCGAATGCCTGTAGAAAACTGACAACTTTGTGTCTGTGAGACGTATGACATTCAGCGAGTTAATACCTGCTGTTAACACATTAAATGGCATTATGAAACCTGATCATTTGTTAAATGTGTTTATTTAGCTGACCGCAAACTTGATCACGTAATTAAAGCAAATTGTCCACATTTGTTTGACATTTTATCACTTTGCCTGTTCATGAATAAAAGGTTGCTTTTTGCTTTTATTTGCGTAATTATGGCATGGCGCCACCACCCATAGAGGCACAGTTTCTCAAGTTGCCTGGAAGTGGCTCAAGTTTGCAGCATCCAAAGTTGAGCGAACTGCTGTCCTTGTCAACGACACCTTAAGGCAGCAGCATGGCTAATTTATTCCAACATCCTAAAAGGAGGCGCACAGCTGAGTGGAAGAATTATTGTGCTGTGAGTTGCACAAAACAGCAGCACAACCAGCATCATCTTCCACAATCTGCCGGTTTAAAATGTTGGATAGATATTACAGAAACTATGGCTTTCACATAGCTAGAAATATAGAGCCCATTTACGGTCAAATCCAGGGTTCGTCTACATGCTGAACATAACCGAGCACAAACAAGTTTTTATCATTATTATTTACTTCAAAATAAATCGGTCCCACTTTGTTTATTCCAGTTGTTAAAGTAGTCTGTTTTTTTTTCAGTTAAAATAAAATCAAAACATATTTAAAGAATCTTTTTTTCCCTTAGAGGTAGTGTAAAGAAAATTGAAATGTCCCTATCGCCCAGCCTTAATATGTACCAGACTAAAGTCCACATCACCAAAGGCTGAACATGATGTGTGGGTGTGCTTGTGTGCATGCAATTATCCTGCTGAGTAAATAATGCACAATGGATCTGTGTTGTTCTGTCAGGCAGGAACCTAGATAGATAGATAGATAGATAGATAGATAGATAGATAGATAGATAGATAGATAGATAGATAGATAGATAGATAGATAGATAGATAGATAGATAGATAGATAGATAGATAGATAGATAGATAGATAGATAGATAGATAGATAGATAGATAGATAGATAGATAGATAGATAGATAGATAGATAGATAGATAGATAGATAGATAGATAGATAGATAGATAGATAGATAGATAGATAGATAGATAGATAGATAGATAGATAGATAGATAGATAGATAGGTAATAATTTAACAGAAGACTATAAACTCTGGCAGTGCAAGAACTGAATTATTTACATGTGCAGGTGTAATTATCTGTCACATAAGACACAATTATTGTAAAGTGTTGGAGAAAAGTGGTAGAAAGGACTTCCCGAACCATTCTTTGTGGCTGGAGAGCTGAATTAGTCTTTTGGAGAAAGATCTCCGCTGCCTCTGGAGTCCGTCATGAAGGCGGTGGGACTAAATGGATAGAGGTTTGTGCAGCGTCCATGGCACCTAATGTCAACTACCATCTTCTTCGTCTTGCTGAAACTCAGGAGGAGGTGATTCCTGCCATACCAGCAACTTCTGCAGATGACACAACTCAGTGTTGCACTATGTTGTACTGCAAGTATGAGAGTGCATATCAAAATAGCGTGTAAGAGCAGGGTTGCTGTGAGACAGAAACACGACTATTGATTCAGGTCACACTTTGAGGACACAACAGTTAATCAAACTAAACCTTCAGCTGCAGGTTAACTCATAGCTGATGTAGAGAAAGTGCAATTGGCTCATATTTTTCACCTAAAGCTGAGTATATACATGACAAGATAACATGACAGAAATAACCGTTGACTGATGGACTTAACATTGACAAATAATCTGAAACAAGATGAAAATTAAGCATCTTAATTTGCCATTACATGATGCTGTTTTTTTAACATTTAGCATTTTTAGTTTATGACGAAGCATCATGTCTGGTTGTCAGTTGTTTGGGAGGTGGGAGACCTGAGACATCTGACAGAATAACAGACTGTTTGCTGCACTTATTTGCAGTCTTTTACTGTAAGAACAATGAGAAGCCACGCTTCAGAGAAGTAAGATGACATTGTGAGTCATGAAGAGGTACTATCAGCTCCGTGAATTACATTGTGCCAAGTTGTTGAAGTGCAGTCAGAGTTTTATCAGCTAAGCTGGCAGCCACGTTTCCATGTAGCCAACGCTGGATGACTGGAGGGTTCATTAGTTTTGGTGCTCCATAGCTCAGCATCCTCGGCTGGATGTCACCAGCTCTGACGATTAACGGCAGGAGCTTAAGGGACCACGCAAAGTCCAGGTGAACCCAGTGAAGAGCCTGGTGGGTTTAGTTTACATAGCAACAAACTGTTGTTTTTTTTTATGGTTTGTGGTTTGTTTTGTCAGAGTTACAACAACTAAGAGCAATTGTTATTTTGAAAGTGCACATCATATAACATCAGTTTTTCTGTTAAATGTTCTATATTCATATGTTCCTGCATAGAAACATTTTTGATTGAATTAAAGTTCCCTGTTTTCCCCTGAAAATTCTTGTATTAATTAAATCTTCCTGAAGCTGAATGTTTAAAGTTATTTATTGAACTAAATCTTATTCTTTCAAGGTTAAAAGTGAATCCTGGATGTCTCAGCACTGTCTTTAGCAGGCTGGTATACCTACGTTGTAGTAGTCTCATCCAACTGTATTTAACTTTTTTAAGCTGCACCAGAGTTCGTTCATGTTTTCACATTGTGGCATATTTATATTGGATAAACACAAAGATCCAATAATGCAAAAAAAAAAAAAAAAAGACATATTAACCACTGATTTAGTTGCTGATATTATAATGATAAGCTCTCTGCTTCTGTGTTTGTGTGTTTTTCTTTGGTACAAATATTTTTTTGACCTTTAAAATGTTTGTATTTCAAAAGCATATTGCCAGGTGGTTAGCATAAGAAAAGCATTTAGATAAAGCCGCGTTTATTCTGCAGCCTCGTGACCGAACCGTTCCTCCGTTTCTCTCTTTTATTCTCGAACACCACTTTACTGACCAGGCGGTTGTGATGCAGAGCTGAGCTGAAAGCCACAGCTGTCAGTTTACAAGTTGGTCTATGTTTTAACCCTCACCTATGGTAATGAGCTTTGGATAGTGACCAAAACAATTACGCTGCAAATACGAACTGCTGAAATGAGCTTTCATCAAAGGGTGGCTGGGCTCACTCTCATGGCTAAGTTAGGTGGAGGAGGTGAGTCATTCAGGAGGGGCTCAGAGTAAATCTCTGTTCCTATAGATTGAAGGTAGGTGGTTTGGGAATGTGGTGAGGATGCACGGTGGACCCCCTACCAGGTGAGGTGTTTCAGACATGTTGCATCAGAGGAAGGCCTTGCGGCAAACCCATGACTCACAGGAGAGATTATACCTGTCAGTGTGCTTGGGAGAGCCTCAGCGTGTCCCCAGCAGAGTAGAAGAGGTGTCTGGGGAGAGGGAAGTCTGGTTAACTGCTCAGACCACTGCCTTTCTGATCCTGTCACAGATGAGCATTAGGAGGTACGTGGACGTGTAAAACACACTAATTGAATATACGTCACATGTTCAAGTAATTACTTTCACGTTCCCTGTAAACTGCAACTGCTAAACCATCATGTTGTTTATTTTGTTACAAGAGTTTATTACCATCCATTAGGTGACACGTCCTGCCTCGTGCATGCTGTCCTGCCTTTCCCGTTTTCCGTTCTGCAGAGGCCAACGTGTACGGCGACTGCACGCTGCAGCCTTGTTGGGGTGCTTTGAACATAGAAGTCATAGGGACGGGGAGCTATTCTTCCCTGCTCTTGGTTTGGGTCGGTCTAAATACAGTTCCTTAGGGTGGCGGAGACCTGTGGCAACAGTTTTTTCTTTTTTTGTCTTTTTTTCAATTTCCCTCGGAGAACCCTTCCCTCAGGAACAAACCCGGACTGCTTTCAAAGGACAGATGATCAAAAGGTCTCACACTTTTATGGGCTCTGTTCTGCAGTATTTTGTGTCTTTTATTCAAATAGTGCTATTAAAATAAGTCAAACTAAATGCCTCAATATGAAGGCTGCAGTCCCATAAACATTAATAGCACGCATTTAAAATAATCATGATACCCGTCCTACTGGTGACACCCATCCTGTTAGGATAAATGAGGCATTAAAAAAGATGCCGCTGACCGGCTGCTGTCTCACCTACCAAATAGGAGGACTTTCAGCGGTGTCGATGCTTTAATGAGAATCTGGCAGCCAGCTATCAATGTGTACATGTGGGAAATTTTAATGATTTAGCTTTTATACGCCACCAAAATGGATTTCAAATAAAACCATCAAGATGTGATCACAGTGTAGACTTTCTTTTTTAATTCAAAAGACATTTAGCACTTAGGAATTACAGCCACTTTAAGTTCCTCCATTTCATTTTGTGTTGAGGTTTTGAGATCTATTTAATAAAAGTTTACTAATCCCTGAACAGAAATGTCATATTGCAGTAAGTCAGTATGTCAGTTGGTCAGTCACATTGCCTCCTTAAAGGGTCTTTTCACCACCACATCCAGTTCAGTTCCGTTAAGTCACTATATATATATATATATATATATATATATATATATATATATATATATATATATATATATATATATATATATATATATATATGATATGATACAATATAATACAATATAATACAGCAGTAGTGTGGGAATGAGTTTTGCATGTAAGTCAACTTTATCACACGATAAAACAAAAACACGGATATCATCAGTCGTGATTTTATCAGACGGTGTTTGATGTCTGATATCAGCTACTGCTGGTTAACTAATCGTGTTATTTCTGCCTCCATTTCAGTCTCATTGTGGTATTTGACGAATTGCATCGTGGTTGGTGGTGAGTTTATTGCGTATGTCAATAATTCATGTCACCATACAGGGAAATATAAGCTACTTCTTGGCAAAAGAAAATAAACCCTCCAACATCGATCTCACCTTCTGTCTGATGCAGGCTTTCAGCCTTTTCAGGAAGCATCGTATTTACAACCTGTTGTGTTTGTTTTCTTTTGGACGCCATCTTGCTGAGAAACCCCATGGCTCATGTTGCCAAATTTTATTTCAGAAAATGCCACAGCAAACAATTTTAGTGAAACCCAGGAAGCTGCAGCTTCTCGCCATGTCTGTATTTATTTATGCATTTATCTTTTTTGGATGTGAACAGGTTACAGCTGTTAACGTGACTCTTCACTGTAAAAAAGAAATGTGACAAATATTTAGTTGCATTTAAAGCAGGTCTTTGTCTTGCAAGGCTAATGACATTAACACATAAATGTTTTATTTCCAAGGCTCTCTGTATTCTCCTGATGTCTTCTTCATGACTCTTGAATGAAAATCTAGTCCCTTATGTCTTAGAGTGAGATTAGAAAAATTCCAGTGGTTACTGAGATGAGACCTCAGTAAGTGATTTGGGACCAAGACTGACATCAAGCACCACTCGATGGGTCTTCATTTTCCCGGAGCCAACTCCATCTTCTTTCACAACACAACTTCCCTACACTGCTGCTTTAACTTGCAGAGAAGATGGAAAGTTGAGTGTGCTTTATATTATATATATATATATATATATATATATATATATATATATATATATATATATATATATATATATATATATATATATATATATATATATATAGCTCATCCTTTCACAAACTTGTGCTTTTTCACTTCCCCTCCAGCTCTCAAAGACAGGCAATGCTTGCATGAATAAGGTTAAAAAACTCTGTTACTTGCTCCAGCAGCAGGTAGTTTTAATTTGTTGACAATCTATTTGAGATATTCTGCGTTACTTTAATTGCACACAGCTCAATTTGTTCTGACCTTATTCTATTCAGACTCATTAAGATTAGTTAAATTGTGCCTGCTCCCTTTTTAGTTTTGTGTAATGGAAAGCATCAAAGACTGCTGGGAAAATTTATCATTTGAATACTCATCATTCTTAAAACATTGTTTGAAGAAAATTATTTTAGAGAGACCTTAAAAAAAACATGAAGTAACTACAAATGTATTTCTAAATGCTCTGTTATTTTCTTTTGGCCACAGTTTCATGATAATGAGGATGGGAAAAGTGCCTTTAGTTTAATCACTGATGGCAAAACCAATGCAGATGGGCATTCAAGGCAACTGAGGCGACACAAAGGACATTTAGCATTTTTGGCCTCTGAGGGTTCCACTTTTACAACACTGTCCAATTTATTTTTGTTTTTCTCTTGCTCAAAGACACTTGTTTTGTCTTCTTCATTTCTTCTGTCATACTTTATTTGTCTCTGCAACACTGTCGATCTGTCAGCTAGTTTTATTGTTGATGTGTGACATTAACGGTTGAGAAGTGATAATTATCCTCCTTTTCCGAACATTTGTTTTTTTGACCTTTGCTCCTTTAATTGTTGTGTTTGTGCTCTCTGACGCGGTGCGCAGCAAGGGCCTTCTTTTCAACACCTTGCCATTTGCTTCCCCCAAGCAAGACTCAAGCTTTAATGCACACAAAAAACATAGAAAAAAAAAAAAGATTTCCCCCTCATCCAAGGGCTCTGGCACTGATGAAGTCTCACTTACTACACCACAGCAATACCTGTAGTACTTTTGGATGCACAAAGTACCAGACTGCGACTGGTGCAGACTGGTTGGGAATGACGTAAAGCCGTCATCTCCCTCTGTCTGGGCAGAAATAAGCCCAGTGTACTTCTGAACTGATTGGCTATTCCAACAGCATAACTATGGTTCTGTGGTGCAACGTTACAGTTTAAGGTTGCATTTCTTTGTAAAAAGCCTTCTGCGTTTGGGAGACTTAACTTTGCTCTGCCTTTTACACTGAGCAGCATGTTGGCAACGTGCTACGGTTTGACTCCCCACAGTTTGTGTTCTCAGGCCTCCGCATGGATTTTTTAATTTTATTTATTTATTTATTTTTCCACAAACAAAGCTGATACTGCATGAACTTACTGCTATTCATCTTTGCTAATTAAGTCGGACATCATGTTGGTTGCAGTTAAGCTGACGATCAATCACACGGGTCACCCGTGGAACTGGGGGGTGGATGGAAAGAAACATGATAAATGTAATGTCCTGAGCGTTTTTTAGTTGGCGTTATTGTTTTTTTCCTGGACATGCTGGGTGCTGTGCATGCAATAATGCTCCATGTTAGTGCTGTGAAAAATACTTTTAAAGGCTTTCAACTGACATGAACGTTTACTACGTGGGTACAGTAACAAAAATATTAACTCGATTTGTTTTTCATCACATTTTTCAGGTTTAAATGTGCATCTACAGTAAGACCCACAAAATAGCTGAATTTACCCCTTTTAGACTTACCTAAATATGAAAGAGAGAAAAAGCCACAATGGCCACTGAAATAACATCAAACTGACACAACTACTTTACTGAACATTCAGAATGGAAATCAAACATTGCTTCTGAATTGTGATTCAATAAAATCATTAGAAAAAAAAATGTAATGGCTGGCTTGAACAAAAACTATGGGACCCTCAACTTGATATTTTGTAGCACAATCTTTTAAGTCAGTCACTGCAATCATGTGACTTTTGTAGCTTTCAATGAGACCTATGTGCTTGTAACTGAATATTTTGGCTACTACTTATGAGAAAACGTTTTTCTCATAAGTAGTGGCCTCTCCTCCAGACTGGATGTTTTAGTTTGTACACAGACATTTAATAGGATTTAAATCAGGCCTCATTGTCTCTGGTCCTTGGTCCTTGGTCCACAGTCTTTTTCCCGTTGGAGGACCCATGACCTCCTACTAAGACCAAGTTTTCGGACACTGGGCAGCACATTTCACTTCAGAATGTCTCGAGTCATGAGATGTCATTGCACCTGCACAGATTCAAGACACTGCAAAGCAGCACCCGGAACAGCTCCAGTCTTATTTGAAGGTGTCGTTGTTGCATCTGGAAGCTCAGACCTGATGTGATTTGCCACGACACTCCAGTTTCGTCTCATCTGTCCAGAGGACTTTCTCCAAGAAATTGAGTGGCTTTACAAAATGTATTTTGATAAATTACAGTCTAATGTTTTTTAAGGATTCATTTTGATCTGTGGACTCCTCCTCAGGCATCCTTCTTGCCTCAAACAGTCGTGGATGGAGTTATATATGAAGACTGATGAAGGTGACCCTGGACATGACCCTGAATCTCTTTGGTAGTTTTTATGGCCTCTTACCTTGCGGTTACCATTCATATAATCAATTTCTGAAAGGGTTTTGGTCTTCAAAATATTGTTTCAGCCTGAGACCATCTTTTAGCAGTTTTACCATGTGATTCTTTAATTTTATTTATTTATAAGTCTGTAGTATTACTGTGGACAGCAACATATTAAATATAGCTTTATAGTTTACCTTGTTTCATGTCTTGTCTCTGTTGATTGTCAGAACTTATTGCGCATTAGCGACTGCTTGCTCGAGTAGACCTGCCTCCCAGTTTTCTTTGTCCTGTATTAGATACTAGTTTTAACCTCTAGTTTGTCTCCAAGCTTGCATTCACTTACTCAGTCTCGGGCACTTTGGCTTAAATTATTGACTGTTTTTCTTCCCATTTTTGATGAAGTTATTTTAAGATGCTTTGAATCACACAAGGTGTTTAGTTGGATCTTTGTTTGCAATTTCCGTTTGCGTCTTACACCTGAAGAATAGTCATTATGAGCTGCAGGACAGAGTACCAGAACAGGTAACAGAGTGGTACATGGCTGTGTTAATGTCCACTGCTGTAAGGCAATAGCACATTGTACTGATGTTGGATCTACTGTGATTTATAATCAGAAATTTTCTTTTCACTTTGTGCACATCACCACAGGATTTGTTCTATTCAGGATCTGTCTGTATTATTCTGTAATATTTTCACTCATTTATCAAAAGAGATGTTTGATGTTGTATCTGTTTGCCCTGTTAACATTGACTCAAAGCACTGTGCAGCCACAAGGGCTCAGACGGCTCAAAGTGTGGAGCAGCATGGCTCTGATGTGAAGATTTATGTATTTCCACAAACAATTACAGAGAAGCCTTGGGTGTTTACTCTCTCAACTATGGCACATTGTCTCAACTGTCATGCCCCTTACAGTCGTAAAAACTGGTGAAAGAGCCAACAAAAAAATGACTGAGCAGATGGCGTCTGCCATTGGAGTCTGGGATCTTTGACTCATAGATTCACTAGGATGTTCGCTCGCATGAGCCAATATGGATGCAAACAATCAGTCACACAAGCACATTTACTGATAAGACTGGCGTTATCCATTTTACAGTGCAACATATTTGATTTGAAATAATTACATAAAATATCACCCATACCCTAAATATGCGGTCACACACGGTCACGTTCTCCTCACCACCTACGAATCAGCGGGAAGTCCTGCAACCAGTTCATTTCACATGATTTATCCGTGTCAGGTGGTTGATAGGTAAATGACTATGTCAGTTTTAAGAGAACGAACATTATTTGAGCAGTCTGAAGTATTGAGTGTGGACAATCCACTTGGTTTTACGGTTTTCCAGATGGAAAAAATTGTTTCCATTTACATTATACTTGAGTTGACAGTGGAAGAAGGGATGATCACTGCTGTCCAACTGCCAGTATCAGTGTAGCACTCTCCTGCTTTTATTAGGGTGTCTGAAGGACTTGTTTTATTTATTCATTCATTCATTCATTGCCACTTCCTCTCCTTTCTCCTAACAAGCGACCAGCTTTGCCCAATCAGCTCAAGGTCAGCCCATCAACTTGCTGAAGACACAAAAATACACAAACAAGATTGAACTGAGGATTAAAAGAAATCTACATCTACCCCTGCAACGTGTAATAGGGTTAAGAGATGACAATGTCTCCTCACTTAAATAGCTGTAAATTAGTTCACAGATGCAACATGATGTCATTTCTTTCTTTTTGCACCTTGAAAGAGTGATTCATGAGGGAACTATACTGTGGGCCAATGCCTCACTCTTGATCTGAGTGGTCAGGAAGCAATCTTCACTAATGCTACATCATCTCCTGAACAATAAACACAGGCCTGTGATACTCTCTTCCTTTCTATCTCTCCTCTCAGTGGCTCTGCAGGGGCAGGTTACTGGTCTGACATCACACTAGGTGGGGCAGGACCATACCATCCATCAAGGCCAAAGTGCCTATGAGAGGCCTTTAATATTTTACTAATTGAGATTGCTGAGTGCTCAACTGTCATTTCGTCCAACTGAAGTGGGCAGGGTTCACCACAAAGTGTTACGTGGCATTGACTGCCATACTGCAGGTGTTCCCGCTATAATGCGTTTCAAGATATTTGCCCTCCTTTGTTCCTTTCTTGCTGTGGTTCACAGGAAGATACACTGTACCAGCAGAAGCCTGCTGAATTTGTAATGAATGTTGTTTGTTTCAATCCCAGTCCCATTTTACTCTGACCTTTGCCCTTTGAAACACGGCTAGGATGGAGTGGGTTTTCTATTTCTAATGGCCTCAGTTGATACAGACAAACTGTTTGTCTATGGGGCTATTTATTTTGAAGTTAACCAGCTCTGCGTTGATATCACAGGACAATCCAGAGTCCTTTGTGGCGAGGAAGCACTTTTTATTGCTTAGACCTCCCCTGCAAAGTGTAGCACTGTGATCGCTCAATTTAAGCACTAAGCCAACTTGGCTGAGCCAAGAAGGGATTTTTCTTTAAAGGATCCGCTGTTCCCACACGTACATTTTTTTTAACGTTTTCTCATTTAAATCATCAGTGTAGCTTTCACCTCTCACCACGGTGATGGTGTAATAGAACAAGCCAAGGCATTATAGTTCTCTTATCAGAGGTGACATTGTTTGTCTCAAAACCAGCAAATTCCTAATAAGAAGAATAAGTTTGAGGTCTTTCAAAGGAAAACATTGGGCCATATGAGTGTCTGGTTTTATGCGGGTCTCTTACTTATGACACATGGCTTGTTGAAAAAGGGGCAACATTTTAAATGTCAGAGTATTAACCACTAAATTCACAGGCATTTGCTGATGAAGCCATTCTGATGACCACTCAAGCCAGATGAATATTTGTCTGATAATGATTTCTGTATCTCATATAATTGCTCTTATTTCTTTATTGTAACTGTTTTAAACCATGAATCTGTGTAGCATGATACTTTCTGAAAAAAATCAAAACACACCCAGACAGTTTAACCAGTTTCACCATTTGAAACTATAAATTATGAAGCCTAATTTATCTATTTACCTACTATGAGTTTCATTTCATTTGATGATTAACTGTCAGGTTAATGTGATTTTGCAGTTAAAGTAATAAAAATGTACGCTTTTCTTGGAATAACTACCCAGGAGATTGTACATTTTCTCAACATCATTTATGTTTTATTTCAAAAACAGCCTGTCAAAATGTCGATGTATAAAACTTATTTTAATAGGAAACACTATGAACTATTTTACAGACTGTTGTGGATATATGGTTGATTGCAATCCTTGCAACTCTTGGATGCAGTTGTGGAGGAGTTGTATAATTAGGCCTGGATGATAAATCAAGTTTGTCTATTAATGTGGATTTCTAGTTAATGGCAATGTTAAAAAAATACATCAATTTTTTCTTCGATTTGGATAATTGTAGTATGGCATCACCGCCAATTCTGCAGACGTCCAGTGTTCCATAATGCCTCCTAACCCCTCAACAGTTTTCTTCAGAAATGCATGGACATCCAACCTGTAGCAGTGTGTGTTGTTGAGGAATTGTATCCTTAAAAAAATGTCCAAATAAGGGACATAGTTTCTTAACTTTCCTGGATGTGGTCCATGGTGGTGATGCCCGACACCGTGCAAATCGCTGTCCACGGTAAAGCTGCTATAGTTGTCTATCATCGTCAGCAGCTTGGTTAATTTATACTAACATATATGCAGCTAAGTGGGAAAATAATGTGTGCCTGTGTGTGTGTGTGACGTACAAACGGCCATCTGCAGTACAGTTTGACCAAAGTCTGTGGCAGCTGAAGGCATCAGTATGACTAATTTATTCCAGAATCTGAAATGAAATCCTGTATTAGGATTCTGTCCTGAAATAGAAACAAAGGCGAGATTTGTTGACAGTGACAGTAAGAAGTTTACATAAGAAGTAAACACAGGATTGATGAAAATATAAAGAAAAAATAGGTCCACACTCACAAAACTCCAAACATGGCTCATAGCTCCTGTCTTCACTGATGCTTTTGGTTTTTCTTTAATGTCAGAAGACAGATGAGGTGGAGCTGGATAGAAACTTTGTCCGTGACAAGAAGAAGCAGAAGCACAAACTTGCACGAACCCTTTCATGCCCAAAGTTACAGAAATAAATGAAAAAAAACCAAAACAAAACAAAACAGTGGAACTGACTCACATTATTTCAAAACTAATCGCACACAAAATCCAAATAAATGGAGAAGATTTCTAATTTCATAAAATGATTCCCTAAAGTCTTGGACAGCAGCCCTTCCATTTGATGACACAGAATGTAGAAGAGCTTTTTCTCATAAATATTTTACAACTGTGCTCTCTGGCAGCATATATAAATATGTCCAGCTAATTATTTTGTTGATTTTTAGTCACTATAGTCCAAATGTATATAGAAATGCAGGGAAAGTTACTTTTTTTTTCTCTGCCAGATAACCCCAACAACAGTTACGTATCAAATACAAAGAGTTGTTTTCTATGTGCAGAAAGGTGCATGCGCTCTTTTTGTCAGACTTACAAAACAAAATATTACAATAATTGAAAAAAATCCATAACTGATTCTAACCCTAAATTACATCCATCAATGGATGTAGACACTTTCTTTTAACCTAATCAGAAAAAAACACTTTGAATATGCAACTTGACAATAAAAGCAATTGGAAAGGAGAATTAAATTTTACTGAAGGTGAAAATGATGCACGGAGGTATAGACAAGCAAGTCTGTTCTTAGGTTTTCCTAGTTTTTGAATCATAAATGAAACACAAACAAACAACAACAAAAAAAAGATACGATATAATAGAAGTGACCGAGTCTATAAGTTCAAAGGAAGATCCAGCAGAGGCCGATTCAGGCCGATTCAGGCCGATTCAGGCCGATTCAGCCTTGTGTGGAGATGATCAGGAGGGAGAAGCAGAAGGACAACTGGATTATGAGATCTTGACTGTGTTCTTAAACAGCCTTTGGAAGCCTAAAACTGCACTAACCAACCATCACCTTGTGACAAGCATCAACAGATTTAAATACATGTTCACTTCATAAATACAAACTTGCTGTTTTATTTGAAATTCTGCTGCTTTTTTTTTTTCGAACCAGGCACACGTCTCTCCTCCACATCAGGCTTTAAGGCGTTAAAGCATCTGAAGCTTACGCGACCTACACAGATTCTCACCACACATAGTTCCTTTGAAAATACCAGAATCTTTGCCGGAGTTGAAGTTTAAATTAAATTACTCATTTCCACGGTTTTTCTACATGTACCGCGAGATCTATTTACCTGGCCTCTGATGTGTGCTTTGAAAAAACAACCTTGATGTCGTGCGCACTTTCATTTTCATTTTCTCCTGTTTTTTATTTATTTATCAGCTGATAAATATCAGGCCAAAGTCAATAATTAACAAGGAATGCAGAAGGTTTCATCTTTAAAATGTTTTATGTTCTATGTATCTGGTTTCTTCAGAGGATGAGAAGGAACGTTTTAATGGACACTCTCCACAACGGGACGTATAGAAGTCTTTCAGAAGACGCTTCTTGCCTCTAAATGTGTTGCATTAAGTCATTTGACCTGACAATCATGTTTGAATAATACATCACATCTTTTCAAATATAGAAACTTAAAAGAAATCCTTGAAGGAACCAGACTTTTTAATTGCTAAACTCTTGGCACTCTTTTAATTGTTGTGACTTTGTAATTAGAGTTGTAGCAAAGCAGCAGCTCCTGTTTTGTTAAATGCCAATGACTTGGAAGGTGCAGGGGAATGACGGCGGCGAAGAGGAGCCGAGTAAGGAGTGTAGGTTAAGATGTTAGCAGAAGGGAAATTGTTATCTTCAGATTGGCTTTCCACCACTTGCTCCTTGTCACCCATTTTTATAAGGTGGAGACGAGACATTTCTCTGCTGATGAAATTAGGGTCCAAAATGAAACGAAATAGAGAGAACCAGAGTGAGAGTGTTATGGGGGGAAATACTAGCACGGATGCTCTCAGTGGCGGATCATGAAAATGTGAGGCAGCTCCAAAAACAACGCAGAAGTGACCGAGATGAAAGGAAGCAGCAGTCTGTTTCCCGGCTCGTCGCATTAATTCAGTTCCCAGTTGATCCGTTCAAAAAAAGAACAAATATTATATAATTTAAAAAAAACTGTGTGATACATACAAACCCCTGTTTTTAATCGTTTTAACGTTACAAAAATGTTTACAAATGTAAATACAATAGTAATGTTTTCATTTACCTTAATCCTGCGTGTATGAGGTATTTTGTGAAGATGTTCGAATAGCTGTTTTTCTTTTAGATTGTGATTTAGATACCTTTGAGTGTTGGCTGATACTAAGTACTGAGCCAACACAAGTCTTATTTTTTTTTTTTAACAAGAAATCAAACAATTGTAAAATTTAAAAACGTATTATCAGTTTGATCTTAAAACACTGGTTGTCCAAATTTCCATCGTAAAGCTGAATGCCTGCGTTCTTGCAGCTGGCGTGAAAACGTTGTCCGGGACAATGAGTTCCACTTTTTGTCCGTCATTGCTGTGACTTCTTTGTTTTCTTTGGGGAGTTTCTCTCATTTCTGAAAAATAACCTTCAGCATCAGCCGCTGTGATTTGTCCCTCTTTGCCTTTGACTTGATAAACTTGTGCTGTATCATTTGATCACTGCTTAAATGCTTAGTAAGGATAACTTGCTCGCTTTTACAACCTATAACAGTCAGGCTTCAGCTAAAAAAAAGAAACATGCTCCTTTTTGGGATAATCCCTAATAAATCCTACAAACTTATAGTTTTTAGTGGTACTAAGACGTTCCCTGGACAGCTTTACTTCATGGCTACACAAGGAAAGTCTAACATCACTGTTAAAGTACATTCTCATTTTTATCTATCTAAAGCTATAGATATCTTTCTTTGTAGGCTGATTGTTAATCTATATGAAACAAGATTACATCAGTGATAATTTATCGTTTGAAATCACTCAACTTTACGACTCAATAAGAGAGAGAGAGGGAGACCTGTTACACACTACTCCTGGAGGGAACATAAAATACTTGAATACACCTGGAATTCCTCAATGCCTTTGCTACTGTCTCTCCCGAAATATTCAAATTGTGGCTTAGAGAGGACATAAATAAGAGAAAAATGAAATTTACACACCAAGAGAGAAAGCTATGTGATTCACCATATGAATGTGTGTGTGTGTGCGTGTGTGTGTGTGTGTGTGTGTGTGTGTGTGTGTGTGTGTGTGTGTGTGTGTGTGTGTGTGCGTGTGTGTAAAAGTGTGCTGAACAGAATCATAAATGCCTCTTATTAGAATTCTACTGTCATTTAACTGTTGAATGGCAGTGACATGGACATTTAAAACAGCCAGAGACGAGGCCTTCTCCGCAGTGAACCTAAAAAATAGGCAGAATTCAATTATAGCTGTGCACACTTGTGTGAAGGGATTTGGAGGTGAGGAGTTTCTGTGGTGGCAGTAGGTTTCCTGAGACTAAAGAAGAATTAAAGGAAATTACAAAATAATCACCAATTCATTCAGAATCGTCTTCAGAATTTTAACCGTCCAGCTGCATTGCAAACCATTACGCACCTCAAAATAAAGTCATCGTATTCTTTAATTATTTTATTTATTCTACTGTTATGGTGCAGCAGTGTAATACCCTGTACAGGTTGTAGATGAATACATCATTACTTTTTTTTTTTCCTTTTGTTGTTTTTTCTTTCTTTTTCCGTGCCTAAGAAGTTTGAAATTTGTCATCAAGGAAATAATAGTCGGATTTTGATGCACATCATGTAGTTTCTTTTTCTCTTTCTTTTGCGCGTTTTGTCCGTGCTTTTACATGCAGATGCCTCATCCATTCAGTGTCTTCTACAGTTACTGAGATGAGTAGCTCTCAACACGACAGCTCACTCAGATGGAATAATCAGCCGTTCATTTCGCAGTATTGCAGATATGTGTAAAGCTGATTGGTGAAGAGTCTAATAGTTTTAATGTTCTATTAGGTTTCAAGTTTGGTGTCGTTCTTCTAGCTGGGCATCATTTTTAAGGTTTCAAACCTCCCTCTCCACGGGATTAATAAGGGACCGTTTAGCCATCTGCCCTGCAATTCCACCTATGTTCACCCTTAATGAAGGGTTTGGCAATAAATGTCACACTGGACTAAAGTGTCTCAAAGTCAATGTCGTCTACGTGTAAGTACATGTCTAAGCAAGGACAAAAACTCATGCAGGGATTTTCTGCTCTTAGATGACTTTCTAAATGTTGAAAATATTAGGTTTTCACTTAAATCCAGCAATATGGTATGACAATTTTAATTAACTTTAGGAGGGGGACGTGATGGGTGGTTGCAGTTCCTAATGAAAGTCCTTCCATTCCTCTGCAAAGTTTTGTATTGTTGCATATAGTATTGTCTGTCGGATCGGGTATTTGCTTGCTGATTTTTTTCCAGTGTCACTGAACATCCTGCTATCAAAACCATTTACACTTAATATTCTTAAAAGAAATGTCGGTCATTGGAAATAGAAAGTGCTTCTGGTGTTGTGGTTGGATGCCTTGTTTAAAGATAAAGGACAGTCATTGTCCACATATATTATTCATACTCACAGACACACACACGTGCTATATATATATATATATATATATTCTGTTATATAAGGACTGTATTGCTTCAGCAAAATCCACATACTACTCTAGTTTAATCTGAAATTCCAAAGCTCTCTTTTCTCTGTTCAACAACTTTAAAAGACCTCCAGGCTCGCTCCCTTTCCATCTGTAATCAATCGACTTCTGAAATTACCTTTTGTCCTTTTTTGCTTCAAAAATCTCCGACGTTCACCAACAACTTGCCTCTGAAGGTGCTGCTGCTTCCATCCCGCACCATCCACTTATTTCCTTCTATAACTGATATATCCAAGCTGATTCAGAAATCCAAACCTTCCACCTGCCTGCTCCATCCTCTCCCTACTGTTCTCGTCAAAGCCTGTCTTCCTTCACTGGCTCCTCGCATCACTGCCATTATTCACTCTTCCCTCAACACCGGACATGTTCCATCAGCCTTCAAGACAGCCGCTGTCACTCCTAATATCGAAAAAACCTGGTGCCGATCCATCCAACCTCAATAAACTTCATCCAATCCCTAATTTTCCCCTCATCTCCAAAATTCTTATAACGGGTGTTGCCTCTCAGCTCCACAAACACTTCAGTAATTACAACATATATACGGACAATTCCAGTTTGTCTTCCGCCCCCTCCACAGCACAGGAACAGCTCTTTAAGAATCACCAGTGACCTTTTCATAGCAGCTGACTCCAGTCTCACCATTCTAATCCTCCGAGATCTTAGTGCAGCGTTTGACACCATTTCTCACAGCACCCTCCTAAACAGACTGCATCCATTGATGTCTCTCATACACCTCACACTTGGTTCCCCTTATATCTTCATACAGCTCAGTCTCACACTTCAAATTCATTCCCTATCACTGCCGGTGTGCCCTCGGGGCCTCTTCTGTTCATCATCTGCATACTGCCCCTCGGACACATATTCCTTAAATATAAAATCAACTTCCATTCCTATGCAGACGACACCCCAACTCTACATCTTATCTGAACCCTCACTTCCACTGTCCAGCCTTTCCGACTGCCTTCAGGAAATCAAAGCATGGTTCCCTCAAAATTTCTCAAACTAAACAGCAATAAAACAGGAGTTCTTCTTATGGACATGAGCTTCATTCTAGCCAAATTGCACAGTTTCTCCATCAACATCAAAAGTTCCTCCATCCTCCCCTCCCCTAGGGTTAAAAGTCTGGGCGTCATCCTCGACAGCACGCTATCATTTCAAGCTTACATCAACAGCATCAACCGGTTTGCTTATTTCCACCTCTAAAACATCAACCGACTGTTCGTACTTCACTCCTCATGCTGCTGCCATCCTCATCCACAGCTTTGTCACTTCTCAAATTGATTATTGTAACTCACTTCTCTTCGGTCTCCCCAGCAAATCCATTTACAAACTGCGGCTCCTGCAGAACTCTACTGCTTGAATCATAACCTGCACCTCTTCCCTTGAACACATTACCCCTGTCCAGCTCCACTGGCTCCCAACAAAACACAGAGTTCAAGAACTTTGAGATACTCCTCACTTTCAAATGCATCCATAATTTGGTCCCTCCTTTTCTGCTCCACATTGCTACTTCCTCCCATACTCTCAGTTCATCCTCCTCCATTCACCTAGCCATTCCCTCTGTCCGTCTCACTGCCATAGGGAGCAGAACCTTCAGTCGCTCTGGAACTCAAAGACTCTTTTCCATCATACAAATCTGAACTTATAACCCACCTGTTCAAGCTGGCCTATCCACTTTGACCCTGCTGTCTACAGTCTCTGCGTAAGCAATGTCTTCTTTTTTTTTAAATTAATTCCTTTTACAGCTTTTGTCATTCTTAATTTTACTGTAACGTAACCTTGGTTGTAGAAAGGGACCAATACATAAAATGAATTTCAAATACATACATACATACATACATATATATATATATATATATATATATATATATATATATATATATATATATATATATATATATATATATATATATATATATATATATATATATATATATATATATATATACATATATATATATATATATATATATATATATATATATATATATATATATATATATATATATATATATATATTTCAAATACATACCTATATATATATATATATATAGTCATATAGTCATTGTCCACATAGATTATTCATACTCACAGACACACACACGTGCTATATATATATATATATATATATATATATATATATTTATATATATGTATATATGTATATATATGTATATATATATATATATATATATATATATATATATATATATATATATATATATATATATATATATATATATGTATATATATATATATATATATGTATATATATATATATATGTACATATATGTATATATATGTATATATATTTATGTAATACTGTTGATACTTTTGTCCAGTTTCACGGAAGTATCTTTGTGTCTGTTTGCCGATCCATACCCACCTCCTTGATTTCAGATAATCTTGTGCTTGCTCTCAGGAACCAAACTATCTTGTATGCATGAGTTACTTTGACTTGACTTCCAGCTGCAGCGTCTAATCCATCTGATGTCTGAAACACTGGTTCCCTGAAAGAACTGACTTTTAAATTGAGCTTCAGTCACTAGATACTGCATCAAAGTTAAAGCCTCTTCACACGATCCGTTAACATCCCCTCTCCATGTCCAGTGTTTTTTCCTTATAGTCAGGACCATATTCGTACGTGTGGAAACACATGTTTATATCTACACACACACACACTCACACTCACACACACACACACACACACACACACACACACACACACACACACACACACACACACACACACACACACACACACAGACACACACACACATTTCTGAGCTCTGTCACTGTCCTTCTTGCCCGGATAGCTGTGTAATTGAGTTTTGGAAATGAAGCCTGGCACTTCTTCCTTGTGTGCAGGCTCCCCTCATTACTAAAGCCTAATTAGGATTAGGGCAGCGTTTTCATTTGGCATTATGAGCGAGGCCTCTGGTCAAAGCCAGCATCTAGCTCCTTCTTACCCAAAGCTTTTGGACAGGAGCCCTTGATGTTTTCATGTATTACCTTTGCATTTATTGTTTTTATTTTTGATATGTATATTGTATATAAAGAAAATTGTAGTTTTTTGGTTTAGCACTTTTTTATCATATCAATTTTTTCTAGGTGTTTATACTAGCATACAGTACAATGTTCCCCTTCTGTGATGCATATTTAAGATTTCAAACATTTACATCATCATAAACAGAATTTTATAACACACACACAAAGCAATACATCCACATAAAAAAATTCTCATTTTGTTTTTTATGAAAATGACGATACTTCATATCAAAATGTGTATAAATTGACTTTCTCCTCTTTGGCTTAAGCTCAAAACTCACACTTCTGATTGCGAACGGAGGTGCTTCATTTACTGTCCTAATGTGTTATCATTTTCTCAAGGAAAACATATCTAATGAGAAAAACAGAGTTGGGTGGCATATTGGTTTTTATAAGATAGAGTGATATATTTTAAAACGACATGTGTAAATAGAATATGTATCAATATCTCTTTTCATTATAGCTGTTTAGTTTTCTCTTGTCTGTTTTCATAAAGCCTGAACTTTAAGGTTTCTGAAGTCAGAGATTTGGACTTGGAGCAAAGAAATGTTCATGTTTTTAACAGGCTAATGATTTTCTAATCTTTTTAAGTTAACGTTCTCAGCTATGTGCCAACTTAAAGCCTGGCTTACATCACTGACTGACACCGTTGCATCCACAATGAAAGACTGGAAGAATTTGAGTGCACGTGGAGGCCACTGATCTCCTATTTGGAAAAGACAGGGAATAGGTGCATTGTATGGATTCTGAACAACAGAATTAGTGATAGTGTACATGTGTAGAGGGTAAGGGGGGATAAGGGGTTTGGGATTTAGTTTCTTTTTGCTATATTTTTTTGTAAACAACAGCGCAGTTGCTCGGATATTATTATACGTTATCTACGCTGCTTCACAATAAAACTAATTGAAAGGAAATGAATAAAGTACTGATTAATGTTAATGTTTTTTTGTCCGTATGTTGCCCACATTAATGAGAGAATACATTTAGTCCTGTGGATGAATATCACCTTGTTTTATCTTTTATTCTCATCATTTCACACATCTTGGTGTCAGTCTATTCATGTGACCGTCTGTTCAGGGGTACAAAAGTAGATCTCACATACGTTGATCCACTGGCAGGAGACAACCTCTTCTTTTTCGGCTGTGTCCCCCTACCTGTCAGTAGATGGATAAATTACTGCGGTCCATCTCTACAAGAAGGTGTCTGCATTCCCGCCTTAACATCATCCTCAGATGATTAAACATTATTTCAGAACTGTTCTTGTAGCTTGATTGGTAATTCTGAAGTGACCGTAAGTGTGAGCGTGAGAGCATGGCTGTGTGGTCCAGTGATGAATGGGTGAGCTGTCCAGTGTGTCACTGACACCAATAACTGAAGAGGGATATAGAAAATAAATGAAAGAATGACACAAGTTTTAACTAACCAGATCAGGTGGATGCAAAGTCATTTGAATATGTGTTTCAGAGCCTTAACATTTGCTATCTGCAAACAAAACCACAAAACCTTTAAGGGAGGATATGCTTTCTTTGGATTTCTACGATCTGATCTGCATGGATTGTTTGCAATTTTGTTTGATTCTTGGCAAACAATAAAAGGCTTAGGATAGTTCTTTCTGTGTTCTTTGCATTTCCACCACCTTTCTTCTGCACCATAACTTGTTAGTCTGAGCCAAACAAGATTTTGTAAAACTCATTGATGAGAGCTTGAAAACCTTGAACCTGCTTATTACTGAAGAATCTCACCAATCACAGAGGGCATCAAAAGCAGCCTCCAAATTGAATTCTTAATACATTTGAATCCGTCTCAGTGTCCTGCATCAATCTGTCTAGACTTTTGCATCGCCTTGAAATGAAACTCCATCACTTTTTCTGATTGTCTCATGGAAAGAAAGATTAAAATGAAAAAAAAAAATAAAAACAACGTAAAGAGCATATCTTTTCCCTAGTCTTGTTTGGAGTTAGTTTATCTTCATATTCAGTGCTAAACCATTTTCTTCATTTATGAAAACACTGTTTAATCCTTTCAGATTAAATGTTTGTGTTCACTATATCTACGCTCGCACATAAATTGTAAAGCTGAAACCAAATCGGAGTTTTCTGGGAAACCATGAGTGCAGATATTATCTGTTTTTGGCACAATGCAATTCAGTCAGCCCAAGTAACAGTGTAGTCATATTTCTCTCAAGATATAAATCTTAATGTGTAAGCTTAAGCAAGCCAGCTTTCATGGAAGCGGTCCTTATGTTTGCCATGTGGTGTTTTGTCATTCTTGTAAACAGCACAGTTTTTATAACATCTCCTTGATTTTTCTTGCTGTTTCCAGACTTTTTTTTTCTAATTTAATATTGCTTTTGCTGTTGCTTTTATGTTCACTTGAGAATTCAAGAAATCTACGTTTCTGTATTAACCCACTTTTCATGCCGTTTATTTTATTGTTTTGTGAGCCGTGCCGTGTTTTCTGCCTGTTCATGCTTAAAAAAATATTGGAGCAACTCAGTGGTAATAATCATCTAAATATTGTGAATAGAGCCAATATATTTACTCATCTTCTGGGGAGGTAACCATGCTGAGGGTGTGATGGAGTTGGGAAATCAGCTGCTGTTGTGTATTCTGTGAAGTTTGGGGACTCCTGAAGAGCTATTTACAAGACATCTGCTCTCATGAGTTATAAAACGGTTTAATTTCTCAAGAAGAAGAAAACACCATAACTAAACCCTTTTATGAAAATACCCTTAGTCTACATTTTTAAAGGAGCACTGTGTAAAATTGTAGATAAAAACAATATCCCAAAATAACAAAAAAAAAAACAGCAAGAGAATGAGAAGAAAGAGAGAAGAAAAGAGAGAAGAAAGACAAGTGCACTCACGTCACAATACTGATGATTATGTATTTGCTGCTGAGCTATCTAGTCCGCATGCTGAATAACTAGCGTTCGTCCATCCAGTCTTGTAATACCGGTATCTACCATGTGTGGCAGTAGCAAGCAACATAGTGGCCTCAGTACAACGTGATGACAGTAAGACGTTGTGGGTGTTTGTGGGCGTTCTTGGACTTGTTTTCAATCATGTAGGTGTTGGAACCAAGTTACCATTTTAAGATGCGTAAACAGAAACAGCAAGGATGGCTGATGCTCTTGGGAAGAGAACTTTGTCACCAACGGCAGCCACCTGGTACAGCGGAAAGGCCTTGCATGGAAGCGGAAAAAGAAAAACAAAAGAGCAGATAGGAACAGGGCTGAAACCAGAATAAGTATCAGCAGTGCTTTCCTCCATTGGAGACAGCTCATGGACAGCAAAGGATTTAACTTTGATGCTTAAAATGTCTTTAAATGAGACAGAGGCTTGTGTGTTTGCTATCACTTTTTGAGCCAGTGTGAGCATTTTTTACAACTCACTAACGTGCAACCAACAAATGTAAAGACGTTTTTGTTTAAAAGTAGCTAAGTCCTGTGCTCTGCTCAAAATATCTAATCATCCAATACATAAACATGTGTTTTCTTTGTGCATTTCATCCTATACGTTGCACATATTACCAGGAAACTACTTTGTGCAACAAGTGACCGTCATCACACTGATTGCATTTGTGTGATAATGGAAACAGGTGCATGTGTCTCGTGAGAAAGCTGCGTCTTTAAACATCCCTTAGTAGCACATTGGTAACGTAGATGGTCGTTGCAATCCCGTTTCCAGATTCTGCACCTGTGAACGCTTTCAACACCAATTCCTACAATCCCATCTCCGAATGTATTCCTCCATGCTATCGCCAGCGAGTCCAACAAGTGGTTGGTGATGACAAATGGAGGAGGGATTTCAGTTACTCTTAAAAACTACAGACATAAACGGACCAGTGGGAAGGAACACACAGGACGTGGTGTTTAACTTGGCCCAGAGCTCAAAATGATAGTGAAATTCAACACCGCAGATTGTCTTACAAAAGAGGAACGGCCAGTCATGAGGTTGAAGACCGATGCAAAAACAATGCTTCAAAATTCAGTGCTCTCACTCACTGTTGGCCGGGAACGTCAGTTCATTTCAGCTGTTAAGGGGATGACAGCACACCAAACGCCTCAGCTGTGTGGCATACTTTAAATTGAGTGACAAGTTAGCAAATAAACTCCTTCCCCATCGCATTTTCCCCCAATATTATATATTATATAACATACAAGTTACTTTCCATATAGCACGCCTTTGCTGCACACTCCTTGTTGGTGTCCCACAGCGTTCGTTGTCTTTCTCGTCTGAGTCTCAGGGTGTCTTCAACATTCTTCGTGTAATGCATGTACACCCTTATCAGTCAAGCGCATGCAGACCTCATTTATTTGATGTGTTTCATGTGAACCACATTTATTTGGTCACGTGCAGGCAGGCTGCGTTTGTTCAGTGCCATGCATTATTTAGACGTGACAAATAACTTCAACAGCCCACCTCCACACTCCTCCGTCCCAGGAGAAAGCGAAGCTCCGAATGTTTGTTGTAATCTTCTGCTGGAGCCTTTAAAATGATATTTGGGCCAACCCTATGGTGTACAAAAGCACCAGCACAACCAATTAGCATCTATAGGTGTAATTACAGTGACGTAAACAGAACAACACCAACAATCTATTTCACTGTGATGCAGAAGAATAAATTAGGATTCAAACTTGACCACAGAGTGAAATTATCTGAAACAGAGGTCAAGTACATACCAGTTTTTTTCTTTGTTTTTTACACATAAAGCCATTTGTTCATGTCTCGGGGGATGTAGGGTCTATGAATGTGAGACATGAATGGGCTAGAGCAGAAAAAAAAAACGCCTTTACTTATTTTTATTTTTTTTACACTATCAAATAACACCATTTTTCCCACAAGAAAAGAAAATGATCCATAATTCATATGGAACTGCTACATGTACACACATTTGTAACAGCGCACCAATAAATTATATTGTAGAGTGGTTAGAAAGAATGATTCTGAAGAGTATGTGTACGTAATCATCAAAAGCTGCAAGGATTATGCTTGGAATTGAGATGGTCATTGTGTACAAAGCTTGTTTAATCATTTCCATTAGTCATGCATATAGTGTTTTTATTATATATTTTAGTATTGAACTTATATGTAGTTCTATCTTCAATATTTACACAAGTTAGCTAAAGAAAATCCCCCAAAAATACATGTACAGCACGTCCATGTGGAAAAATAGCCTTGTGGTGTGAGTTTTCTGTGTACTTTTTTACTACCGCAGTGTTCAAGAGTCCAGAGCGTTTCCTTGGACCGGCCAGCAGAGTCTTAATGCATTTGTTTTGACCTGACAAATTAAAATGTCTGCTCTTATCAGAGCCATCAGGGCCAGAAGGGATGTAGGAAGAAAGATCTCACTGTCAGTCTTTGTCAAGTTGCTGGTTTGTCTTCCATCACTCGAGTATCTTCAAGCCTGCTGCCAAACAAAGCAACGTTCCTGCCTTCTCTGTACAGGTGTGTTTATGTGAGTTTAGGCGGTAAGAGAGAAGATATGTTTTATGGTTGGGAAAATCTCTCTTCAAATAGATCCTTAGCATTTATTATGTCTGTCGTATAATTCTAATTTATAAGGAAAGTTAGAGATATCTTCTATTTGCAGCTTCAAATGAAAGAATAGGAAAAAGGTCTATCACTAGTGTACCTGTGAACATCTGCACAGAGGACATTACCCGTATTTTTCTCTGTGTAAGATGAGACGCAGGTTTGAGGAAGCCTGACTGTGGATGTGGTTTTTTTTTTTGCTTTTGTTGTTTGTTTTTGTTGTTGTTGTTGTTGTCATTTACATATTCTGGATAGCTCTGTGTTATCTTTGGACTGCCAAAGAACTGGCTCGTGTGGCTCACAGAAGTCCTCTAACCATCGTTGTCGTTTGTTTGTAGTTCTTCTAAGGGATGTTTGGTGCAGCAGCAGGACTCTTAATGAAGATATATGGCCCTCAGTGGAGAGTCCCATCCGGCTGTCCTGCTGCAAAAATGCATCTGATTTCATTCCGTTTGGCTTTTTATTTTTTTCTCACTCATTATACTTTCTTCCACCTGTTTCCTGTTGGTTAATAAGTGGCTTTCACTTTAATTTAGTATTGTTTTCTCTGCTAGTGTCTCACACACACACACACACACACACACACACACACACACACACACACACACACACACACACACACACACACACACACACACACACCCACACACAGAGATATGGGCACTATCCTCATACTGTTAACTTTGGGTTAAATATGTGTAGAATAGTCAAAGATAAACCATATATATTGCATATTAATAAACGAGCAGAAGCTGTCATCACAACCAAAGCTTGTATTCCCTATTTCTCTTTTCCATTCAGCCTTTTCCAACTTTCTTTCAGCCTTCATCTCATTGTTTTATCCTTTTGTTTAACCTATAAGACGTCTAGTCTGAAAGCAGATCTCCCTTGCCACCTTGGACTAATTTCATCTGTCCATCAGCTTATTCTTTATCTTAAAACTCTGTCAGTTCAAACCAACCTCCTTAGTCCTCTGCATCACCTTCCAACTGTTTTCCTGATGGGTTCCTTTTCATCCAGACACTCTCAGCCTCGTGCTTTCTTTATGCATCTCCCAGGATCGATTTTCACAAAACTGTGAAGCTCCATTACTCTACGGGGATGAACATTTGACAGATTCAGTTCCTATCAGCATGAACCAGCAAACACAATAGGGCAGGGATGGAGGTAGATAGTTACTGACAGCTAACAAATAGCCTTTGGGGACTCCACAGGATAAGATAGCCATGTTCTACAAGCATTAAAACACCTGATCTATTCCCTGATAGTGAATGCACAAAAGTGGCAGTGGATGAAACAGATCTGAACCTGATAAAGGTCACCAAAGTTAAGGATGAAATCAAGTTCAGATTTTCATTGAGTATTTCTGGACAGAGCAAAACAATAGCTCTGTCTTTGTCTTTAAAGATATATATATATATATATATATATATATATATATATATATATATATATATATATATATATATATATATATATATATATATATATATATATATATATATATATATATATATATATATATATATATATATGTATATGTATATATTCAGTACTCAGAAGCAAGCTCTGTTTTGGACAAGATGGTGAAATATCTGCAAAGATTTAATCTTTAGGGAAGTCAAGAGTATCTGAGATCAAACAGCCTTCTCACAACAGAAGACAGTGAAGACAAGCTGTAACATGAATTAGTAGCATGTAAAGTACAACAATGTCTTTTTTTAAATATTTGCGCAAATTATTGGGAGGAGGACTCTGATGTTTTAAAAGTCCGCTTGGGTATAAAGTTAAGCTTGAATAATGTTCTACGGCGTGTGTATAGAATAGACAGGAGAAGTATACTTCCGGACCGACTTACAGAAAAGAGAGAGAAAAAAAGAAATTTTGCAGAGCTGTAGGTGCACATGTTCAAACGGTGAACCAGGCGAGCCTTAAAAAAAAAAAAAAAAAAAAATCTTTCACTGTTATCTTGCTATGCACATGGCCTAAACCTAATGGAAGAATCGCTTTCCTGTTTAACTGTGGTGACAAACAGTGCACCCGGTGTCCACAAGATAACTCTAACATTATGGATAAGAAGGTTTAAGCTTCAAAATGCAATTTGTCCCCACTCAAGCGCCCCATAATGCCACATTCTGAATCACTTTTGCGAGTATATTTGATGAACAGGCCACAATGATAACAATTATATAATATAATGCATCCACATAGTAAATTCATCAGACTCAATTTTAATTCATTTAACACATGCTCCTAAACGCACTATAATGAATAATCCAGTGCAATTCTACAGTTCTCACAAACTGTGAAACAGCAAGCTCAACTCGTTCCTCCAAAAAGTATTTCTGCAATGAACAGACCGCGTGTTGTACTTGGCAGGACATTTTAAGTGGAAAAAGTTTAACAAAACATAAAAAATAAAAAAATACATGTATGTACAAATCACAAGCTGGTTGACACCAATTTCAGGTAACTTAGATGAGTATTTTAAATACAAGTGAGTAATTATCCAGATGCAGGTAAGTAATCAAATAAATAAATGCAAAGACAAAGATAAAATTATGTTTCAAATTGTATCATGTTTTTTTTTCATTAAATATACTAACGGTTTGCCATACAGAGTTAATACTTGCATATGCCTCCCAGGTGTAAAACATGTTGTATATTTTTCTTTTTTTAACCCATCTACAATATTTAAAACTGTTGCAGAGCTGCGTACAATTCTTCAGTTCACCCCACTGCTTCTCTCTCACGTTCGCCAACTCATCCTCTCTTAATGCACATACACCAGATCAATATACAATTGTGCACAAGAGATACACTCATTATACTGTTGCTAACAAGATTAATCTCTTTAACTCTTTTTTTTTTCTGAAGAACCTTTTTTAACAACTTTAAAAGAAATCACATAGCAAAGAAGAAGTCGAAACCTAACTCCCTCCTCCTAGTTCCTCCCAGCTTCAGACATGGAAAGGGAGACACTGTGTTACAGCGTTACTGTAATGAACAAAACGCATGCATCAAGTTTAGTGGCAGCAAATTTGATTGAATAGATGGGGAGGCTGACTACTCAGCTCCATTCTGTTCAGTGAGTCACACAGTGAAAAAGGAGCAGCGTGACAGCTGACAAGGACGTGAATACGAGACTCACAACAAGCGAAAGTGTCAATGTCGGCAGAAGATATGGAGTGAAGTAGAAACGTAAGGCCCCACAGTCACCGAACAATAATACTGAATCAGTATTGCCTTCCTGTTGAGATCTACCTGCTGACATTGTCAGTTGTGCACACAGTTTTTTTTTTTAATTGTTGGTGTGTGAACGGACATGAATATGAATATGAAGTGTCCGTAGCTCGTAATAAGTATTAAGTTAACTCCAGTATGCAAAAAAAAAAAAAAGTCATCTACTCCTCTAATTGGCCATAAATCAAATTTTAAAAGAAAATTATCTGCTAAATAGGGTTAATTTTGTGCTCCCTTAGTACTGAAAATGTGTTTAAGGTTACACTAACCTATAACTAAGATTATACTAATCTTTTTTTCAAGTGAGACTTTCACACAGGCGCCAGCCTCACCATCTTGGACTCCAGCTGGTGATGGTAGCTCTTGTTGTGCCCTGTAGTCTCTTGGGGCTTGGTGTAGCGGTTCATGAACCGGTTCTCCCCCTGCTGCAGATTCTGATTGAAGTGGCCCTCCAGCTAGCAGCAGATCTCCAGGAGAGCAGAACACAGACTACTGTATCATTGCCAGCTGTCATCTAGAAAGGTCCTGTTTGAGTCTGAGTCACTGGAGAGGCAGCTGAATGACACTTGAAATGGACTTGAAATGGTAGCTTATGGTGTACCAAATGACAGAATGTGGCAAACTGTTTACCAGGTAGGAACATTTCAAAAATTAAATGCCGGGGCTCGTCAGCAAAAAGAAATGATTGTGGGGCAAACAGCAGCTCAGCACGGATGTGGTTCCTGTGGGTAAATTTAAAAAAAACATAAACAAAACTATATAGTAAAAGTTTTATACTTTACAAAAATGATACAGAAGTTGAATAATAATGGCATGCACAATATTTTCCATTAACTGATGACCACGAGTGTACAGTGGGGCAAAAAAGTATTTAGTCAGCCACTGACTGTGAAAGTTCTCATATGGGGGTCTTCACTATGGATTTGATTGAGTGGTTGTGCAGTGGCTGTTTTGCGCACATAGTCAAGTAAACCTCTGAGCTGAAGCTGTTGGTTGCTTTCTGGGCCATGTAATTGATCCATTTTTTTTCTATTGGGGTACTATGGCAAGCCATAAACTCATAGGAACCAAAATCCTATACATCTGTCCGCCCATAAGCTGGAGATTTACATCATGACCTGACAGAACAACACACTGGGGATTTTGGAACGGTTCCTAGAGTAGCTCTGTCACTTGCAGCGAGGAAGAATTAAAGCTACCTCTGAAACTCTGAGAGAGGTTGATATAACAGCTCCAGAAGATGGGCTGAGAGCTCTTAAGCCACAAAATACCATCACAGTGGTGATATCAGAGGACAAATTATCAACTGTATCCCTCGCTTTGCCGCTGCACACACCACAGCTGGAGAGTAGCAGCGTCTTCTGGCTGCTAGCCCAAAGTCCAGAAACCTGTGTGTTCGTGTGTGTACCACCATTGGGGGTATTATAGCGAGAAACAAATATACTATTATTAATCGTTTAAAAAAAAAAGACATTGGAGGGTTTATTCCAACACATGCTAATTTAAAAGTTGTTTGCTATTTTCAATTAATATAAAGAAAAAATGGGGTGTGTGACAGTCAATCAATATTTAATTGAACCAGAAATTAAATTGGGACCCTGTGAACCTGAATCAGCACATGCTACTCCCCCCAACTGTAACTACTCACCTTTAAAGATTATCTTACACCCTCACTGATGCCCTTCCTAAGTGTTACTTCATACGATGTTAGAGATCAGCTGTTAATTTGGGAACTCATAGACACCAGAGACAAGAAATGTGTGGGCTCACCTGACACAGAAGGTTAACACTACCACATTTAGAGGATTTTTAAGATCTGAAAGGCAAGACAGTAGGAGTCATCCAGCATATAGCACCTGAGGTTTAACTGGCCTTTCTAATCAATGATCAATGGAAGACAGAGCAGGGAGTGGAATCCCCCAGTTAATTGCATTTTGTATCAAAATAGAGCTACATTATTTGGTGAGGAGCAGGGATGAAAGTAAGCCAGAATGACCGGGAAATATGATAAATGTAATACCATCAATACATCAAGAACAAGAACAGATAACTGGTCAAGGGAATGCTGGAAAACTATGCCCAACTACCCCCAATATGCTACAATTTCAAGGGCCTTTACTTATTTATTTAAGGTTGTGGACACCTTAAGCTAAGATAAAACAATTGTGGTAGTTCCGGCAGGAAATCAAACTTAATTTCACAACTGGTGAAAAGGTATTGATAAGGGACCAGGAGTAGAGTTGCAGCTCCTCAACATCGAGAAAAGCAAATTGATGTGGTCTGACCGTTTTGTTAGGATGCCCCTGAATGCCCCTCTGGATACGTATTTTGGGCATGTCCAACTGGTAGCCTCAGAGGCACACCCAGGACAAGAAAGAAGAGATTGTCTTCCGGGCGGTTTGGAAATAGCTCAGCATTCCCCCAAAAGAGCTGCAGGAAGTGCCATGGAGAGAGAGGGTTGGGACTCTATGCTGAGGTTACTGCCCTGGCAAACAGAACTCTGATAAACAGATGTTAATGGCTAATGGATAGATGGATTAATGGGTGGATTTGTCACTGTTACATGTCTGCGTTCATAGTAGACTTTTGTAACTTTATGTTTTTCTGGAAGTTCTGTGTCAACTTCAGTTTGTCCAACGTGCCAGTGCACTACCATGTCATGAAAAAGTCCTATCAGAATAAATTTTCTTCACACATTTTGATGGGCAATGGCATGGACGTTCCTTGATAATGTTTGTGTGTTGTTGCCCGGCCCATTGTCACGATCACAGGAGCCCTGATGTTGGACCACATAAACCTCCCTCCACTGCATCATTGCTATGATGAGGTTCCACTCTTAAAACCAGTATAACTTAATATTCCTTCTGAAATAATGTGTGGCATTTCTACCATCAGCTACAGATCTCAGTTGGCTGAAAGGTCTATAAATAAATGAATGATTTCTGATTTTTATGTCTAAGCAGAACCCTTATTGTTGAGGTGATGAGAGAGTAGCCTTTGCAGGACAGGGTATTAACCCACCTTGTACTGACACTTCAAAATGATCTTATCACCATGGTAATAAACCTGATAGCCAGCTTTCTTTATGCATTATGGGAGAGGACAGCTTACTTAGGAACTAAGGAAGCTAAAACATATTTCCTCCTTGAATGAATGTTCAATATCCATTTTTCTGCTGCCCAGTGTTGGTCCTTGAGGGCTGCTGTCCTACATTTTAAATGTTTCCTTGTGTTGACCCCCTGACCTGGCAGGGGTTAGTGGTGATAAATCATGTTGCATGAAAAAGAGAAGCAGAAAAAACGAGCTTGTAATTTCCAAAATGTTCTAAACTGTCATTCCCGTTTCAGTCTATTATGACTTGAGTGGCTGTTACCGCCTCCCATTGAAAACCCTTGAAAAATAAATGTTAATTAAAAAAAAAAAAAAAGAAATATCCAAAAATGCTCTTTTCATTACCATTCAAAAAAATAAACCCATTAATGTAATTAAACGTGGAAATAAAAAAAGACACAATAGCTATTTTAAGCATGTTTTCAGTACAAAACTGGCAGTTTGTGTCAGTTCAGTCTACCACCTTTCACCACCTTGTCGGTTGATCTACCATGCCCTAATATTTGAGGAATATAAGCCACCTGTGAGGCGGAAACACAAACTTGTAGTCAACCAGCCGCAGCATTTATTCAGCAGCATTCGCATCCTGTGGGTTTGGTGGATTGACGATTCCAACACATTCCGACACATTCCTGTAGCAACAATATTGTGAAACTGAATTTTGTCATCATTTTTGTCATCATTTTTAGACAATAGAAAGGATTGATAAAAATGCTTACCCCTACAAGCATAATCTGGTCTGATCTTCACGCATGGTACTGAGGCACTTAAAAATGTATGACTTTTACTTGGACATACATGTGGTACCTTAAAATGAATGAGGGACATGATTATATGGCAGCAACAGCATAAGCAACATGGGGTTTCTCATGGGTCAACCAATCAGTCACCCCTCTAGGTTCCGCTGCTGATGATGCAGATGAGCTTTAATGTTTCAGTTTCAGCAGCTGAATACGAGACCATCAACGCCAATACTTCAAAACCACTACACCAGTCCACATAGTTCTGTACTGAACTATTGTTAATTTTAGTTATATTTCTAAAGTTAACTTATGTTTGTATTTTTTTTAAACAATTTGATCTTATCAACCAACCCAGTGATAGTTCCAAATTTACACTGTACCATATGCACCATGGTACCATGCCATTACCCAAAATTATTTTTAACAAATAACATGTATTTAAGTTCAAATATGGCACTGACATATTGATCTTATACTGTTTTGCTGCTCGTCAACGTACATATGCCATTTTCTTTTCCAAAAGGATTAATGTACTACCAACAAATACTAGTAAATGTGCATGCGGCTAAGGAAACGGTTGCCAGGTGGTTGATGGAAACATTTATATATTAGACTGACAGCATGCTGCACAGCCATATATATATATAGCTCAAAATATGGCACTGGACTTCCTTTCATTTTGTTCTTGAACACTTTTCACCTAGGTAAAACATCTTTTAAAAGAAAAGAAAAGAAAGTCCAGCTGGCTTGTTTGAGGCCTTTAGGAGTTACCATGACCTGGATGACCAAGTCTACCTCAGCATATTAGTGGTATTTAAAATTCCAGTAAATGCAATAATCTCAGACTCCTGCTCAGAAATGGCTTGCTCACGCCTTAAAGAAGGCTGTCTCCAAATGAGGTAAGGTATTAGTGAAAGCTATTACTATTGCTAGAATTGAACTTAAATTGTATTTCAGATGGTATTATAAGTTTGCCATCTAATTATTTTACATAATGGCCGAATATAGTTCAACATATCTGCTTTTTAAAGATACAATTTAATATTGTTATGTAACAGTTCTTTGAAAACTCTCTAACTGTGTGTGACATGAGCAAAAGCTTTGTACAGACACACTTTCACCTTGGATAAGTGAAGGACGGTCGCTGTGGCTGTAGTTCAGGGGACAGAATTTGTCGCCTACTAAACAGAAGGTCAGTAGTCAGACAAATGTCCATGAGCGAGAATGGAGATGTGGGGTGAAAATAAGAGAGAAGGTCTCAGTGTGTGGATTTTACAGCAGAAAGAAAGACTTTGGAAAGGTTCCTTGTTGTTTATAAAACTTTAAGTCATCATCAAGAGAAGTAAAATATCTAACACAATCATTTTAGATGTCCATGCTTTGTAAACAGATAACAGACAGAGAGACAGATGAAACGCAGAGAGCAGATGGCATATTTGTGCAGGATGGAAAAAACATGCTTATTACTCTTACCCAACCTGCTCTCCAACCTTCCTATAAAAGGAGAGGACTAACATCCTGGTGTTGAGAATTCTTAACAGATAGTCGACTTCAGATGTTGACTAATTATTATTGACTGTTACATGCTAAAGATGACTACTACGTTTACCCTTGTAGATGTAATAGAAATGATTCAACAGCTACATTATTTGGCTTCAGTTTGTTAAGAAACAGGTTTTGTTAGACTATCAATATTGGTAAAAAAACAAAAAAAAAAAACAAAAGGAAATCTTAAAGTACAGTAAAAGAAATATGCGCTTAAACTAATTGGGTAAGGGCACTGGGACGTGGAACCCAAGTGGCTCAAGACTTGCTCATCGCAAAAGCTAGAGGGGGAAAAAAATGTATGGGGGGAAGAAAGTAAAATCTAAAAGAAAAAGGAAAATTATTGGCTCAAAGTCTGGTTAGAAGTCTGGTTAGACACCCCCACCCATGACATCATGCCGTGGAATATGGAAAATCAATGGATGAATGGTTTTAATTTAGAAAAAAAAACCTGTCTTTTACAAGGGTTATATACTTGTTAAACTGAGATATTAGAGACTAAAGAGACTAAAAATTCTCCAAATTCTGAGTGAAGTGCTTTAGAAATACCACTTACAGGGATTTCACTGTAATTGTACTAAAAAAATAAAAATAAAAATAACAGAAAATTATTTTATCACTAACTTTTCAAGTAGGAATTAAAAATAAAATTGTTAAACAAATTACACCAAACCAAATCCGGTATGTATTGTGTATTTTAACATACTAAACATTAAAATAGGCCAAACTAAATCTTTAAATATTTATATGTATTAAAGACCCTGGTTGTTTTTTTCACTTGGTTCCTGGATCATAGGAGAGATAAGATAAGTAGCCACAGAAAGGTAGTAAAATGAAAAAATAAGATTGGTTTTCTACTTTTTTCACTCTTCTTTTCCTCTCCGCCGTGAAAGCAGGATACTCCAACTGCTAAGCGAGAGGTGATAGGACACCAGGTCTTTTTATGACTGCAATTAAAGTGACAGCACTATCAATACCGTATCTTTCATAAATATCTGGTCGCTATGCCTACACATTCATACATATGAATGCACAAAATCATATTTAGAATTGCAAAGGAGTGTGTTGCTTTAATGGACTGGATAATGGGGATCTGTCTTGTCACAGCCATTACAGACTGGGTTTAATGTGCACTCTCAAGGTAGTATGTTGACATTTTCAGCTTGGTACAACTGAAGGTTTGGCTCTTTTCACGTGCTGCTCCTATGTGCTCAGCCTTCCTTGGATAATGAGCTAATTTGTTTTTCTATAGGATAGTACCAACGTTAAGAACAGAGCATGTTTTTGAAGTCAGTTCCTGTTGAAAATAGCATATTAAAAGCCGGATTAGAATCAAAATGAAGCACACGTCCTCGTTCATTTAAGGATGGAAAATGGTCACATAAGCTGCATTTTCTGTCTGGCTCATAGGCATTTACTTAATTCATGACTTGGAATGTGAAGACTAACAGATGCTAAACACATGGGAATGTGATATTTAGCATTACAGACGTGCCCAAAATCTTACACCACAGTACGTCATTGCTGAATGGTGGCACATTGTCGTAAGTATTTACAGCCTTTAATCACATCCTGTGTGTGCTATCAATAACTATTGTTGACAGTCTATTACAAAACTGCACTACAGAAGAATACCAGAAGAATACCAAGCATTTGCCTTCTGCCTACTGTCAACCTATGTCAGCAATTTACATTTGTTTAAGGGTGGATATGTATGTTATATGCTTACTAACAAGTAGGCTTGTGCCAATGTATGATTCACTCCAAAGCGTGACTCAGTTTATTTGGCCAAGAAAAAGTACACCAATTACAATATTTTAAGATGCTTTCAGATTTGTGTATTTTTTTATGGTGTAGCTTTCAGAAGGCGTCTTTTATAAGCTTGTAGATTGTTAAAGATTTCCTCTCCTAACAACTTTGTTCAATTTATGATTTTATTATGTTGATTCCCAAAGGACAGACTGGTCTTTAAGTGTGAGCATAAAAACATGATTTTGAAGGATAACATGCTGTGTCCTTGGCTAGCTGCTTGAGGGATTCTCACGATATGGTGCATAAAGACGACCAATTACCCACAATTCAATGAAGTGTGATGTCTGTGCCAGTGTGTCGCTCAAACAACCAGCAAGGTTGCACCTCACTAAGACCATGCACACTGCAGCTCAATTCCGTTTTGTTTTTTTTGCCCATTGGATTTTTAATGACAGTCTGAACGGCGCAAATCTGTTTGTTTCAAATTCGACCCAGGCCACCTTCATATGTGATCTTAAATGGGATACATATCCGATCTGTGTCGAAGCGAATGAAGTCAGAACGGTCATGTCGCATTTGACTTTGACGTCACATACCTGTACAGACGTAGCAGTCACTGCTGCACAAAAGGCCATCGTTAACATTTGTGTTCTCCTCTTTCACAACTCCTTTTTTTCGGGAATAATTTGTTGGTTCTGACTGTGGAAGTACTTCCAATTTTCTAGAAAAACATGTATAGCATCCGCATTTACTTCTGTAAGCACCACACACTATGTGACGTCATATTTGTGTGTCACTGCAGGGCTGCATACCATTCACACTTAAGTGTGATGAAGGTCGTTTAAAAGGTTGTTTAAAAATAATAACGTGAACAACCACGCAAAAAATTGGATTTGAGCATTTTGACCTGCAGTGTGAACATAGCCTAGAGTATCATTAAAGGATGTGTACTGTTCCCACTACGCGTTTTATACTTCTAGTATGTAAATGTAGATAAATGTAGACAGCCAAGCTTGTTTTTTCAGGAGCCAGGATGTGAGCTCCCTGCTCCTTTAATGAAAAATATCCATGCGCGAATTGTAAAAACGATGAGTAAAACTGTAACAAACAAAGGCAAAAACAGGTTCTTTATAAAATAGCATCTTACTTCAAACTCACACAAGTGGTTACGGGTTACAAGAGAGACTTTTACATGCACATGCCTGCACATCACTCCCGAGTGCTAATCTTACTTGTGCATTAAAGCTCATATCATATCATATCATATCATATCATATCATATCTGATCTTATCCTACAGCAACCTGTCAAAATAAAAGTCTATACAAATTAATGTAAAACATAATTCTGTCAAGAATATCTCATTATTATAATATAGGCATACGATGTGCTGTTCAGCAACGTGAAGTTCAGTATGTTGCCCAAGTATGAACTGAATTGATATAATGACTGGGGAAGTTGGGGGTCTGACCGTCAGCGCTCACTTCACCTCCTGGGCTGCAGCAGCTCCTCGTTACAGCAGGAGATGGTTATACAACAGGGTTTCAGACTGAATCTGACATTTATGTTTCTTTCCATGATTTGAACAAAAAACATAGCTAAATTACATTTTTGAGGTATGAAAGAGGACAAGCTTAAGTACCTTCTCATAATACTCAATTACTCTTTGTTGAGTGACAATTATACATCAGGTATTACTTAACCTCTTGTCTTGTAAGGAGACTTTGGGTTGCTATGGAGAGAACTATAAACTAACCACTCACTGAAATAAGTTACCAATATGATACTAATATGATACCAATGCCCTGAGCTACACTCTTATTACAGTTGTCCAGCACGAAAAAAAAACAGACAGACAAAGGCATACTGTGTAATATGTTTTAAGGAAACCCTTGGTTTTGCAACTTGAGCTTACACCCTCACAGATGTCTGACCACTGTTAAACTCACTGAGTAAGAAACGAGACCTTATGACAATCATCACTGAATCTTCTTTTATCAAAGTATAGGAGAGGGCATCCTTAAATTAACTTAACTTATTACTTATCTTTTGTGTTTGAGAGAGGTTTTAAAATCCAGCTGGGCTGCCAAAGACAAAGGTGGGTTTTCATATGTGCTGGCTGGCATTAACAGGATAAGTCTGGTCAAACAGGGGGATCAGATGAGAAGAAAGTTATTAGTGAGATATGTAGACAAGGTGAAAGAGGCAAACAGCAACAAAAGTACTGGGAGACAGATGGAACGAAAGGAAGATGATCTCAGAACAAATGGCATATCACAAAGAGGGATTCTGAGATGCTTTCTAATTCAACACAGTCCACCTCTGTCTCCGTGGTGAATGATTGCCCTGTGAAATTCCAGCCAATCTCTCAAGATTGCTCCGTCCAAATCGGCCATGACAAAACCCCAACACGTGTTTGAAGGTTTCCCCCCAGCATCTTCAGTGCACTGCTGCTAGTACAGCGCCTTGTCCCAGCAGGCTTGGCTGCATGTTAAATGTAAGATGGCTAATCAGCCATCAACAAGCAGAAGTGGATTGGTTGTGCTAAACTGACAAGAGGACAAATGACAGGGTCAGAGACAAAGAAAAGGAGATATGGCTGAGAAAAACAACGTGGTGGAGAACAATCTAAAGAGCCTAATAATAATGTAGTTTCAGAAAATTAGTCCTCTTGTTAAAATATTCATCTGAATTATATTGGAAGTAAATTAAAAAATGTTTCATGTCACTGTTCTATGAAGAACATCAAAACCTCAGTCCTGCAGGGAAAAGGGCTAAGTTTCACGCAGTTATTCAGCAGTTGAAAGTAATGCCACCAGACACTGAGACTGGTTGTGTCACATTTTGGCGTCCTTGTTTTTCCTCATAGCCTGGTGGCTTTTGATTCGGTGTCAAGCCAGCACTCGGTGACTCAGCGCTCTGTGACAACTCCGGACCGGGCGCTTCCTCTCTGTGTAACAACTCTGTGACATATTACAATATTAATGTGGTGTAAAAAAAAAAAAAAAAAAAAGGCCAGTCTGGAGATCGGTTGATGTTGGTCTGTGTGGGGGGGAAATCAGTATGAACTTACTACTTCCGTAGGAATTAAGATGAAATCAGCCAGATGCTGCTAATTAAAGTACCTGTATTAAATGATCATCAGGAAGTGTGAGCACCTGAATAAAACCAGGGATTTTGACAATTTATTTCATCCCAAGTTGTCAGGTGTGTGTTATATCGTTCTTTGTGTGTGTAACCTTTTCAATCAATTTCAAGTCCATCATTCTCCATCACGAATGATTATGCCCAGGCGGAAAAACATTCAAGACAGTTGTCAGTCTTCCAAGGCGTGGGCATCCCAGCAAGCTCACTCCAAGGTCAGGCTGTTTAGCGCTCAGAGAAATGGCAAAGAAGCCGACAGGTACATCTCAGACGTTACAGGCCTCAGCTGCCGTGTTAAATGTTTACAACAGTACAATTAAAAGAAGACTTAAGAAGCGTAGCCTGTTAGGAAGAGGTCACGGCAGACCAAAGGACACAGTTTGACCAAAGTGGACAGGCTTTGCCATATAAACCTTTCACAGCTGTATCGGTGTTTACGCTGTCTACACTTTGCTTAACTTTGTAACACTGCTTCTGCATTTCTGCTTAGTTTTGTTAAATAATGACATTGTCAAATATATTAATTGTAAGTCCTGTCAAGGACCATAAAGGACCTGATGTTTGGTTTTATTTTGTTTCGTGTTTGTATTTTATTCCATTGTTTACTGATGTTTTGACAAATAAAACCTTAGCATTAAAGAAGATTGCACTTTTTTCACACCACTGTATAAAGAGAGGGTTGTATGAGGCCACGCTCTTCTCTTGAGCTGCAGAGATGTACAACACACATCTTCTTCTTTCAGGTCCTGCCCATAGCAGCTGCTGTAAAATATTCTCGAGCATACATTTCACAGCGCACAGAAGTGGTCTTATATTCTAAGCTTTGATGTCAGATATGATAATAACCAGCTCTTAAAAGCTTTTTAACAGAGACGCTGATAAAGAGACATGAAAGCAGTAATGCACAAACAATTATAATTTTCTATAAATCTGTTTTTTTTTTATTGCAGCTTTTTCTACACTGTACAAACCCTTAAGCAAAGTAAAAAATAAATAAAATAAAATAATTAACTAAAAAAAGATTTAAATAATCACTGAATAATTCAAATACTCATTCTGTAGTTAAAACAACCTCAGGTCTGTTATTAGATGGCAATAAAAGTAAACATTTTGTTACTAACCAAAAAAAAAAAAAAAAAAAAGTGAATTGAAGCACATTTTCAGTTAGATTGGAGTCGACTTAAATTTGCCTGCATTCAGCTGTGAGATCACTAAACAAAAAGTGTATAACAAGGTCTGTACATGCAGACTGTAAGCCAACTACCAGTATCACCCAATCGACGGTCATTAGACATAAATGGATGAGAGCTTGTTGCATCTCCCTCCATAGAACTGGACTGACACTTGTAGTTTTATGTCAAAACCGGCAAGTGTAAGAAGCACCGACCCCTGAACTCTTCTCCTTTTGTCCTTTTTTGCAGCATGCCCATAGTTATGACAGAATAGCAATGACCGGAAAAAAAAAAAACCCCAAAAAACTGTCTTTATTTGAGCATTATTTGCATTTGTGGACTGGTCCTCTATTACATATGAATGGCAGCAACATGTCTTGCTGGTTTAAGAAGGTAAACAATTGCAGGAAAGTGAAGGGGAGAGAAGGGAGGAAGAAGTGTAGCATGGTAGACACTAGACACATCAAAGCGCTAGATCGCTTTATATTACAGAGTCAGGGAGTTTTGGGGTTGTGGTCATTTATTATACATGGGACCTTTAACGACAGGTTTGAGTCAGAAACATGTGTTTTACATGCACTTATGATTTGAAAAACTGCTCACAAGGGTAAAGACCCATAGCAACAAAGCAGGTAGCAGAGAGTTAACAATATATAATGAGCGAAATTATATGTTCTGCATCCTGAACCCCCAGGCCGCCAAGACTCACCTTTAATTTAATTTTAGTACAGAAGGTAAATGATAAATACAACCTTTCAACGCTGTATTGGCAGTTGCAATCCCCTGCACATATGGTTTGCCTTCATCACTCATGATCTCCCTGCACATTCTTGATTTTCTACTAATGTTTTTATCGAGTAGCTTGGCAGCCTCGGTTCCTGTCATTCAGATCAACCCACAGATTGTATATAAAGAACTCAGCACAGTAAGTCATACGTGCTTTTTATGATATTCTTTACAAAGATAAAGCATATATAACAGATGTTTATTGCAGTGGAGTTTCGACAGTTAAAAGATACTTGTACATATGAGAAAACACGGAAAAGGAAACTAAAAGACTTATTCAAAAGGTTTGTGAGATCTTTTTCGTTTGTAAAATTATGTCATATTATGTTATTTATGGATATGACTATCACAGATTAAAAAGCCAATTTCAAAACCTTATTTTACTCCTGATCAGAACCTATATATAAACATTTTATGTACACGTAAAGAATAAAAAAATATCCCTTACTGGGTTTCTTTGTTGGATTGTGCTTTAAGGAATATACAGTACCCACTTACATTGTACCCACTGCCTTAATATCTGCTGTACTAAGCCTATCTCCGCTGTTCTACCTGTCAGTTGTCTGGAGGGTACAATTTACTGCTCTGAAATACTCCACCACAGTTCAGATGACATAGACAGCTGCAACATCAATACCATTGACAGGGATGTGTACCTAAACTCTTATCATGGCTTGACAGCAGAAGAGCCGAGTCTGGGAAAGAGCAATGAAAAAAAAAAAAAAAAAGATTCACCCTTCCTTTCTGGAAATGTAGTCTTACTCGTCACTTAAAATGTTGAACTCCGCTACGGTCCAGCTGCCATAATAAATGGATCTTGCACATTTTTCTCCTTGGTGAAGTGGTGAAGCAATATGATGTTGTGGGAAGCTGTTTAATGCAGAGTGGGAGGGCCCATTTGTAAGAAAATGGCAAATCATCAACTTGGTTTCACAGAATAACATGAAGTTACCGCAAGCTATTTATCACTAGTGCCACCACACAGTACGCTGGTGTTGGCACCAGAATATTATATGTTGACATTCTGCGTTGGATCCAGAGAAACAATGCTAGTGGAAAGTCTGTTTACAACTACAAGCATTTATTCCTGTATTTTTGTTGACACACAAGTTCCCACTTTCAGCTTGGAAAAAGAAACAGAAAGTGAATTTGAATAAAACACATTGAGAACAAGCCGTACAACATGCACTCTTCTCTTAAATAATCATTTATATATATATATATATATATATATATATATATATATATATATATATATATATATATATATATATATATATATATATATATATATATATATTTATATATATATATTCCACATCCCCCTCTAGGTGTTGTGGAGGTATTTTTAATATTTTTCTTTCTGATTTTTCTTTAATTCTGCATATCAAAATGTAAGGGCCACTGAATTGGCCCTTAAGACTAAATACAAACTTGAATGTATAATTGGTTAAACCCCTGACTTATTTAGTAGTAAGGTATCTTAGTCTAGTCACTTTTCGTTGTAATTAGTATTATGTCCTTTAAAGAGGAGGATACTCTGGTTGTTCAGTCAGGAATAAGCCTCCCCATAGCGTGTAAATGTATTATTATTAACACCTTCCCAAGTTTGTCCTTGGTGGACAGACACTGTTACAAGCTGAATGGCCATAATCTGAAAAAACGGTTGAATGTTTGCATACCGGACTTGTACTACAGCCTTCACAGGTGCAAGTTATGTATTTCAAATCTCCCTTCTTCTTCAAATTTGTTTTGCTCCCCGTTTCTGTAGACACTGTTGTTAGCACTGACCAGAGAGGACCAGAGTGTAGCAGGCCAGACACGCTGTACTTTCATTTCAGGTTGATATAAAATGTAGATTTTTCAGTCATCTTAAATCTGTCAGTGGTTCTCTTATAAATACTAGATTGTAATACTATTAGAATCATGTCAAACATCCTTCAGATTGATATATAATAGATGTTTTAATTTATAGCAAAAATTACAACCTTCCTCAATTAGATAGGAGTTTCATCATTGTTACCGCAGAGAAGCGTGATGTTGACAACATTGCAGCATTTCACTGAGCGCTGACTTTTGAGTCCCTTGATTGCTCTCTGAGTAAAAGCAAAATAAACGAAGCTGTCTTATATAGACTGTTAAATCTCTGATATAAACCCCAATTTATGCAATATTCAGTACAGCCATCGTTTGGTGGTTTGTTTCATTCCTTTATATTACAAAAGTAAATTCATGGCGAGACACTGATGACATCTGCTTTTCATGGAAGAACAGATTGTGTGGCAAAATGCTGTTATGACTTTTTACAGGCTTGTGTCTTGATGGTATTTTTTTCCTTCTTTCTTGGCTTTCTGTCCATAACCAAGTTGGTCTAATGAAGCAGGAGCTTGCAGAAAAATGTCATTTGCTTTTGTCAATAAATCTTGATCTTTCATAGCCAGATGTCCTTTTCAACAATCGCAGTTCTTTCCCTGATCTGTTCAGTGCACTTCCAGAAAATGTAGAAAAAATGCCTGGAGTTCTGGTGAAGGTAATTGTATAAAAGGAAATCCAGTCTTGATTGGAAATGTTGAAAATTAACAGATATATATATATATATATATATATATATATATATATATATATATATATATATATATATATATATATATACACACATATACATGTGTGTGTGCTGTAGACTCTTTTAAAATGCTATCTATTATTCAAGTTAAAATCCATACATTTATCATAACACTTTACTCAGCAAAGAGATTCGTGTAAGTTTTATATATAAGAATGCTGTTACTGTAGATGATAACATTAGCTGTCAGATGGCTGGCAGGGAATGAAACATAGCCACTGTCCACTTCAGGGGGGAACATTTAAGAGTCATTACTTCGTTATTATCATCCTTACAAATGACTGCAGAGCTCCATCCTGTCAGACTGCTTTCTGAGACGTAATGGGCCTGGGGTGTCCATTATGAAGTCAAAACGACTGCAGACCTACTTTACATACAGTCTGCTAAAACGTAGCTGAGGAATGTGAGAAGGAGCTAAAGCTTTTAAGGGCAAAAAATAAATAAACGCAGATTAAGAATAACATTTAAGATTTCTAGCAATGTCAAAGTTGAAATTGTTATGTTAAAATTGTCACATTACTTATGTTATTTTTGCTATTACTGCATACATATTTGACAGCACAGAAGGTGCAAAACACGTAAAAGGGTTTTGGCCCAGAATTCTTTCCAGGGCTGATTCTTTGTATTGACATCTGCATGCATGGCTTCACACACACACACACACACACACACACACACACACACACACACACACACACACACACACACACACACACACACACACACACACACACACACACACACACACACGCACCTGAGCAAACCGTAGACGTGCTAATAAGATAAGACAAAAGTAGGTTTTAGTCTTGGCAACATTTCTAAGCAAGCAATTTTTGTTTAGTGGCTTCTCTTAAACATATCTCATGCTATTAGAGTCAGGCTTTCAGGATCTGCCTGACTCTCTTCATGTAGGCCATGGCCGACTTCCTTGCGGCTTTTTCATTTGCTTGTGGAATCTCCAGGTATATGTAGCTCTCCCGAACATCTGATCTGTTGCCCTCCAGTAGCTCAAACCCCTGAGTTGTGATATTTTTGCCCCTCGTTACACAATTCAGACGCATTTATCTAGTGCAAATTACATTCCTATATCTGTCTTGTATATACTAGTGAGGTGGATCAGTGAGTCCATGTCTCGCTCACTCTTGTTAAACCGCTTGATGTCATCTACATAGAAAAGGTAGATGAAAAGGTAAATATATATATATATATATATATATATATATTTTCTTCTGAATTATCTTTCCCAGTCTTTGCCTTGTAAATCCTCCCTGATCAGGTATACAAGCGGTAGCGTACATAGACTAACACGCTTTCTGCTCTGGAGAGAACTCTGTTTACGCCCCTGAGCATTCATGCAAAAAGCGACAAATAATATTTCAAAGCATCTTGTAAGCATGTCCTTGTTCCCTGTTGTTCTGCTGTCTTTCTCATGTTCTACTTCCCCAACAACTAAAGTGCATCTCGTCGGTGCATGTCCTGTTCAGTATGTTATTTAGTTTCCTTGTTCTCCCTAAGCCTCATGATTTACAGTGCCTTAATGTAGTCTTGTGCTTGCAGTCAGCAGATTAAATTGTCATTTGTCACATTAATAGTCTTCCCCCTTCCCCATACATGCTTGCACACATTCACAACCCTTTTCCCAGTCTAGCTCCATTCACAATGCCCCTCCTCCCAAGGTATCATTTTCTTTGCATCCCCTCCTCACTCCCCCTTCTCAGACATTGCGTTGCATTCCTAATGACCTTTCAGAACAACCACGTTCTTCTTTCTTTAACTGATCCATTGCATTTTTGCCTATATGATAATGACTTTAAGATCATAACACCTTACCTGTATAACTGACATGTTTATTTTGCTTCATATTCATATAATATCTTGTCTCAAGGGTTTGTGCAATATAATATAATGTCAATGCTGCATTGTTGTTTTGAGCTAAATGTTGTCTTCTTTATAACTAGACAGTATGATGTAATGCATTGAGAAAATGTAATGGGTGTTTTGTACAACATGTTTGCCATGTGAATAATAGGCTGATTTTTAAAGGCAGGGTTTTCTGTTTCCTGTCCTATGTCACATACAAAATTACACAATCCCCAAAGTAGATCATTATTCAGCCCATAACAGAGAGCTTAAAATGAAATGCAAATTGAATATTTTTCATTTAAACAGCTTTGCAGTTGGATTCCAATCAATTTTACTCTCGTAGTAATTGTCTTTGTCTGTGATTTGCATGTTAGAGCCTATAAAATTATGTAAATACATTTTACAATATAGTTTGCATGCTCCAGGAGAGGTTTAGGTCAAGACTTTGAGGTCAAAAATAATGTGAGAAAACATGAGAGGAATATAAATTACTCTGTGACATTATTCAGAGTGAATCTTCTTCTTTTGAAAAGAGAAGTCCAAAATAAATACTGTGCGGACCAACCACACTGTCAGTTTTGATTGTAGGAGTCATCAATTAGGGTTATTTTCCAATTGTTGGATAATTTGAAGAGCAAATAACCAAGCCAGATCACTGCAACCTAAAGACTAGCTGTTCTCATTAAATATCTAACATCATTAAGGAAAAACAGACTGTGATGTCATTTTTATATTTATGTGGATTTAAAAAACAAATATATATATATATATAATTTATAGCAAAAGAGAATTAAACTCAGTCTGCTACAATCTGTTTTACTAAGACTCTTCGGCTCTGTAAATCATTTTCTGTCTACAAGTGGTTCTTTTACTTTTAACCAGAAATGCCCTTATAATCAGATGTTTTGTCTTTGCATGAGCAAGAATTGGGGATTCACTACACTGGATCTACACATTATTACGCAAATTTAGTTTCAACTCCTATAAAGTGCTAATCTTTTCCACACAGATTTAGACACTATTATCCAAAAAAACTTCCAATTAAACGTGTTTTTTTTTTTAAAACCCACACAAGCACAGGGAGAATATACAGACTCTACACAGAAACACTCCTGCTGGGAATTGAACCAGGAAACTTGTTGCTGTGTTACAACTCATTTTTTATGTCCTTTTTCTTTAAAAATGTACAGTATTCTTGTAGCCTGAAAAACTTGACTTGAAAACCAGACTTCATGTAATTATTTGTTATCTCATTATGTTTATCTTTCTTATCTGACTTTTGTCATTTATAATTATGTTACTACAGTCATTAAGCTTTTATGTCCTTAGATTATTTTTGTTTTCACTCCTCTGCTCATTCACCTTTTGTTTGCTCTTTCTTGTGTGTAGCATGCGAGTTGATGAACCAGGGGATCCTCGCTCTGGTTACATCCACAGGCTGTGCAGCCGCAAGTGCCCTGCAGTCTCTGACAGATGCGATGCACATCCCCCACCTCTTCATCCAAAGAAAAGGGGATGGTGCACCCCGCACAGCCTGCCGGCTCAACCCCAGCCCAGACGGGGAGAGCTACACATTGGCTGCCCGTCCACCTGTTCGCATTAACGATGTCCTGCTTACCCTTGTCTCAGAGCTGCACTGGCAGAAGTTCATCATCTTTTATGAGAGCGACTACGGTGAGTTGGGAAAAACAGTCATTTGATATTTCTACATATGACTGTCTCTCAAGATTTGTCTGAATGTTTATGCTCCAAAATGTTGTTTTTTATATATAACCTCAATTTTCTGTTAAGCATGAGTAAATGTGTGACTATAGTCAGTGTCTCCTCTTTGACTTTATCAGAACCTCAAATATCATAATGTCAGCCCCGAATGGCTAGCACTAGTGACATCTATATCACGAGAGCCTGGACTCTTGTCCTATCTGCAGGGCTAATATAGTGGCATTTCTTATTCAGAACAACATCCCTTATGCCTTGCTTCTGGAGCAACAAGGGTGGTCAGGAAGAAGAACCATAGTTAGTATACATGACCTCAAGTTATGTTTCATAGCTTTTGGTTTGTGTCTCACAATGGGGAAAGTCCAAAATCCTGGGTTGCCAGTTTCATCTGTAAAGAAAACAACCACAACCTCACCATGTGCAGGGTTAGAGTTGTGACATCCCTCTTTTAAAACCTAGCAAAGATGTACCCAGCATGCAGTCGGACACTTCCTAAATAGAAAAATAGAAAGTGAGCCAGATCACTCGCCAGACTGCTTGTGAAATGTGGATTTAGATCAGCGGCGGGCTGGAGAACACTGCTGAAAAAGCGTCAGGGCAAAAGTCCCTGCCCTTCTGTAGGGGAGATGCTGTTGAGGCGCAAGCTTTCCCACGTGTGATTTTGCCCATTGTACTTATAAATGGCCTCTTTTTCAATAACAATGAGTCCAAATAGATCTGTAATGTACAGACTGGACACATTCACCTGCCAGTACTCTTCAAGGTCAATGGCAGGGTATAAAAAATGGTCAGCTCTATAATAGAGCATGACTTTACAACCTTCTGGTTTAAAGTTGGGTTAGGCAGCAAAGTGACCTTGGTTTTACTTGGAAAATACTGAATTTGTGCCTGGTGCACAGCCAATTCATGAATCTCACCAACTCATCTAGCCACTATCCAGTAGGAAAGACACAATAAAGCAAGCAATAAACCTGTCTGCAAGGACAACAGTTTCAACTCTGGGCTATAAAAGTTCAGAACGAAAATAAGAGAGAGTTTAGAACATTGGGAAGATTCTAGGACACAGCCATTGGCCTGGATGTTAGCAATTTATAACCAATACACTATATAAAACAATATACTAAAGGGTACTGGCCCACTGTCTTCCTCATAAAACCAATATGGTATATTGAAAAAGCTATCAAGAAGTCCTTAATGGTTAAGAAAGCTTTGTCATTCTCAGTGAAGTCTTGTAAAAACGATACTCGCTTCCACAGAGCACTGAAAGGGATTAGCATATGATTTTGCACACCAGCTCTCAAGCACATGCTTTTTTTGCTCCTGTAGCAAAATAACATTGAGGGACCAATGTATTATTTAACCACTTGTGGGCCAAGCCCAAAGGGCAAGCTTGCCAAGGATTTGGGTCAACTATTCCCTTCGTTACAGGGCAGCAGATCCCTGCATGGAGGTAATGGCCATCACAGCTCGGCGAGATCCCGGAAAATCTCTGCTACCAAGTGTTTCCTCAGTCAGCACGGTATTATCAGGATTATAGACATATGCCTTTCCCTCACTCTTGCTAGAGTTAGGGGTGAGAGCCACTGGAAGAAATGCACAGAGGAGAGCTCTTGGCCACTCGTGCAGCAGAACGTCAGGCAGCTCCAGCCCAGTGGAGCTGCTTGATCATGCAGGGAAAAGAGCAAAGGATGCTGAGTATTCCCAACCAATGCAATGCATAGCCATAGCTGCCTGAACATTAACCAGGTTCACCAGTCTACATATAGTGGGCTGTGCCTGGATCCACAGGAGAATTCAAGTGTGTGAGTTGCTTTCGAAGACCACAGGTATCCAGTGCTCAAGAATCGAAGTCTGTGTGCCACTGTATACCAGTGGACATGCACTGAAATAGCTCCTACTAAACCCATTCAGGAAAGGAGCCTGAAGAGGGCAGGGTGGCCAGTGAAAAACAGAGGATTGACTGTCCAGGGATCCATGGGGTTGACTGGGCTTTTTAGCATCTTAGGGATCCTGAACGCAGGGGCAGGGTGAGACACGTGTAGTGCGTATGACCTGTATGGCATGGCAGAAGCAACAGATCGAACCCTCCTCCACAGACATATTTTCACTACCTTATTTCTTCACCCATCTCTTCTGCATGAATGTTACAGCTGCACCAAAGAGACCACAGTGAATAATAAGTGAGTGTCAAAGAGCTGCTGCTGATTCTCCAGCGTTGTTAGATTGGTGAGCACTGTCTTGAAGTATTGTGATTTTGTGATGCTGGAAAAATTGGGCCGCTATAACACAAGGTGGTGTCTGGTTTCACAGTCTCTGCTCCTAACTTAGTTTGGTAAGCTATCAGGATAGAAGAGGCCTAAAGGTTTTATCTGTCAGAGCTGTTGACAAATCTGACAGAGATGTCTGACACACCTGACAAGACGGACCACCTCCACCTGCCTTTTTACTAAGACAGGAGGAGGTGGTGCAGTCGAAGTGGACAACACAGCCTACAGGTAAAGATGCCTCATTACACGTGGCTTTATGACCAACAATCGGTGGACTGTGTAAGAATTTATGTTCTTATGAAACAGACACTGGGCCTCATTAGGTTTTACTTACTGTATGGCTTGACTTTTCATGCAACCACTATCTTTGAGAGTGATTTCCTTGTCTGTTTTGACTTTTGCAGTTTCTTGCAGTCAATCTGAGAATTTACAACTTCCATTTGAGCAACAAGTCATGGGATATTGAGCCAGAAAGCTACACACTTGGGAGGCTGGCCTGCTGGGCTGGCTAACAGCAGTTTAGTTTATGAGTGAAGGGAACCTGTTGGACAAACTTGGACAAATTTTGAGGAAAAACAATATTTTGTAACTTCATTCACCATTTATGGCATCTCTAAGGAGATGACTCAAAGCTTAACTGGCTTATTTGTGGCATCTTCCTCCTGTGAGGTTGTGTCCCAGAAGTATTTTGTGTCTGTTCAGAGATGGGAGAGAGAGAGAGAGAGCGAGAGAGAGAGAGAGAGAGAGAGAGAGAGAGAGCGAGAGAGAGAGAGAGCTACAGAGAGCGAGAGAGAGAGAGAGAGAGAGAGAGAGAGAGAGAGAGAGAGAGAGAGAGAGAGAGAGAGCATAATTGGTCAGTTTGCTTTATGTGATGTCAACAGAAAAAAAGAGATCCAAGTCAATGTCACAGTTTGTTTGTTTCTTTTCCACTCTTAAGACCATGTAAAAGCATGGTATGTAAAGTATCTCTTCTACATTTTTTCATTGAAATTGAACTGTTTTTGGAAAATGTAACACTATTAAATAGGCTGTGTTCCCTTAGCATACAAAAAGGGGAATTCAAATGATGAGTAATAATAAATACTGACATAATGTTTTATCTTTCTTTTTTTGTTTGTGTCCTTGGTAATGTTTTACCTCAAAACACCCCAGCAGAGTTACTTCAGCTTCCTGTGACCACCTCCTTACAATGAAGGTGAGGAAAATTAGTTTAGGTGGAGAATTCGATTATGATAAGATTATGACCTACTTTGCCGAGACCAAATTTTCTTAATATTTAATGAGTTTTTTTTTTTTTTTTTTCTTTTGTCTGTCTTTGGTAACTGTACAAGTCTCTTGTCTGCCACATAATTTGAAGGCCCGGTAGCGGGGCATTGTAGTGTACTATGGACACCAAAAATCATCTTAAGCCATCTTACGCAGTATGAACCTGTATTCAATTGAATACAGGTTCATACAGTAAAATGGTAACACATTGCATCATGGGAGATCTCTTAGATCTCTTAACTCTTGGCCTATAGCAGCAGAATTGTTTAGGGTGTCTGAACTGAGCCCTAACTATAAGTGTTGTGAAAAAACAAAAAAAAAATTATCTTAAAGGTAGAGAGTTTGTTTGTGTCACAAACAGCAACTGAGAGCTGGTTCCACAAGAGAGGAGCCTGATATTTGAAGTCTCTGCCGCCGATTCTAATTTTGGCAACTCGAGGAACCGTTAGTAGGCTTGCAGTGTGAGAGCAAAATCAATACGGAGAATATAAAACAATGAGTTCCTCAAGATAAGGAGCTAGGCTCTTGACAGCTTTACATGTGATTTGTAGGAAGCCAATGGAAGGAAAACTGGAAAAAGATGCTTTCCGAAACATGACCTTTGTCAAAACTCTGGAGGGTGTTCCTGGAGGTCATACTAACAAGGAATCGCATTAGTCCAATCTTGAAGTAACTAGTAACTAGTGACTAGTTTCTATGCATCTCTCTGAGATAAAATTTTCCTTATTTATATTTTTGTTTTATGAAGGAGGCATGACTTGCTTTCTCTCAAAAGGACAAATTATGATCAAAAATAACACCAAAGTATCTCACAGTTGTACTACATGCCAAAGCAATGCCACACGGAGTTACTGAATGACTAGACTACACTTTTTTTGTGTACTGTATAAAAAAGATTGTTGTAGCTGTGTTGTATGAAACAATCAAACTAATGAGGAAGTTATTTTACATCCAATATCACTGAACAGTTATGTGTTCTTGCTACTCAAAAGATTCACATTTGGAAAAGAAACTGAGTAGTTAAATAGATTTTTTATATACAGTCTGGTGCCATTAAAATGTTTTAATATATCCAATTAGTGTTTGTGGTCATTTTACAAGTAACTGCAAGTTAAAGAGCATTTAAATAATGAGAGCATTAAAAAATAGTCAAACCGAATGAAAAGAAGAAAGAAAACTTGTGCACACATGGAGGGAGGCAGCCCGTCTTAAAAGCATGTTAAAATGACTCAGCATTTGCCTTAATACTTAAAAAAAACATAGTCTTATCATTAATGAATATGCATCTGAATTTGTCCAGTCGTAGAGAAAATTTTATAACTACTCCACTTGGCCAAACATGGATGATAAATACAGTCACCAAGTTTGTAAAATGAGCTTTCAGAATTGCTGGAGACATTTCCACTGAGGATGCAGAATTCAAACCTGCTGAAATGAACCACACTAAAAGGCTAAATAGAGCTGAGTTTCTTTTAACCAAACCAACATGTGAAATCAGCAATGAATAACTTACGAAATGTTTTGTTCACCCTCCAACTATGGACTCATAATTACCCCTGGAGTGAAGGCCCTCAGTCTGCGAAGGAGAGTCAGTCTGTCTATGATAAACTGGAGCACTGGTGGCGTAGTTAATTTCAGCTTCTGCAGTGATATTTTGTAAAACGGCTCACTGAAAAATGAAGCAGAATCCAATCACCTGACTTCAAACTGTGCAGGTGCAGAGCTCCCCAGCGTCTGCAGTTCAGTGTTGGCTCTTCACACATTTAATTTGTGCTACTCACACATGCTGTGTGTATTCCTCAAAATATATGCACATACAGTCCTATAACAACTGTGGTACAAGACTGTTGAACTGGCTACCAACTACCAAGTTCAAATTTAATTTTCTGAGCTTTTGTGTAGCACCTCCAGCATGTCACACCTTTGCAAATTAAATTCATTCTTCTCATTTTTTTTTTTTTTTCCCCACTATTCATCTAAGGTTTAAGTAGGCAGATTAAGTTCTGGAAATTGCTGGAAATGCATTTAAATGAAGTCAGAACAGTTATGAAGCTAGTCCTTGATGGTATAGTTGGTACTCTGAGGCTGCTGTATTGTAAGTCTGTAACGTTAAAGGGTTAGGAGGAACGATTACTTTTCTTTTTTGTCTTAATCATCTACTGCTGTGTCATAGGGCCCTGATTTCAAACCTGCAAGTTCTGAACAGAAGGTTTTCAGTCCAACATATTTAAACAATCATTGTCTGATTTTTATAACGTTTTCATGCAAACTGCTGACAAATCAGAGGTCTGCGCTCCCAATAAAGCAGACAAACACGGGATTGTTCGCGCTACCAAATATCACAGGCTTGTTTACATCCAAACAGACACAGATGAGCTCAGTTTCATTGATTAGTATTTTTCTGGATCAACGTGTTTGATCTAACAAGTCTAACAAGTAACGGTATACATGACAAATCCTGAACTTTTCAAACATGATCAAAGATTCGCCTATTTTCATGGGAAAGAACCCAATAACAACAGCAACCTCAGACATACAAAACTTATTAACTTCTATTAAGATAGGTTGCAAAACCTACTGACCTGACAGTTAGTCTTTCTTTTTTCCTTACTGTTCTTTTCATCTTTGGCTCTAGATCTAAATGAAAGGCAGTAGCATGAAATGTATGGTATAAATGAAGAACTAAAGCCAAATTGTATATATGCAACCATAAACTTGAATATGTGGGACTGAGATGGTGCATCATCTGCTAAAGTTGGTTTGGATGTCCTTTTTTTTTGTTTGTTTGCTTTTACATTAGCAGTGAAAATCAAGAATACAAACCAAGACTTCCCCGTCTTCTATTTCTTTTATAAGCGTACAACACAGGTGTCATTTCACAGTAACAATGAAGTACGACTTTTACCAGATTTTTAATTTGTCATTTTCAAATATCTAACCATTGCTAGTCAGGTCGACTTTTGGGGGATTTGTCTTGAGATGAAACAGGCAATGACAATGTTGGATTTTATGTGTCCATTCAGAATTTGTTAGGTTTAGAAGTGTAGCATCAGTGTCTTCCCTGGTTTTATTTATCGATATTTTAAATCATCCTCTTCACTTCTGGATTATAGCAGATGATGTGACCCAAGACGTTTGTTGTAATGCCAGGCCGTCATTGTAAATGAGAACTGGTTCTCAGTTGACTTACTGGATAAATAATGATTAAATAAATAAATTAAATACATATGTGATGTTCCCAAAGTTACTTGAGTTGGAATTTTAGTGACCAAAATGTTCTGAGCAAACATTCGCTGACTTTACCAGCAACTAAGTTGTGTATTGGTGCTTGCTTAACAAGAATAAAGCATAATCAATACAGATGCCAAATGGACAGGGAAAACAGCTGTAAGGAATTGCTCCTGAATCTTGAAAAATAAGAATTTCAGTTCTTTTTTGGTTTGATGTTTTCAGTCCTTTGCTTTTGCACATTTCTAAGAACAGGCGTCTCCATAATTTGAGTATACAGGGGTGAGATAGCTTAAACAATTGGCATATCTGACCTTGGGGCAAAGCATTGTTGCTCGGTGTTATCAAGCCTCTCAGGGGAGCCACTTCATTACCGTTTCCACAAAAAACATTTTGAACACATAATTTGATTTTCTATTGTGGTAGACTGCGTTTCATAATTCATTTCCCATTCGAAAGAAATCGCCTTACTCTTAACGCTGCTCTTGTTCCTTAAGAGGTAGGACAATGTTGGAGTACAACTTGGAATTGCCCTTTTGTATTTTTGCTTTATGGGCTTTCAGGCAAATGGGAAAAAAAGTAACTCAAGAACAATCCACTGATGACCAAAAAACTTTCAATTCTTTTCGATTTGCTGTTCTTTTATTAACTGTCGTTTTTGTTCTCTCCCTCGTTTGTTCCGCCTTTCTCAATCTCAAAAAACAGGATTATTTTTTCTTTTAATACAGTTTTTGCTTTCTACAGGCAGTCTTACGTTCTCTGATTTGAATTAGACTGTGTAGTAGTGCTGAAGACGGTTTAATACTCTAGCCTTTTAACTTAAGAAGGATGGGAGCAAACAATGACCCTCTGCATGTGAAACCCACAGAAGTCCATCTATTCCACTGTGGGGGAGGGATACATTGACTTCAAACTTTCCTTTTTCAGCCAAGACAATGCAGTCTCTGTGCGTTGTGGACCTTCCCCTGAAATTTACTGTGATTATCAACTAAAGCATTCATTATCAAATAACTATTCCTGTTGTCGTGTTGCATTTAAATAGACTATGGCTTTTGTGAGTTAAGGATTTGATTGTCCTTTAAAACGAGTGTATTTAAACAAAAATCACTTCATTTTACTCTTAACATCTTCTGGAGAAGCCAAGATTCATGCATTTCCCCTATTATTTAAACCAACCGTGTATTTAAGTAGACACAGTTCAGCAGAAAGAAGTCAAATGTAAATTGACATGATTGAGCTCTTCATTTGGCACAAATAGCTCAATAAACTAACAAAGAGGCTTCAGTGCATGGACACTGGTGAACACAATACATGTGGATGTACTCCAAAATCGCCAAAAACTGCTCTTTGACAGCCTGAGGATGTTTTTAGTGACAATGTGGACGCCATGCGTTTTACTGTGATGTCACAATGAGATCAGTAGCCCTCCTTTGATTGGGGTTTAGTGGTCATTGATACATCCCAGAGGATTATGCCCAATGAAGGTACAATCACAACCATGAAGGTTGGCAATCCCTTTACTAATCAGACAAAAAATTACTACCATCACTCTGAGGTCAACTGAATAACACTGATTATCTCATTAGACAGGCGTGTGTTTCTGGGAAACCCAAATTCACGAGGATGTAACTTTGGCACGTACCACCCATTTAAACAAACACCAGAATGAAGATCTCCACAGCCCAGAGATCACAAGGATCTAGTGCTTGCATTCTGTTAGGAGGCATCAAAGCACACTTCCAGAAGTCCCTCGACTGGCAAAACCTGTCAGTGGGGGCCCACAAAACATGTGTTTGTGCACTCCCGGGGTGCAACATCAGTGCACACCAGATTACACTGCAGAATTTTTCAGCCAGTTCAGCTTGGTAGTATCTTTCTAGGAAAACTATACAGTCTGTAATAGTACCTTGACTCCTGTTGACAATTGATCGTGCATGACTGCTAGCATTACTTTCTTTTGCCACTTTTGTTTACGTGGTGCTTCACGACCCACAGTGGAATACCCAGCTTTCTACAGAAGCCTTTATAGCTCGAACATCTGGAGTCGACCCTTTAGTTGGGTCAAAGTGAGTTTGTGGTACATTCACATCGCAAACAGGCATCGAGGTTTACTGAAATCTGTACCCAGACCTCTTCGAGTCTCGATCTTTCTGTTCACACTGAACCACACGTGTCCAGAGTTACTTTAGACTGACTTAAATATAATGCCACTGTGGAAAAAAACCAAGTTGTTTTATAGTTTGCCAAAGTTTAAATATTTTAGTTTGGTTTAGTTGCCTTCAGTAACACATTTAGTTATAAGGCGGCTATATAGCAAACTCTAATAGTCTTCATGCTGACATTTACATTAAGCTTTAAAAACTTCTTCAATTCAGTGCAAACTCACAGTTACTAATGTGACTAGTGGTTTTTGCTTTAAAGATTCATGATACAATATATGTATGTCTTCGTAAACATTGTATAAGGTGTGTTTACAGACATTTGTGTCAATTTAAAAAGAAGCCAGGTATCGATTGTGTGAATGGACAGCGGACAGACTATCCACATGCAGAACCCTCTGGAAAATTGCCCTGCTATTTTGGCATAACAAGGAGAGGATAACAGGCAGCTGGAGTGTGATTATAGGAATCTTAAATAAGGGATGATTTTCTTGAACAATGGTAGACTCCTTGGCACTTGTGTTTGAGTCAACCCACTGTTAGAAATGACTACAGAGCAGCTGCATCCGTCTTTGTCCTCCCTCTGGTGACTGCCTCTATTTTGGAGGAGGGGAGAATTAGGCTTGTAATAGGTGTGAGATTGATTAAGCTGCTTTTGGTCCCAAGTAGGAGGTGGTTACTGATGTAAACCAACAACAGGCAGGGTCAAAGCATAGGTAAACACAAAGGATGTCTTGTGGAGAGTTTCTAAGGCTGATATGCATAATATGAAGGTCTGAAACCTAAAAATTAGCAAGGACGCCTCTACATAATGACACACTTGCATACATTTTATTATATTTCTTCATACCATTTCAGCTAGGCATTCATTTAGGCCATGGGGTTTTCAACACTGACAACTGCCATGTCAGGTAATTTCACAGGGAGTGAACACAAATGTGACCCTCATTTGAATAACCTTACATAAGAATAGAGGCGAGGAGAAGATAAAATAGAAAGTAAATTAGGAAAGGAAATGGGTAGGTATGTGCATATTCAGATACCAGTGAGAGAGTGGTAACAGGAAAATATTAGGTCTGTCAAAGGTAATGAGGTTTAATGTTGGAAATATACCAGTGATTTTGCTTTTTTTCTGGCCACAACACAAAGTAGCAATAGGAAATTGTTTTACACCGTTTATATCTTTAAAATTTTTTTTAAACTGACGATATTAAAGACAGGCCAGACAAAAACAAAAAAAATTGAAGGCTGATGTAGCAGCTACAAACAACAGCAGCGGTCCTGGTTATGTTGTGACTTAAAGTGTCACAGCTACTGTAGGTTTTTTTGAGTTAAGAGTCGTATTATATATATCCAGAAATGATGGCTCACAACAGTAGTCGGTTAGAGGTGGTTAGTTTGTAGCTGATAACGCGGTAGCAGCATTGACTAGGAACAGATGGCCAACTACGTCATTTCCTTTCAGCAGTGTCTCTCTCTAAACTTGTGAAATGGTGAATAGGGTCAGCAAAATTCAGATAACAGATATTCTAAAACCTAACTGGACACTTCATGACTATTCATGAGCAGTTTAGTTGCTTCTATCTAGACACCTTCCTCAACCGCGTCCAGTATCCCAAAATGGCATCAAAGCACATTACCCATAATGCCCTCCTTTTGAAAAGGTAATACTTGCCTGGCATTGAATATTTATGCATTGGAATTACTTTCATGGAGGAAAATATTAAAAATATTATAAAATTTAATACATTTGTGGTTAGAATTTGGAACAATTACAGTGAAATACACAGTCAAGCAATTAATCATGATTAAAAATGTTAATGCTCGAGCCCACCAGGAACTACGGGTAAAAAATTATTAAAGTAAACAATAGTTAGTACCTTTATTCTCCTTGGTAACGAATATTTGTCTACAGTTGGAGCTGAATGATACAAAGAAATTCAAGTAGTAAGTAAGTAAATCCTTTTGAAACATCTTACCATTTTGTTTTTACATGAATTCAGGAAGAAAAAATAAATACCCCAAATTACAGTAATGATTTTAATCTTCGTGTTTACTGGCTGTACCCTGATGTCCGTATGTATTATTACATACTCTTCAGCCTGACTTGCATTAGGGCCTTTTCTTTCTTCTAAGCAGACAGCATTTTACCATCCTAAAAGCATGGCAGCAGAATTTAAGTAGGCCACTTTATTGTGTTTCTCAGTTGGACTAAAACTCGCACAGTGGTTGTCGGCCAAAAGCTGCAACCACTGAACAATATTGTTCAACACCTTTCACAAAACAAGGACAGAAATAGTAATTCAGCCCAATACTTTAAGTCCATCACATCCTGCTCGGATAAGATCTGGTTTTTCTGCCCCACGTTTCATCATTTCAGACCAAGAAAACAAGTGATGGAATACATTAATTATCATCTGAGGCATAGACGTGACCATGTACAGCTTTCTTCAACTTTTAAGAGCCATTTGTTTTTTCACAAAAATTTGTTTCCGTCTCACATTATTAAAGAAACCTATCTCTTTGGCAATAAACTTAAAAGATGTTCAGTACAGGCTTCAGATATCAGACATTATATATATATGATGGAGATCGTGCAGAGTATGTCCAACATCTCCATTACAACTATGTCTCGTCTTTACCAGCATCTCCTGAGCTCTATATTTATCTTTTCATATGACTTGATCTGTAGGCCAATATAACCCACCATGTGTTTATACAGTTCTACATTATCAGTTTGATTTTGTATTTTAACTTGAACTGTTTCTCAGACGTACCTTTCATACTACTGTAGACTTTCCGACCAGAATTGGACAATGTCAGATCATTGTTCATGTCTACAAATAGGCAAGAACATGTTTTTCCTTCATGCCATGTATCTCCTGTCACAAGCAGCTTTTCTTTTGTCTCCCTCCTATTTCATGACATATAACATGCATACTAGAAAACAAAGATTCACTGGGTATGTACACACGTCCTAATTTACACGCAGAAACCGGAAACTATAAACAAATGTATTTCTAATAAAGAAAAAAAAAAGTTTACATAGGAGTTTTGTGTACCAGCAGAAGTATTTAGAAGTAGCGATAGATAGATAGATAGATAGATAGATAGATAGATAGATAGATAGATAGATAGATAGATAGATAGATAGATAGATAGATAGATAGATAGATAGATAGATAGATAGATAGATAGATAGATAGATAGATAGATAGATAGATAGATAGATAGATAGATAGATAGATAGATAGATAGATAGATAGATAGATAGATAGATAGATAGATAGATAGATAGATAGATAGATAGATAGATAGATAGATAGATAGATAGATAGATAGATAGATAGATAGATAGCTAGCTCACAAAGGTTTGTTGCCATATATTAGTGAAGGGAAAGTATCGATCATTGTGTCTTAGTTGTATTGTGGGTTGTTTTTGTTGTTATTGCTTAGTGATTTTAGTGAAGTATTTTTATTTCACACATCTGCTTTATTTGTGTCTGTAACTGAAAATATATTCTCTATTTGGCAATTAGGTATTTCAGTAATGCCAACCATCATCCAATCATGCAAAAGACATAGGGTACTTATAATCCTAGAACAAAATATAAGAAAATCTTATTCACTTACTGCATTCATATTTGACTGCACTGGAGATGCATGTATGTATCTAAACAGGTTTTGGTCCACTCTTCTTTACAGCGCTGATTGTTTGTAATGACATCTGCATGCACCGGTTCACATACACATTAGCTTTTTATCTTTCTCTTGGCAGCATTTGAGGTCTTTGAGGCAATACAATACCTTGTTTATTTTGTGTCTTAGCTTTCCAAATCATTACACTTCCACCATCATGCTCTCGAGTATGTTGAAGTGTGGTTATATGCTATTTTGCCAGAATTTGCACTTTATGTATTATGGCCGAATAATTTATTTATTTATTTATTTTGTTGATAGGACAAAATCACATTAATACGAGTGATTTGCCTCATATTATCTTGTTTTTAAGATATCCCTGTTTTTTGTATCATTTATCCCTGAAATGCATTCCAACGCTCCCACAACCACTCCCACCCACCCTTTGAAAACCCTTTTATCTCATACTGATCTCGTTTGAGGGAATTGGCAAAAACATATAAGAAGGAACATAATCATAATTACCCGCTGTTAGTCAACACACTGCAGATAAAATATTACAGATGTTATTCTTCCTGGCCGATGCTTCAAAGTAAAATGGTCAATAACAGATTAATTGTCATGTGGATGTGATTGATGGGTCTCAACCATGTTGAAAGACGTTTTTTTTTTTGTTAATTCTTATTTTTTTGGCACCTTTATATTTATAAATTAAAATAGTAGCATTCGGCTTTAAATACTGTGTTGGCATGGAACAGTAATAAGAAAAAGTGTTAAAAGTGAAGTAGTCGTGTCTTTATACTTTTTGCTTTGCGTTACCTTCTTTAGTGGCAGTTTTTAACCCACAGTGCCCGCTATCATACTTATCTCTGATGCTGAAAATGATTTAATTACTGATGTTATTTTAATAAGAATAAAAGTGATTACTTTAAAAGACTCCTCAAAATGTTGAGTAAACACAGGCTGGTTGAAGCCGTTTCTCAGGCATTTGCGGTCGGATTGCAACGTATCTTGACAGTTCACTAAAAAGCTCTGAGTCTTTTGATCATGAAATGCTCGTGTTTGCTTTGGTCTGATCCAAGATTGAGGTTTCTTTAATTCCACCCTTAGTAATCAGGGGTGAAAAAAAAAAAGATGTTAGATCACCTTCATGAGGTATTTCACTTTCAGTGGAACTTTATAATCCTCTTTGAAAAGCTTATTGGGTTGTATACACTTTGGAGACGGAGGCATATCAAGAATGGTGAGCAAGTAGTCGGTAAGAGAGTAAAGTCTGAGGTGAGAATCAGAGAGCGCTTAAGTTTTGATATCTAAAACTTTCAGAGGGAATGTGCAGATTGATGCTTGGGTAAACATGTCCAGAAATCAGACCTTTAATTCCACGTTAATCCTCTTTCCTGCGGCCCTGTCGATGGCTGACATGGCTGCCCTGTGGAAAAGCCTGCTCTGAAATCCAAAGGTTCTATAGAAGTCCTGGAGCAGTTGTTTAATAGAAGTTCACGGGATTAAAAACTCTTGTTTGTTTGTTATGAAATGGTTTCATATTGAACAAGTTTTAACCCAACAGCTTATGTTGCTTAAAAAAAAAAAAAACATCTCTTAATCTCTTTTTCTGAACTCTTCAAGGTTTTTTTTTTTTTTTAAATCAGAATTGTAATTTTATTCTGGATGGGTAATTGTTGCAAAGGGTGGAAAAAAACTGTTGATTAAATGTAGGTTCATTTTATTCACTCAGGTTATACAACATTCATTTATGTTTAGACTTCAAAGTGTGAATAATGATCCAACCCATTTTCCATGTTAGATAATTCATGTCAGATAAAACTCTACCACTGCTTATACACATGAACAAACAGTGTTTATCAGCATTAATAATCTGTTTTATGTATCTAGTTTCCACGTAGTTACAGAAGATTTACCATTTGCTGCCCTCAAGGTTTTCCATGACACATTCAGATCACACTGAGGGAGTGTCGGGTTCCGCAGCTGTTTGTGTTTTCCTGTTATTTCCTCTTTGTGATTAAATCATCTCCTCTGGCAGCAGGAAGCGAGGGCTGATCACCGAATATTTTATATGCCAGTAGAGCAGATCTTACAGCTCAACCTTCATATTTAACTGTATGTTGTTGAGCAGAAAATATTATAAATGAGAAAAGCATGACGAACTTGGCAGTTTTAAAACTCACTTTATTCTTTGACAGAGATAGTCAGGGACTGAAGTTTAAATGCAAAGATCTCTCTTCCCCTTAATTAGTGATGTGGGTTTCCATTTTTGAAGTCTGGAGTGGTTTCACTGGGTCTCAACTACTGTCTTGCAAACCACACTGCAAACGCAACCCCTCTTGAAATATGCCTAATGTTCCATAAATCCAGTCAAAATGGTCTTTTTTAAGTAAAAATATCTTTCCCGGTCGGGGAGGAAAAATATTCTTGACAGGAATTTTTAAAACTAGCAAAATGGTTTAAAAAGTCTTCTGATGTTCTTGAAGCAAGGCTTTTTTACTTTCTCAGGAATGAGTTCTTGCAGTGCATCACTAAGAACTGCCCTGCAGCCAGGATTTTCAGGAACCTCTGTGACCCTGAAACAGGTCTCTGGCCTGGCTTCAAGTCTAAATCTTCTTCTCTTATTCATCACCAGCATCGCTGTGTATTTATGCAAACTCAAACTCAGCAACCATATCAAAAGCTCGATGTGTTGATCTCATCCTTCTTGTTAGCTTTTCGCACCATGTTGGTGTTCAGCCGGATTTTGCATCAAGTTTGCCACTAAATAATTGATTACATAACTACCAGAAGCCAGTCGACCCTACTGGGGGTCTATACAGTAGTAGAGACACAACGGCTGAAAGGGCCAAGGAGGAGGTCAGGCTCGGTACAGGTACCGCCTCCTAGATTTTAGCCACCAAGTGACCACTGCTTTCCTTAACAAATACAAATGATCAAAATAGTGCTTTTTACTAGAATCATACATCACTTAACATATCAGTTCGCATGTCTTCGTCAAGGCGACTAGAGATTAATTCTCTGACCTTCCAGCTGGAGGGTTAGGGTTATGCCACTTCAATTTGGACGGCACTACTGTAAGTGGTAAACACTTTGTGTGTTGGTGAGGAAGAGAGTGTTCAAAGAATGTTGCTGTAGGAGTTTGGTGATGCTTCAAAATGATGAATGATTTAATTTCAAGTTTTGTTCTGCCCTTTGAACATTTTTATTCTGAGGAGGATCCAGGAGCAACTTTGTGTACTTATGTTACTCAAAAAGATGAATGGCAATACCACAAATGTAGAAAAAAAAGATATTGCAATGATTTCTTGAAAAATATAACTTAATCAGACTGTTAACTCAGTTCGCCCAAGATATGGTCCAAGTCAGGTCCCTTCCAGTGTAATTCCAGCACAAAAAAAGACAAGAAAAGTTTAATTTAACATATCATCTGAAGGTACAGCCATGCATAACTCCGTGCGCGGCCATCTGTGCATCTGTGTGTATTTATTGTCTATTCTCGGCGCTGTAATCTGAAGCAGTGTAGCACTCAGTGAGTCATCAAACCCTCAGCAATGCAACTGGGAGAAACGCATACACCATGTCCACTGTGGATACAAAAAGAGGTCTGACCCAAATGATTTTTTCCAAGCTCTCATTAACATTGCAGCATGACTTGGCACGTGCTGAGCAGCTGATGGGATGGCTGTGCTCACTGTGAGCCTTCTGCTGCATATTACACTTGATTTGTGCATACAGTGCAGCCTTTTTTTCCAAGCGGTTTCCTGTACAGTGACTATAGACAAATGCACAGTTGTCTGGGGACAGCAACACCTGCCTGCAGGTTCACGTTCTGTAAACCCCAGGAAGCAGAAGAACAGAAGTGCTTGTTGAGTTTTTGTCACGCTTAAGATCTGGAGCAAAGAATTAAATCTGCTTTGAAGCATTTGGAATGAAGCCTGGGAATATGTCTCAGATGTTCAGGTGTTAAATACACAGGCTGTTTATTAACAATTGTAATTCAATGCTCCGGGGCTAAAGCAGCATCTGCCTGAAGAATTCTTGACTGTCTCTGATTGTGTTTGTATCTCTGATCACGCCGCATCCTCGTGCCATTTCTTTTTTTCAGATATCCGGGGTTTGCAAACGTTTATGGACCAGGCATCCCGGCTCGGACTGGACGTGTCCTTGCAGAGGGTGGACCGAAACATCAGCCGAGTGTTCACTGACCTTTTCAATACAATGCGAACCGAGGACCTCAACCGGTACCGGGACACTTTACGGCGGGCCGTGTTGCTCATGAGTCCTCGAGGCGCACAGGTCTTCATCCACCAGGTACGACATATTGATGAGCTTTATGTGATGTCATTAAATGCAGAGGATCAAATAGTCAAAGAGGAAGATGAGCAACAAGTATGTACGGAATTAAGATGAACAGAAACATTTTCTGTCACCTTTCTGCTCATCAAACGAGATACATGTCAAAGTTTTCCACATGTATTTTCTTCTAGTATTACTTCTAGTAGTCTTGTTGGCAGCAGCTTTGAACTCTGACAAGCCTGAAAACAGATGGCAGAGTTGAAAGATGGACTCTTAAAATAAACAACAGACTTGATTATCGCCGATCGTCTGTGCTGATTCATTTAATCATTCTTTCTGGTGTACTGCATTTCAATTAGCTTCTCATGAATGGTCCACTATTAATCTAAAGTTAAGTACTGACAAATAAATTAGTGCACAGGTTATGAATGCATAAAGGCCTTTATGTCTCATTAATGACGTTTTGCTTTGATCTTTCCCTGGGCGCCACTGAATTCTGTTTTAGTTCTCACAAACACTGTCTGCTTTAGGTAACTTTTCCTCACGTAAGTTTGCATTTAATCCAAGGCAATTATATTCCCTTATCAAATTAACATGAGGCATCTTGGGGATAAAGAAATAAGCACAGTTTCTCATTCAGCGCAGAGCCGAAATGCTCCTGTGAATATCTTAATGTATTAGAAGTGGTGGTGATTTGTGAATCAATAGCTTGGTAGCTGTTGTCACAGATTGTGCCCACTCTGCAGCAGACAAGGGAGGGAAGAATACATATTTATGCTGTGTGGAGAAAGATGATGATCCCTTGATGAATGACTTATTGTGGACTGCCAATCAGACAACAATTCAGTGCATAAGTAATGCATTTTGGTATTGAGCATGTATTGAATATAGTCTATACTGCGTAGAACAGTAGTATCTTCAATCGTAATGATGCCAGGTGTGATGAGATGCATTATAAGGGTGTAAATGGAGTTTTTGTTGGTAAGTTGTAAAAAGCACTAGCCCTTTTTTACCTTTTTGACGGCTGTTTTTGCTGCTGTTTGAATTTGTCGTCTTATTGTTGCAGACCAGTGTTTTCCCTCCTTCGCTCTGCTCTTTGGTGTACTCTGCCCGAGCTCATACTCCATTTTTCCGAGCTCATGAAACAGGCCCAGAGAGAGACATACAAAACAGCTGAAATGTGATGCAAAATGACAGCTTAAAGACACACAGTGACTGAAAAGAGGCCAAACAAACACAAAAAGATGTGTGAAGACTGCCAGGAGACCACAGATGACTGCAGAGAGGGGTGAAAAGACTACCAAAACAAACATGGCAGGTTTTGATGTCACTGGGAGCACAGCACAGCCAGGTGGAGGATCGGAGTCGGGTAGCCTTGTCGGCTCCCACTCAGATATAAATATGTGTTTTATATGCAACAGCAAACAACAATAACACACTTAACAACATTTAAAGAGAAGATTAAAGTCGCACTGTCTGTTATGAGTACTGTTGATTCTTCTTTTTGTTTATTAGTTTCAATAATTAAGTATTGAAATCAATAAAAAGTAATTTGATATGCATACAATTAGGACCGTGGCCTCTTCTTCAAAATAATGTAAATAATCCGATTCCCTCATCTCGAGTCACTTGACTGTGTATCCTGGTGGGCAGTTCTGTCCTCCAAGTAGAGTTTTCATGAATACACGGTTAGGAATGAGTAGATGCATCGATAGATGCTGAGAGGATGAGCTGAAGAAGTTTATGGCGTGAGGTAGAGCAGATTTTCGGGTGGTCGCGGTTATCCATGACGGATACACTTGTTCAGTGTTCTCTCCACCACGGGTTCGACGTCTCCTGTCTGCAGCCAATGGTAGAACCAGCCCTTTCTTTTATCGGTTTATTTGGTCTGTCAGCGGCTGCAGTGGCGCTCCCCAAGCAGACCGGAAAGAGCGATAGTCTACCGGTCTCAACACTCCGGCAGAAGCAGGTGCCAAACATGCCAAACTACATGTCAGCTTAGAACAATGAGTGAAGAGAGGGTAGACTGACAGAATGGCAATTTATAACAACGAGGCAGATTAGGCAGGGAAAATATGTTTTGTCATCTCGTGACAGTTTGCTTTAATTTCAGGTTTAATTTCAAGTCTTTAATCTGCCCCTTACTGTATGTATTAATGTCAAGTTATGTAATAGTTTCTGACGGATTTTGACGTTGCTCTATTTGTCAGAGTAACATACTGTATCTCACCATGTCAGCTGTCACTGCTCCTGGTTTTTTTCTCTGTTTCTCATACTTTGAACTCTTGTTTTTTTTATCTTCTCCAGACACTTGCCATCTTGTTCTCTTGTTCACTGCCGCTGTAAGAGGTTATAGCATCTTCTTTCAGCGTCACCGTTGTCTTGTTCTCGACACCCTGATACGCTCCGTTCTCTTCATGACGGTGGAATTTCTGTTGAATCACGCGAGCGTTAAAGAAGATCATAAAACAACGTGCTGAGCTTTCAAATGTCCCGTTTCGGCATACTTGGGTTTTGTTCACAAGCATCCAGGAGCTAAACAGGAGCTACAAACTCACATTTTAAAAGATATCCAAACCCCAGATACATTGTAAAAGAATAGGCTCTTAGAAGCAGCAGATTATCACCAACTCTGACTAAATCACTTTAAACATATGAATACCTGTGCTGAAATGGACTCTGTCAATTAAAACCAACCATTTATAATAACACAGATATAGCAGACAGATATGCACCAAAGCACGCAGCACTGACAGGATATATTTGGTGAATGATCATATTTGTACAGCAAAGGAAGCAAGGTTTTCTTTCAGCTCCATATGTTCATAAGCATTATAGTCTGTGTCAGCTTCCGTAATGTAACAGGAGAAATGTTCCCTATGAGGAATGTGAGGGAAAACAAAATGGTCGATGTCAGCTGGTGTGCTAGCTCTGCAGGGCAGTTGATGGATGGAGCACAGAGGCTCCGTGAGGTCTCCCTCTCGTGCTGCAGCTAAACCAAGCTCCAAGGATGACAAGCACTCCAGCCTGCTGCCAAGAGATGGGAGAGGGAGGTGTAGATGCTGCGTCGGTGGCAGGAGGGTTAAAAGGGGAATGCGGGAACAGAGACGGAGAGGGCTCAGACAAGAGGTGCACAGAGGCAGAAAGAGGAGTAAAAAGAAAGGGGACGACGGGAGACGGATGTAGAGAGGAAAGGTCAATGGTGAGGAAGAGATAAGGGGCTGGAGGGAGCTCCTCCAACATTATAAAGCCCCTCTGTACGAAACAGTAACAGATGTAATCTAACAAAGAAGATGTCAGTGGAGACAAACAAAAGAGATTAGTGCTGAAAGGACTTCATGATATCTGACACACGGATTTTACAGCAGTGGCAAAAAAATGGTGACCAGAGATGATTAAGGAGTGGACCTTCGGTCAGAGTTACTCAGAAAGGTACGCTATTGAGAGACTGCGATGGTGATTAGGTCACGTACCAGAGCACCCGCAGCGTGTTGCTTTTAATTTGTAAAAGGCAAATTAGCTTTAAAGTTCTTGTCAGATTGAATCTGAGCTCTGTTTGGATTTGGGACCGCTAATATTTAGCCTTCTGTAGGAGATTTACTCTCACTTGTGTGTGTGTGTTTTCATCCTTCAGATCTATAACTAAGATGGTGCTGGTGGTTTAGCTTTATACCGTCATTAAAGTTTGATTACGTTCTGCACAGCACCTTACCATCGAACTTCCTCCACCCCAGTCCCAGGACTCATCAACATGTCGGTTTTCATCAGTCTCACTCCCTGGCGGAGTGAACGAATTTGTTGACGTTCAACATAGCAGACGGGCTTGTGCGCCGTCCTTCAGGAAGCTGAGTCTGACGGTTTACTCACCATCTCTGCTCGTAGGATGGATCCTGATTGGTCGAAAGGTAGCTTGAGCTATAAATAGACTGGCCATGAGTTCTATCATAAAGACAACAGGACACCAAAAGAGAATGTATAAGCATGGATGTACAGCACGGAAAATAAAAACACTGGACAGCAAGTCTTTCTTTAATACTTGGTGTTGCTCCGTCATAAAGCAGGTGTTTGTCTTCTTTCCTTTCCGCAGCAAATCAAAGTTAAAGGTCCAACACAATCAATATCAGCCCACACCAGAAAACCGTTCCACGTGTTCACAGTCCAAGCAGCATCACACGTTATAACATCTGTTTAGTGCAAGCTGGATGGAAAACCATGTTCAAGCTGTTAATCCAACAAGTGGAAGTAAGAGAGTAGAGTGAAATAGCAATATTACTGCAGTAGACTGTCAAACGCTGCAACAGCTGCATATATGACAGGACAGACGACATGAAAACGTGATCTCTGCTGCGATGGCCCAAACAGCGACCGTGGCTGCAGCCCTGTCAAACTTTAACTTCATTAAAAACCTAATACTGGTAGTATGGGAGAATAATCATCATTATATTACATGTACATTTCCCAGAATATTGTGTAAAAAAAAAAGAAAGAAAGACTGCCAGAGGCGGTGACTCAGATGTGGTGTAAGCAGTATGTACTCTATTGTACTCTATCTTTGTACGTAAATATGATCATTATTTGATCTTGCTACAGCTCTATCCCACCCAATCTGTCTCAAGTCCTTTCTCTTTTCTCTTTTTTTTTAGTCTATTGGCTTTTCTGCTTTGAATTAAATATGTATTAAAAGCAAACATGGCCTCTAGTGTGAACAGAGCCCCTACTGAATTATCAAGACACGTGATACGTGACCTTTGCCCGCCAGAAAAGCCAGTACCTCTGAGTTTCCCCCTCGCGTTCTCGTTTACAACGGGTGCATGTTTGTTTCATTTTACCCTCACTCTGCCACTTCATGGACAACTCCTGGCATCTGAAACATGTTAACATCAACGCGTTTACATCTGAGTAAAACTGCTCTGTAATCCCTACCTTTTACTGTGTCAGAGTAACTCAACGAATCAACTCGTTCCTGCTTCCTTCTCTTATTTACAGTATCTTTCTGCTTACGACAAATGTGCAACACTGGAAAAGCGACTTTACCATCTGTTGTGGCGATGACAAGGAAGCGCAGAGAGGTTTTCAGAACATGCGTTCCCCGGTGAACTGCATGAGCTTGAAAACAGATTCACTTGTCAAGATTTGAACCCACATTTGCTCATTAAAATCCGACCTGTGTGACACTCAAGTATGAGCTGCAGTAACTACCCTTGTCCTTACAATAAATTGTGTTTTGGTGCCAGGAACTCGTCTGTCTAGTTGTCATAATAGCTTGTGGAGGATGATTTAAAGGTGGCTGAGCTGACCGGCTGTTATGGGGTGCATTGGCAAAATATAGTCATGATGGCCTCTCCAGCTCAGAGATTTCATAGCTGTTGACATGACAGCTCGCAGCAACTCACAAACACGACACGGGTTTAAGTGTCACGCACTTTTTACCCACAGCTTTGTGATGGTAAAGTCATATATTTCTTTTGACAAAAAGCTCTCACTTTCAAATACTTTGTGCCCTTCCCAGGTGTTTTGTCAAAGTCTGTGTCACAGATTGAAGACTATATGGAGGAAAAATGTGCTTTTGAACATGGTGTCCACTTTACTGTGAAGGTGAGATTTTTTTAAAAATACATCCCAAAGATAGACTGCATGTTTCAAGAATGCAGCAGGATTGATGGGAAATAAATAATTTACAAGTTTTATCTGCCATATTTTTGATCCAGATGTTGTTTCTTCTTTTTATCAAGAGTATGATGTTTTGACGAAGCTGCGGAGATATAAATTTTACAATTTTACACCCGCTCAGCTTTGAAAAGAATATCTTTAATGACTAGACACACAAATGTAGCTTTCAGTTTCCACTCTTGCCAGCGTGTCTTTGTCTCACAGATGGTGCGCAAATCACGATGTTATATAAGAAAAAGAATGACACTTAATTGTCAGTCGCTAGATTTTTCTCTCTCTTTATCACAAAATATCCCAGCATGCATCACAGTTGTGCCTTGGCGTGTAGACGTCCTGTCTTTCTCAGATCAAATAAAGCTGGCCATTACCTGGAAGTGTTTATCCCAGCATGACTCATTAACCAGACACAGAGAGCGCCGTGTTGGTGTTGGGGAGCATAATGTTGGCTCAAATGGTATAGTTTGCAGTTGTTCACACAGAAGAATGTCCAAACTCTCACCATTGATTCCTCTATTTGATCCATCGCTGCAGGTTTTGTGTACACGCCTTCCCTTAGTGCTAATGACTGAGACCAGGCATTATTAAAAAGCTTAAAAAGTACTGCTTAGTTTCTTTGTTTTGTTTTTGCAGCAGATAAACACGCTTGCAGCCAACCACAATATTCAGTTATACTAGCCGAGAATGCCAATGAACTTACCAGTGTTTTATTGGTTGCGTGGTGTAATTTGTACTCTCCATGAGAGATCTCTTGGACCAGCACAGCCGTGAAACCTGAAATGAAGGTGGTGGTTACGGACCACACATCATGTTCCTTACCAACAGGGGGTCTTCTAAGGGGTCATAATGGCACAAAAGCTTCAAGTATCACCACCTGTTCATTTACATAGTATGGTTTTGATAATGATGTTTCTTGATTTCACACGGACCAATTAAAGATGATTAAAATGAGGAATAGTCCATAATACACCACAAAAATGTACATAAAATGTTTTCGACCATGTCACCTAGTTGAAGACCAGAGGTGATGAGGTGTGTAGATTTATCACGCTTACTGTTCGTTGGCGTCGCTCCCTTGTGGCTTAACATGCCCACCTCCGGACCCCTGTCCTCTCTATCTGACCCTTGCTACTGCTCCTCTATTCCATTTTCCTCCCAATAACAGCATGACAAATTGAGGCTGCCAGAGAATGATCTATCATTGTCCTACATCTCATCCTCCACTGCCCTCTGTTCCCCTTCTCATCTCTCTGTGACTTTTTCCCCCCCTTCTGTCCCTTTTACAGGACATTCTTTCTTTTCCTCTTTGTATTTTTTTTTTCCAGATCTTAATGGTTTCACGTTTCTCTCTCTATGTGGGCACTTTATCTTTCTGTCCTTGTCCCCCCACCACCTACCCCTCCCCATATCTTCATCTTCTTTGGTCTGCTGTATTATTGCACTGCATACTTTTATCTGTGTCCTCATTTCTCTTTCTGTGTTTACTTCCATCTCTGCATAGTCGCTTTGCTCTGCGCTCATATTTCTTTAGTTTTCATTTATTGTTTTTTTTTTTTTTTTTTTTTTTTTTACCGCGGACAATACCCAACACATATATTATAGTTGATGCAAGAGGCAAGTTTTCATTTGCAGCCCCCATGTTGTGGTCATTAGTGAGTAAAAGATAACCATTGTGCTGAAAATGCTTTGAAAAACAAAATGAAACATCAATTAAAAGAAAAGAGAGGACAAAAGCAGCAAAATGATACTGAACACATATCTGTCATCTTTCTTTGAGTAAGGTATTATTGATGAGTGGACTGTTTAATTTACAGTGCAATAATTAGGAACATGTAAATACTGATGGCATCATCAATAATAGACCACAGTGGATTATTTACAGTCAGGGCCGTCTTGTTGACATGGGCTGAGATGCTAAGATCCTAAACTCCATGCTTTTCAAGTGTTCCTACCCTGTAGAAACTGAAAAAACATTAATTGCTTTTCATAACAAAGCGATGCTACACATTGGGCTAAGTGACTTTTGCCTTGTTTGGTGTGGATGTGCATGTTTTTCTCAGCTTTTGAATAAAAGATGGAGCCCTAACTTCCCATGATCAATTAAATCTACCTCCTGCGTGCAAAACTCTGCACTGTTTAATAACTGGGAGAGTGAAATATGGAGGATGAGTCCGCCCATGCGTACGACTCTGCAGCACTTAACCCCAGTTACATCTAAATAAACCAAGCTCATCATGTACGTACTGCATTACATGGCAAAGTGGAATAATCAAGAGGAATGGTTGTATGTTCAAACTTTGGTATTAAAATTGAAAGCAGAGCTGTTGGCAAGCTCTTTGCTTGATATATTGTTCTTGCTTGCACTCGTATAAATCATACGCTGAACTTCTCATGAGTAATTTGCCTTTTCATAAGCAGTGCTGGGAAATCAAACTGTTGATGTATCTAAAGTTGTGGCTTAGACCCTCACGCTGGTAAATGTCAATGGATTTTCTTAAAATGTGAGAATGGCCTTCAAAGTGTAAATAATGTGAGCTTTATTAAAATGAATGAGTAGCATTGCCTGAGTAACTGATAGCCGTCTGGCCTCTGTGACTGCACCAAACAGAAGCATGTATGTTTGATATATTCAGGTATGTTGCACACTATTTTACTTTTAATGCATTTCTCAGAACTAATTCCTGATTTTCTGTGCTGTGTTGCAGAGTATTTCATATCTCCTAATCTTCTGAAATTGGAATTGTCTAAACACAGATCCACGGTTACTTTGTTGGTCTAGATTAATAGCCCTATCACTCTATACATTTGTCCCCCTGCAGCTTAATATGAGGTGCAATTATACCTAAACAGTGCAATATTGTTGGGAAGTTCTGTCTCTGGGAAACTGTTGCTGTGAGCTGAGGATTATTGCCCAATTCCCACGTGGGAAACTCAAAATACAGCACAGGTTTTAGAATAATTGGAAAGCCAACCACATGGAAAAAAGTGCTGTAAAGAAGAAAATGCTGAATTGGTACCTAGAATGCAATCCACTGCAGTCCCAAAGCTTTGGAGAAAATGTTCAATTTAAAAGTTGCCTTAGTGAAATGAAAATAAATATAAAAGCTGGTTTAGGCAACCTGAAAACACTTTTTTTTTTTTTTACATTTAGTTGCTTACTTTCTTTTCTTCTGGCCTTGCTTGTGCACATTTGTTTCTGAGTATTCATTCATAACATCCTCATACAAATTCTTATGCATATTCATGTCTCTTTTTTCCTAAACTTGTGAATATAAATCACTATATGGACAATTGACTCTTTAGAGAGCCCTGAGGACCTCACGAAACGAAAAGAACCTGCAGTTTTAGAGAGTAACTAAACTATTTGTAAAGACTATAACTTCATGAATCTACAGTGACTGCGTAAATGGCGAGAATTATCGACCCACCGGCAAATAGAGGTCTGTGAGGTCCCCACTATGACTACTGTTATGATGTTCCCTGGTTCCACCATTAGGGGAACAATGAATAACAATGTGAACCCCCCCACTCTGTGGTTTGGAGTGCTTAATATCTAAAGACAAACTATTTTTTCTGTGAGGAAATCAGTATAGTTATTGTTTATTATCAAAGGAAAAACATTAGGCTTTGGAGAATGGCCTGAGAACTTAATCCTTGATATGAAACAGAGGGGTGTTGAGTACCATTGTTTGGGGATTTTCTTGCCTCTTAAATTCAAAGGAATATGACATTACGGTTGTTGAAGCATCATCACTGCCCCTGAAGTGAAACAAATTCACCTCAGACACTGAACTGAGCCTTTTTTTTTTACTACATCACAACTTCACTGGTGGTTTCTGGTACTTGTTGATCCATTGGTTGAATCTAAACACCCTGCAAAGACCAGAATGATCAGCTTAAAGAATAACAGGATCTTTACTGTCACTGTACAATATTTGCTTTGAATAACAGTGAGAAGAATTTAAATGTGATAAAAACAGACCCAAACCACAGTACTACCACTACCACGTTGAATATAATATGGCATTAGACTCGAATTCTGAATTTTAACTTCTCTAAAGACATTTTCTTTTATTTCTTTAAGCGAGCATTTCTTATTTTTTTCATTTCATCTGCTGACATTAGAATTCATATTTATAAGAGGTAAATGCAACATTCACAAACTTTTGAGCACCACAGTGCCCGTGATCATTGTTATATGTTCCCAGTCATTCAATGAAGCTGTTATTTGTGCAACAGGTCATCAGCACTTCACTGCATAAACCTGTCTGCAGAGCATTACCCACAAGCCTCTGGGAGTTTCATAGGGCTGTGAGTGCTTTGCATTTCCATTAGCTGATTTACTTTGCCCTGGGAGTATTGTGTGAAAATCTTAACTGATTTTGGTGTAAAAATGCAAACCAAGGGAGCACTCTGCAGAGAATCAAAATTTGCAATCACAGTGCAAACGTGTTAATGAGCAGAGGGACAGCTCACTCTCTCAAAGATGATGCCAAAATTTAGTATGACAGCAGTTGCAAATTTAATTTCAGACATAGTTTAGACCTGAAATATTTAGAACATTATCATAATATCAAGTCTTCTGTTTAATTGATACTCAAACAATTTACTTTGCTTTGTTCTCATCTGGTTGATTTGCTTTTGCCTCTAACACTCTTGATCACTTTTCTCTTAATGTAGATTTTCCTTAAACCACCAGCTTCTTGTTTTTACCCGTTTCCTTCATATGCTTCACAGCTCATCACATATTTTTGCTGTTTTAGTACACATACAACTTAGCAAGTAAGGTATGAGTATACTTTGGAAATGAAACAAAGCTGAAGTTTTTTGTTTTTTTTTACGTGTTGATGGGGTGGGGGTCTTTTTATGCTCTATTTTTCAAAATTTGGACAGAAAATATAGAAAATGTATCATACTTAACAGAAGTAACTCTTATACCGAACTAGACAGAGTGGATGGCATTTAAAGAAAAGGTTTTCTTGCCCTTTCTGTCCACAAACCTTCAAAAATGCATTGGCATGTTGAGATTTTCCCCCAAGTGCAAATTTTGCTCTGCATTCATCTTTGAAATGTGTTGTGTCTCCTATAGACTGCATCCCACACATGGTGGCTCATAAAAGTATCTAGGATTGGGTAATGGGGCGTTTACTGTCCCACTGGTATTGATTCCAGGTTCAACTAAGACAAGATGAACAGGCTGTCCATGAGGTTTTGTAATGTTTACACCATTTTATCTGGTAGCATGTATTTTTTTAATGATCTATTCTCAAGCATCGGTGTCCATTAAAATTTCCTTGAATTTATCTCACTTCTTGCTTGCTTTAAAGCCTACACTGACTTCAACTTCTACTTATACGAAAAACATGAAAAAAGGTCTCCAGATCTTATAAAAAATACTCATTCAGATACACACAATATAGAAGGTGTTATAGCAGCTTCTTGCGCTTTAATGCATGCATTATGTGTAATTATATTTAATCATTTTATATCAAAATTAAATTTAATTATAAATGTGATGGTTTCTTAGAAAAAAAAATCAATGAAAGCGCAGATTTTATCACTCAAAGTTCACATAATACCCTTTTCATACTGTTAGTTTGTGTTTGAGCAATGTAAATGCGTTAAAATACACGGTTGTCAAAGATAATGTGGAATGCTTTAAAAGAATGAAGTGGAGCGTCATCAGCGTATGAAGCAGGCTGTCACTAAACACTGAAAGATGTTTGGAATACATATTAATCACAATTTAGACTGTAATATGCTCACTGAGCTTAGAGGGAAGCCAGTGAAGCATGAAGCCTGATGAGAGCGTCTTGAAGGGGAAGGGTTCTAGTAGTCAGGAGGCTTCAGGGTGTGTGGCATAGGGCTAGATGGATGAAAAGGAGGGAGCTTGCTGTCCAGGATGCCCTGTAGAATCTCTGCAAGATCCTTCTTTCAAACAGGCATTTTCAGCCCGCTATTCAAAAAGCAGTAATTGCATCATTTTTCAAGCCTCTTGCCTCTGTCTGAGTGTAAAGTTGGCCTCATTAATCAAACTAATGGAGAAGTAAGTGATTTCAAAATATAGGCTTTGATCATGCACCCCCTATCCTTTCCCAGAACTCCGCCTTTTCTTCAGCTTTGGGAACCCCTCTCCTCCCACCGTCCCATTTTTTATTTATTTTTTTCTTCCCCTATCTCACAGACATCCTGCACTTCAATACATATTGTATAAAAGGGGCTGCAAGAGTGAAATAATTAATTTTAATATTAAGCCTTTTTAGGCCTCTGGTAATGTATGTAAAAGCTTTGCTTTTGCAAGAGGCTTGAGAAATTGTTGTCTGGTTTGCTCAGAGCTGATTTCTGGTATAGTGTGGCACCAAACTGCATATATGAGGTTGTTGAAAATGGACACTCTAAAATCATTGTGGCCTATTAACGGGCAGTATGTCCCAAAGAGTCACAGTTCAGACACATTTATTGATCCTAATGAGCCGGATTAAATTAAAGTGCACCTCAGGTGTATTGAAAAGCTTGTGCCAGCTATAAAGCAGCATAGCTATTTATTGAGGCCTCTAGCAGAGCTTGCTGGGAAATTAGATTCTTTCCCAGGGAAGGTAAAAAGTGCTGCTTAGGGAAACATGCGTTATACTGTACATTTCATGCAACCACAATGGATTTAAGGGAATGGTTTATTTAACTGCCCTTGACTTATTTATTTTCTATACAAATCAAGCCTGTTCAGGCTGTGCTTTAATTGCTACAGAAGTGCTGCTTTCTTGGATTAAATGCCTAAAAAGCCTCTGCGAAAGGGATTGTCTTCTGAATAAGAACTAAATTCTACATGCAGAAGAACCCCACAATTCTCATACCTCAAGTATTGATCTATAGTGAATCTGTTGCTGTACAGTACGTTTTTTTTTCCAGTCTGAATGTAACAGAAGCCATTAACATAAGAAAGTAAGATGCTCATTTCCATCTGCCTCAGCCATTGTTGTAAGTGTAAGATTCATAAGAACAACTGCAAGAACTTTATAAAACAAACTAATCTGCTAAAAATATCTATGAACATTCTTAGGAGACGATGTTCTTCTGTCATCGCTGCCATCACCTCCTCCACCATCTCCTACTGTTGATGTTGTTTGGAATCAGCATGTCAAAACTTAAACTTTCACACTCCCACTCTCTTTAACACCTCTCGTTTCCCACAATGCTCTGAGAAGACATGTCTCATGCTGTTGTGGAATAATTAGGATAAGATTCATGCTCATCTTTGGCCCAGATAACCTTCTACAGTTACCTTTCTTACACTCTCTTTTCTGTTCATTTCTTTGATCTGCCCACACACCTTGCTTATTGTTACTTGATCAGAGTCAAGAGCATTGAAGCAGACTACTTACCTCTAATATTTGACTGCATGACGACTCCTCAGTTTCTCTCTAGTAAAAAAGGAAACAGCATCAACACAGACCCATCATGGACATTGTTGTGATTTATATAAAAGACTACCATTTAGATTTTCTTTTAGGAGACAACAAAGTATCAACACTAAGTAGTGTACCTAATATGTCTTTTCGTCATTTTCTATGGTCTATGTTGGTGTATTGTCATATTTTCTTTGTAGTGCCAGCCTGTGTTCTCGGGCTTTTCTCTTCAAACTATCAATTTTTAATGCACTGAAGATTAGAGGCGGTGGGAGCTCACACTTTTGTATTGGAAGAGACTGTTGTAAGCCTTGCCTTACACATATCTGCATAACAACAAAGAACACCAGTCACTGAACACTTTTGCAAGCACCCCATTTAATTGTACCCCAAGGCTGTTGATGGAGGTGGAAGTGTTAAAATCCAAAATACAGTAGCACCTTGAATTACAAAAGCTATGCCATTGATCCCGAGGTACGTTTTTGCACATGTGAACCCCACCGATCTTATTTCGAATTGTTGAAGTAATGATGTGAATCAGCATTTCTTTTTTTTTTTTTTTAATGATTACTTTCTAGATTCTTACCTATGCTCGCAGAATGAGATTGCAGTTTGTATACAAGAGGCTGAAATTTGTTTTCTCTGCAGGGTGGCTGAACTCTGCCATTCAGAAAGAGTGAGAAGTTCATTCATTCATCCATTCATCCAATAGAGACTTAGATTAGAGTTGCAGGTCCTCTGCACATCGAGAGGAGCCTGTCGAGGTGGTTTAGGTTATGATGCCCCAGAGCATCCAAGAGAGGTGTTTTGAGCATGTCAAACTGGAAAGAAAAGTGTATGTATGTATGTATGTATGTATGTATGTATGTATGTATGTATGTATGTATGTATGTATGTATGTATGTATGTATGTATGGATGTATGTATGTATGGATGGATGGATGATGGATGGATGGATGATGGATGGATGGATGGATGGATGGATGGATGGATGGATGGATGGATGGATGGATGGATGGATGGATGGAAGATTACTTGTATCATTTTGTCATGTTTTTTTATTGTAATTGGTCAAAAAAGGGCTTGACCTGGTTTAGAAATATTCTGTTATCTCAACGTCTTGTAAGTTAATTTTTATGCTGAGATTTATAGACATCACAGCTTATGAATACATACATGACTCTTACCAGAGCTCATGCAGTAATTGTTATACAATTTAAATGTCCATTGTGGTGTCTAACACCAGGCTGATATTTTATTTATTAAGGGTTTGTTTTCCTTTGAGGCTTCATTGGCTCCCTTGCGTGATTCATTGCAAACTTCTTTTTTTGAGTATTATCTGGAAAACTGGCAGCACTCACAGCTCGTCTTGAACCAATTCTAATTCACATGGATGTAGGGGATGGAAATTAGCATAAATCTGCATTGTATTTTGTTCTTTTTTTGAAAATGTGCTTAGTCTGATCTTATAAAAAAATACTTAATCAGCCTGCATGTGGATAGTCAAACAAATGGTGTTTTGTACTTGCTGAAGAAATATCAATCCATGATTGTACATTTTAGCTACATGAGCACTGTATTGGTGCCAACTGAATTCTTAAACCATTACAACCAGACAAGCTTATAAAGAAGCCTTTTTAAACCTGATGGTTTTCTGTAAAACATAAAAAGATGTTTCCCTCAGCCACAAAAAAAATGGAGAAATTAAGTTAAAGCTCTTTAGAAGACAAGCCTTCTGATTTTATTGCAAAATGTGTTTAAAAGGTTGCCATGAAAATAGTTTAGATTTTTAGCAAAATTATATCCCATCCCATGAGGATTAAACCACCACATAAGTATTTTATAACTTTTTCTTTTCTACTTAAAACACTATGAAGTGGTGATTATGTGTATTGTAAACAGATCTTAGCTTGGTAACATATTGTTATTAAAATTTTAAAAAATAAGGGAGAACTGTTGTCCAACAGTGCCCCTAGTCATGTTTCTTTTTTTTTTTTTCGCAAAAGAAAAGCAAAACTCTGAATTTGCGATAAAGGCTGAAGGGGGTTGGTGTTTCCATTGAACAATGTTTTTCTTGTTATTATTATTTTTTTATTATTCAGAGGCAAACTCTTTAAGTAATGCAGTAATGCATAATGATTAAGTAGTGTTACAGCACAACTACATTATCTGAATGAGGCCAAAAAAAAGCTGAAAGCTAGAAGTTGATGACTGATTGACCTGCTACGTCACATCCAGCGCTGCCAGAGACGTGGACATGCAGATAACATTTCTGAACAAAAGTCTGTTTACCACCACCGGAACATGTTTTCTGTATCATTTTGCAATATACTGGGTTGGATTAAATAAAATGTATGCCTCGAGATATATATATATATATATATATATATATATATATATATATATATATATATATATATATATATATATATATATATATATATATATCGTGGCTCAGTGCCAACATAGGGATTAAAGGTCCCTTTTAATATGCAATTTGATCTTGCAGCAGATGTAAGTTCTCTTGTGCAAATGTGAGGGCCCTCTTGACAGCCTCATCTAAGACATTTTATTGGGACCTGAGCCTGATTCTGTCAGAGAGGACTAAAATCATCAACATTGAAGACAGCAGACAATGACAGCTAGTCCAATATGATAAATGTTTCGTTTCCTTCCTTCTTTTTTTATGACAAGTTGACCTGTTGTTTTAAAACGCACACTTTTTTGGTTGGTGCTGTAGCTTCTCAAACGCTGGTTAAATAATCACATTTTTCTGTGAGTTGATAAAGGAATTTACATTCAATTACCATTAAGAAAATGAATATGTCTGCCTACTTTCCATGCATGTAATGTTGTGGAAAAAAATGCACGTAAGTGGAAGTCAAGTGAAATACTTGACATAATTTACTGCGATGCTGCAGCTGCAGCTCTCACTGTCTCTTTCACGGACCTGAACGCACATTAACAGAAAAATGGTGTCATTAACAGACTGAAGAAGCTATTCATATTACATATCTTCTGTTTGAAAGGGGCTTTAGTGGTTTTAACTTAACAGCACCTTTAGTTTTTTTTCCGGTTTTATACCTTACTTTTGTTTTCACTCTCCTCTCCTGACAGTGATCTGTGAGCTCTGACTTTGATGGACTTTTGCGACAGTTTCAAATAATAGTTTGGAGCAGAGACTGCAGCACTCTGTGTGGAGTTGACTGAATGTGTGCATGCTCTTACCTGGGCTGCAGTTCCCTAAAAAAAGAATCGGGTCCACAACACAGGGGCCAGGAACCGTTGACAGGCACGGATATCATGCATTGTGATAGATTGTGTCTGGTAAGGGTGCTCCCTTTTAGTGCTATTGAACTGTGTAATCGAACTCCACATGTATCCTTTTTCAATGTCTTTGCATGGAAAGAAATGGTCTATACAGAGACAAATACGCAATTAAGTCTAAGCTTGCCATTAAATTAGCCTTTAAAAAGGCTAGTCGAATAAAAGAACTGAACAATTTTTTTATGTGTTTTAAAAGGAAACTAACAGTAGGAATTGCAGCAGTGGGAAAAGTGACCACTTAATAATTTATACGTTTTCAAATAAGAATAGCTAAGATGTGTTTTCATGGTGTGAAGTTCTGTGTGCAATGAAAGTTCTGTGATTCACTATTCAAAACTAATGGCCTGGAATAGGAGTGCTTTTACGGGAAGCAATTATTGTATTTCTCTCACCTCAAGTAACTCAGATCATGTTAAGTAATGGAGGCATACATTATTCAACTGACTACTTTATTATTATTTTTTTCCTATCCGCACACTCATAAATTGCAGATTACATTTTCTATAATATTGTGAGGCACATTCATTTGGAGTGCATCGTGCCGGGTTTCCCCTGGCATTCTGCTCCAGGTCATGCACCAGTTCATCACACTAGACGCTTAATTTTTTTGATATAAATGACTTGTAACACAAAAGAACATCACAGAACTGCTTCTGTTTTGTGGAAAGTTTTGTAGAGGAAAAAAAAACAAAAAGAATTCAAACAAAATTCTTCTTTTGAGTGGAGCAGAAATAAATGTGCATTCTGACTTTCTGTATCACAGAATAATGTGTTGCAGATCATACAGGCAGTCGTGAAGGATCAAGACAGTAGTATAGTATTGAAATTTGTTTTAACACTATAATCCTCTAGTACAACCCTACAAGGGCCAAAGCCGCCTCAGAGACCGCATGATATAATTTTATTGTTAGGGTACAGAAATGTTTTTCCTGAAGTGGAAGACGCTTCTTCTCCTTCGTATTGTGTCTGTGTGCATCCGTATGTGCGTGTTGTAGGAGGGGACTGATGTCAAGACTAATTGTTTCATTTTTTACTTTAAAATGCATTACCGATTATGCCGCTAAGTGAAAATTATTAAGCTTCAAAATATCTAAAATATAGTCATAATAATGCGCAAGTTGAGTTCTGCTAAATGCATTGTAGTTGGGCTATTTATAAGATCCTGGTGTCCGAGCAGGGATGGCTTTACTCACGTTCAACTCACGTTGCTGACTTTGCTGCATCATGAACCGTTCCTTACAGATGCACGCTTAAAATCCTTAACGCACAAAAATAGAGAAAAACTGCCTGCAATTCAGTACAACACAAGTCTTCACTTTTGTGAAATGTTGTAAGAAATTATTGCAAACACATCAAATGGTAAAATGAAAATTTGTTGTTGTTTTTTTTTCTTTTTTTTTATTCTCAATTAAATGATTATGATGATGAGGAAATTATTATTTATACCTTTTTTTTTTTTTAAGTAATTCTTATGAAAAACACAGATTCCGTCTGTTTTGTGGAACATTCAGTTTCTTTGCACTCCACATATCCACATATTTTATACACTCTTAAAACATACTTTTAGCGTAGACTACCTTGACGTTTTGTGTGCGTTTGTGTTTGTTTGAGCAGAGAAGACGTTCATATTAAATTTGTCTGTATGCAGCGATGGGCCACAGTTCAGATTTGAACCTGGATCAGCTGTGAAGTGGACTAAAGCCTCTGTACGTGGAGCGCATGTCGGTGGACCTATGCAGCTCCCCAACATTTTTGTCACTTTTTACAGTGCAGTGATATAATTATGCTTGTCCTTGTGTTACACTGTAACTGTAGCTGCATAATAACTTGTGGTGTGGTAATCAGTTTCTCCTGTGTTACTTATCTTAGGTTGTTATTACATCCATCAGTAGTACAATAAAAAATCAATTGTAGATGCCATCAAAGATCCACAACATAAATTCTGGCAGGTTCAGGGGTTTAGTTTACTTTCAGTGCTTCCCCAAGGACAACCTGCAGAAATGGAAAGTAATTAATCTCCTGCTATGACATATTATTTACAAAGTGTGCTTTATTGTCTTGTTAAGATTCAAAGTGAATTGTGTTGCTGCTAAAGCAGCGCATGCTCTTAAATACTTTTTTTTTTTTTGCCAATGCATAACGATTTCTGTCTATGCTGTCAAATCTTGAATCCCCTTTTGCACTGCGGGACAACGTTGCTAAAAATCTGGAGGTTTAAGTTGTAATATTGTAGAAACTCATTTGTCTGGGACTGTTTGAAACCTTAAGAGTTCAGTGTTTACGAAACTCATCAAAACTCAATCAATCAGCGAGACTGTGCTGGAGTTTACACAAATTGCCATTTTTACTTTTAAAGGAGGTTGATTAATTATCCATTTTCTACAACAGAGCAAGACCAGTGATAAACAAGATTTCTCAAATGTAATGTTTCTGTCGTGTTACCAGTTTTCCATTTTCATTCTTGTTTTTCAGAAGTGAGGAACAGCAGTCTGCTGACTATATTATACAAATGAGGAAAATCTCTGAGTATTAATAGTAGTCAGAACTAAGCTAATGAAATGTTGGCAGAAATTGGTGCAAATATTTAATGAAACTGGTTGCAGGGAAGCAAAACCCCACCTATTTTATGCTTTTTCTCATTATAATACTTCCTTAACATTACTTGTGTTTTTGGTGGGTTAAATCCATGTTAAGGTTATGCACATTTCAGTGTTTGAAAAGTGGAAATTGCTCCAAAACCGTCACCCTGACAGTTTTCATGGCCTCACTGTAGGCCAGCACTAAGGAGCCTCCTTAGCCCGCTATGGTGTTAAAAAAAAACCTGTCACAGTGAATTTTAATCCTGTTTGTGAATCACAGACAGACCTCACAGCATTGAAGCCAACAGTAAGCACAGCAGCCCACAGAAGGAATATGTCACAGGGGAGCTGAAGAAGAGCCACTTCATGCTCACAGATGTCAGCGACACAAAAATGATTGCAGCCTCTGTTTTTGTCACATAAGATTATGTTTCACTAACACGGCTCCACTTGCGTCAACAGTTCTTAGCTATTAAGGTGGTAGTTTGGTGATTAAAACATTAATTCAATACCAAGGAAAAAAAAAAAAAAAAAACACGCTGCATAAACCATACTTGTTATTCACAACTGCTGATGAAGTCTGTTTTTGTGTTTTTCAAAATACTGTGATTACAAAAGCTTGTTTAATCACAGAAAAAAGAAGGCTGTCGAAATGTAATACGTGTGCTATTCGTAGTGATAAACAACACAGACAAAAATATTATTGCGGAACAAGCACAGGACTACCCCCGATTTCAGTTAATGCAACAAGGTTCATGTGCCGACCAGCGCGTCCCGTAACGGCGACATCATCCATTCCGGTCATGGTTGTAGCATATGGGAGGCTACCTACATGCAGGGGGTAGCCAGGAGCGTCGATACTCAGGCAGACGGGAGTCATGATATGTTTTTAATGTGACACGGATGCCATCTTCTTGTGATGACCAACTGGTCTTGAATTCTGACCCCTGTTAGGTCATGAGAGATTTGTTCAGGATTTGTATTATCACTCAGCACTGCCTAACAGTAGCTAATAGATTTCTTTTTTTATTTTTAATCACTCCATCAGCTTTTGTTTCCTTTGAGCAGGAAGCATGTATCATTCTATGGCTTTAATTCAGCCTTTGCGCCTGCACCTATACCCAAAGGCTAGTTGGCACCTTTTTTTTTTTTTTCCCCTCCCAATATGTCAATGGAGCAGATTAAGTGGTCTGGAGGTGTTTCCACAGCAACAGAGACAAGGCTGGAGTCAGAGTGAGTATTTTGAATCCTTTATGACAGACCTCATTACTCCTTATTCGCTTCTTTGCGATATTCTGAAACTGAAAGAACATGGGAGGTGTGATGCTACCAAAACCTTTTCACTATCCACCCTCTTTAAATTAAGCCCAAGACGCAGTTGAAAGGCATCCACTTAAAGCCAACAGAAAGCTTCGGTTGGCATGCACCCAGACCTGACCTTAAAACTATGATGAATTTCCATGAGTGATGACAGCATGTTATTGCATTGAGCAAGAGGGAAAAGAAAGACCAGAGTGTGTTTGGTGGAGGAGAAAGATAAACACAAGCGTGATTGCATTCTGAGGGCTTTTGAGAGATGGGAAAAGGTAACTATCAGCGTATGACTGCACTGCATTAACTTACAGGTTTGACTCTGCAGGGGTCAGTGCGACCCAGTCACCAGAGTCGACTGTTACTCGTTGGTTTTTTTTTTTTTTGTTTTCTTTTTTTTGAAAGCACAAACAAGTAAAGTCTCACGGTGACCAGCAAACACTCTGGAAACCTGCACAAGTCCACACCTCGTTAACCTGAGGTTGGAGGGATGGTGATGAATTACATGGGCTGTGCTTGGTCTGGGACACCTAAGGTCAACTCTGCCGTGAGACTCCCCTGTGAGATTGTCATTACTCAGTGTTTTGTTAACTGTAATTGTCATTCAGTGTTTAATAGGCTTAGGCAGGTGCAGGAAAAAGCATCATTGTTGGCACAAAATATGGCTTTGTAGAACCCTGCGTGTTCCCCTCAAGCATCGCTATGTAACAAAATGGGAAACACGTGGGGTTAAATTAGCTAGGAAACACTGAGATAATTTGTATCCTGTGGTTACCTGAAACATAAAATTGCAATGCTTTTACTCCCCCCCCCCTGGGCTGGTTCTTATTATTATTATTATTGTAAATTCAATCTTTTCAGACTTGTATTTCTGATAATATTAAAGCTCGTATTTTCAGAGGCGTGAGTGGCCGAAAAATTTAGCAAACCTGGCATCAGAACCACTGATTGCTGTTCCTGGTATCTACTCAGTTCCCTCTGGCATGTTTTGTATTACACACATGTTTTAAAATATTATTAATCAGGTTATGTTGATCGTGGTAGGCTTGTTTAAGTGTCACAAATGTCTTTAAGGAGATATGTGACTGAAGAAGTACTTTTAGATACAAGTGGACACATTTCTTGGCACCTTATTTCTGTTGGTAAGAAATGATTATGAGCTCTTTCAGCTTCCAATAATTTCAGTGACCATTAGGGAATTTTACATTTATCAACAGAAGGCTAGCAACACATTTTTGCCATTTGTGAAAAAATAGTCTATTACATGCGGTGTTAACATCAAAGCTCGTTGTGAACTAAACCGTCTTTGTCTAAATTGAGTTAGTTTTTGTGTGTTGACCTTGTGGCCGTGTGATGCTGAGATTGTTCCCTTGCTACAGAATGTTTTGCGGGAAGAAACAAGATATACACACACATTGAGTGTTTTCATGTTTTAACATTCAGGGTATTTATCCTCAGCCATCTGAACATTGCCGAATTTCTCTTCCTACACGATTTTTAAAATCCCACTGGCTGTGCTTCCTCTCAGTCCCTTTTCGACTTTCATGGGGTAAAATTAGAGTTGGCGTACTCCGACTGCCTTGTGGCACTGTTACTGTATAACAACATGCCTCGAGTACTTTCCCTCTCTGATCAGGGATGTGCTATCATCAGGTCTTGGCATGCATCAGCCGTATAGAAAAATCCTCAGATGTCACTCCAATTAAAGCCTCCTTCACCAACGCTACATTGCTCTCTAGCGTTTCACTGTTACATAATCCAAAAGTGAATTAAAAGGACACATATACAGACACATGCCGCTGAAAGTACTGTGTTTGGATGTTGAAAATATTTATGGTCTCAACTGGATTTTTAGACTTTGATGTGAGATATTTGAGGCAAAGTGGAAAACCCTTGCTTAGTTCGGCTGAAATGAGAACATGTAATTACAAAAGGAGCTGATTAGCCAAAATAATGGTGAAATTGGACTTAGACACAAAAGGCTCTTTTCTATTTAGGAGCTTCAGTGGAAGCAATCATGTGTTTGACAAAAATGTAATTTCACATTGTGGAATGAAGGTCTTTCTGAATTATGGACCATTAAATAATGAAGGTGAAACAAAGCAAACAATGTTAAGCAACAAGGACTGCATACATAATGTGATGACATGTTTGCATTGTTACAAAGCCTATATAATAGTTTTTTGTTTTTTTTATTTTTAATTTTTTTTTTTTTACGATGTATGATAAAGCAGCAACAATATCCAACAAAGAGGGAAATCTTACAGTATGACTGCTCGTTGATGTTTACTGCATCACTACAGAAGTAGTTAAACATCAGCTTGCAAACATCAAATTGGCTTTGCAAAGGTTCATTTCCACAGTGTCTGAAGTTGTCAGTGTTCAGTTGCGCGGTGAAATGATGCCGAACATCTTAAATGGTGTCTTCTGTTGTGCCCCAGGCTTCAACAACAACAAAAGTATCCCGGTTGGTACTCTACACGTCAAGTACACACTAGAGCACTTGACTTTACCTTTTTGCCCTGTGACTTATTTTTTTCTGGAAGACTGAATTTGGTCACGGAAAATATCATCTCATGGCAGACAGTAGCTATCGCTTTCAGAGTTTTCATTTTTAAACTTGGATGCAGTTATTGTGCTGCATCCTTAATAAAAAAAAAAACAATTAAATAAAAAACACCCCTGCATGTGTGCAAATGTATGCTGCTAAACATCAGGACCGTTTCTGCACTCAAGTGCACTTGTCTGAAACCTTCTCCTGGCTCTCAAGCTTCTTCTGTGACCTCACATAAGTTCTCCTCTTAGATTTCCAGTTTTCACTCCTGGATTGCTGTGAAACAACCCTGTCACAACTGCCTTCACTAATAAAGTGGCAGACACGGCTCCTACCAATGAAACAGTTACTGCTGCCTCGCAGCAACGGTACTCTTACCATCAGTGTCACTTCTAGGTGATCACAGGGTTCAGCTGATTTTGTGTCAATAATGATCAGCCAAACCAGTAAAATACAACTATATATCAAATGGTTGTCTCTGATGGAGGAATTCAGCTTTGGATGGTTACATACTTGATGGCTAGTTCTTGTTTATACTGCCGACGAATGTGGTGAGGACCGCGTAAAGATCAAGAATCAGAAATCACATGAAGCTCTAAAACCCCCAAGGATTCAGTGATGATTTTACTAGTTGGTGAGAGAAATTTTGACAGGATTTTTTTCACAGCAATCCAAGACTGAAAAGTGGAAATCCAACAGAAGTTTTAAAAGTACTCACAAAAATTCAGTGTACAAGGAGAAGGGCTTACAATGGGCTATTGTTTATGAATGTTGTTGCTTGGTTGGGTGAGTGGTTGTCCTCAAACCAGGTCATTAACAGTTTGATCGCCAGCTCCTTTAACTTTAACATGTCCACGTGTCCTGAGACTATTATCTATTCTTAACCTGCACACACAGATGCTGTGTGCAGAAATATTCTTGATTAAGAATAGATAATAGAATAGACATCACAATTTTGTTATGAAACAATGTCTCAACTTATAAAGCCTTTTTTTTTTGTTGCTATATTGTTTTTAAATGTCCATTTCATTTAGAAAAACAGATAATGTGATGCATGTGCAGGTTTTCAGTTAATGTTTCACTCTGTTTTTTGCACAGTTCCTCTATTAATCCAATGCACAAAAGTCTTTGATCATTTAACTGATAATCAGCTTCAAGGGAAGCATCCCTATGTTGAGTTTGAAATTGGTAGATGTAATGTTCTGTATACCGTTGAGGTGGAGAATCATAGCATTGCGTCATATTGCACTGTATAGTATCTGAATCAAAGAAAAAGACAAACTGGAAAGGAAGAGCTCATGACCCAAACCATATAAAGCTTTTCGCTACAGAGGGTGTAGGTGTTGTATGGTGGGATGGGTTTATAATAATATGATGGCTAAAAAAGGAAATAGGTTAAGGTCCAAAACACATAATAAAAGCAACCCAGGAACTTCATAAAGCTGTCAAGTGACCCCCGGCGTACCTGAGCTGGATTATAATTCACTGAGGGAAATACTAAACTTTATTGTTCAATGTTTCCTTCACAGAAATATGTTTCCTTCTAAACTCTTCCATTGGATTCATGAACTCACACACACGAGAAGCCAATTTCAGTGTCTGTTTCCTTTTAACCTTTCGGCTTATTCGGCCCTCGTGTCCCAGCTTTGAACAAAGCAGCCTTCGGGTTTTTATTCCACACCTGCAGCTAGATTCACACAGACACTTACCCCGATGCGCTGACCTTCAGTGTTCTGCTTGAAGTTTCTACAACATAATATTGTTTTTTTTTTTTTATTTTCCTTTTACGTCGCCGCAGTCATGATGGGTGCTGTACCACAAACATTAATATAATACAATAAAAACCTATGGTGAATCGGCCAGCGCTTAATGAAAGACTATTTTTAAGTTAGTACGTTAGGAGAGTGTGGAAAAGTGGTCAAGAAGTGATTGCCAGCACGTTGGAATAGGTGGAGAAAAGTGTCAGGGGAGATGTGTGATAAAAGGGTATCAGCAAGGATGAATAAAAAGGTGTACAAGACGGTGTGGAGACCTATAATGTTCTATGGTTTAGATACCGTGGCGCTGACGAAAAGACAGGAGGCAGAGTTGGAAGGAGTAGCGGTTAAAATGTTGAGGTTCTCTTTGGACGAGACCAGGATGGATGGGATTGGGAGCAAGTATATCAGAGGTACAAGCGCATGTTAGATGTTTTGGAGAGAAAGTCAGAGAGATGGTTTAGACATATAGAGGATTGATAGAGAATATATCGGTAGAAGGATGATGAGGTTACTGTCCAGGAGGGAGGCCTACAGGAAGACCAAAGAGGAGATTTATGGATGTAGTGAAAGAGGACATGAAGTTAGCTGATGTGAGAGAAGAGGATGACGAGGACAGGGAAAGAAAGATCTTGGCTGTGTAAATGTGTAACTGGATTCAAAGTTAACACACAAAACGTGAAGCTTTGACAGCAGAGTAGCAGATAAAAGAAAAGAATAATGCATGTCTGGGTGCATCCTGGTATTCATGTGTGTCGCAGTGTGAAAAAAGCTGAAATGCTCACAGGAGCACTTGTAAGTGTCAATGAGGCTGTTGTATTTACATGTGAATGTAAACTGTTGATACAGTTGTAGAAAGAAACTATGCGATCAGTACAAACAGTCATATGTCCCCTCTGGCTCGTAAACAAACACAACAGATTGTGGGTCTGTTTGAATGAGTTCGTACCTCTGGTTGCAAAATGTGATTGATGAATATGAGGAGGGCGGGGATTTCTATATATACTAAAAATGTGAATGAATTTTCATACTCGACTCTAAAGTTGTCTCTCTCTGTCTGTACCCCCCACCCTTCTATTTCTCGTTTCATTTATCACTGCAGGCTGTGGAAACCAACCTGGCATCCAAAGACAGCCACTGGGTCTACGCCAACGAGGTGAGACTGAACACAAACACGCCAACATCCATGTGAGGGAATTTAGATTTCAGAGTGAATTTGAGTTTACACTGTTTCATATGCTGCAAAGGTACACACAAACTCAAGTTAACTTACACCCAAATTACACTTTCATGTTGAGTTAGATAAAGAACATCATTTGTTTTTATTGTCTTGGCCAACAGAGGGACCAGGCTTTTATTTGATTTGCATAACAGCCCCTTTAATTGCTTCTTCTGAAAGTTTCTTTCCCCTCTCCACACCAGTGCTGTGTGTATCGTATATTAGAGTGAAATAGACTGAAATATTCAAAAGTCTCTGCAACAGCAGGAAATCCAGGATCTCTTTGCAATAAGAGAACAGTGGAATCATGTAAAGCATTACCTCAATACAAATCAATGAAGGCGACTGGGAGACGGTGGGACTGGTTAAGCTCTAAAAGCGGGGAATTTAGGATGCAAGATTTAAAAAATGAAAAACAAAATCTCCCTGGAGGATTTACTTTCTTGCTTTGCTGATCCACCCCCCCTATGACACTCAAAAGTAAACACACATGAAATGTTGGTGTATTTTATCTTTGTCGAAACTGATAAAATCTGGTTAAATGTGTCATCTCATTTTCGGGCTTGACTGCTTCACTAGTAGGGACCCGTCACCTGAACCGAAAACACGACACATATCGATTCATAATCCATAGAGCATGATAAATGCTTCTGCGTTCTTGTGACAGCCCTGTTCTTTATTCAACATGTGTAACAGTATTTGGATACCACTGCTGCGGGAGAAAAATAAAATCATTAAAACTATGTGGCAATAAAACTTCTAATTCATGAGTTTAAAACATCTGCTGCAGCGCACATCAGGATGACAAATAAAACAGTTGTCATCCATCCTTTACACGTAAACTCGTACGTCACTAGTTTAAGTATTGATTAACAGTGTCAATGAGTCTTGTTTTATTTGGCATCTGAAATTACAGAAGTTAGTTTATTGTCAAAGTTTGAGTTTAAAACAATGGCCATATTTTTACACTGGATTTTAGTAAATACTGTATGGAAATACTGACTTAAAATGTCTGTTTTCTTTGATTTATTTTCTGTAGATAACTATTCAGTTAAAAGGCTTTTATGCCTATAAAATAGAGCCTGTCATTTGACAGCAGTAGTCATAATTCAAAGCAGTTCACGTCTTAGTCAGATACTACAGACCACAACAAAGACATCAGCTCTAATTGCATCAGAATCTGGGGAAGTATGAACAAATGGCATTTAATTCTATTACACTCGCCTAATGGTTGATGCGGCGTGCCATGCTGCAGAGTCATTTCTCCCTGGTGTACATTGGAAGCCTGTTCGTATCTATGAACAGCAAAATATCTGGTCAGAAATATTTCTGAAAGGCTTGATAGGAATTCAAGTTCACATTTCATAACTGTTAAATAAAATGTCAATGTTTTTTTTAAGCCAAAAGGTTTTTGACTTATTTAATTGATTTTAATTGAATTAGTTTTTCATTTCTTTTTAAACTACTTCCCCAAACAAAATGGTAAATAGTTCTCTTTTTACTTTTTCGCGGTTGTGAAGATACGAGTTTGAAAGCATCAGTGTTGCTATTGCAATCGATAAATAAATAGAAAGGTTACATGATTGCTGGGAATTTTGAAATGCCTCTTTCAAAAATACATGATATTGATGATAAAATAAAGTAGCTTTTCAAAGATACTACAGAAGACATCCACAGAGATTCATCTGACCTGCAGTGATCTGGAGTTGTGATTTTATTTCATTTCTATCCATCTGCTGATTACTGAACTAAAACTCGAAAAAGAGTTTTGGCGTTCAATCTGGCTCACGGTTGCAACCTTGGCCTTTCTGCTTTGCATTTCCTCCTGATTTTCTCTTGATTTTATGTACTGTATGATGGGTAATAGTGTATATGTAAGTCCCTTCAAGACTTTCTTGAGGAACTTTATCATTTTAATGATTTTTTTAACACAGCTTTGCTGACATGATGGAGATCATCTACCGATCTTTTCCTAACAAAGGCTCAACCTTTTCAAATAACTCATGATTATGTTAACCTGCATTTCTTTTGTTTTCATAAGAAAGATAGAAAAGAAAGTTAGACTGGAAGCATCAGTATGTCCTTAATTGTTCCTGCTCTAACCATTATTGGAATATGTTGTATGCCAGAATCACAATTATATTAAATCAAATCTAATTGTTGTCTCAGAACAACAAATGTCTTGTATTATTACTATCTGTGATGCAATAATAGTCTAAACAAATGCAGAAATTAATGTTTTTTTTTTTTGCATTTCCCATGTCATCCCAAGCTTTTTTGACTTAGTTTGATATTGCTTTCTTAACAAAAAAGATTATTTTTCTTTCAACTCTTTCTCCCCTGTTCTGTTTCAAAGATAAAGATAAAAATCACCTTGAAATGAGAATAATACAGACGTGAGAAGACCAGCAGAAAAATTCAACCACTATTCTTTTTTTTTTTTTGTCAGACTTTGACCTCCAAAGCTTTTTTCAGTTAGACAAGAAATGGCAAGAAAACTCTCAGCTGCTTAGAAATCTAACATTTTTTTCTATAATCCTATTTTTCCTAATCTTACACTCTTGCCAGCTTATCTCCAACATAAAAGGAAACCTTAGAGGAGGGTGTGCAGCTAATTTGTTACCAGTAGACTGTGATTAGATTTCTACAATGCCTCTAACATGGCTTATGGCGGAAAGGTTTTTGCGCACAATTTTCTTATTAATTCAAACACGTGTAAGGAGTAGCAAAAACTCTTATGAGCACTTCTTGCGTTACCCTTCTCAGACCTTAGAACATTTCTCTCATATTTTGTACCAAGACACTATTTTCTTATCTCATAGATTGATGGAAAAAAAAAAAAAAAGCATAGGGAACCTGACCAGATCCAGTTCAGCTTTATCACAAAATCCTACAGGGAAATAACAACTCCCTATAACATCTTTCTCCTGAATGCACCGTGAGCCCCCTGAGACAGTTGCTGCTATTCAGCTGCTCAGGACGGAGCTGTGACATACATTTTAACCGGGTGATGGAGATGCTCACTTTGGATTTATCACATTTATCAGCTCCTCGTGCAACCAGCGGCGTTCAGATCTCACACAGCCAAACCACAGTCTCCCGTTTGCTCTCATGACTTACATCGGCTTGCATGACAATCAGTTATTTAAATCTGTCACCTACAGGAACATGTGACATGATGAACGTAGGCCTGGCTGTTCGTGTCTAAACAACAAGCGCTGGTAATGGTTGAGAGGGACTCATGCGTGTGCAGGACCAGAAAATGATGTACTTGTAGAAATAAAAGGTGTACATGCTGATTTTTTTTTAACCACCTCATGATGATTCATGGGCATCACGCTTGCATTGCAGTATAAAATGACAGTACCACATTCACCAACTTAAAGGTCCAAAAGTATTGCAATAAGGAACGGTAAAATCAATGGAGCAGCGGCATAGGTGTCCTGACCTTCAGGCTCGATCAGTTGTTGTTTATTTTGTTTCAAAAAGGAAGAATTTAATGTTCTTATATGTAAAGTTTCAATATGCAAATATGCCTTTTTTTTCTTAAATAACATCAGTGTTAAAAAAAAAAATACCTGTTAGTTTTATGTCAGGCACGTAATCGATGAATCACATGAGCATTATAAAGATTAGAAGCGTAGTGTTTTTGACTTTAAAGCACGGAGGTCTTCTCAAACTTTTTCTTAGCTGAGTTTTAGTTTTAAACTGCTAATAATGCATTTTCAAATCAAAGGAGTGCGTTTGGCACTTAGGTCACAAGTCCTTGGGGAGTAAAACCTATTAAACGCAAAAATGAGAAAGATAAGAGAAAAAGAAAAGCTATGAAATCTGTACAGCAGAACTTGGTGTAAGCAGGATGGCACAGAAACACTAGACAGGTGTGCATCTCACTAAACCTCTAGTAAACCAGGGCACTCCAGCCACGAGCACACAGATCCATATCCGACACTGTCCCGACTCAGATGGATTGCACATCCTGGGAGGATTAGCTGTTTTTTTTTTTTTGTTTTTTTTTCCCCTTTTTCTTCAAAGGCAGGACAGCAGTGACACTTGAGAATGTTTGATAGATTAGATGGCTGCGCCCGCTGTGACACAGTGGAGGAGGACGGTCATGATATCATATACGTCTTGGGTAACTGCCCATCAAACAACCGAGACAGAATCCCTATTCTTCTAAAAGCAGTCTCTGCAGCACCAAATTTAGACATCTGTGGGAGGAACACTGAAGTAGACACTAAGATAATTATCCTCAAAGGACTGCACATAATTGCATTTATCAAAATGTTGGATTTTATTCTATACATCCTAATGCTTTTAATGAGCATTGGTATCATTTACATATCATAATTTACATATAAAGAGTTCTGAATGAATTCAGAAATGGTCACCTCAGCAGACGTCCACTATCAAGGTCAAATATTAAGGAATCCAGACTATCTAATAGTAAAAGCTGTCTAAACTAATTTGGCATGAAATTGCATGTTACAACAATTACAATCAGAGGCAATTTAGTTATTCAGTTATCATTAGGGTTAATGGAATCAAAAAATATGAGACCTACTCAGTATTCAGGCTGAAATTTATGCTCCATCATAGCAACAAAATACTTAATGCCACTACGGGTAATGATACTGGTTTAACCTGCAGTCAGCGTTGGCCTACACCAGCGCCCCCCTCTGATGCAATGGCTTTAACTGTTGCTGTACACTGTTATAAAAAGAGAGATTAAAAAAAAAATCACGATTTGTTACTGTTATTGAGTTTGAAGATTAAAGTCCTTTATTGTCCTTTATAGTGCACAGCAGGCTACAAAAGCAGAGTTACCATTGAACAACTTGTGTTACAGACTCCCTTCAACAGTGCAATCTTAATAAGTATATCTGGACAAGAACATTTTTAAAAAAGCTTCCAATAATAATAATAATAATAATAAAAGAATCAACAATGTTGACAGAAACTAGTGCAAGTGCAGTGGTGCAATAGGTCAGAGAGCCACAGAGTCACAGCTGGGGTAAGTGTAAATTAAAGTGACAGCGTGAATATATAGATTAAAGTGACTGCATGGTCTGTGGTGGGCTTAGAGCTCATGGGCTCAACAGTCTGATGGCCTGAGGGATGAAGCTGTCCCTCAGCCTGGCGGTGCAGGCCCAGATGCTATGAAACGATGGGCCAGACGGCAGCAGGCAGAACGGTTTATGGCTGGGGTAATTAGGGTCACTGATTATCCTGTTGGCTTTCCTCTTGCACCGCTGGGGGTAGAGGTCCTCCATGGATGGCAGCTCCGTCCCGGTGATGTTCTGAGCAGTTTTTAACCACCCTCTGTAGAGCCTTACGGTTGAGGGCGGTGCAACTGCTGTACCAGGCAGTGACGCAGCCGGTCAAGATGCTCTCGATGGCGCCTGTAGAAGTAGAGTATCCTGGAGTCCATGTTGAACCTCCTCAGCCTGCGGAGGGAGAAGAGCCCTGGTCTCACAGTTGTGAGTGCATCATAGGACACGCCATATATTATAAGCCATTAAAATACTTGTCCCACAGCTCTGGTTAAAATGGACGATTGGATTGGTTAATATCCACCCAAACCAAACAACCCGGGTGGAAGTAGCTGAAGCTGATCTGAGCTATGAAATGAAATGACAACACTTGAGACATACAGTACAATATGTTAAAAGAAGAACTTATTTTGTTTAAGTCATTTTGCCGAAAATGGATCTTGTCATGCCAAGCACCACCTTATTGTTTTTATTATAAAGAAGCCTCATATATTTATATATTTATATTCATACTTAGCCTTAACCCTCCATCGATAATGCATGTATGCTTGTACATAGGACGCCAGCTACCGTTTTATATAGTATTGTATTATCTTATATTATTTTATTTTATTGCTTACCCTTTTTTTTTTTTGTACTTGAGCTGTGGTAACACACAAATTTCCCCTTGTGGGATCAATAAAGTCCTATCTTATCTTATCTTATCTTATCTTATCTTATAAATGCAAGTACACAGTACTCCAGCTGGAACAGTGTAACGCAGCAGCTTTCTGCATTCACAGCTCCTGCCCGAAACTGCTGTTTGACATTAAATGGATATACCAATTGCTTGTGGTGAGATTAGATTTTGTATTAACCTGCTCTGTTTTAGGAACTGCTCATAGCATGTGGCTCTTTATAATTCTGTTAGATTTGATACATGTAATAGTCATTTGATTTGTTGGAACATTCTGTTCACCTGATCAGTTGTGGTTAGATGCTTTGAGATATTTTAATTCCCAAGCCTGGTATGCATGTAAAATTCAGACGTGATGCGCGTATACCGGTGGAAATTCATTCAGGTGGTGGCAGGTGCTTTGTGCTCGGCGCCAGCGAGCAGCACCACCTACCAGCCATGTTCAGACTTCTGCTGAACTCCTCTCGCTGGGCAGCTTTACCACCACCCTCATGTTTCAGGACATTAAAGACCCGCAAGTGCATGACTCTATTTAAACTCTACATAAACACAGAACTGTGGACATCTTGGACGATGTGTTTTAAAAGTAAGAAAAGATAATGCAGCATCCTTTCACTCAAGGCCTTTGTATACTCCTAACATTTCTAATACACGTACCGTCATGTATTAGTGTCTCTGTGTATTATGTGCTTTTGTTTTTCACTCAAATTACAAGTGAGTGTGTCATCTCTACTAATTTTCTTACTCATTATTTAATGTAAATTCAGCTTTGATACTTCAATCACAACTCAACTGTGAATAATAAATAGGATTAAGTAATAATAAAAAAAAAAAGAAATCATAGAATTTACTTAACTTATTGTAATATTTCTGTTTTCTGATATAAAAGTAGAAAAATTCAATTTCACATGGATGATTGTAGATGACCCCTCTGATAACATCGCAGATTGTTTATTGTGCCATGTTGTCATGTACAGAAAAGAACCAAGAACGTTCTTCTTGGCGTTTCAATGAGCCCATTACCTTTTTCTCTTCAGTAGATCCAAAACACATAAAAATACAAGCAGACTGTATGTTTTATACGCATGGAAACGTACTTTTTGACATTCTCTGCCTCTACGTTCACGACAGCCTCACAAAGTGTCTCAACTTCTAATTAAATGACTGTCATAATCATGATGATAAATTAATTAACATTATTATTCTTTGTATTTCCAGTGGAAAACTGATAACCAAAGGAGCACACTAAGAGGGTAATTTAGCTTGTCAGCTGAACTTAATTTTATTAATGTATTTTGGCCGTCATGCGTCGCTGAAACATGGCCGTGGAGTAGGACAACTGAAGTAATTACCTGTTAAATGCAGATTTAAACGGTAGTTTGTATCCTGTCTGCTGATATAATTTGTGATTTCACTTCAAAGAAGTATAAGAAGTATATACTTTTAATGTACACTGTACAAATGAATGTGCCATGTTGGTGTCCAAATTATGATCCAGTGGTCTGCGTTTTCCTCCTCAAACAGAGCATAAAAGGCACGTGTTTCCAGGGACATGGACACAACACTTCCAGGACGTTGATCCCATTATGACACGACTGTCCCGTGTGATAGTGACAGAACAGTTGGACGAGGTGGCACTATAAGTTATTAACTTGGACGCTGGGGCTCAGCTCTCTGAACCATGCAACATAATTTGTCTGATGAATGTGTTGCGGCAGCTCATGACTATTCATATTTTCCACCTGACTGACTGTGAAGAGTGAGAGAAAGAGTCAAAGAAAAAAAAATAGATGAGCAAAAATCACCTGAGGTGTGTTTTTCTCATGCTGTGGGTGGATAAAAAAAATCTGAAAAATTAAAGAGCGAAAGAGAGACAGAGAGATAAAAAAAAACAAAAAAACAGTCCACTTTTGCACTGCATAATGATATTTTAGATGTTTGGAAATTTTGTTCACCACATAAGGTGTATATGAGTGAATAGGCAAAAAAGTAAAAGGGAAAAGAAAAGACAAAAACAAAAGGGTTCGGGGAAGTGATAGTGAACAGGACTAAGATAAGAAGAGACTAGAAAGCCACACCGGGATGAAAGGAGGTGGCAGAGGCCAAGTGAAATTAACATGAAGTGTGGGCACACATCCGCAATAAAAACAAAGATCAATGCATAATGGGAGATCAAAACATCTCAAATTCAGAATGGACTTTAAGTGTCATTACACACGAGAATAACAAAATTTACGACTGCCTGCTTTTGTAAAGATGAGATTGTAAAACCTGTGCAGCAGTGATACATTTAGGTGCATTATTCTGGTAAGAGACTCGTATGAGCACGTAATCAAGGGATGTGTGGTCAGCGGCAGATCCACCTGCAGCTGCTTGAGCTTTGACCTGACAGTAACCTCTGAGCTTTATTGTCAGGTTGTTTATGAACCCAGTGTTTCTCATGGGACTCACTGTCTGGCTCAGAATTGACCGTTGTTCTGCTCTGTCGTCTCACAGGCTGCACGGCGTCTCATGAATATTGATCAGATCCTCACACAAGCATCCCTGACAAAAGATAGCTGCGGGTAACCTGCACTAATTATTTCAAAGGACATTCAGAAAAAGATTGTTAATTTGTCTTTCCTATAAGGATGCAAATAAGTAATTTTTTCTTGATTATGAATCCGAAGTCAGAATAGGATATGGTTTGTTTTGTTTTGAGGCCTGTTGAGGCGTTTGATTCATTGTATAAAAACATACTGAGACTAATAAGACTAAATAGGTATTAACATGTCCTAATTATCCTCTCCTACTGAAATATGTTGGAAAGAAATGAAATATTTAGATTCCTTTAAGGTTTGTCACATACAGGTATATGAAACACAATTTGCAGCTCGTCAGTATAATCCAACATGAATACTCTCATTATAGCACTGTATCAGCAAAGTTATCAGCACGAAACCGAAGAAACTGTGCTTTACTCTCATGAGTTTTCACAGTAACCAGCATGAAACTCAGCATGAAGCAGTCAAAGTCACTGTCCCTCTTTATGTTCAACAATATCACGAATAAAAGCTGTTGAAAGGTGAAAGTCTTCTGAGAAGCAGCCGCGGCACTCACGCTCACCTTTAAACCTTGCCGATTTTCCTCCTGGCATACATTTCCAGTAATGTCTTCAGTGTTTTCTTGATCGCTAAGGCTGCACTCAGGAACAGATGAAACATAAAAATCTTTTTCTTTTTTTTTTTTAAATTGGGTTTACCTCACTGCAGAGAGCAGAGTCGTTTCAGCCAGCTGACCTCACAACCGCTCATAATGCAGTGGGATCTGCACAACAATGACGGATTTCAAGTGAAAGGATCTATTTTAAAATGATAAAAACAAAGCTTTTCGCTCTTGAATATCACACCACCGCATTACCAATGCCAATGCCCATCTATCAAGTCACAGAATTCCTGTTACTTGGCATTTCTTTTGAATAAACTACTGCTGGGACATAAATCTTGCCTGTTTGGACACCATTGATGTGCAAATAGAAACAGACAAAAGTCAAGGTGGAGTTGAGCAGGTAAGATAAAATTTCAGCCCAAAGCTCTGACAGTTGTCCTCCTTCAGCTTGCTGAAATAGTTAATTACGGTGAGTTCTCTCAGTGGATGTCATGTCATGAAGCGGACACAGCAAATAACTCCCGCTGTCATTTTTCCTATCAAAACGTCCACAGATTTCTTTTAAATGTTCTCACTGTGCCGCAATCTAAGTCTGCGTCACTGTGCTTGGAAAACATGAAGTGAAATAACTATTCCTCTGTTGTCTCTGTCGTGTTCAGGAGGTCAGTGATGCAGATATCATGGAGCTGGTTCACAGCGCTCTTGGACGGATGACCATCATTCGTCAGATTTTCCCATTGTGGAGAGACACCAACGTTCGCTGTATGAGGAACAACCATCGTATTTCCTCCTTGCTGTGTGACCCACAGGAAGGCTACCTGCAGTCCCTGGAGGTAAAATCTGGTTAAAGATGTACACCTAATTCTCTTAAAATCTGTCTGGTTTCAATTTGTAACACAGTTACATGTGGACATATTTGGCCCTGATTTACATTTGGCAAAAACCAAGCGCAGCATATTGGCACAAACGTCCCACTCCAACTGTTACTGGCGACAGTATGTATTAACTGTTAGGATACTCAGTGTAAAACTGTTCTTTTGCATGTGAAATGAGTGCTTCTTGTAATCCTAAACAGTGAGTGTATCTTCAGCGACATGAGCCACTTAGCTTCTTGCAGGTTCAGATTTGGAGGTTTGACAACAGTGAATTTACAGCATGGTAGCCATGTGATCCACTTTTCTCAGCAATAAAGAGGATGGACAGCTAAAACGAGAAAGTACTCCAACTTCTGTTCCCTGAAGGAGAGGAACAAGGTACAACACATGGGGTATCAAGACCTTTCATCTCCTAACTGAAGACACCTTTAATCGCCCCTTTAGGCAAATGACAAGTGATTGTACCTTAACTGATCTGACCATAACTATTCCTTTTCACCCTCCGATAAATCATGCACATGAAGGAGGATGTCCAAGACCTCATACTCCTACTCTGTGAATCCATCTGGAACTGTGACTTCACAGCACCCTCAGAGCACTCCCGCTCGGCCTCTGTTAACCCTAAGGATGGGAATTGTAAAAAAAATGTAGCAGTTCCGGTTCCGTTATCGATACCGCTTATGAATTCGGTTCCTTATCAGTTCTCTTATGGATTCTCTTCCAGTGATATATCCTGCAAATTACTTTGATAGATTACTTTGCACCAACATTTTGCACTCAACTTCAACTAAATCCAAGCTGGCTTAAGCTGAAAAACAGGAACTTTTTCAAATTAACATTGTGACATAAAATACAATTGCAATGACCAACTTTTGCAAATAACCAGTTTTGGTGTGGAAAATGTTTCGGTGTGTTGGAGGTTTTTTTCCCCCTTTGATGTGATCAAAGCTCTGCACGTGTTGCAACCAAGAAATTTCACATCCATGGGGGGGGGGTGAATCTTTTTGTACCATGCCAGGAGAGTTTATAGCAACCATGCGTTTGTACGAACCCAGCATTACTGTCGAGTCAAGACATTAAACGGTTTATCCCGCTGTAACGGTCTGATGGTAGCTCTGCAGATATGTCAGCGGGGTTCAACTGAAGGAGCTGGGAGCAAAGCTAAGTGTGATTAAAATACAGTGGGCGTGTCCCTGAGGGGTTGCTGGACAATGTGGGTGTGCTCTGAACGAAGGAAAACAGCATTCAAAACTGGTCTTCAGAAACCAAAGGGTCAAATGACATGTTTGAAAACATTGTGAGCCAAAATATAAAGCGTGTACAAGCCTCCTGCAGATGAGTCAGATGTTAACAGAACCTAATAACCGTAGGTGGATGAACGATTCCGCAGAAGCGAACTACCGGGAGCCGGTTCTCGATTCCCATCCCTAGTTAAACCTGGCTACGTTCACACTGCAGGACTTAATTATTCATTCTGATTTGTTGCCGAGATCTGATTTTGTTTTGTTTTTTGGTTCTTCACTAATATTAGTCCCTTTGGAAGTGGCCCGCATGTGCAGGGAGAGAAGAAGTGACGTGAAACGTAGTACATCAAGTATACGGATGTAAACAAAGATGCACCAGCTGGGAGCCTGCAGGATTTCTTGTTGAAGTTTTTTTTCAGTGGAAGTGGACAAATTCATAAACTACTTATAATGAGATGAAACCTGAGGAAAGGGAGAGTACAAATTTTAACTGGGTATGTGTGGAGCGATGGCTTCAACATCTGTACAGACGTGTGTGTGGATGAGGAATCGGAGCCAGGAGTGGAGGACCGTGATGTGACTGGCTTTACTAAAGCAGATTTAAATTTAAATTAGTAAAACAAACAAAAAACACCATTGCAGAATTGTAATATTGCTCACATAACAGTGAAATCAAAGCCAGATGAGATCCAACAGTTCAGGAAAACTTCAGACAGCTTACGTATCCCATTTACTATCACATATGAAGTGACCCAGGTCTGATGTGAAAAAAAAAATCGTATGTCGAGCTGTTCAGAAAGCCAAAAGGAAAATCAGATATGAGCAAACGAAATTGGATTTGGTTCGCTTTTGCCTGCAGTCTGATTAGCTCCTTTGACATAATCCATGTTTTCAGCCCAGCTCCACGCAGGGACTCCAATCGTAAACTGCTCATCCTCGGATTTGGATGAAGCCAGGTCCCTCGACTCTGAGAGTAAAGGGTCGGAACAGGCTACAACACTCTGTCCCAGCACTTTTCCAGGATAGATCGCCAAAGCAGGCTACAAAATGCAGAAGCCACAGTGTCCGTCAACACTCTCCTGACGTGAACCATCCCCAGACGGATGGGTCACGCTTTGTGCTGGTCCTTATCATGGAGAGAAGCAGCATCCCTGACAGGGACAAACAAAAACTTTACAAAATCCTGAAAAAAAAATAAAAATACCTCTCTGCATGCGCACTTGCCAACGGTGTCAGCAGTGACGAACATCTAAAAGAGGAGTTAAGATAATTTTGAGCCTCTTTGAGGCTTTTGGAAAACTAGAGATAGCTCGCAGCACCTGACCATGATGATGTGGTAAAGTGAGGGCGGAGCCTCCCCCTGGTCATCACTTGCCAATTCCTAAAAGTGTGATTATAGGTGCCTTCCCTCAGGATGTGAGAATGTGATACCTCATACCACATGTGGCTCCTTCCTGCTTTGGTTGAAGCACATTTGATTCTTAAGGAGCTGTGAGCCTAATTCTTACATTTTTCTCATTCCTCACAGTTTTGATTGTAGAAGTACAGTAATATGCAGCCATTGTGCATCTGCCAAGTTCCATATGACTACAAATATGAACTGATTCTGTGCGCAACTGAATGTATATTAAACTCCCTTGGCAAAATAATTATGAGCAACGTGGATGGTCATGAATATAAATGACTGCACCGCGGTGTGCCTGGGAATATCATGAAGCATACTAGTGTAAATTGTTGTTGTTGTTTGTTTTCCTTTAGTTTCTGGCCAAAACAGAATTTCTAGATGCCTGAAAATAAATATATTACTTGTTAATACATTACTGAGATACCGCAAGTCTAATACAACCTTATGTTGTGGAAAATGCAACATACTGTGAAACAGATTCTGTATAATTTGTATTTAGGATTTAACTAGAAACCCTTCCAAAGTATGGCATACAGATTTATCTGTAAGACAAAGTCACTCTCTTAATGTCTTCAAAGTAACCTTGCTCAACCTGCTATTTATCACTCACAACAGGGAGGGTGGAGCTCCTCCTTACACCTCTTACAGACTTTTGTTTGGCTCGGTCCATCTGGAGAGCAAATGGCTGTGTTCCCTGTAGCTCTACGAAAATGTTCACATTCCTTTTATTTTTTTTTTACACATTACGGACAGATGGCAAAACCATGTGGTAAGTGTAACCACAGTCCTCAATAATTCACACGAAAGAGGGTTAAATAATGGGTAATTATTTATCAGAATAGTTTAATGCTGAAAAGAAGGCAGCGCTTTCTGGTACTAATCCGCTTCACAACCTATCAGCTGTGTTGTGTCCTCAGACATTTAAACCTACTGAGATGAATTTCACCTGGATTTAGCTTTCTGACTCACTCACCTTGAGGCAAGTGGAACCAACTCGTAAGAGATCTTAGCACTGAGCAGCATAGAGGGGAAGTCAAAGCATGTCATGAACCAAATGCCCAGAGCAGCAGCCAGAATTGTTCCCATGGACAGTCGTCAGAGGGAGGTTTTGAATCGACATGACCCAGACGACCTTCTAGATCAACTCTTACACCGTGAGATGATGCAGTGGACAGGATGTGCTGCTTTTGAGGGGGAGGTAGTCATGTAACAGTTCAGAAATGCATTATAGAGAGGAATCGAATCAGACTTTTCCTTTCGTTTGTAGTTTTATCTGTGGCTGTGTCGTGCAAATTGTTTCACCAGCAGGTGGACATATCTCATTGTCCAAAAACTAATTCTCACTGATTGATCAGAGCATTTCTGGCTAAAATGAAGCGTGACCAGCCAGGAATACAGAACCAGTGTCATGAGAAAAGAACAGAGTGCACTAACGGTTACAAGTTTCTGCTCGTTTCAAGCAAAGAAGTCAAATTTCATTCTGCTCTGACAATCGTTCACATTCCAACCTCTCTCTTTTTCTATTGTATCCACAGTTTGTGTGCTGCTGTTGTGGTTACAAAGAGCCCTTACTGAAACCCAACAACCCATTAAAATGAAATGTTTTCTTCCACATACAGGTGTCCAATCTCTACCTGTATGACAGTGTTTTGATGCTGGCCAACGCCTTCTATAGAAAACTGGAAGACAGGAAGTGGCACAGCATGGCCAGCCTGAACTGCATGAGGAAGTCCACCAAGCCTTGGAATGGAGGATGGTCGATGCTGGACACTATTCAAAAAGTACGCAAGTGTAGAGTTTGTTTTGCTGTTTAGGTTGTTTTTTTTTTAATTAAGGTGTTGATTTTTATTTATTTGAAAGAGGTGAATGACAGTTTCTGCAACAAAATGTAATGGATGGCGATATGAAGTGCAACGAGTTATGAAAAACTTTAGTTAATTAGTTAAATAGTTAAAGGGGATGTGGTTACAATCAACACATTCATTCACAGCATTAATTTACAGTTACACAGGACTCAGACTCAATTATGTGATCGCTACCTTCTAAATCACGGTGGATTTGTGGCAGTTCTTATTTATGCGTAAATCATGTCTCCTGGACGTGGGAGGACATATCACAGGCCGGGCACAGCGAGCTGAAATCTGAGAAACTGACTGGCCTTCACTTCCTACAAGACAGAGATGCTCTTCTAACCCTGTACATAGGAAACAGGACTGGACAACTGTGAATGGGAAAGTTAACAACACACGTCCAAAAGAACTGAATGTGAAACTGCAGAACAGATTTGCTCCACTATCGAAGCACCCTGGATCTCCATCTGATGACTATACATACCAAAGCAGCAATGTAAGGACTATAAAACTGTCAAAAAGTAAAAGGCCACAGGGAAAGCTGAAGGCTGGGCCTGAGACTCTGATTGTGGGCGACTGTGTACAAAAGATGTGCGGTCCTCTGCTTTCCTAAGGATATGGTCAACATCTGAAGGAGAGAATTCTTGAAACTGCAGATGAATATCCAACTGTGACAAACATTGTTCTGCATACAGGGTCAAACGATGTGTCCAAACAACAGTCGGAGGTTCTGAAACGGGACTTTACTGGATTATTAAACATAGTGAGCTCCCTGAATGCAGCTGTATTCATCAGTGGACCTGAACCACCATCAGAGGAGGAGAGGAAAGATACAGCAGGTTGTTGGCACTGATAATAATTGGCTTATATCAGCATGTGCGACCACTCAGTGCACTTCATCAGCAATTTTAATATTTTTTGGAACGCAGGCATCTGTTTAAAGCAAATGGATTTAATTTTAACAAGTCAGGGCTGAAACCGTTTACCTCCAACATATTTTATTTCCTATGTCATCCATCTGCGCTTGGTGCCAAGGCCGAGATAAACGAGAAGGTACCTCATAGAGAGGAACAACCAAAGCGCAGTGGAAACCTTGAGGAGGATCGCCATCCCACCCCACCTGGGAAAGCTTCGGATCAGAGGCGAGATAGGGACCTTATTTGCCTCCAACCCTCTCAACCACACCAATGACCGGGAGCAGGACCTTTCCAAGCCCCCAAACCCTTGACAGGTCATCGCCCTCCTTTCCCTCCCTCCCTCTCTCCTCCTCCCCTCACCTAAAATTCAATGAGGAGATGATGAAGCGGGTTAATGCTAGTTTCAGATCTACTCCCCAGCCTAAACCCTTTTTGTCCCTCATAAACCCCCCACCAGAGCCCCGCCCCAAACAGAGCAGCCAAAGTTACAGCGCCCAGCCTCCTTTAGTGTGGAGGGTCCAAGCTGCGAGGATTATGGCAGTCGTGACTTTTCCCAAGACAAGCTGGGACCCTGTTTATTAGAAGGTAATAAAATGTCTGTACTTTTAGGTGACAGAAGGAGAAATGTAGCCTGGTCAAAACACAGAGAGATGAATTCTAAAAGATCTTTAAATAAAGTAGAGGTACCTTGTGGGCCACAGACTGCTTCCAAACACGAGAAGGCAAATAATACCTCTAAAACACTTAAGTTGGCCTCACCACATGTTAGGTCTGGGACGTTAGCTGGGAAAACATTTTTAATTAATGATTTTATCACTGAGCTCAGCCTGGATTTGATGTTTTTAACTGAAACTTGGTTGGACCCAAAGAAGAGTGCAGCTGTTCTCATGGAGTCGACTCCTTCTAGTTACAGTTTTATCGGTGAGGCTAGAGTGAGCAGGAGAGGAGGAGGGGTAGCAGTCATATTTAATGAATCATTTTAATGTAAGCAGTTATCTCCTGGACGTTTTCTGTCTTTTGAATATGTGGCTTTACAGCCAATGAGTCTTGTTTCTTAATGTTTACAGGCCTCCCAAATACCTTGATGATCTCAGTGAACTGCTGTCTATAATCTGTGTTGTTTTGACTGTGTAACTATTGTTGGGGATTTTAACATCCATGTGGACAACCCTCAGGACAAAAAAGGACTAAAGACCTGAGTAACATTCTGCACAACTTTGAGCTGACTCAGCATGTAACAGAGGCCACACAGAGTAAGGGACACACTCTTGACTTACTGATCTCTAAGGGCAAAATCCAAAATATTAAACAAGCAGTTTGTACATCTACAGCAGGTTCAGGATATGTACTGTGTCCACCGAAAACCGGTTTAAACACCATGACACAGTTTCACCCCATTAACAGCGAAGACCTGGAGGACATCTTATGTCAACTGAACTCCTCCTCTAACAGATTTATTTCCAAAAAGGTCTGATACAGACTGTGAACTTGTCTTTAATATCAGGTGTGTTTCCAGAGCCACTAAAAACAGCTGTAATTAAACCTCTGCTGAAAAACGACAAGCTTGACAAGACACAAATGAACAACTACAGACCGATGTCAAATCTCCCTTTTTTAAGTAGGATCATTGAAAAAGCAGTCTTCCAACAGCGCAATTACTTTTTAACACAAAATAACTGCTATGATGCCTTCCAGTCAGGTCTTAGACAGGACCACAGAACTAAGGCTCCAAATCCACACTATTTTACTTTTAGGCTTAAGTTTCAAAACTTCCTAAACTTACATTTAAATCACTGATTTTATCTATTGTTCTTTTTTCTTTCTTTTGTTTACATTTTAAATCGTGCTTTTTTTATTTAAGTGACATTTTAAAGTCTCTGTAAAGCATTTTGAATCACTTTGTTGAATTGTGCAATACAAATAAACTTGCCTCGTCTTACTGCATTGCCCTCTCAATTCTTCCATTGCAATAAAGCCTCTTATACTAGAGTTATTTTGCCATCTATTTCAGTCTGCTAATAGAATTTTGCATTGTTGTAAAGAGTCATGCTGCTTCTAGCCAAAATGTGATATGGCCCAGTGGGTCATGAAGGGACAACAAAGTAGTGGTAGATCTGTAAAAGAGCTGTGCCTTGGATTACTTTAGCTTAGATTTCTTCTAAATCACGAATGTATGCAATACAACCAAAACTCAAATACTACATACCAATAAAAGTAAAGCTCAACACAGTAATTTGAGTTTTCATAATTGTTGATAAAAACATGTAATGTTCAAAATAGTTAATATGTACTTCAACAAATATTTGCATTTCCAACAGAAAATATACTCTCAAATGAAGTAAAACAATCTCTGTTATTCCACTTTCGTTTTTTACAGGGTCGGATCAGTGGCCTGACAGGATTGATGGACTTCCGCGCTGAAGGTTCCAATTCTCACGTACAGTTTGAGATACTGGGGACCAGCTACAGTGAGACATTTGGAAAAGATGTAAAAAGGGTAGGTCCATTTATACATACATATGTATCCATCCAGGGCAGCACGGTGGCTTAGTGGTTAGCACTGTTGCCTCACAGCAAGAAGGTTCCTGGTTCGATTCCCGGTTTGATTCTTTCCATGTGGAGTTTGCATGTTCTCCCCGTGCTTGCGTGGGTTTCCTCCGGGTACTCCGGCTTCCTCCCACAGTCCAAAAACATGCAGAGTAGGTTAATTGATCTTCCTAAATTCTCCCTAGGTGTGAATGTGAGTGTGATTGGTTGTTTGTATGTGGCCCTGGATGGACTGGCGACCTGTCCAGGGTGTACCCCTGCCTTTCGCCTGATATGCGTCGGGATAGGCTCCGACAGACCCCCGTGACCCGGAAACAGATAAAGCGGGTACAGATAATGGATGGACCGGGTCCTGGATAAGCGGATGAAAATGGATGGATGGATGTATCCATCCATCCATTTTCATCTGCTTATCCAGGACCCGGTCATGGGGGCAGCAGTCTGAGCAGAGATGCTCAGACTACCCTCTACCTCTTCCAGGAGAGGGGCATTCCGAGGCCAGGTCAGCCGAGAGAGGTCTCTCCGGCTTGTCCTGGATCTTCCCTGGGGTCTCCTCCCGGTGGGACATGCCTGGAAAAAGATCTCTAGGGAAGCGTCCAGAGGGCATCCAATACAGATGCCCATGGCACCTCAGCTGACTCTTCTCAATGAGAAGGAGCAGTGGCTCTACTCCGAGCTCCTCCCGAGTGACTAAGCTCCTCACCCTATCTGTAAGGGAGTGCCCAGCCACCCTGTGGAGGAATCTCATTTCGGCCGCTTGTATCCGCGATCTTATCTTTTTGGTCATTACCCATACATACACATACATATATACATATATATACACTATATTGCCAAAAGTATTTGCTCACCTGCCTTTGACTCGTATATGAACTTAAGTGATATCCCATTCTTATTCCATAGGGTTTATTATGACGTCAGTCCACCCTTAGCAGCTATAAGAGCTCCAACCCCTCAGGGAAGACTGTAAACAAGGTTTAGGAGTGTGTTTATGAGATTTTTTTGACCATTCTTCCAGAAGTGCATTTCTAAGGTCACACACTGATGTTGGACTGGAAGACATGGCTCTCAGACTCCACTCTAATTCATCCCAAAGGTGTTCTATCAGGTTGAGGTCAGGACTCTGAGCAGGCCAGTCAGGTTCATCCACAACAAATTCATCCAGGTCTTTATGGACCTTGCTTTGTGAACTGCTGCACAATCATGTTGGAAGAGGAAGGGGCCTGTTTTGTTTTTTTTTTAAATTGTGTGTAATTGCTTTTTATTTTCCACATGCCTAAAATAACTTGCATTCTGCTTAGTGTAATGTATCCAGCAGCATGACATTGTCGTATTGCTTTGTCCTAGTTATATACTATTTATACATCAAAAAGTTTCTTGCAGAAGCTTTTTGTGTTTAAGTGGCATTGCACTTCATACTGCCTTATGTTACTGTTTATTCTGTAAGTGCTGAAAAAAAAAAGTCAAAGCTCCAAAACCACTGCAAATAGCTTTTCTTAGATACAAACTCAAAACGAGTACTTACCAACGTGCCGATTGCAGTGAAAGTGAAACTATCTCATTAACTTCCCAGCAAAAGAAAGAAATGTACGTAGTTATGTAATACCAATTTATGAGTAGTTGTTTTTTTTAATCAAAGGTAAGGTATAAGTCATGTATGCACATTTGCAGCCACATGCAGTAGTAGCGCAAGACTAGAACTGAGCACTTTCGACAAAAAAATCCAAGTCTAATTCTAAATATTGTTTAGAAAGTCAAGTGTTCCGCAATGGTTTTGCTTTTCAAACAACTGACTTTAAACAACTTTTCAGTATCAATCTTCTGCAGCCGAAGTCCTTCTGTGACTTTTTTGTCCTCCTCTTTCACAATTACTTTCCGCAAGACCTGCTGTGCTCTGATCAATGAGAACTGCGGTCAAAGGGCTCAGCATTTATCAATGACGTGTCATTCATGGTTGCCCTTTGCTGGACGCTGCTGAATTTTGCAGTTCTTCTAAAATCTTGCATGTGTCACACTTTTTCTTGGTTGTTGTCACACAGGAGTAAGTTAAGAAAGAAAGTACGTAGTTATGATTTAGTAAACAAAACAAAGACACCTCTTATACTTTGCCTTTCCATGTTTGATCTAGGATGATGTAATAAGCGGGGGCAGTCAAATGTTTTATAAGAGAAAGCTATGAAAGTGGGCTCTGGATTTGTCACTTTGAATAGTGTTCTTTGAGTGTTATGGGGCTGAAATGAGAGATTGAGAATGTTATTTGTGCGCTCTTCTCTCAGCTGTAATTTGTTTGTCGCTTTTTGCCCTGATTCAGTCAGGGACTTCTCGCAGAATGAAGAGAAATTGGGTTTCTTAGCAATCTATGTAGAGCAGGACTGACCAGAAGCAGTAATGAAGATTTAATCACCACTCAGCCTAACTGAAATCATGAAGCTAATTCATCATATGTGGCCATTAGGATTAGCAAAGACAATATTCACACACACACACACACACACGCACACACACATGCATTGACATCCATCAGCGGGGCCACTCTGTGCTTCACCAATAAACAAGTACAGCAAACATGAGACATGCAGCCAGGCGAACACAGAACAGAGAGGCCAGAGAGCATGCCAGAATGTAGGCGCATGATCTCGAAATCATTAGAGGCAGAAGGGGTCAGCAAGGCCAGATAATGGGATGCCAAGTGCATTCAGTTCTGTTGTTCATTACCTGGTGTGTCTGTCTGTGCGCTGCTGGGCAGAACCATTTACTCTGAGAAAACAGACATAAATTCATGTACCTCTCCCTCTTTGTTTCGCTGTAATAGCTTGGATATAGACATTCAGTGCACTTCTTGTCCAATCACTGAATGATTTCCTTTGCAGTAAAATGCCATGTTTCCTGCATTTGTTGATTTTTTTTTTGAATAGGGTCTAACCATGTTTACACATTGTGTTCAACCTGCCAACCCGTCAGAGTCATCCTCATTTTGTCCCCCCGCTTTAATCATTCCTTCTCATCTCCCATGCAGCTCTTCCTCATCTCCTCTGTGGTGGCTTCTTTCTGTCTCACCTAACCTTTTATCCTCATTTTTCAGCCCTGGTTTCCTCCCTCTCCATCATCATTTATCTGCATTCAGTCCATTTTCTTCCCAGCCTGATGGCTCTCAGATTAGGCGTCTTTCTGGTTAGAAACTGTAATGAAGACTGAAATACTATTTCCAGAATGGCTACTGTGAGTTTTCTCCACCATCTAGTGCTGATGCAGAGTGATCGATGCTGTTGTTGTTGTTGCTCTTAGTTTCCCAGTTTGCTCTTATTGATGTGTCAGCTCATCTCGAAACAGATATTGCTAATGACTTCCAGCTTACATGGAGCTTTCATGGTAAAAAGTCAATTCATTCGAATGTAATTGTTCCAGCAAGCCAAGCATCTCGCATGCATCGTGCTGCAGTTATCCGTCAAATATGTCTTCACTATCAGTGCATTTATACGTTAATGTGTTGTGTATGTGTAAATGTGTTTTTAATATTCAAGCAAAAAGAAAAAAATGTATAACCCCAAAATTGTGCAGTATTTTGTTGTGTAAAGGAGAGCATTTTTGTCCACATTCTCCCCATTCAAGAATCAAGTATGGTGCAATCCATATCAATCATTATAACCTCATTATACAGTTAATGGTACCACTTATAAGCCACAATTCCATTTCAAAACAGCATAACCTGGACTGGCGTGGCTCTCCGACTCACGTCGATGCCACTAGAATAATAACCAGTGGAGTTCAAAACAGCTGCAGCACTATTTACCTTTTTATTAAATTAAATTTAAATTTTTGTCAGAACAGTTTACAAAAAAAAAATTATAGGTACCAGTTTCATACATTTGCCCAAAAGAATGACTCGCAACACTTTCCCAATTTGAAACATGACCAAAACGTGTGCATCAGGGAGATGCACACGAGAAGATGAACGCCGGCCGTATTGTAAAATCAGCGTTTGGCTTTGCCGCAATGTACTCGGAGGAGTCCTTTGAATTGGTCGAGTGCATGAGGTGGATGAATTAACAGCTTCCTATGAATCTTCCCAAAATCAGTTGAAAAAGGTGGTCGCTGTTTGTTTTAGTAGATTTATGTGTTTCATATATAATCAAAAACTATCATGACCACCAACTCGTGAATGTTTGAATTTAAGCAGTGCCAGTTCAAAATATCCACATCCAAAAATTATCGAGTAAATCATTATTTAAATCAAATAATAATTAGTACTTAGAGGATAAGCTCGGCCTTTTTTCCTCAACTCTAGCAGGTGTTTCAAAGGACGCAACATTATTATGTATCTCTCAATAACAGTCAATAAAAAGTAAGTAAAAAACTAAAACACCTTTCACAATACCACCCTTGGAATAATTTGATCTGCGTTTGTCCACATATAAATGAACAAAGGATGCTTTGGGCAATACATAGTAAAAACATAATCAAATTTAATCTTGTGGTCACTATGTAATGGAATATTCTAATTTAGTGCAGACCGCCATCAGCAGGTTTGATATGATATGAAAAAGAACGGCCGAAAAAACTTTTTTTGGCTTTTGACTTACCAAAGTAGTACTAGTTGGAGCTGATCTGGCAAATCTCACAGTCCTGTGTGAACCACACTCAGCCAGCGCACACTGTGGCCTTCAGTGCTGAGGAGTTAATTTTACTGACGCTTGCTTTTGGGAGCCACAAGGTTAGGACAGAATTTTAATGTTGGCCATTGGCACCGTTCAGAGGGTGATTGTTAATTTAGATAATATTGGATGTAGAGGTGCCGATGAGCTTTAATGTGCCATATTGCACGTTACATCGAGAATGAGGCAATTGTTTATAGCTGCTGTATTATCGTGCTTCCCAGAACTATTTCTTACTAACTGATAAAGTAGAAATCACATTAAATAGTCTCTAAAGTGCACTATCCTCTTTCCAAAAAGAGATCCACAGGAGGTTGATTGAGCTGTTGATTCAGTAATTAATTTGAAAAGCACTGAGAAATCAGACTGTTGAGACGCACGTTCTGGCCTCAAAATGATTTAAAACATCTCCTGTTCACTTGGAGCCTCCCCTACCAGTTCAGAGTAACTCCAGAAGACGCCAAAAAAAAACAAAGACCAGTTCTCTGACTCATTTTAACCTTTTGCTTTGTTTCAGATTAGATCATTACTTACCTCAAAAGTATTAATTAGGTTTTGTAATAATATTTATTGCAAACTGCTGATATTTCTCAGCTGACTATTGACATTTAAGAAATGAGTACAATCATATCTAATTTGGCCAATTTGGTTATATTGTGTTGTCTAAAATAAGCAAATCACAGCAGCACTACGGCATTTTGAAATTATTCATTTGTTATTAAATATCTTTATTCCAGGTGGATGAATTAATGTAAACATGCTTAATGCTGCTGCAGCTGCACACTATACTGGATGACATGAGGAGTTTGTATTGTTTGTAGAAATGCGAGTGATATTTCTCTATATTTCTCAAGAAAGAGAGGAACTATGATCGTAGACTGCACTGATCTAAATACCTCTTGGTATTTTATTTTACAACCAAAATATGAAACACTAAATAAATGGAGCAATGATGTAAACAGAAATTTATAATCATCGAAACCTATTATTTTTGCCCGAATGCCCTCTCCGACAGAGAAATTAACTCACTTCATGGTATTTCTCATTTGCTGTATTTCCTTTCTAGTAATTTCCTTTCCTTCCCATCCCAATTTTTCTGTTTTCGCTGTCCGACATAGTTATATAGAGTGAATGCTGCCTCATGTTGTTTATTAGAGGTTCGAGTGATAGACTGGTGCCATGTCGCCAAGCTTATCTCCCATCTACAGGACAGATAAGATGTCTCTTGTCTTCAGTGATTTAAACAGCCAGCTCATTTTGCGCCGTAAGTCTCCTGATCAGAGATAAGACACAGGCACCATTCCAGGTTTTTTCTTTTTTTTTTTCTTTGAAATTGAGGGCACAAAGAGATTTCATGTATTTGTGTGGACAATATTTGATCATATGCTCGTGGTCACAACATGCACAATTTTCTTGGCTCCAAATAAAGAAGTGTTACACTGCAGCCTAACCAACACAAAGGCATCATCTCAATAGATAAGTTGATTGAATTTTAGTTTTTTTTATTCATCATGTCTATGTATTCAGGTCTATATCTCATCTGATCACTGTGACATCGGAACCTAAATTTCTCTGCTATAATATGCATTGGAGATGAGAAATTGGTCATGCCGTCAGGTTTTTCCCCAGTGCCTTCTCTGGTTTACTTTATATTTGCTTTGTTAAAATCAGGTACATGTTTTATGCACCAGCCTGTGCACTTTGGAGGAGATTTTCTCTAAATCTGCTAAATATTGTTCTGCATCCAGTTTATTTTTTTTTCTTTTGTCACGACTAATCTGCTAGACCATATTTCATAAAAATATTCCCACAGAAGGATTTTTCCACCATGATGCTAAACTGTAGGGACGGTATCTCTTTGGCCACGTCTATTGCCGTCAGTATAAGCGTGGCCAAAGTTAATCTTTGTTTCAGCATATAGAATGATTTTGCTTGTCATTGTCTGAACCATTCAAAGGGCCCGTTGGCAAACCCCCAGAGAGCTATTACGCACCTCTCAGTGAGAATTAGCTCTTTTCTGGCTGCCTGCTTTAAAAGGTCGAATAGCCAGGGTACCACCTAAACATCTGTCTTTTATATGCTCACATTGGGCGGTGATAATTGTCAGCACGCAGACTGAGACACTGGCATATTTTTCTTTATAAATCTACTATTGGTTTTCTCTTTTCTTTTTTTTTTTAATCTCCAGACAAACATCTGTAAAAGTCATATAAAACCAAACAGCCTTTGGTCCATTATGGTCCACAATGGCCCTTAAACAGCAACTACAAAAATATTGTTTATTATATCTTATGAAACATAACGTCTTCAGAGTTTGTCATCATGACAGGTCATAAACACATCGATCTACATCAGTCTACAGCACCTGATCGGAAGGAGAAGACTCCTCTGCAAAGCCTCTCCTTCTTGACTTCTTAGTTTGGTGTTTTGTTGTTCTTGTTTTAATCTTTATTTGACAGGCTCAGACCTTGCGGTAAGTGATTGCTGTGTGTGGTCAGAGGGTTACCCAGTAGACCATTGCAGACTCGTGCTTTTGACAGTGAATCAAACAGGTCATGTACATAGACAGAAGTAGAAATCACGAATTGACTCATAAACAATGGCATCAACTATGCTTTCAGGCAATTAAACTTTCTGCAGAAATGTTCTTTTATACTTCACACGGTTTGTGCCCTTACACAATCATGTCTCACCGGTCTGTGGACAATTCTCTCTCATTACATAGTTTTTACTTTGAGGTACACTGTCAGCAATGACACCTCAACCTTTGAATGCCATCGGTTACGGCTGCAACAAGGTTTCCTTCAGCTCCTAACAAAGCCTCATGTCACACCAGGACTGTTTGAAAAGTAGTGAATTATGCATTCAGACACTCAAAATGATGTATTTCTTTTGTACCTTATTACATGTCACTTACCCTCTCGCTAACGTGTATAACTTTATCCTGTCAGATCTGTTGTTTTTTGGGGGGTTTTTTTATCGTTTACTAAAATGTTGGGTAGTGTCATAACATCTAGGGATCTCTTGCTGCTCAACTTCTCATTATCAGTGGTTCGAACTCTCCTTCTCTTTGCTGTTGTCCCAGTTGTGTTGATGTGGTGATGTGATTAGGAGTCTGCAGAGGATGCTTTATTGTGATAGACGTGTGCCTTTTTGTTGCATTCAATGAACTCCATTATACAACAAAAACTCCACTGAAGAAAAATTCAGTTTAAGACTGAAATTATCTGAAACGACCTCCAGTAATGCTTTTGAACAAAACTCCTAGTATTATAGACAAGGTTTAAAAAAATGTATGTAGGTGTGATAATTAAGCCTCTTTATTTTAGCAAAATATCAAAACAGAAAAAAAAAAAAAAAAAAAATTGAGTATTTTTGTATGTGTAGGTTGTTGGGGAGGGTTATGATGAGGACAAATGCTGATGAATTACGGCTTTTAAAGTCTCCGATTACATAGATTGAACAGTTAGATCAACCATGGTCCGAGCAATGTCATTCTTCTTCTTGTGACATTCAATTACTTTTTGATCTTTGCTTTATAATGGTAGGCAAATTCTAGTGTCTGAACACCAGGCCCGACTGGTAATGTGCTTGTCACTGGTGTCTGTTTCTACATCAGGACTTTTCTCCACGTCCTCTGGCTCGGGGACACATAAAATAAGGCAGGCAATTACTGTACACTGTGATATGTTAAACACGGACACATTCACAGCACACCAAGTCACGTTGTAGAGCGTCGCACAAAGGCATTAGGCTCAGTGAGATGCGCGCTAGCATAAAGAGCCTGTCAATATGTAAGTGCTTGATGCCTTGAATTAGGAACAGTGTACTGCCGTTTCTATAATGACCCTCTTTTAATGAGGCCATGAAGTGGAACCGAAAGATTTTTTTGTGAGATTTCAGTGGATTCCGTAATTGAGAGAGTTGTGGTGCTATTAAAACCAGGCCGTTTGACTTCTGTCGCTTTTGTTGTTCTCAAATGGTCGGTGTAATTCTCTCAGAACCATTAAAGATGATTATTTAAAGTGTAGCTAGACAGCAGCCCTGTCATCGTTGTGACTTTTTAGACGGCATAGCCGTACTCAACATGTTTTCACAATGTTCTCCATCATGTGGGGAGAAAGGACTTAAGCGTGTTCTCACTTGGCGATTAAATGACCTCAGAGTGTAAACAATTTAAAGCTCTGTTGGAACTTAAGAATATGAGTCAAGTCATATTACAAAAGACTAACACGTTTTCAAGTAACTAAAATCTTCTCTTGGATGCAAATATGCTGCATGTTTCGATGTGACTTTGTTGGATACACATATCTGTGTGGCCACTTGAGGTCATGTGAGTAAAGGAATTATTAGCGTAAAGATAAAATATTTAAAGTTGGTCTGAAAAGAAAATTGTGACCATCCATGTGTTACTCACTTAAATGTGGGTGGTGTGGTTTCGCTTTATTTAGTGTTGGTGACCTTCCCAGTGGCATGCTGGTGTGCAGAGCTCTGTGAAGCAGAAGTGTTCCTCTTTAGTGTTCTTCGGCAGAGATTGCTCAGTGTTTTTCACAGAGGACAAAGCTGCTCATGGAGAAAATAGCCCCCTGTGAGGCTGAGACTTTACCCCAGTGCACGAAAAGATGTGAACACACAGCCCAGTAACGTACCCAGATGAGGTGAAGTATTGTGAACACCGAGTGTCTTATAGAGGAGGAAAAATAAAAAGTTAAGACACGGAATGTCAGACATGGAAAGGCTGCTGATCAGCAGGGATGAGTATCTACTGGCAACAGGCCAAGGTACAAATCATGAACAAGTGTACTGGAACCAGTTTGATCCAGTGTAACTCCACCTTGCAGATTTTGGTGCCAGATAGCACAGGGCACTGTCAGATGTTTATTTCTGAGTCAGTGCTGCAGCTGTAAGAGCTGTTTGCAAACAAGTCCAACATCATTTTCAGCAGAGGTGAACATAAGATGACTCAGGAGTTAGTTTTGGCAGATTCACATCACTTTGCATACACCCCTCTACGTGGTTCGTTCCATTTACACCCTGTAGTTCATTTGTCTATTTAAGGAGCAAACAGGGCCTGTCTGCCTTGTTAACCAGTGCACAACTGCCAAACCTGCTGCTTCTCAAAAAATAACACTACCACCCCATCATTATCCCAGAATATCTAAACGCGTGGAGTGATGCTTTTTGAGCCTAGGCACCAAGCTATAAGCACTGTTAGAATAATAATTGGAGCGAGAGTTAGCTGACAGGAATAATGTTTTGGCACATCTGTGTACATTAAAACAGATGGAAAAGCTAACATTATTTATTCACGATTCAGTAGAATCTCTTCATGTAATTGCTGAAACAAACCACTTTAACACTTGTTTTACTTTTTACAACAAAAGTGTTTATTGCTACCGGGTTCCTACAATATAAAGTTTTGCATATTATACGTAAAATTAACATCCCATCCTTAACATGGATTAAGCACTTAAACATAGGACTCAGTTTATGAGTGACATCCTTCAGAGGAGAAAACATTTCACATCCACCCACACAAGCAGGTGGGTTCGGAAGCAGCACTCACTTCATCATTTCACTTTCTTAATCAATTTTCAGTGAAGCAATTAATTATACTAAGACTCTGCAGTTGTGTTGTGAAGAACATACAGATAATAACTGATAATGAAATTTCTATTTCTTTTTTTTTTTTGCCAACCAGATTGCCTCAAACGCTTCTATCTCATTTACACTCGAATACCTTTGTTGCTGCCTTTTGTATCAGTCGTCATTGTTTTTTTCCCCTGTCGTCTAGTCGTTTGTAATTTTGAGACTGCTTGTACAAATGGTGTCCGTGACACAGATATACTTGTTCATTTCATTTTTCTCATCAACCTTGGCTACAGCCAGATGGAGCATAGTAAGAATACAAAACAGTTTCTAATACACACCATGTCATTACCAAACAAGTAAAAAGGTAAATCAGAGTAATTGTAAGCTCACTTTAAGACACTGTTTTGGATGTAAATGTTGTAAAAATTCACTGTGTGATAATGATTTACAGAACTGCAACAGAACAGTCATAATCTTGACCATATTCATTTAGCATCAGTTATTCAGTTGGATGCAGTCTGCAGATATATCAGTAGAAGGCACTAAATCCCACACTCTGGACTTCAAGTATAGTCATACACTTATTTGCAACACAAACAAATGACGTGTTCAAATAGGTTATTGTATTTTTCAAAATACAGTACAAGCATCCTGGCATCATCCCCAGCTTTTTTTTTTTTTAAACGTTTCTTCCTTGCCATCTGGCACAAAGGCCTGAGCTTTGACTGTAGGCCACAAGTCTTGTACTGTCGGCTCAAATAAAAGACCGTTTCAAGTGATGTGTCATATGCCTGGGAATGCCTGTCCAGCTAGGAGCACTGATTAAGAATTTAACAAACATCAGTTTCACAACCTGAGACAATCCTCTAGAGGTTGACCATGTGGAATAAGAGTAAAAGGAAAAAAAATAACCTTAAGGCCATTTTAGATTCAAAACACAAGCTCAAACGGATGTCCATTGCTTATTACTTCATATTTCAAGTGACAATGTCACACAATGAGCTGAAAGTCTACTTAAAATTGTAATTATTGAATAATTATACTCTTCTGTCTTCTCAGTCTCATCATTACCACACTTTGTATCAGTGGTGTAGCATGGCCCAGGCTGCTTATAAACCATTTCATCGTTTAGTGCTGGAAGCTAAACAGAGAATACTAATAACACATTAGGAGCCCAGTCATGTTGTCTTGATAAACAGCTCAGATGAACCAAACTGACTGCTGATTATCATTATAAACTGTCAATTGATGGTAAATGGGAAGATTACTTTTTCTCCAGCTTTCAATTTAGCATACACAGTATTCCTACTTGATTAAACTTGTGATAGATTTATCAGTCAGGAACACGGAAACTTCGACCATTAGAGAACACCTGTGTTTTCCAATTTTAACTTTTTTCTGTTCATCTACCTGATTTTTTTTTTTTTCTTCCTTTTAGCTGGCATCTTGGGACTCCACTCGTGGTTTGAATGGTAGCCTGAAGGAGAACCGGATAGAGAGCAGTATGCAGGGAGTGACACTCAAGATTGTAACATTACTGGTGAGTTTTGGGAATATGCTGAATCGATTAACACGTTCACCTGAGTAGGCAATTATGAGTAAAAATAACACATTTATTAGGTTGCAGATTTTACCCACGGACTCAGCTCTAGTTTCTCATAATATACGTTGAATTATGTTCTTGTGTTTCCTTTCCATGCAAATAAAATACAAGTAAATTTAATAGGGCTGTGAATGTTTATGTATAAGATGAAAGCCCTTAATTCTGACTCATTGGTTCATACTTAAAATTAAAAAATAAAATTCAATTATGATTTTATTTAAGTATAGACAGATTCATTAATACTGGGCATTTTACAAGAAATATATGTCCACAAAATAACATGTAATTTTGGGGTATATGTGTGTGCTTAGCCTTCAGTAAGCAAAAATAGAGCTCATAGATAACATTTTAAAGGATTTTCATTTGAAAATGTAATATCGAAACACCCTAAAGAAAATTTGTTCTGTTGAAACAAGAAGTGTCCTTTTTATATGAATATGAATATAAATATCTAAGGACTATGACCTTTATAGTACATTTTATGGGGCTTTAAGTTTGAAATACAACTCAGATTTATCGGATATTTGATTAGATGACTCTGAGATAGTGTACACTTCATCTGATATGAAAGTGTTTTGTGAAGACTATAAATTCACTTTTAGGATGAGAAGGAATATAGACAAATATATAAGAAATAGAGTTTTTAGTCTATAATTTTGAAATGTAACACTCAATTAGACTCACTTAATCTGTGAAAGTAGTTTGTGAAAACAAATCGCCTTTGTACTATAAACCACAGTGCTGGTATTATTAGACCTCAGCGCAGCATTTGATACTGCTCACCATGGCATTTGCTAGAGCGATTAGAGAACCGTGTCAAACTTTCTGGCACAGTGCTCGACTGGTTTGAGTTTTAAAGGACAGTGACTACTTTGTGTCAATAGGTAGCTTTACAATAGAATCAACAAAAATTGCATGTGGAGTTCCCCAAGGTTCTATCCTAGGTCCCCTTCTATTTAACATCTAAATGCTTCTGCTAGTTCAGATAATAATAAACAAGATAAGTTACCATAACTATGCAGATGACACATCTTTACATTACAAAGTCACCAGGTAACATAACACATAACACATTGAGGATTTTTGTTTTAAAATCAAGACACTAATGCTTTAATACTGAGGAAGGTTTTAATATTTCTCATATCTTTTATTGTGAAATTTCCCAACTAAATATGAAAACATTTCCACAGAAGCCTTTCTTTCATTTTAAAAGTAGCTTATAAAGGTGGATACTGTTGCGTCAAGTACATGCACGCACAACATAAGGGCTGTTGTTCAAGTGTAGGTGTAACAGAAGCTCAACATCTGGCCACAGCTTATGACAGGACTAAATGTGTTTACTGCTGAATGTCTTGCTGCTCCACATGTTTGATGTTTAAAATCTTAGTGAAAAAAGAAAGCGTTTGATGAAGTTAGCAGGGTCAATTATTATTCATGTCAATCAATTTTTCTAAGTTCTAAAACATTTAAATGTCAGTACAACTTCTACTTGTCTTTAGTTTGTCAGATGTATTGTATGTTTCACCGTAAAAGTTCTCTATTTTATTCATTGTGATAAATGTGGGGCAAACATAGGAAATGTTGCATGTCCTGATCTGCTAAAATATGAATTCTACCATAATTACCTTTTTCATTAATAGATAAAAAATCAAATAAATCTGGGAGCTTGTACCGCAGCTCCGAAGTGATCACCACCTGGTGTTCCCTGGGGTTTTCTACAACAGAATTGAATCTAGGTCCTTGGCTCTGAAAGCTGCTACAGATTTAGTGCCACAGCTCTTAGACCTCTCTCTGAGTTGGATCATAAAGTTGAGTGCACTTTGTCAAGTATCTGTTGATTAGTTGGCTATATGTGGTCCTTGCGGTGGGAGATGCTACGTCAACGTAAAAATGGCTTGCAATTTTCACATATCCCTGAACTTTTTATCTAGTTCTTACTCTCTAGTAGGTTCATGTGACCAAACAATGTCAAGAAATCTGCTCTCAAAGTGCTTAATGCATTTTTAATCACTCTGTAGTCCGTGACCCCATCACCCATCATTAAGACTAGAATATGTTAGTGTCTTTTTTGTGTTTTACAACAATCGAATTAAATGTGCAGACTTGACTGTGCAACTTAACTGATACATTCCTAATTAATAGTCACATACAATCAGTTTGTGTGACTTACAATATATTCCGTTAGTCCCTGGATGCAGAATCTCTTCTTCCTTAATGCAATTTAAAAGAAGGCAGTGAAAGTTCTTATTTCAAGACCAACCATGACAGCTCTTGGTTCTCAGTCCTTTCAGGTGACAGGTAAATTACAAGTCACTCTTTTAAAATATTCAGAGTTAGACAATCATCAGCACTGTATGGAGAAGTTTTGATGTTTTTCTTCTAAAATAAAGTTGATCATTGTGTGAGAGGACACCAGACAGCAGGCACACACACTTTGTTCTCTTGTAAACAGGAGTATCATTTCCAATTTGTCCTGGCATTTTGGCCATTAAAAAGGAGGCCTACGTTGCAGCAGCCTTTCCAAAATCAACTTCACACATTCCAGAGGCAAAGTGTCTGCCCACGTCCTCTACCTCAATTACTTCTAATCCTCCTCTCTCCATTTTTCCTCTTCTTCACAGATGATTTACCCGCACCATATTTATTCACATAAGTTCTGCTCAGCTCTCTGCTGGCAGTGTCACTTAATCAAATCATTTACCCCTGCGCACTTTGCCACCCCTCTTCTTCCACATACCTTTACCCCATTTTCCTCAGCTTCCACCCCTTTAATTTTGTCCTGACACTTTCAACTCATAAAGAGGAATCATGGGTGGGTGCAGTAAATTTAAAATGGTAATTTACACAGTGATGAACCATAGGAGTTGCCGTGACGCCATGTGTTACGGGTCAACAACTGCAAAGGCAACTATTTCATCATGATGAAGTTTAATGTAGATTGCACAGGAGTTCTTCATGAAGGCATCGTCTCACCGTTCTTAAGATGACTAAATGTGTCCTCGCTTCAGTTGCCAGTCTGACCAGGGGGAAATCTAGGTGCTTCTTGATAAATGACACGTCTGTGGTTGAATGAGCTTGCACAATACTTTTTTCAAAGTTTGAGTCTTAATCTCAGCATAAGCAATAAAATTCTAACGCTTGACTTTTTTTTTTTTGTGTGTGATCTTTTTCTGGAACCACTTTTATTAAATTTAAAATTTTAATTCAAACAGGAAGAACCTTTTGTGATGGTGGCAGAAAACATTCTTGGTCAACCTAAAAGATATAAGGGTTTCTCAATGGACGTCCTGGATGCACTCGCGAAGATTCTGGGCTTCAAGTATGACATATATCAAGTCAGCGATGGGAAGTATGGCTCAGCACTCCCAAATGGATCCTGGAATGGCATGATTGGAGAACTTATCGCCAAAGTTAGTGCTTTTTTTTTTTCTTTTTTCTTTCAGAAAAGAAATAGAAGTGGGAAAAAAAGTGAATGAATTAATGTCAGTCTTGTTTTCTTTAAACAGTTCAGTCTATTGTTTAGAATTGAGTGTGTATTGTATTTCAGGGAAGGTATTAACTTTCACATTTTCTGTTGATTTGGATGTCTGTGTGTACATGTGAATGTATATATCTCAATTTGTCAGAGCGAGTATGATGATTACACAGTGATGGATTAAACATAGTAGTGTTAAAGTATCAGAAGAACCATCAGTCATGAGCAACACATGACTCAATCAAACCATGTATTTAGAGAAACACGTGAAGTTCTTGGTTATTTGCTTTAAAGTTAGTTTTGTAATGGGTAGAAAGTAGAATGGTTTGATCCGAGTATGAGGGTGTTTAGAAAATCCACCCAAAGTTTGATTTTTTTTAGCATCCAGTATTTGGACTGGTGTTAGTTCAAAAGTATTAGTGTTATCTAGTAAAAATGTGCAGAACTCTGATGATGTTTCTTGATTCATAGCGAGCTGATTTGGCCATCTCAGCTATTACCATCACGCCGGAGCGCGAGAGCGTTGTCGACTTCAGCAAGCGCTACCTGGACTACTCTGTGGGAATCCTGATGCGTAAATCAGAGGAAAAGATCAACATTTTCTCTCTGCTGGCACCGTTCGACCTGGCTGTGTGGGCATGCATTGCTGCAGCTATCCCTGTGGTGGGCATCATGATCTTCCTCCTGAGACGCATCCAGGCCGTGCGCTGTCACAACAACACAGGAGGTCCTCCGCAACCTTCCGCCTCCACTTCTCTTCAGAACGCTATCTGGATCGTGTACGGTGCTTTTGTGCAACAAGGTTGGTGACATAATTGCACGTCATGCAAAAGAACAAAAAAAAAAAAAACACACCCTTTATCAATACTAAGGTTTCATGTATTCAAGAAAACCTGAGATAAACACCACATGACAAAGCTGCTTAGTAATAAAAGCCTAGACAACAAATAGAAGCAGTGTGTCATAACAGGGACTCAAGAGAGCAGCTAGCTGTCAGTTACTGCTAATCACATGAATAATTGATCATTCTTGATCATCAGTGTGTCTTATTAGTTTGATGATCTGGATCATCTTGTTAGTGTGCAGTAACACAACGCAAAGCAGAGCTGGATGGGATTTGTACATATTAGGGTATTCACTCCTGGGTTGTGACTAAAACGGCTTTGGGGACATCACATTTACTTACGGCCAAACGACTGACTGATCTCAGTATAAATAACGTCTTCTGAGGAGGTCCTGAGAAACCTTATTCATGGCGGTCATATTTATGCGCCGACAACTTTAAAACAATGCATCGGACCGCTGCTGTCAGCACAGATGCATAAAGTCACCTGAATCATATATGTGCATCTTACGATACAAATAATGCAGATTTATTACGGGGTGACTTCTGGGCACGATGCCCACGTTAGCATTTTTTCAAAAAGGTCCCCTTCTCAGGGACCCAGCTTTAGGTCTGGTGGGGCTCCACGTATTCCCATTTGAACCAAATGACTACTTCAGCAACTGATGTCAGAGCTTGAACTGCATCTATCAAAGTCTGGCACACTGCCTGAGAACCTCTCTTTAAACCAAACACCCACTCCGTTTCAAGAGAAACAGAATTTATGCTCTCTCTCTCTCCTCTTTTTCACTTTTTTTGCCTCATTTCTGGCTCATGTTCCAACACTGCTGGTTTTTGTTTTTATTTATTTTTTTCCCATGGGGATGACGTAGGTCACTTTGATATGGATCTGGCTGCTCATGCCTAGTGTGCCATTGTCAAGAGTGCATAAACATGGCAACCGTATCCTTTGAATGATTTGATAATGATATGTCAACACTTGGCTGGCTTTTTGCTGCTAGATGATTGCAGAGTCTGTACAAATGTCCGTACAGATGTGCAAGATTATTTATTTTTATACATACACGGAGTGTTCGTTTGCTCCACAAGAAGGTCAGGCAGAAGTATGAAACATTCAGACCTTTTATTTATGATTAAATAGTTTATTCAATTTGTTTTAAAGATGAGAGACTACTGCAATATTCTACTATGATGCAGAGTTAGATCCAGTAATGTTTCGAGATTCACATTTCACATTCAATGACCTTAAGAAATCAGTCAAAGCTATTTGTAATAAAAATGACTGATGCCAGAGTGCTTTGCATCTGACAAGACCTTCATATTTTTCTCCCCCTCCAGACCGTCCTGAGGGTGCAGCTGTGCTGATTGTGACACTTTGAGACAAATATGTTTTCATCACATACTCTTGAATCTTTCAGATTGCATTTGTGGAGCTAAAATTTTCTATATTTGAATTCATGCTGGCATTACTTTCATTTAACTTTGTCTGTAAAATTCCTGGAACAATTCTGAGCTTTACTAGTTAGTATATAAAGAAAAATGTCGTTTTAACCCTTAAATAAAACTAGGAGTGAAGATGATAGGAATAAATTAATTTTAATAAATAAAGAGTTTGCAGTGACATTCTAGAGTAGCTGATCTGAATGTAAAAATATCAAAAATAACTCATCAAAAGCATAAAGTCAACAGTTCCAGTGGCAATATGCAAATATGCTTATGATATGAAAAAATAAAACACTTTAATGTGCCAGTAACTCATCTGATATGCAGGAAATAATCTAACCGATATAATAAGATAAAGTCTTTATTTTTTGGCTTTTGCAGAATAATGCCAAAAATGATGAAACTGACTGCAAGACCACAAAAATATGAGAGAAAATCATGACTATCTTGTAGCATTACAGTGTTCCATCTTTCTTGACATTTTGTTCTTGATATTTTGTATTGATATTAAAGATTAGAAGTGTACCTTATTATTTAGAAAGATTAGTCCATTGGCAGAAAACTATTCAGAGTGATGTACTACCAATATTAATTAAAAACACTTGGTTTCTTTATTTTCACACTTGAAGATTCAGCACATTTTTCTTTCAACATAAAGGAAAGTAAATGAAATGAATCTGGATTCTGAACTGGCAGTTGAATGAGTTCATTTATTAAGATCATTTATTATGAAGGTGAGCCTTTCTTCCAGCCCGACACGATGCTTTAAGGAGGATTGAAGACGTTTTTGACGTTGTGTGTGCAGGCAGCGACTCCATCCTGGGATCGGTGGCCCTGCGTATCGTCATGGGCAGCTGGTGGCTCTTCACCCTCATCGTGTGTTCGTCTTACACGGCTAACCTGGCCGCCTACCTCACTGTGTCACGGATGGACAACGCAGTTCGGTAAAATACAACACTTTGCTTTGAAACCTCACGTGGTACAAAATTAAGTCAGATTAGTTATCAAAGTGTCTACACACTTGCTCACAGTTCTTGTGTGTATAAACCGTTTAAATCATGTGTTCATATCTGCTGATGTGTGTTTATCACAGTTATACTATCATTGATTAGACACATTAAGTATTTTACGCTGTGCAGTGACTGGAGCTCGCTCTTTAGATCATAAGTGTTCAATTTTTCAATGTTTTAACTGCAGAAACACGTTCAAGATTAATCTATAGCGTCTCTCATTGGCAATCCACTCTTGAATTTTTGACCTGCTGACTAAAAACTAGCCTGTGCTCAGTCTAAATGTTATTTGTCAGTGAATCCAATTTGGCGTGATGTCTCTCCCAAAGGAATGAGCAGCAAAGCCTTTGATTACTTTGTTTCTGTCTCCTGTTGAACAAATATCCAGATGGGGACATGTGAGAACGCAGGGCGAATGCTAAATAGCACAGAGACTTGGTCTAGGGAGGGTGTGCTCATGTTCACAGTGGCAAATTATAAAGGACTTTTTTTTTTTGTTGTACATTTGGTCCACTTAAAAGACACCGCAATGAATGCACTTGGGGGTTAGTGAGAGGAAGAGGGGAACAATGTGACCAGCTTTCAAATGTATTCAAATTCATTATGAGTCTCATCTAAACTGATTCGAAAATCTAAGTTAGTAAGTTTAACTAGTTTAAAATGCACTCAAGATGGTAAACTTTCAGAAGCGAGGTGTATATGGTGTGAAAAGGTGGCTGCATCTCTTGACCTGTAACATTTCAAGCTATGTGACTCACAGAAACTAGGCTATTTATCTGTTTATTGACTTATTTAATCTTTTTTTTAAACATTGTCTTCTTTTGTTGGTGAGATTGGAATAATCGTTATCCTTTCATCTTCACAACATATCTATAGGCAATTTTTTTTTTTAAATCTGTAAATTTCCACATCTGTCAATCTGTATCACCTTGTGAGACTCTAAGTTTTCCCTCTTAATATAACTACTTTTAGATTATGTTAAAATTAGATTTTTAAAGATTGTAAATCATTGGAACACTTCTTTGAAGGCCTTTGGCACCAGATAAATAAATAAACAGACAGTTTCTTCAGAGAGGGGAGACCTTGCTGCCTTTGCATTATTTTCAAAGCCACCCATAAGGTCAGAAAGAATGCAATCTTCCTTTTGAAGTGGCAGCTGTTTTTGCACCACTGAAAGGACAAACGGTGCAGACAATTTGCACTCAAACAACTGCCTGGCCTTTCTTAATGTTCCAGGGAAGATGGTGTGTTGTTGCCTTGGCAATAGCAGAACATCTTCACTGAGGATGTGGCTTGTTTTCTTTCCCCTCTCACTGTCAAGAACACAGAAGTCCAAGCAGGGTAAAGGAAAGTGGTGAAGAGGCATTTCAGACACAGGATGAAAACTTGATTTGCAAAAAATGTTCTGAGGTTTTGCTGTATAAAATCCCCAAACACCATGAAATCATATGTCTTAGTCGTGTACTTGTTATGGTTTCAATTTTAAAAACTTTGAAAAGTGAGCTTCAGTCTACAACATTATTGAAAGAGAAGCTATTAATGATTCTTGGAGAAATCAACTTTATTATTACTTTCTCCCAAAGTGTGTAAGCAACAGCCAGAAGGGAGGAGTTTGGCTTGTTACTGCCAAAAGTAAGTGTAGAAAATTTTTAGATTATAAATTTCTGCATGTGTGCCTCTCCAGGTATTGTTCATGCATAATACATTAATATTCTAAATAAATAAATAAAGAGAGTCAAATCCAAGTGGTTCTTAGGCCTGCCTCAAGGATTTGGGACATGAGTTCCACTTAGGAAATGTCCAAAACACTTCCCTTGGAAGCCTCTGACAGCCACATGCCTAAAACCACCTCCACTGCCAACCCTTCTGTGTAGAGGTCCCCACCGGCTATTCTCTGAGCCCCTTCCAGATGACTGGAGCCTGCACTAACGGTCAGCACAGCCAGCCTTCAGGCAAAGCCCATTTAGACACCTTGCATTTGCAGCCCTCATTCTTTTTGTCACTACCTATAATTCATGACCATAAGAATGTGTTTGGAATCAACTGGTACATTTGCCTTATTTATTCCAGCTTCTGCATCTAAACATGTGATTTAACACCTATACTAATGCAGAACACTATAGGACACTGTGGACTTAATGTCCTATCACTGGTACGCAGCCAAAAAGCACTCAGGAATCCAACTGCTTCAGCTTGAGTGAGGCTGGACCGGCGGTGCTGGAGAAAGCAGCCGGTACACTATGAGCAGTAGCAGCGGCAAGCAGCACACTACAGGTGCAGCTCATTTAGTTGATGACGAGCATGCTGATTGGTGAGTTGCTCCCATGTGCACCAACGAAGGAAGTGGTAATTTTCAGTCTGACAAGCGTGAACCAGGAGGGAATTAAATGGGTTTAAAATAGTGAGAAATTCCATAGATTAATGCAGTGTAGTTCAGCGCAGGTCCTCAGGGCCCACTGCCCTGTGTGTTTTAGATGTTTCACTGCTCTAACACTCTTCACACAAATTCATAGGTCATTGACTGGTTGTTCTAGTCATTTGAATCAGGTGTGTTGGAGCAGAGCTATATCTAAAACGTACAACACAAAGGGCCCCGAGGACCTTGATCGAACATTGGATTAAGGTATAGCAGCAAAGTGGGGTACTGAAACAGGAGCTGAACCGTACCATATCTATGCAGTACATGCTGTCTTGACAATAAACATGTACAATAAGCTGTGCATATATATATATACACATATATAAAGAAAACAAAAAGAAAAACAAAATATCCCTTTCCAACATTGGTTTCTTGACATTTCAGTTGTTAAAAATCTGTTAATTGTTCACTGGTTATAATTGAGAATCTAAAGATGGTAAGATTATGTTTTCAGAATGACTAGTTAGTAAGAAGTAGAAATATTACCGGTACCTAACTGAAAGTCATATAAAATGCAGTTTTCTATACAAGACTAGTTTATGAAATCAGTTTCTTTTTTTTTTTCTCTTCAATTTAAGGTCATTCCAGGACCTTTCCAAACAGGCAGACATGGCGTATGGGACAGTGAGGGACTCGGCTGTGTACGAGTATTTCCACACAAAAGGCACCAACCCTCTGGAGCAGGACAGCACCTTCGCTGAACTCTGGAAGGTCATCAACAAAAACAATGGATTCGAGAACTCTGTGTCCAGCCCGTCACAGGGCATCAAAAAAGTGAGTTCTTGTTCTGCATGTTCTGCGTCTGTGTTAAAGGCATAAAGCCGAGCCCTTAAAAATCTCCACCAAACAACCTATGATTTCTTGCATATTAAAATATCTCTTATAAGATTACTCTTTTGTGACTGGTCAGATGCATTAACTTTTGCAGAAATATTCTAAATTAAGCCCTAAATTTGGTTCATACACAAGATGAGTCATCTGCAATTTTAAAATAGTTTTTCATGAATGATTATCTCCTGAAATATCTTTAACAATATACACAGTAACTTTATCACTGTTGGGCTATTTAACATGTGAAGGATTAAAGCCAAACATAAATATCGAATCATCGCATTTTATTTCAAGAGGACTAAAAGTAATATCTGTATATATTGCCAAGATTTCCCACAAGATAGGATGTGATTGCTTTCCTTTAAGGCTCATTTTTAAATCTGTGAGAATGACAGCTTTAATTTTAGTAAAAAACAACAGTGAATCTATGTAAAAGGGCAATTTGAGATGAAGCAGAGCATAATTCCACACAAGCAGGGGTAGTTTTTGAGGTAGTGCAGCACAGTGCATGGACATGAAACAACAAAGGTGTCACTCTGGTTTAAACAGCTTTTTTTTAGTTTTTTTTTTTTTTAAATAAACTCAACTTATCTGCTTTTTGTCTTTGGATGCTGTAACTTTTTCTAGGCGAAGCGAGAGTCATACGCCTTTCTGTGGGACATGGCCGTGGTCGAGTACGCTGCTCTGACAGATGATGAATGCACGCTGACTATAGCTGGAAACGGCATGAACACCAGGGGCTACGGCATGGCCCTGCAGCACGGCAGTCCTTACAGAGACCTCTTCTCCCAGAAGTGTGTATACAAAGTTATGTCACTGTACATAAAACATTGTATTGATGTTATACCAATAATATTTTCCATTGTAAGAAAATTAAAGATGTAAATCATTTGAAAATCAGTCAATTACAACATTTATTTAATTAATTTGGTTGTTGTAAGATTATACTCACAATATAGTGCCAATATCTGGGGAAGCACCAGTAGTACTGGAAATAATACTGCTTATTGCAGTTTGTGAACATTTCACCCAGCCAGGCCAGAGCCAGTAACGACAAAAAGAGGTTTTGGTGGCATAGTGGAATAAATCAAATTATATGTTGCTTTATCTGTCAATTTGCATTCAGTGGAATTTTAGTGTGCACCTGCTGTTAACAGCACTTTGAAATCAAAAACGACATGACTTTCCAGACTAATTTCATTTGCAAATTTAAAAGTGGTAGGTCGGAAATTCCTTATTGCACAACTTCTGTCGAAAATGAGAACTGAAAAACATTTCTGTAAAGGTCATCACTAACGATTCCAAGCATAATTTTACAGGTTGATCACAATGGGGTAGGGAAAACTGTCAGTGGTTGTCACGGACTCATGTCTGGTCACAAAGAGGCCAACTGCTGCTCTCAGGTATTTGACTTTGTGATACAGCACACCTTTGTGGCCACAGAAGGAAAAATAGAATTTAAAGGCCAACGTGAGATGCATTTCATGTACAGGTTCAAGTTCATTTGTGCAATCAAAACAAGACAGTAAGATCACAGTGCACTGGCATGCAAGTTAAAAACAGCTCTACTAAAAAGAAGGAAGGACATCCCTATTGCCTCCATGAATGAAAATCTGCTGCATGATATTGCAATTTAACAAAGAAGCCAAGAATCAAACATTGAAGCAATCTGAATGTAATCATTTGGGTAAAATAAAGATCAGCTGTGTAAAAGCTATATATCCTACCCATGGCCATGAGCAGAGTGAAATTAAGCCAGACAGTTCACCAAGTGGTATAATTTAAGACCATAGAAGTGCTGAGTGCATAGGAGCAGGTGCATCTTATGGCGCTTTCAGACTACACGATTCCACGGTTGCAGAGGTTGCCGACAACTCAGTGTCAAATCAGCAGGCAGTCTGCAGTTACATGCAAACTCTTTAAAGAAACAAACGTGCATATTTAACAAACCAAATATCTGCAGCTGAGGAGTGAATCTATTTGAGTTACTGCCAATGAGACAGAGTCACAGGCATGTTTGTTGTCTTTTTTTAATGTTTGTTCTGACCAAATCAACCCACAAACAGCTTGTGCTGCTCCTGTCTTTCCTCAGACTATTTTTAAATAATCAAGTGCGCTGCTACGCCTGATTTCCCAGGATTTGTCAACAAAACATTGTTTTAGAGAGCAGTGGGCCGACAGTCACTTTGTCATTTCTTGTTGTGTATAGAGATGAGGCACGCTTTGTGAATAGCAAAGTGACTGTAAGACTCCCACTTACAAAACAGTAAGATGTGTAATCTGAACATCCCAGCAATCTGCCGACTAATTTAAAAGGCTTGGAGAGAGACCATGAAAGTTACAGCTGAAGATTGCTGCTGCTGGAAATGTTATTTTTCTTAATCAGTACACAGTTGTTTTGCAGAATATTGAGGCTACGTGAAAGTTGAGTCAAGTCACAATTACTTTATTCATCCCGGAGGGTCAATTAAAGGCAGAAGGACTCACATATCGAATAACATCAAAACCAACATAATAGCAATAATAAGAGCAATAACCTGCATCTTCTATATTTACTGAATGTCTTAAAAAGGTCTTTTCACTATGAGCACGAGTGTCTATTAATAATCTCTGAGGTGTCCACCACATTTAAGGGAGTGGGGTGTTGCGACTGTTGGGGAAAGACACCATGGCAATGGGATCGTTTAAACGGGTAAAACTAATAGTCTAATAGATTGACAGGAAGCCTTTTTGTAATAATAATAAAGTGTAACCAACAGGCCCTCTTTCTGTTACACTTTAGTGAAAAGGCCTTCAGCATTCCTATTCCTCGGAGGTGGTGGTGAAACAAAAGTTTTTTTTGGGCAATTAAGGCAACAATATCTCTCTGATAAGGGTGTATCCCAATTCATTATAGTAATTTCCTCATCACATCCCCGTATTGCTCCAATTTGAGCGGAAGGGGGAGGCTATGAACCAGAATTGCGATTGGCTGCATGTACTGTACTCTGCTGCTGTAAACTAAAAACTGCAGTGTTTAATAGCACTTCACCCTCTATGGGTCTTTAATGAGCTTACAGTCAATGCTAATAGATTACATTAACAGTTCAGTTTTTTTTTTTTCCTTCTCTCTTGGTCTCTCTCTAGTTAATTTCCTGAGCTTCAGTGGTATTTAAAAATTGTTACTTGCCATTAGTGTGGTAATAATCCTTATCATTCTCAGATTCTTAAATATCTCTTTAATGTTTGTCTCTGAATATTACTTATTCTCCTTTTTGGTATCTTTGTAATTTCATCAACCAGCAGTACATATCAAACCGTGTCAGTGAATAGTTTGTTTGGTGTCTTGAAACTGCTGTTAAAGTGCATGAATATCTACTCTTTAACAGGATTTTGGAGCTTCAGGAAAAGGGTGATCTTGACATCCTGAAGCAAAAATGGTGGCCGAAGAAAGGCCGCTGCGACCTGCAGAGCCACACGGACGCTCAGCCAGAGGGACGGGCACTGCGCCTGCACAGCTTTGCCGGGGTGTTCTGCATTCTCGCTGCTGGGCTGCTGCTGGCTCTCCTAGTGGCAGCGCTGGAGACATGGTGGAACAGCAACCACTGCCGAAGAGAGCAGCCCAAAGAGGTGACCACCGACAACTCGACGGGCCAGAACCAAGGCCTGCTAACCCAGAACCGGGCCATGGTGGCCACCACTGGTCCCCCTGCCCCACCAAGGCCCCGGTCGAGACCCAGACCACCAGGCCCCCCGGTCCTGCCCAGAGATGCCACTGCCACACTCTACTTTATGGATCCGGCAGGCGCTGATGCCAGTCCCGATTTAGTAGAGCTGCAGTACACCCAGTTATAATAGGTGTGCCCTTGGTGATAGTCCAAACATTACGTGATCAATCTACTCATTCTTTCTCATGGTGGGAGAGAGGTTGGGGTGTTTTTGATTTTTGAGGCTTCTCTCATCCTGACACATATATAAAAAAAAAAAACTAAAAAAAAAAAAAAACTAATTTGTTTCATTCAGTCAGTCACTTGTGCTCATATGGGAGAAGCACAGCTGAAAAGATGAAAGTGAACCGTCTATTGCAAATCCAAAACCACAAAGTGAAATTGTACTTCTGGGTCAATAAATGCTTCAGTAGTGCAATAGCTCTCTTTAGCTTATCCATTCAAGTCTTAATGCTTTAGAGCTCTGACTTTATCTTGCTGCTCTTGACTTGGCAGCCCTTCTGCATGAGGCTCCCAGACAACTAAGGCTTGACATGGATCCCTAAACTAAAGTGTGAGCCTTGACCTGCCTGTTTGACTTGACAGTCCAACAATACTGGATAAGAACACCCAGTTAAAGTGCAGTTGTGTCTTGAAAACACACAGTAAATCAAACTCCACCCAATGTAGGGATTTGGTGAACATCCGTTTGAAATTGAAATTAACAGCAGTAACTCAGTGTTTGTATGCAGCTGCTCTCATAATCACATACTGCACTGTGAGATTTGTAACAAATATAGCCGTCGTCATACGGAGAAGGAAAGACATACTGACCGCACAGATCATCATCACGATTGTGAGTTATGGCTGTAGATATGTAAAAGAGCAGTTTTCACCCAATGCAAGCCAATATCCACTCAGACGCTGGGCCAGAGGGCGTCAAATTTTGCAGCTCACCACAAGACTTACAAGCTGCACTACAGCTGTCTGTGTACATTAGGTTCAACACCGTTGATAACAGTACTTTCTACCAGTGCCTCCATATTACTATAACTTTCAATCTAATTGGACAAACAAAACCAAAACTAAAATAGTCCTAACAAATTGAAAAAAAAAAGAAAATACACAAATGGTCCTAATCGGTTATGACGCAAGTAGTAGACCAAAACAAACCTGTTTCAGAGACGTGTTCATGAAAAACTCTGAAGGGCCTTATTTTATATTTTACTCAAAGTATTTAACTTTTAAAACTGATAGCAAGATAAATATGTTTACAAGAAAAAGTGAGAAGTAGTCATGAATTCAAGCTGCTTGTTTTCTAATTTCTCATCTACCTTTCAAGCCAACTATGAAGAAATAATCAATATTAAAAAGATCTGGTTGGAACATCCTTAACTGTCGGCATGACAGCATACAAACACAGTATGTGTAAATTATGACATGTCATTTCAAACAAAACTACTGCAATCCTGAACGCATCAGCCAAGTAGTTTAAAATGACATAAAATACAAGTGCTTGCTTATTTCTGAAGAATTAGAGGAAAGATCAATAATCTGGAAATCTGTAAAGCGAGAATCATCCAGACATGTTTGGCTTGGAGACTATAAAGATTATAAGTTTGAGAAACATGGCTTACTCTCAATTGTGGTCTTAGGAGGAGTTAAGTTATGCAAGTACTGCGTGATAACACTTCTGCACACCATCTGCTGCTTGCCTAATGTTATAGTGGTTAGGAAGTCACTGTTTTCAGCTGTTTAAATGAATACAGTCAGTAACTTTTTGTTAAGACCGCAAACTGTTGTGAGTTTGAGAAATTTAGAGGAAGGAAATTCTTGGATTAGTAAATTGTTCAACACTATCAGTGTTAGGAAGCAGCCTTGCCAAATGTGAAATGTTGAAAGATCAAAGCTGGAGTGATAGATGTACCGTTTGAAGCGACAGGGAATAACGGACACAAGATCTGCTTTACTAAAACGAGCCAAAAACACAACTAAAGTTAAAGCTGAAAGCCAAAACCAAAATGTCTGTATATTGTTAAGAGCATCTCTGGTGCTGAGCGAAAAAAAGGATAAAATCTCAGAAAAATAGTTCAAATATGGCATATTGGGATTTTTGCAATATTTCTACAACTAGTTAATTTCCATCTGGAAACGTTGCCAGGGCTTTGGTAGCAGATGTTCTTGATCTGGTGGAGCGTCTGCTGGTTACATTCATCCATATAACGCAGATGCATGATCAGATTGGGTTTGTCAGGGAGTTTTGAAGCAGGGTTTGGCTCTTTGTTGTGTTCGACACTTTCCACCACCACTTAAGTTGTGGTAGAAGAAAATATCTCCTCCAGAGGAGAGAGATAAGGCTCTTGTCACAGATCAGGAATGGGCTGATATACTGGACTGGTTATTAGCCACGAAAGGGCAAATGGGCAGGGCATGGCGGCCAGGCAGGGGTAGATTTTTGTAAACAGTGTCATCTCACCCCATCGTCTTTCCTGTTACTTATCGTCTAGTTTTTTCTTACTTAATGGGTGCATGGTTACATCTGTTGGAAAATGTGTGTCTAAACCTCACTTCATTTGGCTTCTCTCTTTCCTTTTCCATAAATATACATGTTTAGAAAAAAAAACACTTAATGATTCAGCATTTTAGATTATTTCAATTAAACTGATCTCTCCTCACTGAAATTTTGTTTAGCAAAGTCTGATTCTTTGCATTCTCGTGTTCATTGGCAGTCGTCTTGTTAACAGCTGATGCTTTTCATGCAAGTCTCTTCCTGCAGATGTGTGGTAACCCACCTGTGCAAAAAAATGAACATTTCTGCATGAAATGACTTCTTGGTTCATCTCAGAGGGGTAGATATTACCTCAAATACCATATTTGAGATTTATTATGCTAAGGTAATGGCTACTCAAATTCTAAGATATTATATAGTTAGGTTTCTAAATTAAGCTGAAATAAGCCACTGTGTCCTTCAAAGCATCATTCGAAGTCCACTAAACATTTCTTGATGATAGACTGCATGTACTGTACTCAATAGAACTAGTCATGATGATGATGATAAGAACCTTTGTAACCTGTCTTTTTCTGTCTTTCTTCACTCTGTATCCTCGTCATATTCCATTATTTTTAACCTCTGAACCCCTTTTCCACTGTGCATTCATTTCCATTTTTATTCTTTATCACATTCCTGCTTAATCACATCCATGCTCTCTACCCCTCCATTAAATCTCCTCTCTACTTGCTTCTTTTATTCCAAACATACCCTTCGGCACTGCCTTCCTTTTCATTCATCTTTAGGACAAAGAGGTGAATCTGGAACAGGTCCACCAGCGTTTGAACAGCCTCCTGGACGAGGACTTGGCTCACAAGCAGCTGCCAGGACAGTCTATCGAGATCTCTGCCCTGGACATTGGCAGGATGCAGCCCAGCCAGTCTCTAGAGGCTTTATCTGTTCGGGACTACCCAGCCCACCGGGGGCCACCGCCACTCTCTGTGACCACCTTCCTCCAGGAAAGTCATGGGATAGGAAGGACGCTAGGTGCAGCCACTGGCAGGACCTTGCCCCTGCCTCTCAGCAGTGCAACCATGCCCTCCATCCGGTGCAAACACAGGGCACCCAACGGGGGGCTCTTCCGGCAGAGCCCAGTCAAGACACCCATGCCAATGTCCTACCAACCAGTGCCAGGAGGACCCATCCCAGAAGCCAATGAGCCCAGCCACGGGACATCCATCTGAACACGCCAAACATTCACAGACACTCAAGCTCAAACTATGGAGTGGGGAGCGAAACAGAGTGCCAACAATAAGGATATATAAATAAAACACTGAAAAAAATTTTTATTACTAGTGATGAAAAGTCAGTGAGATAACACAAGACACTGACTCTTTAATGTACATATTTGTAATTAAAAAAAGAGAGGCAACATTAAAAAGTGTATTTTGAATATTCTCAACAGTTGAGTTTAAAAAATAGAAAAGTAATTTAAAAAAATGACTGTTCAAATGGCTTTGTAAATTTTGTTCTAAATGAATAAAGGTGACAATTCTTTGTGGTTGTTTTCTAAGTGCCAAGTTTAAAGATGTTCTTTCTTTCAGATTCTTTCAGATCAGCATTAATTGAATGTACTGTGGGAATTCATAAAGAGATATTTCACACATCAAAACACATTGGAGGGGGTTGATTTTGTTTATTATGAAAAAAAATAAAAACTTAAACACAAAAACACCCAGTTTTGTGCTTCACTGCATATTTAGAATCATCACTGCTCAGGTGAGACTGTTAAATAACTTAGACGTTGCTTTTATGAACAGTTTTCTACTTAGAAATACAATTAAAGCAACGGATTTAACTGATTATGCATAGATTTGTTTTATATGCATTATTTTTTTTAAAAAAAGAAAAAAAATGCTGCTACTTCTTTGTATTAATCTGTCTAATCACAGACTAGTATGCAATACTTTTCTTTGCTTTTCCTCACTCAGCTTTCACTGCCTTGACATTTCTATTCTAATTAGAAGTGGTTCACTGACAACTATTACGTTGAACCGTTTGGCATATACATGTTAAAACCATATATTTGTCAATGGAAATGTGAAACCACTAACAATGGGACAATTATGACGGTATTATCGGACAACACAACACAAGTCAACACTGACGGTTTTGTAGTGATTTCATGATATCTTAAACATCAAGCAGCATACTATTGCACAGGTTGCACAAGTTTGTTTTATTTTGTTCTCCCTCAAGCACTGTTCTTCCCACAGATCAAATTGTGCTTCACTGGAAAATGTGAACTAGAGCAACCGTAATCTCTGCACTGGACTGGTGGCCTGTCTAGCATTTTGTCCTTTGTCCACTGGGATATGTTGCATTTCCTATGTAATAAATCAGGTACACAAATGAAAAAAAAAAAAAATGGAGTGGGGTGGATGGAAGAAAAGACAAAGTGACAAATCTTGGCCAAACAACACCCCAATTACAATTAATCTATTAACACCAATTGATAATTTGGTGTCTCACATGCAATGCTGCTGGCATAGCCATCATCACACACACAAAACCCTATGAAAATATACATATTTATGAAATTATGAGAATAGCTATTTGTGACATCATTGCAGACCCCCACCACTCCCAGCAGGCATGCATGAGGGAGAAATGAACAAATGGCCCATGTGCCAGACCCAGCAGGAGCTGCTCCCATGGAAGCAACTGTTGGAAGAGTAAACACTGGCTGAGAGCATAATTGGTCTCCGTCATATTTTCTGGGAGGGTAACATCATAAGTTTGTATGTCATAATAAGGCTGGGATAAAAGTGTTAAAAAAAGACATTGTTGGTCTCTTATTAAATATGACTTGGATTCAGTCATCTATTGATTACTTTTCAGAATCAGAATGCTTTATTGTAACTACACAAGATGATACAATGAAAGTTATGGTGTTTACGGTGCCTCCATCTCACCTAAACTTCCCATGCTGCTTCAATCCCATCGGTTTACTCCACAATGTTTGCTTCTACAGTGCATCAGGGTTGTGTAGACATTTATTGGAAAACTTGCGATGCTTTTTTGTGTAAAATGCTTTTCTGGTCTGACTGATGATCATTTTCAGGTACTTGTACTTGTTTAGGATCCTTTACACTTTAAAAGTAAGATAGCCTTAAGACTAAATGGCTTCTTGGTTAAGATCGAAACCATCTATAACAGTTTTCCAGCCTATTCAAAACAAAACAGCTCCATAGAGTTCAAGAAATGTTATGTAGGGGTTGCTTGTGACAACATAATGTGTCCCAAATTTGCTCTTAACGGCAGACAGATAAAATGGTCTGCTACATAATTATAAGTCAAGACCAATGACAGAAACTATGTAAAAACATCAAAACATTTATCAAAGAGCCTCATCTACTCTGCAATAATGTCCACAGGGTAATTTTGTCCCGTGTCCAATGCACTCAGATTCCATCTATAGTTCCACACGTCTCCAGCAGAGTCTTGGAGCATCTCCAACCAGCTGGCTTCTTATCAAATGCGCTAAATGTTGCTTTGACAGTCTAGTACAGGTGCTTAAAAAAAAAAAAAGAAAACAAAAGAAAAAAAAATAGTCGCACCCTGAATCAAAGAACCAAATCATCACAGGTGATAACCCTTGGGATAGTTACCTGGGTCAGTGAACACATCAGCTTAACAGGTCTCAGGGTGACGAGGTCTCCTCAAGTATAAACACCTAAAAGTCACCAGTCAGACAGAACTGAAGAGGCGTTTCTGAAGGAAGGTGTAACACCTTCAAGAACCATGAAAAATAAGTCTTTTCAACCACTTAGGCCTTGTTGGAAGTATTTATTAGCTTTTCAAGCTTTAAATTTACCTCTGTTGTTCTTAGCCATCTTATCGTGTCCTGTTCCTCCTATGCTGTCATAAACCACAGTGCTGGCTCGGTGAGAGTATCTGGCATGGAAGGAGGGTCAAAATACCCGGGTGTGGCTGGAGCCTATATCAAATCTGAAGCCTACTACTCATCTGATTACCGATAGGCCTGCACTAATAACTGAGCGGCCGGCTCTGGTGAATGAGAAGGCAACTACTCACTTCACTTGGAGGCAATGAGTTTCAGCAGGAGAAATAATGAAAATTCCTTGAGGAGTCATTGTTGTACAGCCAATGATCGGATCCTCCCATGCAAACACTTTCCATCATCTTAACTGGCAGAGCAGACAATCTTCTCTTTTAAATGGCAGGAGTCCTTGTAGTCCCTATGGCACAAATGAAGAAACCCGCTCACTTTGAGTTTGAGTGTGCACATGCACTTTTGTACAGTTGATCTTGGAGAGCGTCACCTATCCTGTCTGGCAGTCTGGCAGGGTCTTGGAAGCGCTGCTGAGCAGAGGATTGAAGTCTCCATGGCTGTGCTGAAAAAACTGACCTTGTTCTAGGAGCTGAACATAGTCTTGTCAAGGAAATACTTTTGTTTTTGCTTAACACAAACAGTCTGATCCCATCACTTTTTACCAAGATTCATCCTATGACATGATCTTTCTCACTTTCCTATCAGATACACAGAGGCCCTGCCTCACTTCAGAGGGGCAAAAAGTGAGTATATATAAACCCCTCAAGAAAATAACCAGATTAGTTTTATTTTATTTTAATGAAGAGGTCATCTGGGAAAAGGAAGTATCTCAAATATGACATAAGACAATAAAAATGAATACAGCACACTGTGCATGGAAGAAAAACCTAATGAGAACATGGTACATGTAAAACCAAAGTCTTCATCAGTTTGTCATGTAGCGGATTATGACAGAAGCAGGGACAATTACAAATTTTTGCCATACATGACTCGCATGAATGGTCTGTATAATTAGCTCGTGTGGGCAGTGTGAGGCAATCTGCTGTAAAATAACTTCCATTTTCCCTGCGGGGAGATCACTGACCGTCTGTGCAGACTGCTGCTGCAGCCTTATTATCTATTCATTGAGCCATCATACCTAAGAGTGTATGCAGTGACTCACCTTTTTTTTTCCACAGGGAAACTGTCTCCCCATCATTTTTATTTATAGTTTGGATTATCTTAATTTTTTTTCCTCATTATAAAAACTTGACATAGAAATAGCTTTACAGCATTGAATAAAATCAACATTTATACAAACTGTATCTAAATTACTTATGATAATAACTTACAATACACAAGCGCTTATTCGATGCTGTCGATGTAGTTTTATATCCTCTCACATTGAGAGAAGGGAAAAAATTTCCTATGAAGCAATTGGTCCAGAAATGCCAGCAGTACTTTCAGACAGAATGGTAACACGTGGTATATCTTTCTATGAATATTTATAACATTAGCAAAATGACAATAAAACATTAAGTATTTGGTTTCTAGATAATGTAAGACACTTGCACTACTCTCATATAGTGTATTTGAATGAAAATTAATCCCACAAGCTTTGCCTAGATTTAACAAATATAGCAACTGGAAAAACATCTGTGTTTTTGGAATGCAGATCTGCAAGACACGGACAGATGCAGTTCTAAAATCGTATTAAATGAACAAAGTCCAAAAAAGTACTAACAAAAGCTCTAAAAGCTTAAATTCGTGTGTAAACAGAGATGGCAAAAGGTTGAGTATTAACTAAACATTCACAGAGGATCTGACGGATAACAATGAGGATCAAAGAGTGGATGTGGTGGGAGATGTGATTAGATGATTGAAGGCAGGTGTGCTAATTAGGATCTGTAAGCAGGTGATGAGTGGCGAGCAGGACTGACAAGGAAGGCAACTGAGAAACCAAACTAAGCGAAGGGAAAGCAAAGAAATGAAGAAAAGGCTGCAGATTCTCTGCTTCTGAGAGTTGAAAGAGGAAAAATAAATGCTTGCTTTGCTGTTCTGAACCCAACAGAGTTTAACCACAGCTTGTCCAACAGTGTCCTACATTTAATGCCAGTATAAATTACTAAGCTGTACTAAGTGTAATTATTGTTGGTGATTTTAAGATCCTGTGGACAATCCTCAGGACAAAAGGGACAAAAGACCTGAGTAACGATCTGGTAAACTGTGGGTTGACTCAGCATGTAAAAGAGGCCACACACAATAGGGGGCAATTTCTGGTTCTCCAGGGCCACTGTGCTCTATGTCTTTAGATGTTTTAGATGAAGACCACTGCTCCCACTAAGGTGAAGGTTATCTCGGGAAGGAGAAAGTCTCCATGGCAAAATTTCACGCTGGTGAAAAATGGAAAACCAAAAACAATCATAATGCTTGGGACTTATTTGCCAGTGTTGACAGAATAACAAACCCTCCTGTGTCAGTAGCAACTGAACTTCATTCCACCATGACCTGCAATGACTCTACACATTATATATATATATATATATATATATATATATATATATATATATATATATATATTACAATGTCACCAGGACACAGAGGCCCTGTACAGTCTCTTGGTAAGTCTCTTGCACTGAGAAAATTCATGACTGGATGTGCCACAACTTTGTCCAGTTAAATAAAAACAAAAGGGGAGTATATGTCGTGGGAGACAAAGAGAAACAATTACAGGTCACCACAGAACTTCAATCTATACACGTAAAAACCACCAACCAGGCCAGAAATCTGAGTGTAGTGATGGACTCAGACCTTAATTTGGAAAGAAATAAAAGAAAAACACATTCAGGCAATAACAAAGTGTGCCTACCATTACCTTAAGAATATATCAAGGATAAAAGATCTGATGTCTTGGCAGGACCTGAAAAAACCAGTCCACGCATTCGTCTTTAGCAGGATTGATTATTGTAACAGCATCTTTACTGGTCTACCTAAAAAAATTAGTTAGACAACTGTAGCTCATTCAGACCTCCCTTATCAACAGTTCTTAATTTCTTTCTTTTTTGTTTAAATTTTAAATCGTCCTTTTTATCATTTTTATTTTTATTTTATTATCTGCTATGTGATGATGTTTTAATGTCTCGGTAAAGCACTTTGAGTTGCCTTGTTGTTGAATTGTGCAATACAAATAAGCGTGCCTTGCAAACAATGTTCTGATATTAACCCGATTAAGTCAATACTCTTAATAAAAAAGTACCATATAAAACAAATACCGTAATCTAAATAAAGTCATATTTCATGTATTCTGATCGCAGTGATGTTAGTGAAACACATTTTAGACAAGTAAACACCTTAAAGCACAGAGGAACTTTTGCAAGGTTTAGTTTCCTTTATGTCACTGCCCAAGATGTACTTTTATTTGGTCTCTGTTATTCTTGTTTTCCCTTCTGTTATTGCTTTGTGTCACCTCTGCCATCGTGTTCATTGTTGGCCTGTGAGCTAGTTTCATCTTTGTTGATGTGTGACATGGTGCAATTCACGGTACACAAGAGACGAGGGGGCTGAGAGTCTAATGTTGGTTTTTGCCAGCAAAAGGAGCGAGACCTTAAGAGCTGCATGACACTTCCTAAAGGTAATCAAATATTCCTTAAAGTAAAACTGATCTTTTAGCCTGTAAAATAAAACTCCTGAAAGCAATACTACATGGCCCACACAAATGGCAGTTGTGAAATGTTTCAGTGCAACAGCATATATAAAACACGGAAAAAAACAAAAAAAAACAACTCATTGCTATATGGCATTATAACCAAAGTACTCAAGTGTGTTGATGATTTATAAAATTCTGAAGTGAACTGCCAGAAGAGTTGAAAACTACAATTACCTCTGATAAAACACATATCACAAACTTGTAGTATTTTCATTAAGGTCAATGACATTATCACTTGTCGAGAGGTCATAGGTGTGTGTTTGCTCCTGTATTAAGGGGTTCAATTATAGAGAAGCTTTAAAGAGAAGCTTTATTTAAAGAAAAACATTAATTCAGGGTAAAGAAACAATGTTAGATATATTCCAAATTATGTTTCTGTGCTTTATGATGATTTACACTAAATATAAAACAAGAGCCAACAGTTTGCAAGCCCAGTTTAGCCTAAATGAAATAGTAACAGTTGCTCAGCACCAACAACTATCCAGAGATAAAAAAAAAAAAAAACAGTGGATTTACTCCAAATAACAGCCAAACACAAATGCAGCATCACAGAGTTTCCTTTGTCAAGATCCAGTGATCAGAATGCAATCTGATTACATCACAAATTAACCACAAATGCAAGAGCAGTAGTGTGTATATAAGAAATGCACAAATGTGGCTCATGGCATTTTGGCCACATCTGGTCTATATAGCACATTGCACAACTCAAGTCAAACCCCAGTCATGACCTCTGAGGCACATGTGGCCAGCATAACACTTGCCAATACTCTTACAGAGCCACAAGGGCTAAATGTCGCCTAGATTCAGTTCAGACGTCACTGCTATTTGGGTCACTTGTTGACTATGTTGACTACAAGCTATACGGTCACGCCTTTTAACTTGTTCATGTTATTATAGCGAAGGATACTGACATTGTGCTCTCTAGAGTGCACACAAATACTGCATAAATGTAAACAAATGTGTATCTGAATTCTGTTAGGCTACACTTGGCATTGATGTAGGGCATTATAAAGATCTGCTGACCTCCCGATGACATTGCTGCTTTGGTGATGTCAGCATAAATGCCAGAATGCCAGCGAAGAGAAGCCCGACACTAGAGGAATTTGACGACATAAAAACCTCCCTCAGCTCCTTAATGGAGAATGTGACTGCGGTCAGAACAGAGCAGAAGCAGGTTCTGGGGCTGTTGGAGGAGGTAAAACATCTGCGCCTCCAGAATGTAGAGAAGGACAGGCGCATCATGGAACTGGATCGGCAAGTGGACAGGGCGGAGCAATACTCTCGCATGAACAATGTAGTCATCACCGGCATCAAGATCACGTTGCGCATGCAGTGCCTGTGGATGGTGGAGAACCCAGTCAACAGGAGACACACTCGGTGGAGCAACAGGTAGCATCCTACCTTCAAAGCAAGGGGATAGTGATGGACCCGGAGCACAGTAGCATGTTACCCGCTGCCCGCGAAAAACGTAAGACCACTGGTAGTCATAACAAGATTTGAGAATGAGAACGATCTACGATGGCACTTTTGAAACAGGGACGCAAATTAAAAGGAACTGAAGTTTTCTTGAATGAAAATTTGAGTAGAAGGAATGCTGATAATGCAAAGAAGGTATACTAAAAAAAAAAAACAATGTAAGATTCAACACACTTTGGTAACTAAGACTTTCATCAAACTGAATGGAACAACTGAGGAAGCAAAAGTGTTGGTGGTGAGGGGTATAGATGAACTGGTGAAGTATTGACACTGACCCTCAAGGTAATAACTGGGTTTATATTTCTACCATTTCTACCAACACAAATAGTGCACATACTGCATCAAAGCATAACAATAATATGGACATGCTACAGAGAAGTGGAACTGGACACTTGTGAATACACCGAGCGCAACACAATAGAGCTAGATACAGACATAGACCCTGACAACCGCTTTCTCTCTTCTACTGTTACAAACTCTAATTGCTTCACACAAGAACAGTAAGTAAACAATCAATTCAGTGGGTAAATTGTCAATAACACATTTTAATAGTAGATGTGTGTACACAAATTTCAATTATATCAAAGACTATTTATAACAATTCACTCATCCCTTTAGCATCATTGCTGTTTTGAAAACCTGGTTCAATAATGATGAAACTATTGATTTTTGTTTAGAAGATTATGAATTAAGTTTATGAATAGAGAAAAGAAAACAGGGGGCGGGGTTGCTTTATATTCACAATCATTCACTGTGTTCACTGTGAGTTTTCCAATAAAAATTTTAAAAAATAAAATCATTAGCTGTATATACAGATTACTTGCTGTATAAATCATTTCAGTGAATGTACAAATTATTTTCCACTGTAAACCAAAAAATATATGTGCTGATTTCAATATTTGCCTGTTAAATCCAACTAAACTGAAAATTGAGGATTTCTTAACACGGTGTCTATTATGTCTTTTTATCCAACAAAAACCAAGCCAAGCAGAACAACATCAACAATTATTGATAATATCATCACAATCACCATAGTGAATCAAATCACCAGCAGCCTGTTCATATCTGACATCACTGATCACTTACCTGTGTTTTCTCTGTTTGATGGTGATATAAAGAAATATAAAAATGACAAGCAGATTATTCATAAACGAGTAGGAACTTAAACTATTAATGCCTTCAACAACAGCCTAATGCTCCAGGATTGGAGTACAGTCTACAGAGAATCGGATGTGGACAGTACGTAAGATAAATTCTTTGACATTTCTATTTATAATACACACTGCCCTGCTGAAGAACGCTGTATAAAGAAAAACAAGATAAAAAGCCCATGGCTTACTTAGGGCATAGTACATGTTTGTAAAAAGAAAAATCTCTATAAAAAATTTAGTTGATAACCAGGGAAGCAGAACTAAGACGTTAGATTTATAGAAATAAATGAACAGACATGACACAATCGAACAAAAAAACAAACAAAAACAAAAAAATAATAATAAAAGAAATTTAAAAAAAATTAAATATATATATATATATATATATATATATATATATATATATATATATATATATATATATATATATATTGTACCAAGGAAACATTGCCTGACTATTTTATTGACAAGAATGGTGCAAATCATAACATGAACATTGTGAACAGCTTTAATAATTTCTTTGTAAATGTTGGCACGGATTTGGCTGCAAAGATTCCTGACCAGGGCATTGATCAATTATTAAAACGAGTAAGATGAATCCACATTCAATTTTCCTCCTAGCAATGAATAAACATGAGGTGATAGATATTGCTCAAAAATGCAAAAGCAAATCATCTACTGACTCTAATGATAATGACATGACCATTGTTAAAAAAAAAAGTAATAAATAACATTGCAAAACCTTTACCTCACATTTTTATTTCATTATTTCAAACTGGTTGTTTACCAACTAAATTTTTAATTGTAAAGGTTATTACATTATACAAAAATAGGAGTAAACACAGCTACACAAATTATAGACCAATTTCCTTGCTACTGCAATTTTCCAAAGTCTTAGCAAAACTATTAAATTTACGCCTAAAAAAAAAGTTTCTTGATGAACATCAGATAATTAATCCAGGTCAGTATGGTTTTAGAACAAAAAGAACTACCTTGATGGCAATAATTGAAGCAGTTGAAGTAATTACTAATGCTTAGAAAGAACATGCAGTTGGAATTTTTACTGATCTAAAATAAGCTGGTCTAAAATCAATTTCTCAATCCTACTTAAACTTAAACTATATGGTTTTGGGGGGGTTGCTGAGGAGTGGTTGAGAAAAAAGAAGGGTGCAATATGTTAAGTTGGGAGAGTGTACGTCAAAGGATCTTGGCATTTCTTGGGGTGTTCCTCAAGGGTCCATCTTAGGAAAACTGTTCAATGTTTATATTTTATTTTATTTTTATATTTTTATTTATATAATGATATATTTGATGTATCTCAATTGCTGAAGCTTATACTCTTCACAAATGACACCAACATGTTTTTTAGTAGTAATAATTATAATGACCTTGAAACCACAATAAATGAGGAATTAAACAAACTGAAAAAGATGGACAATAAAATTATCTTTAAATTTAAACATGTAATGGTGTAAACAAGTAATGGTATTTGAAAAGTCTAAAACCAATTCAAAACTTGAATGATGGAGTCCAAAATAATAATTTACATGAAAAACAAATTTTATATATAATATATATATTATATATATATATATATATAATATATATATTATATATATATATAATATAATTTATTATATATATATATATATATATATATATATTATATATATATATATATATCTATATATATATCATAATTATATCTATCTATATCTCTATTCATATCTCTATATCTATATATTTATATATATATATATATATATTTATATATATATATATATATATATATATATTATATATATATATGAAGGTTGTCTGGTAAGAAGAAGATCCATAGATCTGGAACAAATTTCCAGAAAACAGCAGGAATGCTCAAACGCTCAGTTCCTTTAAATCAAGGTTAAAAACTCATTTGTCTACAGCTACCTTTGACCAAATTATTTAAATTGTAACTTTACCTTAAGTCTAACTTTTTTTATGCTGACACTCACTGTAACATAATTTTCTGTTCTCCTGAAAAGATTACATCATTATAAACAATGTAAGAAAAACTATGGCTTATAAATGTTATTTTTTTATGAAGGAGAAGGCCCTCTGCAGCTGGAGTACAGGTGTGACATAATATGATATTACATGGTGGTAACGTTGCATGAGTCTGCATGAGTTTAATATAAGTGTTTTTCCATTTAAAACATATGGTGGTCCATTTGATCTGGATGCATCTTAAATTTTGCTTCTTTAAATGTATGTAGTTTTTAATAATGTTGAAAGAAAAAAAAACATTGTTATTGTTATCATTAGTAGTAGTAGTAGCAACAGTATTATTTTAGATTGATAGACAAGCTTCATTTCAGACAATTTGGCCTAAATATAGAAGAATAACTCTTTTCAACTTGGAGGAAAACATTTACTCCAGTATAATAGTTGTAGTTAAAATCTGGATAAAAATAATGATAATAATTAAAAAAAAAAAATCTTTGCAGCCTAGAAATAAAGCCTTTATATGTAAGAATGATAGAAAAAAGGACTGTGTGTATAACAATAGGGCAGCACGGTGGCTTAGTGGTCAGCACTGTTGCCTCACAGCAAGAAGGTTCGATTCCCGGTTTGATTCTTTCCGTGTGGAGTTTGCATGTTCTCCCCATGCTTGCGTGGGTTCCCTCCGGGTACTCCGGCTTCCTCCCACAGTCCAAAAACATGCAGGGCAGGTTAATTGATCATACTAAATTCTCCCTGGGTGTGAATGTGAGTGTGATTGGTTGTTTGTCTTCCATGTGGCCCTGGATAGACTGGCGACCTGTCCAGGGTGTACCCCTGCCTTTCGCCTACTATGCGTCGGGATAGGCTCCGACAGACCCCCGTGACCCAGAAACGGATAAAGCGGGTATAGATGATGGATGGATGTATAACAATAAAAATGATATTGTGCCTGAAAAAGAGGGATCAGCACCAGTGGTATGGATAGAATTGCAGATAATTTAAATGTATTTAGAAAAAATTTAGCTTTGATTATTTGAAGTTATGCATATTACTTCAAAATATTTGCTTTGCAATTTAGCCAACCCACAAGCTATACTTGTGATTAATTCATGCACTTTGATTTGTGCGCCACCAGCAAAATGACCTTGGAAAGAAATGTCTTATTAGAGATATTAAAGCCAGCATAATCTACTGCACTTTATTATAACATGGTAGTGTATGTGTTGTAGTGTTAGTTAAACCCTGTCCACTGCAGATTACAAACCACTCCACCAATGACTCATAAGTATTTCCCAAAACCCCACTGAAGAAAACAAACAATGAAAAACAGCACACTCCCCAGGGGTTGAACAATGTGCGGTGGGTATCGTTTTCTCTCATGATACTTTGACCACCGAACATCAGATATTTGATCAAAAGCTGAGAAAAATGTCACAAGTAAAGGAAAAGGAGCACGTCTTCGTTAGTAAGAACGCAAAATTGTGCATGCAAAAGAATTCACAGGTGACTCAGCACATGCGGTGACATGCAATGTGTAAAGAAAAAGAAGGCTTTACTCATGTTTTATTAAAGAGTAAGGTGCCTTGAGCATATGCATAAAGATCTGAAGACAAAATATATTAACATAGACTAAAACTGCAAGGCAGCATTACTGCAGCTCCTGTCACCTGATTAATGGAGACACTGATATATATATATATATATATATATATATATATATATATATATATATATAGAGAGAGAGAGAGAGAGAGAGAGAGAGAGAGAGAGAGAGAGTCAGTGCCTTTTTTATTTTTTTTGCAAATAAAAGTAGTAAAAGACTGCTGACATGCTCCATCACAGAACATTACCTTAGACACAGAGAAAAGCAAGAATAAGTAAACATTATATCAGAGACACTGAGCAAAACTGGAGGAACAAAGAAAGCTGTGTGAGGAAATACACTTTAAGTACCTGCTTTTGTTATCAAGATTTCTGTGTAGGAGCAAACGGCATTTATGTGTAAATGCATAAATGTGTGAATGCTGCTTGTGCTTATCATCCATCTGAAGCCAAATATGCACCAACATGGTTATACATATTAAATATTATTTAAGTCCCCCGCCACAAAAAAAAAGAAAAACAAAAAAAAAAAAACAGACCCTATCTGTACATTAAACATTCCTTTATTCTTGTGACAGCCAAGTAAGGCAGCTTCTGGCAGTCCTGCAGAGGTTACTGACAGTCCACCTTCACTCAACCATATTCCACTGACCTGAGAATGCCTTAAAATGGGATTAATTAGGACGACATAATGAGCCAAAACAATGCTCTCAGAGCTGACTCGGGTCATTGTTGGAAGCATTGTGTCATTATTTAGTATTTAGGTCCTTCTTGTACAAACTGCTGTTTTTCTGCTTGGCAAAACCACTGCTTTCTCCATTCGTAATGATATTCTACTCTAATAATTTTGTAACAGAACGTTATTCCAGACAATAAGGGAAGTGACCGCTGAGCTGTTGAGACCGTTAAGAGGCTTTGAAGTCAAATGTGGCACATTCACGAAGTTGCCAAGCTCCCACCTTTACAAAGCACCACTGGCTGTGTGATAAGCAACTTTTCACTATTTGATAAATAATCCAGGAGAAACACAGCATCCTGACAGAGCCATGAAAGTTTTATGCCTTGTGCTGCAGAGGCTCTTCCTCTTGCTGAATGCCAGACATCAGCCTGGGAGCCAGCAGACTCCCTATATTTTGCCGTTTCATCCCATTTGTTTTTCCCTTCTCCATTTCTGTCACTTCAAATAGGCCAAAATGGTTCTCGCTCCCTTGATGGTTTGAAGTTCACTGATTGTGCACGTAATTTTCCTCCTCTGTATGCCAACAGGTTGCTGTGCTCCGAGAGACTGTAATCTTTCCCTGGTTCTTCCCCTGCAGCAAGTCAGCTAATGAAGCATGTGTTTGTTTATTTCTAAAGCATGTGTCTAGTACAGTGGATGCAAAGCTTCTGACTGTCCCAAAAGATAAATTAATAACGGCAGTTATTTTTAGCTATATTCAGTAAATCTCTGCTGCCATTGTCACATTTAACCGATTCTATTAATTCATTATTTCCCAATCAGTTTAGTTCATTTTATTAATAGCCAAAGGGAAACAATATGTTGCATTTACGTGACTATTAAAGTTCCTTTGTCATAGATGGTTGTAGCTGTGGGCTGGAAGGATCTCCTCTAGCTGTTTGTGTTGCAGTGGATGTGAAGAACACAATCAGCTATTTTTTATATATATATAACTGATGCTGCTACCCCAAAAGATGACTACAGAGAAAATTGCTGTCTCCATAAAGACAAAAATAATTTTAAACGTCCTACAAGAAATGCTGAGCTTCCTTTAGAAGTATAGTCTTGGTATAGTCTATCCATTCTTGCAGACAGCATCACCGTTGCGTCTCCAGTCAGGTCTACTGTCCAAGTAAACACCAAGGGGTTAAAAGTCCCCCACTATCTCCATTCTGTTTGACGGATCCCTGCTCCTCCTTAAATACAGGCATTTGATTTCTCTTTTTAAAGTTCAAGATGATGTGATGAGATGATGAGGTGACCACAAAGCGGTCCATTACTGATGAACCCCACAACTGCAGAGTCATCTGCGTATTTCTGAAGATGACAGGTGTACAGATCACACTGGTGTTCAGGCAGCTCTATGGAGCGATGTATTTGAAATACAGTATACAGAATGTTTAAATACGTTAAAACAAGCCAAATCTCACAAGCTGGGGTCTTATCCCTCTCTGAAGGTGTAAAGCACACAGATTACTCAGGCCCTCTGTATGATCTTTGGGGATGCTCAGGAGGGAATGCCATTTTGCTGCAGTGACCAAGCCCTAACCTTGCTGAATATAGACTAAATATGCTCAAAATAACTCAAATAAAACCTAACCTCCACCGGATTGTGTTCAGAGGGCATGTTGCCATGGTTATTAATAAACCTTGTGCTGTTTTGAATAATAAAATTGAGATTTTCTGCTTGATCTGAGTTTACTTAACCAGGTAAATAATAAAAACTGCTTTCTGAAATTTGCCCCAGGTTCAGTTTCAACATAGCTTGGCAAAAACATAAAACATATTCAAACATACACTGTAGGTTTTGTAACCAAAACTGCAGGTTTATGGAGTATTTACTTAGTCTGAAAAGTGAGATAGCCTACTGTAATTTCTGAAATACCAACCTGGGAATGGGGAACAATGGTGTAATCAAAACATACCCATTTATGCTGAAAATAGGAACGTAACCTTTGTTACCTGCAGAGAAAATGGTGTGTTGGTAATATTGCTTGATTCAACTTTTTTTTGTCCTTCATTTATTATAAACAGCAAACAGCCCACATTTATATTGCACTTTTTTAAATCTATGAGTTTCTCTCTTTAATAGCACAACAAAAATCACAGCCCAGTTACATATGTACATCAAATCCATTAATCAATTTCCAAATATATCAAGACACACAAATAAGAGATCACATTCAATTGAAATTTTTAAGTATTTCAGTATTTGATTACTTATAGGAGGTACTGCCAAGCTCTCAAGGTTTCTCATCCCTATAATAAGCAGCCAAAGTAAGTTTAGACTCCCTTTCTGTGTATGCTGTTGGTTGCAACAGGCCTTCAAGGTCGTCTTGTTTACATTTAAATGTGAAATTCCAAATTGCTCTCAGTGTTTTGAAGTTTGTGCACAGGTAGAGAGCTGCACCCGAGGAGATCCCAACTCCCTTCTCGTGTAGTCGGGGCACATATGTGGACTTCTACAGAATAATGCATACACTTGTACAATGATGACATATGCAGATAAATCATACTTTGCACCTGAAAGGTCATAAGATTGATTCACCCCAATAGCTGTACTCTGACACACTGGATGTAAGTATCTGAATATGAATTAAACTGAGTACAGGCTGAAATAACTGACTTACTGACGTGTGTATTCAGTTATAATCTACAGCAGTGAACATGGTTATCTTTGGTGCACCAGGGAAAAGGCACACAGCTGTGTATGTTTACATGAATTTCACTTCACCCGCTTAGTGTTTTGGTTCAGCGCACAGAGCACAGGATAAGTAAATGGAGGGACAAGAATGGCAAAGCGGGAGGCACACTCAAGCATGTATATAAAAAGCAATTTAATTTGGTGATAATTTTGCATCTGTTCTACACAGCTGCTTTATGTGTATGAAAAGCTTCTCCATTCATTTAGTACCTGTCTGCAGCCATCCGAAGTAAGAAAAAGCGCAAATTGACAAAATCTCCCGTCTGTAATCATTGCTCTTATGTGTATGTGTGTGTGTGTGTGTGTGTGTGTGTGTGTGTGTGTGTGTGTGTGTGTGTGTGTGTGTGTGTGTGTGTGTGTGTGTGTGTGTGTGTGTGTGTGTGTGTGTGTGTGTGTGTGTGTGTGTGTGTGTGTGTGTGTGTAGCAGCAGAGTGTAATGCCAATGTGCATGACTGACCATTGGGTTAATTTTAAATCAAGTGCAAATCAGCCCAGATTGCTGCAGAAAAAGAAAAACAAAAAAAACACACAAACTTCAACAGACATAACACAGGTCAGTAAACTTTCCCTTCTGTCAGATATTTATAAGACGCTGGATCGCTGGGGCTCATTATTCTCTCTGATTTGTGACCTCTTTGCAGCTATTTTACAATTTTATGTTTGACTGTAGTACACTACTGCAACATGTTACAAGATGAAGAGATGGGGGAAATCATGGCTTAAAATTTCAGTATTCAACTCCACAAATATCTAAAAAGAAAATCAATATTTAGTCTGCTGTGTATCTTAGCAACATTCCGAGGACAAGAGGATGTTTTCATTTGTTTAGCTTTTAAAATCGTATTTTACTGCAGTCTTAATTTTTAATTGTAGCACCACTGGCAGGATAGTGTCGATTTCAGATACAGAAACAAAGAAAAAAAAAAACAACAACTTGGGTTTCATGGCATGGAAGTTATTTGCAGACTCCAGATCAGCTTCTGCACTGCCTTCCCAAAAAGCACCTCTCTGCCTTTAGATCATCATCTGAGTCAGACTAGTCAGTTTCTGCACACAGTAGTCTTGATATTTCTTTCAAAAGCTACCATTTCTTGACCCGACCCCATGTGGAGCCCTACTTAGTTCAGTGTGCAGCGTATTGCACTCCCGTGTGCTCGCGGTCAGTCTAAAGCTCTTTATACTGTGACTGTGTATTTTCCCCAATTGGCCCCAACCTTCACAGACTTCTCTCACTCGGCTCCTTCTGACAGACAGATGCTGAAGACATGCTCAGCTTTATGAATGTGAAATATTGAGCAGACCATCATATATTTATCAACTTAGGTCATCTGACTTCTTTAGGATTAACCACAGCGAAGCGTAGTTTTCTTTTTGTTTTGTTTCGTTTCTCACAGTGCTTGTGTGGGCTTTCTCTGGGTACTCTGGCTTCCTTCCAGAGTCTAAAAACATGTATGTCAGGTTAGTTGGGGACTTTAAATTATGTATAGGAGTGAGAGTGGTTGTTTGCATTTATATATGTTGCCCTGCAATGGACTGGCGACCTGTCGAGCGTGTACCCCTGCCTCTCAGAGCTGGAACCTGGAGAGGAATGAGTGGGTATCGATAACGTATAGATTTTATTATACTTGGTTTTAATTCATTTGTTTAAAGAATAATAGTAATCCAACGTGTTACAACTTATCAAATTGACATTTACATAAAATGTAAAACTAAAAAATATAAATAGTGCATGTGAAGAAAAGTAAATAAAGAAACATAAAATAAGATGAATACAATTGAGAACAATGATTTCCAGAATAGTCCTCTGAAAACATGTATGGCTGTGCAAAGTCAGACGGCTTCCAAAGCAAATGGCTGGAAGGAAAGACGAGGGAATTTAAAGTGTACGCATGTTTGATCTTGTTTTTGATCAGGTTAGACTCAGTTCCCTGTGTCATGTGAAAAGTTTTTTTTTTTTTTTTTTTTAAACTTTCAGGTGAGTGAAGAGATGCTGTTGATGGGTGCTAGTATCTCCAAGAGTACGCAGCGTGGGATTGACAGACAGACAGCATCTGTGAAATGAAGCCATAAACAGCACCGTTGTGTCTTTTCCTCTTGGCAGCAGGAACCTTGTGTACAAAGTCTGAACCATTTCATTTTAAAAGCAAGACACGTGTTCTGGACAATAACTGAAGAACTGCACATCAACTCGATACTTTTATCTAGATTCAAGTATTTCATCAGCTTCAGATGGATTTAAAAGAGTGTTAACAGACATGTCTGATGCCCAGGAGACGAAGGCTCATTTTGCTCACAGCCTATGTTCTAAAATATTAAATGATTTTTCTTTTATTACACGTTGCTTGAATAGATATATTTTGCTTATGATTTTATTTCCCCTCTAAACTCTAATAGAAGTAATTTTTATCCTTACAAGTATGAAAAAAATCCATAGGCCAAAGTCCACACACTATAAATGTAATTGTCCATAGGGAGAAGAAAAAACATCCTGAACTGTTTAAAAAGACATTAAATTAACGTGGTGATGACAATAGTAAAGGAATCATTAAGGAGGTGATTAAAACCGGCATTAATTACGTTTGAGGATTTGTTTTCCCTTCCTAGATAAAAGTTGCAAAGTCAGCCAGTATGATGTTTTAGGTGCTTTCTTACAAAACGACGTTTGCTTTTTAAGTTCAACGTGTATTATTTCAGAGATAGCTCTAAGAAGTCTTTTAAGACTGGAGTTTGATGTTTGAGAGGGATTTGATTTAGGATTTTTGGTTTAAAATGGTGCAATTTGAGGGAAAGGGAATGATCATCACAACATTTTGAAAAAAAATGAGACTTAAGAATATTGAATATAAGACAAAAGAGCAATTTAACTGCAGAGTCAGCAATCGCAATACTTTGATTATTGTTGGAAATAGGTACAGAGCACTGAGAAATAGTTTCAAACTGACAGCTTTGTTGGTGACAGTAGTCCAAAAGATGTTATAGCAAACCCCATGACTGTACCACATCTAACTTACGTAAAGTTAAAAGTCTATAAGATCTAACAAAGCAGATGTTTGGAAATGGGAGGGACGGCAAACGTGAATATGAAACTCACCAAGAGTAAGCGCCCTTTCATATTTGGCATTACAATGGGTAAAAAGTTTTAAAAACTAAGATAAAAGTTGCTGATTTGAGATTTTACCCTATTTTTTACCCTGTCAGGATGCACATCAAGGTGGGCATGTTTATGATTGAGAAATGTAAAACATAAACCTGAAAAAATTCAAGTTGAAATTAATAAATATACTTACCAGAAGTAATAGTATGGTCTGTAAAACCGAGCTGTATGTAAGACACCCCTCTGTCAGAGGGCCTGGGTATGTGGTATATTGGATTCACACTGTGTATAATCGAGGATATCACAGAATAAATGGCCTCCCTGCTCTTCCATTTAAAGCAGGACATATATTCTCCTCTCCTCTTAACAAAAGAAACTTTGGGGGAATTGCAAAGTCAGCAAAGGTTCAAACTAGGCATCAGAAAGACTAATAAACAGACTGCAGACGTTTTATCATACTCAGTCCTGTGGGGACAGGCTTCCTGAAGGATCCATGCGGTGACAGAGTTATAACTGCTCGCTAAAATCTAAAAAAAGGAGCAAACAATTTTTCATCCTATACACTGAAGTCATTGAAAACCACATTTCAACTATCTGCTTGGACAAAAAGGGACAAGTGATCCTATAACGGACAAAGAAAAAATAAAAACGCATTTGAAATTGAAATTTTCTTCTGCTCCTTCCTCACTCAGACACTGAGTTGCTTATAGAACTGATATTCAAAACTCCAGATTTCAGTAATCCATGTAAAAGTATAATTTGCGGATTCATGTTTTTAGTATTTGGTAAACCATGTGTCTTCTCTGCATTTATTAAAAAACAGTGACTTGATTGCATTAAGTGCGGCCCCTTTCATGCACAGATGCATCATCTGTAAGGGGAAGGTGCATATGTTACTCACTTAGTGATGGATTTAGTTTGAGCGTGCAAAAAGTTGAATTAACAAGCAGGTAATTTGAATGGATGGAAATGTTGATCTCTACCCTCAGCATCGATTAATCTATCACTTTGCATTCAGAATGATCCCGCAATAAGTGTGTGTGTTTTTTTTTTTACAAAACTTTTAAATGTTCTGTAAGCTGAGGATGGTCAGCTTTGTGATTTTGCAGTCCACAGCCAATAATAATTCACTGCCGTCTCTGGTCACCAGTTGTGTTATTCAGCCAACAAAAAGCGGCATTAGGCCCTATTCCTTTGGGACATGCACAGCAGTGCTGACCTGCCATCATCGCTGGCGTCTATGGAAATTCCAGGACTGCAGCAGGGAGACGTCGAGTCAGCCTGGGCGGGTGGAGACTCCACTGGGTTGCTAAGCACGTCCAGGTTTGCTGGGTTTGCCAGGTTGGCAGGTTTGCCAACCTGATTAATTGATTAATACAATTTTTGTATTAATCAAACTTTACTGCCTTGTTTGCGACTTGTTCAGAATGCTGCTGCTCGTCTGTTGACAAGTACTCCGAAGCACAACCACATCACACATGCCCTAAATAACAAATGGACTTCACATCCTCTGGGCTGAAGACTTTAAGAGTTTCTAACTTGTTTACCTTGACGTTTTACTTACTTTTTGTGTCACAGCCAGCCTTCTGCTTGGGGCTGCGTTTGGTTTGTGATACTGCACCGGAGAAACTTGCGTTTGAACAAAAACATGTCAACAGAAACTTCACAGAACAAGAATTCATCTCAGATTTCCTAAAAATAAATCCGATTTCCCCATTAACCCAGTTTGTTTAGTTCATGTAGACAGAGTCAAGGCGTTCTCCCTTAAGGAGACAGCTTAAATAGCAACAGTAGCTGCAGTTTTTATTTCTGAGAGTCAGTCTTTAATCAACTGCTCAACTCAAAATTTAATCTCAAACAAGTCCATCTCCCTTTTGGGCTGGAAGAGTCCTCTTACAGAAGCAGAAAGCACTCGTTTCTCTGCTATAAAGCAGGGTCTGACAGGGAGCAGGGGCAATTCAAAACATTTATTACTTGGACTCAGCAGCAATATTTGTCTTTTGGTGAGTGTACGTATTCATGTTCGGGAGAAAGAAGTTCTAGAAATAATTGACATGCTGAGGACAGCCCGTGAGGCCTTGTAGTGCTAACCGCTGTACAGAGACTCAAAGCAAGTGATAGTGTTAGGCAGAGGACCATGGAGCTTGAATATTAATCTGAAAAGTGTGTCTGATGTGGTCACTCTGTAAGATAGATGGAAGAGAACACTACAAAGCAGAAGACACATGTATAAAAAAAACATGAAGCTCTTCACCGTTACTTTACAGAAGTCAACTTGACCACATTTTAAGGTTCATGACAGTTGGGAGATTGCTCCTGTCCTCTACAAAGATGTTAGTTGAAGAGCCTTGTGTGCACAAATGTGTGCGCGTGTGTGCAGCCGAGTGACTTAAGTTTCACAGCACCACGCTGGTTGTGTCAGCAGGGCAGAACTAAACTGCTGTATAAGCTCAGGTAGCTGCTCCGAAAAATTTAATTCATAGTGGATTTAAGGTGCATTACAAGTGTCAAACTGGGATTACCATCACAAAATTGGTTTGCTCATTTAAATGTCTGCTTTATAATTGAAACCTAAAACTGCTTAATACTACCTTTCTGCTACAAAGGTCAGATACGAGAGGCCGTACGGTTTATTAACTTTGCCTGTGATGAAAGTAGAAAACATCAGATGTAAATATTTAAATAAAGTGTGAGATTTTAATATAACTGGATTACAATTTTAGACAAAAGATGCGATGAGATAACTGTAGGGCCCATCAAACTCATCCAAAGACACTGACCCATGTTAACCCCCCCCATCATCTTCTCATAGAGTAGAATGCCTTTATTGTCCCCATATACATGTACAGTGAGATTAAAACAGTGTAAAAATATACAGTATAAACATAGGATACAAGTAATAGTGCAAAAAGGGGAGGTATGGTGCACTGTCCTGAGGAATATGTATATTATTAAAAACAATAAATATGGTGCTATGTACAGTGTTGAATATCTCTCTATATTGCACATTATGGACTGGAATATTGCACAATTGGGGTGGTTGGACAAGGAAATCAGTGCATGTGGGAGTTCAGGGCGGTTTTTGCCTTTGGGAAGAAGCTGATGTCATGTCTCATGGAGGCAGACTTTATACTTCTCTTCCTTACTCACTTGTCCCATTTACCCAAAGGCACATCCTTGACTCTACTCCTATTTTTGTCTCCATCTTCAGAAGGACCGAACACTTAATGGAATTCACATTGAAACCACAATTTAATTGCAGCCCTTGAGACTTACTAATTGCATTATTTTAGACTATATATTATGTCTGATGAAGACTTAAAACATAGCCATTTATGGGTTTTACAAAGTCAAAATCTCTTTGTGTTAATGTCATGCACACCAGTAAGAAGTACCGTCATACTTGTGTAGTAGTTATGGCATTCAGTCACAAATGACACAAGTGTAGATGCATGGAAGAAGGTGGAAGGATAACATTTAATTGTAACCTTCAGAGAAATGGCCACTGTTTGATTCAAGATCACAGATGGACCATCACTCCCAAACAAAAGCGAGGTTTTTGTTTTAAGGAGATTAACAACATAAAAAAATAAAAAACACTGTGGAAGATGTTCCATAATCTAATTGTTTCTGCTAAGTCACTGAAACTGTGCGCCCTCACTGAGGCGCAGGAGATAACCGACTCCATTATCAACTACTTGGCTAAAGAGATAACCCTGACTAAAAAACCGGCGTTGCCTTCTTACATGAATTTAAGTCAAGTTCCCCTTCCAGTATTTTATATAGTAAATAAAAAAGTCGAGTTGGAGCCAATAAACATTGTAATACGTGTTAGAAATCCAGGGCAGCGTAAACAGTGCATCTGTGATTGATAATCACCCCCAACCCCCACCCCGCCGGGTCGTTCAGCTCCACTCCTGAGACGTGGGGAGGGAAAGAGCGAGCCGAAGCACAACAGACATTAAAACAAAGTAAAGGCATCCTTGCTTTGGCACAATCATTTTAAACAGGCAATGCTTTTGTATGCCGCGATACACACAACTGCATCATCAAAGTGCTGATTTATCAGAGAGCACTGCAGCATTTTGTAGCTTCTGCAAGATGAGGAAAATGTTAAAAAGCAACCCTTTGAAATAAATGAGGGGAGCATGCCCCATCTAGAGTCCCACTTGGTGAGAATATGAACATTCTTGGGAGAATAGTGTTTATGATTTATGCATATATGTAACATTTTTATGCTACATCATCATAGCTGGTAGCCTTTTGGCATATTTGCATATCAAATAGAAAATGCTGTACAAGCTGCAAACAGAAAAAGAACATGACACACGGCAAACAACCAGGTTAAAAAGCTGATGTCTGACATTTATAATAGGAATATTATGTAGAAAGTGATCAAATTTGTCAATACTGTATATAAAAAACATTATCACAACTATGTTGTGGTTTCTGACTTTTTAAACCTCAAACTTTATGTTTTATGTAATGTCAGCTGGGCCCCCTCAAAAAAAAAAAACGACCATTTGGCATGATGATGCGTGTTCAGTTGACGGGGTCAAGTTAAGTAATTGCACATGGTTCATTTGAAAGCCTGCGGAGAATTCGGCAGAAAACGCACAAGAGGGTGAGCTGCCAAAAGTCTGTGCTTTGGCCTTCACCCACCTGTGCTATATTTAAAAGTGTTGAAATGGTTTTTAACGCCTCAGCATCTTTGCAAGTTGAGACCTTTTCAAGTGCTCCAGCTCAAGTGTAGAAGCCCAGAACGTCGGATAGAAGAAGCGTTTGTTAGAGTGATCATAGTCTCTCACATGCACACCTACTGACCAGTTTGCATATTGTTAGACTGCTTCACACTGCCTATGGCAGGGCAGATGTCCTTTTGTGTGGACAAAGCCAGAAAGGAGACACGACTTAGTGTCTTCTAAGCAAATTACAACATCGGTTCATCAGGTTCCAAACCAGAGAGAAGCCTCGGGCTCTTCCTCCTACTCCCCATCAACCGCTTTCATCCTCATTCAGGAACCTTTGTCCTATTGCTTCTTGAAAAATAAATAAAACTAAACCCTTGTGACAAGACCTTTATGGTGCATACTGAAAGTTTCCTCTTTTGTCGTGACAGGTGTCTACATCTTTTCCTATATGCCACTGGCTCCTTCTCTTTGCATTTTTGTAAAATCGACTCCATGCAGTGCTTCAATTCAGCACCATGTAAACAGCAAGAATAACAGAAGTTTCACGTCTTACTCATTTGTTCTTGGTTCTGCTTCGAATGGAGCAATCTGTAGCACATATGCCCAGAAAAAATAAATGCTACATTCAAAATTGCAGATGTTCATTTAGGGTTTTGCGTTCTTCAGCAGCTGCATAACAAAGCTGCTTCAGTGTGTAACATGTTTATGGCTTTAGGATAAAAACAGAACCGGATAAAAACCGTTATCAGAATTATTACACAACAATAAAGTAACTCAGCTTTGGTCTGCATCCAAAATGGTAAATTATAGTGTATCTGGAACTCGCAGGCCTGTCATTGAGGAATGCGGAAACAAAGTGGGATATTTCTGAATAGTTTTAGTTTCTAATAATTACCTTTCAACACACAAACATCTAGACAGCAGTTTCAAAAAATGTAAATTTTGTTCCCCTTGAAATAGTTCTTATGTCATTTGTCAGTGTCACAAGGTCAGACAACTGGTGGAAGCGTTCGTCTAACATTTAAGGGATAAGTAATAAGTAAGGGTTGTCAGAGTTAAACGTAAGCACGCTTCACTCATAACTGACTCAATTTTCAAAGTCAAAGCTGTCAATTACTTGAATGTAGTCTCTCATCTTGAAGCTCTGTTCTTAAGTGACTTTCATTCAAATTATTTTTTTTTTATTTCACATGATACATCTGAAAAGACACTATATCTAGTTTGTAACGTTAACTGAGGCCTTGTAATCAGAAATGACAGCATTCACTCCATGCAAAGGCCTAAATGACTGATCCATGCAGGACTGTTCAACGTTCGTTCAAAGCTTATCAAATCCTTTTCAATATCTGTGCAACTCCAGCAGCAAAACTCATCTTTACTTTCCAGGAAAATGTAACCCGTCTTTGTCAAAGAATACGTGAGAGAAGCGATCCTAACCTGTGACCGAGATGTGAACTTTGGAAACTCAGCAGAGCTGCATTGTGTGATGAATACTGTGAACCAAAGGACAATGCTCTTAAAAAGGAATTGTTCATCTATTGTGCAGAAGCAAGCTTGGTACCACATGTAGACTTTTACTCCATTCCTTGATTATTAAAAACATGTCTAGATGCACTCAGTCTAAAAACTCTTCTGGTTCTGGTGTCCAGGTAAAACGCACTGAATGTTTTAGCTATGAGCAATGTAGGTTTAATGCTATAAAATTTGAACAAACAGAACTCTGTTTGTTTCTACGGGTACTATGACTTCCTCCCACAGTCCCACATTACATAGGTAGTGGATGGATGTTGCATTCTGACGGCAGGAATTGACCTGTCTTATACTGTTATTCAGTACAAAGAAAAAGTAGGAATAACTGATCCTGCCATTGTGCTTAAGTAATGAAGTGCACTTCATCTGGCTATTCTTTTTCAAAAATTGAAAGAAAATAGAAATTTGGTCTTCGTAGAACCTGTTTTTTGACTAAATGTGTCAATATGAGATTAAAAAAAATGGTACTAAGATGAAATAATCTTTTGAGATCTTATTTTACCTCCAAATGACATGCCCACTTTGGGTATAGACTCCACTAGTCCATAGATGAATAATTCCTTCCCTTTTTGTGCAGTAAAAAGTCATTTATTTAAATCATAAAGGCCATGCTGGTGTTTCTGTCCAAAACTGTTTAAGAGAATATTTTTGCAGATCTACTTCGATTTATGCTGCAATCTAAGTTTACTTGGGAAAATTGCTTCAAATTAATAAATGTAACATGCTTCAAAAGTCAGTAAATGATCATTCCAACTTACAAAAATCACAATCACTATTTTGTCATGTTTTTTTTTTTTTCCATAATCAAGCAGTCCTGAATGGTACGCTGCCAGGCGTACATGTGGGCTTTAGGCCTAAGGCCCAAATGTTCTGTTTTTGCATCTTTAGAACAAACAGAGAAACTTTAAAAAGATAGATATCACCCACAGGTTTCTGATGAGTAATTTATTGAAAACTTTTTTTTGTTGTTTTTTTTTTTTTAAGTCCATCTTGGAGGATGCCAACTCGCAGGAGCTCACTCTGCCAAACCCCAATTAACACAAAATGGGCAAATGGGTGAAACGAACAAGTCTGGCAGTGAGATGGACCACGGCCACCTCAAACAGAGCTGCTTGCAGCAACCGGTCAATACAGTTACAGTTATGACAGGTGACAGTTTCCTGTTAACACAACAGTGGAAGAGTGTATGCATAAATAGGGGTGTGGTCTTTTGACAGCTGCAATGCAGCATACTTGTGGCTTAATATAAATTTAGAATATAATTAAGTCATTAAAATATTAAGAAAAACACTGTATTTTTGTTGCCATGGCTGTGAACTATCTGGAGATCAAAACCATTTTTTTTTTTTTTGTACCAGACTGTAAGTATCGGTGCCAATTGTCCCTTTTGTTTGAACAGCATATTTAGGTATTTCCAGGATTACGTTAGTTTATTTAAAAGCAATGCTAGTAGTTTAACTCCCAATGAGCTCCTACTGGTCTTTTGGGCTGACACTTCTTTGCAGTGCACAACATTTCAGGGAAATCTCTTCAGGTGGATTTACTAACAGTTTATTGGCACTCGCAATTCATTGCCCATTGGACCATTGTCTTACACTTTGAAATATCGGTGGAAGAAAGCAGTGTTTGAAGGAAACGATCCTCCATTCTACTAAATTTATCGGCAGTGCCAGAGGAAGATATTTTCAAAAAACATATTGCAGGCTACATTTCTTTTAAATGACCGCTGGAAATTAGTTGACCTAAATCTGACTGGGAGGAGTTGTCTAAAGCCTACTGCACAAAATCTTTTTGCAGTTCTTCATGTTTTAGTCATCTTACTTATGTTATGTTGGATGAAAACATAAATAGCTAGAATATCATTGGTCACATTTTCACCTGCATTGGGTGCAGTGACAGTTTATATTCACATTACTAAATTTTGTGTAGACACTTCCCAGGGATGGACAGTAGGCAACAGTTGGTTCCTATACAATTCCAAAAGGTCTTCCATATTGTTATTAGTTGTAGTCTTTGAAGCTTTACAAATTAGGCTTTAATAACTACATCTGATAAAAACAAACAAACACACAAACAGTCTTTTTAATAAGCCAAATAATGTTTCTTAAATATTTTCACCTCAGGGACATGTTTATTCTCTACGTTCATTGGTGTAATAAATGAGCTGCAAAAGCATCAGTTGTTAATTAGAGGCTCCTAATGATCATCAGCAGGTCTGCTTTTTTGTTGCTCAGCTCTGGTCATTATTAAAATGTGCTGTTTGCACCTTTGTTTGCAGATGAGTGCAGTTTTGGAGCTTCTCCTGCAAAACTCCCATGGGAACTACCTTTGGTACAAGAGCGCACTAATTTGACCTGAGATGGTAACCCTGCATCTAGATGTTTATCTGCCATCATTTTGAAGCTGATGGATGGATGGATGAATGGATGGATGGATGGATGGATGGATGGATGGATGGATGGATGGATGGATGGATGGATGGATGGATGGATGGATGGATGAATTTCAGAGAGCCTTCTTGTGCTGCAGTTGGCACCGAGTACTTATTCTTCTCTTACTGGCTGCAGTAACTTCATATACGAGTGCATCACATATGTACTCACCCTTAGAAAAGTATATGTAGCCATACTCTGTAAGGAAACATTTTTGTACTGAAAAATGGGAAGTAAACAGTTTTGTTCTTAGTTAGAAAGTTAAAAATTTAGAAACTCTTGTAAAAGGAACCAAATGAAAAATTTTGCCATAACATAACACAGACCACAAGCTTATTCATTAAACTATATTATATTTTGACATATTGGGCAGGTTAAATGGAGTTTATGTGAGGGGAAAAAAGATCAAGTTTTAGAAATGTAAAAAATGTTGCATTAAGGGTGCTCACCAGGATAGTTTGGAGCACATATTTTTCCGAAGTCTAAATAGACCAGCACAACAATGTCATGTAACTACAGGGAGTGGTGCTTTGCCACGTCCCTCAACGTCGTGTTTTGATGGTGTATCTGGAAATGTGAAACAAGCTGAGCTCATGTAGTTGCAAATTAAAGTTATTTTCAATCAAATCCAGCAGTTTTGCCTGCAGTGAGCTTAAAATATCACTATTTAATAGCACTTTGTTGTTTTTTGGGCTAAAATTAGGATTATACTGTGACAGACAGAGCAGCCTCTGTCAGAGTAATTTATGCTGTTCAACAATATGCACTCATTGTATTCATGATCCACAATATACATTTATGGTATTTAGCTGTATTGTACTGTACGTTGTGACATTTAGATTCTCATACCCACAGAAGGTGCATATTCTGCTGTGACCATGTGAAGCTAAGATACTTGTGTTTATATATGCAGATGCTGTAATTGGGAAGCTGCCTTGATTGCCCGGCTGAAGAGCTGATTATATTATGGGGAGCATCATGGTGGATAGCTAGAGTCTCTGACTTGCTGATCACTTGGCCAGGGGTGGGGTAAGTAGTCTACTAGGGACATGATGGTGGTGGTGATAGAAAGTATTGTAACTGTATTGTCAATAAAAAAAAAAAAAAAAAAAACAAACCTCAAAGCACACGGAATGCATTTAAAATTTTACAAGATTATTTATAATAGTTACGTTCAAAATTAGGCCCCAGTTCAGTCCAATTCAGTTTAATTCATTCATAGTCTAACTGATTCCACATAAGCCCAAAATTAAAATTTCAAGTTCTTAAAAAAAAAAAAAAAAAAAGCCTTGTAGTCTAAATGACGGTCATTATTTATCACACATTGAAAAAAAAATGTTTTTTTAAGTTTCTCCTGGGCTTGAAAATTCTTTCATTGAGCTAAAAATATTGAACACGCCTCAGATGAGATGCTGATTTGTGGGTGGAAGAAATCTGGCAGCAGTGAAGCTTCATTGACAGAAACGCTTGAAAAATGAAAGACTGGAGTCAATATAGAACTCATTTCTTTCTGTTTTTAATGGTGAAAGCAGAAAGTAATATGGGATAACGCCAAAATAAGAGACACTTTGTTCTCTAAAATTGTGATATACAAGACAACTAGTTCTTGTTGGAACAAAGACAAACTGAAAAGTCCCAGCCGAAATATAAAGAAAAAAATCTTTTCTAATGCATTTACAAGTAAAAACTAGAGACTGTGACATGTCCCCTCCTGCTCGCTGTCATATTAAAACAACCAGTGAGCTGGCTGGGAGCTGCTGAATTCACAGATGAGGCTAAAGTCAAAAAGGAGCTCTCCATGGTACTGAACGACAAAAGAACATAGAAAATCTGTCTCCTTTTATGCACCTTTTAAAACTTAACTGTGGATACTATGAAGCTTTAATATAGCAAAGATTGCAGTTATATTGATTCACAAAAACATGAATAAGCTGCAGTCAAGTACATTTGTGAGAAAGTGGTGGGCTTTTACTTCCCATAGCTGAGCAGGAGACTATTAGTGTACGCTCTAAATACAATAATGACCTCTGAAATTTTAGAACATTATTAAAAGTATGCACCTGTTGCAAGGCACCTACAGCAAAGAGGCCCATTTTCATTTATTTCAACTACTTAGGTAAAAATGTTTATAATAATTAAGTTTATTTGATGAAAGCATGAATGTCAGATATTTCAAAAAGTGCTGAAAATGTGAGGACTGTTGTTGTCATATTGGTTTACTTTTCCTCTTGGTCATAAATTACACTGCAAGAAAGAAGCTTTCAGTACTGCAGACACACAGGATTTCACTGGAACCAGCAGATCCAGCTCAGCACAATCTCCGACTGTGGTGCAACTATTCTTGGTGAGCATTTCTGACCTCCAGTATAAAATATTGGGATTTGCTTTAGCCATGCTTTATGAGTGACTGAGGCTGTTGTAGTACAATGGCACTAAGGAGAAGGATATATATATATATATACACATATACATATATATATATACACATATACATATATACACATATACATATATACATATATATATACACATATATACATATATATATACACATATATATATACACATATATATATACACATATATATATACACATATATATACACATATATATATACATATATATATACACATATATATATACATATATATATACACATATATATATACACATATATATATACACATATATATACACATATATATATACACATATATATATACATATATATATACACATATATATATACACATATATATACACATATATATATACACATATATATACACATATATATATACATATATATATATATATATATATATATATATATATATATGCAATCCTGAATCTGAAGTAAGATTATTTAAAAAATTAAATCCAAATTAAGCATTAAAAATTCCAAAAATATTCAAGTCTGTCGTCAATAAAGAAATAAAAAAATAAACATGAAAAAAATAAAAAAATAAATGTATAGCATCTTGTTGCTTACAAACTTTTGACCAAATAGACAACTTAGACGACTCAACATTTCTTTTAGCCGTCTGGAGTCATTTCGCAGCTTTCTGGTGGTTGTTTATGCCAATCCTCCTCTGCTCTGTGTTCAAGTTCTCAACTTTGGGGAGTAATTTTTGTTGTGTCAGATTTCAGCTCTCTCCGAGGGTTTTAGGAGGGGGCCGCTGTGCTGGGCAGTTTAAACGTTTCCAATCCACTAGTCTTTTGTGCTGTTTTGTTTTGTGACCGAGTTCATTGTTCTGCTTAAAGGCTTCCCCCCTCAGAACCAGTTTTGCTCTCTAAACTGCCTCATCAGTCTTCTGCATTAATTCTTTGGAAACAGACCGATTAGAGGACCCTACTAATTGTCACCACTGGACACTCTGGATTGTTCTGACGATGAGAATTATTGCCGCACCGTTTCTTTGACTGTTTCAAGGACCTTTTCTGGTACTATTCTCAGACTACCACAAAAAAAGCTTGCGACCATCATCAGACAATTGAAACAAAGATAAGGCCTTGTGTTATTTTCACCTTTGATTAGTTGTGTTAGAAGAAAATGGTTATTTAAGGTTTCCATCGTACATCAACTACTTTGGGATCAACACCACTATTTGTGAGTTATTGCCATTTGTTTAAGAGTTTTTTGTTTGTTTGTTCTGTTTTTTTAAGACAAATTTAAGGACTTACAAGAATTCTACATGATTCTACATGACTTTATGTCATCACTGTCTTTGTCTTTGCTGCAAATCCTGCACAAAATCAAAGAACAATTTCCACGTCAGAGAAACTCCACACCATCACAATGCCAGCACACATCTGCAGAGCACCGAGTGGAAACTCCACACCATTAAAACAGGTGACAGCAGAGTCGCTGGATGCACCACTCAGAGCGGTGATGGGGAGCATAGGCTTCACCTGCTGTCACTGCTGTGAGGTAAACATAAACATGCCAGATGACCAACTGAACCACTGCAATCCATCGTCAGATTTAACTATCCAATCAACAGCTGGCAACACATGTCAGTGAATCCCTCTGTGATAACACAGGTAGCACACAAGATAAAGGCATTTTGAAGACTTTTCCACACTCCAACTTAGTAAAACAAAGTAACAAAGTAAAAAAAAAAAAAAAAAAAAAAAAGATCTGGTCTGCTAAAGATTTATGGCCTTACAGCCCAATTAGATCAACAGCTCTAGTAAAGCAATACTGAACATAACAGAGCAATAATAAAACCCAAGACTATTTCATCAGCACATGGGTGCTGCTCCAGCATATTAATGACAATTGAAGTCAAACAAGAAACATCAAATGCAAGATTTGCTTAATTGGGATTTCCTGCTTGTCACAGAACTATAATAGTTCTGTGAATATTACTAACAATCCCACCAGAAATGATTTGCTGTAATTTACAATGAAAGATTAATACCCACATGAAATGTTATCAGAGTGTAATGAATTGTTCTTAAGAGTTAAACATTCCTAAGTCACACTGTATATGTATTGAATTATCGCTCAAAGGCTGTGTGCAGTACAGGTTAGTCAATGGAAGGCCATTCAACAACATTAAGTACTGGGTACAAAGTAGTTCATTTATATGGGTTGTTTTAAAAAAATATATATATATAAATACAAAGGACAAATCTCCACCTGAGATTACAATCAAAGAATAAAAGAGGGAACCCGTTAGGACAAGTGATTATGTTCTCAGCGTAACCCACATTTCACTGCTGACTCAAAGAAACCAATGAACTTTAGCACATCAGAGCTCCAAACTCTTCTGCACATCATCTTTGCATATCATAGCTTGGGAAATGTCAATACATCAATGTGGGACTTTTCAAGGCGCTTCTTTCAAAATTAAAATTGAAGGCCGCAGTTGAGAAAAGGGATAATATTCAAAGGCAAAGTGAAAGAATATTATTGCAGTGCTTTACATATGCCAGCAGTCGGATTGAGAAAAAAGGGATGCGGTATAAAAATGAGTTGTGATACTGATACTCTGAACCTCATCTTTAATGTCATTAAAATGAAACGGTTACTGAGGCATGAAGGTTCAGAGTCTAAAGGCAGCCTCATTTTAAATATTACTCACCTCCAGACAGATTTCTACTTCACAGTATCTAAATACTTACAATAATTAGTAGGCAAGTTTAAAAAAAAAGGAAAAAAAATGGTTACCGTTCAACTATCTCTAAACATGAAGACCCGTTGGTTACACTTAAAAAGCAGATGTAATCACATACTGCCTTTCTTTTAGACTCATTCCACCAACCTTAAAATGAGCTTAGGAAAATGCGTACCAGGTTGGTGCATGTCACATGTACAAGTGGAGACTGCTTTAGCACAGCAGCTGGCTCTACACTGCAGCCTCCTCCTGGCGACGGGGATTTTGAGACTTACTGAGAAATATGTCCCAAACATGCCACTTTCCCAACCCCGTCAAGTAAAGCAAAAAACACTTCAGTTAATAACTCACATAGTTGATGGCCATTTTATGTGAAGGGAAAACCCAGCAGACTGTGTAACTTGGTTGGCAGTCGAGGTTCTAAAAGGACAATATGGCCAAAGACTAGAGATTTCCCAAACTCCCTTTAAAACATGGGAGGATTGTTCTTTTCAAGCATACTCATGCAATGATTATGGTTATTCCTTTAAAAAGCAGCTGTAGATTTTTATTCAAGACAGTCTTCCATCATTTTTATCATAACCTGATTTTCCTCAAATCATTGCATTTGTTTTTAATAGTTTTTATGCTACATATACACAACATCATCTCTGATATAAGTTTTATCATTCTTATATTTTTACTTCCATTACTGTATTTTGTTGTGATTTCGGTCTGTGAAAAGTGCAATATAAATAAAATCTGCTTACAAACCTTAAAAAGAAACAAAGTTAAATGGTAGCAGAAAGGGATTCAAATTACAACAAATTTCATACTAACAGTTTCATGTTTGAGGCACCAGTGGGACAAAATACAGTAATTCAGTCCGTTTCAGTTGCATAAAAAGTGAGTCTCTCCATTGGTATGTGTTTTATGATAAAACTAGAGAAAGCATGTGTCCAAATGTTTTTTTACAACCAAAGTATTCACTTTGAGAACAATGGCTTAATGCCGTTTTACTACATGAAACAAAAGAAAAGAAAAGAAATGGGGGACTTCTTTCTGATTTATGAGTCTAAATGCAGTTAATGTGTCCAAGTCCAAGTTCGCATCTTAGTCATCAATGCTCAAGTACGAGTCAAGGCATGAACTTTAGAATTAGGACTCAAGTCAGACCAACATGTCTGGAGATAAGTGAGGACCAGGATTAAGAAGCACACGCTTAATGATATAGGTACAGCAATCTGATCACAAAAACTCATGTTTTGATACCAGCATCTGACAAGGCAATCTAAATTATAACAGTGAAATTCCCAGTTATTCACAGCAACTTGATTGAGTGCAATCAATTCCAGCTGTGTGCAGTCCCATCCTGCTGTGTTCAGGCTGCAAGAAGGACTTGGCCTGCCATTTAGCTGTATGCAGCACAGATTACGTAGGTTATTCAGTCACACATGGTTGGTTGCTGAAGTGACCTCCCATCCTTCCTGTTGTAAGGGTCATGTCATTAGTCGGTTGTTAAAATTGGGAACATGTAAGATACATCTGTCTACTGAATCAAAGTGGGAATAGAGAGCAGAGTCGAGGCTGCGTTTCAATGCTGGATAGAAGAAACCTGAGGTCTCCTTCCATGTTTAATATTGGGTTGTTGTTTTTTTTTTTGTTTTTTTTTTTTACATATAATAAAGATGAGTTGTGATGAGTCTTCTCCAAAACCACATGTCGTCTTTGTCCAGAATGCAGACATTTACTTTCTTCCTAAGAGTGCCGATCCTTGAGATTTAGTTGGATCATGAAGATTGTCTTGATGTAAAATGCATCTTATGTACTTTCTACAGTATGTATGCACAGGTCTGCATCTCTGTCACTGTTCAGTTTCTGTGTTGTCCTAAAGGAGCATTCTCAGTTAGAAAAACTGTCTATTATTAGGTAATAATCAGTGTAAATTTTCACTACCTTCTAAAACAGCGTGAATCACAGCAGTGACTTTTTTTTTTACACTATATGAATGCATTTGATACTTTTTGTTTTTGTTTTACCTTTTTTTAACTATACTTTTATGGTTTTATAATTGAGGCTGGTGGAGAGGTCAAATGTATCAAATGTGTGTTTTATATAACACATCAGGCATTGAGGGGGTCAAGGTGATCGTCTAACTGTAGTTTTTGATTGTGTTTTTCTATTCACATTTAGTAATTGCTTTGATTTTCTTTAGAAATAACCCTTTTTGAGTCTTCCTTAAACTGTTTTGTAAGTCACTTTGGTTAAAAGTATCTGCTAATTAAACTGTGATTTAAAAATGAGGAGGAGAGTGGATGGCCACTTTTTCCATGGGTCAGTATTATAATACGAACATTTCCATGGAAACGGTGAAGTAAAGATTTTTTTTTTTTTTTTTCCAAATTACATGTTTCAGACACTAAAAATAAAAATTACTTTGAGTGTAAAGGAACCCCATCCACACCGTCACTTGAGTGAATAACTATTATTATCATTGATTGGCTGCCTTCTGGACTAATATTGACGACCATTTTTTAGCCAAAAAGACAAAGGACTCCTTTAGACACGTCCCGAGTTTGCTTTTGTAATGTTTTGCAAAGCTTGGACTTTTTGATTTGCCCTACCACTCTGTAAAAGTCACTAATAGAGTAATTTCTCCTGCAGCTAATGTTCGGTATTTCCCCTTCATGTAAATTTACCTTCCACCACTAAAGAAACCTTATCATGATTTTAGGCGAGCGACATTTTAAGTGTTGAACTGTCAGAACAGCCCTCGGAGACCAATTGATTATTCAAATATTACTTTTATCTGGTTCTGCGAGCAGGCCGAAGGATGAACAAGGACACAGATATTCCACTGGGTGTCATGAACTGCTGAAATAAATTTCATGACAATCAGTTGATTACTTTCAGTTCAAAGGATTTAACAGCAGCTCACTTTTCAAAGTATGCTTTAACACAGCGCTGCAAATATCATCCATAAAATGCCTCACAGCAATACATCACATTTTCCAAATGGATGTCAAGGTAGTTGTTTCTAACCTCTTTTTTCCTTTTTTTTTTACATGCCGGGAGAAACTCAGAGAGGGGTGAAAATATTTGATCATAAATTTGATTTGGATCACTTTTTGTGCTGTATTAGATGACAACGTGGTACATTGGATCAGCTTTTAGGGATGAAACTCAACAGTCAACTGTTGCCTGGACATCTGTGACTACAGGTGTTGCCTGTACGTTTGCAAAGTTACCCTTTCATCATTTAGCAGTCTCGTCAGCAAGTTCTTGTAAAACGGTAAGTACAGTGGCAATTCTGATATTGGACTGGTGGTTTAAAAAAAAAAAAAAGAAAAGAATCTGTAACTCTCCTTACAGTCATATTATACTCTAAGTGCTAATTCTCAATTATCCTAAAACATATTATATGTTTGTCTGTGGATCTTAAGAAACGTTTGTTCTCGTCTTTAGCACAAGACTGGAGTCAGGTACAACCTTTGCTGCATCTGCGGGAGGCCCATCTGCATTAGCTGCCAGGAGGCATTCACTACGTGTAGATGTTAAATGATAATGAAGAAGCAGTACAAAGAAACACCAGCAGCCATTAGACATACTATATGTGATTACATTCACCATTTCAAATTCCATTAAATACAGCATGGCATATCATTAGGTTTTCATTTACATGGGCTACGATGACTTAAAGTAATACATTAACTTTGGATTAGCTTCTCCCTTGAACCATGTCTGATGTTAATTAGCTAATACAGTCGTGTTAAATGGCAAATACACCCTATTTAAAAATTCTGAGGTTTTACATATGTTGACTCAGGAAAAAAAAAACCCCACCTGGTTTTTCCCAGGTCTAAAATGCAAGTATGATATCCTATTAAAAACAGCTATGCGGGACACGTTGCACCACGTTGAAAAATGAAGCTGAAACACAGGAGAAGTGTATGGAAAAGTCAACACGTACTTTAATAGCATATAGACTCACTTTCAGCAACGCCAACTAGATATTCACTGACTGTTACAGGTGTCTTTGTAGGCCCCTCTACTCACCCACTTCCCTTCTGTCCTGCTCTTTCAGGTCATTGAGGTTGACAAACAGCCATTTGTGCACAGATCTCCTGAAGCATTTCAGTCAGGTTTGAGTCTGGATTTCTACTCACTTACTGTAATACATTGCTGCTTTTTTTCAAGCTAATCTGTTGTATATTTACTACTGTAACTTCTACTGTTTTATCCAGATAAAATTGTGGTGAAAGGTATGCCGGCCCTGTGACTGCAGAACAAGCCTTAAATCATCAACCTTTTGTCACTGTGCTTGATGGTAGGAGTGGTGGGCTATCAATATTCTGCATTTTATTAGCACCAAAAATGCTGTGTATTTTTTCCCCTGTTCCAATTTTTGTAAATATTGCAGTCTAACCTTGTCACTTGATGTCCAGTCCAGGAAAGATTTTGATTTGTTTTGCAAAATTGTTTGCAAATTGCTCCATACTTTGTAACCCTTTCCAGGTTGATGAACAGCTTCTCTAAGATCATTGCTGATGTCTTTGCTCATAGGCGTTTCTTTAAATGAGAAGTGGAGCAAAGAAAAATGGGTGTTTTTCCGGTTGCTTTGTATGTTGGCATGTGACATTATGGTTGGGCAATTAAACCTGAAATTCAAGTAGTTTAGCTGTAAGATTATTTTAGTCATCAGGCCTCAGGGCCAGATTTAAGTGTGGGCACCTTCACAGGGGCGATGTCAGCAAATAGAAAGATAATACAAAATACCACAAACAGGCCCAATACTTTAATTATATCCTTGTATTAATATGGTGTGTGTTGAAGAGCGATGCGGGCGGCCTCATATCCAACTAGTTTGTTCATTAGAAACTGCTGAGTTAATCTAAGAGTGAGAACTGTCAAGACAGCGTACTCACACATGGATATGAACCCGTCGATTTTCTCATCGTTGTGTCTGATTCTGTAGGCAATCTTACAACTTCTGATTGTACTGTTTGAAATGCACAGGGTGGTGGGCGTTCGAGTTGGTCTTTGGGTTTTTGAAATTCATCTGAGCCTTCAAACTCCATTGGCAACACGCAACAACACATCCTAGTAAAGCTGGTAAAAACTTTAACGCTTGCAGGTACGCTGCACCTGTAACTGTTCCAGTGACATCACTCATGGCAAAAACATTTATGATTGCATGAAAAATTAAAGTAATCAAATGTGTGTTAGTTACCTTAGAAAAGACTTACTTTTATGAGTCTTTTTCTGTGGTTATATCTACACTGCAAAAACACATCTAAGAAGAAAAAAAAGAAACCTTGTTTAAAAAAAAACAACATTTTTTAACTATTTTTGACTATTTTACTGGTTTTAAGAATTCTAGGCAATAGTATTTTCCTTACCTCATTGTGAAAAATAATTTTGCTGATTTTGACTACTCCAAACCAGAAATCTGCTTTTAACGAGGTAGCCACACTGGCTGATGATCAGTTAATCCAGTGTGTTTGACGGACCCCCCCCCCCCGGCTAGTACCTACTTAACTTCTACAGGCGCAGGGAGAGTGTACTTTGTTTTTTGTTCATAAAGACTGATATTGTATTTGTTATATAATACTCATGTGTGGTCTGTCATGTTACACTGTTCACCTCGGGTTGAGGTCATCTCATATCCAACAGTCTGAAATCATTGCATCATTATTTGGACACAGTTTTGTAGAAACTGCAGGTCACTCTAAAACATTTGTATTAAACTTTAAAACCCAAAACATAATTAGTGTATATTTCTCAGAAATTTAAAAGAAAAAAAAACAAAAAAGAAATGTTGCATAAAGCCATCCCTGCTGGCCTCAGTGCAGCAGAAGTACAATGGTTTCTGGAAAGTTCAAGGACGGTGGTTTTTAGCTGGCTTATTGAGAAACTCTCACCCTATTACACATAATAAAAAAAAAACTGCACAATACAAGCCCTAAGGGCACTTTAAACATTATTGTGATCAATTTTAAAAACAGGAGGTAAAAAAAAAAAAAAAATACATACCAGCTCTCTATTGACTGCCAAGAATCACCATGGCAACACGTTTTCCTTCTCATTTTCTCTTGTTCTCTCTCTGCTGCTTCAAATCTTTAGTGGCCATTTTCATTAACATGGCATTGTAACTGTTTTTTGTCGTTGTTGGTTTTTGCCCCCCCACCCTCCACCCCTGTGAAGACTATTTTACCTGCATTTTGAATGAGGTCCCCCCTTTTTTTGTTTTTAGGTTTCCATGTGAAATCTATAATTCAATTTCCAGCTTCAAAATAAATCCATGCAGTTTCTACAAGCCAGACACTGGTAGAGAAACATTTTTAAAACTGGACGTAGTAAGAGCGTGTATATAAATGTGAGAAAAGATAGAGGAGCTTTCTGCTGATGACATTTGAGCCTATGATGTATTATAATACGATTAGATAAATTTCTAGTCGCTTTTAAAGCAAACCCACAAAAAAAAATTGAATACAATTATGAAAATGGGTATAAAAGCTGTAGATAACAGACTAATCATCTAATCTATGCAATTCATAAAGCATTACGAGATATTCAGACCAAGTGATTACCATCAATCTTGATAAGATGGATCAGAATCCAGTTTAAAGGTGCTTGTTACAACACACACAAACTTGGTTAGATAAGCTGCAGCTCAATTCTCACTTGCTCTCCGTCGATATGATTTAAGAGAGTCCACTTATCAGAATAAAACGATGCTAATTAAAATAACTGACAGAAGCAGTAAACGTAGTCTTTTTGGCTACCAAGCAGTAGACAAAGACTACGTGTTGGGTTTGCTATCATAAAAAAAAAGGAAGAAAAAAAAAAGCTGACGTAAGGGTTGACCAGGGAGGGCAGCAATTTAAAGAAAAAAATAGGAGACTAAAGGCTCAAGCACAATCAAGACAACTGAAGGGAAAAGACAGCAGTTGTTGGTGATATCCTGGTGTAATGCATTCCCCTGGCTTGTTATCACTTAATAGGCAAGCGTAATGTTTATTCAGGAATTGAGTTTCATTTATCTCTATAATGAACCAGAAGCAAGACTGCTGAATTAACATACACATTCTATTGATTAGTCATGCACATAAACCCCAATAAGAAAACCAAATACTCTGAGGAGTGTTTCTCATCACACCATATTAAAAGGAAAATTCCTCATATTATCATATGACATTCAGCTGATGAAAGCACTGATCCCACAGGTAAAAGTACACACACAAACACGAGCACACAGGAATACAAGTACACGCGAACACATCTACGAGTGGTAGAAATGATTAACATGAGAACAGTGCCACTACATATAAATCAAATAAACACAGAAATGGTGGGGTTGTAATCACTAAATCTAACAAATTTTCACCCACAATCCTCCTTTAACCTGATGGAGTTTTGCTAACAAGATTAAACAAAACTGATTATAACTACTAGAAGTCATTTTGACTAATGCTTTCCAAATGTAAAATGTTTATATTTACAACACGTTTCACCAAAGGAAATTGAAATTCCAAAATTGAACAAAAATTAGACAAAAAAACAAAACCAAGCATTCTGTCAAGAACTGTGAAAATAGTACACAAACAACATACCGTTTATGTTTATTTTATTCATTGTTTACTTTTATGTTTAACCATAAATTACTGGAGATGTGTTATACTTTAAGGATTAGCTCTGTGTATTTTTTAGGATTTACAAAAGCAATGCAAAGATTTAAGACGCAAGAACTTTTGTTTAAAATAATCCTAAGACATCTGACAGTCTGCCACCAAAATAAAATCTAAAGGCCTTTCTACTTTCATTCGTTCAAGGTCAATATTTTAAAATTTGTAGTGGTAACTTTGCTAACCTGGCTCCTGTCTGATGGTCAATGGACTCTGGCAGTTAAAGTATCTTTAAAAGTTTCCCCCCTGAGATCTACTTAGGGTGAGATGGCCATTGTCACAGTCCACAGGTTCACAGAAATTTCCCTTTGCAAACACCCAGGCTTTGTGCATGCTGTTTGGATGACATTTAGCTACATGCCACCTCTCTTCAGTCAAGTTGCAGAAGATTACAAAAGTATTTGGTCTTCCTGTCAAGGCCGAGTGCTTCCCATTGAACAATCACCTAAAAATACGTGCAGTCTCTGCAGTGTTAAAGCAAAGTTTTATTTATGCACTACCTGTGCAGTCTTGCAGCAATTCACATTTAAAGCTGTGTCAAGCAGAAAGTGGTCAAATGGGACACCAGCAGTTTAAAACTTTGAAAACGAATACATAAAGTAACTGGCTTGATTATGCATAGCACGACTGGCAAATTAAAAGACCTTATTTTACACATAATTAGGATATCTGAGTGTGACCGTTGCCAATTAATTAAGTCTTTCCAATTGGAAAATATTTATTTAAATAGCTGTTGGTCCATTTTGTTAATGCCTATTGATGACAGATGAGTCGGCATTGTGGAAAATTACTACTGATAGATATTATTTGACTCCTTTGAGACGGCAAACAATTTACTATGGTTGCAATTGAGTTCACAGAATACATTTGAATGACAAAAAACTGAAAGAGTTTAAAGCAGGGTTTTTTTTATAATTACTAAATCATTAGGTCTTTTGTTAAATGCTATTAATGTTCTATATTATATAGATTATATATTATCTAGAACAAAAAAATACATATTTGACAGAGGTTACGAAAATTAAGGTGAAAACCACCAAAAAAGAAAGCTGCTGCAGTTAGCTGATACCTCCACGGTTTTATCAATCTTGATGATTATGTCATTATATCCAATTTCTCTAAAACAATGAATATGTATGAATAAATAATTAAAAACAAAAATAATTACTAGTAAGGTTTAAAAATCTTGGTTTGAAAGGGTCAGAAGAGGTTTTACGGCTTACTCTCTGAATACAAAAGTATCTAATGTTAATATCTGTGGTCAAGTCACAAAAGCACTGCTTGCTAAAAACAAAAAAAAACCCAAAAATCAAAAAAAGAAATTGTGTGCATTATGAGCTTGTATGTGTGCATGCACAAGAGTAACATTTAAATAGTTTAACAACATTTCAGTGGGCATGGTTAAATTGAATAAGAGCTAGAAAAAGAATCAAGTGACAAGGCGCAGTAATGGAATAAAAAAATAAATGCCCGAAAAAAAATATAGGCAATTATTTCCCCTGAATATTGTATTTCATAATTAATACATCACAGTGTTTGAAAACCCCTCCAGTGAAAGATGTGCAGTATCTAAAAATGGCTACGCTTTTGAAGACAGTCAGCTTTAATTAAAACTGAAAAGCATGCAAGCTTCGCAAATAAATTCAACAAGTCCTAAATATTCAGGTTAAAACTTGAATATGTTTTGCTGCTAATTAAAGTCTTAAGAACTACAACCAAGGCAGCAACCATTTAAATCTCAAAGGATAAGATACAAATATAGTGTCTGCATTTTTGGAACACATTTTATTAATCATGGCCAAAGACGTGATTTTTAAGTAAAATGTGATTTTTAAGTAGATGCATGCATTATACATTTACCAGAACGTCAGGAACACCTGTTCAACTACCTGCTGAAACAAACTTCTAATCAACTTGTCCCTCAAAATGAGAAAACTGCAGAGCTCACTGATTGTGAGAGTGATGGCTCAGATGTGGACTATGAGGGGCAGCACAGATGATGAGAGCAACACTGATTATGACCCTCCCCAATTCACTAGCCCTTTCTTACCTCCTGTCAGTTTAGAATAAAAAGAAAAGAGTCATGGACCTCTACAACCAATACCAGGCAGCCACAAGAGCCTAAGGCAAAGCTACAGGTGATCAGGTATGAAGATCAAGACAGAAACCTTATCCATGCTGAAGACCTTACCTTACCCATCCCTGCTTCTCCACCTCAACTGTTGAAGATCCAAGGTCCTCTCGCCACTGCAGAGGCCAGTCTGAGGAACTTCCAAGGTCCTCTAGCCACCAGAAGTCTCACTCAGGAGGGCCACTGACACGATCCGAAGCCAGCTACTACCACCATTCCTGAGTACACAGTATGCAGCCCAAATGCTGCTGGATGTGTCAAGCTGTCCTGGAGGCCTTTCAAATGTTACCTTTATGTCCGACTGATTGCAGTTCAAAATAATTATGCAAAAACAAATCAACCACTTTGTTCAAGAGCCTAGCTCCATCTACATTGCTCTAATTATCCTTGACATATATGCTTCGACTTGGATGTGTTTTACACAGCCAGCATCGTACCTAAATGTTTTATGTTTAATGTGAATGAATTAAATTAGTGTAATGTACATCCCATTAAAATGTTATGAAAACATTACAATAACATTTCACTAAAGTACAGTCTCATATATTGCACTAAAGTAATGCTGTTGCATATGTTGTTATATTCAAATACAGACACAATGTTGTGGTCTTCATTTTTTGGCAAGAGCACCGATTTACAACATCATCTTTTAAAAGAAATTGTTAGTTTAAAGAGCTACCAATGGTACCTGAATCAAATATCTTCCTGTTTAGGAAAACAAAAAAAATGTATTAAATGAGTTAAGTCACGTTAAACATTTCATGGTTGTTAGTACTAAAACTGTTTATTTATATTAACTGGTCAGTGCTTACTTTAAAAGCCAATTTATCACATTTAAATTCAACTTAGTCATTTGTCAACCAAACAAAGTTTTAGTCAACAAGTTGAGAATGTATTGCGATTTAAATAAATATCATCATGCTTTTTTTCCCCCTTACATTTCAATTCAGGTTTGAATTAAGAAATATTTTATTAACCCCTGAATGGAAATGCATTATTTCTTATTATCATTTCTGAAAACATTAACAGTTAGATGAAATCACACATCCACCATCATGTTAAGGAATGGTATTAAAGTTTCAATATCCAATACACAGATCTTTATTTTTACCACAAAAAAATAATGAGCTATATTCCTGCTCTCATAAAATATGTCATGCCATGTGTTCATATCAAATTGCATGACATTCCTCATGTCACGCTACAGATCTATTATGGATGCTAAAAGACGATACCGTGTGGCTTTTCTGTCACCAGAGTTCAAAAGGCTGCACGTGTCGTGGTAAATGCAGGTCCCCAGCCCACATGGAGTCACTCTTGTGCATAACGAGATGTATTATTCCCCATTAGTCAGAAGGTAAAGCACAAGTAGTGCTGAAGAATACAGGTATATTTTTTAGATTAGCGAGTTCATTAAAAATATAAAACCATATTTAAAGTTTTCTTTTTTTTTTTCTTTTCCCTTTAAAACCAATATAAATACCAGTAAAGGACTAACTTAATATACTAAGACTATAAGTGACTGCATCAGTTTGCCTTGTCTGGACTTATCTTAACACTGAACTCTTTTACTATTTAAAATGATCATTTTTCTTCTTAACATAACAGACTGAGTGACATGGGTTCTGATCAATATATTTTAGTTATGTTTCCCTTCTTTTTTTGTTTTATCACTGCATTTGAGAGACAAGTTCAGTTTAAGAATTAATTAATGAATGTTCTTTTACAGCATCTAAGTATCACTGAACACTGGATGAAAGGTAAGTAAATCTGTGAAATTTTCTTATTCTTTTTTTTGGCATTGAGTATTTAAAAAAAACAACAAAAAAAAAACAATCTTAAAACATTGTTCTTTTTCACGAGTGCTTGTTGTGCTCGGTAGGTAATGTCTTAGCACATTCCCAAGACTTCAATCCATTCCAGCTCAGTTACCTATTTATTCAATATAAGTAAAGTCTTGTAATAATCCTTTGGACTCTTTTGGTTTTGGTTTATAATATGCAAAGACATACCACACAAAAGGTTTGGCTTACGTGTGTTTCAGCTGATTATGTCCTTTCCTTGACCAGCTGTGGACTAAAAAAGGTTCCATATCCATTCAGAAAATGCAACTTAAGAGTTGGGGTAAATAGGATTAAACATGAAGAAAAACATGAAACATAAAGACAGATACCAGAAACAAGGGTCAAGGAGCAAAATTGTATGCAGTAAGTAACAAACAACTGATTATTGATTAAGAAGCTATTCTAGTGCATTCAAATTCACAATTCAATTCCCAAAGGGCAATAATTTGATGCAGTGGTCTCTTCAGAAAATTATTGTAGAGGTTATTGTCGTGGGCGGGAAATATCTCCTATAATGATTTGTGTTGCAGCCGATCTGAAGAAGCCTCTGACTAAAGACACCGACACTGAATCATTGTGTTGTGAAGAGGATGCTCAGGGTTACCCATGATGTTCTTCATTTTATGAATAAGCCTCCTCTGCACAATCAGCACCAGGGACTCCAGAACAGTCCTCAGAGCAGAGCCAGCCTTCTTTGAGAACGTTCAGTTTTGTAAGTCACTTGCTGTGATGCAGCGTTTCCCAACAGATGACTGCAGATGTGACTGGACTCTCTACAACAGACTTACAGAAGATATACAACATCTGGCTAAAAAACGCTTAAGGATCTACGCTTCCTCAAGAAGTAATGTCTGTTCTGTCCTTTCTCATAAACAGCATCAGTACTGCATCTCCAGGGTCGATGTCATCCATGGCAGAAGTTGATAAAGTCAGTCACACATGCAGTCGTGGCATTGACGTCATCTGTATATGGCTCACAGAGTGCATCCCAGGTTATAGTCTTGAAACATCCACAGAGCTTCTTCAGCTCCCCGTGATTACATCGTCGCGGTCTTTTTAGTTTGTTACCTCTGGATGATGGGTTTGTAGGTGGAGGGGAGAAATATCCAAATGTTATCCAGGCTTTTGACATGTGTGTAACCCAGTTTTTGTCAACAAAAAACACTGAGCAAGATTAAGCAAAACCAAAACAAAAGCCCAAAAATGACAAAACCAGGAACAACTAACCAGGAACAGGACAGACAAAACAATACCGACCAGCAGGGAGCAAGGGAACAAACAAAACAAGATATAAATACAGCACTTGACGAGACAGATGCAAACAATCAGGGCAGAGGGGAACAAGGGAGGTCAAGACAGAACAGAAAACACAAGGAAAAAAAAAACAGGAACAGATAAACTTTACTGTAAAATTATCCGTTTCATAATGTTTGTAACTATCATACTGCAGGTAGAAAATATTGCTAAATGTGTGATGTAAGAAGAGACATTTGACTTATTGAACCAGCCATGTTTTGTAAAGAGTCAGCAACGTGACTGAGAAGACCGTTAGTGGGCGTATGGAGCCTATAAGTATGATATGCATGCGTGTTCTAACTACAGTGGATAGGAGGAAGCTGACACTTGATGTTAACCTGCCCGTCTACTCCTTGTACAACTACACTCGCGCTCTCTCGTGTCTTCATTCTTGGCCTGCATAGCTGGAGTGCAGAAACAGATTTTTCCAACAAATAATAGTAGAGCTCTATGCATCGCTGACATTTGTATGAAACGAATCCAACGTTTTATTTTTTTTGGTTCGAATCACCAGTGACTGCTAGAAATGCCCTGGATTGTTGTGTCTGCAGCCTAGCAACAGCAGAACTGATGACGGATGTAAAGGGCCACTAGAACAACACTGGTGAACTCAACCACTAAACAATTCAATATCCGGGCTGCAGAAACAATGTTTCCCAGTAGCATGTCCTGCATTAGACCATCTGTTAACAGCACTGCAAATCCACCTCACTTGCTTTTTGACTCCTCTTCAAGTCTCTGTCAGCCCGTATCGCATGAAAGCCGAGCAGAGAGAGACTGAAGTTGGGAATACGCTCCTGCAGCCACATAATACTGCATTCCTGAAATTACAGATTTGTCCTATTCAGTGCTTGAAACTCATCGATCTTATCCGCAGAAGATCTTATGTTACCTATTTAAATTATTACCTGATTGGAATACCTGGTTTAAACTTCCTCGTTCCCTCTCTCTCTCTCGCTCTCATGTGCTCCTGCTCTACTTCCACAACATCTCCCATTCAACTTGTAAGGGATTAAGGGTCTCAGTCTGGGTATAATTTGGCTTCCCATTACCTCAATTAGCTGCCCCCTTATAAACAACTTGCTTGTTGCTACGGTTATAATACCTCATGATGAAGAGGTCATTTGAAAAAAATGGAAGTAACAAAGGAAATGCCTCAAGAAGCACAGCATCTAAACCTGGATTCAAAATATTAAAACAGACGTTTTAATGACGTATACTAGTTTGAAAAACTCACAAATAACCACAAAACTAACAAAAGTTGACAGAGCTACTGGAGAAAGCTGCCAACATCTTTGGGTGTAGAAAATGAATATAATAATAGAATATAGCTCAAACATGTTTATCATGTCTTCTTATAATACAGGAGTTTTGAGTTCTTTTGTCCAGACATGAATGTGAAAAAAGATATTGATTTCAAGTCGACAGTTTTGGCTAGCAGCAGAAGCGCCTCACCGACGCTTTCACCTTATGTCTGAACAAAAGAACTAGAAACTCAAGTAATAGAAGATGCTACTGGTTGCACTTGTTGAATGTGTGTGTGTGCACGTGTGTCAGGGTGGTGCATGTGCGTGCGTAAGTATTTTCAATCAAACGTCTCAGCCATTTTTACTGTAGCAATTGTGATTCTCAGAAGATAGTTAAAGGTTTCTTCTGAACTTTGTTTTTCTGTGTTTTCCTTGTTGAAAGATTTTCCAGTCGTCTGTATCAAAAAGGTCTTTATGTATAACTAAAGCATCCAAAATGAGCCCTTTGCATGAAATGATAAAAAGGAGAGGCCGCGGTTAAATTCTCAGCAGCTGAAGATAATCTCACTTTCTGGAAAACATTTCTGAGCACATCGTGTATCTTCTGATACCACTCAGATCTAATCATGTCAATGTACGAGCAGTTCCAACAGACAATTTGGTCACATTGCCAGTAGCCACATTTTCCAGACCCAATGACTGGCAGACTTTGGCTTACTAACCTTGATAAAATGTAGTGCCATGCAACAGTTGTTGGTGCCAGAAGCCCAGTTAGCCCATAATGACAATCCTCAGACTTGGACACGAAATACCAAGCTCTCTGTTCAAAAATTGCTTTTGCTTTGACTTTTACTTACGATAAATCATAATCATCATCTACATTGGGGAGGGAGTGGGGCAAATACACTCATGAACCAATGTTTTGACAGTGATTCAGGTTTTATGTTTAACAGTTTATACATCTTCAGTCTCTGTGGTGGCGAGTTACTGTTTTCCAGAGTAAATAAAAGACAAAAAAAATGTATCTGTGTTTTTGGCCCCGGCACATCATGACACACTACTGTAATCTCTACAATTCAGTGATTAGCAGTGGGGTAATTTATTAACAAGTACAAATCAGCTACAACCACTCTGCTGTTCTGAATAATAAGAGCAGACTGACTGTTACTAAAGGATTGCGATCAAGAAGGAATCGTCTTCTGGTGTTAGAAATGGTTAACTCCAAAAGCATCAAAATGTTCTCCAATGCAAGAAAGTTGCTGCTAAGAAATATAGCACCTGAAAAAAAACACGTTATAGCATGACCAAGAACTTCAAAGAATGAGCTTAAACTGCTGTGAAGATGGCCTCAGAACATCCAAGAGTTTCCAGCATGTGCCAAAATAGTTTCTTTGTGATGAGTCGGCCAAGGAATCATTTCATCACCAGTGCAGAGCTGCTCACAGCAAAAAGGGGTGAATGCATCCGAACATACAAGACAGGCCAAGACTTGTGTACAATGGCCTGGTGTCAGGAGGGGGGCACCGAAGCAGTCACTGCTTTCATAGAAAACCATCCAACACAGACTGAAATTCTGCAGGAAATACGAAATTGAAAAGCACAAACTGGTGCAAAGTTACTTTCCTTTACAAATCTCCCCCTCCAAGTATATGGGAAATCTAAAATAAAATAAAATTCTCACAGCAGAAACGAACGCTGCCATGACTACTGTATTAACCCAACAACACATCCTGAGACAGATCGCGTTTGGGATCGCTTTTCTGCTAAAAGGAGTGGGTTCACATACAAAGCTGCCCTCCAAAAAATGATATGAATAATGAATTGTGTCAAAATCGTACTTCTCCCAACAATGTAGGACCAATGTGATGACCATCCATTTTAACCTTGCAACCGAGGGTTTTTTTGTTTGTTTGTTTTTTTTATGTGTGCATGGGTGTGTGCAAGTAAGTTCCCTTCACCAGCCCTCATGACAGTCTATTTTTTATTGATCCCTGGAGAAAAAAGAAAGGGGAAAAAAAAGAAGAAAAAGAAGGGAGGTATAAATATTCTGCCAGAGAGGGCTAAAATCACCTGGTGTGGAATGTGAAAAGACTAGAAAAAGGTGGGACATGAAAGAGCAAGAAAGAAAGAGGAGACAGTGGTGGGTGCAGTCGTTTGCATTTTTTAATCATTAAAAATGGAAATACAAAATACAATAATAACAAAGTCAGCTAAGTTAGCAGAAACCATAATTCATTTAAGAAGCACGAGTCAAACCAAGTTGTTTCCTTCCTGCAGCCCAGTGACCAAAACAAATCAGTTTCAGGACGAATGATTAGACTGCACTTTCACCTGTCCTCCGTGGGCCGTGTCTTGTTTTACTCCGACCACCTGGCAGATTCTCCGGGAGACTAAGATAAAGAAAATGGGCACCATTATTCAAAATAAATAAATAAAAACAACCACAGTGTTATTCCTTGATTCCACAGTAGGAAACTGTACGTTGTTTTCAATCCATGAACCTGCAGCATCATTTTTATGAGACTGAGCATCTCGGCTACAAGACAAGAAAACTAATAATAATGAGAACGTAAGAGACACCGTCTACATTAGATAACACGAATGCAACATTTTTATTGTTACTCATGCTCACATTCACACACTTTAGTTTTAAGCTTGTATGTTTTAACTTGTGCACACAGTCCGCACACTGCACCATCAATTCATGCACCCTCACCCAACAAATACAAAAAAAGAAAAAAACAAGAAAAGAAAATCAAGATAACTGCCTGTCCTTGTTGTTCACAGTCTTATTCTATGTTTGAGTGGCTGTTTTTACAGTTGCTATAATATGACAGCAAAAGTTAAAGACCAACATCAGCCTTTGGTAGGAAAAATGAAGCCAACGCAGAAGTTTCTCAACCGGCGTTACAGGAGGAAGATGATTCTTGTTGTAAGTAGAAGTCTGTGGTTGAAGTTAATGATAACATCATCCTTCTGCTCAATTTGTAATCTCTGGTCACATTTATTTAACACGCTACATTCTCAACTAGTTCTAAAACATATTTATTAATGCAAAATGCGTTATTAAAAACGTTGCACCTTTGAGAAGGATAAACAAAGCAGGGTGATTTTTAGGATGTATATGATTAGAAACCACTATAATTCAGGAATTTTTATTATTAACAATGTGTGAAAACAGTAAAAACTGTTTAAAAAAAAAAAAAAAAAAAAGAAATGTTTTAACCACATTTGTGAAATACAGACAGCAAGTAAATCTGTTCCGAATGCAAAATGCAATGAATTAAATAATAGTTTTCAGTATAACGAGAGGAGGAAAACTGTCAAAATGAAGAAAAAAAAAAACAGAACTGGCATCTCTAATCTTTGCCTTTTTGATTTTTCTCGGAAACGACAGAATACTTCTGGGATTTTCAGTCCACAAAAGCTCTCTTTCAAGATTCTCTAGCACCAATTTGGAGATCACTACATGTGGAGCTCTTTTGTGAGAAAGCTTCAAATCTGTATGTCCCTGATGCACTTCACTTGGCATTCATAGATTCATTTTAACAGGCGAGGTATTGATCCACACAACCACTTCCTTAGCTTACTGGTAATTAAAAAGCAATCATTTGGTTATAATTAACCTATGGTGTAAAGCACATTATCTGAGCCAGTATTGCTTTTAGATGCGAAGTTGTGAGTTAAAGTTAGTTCTTCAAAGGTCTGCCCTGACATCGCCCGTTCTGGGTATCAGTAATTTGTCAGGCAGCCGCATTCTGTTTCACAGTGTCTCCAAAAGTATTCCTTTGAAGTAGTTTGAGATGTGTAATTCGCCGACTCCCCTGACAATAGTGCTCTCCATTTCAATCTTTTATCGTCTCAACACTTCTCGTCCTCCCTCTCGTTCTCTTCCTTCACACATCATTATGTTGGAATTATTGTTCAGTGGCGCTCTACTCCACATCTGTCCCTCTGCCCAAGTTCGGGTGGCCGACAAACGCATTTGCAGTCCCTACGGTTGTGTCTGAGTTGGAGCAAAGTAGTTTATGGTTTGCGAGTTCTCCCTCCGTCCCATTGCTGTTTCGCTCACCAGAACAATGGGGAAGACACAAGGCAAGCAGTGTTAACAGGCAAAGCATTAAAGTATTGTCCAATAAAGATTGGAATTGGCTGAATGTTCAGGAGTAAATGAAGGAGGATGCTGCCACTTGGAGCAGAACATTTCATTTAAGGACGACGACAGTCACAGAAACAAGAAGTCAACCAGGCTGGAACGGCAATCACACAAGACACAAAACGCAGCGCAGCTTGTTTGCAAACAATTGCTCATTTCTGATTAATTAATAGAAACATCCCAGACTGCATTCATTTGCTTTTTCACAAAACACGTGCACTGGTTTACAAGTCATACGGCTGACAAATTCAGGCATTTGCTCTTTTCATATTTTTTTATGAGCCACAGCTGCAGCATCCCTATTTTGCATTAGCCATGTCCCATTAGGAGCTCGCCATCATGCCAGCTCTTAAGCTCCGTCTTTCGCTGTCCCAGTGGCGTTAGATGTCACCACTGCAGCATGTACTTGCACACAAGTAAAGGTTTAATAATATGGGAGGCGGCTTTCAGATATAGCACACATTAACTGGAGCACACAAGTTGACACAATAAAAATAACTTCTTTTTTTTTTTGCATTTTATACATTTTTCCTTTCCATCACCGTTAAATAGGGAACTATTTTCCAATTCTCATTAAGGTTTCTTTATATTCCAATTCTTTTTCGCTTAATTGTTCATGGAACAATTAATTAAAAGGAAATATTCTGGGTTTTTTTTTTTTATTATTATATGAACAAAAGGGCAGTTAATCGTTTTTTGTTTGTTTTTTATTTGCAAGTGGTGCACCACATTTTGGGTCCCTCAGACTGTGCTATCAGTATAAATGAAGAGTGGGAAAAGACCATCTACAAATGGTTTGATAAATTACTCATTTTTTGAACAACTTTCCCAACATCTCATTTCTTTGTAGTTCCTCAGGTAGGATTTGCTGCACTTCATTGTCTTGTTTGATAAAAGAAATTTTGTCCAAAGCCAAATTTGAATTTATAACAATGAACGCTGAAAAATCTAAGAATATTCTTTTGCATTTATGTCATTGAGAAGAAATAGCAATGGATCCACATTCATATGTAAAGTATATGAAAATTAAACAGATTAAACTTTCAACTAGCCGATTTAAGTTATTCAGAGTTAAAACAAAATATATTGTTTTTACAAAAGCTCATTTTAAATTTGAGTTTTTGTAAAAAGGAGAAAAGAGAATTATTTGTTTTAAAAATCAAACAATAAAAGCATGAACTGAAAATGTTTCTTAAAAAAAAAAAAAATTACTATAGTTCCTTTATTTAAAAACTAATTTCACTCCGTCAGTATCGTGACGTATGTATTTTCCCCTCTGTTGTGTGGATTAGACGGAGGCAGAATGGAGTAACATTTCATTGTGCTGCTGGCTCTGGTGCCCCGGCTCTGGTGCCCCGGCTCTGGTGCCCCGGCTCTGGTGCCCCGGCTCTGGTGCCCCGGCTCTGGTGCCCCGGCTCTGGTGCCCCGGCTCTGGTGCCCCGGCTCTGGTGCCCCGGCTCTGGTGCCCCGGCTCTGGTGCCCCGGCTCTGGTGGGAGGTAGTTACAGGGGCGTAACAAAGCAAAATGAGCGCTGTACGAGTTGGCAATGCAGAAAGGTGTAACTGGAGTGCGAGGATGGTTGAAAACTGTGCAGACAATCAATTCAGTCCCTCAATACTCAGCGAACCCTGCAACAAGGCTTAGCAAACTGGAGGACGCTCCACCAGGCGAAGCCAGGCCAGCGTCTCCCTCCGGATCTCTCTGGCGGCAGCAACATCACAAACTTTAGCAACAACAGAGAAACCGAGCCCAGCGCTGACCAGAGACATCAGGGAGTCGACACCGTGACCGAGGCACACAAAACGGAGGAAAGGGGCGGTTTTCAGATTGCAGAAGGTCATGATGATTTGTGAAAGTACAAACTGGGAACAAATATTCCGCTATACCGGAGGGTGGAGGAGGAACAGGGAATCACAAGTACATCTTTTATCTGTGTGAAAGTGGCTTTTGATCAGCGGCTTAGCCGCAGAAGTAAACTGAATTACAAATAGAAGAAATTATTGCTGGACTGGAAGATGGCACACGGTGGCTACATGGTCCCTTTGTCCTTTGTAGTAGAGAAGTGTATTAGTTAGAGAGCTGCTATTCCCAGACCTGATAAATCTTTTAGTGAGAGCGCTTCGCTTCGTCTCTCTTCATCAGCTCACAGGCCACTGTTCCTTTCACACAAGTGTACTTCCGATAGAGTAAGATTCAGGTGAACAAGCCACCTTAGATGGCTCGACAGGTAACCTTTCACTGCTGCCCACTGTTGTTCCGGCAGGTTCAGCCACTCACGAGCCAGACTTACTGTCACTGCCTGAGACAAGGGAGGCTCGGTGAGGAGAAGCTGGATCATCTCTGGATTTCAAACGTGTTATGCACGACTGTGAGGACGTGTCGGCCAGGACACAAAAGAGCAGGGCTTTTTTTTCTACTTTGACGAGAAGCTACAAGCAGAAACTGAAACTGAACTTTCAGCGTACCTCTAAGATAAATTTAATTAATTGTTAAGGTTGCATAGGTTCAACTTTCAATTTTCTTATTTGATCTGAAATTTTCTTAGTTACAATCTCTCTTTTTTGGGGCTCTAGCTGCAAAGCGTATGGAACACTATAGTTATCCGATTATCATTTTCCTCTTATTTTTATTTTCCTTCAAAAAGAGTCCAGGCAGCAACAGCTACATTGTACAGTCACCAACCCTCGAAGGGCTACAACTTGCATATGTCAATATTTCATGAACCGGCTGAGAAAACGCTAAAATTTGGTATATCAAAAATTTATATCATAACCAATACCAAGGCTGAATTAAATGAAAAACTTTTTTTTTTTTTTCTTCATTTCATATGAGAAATGATTTACTTGCTTTGTCCAGCTGTTGTGGCCTCTCATCCCAACTATCATCAAATCAGCCAAAGTAACTCTTCATTTCCATCCTGCACGTTTCTAACGACAACCGAGTAAGTTTCATTGTCGTTTGTGTGACAAAGTGCCATAAAGCGAAACCCACAGAGCTACATTAGACATGGCAGAGAGAAAGTGATGATTGAAGAAAAAAAAAAAAAAAAAACAAAGAGTGGACAAGGAACACACCAAAGAGGTAAATCTGAAACACCGTCGCTGTAGCGACACTCTGGCAATGCCACCTCCACACCTTTAGGAGGACCCACTCAGCTAAAATTTCCAAAAGCTCCTTTAAAAAAAAAAAAAAAAAAAAAAAAAAAAAGGTAGCAGGAAAAAGTTACTTCCTCACCTCCCATCTAGAAGAAGACTAATGTCAAACAACAAAAACTAAAAGATGAATAAAAGAAAGACTGAAAAGGAGTGACGGGTGTTGAGTCACTGACCCGAACAGCATAGGTCACATCAACGTGTTGCTGTAGCTGAGCGAGTTGTCCGTCGCTCGGTATGCAGAAAAGGAAGATGTAGCGATCCCTTAAACCAACTTGATAGGGATTTCCTTCACAGTCAGATGGAGTTGACATTTTCCTGCATCTGTGAAACTTCTTCGGGGGCACTTTACGCCAAGCGTCAGTGTACATCAGCATATCTCATTTTGGGCCAAAAGGCCCTACCTCAACCTTTCCAGTGACGTGTAACTGACAGTGCTGCAAGCCTCGCGCGCCACACGATCAACGTTGTGACATTATGACCATTTCTCCTGGAAGCAGAGTTGATTTTATTAATAAACATTTAAGTCTTTATATTTGTTAAACTTGCATGCAATATTCAGTTAGCAAGAAAATCTATAATATTAGGCTTTAAGTCAAATGCTTTGGGGTTCAAAGTACTGAAAAGATTGTTTAATTTAAAAAAAAAAAAAAGGAGACTTACAGACTCTCCCCCACAGCTGTGGTCTTTTTTTCTCCCCAATTATGTTGCTCTGCAGGAGCTACTTTTTTTTTTTTTTTTTTAATTCCGTTGCCCTGAATTTAAACCTAACCTCAAGTGGGGGGAAAAAAAAAAAAAAAAAGATGCAATCCACAGAATCCAAACACTTATGCGTCGGCTTTGTTTACTCTCCATCACTTACAACTTACTATAAAAGCACCAATAATCCAACAAATGTCATGGCCACAATATTATTAGACTGCTGGGAGAGAGCACTGAACTAAAAGTGCAAAGGCCTCTCTCCCACTATAAAACACTTTCATGCAATTTATGCATGCCTGAAGATACATTCAACAGTCCAAGTTCAGGGATGCACGACCCTGTAGATTCTCAGCTTCACACTTACAGGCACTGAAGTGAGTAAATTCTTTTTGCAGGGTTTTTCGCTACCCCTACATTATGTGATTGCCTCCAGGGAGGCAAGAGTTTTGCAACAGCCAAAGCAGAGTTTAGCATATTAGGAATGCCTCGCATTCATCTGCTTGGCCATGGTAGATAATAGGATGATATTTTGCAATAAAATGTTGCAGGTTGATGCGCGATTATAGCACCTACCAGCTAATGACAGAAGCACTGACCAAACTTTACTCCTCAAGTTTTCAAAACCACTTGAAAACTCAAAATCATCATGTGCATGTTCAAAAATGATACAGATTCAGCTTGCCCTCTTCCATGGGGGAGTTTGTAGGTAAAGTGATTAAGCTGTTGTCACCCATGCGAACGAGAGATTTCAATTTCCTCAAGATGACTTCAGATTTCACACAAATGAAGAATACAATGTTCCGCTTTTGGTCCTGACATTGCTGCTTCAACACCCACCTACAAACTGATGAAGATCAATGGCATAATCCAAATAGCAAAGAAATAGACTTTTTTTTTTTTTATTTATCTTTATTTTAAAAGAAAAAAACATAACAATTGTGGCTTTTAGTGATAAAAAGTGCTCTGCTATACCAGATACAACTCACAAAAGTGACTATTTTATCCGAGATACCCCCGGTGGTGCGGAGGTATGTAAATCTTTATGCACAACAAAGATGTCAAACATCCAGGGCTTTTTTTTAATGTTTCTTGCGTTTAAGCACATGAGCCTCGATGCTGAAAATAAAGTACCTTCGCCGAAATCTTGCAATCTGCCAGGCTTCCACGGAGCTTTAAGTATAAATCTTTACAAAGTTTTCCTGTTTGTTAGATGGTCTCACAGGTAGCAGATGCGTTTCCAGACTCCACTTAGCCAGACACGGGGAGTTGATCAATAGAGGGGAGGAAAGGCACCACCGAGGTGATGGAGATACCTGCCACCGCAGCAGCATTGGCTGATCTGTTACTGACAAATACTCTCCCTGGGACATGAATCTCGTCCAGGTCCTTCCAGCTGAGATGGAGCACACAAAGAAAGAGACATAGAAGGTTTTTCCCAAAGTACACAGCAGTGGGGAAATCGTTAAATCGTTTGAAGAGATGTCTTGCTTTATCCGAAGTTTCAAAGAAAACCAGATTTTTCCTGGAACTGTTGTGGATAAACGATGCATGGTCTGAACATTTTTAATAAACAGTTTATCCTCATATGAGAGGCTTTAACATGATGAGGCTTCACACGGTTTGGTCCGTAATTGTCTTTATTTAAAATCACGGATGTCTGAGGATCTCAGAAATGCAAATACAAGAGAGAACTTCTAAATCTTTGCAACGCCGCGTTAATGTCAAACACTTCTGTCTCTGAGAGAACAAGAAGCCTGTCACCATTTTCTTTTAACTGAGTATCATGATGCATCTTGATAAATGAAAGAAAATACAAAAGCCAAAGAAACGACTGAAAGATTTCTGACTTTTGCATTCAAAGAGACTATTTTGAATTGAATTATTTTGTCCCCGCCACTGAGCAAGTGTTTACTTTACCCCCCTGCTAGGTGCTCAACCCGTTACTTTTCATGCATAGATCAGATGCCTTTTCTCACTTGATGCCTAATTTCAGTTATTAAGGCCCCATCCAGGAGGCATCAGCAGCAGAGGAAGACGAACAGCAGTGCGGAGGCGACTAGTTTTTAGTGATGCCATGCGAGTATTGCTGCAGTTTTCCATGTGATCAGACAGCATTTCCATTAAACTTCATTTAAAGGTTCATTTGCAAATGTCATGTTAATTTTTTTTTAAGTCTCATTTTTGTCTTAGCTCTTTAGCATGTGAGAAGGTAAAGTTTTTTTTATAATTAAAAAAGGACAACTAAGGTGGGAGGGAATGGCAATAATTCTAACAGTTAAAAAATAAATAAATAAATAAATAAATGAAAGGCAGGTGGATAGTTTGAGGTCACTACAATACTTCTGAAACCGCTGGACTGCAGTTTTTTTGTGATAACATGATTTTTTTTATTTTTTATGCGCCCCCCCCCCCCCCCCCCCCCCCCAGTCGAGATGCAGATCACATCATCTCATCTGAATAAATCATGTTCTGGGGTTCTTCCAGAGCATCGTAGAACCCAACATGTGCCAAAACCTTCCCCTTCACGCTCTATTTTCTATTAAATTTCTTCTAACTTCATATTGATTACCACTCCTGAAGCCTTGAAAGTCCTATACGGTTTACACCAACAGTCCCAAACAGCCGAGACAAGAGCCGAGAGCCGCACGTTTCTCATCACTGAGGCACCAAATAACAGCTGTAAAACAGCAGTTGAGTCCCAGAAAAGCAGATAAGGTTTGCTTTGACTTCTCTGGCGCATACTTCTGCGTCCAAAAGTCTATGGGGAATCAGGAGGGGTGGCAGTCGATTGTGCTTTCATTTTAAAGATTTGATTCTTGCCGTAATGGAGTACCTCTCTATTTTTCCTCTCTCTCTCCCCCAGTTTACTTTACCTCGGACAGAAAATGCACTGAACAGTATCAGAATAACACTTTGAGCTCAGGGTCTGGCAAACAAATTCAATCAGCAGCATATTAAGTCCAAAGCATAAAGACTAATATTGCCACAGCAGAACAGAAAAAAAAAAGACAACTGGGCATCCGAAGATTACTTTGTTCAGCATAACTAAATACATTCAGTCATAACAGTTCAATGACTTGTGCAATGTCCAGTTTGTCCATTTTACTCACATGGACAGACATCCGTTTCATAAAACTTGAAGCTTTTGTCCTGTTAAAACAAAACCTTTTACAAAGTAAACAAATGTCACACCTGAAAGGATCATTTTCTCGAGCCAATTATGCAACGCTTCAGGACAGATGCAGAAATCTGTCTGTCTGAGCCTCATTTGAAATATTGTTCAAATCTATGACAAACAATGTTCTCCTGAATGACCTGGGTACTTTAGTGTCAAAGTATGCAAATACTGGATGTCATTTATTTTCACTACACAAGCTCGAGCTTTAAATAAAACCTATGCTTTTGCCTGTACTTTTGGTCGTGGGTGAGTTTAGTTACATGGTCCTGACAGTAGAAATACCTCATGCAGTGCTAGCCCAAATGTTTAGTTTAGTTAAAATTGGACCAAAGAAATGTGTTGTGAAAGGGTTAGAGGAGATTTTTAAGAAATCAACTTTAAAATTGGGATTTCGAAAAAAAAAACCAAAAAAAAAAAACCATGAAGACCATAAAAGAAAATTGCTTTGACCATCTTTTGTCTGTGCCTTAAAAAGGCCACTAATGAGTCAAAACCGGAGGTATGATCATCCACAAATGTCAAACTGTACTTGCAAGACGAGATTGTTGGATTTCTTAAAGAAGATCCTCAAATCTGGATGAATGTTCAAGGTTTTACAAAAATGTTTTGTTTGTTTAGAGCAGCTCACTGAGCTGGAAAGAGTTTAAAAAAAAAAAAGTGGCTCATTTTCTACACTGAGAAATTATTCACAAATGGAAACTAATACCAATGTTCCTAGAAGTCGACATTCAGGCATATTTGCGGTGAGGTGAGTGTGCAGTGCTCGGAGAAATACTTGAACCCAACTGGCCTCAGTGAACGCATTAAATGGTGAAGTCCATGACAGCACAATCAGAAGACGACTGAACAAATATGGTAAAATAAAATAAAACAAAACATCAGGACAATGATCTGAAACGCATCGGAAATTTGACATCAAAATAGGTGAAAAATTAAAGATTTAAGGTTTTGGAACATTGATGTCAGACCTCAGTCCACTTTCAACTGCTATCAAATGCTGAGGTTTGGATTTAGAAGCTACTGAATGATGAGATTGTAAAGACCCCCCCCATGAGGACTGGATGACTTTTATTGCGTTATTAATTAATTATAAACTAAATTAAAAAAAAGAAAGAAGGATTGTGTAATAGCTTTTGATATTGATTCTACTCTGCCACATTAGAGTCTGCAGAAATGACTTTGTAGTTGCTTAAAAAGGGAGCATTTTCCTCTCTCAGGAAAGCAACATGCTAAAAATGATATGAGATTAGTCGTTATGTCAATTCAAAATTAAATCTGACACTGTGTTACATATGCCGTTTCTTCTATGAAGCCATGCCAATTGTTGACAACTTAATAAATAACGGAAATCTGGAAAATTTGTCCTATTGCCTGAAAACAGAAACATCAAAAGCCATTAATAAGACTGTCAGTTGTAATAATATTTGTTGCCAAAATTGTGAACCTAAATATCTCGATAGAGAGCAGATGCGGTTTTTTTTCCTGACTCACTGAACTCGTGCATCGCGAATACAGTGCGGCTTGCACAGATGCATACTTAAACTGGTTTCAGGGTCTGTTGGCAGGTCCGTCTGTGCTCTCCACCAATGTGTGAGCATAGTGATCCCAGCAAATACTGTAGAAAGGAGACGTTCTGAGGAAGGCTGTGAAAAAGTACAACTGTGCCTGAATCATGTCCTGCGTGTTGCCTTTGGCTTTCTTACAGATTGTGGATGTGTTAGTCCCCCTTCAGGGGCAGGACTCTTTTTTACAGCGAGTTGAAAGCAGTTCTGTAGAAAGGGCACCAAAGGTGAAAATGTTTCCTCTCAACAGGTACGGTTCTGCTTTTATCCCGATGTTGCCACTTATCTCAGGTGTATTGGGATCTGAAATGGCTTTGTTTAAAACTTCAAGCTTCCTGGAAAGCTCATTACAACTTAAGGACACGACAAGTCTGATTTACTTACTCAGAAAGAGGCATGGTGATGCGAGCCCAATAACAATAATAATAATAAACAATAATAACTGCATATGTTCAAGAGCATAAGTCAATCATAGTTCTCTCTTGTAACTCATCTTGTCCTGCGACACGTCTCCTCAAACTGACAAAAAAGAAAATCTCAACTTTGTAGAAGATGGACAAAAACATCTTTAGTATTTGACAAATGATTGCGAGAAAATAATCAGGCGATGAAGGCAGCAGATGATCATTCAAAGATCATTCAGAGGCAAAGCCCTTTTGTAATGCAATAATGAATAATGATTAAGTAGTGTTGTAGCACGAATACATCAGCAATGAGGCTAAAAAACAGCCTCAAACCAGAGTTTGATGACCGGCTGCGTCACATCATCACTGCCAGAGAAGTGGAAATTTGCAAAAAGTGTTTCCATTACACTTTAGCGATAAACCTCATCATCATCATCATCATCATATTAAAAAGTTGTTTTCTGATATTTGACAGTGGTTTCAAATTTCAGATGTTTCATTACAGGTTTTCTTTTTCAATATTTGGGTTTTGCACACATCTAGGGGTAACAGAAAGGCGACTCATGGGCCTGTAAGTGGGAGGGAGCCGTCTTCGAGGAGACTGAAGTCAAACATCTGTCAAGGGACCCGATGATGTTCATGTTCCTCTAACATCCCACAGAGCACACCCAAACATTGTATCCCCTTCCTGCCACAAACGCCCTTCTCTCTACACTCAAGCTGAGCTGTCCCCCTGCAGCGTTTGTGAATATTTGAAAGTATTGCCTGAGGAAAAGAACAAGGTTGGCATTTCTCCTTCAAGAGAGGTGGTGTGGCAGTGCCACCACGCCGCTGTCTAAACACATAACACACGTCAAATGCAAAAGGGCCCTCTGTGACTTTGGAACCACTGAACTGCCCAGAAAGGTCATCTCAGCGTTTTTTTTTTTTTTTTTTTTGTCTGAACATTAGTTAAAACCAAAGTGGGGCAGATACAGTGACTACAAATAGAAACTTACAGTGCAAACAAATTCAGTTTAGCATTCAGCAGTTGTAATAGTCTACTTCTCCCCCATCTCTGGACCTTCCAGATGTTCTGACAACACAAAATGGACTAAATACTAGGGACGCACCAGTATAACATTTCAGTCCACATTCTCCCACACTGAAAGCCAGGTTTTGCATTTTGGCTAAAATGAGTGTGTGGAAAATGCATAATGTGTTACAAAACGTAACGTAATGTCATATTGATATGAAAATAATGAGCTGACATTAGAAACCAGTGGCGAGGAAAAGTATATCAGACTTTAGCACGCCTGGAGTCTGAGGAAACAATTCTGTAGAGACGATGGAGCTAGAAGAGTTTTCATTTTGGATTTCCTAAATAAGAAAAGAATTTACCTGCCAATTCTAGTCTGTGTCGTGAGATTCTGGATCAGCTAGTCTTTTTTCCAAGAGCCATTAGGACATCTGAAGAGAAATTACAATAATCCAGGCTTGAAAAAAAGTCAGACTTAATACTTTTTTTTAAATGTATCGCTAGGAGACAGGAAGTTCAAATTTTGGTAATTCCATACAAAGTGAAATTTTCCTGAATTAGAAAGAACACAGCTTCATAACCATCTCTCTGTTTTTAAAGTACGTTGTCGTCATTAACCCAAGGAACCAGCCTGATGACTAATTACATTTTCCAAAGGGATGTACATGTGAAGGTTTTAGCACTCAGGATAATTAACTTGTACAGGAGTCAAGTTTAAATGGCTCCCAAATAGAAAATAATGGTATTTTTTCTTTGTTTGGTTAAAGCATGTCTGCTAATGTTCTTATATGAACATTACAGAGTAAATAATTAAAGCGCTCTTATGTGCTGCACATCAGTGAGCTGTGCAGTCAACTAAATTTAAGCCACATGATTTGGAGATGACTGCGGTCAGCCTGTAGGAGGCTACATCCAGTGTCAGAGCACTACACTGACTGTAGAGGTTTCTTCTGCATAGGCTGAGCAGATTACTTCATGAACAGGTCTGCCTGTTACAGCGAAATATGGTTTTATTTGTGCAAGGCAGCGCTGATTTATAAGTTACTGAACTGGAAAATGGCAACATTTTAGGCTGGAAGTTTGAATTAAGTTCCAGTGAGTGAACGAGAAATCAACAACTCATATCATTTAAGCCAATTATAAATCTTTTTTTTTTTGTGAAAAAAAAAAAATAATATAATTGACTTTCAACATACACTTTATTTCAAAGAGTATTTGCTCACCTGCCTTGACTCGCATATGAACCCAAGTAACATCCCAATCCTAATCCAGAGAGTTCAATATGATGTCGGTCCACCCTTTGCAGCTATAACGTCCTCATCTCTTCTTAGAAGGCTGTCCACAAGGTTTAGGAGTTTGTTTATGGGAATTTTTGAGCATTCTTCCAGAAGGCCATTTGTGAGGTCACACGGATGTTGGACCAGAAGGCCTGGCTCTCAGTCTTCCCTCTAATTCATCCCAAAGGTGTTCTACCGGGCTGAGGTCAGGACAGCCAGGACTGCTTTGTGCACAGTCATGTTGCAGAAATGGGCTATCCCCACACTATTCCCACAAAGTTGGGAGCATGGAATTGTCCAACATCTCTTTGTCTGCTTTACACCACTGCACCAGACGCTTTGCATTGCACTCGGTGATGTATGTCTTGGATGCAGCTGCTCAGCCTTGGAAACCCAGTCCATGAAGCTCTCTGCAGACTGTTCTTAAGCTAATCAGAAGGCCACATGAAGTTTGGAGGTCTGTAGCAATTGACTCTAGAAAGTTGGTGACTTCTTCACACCATGTACCTCAGTATCCTCTGACCCCACCCCGTCAGTTTACATGGCCTACCACTTCATTGCTGAGTTGCATTCGTTCCCAATTGCTTCCACTTTGTTATAATACCACTGACAGTTGACAGTGGAATATTTAGGAGCGTCGACTTGTTGCACAGGCGGCCTCCAATCTGCACCACATTGGAATTCACTGGGCTCCTGTCACCGACCCATTCTTTCCCAAATGTTTGCAAAAAAAAAAAAACTGTCTGCATGCCTGGGGACTTGAATTTATACACCTGTGTCCATGGACGTGATTGGAACACCTGATTTCAATTATTTGGATGGGATGAGTGAAGCCTTTTGGAAATACAGTGTATATAAGTGATAATAGGATGATAAACTTATTTTAAAATCAAGAAATGTATACCTCCCCTCCCCACACCCTTCTAAATACATAAAAACATATTTTTGACAAAAGCATGAATTCAAGTTGTCTTTTTATTTTGCTTAACATTTGTGAACAGTGCAAAATTTAATGAAAAAATAGAAAGTTGCATTATTGCGAGGCATCTCTCTTAATTCGGGCAGCACGGTGGCTTAGTGGTTAGCACTGTTGCCTCACAGCAAGAAGGTTCCCGGTTCAATTCCCGGCCCGGTGGGTCTTTCTGTGTGGAGTTTGCATGTTCTCCCCGTGCTTGCGTGGGTTCCCTCCGGGTACTCCGGCTTCCTCCCACAGTCCAAAAACATGCAGTGTAGGTTAATTGATCTTTCTAAATTCTCCCTAGGTGTGAATGTGAGTGTGATTGGTTGTTTGTATGTGGCCCTGGATAGACTGGCGACCTGTCCAGGGTGTACCCCTGCCTTTCGCCTGATATGCGTCGGGATAGGCTCCGACAGACCCCCGTGACCCGGAAACGGATAAAGCGGGTATAGATAATGGATGGATCTCTCTTAATTCAGTTTGTTTCTATGGTGATGTTTTTTTTTTTTTTTATTCAGGAAAACTCTGAAATTTTAGACTATGCATAAAAACTTATGGAAGAGAATTACCAGACTTGGAAAGAGGAAATCTTAGCCACCTGGGTAGAAGAAGCAACAACGGCACTAGTCGCAATTGCCAACCTCAAGTCTAATCAATAAATAGTCAAACCTAATCAACACAGATGTTGTGCTTTAGTGTCCAAGGGTGTGAGGGTGGAAAACAAAATTGGAAGAAATCTAGCAAATTGTTAAAATTTCAATTCAATTTAAATTAAATATTGTACGAAATTGCAAAATTGTAAACCAAATTTTTTGACTGGTAGCATACGTTCCATTTTAGCTCAGTTTCAACCTTTGTATTGACATTTTTGACCAAAAAAAAACAAACAAACAAAAAAATCCATTGTCTTATTTAGCTGTCTTCATGTCAGTCAAGGGTATCAAGATCCCTGTTAACCTGTAAGACACCACAGACGGAGAGAGTGATGATTTCTTTGCCGCAGCAGATAACTGTTAATTCCCGACTCATATTAAACTCAGGCGGGAATCGAAGGCTTTGAGCAGAGAGACTTGACATTTTAAAAGCTTGTTGTAAGTGAGCAGACTGAGCTGAAAGTAAAGCCAACAGGTGCTGTAAACAGTAATTAACAGCTTCATGCAAGATATTACGAGATGAACAGGGGAAAAAAAGAAAAGTTGTAGCATTAAACATGGTGACATAAGCAGAAAGACATTTTCAGCAATGCAAGTTTTGTTAAGTGAGCCAGGAGGTCAAAATTACAGTGAAGTTACATATCTGTAAGCTGTGGACGGGTTTGCTTGTTTTTCTCCCTGATTACGGTGAGGCTGACCTGAACCACAACAGGAGCTCTCTGTGTTTCCAACTGGCAGATTTTCTTTTACATGGGTTTCTTACTGTTATCATGTTTACTTTTCCCAACAGAATCTTTGTCACAAAGTCAAATGTTAGTAATTAAGCATATTCGATGCCTCTTGTCCATTTCTGAAAGGTGTTGTACAGAGTTTTACTCATCTCTATCAAAGAGGGGTAAAACAGGTAAGAGAGCTGCCTCATAATTCAGCAGACCTCGATAAGGTGTTAAATACTCAACTATAACTGGCACTCAAGCATACTGTTTTAAAACATGCATGAAAGTAATGATAAGATCCACTTAACTGCCCTGGTTCAGAAGTAAAGGTCCATGTTCATCTTAATTTTAATTCTGCTTCCAGCAACACTTGCACATGAAAAAATAAAGAAAAATATAATTTAAAATAAGGTAGGATAATCAAAAATACTATGAACGCTTAATTTATCACCAGATGTTAAAAGATAAAGTTAAAATATAGAAATATAAGAAACCTAGGATAATTTTTTTCTTGAGTTCAGGTTAGTTACTACTAATGTAGCACAGACTTATAAATTAGAAACTACAGGCTGTGAGGATCACATGAAATAAAAAAAATCTATATATTCTCTATTTCTGGATTAAATTTGAGTATTTTCTTTTAATTACAATTACAGCTGTGACAAATGCATGTAAAGTATGTCTTTAAAATGTTTTGTTTTTTTCTCTTCCATCAATTGATTATTAGTGTTTGGGGGCCTTTATGGGGCTTTTTTAAGAAATCACAGAAATGCAATACAGTTCAATTTTATTCATAAAAGTGTCTATTACAATACGAGTTGTCTCTAGGCACTTTCCAGAAACCCAGAACATGACCACTAACTGATACATAACAATATCAGGTAAAAACTCCCCTAATGGAAGAAAAAGGTACAAAAGAAACGTCAGCAGCAGAACTAACACTTCCATGTATAAATGACTGATTCATGGTTGGTTGGTCGACTACAGAAACGACTATAAAAACAGGTGTAGACAGCAGACACTGAGGTGGTCAGAAGGTGGGACTGCAGGTCAGGATGTCAGCAGGTATCCAACAGAGACGTCCACACAGACAGGTGGAGGTGAACACTGGGATGGTCAGAGGTGGGGCTGCAGGTCAGCATGCGGCTCTGGAAGCTCTGGGCTGCAAACATGTAGAGAAGAGAAAAAGAGGAGGCAGAGCAGCACAACAAACTACAAGAACAACAGAGCACAATTATGTTTATGAGATACTTCTGATTAATAACTGAGGTTTGAGCTGATGAAGAGAAACAGTGGAGGTGAGAGGCACCAGTCAGTGGATCATGTTGGGGTCCCCCTGCAGCGTCGGTGTACAGCAGCAGATCCAGGATGAAGATACGTTTAAGAGCAGCTGCTCTGGTGTTTATATGCAAGTAAAAGAATTTTGACTTGGATTCTGAGTTTTACAGGAAGCCAACACAGGAGAGACGTGCTCTGTCTTGTTGATTCCTGTCAGCACTCACGCTGCTGCATTTTGGATCAGCTGGAGGATATTCAGAGAATTACTTGGACATCCTGCTAATAATGCATTACAGTAATCTGGTCTAGAAGATACGAACACGGGAATTCGTTTTTTACATCCTTCTGGGAGAGGATGCTCCTAATCTTTGTGATATTACGGAGATGAAAAAACGCTGTTTTACAAACCTGATTAATATGCTGTTTAAATGACAAATCCTGATTGAAAATAACACCAAGCTTTCACACAGCTGTACTGGAGGCCATCGCAACACCGTTCCTAAGCTGTTTGGGACCACAAACAACCTCTGTTTTATCAGAGTTTACAAATAAAACGTTAGTGGACATCCAGTCCTTGATGTCCTTAAGACGTAACTGAGGTTTGTCTAACGGTTCTGTTTCATCTGGTTTCATAGAGAAATACGGTTGCGTGTCATCAGCATAGCAATGCAGTAAAAAAAAAAAAAAAAAAAAAAAAAAAAAAGGGAGATATTTTATGATATCAGACTGTATCAAATACAAGATTTGATGCAATCTCTTGGTTTCCTTATCAAGGCGACAATTATCTTATCGCTTTGTATTAATTGGACTACTCTGGAACAAGTTAAACTCTATTGTCGAAGTGCCTTGAGATGACATTTGTCATGAGTTGGCACTATAAAGGTGAATTGAATATTACAGTACAGCTAGAAGGTGAGTCATTCGTTTTGGCACTGAGCCAGGAGACAGCTGCCGAGCTCCTACGCCGTACACGCAAATGGCAGGTTAAGAAGAGGAGATGCACTTGAGCTGTCATGCCAATATGAGAGATGCCATCTTCCCTCAAATCACTCAGCACTTGCAGGGTTGAACACTTCACACAAACCAAAACGTCACTCAACACCTGTATCAAGTAGAGTCAGACTCAAAATAGGTCTAAGAATGTCAGCTTGTTGCGTTTTCCTTTTGTTTTTTTAAGAATTGTTTTATAACTTGTATATTATTATTCTTACTCATCTTTCTTAAACTTAGGGAGCACGTTGCAACAGAGAAGGCTTCATATCGGACAGTATATGATAGCAGAGTTCGGCTTTCCATGTCCCCCTTTTCCAAATTAATGACGGTGTCACGCTACATCTTCTATTTGGCAGACTGCTACCCAGCCATCATTTCTGAAGCAAGTAGTTCCTTGTTAAATTGACTATACGCAACGTAAAGAGGCTGCATGGCGTGTAATGAATAAAGATGAGTCATGCTACTCTGTTTAATTTGACCTATCGGTGATAAAAGTGAAAAGAAAAAAAAAGGAGAAAAGTAATATCCGCGTCTGTCTGCCTCTCTGTACTCACTCTGTTTTCTTTAAATGATGGTGTTCACCTTTATAGTGGACACAAAAAGTACCTAGGATACTTAAAAGTTTCTGATTGGCCTAAATTTAAAAGTTTAATGAATCTTAATGTTAACAAATCAGACCGAAGCTCGTGAATTTCACAATCATACTTTATTTCCAGTGATACAAAGACAAGAGCGAGCAGAAGAAAATGGGCTTGATGCCTCTCTTTTATCCTGTGCTGCAATCAGAATGATTTTTGCGTGCATGAGGACAACCCATGTCCACGTGGCCGTCCACACTTGCTACTGCTCCATCATCTTAAAGATTGTCGCAGCAGGCACGTACAGAAACTGTGTTGCGTTTAATAGGTAAGCAGTGGGACCAAAAGCTGACAAAGCTCAGAAGAAATCAACAGAGATTATGCATATCCAAACCAACTCCAAATGGCTTCTAAATCCAATTTTATTCACGTACAACAAAAACCATTTAAAGTGCTTCAGATCAGAATCTGTAAATGGCTTTATTTGCCTTTTTCATTTGCAGAAACGTAAGCTATATATATAGTGTTGCATCCCCTTATGTTTTTTTTTTTCTTCACACAATATTGCACAGCATTTTGGAGAAACTGTTTATAAAAGCTGATACTTGACATTATGTACTGTAACCTTGGATACTACAGGAAGAAACATGAACAGCTATGATATGATGCCTTTAACGCTGCAAGCTTCTGCTTTAGAATTCTGTAAGTGTGAAACATGGTCATTAGAAATATCTGCATAAGTAGCGGATCTGTCGCTGAAAAACGTGCAAAGCCACAAGTCCAGTGTGCCTGTAGATTCTGTCCAGAAGAAGTCCACTGCTACGGTATTCGGTGAAAACCCACTCAACTTTAGGGTTTTATCGCGGCCCACTGAGGGCAGTGGAGACAAAAAAAAAAAAAAAAAATGTTGACATCACAAGAAATGTATAAAGCAACATTTAACATTTTGTAGAACACGTCTTCTTCTTTTCCTTCTTTTTTAAACTCACTGCTTTTACATCCAGTTATTTGTAATATGCAGAAACTGAATTTTGACCGACTTTCTTAATTCCTCGGCTTTCTCTCCACCGTGTCGCTCCCGCATACGTTCTAAATACCATTTGAAGTCAGTTGTTTCGCATCCTTGTTGGACGCCAACACATCCACCGTAGCGTTAGGCGCGGCGCACCAGGAATGGTGCCGTACTGTAATACTCAGGCCGGTAATGAGGAACCACTTTCCTCTGTGTAGTACACGTCTATGTGCAAAACAAAAACGAGACAAAGATCCTGCATTGGAATTGATCCATGATGCTGCAGAGAGTTTTCCACCCAGTTGTGGTTTTGTTAGAGCGAAGTTAGCCAGACTGATAGGCTTGACTGCTGAATTGAGCAGTGATATTGATTTGGAAACGGGGAATACAGCACAGGGAGAGCAGAGTGACACTGCCCTGTTTTTCCTGGCATGGATTTGCCTCTGCTTTTGCTCTGATGCTCACACATCATCCTGTCACACACAAACACACACACACTTAGAGGAAACACCGGCAGCCAAAAGTGTCTGGAGACACACATATGCACACAGTGGGCAACACTGATTTCTTGTTTGGCATTATTGATCACTGAGTGGCACAGCTGAGGGGACCGGACCACTCTCTGGACCACTACACAAGCAAGCAAACACTCGGTGGATTCTCTCTTCTTCGCAACATTTTTTTCAGACGTTCATGCTCATCAAAGTCTGCAGAAAACAACTTATCTTGATCAAGGCCACTTTCATTATTTCATCACTCGTCTTCAGCTCATTCCTCCTGCTCCACTTCGGTGTCCCTTGCTGTGCATCCTTCTCATCCTCTGTGTGCTCTTCCAGTCTCCATTTCCATTTTCATTAAAAGAAATGAGCTTTTCTTAGCTTCACTGAGCAGCTTCGACTGCTTGGCTGGTTTTGGCACAATGTCGAGCCATCCAACAGGTAAACGTGTTTTATCAGCCATGAGGATACTTGCAAGCAAACACAAACAAGCCTCTACCCATTTCCAGGGAAAACTGGAGATGTACATCCTTTTCACCGGCAGCAGAGCTCGTTTTGTAGGAGCAAATGAAACAACACAAACATACATTTATCAATTTTGCATAGAGATTCTACGTCTGCGTGTCTACGTAGGCGCATTTCTGAGACAGCCGGGAATGTGCGAACCTGCGTGCATTTCCCCTTTGTTTCGTGTCTCTTTGAATTTTGTCAGGGCTCCTGTACATGTAAGTAGCCTGCATGGCTGGATGTGCGTGTGTGCCTGCCTCACTTTGTCTATGTGGGGTGCATTATTGCATGCAGCAGACCGGACATTGCCAGAGGCATACACCAAGCGGTCACGCGGCGTCAGAGAGAAGGGAGCAGAGTTGCTGTCAGAAGGCCTTTTTAACACACTGCTGCTCTCCGTTCAGGGACATTTCGGGGGCGTTTGACTGCAAAATGACTCCGCAAAGCAACGATAAACACAATTCTCCGAAACTCCCACAGAGAGGCCACTGAAGCCCCAAAGGCTCCCTACCTGAAAATATTACACTAACACCTTTGATCTTTCCAAAGAGACATGCAAGTGAGTGAGAGAAAGAACAGCAGTGGAAGAAAATAGAAGAAAAAAAAAAAAACAATATCAAAGTCAAGCACGTGCACATTTACACTAGGCGGCAGCTTCACAAGTTTAATGAATTCCTGTTAGCTGTCTCTGTGTGGGATACAGGGAGACGTCAGCTCATGAAGACTGCTCAACACACGTTTTCTAACTAGACTCCTATATTTTTACCTTTTGTGGAACTTTTCATAGACGTTGTTTGACTTGCTTGCTTTCTTCTGTCATGACATCCTGAATGAGGGTGTTTTTCAGTTTCTTTCCAGCATTTTTCTTGTTTTGTTTTTTTTTTTTTTTGCTACTGGTGCTGGTGTAAAGGTGTAAAAGAGGGCACTTTTTTTTTTTTTAAAGCTTTCAAAGTCCTCGTGAACAAGTTGCAGAGCGCCATATTTGCTTAAATATACGCGCATGTCTACCAATTAAACATTTTAAATGATAAACATAATACTATATGAATAAATAAATCAATCTTTGGATGGTGCACATCGATAAAGGGAGGGTGAGTCGTGACCATTTTTAAATAGATTATAAGGAAATTCCTCTAAAACACACTGACAAAAACGTACAAAAATACTAGCTAGTCATTTTTTTGGGCATAGTTACTTATTAAATATAAACATATGGCTCATACAAAAATTAAATACAAAAAAGTACCAACCTCATTCAATTTGATTTCATCTATGGATTTTTCAGGGACTTTAAATCTGACTGCACTGTTCCCGTTCCTGGTCCGCTCAGGAAGAGAGAGAAGGAGCGACCAGTAGGACCACATCAGCTCATCCAGATGTTCATTCAGGAGTTCAAAAGGATCATCTATTCTACTGGGGGAGGGGGGGGGGGGGCAGTGCTCCTGCCCGCTTCAATGTATCTCAATAACAAAGCTGAAAATTAATGAATGCCCAAAGTGTGAAGCAAACCATGGCTACAATCAGGTTTATTTTTGGTTAAAATTAACTACTTATTAGATATGGCATTTATGTAACTAAAGTAAGGACTGAGGAGGTGCAAAAATTGTTCTACCTAATTCTACCTGGGTAACCAGAATATAAGCTGCATGACCCATGTTGTAGCAGAGCTGTAGAAAACGAGGAAACGTGGTTAAGAAATGGTTTTTGTTTTCACCTTTAAGATTGTTTCATTCTGATTTTCAGGTTGCCATAGTAGCGTAATCGCCTTAAGATGTACACGCGGCTTGCTCAGAGACGTGATTTGTGACCTTTGAAGGATGGAAATGATGGAGTTCTCTTGTAATTCCTTAGTTTATAGACACACTGGGACATCCAGTAATAGATTTGTTGTACTATGTAGCCTTCAAATTGCAAAATAAACAGCATTTTTGTACCGTTTGCTCCTTAATTAGAAATTTAATGATTTGGATATTTAAAAAAAAAAAAAAAAAAAAAAAAAAAAAAGGAAGAAAACAGCTCTCGGATGTCGTCTCCTCTTATTCTTTTTGTGCTCTTCATAGCAATTAAAAGTGCACAAAGTATCCCAAAAATGATCAACTCAGTGCATTTTCTGAATATTTAAACGTGGATATGTTTCCATTGTTCCCTGGTATTGGTAAGTGTTTGAGTGCCTCGTTGTGAATTTCTCAGTCAGTCAGTTTTTCCTAGTTAGATCTCCACCGACGGTACACCGCCTGCGTCTGTCCTGGAGCATTTATACAGCAGCTTTGTGACCCTTTGTGTTCATATGTGCCGGGTTTGTACGGCCACACCTGGTGTAGTGATCTCATCGAGTGTTTTATGTACAGTGTGAAGCGGTTTTCCTCTTTGCTCCTCAATACTGCACCGTTCATCTTCATTTTGTACATTCACACACAGATACACACGCAAACATTTACACTTGCCCATATTTCCATACCAGAAGCGGAAAGCTCCAGAGAATATTGATGAAATTACCTTTTTAGTCCCTCGCCGCCATTACATTTTCACTTTATTTTCCCATTATTTCTGTCTCACTTGCTGTTCTTGCTTCCTTTCCCTCCTGGGCCTGATATTACACGGCAGAGGTCACAATCGTACCGCTTCTACGTGTAAAAGCTGATGTACCCGTGTGTCGGAGGTCACAGCTCTTTGAGGGCAACTGATCGTAGACGTGACATCAGTCATCACGGTACTACAAAAGAAAACACAAAGCTGACTTCTCTGTGTAGTAATTCATTTTCTTCCATCTGCAGCATTCATATACTTGTGCAAAACTTAAATTTGGCTTCTCCTATATCATATCCTGCACTCAGAAGGCTGTCATACATTGCTGCCGTCTGTTGGTCAGACAGATCTGCTACAAGTTACATTTTGATTAATTACGAGATGTAGAATGTGTACAAATGGTGGTAGCCAATTCTGAAATAATACTATACAGCCGTCACAAAGCCAGTCTCACCGACAAGCAATCCCTGAATGGTCAATATTGGATAATGAGCTCAGGTTTGTTCTTTTTACACTCCAAAGTTAAATCAATCCCACAGTTATTATAGCTAGGAGGTGAAGAGGATGAATGTCAATGACAAAGTGATTCCGGCTTAAAGTTTTGATGGATGGATTTGAGCTCCTTAGGGAAGCTTTGGCTTTGTGACACATGAGTGACTCAAAGGGATCAGAATTTTGGCTGACCCAGGGTCTTTGATGCCCCCCGGGTAGGCTTCTCCAGGGAGTTGGGGCTGGTGCACTGTGGATCCCTGCTAGGCTGTGATGTTCTGAGAGGCTGAGGGAGTGAGGATCGACACCGTTTTTGAGCCTGCACCAGGGGTCCCCCGTTAAAACAGGGAAGGCCTCTAGATGGAGGTGGCAGCTGTTTGGTCTGGTTAGCTGGAGGCCCAGAGGAACAAAGTGGCTTCAGAAAAGAAAAACCAGCAGAGACCCCTGGCGTGGGTGCGGGGAGCGATGCGTGGTTGTGAGGGCGAGGAGGCTGCAGCATGCAAGGGCAGGTTGAACTTGCAGATCTTGGAGTGACAGAGTCCTGCAGTATCACAGCAGGGGCTCTCCGCACACGCTGTGCTGCAGACTGTGATGCTGACGCTCCACTGTCTTTGGCAGTTATCCCCTGTAGAGTGCAAGAACGCAGGCGGTGCAGGTTGGTGCTGCGTAGATGACTCAGCTTGTCAGGGCCCGCTGCCCAAGACACATCTGCCATAAGAGCTTCAGGAGGACGGTCTTCATTAATATGAGTTGTTTCCTTTGATTTACTCCTTGTGAGCTCACTGTGGTCCTCGGTGGGGTGAGTTTTTACTGGTCTTCCCTGGTGGGGCTGCTCGCTGAGACAGGAGTTGAAAGGCTGTAGTACTTGAGGCTGCAGGGATAAAAAAAAAAAAAAAAAAAGAAAAAAAGGGAAAAATACAAAAACCAAAAATTAAAATCAGTGAACAGTAAGTATGTAAGGAAAGTATAGTGCGTTTGATCCCTGTGAAGTCTGCTTTTTGAATATGTTGCTGCTGTGAATGAAAGTCTAAATCAAGAGTTGTTTTTCCCCCACTTGTTTACGCTTTAATTTCACAACCTGTTCACATTGATAGTCACTGAAGTACTGCCAGTTTAGGATAAGCAACAACACAGGGGAAAGCTGTAAAAGCAGCCGGAGAAAAAAAAATGTTATCGTCTAAAATTTACTGAAGTTTTTGGGTCATTTTGTGGTACCGAGGCTTTAAAAAGCATTAACGCGAGAGCTGCGACACCTGCAGCTTTCTAAGAACGTGTGGAGCTGTTGAACCACGAGACATTTAGACCAACCGTGGTGTTGTCACACTCTGAGGGGCAGTTATGAGTTCAGCACAACCACAATCGCATGCACGACTTTACTCGGTTCAATATTTCGTGCTGTAGGCTGGACACAAGCTCATTATTTGCTGCAACACACTCTTGACTTTGAGTGTTTCATCATGTGTCTGTGCATATCCTAGTTTATACGTTTAGATGTACATATCAAACCACACGCAGATCTTTGTCATTATGTGCATGTGCTCAACTCTGAAAAAGAAATGTTTCTGTAAAATGTAATAGGATAACACTTTCTAAGGAGCTTATGACCCAGAGGATCTATAAAGATGCATTTTAATATTTCAAACATTAGCCGTTTAGTGTGACATTTGCCTGGCATAGTTTTCCATTGTCATTAATGTCACTGATGTTTTGTTTTTATGTTTTTGCCATTAGAAATCTGAAGATTTCCAGTTCTGTCCTTTTCAGTAGGACAGAACTGGACTACGTGAATCCAGCTACAGCTGCTAATGAGCCTGATCTCGGTTTTGGCACAAATATACCCTCCGAGTGGGATGTAGAGGGATCTCAGAGGATGAGAATATATAGCTGTACTTGTCAGGTTGCTGTGTCTATTTCTGCCACTGGCCATTTGTACTGCCAGTGTGAGTAGATGTCCAGGGCCACAGCTCCATCTTCTGGTCCTCTGCCACAATGCGTGCACCTGCCTGTCCACCTCTAAGTGACAGTTTCTTGATTCAAGTTTTGTAGTAAAAGTTTGCAATGTAAAGACTCGTATAAACACATCTAGCACACATTTTTCTACTATAAGCCAGGAGCAGGTTTTACTTTTTTATATCCAAGTCCTGTAATCATTCAGAGAGTTGCCGACTCTGAAAGTGAGTTAACCAAAGTCAACTATAAAGATGAACTGAGCATTGTTTAAACAGTATGAAACAATATTAATTGATCTTATGTCCTGTTTATTCTGGTCTTATTCACACTGACACAGGCTAAACACAGAATTTGTACTATTTTTCAGCTTGGATGGCGGAATTAAGCAGTGAAATGCTTAATAGCATTCAGTAACGTGGCACCTTTAACTGCTAGGTTTGTAATGAGTGCACTCAGAGTTCATTTGTGCTTCTTCGTGCTCGAGGAATCCAGTCAGGGGCAGGGACATGACATGCATAAAGTTTTGTAGTCAGTAATTATTTGCATCTTCAGCTGTCTGTAAGTGATACTAACAATTTGCAGCAATCATTTTGAGCTCTACACTGATCTGACATGGAGCATATATCTTGGCTACTAATGATAACAATCCTGTTAACACAAATTCCCCAACATGCCAATTTGCGGCACCTGGAAGGTGTCACAGTCCACTACGATCAATGTCATCTCCAGTTTCCTTCCAAGTGAGAAATGGTTTGTGATTAGACGACAACAAGCAAGAGCATGAATGGATGGACTGAAAGGATTTAAGGGTGTATAAAGGCGATATGACTGTGCCACATGAGTAGATGAGACCATGAATTTGACTGCAGACCATTTTAAGTCGAGACTAAAGTTCATATGTCATTTGTGGAGGTTGCCTGAAATATTAGTGAAACTAATCCACACAGAGGGGTTTCCAAAGCATGCACAGTTCTTAAAGGCTTGTGATAGGATGGAAAAATTAAAAACACAAAACAGAGTAAGCACAAAAACATTTTCTTCTGAATAGCCAACAAAATTGTTCTAAAGCAGCACAAAGGAGATATTTTGTTTTCCATGCTGAAATATCCGTTTTTATCTAGCTTTGTCTAGCTCTCGTGGTTATCACAAAACTTCTCGCCAAAAGTCAGTTTTAACCGCTGCACTGGGCACCTGTTGTGACAGCTGGGCATCCCTTTAATGCACTATGTCAAACATCGAATGCAACAAAGCTGGCTCACAAAGCTACAGCGGACATCACGGCAGAAGTGACGAAAAGGCTCCACAAAGCAACGACCAAAAGGAAAAAGGAATATACAGGAACCCACTGTGCTAAAAACTTCAAATGCTCCTTTGTGCCACTTTATAAAACATATTGCAACTTCAAACTCTGTCATTTCAAACTGTTACCCACAAAAAAAAAAAGAGAGACCAAAATCCCAAAGACAAACACAAAGTCAAAGCTGAAAACAAAAGCAAAGCATGCAAATGCACGTAGAATGGCATGCTTCTGTCTCGTCACATATCGCCGGACCACAGTCCAGCAAGCAGGTCTCAGAGGGCAGCATTTCATGTTAAGGAAAGGGTTACTGTACCACGCTGTGTCAGTGAAGTATTGCACTAGGTGCTCCACTCCTTGCAAACGGCATTATGCATGAGGAACCACAGGTAGAGGAGAGAAAATGAGGCAGATTCAATCAGACTTTGATTTTCCAGAGACAGACTGTAGTTAAGAAGAGGAAGGGGATTAAAGACAGAGAGTTGGTGAAACTGCATGTCGCAGAAAGAAAAAGTTGCAAAACAAGAGGCACTAACAAGTTAGAGATAGTTATTGGTTGGATAAATTCCGGTCCGGATCAAAACCTATACTTGTACAAATAGTAAAAAAAAAAAGAAATTATCTCAATAAGCATTTTCAATGCTTACTGAGGGGGGGTGGAGGGGGTGGGTGGGGGCAGCACTGCAGTGAACCAAACATATTTGTTTTTTGCATTTCAGGTTTGTAAAACTTTCCAAAGATATTGATGACACGGGGTGAATTTAATGCTTGTAAAAGGTGAAACAATGATTTGGTATAAATGTAGTCTCCATGAAAGGCTGACCCTTTAAAGACAAAGAAGGGGAGAAAGATCTTTACTTTATCAACAAAATGCACGAGACATCGTCTCCCCACATCGTCCCAATGTTTTCTAAATTAGGGCCGTAATTACACGCAACCCCCTTTCATTTCATTTGTCTCCATTTTCTGTTCTAAAAAGACATTTTATACTGGAAGGATCTCATTGCGGGTTTGTTTACAGTCAAAGCTCCCAGCGGGGGATTTGAACATTAGGGGATTATCTTGTGACAAAAAGGCAATTGTTTTTCTTCCAGTTACTGGTTCTCATCTTGTATGTAAATATGACAGCAAACAGACTATATATTACCATCTTTCATTGTTCTTACTGCTTTACTCACATTTTTTCTCTTCCACTTTGAGGAAGTTTTCCTTTTTCTTTTTTTTTTTTTTTTTTTTAATTTGAAATGAATTGTTGGAAAGTTGGAAATGTGGCACAGAGAGAGTGGCATGGCTGAAATCACCATGAATGCACAGGGTTGTTTTTCTTTTGGCCTCAAAGCAACGGAGCAAATGAAACAACATGAAACATCAGTGAACTCGCAGGAGACAACTTTGACACAAACTCAAAGCCAACAGTTCAATATCGAGATGCATGAACACTCCTCCACAGTTGCACGTCTAGGATCACGACCTCCCAGTCCCTTCTCCTTTACTCTTGCTGCCTTGTCTGCAGTCTATTACTGCCTGTATAATCTAAGATCCCGATATGTCTAATTTATTCCTGACAATCCAGCTGTATCTGCGTGACCACTTCAAGTTCATCCATTATGTTGCATTTGTCAGTCATTTCATATCCCCCTTGATGATCAAGGATAGAAATACTTGATCTTTCATTTTTTTCGTGGTATATTTGCCACTGAGCTTATTTTTTTCAATATAATGTCTCGTTCCAATCCTATACCGATGTACATGCTCTTAAAGTAAGGCATCACTGCTGCCCCTGCTCGATTGGCCAAGAGATATTAAAACCTGCCAGTCTTTAAAAATGTTATAACACTTAATGAAGGCGAGACAGAGGTCATTGTGTTTGCTCCCCCTGGGTTGCTGGATGTTGGCACTCTTGGCCCTCTCTCCACTCATTTACATTTCTCAGTCAGGACTCTTGGCATATACTTTGATTATGCTTTTAAATTTGATAAGACAGATTTCATCTGTTGTCAGGTCAAGTTTCCTTCAGCTGAGGCTAATTTGTAAAGTAAAGGTCTCCTTCCACCTTAAAGATCTGGAGAGAGTGATAGACAACCCCTCATCCATCCAACGTCTGCAAGAGGAACAAGGAGCACATCACGTGCATGTTGAGTTCTCTACACTGGCTTCCACTTCAATTTAGCGCTTGATTTAAAATTTTTATTATAAGATTTAAAAGCTTCATGCTCCAGCCAGAGCATTAAGGTCATTGAACTGCTTCTAAATGTGCCATGAACAAGAGCCGACCAGGTTTTTGGGGTTGCTTCACCTAAATTATGGAAAAGCCCTCCAACCCAAATAAGATCTGCGCCCACTTTAGGACTTTTAAAATGATCATCATTAAAGAGACTCATCATTGTATTCACACAAGAACAGTCATAAAACACAGAACGTGTTCATTTCTTTGTTTCTTTCTTTGCTGTTTGACGAAACAAGTGCACTTGCTTTAACATATTCACCCACAGTCACTCCCTCTTTTTCCTCGTCTCTTCTACTGACATCCTGTCTGAACACCATAAACAAAGACTTTCTTGTGGGCAACACCACCACAGAGAGCATTTTGGACTGTGCCGTTACTGCTTTTGAGCTACTGTTCCTTTCAAAGAAGTCAAACTACTGACGTATTAGTTACGCATTATCTTTACAATAAGACGGTAAACTTAAAAATCTTTTTTTGAAAGGCAACAAAATTGGCTAATTTCTGACTGAATATATAACTACTAAATAGGAGGAGTTTCCACATGAAGGCAGGAACTTAGAAAATTCATTGTTGGGAGGTAAAAAGACCACGTTGATGGAAGCAAACCATGAGCCATATTTGCATGCTGTTAAGATTTAAAAAGGAATTAATAATAATAATAATCATAACCTAAAAGCAGACATGCACAAAAAGCTTTGTAATTTAACAGGAAAAAGACCCTGCTGTGATACCTGCAACAGAGATTGTGTGTTAAAGACTTTTTACCGGAAACACAGTAAACCATTAAGTCTAATTACAGACCCCTGGGTATGTTAGATTATTAAAAGACGAAGAAAAGGCTACATATGAGGTTAGTGACTCACTCTGTCTGCGCTGAGGCATGCTGGTACGGGTCAAGCCCTGGTGTTGTGCCTGCCAAGGGGACAGCAAGGGGGTGGGCAGCACACCCTATGCAGAGAAATCACAAAGGACAAAAGACATGACACACCAGAACAAACGCGCACAAGCAAAAACTCACGCTCACATGGGAATAACTCAAGCCTGAAGGCGCTGGTAATCAGTGTGAAGAGCCCAATGTGCACAGCACAGAAAAACATGAAGGAACACGTGCAAACAGCTGCGCATGCAGCGACTTATTACACAGTTTCATGAAAAATCCTCTTATACTCAACTTTGACTAAATGATGATGTATCATATTGTCACATGTATTAAAGTAACAAAAGAAAATACATCATTTTGCAACTGAAAGGTTATAAAAACAATTGTATGGTCCTTTCCATCTATAAAAAAAGTTAGGTAAGAAAATCTAAATATATTATGGACTATCTGACCGTTTGAAAGTGTGATCACCGCTGCTCTGAATTACTGCCAACAATCCAAGAAATGCGTATCCGACTTCACATTCAAATGTACACGATGAAACCTGCCTTGGGACTGGGGCCCTAGTCACGTAATCTCTTCTTGCTTAAGGAAGTTTATCTTCAAGTAAGTAAATGTCCCGGTTGTATCCAAGTGGCAGCCATAAAAGGAGTTGGTTGAATTCTCTAAATTTTAAGGACAAGAACTTCACTGCTTCCTTCACCAATTTCCCAAGGATTTTACTAAGGAAGCCAAAGTAAAAAGGCAACTGACTCATTGTGTTGAGCAGTAAGAAACAAAGACTGAAGGTGCTGAAAATGTATAAAACATTACTCTTCTGAAGCTTTGGAGAGGAGCACCTTGAAGAGGAACCAAATCAGATAGACTGACAGACAGCGAGAGGGAGGGGGAGGGGGAGGGGGAGGAGGAACGTTGGAACCTCCCAGCAGGTACAGCTAAGGCTATTCAGAGCTCTCCCAGTGTGACTGCACCAGGGAGCTGGGGGTGAGGGTCAGGAGGAGTGAGTTTTCCTGATCTGCTTCTGTCCATGTCCCTCTGTGGACTCCAACATCTGTTGCAGCAGGAGGTCTCAGCAGAAACCACCCGTCGAGGCTTCATTTGCAGAGAGGAAAAGGCATTGTGAACAAAAGGGTGGGCTGGAGGGCCACAAACAAATCTGGAAGCATGTAGCAGCTTTATTAGAAGCCTGCAGCAGCTCAACCTGGCAGTGGGTTTTTGTTTGTTTGTTCCATTTTCCATTGTTGTGAATGCTCTTAATCAAATGGCTGACAGACCATCACAAGGGCAGTGATGCTTACAGTGGGAAAATATATAATTAAATTATTGTTAACATATCTATCCCAATCGGTTCCAATCAGTTGTATCAAACCATATTTTATATTTGCGACATCAGCACTGAGGTTCTCCTGGTCGCAGTTCTTCTGCCTCCGTTATCATCAGCAAACATGACACTTTAAGATAAAGGTGAGACAGGGTTTTCTTCCTTACTGCTCCCCTCACAGCGGGGCCTTTGCAGTGGGAGGTGACATATGGCTCTGGCCCCGAGGTGGATAGCTTTGCCAAACATGCAGTCAACCCTCTTGGCAGAGCGCACAAATGAAGTGGAAGGACACTAAAAAAGACGCAGTCTCAGGGATGGTACTCACTCAGACTGTAGCTGTCCAAATATGCAGTTAAAAAAAAAAAAAAAAAAGTAAGTATAAATCATTTATACTGAACTGCTTCGAAGATGACAACTAGTAAAATCGGAATGTGCTATTCACTATTTAAGATTAAAAAGCTTTACGGATCAAAGCGTTCCAGGATTTTAACGGCATAGTTGCACTCACACTTTTCTAACAAGTATATTCAGGAAAACACCAAACAACCTTTCAGCACAATGGCCGTATCCCTTGTGTAAATTTTGTTTGATATCAGTTTGGACAGTAAATTGAAAAAGATTAGACCAGGATCACATGGATAATCAAAACGGGTTTAACTGGAAGGATTTGTCTGCGTCATAGCTTGTGAATACCAAAATATGTGCTTGTCGAGGGCTTTAAACTTTTTCATTTATCCGAGGATCTAAAAAGTAAATAAAGGGATAATGCAATTTTAATTCCGTATAATATAAATTCTCTCATTAAGACTAACAACCTTGTTAATATTGGTGTTCTGTCACTAACACACTAACGCCTGCTAATGAAGCATTTCTTCCTTAGAAGTAGATGATGAAACTTGAGAGTAGAACAAACGTCAAGTCGAGTAGAAAAAAGTTTTTCCCTGTGATCCTACAACCATCTTATCAGAAAACGCCACAATTTAAAAGACACGGTGGATCACCTTAAACATGACACTGAGCTTTATATAGCGGGTGATAGCCAACACTCAGTCCTGACCACAATGACTCACTTCAGTTGCTTTGGTAATTTAATCGTCACCCGTCTACGAGAGTGTGTAAATGAGTGTACATTTAGGAGAGTTCCTCTGTGATGCAAGTTAGCAGACAGACTGTGGGTGTAGAGGATCTGAGAGGAAGAGAGCAGCAGAGATAAAGACATTGAAGTGAGCTGTAAGAGGAGAAGAGGAGATGAAGAGGATGTTGAAAAGGCAGAGAACGGAGTGAGAAGTAAGCTCCAAATATCCTCTCCGTCTGCCACCGATATAATAGCGCTCATTGTGTTGCCGTTGTGTCACTGTGGATGCTCATCTGTATGTTTGTTTGTTTATCTGGCTTATTAGCGAGGTCGCCTCCCCAGTCGCCTGAAACCCATTGTTCCGTCACACAGCCCGTTTCACAGTCAAGCATCAGATGCATGTAGCACATCCAACTCACGCAGAACAAAGTCGCAACCAGAATAGACAAAAAGCTGAGCTCATTTCTATTCTGTTAAACCTGAAATTACTAGAATCATACAGCTCAGGTTTCATATGCTGCAGAGAAAACGTCTCTGCTGTGCCTGCTCAGAGGAGTTATCCACACAGACTATTTTTTCCACAAGTGGCATTCAATTACGTTCTAATGTGACACTTGATGTCGCAACTACCTGCAAAAAAACATAATCAATGCTATTTACACTGACTGGTATACTTATTTCTATATTATTAGACCTTTTTCTTTTTTACACAGAATGATCCTAGGAATCAAAATTGGACATGTAAACTCAAGATTGGAGTGTGTGTTGCCATATCCTTATGGACTATGAAGAAGTTAGGAAATGGGTGAGGATATTCAGCAGTCCTCATGGCAAGAGCCCAAAACATTTGTTTCCTGAGAATAAGATCATGATAACGGATGGCTAGAAGCCGCTCCACCATCTTTCTACAAGAAAAATCTGGTGACTGTTTAAAGGAATGACATGGACAAGTGTGAGAAAAAAATAAAAAAAAAACAAACATCTCCAAGGATCATGAGCTAGACATTTTCTTTTCTTATACTCCTACTGTGAGATAAGAGCACAGTAAGAGTTAAAAAAAAAAAAAAAAAAAAAAAAAAAAAAAGTAGTGTACAGCTACTGAGAAGGCAACTATATATAAAGTGTAAAGCTATAAAAGAGATTAGAGCTATTGACTTTTGCCATCAAAATGAATCTTGGCTCATCCTTTTAGCGCAGCATTCTATATACGATAAGAGAGCAACAGCTACTCCAGCGCTCTAATACAGCAGCACTCTTAACGTCATGGGAGAGGCACTGTGCAGGTCAACAGGCTGCGCAGGTGCCCCCTGTCCAGAGTCCGAGGCCTCGTTGCAACCGACCCGAGTTTGAGTCCCAGCCCGTGATCTTTTGCTGCATATCTTCTCTTTTCTCGTTTCCTGTTTTCCTGTCAGCTTACTGTCAAAAATGAAGACGGCTAAAGCTGAAAAATCTGTTGAAAAGTACCAGAAGAGGGAAAAAAAAAAAAAAAAAAAAAAAAAAAAAAAAAAAAACCAACAGCAAAGGGCATTTTGAAGCAAGATTTTTAAATAGAACGACAGATGCCAGATTTGTTTGTGAATGCGTTTGTTAGATGAAAAGCGCACAACAGCAAAGTGAAGACAACCAGACCATGTGTGAGTGGGGAAAAAAGATTTGTTTATGAAGAGGCAGGCTTTCGAAATGGAAAAGTTCGCCTGCAAAAAAGAAGTAACAGATAAGCCGTATGTTTGGGTGTGCCGACGTGACATCAAAATCTTTCACACGTCTCAAGAAACCAAAAAATAAATAAAAATAAAAACAACAAGAAATGTTATTATATGTTCCCTCAATGTTCCATTTTATTTTTACTTTTAAAAACATGCAACAAACAATTAACTTTTAAAATTACATGTTACTAACATAGTATAACTAACATAATTCACTGTGTTTATCCCCAAAGTGAAACAAACAGTGCGCAGGCGAGTCGTCTCCACTCTGATGATGGCACAGTAATGAAGAATAAAAGAGAACAACAGGATAATGAAGAGGGAAAAAATCCCTGAAAATGATGAGGAGTAAAGGTAAAAGCAGAGATGCGATCCAAATGTGTTTGGTCTTTCAGCGCATTATTATGCACCAGGTACTAAAGGGCAAAGATAGATTTTACCACCATAGAGATGATTCCCATCGAGTACAGCCCTGCTTTGATAGTTGCCATAGCAACTGTTAAACCATATGCTCTTGTGGCAAGCAGGGACCTAATGTAGTTAGTAGGCTTGCTTGTTTTGTCCTCTATTTTTCACCACTAGTCAGTATGTACCAAAATAAAAATGTACCATGTACTTACCTACTGTTGATATTATATTTCATGTGCTTCTTTTATATTACAATCAAGCAGGTGGGTGACAGTATTTGCTGTACAATTTTGTTAACTTGATTTCCTTTTGCTTTGAATTCTTTGACAACGCTCACATCTGCCTGCCTTGTAGGTGTGTAATGTTTTAAGCTGAGATCAATTAGTGGAGTGATTACTTTGCATACTCTCTGTCGCATTCCAGCTCTGGACTCAATAACTGACTGCTACACAGCATGTTGTACTGTAGTAGGATACAGCGTGAAACATACGTCTGTCCTATTTCAGCCTCTCCCTTTTGTCTCCATCTTATTCCTTCCTCACATAAATCTCACAACCATTCTCATAAACTGTAAGGTGTGCTGAATTATCTCTCTGAAGTCTTTCCAGTTGTAGATAACTGGAACAGCAGTCAAGCCAACTGATCAAAACATAGCCCACTTGCAGTCAGTCATGACTGTGGGCCATTGTCAATGCTGAGGTTTGATGGCAAGTTTGTACATAATATACGTTTATATATAATGACTGGAAAAAAGCTGCACTGGAAAACATATCTGTTAAGATTTTGAGGTTCTGTCAATATAATGTGGATTTTGTTTCAACTGAAACTACTCAAGTTTAGTTAGTCTTTAGTTGGACTCACACAATTGCTTGGTGGTCTCCAGTATGTCTGGGTAGCCTTGTCATAGTGACGCTGCAACCGTCTGTCCATCTGTTTGTCACTCAGTCGTACTGAAGAGGGAGCCCTCTGGTGGTGGCACTGACACCTGACGCTTCCTTGATGAGACTAGGAGGGCAAAGAATATAAAGAAATATAATGCCAATGGTTTTTATAAAATAAATGTGATATTTGGCAATTTATGTAATGATGTTACCCACATGAGTAATATGTTTTGAATCTAAACTGCATTACAATATTAAACAAGATGAACATAACCATAAACAATCTGCATCAACAATAAAAGAAGCAGCATCCAAAGGTCCAAACTGTCAAAAATACAGATGAAGTTTTACATCTTTGATGGCTTCACTTTTATCTCCCATCCTTTCCTCTTATTCCTCCAAATATGCAGGCACACCCGCGCGCGCACACACATTCTCTCTACTACACACAGCTCTTCGGTTTTTTTTCTTCTTTTTCATTACTCCATTATGTTCAATTCAATCAACAGTTCTCCACTTCAATCTCAGAGCTGTTTCTAACACTTCACCTAACTCTTTACAAACTTTAATATTGCCTCCAAACCAATATCAGGAACAAACGACAGGTCCAGCAAGGTCTGACTGACTAATTCTAGATCCAACATGAACCAGCAGTGGTCACAGACTCTGAATCAATTTATCTCCGATTGCCATTTTCCTCAGAACCAGGAATGTTGGTCAGTACATTAAACCTGTCAACCACTTAGGCGTGCCTTTAGTCCTTATTCCTACTTGGCTGTTTGACCCTGGACTGCAAAGACATCAGAGCGAAAGAAGGTATGAGAACTTATGATTTCGTTAAACCCTTGCTTGACACAAGATGATTTGGAACAAGGTGAGTAGAGTATGTTTCACAAGTTCCTTCTTACGTTCTGAAGTCCCTTAACACGTTTACACCGTCTGCATTCATTAATCAGCCACAGATGTGGAAAAATGTCTAGACTTTTGCTATTTTTGCTCGTTGAGTGTGGAGGATGAGCACTATTGTGCCGACTGAGGAACGTGCTGTGGGCGGGTGTTAATTCTAATTGGGTGAATAGTATGCAGGAGCTAAGCCGGCAGAAAGGCCTTGCTTTGACATTTTGGTATTTCGCAATATGGCGGGGATTTGAATAATGTCAGACAGGCATACAATTATTGGCTAACAAGGGATCACTAATGAATGTTAGAGTGGAGATGGATCTAGTAAAAATCAAAGAGAATGGACGGTGTTGGTAAGGAGTAACACACTGATGTGCATGCAGGAGGAAAGCAAAATGTCCAAAGTAACTGAACTCTCACCACCGTCGACCGTGGGTCCATACGAGTGATAGCCTGTCACACTGCACGTTATTCCGTCTTTACCTTTCCCACATGGTCTTTGTTAGACCTAATAAATGTGGAACATGTGTAAAATGTAAATATTGACCGGGGGGGCCAGTGACAGGGCATGCTTAATGATCTCAGATCTAGTAAATAGAATTCGTATTAAAAAAGGTGGAGAAGCTATATTAAAACCACAACAGTCCAAAATCATTTTGCATGTTTTGTACAGACATAATTTTCATTGATATTTTTACTAATTGCTATTTATATTACAGTACAGTGGCACAATGTCCTAACATTATTCTTGCCAAAGCTCTCATTTTATGAGCCAGTAAGGAGACGGAGCCTCTTGCAGAGGAAGGTTTGTGGAATAGATGCTGTTATTTTTGCCAGGTGCTTGTTTTTGAAAAATGAAACCAAAAGAGTCTGGAATGTCGTTAAAATGTAGCAGGCAGAGTTGCAGTGACCCTGTGAGGGGTAGAGGTGATGTGTGAGCGTGTGGGCGTAGGAGAGAGCTTGAGCGTGCATGGTTGTTTGTCTCGTTTGTCTCTGTATGACCCTGCGATAGAAAGGTGACCCATTTAAAGTGTACCCCACCTTTTGCCTGACAGCTGGGATACACTTCAGCCCCCCCCCCCCGACCCTCAACAGTATGAAACAGGTTAAAAGAAAAAAGAAAAAAAAAAACCCCACCATGGATGGATTCGTGGAAGGACTGCCTAAAATGGACAGCAATCACTATACTTTGCTAGTCCATTCAAGTATTAATACTGAGTAAGGAAACATTGATCTAAAAGCTGCCATCTACTTTTTAACAACCTTTTCTTGACCTCTTTATTCATATACTGGATGGTCTTGTCTTTAATCCCCAAAGCCATGACCCATCAAGTGTTTTTCGTCATATAAATCTATGTATATCTTACACAGTGTGCTAACATTTGTGGGGGAAAGGGGAGTATAATTGCTCTTCGGGATATAATGCCGCGGATCACTGACGTCGAACACCTTTCACGTTGTGAAACGACTTCTTCTGGTCTTTTTTAGAGCCTAATTCCCTGGTGTACGGTAAAAGATCTCAACTCTTGTGACTGATTTTACAGAGCGTATATGCTGTGCTTGAATCCATTGCCAACTCGAACAATGTGATTAGCCAGCAGGCTTTGGAAGTTATTTTATGATTACATTGTCAGTATTTTTTTTTTGCATATAGTGCTCTGTAAAGTGTCTTTTTCCATTTTGACTTGCATCACTGTTCGCACCAACCCACCGTTTGTTCCCGCTGATGTTGTTGCAGCTGTTGACACTGCAAAGTGAGCTGAGCGATCATCTTGTCTCGACTCCTCAGTTCTTCCTTAAGCGCCTGCACTTCTTTAAACAGTGTTTCCACCTGAAAAAACACATCCAGATAAAGTATAGTTACTGAAGACAACCTCAGCGCAGTCTGTCGATGATGAATACAAATATTTCATTATTGCTATAAATTATTAAAATTGTTTTCTATGCTTCAACTTTATCACTCCACACAGATTTCACCTATACTGAGACACTGAGCTGTAATGAGTAAGGACTGAAAGCCCCTGTCCTTATCCTTAGACTTGGAGCCTCCAGGCGGATGCTGGTGGTGAGGTTTCAGAGCAGCAGGGAGCTCTGGCAGTTTTGCATCAAATGGCAGGGAGAGATGGACGTCATTTTGCTTATTTACATAGACCAGTGCGTTCGGTGGGTGTAAATCGGAAAGGAATGATGTAGAGGGGTGCATATGAATACCTTGCTCTAGTTACCCACGTGAGAAAGTTCACATGTGTTGCCACACTGGTTAAAATCAAATATTGCATTTTTTTTTTATGCATTACAAGACAACACTATTGTCAGCCTGAGGTAAAGGTTCATACCTGTGAGAGAGTGGTGTTGTCTTCCGTCTCCTCAGAAACATTTGCTGCAGAGTCTGTTTCCTCAAGCTGGAAACAAATAAAAACACGCACAGAGATGCAGAATGCAAGTTAGCTAAATCGATGACAATTGCCTTAGGCATGCCTCGAGAGCATTATTTCACTACAGTGAAATAATTTGACTCCGTCACACATCCGCTCCACTGACCCTGAACTGTTACCCACCAGTGTTACATACCAGAGGCACCGCATTTCATTGAGAATTCAATAGACAGCATAGCTTCACTTTAGTGTTGATTTTTATTGCCATTTGTACAATGAGAAAATAAATTGTAAAAACGTAACGTTTAGTTTTTAATAATTCAGTCACTAAGCTGTTAGGGATACAGATTGTAATTCAAAACATTATTCCAACAATTAAGTTACTAATAAATATACATTTAGCAAACACAAATATCAACATCTACCCTAAGCTATCGAGGCTAAATCGAGTCAAGGCATTCAAGACGATTTGGTATATGATGTGTGCAGTGTGATGGGCTTACGTCTCACTCCATTTATTCAGTGTGCTAGATTTCACTGTCTTTTGGTAGAGCAGATTTGGTGTTTACATCTTATATTTGAGTGCACATTTCCATAAGCTGATACCTTTTATATTCATTTCTTCTTTATTTGGTCATTCAGTCTTTTCACACCCTTTCAGGTTCTCAGATGCATGCATCATTGATATTGCAGTAGAAATGCACACATGCCCAGAGCTTCTGCTATGAAAAAGGTGCTGAACAGTTTACCAGGAACTAACTTTCCCCATCTCCTCCGGTTTAATATTCTTCATTATAACATATTGAAAATTCAATATACAATATGGCACTACCGTGGTGGAGCAACGTTTACAGTCAAAACTGTCACAGATAAGTTTTGGCAGAAAACGCCTTTAATGTCACCTGTACTAAACACCTGAACACTGTGACACAGCATGCTCCCCACAGACTTAAGAAGATTATTCAAACTAGCTCTCTGGCAAACTAATACAAAGCTGCAGAGCAGCTAAAATTAAACCCAAAATCCTGACAGTAAACACAACATGGTCATAATCTTTGTGTTATTTGCACATTTAAGAGAGGCTGCAACAGCATTAGAAGGATAACAAAGGATATAAGGGACACTGAGGTCTCCAGCCTAATACATGTGTGAATGTCAAGGTTTGCATAGATCGCTACATGCAAAAATACACAATTTTACACTTCCACGTAACTCTGAAAATGAAGGCCAAACCTGGAGTAATGTCTTGAGCCTGAGTAATTGATTTTTTAACAAGCTGCAGTCTTGAGTCATGTGCTCAAGTGCGAGTTCATCCAGCACCGGTCTGTAGTCATGCTTCCTGCCTTCAGATTGGATCGGCCGTGAGGAGATCCTTGACGCTTTGACACCATCATAATGCTGGAAGACATGAGCCCTGGGAACCGTAAAAGAGCGAGTCTGAGAATCAGATGCAGAGAATTTGACAGAAACTGAAAAAGATGTGGGACTTAATGGATTTGTGTTTGTTTTTTCTCTAATCTCTTTTTGTTTAATTATTCGTTGTTCAATTTTCTTCTTTTTGGCAACTTTTTCACTTGCAAGGTTGACCAACCTATCATTGTGGAAGTGATCTGGCGCGCTCCAGCGGTGCTGTTTACGTCGCTGCCCCTGCCGACTGGTCCGCTCATTGTGGGACATTCTGTCAAAGTCTGCCAAGAGAGAGATTTAGAGCAACATTAACGCACTATGAAAGTAACTTAAAATACAAAAAAAAAAAAAAAAAAGAAACAGAAGAGGAGAAAGCGAGGAAAAAGCATGTGAAATGCATTCTAAAATCTAAAACTCCTATTTGAGTGTGAGCGATACATTATAAAAGAAAGTGTATATACAGAGAGCTTCTGTATATGCTGTTGCTTTTATATTTAGACATAAAAAACAGCATGCAAAGATCAAATTTTGCTTTTCTTTGTTCTTATTTACCCCTTACTGACTTTTACAACAACCAAAGAATAGAATAGAGGTCCAACGTGCACGCAAAAACAATGCAGGGCCCCGTAGTAATATTCTCAAAGAAGCCTGAATATCTACAATAAAATCATCATCCGAGTCATCTCATTCTGTTTCAACTGTCTCCTCCATCAAATGCAAACATTTGGTCACACACAGCAGCAGCCCATTTCATTTTCAAAGCGGTACTATAAGGGGACACAGTATTTGGTAGCGCTCAGTGGCACACAGCTGTGAAATGAACCGCGGCTGCAACAAAATTGACAACTAACAGAGCGTGATCCCCAGGAAATCAAAAGGGCCCCAGACTTTCTATATGCAAGACACTCAGATAATGAGACTGAAATAAAATGGAGAAAAGCAGATAAAGATTGAAAGATCCAATCCAATGAAGCAGTGGTGGTTAAAATACTTTACCGAGAGTGTCACCACATAGCAAAGGAGCAGACAGTCTGCCTCATACATAGACGTTACATTCCAGGACACTTATGACAGAACGTCTCTTTTTCAGCTCAGAAAATGTCCTCCAAAAAAAAGTTAAAGAATCCAAAATGTAGTCCAACAGCAAAACGTCCGTAAATTTAGATAAAGTGCAGGCAGTAAGTGGACAGAAATGACTCCTCGTCTGGTCAGCTGGCGATTTGTTTAAGCGCTAGAGAGAAAGTCAACCCAGCTCCCAGCTCGTCTTTGTTGACAGCCTTGTTTTTCTGGGAACTCCCTAGGAACTGGAGCTGAGGAGAGAGGGCTGTGGTTGTGCTGGTGAGAGAGCAACTGAGGTGACTGGTTTCTGGCCAAGATAGGAAGTCACCAGCTGGGAGAAGGAAGCTGGGGACCCTCTTCCATCAAGGGACTTGACATCTGGACAAAAACACTACATGCGTTCTCCTCGTTGCTCCCCTTTCCCTCTTCCTTTTTGCTGGCAGAGACAGGTTGTCTTTGGCGCGTTCCCTATGCCACATCTCCAGGTCTGCCCAGTGGGCTGGGTGTAACTTGACTTCTCACTGCATCTTGCTTTCACTCTGCAGCTCGTGACATTAACTCTACACATGACACAGAGAGCTATAAATATGGCCTCTACCCGAAAAGGAGCAGGAAGAGATGACGCTCCAGTTCACATTCCTTCAGAGTGAACATTCCTGTCTGCTTTCTCTGTCTCGCTTTCTCAGCAACAAGGAGATCAGTGTTTAGAGGCACTGTATACTTGTTTGCAAGTTTATTAGTAACAGTATGTCAAGTGTCTCTCTGAGCTTTTTGAGGGGTAGTTTGATAAACAAGTGTAAACTAGATCAACTACCCTCAGCGCAGTTGGAAGAGGGGACCTTTTCCATTTAAAACTTAGCGGTTCAATCTATATGATTTGTTTAAGGAATACTGACAAACCCTGCATTTCTTCTGCTGGTGAAACATTGTACTGAATATGCAACAAACTGTCTAAGAAGCATCAGATAAGTATGGATGAAGGAGAAACTGCTTTTTTGAGGAACATAGAATTAAAAAGGTACATGCAATCATTTTTTTGTTTTACTGCACTTGCCTAAATCTTATGCTGTTGTCAAGGAAAACGCATAACCTGCCATGTCTGTATATGCACCTTAGTTATGTCACGATCACAGTCACACAGAGCTGGAAAGCTGGCTGAAAATGGTTTTAGGTTAGCTGGGCAGCATGTACAAAGTTGGGTGTTCTAAATTAAGCATACTGCTGCAAACAAATATTAAAAGACTGGCAGCACGTAACACGACAAGGTATCCATTAATATAGTTAAATGGATGTTGCAGAGGCAAATCTTCACCTAAGGCAAAGGAGGATTGGATTTATTCAAGCCATTATATCCCAAGAGAAAGAGTCTGCTGCAAACGGAAGGCTTAGACCTTGGAACTGCATTAATTTACAATCATGATCACAACAGTTTTGCTGGAGGAATCCACTTATGCGAAAATAATGGACCACCCCCAGCTAATGAAAATATGAGAAGTATTTGTCATGGTCATACAATGACCTCACAAATTTAAAGCTCATGTGGGATGAAGTGAGTGTGTATGTCTGTGTGCTGACCATGCAAGCCATCTTCTGGAAGGTCCACATCCAGCATGAGGTCATCATCATCTAAATCTCCCGTTCCCAGAGGGTCCAGGTTGTTAAGGATATCCTGAGAAGCACATAAATTGAAGGCATTAAAAAAACTTTATCAACACACTGTGAGAACATTAGTGTCATATCACGTTGCTTCCGGACAAAGTTTTTTTTTGTTCTGCAAGGCAAACTGCAAGAAGGGAGATATGGCACATGACACACAAAAGCATAAAAAAGATGTCTTTCACTGCGATTAATAGAGCCTTCCAAGTACCGATGACATTTTGACATTAGAAAAAATCTCCAGGATGGGAGTCAGTTGCTGCTGAAGTCAGAAGATCACTCTCAGAGTTCATTGTTGAATTCATTTGCCAGAAGAAATGATACCAGTACTGACTGTTTAGGCCCAGTCTGTATTCTACAATGTTCTCGTTTGGAGGAACAGCCACTCGTGGAAATGCAACTCATTTAATACACACAGACTAACATTAAATAATGTGCCAACGATCAGATTTGAAAACGTTAAACGGGTAAATTATCCAGCTGCTGACCAACATACCTGCTTTCATGTTACCAAACATCCAGCGCACTCTCAACAGGCCGTACGACAATAAAACCTCAATCACCCCTCTCATCTTCAAAACTGCCAACATTGTACAAAAGCATTAACAAGAAAAGCTGCAATTTATTATTCATATAGTTCTACCATTCTGTTACTCCTAAAGGACGAATCTGTCCTTCAGCTGTGCAAAGACAGTCTGAGGAACAGCATTAAAAAAGAAAGCCGTTTACTTTGAAAAAGAACATTTCTGCAGAAGCTGAAGCACTTCAGTGATCAATTTGCAATATTATGAGAAATAAAGGGGATATTTTAGCCTAAGCCTAACGATACTTGGATTGATTGTTGCTGATATTGACCGCTCGTGTGCTACATACCGCTCTGACACCAACTCTGCTGTCAAGCTCACTAAACTGATTCTTTGAGGACCCTTTGTACCATCTTGCATAGCTTTTTAAATTAAGAATCTAATCATGATCAGAAATCAATTTTGCCATACAATAAGATTCACAGTCCTCGTTGCAAGCATATTTTTTTAGTACTGTAACCGATTTGTAACTGTAATGTCAGACTGCATGTAGTTTGCATGCGTCAATTTTATAATGCAAGTAAAAATACCATTTCATTTCCTGATTACTTTTATTGCTAGGAACACTTTGTATGCCTCAATCAATTACTACTTTTGTGATTCAGTTTCATTATAATCCTCGTCTTTGAGGAGCACAACAGAAAATGTTATTCCATACACCAAGACAAACAAACCAGAACTGTCTGTTGGGAACGGTGAAAAAAAAAAAAAAAAAAAACCCAAAAACACCCAATTATGAAGGATAATGCAGAGAATTGTGAAAAGCCAACAAAAACACGTCTCACAGCAGTCTCAGAATATGCAGTTAGTCTGACTGCAGTGCAGTTGTGTACCAGATATTTCCAAGTATATCCAAAAGCAGAGAAGGAATCAATATTTCAGGGCTTTATTTTTCCAAGGCATTTTTGTGCTTTAAAAAACTAAATTGACAGAGCAAGACACAGCGCAAACTTAGTAATTAATTGTATCATATGTTCCACAGTAATTGATTGCTTCGGAGAGTTTCAGACTTAATTACCAAGGTATAATGAATAAATAGAATAAACAAGACATATTTCTGCCATCTCCTAAATATTGCCAGCGAAGGCGTGGGTGAAACTTTATTTTCACCCACCCAAAAGTCTGCACGCATTTCAACCTGTCTCATCTGTTTTATTTCATACTTCTTACTCAATTTACATCTTCACCTTTATCTTTGCACTGTTGTTATTTTCTTCCCTCTTGTAACTCTTTTCTTATGGATACATTTTAAAAATGGTAATAAGCCAAATTTTTGATAAAACAATACATATTGATGCTGGACATGTATTTGACGAAGAGCTTTGCCAAATGTCATGACTTTGAGGAGGCACCTCTGCCACACTGCCTGTGCCCTGGTCATATATCAGTAAGTATATAAGCATCCTTCGCTGGAATAAGATAGTTTCTCTCTTCTTCCGGTCTTACATTTGCCTAAAAGACTCAAACCCTTTATACAGTAAAGTAGTATTAGTAGCAGTAGTACCCACACACCAAAAGCAGCAGCAGCAGGTGTAAGTCCTTCTTATGTGTCTGTTAAGAGTCTGTTTGAGTACTGACCTGCACTGTGAGCACCTCAGTGCAAAGTCCAGTGCAAAATGCATAATTATGTAATCAAACATCAGTTAAATTCCAACACATGTTACACTATCTAAACTATTGCATATTATGCTTATTAAAACTTGCAATAAAGGTTGTAAATAAATGTACTGTGACGGGTGTGAAAATATATTTAAAAACATTTTCTAGGGATCTTTTTATATGTAGTATACATATACTACAAATGCAGCAATGGTAATTTACTTTACTAGTTCCAAAGTCCAATTTTCGCCTGATCCCAACGTTCCTTCTTAGGACTGTGCTCACCTGCAGATGCACTGAATCAAGAACACGACTGCACAGACCGCGGCTGTGGGCTCTGCCGACTACATTTTTAGCCTCTTACTCTTAGTTAGCTTCAGAACACTGAGCATGCTCAGGAGGGTATCAAGTTATTTTTTCCTCCCTTACAGGCTGTACAAATTACCTTCTTTGCCATTCTGTACTGAGTGAAAACATGCTCCCCGGCGACTGCATCATTGTGATGTGCTTGCTGATGGGAAAAGAAACTTTTATTTCACAGTAAGTTTCTAAAACGGAAGATTTACTGCCTTCCATTCCCCTAAAAGTAAAAACTTCAAGACTAGTACATGCATCATATGAGCAAACGACAAAAATAGCAAACTGTGTGTGCGGATATCGGCAACCCTGTTATGAACGACATATTTTAAGCTGTATGTGAAAAGGTACGTACATCCTTTTTTGTTTACTTTTAGGTATCAGACATGGTCCTTGCTGGGGTGTAATGTAATCTCAGATTGTGTTTACTTAATTAGGATCCCCTCACTAACCTCATCACAAAAAGTGAGCAAAAATAAAGAAGCAGTGCGTGGAAAATTGTGTATATCTGACTTGTAATTTTGTAGCTTGTACAAAAGTCTTTATCAACAGCAAGTTAAAAATGAAGAAGAATTTAATGTCCTCAAGATCCTGGCACAGCATTTCAATCAGGTTGTTGTGTTTTTGTTTCAATTACATTGTCTTACCTCATTTTATATTTTTTATCTCCTGATTATATGAACTACTTCATTAAGATCCGTTTAGAAAAAAGTGCTGTATAACAAAGTAATAGAATAATAGAACTATTTCTAGGTAACAGTTTGGACATTTAGAGACATTTCTACATGGAGCCTAATAATTTGATGAATTACACAAAATGAGGTGTTCATAAACGATAAATATAAATGAATGGAAAAAAAAAAAAAAAAAAAAACAATTAACTTTTCATTAAAGTATTTAAGTTTTTTTTGTTTTTTTTTTTTATTTAAGTTTTTCTCATCCTATCAGTAAAGAGAAGCAAGTCGTAAGAAAAGAAATGTGCTATAGAGAAGTAGTTCCTAACCGTTTTTCCTTGAACGCTGAGCGCCCTCCCCATCTGATGCTCATATGTATGAGATAGGGAGCATAATACTGTTATCTAAATTTTTAGAGGCACTTTCGAGAACAGTGAGCTGCACTTCACCTTTCATAAAAAGGAAACCTTCACCTTGAGCTTGAACATCTAACAGTGATGCGCAGGTAGGTCAAGATGTGACCCGCGTTTTCAGTCAACCTGACCCCAACTGGAATCGCAAAATGAAACAACTCGCTACACAACCCGCATATTTTTTTCCTTTCTAAAATAAAAAAGGTAAGCTTTGGATTAAACGTTGCCTCAAGTGTTGATATGTTAATGTGCCATTACACATATAGTCTACAGATGTCCGTCCAGATTTTACCGCATAAGCGAGACATTACATCTACAGCCTATTTCCCAGACTTAAAAAGGGCTTTCCCATCTGTGACTGATTCTTGGATATATCTGACACATATTGTTGCTGTTACCCAAAGATAAAAATCAGCCATTGTTGTAAAACTTCTTTATCAATCAGAACTTTCAAACATGATTTATTCCAACAAGTTAAACATGAACTATAGCTGAATTAACAAAAGTAATAAATACGCACAGAGAAAAGACCATCTAGGATGCTTGGCTACATTAAAGGTGCAAGGGGCTGTGGCATTTGATTTTAAAAGTAAAGAAAAGAAAAGTGATCTTGTTTCCCTGCGCTAGGAATGATCTTGGTCTGTCTAAACTTAACATTTTCAAACATTGATGATTCATCACACCAACAAATGAAATATAGCACATGTATCATCTTAATTTACTATTTTCTCAAATTTTTAGTCTTTAGCTTTTCCGTCTGTGTACCTTTTTGTTTTCAATACCCCTGTCTTCAGCTTTTCCCTAAGAGTCTCCATCACCTGCCTCGTGTTACACAAGCCTGCACTTGTGCAGAAAGCTCCTGCTGCATCATCGTGCCAATCAGCCAACGATGTCTTAGTATTCAATATTTATGGAGCCTTTGTCTTTTATATGCCATTACATTTTTGTCTGACTCTTAACCGCAGGTGACCACCTGCACCAAGTTCGGATCAGCCAGTGCATCACTGCTGTCTAAGGTTTGGAGGTTTGTTACAGCCTGTTATGATGGTTTGTTTGTATTTTTACAGTGTAACTTGGAACTGCCAGTTTGGCCAGTCTGGATCTATCTCTTTGTCCTTTGACAATATGTTACCAGTTACTTGAATTCTCCTGGATGTATTTCCATACAGCTGAACCAGCCTGAAGCTGCCAACTCATGTTTACAGCCGGAGTGACTGTAGAGGTCCAGCTCTCATAAAAATGAGACCTAATTTCTAACCAAAGAATGTGTTTATGTTAGGAAAACACATGGACTGTGACGTTTCATCTTAAATGGAAAGTGTGGTGGCTCCACCCTTTTTATTTTTGCCCCCTTGGCCCCCAACTTTGTTTATAAGCTTGAGTATTAGGACCTTGTTTCCCATTGATGGTCTCATTATAGAGTGAATGTGTAAAAAAATAAAAAAAGCATGCCATTTTAATCCAAAGTGTATCAGTCAGCACTTCGTACAGAATTCTAAATGTGTTCTTTGCAGGATTATTACACTTTGTGCAGTAAAAACCTTGCACACCCTCTCTGATACTTGGAGGACCTCTTCAATGAGAACCCAAGGCTAAGAACTGCTGCTGTAGAGGACTGCATTTTAATAAGGACCTGCAGACCCCCAGGACCTGACAAGAATCTCATGAGAATACACAGTTTTAGACATGGAGCCAAGAAATAAAGTGTGGGTCCCACCACATTATTTGCTCCAAACCTTAGCTTGCTATAGTGGAGGAGATTAAAGGTGGACTTTACAGAATAAAAATAAAGCAAGGTGGGTCTCACTCCGTTATAATGTTGCAAACATGTCTGGTATGTTAAACAGCAGATGACAGAAACACAAACTATTGTGTATATAGTCAGACTGTGTGGGGTCTGGGAGGACAGGAACAGACCTTGTAGGAGAGAGCAGCAACACCCAGTAATCCAAAGAACAGGCCAAAGGGAAATAAAGAAAAACAGTCCTACACTGAGCTTTAACATCATCTAGAAAACAATAATATGACATAACTCCAACTTTATGAACTGTTTGAAAGCACTACTGTCCAGCTTAAATCCTTTTTTTTAATAAATCTTTGCAAACTCCACACTGCGTTTATATTGGATTCCCAGTAATAAGCAAGACAAAGGAATTATTCACAGACACAGAGATGTGGATAAGTATATTATACATGTGCACTTACTAGTGAACTATTTTGAATCATTTGCAATTGTCACAGGAACACAGAGGATACTTAAGAAAGAAAAAAGGAAATTATAACATTATTCTTTATGTGAGTATGTTGTTTCTTGGGGTTTGCTGTGCACAGGCCAACATTCAGACACACATCCAGTGCAGAGGAGGCACATTGGGGAAACTATTACATGGGTGAAGACAGCTGCGGAAGAGAGTAATATAGAGATGGAGAACCCTTGAATCAGCAGTATGTCTTTCATATATTTTCCTTTTCCCATTTTGCTTGGCACTGAAGATGTGTGTATTGTTGACAGAATAACAATGTGCTGTCTGTGCTGCGGGGAATATATAGCACTGTGTATACCTATTGAAAATCACATATGAACTGACATGATAAAAACATAGCCGCAGTCACAAACAAACTGACCTTGGGATAAAAGGGGGGGAAAAAAAAAAAAAAAAGAAAGACAGACTGTGTCAACACAGGCGAGTCTTTGCACTTATGGCATACAATTCATGTGTCTGAAAGTGAACATTGCTTTTAAGATAAGCACGGTTTAGTTTTGTTCAATGTACAGCAATTTGTATGTCTATGTAAATACATTTATAAATTTGTATACTTGTATAGGTTTCTTTCTGCTGATTCAATGTACTTTAAATCTAGTATTTGACTTAAGTTCTGTCTTTTTTATTTCAAATTTAACTTTAAATGTATCTTTCTGTGACTCTTAGTTGACACTGTAACAGTTTCACGTCATCATATCTGATCATGACTTATTTAGTATATCTTAATTCTTATGGCATCTTATTCTAACAATAAGCAAAAAAAGCTTGAGCAAATGCAGTGTCATATCATGCATGGATGCACTGTGTGGACTGTGAGCATTTCAGCCAATCCCAGCAAAGCAACTAAAATTTATAATCCATTTTTAACTTAATTGTGCCTCTGAAATTGGTTTTACATTTATCTTGTCCATGTGTTGCCCTTTTCCCTTTATTTTATGCAGAGTAAGTCCAATATGTGACCTCTTCAAACAGCATCACTGTGGTAATGAAGATGCACACGAAAACTAAGTTTTCCTTAACAGGTTGCTTCTGTCAGTTTACACAACAAACTAAACTGAGTGAACTTTAAGTAGGCGTGAAGCCTCATTAATGCAAAAGCATAGCTGCTGCAGTAGTGACATGCTCCATAGATGGCTGAGGACTGAGACAAAAGGATTAAACACTTCACGTATTTAAACACCAATTAATTGACCTGACTCAACATGGCTCCACAAAAACCTGATATTAGACAGAAATTAAGTAAATCGAGTGAAAGGAGTTATCAGCTTTTCTGTACCTTTCAAAAATGCAAATGGGGAAACTAAAGCATCATCTGACTACTGGGATCCAACAGGTTTTTAATATAAAATGATCGACCCAAAGTTGCTAGAGAATTATTTTATTAAATTAATTATTAAACGAATAAAAAATATAAAAAATATTTTCCCCTCAAAAGCATTCTCAGCTTTACCTTAAAAAAATAATCTAGCATTGTCAGTAACTTGACAAACTGACAGCCACACTCTTCTGTGTGTGTTCTTGCAGCTTGTGAAGCCAATTATAATGCACACTGCCACCTGAAATAACAGAGAAACCGCCTCATTTATACAACGGGGAAACAGTGCACGCTCTAGCATCATTTGCCTCAGGTCCTCTGTTTTCCTTGTTTACACATCAGCACTAAAAAAAAAACAAAACAGAATGTCTGAGTAACTTGCCCTAAGGGGAGAGTTCCAAAAGGTTTATTTTCAATTACCTAAAACTACCTTCCTGTGTGGAGAAAGGGCCAAAGTGCATACGCAACACTACCTTTTCAAAATCACCCTAATGGATGAAAGGGCGTAAGACAAGCCTTGTCATCATTTGACATATCTATTGAGCTGTGACCATAAAGTCCATGAAAACATCAAAGACATTTTAACAAATGTGATATAGTGATGTGTAATAATCTTAAAATACTGCACTGCATGTGTGAGAAACGTAGCATACAAAGTTTCCAGGTCTACCGATGCTGTTGATACACTGGGGTGAGGTCTGGAAAACGGTGATTGCGAGACATGGCCCTCAATTTCAGTAGCAATTTTGAAAAGCTGGCTTTTGCGCTCATCTGCATGGCACATCATAGGAATGTCGTTATGAACTCTGGTAGCCCACTCCTTGATTTTTCACTGGAGGTATATAAATGAAGATACAGCCACAAAACAACAAAAAATAGTGGCACACACATACCAGAAATGATTTCAAGCACACCCGCAACGTGGCACATGAAGGATTCACAGTGCCTCCAAGTGGACTGAGCAAGTTATTGTAGTCTGACAATGCAAATCATGTGCGACACGTCTAACGCTTTCTCATACAAGCAGGAGAACGGGTTTCAGACAAGAATCTATATTTTTATATTTTACATCCTCCGTTGAATGCATTGTCCTCTTATGCGTGATTAACATTGGCTCTTTACTCCGCCTCGCTTTTTCCAGCATCCAATTCAGAGAAGGGAAAAAAAAAGAAAAAAAACCAACTAAGGGCATTTTCATGTCCAACTTGTGGTCCAAGGGGTGTTGAGTTCACCTAAACCATCTCTAAAAGACTAATGCACATTGTTGTGTCACAACTGGCACTACTAGAACATTATGTTATATAAATCTCTAAGAACTGCTAATCATTTTGGATACATGCTTTGTGAGAGGATTATATTTTTGGCTTTCTTCAGCTTATTACAAGCAACTATTGACTCAATGAACAAGGAAAGAATGAGAATAATTCATAAACAGATGTGAAGAAATAGAAGAAAGGAGTCCGGAAAGAGAGGGTTCAGTATATCCAATTACAGAAAAGGGGTTCATTTCCTCCAATAAAATAATATAGTTAAATATCCCACCGATTCCCTATGAAACTAATCTTCACACATCAACAACCAACCAGTCACTACATCTCTGTCTTGGTCTCTTTTCCTTCTAATTCCCCCGTTTTCATTTCACAGTGTTTTTCCCTTTTACCTTCCCCTCACTCATCAGACCTTCCACACTCAAGGAGTGTAAACCCAATTTTGTTAGGTCTGCACCTAACAAAGCTCATTTATCCATTGATTTATCGGGTGCTGAGCTTCATGATACCACCCAAGGGTGTCAATGATGAGTTGCCACTAATGCAGAAAAAGCCAGATCATGCTCACAGTGGACACGTTCTGTCAAGGCAAACGACTTGGCAGCTAGGTAAAATACAGATAACCAGATAATTTTTTCATTAACTCTCTCTTTATATTCACTTACAATGACAATACAATAATACTTAGTGTCCAAATACAGTGGTAACTGTTGTAGTGACAACAATAAGCTTTGCAATTCACCTACAGATGAAAACCTTCTGATAAATATGTAGCGATGCTTTGATATTGACATTCTTTATACATTTGTGCAGTATTTTTTATCTGGAAGACATTAAACTGGTTAAAGAAGGACTAAAAGATAGTCTGGGCCACTGGGTAAAACTTAGGCACTCATATCATGACAGTTGCATCTACAAGCACACAAATGTGCTCAAACATACTGATGTTCCTTAAGACAGACTTTAAGAATGACTAAATCAGATCTGCAGGGCAGAGGCACCATTGCTGTTACTTATCAAAACACTGGTCACAGACAACCCATGCAAAAGTAACCACGCGCTGTTTTCTTATTACGTCACAGAAGCGTCAAGTCCATTGTTGTAAAAACAATTAGATTCTCAATGTCTGGGAACATGTGTCAACATCATGATGAAAGTAGTTAACACGCAAAGCGTATTATATAATTTCTAATCCAGCTCACTAGATCAAGTTCCCTGGTACAGCAATACAGAATGAAGAAAGGTAACCTAGGTTTGGCTCCTGAAGCCAGCGTTTATTATATTTCCCTTCAGTGAAGGCCCAGATCTTTAGGCAGAGATATTTAGCAGTCTTTTCAGTTACTAATTCGTAGACTAAACTTGTCTATTTAATGAGCACCAACTCACATTCAACATATTATTTCTCAGTATTTTCAACTCTTCTGTTAAAAACTACAATGCTTAGAAATTAACTTGGTTCTCACTCTCACAGGCCAAGTTTTAATCAGCTAAGGATCCAACAGCTTTAGGTGTTTCTATTTAACCTTGTAATAACCACATCATTGCTAATGGCATTCTCTCCACATCCTTCGTTTTCTTTAAAAATAAAAGGTCAGAGGAAGATTAGACCTTAAAGGCCTACTTGCAGAGACTATACTATGAGTGCTTAGTGCATGTACATATGCTCACAACTTTATTAGGTACACCAGGCATAGTGGCCAGTGGGTGTAGATACAGTTTAAAGTAGCACTTTAAAGTTTAAAGTAAGAATATGGGACTTACCATGCTGTTGAGCTCTGAGTCATCATAGCTGTTTAATGGATGCATCTCGTGCTCCCCCAGAGGCTCAAGACCCTCTTCATCCCACATGTAGGTTCCACCAGAGCTATTGGAGGGTGACAACTCAACAGAGGAAGCCTGGGGGGCATCACCTTGGTCTGGAGAAAGCACCAATGATCCCTGAGAGTCCTGCATAGGGCTTCTTTCTTCATGTCCTGCAGAAGGTGTATAAACATTGGGCTAAACAAATACCACAAATATAATGAATGAGTTTAGCTGAATCTCACTATGAAACTATTGAGTTTTTTTTCTTACCAGACAGATCCCCACACTCCCAGTCAACGATCTCCTTGAGAAAACTGTGTAAGGGGTTTTGAGTTGTACTGCCAGACTTCCTGTTGTCAGGCACTTCCCCATCACTGAAAACATCTCCCACACAATCCACATCATCTAGAAACTCTTCACTAGTGTCACCTTTGCCTAGTGAGGAGGCAGAAGATAAGGACATGTCCTCCAGGGTCTCGCCTGCAGTTTGATCAGATCCCCGCCTACACAAACCATTTTCCCCTCCATTTCCAGCTCCATTTCCAGAGCTTCCATCACTGCCACTGTGAGAGTATGCTTTTTCAGCATCACAGTTTGAATCCATATCTATTGCTGTCCCTAAAAGCCCTTCACACTCAGAGGCAGGTGGAGATCTGACATCTGCTTTAACCCTATCTGGAAGAAGATGCTTTTGCTGCTTGGGCTGTCCAGATGGAGAGAGTTTGAAACCAAAAGACCCTCCATTGCTAGTTATTGATTTAGTCAGCACAGAGCTTGGGAGAAGAGGCTTCTTCAGAGCTCGAGGAGTACTGGCTCCAAGAGGAATTGAGGGATTGGGCAGAGACGAGGTAGCTTGAGGAGTTCTGCTATACTGAAATCCCCCAAGTCCTCCACCTAGGTAACCAGAACTTCCAAGGTTGCCATTTAGTCCTAAAGCCACTCTTCCATTGTTCAGCTGAGGAGGTTTGAGCAAACCACTACGAGGGGGGCGGAGCTGAGTGTTGGCCAGGGGCTTAGCTAGCTCTACAGCTCGGTTAAAGGAGAAGGACCGTGTTATAGGCTCGCCTGTGGGCGAGGGAATTTGCTTGAAATGAGTGAAGCTGTTTGAACGCACCATGTTGTCCAGAGTCAAAATTTTCAGGCTGTCACTGGACTGCGACAAGCCGTCTTGGGAGATGCTTCTGGGAGCACCAGAGCCTAACATGGGTCGTACAAGGCGAGACTCTGACCCTGTTCGAGTAGGAATGCAGGGACCATTATGGCCCATTTTAGAAAGTCCACCGAGTGGGCTTTGGCCTGGTTTGGCTCCAACTTTGGGACCGATCTTTGAGGATTGCTTGGGAATAGCTTTGGGGCTGGAGACAGCCACTATCAAAGAACCGGACTTGTGCATCTTAGGGGTTGCTGGAGAGCTGTTCTTTACCTCCTTGGCCAGTGAGGAACGCTGTGATTGAGCCTTGTCTTCGTGTTCATCCCCAGGACTGATAGGTGTGGGGGAACTAGATGAAATCTTTTCTTCATCTCGCTTCCATTTCAGGGAAAATGGGGAAGGGCGGATTACACCATTTGAGCAGATTCCAGGGGAGGTGTTTTTTCCATCCTGGGTAGTTGTGGTTGGCTGTGCAAAACCATTGCATAAGGGTGCCGTGACCCCATTTGAGGGACGTCCACTAAACTTGGGCAGTCTGGATACCATTGCAGGCCCAATGGTTGCCTTTTCTTCCATTAGAAGCATATAAAGGCATGGAGGAGTTCAAAACTATCTATGAAAGAACACACAGAAAGACAGAACAAAAGAATTAGTTTTCAAGATATTATATTTTTAATAACAAAAGCATTCAGTTGTGTGTTACTACAAAAAAGTTGGACAAAAAAAATAAAAGCATTGGACAAAAAAAATAAATAAATAAATAAATATATATATATAAGCAACAATCTTAAAGAATCATCTGTTGCTGAAAATCAATCAAGGAAGGCGTGTAAAGCAAATTTCAAACATGTTAATACTCCACACATTTTCTAAAGAGGCTTACACCTTCCAGTAATCAGTCATGTGCAATTGATTAGCTGTACATGACTACAACTTACCATGTTCATTTTTATGGAAGCAATTAGGGTGTACTTAGTTTTTTTGTTTGTTTTAACATACCACATCTGATTTTAAATCATTTGATAAATAATTACTTTTTCCACATTTTGTTGTTCATGCTGAAGTTGCTATTGGCAGACAAATGAACCCAGGTAGGACCTGATAAGAAAAATGCTTGTTTTGTTTTTTAATTTTCTTAAAATTATATCCAGGTATGTGAAACCTTACAACTAACAGACTGCTCAGAAAAACAAAACACGTGGGAATTCAAAGGGAATGTACTTCTTTCATTATCACAAACAAAATCCAAAATAATACTTGGGATAGTCCTGTCCACCCACTGCAGTGTCTGTCTCCTTATGAAAGACTGTTGACTGAGTAGCACTAGGCATTAATCTGCCAGATTTACAGTGCGTCTAAACTTTATAGCTAGTTAATCCAGATGCCTTTATTTGGTCTCATGACGGCAATTAAGGTACTTGGTCTTTTTATCTGTATCTTTACAACCACAAATTAAAATCACAAACAGTAAATCTGATGTCACTTCACTGAAACAAATGTGAAGTGTCCAACAATGATATCAATCAAAGAATATTTAAACAAAGGTAAACAAATGGAGGGAAAAGACAAGTGCGTTTTCTCTCCCTGGTTAGACTGAGCCAGTTCTGATCAGCCACATTTCAAGTCTTGGTGATGGACCTGAATGCTATCTGGCAACTGCTGAAATAGTATTAATTAATAAGGATGACAATTTATCATCTAAATCTTAAGGGTGAAGGTACCCTTTTTCGAGTTTTAGAGAAAATAACCCCCCCCCCCCTCCTGTTTTTTGTATTTTTAAAAAAGCATAGTGGAGATATCTGCTATGTCAGTAAATCCTATAGACCAAGTCTAAAGCTAGCTGACTTTTTTATTTCCCTTTTCTTTTATTTTTTTAACTCAATACAGACCCTAGTGGAAAATAACCTCTTGTTGAATGCAGAAGAAGCAATTAATTTCATAAGAATGGACCTCTTGACAAACTGTCACAAGGATGCAAAATATCCAACACTGATGCTTGACTGATAACTGAATCAGCCCTTGAAGAGATGGGGCATGAGAGTTTTACAGAAATGTGGGTCTCTCATTCTGCCCTACATTCCCACTCACAAACACAAGTGTAAACAGTCAAAGAGACTCACTCACCACTGCTACAGAAGTGTCTGACCATGCCACCATCCTAATCTTCTTTGTATACACATACATGGGCATGAGCACAAAAACACACACGCAAATAAAAATCAGGTCAACATGTGCAGTCAGGGCAGCCAAAGCCTCTTTGCCCTGGGGAGGGGATAGCGACTATGTGTTTACGGGGTAGAATGGGGCTTTTAAAAGCCGTCATTGTCTCCAGAACCTTTCAGGTTTCATTCATATCTAGAGTGCCAAATCAGTATTAGAAAGCTGCACCCACACTGCTGCAGCAAATGTTCACCTGACCATCTTTGTTTTCTCTCAGCCACTAAAAAGTATCTGTCCATGGTGCTGATGTTTTAATTCAATAAATATTTTATCCATCTTATATTGAAGTTGAGAACTCAAAACTATATAGCTTATATTCATGTCAAGTTATAGATTTTAGTATTAATCACTGCAACAGAACTATAGTAAATAGAAAATGTGTGATATAAGTGTATAAAACAAAAAGGCATATTTCACATTTATCCGGATGTTAATATTTTTGTAAACAACAAAAGTCCTAAATAAGTGACATGCATTCAGAAGTAAAGTAGTAAACAGTGCAGACCATCTGTTAAACTCTCACAGTGGCAGGTCTGCCCCTCCCCCCCCCGACTAGAGTACCATATCCAGAGCTTACAGACCAGAGCTAACATCAAGCACCAGAATTTCATAAAACCCCATGTTTATCATGTGAACGTAACAGTAAGAAAAACACTAATTGGAGTGAAGATTATCTTTATTATAAAATGATTATGGTACAAAGAACGCACATTGGAGAAAAAAGCCTTCAACTTGATGGATATTAATGTCTACAGAGATACTTTAAATAGTAAAATATATGTCCCAAAATCTGTAAACATACAAATGTCTATAAAATGACTCAGATTAACAAGATTCAAGAACACCTTCCCCTCCGAGTGCTCTTCTACCAAACTACAGGTTAGCAACTCAGCAGTAATCATTGTGTGTGAAATGAACATTAAAGTTAAGTGACATCTGTTCTTTGTCTCCATCATACGAGGCAATGGAGCTCATTTCTCTCTGACAGTGCGGCTATTTGCCCTTAATTCATTTCAGACTCAGAGGATGGCCTGCAAAAAGTACCCAGCAGAGAAGCAGGAAAGCTAAAAACTGAAATCTGCAATAATATGCCCATTCATTTCTCCTCTAGGGGAGTCTGCACTGTTAAACTGCACATGCTCACAAACTACAGAGATTCATTCTTCAGGAGTAACAGGATGGATGCAAATGGGATGCGACAGCCTGAGGGCTGTGATCTATTGGGTCATTGGGGCTACGCATGAATGGAGGTGCTTTACTGCACACAGTAAATCCCCGTTCTGCTGTTTATCCCCTAAGCCAGTCTTTGCCTGTCTCGCAATGCTCGTAGTTCTTCGTCATTACAAAACCTCAGTAAAATCTTCCTACAGAGTAGTATGTCTAGCTACAAGCATATTTTATTTGAGTTCATTATTAGTCACCCAAGAGCCTGCTCTTGGTACGACAAATACACAAGGGAGGCTACGAATTTATTGGTTGGATTCATATAGGTGATATTTAATGTTTATGACTTGGCAATGTCTTTAATCTTATCTAACATTTTGTTTTTGTGAGTAAAATTAAGGTGACTACTTTGTGTGCTGCACAACCATTATATCATTGTATACTGCAAATAAGTTTGCTGATTAAAATATATGACTGAAGGTATCTGAAGGTAAGAAAAAGATACCGTAGCAAGAAAGTTTGTAAACTCCTTGTGAAATAATTGGTTTTCTGTATTATTGGCAAAATATGATGGGAATCTGCATAGCAGCTTGGTGGTTAGTACTGTTGCTTCACAGCAAGAGGGTTCCTGGATGCTGTGTGTGTTATTGATAATGCCTTTGGAGTGTGTTGTGCTCACACAGTCAGAGCTGAAGACAAATAAAGCAGTGATGTTGGCCCCCAACACAAGCTCAGAAACAACTTCATTATCAAACAATTAAAACCCAAAATCATACTTGGGATAGTCCTACTATCCCAGGGATCCCACCAGACACCAGCAGGTGCCACCCAAGCACGCCCGCTGACACCACTCCCCCCACAACACCAGCACCACCAGGTCCCAACGACTACCCATCCCGCCATCGCCCCCCCCCCAGGAGCCGAGCCCCGAACCGTAGCAGGTGAGAGAGGGGATAGCGGGGAGAAAGGAAGAAGGAAATAATCAAGAAAACCTAGGGTGTCCATGATGGTTCAGGATGTAAAAACCGCATTGAAAATCTGTACATCGTTACTTTTTCCCCTGTAGTAGATATTTCCTGTTCAGAGCCATCTGAAGCTTACTGTTACATTTGTAGAATAGCTTTCTAAACTAAAGTGTTTGTGACTAAAATGATTAAGGATATAAGTGGATATGAGTCATTAAAGTCCATCTGGGCTGTTGGTAATAGCAATAAAGAGGAAAATATGTCTGGATAAAATGGAGGAAGGCAGAAAAAGGAGAGATAAAGCCAGTAAGCAAATCCTCTCATTTGTTCTTGGCAAGATCTGCATCAACTTGGAACGCTCTCCGTTCCTTTCCTTCCTTCCTTGTCTATATTGGTGACATGTATCTTTTATGGCACTGAAACAATCAATAGATCAGTAGATCAGTCTGGCCCATCTGAGGGACTCTGTAAAGTCAGCTCACAGACCATCAGTGACTTTATGGAGCACACAAGACATGCGCACAAGCACAACCACAGATACTGTTGGTTTTGCGTCAGTCACTGCAGATACATCCGAAATTTCTTTGAGTCAGCCACAACAAAGGCACATCTTCAAAAAGAGAATATATAGGCTTAATGCTATTTAATCCAAACAGTCTGTTATGGATAAAAGGATAATAAAAAAATATATTCTAACACTCAAATACAACTCAAGTGGATTTCTAGCATACAAAAACCAAAGTGCAACCTCATTTATTGATTGAATCCAATGACTCAGTGGAGTAATAACTAGGCCAGTCATCTGGACACAGCAGTTGTGGGACATATATCTCTCCCCGAAGAGATTAAGAGAGTGCTATTAGAGCGGGCTAATAGAATGAGACAGGGATGAAGGCAGTGCCGATGCTAGACAAATGTGTATTGAGTGAAAGCAGTGCTGGAAAGAGCTGCACCAACGAGACTGCATAACGCTTTCTGTAATGTAGTTTATTAACTGCGGTAGATCAAATGACAGATGCCCACAGAGGAAACAATGAGTCGACAAAAATTGACAAAATTAAAGGTGTGGCAAGTGTTCTATAGCTTTGCATCTTTTTATACGCTAAGAAGCTAAGCACCTCAGGAACAGAAACACTCAAAACAGACACAAATCACTTCCAGCAGAATTTACATGTTTGTTTTGACTAAGAACTACTAAAGCAAAGTCAGTTGGAAAATATTAACTTAACTTATCAAACGTGTGTTGACTAGCCCAAACATTTTCTTGCAAAAAACAATTATTAAAGTGAGACCTAAATTCTGTCAAGTTGCTCTGCACTTTGCCTCCTTCATCTCCTACAGACTATAAAATTAGGTGTCACCTAGAAAGAGGGAAAATCACGGGAAAAAAAAGATGCATCGAATCTCGGGGTGTGTGCCTCCGTCTTTGTGTTTACGCCTGTGTGTGTAATGTGAGACGCTGGGCGTGTGGGTGGAGAGTTCAGAAGCCTCCTAAGTGCATTAATATTAGATAAAGTATCCTTAAGAAACCCCATCTAGTGAGCAAGACAAGAGGGAGAGGAACTATGCCTTTTAGAAAATTCACAAAAAAAAATAAATAAATAAAAATAAATATATATATATATATATATATATATATATATATATATATATATATATATATATATATATATATATATATATATATATATATATATATATATATATATATATATATATATATATATATATATATATATATATAAATAAATAAATTTGAGCCCTACCCACCCTGCACCTCCCTCTTCCTGGAGAGAAAACAATACACAATACAGACAGACAGTCTTAAAAACCAATGCTATATCCTCCCGACACAGTTAACTTAATATTCTCTGTGATGTAATGAGACCACCAGAGGGGACAGTCAAGGAGAAAGATCCTGTCGAACACATAAAGAAAGTATTTGTTATGGTTCTCATAAAGATTCAGAGTGAATTTAATTCCCCCTCGTTATTTCATAGCTGACAGCATAGTGGTTCCACTCAGTCAACCATTTTCTGTTAAGTACTGGCAGTAAAACCATATGCACACTGCCAGCTCTTCAAGGTCTTCTGTAGTGTCCGTGATGTCACTTGCTTTGATAACTCAGTATGATGTCTGGAGCAACATTCATTACATCACCAAAAGAAGTGAGGATAAAAAAATAAAAAAAATAAAAAGAAAGGACTTCCAAGGACCAGTGTGGCTTTTGTGTTATTTTGAAACGGATCAATTCTATGCTTAAATCCATCCAGGATCATTTTCTACCATATGGCAGTGGCAGAAGGAAACATATATATTTTAATTGTGTGGCATTAACTTAAAATACCACAGACACTCATGCTACATGCTGTTAAATGAGTCACCGCACAGAGCAGTCATAATGTTTCCACAATTTTAACCCACTCATTGTAGGAATTACTCTGGTGTGTTCTCTTAGTTATGTTGGCAGCATTTCAACAATCTAATTAACAGTCCATTATCAGGATACTCCAAAAACCACACTTTGTGTTTAGTTTTTAGTGTAAAAGTGTGACATTGAGGGACAGACATCATGTTCCCTACTCAAGACGTGACCTCTACTTGAATCACACTGTGAGAAAAAAAATGTCACGTAAATGACATCGGCACTTGAAAACCCCTCGACTGCCAGAGCCGCCTGTACATGGGGCAGATGTCTTGTGAGAGCAGAAGGATGGTACATAAAGGGTTAATGGTTGTACAACTGCCAGCTGACATGCCAATTGTAATTTATTATGTCACTGCAGTTGGTTATAGTTCTTAGAAAATCAGAGTCAGCCAACAGCATAATCTGTAGATCTGTCTTGTCTTACAATGTTATCTTCAAATCACTGATAACACATTTTTTATATTAGCATTTTTCCTCTGCATTCCTGAAAAAAAGCTTGGGTTTTTCCAACTCAAAGCATCCCAGTCATAACTGAACATTATCAACAAAGAATTCATACAAATGTAACATGACCATGAAGGAAACCCGCCCTGTTAGTGGACAAGTGGCTGGGTGAGGTCACTTACTAAATATTTATCTGCAGCACCAAATTCACACCAAAAAAAAAAAAAAAAAAAAAAAAAAAAAAAAAAAATCTCAGATGAATATCTCTTTGTCAAGCATTGAAAGCATATTTCACCATCTACAATAACATTTGTTTTCTGTGTGATGTCAAACATGACATAAATTAATCTATATTGAACCTTTAATGAATATAAAAACTAAACCTAGGCCTCAAAAGCACGACAGCTTTAGGATGATGTTGATCTAAAATGATATTGTCATGCGTTTAAAGATTAAACTTTTACAGTAAAACACTGTACCCCTTTGAGGGCATTTGTTTTTATGTAACCTCTGTCTTATTCCTTCCTATCACAATAAATAAGAAAAAATATTATTCCAATACACATAGTCATGGTGAGGGCAGAGAAAATTAAAATGCAAATCTATCCAGTGACTCTAAAATGTCATGGTCCTAGTGGATATATGCTCAGTAAATAGCCTATACACTGCTACCAGGTCAACTTCCTCTTCTTCCTACATTTTGTTGATTCAATCAGCGTGTCTTTCTGAGCAGACTTTCCTCCCAGGCAGTACCTTCTCTTAGACAGAGCATGTTTTTATGTAGCAGTTGGCAAACAGAAGATGACGAAGAAGGGGAGATAAGGAAAAAAAGGCATCCTCAAATCTATTAAATTCTCAAATCTATTGTGGTTAACATGTAGGAAGTGACATGTTTTGTCTCCATTTATCCACTTGGATTGCAGTTACGAGGTCAACTGATACTGTTGGGTCAATTGCTTTGAACGCATGAAAAGCTCAGTAAAATGCATTATGTGTCAAACTAAATGGATGCTACAGTTGAGTGCCATGCAAACACAAAAGTTGACTACTATTTTGATATCTTTGTTTGTGTTTGCATAGACTTGGGATGGCCATGATGACCATGGGGACAGTTTGCAGAGGCTAATTGCACTTGTGCAGGCAGCACAGGTTCAAATCCCGGCCTGTCGCTCTTTGCTGCATGTCTTTCCCCATTTCTCTTTAACCGTTTCCCTGTTATAATAATAGTTATATTTACAAGGGAATGTTTCCCAGGACAAAAATAAAAAAATAAGTGCCGTATCATTTGGCAGTACTGAATGATCGAGACAAATATATAAATTCAATGGGTACAGAATGATGAGTCAGTGATATTCAGCAAACTGCAACACCAACTGTAAATAGAAGTTTGTAATTAGAGCAGGTCCTATAAAGTGATTAAGAAAGACTCAGCAGTGTTTGGGCAGAGAAACAAAAAGCAAACGTTCAACTTCATGACAGTGCACAGCCTTCAGCACGAGCAGTATCTGGTGGAGCAGACATAAAGACCATATCACATGACTCAAAGCCTTGAAGGATTACTCAAGGAGACTTAAAGGTTTCAAGGAGAGCGACCCGCTGGCCTGTTGTAGTGGCAATTTAAGACTAAGAACAGCCGGGTGAAGAAGGTTTGTATGTTCGGAATATGACAATAAACTTTAAATCAATTTCTACCCTTCTGTCAGCCTAAGATACTTACTGAAACGACGTGTTTAAGTTCACCCTTGGTTTGTAGGTGCTTAACATCATTTATATCAATATTCTTGAACAAAACAGATGACTTTAAAACATCAGACTTGAGGTGAAATGTATTTTCACTTTGAGCCACACAGCAAAAGACATTCGGTTCAGGATCAGAACTCCTGGGTTTGGTCCTGTGATCATTAAAATCATTCAGAGGCCTTTTGATGCCCACTTGGTCACATTTAATTATTGTCTGCAGTTCTATCAATCAAGACTCCCACTCATAATCTACGACTCAGCTGACCGGTGACCATGTGGCTCTCCCACTTAACATCAAGACCAAATCCTTGCTCCTTTTTGCCGACAGTTCTATTATATAATGAGCTTATTCACACAAAATGGCCATTTGTCACACTTACCTACAAAGACAATTGTGCTTTTTTATTCTAAAAGAAACAAGTGAGGCCAACTATGTGATTTATCATGGCTAAATCAATATTCTGCCAGTAAGTCGTCAGAAAGAAAAGAACATCAGCTGCTGCTATGACTCTGCATTGTGTTCCTAAAAGCATCGATGTACACTATTCACACAAAAAAACAGGGACTGGTTCCAACTACAAAAATGCCAAAGACACTCAACCAATATTAGTTATTTCTAAAAGTACAAGATAAAAACAAACCACACATTTCTTTACTATGTAGTTTGCCATAAGAGAAATCAAATTATATTCTGTTTGTCTGCAAGTCAATGTACCACTGTCATTCTTCTCTGAATTGTTATTTATGTCTCATTGACCCCTTATTATAGATCAGCCGTTTTCAGATTTCCTTCAAATGCACTAAAAACAGTCTTGCCTGATTTGAAATTCTACCTGATGAACCTATTCATCATTTAAGCATCAACAGAAGCTTAAAAATCAGTCATGCAGTAAAGTATGAATGGAGATTGGTAACAAATCATTTCCCTATAGATATTCTTCATTCCAACAGTTTTTCCTGATCTCGAAAGAGAACTTTCCTTCCAAGTGCTGGTCACTCTCCTACCCGTGTCTGTGTATTTAAGAACCTGTATCTATACTCCCTGTACTGAGCTATTCCAAGTCTTTAAACATCTGTGGTCTTACAGAAGGAACGACAGTGCTGATAAGCGTGGCTAAGTATAGCTCTAATGATAGGCCACATGCAGAGAGAGAAGAGGACAAGGAGGATAAAAGTCAAGCGGAGCCAGTCAACTCAGAGTACAATATCAAACGTTAACTATAACCACAATGTTACTGAGGAATGTGCTCTCTGTGCATGTTAAATTGTCAGCCATTAGATTCATAATTCTTTTTAACTACAGCAAAAAGAAATGTGCATCTTTAAACTAACTGAGATTGGCATAGCAAAAAAAAAAAAAAAAAAAAAAAAAAAAAAAAGTCAACATGAATTCAGTAAGTACATCATCTAATGCGATGACAGGCAGTTTATTTTTGAGTCTCAAGGCTGTTAAACACTCACCTTGCTCTATGCTGACCTCTTCAGTCTGTGATTTCTGGCAGTGCCAGACAAATGACTCAACTCTGTTCTATCCTGTAAAACCTTTAAGCATGATGAAACCACTTTTTAACCCCTTATCTGCCTCGGTGGAGTCCTTCGTGGGCACCACACTGTCTTGGAATGACTGCAATGCTCTGCACATGACAGCGAGAGTAATGTGGGCTTTCCTACATATCCACATTACAGACTCACAGACGGTAAGGGCACACAAGAAAAGGCAGACTAAATATGAAACACATGCTCTGTAAAAACCCTCACATATTGAACTGCAGTTTGGGTGGCCTCATGCAGTCAGACACAGTGTAGACGATCAGCTGTTGTCGGGGCGAATCAGAGCACAAGCACACCCTCAGCCAAGGTGGCGCCCAACAGCCCTGCCAACAGGTGCCTGGAGAACACACATGGATTTGCACGTGTGCGCAGCCCCACCCTAGCAGTGGAAAAACCACGAGTATCCATCTCACTTACACTTAGTCATGCCTTATTCCAGTGTGTAATGCTGCACTGATCCCATGATGCTTTACACCGTCTTGGTTGTAATAAATCACCGCTTAAAAACGGAGCACAAATACATATTCAGACAACATGGTAAAGGACTGACAGCCACTTAAGCTGTGGTATAAAACTATTTTAGAGCCCTTGTACCATGTCAAAACCTCGGTTAAATTTTAACTTCTGCCCACTGAATTTAACTTTATGACAGCGAGTCATCCTCAGCAGTCTTTTAATCCTGTGACATGTGCACGAACAACCTATCAACAAATGTCTTGACTGAAAGGCTTGTCAAGCAGCAATACCCCCACAAGATTGCTCACATTTACCTACATAAGAGGATCAGCTGTACACGTTCTGTTCTGTTATATAATTAGTCTTTTCTTGTGTATTATTACATAAAAGCTGAGCCAACTTCATTCATGCTACAATGACTCTTTCAGGGCATGTTATTACTGTAGAGGATGATGATGATGCTGGAAAACATGGCCTGTTCTGCCTCACTGGATAACACACAGGAAGGGTTCCCGTTTTTATTGCACCCATGTTACACTCTAAAATAATTAGCGGTTAAATATGTAGATAAACGCAGAAAGAACATTGAAAATAATCTGAAAGTCACAAAAACTCATTTGAACCGATGCACATTAAGGTTGCACTTACCTGAATTATGTCCACTTGTTCTTGTAAATAACATGCTGCAAAGCAGAAAATCAGCTTGTAATCTTTCGTTTTCCTTTTAAAACTCTCCTAAATGAGGCTTTAGTGAAGTTTATGTCATCTCATTAGGTCAATGACAAGCATCTGGCATCATACCATCAAGTTCGTGTCGGCAGCAAATAGTCCAACTAATATAGTTTAGATGTAACACAACGAAAAGAAAGTAAAAAGGCGATCAATGTTGCCTGTTTAACGTCTTTATAAGCGCAAAAAAAAAAAAAAAAAAAAAAAAAAAAAAAAAAAAAAAAAAAAAAAACGAAGCTACTGTGCCTCTTTAAGCTGTCACACACTGTCAACGTACGGACCAACTGATACTACCAAACCCTACCAACCGACACCGTGTAAAACCGAAAGCAGTACGGACATACAAAGAAACCTACGCATGAAGCAAAAGTGGGTTTTGTTTCTAAACTAACCACAGCTGGAAACCCCACGAAGCGAAGTAAAGACGGAGTCTCCCAGGCAGTTTGTCACTCCGACATCCTCCCTCCTCCTCCCAGTCCAACTGGTGGGCGGAGCATGTCACGCGGGACTCCGAGCGTAACTTTGCACGTTAATCTGTTTGTCCACATTTCAGTTTGGCTTCCGAATTATAATTAGTCCTCTGCATTTCTTTTAATTACTATTTTCCCGTAATAACATCTGAAGAGCATGTAAACTTCAGCCGTCGTGCTTAGACGTTGATTTGACGTCAGGTGATGCGCGCACACGGGTTTAATCTATTGATTGCACGTGAACCTGCTCATTTTAAAGCAGTACCATATATATATATATATATATATATATATATATATATATATATATATATATATATATATATATGTGTGTGTGTGTGTGTGTGTGTGTGTTAAGGTGCATCTCTTTCTTGCCATTTTGCTTATCTTTACTTTGTCATCTATAGTTTTCAGTTTGGGCATTTTTATATTCCTATAAGTAAAGTAACTTGGACTTAGTTGTGATATACTGTATATATAACATATATGGAAAGTGGTGTGTTGACTAATAATAATACCAATAAACTTAAAATGGATCTACTTTGATCTTCAAGGGTCCTCTGTATAGGTCCCACAGCTCACAGCTGGTGAGCTAGACACACAGGAATCATAACCAAAAGAAAGCTAAGAAACTACCAGTAGGTTTCATGACTTAATTTAAAACAAACAAACATTGCAAGTATTCTATTATTCCTTATTTTTGAATAATTCATGCATTTTGTGCTGTGCTTTTCCCTTAATTTAACATTCCTACTTCTGCTCAACATGATAAGTTTGCTCATGGAAACGCCTCAAGCAGAGATTCACTAAATATTTTAAGAAGTCAAAAATAATTTAAAAAAAAAATAACTTGGTTTTTTTTTGTTTTTTTTAGATCTTTCTGTTTTTCAATGAAAGCGCTCTTGTCCATTGTAAACACTAGAGGGCACCCTTCATCCTGAGACCGTTCATATTTTTGTACACGTCCTTCCTTTGCTCTCATTCATTGGCCTTTCCTTTGGTGGGGGTGTTTATATGTGTGTTTCTGGAACATACAGGACGTTTCAGTGTGCAAAAAAACAAATTCTCTTTCATGGCCTTTACTGAATAAAAAGTATTGCTTACCAGCTTAAATGATTTGGTTCAGTTTGTTACAAGCATTTATCTTTTTGCAGTGGAGTACAACGGCACCACAGTGAACTGTACACTGTGAATAACTGACACGTTCAACTCTGCTGTGCTCAACAGAAAATGAAAGAAAGAGTCAGACCAGCAAGCAAAAGTAGTTGTAATGGGTCATGGTATTAGGCAAATACAGCAACATACTTTTTTCAACGTACTTATTTAACAAAAATTAATTAAAAACATTAATGTGGGCAAAACTAAATGCCCCCATAATTCAGTAGCTTGTAGATCCACTTTTCGCAGCGCTCCATTCCGCGGTCCAGTTTTGATCAAATTTTACTTGTCAGACGGATAGCCTCACATTGGCCTCTAGAATACGCTGGTTTACAGAAGAGTTCATGGTCCGCTCAATGACTGCAAGGTGCCCAGGTCCTGTCAGTGTATCTGCTTTCAACAAACATAGTGCAAAATATTAAGACCAAACCACTGCACTTTTGGCACATTTGTTCAGTGGACATTGTTCCAGAAGTCTTGTGGTTTGTTCAGATACAGTTTTGCAGATCTCAGTTGTGCGTCCATGTTGTTTTTAGACAGAGGAGACTTTCTCTGGGCAACAAATCACACTTGTTCAGTCTTCCTCTAAGTGCGCTGTCATGGACTTTAACATTCATCATGCTCAGCGACAGCTGCAAGGTCAAATATTCAAAGATGTTTTTGTTTTTTTTTTTTTTGCTTGTTTGCTTCCGTATTTCTCTGAGCATTGCAGTCTGACCTTGAATTAAATGTGTTTGTATGTCCGATCCTGGGAAGATAGACAGTTGTTCGAATGCTTTCCACATGTAAAAAATCACTCATTATAGAATATTGAACTCCAAATTGTTTAGATATGGGCTTATAACCCTTTAAACAACCAAAACATTTTCATCAAAACATTCAAACAATTTGCTTCTCTAAGACTATTGCACATGTCTTAACCCCTTGGCACCGTGTTCACATTCACAAGATAATATCAACCAGCAAACTACCAAAATGTTTGCTTTTACAGAGGTCTACACACCTGTTACATGTGCAGACCTCTGCTGATTAGCCCTGGCTGTGACTAACTCTCTTTATTTTTTCATATCTATCTATCTATCTATCTATCTATCTATCTATCTATCTATCTATCTATCTATCTATCTATCTATCTATCTATCTCTCTCTCTCTCTCTATATATATATATATATATATATATATATATATATATATATATATATATATATATATATATATATATGTGTGTGTGTGTGTGTGTAGGCATCATTCATGCAAAATAAATGATGGCTGGGTGAACAAGATGTTTGTTTGAGGTTGTATTGTTGTATTACCATATTAAGAGACACTCCAATCAGATGATTTTGTTGTGTTTGTTATGTTTTTTTTTTATCTTATGTAACAGAACTAGAAGTGGGAGGAGGATTTTTTTTCACACATTACTGCAGATAGATATATATCTACAGAGAGAGACAGAGAGAGAGAGAAAGAGAGAGAGAGAGAGTTGTATGGATCAAATGGAGAGAGAAAAAAAAATAGACAAAAAAAGACTCGTGCCGCCCGGAAATATTATGCAGCCTGACAGAAGGTAGTGAAACGTGGAGAGAAAAGAAGTATCTGGAGGGAAGGTAACGCAACGAACACTAAAAAGGAAAAACATCCAAAGAAAGAAGTGACAGAGGCCCCAGGTATGTTTTCTTTTTCATTTTCTTATTTTATTTTTTGCAAGAATAGGAGATAGAAATTGACTTGTGCAACAATAACTTTCTCAACAGAGAGGTTCTTAATTCATCTTCTTTCTTTTTTTTCCAGTGGGGATAGAAATTGACCTGCTCAACAATAACTTCCTCACCTGAATGGTACATGTTCTCTCAGTGTAATTCAACCCTTTCTCTCCTCTGTGATGAAAAAGGATTTTCTGCAGTTTTCCTGGGACTCAATGGGCCGTATTGTTTCCTGCTGCATTATTAGAATGACTGTAATAGTCTGTAAATGACACCACAGCAGAAAAAAAGACAAAAATGCATCCATTAACTAAGTATGACTTGGGTAAATTGACATGTTTTCACAATTTTTGGACAAAAAGGAAGAGGAATGACAGTGCTGCAAATACATAATACTTTCTCCTATTCTATTTATTACATTTTGTGCAGAGATGGTAGCCATGGCTACACTTTGAGGATTAGACTCAGTTGACTCCTGGATTTCCCTCCTGAAGCAAACTTTTTATCTTCTTTCAGCCCAGTAGATGTCTCAACTATGAACCCGAGCTTGATGCTTAGCTTGCTTCTCTTGATTCACCCTCATTCGGCCGTGGTAAGTCCTCCTAAAACAGAGTAAAATCTGCATTTATGTTCTCATAACTGGGAAATTGCAAGAGACCAACTCTGAAAATGCATAGACTCTGCAACTAGGTCTGAGGATTCTACATGAGCATGATTTTTACTACCAAAGCAAAAGGACTGTTGAATTTGCTTTTCCTTTTGTCCCCTACTTGCTTTTCAAGTTATCAGGGTGGGTTTTTTTTTTTTAAAGGTGCCTAAATCAAAATTCCTGAGTTATGGAAATGTGGCTCCAATACTTTTGTTCACCTGTTTTGCATTTGATTTGGGAAGACGTTGGGGGCAGATGTGGACCTGGCGCAGACTACAAAGTTTCTAGCAGTTCTGAACCGAGGCATATGAGGGCAGGCGTATTTGGTATATAAATGCATATTTTGACGTTTCAGTTAAATATATGTTTCACAAGTAGATTATCAAATACACTTACTCTAATTAACCCTTTATGATTCAGATTAGAGGCTAATGAAAATCTTTTAGGATTAAAATGAGAATCATGTTTATACCTCAGGGTCAGGCTGGTCCCCCATGGCCCTTGACTAGGAGAAAGACGTGTGATCCTTTCTTTTTCTCGTCCTTCTCTGTGTTTGTGGTTCAGGGAGGCAGAGCTCAGCGCAGACAGAGACAGGCCGAAGAGACCTTGAGGCCGTACATCGGCAGAGTTGAACCAGGTAAGCACGCACACTCAAGGATTTACCTCTTAGACACAGTGCAGAGTCTGCCTTATTCATATTTACTATATTTCCCAAATGTTCGCAATGACAAATAAAGCTGCTCTCATGAAAGTTGTGAACCTGTGTGAAATGATAATCGCATCAGATAACAATCACACGCTAACAGCTTCAGCTCTGTATTTCAATGGAAAATGACTGAAAAGCATAGTAACATACTGAAACTTGCATAATTTATTGTATTTGTTTCTTTTCATTTTTTAGATTGCAGCAGCAGATTTTAAATTTCTGGGACAGGGCACATGTTTAGAGGCGTTGTCTGGATGTCGTCGGCATCAGTAGCTCCAAACCCCATGCCTCCGTCTTTAATGCACTCCCACACCTAACCGATGCTGGCTTTTGAACTGTGCCCTGATAATGAACTGAGTGGTACATTGTATATTTATCCTGGTTGCTAAATATATATATAAAAGATTGATTTGTCAGACTACAAGAAACTTCACTTCAGTCGTTCATGGTGGGCTCTGAAAAATCCATGGATCTTCGTTACAAATGCTAAACTTAGTGTATGGTAAAAATGTATTTTTACATAATCTTTTTTTGGTATAAAATATAATTGTTTACTGAAAACGGTTTTCATTAACGTACCTTGGCCAAAGCAGTGGTTTCTACAAATGAGTCACATCAAATTTAAAAGCAGTGCTGCATAAGCACCAAAGATCACAACCATGTCTGATGACAATTTTTAAATTCTTTCAATCTTTGAAAAAATAAATTTATATACCGCTGATGATGCCACCTTGGAATTCATTGTAGTTTCACATTTAAAAATGTTATTCTTATAATCTTCTATTATTACCAGCACAATCTTTGATAAAGTGATGAATCCAATCAACATACTGCCCAATTAACCTTTATCCTTTTATTTATTAACATCTCTGACACCATTACAATTATGTACCACAAATCTCAGTTTTACCACTGGACATATGATCTTTTTTCAAAACGTGATAACTCTTTAATAGCTCTTTAATATTCAGTCCACCATCCAGAATTGAAAGGACCAGCTCCAACCTAAAGCATCAGCCTTTCATAAAACTCTAATGACTGCAGACAGAAGCTGTTCACATAAACATGTATGAAAGAAAAGACCTAAAGAGACAAACATAGAATCACCTTAACATTCATTAAGTTAAAAAGTTGGAACATGATCGTTTGAATAACTTCAGATAAAACATGAGCACCAATTGGTACGTTCAGAACATTTGTAATCCTTTGTTACAAAGTCAAAATCTTGGTCCCATAATATCATTGGTAATAAATTTATCATCAGGACCACATTTAATTTGCACTGAAAGCTCAATAGGACTGTATTCAGGGAAAGGACACTAGAGAGACAAAGAAGGTGAAAGTAGCTACTCACAAATGTGTTTATCTGTTTACCTTTCTTGGTTCAGTCAAGCTGTGCGAGCTGCTGAAATGCCATAGTCCGATTGGATCCTGGTGCCAGGTGGTTGAGGAAAACGGGATCCTCATACCGAAGTGTGTTTGTCCTCAGTCCTGCCCATGGTAAACCCTACATGGCATTCAAAACGACCACCAGTCCAGTTTTGATAATCAAATCTACTAAAATATCTTAATCCTCAAACAATATGTTTTTATTATACTTGTGTATAAAAAGAATTGCATTGAAAAGGTCAGCGGCTTATCTGAGAACCCTCACATTTGGTTTTCACTTGCTCGTGTGATCAGGCAGATGGCACCAGTGTGCAGCGTTCTGGGAAAGACTTATGGGAATGAATGTTTGCTTCACAAAGAAGCCTGCAGAAAGAGACGCCGCATTGGACTGGCTCATGAAGGACCCTGTCTGGGTAAACACACACACACACACACACGCAAACACACACACACACACACAGAACATGCAACGCCATCCAGAATCTCCACTGTGCACCAAAACTTTCCAAACCAGCTCTGTCATTCCTCTTGACCAGTCCCCGGGGCTAACTGCTCTGAGGAGGAGTTGGGGCAGTTTCCATATCGTCTCCTCGACTGGTTTCTGCTCCTGAGTCGCATGGTGGAGTCCTACACACCTGTCGCCCTGCCCCAGAGCTGCCTCAGCCACACCCAGAGGACACAGCTGGCACAGGTCAGACTATCTCATCTAACTTGTAATCCCTTGTCTCCTCTGTCCTCAGTCCTTCGGCGTGTCACCCAGAAATCAAGCAAAACAATAGTAACAAAACGTAAGTCATATCTAACTGACGTGACTTTGAAAGTGTAACTTAGAGGGGAGGGCATCTTGATTGTTAAATACCGGTCACATCACCGTGAGTATCCTTCATACTTCAGCCTCCATCTGTGGTGGTGGTGAGTAGGACTTAAGACACGCGGGGAAGAGTCGAGGATGTGCAAATTGGGAGATGACATAAGGGATCTGTGTTTGAACTGACCTCTGGCGGCAGACTGAGAGAAAAGCAGATGTTGGTGAAGCAATAAATATGATTTACGAACAATGATGACCTCAGCAAAAGAAATCAATTTACGCAATGGATATAAAGCCAAAGAAACTTTAGCTGGAAGAAGAAGGTACCTAAGGATTACTTTCACTCTCAGCGTAACCTTACACTACGCATTAAGATGTTTTTCACACCAGACACCACCATCGTTCCAGCATACAAACTGCCCTTCACAGACTGCCTCGTGACTGATCGATGTTAACAACTTGCTGAAAGTGGGAAGTTCTTTTTTCTGCCTGTGGTGTGGTTATCCACAGACCTAGATAGGGGCTCTCAAGAACACCATGTATAGATAGACTTTGGTCAATAATCACTAAATTATTCAGTACGATGATGAAAGAGGGATAACTTAACAACCTTTTAGCAGGCGCCGTGACCTCCAGATTCAAACAGGTTAAATGAAAACTGAAGCATCGTTTTGATGATATGATCCAGTGCAGTTTTATGAAATAGGGATGGTTGATGCATTTTTTAGCTCATTAGTGTTGTCCCTAAAGACGTGAGATTGCAGTCTACTTGCTTGCTACAATGTTGGCATACAGCTGAGCAGCAGGTCCACAGTCAACATCTTAGTTTGACTTTGTAATATGCTGATATTGTCTAACTAGGCCCAAAACAAAGTCCATTTTTTAATTTGCATACTATGTATAGGTACATACTGATTTTGCCAGAATAACGTATGCCTTATGCAAACAGAGGTATCCAGAAATAGTTTGATCATGTACTACTCTGAAGCAGTTTCCACCATGTAGCTGAGCAGACTGCCTCAGGTACTATAGTCCACAATGCAGTGGGCCATTGTAGCCTAATTGCTTTTACAGTACAGAAACCTAGTCACTGACCAGTGGACAGTACATACAGCAATCTCAGTTGCATGCACATAGCGTAATAAAAGGTTTCAAAAGAAAGCAAACTACTCAGAAGTTGGAGTTTCTAAGTTCCCAACCAACGGAACCAACGGAGCCAACGGAGACCTCACCTGCCCAAACTTCATAATAACAATGAGGTAAACGGGCAACACATTTTAGATTTTACCATTTATAGCTATTGTGATTTATTCGAAATACATTAAATCAGTAATGTAATGTATACTGTCCACTTTTTATTAGTGTACTTGTTGCTATGCTTTGTGCATATGCTAAATACCATTCGCAGTGTTGTTATCATGTCGTATTGCCAGCAGTGGCCGAGTGACATCATTCCCAGTACTAATGTCAGACCTCTGAGGTAAATGAAGCACAGTGATATGGGTAATAAGACCAAAATAAATCCATGTCCTTTTACTAAGTATTAAAAAAAATCATTATGTTTTCCCAGAACCTGAACACATAAAAGAAAGCTGAAAAACAAAATCCTTCTTTTGGTAATTGTCAAACATTGCTTTCATCCTGCTGCTTTCCTCTTTAGCAAAGATTTACCTTACTGGACAAGAACAAAGACGGGAAGTTGAGCCGCAGGGACCTAAAGAAGCTGCAGTACAAGAGGATGCCTTTGGAGCACTGTGCCACACCGTTCTTCCAGTCAGTCCCGGCTAATTTTCTTATCGGTTACCTTTTCTTCCTGTGCAATTTGAAGCACATACAATAATACCATTCACATAATGTCCCTGAACCTATTGTGTCACATGTTTTTAAAGGAAACCAGAAATTATGGTAAAAAATCTGATTATATCCTACTTTAAAATTAAATTGTATCCATAAATTGTCAGCGTGCTCATGACAAATGCTGCTTATGTCATACAGGGATTCATAGTGGAAACCTTCTGTCTCTTGCAATATGTTAATCTTTCTCCTTCCCACTGTTCTCAACACGCCACACCACCGCTTCACTAACTTACTCTTCCACCAAGCATTTCCTCTCCCCTCTCTGTTTCCTACCTACCTTCCTTCCTTTCACAAATAGATTTATCTTATCTCTCTGTCAATCCCTTCATCTATTCATGTTCACTCTTCTGTCATTCTTTTATCTTTTCCACAGTTTCCCATTTTTCTCCCCACCCCCGCCCCCCCCATTGCTCTGCCAATCTGCAATGACAGGTTTTAGAAGCAGGGATGTCTGTGTCAATGTCAAACCATTCCCAGCAATGATAATGTTTATTACCCACTGTGCCTCCCGCTGCCCATGGATTAACACAAATTGAAGGAGTACCCTTCAGAGACGGCGCTTGACGGTGAACTGAAAGACAATAGCAATTGCACAGCCTTATTTTCAGATCTTTTTTTCCTCCCCCTCATTTCTTGTTTTATTATCTGTGCATCTCCATACAAATTTCTCATTTTGTGCTTGTATGCCCTCTGAAATTTGTCTTTTAAAGGCGCAGTGTTGAGGTCACTGTCCTGCGTTGTGCTTTCAGGTCATGTGACCGTAATGGGAACAAGAAGGTGACCCTGAGAGAGTGGACATCCTGTCTGGTGGATCGCACTGAGGCGTGGTTCTATCATTTCATGTGTCAGTCGTGACCTTTTCTAACATTTTCTGTGATACTTCATGCCACCTATTAAAAAAAAATGTTTAGAACTTAGGTAGATGTAGAGGAACCCAAGATATATTGATATTTGTTAACTAGGGATAATTTGTCTCTATTGTTACAATGTCTGGCCAAAGACAGCGAGCATCCCAGTGGAAAAGTATTTTTGCGTTTGATAATAAGTTGTTTAAACAGAACCGATGCTGTGAGAAGCCTCTCATTATTTCCTGTGGTTGCAGAAAAGATGGAAAAATACATTGTTAAAACTATGGAAACAAAGTGGTGAAGCATCAGCTCTGAGTAAAAAAGATACAATCAGAAAAAAATCTTGCATGACTGGAGCACTTAACTGTTGGTGAAATCTAATTAAAGGAAATCAAGAGTAGAGCGCACAGCAATGCTTTTTAGGTGAAAGCAAGAATTTCCACATGCACGATGCAAAGATCAGTGAGGCTTGTAAAAATGAGAAATAATTAACAAAAAAGACTTTCATCCTATATTTTTCTTGAAACCATAAAAGTCTGAGCAGCAGATAAAAGTCTTGTGGTCTGATGAATCCCGATTTAACTGTTCCAGAGCGATGGGCTCGTAGGAGAAGCGGAGAAGTGGACCTATGACGAGGAAGACCTAGAGGCAGGAATCGCAACAAGAGTGCATTTATTTATTCATTAAAAACTCTGCACAAAGCAGGAAATCAAAATGAATAATTACTACTACTACTACTTCTTATAATAATAATAATAATAATAATAATAATAATAAGATTAATAAAGACGACCACGATGGACCAGCAGTGAAGGCAAGAAAGGCAGAAAAGGGTGTGAAAAGACACAGGTGGTGCGAACAATTAGGATAAACCGAAGAACAGGGGACGTCAATTAAACCAACACGCAAAGAATGACACTTTCAAAGTAAGGCAGGAGGTAAAGCAAACAGGGAGCAGAGATCAAACTTAAAAGAGCAAATTACATCAGTGACGTAACACAACAGAGGCCTTACAACAAAGAACACAGAAAAACCCAAACCAACCAACACAGTACATCATGACAGAAGTGGCAGATGAAATGATGCACCCGCCGTGCCAAGATGCCTTTCATGCAAGCCCGCGGAGGCAGTATCATGATCTGGGGTGGCATCAGCTGATCGGGTCTGACATGAGCACAGTGTTCCCAGATCTCAGACAGCTTCCCCATCACAGGATTCCGTCCTGTCACGTTAATGCTCCTTTGACTCCCACCTCTGCATTTAGGTTACTGTTTGGTGCAGTTGCAGAGTGCAGAATTTTTCCAAACTTCAAACATTTGATTTTTAGGGTATATGTTATACCATATATGTCATTTGTATTGGTTCCGTGTGCACTTGGCTTAGTGCAGCAGCAAACAACATCACATAGTGCAGTGGTGTGGTCACAGCATTCGGTGTGAAAAGGCCTTAATGCATGATTTTATTTTTTTATTATTTTAATATTCATAGCCTCCTCAGTGTTCTCGACACGCTATGCAAAATAAGATCATTTGAGAGGTAAATAATGAAGCATATTGTCAAAGTATGTTTGATTTGTCTCATATAAACCATGGGTCATGCTAAATTAAAATGATTTGTTTCTTGTTTTCACCACAGCAATGAAAATGGGCTCCAGCAAGCTGTGTCCCGCACTGAAAGAGACGCAACCATGAACTCCTGCACTTCTTTTGAATTTTAGTATCGCATCTCTCGTGGTGCAGTGATTCATGAAACCATCGAATCTGAAAGTCCGCTCGCTGTTTTCTGTCCATTTATATGTGTGCTCAAATGGGACAGTTAAATGTCTGAACAGGCTGACTGTCAGTTACATTTACTGCTAATTACATTTGCTGACATTTGTGCTGTTGTGCTGTAAAAGAGCAGGGACTATAGGCAATATCGGAACCAAATTAACATGGGACTCTTTGAATAACCAATTAAAAAAGGAGAATGGCAGCCTGATGTGCAGAGAAAGACAAGCTAGATGGGAAAGAAAGATATGGGCAGGAGAAACGCTTTGTGTGAGGTGACGTGACCAGTGAAGAAACAAAGGGATAATAAAGGGAGTGAAGCAGAGAAGTGACGAAAAGTGTCATAATGCAATGTTCGGAAAGTGAAGGAGGAAAAGAGAAGGAGAAGCAAAGTGACTGAATGACTGAAAGACTGAGACTGAAAGTGTGTTTATGAAAGACGGGGAGAGGTAATGCACTGTAAATGGGAGTTGAGAGTAATGGAGTAATGCATAAAAAATGGATCAGAAATGAAGAAAAGACTGAGAACAGAGAGTGAAGGGGGGGGAAGGGAGTCCCGAGAAAGCAGGGGGAACTGAGGAGAAGAAGAACTGCAAGAAGGATTTTGATGCTGCAAAGCATTGCCTTTACAGCCAGTAGTGCTGTAAATCAGATGTAGAATAATTGAAATGTTTGATCGCTGTCAAAGACTGAAAGTGTACAAAACCCAGGTTTGATGACTTTCTGTGTGCGCATCATCAATAAAACCGGCTGCTCCAAGAACTCTGTATGTTGCTTTGTGCATGAAATACTGTGAGGTGATCTGGTGCGGGTGCTTGTATCACCAGGAGAACGTCTGTGGCCTGCAGTGGACCCTTTGGTATGTCTAGTTTTTCTGGACTAATTGGGCTTCAAAAGTACCCTGCCTGAAGGATGAGGGGGAGAAAGAAAGAAAGATGTTGGAAGGGGGACAGATATAAGGCAAATGAGGACCAGAGATAAACCACTGCATATGTTATTACAAAAAAAAAAAAAAAAATAGAAGTACATCAAAAGTATCAAAACAAGATCTTTTCTTTTCATCAGATTTGTTTTTCTCAACTTTTGAGAAAGTGGAGTGGATCACTGCTGGCCAGAAATTTGCCTTGGCGTGCAGCATGAAAAACAAGTCTGAAATGAGACAAAAAGTAAGATAGATACATGAAGAAGGAACAAAACCAGAAACTGTTGGAGAAGCAACACCGTACTATCGATGAGTGGCCTACAGAAGAGCAGGTTATTGGACAGAATACGCACTACAATCATCCGGTATCCAGATCTAAATGAAATAAGATGATTTGTTAGGGCCACCCCTGTCTTTGTGAACCCCCTCCTCTGTGCGAATAGATTCCCTCCCCGTTACTTCTGGACCTCCATTTCCACCTCCTTCCATCCCCCATCCAAACACAAAGGGCAATTGTAGATTGACCCAACTAATCCTACATCTTGTTTCCTTCTCTTTCTCTCTCTCTCTCACACACACACACACACGCATGCACAGTGTAAAAACCACACCATATATCTCTGCACCACCCAGCTCTCTAACCTTGTCCTCTCCTCTGCTTCCCATTTGGGTGCCCAGATCAATGTGATCTCTGATGGGCTTGCATGCATCTCCCTCTTTTAATCTCACACATATTTACACATCGACACACACACGTACACACACTCCCAAGGGACTCTGACAGCACATGAACAGATGGACGGCTGGTGATGACATGTTGTTAAAAATAAAGATTTCTTTTAACCCGTTATCAGCTTGCACACCCTCCCTCAAGTCCCTTTACTTCATCTTATCTCTTTCTGTCAATCTCTCTCCATCATCTTCTCACGCCACAGAACCAACTAGCCAGGGCGCTGAAAGCATGCAGCCCAAGACCCTCCGACCCCCCGAACGTGATATTTAATACATGGCCGTCATAAAGACGACGCCTTGCATCATGCATGACTTGTAAGCACACATCAATACTTGATAAAAAAGACTTTTTTTTAATGAAATTATGCCAAATTAAATTTTTACCCTCACTTTCTGTCTTTTTTTTTTTTTTTTTTTTTTTTTTTTTTTTGCAAATGGAATTTATCCAGTGACTGCATGTTGATGAATTATTAAAAGACAACACAAGAGAGGGGTGGTGGCAGCGTGGGGGTGGGGGGGGGGGGGGGTGTTACTGGATCAAAAGAAATATTCAGTCTGGTCAGGATGGCAGTGAAAATGAGAAAGTATAGTGTGTGTGAGCTTCCGAGCTTGTGTCACCCAAGCCCGCGGCTCATCCTTTCCAGGTCTTACAGATGCTCGACGGATCTCTAGTGTTTGGAGAACAGCCGTGTTTCTCAAACTCTTTCCAAATACAGCAAAAAAAAAAAAAAAAGAAGTTGTTAGAGCACGGCTCATGAGCAAAGTTTTAAATGTGTAGTCATCTCTACATGGTTAATCACCAACCGGGCTTCAAAAGAAGCCACTATATCATGCTCTGCCAGATCTGCCAACTTTAAAAACTTCTTTGAGACTGAAAAGTGGGGCACAAATAGTCATCTCGTTCAAAAAGAAGAAAAAGAAGAACAGTTGTGGCTGCTGAAATGATACATTTATTCATAGTGCTCATATGCTGCACTTTTTAATTATTCTTTGAAGTGATGGTGCAGGCAGAAATAGCAGAAAGAGGATGAGAAAAAGGGGGTCTCTCAGATTCTAGTCTGTGGTCAGACAATATTCCCTCTGGGTGGAGAGGGTCCCATTCAGAGCGACCTCAATAGCCCTACACTGAAGTGCAAAGTGAAAGAGTGAGAAAAGGGCCCATCGGAAAATGGAAAAGGGGGAGTTAGTCCACAGCGCTTTCTACTTCCACGATGATATTGATTAAAGAGCTCAGGAGAGAGAGCAGGGTACATAAGGCCCAGCCCTGTGTGGAGATGAGAGGGTTGGGTTGGGACTGGAGAGCCACTGATCCTAATCCCTCCAGTCCTCTGAGATCTGCACTTGACCCCTAGGTTGAGGAAAAGAAGCGTTCAGTATGGCTGTCCTGTTTACGGACTTCACATGTCCGGTGGGTTTCCAGTTCATTACATTGTGCTCCAGGCAAATTTCAGGGCTGCAGGTTTTTTTAATTTCAACTTCATGAAGCAGAAGATTTATTCTGAAAGCCAGCTTCATATAGGACACCTTATCTTCTGGAAATAATGCCATACATGCAACGACTTCCTCAACTTCAACAAGACTGATACCAGGTGGTATATTAAGGCGTATATGAATTTCTTGCTCATAAACATTGCAGGATACGTATGAATCCAGGGGGCAAAACGTTTTATTGTTTGTGAATTCATAATAACTCAACAACAAAACAATCATTAAACATTATTTCATAGATGGAAGAGGTTTAGTACAGGTTTATTAACAGTGTAGTGTAGTGCTTCAATGTTTTTACCTTGGTTTAGCTTGGTTTTTGATGTTGGTTGTGTAACTTTTGCTCGGTGGTATTGTTAAGTTTTTTTTCGGGTTCAAGTAAAAATGTTCACGACAAGCCAACTAAACCTGTTAACTTTAATAGAAATGACACCTACTAAAACATACTGTACAAGACACGAGTGATGGCTGGCATCATTTTAAACGTTTTTGTCTCAGTTTTTTTAATTCCTTAAATACATTCTCATATGTGCCTAGAAATGAGCAGAGGCTGAATTTCTGTGTTTCACTTTCACTGGCCTGAGTTCAAAATCCTCTCCTGCTCGGGACACGAGCTGTGACGCCGCTGAATACTGACCAGTTTTCCATCAACCCTTTTTGGCATTTTATACAGCTGGCTGCCCTGTCATCACCGCTTAGGGGCCTGGGTCTACCAAACAAGTCAGGATAAGCACTAGTTTTGCGCCCTAGGAGTGCACACACCCTTGTTGTGTCTTTACTAAGAAGATCTGTTTACTTAACAAAAGTAAAAGTAGCTCGGAAACTCTTTCTTTTTGTGTGGTGACTAATACGCTACAACTAAGACCGAGCTCTCTGAGATTGCAAAAATAAAAAGATCAGTCTTCATCATGTAGTTTTCCTATTTTATTAGTATTATCAATTTTATTAAGTGAACAGCTAAATCAATTGCAGTAGTAGTAGACTCAAGAGTCAAGAGCAAAACGCTTCATATTTGACGAAGAAAAGGAAAGCAGACTAAATTCAAAGTCATCACCAGCCTCCCAAACTGACAAAATGCTCATGAATCCTAAGTGCTTAATAGGAGGAACTCCTGCACACAACCAAAATCTTACTTACAACCAGATCAACGTTTCAGTCTGACCTTCATCAGGACTTAATGAAAGCTTCATATTCTTCTTGAGTTTCCGTTATCTTTATCTAGGCGGACAGAGGATTGTCGTGACGTTCAGGAGTCGACTATCAATAAAATATGGAACAATGACAAACCGGCATTGTTTCTTATCTGCTGTGTGTGAAAGATTGTGTAAGAAAAATAAAATGAACTGGCCGAATTGAACCATAGTGGACATTTTTGTACTGACTGAGAAGAAATAAACTGTGATTTCTCATCAATTAAATGTGGTGGCGGTGTCGTGGTTTGGGCCTGCTTTGCTGCATCTGGGCCAGGAGACTTCATCATTATTGATTAAGTTGTATAATTAATCTGCACCAGCAGTTTGAAGAAGAAAATAACAAAACATCTGCTAATGTACTGGACTGAAAAGTAGATTTTTGCATCTACATCTTAAATACTAAAATAAAATTTAATTTAAAAAAAAAACAACTAAATATCTTTGTTCTGTGGAGACAAGGGAGAAAAAAAACAAGGACAATTAAAATTCCTTACCATAAACTGAAACTTTCACCTTCTGTATGCTAAAATCTTGCATATTCAGTATATATTGGAAGTCTGATTGACACTTCTTTTGTTTGCATTCATTTAGTCGGACCAAGCACCTGACTGAAAAAAACGATAAGGGCACAAAGACATTATAACCTCTACGCGCTCTCTAAATCATCTCCAAATACAGATGTTATCAGACCAGCCAAAGACGAATGTATTGTGAATAAACAACTTTTACATCACCTATCCTTTCCCCATGCTGCTCCTGACATCACATTCTCTCCCTGTCTTTTCATCACCTCCCCCATTCAGCAACCTCACCGTCAGCCCCCTCACACTCACCCACTCGCTCCTTCACTCTCAGATTGCACTTACAGATACACACAGTCACACATGAGCCCATTTGAATTGCAAGTGAGCTCTGTTCACTACTAGGAGGAGGTGGAAACAAGTGAAAATAACAGCAGGGAGGGGAAAGAGTAACAGAGGGAACACGAGAAGAAAAGACAGAATACAGGTTCCACTGACCGTGTGACTTTCGTACAGTCTTTAGTCAGACATACCTCCACGTGTTAAGCACAAAAGAGAGAGAAGAGTGTCTGGGGATACTTGCACCACACCAGGTTAAACCGGAGGCGGGACAGCCCCTGAAAGGACACCTGAGCTTGGAAAGGCTCCTCCTTGATTGAGCAGTACCTCAAGGGAGACAGAGTCAGTGGAGTACTGGACAACAACGTGCTGTCGCTCCTCCTCTCCTCGCAACCAGCTCTCATCCCCCCTTTCCTCTTCCTCCTCCTCCTCCATCCTTTCGCCGTCTCTCATTTGATCCCATCACTCACTCCCTGCAACGCAGAGGGAGAGCGTGCGCTGAGAAGGTAAGGGGGATGCATGCATGCATGTTGTCCTTGCAGAGCATGTGTGTCTTTGTGCATCAGTGTCTCAAATTTCCACTGGTTGAGTGGGTCAGCAACTTGTTTGTTTGAATCAGTTGGTTTTTTTTTGTTTGTGTGATGCGGGAGAGTTTTGTACATATGCAGCAGGAATATATATGTTTTCACCTGGTTAGATTTACACTTCCAGGTATGTAAAGCTTGCGTTTATGTGTATTTTCTCTCTGATTACATGAATTTTGCTGTCTTTGTAACGTAAAAGTGGGTTCGCAAAGTGTGGTACTGATGAAAGAGAATGAGCAGGCAGTATAAATATACCAAGAAATGTTCATGACTGTTAAAAAAAAAAAAGTCTAAAAGAGCAGGGCACACGAGAAGGAAAGGAGGCGTGCAGACACAAAGGGATAGAGAAAAGTAAGGAAATAGGAAAAGGGTTAGTATTTTCAAATGTACATGCAGCGAGGTAGAAAATCAACCATGAAATCCTATCAAGTTCCACAGTCATTGCATGTTACCCCACTATTATCTTGTCCACCCCCATCATGAATCACAGGCCAGTTCTGTGCCCGTTTTAGCATTTTTTTGTTTAGTTTTGTTGTTTTTTTTTTTATTTTATTTTTTATGGGGGGGGGGGGGGGGGGGGGGGGGGGGGGAGCAATGAATTCTGCGGAGACCACCCCATGCCATTTAATCTGTCCCTGCCCACAGATAACAGAAGGCAGATGGCCCTGCCAGAACCGAGGGAGATAGGAGATAGCTACTACAATGTGCGGACAGATATCACACGGCACTCAACCTGTCCCTCTGAAACTGAGCCTGCATCAACTTCCAAAAAAGGGGGCCGAATAAAGTGAAAAGCAGGCATGAAAAATAAAGGGCAAAGAAAAGAGCAAACAGACCAGAGCTCAAGTTAAGTAAAACCTCAACACTATCCAGTCTGGGATAAACATAATAGAAAGAGAGATCAAAACTGAGCAGAGAGCGTGTGGGACCATCACAGTCAGGAGCCGCTGTGTTTAAAGCGAGGGGTTTTTATTAATGGAGGGCACCAGTTAAGTTCACGAAGCTCCCTCTATGTGTAAGACCAAGCCTTTTCGCCTTATGAAAATTCAATTGGCCATAATTTGCTGAGGAACCGTATGCATATTTCATCGGCGGGTGCGTTTTGAAGAAACAAGCCTTCCACGCTTTTTTGTGTCTTCGTCTTTATCAAGATTGCATGAGGGGGAGTGTGTGAGAAGGGCTGTGAGGTTGTCAAGCCGTCTGGTAATGTGTGGCGAACTGGACATTTGGCAGAAGGGCTAAAGTAAACACCAAACAGCTTCATATGTCTGGCAGCAACTCAGAAGCAGATTTACTGCAAGCTTTTTGCATTGCAATGTTGTTTTCCTCGTCTTTTTCCAGTCATCTCTTTCTCAGTGTCACTTTCTTTGCTTTACATCTCTCCATCTTCTTCCCTCTAATTACTCCAACATCCTCCTCTTCTTACTCTCCATTTGCACAACCCTCCCTCCTTTGGTTCCCCCCTTCCTCTCCTCCCACCCATCTCAATCTGTTTTTCTCCCGCTGCATGTCTCCCAGTTAAAGCTTTATGGGTCGTTCACTCCCCTGTTTCTGTGTGAGGATAATGAGCAGGCGTGCCTCTGTGACTTTGTAGCTGTGCGACAGTTTGTGAGTTTGGATCTCCGAGCGTCCCAGGGCCCAGAAGTCTCAGATGTACCGTCTGTAGCTGCCTCCATGGTTCCACCGTGATTGTTATCTGAGCTATAGGGCACCACGCTGACATAATACACCTTGTTAGGTGAAGGCAGGGAGTGTGTTTGTGAAGACTGCGCATCTTTGAACAAATGCATTTACTCAGGGGACCAAGAAGAGCAATGAGACCTGTAATTATCTACGGTATCTGATCCGCAACCAGACACACAATAGCATGCCCACATACAGATACATGCATTAAAAATACAGTGGAACTCTAATAGACTGTGTAAAAAAAAAAAATAAAGCAAGAAAACAAAGCGCCAGAAAAGTCTGATACAAACTCCTTGTGTTTGGCATTACGTTATCCTCTGCTGATTGGCTGAATTCAAAGCATATCCAGGTGTTGTTTGCCTACTTCTTGCCACATCAGCGAGCCATCACTTTCTGTACATTAAGAAGGATATTTGGAGAATAGACCCATTTGAACCCTCCAACTAAAAATAGAAATGGAGATATAAAGGCGTAGACTTCAGAGCCATATTAGCAGCCCACTTCACACTTTGAAAAGTGGTGCGATGGGTGATTTTTTTTACAGTGAGCGTCAAGCGGTACTACACACACATCCTGCAGTAATATATCAAGGCAATTTCTTATCCCCAGCATGAATAATTCTGTCTGAATAGGAAAGGATGTTTCGTCATTTCAGTGATTCACCAGCCAGTACAGCTCTTTGGTGTCTGTGTGAATGGTACAGTAGAAGTTTAACTAAATGTGTTTGAATGCGTTCCTATGAGTTGTGTGTGTGTGTGTGCGCGTGTGTGTGTGTGTGTTTTGCCGATGGGCTCTGATTGCTGCTGCTGAACTTTTCACTTTTCCTTTTTCAGAGACTGGGAGACTTCTACCACATAAGAACTTAAAAAATTCAAAGAGTAAAAGACAAAGACAGCGAGAATCCACAATGTCGCTCTCGTCACTTTCCTGGTGTCTCGGTGCAGCTTTGACATTGGTTTGTGGCTCCTCGTGGCCCCAGGTGAATTCAGCTCTGGCTCCTGAGAACGAAGTGCCGCTTCGCCCAACTACATGGTTACCAGAGGGAAAGATCACCTCTGTAACTCTCCCCAAGGGGAAAACTCGCAGGTAACTAATAGGGAAGTATTCATGTGACCTCATGGCTTCATATTTGGGGCCAATAAAACATTATATTATATTATTATTATATTTTTTTTCCTCCACTCTACTTCACATCATGTAACACTCACTGTACCTCAGATGTAAACAGCACAAAGCAGTCACATAAACTTCAAAAGTGCCACACCCTTCTGAAGAGAGGGGCGGAGCCAAATCTCCGCCCCCTAAAACCAGCTGCTGTGAACAGAGCTGTGAGAACAGAATAAAAGCTAATTTTCTCAAAGAAATATATGAAAATATGTTCTCTTTTTTTTCCTCAAAAAAGAGCAAACCCAACAGTGGAAAACTATTGTACCATAAGTAATTTATATATTTTAATTAATTTAAAGTGCTTTTTTAAAAAAAACGTTAAAATACAAAATTTGCAACTTGCCCAATTAATGTATAAACATTAGGGAAGTGTGCCCCTATCAGCTGGGAAAATGGAAAATGCTGTGAGCAGCACGGTTCCTGGTTCGATTCCCCGGCGCGGTGGGTCTTTCTGTGTGGAGTTTGCATGTTCTCGTCATGCTTGCGTGGGTTCCCTTCAGGTACTCCACAGTCCAAAAACATGCATACTAGGTTGATTGATTATTCTAAATTGCCTGTAGGTGTGAGCGTGCATGGTTGTTTGTCTTTGTATGTGGCCCTGTGATAGACTGGCGACCTGTGCAGGGTGGACCCCTGCCTCTGGCTCATTACCCCGTGACCCCATCAAAGGATACAGCGGGTATAGATAATAGATGGATGGAAAATCCTGTGCTCCACTTTGACTAAATCCTTTATAGTCAAACCACAAGGCAATATACCAATAGTGACAGGCTTCGGACAAGAAATGAGTTAAAGGTACACCATAGTGGATGAAGATCCTTTGGGTTGTCTCCTCCTGTAGTTCAGTCCAAACCAACAAGACTTATTTGGAACTTCTCTCATTTCTGTTTTATAAATAGTTCACTAAAATGAAAACATTTAAGGAAACAAATGAGGTATAGAGTTGGTAAAATAGTTTTCAATTTACATTAATAAGTTTGGTTCTAGATTTGCAAAGGCAGAAAGTTCCCACTGGACATGTTTTATGCAGCAGAATAGTTCTCCAAAAGGTACTTCCCGTATTAGAACTGTAACTAAAAGTCCACAAAAACCAGTTCACAAATACACAGACGAGCAAAACTACTGGCCAAAAAAATTTATAAAATCTAAAATGGAAAATAATTTGCTACACCAAAGCCTTTTCAATAATATATAACAAAAACAAGGCAAGAAAGAGATTTTAATATGAACATGAACAATAGAATCTGACAATAAAACCATCAATACACAAGCCCCCCATAACAGAACGGAAAAACAGGGAATTATCATTTACTTTGGTATTTTTATGTATTTATTGAAAGAATTAAATAATTTACCCAAGATATTTCACGCTTTTCATATCAGCTTCTCTTTATTTAGTAAAATAACTCAATATTTTTAATTTCAACACTTTTCAAAAAAGTTGACACAGTAAAGTTCTTATTACTTCTGTTTTAAGAAGGAATGACAATTCCTTCTTAAAACAGAGGTGAGAATTACATTTGTCAGGGCACTGATACAACTCCACACTATCAAAGAGGTCTGGCATTACTTTTAAAGTAAATTTACTTTCAAAGTAAATTTAGTTATAACTTCTTTCTTTTTGCATTTTAGAATAATTTTGGATTAAACTAGGGTAGAAAGATTACATTTTTACATAACCGGATTTTTTTTCTTTTAATTTAAATATGTTTTTTGTATCTTATGTCTCGATCCATCCATCCATCCATCCATCCATCCATCCATCCATCCATCCATCCATCCATCCATCCATCCATCCATCCATCCATCCATCCATGCCTCTATTAACTTCAGCATATCTGAGGTTGGGTTGTGGAGATGAGTGATATAATTCCTCCAGCATGTCCGGGGTCTGTATGATATGCCTAAAGCACCTCTCCGAGGAGGCCTCCAGGAGGCGGCCTGACTAGATGTCCATACTACCTAAACTAGCTCCTCTCAATGTGGAGGAGCAGCCACCCTAGAGAGGAAACTCATTTCAGCTGATTCTTTTGGTCGCTAACAACAGTTTGTGACGATAGGTGAGGGTTGGAAGGTAAATCGACCGGTGAACAGGTGAACAGAGAGGCTTGCATTTTGCCTTAACTCTCCTTTCAACAAAACACAGAGATACAGACTTTGCATGACTGCAGATGCTGCCCTGATGCACCTGCGATGTCCCACTGATGTCTATTCGTCCCTTACTCTTAAGTAAGGTACTTGAACTACTCGACTTGGAGCAGCACCTCATCCCAACTCAGATAAGAAAATTCCACCCTTTTCTGACTGAGAACCATAGTCTCTGATTTGAAGGTACTGATGGTACTCCCTGCTGCTTCACACTTGGCTGTGAATCACTCCAGAGAGACCTAAAGACTGCAGGCACTCTTGATGGAGTCCAACTCTCACTGGAAATGCGAACTAAACTACCCTAATATGACAATCCAGAGGCACTGCACCCAACGTCCCTGCAATGTTGCACAAACGTAGCAGCTAAGACGGTCACACAACACCCAGAGCTTCAAGAGCCACCGTGGATCTTTACCTTGGCAACTAACGAACAAACCCACCACAGACTCTGAGGTGGGTTTCCTCTCTGGAAGACGTGTTGGTGGGATTGACAAGCTCATCAAAGTGTTACGTCCACTGCCTGACGACATTCCTGGTCAAGGTCAACAGCCCCCCGCCCCCACCATACACTGCTTTCCCCCACCTGAGCCGCCGATCGAAAGTCACTTACCAAGGCCTCTCCAAACTTCTCCCACCTGATTTTTTGCCTCAGCGACTGTCGAAGCCGTAGCCTGCTTGAATCATTCCTTGTCTGGCTTCTCCCTCAGGACCAATTTGCCAGAATTCTCATGCATATAATTAGGATATTATTAAACTAAAACCCACACCAAATGATTAGTTTACAGTTAAAACGTGAAGATGTATCCTTTCAAATTCATTAAAAAACCAATAAAGAAATGCCTTCCACCCTCAGTCACATATCACCAGTCATCCACCTTTAAGGAGACAGCGGCTGTTTCCAGGACCCCTGGAGAGAGAACAAGTGGAAGTGGACCTCAACTGGCCTGAATCGTATGGAGCAGAGCTGGTGCTTTTCTTTCTGAAGAGAGGGAACTGAGAACTGAGTCTCCCTGTGTGCTGCAGTCTGTCCACAAGTCCAGTCATGCAGAACCACACAGCAAATAACGGAGAGAAAACACTGATTCAGAAATTAATCACTCTGTTAAATAAGCTACAAAGTGCCCTTGAAAATGATTGTGTCGCACATCTGTTTGGAAACAACCACCATCTGCACAGGATCATGAAAAATTGCTTTTGTTTGGAAGGATAAGAAATATCTATAAAGAAATACCCATTAAATTAGATCATTATTTGGAAGAGTAATTAACTGTGACGAAATTTTACGGGCAATTTTTGTTTAAGAGCTGTGCGATAATGGCAACTGCCAAGGACAGAAGAGAAGTAACCGAATTCATAATAAGGGGAGGATCGCAGCACGAACACGCAAATCTGTGATTCACCGTGAACAGTAGTACTGGGTAATACACAGGCCTAGATGGCTTCAGCAAGCAGGTGGACATCTGCTCAAAACTGCAGTTTTATCATGTGATTTCTGGAAAGAAACCACCTTATCTGAAAGCCATCCAAAAAAAAAATGAAAGACAGAGAGTGGACTGGAAGATATCCACTTTCCATTCACCAGCTGGATGGAATAAGGATATTATCTCTTTGACATTCCCAGTGAAGAATCAAACTAAATCTTGTGGTTATCTCTGGTGTTTTCACAAAGGTTATACTTCACGTTGAAGAAGAAGGCCTCGGCGATGTCGGTGACAGTCAGCCCCTGTGACCTGCCCATCGAATGGAGCTTGGCCGCTCGAACCCTGAAGGACAAACCCTTCAAAAGCCTGCAGTGTGAGTTAACAGTGCCGCTACAAGCCGCACTTCCACATGCCCAGAAGTTCATCATTACATCTGGCAAAGCTGAGGCAATCGATTAGAACACGATTAGGACCCTTCAAGAGTTTTTAATCTTACTTCACAGTGCCTTTTCTTGAAGAACGGTGACTTTAGGAACATGTTTTGATCAGAATTTGCAGTGATGATCATCAAATTTATGGAAGACAGAAATTAAAAGTAAGACTTTCTGGGTTTTTTAATTGTTTGTTTTGCATTTTTACACCTACGTCATAGAGGACACAGCGATAGTTTACTGCTGATTTTATTTATAGATCAAAAAATGAGACGGAAATAGTTTGAATATACTCGTGTTTTGAAAAAGTGATTGTCTCTATACTTTGTCTCCAGATATCTCCTTACCAGCACATAATACCTCTTTTTCAAGCTGAAAGCACGCATAAAGTCATTTCTGAGAAGGGCAGAGGAGTGAGCATGTGTGATAGTATCTGGTTGCGGCCATACATTTCTCTGGCAGGAGTTGGATTTTAAAGTCTCATAAAACACGTTGAAAAGGGCCCCCAACTCTCGGTTCAGATGGTGAAAGAGAAAGGAAATACACACTGAGCTCTGCAATATTGCAACAATCCGTTGCTGGCGAGCCAAACTCATTAAATGAGCTCCCGGGATCAAACATGCTACAGAGAGTTTACTCGCAGCTCTACACTCAGAGCAATCAACATAAACCACAGTAATTAGATTTTAAACTGAATCAGGCAAAGATTTGTAGAAAAGAAAGTGGGTTTCCTGATGTATTCCTTCACAATTGTTCCGGACTACCATAATAAGCCTTTCTACATGTTGAAAATGATAATTATTTTTCTTAATGCATATATATGGCTCTTGGGTTCTACCAAAATATTAACCATTAATATATATGCAAACAAAGGGGGGGAAAAAAATGAAGAAAATGATAATTGTGAAGTTATAAAATGGCACATGAATCATTCACACCGTGAGCTCACGGGTCCCCGTAGCCAGCTTGAATTATTCACTTTGATTCTGTAACATTTGGTCTCATTTGAGGAGTGATTTTTAAGCTCCAGGAAACATGAACACTGACTAAACAAGTTATTTCTGTGAGTAGACATGTCAATAAGTGGTCATTTTGTGTGTTTGTGTGTGTGTGTGTGTGGTTGTTTATTTGCCAGATGGGTCATTCAATTGAGGAGTTTTGTACTTGAAAACACAAAATGAAAACACTTATGTGTGAATGAAAATACTGGTAATCATTTTGAAAGTGGCAGTTGACATTTCATGAGTGTTCATTTATTAAGTGCAAAGTTGTTTTTTGTTTTTTTCCATAGCGACCCAGTTAGATTGAGTTTAGCGCTGTCACTTTAGAGAAAGTTTTCAGTTTGAGTCTCCGCCGATGCCTTCCAGAGCAGTTTGCATGCTCTCCCTGTGATTGGGAGGGGTTTTCTCCAGGTACCTCAGCTTCCTCCTGACATGCGAAACACTTTCATGTCCGGCTGACTGGTGATTCCGAATTGACCACGGGCATGAGTGTGGATGGATGGATGGTCTCTTACTCTGCTATTCATTCATTCACTCATTCATTCACTCATTCATTCTTCATACCTGCTTCAATCCTATTCAGGATGGCATGAGGACTGGAGCCTATACACAGAGGTGGGGTGCATCCTTGACACCCGGGGCCATGCATGCTCACACGCTCTCCTGTGGGGAACTTAAAACTGACCGGAAAACCTAACATGCATATTTGTGGGATGTGAGAGGAAGCCAGGCTACTTGGAAAAAAAAACTCGCCAGCTTGAGGAGAACATATATAAAATATGTGTTTTTTTAGGACATACAAGCACGAATCCAGGAATTGAGGAAATAGTTTGAACTCATTAAACATCTTTAATACTATCACAGTTGCAACAGTCACATTTCTGATTGCATCTCTGCATTTGAAGTTGGATTTTTTCTTTTTTTAAGCATAATGTCCCTTATTTTGATTTTTTTATATTGTTTTTTACTGCCCTGTTTCTGTTTTTGCATTGCACTACTGAAACACCTGAATTTCCCCTTTGGGGATCAATAAAGGATAAACTTATCTTATAGGATTGTTATCTAAAACAAGTATGGAAAGCTTTTTCCCTCTCTCTCTCTCTCTCTTAAGCATTTTCTTAAAATTTTACAGACAAAACAATTTTACTACATGCATTATCATTAATTTAAAAAAAATAGCCTGGCATGCCACCATCTCTGAAACTAATTAATAGATTGTATCTTGTTCTAATCTATTATTTGCTGTAATTAGTTCCTCTCTGAGCATGATGACTTCTTAAAGCCTTCACTGGTTGCCTAGTAACCTTGTTTGATGACAAGAGCGCTAAACGAACCATGTGGATCTCATCTTATTCACTCAAAATAAATAAATAAAAACATAACTTAAAGTAATGAACATCTATGAATATTCAGATCCAGTCCAAAAGTTTGAATCCTCAATGCACGGGCGTCCTGCTTTAGAGCATAAAGGGCTCTCTAGTACCGCAAAAACCTCAATCTGAGCTACCTACAACACCCAGGTTTGGATTCAGTGTCCCTGTTTTGATGTGAGGGAGAATCTCCTGGTTTGGTTTGAGATGCAGAACTTGGTGCATTTGTCTGCAGCAGGAAAGCATCATATGTGTCAGCAGAAAACAGGACAAAAATACAAGTATCATTATACAAACTCACTCGCTCTACAGATTAGCTGAGGCCCAATTTGTCCTGCTCGCTGATTTCTACTTACGAGGTACCTGCCCAGGTTATATTTATCAGGAATGATCAGGACTTTGGATTTCCCCTCAATACTCTGGAACAAGCCGGTTAAATGTTTAGGGCTCTAGTGCATGTGCTAAAAACTACTTACAGTTGACTGTGAGCAAATGGAGGAAACTTCAATGAAAAGCCTCTGTGTCTTTGTGTTCTCTCCTATCAGGGAGCACCAAAAAGAGCATGCCAGAGGTGTGGTGGAGAGGTCCTGGGACTGAGGAGAAAGTACACAGCTTCGCTGGTAACACAGCGGACACCTACAAGGGTCCCTCCCATCCCCGTGCTTCCATCTACATCCTGAGGCTGCGCTCCAAACAGCAGAACACCAGAGCTACAGTGTACCTCCATGAAGGCCCGGGGCCCTCAGGCATTTTCCCTCTGCTTCCCTCTGACTCAAACATTCGCACCCTGGGGGTAGGCATGACAAGCGTGACCCTCAGCTGGGCACCCAGCGCCTCCATAACCGGCCTCCCGCATGCAGAGGACAGTTATGGTTACTGTGTCCTCGTCAACTCTCAACAAAACTACCCCAGCCTTTGTGCTGCGCAGGAGAGCATGAGAAAAGAGAACGATCAGAACCGAGACAAGACGGAGAGGAGCAGGAGAGTGACCGTCAGGCCGATGTTGAAGGAATGGTGGTGGCAGCAGAAGGACGCCTTTCCTGAAACCCAGAGTCCACCTTCCTCCCTTGCTGATGTGTATGCTGATGTCCAGTGTGTGTGTGAGGGGACAGAGAGCGTTTGCACCGTCTCTGAGCTTCTGCCTGACACTTCGTATTACATCAATGTTTTTGTGATCGACATGTTGAATGGGACCAGCGCAGCGTACAAGGGGACATTTGCGCGAACACACGAGGAGGCTCGACCTGCAATCACCTCACTGAAAGAAGGAGAACTCAGGTGGGTGACCTTCCGAGATGGGGGCTCTAACTCGGAGCAGTTTTTTAGTTTCCGTCCTCAGGGTTGGCAGCAGAGGGGTCTCCTCACCTTACAGAGCTGTGGTGGAGGTGAAAAGATCAAGGTAACTGTGTCTAGTAAAGGGCAGGTGTTGACCTCTCAGGGTGTGGGGGCAGATCTAGTACACATTTGGCTCCAAGGAGGTCCCTCCTATCTCATCCACTTGGAGCGAGATGGAACCACCACTGAACAGCTCCCTTCTGCTAAGGACCAAGCTCTGCCAGGAAGTTTGATGTCTTCGGTCAAAATGCAGATCTCATCAGCTTACCACCGCAGAGGGATTCCTTCACTGCCTCCCACGCTGCAGATAAAATCCTTCAACCGGTTGCGTGGCTGCAACAGTGTTACTCTGGCCTGGATGGGCACAGAGGAAAGAAGTCTGTACTGCGTATACAGCAGGAAGCTCGGAAGAGCTGAGGTGGAGGCTGGGAGAGTATCAGCTCTAACTGCACCCTGTCTGGGGCCAGAGTCCCGCTCTGACACCGAGCGGGTTCTCTGCAAGTATTTCCAAGAGCTGAATCCTCGACGGGCCGTCACTACAGCTGTGATTGGGGGCCTCGAGCCAGGAATGGCCTATGTGTTTGATGTCTATCTAATGAGACGCTGGGGGATCCCTATCAAGTACGCCAGCAAGATGGTGAAGACCAGAAATGAATGCTGAGCTGCTGCCCCCTAGAGGAGGTTTGTAAACTGGCCCATTTTCGGGGAACTACATCAGCCATGGACATGCTGTAAAGACAGAGCAGGACTATAAAGCCATTTGATTGTTGCGGAGTGACTGTTAGCCTAACAAGGAAATGTTCTCTTGGAGAAAACCCTGGTTACATTCAGACTCCACTTGCACGGGTCTCGGTGGCAAGGATCTGCACACCAGCAAAAGTTCATAACATTTACAGTACAGTTCTTGTGTGCTTGTCATTTTGTTTCTCATTGTTGATCATGATAATGATGTGGCAGTTGCCCAAAGTGCTTATTGTGCCTATGAGTACAAAGGACAGGCAAGATTTGTGATGATGTTAAAGTCAATATGGACACAACAACAGAGACTGTGCCAAATATGCAGCAGAAGCAGGTGGGGGAAATCCTTGAAAAACATCGGAGACAGGAGGGGTTTTTGGTGCACATCTCCAGTGGTGCATATTGTATAGACTTAGATGGATACAGTCTAAAGTTGCTCAGTTCAAAGTCAGTGTTGATATTTGTGTTCTGCTTTCGCATGAAGCAGTGAGAAATACTTAGTGACTTGCTTCGATGCTTTGATGTATTCTTGTGCTGCTTCAAAATCACCAATAAATACAAGGGTATCTGTATGTTCTTGACTGACTGAATGACTGGCCGATGAATGAGTTTTAAACCAAGCAATGTTGGACACCTTCCTAACAGATGAGCACTGTGGAAACCAATGCTTCTTCTCTTATATGAAAACAGAAATGGAATAAACTGTAAAAGTAGGTAAGTAAAGTAAGTAAGATTTTATTTATATGGCAGCTTTTTAAGATAAAAATCACAAAGTGCTTCACAATAAAACACAGGACAAATCGCAAAATAAAACAAAAAATAAACCCCACAGATCTCAGGCTCGAGAGGAAGGGAATTCCAGAGGAAGGGGATTCCAGAGGGAGGGAATTCCAGAGGGAAGGAGCCACTGCAGCAAAGGCTCTGTCACCTTTAGTTCTTTAGTTTTCTTCGTGACGGGCAGACCCTGGTCACGTGATCTCAGGGACCTGCTGGGGGCGTTGGGCTGCAGAAGGTCTCCAATGTAAGGTGGTGCCTGATCATTTAAAGGTCTACACGTTAAAAACAGAATTTTAAAATGCACTCTGCAGTGAATGGGGAGCTGGGGGAATTTTCCATGTAATACATTTCTTTTTTATTTTTTTAGTTTAGAGATTTTCATGGCACCATATGGAATAACAAGAAAATACTACAATTGTCGGCAGCAGAAATGTCATAAAAACTAATAAAAAGGATATATGAAAACATTGAATTTAAAAACGACCCATTTCACTCTTGCTAGGTTAGTTGAAATAGTGTAATTGTGCTTACTTGTGTTGGACAATGAAATAATAAATAAATAACCACTCAATAAATACATAGCAGGACTAGAGTAAAAGACAACTTAAGAAAATACTGCAGGTTTGTTGATGTTGAATTGAACGTCCATTTCTCTCATTGTATATGTGCCAGTAAAAACATTATAGGTACGTTTTTTGTGTTTGGTTTTGTTTGTGTTTGTGTTTGTAGAATTAGGGCAATTTCATTTGAACGATGATAATTACTAAACATTCATTTTTCTTTCTTGATATATATGAGGTTACGTGGTAGTCCCATTAATCCAAAGTCTACAGTGATAAACTTTTTAAATGTAATGTTTTTATTGTTATATAAAATAAACGTATGTTCACATGTCCAACTAATGGCACGAAACTTCGCGAGTTTTGACAACCAATGAGAGGCCGTCTGCGTTTATGACGCAAGCGCGTCGTCTTACGTACCGGTGGATGTGACAGGCCAGGGCGCCAAATTGAGATAGTCAACAATCGGTGTGTAGAAAATATAATTAACGTAACTACAAACCTCCAAATCGACCCTTAAACGAAGTGCCCGAAGTGTTAATCAACGCGTCCGGTTAAAGCACGATGGGTTTGCTGGAGCGGTGTCAGGAGCTCTTCAACACCTCCAATCTGTACGAGGTGCTGGGGACCAACCAGGCGGCGGCCGAGGCAGACATACGCAGGAGCTACTACAAAGTGTCGCTGAAAGTACACCCAGACCGGGCCCCCGAAGACCCGCAGGCCACAGAGAAGTTTCAGGTCAGGTGTTTGTGGTGTTTGTGTTTTCTTTACTGTCACGTGCACAGTGGACGCAAGGTGGCTTTACGAGTTAGCTCGCACAGCTAACTTCGGTCCGACGAAATGTCCTGGATGTAAAGATATCTAACAAATGTTTGGATATCTGCGGTTATAACCCGTCTCCTTGTGTACACATCTAAGAACAACACCGCTATGGTATTAAGAAACATTTGCTGTATTTAAAGCAACACGGTGACGTCTTTGATGTGTGGTTTCGTGCTTTTTAAAGGCCTGGCGCGCGAGATTTGTGTTTTAAAAGACCTTCCTATTCCGTTTTAACCTTCGTTAAAGTCTCGTAACTCCTGTGATTTATATGCACGCCCATTTATATATAAATCATAGCAGGGAAGTTACTTCTTAGTTAAAATATGACTTCATCGCTCTGATGTCGCCATAGAAACCAAGGAAGCATCTTCCCCAGTGGTATGGCAACAGTGCAGTGTGGATGAGCACTATGGCTAAAACAGGGTTATTTCAGTTGATCTCAAGTATGTTTAAAAGTCACATAATTATATTTTTCATTAAAAGCTGCGTGTGTGTGAAAATTGTACCTCTAGGTGTTGGGAAGACTGTACGCAGTGTTGAGCGACAAGGAGCAGAGGGCTGTTTATGATGAGCAGGGAGTGGTGGATGAAGAGTCTGATGTCCTCAGTCAAGACCGCTGCTGGGAAGACTACTGGAGACTGCTCTTCCCTAAGGTATTGGGGTACATCATCAGGTGTTGTGTTCTGTATTTATAGAGCAGTGTGGCTACATGGTTGCACAAATTTGGGGTGGATTTGACAATCTGCTCTTGCTCTCTCTCGCCATTCTTTTAATAGATCACAGTGCAAGACATTCTTGAATTTGAGCGGAAATACAAGGGCTCCGATGAGGAGCGGGAAGACGTGATCCGGCTTTATGTGCAGCATGAGGGAGAGATGGACGCCATCACAGCCTCAGCATTGTGCTGCTCGCAGGAAGATGAACCCAGGCTGTGCAGCATCATCCAGGCTGCCATCGAGACCGGAGAGGTCCAAGCCTTCCCAGCATTTACTCAGGAGAGCGACAAAAAGAAGAGGGCCCGTAGGAAAAGGGTGAGGCATCTGTTCATGTTAACGTAAGAAAACAGTCTGGATGTCCTTGTGTCCGTTTATGCATGTGCTGGTGTATTCAACCTCTTCTGAATGCTCTTTCAGGCTGATAGAGAACGTCAAGAAGCAGAAGAAATGCAAAAAGAGATGGGGCTTGGTGATAAGGATGATAGTCTTGTCATGATGCTTAAGGTAAGAAACCCATAAACATTTGTTATTATGAAAGGGGAGGTTGTTTTCCCCTATTCTAACTTTAATTTCTGTTATTTTGCAGCAAAGACAGCAATCCAGAGAAAAGAATTTTAACAGTTTTCTGTCCGACCTGGAAGCGAAATACTCCAAAAAAAGTGCAAAACCTCAGAGAGGAAAAAAAGGAAAAAAGTAAACGTCATAAAAGTATCTTTTCAGATTAAGACCTCCAAATAAAGTTTGTAATTTTCAGCCTCAGTAGGTTTTGATGTTTAAAAAAAATGTAAATGCCTCTTGAGTTGGTAGTTCTTCGTTGTCTTCATAAACTAATAAATTCATATGTATATAACACATTGGTACTCATGTTTTTATTTTGTATAAAACAGATTTAGGACAAACTTGAGCTTTGTTGCCTTTGTGGCATCAGTAATGCTGTCACTTCTCAGAGCCCGCCCACTTGGCTTTTCTCAGATAAGAAAATTACATTAAACACCGTATGTCATAAAGCAGTTTCCTCGGTTATTTAGAAGTAACTTCTTGTACAAGCATCTCATTTTCTCACATTGTAAGATAATAGTTGACGCGCAGCAGCTGTAGAGACGTTCTCTCTGCAGCCGTCACATTTTACATCACGATTTTAAGGAATTTTCAGAAGAAAATGTAGCACCTCAATGCTGGTTTATGTATGCAGTTAGAAACTGGGTGATTTTGTTTTTTCATTTGTTATATGAAAAGATACAGTCCTAAACTGATGTAACATCAGAGTAGGTTAAAAAAAAAAAAGTCCTTATTTGGATGCGTTTATTCCCTGCATAGTCGAACACAGCAGGGACAATTATATTCACAGATATGTACAGAGGCAAGTCATACATACTCAGTAGAAATATTCACACGTACAGCTCATTATGTATATGAAGATATAATTACTGTTGACAGTTGTGTTTGGCAGCCATGTAAGCTGATCTTTGAAATACAAAAATAGGCTTTTAGCAAAAGGAAAACAAAAAAAAAAAACAAGCATTGTATCAAAACGTCTGCTACTTTTGTAAATCAAAACCATCCAGTTGGTGCAGATGCTGCGAAGTATTGTGCTGTGTAAAGATGACTGGCTGGAGGTTGTGGAGATCAGAGGCAAATTACAAGCCAGGTCTGCTGGCTCTGGATGAGATGCCTCCTCGGGTGTACGGCCGAGGTGGGACCGACACAGGCACCAGCGGAGCTACAGGAGACAAGAATAACAAATGCAGTTAATGAACACCTTCAGGTTTTCTCAAGCTGGTAAATGAAACTAGAAGGCATCTGCTGCAACCTCTGAGATTAAAGTGGGCGGTTGCGGGTCTCACTCCCATCAGCAGGAGGGCAACTGTTGCACAGAATTCAGCTATTCTGACCAAAACATGTCGCAGATATTTCACCTAGACCTCAGGAAAATGTGTCAACTTGTGAAAAAGTAGGGCATAATGTGTCTCCCTGAACAGTCTATCTGAGTCGATTTTCACCAGTCTGCCGACCTCGGACAGGGGTTTGTGGGTCTGGCTTCTCTTCATCTTTGATGGACGAGTGCCCCAGCGGGTGGTGAGGAAAGGAGTCCAAGAAAGATGAGCTGCTGATGCCAAGACTGATGCCAGTCACACCGATTCCCAAAGCATCTGGTGATATGAAGGAATAAATGCATAAGTGATTGACAGAAGGACTAAGGAACCTATTTACAAATGTTTTAAGCAGGTGTTAGATCAAACTTCTGACTTGTAAGGCATGATCCACACAATCATCATAGAAATCGGGGTTGAAATCAGGGTCTGTGCTCAGTGTAAAGGACAACAGAATAGGAACTACTGTAGTTTGTACGATTGTTCCCTTTTCTGCAGATATTTAATGATTTCTTTTCAGGCGAAATCTCCGACCTGTGGCTACAGAGGATCTTCCTGGTCGCCCCTGATCGATGTTGTCCAGTACTGTGAAGGAACGGCGGTACGGAGTATCTGACTGAGGACAAAGCCAAAGGTCAAATGTGATCTCATGCACACCGATAAAACATAGAACTGATCAACTGATGAAGATACCATAAAACAAGGGCTTGAAAAGAAAAATAACCTAAAAGTATGCTGTGAACTCTAGTTGTATTCCATGATGATCTTACCCTGTATGTGTGAGTTGTATTGGGGCGAGAGAAGACGTCCAGCAGGTGGTGGCGATCCCTTGGTGCTGAAGTGCCAGCTTCATTGTTTATAGCGCTGTGCGCACGGCTGGATGGGCCCTTCTGACGCTGGGAAGATGAAAAATAGCATTATTTGAATGCTTTTAAACACCCGATCAATATATTTTAAAAAAAAAAAACGCTTCAGTGCAATAGGTTTCTGTACTTGAGGTGATTTTTGGAGATAGTTGGTAGACTTCTACAACCTGTCGCCTACTAGGAGCTGGTATCTGTACCTGTGCAAGTTTGGGATGCTGCCCTGAATGAGAGTGATCCGGGTCCCCGGTGCTGATGGGGGGAAGCAGTGTGTTTCGGCTCAGAGGGATCAGCGGAGGTGTCAGTTGGTCCCTGGCTGTTGGTCTGTACAGGAAGCGACAGGTAACGAGTGGAAGTGTAGATCGTTTTTGTCGCTTGAATTTATTTATCACAAAACAGAATGACTGCGAAAGCTCTTTGGAACTCACAGTTTGCATGCGAGACATCGAAAGACACCACAACATGATATGTGGGTTCGCTTCAACCCCTCAGCCACGATTTGAATGTATGGAAAACCAAAATATCTGTCTTTTTCCAAAGTAACTCTGTAGAGCGCAGAGGTTGTAGATGACAAGGACTGAATGAAAAGAAGCACGAGGGGTATAACTCACAGACGTGTCCCGCGTACGACCTCATCCAGGGATCCTCCTGCGCTGGACTGACTCAAGTTTGAAACCAGTGGCATTAAGGTTCTAGGGGGAGGGTTTCTGCGACGAGCCGACTGCACCGGCCGAGACAGCGAGGAAGAGCTCTGCTCCAGGGTGCGGCGAGGGCGAGGTTTGCCAGAGGGGACCACACTGGAGCCTGGACTGGGAAAGGCGCGCTCCTCTGGCTCCCTGTGTCGGAAACATATGGGGAAGCTCGGTTATTGAATCGTCCTTTTCCAGTCAGCTGAAAACTCTTGACAGGCAAAGTGTTAAAACAAAAACACAGCAAAAAAGGAAGTTTGAAAGACATCTCTTTTTAATACTCACTTTATAGTTAAAATCACTTATCAGGAATATACAACAGTGACAATTTGAAAGTCAGAGGAGTAAAATGTGCCCTTACTGGTTTCTCTCCAGCACGCCCAGGTTCCTCTGCAGCAGGGGTATGCTGTGGACCACGATGAGGTCATTCAGGTTGTGCTGAGGCGCTGCTGCTCCCACAGGCGCCCGACCAGCCTGCAGGAGCAGACAGCAAACACTGATTAAAAGAGCCAATGGCAGAGAGGAGCAAGAGGAGGGAACCTCTGTGGCCACGTGGTTAGTTACTGTCAAACACGGAGTACAGTCGCAAGGAAATGGTTACGAGTCATGCAGTGATGTGCGGTAAGAAGGACCCGTATTGGTTATGTTACCAATAAAAATAATACAAGTATCTACAATACTCGCCTAAAAGAAAAGAAAAATTTAATAAAAGCAAAGTATGTTTAAATGATGCTGCGGTTAAGTAACAAAATAAACCGTTGGGATGCTTTAGTGTTAATCAGCAGGCACATTTATTCCAGAGGCGACGGTGCGCGCACAACGCACCGCCGCTTTGGCTCAAAGTGAGGGAGTTACATACGGCGGGAGGCCTTTTCTGCTTTTTGGATTTCCACCTGGACTTGTGCTTTGAGCCCCTTGACTTTGTGTTGTTTAGATCGGAGAAAAGATGTGTCCAAAGAAACACGAGTGGAACGTAGAAGAAGAGAGGAAGAAGAAAGAGCAGAGAATAAATAAAAGGTATCGGAGCAAAACAAAACAGAAAAACAGCGGAAAACAACAAGGAAAAGACAAAACAGAGAGTTCACAAAACATATTGTTGCTTTGTTAAGCATAATATACATCAGTTAATGAAGTGGGAGAAGTGACAGACTAAAAAGAAACGGGCAGGAGTGAAAAATGAAGCAGGCTGTACTCTAACTCTACACTTGCTATAGTCAATCACTTCCATCGCAGTCATTGTCTTTTTGTGTTATACGTTTCATTTATAACCGTTTAAATGGTAAATACTGCTACTAGGCTTATCATTGTGGGAAATGTAAAAAACAGAGAGCAACTGACAAATAAAAAACGAACACAAGCTTTTGAACTGATCTCCTAATCTAGTGAGAGTAATGAGAGAGAGGTGGAGCTCCCAGCAGTGCCTCCAAGTGCTCCTCAGATCACTGACCTGGAGCGGCGGGCCGGCCGTGAGTGGCACCACTCTGCTCTGACCAAGTTTGGGCAGCATTGCAGGCAACGTGGAGAGCAGCATGAGGGGATTGTGGGAGTCTGGCTGCATGGGGCTCAAGCTCCCAGAAATCGATTCATCACCTGCCGATCGCACATGCATATTCACTTTCAAACGCCATCCAAAGGATCAATACTGTATATATTTTAATTGCAGTTCAGTCTAATTCATGTACGGTAGTGACATGCGGCCTTACGAGAAGTGCAGCATTCCCAGTGGCGATAGACCAACTCCTTCATGCAGCCCACCAGCTCCTGCCAAACATCATCAAACAGCAGGTCCAGAACAGCTTGGCGGCGACACCGGTATGGTGAGACAGGAGGCAGACAGTGATGCCTCCAAACAGACTCCAAACAGTCCTGGTCCCACTCGTCATCCCTGCAGAAGGCAAATATGAATAATTTTACCTTTGTGAAAACGATGCCAAACAAATTTGAATGACACTTGTGCTTCGGAAGGCGTGTAGGTGTTTGTGGGTTATGTAACAACGTCTCTGCAAAGCGAGTAACTCACAAGTCCCTGCTATCAAACGCCAGAATCTCCTCCATCAGACCCTCCGCTTCAAACACTCGCTGTTTGTCATGACTGCTGGGGTCGTCGGCAGGGCCGTCCAACTCGGGCGAGGAGGACTTGGCCAGTGCAGCTCTCCTGCCCTGTATGTTCAACCTCCCCACCCCAACACAGAATAGTTACTGACCTCATTCTTGAAGGGGAAAAAAAAAAAAAAATCAAAACAGACATAGACAATAAATAATTCAAGTTCAGCTGGTAAGACACGGCTTAAAAAGCCTCTTAGAATGAAAGAGCCTGGCAGTGACTGACACGTCTGCATATGTACAAGCATGTCTAATTTTATCTCAACTTCGACGCGTTAACCCAGTTTAGAGGTGAACTACTGAGACGGTGGCGTTGCTTTTAGTGCGAACCAGCCTGGACCATCAGCCCTATCATCTATTCATCAAGGCTATCCGACAGGATTCTGGCCCAAATATTAAAGCAGCGCGCGGAGTATTTAGGTCACAAAGACACAGGACTCCTCTACAACTCCAGTCACTTGGGGCAGAGACATTAGAATATCTTTTCACAAAGCAAAACTGACAAATTGCAATAATTGACTCATATTGGCGCATTTGAAAAATCGGTGAGCACAATAGCGAGACTAGCAGGAAAATGAAATATGTCCTGGAGGGAATGCATCCGGTGAACCCCAGTCAGCGAACCGGTGAGGCGGCGCTTTTGAGACTTACTCTGCACAGCTTTTATCTTTCTCCTGGGGCGTTACACTGCTGTCCCTGCCTGCTGACGAGCTGCTAGTCGGACTGGCTGTCCCTGGAGTGGCGTACCACTGGAAGCCCTCATCAGTAGGACAGAGCAGCTGCGTCCCCAGGATTCTGAGAGACACACAAACAAATGAGCAGGTGAAATGATAAAGAGTGTTTTGTTAACAGCTTCTACTGCCACTCCGTGTCACTCAGATCTAAAGGGTCCGACGGGTCGGAGTGAAAAGGCGAATAACCCACCGAAGATGTGGAAAGCGTGTAGTCCATTGCTGACATTCCTCTTGCAGTCCCTGAAGTATCCCCATCCCACTGCCTCTTCCCTCATACAGATCTTTGTCAATCTCCTCAAACATTTGCTGCACCTGCTGAGACGCTGCCTTGTCAAACTCCTGCGGGACAAAAGGCAAAGAGAGAGAAAAGAACGAGTGAAGGAAGCTGGTTATCCCTCAGGTTCCCACGCATCGGCTTCCTGACTGAAAAGCAGCAGCTTTTCATTTGTTTATCATCAATTAGCGACTCGTAACCATTGTTTTTTTTTTATCACTGATTTGGCAGCAGGCTTCAGTAGGAACAAAAATGAGCTTATATGCAAAGTTGGGGTGTTTACTTATGATCAAGTGGGAATGTTCAAGCGATACAAAAGGCACGGAGACAAGGAAAGCGAAAGTTAAAATATGAGTAAGTTAGTTTGTATAACTCAGAAGTAACTTGAGGACAATATACTAAATAAATCATTGAGTCTCTGAAAAGTTTTGCCGGACCAGCTGAGTGCAGAAAGTGAAGCCTAATAAAAAACCATCCAGAATAAAATGCTGCATATAAACAAAGGAATGGTTTCCCCCACACATTTTCCATAAGATGACAAAGCTGAGGAGTAAATCTAAACCTAACAAACTATATAGACGAGGATACTTGTGTCATTTGTCACCTTTGCAACAAAATATCAGAATGGAGGAGAAAGGATGATTGGCCCGGACTTACATCATAACCCCAGGAGAAAACAGAGCTCCTCTCTGTCGAGATGCCAGTACCGGTGGAGCTGTTGATACCTGACCAGCACTGGTTGGAGTCTACTGAAATGACAGTGGGGCATTCTGAGTGGCTTGAGGCACCAGACGTCTGTGAGCTAAACAGTGGGGGGGGGGGGGGGGGGGTAGGAGATCAGGACATTTCAATACGGCTGGAAAATGTATTAAAAGAACAATATCCTAGAATGTGGAAGGAATACACAGTCTGTATTAGTTTCACGTGTCTTTCATCCTACAACAAACCACCACTCTGCATTTAGATGTAGAATGAGTCTCTGTTACACAGCTGAAGAACTGTACAAGCCACTACTATAATCAAGCTGGAAAATAAAGGACAGATGTCAAAGTAATTGAATATTCTAACAGGTTGCCTGATTATCCATTCTTTTAAGTGCACTTCTGAAGAAGGCAATGTGATATTAATTAATCTGCTGCCTCTGGGTGTCGCATAGCAAGAACTCAAGAGAACCAGCTGTTTGCTCAAGACGGTGTAACACTGCAAAACACAATGGCAGGAGTGCATGTGTGTGCACTTGTTGTAAATCATTTCATTCAGGCTTCACGCAGGAACTTGCAAAGATTTGTCTCTTTGCAGAGTGACCCAGAAGCAGACATGGAGGGACTCAGTTACCTGTTGTGAGCAGAAACAGCTTCCTGAAGGTCACAAAAGTAGTGCTGAGGGGTCTGAGCATCGTCTGCTTCTTCAGGAAGAGGGTGCTGATCAAGGCTGCTTCGAGACAACCCACGACTGCCCGGAAGACAGAATGAGAACATTTGACAGGGAAAAAAAACAAACTTTGAGATAAACACCAGTAGTGTGTCTAATGCCACAGATCCCCCTAGGGTTGAAAAAAGCTTGTTTGTCTTACATTGAAACAGAAGATTATTCAACGTTTTTGAAAATATAACATGTGAACATATATAATAATCTACAGATATGTGGTACATGTAACTTTGTTCATCTATAACAAGCCCAACAATCTTGCAGTGCAGTGCCCTGACAGAAACCTGTGAGAACAAAACGATCAGGTCGAGTTCCTGAACATTTTTATAGAGAAGCAACTGGCACAAGTTCTGCTTAACCAAAGACATGAAGGCTCCATAGTGGGTGGTAAAAACCTACCAAAACACCATCTTGGCTGTTAATTTTCTGGCTTCAACTTGTGCCAGGGAGGTGCAAGAAGCAACTCTGCTGTTATGTAAGCAGGTTATTTCCCGAGGCTGTGAAAATATTGAATTTATTCTCCAAACTCCACCTTAAAAATAGTTGTTTTTTTTTTTTTTGTTATGTTATTTTATGGATTGGGATCATGCCAGCGTGTCAAAGGTGCACACCTGCCTTTCACTCAATGTCAATGTGTTTGAGTCTATTAAATACAACTAGAATATTTATGAAGCGTGACAATTAACGGATGCTTCTATATCATTTACATTTTCTTTTTTTTAAGTATGTAGGAATAAAGGCTACTGCTTTTTCCAAATAGTCGTATAACCTGCAAAGTGAAAACTTTGGACTGGAATGTTCTGCTGTGAAAAACAGCTGATAGACCTGATGAAACATGACTGACTGGCTCAGTATAAGTCAATACCAGCAGCGGGGTTGGTAAAATCCGGGCTCGAGCCTGTGATGAGTACTCACATCTCCAGTTTGTGCGACACAGATCTCCTGTTGTATCGTGAAATCATTGTCCTTGACGGACGGACGCCTCACAGGCTCAAGCCTCGTCCCGCGTCTCCCGGGACTCTCTGCGAACAGCTCGGACGAAAGGCCAGCATTTCCTCTGACTTTAGTCCAAACGTCAAACCCTTGAAGCGGCGAGGCTGACCGGGGATACGGAAAGGGATGGGGGAAAAGAAAAAAACAACGATCTTTCGAACAGCCGGCACCTAAAGGACATCCCCCCTCAAATCAACCGTGCTACATACAATAATCCTGTAATGTCCGAGTTGCCGTCAGCTAGATTTGATAGTGTAACTAACTTTACAATAGCTTGGAATAAATTCGTGGGCTACATTTGAAGCAGCTATCCCGAGATAAGAGGATTTTTGGTGCTAAGGTTAGCACCACCTACGACAACAATAACGCGGCTGTCATGGATACGCATCTTAGGCGTAACCACGCAGCCTCACGGGAAATGTATTTCCGAGTTAGTTTGAAATACCGTTGCCACGACTGTTATTGTAATACAAGTTCCAGCATTCAACGGGGCGATGGGTTGCGTTCATTAAATATATCCGCTTGCCTTAAGTGGTTTGTAATGTTCGTAAACACTCAAAATCTTCAGTACTTCTATATTTAATTTGTATAATACAGATTTTGTATGTGAACATTCTATTTGATTTTTCTTTTATTTGGTTTTGTTTATATCCATAGTATTTCTGTAATCTGTAACTTTATTAAGTTGGAACGATTGAAATTGTTTGTTTCACCCGACTAGAAACGGGGGTAGGATCTAAACAGTGGACGGCGTGACAGTAACGTTTGTAAACGTAAATTGACATTTATTTTCGTCCTGAATTTAGATAACTCCGCACGACTCTGACGTAAAATCCCTCCATTTGTGCACAAGGCAAGGTAAGGTAGACAGAGACTTTATATGGATTCTCGCAACAAAAAAAAAAACTGCACTAAACTTCGAAGGAGGTACGCGTTTATCCAAACCGAATTCACTTCTGCTTTGTAGTTACTTCAAATCCAAAATACTCTCTTATCCCCGAAGGGAAATCAATTTATCAAGACAAAAATTACTTTATTTTCTTGCATCTACCCTACACATAGAAACGATTTAAAGCACCTCAGTGGTCTTTTGAGTGGACTAGAAACGCGTGATGTAAACAAGTTGGTGTGTGTGTGTGTGTGTGTGTGTGTGTGTGTGTGTGTGTGTGTGTGTGTGTGTGTGTGTGTGTGTGTGTGTGTGTGTGTGTGTGTGTGTGTGTGTGTTTTAGATTAAGGAGAAGAAAGGGCAGGAATGGACGCCTTGCAGAGGAGGGCGCTGCAGGAGGACGCGGTACAGTACCGCCTCTTCTTGGTTCAGCCAGACCGTTCAGCTCCTCAGCAGACTGAAGAACATCTCAAACTCTTGGTACCGGAGATACTGGCAAAAATTGCCCCACTGCTGGTACAATACATCTGGCAGCATGAGCCTTTCAACCTCAAGTATTATCCCGAGAAAGGTAAAGTCTTGCCATGTGCACATATATAAATACGTTTTGGTGTTTATGCTGTTAGAGACTAACCAGATACCTAATTCATAGAAAACATCCCTGCTCATATTGGAGGCAGCACTCAGTTTGGAGACAACGTTGAGGACGAGTGGTTTATTGTTTTCCTCCTGCAGCAAATTACAGAGACCTTCTCAGATCTTGCTGCCAGGTGAGATAACGGGTTTTTTGCTTGTTTGTTTTGCCACACACACACAAAGGTTACTATTGGCTGTGTGTATTTTTACCACTTTCCATTCAACGTTTGTGTGTGCAGAGTTGAGGATAATGATGGGGAGTTTCTTCTTATTGAAGCAGCAGATTATCTTCCCAAGTGGCTGAATCCAGATACCAGTGAAAACCGGGTGAGTCATCCAAATCTTTGGAATGTAACTGCTTTGTTTTGGGTTACGTGCTGGTAACTCCTAATAGAGGAAAGTCGGAAGAGCCCCAAGCTTTTTTTTTTTTCTTCTTCCACTCAACAGGATGGCCAGGTTTAAAAAGCGATTGTTGAAATTGTTGCTTCCGCAGCACTTACCATTACCGTTCGTAATAATCGTGATTTTACAAAAGAAAGAACACTTCTTCTAATCCTACAATTGCCGCAGCTTTAATGTTTGACACTACAACTTTAGAAAACTGTGAGTGGCATAATTTAGACTCTATTTCTAAAATCAGTGGTTCTAAGCCATCAACATATCTGTCGGATTCTTGAAGTGACATTTGTTGTGATTTGGCGTTACCTGCATGAAACTGATTTGATTTGAATCTGGTTAAAATGTTCTAATCCTTAAAAATGTCTAACAGGCCTTAAAGTTGGCTTTAATTAAACATTACTTTAAAAGCTCATTCATAATCCCGATGTTATTCGATTGTCATTGTCATTTTTGTCATTTTCTGACTTTTGTATCACTTTTTTTCAGTAGACGTACAGAGTTTCTTATTTAGGAAAACCCAAATGCTAGTCTGGAGTTTTCTAAAAAAAAAAAAAAAAAAAAGGCACAAAACAGAAACAAAATATCGTGGGGATTTGACTAAAATATGAATATGATACAAATAAATTAGTTTTTTTTTTCTCTTTTTAAATAATCTCCCTTAATTTGTTTGTTTTCAGGTTCCTGCAGGCTAATGTTCTAATTTAGGTGGATTAAACCAGTTTGGAATGAATGAGATCAATCTAAAACCTTTAATCGAGATCTGAGCATTCATTGTTAACATTACTGTCTGTTTCTATAATAAACAAACGGACAGTGAAATTAGAGATCCAACAAATATTGTTCCAAACCTTTATTTTGTATTTGGTATTGCAGGTCTTCTTCTTTAGGGGAAGGTTGCACATCCTGCCTTGCCCTTCCAAATCCAATTCAAAGGGATTCTCACATGATGTGGTGCCGAGTGTGGCGCAAGCTCTAGCTCTGCTCTCCACCCACCCAGAAGCCTGTCAGGCGAGCCCAGAGATATGTTCAGCCCTGAGGAAAAGGCTAGAAGGGTGAGAGGCTTTCCCGATGGAGTAGAAATGTCAGACTGCTCAATACATTTCTGCATCAAGAGGATGTGGTATGAACACATTAGATTATAACAACAAGGGCCACATAATCTGGCTGTGATCCTGCTGGTTGCCTGCATGAAAGGTTGTAAGCGATAATTTTTTACAACAGACAGGTGCAGAAGTATGAAAACTGCAACAATTTCTACTTTCTCAGGTATCCAGAGAAGATTCAGAGTAGCCTCCACCGTGCCCACTGCTTCATACCTGCCGGCATTGCCACAGTGCTGGCACGACGTCCAGACCTGGTTGCCCCTGCAGTTTCAGCTTTCTACTTGCGGGATCCAGTGGATCTACAAGCATGTCGGAACTTCAAAACCTTCCCTCCTGATACAAGAGTCCTAACCTCGGTAAGTGCGTGTAAATAGCCCGTGATGAAAGGAACGTGCTTGTTTTAAAAGCAAGATTTCATTACACTTGGGAAAGACGGCTTTGTATAAACTCATGACTCGGTGTATATTCCCAGGTAACATTTACCCGCTGCCTGTATGCCCAGCTGCAGCAGCAACGGTTCACCCCCGACCGGAGGAGCGGCTTCAACCTTCCACCTCGTACTCATCCTCAGTTCATGGCTCACGAGCTTGGCATGAAACTGGTGAACATTCACCCTCCTTTCCCTTCATTTTGTTTTATTTCTATTTTTATTTTACGCATTCAGTGATGCTTCAAATACCTGTATGTTTGGAGAGTTATATGATGGCGTGCTCTGTTTGTGCTCTGGTCCCAGGCCCACGGCTTTGAGATCCTGTGCTCTAAGTGCAGACTTCCGTCTTCAGAGCCAAATGCTGCAGTCAGCTGCAACCCTCAGTGGAAAGGATTCATGGAAAGTCTGAGAAAAAATGGCTACTTCCGGGTTCGTCAAAGTTTTCGTTTTTTTTCTGTCACATTGTGAGAAGAAGCAATCTAACCATTTGTCCTCTGTGTAAGGTTTTTAACTTTATCGTATCCTCGTCACATACAGGGAGAGCTGGAGGGTTCGGTCCTTTACAAGGAGCTTTTCAAATCTGCTGAAAATTTCTTCAAGCAGTCTGTCGCTTCAAAATCAAGGTGCGGACTTTGCCTGCAACCTCTCGGGGTACGGCGCTTGTGTCAGTGCATCCTGTGGATGCTTGATAGGGTTGGGATCCAGGGAGTTTTCGGGCTGCTTGGATTGTGCCTGCACAGTCCGTGTGTAATTCAGCCAATGCTCAAGGTTTCCCTGCAGGTCGCGGACGATTGGCGTTATCCACTGTTACTTATGAGGGGTTTAAATGTTGCTACCAATAAATGCATACATGACTTAATCAGAATGAATACACCTGTCTTTGACATCCAAGCGTGCATGTTTGAATGAACCAGCTGTGTTTGTTGTCCCAGCGTTCTGTCCCCAGGAGAAGAAGTCCTCCAGCTGCTGCACAGCTGCACTCCTTTCAACTTGGAAGAGTTGAAGAAGCTCGAGTCACAGCTCCCCCCGGAAGACAGTGAGTGAAACGTCTGAGGACTGGATTCAAAAAGCTCTTGGCTTGCTTGCTGAAAAGTTGGCAGTTATCATTTGAATCCATCTCATAAAAGTCAGGATCAATATTAGATTAGTTTTTGTTTACTTATGTTGATACTGTCCCTGCAGCGCACTTTATGAAAAATATTTGCATGTGCTTGATTATTCATTGGCATTTTTACAACAGATCAGAGGCATAACTCCTATTTTATAATGACAGCTTCAATGTCCCTGTCAAGATAAGATTGTAAAATTTGCATGACTTTGATAGAAATAAAAAGTATTGCCTTCGTCAGTGATTTTCTGCTTCCTGCAGGCTCTCTTCTCTTTCTACCATCCTGTTTCCGATTTTTTTTTTTTTTTCTTTATTATAGTTTATGTTAATTTTCAGGTGACTGCTGGCTGAATATCACAGCTCAGGATTTGGAGCAGCTGTTGCAAGAGAGAAGCGAGGCGAGAGCTGATGTCTGCGGCAAAAGCTGCAGTTCCACCAAACAGGAGCAGCTTGTCGGGGATGCAGCGGAGAGGGGAAAGGAGACGGAGGACAGCAAGGAAGAGGAGGAGGGTGATTACACCCTGGTGGCGGTCACTCAAGGGATGAAGGACTTCTTGAATGCCACGTCGTCACATGAGGGCGCTGAACTGCCCTGGTGAGACAAATGGATCGAATGACATTGTGTGGTCAGATTATTTCAGTCATGTTTAAGATTAGAAGATCTTAGAGTACAGTAACGTTATCCAAGGTATATATTTTATTGTGAATTTGGATGAAATGCATCCAGTATTTTCTCTTTGTGGACCACCACAGTTGTAGAAATCGATACAAGTTTTTAAATTTCACATCTCATAACTTGTGTCCTTGTATTTCAGGGGCAGCGCAACTCAGCCTTTTCGTTTCGACTCGGACTCTGTGGCCAACGCGCTGGACAGACTGCTAGGTCTGCAGAAGTTATGAAAAATGGCAGAATGTTAAAATCCTGCCAAGCTTTCTTTTCTATATCGTGTCTTTTTATTTTTTTTCTTTAGGAAGAAATGAAGAAGAGTTGGATTCAGATGACCTAGATGATGATTATGATGAGGATGAGGATGAGGATGTGGACGAGAACGACGAGGGCTCTCCTGAGGATGCTGGAACGAGTGGGACAGAAACTCTGGGTAGCCTCAAAAGATACATGGACCAAATGGATCAGGAGTTGATGAGCACCAACATAGGACAGAGCTTCTGTCAAGCGGTAAATTCCATTTACAAACGCTTCCTTTTCCTCCACCTCAACCTCCGGATAGGCGAAACGAAATGTTCACCTGCATGATCTGAATCCTTATTTCCTTCAGAATCACAAGTCAAGCTTGGACAACGCCTCTTCTCATTCCTCTGCCGGGGTCAGTCTCCCGAGGGAAGAGGGAGCGGTGGACGACGACGCCGACGAGGAGATCCAGCCTCTAGACTTGGACGTCAACTTGGTCACCAACCTGCTGGAGTCACTCAGCTGCCAGGCCGGGCTGGCCGGCCCTGCGTCTAACCTGCTGCAGAGCCTGGGCATAAACCTTCCACCAAACTCTGACTCTTCGTAGACGACCAGAACAAGTGGACTTAAATCACGAATGAGCCAATAGTTGGCAGAAAGGTGACAAATGCCACACGGTGTCACAAAAGTCCAGCTTCTCTGCATTCACTGCGTTTCTGTTGCCAGAAGACATTTAAAGCGACTGCTGGGAATATTTTAAACATTTGGAGACCTGCATTGTTCGCAGCTGATTTCAGGAAGACGTGGACAAAGCTTACATTTGCAGCATCTTAAGTTTTAGCTTCACATAAGTCCAGGTCTTCGTGTCTGTTTCAGTCATCAGAGGAAACATAATCGGGCTGTGTAGAGATTCGTCTTCGCTGCTTGTCTTGTGATCTAAATCTTAAAAATCACTGACAGAAAGAACATTAGAGCCATAAAACGTAATTCAAGGAGGTTCAACACTCCCTCCTTTACCTCCACGTCTATATGAAATCACAGTAAACTACAAGGGAATAAACTTCCATGAGCCATTTCTGTCGGTTTCCGAGCAACAAGGTCAGACTTGATGTACGGGATGTTGGAAGAAATAAAATGACCTATTTCATTTGCAGACACCAACAAAGTGCAAGTACTTCGGGGTGAAACACTCAAATTATCCCTCAGATTTACACCATGTGTGTTGTGTTTTGAAAGGGTGTTTTTTGTAAAATTTGTAAGTTTTTAGTCACAATTTCTGAGTTTTCTCTTATAAACGTTTATTGAGTCAGACTTCCAGCTTTTCCTTTAGATTTACAAGTTTATAAAGTAACAATTTTCTTCACATACATTTGTGAATTTATAAAGTCTAAAATTCATAAATTTCTCCTGCAATTGCGGCGGCTTTGTAACGTTGGAAATTCAAGGTTATCTATTTTTTTATGGACATTTATGATCCTAACGCAGCATTGTGTCACAGCCACAGCTAAATTTATATCAGCTGCTAAGTTTAAGCTCAGTTTGAATTTAAGTCTTTCCAGGATTGTCAGTCGCACTGCAGTTTTACAAAATCTGGACCCCCTCAAACAGAATCTTGCATAAAAACACCCCCATAAAGCTAGAACAAAGCGTGACCTTTTGTGTAATATTGCAGTGTGTGTTTTTGCCATCATTTCATATTCATTGTTACACAGAATAAATGAGTTCTTTTGTTAAACAAAGCTTTATTTCCGTCTCAATTTTAGTTTATTAAATATGCACAGGTTACCTTTTGTACAACAGTATTATCCAATTTATTTCTCAAGCCACATGCAATGTTGAAAACAAAAACTTTAAAATGTGATACACATGCACATTTTCCAAAAGTTACAAAAACATGAGGTTATTTGTACATTTGAGAGCATTTAGATTTGGAAGCTCAACTCAAAGAAAACACAACAGCCTCCCAAGAGCAGCTGTTTAACCATTTTCCAATCATGACCCCCTTTCATCTGACATCCAACCTGCCAGAGTCATTCAAGGGCAGCCCCAACCAGCCTCTGGTTAAAAATTCATTCAGTGAAACATATGAGCTGGAATCATTTTTTTTTTTTTTTAACACTGATAAGTAAACGTGTAATAAAGTGAGTTAAAGTCCAGTGCAAACAATCCCATCTAAAAGTGTTTTCTCAGTCATTCAATTAAACTTTCATTTCGGTCTGGTGAAAATTCCCTCAGCGAAGGAGAAAAGTGGGAGTTTGATCCCTTAAATACTGGTATATATGAGGAAGTCGCAAAGTCCGTGTCTGCTGAAAGAAAACTCGCTCACTTTTAAAACTCAGAAAATAATTAGGCACAATTATCAAACCTTTGTTTTTTTTTTTCGTTTTATTTATAAATAAATAGTACTGCTTGGTACTAGAGTTGGTACTTCAGCTTTTAGAAAACCTGTTTCTCATAAACGAATCAGTCCACTATCGTTTCTTCAGAAAGTACATTGTGTTATTAACTGGAACGCAGAGATTGCTGTTGTTGTAGGTAGTTTCTTTTCAGATGGTTTGGTTTCACCGGGAACTGAACGCATGCTGCTGCTCACTTATTTCACTCCTCTAAAAGATCCTGGTAAGTATCGCTTGAATAGAAGTCGTTGAGGTTCTTGCAGAGAGTAAATATCATCAAGCGGAAGCTTGTAACCATGGTGGAGCCATCACTAAGCCCCTCCAGTAATCTGGGGACTTTCAGGCACTCACGGGCATCAGTCAGGCGTTGAGGAGTTCAGAGGGGCCCCGAGCACCGACTGGTCACTCGTGTTTGCTTTCAGCATTTGGAACATTTGCTACGACACGAGTTTGGTTCCTGTTTCATCTAAAGTTGTTTAGATTCAGAGTGGCAAATATTTTAGACCTGTAAAAATGTTTGCAACCATTTGAAAATATCTAATATCCCTTTAATGTGTGACACGTTACATAATTGATTACAGGGTGATGCAGACATCTCAGAAATGCATCACATGTGATACCTTAAGCATTAGGGGGATATAACAGTCACTCAGGTTAGATGGTGCAGATTTTAAACTATTTTCACCAAAAGATAAAGAGTTATATGGGAAAATAGGGTTTTCTTCTGAGTGTGGCCTTGGGTTCATGTACAAAGCTTGTTTTTGATTCATCTGAGTTTCTGAGATGAGACCTTGCGTCATGTTTGCATGCTTGGATGATTATTTGCAGTTTTTAGCTCTTTTTTTTTTCCATACAGCTGAAATTGAAGAAACGGAACCAATTTGAAACATATTTTTCCACCAAAAGGTCTGTGCATCAACAGAGTGCGGTCCTCAAAGCCCAGGCAGTTAACTTTGCAAGAACCTCCAACCAGTGTGTCGCATTTCGCAGTGGAACTACAGAAGCTGATAAAAAGGCTGTATCGCCTGCCTCGCCGAGTAAAGCAGCGCACCAGCCAGCGGCGAAACACATAGAGCGGATATGCCAACTAGGAAGTTGAGCACCATCCCCAGCAGGAGAATAGCGAGCAGATACCCGTGGAAGAGCAGGGTGCGCCAGCTGCTCTGTCTCAACACGTGCCAGGGACTGTCAGGGTGCAGCAGCCACAGGAGACCCAGCACCCAGCTCTGGTTGACCAGCTGCGTATAGTAGATGTCAAACATAGAGGTCTGGGCATCAGGAGGGTGGTGGCGCTCAGCCTCAGACACTTTAGCCAGGCCGATCAAAAAGAGACTGTGGAGGATTAAAGCCAGAGGAGCATACAAATACTCCAAAGGTTCAATACTCGGGAGACCCTTGGAGACTGTGAAAAGACGAAATTGATTGCAGGTTAATTTGATATGGACGAACCCTGAAAAATCACCTGCACACAACATGCAAAAGTTTACCTGTGATGATGATAAACATCCCACTCAGGAAGGAAATGAGAACAGAGGAGTGCTTGGATGGAAGGGGTGCCAGCTTCAGGGCAAAACTGAAGCACGCCGTTACCAGGGGCAGGAGAGGCACGGTGAAGAGGAAGAAGCCTGCACTCGTGCTTCTGGCTTTGGCCCACATGACCAGCACACCTTGAACACTGTCACAGACTGCAGGAAGCAGCAGCCTCTCCCCCAGAGACCTGGAGTAGCGTTTGAGAGGCACCAGACCCAGGGCATGCAGGAGATTTAAAAATAAGAGAGACACCAGAACCTGCAGAGGATGAAATCGTGTCAGCGCCAAAGAGTGAAAGTTCTGTATAAACACTGAAGTCTCAAGGTGAAAGCAGAAGTAATTTGTTGTGTCAGGGTGAACCAGTTTTTTTGATCAATAACAAGAACCGCAGCTAAAACATGAGCTAGACATTTAGAGCAAGAATGCAGCATGTGCTTAGGTCATAAAAGTCATCTAATCTTGTTCTGTTATTTGACTACCATGCAAACAATGCAAAACCAGAAGCCGACTTATATTCATCCCTTATTACACAATAAGTTGACTGCTTTGGTGACAAAAAAATAAATATAAATATAAAAAGCATGAATTTTCAGCATCCTTTTTTCCCATCGATTTTGAATCCATTTGTGATAGACTTGTGGGAATGATTGATTTGTGAAGCCCTCATCCACCTAACCAATCACTAGGTGCAGGATTTTGATGTTATTTTTATTGTTGCTAACAAACCAACTTTAGGGTTTTTTTCATACTTTTATGAAAGTGGAATTTTGCAGGTAATAATGGCACTTTTTCATTTCTGCTATGATCTCAATATGAAAGCTGTTTTCATGTTGGAGCAGCTTTCTGAGCTTTCCAAAGCCCAGGAAATGCCCAGGATGATGTCCCAAATCTAAACGGGAATGCAGTAATGTGAAGGACAAGCTTAAAAATGTCCCTGATCATGAGGATTGCAAAAACACTGGCAAATAAAATGGAGACTCTTAGAGCCCTGATAAGCCCAATACTGGGAATGTGATGTATGTTCATAGCGATATGTTCATCAGGATATATTCTGGACTCCAGCGGCTCTTTGTATAGATTATACTGTGGACTTAAAGCAGCTGCAGACAGAGCAGCAGCAATAAAGGAGAAGGGATTGCAGTGTGATTTACTGTACTAACTTTCTTACTTTACTCAGGAGTGTCTCTGCACACAGGTATAGAAATGATGGTGCAAATTTCCATCTGCTCCGTTTAATGAGACCCCTGTATTACACGCCAGCACTTCATTTGACCTGATTGGCTCAGCTGTTGCCAAGCTATAAACAAAACCCCCCAAACACATTTATGGCGATGATTTGAGAGTCCAACAGCTTTTTGTCCTGCTGCACTTCATGTTCGCCAACAGTTTGTTGGATTATATTTCATGTCTTCTGTCATCTTTTTTCCTCAGTAATCTATACTGCAACAATATAATTTATTTTAGGGGATTTTTAAAGTATTCTTGAATTTAATAAATTCTGATTCAAGTAGAATATAACCACCCACCTTCTGTGAATCATGGTTTGCTGCTGATAAGCGCAGTGTCAAGTTATGAACTATGTTTCTTCTTTATTGCCACTCCCTTTTACTCACTTTTAGTTCCACTCAGTGTCTTACACAGAGCTGCATGTCTATGAGCCATTAAAATGACATGAATTTGTTTGTTTTTTTTAAACTCAGGAACTGTCACATCTACATTTTCAGAACTTTCAGCACGAATCGCGCCTACAAGATCTGCACAGAAACAGGACCACCTGCGTACACTCATGATTTCCATTCATAAAACACCCACATGATCTACCTTTGAACCACAGACATATTTCCAGGTTTGTCCTCAGGCCAGCCATTTGGTTAAACATCTGCGAGTGCACACGTTTATTAACACTTGAAGTGCTGTTTCTCCATACTTCCACCTCTGCTCTGTCCTTGACAGGGTTAAAAATGTCAGCAGTCCTTATTAAAACAAACTGCACCACTGACCAACGATAACCAATCAAAACTTTACTTTGATATATGATAGCTGCTGGTTTCTTTTTTCAGCATGGAACTTGGATATCAGCTCATTAAGAGCTGTATATCTTTGCCTGCTATAAACGCAGCATAAGCAAATAACCTGCTGTCAGAACACAAAGTTCTCGTTGTAAAACAAATCAGCATTTAAATAACCTTGTGTATAATCAATTTTGCATATTCTGTACTGTTAATATGGCATATTTTGTATACACTTTGTTTTTCTCTCAAGTCACAGCAGGAATTGAGAGAAGTGGTGCAGCCGTCGGTCACCAACCTGGGCAAAACAGAGCGCCACGGCGTACGGGTAGTGGTACTGTGGGATGAAGATGCCAGCCACAAAGTTCCTGAGTCTGTCAGCCAGGGCATATATCACCACGGTAACAATGCAGAAGGTGGGAATCAGGGGCTTGAGCGCGTGGTTCGATGACAAACTCTTCACCGCCGATGCACACCATCCTGTCCTGCATCTGCCTGAACTACAGATAGGAAGTTGTAGAAATGGAAGTCATTCACTTTGATAATCAACTTGTTTTTCAAAATCCCTGAATGTATTTAACAGAAAAATAAATTCAGCATATTTCCACAGTAAATCATATCAAATCTATAAAAAGACATAATTACCTTTTACCTAGGAGACATGGTGTCATTCTGTGCAGAGGTTGCTGCTTGCTGTGTAACCTCCTGTTATCTGTTGTCAGTGAGGTGAAAAATGAAATTCAGACTCATTCAGACAAATGAGGAATTAAAATCATCTCATATCATCTCATACGAGCAGTTACAAATGGATTCCAAAAGAATTAAATAAATTAAGTATGGTATCACAATTCAATTATACACTCTTGCCCATAAAGCTGCAACAAACCTTTTTTTTTTTTTTTTATTACATCTTTTCATGAAATGATTGTAAAAAGAGGAGTGTTTCTGAAAACGTAATGGGGAACAGCGTTCTTTTATCTTATATAAATATTCTGTAGATCATTAATAAAGTTCCAACCAATAGAAAGATGTATCATAAATACAATACCGGGTCATTTTTCTCCATCGCACCGTTTAGTGTTTTCATTTAAAAAGGCAAATGAATGTAATAAATGCTATGTAACAGTTATACCCTCTCAGCTGCTTTTAAAAACCACATTAAAAATCTTTTCTGATTAAAAACAGGAACAGGTTTGACAGCAGAGAGCTCACTCACCATCTGTAGTTCCTCATAAGCTCTCGTTTTATCCACAGATAACATTTATGCCTACAGATGCCGTAATAAATGTGTACGTCCTCACCATCACGCTGAAAAGGTGTCTCTCTCTCTCTGTGAAGCTGCTCTCTGAGCTGCGGGCATTCACCTTCTGTGTTTAATCATAAGTCCAGATGGACTTTGCTCGTGCTTTGTTTGCGCTCCTATAATTAAGAGCAATCTAGCTGGACAAAATTCAAAAGTTAGTTTGGCCACACAGCTATCTCCTCTGTAGGCTCCATTAAAGATATTTGTTTGCTGACACATTTGGATGCAAATGATACGTCATGGAATCGGCAGCCTTGTTTTTTGGTTTTTTTTTTTAGCCATGATGGCAGGAATTTGACCTGCAGTAACTTGTTATCTATAGTGATCATTTGATGACCATATTTATCTTTAAGACAATTCCCTGGTGAGGAAAAAAAAAATCTGGCTCTGGCTCTCGCAGCTTAGACACCTTTTTGAGACATTCATGGCTTAACTAGCTTTCAGCCCCTCCACCTCCCCTCTGCACATTTCTGCTTAGGTAAACAGACGCGTTGGACTGAAGCGCAGACAAACAGCAGGAAGACACAGGCCCCTGATTGATCCAGAGCACTTTTACAGCTGGTCTGAAGGATGGTGAAGACTCATTACACGTGTTCATCCCATGTACAGTATACTGTCAATGCATGTGTGACATGTGAACACTGTAATATTGCTCATCTGTCACACAATTATAAAAACACTGGCAATAAAAATAACACAACAGCACCGAATCATAATTAATTTTTTATTTGTTTGTTTGTTTTTATTTTTAGGAAATTAATTGGCACCAAATCCCAAGCATCAAGCAAACAAAATTATAAAGTCTCCTTTGGGATACCAGCTTTAAACAGTAGCTATTTGCAAAAGTGGGGTTTTGATTTAGTCAATAATAATCAAGGAAACTAACTAACTAATATTGAACAAATTAGGTTGCTACTTAAAAATTTTTATTCATTCACTGTGATTTTAGAAGGATATCAAAAATTAAAGTACCATGTTTCACGTAATACTTTTGCTCTGCCTCAACTGAATAAAGCATAAAAACTCTGCTGCTTACAATAACATGATAACATGTTATTAACCTGATATAACATGAGTCACAATGATCTTACAGTATGAAATCAGTCATACTGCATTATCAAACGCCAAATTTAAAACACACACACAGTGTCAAGATTTGTGGGAAAAGGACCCAAATGCAGGAGAATAGGATGCAGAAGTAGTCAAACAAAGTCCTTTTCCACAGCAACTGAACATAAAGCACCACCAAAGCAGGATATTGACAAAAAAAAAAAAAAAAAAAATGAAAGTTAAGGCAAGTAGCAAGCGGAAGTACAAGGAACACAGAGGAAGCTCAACCAGCCGAATGACAACGGACCAGCAGGGGAGAATAGCAGACAGAAGGGCAGGACAACTTAGGCCCCATCCACACAAGACAACGCAAAAGTATTTCATAAAACCAGCGTTTCATGCATACAAAGCTGGCGTTTTAGGGGTCTGTAAATGATCATTGTTGAAACCAGGTTCCAGAGTGCAAAGATTTGAAGAGGCCATTTGGGTGGCTACAATGTTACTGCCTCTCCACAACTTTTCTGAAATGTTTGCGTCATACACCTCATTCGTACTTCCTGCCATTTTCTCTGATTGCAGATTTTTTGCACATGTGCACATGCCCAATGTTTTGCTGCCTGTTCTTTGCTTGTTTCCATCATAGCATCACAGCGCCACTAACAGGCCTGGCATGTATTTTACAGCGTCTTCAGGCACACATTTACTAACACATCCCTGTCTTTACAAAAGACATTTGTGAATTTATAAGCATTTCGTCTTCATGTGGATATAGCCTTAAAGATGTGGGAGCAGGTGAGGCAATCAGGGAAGACAATGAGACACAGATAGTAATAGTCAGGGAAGACAACAGGAGGAACAGGCACACAGGGAGATCAGTAACTGAACACAGAACAGATCTGCCAAACGGAACAAGAAAACCCAAAATCTATACAAAAAACAAGATCAAGAACACAACACAGACCAGAAGTTATAAGGTAATGGACACATGAAAACCAACACACAGATATAACATAACTCTGCCGTGGCCCATATGTTCTTTCCATTGTGATTTATTACAGCAATTTCCTTTTGACAGGTCTGTGTGTTTTCATGACAGAACGTGGACTGACTCACACGAGCACTGATGACATGCACTCTAGTAATGCCGCTGCTTTTCTAAGCATTTATATTCATTCACTAAATATTAAAACATTTTTACACAAAATGATGTAAAACTAAAAATAAAAAACTAAATAAAAACATAAATTAACAGTTCAAAACTAACTTAAACTAAAAAGAATTTGGGTAAAATTAACTTTGTTTTCATTGTTGATTTATGCCTTGTTTTTTTCAGTGTGGTGCTTTATTTTTCTAATCACTCAAAGGAAAGAATAAAGATTTATATACGGTATGGCATTGTTAAAAGGATTCTTTCTTCCCATATTTTTGTTTTAAAAAAAAGTAAAAACTATTATTACTCTGGTATCAACCTCCACCAGTATGTTTTTTTCCTTTTCTTTTCTTTTTAGAAAAACATTACTTTATGTATTTCACACATATTAAACAATTAAGTTATTTTTGTTTTAGTTGTTTTTTTTTTATCATTAAACATGAATTTGTATTCAGAAACATTTGTAACATTTTCTTTTGTTTGTTGGAGATTAAAAGATCAGACGGTGAGTTTGGCCCTCTCTGGCAGAATTTAGTTACTTATTTACTTATTTTTACTTTTCTTTTATTTTTTTTTTATTTTATTTTTTTCTCTTTTGTACTTCGCTGTACTTAAGGATTAATAAAAGAAATAATCAGACTGTCATTAGGGCCGGTGAAGGGTACACATCTGCACACACACTGCACACACACACACACACACACACACACACACACAAAAACAAAAAAAAACCTTAATTACAGATTAAAATGCATATATATATATTCCTTTGTTTCTTACCAATTTGGTATCAACCAATAATATATGTGCAAACAAGGGGGAAAAAAAAAAAAAAGAAAGATCAGACTAATCAAGTAGTATTCAAGAAACAAAGGCAACGGCTGAGATCATGGTAGAGGCAGCAACATAGGTGAAGACATAATTTATCAAACAGATAGATGGAGTTCTCTCGCCACGGCTCTACCTCCATTAACCCAATAATCATCATCTAAACATCACAAAGCCACTGCCAAATATTTCTGTCCGAAGCTTGGTGATGACACAAATACATCCGTGTTCATCAATAAAGCACCAAAGCACTAACCTGTCAGTCACCTGCTGGTCCTGCGGAGCATAGAAGCTGCAGCTCTGCAATGCCCTTTGTTATGCAACATTTATCTGATATCTGCTTAACGCCCAAATGGAGACTTGCACAAACTCAACGTGAACTTCTTTATGTTGGGAGCTGATCAAAGAAAAGGTAAAAGCACTCTTAACCCTGGGTGACATCTGGCTGGAAGAGAACTAGATAAAGAACTTGGACAGGTTATTTCTTCAAATTTAACACAGAAAGAGCATTTTGATGCAATTTACAAATGCAAAATTGAACTCTGATTGTCCAAATATCAATAATCTTAAAGCAAGCTGTCTTATTAATTTTCTTCTTGTTGAAAGGGTTCTTAAAGTTTTAGTGCATTAGGTGATATTCTCACACTTTTTCAACTCAAGTGTGAAAGGTCATATTGCAGCCAAAAAGCCAGTGTTTATCCTATTTACATTGAATGTTTATACAAAGACATACCAGCTACCAAATATTTGAACAGTTTACTGCTCTGTGACACACAAATAGATCTACACTTAGCTCCACCCTGATGACTTTAAACAGCGCCCCGTTCATCCTTTGCAGCTGGGAGGAAGAAATGTTCTGGAATGGAAGAAGAAGACAAAGCTGTTAAAAATGGTGTATAAACGAAAAAAAAGAAAGTTAAACACATCACTCAGTCTTCAGAGAGGGGGAAAAAAGATTTGTTACACCGAAGTTCAGAAAACAAAAGACAAAATATGGGGATGATCATTGATCAGATAATATGCTTTTGACCATGTTTTGCTCTTGAAATGAGGAGGTCAGATTAATCCTTCATTTATCTTCTTTTGTCAGTTTTGCCCGTAGGTGTGAATGTGATTGTGCATGTTTGTCTGTCTTTGTATGTGGCCCTGCGATGGACTGGCGACCTGTCCAGGGTGGACCCCTGCCTTTGCCTGCTATGCGTCGGGATAGGCTCCGACAGACCCCCGTGACCCGGAGAAGGAGTAAGCAGGTATAGATCATGGATGGATGGATGTCCTGGAACCTGATACACCCATTGATGGGCTGAATCCATATCACTTCTTCTAGAGCTTTGTATACAGCGGGTCCATATGTATAATAATTTAGGAAATAATTTAGAAAAGAAATTGCAAATGATTAACCAGCAAAGTAACAAAAGCATCTACCCTTCCCTCATAGTGCTGGGGTAAAAGAACTGATTGGAGTCTGGAATGCTCTCAAAACATCTATACAGTAAGTTATATATTTGTGAGGGATGGCCTATGGAATTATCAGGATGTGGTGGGCATTTAATTACACCTGCAGTGGCCCCTCATCTCACTGGCTTCATCACTTGCTTGGAAGACAAGCCTAAGTTTCTGATCCTCAGGAAGGATGGCAGCCAGGCAGTCTTTAAGTGCTGTAGCTTTGGATTCAGCTGTGGCTGACAGGAGACAAAAATATCTTTCCTGCACACTTCTTATGCATTAATATAGTTGCAAGTCTCCGGCAATACACGTCGTTTCCTCTATCTGTATTGAGGCAGTAATAGATTATTATTATTATTATAAAAATGAAACAAATCACGGCTTTAAACTTCTTGACTCCCTTGAAACAGACTGCACACAGTCCAGTAACTCTTTCTGCACACCATTTGTTTGTTTTCTTCTTTCTCCATGTGTTCCTATAACATTTCACCAGTGGAAACCACACACACACACACACACACACACACACACACACACACACACACACACACACACACACACAGAGACAACATTTATCACTAAAGGCAAGCCAGCATCCTCTTCAAAAATGACAATCTTATTTTGTGTTGCGTACTTACGATCCCCATCACGGTATCAAATATTAAGAACTGCTTTCAAAATAAAAGCAAGTCTCGTCCGCTTGTCATGTGGCGTGAATTGCCTGGAAAATGTAAGGCAAGGAAAGTCTATTTGCATGCCACCGTTCAACAACAAGGTGATTCAAAGTACCTCACGTAGACATTAAAACATTACATAATAGAAATAAAAAGTGTAAACAAAAACAACAAAAAATATAGATAAAATCAGTAGTTAAAATATTATCAAGTTTTGGACCTCGACCTCAAAACTAACAGCGCACATTTAGAACTTTATTCAAATCCCACAGAGAACAATTTAAGCATAAACTATATCAACGCCATTTCACAAACCATTGGCGGTAGGATGGGAGAGGCTTGGTTAAGTATCCAGAGATCATCATGAATCACTCATGTGCTGTTGTGGCAGCAACTGTGCTGTATCACTCCATATGTTGGGAATAGGTACTGCAGCAGCCCGACCAGGTCTGCTGGACTTTTTAAAGTCTCATGTCTGCTTGCATCTGTGATCAAAGCAAAAGAATAGTTAAAAGCTCTTCAATCTTGCTGTCCATTCTCCACTTTTTCTGTTATTAACCTCTCCTCAACTTGTCTGCCTTTGAATATTAATATGAATGGTTCTAAGAACGCTTAATCAGCTTGTCTCACATGCAAGCGCATGTGTAAACTTTATTATGCTATGATCTGCTGCTTGTTTTTAAAATATTTATTTCAATTGTTGTTATTTTTAAGGATTAAAATACCTTATTTTGGGAATATGCGAGATGTGACGCTAAGGACATTCGCTTTTATTTTGAAAAGCATCGCGCGAACGCGAATTCCGGAATGTCCAGTATATGGCCGCTAAACAAAATAAGGAACGATTTGCTTGACCCGGTGCCGTGGCAGACTGGTGACGTTGTTAGCAGAGGTTCTTCTGCAATGCTCGACCCCTGAGGACGAGAAATACTCAGGCACGGTTGCGTCCCTGCGGGTGAAGACAACCACAGACACCTCCCCTCTCGTTTTATGAACGACAGCCCCCAAAGTTTGCTGCAGGCTGCACGCATGTGAGTCCGCACGTAGCAGTCAGGCAGAGGTTTGCAGAAATCCAGCCCCGCGGAGCGGACGTCCAACAGCACGCCGAAACATCACGCAGAGGCAGAACCACCAGAACATTCTCCGCGTCCGCGTCGTCGAGTCCGCTCGGAGCCGAACACCGCGGGAACATTTCTGCTGTTACAAGATGCACTGGACGAGGTAAATATAACCACTCGAACCCGATAAGAAATGTCAATATATATATATTAAAAAAAACAACAACAACAAAAAACGCACATTTTAACTAGTTATGTCAGCCTCGGACTGAAACCGTTAAAACGTGTCAACGGTTGTAACGATGAACTTCCAACTTGCTAAACTCGATAAAAACTTTTTTCTGTGTTTACGGAGGTTGTTAGAATTAGCTTACATAAATAATATCTAGTGCATGCAGAGATAAATTATGTAAAGTAAAATGTTATGAAGAAGAAAGTTTTCTAGTCTCGTTTCGGCTTGAATGTTTTGGTGAATCGCAGCGTTAAAATGCAGTTAGTACAGTTTTTAACTTTGTTAACTTATTTACTAGACTGTTTGATAGAGGACGTTTTACAATAGAATGGAAACACTTTTACAACATAACTCCGGTAACGTGCGGTAAACCCACGGTACCAACGTTATATCGATATAACTTGATATTAGTTGGAAACGTAGTTCTTTCTTGGCTGCATGCACGCAGCAGTCTCTTTACATTGGGCGTAAACATCCAACCCCAACAGCTTTCCAGAGAGCAAAACTCCTTTCTGATTCCAAGGTTTTTTAGGGATTTCTGCGAGTTGGAGGAGGTCAAAGTCGGTCCGACTCCATTGTGCAGCCCTCAGACGTGTTTTCCCGGCGGGGAGGGGCGAAGACGTGGCAGTCCTTTTCCATTCACGTCCTGTCCAACTCCACCGCTTCACTTCCAGCTTTGCGCAGTTTATCAATGACGAACCCATCGAAAACAAGGCTCATTTGACCAATAAATAAATAAGTTAAAGACAGATTTGTTTACACGTGTAGTGGAAGCAACGAGTTTCATTTTATTTTTGAAAATGCTTAAGCATATCGATCTTGCATGGATGGTCCACTTACACATTGCTCCGAAGCAGCCGCACAGTTTGCATCAAGTCCGTTTTTCTTTACCTGTCCTGTGAAAAACCAGCAGCCAATTTCAGGAAATAATCTGCTGATGCTCAATACCTTTTAAAGCAAATAAATCGTCACACTTATGTGGTCTGTTATTAGTTGTTAAGGCTGAAAAAATCCACAGGTGAAACTATTTTTGGAAACGTAAAGAATGATTGAAGTGGCAGGTAGAAAGATTATTATTATTATTATTATTATTATTATTATTATTATTTTAATAGTAAAATGCTCTATCAAGAGAATCCAGGTGCATCACCAACTAAAAAGTTCTAATACACATCTCTTGAGGCACTTCTAAGCTAATTAAAAGAAAAAAATCTAAGACATATGACTTTATTAAATAAATGCCTCAACAGATTAGCTGCAAGTTAAAGGTTAAATTATGTGTTCAGAAATCTTTCGGTGTAGTCACGTGTCATCGCCAAGCTTGCGTAGAAATATTCCCGCTGCCATTCACTTTTGGGTGTGATGTTGATCAAATTTAAACATACCAGTTAATCCCGACAGTACAACATAGTTACTGGAGAGTCAGTCGCTTGTCACCCTGTCATTAAGATGGTAATAATAGTTTTAATCCATAAACTTTTATGTTCATCTTACTGAGTGACTCACAGATTTAGTAAAAGTAGAAGAAGCAGGAGTTAAGTGTAATTTTAAATTGTTTTGGACTGAAATGTATCTTACTTTGTTTATAATTAAATTTTATTCATATTTAATTTGATATGAAGGTTGGATACATTTTCATTTCTCTTCGGTGTACTGCTGCTGACTTAAATTCAAAATCCCACAAGATGTCCTACTTTTATTTTCACAGAAGGCTTGTCCTTGTGGCAGTCAGAACCTGCCGTAGCATGTTTTCTCCCTCCAGTAAATCACTTCAAAAAATTGCACAGATACATGTTTTCCTGGGCTTGACCTTGGCTTTGCTACTGGGACTATCTGTGATTCTCCAGGAATACTTTCTTTCCACCTTTGGTCCAGTTCCTTGTCCACTTCACGAAAACTGAAGATTTTTATTATCATTATTATTATTTTACATCAATAGGTGCTGTCTAGAAGGCCAGGAAAATTTCACCTTGTGTATACTTAAAGTTCTGAGTGGAACGTAATAACAAATAAATAAACATTAACTAGAAATGTTGTTATTGGTCGTAGAGCAGATGATTAGTTTCTGATGCATCTGCCACAAGTGTGGTATGAATTTTCACAGTACCACCAGTTCATCTGTTGCTGCTGTCAACTTTTAATAAGTGCAATTGCAATTAGAAGAAACTGCGTATGTAGTCTTGCATTTCGCCATAACATCTTAAATTCAGTGATGCCCCTCACAGGCTAGAAGACCTCCAGGATTTATGTCCGAGCTAAATCCAGAGCTAAACCAGACACAGAGACAACAACCACAGATTTATTATTATTTATTTGACCCTGTGTGATGGTTTTAACGCTAGACTTGTAAAATGATTACGGAAATCTTCCACATTTTTAGCTACAAGCTGAAGCAGTTACTCTTTGTAATCTAAACTTATAAAGACTAAAGTCTAAATTTAAGTTTTAATTTCTTCATCTGTTTTTTGTATTGTGGTTTAGTAATAAAGCAAAATTCATATTTTTTAAATATTCCGTATCTGGCATTCAGTTTTTAGTTATTAGGGCATTCCGTAATATTTCTAAATGTTGAGAAAAATGCTGCTGAGGTTGCTCAAAGGATGAGAATCAAAAGCATTGTTCGCTGCGGGGAGATTGCTCTGTTGCTTTGTTGCAGTTGCTCAACGAAGTAGAACAGAAATACAAATTAAAAGAACCTAAAATAGGAGGTCAGTCTGAGTGCATGGAGACATAGCAGCTGCAAAGTGAAAAAGGTTAGACAAGCAAACTGATTCAAACTTAATTTACAATACATTACATTTTATTCTAGTAATATCCTAATCAATAACAGGTCAATATGCCTGTTGATTTTCTGTAAGACCCAGGTTTGGAATCCGCTGGAGGAGTACGACAGGGAGAAAAGGGGGTTTTTTGGAAACGTTTTACAAACTGAAATTTTTCACATGAGTGGGTATTTCATGATGCACAAGTGATTCACATGTTAGATAGCTTTGCCTGGCTTTTCTCCTTAGTGGTCACCAACTAAAACTTGGGGGGTAGTTTTTAATTTAATTTAATGTTTCATGAAATTCTCCTCTTTCCGCAGGATGAAGCTGCCGTGTTGGTATTTAATGTTGCTGAGCTGCCTGCAGTCACTCTCAGCCCACACTGACTTCTTCACCTCTATTGGTAAATCTGAACACATGCTGGAGCAATGAGGTTGCAATTCTTTGCTGTAGTGCTGCTGTTTGAGTGTCTCTTATTTGTATCACTCAGGCCAGATGACAGATCTGTTATACACAGAAAAAGACCTCGTCACGTCTTTGAAAGACTACATCAGAGCAGAGGAGAACAAACTAGAGCAGGTCAAACGGTGAGTTTGTGGACACACACAAACGCCTCAACGTTTTAAAGGTGTACAGCACAGCTTTGATGCAAGTCAGTTTCAGTGTTCTACGCTTATGTCAAGGAACATTTAAATGAACCATGTGTCAGTGTTACAGTCACAGATGGGTTTATTGTTGGCTTCAAGTGTATTTTTAATTTGAATAAGTGTTGCATTATTTATTTAGAGAGCAGTCGAACAGTTTAAAAAGTGTTGGTCAATAGATCCTATTTACTTTTATTTATTTATTTGTTTTAAGGCAATCTAAAATCACTCAAATCACTTTCTTTAACTCCTAAAAATAGTCACATATGTAACACAGAGCTTTGTTCCTAATTAATGTTATTTATGCTTTTGCTTGTCTGGGCACTATTTTAGAATAGAAAATATCTTTATCATCAAATAGATGTACAATGAGATTAAAAGCCAACTACAGTAACAGTGCAAACAGTGTAAAAATATAAATATATACAGTATAAACATTGGATATATGTAATAATGCTAAATGTGGAGGTGAGGTACATGGTCCCAAGGAATATGTATATCATTAAAAACCATAAATAGGGTGCTATATACAGTATATACATTGAATAACTTAAGTTAAACCAACATAATTTTGAGTTTTAAGCAGGTGTCTGGGCTGTTTAGTTAGTGGGAATGATGATCTGTTATTGACTGCATGTGGATTTTGGTGCATTTTCACTATTTTCTTCTTTTTTGTGATAGTTGGGCTGATAAATTGGATTCCCTGACAGCTGCAGCAACACAGGACCCCGAGGGTTTCTTGGGCCACCCTGTCAATGCCTTCAAACTCATGAAGAGGCTGAATACAGAGTGGGGGAACCTTGAGAGTCTTGTACTTAGTGACACCACTGATGGTATGTACAAAGTTTGGTTTCAGATAACTTCAGTGTTCCAAATGTTACTGTGTGCCAAGAGTTAAGAAAAGAAAATGAGCTATTTGGATGTAGTACATGTTTTTACATGCTGTTGTAGTTGTGTTCTTTAATTTCCCTGGGAATTCATCACTTTAGAACTATCTATAGAACTATAGATAGTATATAGCGTCTCCAGAGTGTGAGGATGTCTTTTGTTTTTATGCAGATACTGCTAAGAGGAAATGCTGCACATGTTTACTTACAGCAATATTTGGCTGCACATTCAGTCTTATTTGTTTTAGTAATGTTTAGCTTCTCTCACGTAGTGGTTGAATTTGTTCTTGTCTGGCTAAATTAAGCCAAAAATTTCACATTTTAAATCAAAATCACCTCAACTAGTGGTCATTTTTAATTTGACTAGTTATTATGTCAGAATAGATGATCTTCATTATTCCCATGTTGTCCAACTCTTGCAGGATTTATTTCCAACCTGACCATCCAGAGACAGCACTTTCCCACAGATGAGGACCAGACTGGGGCTGCTAAAGCTCTTCTTCGCTTACAAGACACATATAAACTGGATGCCAACACCATCTCCACAGGAGACCTGCCTGGTAAGGCTCTGAAATCAGTGCATATTCACATTCAGGACACCCACATAGATTAGAAAACTGTTATTTTCCTTGTGATGAACTTAGTCTGATATAACTGTTCATCCCACTGTAAAAAGCAGACCATCTGGCGAGATTATTGTGTAAAGAGAAATCATTTTGAATGTCTTTATGCCCTTGTTCCTCTCATGTTTCCGCTTACTCTTATGTTTTTCTGCTTACCAGGAGTGAAACACAAGAGCCGTATGACAGTGGAGGACTGCTACGAGCTTGGAAAAATCGCATACTCTGACGTCGATTACTATCACACTGAGCTGTGGATGGCCCAGGCCCTGAGACAGCTCGATGAGGGAGAGGAGTCCACTTTAGATAAAGTGACCGTGCTGGACTATCTCAGTTATGCCATCTACCAGCAGGGGGAGATAGAGCGTGCGTTGGAGTACACCAAAAGACTGCTTGAACTAGGCAAGTTCCCCCATGTCCTGGAGTAAATTATGACTTTTTTTTTTTTTTTTAGGATTTTAAAAATGTAAGAATCTGTAAAAATAAAAGACTTAATGGCTTGTCTTGCAATGTAAAGGGAAGTTGTTTAGTTTCATGTTGCTGCTGAAGTCATCATTATTCCAGATCAGTGCAGTTATTTTCATGCGTTTCCCCTTTTTAGACCCAGAGCACCAGCGAGCTAAAGGCAACATGAAATACTTTGAGTTCCAGTTGGAGAAGCAGAAAAAGACAGAAGCAGAGAACGAAACTGAAAAACAGGAGCGAGGGAAAAGAGAAACAACAGAAAAAATTAAAAAGAAGAAGAAGAAGTCCAAAAAGACTTTCACTTTGATCCCAGAGAGGAAGAAGTATGAGATGCTTTGTCGTGGGGAAGGGATCAGAATGGTGAGACAGAAAAAGACAAAAACACCCCACTGTCTGTAATTTTAACTACACAGTTATAACTCTTCTTTTATCATTCAGACTCCTCGCAGACAAAGCAGGCTGTTCTGCCGTTACTATGACAACAGTCGCAACCCCCAGTATCTGCTGGCACCTGTCAAACAGCAAGATGAGTGGGACCGCCCCTACATCGTTCGCTACCTTGACATCATCTCGGACAAAGAAATTGAGAAAGTCAAGCAGCTGGCAAAACCACGAGTAAGTATTTTTGAGTAGATGAACGCATTCAGCTACTGTGCAGTCAAATGGGTGGTGTAGCAGTTAGAGAGGTGGCAGGCCGAAGCTGTAACGCTGGTTGCCACTTAAGCAAGCACACACACAGGCATGCACATGCATATGTGTGTGCATCTGTGTGTGGATAAATCATGTCCCTGGCTTTACAGCTGCGCAGGGCAACCATCTCTAATCCCGTCACTGGAGTGCTGGAGACAGCTTCTTACAGGATCAGCAAAAGGTAAGACGGAGCCAAAAGCTGCACTTGACTGAGTTTGTAGGAGAGATCGTAGAGGGCGAAAGTGGGATTTTATTTTCCCTCTCCTTTTTCCCTCAGTAACCCACCCCATTTATCCTTTGAACTCCTACTGTCTGTCCAGAGCTCTGTCTTTCTGACCCTCCAAAGCTTAAAGGCTCTTGAGCTGATGCAAAGATCATACCGAGAAAGATCAAAGCTTTATACAGCTTATAGAAACATCTGTAGACCGTTGCTGGCTTGGGAAGCACGTTTCATTCAACTGTATTATTGCATATTAGTTTATAGTATTTCAATCTTATGATCCCTTCTTGATATGATTCTGCTCAAGAGTCTGCTTTGAAAAGGTAACACAGGAAGGGAAAGGAGGGGAAAATGTGTTACTTTTTCCCTACTTAGTTATAACATAGTTGCTTTTGTGAGCCAGGAGGTGTGTCGGAGGCAGTTAATAAATAACTGAATAATTTGACAATTTTGGATGAATTTTGGATTCCAGCATTGCCTCGTGAAGCACTCTGGTATTTTTTTTTTTTTTAGTAATAACACTGACAAATAGTGACCGCATCTGCTTTTCTTTTTTTCTCCCTTTTCCTACTTCTCATTTCATCCGTCGTCCTCTGTGTGTCACCTTTCACTGTCTTATTTTCTTTCCTTTTCTTCTCTTCTTTTCTTCTGTCTTTGTGTCCTTGTGCCTCTGGAACTACTGTAGTTAAGGCGAGCCACGGTGCATGACCCCCAAACTGGGAAACTTACCACAGCCCAATACAGAGTCTCCAAGAGGTAAGGGGTCACAGGTCACCAGGAGGATGTCATTGCCTCCCCCTCCTCAGTATCAAACTTCATTTATCTGGCTGAAACACTTGCTTGGCCTTGCAACTCGAAAACATAATAGAAAGAGATGCACATGTTTAGCTGCACATTGAAAACTAACAATAAGAAGTTTTTGTTTGGATGTACATCACTGATGTATACCCAAGCTCAAGAAACCTCTGTTTTGTTGTTGGTGGTATTTTTGTTTTACCAGAAAATTTATTTATTTACACCTACCTTTAATTAAAATGTTTTTTTTATTTCCTTTTTACTCAGTCATTTGTCTAAGATCATTTCTAATCTCAATATCCTTGAATAATATTGCATTACAGCTGTTGTAGTACAACTATTCTTTTAACTACTTTTTGTCACCAGGAAGGATCGAGAACCTTCCAAGCTCCTAGATGGGATGCACTGCTTTAAATGCAAAGATATAAACTGCAAATCCTCTTTCTGTTTGCTTCAATCTAAAAGCCTGTAAAACCTTTATAGATGCATTGCTCACTGTTGAATTCAAACCCAATGGTAAAAATAGTAGGCCCCGCAGACCACGCAATAACTCCCCCGTCACTTTGGTTTTGCTGCTCGTGGTAATTAATTTTGCTTGTATGTGGGCGTACGGGTGTGGTGTCTCTTTGATGCTTTTGTATGTGTACGTGCCGGTCAGCACGTCGTTCCAAAGTGAGGGAACAGACGGACAGATGGAAGAACTCACAATTTGAGCTTCAGTAAGGAATGTGCTGGCTCAGCCAGCACATCTGCAAAAATAAAACTAATCTTTAACTCTCACGCTGTATGCACAAAGTTTTTTTAGTGGAAAGAATCAATGAATCGCCAGTTTAAACCTTGTGATTTAGACTGGTGTGTGAGAGTGAACATAAGATATAAGTGGTGTCAGGAAAGTCCATAAAAATCCTTGAAATATTCAGTTACATTCCTGAATCGAACGCACATCCACAAGCCTGTACCCTGAGCTCATTGGAGATTCTAAGCCTCAAATGTCAGGCCTTTTTCTGTTTTGCGTGCTCTCTGCAATTGTACTTCAATATTTCATCATCTTATGATAAATACAGTGCAGAATGTCATTTTCCTTTTCACCTTCACTTAACATGTCTCCTGCATGGCATGTCTCCAACTCTTCAGAAGAAGCTTTGCTACCATCTTGTGGAAAAATGTGTTTAATGTTGGAATACTTCAGAAAATTGTCCTTTTTTTTTTTTCAATCTGTTTTCTTTACTGCATTCCAGTGCTTGGCTCACTGCCTATGAACATCCCATAATTGAACGGATCAACCAGAGGATTGAAGATCTCACAGGTCTGGAAATGGACACAGCAGAAGAGCTGCAGGTGAAGAATAATAAGATTGTAGATATGTAGAATATTTTTTTTTTTATAGAGCAAAACCCTCTGGCCCCCTAAGCCTCCGTTTGTGTGTCTGAAAGCTAATCTCTGTGTTAATTTTATTAATGTGATTTTTATTTTTTTTAATTTTTTGTCTTTTTAGGTGGCAAATTACGGTGTTGGAGGGCAATACGAACCTCACTTTGACTTTGGAAGGGTATGCTATTTACAAGTGGCCAAATGTAATTTGTTTGACTATGACGCAGCATTGGTTTGATGGAGTTAAAAAAGTGTGGTGTTGGTTGTCTCTGCAGAAAGACGAGCCAGATGCCTTTAAGGAACTGGGCACTGGGAATCGCATTGCAACGTGGCTTTTCTATGTGAGTAAATGCTGTCCAACACACCTCAAGAGCTGTGATGATATGGAATCATTTATATCACATCGCAAATGATTTCTTGACTTTTACTAAGAGCAACATTCAAGTTTGTCACAAATCACTCATCCCACTTGTTTTATAAATTGTGTAATTAATGCGTTGTTTATATATTTAATCTGTAGTGTTGCCTCTGGAATATTTATTAGAAAATCTTTTACACATTTAAAACGGTGAATATTAATCAAATACGACATTTAATAAATATAGGTTTTGAAGCCATTCAAATAGAATTCTAGAAAAGTAAAATAAAATTCTTCTTATAATACTATGAATTTGCAAAAGTTTGAATTGTATTAGTTGTCATTTTAACACGCTGTGTTTGTGGCTGCATTCTTTATGGAGTTTGATCTAAGTTTAATTTATTTTTTGTTTGTGCCAAGAAATAAGTCAAAACCTAACATTGTTCATTTTTTGAGCCATCAGATTAAACGGCATGTGTCCCTAGAAGTATACAGAGACATTTTTAAGCCTTTTGAGCAGCTGGTGTTTACAATAACCATTAAACACTTGAAGGCATTTGCTGATGTTTTCTTTTTTCTTCAACTTTGAGCACTTGTTTGTGTGCTGCAAATCCAGACTTAATCTTTTCAAGCTCTGAAACTTTTTACCGAAACTGCTATCAATCTGATCTGTTTAAATTGCCTTTGACTGAGTCTGTAGTTTCGTATTTAAAGTGGGTCCTTTTTAGCGGATGTAATCATTTACTGGGACTTCTAAAATGAATTTGAAAATATTAAAATGTATACAGTTTTGATATCACATGGATCACAACAATTATGAAGCCAGTGTTTCTCCTGATCATCTCTATAGACCAATTTCAGTCAGAATAACACACAGGAAGTGCATTATACGCATTAATCACATTACCTGTGTGTTCAATATACATGGGTTGTGTGTGTAACAACTAAACCACACATAATTTCCTCAAGATAAATAGATAAACACTGTATTTTACCATTCTGTTGTAGATGAGTGACGTAGCTGCTGGTGGAGCCACAGTATTTCCTGATGTAGGTGCAGCAGTTTGGCCTCAAAAGGTAACTATACTATTAATAAACAGGACCATTGATTATTACTAATGACGCTGCACTAATTGAATTTAACATAGTATGTAGTCATACATGGTTTGAGGTTTGAAGGTGCGCACTCTGTTAGATGACCTCTAGATGTTATTGTTTTGAAATATTTTTAATATTTTCATTCACTTTAAACTCACTTTTAAACTTGAACGTCAGCAAGTTCAACACCAATGGCCTTAAAGTTTATCTGATGATTACTTCACTAGTCAGTGATATCTGTTGAATGTAGGTCAAGTAAGACTGAGTCACTGAGGTCTGTGGTGGATGTGCAGAGATGTTCATCAAAGTGTGCATTTCAGGGTACCGCTGTGTTCTGGTACAATCTCTTTGCCAGTGGCGAGGGGGACTACAGCACCCGACACGCAGCTTGCCCAGTGTTGGTAGGAAACAAGTGGGGTGAGTTCATCTTTGTCTGGGTCCTTTGATAAGAACCTAACTTTAGAGAAGGGTATCAGTAGAAGCTATTCAACGATATATCTGGTTTTACTGTAGTTAAGACATTATCTAGTATTTATGAAAGAATCTCTACATTTGTTCTGTGTGTGAAATAATCAGAGAACCACCTAAAACTGACGATTGTCTCCCCATCTGGTTTTTAGTATCAAACAAGTGGATCCATGAAAGAGGCCAGGAGTGGCGGCGACCCTGTGGCCTAAATGAAACTGAATGACGGATAAAGGCACCCCTTCACATCAAATCCCTTTACCTTTCTCTTCCTTGTTAACTAACGAGAACCAAAGAACAGCTGCAGATTACAGATGATACATAGGGTGTACATGACCCCCTCCCTGTAAGCACTCACTGTTTTTTGTTTTGTTTTTTTCCTCCCCACCTGTTAGTCTCTGAGCCTAGAGATGGTTTTGGTTCAGGTTGAGAACCTAGACAGTCTCAACATCCCTGTGAGAAATATGTTCTTGAGGTTGTTGGGTGGTTTTGAGAAACACTCCAGCCTTATTCACTCCTGTATTTTTCTTTGCCCTCTAAATGAACCCCAGCCCTCTGGAGAGGTTACGTGGTAGTGACTGTCGGGACCAACTTCTCCCTACTCATGTTTGAATCTTAAAGATACCGTTCACATAGGATAGGTGTTGTGGCAGTGATGTAATTTACAAAACATTCAGGCCTTGATTTAAAAAAAACATTTTTATTTTATTGTAAAATTTAAAAAAAACCCAACTAGAATTGAAATAGCTGAGGTTTGCCAGAGCTGTTATTTACTTCACTGCAACACTAACATCTAGGCGGTCTTTTTTTGTTTTTTTTTTGTCTCAGACTGACTTGTTGCTTACATGGGCATCATTTGGAATCTCCATCCATCCAGTTTCTACACCCGTTTTTAATCCTTTGCAGGGTCACGGGGTTCTGCCGGAGCCTATCCCAGCTCATTATAGGCGAGAGGCAGAGGTACACCCTGGGCAGGTTGCCAGTCTATCACAGCGCTACATACTATTTGGAATATGATTATTACAAATGAACAACATGTAGTAGGTTTGTTTACATGCAATAGCAGTGTTTTCCTTCCAGCACGTAGTTAAAAATCACAGACAAAGCTATGTGGCAGGAGTTAAAGCACTAGTTGATATAGAAAAAAGGTTGCACTCCAAAGAACTTACTTAAAATCTTAAAAATCTGATAATACTCTAGGGTGGTGTTTGGGATGAATAAAAACAATTTACACATCTTACAGGTAATAATAATACAAGTTTAAGCTTTATGCTCAGTTTATGCATACTTTATTCCATGTCACTTGTGTTATTGGTTTACTGCACTGTTACACTCATCTTAACATTTTCACAGTGACTTTTTAAAGTATTGTGCTAGAATGAAGAGTGTATAAGCTCATTGTGATTCTCATTTACATTGACCCCTGCAGATGTGTACAACTGTATGTTGTATTTCATAAATTTAAGTTGATATTTGTTCTCCCTGAAATGTTGTGTAATAATAAACAAGTAGGCATCAGCTGTCAATCATTAAAAATTGGTAATTGTGGCACTTTTAGGTGTCCCTGTTGTCTGATGCCTTCAGTGAGAGAATGTATGGGTTTTCCAAGGAAAGAGCCTTTTATTTATATGTCCCAAATGTATGTTTTGTTTTTGTTTTTTTCCTGCAATAAAGACTTTGTATTGATATGAAGAAACTGAACTGCTTTGCTGTAGTAGGCTTTGGTTTGGGAGGGTGGGATTGGGAATTTGGGGGATGTGAGGAGGAGAGGGGGGGGGGGGGGGGGCGTCACGTGACTTTCCAGTACTAATCATGAAGTCATTTGCTCATCAGTGGCAACCGGGGCTAGACTTCTGTCAGGTCGGGGGCACGAGGGCAAGCGCCGGGGCAAAACAGAGCAAGCGACGGCTTTGAGAGGGAAAACTTCAGGAAACGCATACGCTTAAACAGCTGCGTATTAAAGGATAACAAGCGTTGTGTTAAAAGAGAAAGAAACGGCACAATGATGATGACCCAGATGGAGACGACGGTGCATTATGATAATGGCTACGAGTATGAGTACATGATGCAGGAGGATGAGTGGGACAGGGACATGTTGCTGGACCCTGCCTGGGAGCAACAGCAAAGGAAAGTATGTTTTTGTTTAAGTTTTATATCTGAGTGTCAAGTTAGCAAACTTCCCACTTTTTGTAAAGCAAAAGTTGGAAAAAACTGTCTCAAGGTTTGTTTTTCATTGTTTTATTTGAAGTTCACCATACAACTGAAAAAAAGTTTATATTTCCACACTACGTTTAAGGATTTGTTGACCGTTAAGTAGTTTCACGCCCAATTATCTGCACTAACGTAAAGCTCAGTTCAGCAGTTACGTAAACTTCCTGCTCTGTCCTTCAAAATAAAACACTTGTTCTCAATCGATGAAGGGCGTCAATGTGTGACTAAATAAACAAAACGGGTTCTATTTTCGTCTGTAACTAATGATATTATATACATGTGCAGAGGTATAATACTCAAATACTGTGTGTTATAAACTGCATTATTAGGATGGACAAACTTGGCTTCGACAGGCACATGTTTGGTACTGGAACCGGCCGTGGGGCCCGTAGAATAATTTAAACAATAAAAAACAAAATTGCCTAAAAAAGACAGATAACACTAATAAGTCTTGTAGGAAAAAAAGAAGCAAAACAGCTCAAATCTGACATAAAATGACCATTTTAAGTTAAATTAATTTTATGTTTATTTGACATAACATATACACATATACATAAAATGACCACAGAAAGATGGACAGTTACCAAAATGAGACTTGGGATATTCCAAATGTGATGTAAAACAACTGAATTAAGATACAAGCAGCCTTTAAGAGACGAAGAGGTGCTTAAGAGATAGAAAAAAACATGAATCACTGCCAAAATCATGTTAATAAGATACAACGACACAAATGAAACAAAATCTGGACAAAAGTGGACCTAAATGATCATAGGTGCTAAACAATGATCTCAGATTTGTAAAAATCCATACTGTGAGACAAAATACATGATGGGAAGAAAAGACGCATACAGCGATACAGATGCCTTTTCCATGACTACATGAGGACTTCTGCCTAATTGCTTTGTTTTCCATCTATTATATCTATTAATATCCTGGGCACTTATAAGTAGTACAGTTCTCTGGAAAGTTATTTACCAGATGGAAGGTTCTGAAAGTTCACGGTTTGTAACGTCATCTATGAAAATCAACCTCACGCGTAGTTTTATTTTGAAGGATGACATCAGACTTCCGGTACTTCGCCGGTTTGGTATTTCGGGCTCGACGCCGCCGGGGTCCGGGATCCAGGATCCAGGGAGGGCAGCTTGAGTTGAGTGGCGGATGCGGTGGGTACCAGCTAACAATAGCTGTGCCTTCCCGCGGCTCCGCAGACCGCCGCCTCTCCACTGATACGCGCGGAATGCGAGCTGTCAACAGATGCTCCTAACACATGATGACGCTCTTGGGATTAGAATGGACGCTGCGTCTAATTTTAACCAGGAGACCAAAAGGCATTATAGTAGCGTTAATCCAGTGTCCTTGGCGCGGAATTCTTTTGTTTATAGAAACCACGCAGAAATATTGGGCCCAATACCAGCTCAACTCAATATAGCCTCGGCCTCCCACACTGTCAGTTGGTTTTAGGGCTTTAATAGTTGCCTTGAGGCTTAAACAGCAGCTCTTTTCACCATAAGCAGAATGCCCTCCATCACCTCCCGCCGCCCTCTCGGACATGACAATATGTGTATTTTTGGTCACACAAGGCAGCAACAATTATATTCAAACCTTCAGTTTTTTCAGTGTTACTCTTTTTTTTTTTTTTAACATAATTAGGAACTGACGTGTGCTCATTGTCTATGTGAGTTAATGTGCAAAATGATCAGATTGGATACAGCGACACCGATGATTCAGTGATGTGTTGCTCTGTGCTCCGACATAATATCACAGTGAGCATAAATATTTGTCCAAAGGCCTTTTGTTGCTCCACTGAGATGCACTTTGAGTCAGTGTTAAATTCATTCACTCCCGTCAAACCATGATGCAAAAGGCTTGTTTTAAAACAGACTAACAGCTGTGTTGGCTTACCTTTGGTGGATAGAAATGTTGATTAATGTTCACCTGACTGATGGTGCTGTATTTGGTGATTTTACACAAACTCTATGATTAGAAGCAATAAGTATGCTTGTGCACATAAATTTGGAATAAACAAAGGTTGTGGAAGGAACTTCATCCACTGATGACGCTCAGTCTTTCCAGTGTACTCAACATCAGTTTAACATTTTCCATCGTCCTGGACACAGTGTGCCATCTTCTGACCTGGTGGGGCCCAAAAGGCATCAGTCAGTTCAGTGACAGGGTTGGTCCTCACTGGGTATGATTCATTAATATTTTTAGCTTTAAACGTCACTGAAGAGTAGTGCAGGAGAGGGTGGGGAGTGCTTGGAAAGTGGGGAATAGTGTTCTGCAACTGTGGTCGAGTTGAGTCTGATCCGGAGGACATTTCCTTTCCTTTTTTTTTTTTAAGCAAGGTGGACAGCAGTACAATGTCACATGCTCCCTGGAGGTTCACTCACTGGGGAATGTGGTGCCCTTCACTCGAAAGGTTTGCACTGGCAGATGCCAGATACAGTGTTGCAGGGACCACGGATGTTTAAGAATTTGCATGGAGGTGGTAAATATAGTTTTCAAGCAATGTGATCTGTCTAAATTTGCATCTTTAAGACTATAAGAGCAGCTGTCAAATTGCAAAAGCTTGGAGGAATCCATTTCAAATGTAAACACAAGCTATTATGTAAAGCCATGTTTTCCTCTTACAAAACATAGATTCATTACACTGTCTTCTTAAAATGGGCTTCAGTCACTTCTTAACTGACTCTCCCTGCTGATACCAATATGATAAATAATAGACATCGCACACATTCCTCTGAGCATCCACATCGTTGCATCCGTAAAAGTACTCAACAAGACTCAGCTTTTGTTGTCTGTGAAGGAAAGTTACTTTCTATCTGATGACAGAAGGTTATTAAAATATTTTTTTGTGTGGCAAAGTAAAGGCTTATGACATTGCAACCTATCAAATAATTCATTATTGTGCCATGTGCCGAGGACAGTTTTAAAGTTTTTCACTCGTCATACTTTAGCCTCCTAATATATGTGGCCTGGATAAAGAGCCTACACGTTCTGTGATAGAGCTATCTCAGCGCACCTGCAGCACATCAACATTTCACAAGTGGTAAAATGGTGAGATAAAAGTGACGTAAGAGGAAAACTTGTTCGGCACCCTTGTGACATTTTCACTTACGTTGACATGGTGAGACATTGTGACGTTTTCCCTCCCTGCCTCTTATCGTGAGTTGCAACAGAGCCGTCTAAATTTAACACCTCATATCGGCTGGAATGTGCTCCGGTCGGCTCCTGGCTTTTATCCGTACAGTGCAAAGGGTCTGTGAACTCTGCTGCTGGCTATTGACAGACTTTATAAAAATAGGAGAAAGATAATGATCCTGTCTTAACTTGATTTACTGTATTTCGGGATGTCACATGGAGTACATTTGTTCTGATTGGTGTTAGATGAGGAGCTATTGTAGGAAAAGTCAAAATTGGACACTAACGTGGCACTAAAGGTTAACCTGGTCAAAGAGGTTAACCTCTAGTTTTTAAAGTTTCTTTTCTTGTTGAGCTATTTGCCCCCACTGTTTGTTTAGGTTTGACATAAATAAAACGTAATCCTTATAATCAAAAGGAGATTGAGAGTCAAAGTGTTACTTTTTGCAGTCTGACTGAATTCATAACTGAAGTCGAACCTGAGTCACTGAAGTAATTTAAAAAAAAGGCAGCATCTGTAATGTATTGATACTTGTGTTTTTAACTGTTTTATCTGTTTTTACATTTCCTGTTAGACCTTCACAGCCTGGTGTAACTCTCACCTGAGGAAAGCTGGTACTCAAATCGAAAACATTGAGGAGGACTTCAGGAATGGATTAAAACTTATGCTGCTTCTGGAAGTCATCTCAGGTTAGAGCTGTGAACACACACTTCCTGCATGCCTCCTTGTTGCTGCTTCTCGCTGAGGTTATTCCTTTATGATCTTGGATGTCTGGCTCTCTCACATGATGTTCTGTTTGTAGGAGAGAGGCTACCTAAGCCAGACAGAGGGAAGATGCGCTTTCACAAGATTGCTAATGTCAACAAAGCATTGGATTTCATCACAAGTAAAGGCGTGAAACTGGTCTCAATTGGAGCTGAAGGTATGTTACACCTCCTCTATATATGTTAAGATAATTCTGGCATTGAGTGTCAATAAGGAAAACGCACTCATACCACACATCTGCCTGTTTGAATTTTTTTAACATGAAAATGTTTATGCAAAATGTTATCACCCATTTTATTTTGTATTTCAGAGATTGTGGATGGGAATGTGAAGATGACTCTTGGAATGATTTGGACCATCATCCTGCGGTTTGCAATTCAGGATATTTCTGTGGAAGGTGACATAATCAATTTAAAAATATTAAGTCAATCCAGATTTTTTCAAGACCTCTCATCTTAACAAATGTAAAATACATCTTGACACTTGCTGCAAATCCCATATGACCAAATAAAAATCAGGGCTTAAACAGTAATTGCATAAAATCAGATTCTATATCAGCTATTGGTCAGGATTAACACCTGATTGATTGATTTCTGATCAAAAAGATAAATGCTAAGATGCACAGGTGTCACCAATATGTAGAATTAAATGATTAGATTATCAATACTAAAAAATAGTGAGTAACCTTTGATATAATTTCTGTTGTAATTTTGAGGAAATACAACAAGTTAAATTCTTTTATTTTATAGGAAATGTTACTTTTTTGTATTTATTTTTAGAAAGTAGCTGAAAAACTCCCAAACATTATTTAAATAAAATTTTGTTCTGAAATTTTGATTAGTTACTAATTACTCAAAAAAAAAAAAATCATAATTGTAAAAGTACCGTCTAAGCTTATGTACTCAAGTGAAAAGAAACAGTGCAGCCTTATAAATGTGTTTTAAGAATAAAAGAAAAGGTTTGAGGACACCAGCGGCTGTTCCAAAGCAAACTGAACTGCGTATAAAGATGGACTGTTCTATGTGGAAAACTATTTGTTGTAAATAATAAACTTTTACCCATTGCATTTGAAAAAAAAGAAGTTTCTAAAGCTGACAACATAAGTACAAGAAAAGTGAAGACATCTGAAAATTTGAATTTGACAGTTTGTAACTTCTGAATATTGTTATTAGCACTAATGAAAGACATTTTGATTGATTCCAAGTAACAATGAAAATTCCACTTTCATAAGGAAATAAAGAACAAATTTGAAAAATGACTATCAGGCTCCAGTACAGAGGAGAGTTTGGTAACATGTGCCAATATGCATGCTTACATTTGTTTGAAATGTTTTACTTTAGAAACATCTGCGAAGGAAGGTCTTCTCCTGTGGTGTCAAAGAAAGACTGCCCCCTACAGGAATGTTAATGTCCAAAACTTCCATGTCAGGTGAGCGTTACCCACTACATTTCTGGTTACTCTGTGAATTGTCATCGCTCTTTTGTTATAGTGATAATTTGGACGATTTAAATGTAGACCATGATATCCGAATGATATGGTGTATGATCAGTGAGCAAGTTTAAATAACAGTATTGTATCAGTACTGAACTCTTCCTCAATCTGACTAAATACATTTTAGAAATCGGTGAAATTTGAAGTGCCTGTATTATGGGCTGACAGGGTTAATTATGTATTGAACTGATTTGAATGGTGTTGCATCATCAGCTGTTAATGGTAAATAAGGACCCCGCACTCGCTACTTTGAACTGACACGCTGGTTCTCTCTGCTTATTGGCTGGTTAAGCTGGAAGGATGGCCTGGCCTTCTGCGCCCTGATTCATAGACACAGACCTGACCTCCTCGACTTCTCTAAGCTCAACAAGGTGTCGTGTGGTTTCCCTCATAACCAGGGTTGCCGTGTTTCAGCCCAGCACACTAATACACAGGTTTTCACTAAACTAACATGTTTGTCACAGCGTGATCTGATTAAACGACACACACAACCAAAGCACAATAACTGGGAGACGTTTGGGGCACACTATTCACCTGCAGTAAGTGTATGATTCAATGTTTCATTCAGAGGCAATTACAGACTAGCAGCTTGATCTTGAATTCATTTTTTTGAGACTGTTTGGCAATTTTGATGCTGTTTTTCAGTGTAGCTTATTTGTCCTTTTACTGTAGGAGAAGTTGACTCCTCTGTAGCCTAATTTATGCTTGTTATTTGGCTAATGGTTTTATTGCAAGTATAATTTATAATTTATAGATGTGTTGTTTTCACAGAATGTTTTTTATCCTAAGTGCATTCACTTAGTCCCCCCCACACTTCATTATTCTTAACTAAAGCTATTTACTTAGTGCACAATTCCATTATAATTGGCATGAAAAAGACTGTTGCTTTCAATTTTTAATTTTCCCTCTTGTGCATTGTACCATGTCTATCACAAGATTGAGTTTAATGGTGAGGAAATGTGGCCTCTCTTCACTAATGCACCCTGAAGTGATTTTTATCATGCTTTTGAAACCCACATACGGTCCAGCATATCGACATTCAGAGTGTTCTCAGGACAAAAATCCACATCTTATTTACATTTTAATGGATTCTCAGGGGTTGGGCGTTAATAGGTGAGGGACTCGGTGGGCTGCTTATTTGCAGAGCTATAGAGCATAGCCATCGGCCTTTCCAAGTCCATCAAGAAAAAATAATACTGAGATAAATCCCCCTTTGCCTTCTGGAAGAAGCTGCTGTCTTGTCCAGATTTATAGGCCCGCTTCAGCAAGTTTCGAGGTGTCAGTCTTCTACTTTCAAAGGGTTTTCTGCTTTTCATGTTTCTGACTATAGAAATGTTACTTAAGGTTTCAAAGGGATCTTATTAAATGAATGTTTAAAACAAAACACAATTGAAAACCTAATTTATTAAGGTCTAAAAAATTGACAACATACTCTGAATACCTGGGAAAGCTGACCTCAAATGTAAAATGTACTATACCCAGGCCAAAGGTGTAATTTCATTGTAGATATATAGCAGAGGAAGGGCCTTGGCTGAATACAAAGAGTGACATTTTCATCTATTTTGGAAACAGAGGCACTCACTTTTCAACACTGAGTGGAGTGGGATGACATGGAGTCTATCCTGACCATTCCCAGAAACATGAGCCCAGGTCCTTACAGAGCTCAGGCTTTGCTTTACCTCTGCATACTGTCCATGCTTTCACTCCACATTCTCCACTTAGAGGTTTCCGCTTCTCATAAATGCCAGTAAGATGTTGGTGAAATTATTATTGTGATATATTCTAGTAAAAGTATCTGAAGTATCTCAGATCAGGCTCTTTTTATATTAGAATAATTAGAAATGGATATACAAAACTATTTCCTCTGTCTCCTGTGATGAACATACACATTCACGCACTCGGTCACAGTTTGACTTTTCCGTTCCACTTATGCTGCCAGGAGACTGTTGCATTGTGAGACGGCAGCTGTTGAGTCCGGTTCCAGGTGAGCGTTGTTGGTTAAGCTTACTACAGCCTGCTGAGACAGCTCAGATTCAGGCACAAACAAACAAACAAACAAAGGCTCGGGGTATCCATCCGTCCATCCATCCGTCCATTCATCCGTCCGTCCGTCCATCCATCCATCCACCCATCCGTCCATCCGTCCATCCAGTATACCACTCATCTATCTGTCTATCTGTCCTGCACTTGATCTGTGAGCAGCTGGTCCTGTCATGTTGTGTGTGCGCCCCCCACCCCGCTACCGTCATGAAACAGCGTGACAGGAACAATAGCAGAAAGATGATAGCATGATCTTTTCACTCCGCGGCATTCCCCCTGATGGCCCTCTTAGTAGCAAAGGGTTCAGTGTCAGCTGTCGGCTTAACACACCATTCTCACTCGCTGGTTTTCTCCCATCAGAACCACATGTGCCATGGGGGCAAAACATGATTACATTTGTTGCTTCAAAACATATACCTGAGTGATGTCAGATTTGTCACAAAAAGGATTTTTGTGACAAATCTGAGTGAGTTTTGCGTTTGGCGGTAATTTAGATTCAGGAAGATTGGCTTAAATCCTTTATTAAAATACAGTAGAACTGAACTGTCTTTATTTATTTTATGTTTTTGTCAGTTAAAAATGGTTTATAAATGTTATAGATTTTGAAAAAAAAAGTAATACTTGACTTTCCATTGACAACTTAGTTGGTTTTTAAGTAAAATATGTCAGTTGTGTGGGGGGTCTTTTTGTAAAGGAACCGTTCTTTGCATGGCTTTAAAAGTATAGTTGGTGCAGTGGGTGTTGTAGAAAGCCTTTAGTATGGATAACAGCACCATGTTCAGCACAGTGCATGCAGAACAGCACAGTGGCATTTTAATCCCGACATTGGCGTGCAGTGATGTCGGGTTTTGTTTCTGTTTTTAGGACGATCCTCTGGGGAACCTGAACTTGGCTTTTGACATTGCTGAAAAACACCTGGACATTCCCAAAATGCTGGATGCAGAAGGTAATATTCCCACAGAGGAAGTTCCCAATATGACCTTTTTGATAAAATAATTGTGCTTTTGTACATGTTGATTCTATGAAACAAGTTACCTTTATAATACATGTCTTTCCGCTGGAGGTTAACCTTTTTAGTAGTGTACTACACATGTGTTTATGTCAAAGTAATTTATTTTAGGTGCTACATTTTTAAATATGATCACATTTTTTTAGTCTAATAATTTATTTGTATAGAAAAGAAATCACAGCAAGTCAAATGATCTAATCAACAGGATGCAACAAGTAAAGTTAAATCTCCAGCTTTCTAAGCCCCTACATATGCCATCAGGGGCCTCACAGGGTTCAATTCTTGGTCCAACATTTTTTGCTTTTTTTTTTATAAATGACACTGAACAAATTGTCAGTAAAGCTCTTATACGATGATATGCAGATGACACAGTCTTATACACTTTCAGTCCTTCTCCTGATGAAGATGCTAAGTCTTTCAAATATAGTTTTATGGAAAAAAAACACAGGCCTCTACCAATCCAAACGTGTCCATAAAAGCCAAAAAAAAAAAATGAAGTTATGTGGTTCGGTCACAAAGGCAGGGTCCCCTCATCCACCATAGACGTCACAACTACAGATAGAACCAGTATCGAACAGGTCACAGTCTTCAAATACTTTGTGCATTATCAAGCCAGATTCCTGTCTTTATCACATCATGTCAATGTTTTGCAATCAAGGGTCAAAGCAAGACTTTGTCTTTTGTATAGAGATCTTTCCTTATTTACATCTGCTGCCAAATGTCTGATTGTGGGAATGACTATCCTTTCCTTATTTAATTACGAGCAGTCTCCAATATTCTCAGCATGGCCTCCTCCTCTCCCACCGTTTCTCCCTCTTACTGCTCAGTGTATGAAATATTCAGTTATTCCTCTGCCTCCTTTAGTTGAGACGGTAGGTGTGTGAGGTGTAGCTTTGGAGGCGAGGCTCAGTGAGTTAGAGGCCCGGTTCCGCCAACTAGACAATAGTCTGATAGACGGTTCAAGGAAGCGTAGTCCTAAACAAAGGCAAACAAAACGCCACCACTTACCGTTTTTCCACACTCAGCGACGCCCCCGCTGAGAAACCGACCTTGGTGATTGGCGACTCTATTTTGAGACATGTGAGGCCGACTCCAGCGACCATAGTTAGGTGCATCCCAGGGGCCTGAGCGGCGACATTGAAGCAAATTTGAAGCTGCTGGCAAAGAGTCATTGTAAATTCAGTAAAGTTATCCTACATGCCGGCACTAATGACACCCATCTACTCCTGTCCAAAGTCGCTTAATAAATATTGTGTCAGTTTTATTATGCCAAAACCATGTCGGACTCTGTAGTTTTATCTGGTTCCCTTCCCAATCTGACCGGTGATGATGTGTTTAGCCGCATGTTGTCGCTCCGTCGCTGGTTGTCTCGGTGGTGTTCAGAAAACGACGTGGCCTTTTTTGACAAATGGAAGACATTTTGGGGAAAGCCTGGTCTGATTAGAAGAGACGGCATTTATCCCACCCAGGATGGTGCAGCTCTTATCTCTAGAAATCTGGCTGATATTATTAGACCCTCCCCCTGAAAATCCGGGGTCCAGGCCGGGATGCAGAGCTGCAGTCTGCAGCTGGTGTCGATTCCCTGCCCTCCAAAGGTTCACCAAACGCATTGTTATAGAGAAAAAATAAAAACCAATATGCGTTTAGTGAAAGAGTCTCTCCAGTTTTAGCTTCCCCCCATTGGCTCCCTGTAAAACTCAGAATCCAATTCAAAATTTTATTACTTGCATATGAAGTCCAAAATGTCCTAGACCTGATAGTTCTAAATGTTCCTAACAGAGTTCTTCGTTCTCAGAGTGCAGGTTTACTCGTAGTTCCTAGAAGATCCAAATGTAGATTTGGAGGACGGGCTTCCTGCTATCAGGAACCATCACTAACTTCCAGTTTGGGTTAAGGAGGCTGACACCACCTCCACCTTATAAACCAAACTTAAAACGTTTCTGTTTAGTAAAGGATATAGTTAGTGCTCAACGTGTTAAATAGATCCGATCTTAAAGGTTTTGCCTCATTAAATAAATGTTAAATAGATGAATTAAACTATTATTTAGACAGATGTGCATTTTCTTTCTTCTTCTGTTTTTCCCATCACCTTGACTTCCTGTTCCTTTTGTTTTGCCACAGATATCATCAACACCCCCAAGCCCGACGAGAGAGCTATCATGACCTACGTGTCCTGCTTTTACCATGCCTTTGCTGGAGCCGAGCAGGTACAGAGGACGAATCTATCCTACCATTATGATCATTTATTTTATTTTTCTGAGGATCTACAATGTTCTTTGAGGACAGAGTCAGGTGCAACAATCTATGGTCAGTTTAATTGTGACATGGTATGCTGATAAGTGAATGTGAGGATATTGATTTTTGCTGTAGCAGTAATAATGACAGATGTCCTGCTGTCTTTGACTCAGCTGAACTGATTACATTGTTCTCATGTCCTGTGCACTCAGGCAGAGACGGCTGCCAACAGGATTTGTAAGGTGCTTGGTGTAAACCAAGAGAATGAGAAACTGATGGAGGAGTACGAGAGACTGGCCAGTGAGGTAAAGATGATGCCTTTTGCAATGAAAGCCTTACTCAGAAACCTTCTGCAAATTAGTGTACACTACACACAAGTACACCTCTGTCATACAGTGAAATATAGTACAGTACAGAATTAAGTTCCAATTAAAATCCCTTTTCTTTTACCCCTTTATTATAACCCATTATATTAACAATCTGAGTCTCATCTGCTGCTGCTGCTGCAAAAAAAAAAAACAAACAAAAAAACAAACCCACAATTACTATAAACACGTAGCTTTTTTTCCTTCGCCTTTTTCCATATTGTGATTGTCTTTTCCCAGCTACTGGAGTGGATCCGCCGCACTACTCCCTGGCTAGAGAACCGGACCCCAGAGAAGACAATGTCAGAGATGCAGAGGAAGCTGGAGGACTTCAGGGACTACAGACGACAGCACAAGCCGCCTAAAGTGCAGGAGAAGTGTCAGCTGGAGATTAACTTCAACACTCTGCAAACCAAGTTGCGCATCAGCAATCGCCCGGCTTTTATGCCGTCTGAAGGGAAGATGGTTTCTGTAAGTCACTCCCAAGCTCAAACTCTTTCTATAATAAATGATCAGAGACATGCTTTTGATTATGCAACTTGTTTATGTCAAGTCTTATGACGATCGTTTTCTACTTTCTTTTGTATTTTATGCAACATTGATAATAGTTATTTGAAGTTATTTTTTGATACAATTAAACACATCTTGTTTACGTAAGTTCAAAGTTTGATTTTTCACCTTTACTGGGTTCTCAGGACATAACCAGTGCCTGGCAGGGCCTGGAGCAGGCAGAGAAGGGTTTCGAGGAGTGGCTCCTTACTGAGATCCGCAGGCTGGAGAGACTGGACCACTTGGCAGAAAAGTTTCGCCAAAAAGCAACCAATCATGAGAACTGGGCCAGTGGTGAGTTGCAGCTCTTAAACGGCCTTGATGCTTGCGCTTTTCATTGTTATGCTTACAGATCTGAATGTTTATCTGTTCATCTTGATTTATGAGGTCTTTGCTTATCTACATCCATCTGCTTTCCTGATTCCCAGCCTGTTTCTCAGCGTTTTCTCTTAAACCTGGGGTTTGTTTAGCCTTGTTTCTAATGGGATGTAATTAAAAGTTTTAGTCTGTTGAGTGTAACGAACCAGTTATGGTTTTCAACAGTACTTCTATAATGACTATACAAGGCCTGTTTTCTGAGCAAACCATATTCGTTTCTCTCATGTGACATTCAGGTAAAGAAGTGATCCTCTCCCAGAAGGACTATGAATCAGCCACCTTGACAGAAATCAGAGCTTTGCTTCGAAAACACGAGGCCTTTGAGAGTGACTTGGCAGCCCACCAGGACAGAGTGGAGCAGATTGCTGCCATTGCACAGGAACTTAAGTATGTAATCCCTTACAGTGGATGGTTGAAGCCATGTGGGGACTTAGAAGGTGGACGGGGAGTAGACAGGAAAAACTACTGATTCGACCTTGGTTTTTTTTTTCCCCATTTTTTTTTACATTTTAATTTTGTAATTTGAATTCCAATTTGGCACACAGCAATGATTGTCTGACTGAGTTATATTTGTATAATCAACAAACTGGTCTGAAAAAGCATTTTGGGTTTTGCATATTTCCATTATATTTAGCGGCTTATGAAGAGGTGGAAGGCATGAAGGTCATAAAATAACCATTGACATTAAACTGTGGTAATTTTTTTTTAATGAGATTATTTAACTCTACAACTCTTCTCCAGTACATAGTTTATGTGGTTAATTCCTGTCACTAGATTATTTCTGAGCAGAAAGGTGATGTGTGGTAGAGAGGCATCTGAAGTTTTCAATTAGTAATCAGTGAAAAGCACCTGTGTGTTGATGACTTCTCGCTGTGGGATTGGCCACTGTGCACTTCCAGTTAAAGTTTTTACCTCCGTTCGGAAAAAAGACAATGGCTCAGCTGATAAGCAAAATGTCTTCAAGCGATTTTGCAGGGTAAGTGTGTATGTGGGGTTTTTTTTTTGTAACATCATACATCTTCTGATTACAGTTTCTTCATTTCAAGCTTTTGACTTTTTTTTTTTTCTCTCCAGCCAGTTGTTCCTTATTGCGCTGTTAGGCTGGAATGCCCATTGTATTCCTACTAACAGTAAGACTAAGCTTCTACCGATGTCAGATTTGATGTTTGAAGTTAAAGGACTTCAATATCTTCACATGAGCTGTAATAAATTTGACCATTAGTATTTCCTCCTTGCAACAGGTAGGGGCCGCTATAAAATTGAGGGCACTGAAACCATGATGATGAATCCTGGCCCTCAAAATGCTGCATCTGTTCTTGATCCTGCGGTTACCAGTTCAATTGGTCCGGCTGTGTCATGGACGGTTGATCCTCCAAGGCAGAAGCTGCCTGGTCCGGCTGTGTCATGGACGGTTGATCCTCCAAGGCAAGAACGGCCCAGCCCTCCTTCCAGTCCACATGGTCCGGCTGTCTCGTGGGTAGTTGATCCTCCAAGGCAAGAACTGCCCGGTCCTCATTCCAGTCCACATGGTCCAGCTGTGTCATGGACGGTTGATCCTCCAAGGCAAGAACGGCCCGGCCCTCCTTCCAATCCACATGGTCCAGCTGTCTCGTGGGTAGTTGATCCTCCAAGGCAGAAGCTGCCTGGTCCTCCTCCCAGTCCACATGGTCCAGCTGTCTCGTGGGTAGTTGATCCTCCAAGGCAGAAGCTGCCTGGTCCTCCTTCCAATCCACATGGTCCGGCTGTCTCGTGGGTAGTTGATCCTCCAAGGCAAGAACGGCCCGGCCCTCCTTCCAATCCACATGGTCCGGCTGTCTCGTGGGCGGTTGATCCTCCAAGGCAAGAACGGCCTGGTCCTCTTTCCAATCCACATGGTCCGGCTGTCTCGTGGGCGGTTGATCCTCCAAGGCAAGAACGGCCCGGCCCTCCTTCCAATCCACACGGTCCGACTGTCTCGTGGGCGGTTGATCCTCCAAGGCAAGAACGGCCTGGTCCTCTTTCCAATCCACACGGTCCATCTGTCTCGTGGGCGGTTGATCCTCCAAGGCAAGAACGGCCCGGCCCTCATTCCAATCCACACGGTCCAGCTGACTCATGGGTGGTTGATGTAGATGATCCTAGAACACATCCATCAACCTCTAGTCATAATATGTTGCGGACCAAACCGATGGAAGGGTCCTCATCTGCTCACATGGTGTCTGGCAATCCTCAGCTCAAAGCTGGTGTTTACCCTCCGGCCTTTCAAGCAGGGGAGCTTCATCGCTTTGAAGGAGGGCTGGAGACCGGTAACTCAAAAGAAACTCAATCATTTGATGTCGCGTCACCACTGCTGTCACATCAAAAACCAAGTTTCCAGAGTGGTGAATTGAGCAGCTTTTCATCAGTTTTTGAGCAAGGAAATTCAGAGGGGGAAACGACGGATTATAGTCGTGTTCCAACGTCTCCTTATGGCTCAGCCGGGATGTTAAGCCCATTCTCATCAGGCTTCATGCATCCAGTGTCACCATATGCGAGACCGGCTGTACCAAACCTGTTTTATCTTTTCCTAACTGGTCAGCTACCTCACGGCACTGTCTCGCACATCCAGTCGGACTACGAAACTGGGGAAGACCATACAGCTCAGGTCGGCTTTGAGCAAGACCAGTCTCACCAGATTCCCACCAATCAAGCATTTTTAGAATTTCAATTACCTGAACAGGATGATGGTAAAAAGCTGCTCCAGCAATCTATGTGATACTGACATCAAGTTGTTTTGCCTTGAATAAAATGCTAAACGAGAATTCTTGTGTGGGCGTTTTTTTTTTTTTTTTTTTTTTTTTTTTTTTTTTTTTTTTTTAATTTTTTTATTTATTTTTTTTCCAAGCCTTTTAACATCCTCCATCTAAGGTATGGTAAACATGTCTGTTAAAGGGCTTTGACTGTGAAAGTGCCTATGCAAACACTTCAACAATACATCCTCATAAAAACTTTTGTACTCTGGCTTCTGCAAATATGCACAACTTACCTAAAACTGTTTAGACATCTGGAGTGGAGCAACATTTTAAACACGGATGGGTTTATTTTTTTTTTTTCTCAACAGTGAACTGGATTACCATGATGTTGCCTCTGTGAACCAACGGTGCCAAAGCATCTGTGACTTGTGGGACAAATTAGGAACCCTGACTCAAAAGAGAAGAGAATCGCTGGAGGTGAGCCATGATCAAAAGCTATTAAATATGCAAATATAGCTTGAAAGTGGGTAAAAAGGCATATCTTAGGCTTTTGTGCTGTCACTGTTTAAAATACCAATTGTAAAGGTGTCCACAAGAGTGTGCTCATGTTCCACAAACAAATGTATTGCATTTTCACCCAACTCAAGCTGTTGACGCAAGCCTATTTAAGTGCATGTCAATGAGTTGAGTGAAGAGGGAACTAGGTCCCCTTTAAAATTCCTGACCTATAGATGGGGTGGGGATGCAAAGGAAACAGAAATGGATGTAATTCTCTCCAGGAAGTGACTGGCTAAAAGCCCACTAGCCACTTCCTCTGATCTATGCAAGTCATTCCAGACCTGCAAATGTGTAAGGCCCTGGGAAGAGTGCCAAGGATTAAGTCTGAATGACAGTGACAGGGGTCTCTTTCTGTCCTGTTGCCTACTCCACATCATACTCCTGCTTGTGGATAGGAGACTGTCAGGAATAACCAAGTTGACTCTTTAGGTCGGGGGGGTTATCTGGGCAAAGATAATGAATGTTCTGTACTCCGGTACTATATATCAAAAGCCAGACAATTTTTGACATTTGAAAATATGAACACATTGTACATCCCGTAATTCTCTCAGCGCACAGAAAAGTTGCTGGAGACAATTGATCAGTTGTTCCTGGAGTTTGCTAAGAGGTCAGCTCCCTTCAACAACTGGATGGAAGGGGCCATGGAGGATCTGCAGGACATGTTCATAGTTCATACTATTGAGGAGGTTCAGGTACGCTTATCGTACATTAATGATAAACGTAGATGGTATTGTTGCTGATGAAGTCAAAATAATGTAACATGGCAATTTAATTGCCCCTCCAGAGTCTAATCGCAGCTCATGAGCAGTTCAAAGCCACCTTGCCTGAGGCGGATGCAGAAAGACAGGCCATTTTGGGAGTCCACAATGAGGTGCAGAAAATTTCCCAAAGCTATGGGATCAAGTCTACCTTCATAAACCCCTACAGCACCATTACGACGGAGGAGCTTCTCAACAAGTGGGAGAAGGTGACTAAAATCTAATACTCGCACAACTAAATGGTAACTCTTCATAAACCTTCACAAGCATCAATTATGACGTGATGAGCATGGTCAGCAGTTTTTACATTTTAAGATAAATGGGTGGTGTAGCATTGGGTGCCATGTAATAATCAAGCATGTATAATATAAGTATATATTTTAGGTGTGTGTGTGTGTGTGTATATAGTGCTTTATAAATTTTTTTTTTTTTAAATTTTTATTAGGTCAAGAAGCTGGTTCCTCAGAGAGATGGTGCCCTCCAGGAGGAGATGGCACATCAACATGCCCATGAAAGGTTGAGACGGCAGTTTGCTGCTCAAGCAAATCTTATTGGACCCTGGATTCAGACCAGGATGGAGGTTTGCCCATTTAGAGACCCAATAAACAGCATAAATAGTTTTTTCAGATTAGCTGTAACTAAGGAGTTGCAATAATGGTGGCTTTTCAGTTAACCTAATGACAAGTACATTTTCTAACTGTAGTACAAATGCAATTTTTATTTATCACATTCTTAATTTTAAAGAAATGGCTTGTTGCAGCATTGAAACATCTGTTCATGAGACCAGCATCTTTAGACCTTAATTAGTCCTAAAATTGAGTTGACCTTGCTGTATATGTTGATCTCACAGGAAATTGGGCGCTGCTCCCTGGAGATTGGAGGCACACTGGAGGACCAGATGACCCAGCTGAAGCAAATTGAGCATGTCATTGTTGCTTACAAACCCAACATCGACAAGTTAGAGGAAGACCACCAACTAATCCAAGAGTCACTTGTGTTTGACAACAAACACACCAACTACACAATGGAGGTACAAGATTAGGGGACATCCTAATATACATAGTCTATCATTTAAAGGTATATTAAAACTGATAGGCGTTTGTGTCTACACATACAGGGTTTTGAGTTAGTCATTGTTCACTCGGCTCTTCAAGATTCATCTTTGTGTTAACTTGTCTGTCGCCACGTCAACAGCACATTCGTGTTGGATGGGAGTTGCTCCTCACAACCATTGCCCGAACAATTAATGAGATTGAGACCCAGATCCTGACGCGGGATGCCAAGGGCATCAGCCAGCAGCAGATGAGTGACTTCAGATCGTCTTTCAACCATTTTGACAGGGTACAGCTCTCTCTGATTTTACATCACAGGATACTTTTTTTTTTTTTTTTTTTTTTTAAATAGTAGTTTATAAGCAGGGGTCAACCACTGTCTAGCAATATCCCAGTAATGATATTGGCACCATGAATGCCGGCCAACTCCAAGAGTAATTTTCTGTAGCTCACCTCACAATTAAGTCGCAATAGACAGGATGGATGAAAATTCAATACTTCTCCCTTTGGCATCGCAATTTATTTATTCTGTTTGCAAATCAATTTTAAACATAGTATATCTTGCTATGCATTTTTGGAATATTTCATAAAACTTGATGCATATTCTGGCCCACACACCCAACAAACTTAAATTTCATCCATAATCAGGTGAAATGCTGCTGTGTACTGATAACGTTTTTTGCATATAGAACTTCCCATGTATTTTGTGCTTGCAGCCTAATTTATTGTGAGATCTTGTATCTTTAGTGTCTTTATGATACCTTAAGGCAAACCAATTAGAGCAGTAAAGAAGAAAACATTCCTCTTGGCATTTTTTTTTAAAACTTGCAGTATTGCTGTGCATCTACGGTAATTATCAGCTTCAGATATGAAAGGCACAGTAAAATATTGCATTTAGTAAATACCTCTAGGATATTTTCTCAAAGTTGCCGCAGTGTTTGATGCTTTTGTTACCAGTGTTGCAAATAATGATTGTGATTTTTTTTTTTTTTTTTTTTTTTTTTTTTTTTTTTTTTTTTTTTTCCTGTCAATTTCTTCCATGACCCTGAAATTGGATGTCTGGTTGTAGAAGAAGAATGGAGCAATGGAAACTGATGACTTCAGAGCTTGCCTCATCTCAATGGGTTATGACCTGGTATTGTATTTTCACTTTCGGATGGATAAAACTTTCTGGTTTACTGTGCATGCATGCAGACTTTGTCATTCTCCAATTATGACTTTCCCAGGGAGAGGTGGAGTTTGCCCGTATAATGGTGCTGGTGGACCCAAATTCTACTGGAATTGTCTCCTTCCAGTCTTTCATTGACTTCATGACCCGAGAAACTGCTGATACAGACACTGCTGAGCAGGTTGTGGCATCCTTCCGGATCCTGGCGGCTGATAAGGTATATGTGTGTCTTAATTTCCCCTTATTTCCAGCATATATAGGCAGCTAGTGCAAGCCAACCTGATTTTTATTCCAGTCATTATTTCCAATTATTCACCATGATGTTTCTTTTCGACTTGTTTAAGAGCTCAAAATGAAAACGGCAAGTTTGTGTATGAATCTTGAATTAAATTCTGTCTTTCCTACCCACAGCCCTACATACTTGTGGATGAACTTAGGAGAGAACTTCCTCCAGAGCAGGCAGAGTATTGCATCATTAGGATGCCACCTTACGCTGGTCCTGGAGCACCTCCTGGAGCACTAGACTACACTGCATTCTCCACTGCCCTCTATGGGGAGAGCGACCTTTAATCTGACCAGAATACCTTTCATCTACTGACCATCATGCCTTACTCCTATAACCCCGCCCTGTCTGCCCTCCATCTCTTTATGAAATTAGGAAATCTATAACCCACCCTGGGCTAAATAAGATTTAAATAAAAGCATCTATTGATATTTTTTGTTTTTTTTGTTTTATGCATCAGTCTGTCTTTAATAATACTGAGCAGTGTCATGTCAGTTTGTGCTCTTGTGTCCTCATGTGTAAACCAATTGAAATTACCAAGCCCAAATCAAATTATGTTGACATAATCAGGCTGAAGGATTGTGTGATTAAAGTAAGGCTGTGGGGACACTAAAAAAATGTTACGTGGTAAAATTCACACCAGCAAGACTGTGGTGTATTAGTGATTTTCCGGCTGAAGAAAGAAGTCCTAGTTTTGCTTGCAATATCGTGTTGATTTTATGTTCCCTCACAGTGGCTTTGTTTTGGGAATAACATCTCTGATAAGGTTTTTTGAGTTGCTTAAATTGGATTACAGTTTGCAAAAGCCTTTTCAGACTCACTCACAACCATCAATAAACAGTAGATTCCCAAAAGACTGAAAAGAAGAAACACCAAAAAAGGAAAAATGGGAAACCAAATTGTAGCAAAACCAAACATTTACAATAACTGGGTGCTTTAAAGCCTGGAAATGGGACGAAAAACATGCAATGTTCTTGTTTAGGGTAGTGGAAGATGAAACATGTTCCAGCAGCAACAAATATGGTGGTACTTAAATACGCCTAGAAATACACTGAATGACTTCAAGAAGCAATGCATGAGTAAGATCTCGAGATCAAATGTTGCAAAAGGCGGCTAAATCCTCATTCACGTTCACTGAATTCTGAGGGTGGCAGCAATAAATGCACCTTGTACGCATGTCGGCTTTATTGGACCTCTATTATTACATGTCGTTGATGCATGTGTTTAAGTACTGTAACGGCCATGTAATAAACAAACCGCACTTTCAGTTCTAAGATTTAAAAGAAAAAGGGAAAGAAGATCTGTTTTTTACATGTCTTAAAAATGTGTAAATATAACCTCGACCTCTGACACATTACACTGTTATTTAACAGAAGCTATGCCAGAATGCAGAAGCGGGATCTAAACGCAGCTGTGATCTGACAGCTTGTAGAGCCACCTTTAGCTGCAATATGATGTTTTATTTTGCATGCCCATTTAGTTCCCACCTAGTGCTGCAGGGGTCCGTGTGAGCCTGTCCCACCTTAACCTGGCAAGAAGTTGAGAAGATCCTGAGCAGGTTTCCAGTTCATTAGGGGACCTGCAATACCTGGGAGTAGCCGTATTTTCTGAACTTGTATGATTTAATCTTACTTCCAGAGAAGAAACTGTTGACATGTTTTCATTTGTGAATAATCCTTTTTAAATATCCGTGATGGACTCAGAATTGTGCAGAAACGGCCTCATAACCCTTCCCACATTAATTAGCAGCAAGTTACTCCTCTAAGTTAATTAATGATGTCTTTCCTCTATGGCATTGAGCTGACATGCGCTGGAATGCACCACTGCCCAAACTTGCGCTTATATTGCGGTGGTGACACTTGCTGGTAATTTATTATTCAAGTTAATGTAATTAGCAGAGCCTGGCTGCTGCTTAAGCTTTTAAATCCTCGAAGTGTTAAGAATGTACCATTTTTTTTATTTTTTATTCACTGCTTCTGCTCTTTGGCTTACTTTTTGTTAAATAAGGGAGTGTTGCTATACGTCATGTGTTGCCATTAACCTGAGGTTGTACTTGCCTAATTTTAAGAACTGGTAAGGACAGACTTTTTTCTTTAAAACTGCATCCTATGTTCAACCTTTGAATTTTATTGGTGTACTTTTTTAATTTGACTGTATGCACTTATTTGAATAGTGCGTTCCCCATTTTAACAGCTACTTTAGATGCAGCTAAGCACTACTTCTGGTATCCCGGCTTTTGCATTATTTTTCCTTATAGGTTTATCCTATAAAGCCAACTCGTCTACTTTTCTTTCTTATTGAAGATGTTTCACCCCTAACTGAAAAACCAAAAAAAAAAAACTAGGAAAAGAAGTTACAGATATCCTGCTGTCTTCTATTTTAGTTTTATTTATTTATTTATTTTAGCATGGCCTTAACTGACCCTACACCAGCACAGTTGGCCATGTTTGTGTTGTTTGACTTTAAAGAAATGTGCTTACAAAATACTAAATACAGTAACTCGTTTCCCAGTTTTGCTCATTAACACATTAAGTGCTTCTCTGACAGGTTCTTTACTATTGAGCTCCAGTTTTTCTCGACGTACAGCTGTGTAGTATTGTTTGCTTCCATTTACTCATGTTCTAAAACCACTAAACGACTTGCAGCCAGGCAACACACAACTGGAGTATTCAAATGTGCCGTATTGGTAAAGATTTAACAAAAGAATGTGTCGGCACGTTCTGATTACTAGTTATACTATTAGTTGCAGACTGCTTTCTTTTGCAAGCAAACTTTGCAATACTCTAAATGAGAAGGGGAATTCAGCCACTTGTGTCATTTGTAAATCATGCAAACGAGCTGAAATATTGTTGCAATCATGAAATGGGTTTTATGTGAAGAGGTTCATTGGTTCTTTCACAAAGACTGGACTCAGCAGAGTACAGAGGCAACGAAAAATGGAATTAAAAGCAAGCAAACCACTTAAAATAAGCTTTATTTTGCTTTGGTTAACAGACGGGGGCACACACACCACTGATCTTTAAAAGATTTATTTTTTTCCACTTGTCATAGGGATTTGATTAGATATGTTTTGGTAGGAAGACAAACATTCTCTGGCAGCACTGACCCTTAAAGAGAATATTTGGTCGTTACCTGTAGAGTGATGAATTCATTCAATAAAAGTGAATGTGACACATTAAATAATTCATCTTAATAAATGGTTACTTTAATCACATATTTCTTATGCATTTTTTTTCAAATGTTGGAAATGTGTAAATCTGTTGTGTGGAAATAAAAGCACTCATGGCCTAAAACCTGTTACACTTATCTTGGTTGAGAAGTATGTTAGAAATGAACAGAAAAGAACGAACTTTCCCAAATCATAGATAAATGAAAGACAAATGAAAGTGAACCCGGCTTTAGTATGCTTTATTTTCCTAATTCTCAATATTTTTTTGATGTTGCAGTACTCCAGCCATCCAAAATATCAGGTTTAGGCTTGAATAGATCAAGGATAAGAGCATTATTGATTCGGTCGTGTAGGTTGTATATGCAGAGTCAAGCAAGTCAGTCCAGGTGGTCAGGCAGCAAAATTACATTATACTTGAAAACCTTAAGGATTTTATTTAAATTAGTTATTTTCTTATACTATTCATGACAAGAAATAACCCCAAGACAGGTCAGTAAAAGTATCATTTCATTAGCTGTCTCTCTGAGATTTTAACCTTTTTCTTGATGTAGTTTCTTCTGTAAAAGTGGAATTTGGGTGCAACAGAGGGAATATAATCTAGGCAGAAGGTGGGACAGATGTTTTAAGTAAGTAGATTGTGCTGTATTTTATATACAAGTGTTAATTTTTATTTTGGTGATGTGCTTAACCGTGGCAACTGAGCAGGTATGAGGCAGGTGCACAGATTTGTTTGTACGCTTCCATTCAAGACGGAAAAACTGCCAGAACCTGAACCGGAATATCTTGAAACTGACAAATGTGCTAATTTACACTGCCATCACTGAACAATGAACAAATGAAATTCAGAAATTGCTTTTGAATTGTGGTTGAACAGAATCAATGAAGAGTGAAATTGGCCTAAAGGTAAATGATGATTCCCTTACCTTCACATTATGTTGCACACGCTTTTGCTGTATTCGCTGCAATCAAGCACTTTCTGTAACTCCGGTGGAAACTTCTGCACCTGAACGCAGGTATTTTGGTTCACTCCTAATGAGTAAGCTACTCCATCTGCTTCAGGTTTGAAGGGTTTCCTCTCCAGACTGCATGTTTCAGCTCTTTCCACAGATGTTCAGTGGGATTTAGTCAGAGCTCATAGAAGGACACTTCAGATTAGTCTTTCTTGGAGGGCAGCATATTCGCTTCACAATGCCTTGATAGTCTTGAGGTTTTATTGAACTTATAGATTGTGCCATACGCAGCAAAAGAAGCCCCAGAACATAACTGAGCCTCCTCCATGTTTCACAGTTGGTTTAGCTTTCTTTTGTTATTTTATTTTTACAAATATTTAATTTTTGCATCTGTGGACCTAACTGTGATGTGACTAGCCACACAACTCTGGTTTTGTCTCATCTGTCCAGGAACAGGACGTGGTGACTTCTCACCCTTTAAACAGTCCGACTGACTGCAGGATTGAAGAGAGCTGTCTTCAGTTCAACATGTCACTATGGTCAAATTATTTTCAATCTTTCCTAAAGGCACAAACTAATTTATTCAGACAAGTTGGATTTCCATCCATTATCTATACCCGCTGTATCCGTTTCCGGGTCACGGGGGTCTGTCGGAGCCTATCCCGACGCATATCAGGCAAAAAGCAGGGGTACACCCTGGACAGGTCGCCAGTCTATCCAGGGCCACATAGAAGACAAACAACCAATCACGCTCACATTCACGCCTAGGGAGAATTTAGGATGATCAATTAACCTACCCTGCATGTTTTTGGACTGTGGGAGGAAGCCGGAGTACCCAGAGGGAACCCACGCAAGCACGGGGAGAACATGCAAACTCCACACAGAAAGACCCACCGGGCCGGGAATTGAACCGGGAATCTTCTTGCTGTGAGGCAACAGTGCTAACCACTAAGCCACCGTGCTGCCCAAGTCGGATTTGTTTTTTTCTTAATGAGCCACATTCATTCTGAACTTCCAAATCTATATAGTCTTTTACCAATGTATTGCATTTAGTCTGTCCCAGATTCACGCACCACTGACTGCACTGGTGCTGATGTGGGGTTCTGTGTCTTGTCCAAGATCACATCAGACATGCTGACTGTGGAGGCCAGGGACAAAAGCACTGACCTTCTGACTGGCAGATGACTCTTCCTCCTAAGCCAAAGCTGGAAATCTAACCCTTCATTGAGCAAATACTGTATTTATTTACTTCATATAAAAAAGAAATTAGTGAATTAGAGAAGCAGCATAAAAAATGGATGCTGTTGATCCAAATGATTATTTTTCTTGAGTAACCCAGAGTCTTACATTCATCATTGCCCCTGTCTTTCATTTCAGCCAAATAAATCACCTTTAAACAGCTTCAGTGCTATTGTTGGCATGAAGGGAGAGAAGAATATTGAAGAGACAGTGTGAATAATGCTCATGGCAGCAGACAACACACGAGAGGGTAAATAGCAGAGTTTGCAAATGGCCTTAAATCTCCTCCTTAATTCATGCGCGGCAATCTGTCAGAACTTGTGTGTTTTGTGTTTGTAGAGGTGTTTAGTCTTATCAATTTATCTAGTTTTAGTATTTATCTAGTACATTTAATCACACATGGGACCTCACTGCCTCCTATAGAGGCATCACAGACAACTTAGATTTTCAAATGCTGGTTCTGACTTTTTGACCTTTTTGTTTTTGTTAACTAAAGAATGCATTTTCCTAATATGCATATTGTTAATTTGAGGTTGTATTTGGTGGCGACAGATATTCCATCTGAAAGTATTGCTTTAGTTTTTGCAGAAAAAAAATAAAATCCTAATTACCCGCCTACCTTTGTTCGAGTGAGTGCGTCTGAAGAACTTCTGGATTCAAGGTTTGTCTGTCCTGCAGCTGTCCATTTGCACGCGCGTCTCAACAAATCTGTAACTCCTGAACGGGTCAGCTGTTCATGCTCTCACACCTCAGACAAGACAAGACATCAGCTGCCTCAGTGGACATGCAGTTTTTGGGAGCTCATATCCGTCTAAACCATTCATAAGCTCCATCTGCTCCACTTAGCGGATTCCTTATGTGCTTGTTTCTTTTCCTGACATGTTTGTGTAGGAGCCTGCTCCATCGCCACCAACATGACCACCACACTTCAGCAGGCGTTCACAGCCACTTGTCAATGATATTATCACATGTTCACAGTATTTAGTATGTGGTTTGAAAAGCAGCTAGAGTTTCACAACTGAACTTCCAACCTCAGTTGTAACTTTTGGAAATTCTATGGAACTTCCAACATCCCAGTACAAATTGAACGCACAAATATCGTATTTTAAATGACATTCTTACTGATATTTAAGCTTTGGTCGTCTTTCTCTCAGTAGAAATGTTCACAGATGAGTAACTGACACCAAGTTAAAGACTCTAATAAACGCTAACAACATAACTTTGTCTCCATATCTGTTACAAAAGCAGTTAATTGATAAGTGTCCTCGTGAGCAGGCTCCGCCCCCTCTAGGCCGCGCGCCTTCTTTCTCTTTCATTGACGAACCTCATCTGTGACTCGTCCGACAACCCGCAGTCAAGCGAGGCCAATGTGGTTGAAATAATGAGTGACAGTGGAGAGGGCGACGATGAATTCCAGTTCTTACGAACGGTGAGTCATTTCTTTTTTGTCTGTCAATAAAAGTTAAGTGAACCCGCTGCTATTTAGCCATGCAGTGTCAGAAATAGTCTTACATTTACGTGACAGACATTGGTTAGTTAAGTTATTTTAAACAAATCCAGTTGTAAACTGTTGATTACCTTAATTCTGAGGAAAAAAACAAATTAATTGGCATTTATTTTCATATCAAGCACTTATACGTTGGTGTATGTGTGAGAGAGTGTGGATATTGTAGTAAAAATGTTTAATCACATCTTTATTGCATCTTTGCAGACTGACATCTGCTTTACTTTATTTCAAAAACGACACGCTCTTTCTTATGAAGTAACATAGTACCTGCATTTTAGTAACTCCTTGCAGTTACTCCTGAAAAATATTATTTGTAGATGGCACATCCTAAAGTTGAATTTCCAAGTCTGTAAGCCGTAACTTGCTTATTGGCTATTGTCCTTTGTATATTTGTATAAAAAAAAATTTCTCCAACTGTGTTATTATTGTGTTATATTATATTATATTATATAACACATTATTTTAATGAATAGTACTTGATTGAACTTTAATTTTTTCCAGCTGGCTACTTTGTTATCTTGATGGTGTTTTTAGTCTTGTTTTTTGGGGGCGGGGGTGTAAATAAAGACTCTAGATGATTTCTCTCTTGTCTGCAAGAGGCTATATCATTGTTCCTTCACTGTAAGTCATCGTCTCACAGCTTGTAATCTTCACCTTCTGATAAGGGCAAGTCAAATGGAGAGTGTCTTTTCTGGAAATGAGACACAGAGCCATAATTAGAAAGAGTTGGACTGCAAAGGAAAGAAAGTTTATGACACTGATCCATGAAATATCTTCCATTAAATGCAACATTTCCCTTGGATAGTTGCTTGACTGTTGTATGAAGCTTCATAATAAATTTAGTGGGTAAATGACAGAAAAAGCAAACTCATATCTGCAAAAAACAAATAAATGGTGTTTAAAATAACAATACTGCTTAAATTATTGCATTGATTGTGTTGTCTTGATTTTCTCAAAGTTGGTCTGTGCTTGATAAAAGGTGGTCCATTTCAGTTATAGATGTATTGGATTTATTTCTGTAGTGTAGTGATTTATTGTTTTGTTAGCAGTAGTTCATTAGAGATAAGTCCACCTGCCGGCAGAATGCCCGTCACCGTTTCAGCCTTGGGAAGCTGCTGATATGAAGAGTGGACAGAAGGGGGAATCAGGCGTCAGATAGTGCACTATCTTCCCAGTATGGAAGCTTGCAATCTGGTTACAGAGAGGTGTTGGTATTCCCGCTCATCTGCTGTCTTTTTTTTTGTCGTTCCGTAAATAGAAAGATGCTTAATTTGTTTGACATTGTCCATGTGGCATTTGAATTTCGATAAGATTAATATGAAGTGACACACATCTACTGACCAAGTGTGTTTCAATGGGAAAAGATAATTTTGATGTTATATAAGCATTTCAGGTCATGTCAGACCTACATTCTTCAGATTGTTTGATGGTTAGTTTACAATGCATTTAAAAGAAAAATTAAAAATGCTTCTTAAAACTAATTTATTAATGCAAACTAAACGTGACTGAATATTTTGGAGTTGAAATGAGTAACCCTCATGCTAGGGAGAGCTTGTGTTTAGTTAATGTTGTCATCTCTGTAGGGAGATGAGGTGGTGCTGCAGAGTACCTTCACCTGCCAAGAGGAACATCTGAAGGTCTGTCTGGCTGCCGAAGGATTTGGAAGCAGACTTTGCACGCTTGAGCCCACTTCGAACTGCAAGGTAAAGCAACTGCACTGCTCTTTGTCAGTCTCAGAGAATTCAATTTGTTAACTATTGTGACACAGAAAGAGAAACTGAAGTGATGCAAATAATTAACTGGAAAGTCTGTCTGTGTGCCTGTGCGGGAAAATGGCATTTTATTAAAGGTTAATTTATGCACATTTAAATTTTCCTCGTGTTTGCTTAGCATGCTGTTTTGAAGGACTTACATGTTGATTAATCTTGATCTTGATCTTGATTCTGCACTTTTTGTTGAGTATATAATCTTTTAACTTTAACCAGAATTATCCTGTCTTTCTCACATTTTTAATGCCCAGTTTTCATTTTGTCGTGGTCCTCGTGACTTGATGCACTGTTGGTCTGTAAAGGGAGCAGACAGACATGGAACCATCTCAGAGATTTCATGTGCGGTTTTCTTTTTTCTACCAGAATGTTCCACCAGATTTGTCTGTATGTGGCTTTGTTCTGGCACAGTGCCTCTCTGTCCGAGCCCTGCAGGAAATGCTGGCCCAGAGTGTACAACTGGCTGCAGAGGTGAGTCTTGCCTTCTTTTCACTCCTGCTGCAATAATTTCATTTTTAATATTCTTTATCTTATTCTTATACTCCATGTGTATGGTATAATTTGTTGACATTTTAAAATGAGGTGTCCATTATGCATCTTGTGAGCATTTCAAAGGATAACCCGAATTATGTATGCCTGTTGGGTACCTTAAATGGTAACAGCAGAGGTGCAAAAGTGCCCAGATTCAGTTTTAGTGCTTCTTAAAAAAGACATTTAGGCTATACATAGGCTCATAGCTATTTTATACAGATTAAAATTAAAATTCACAGGAAAATATTTTCAAAACAACAAGCAATACAGTAATGTCATTTTCACGGTACAGCTTCACACTAGGGCTGCGACAATTAGTCGGCGTTGTCTGCAAAAATGGATAAAAAAAAACCAAAACAACAAATTTAATTGTTGACTATTGTCGGTATTACAAAAATCAACAGAGTGAGGCATCATTGCATGTGCACAACAGAGTACAGCGTCTGGTAGACAATATGTTGGTGTCCAATCCAACACCACTGTGACTGGCAGCAAAGTTCATTAAAATATGTATTTTTGAATGAAGTGTCCCTCTTTCTTGTCTTTTATTTTTAATTAGCACATAGTTTAAACAACCGCATGCAAAATTTAAAAGCTGAGAGCTAAATAAGAGTCAATTAATAATCATGAGATTCATAATTTAATTAGTTGACTAATTGTTTCAACAGTGGATGACTGGGATATCAGAATAGTCATTAGTCGCAGCCCTTGTTTGCATGATATGAAAAGCACATTAAAGCATACAGATTTTAGAAAACAAACCTAATATTTCACCATCTCTGAATCTAATCCTGCATTCATCACCACTATTGTTTTGTTTCTTGCGGTGATATTATCAGGAGAGCACAAATTGTGTTTGTGTATACAATTTACATGAGTGTGATCAGAACACCAATTACCGAGCTTTGCTCCAGTACTCAGTAAGTGCTTTGTCTGCTAAGGCATTCTCCGTATGAGATGGTGCTCTCACTCTTTTTCTTTAAAATAATTCTGATTAACTCTTCTGCTCTCCACTGATCATATGCTTGAGGACAAAAAGTCTGCTTCTAATAATGCATGCTCAACTAGAAATCCACTCACAAAATTAAATTTTTTACAGTGAAAAATAGTTCAATATGGTACCACAGAGATGTGTCCAGCACTTCAATGCAGCCGTGACTGGACTCTGTGGTGGACAATCCATTGTAAAAATGATGTGTCATGCTTCTTGACACAATCTTTCACAGTTTGAGCCCAATGAATACTGGCATTGTTATCTTGGAATATGTTCATGCCATCAGGGAAGCAAAAAGCCATTAATGAATAACCTGGTGATTCAGTATATTCAGGTAGTCACCTGACCTGATTCTTTGGGCACATAACGTTGCTGAAGTTAGACCTGACCAACTGCAGCAACCCCTGATCATAGCGCTGCCCCCACAGGCAGTAGGTACTAAGCATTTTATCCAGTTCAATTGAATTTTATTCATATAGCATCTATTACAACACAAATTTTCTCTAGGTGCTTTCCAGAGACCCATAACATGACCCCCAAGCAGTTATTACATCAACAACGGCTGATGATTTAAGAGGAAAGAAACCTTGAGCAGCACCTGGCTCATAAGGGGGGACCCTCCTGCCGAAGGCCAGCCGGGTAGAACAGGAAAAGAGTGATCAGAAAGAGAGAATGAAGAACAGAGAGAGAAGAGACGCAGACACACCGTCAAAGATACAAAAGACAAGATTTATTAGTATAACTATCTGTCAGCAGCAGAACTAACAGTTCCATGTATATATGACTGATACATGGTTAGTTGGTGGACTACAGAGACGAACAAACGGGTGTAGACAGCAGATACTGAGGTGCTGAATTATTTTTATGAGATACTTTTAATTAATAACTGAGGATTTAACTGAAGAAGGGAAAGAGAAAATAAGGAGAGAAAAAGGGGTGAGGTGCACCACTCAGTGGATCATGTTGGTGTCCCCCTGCAGCAGGTCTACAGCAGCAGATCTAGGATGAAGCTGTGTTGAAGACCAGCTGCTCTAGTCTGGTCCTGCAGCTGCAGCTGTGACTACTGGTCCCGACACACTAAAGTTTACATTGACTATATGCTTTACTAAACAGAAACGTTTTAAGTTTGCTTTTAAAGGTCGAGGTGGTGTCAGCCTACTTAACCCAAATTGGAAGTTAGTGATGGTGCCTGATAACAGAAAGCCCGTCCTCCAAATCTACATTTGGATCTTCTAGGAGCTACGAGTAAACCTGCACTCTGAGAACGGCGAGCTCTATCAGGAACATATGGTACTATCAGGTCTTGCAAATATTGTGGAGAGACGTGCTCTCTTTTGTTGATTCCTGTCAGCACCTGAGCTGCTGCATTTTGGATCAGCTGGAGGCTGTTTAGAGAGTTACTTGGACATCCTGCTAATAATACATTACAGTAATCTAGTTTAGAAGATACAAACGCGTGAGTTAGTTTTTCAGCATCACTCTGGGAGAAGATGCTCCTAATCTTTGCGATATTATGTTGCATGCATGAGGGGTGCATCAAGTCATGCGTCTCTTTTCTTGTTCTGATGCACCCATCATTCTGGAACGGGGAAAACTCATCAGACCACATGACAACTTTTCATTTCTCCAATGTCCAATCTTTAAACTCCCTAGCAAGTTCATGTATTTATTTTCAACAAACCTCACTGATAAGTGGTTTTCTTAAGGCTACACAGCCGTTAAGTGCCTGGAGTCCCCCCCCCCCCCCCCCCCCCCCCCCCCAAAAAAAAACAAAAAACAACTAAAAAAACAAAAACCCTGTAACCCCTTACCTATTTGCAGACTTATTTTTTGTACAGGCAGTGCATATTAGAGAGGCATAGGACATGTATGAAGATGTAATAAAAAAACAAAAAAACAGTGAGGTGTGAAGTAGGTGTAACAGACAGGTTTCAAGTGGAAGTGGAACTGCATCAACAGTTGGCCCTGACCCTCTTCTTGTTTTCCATGATGATGATGGATAGGTTGACAGATTAGGTCAGGCACAAGTTTCCATGAACTAAAGGCACTTGCAAAGTGCCACACTAACATTTACATGGAAGTATGTCATCAATTTGACCCCACTGGCCTTTATACTGGCCCAAGCAAGAGACAAAAATCCTGCAAATGTGTATCCTTGCAGCCACGAAATCGGCATTCCAGAAACCAACTGCGACTTAAGGTTGTCTGCGTGAATTGCGTGCCAGTAAATCAAAACAACAATGGCGGAGAAAACAAGAATTATGGTGTCTGCGCTCAATATAGTCATGTCACTTTGTGCAAATGTACGCAGTTTTTTCTTACCATGTTAATGTCATGCTTAATTAATTAATTAATTTGATTCTAACACAACATGAGTCACGTTCATTCAACTGTTTCTTTCAGGCTTTCTAAAATCTGGCCTTAATCTAGTGCCTGATTTCATCTTCTGATCCAAAAGTAAAAGTTTTTTTTTATTTATGCATCTCCCCAATTCAACATTATTAAATTATTTGGAACGGATGAATAACTTGATTTTGATGACTTAAGATTGACCGACTAGGTCACATCCAATGTTGCCAGAGATGTAAATGCACAAATGGTGTTTTTGTTACACTTTTGCAGTAAACCAGATTATTGACATGTCTTAAAAAAAAAAAAAGACGTATTGAAAGCGCATTTTTAACTTTTTATTTATTTATTTATTTTTTTTAAATATAGGTGATTCTATTACAAGACAAATCAAGTTTATTTGTATAGCACAGTTCAACAACAAAGTGATTCAAAGTGCATTACAGGTTTTTCTTTACGATATTTGGGTTTTGCCCAAATCTAGGGGTAATGGAAACATGACTATTATAAGAGAGGTGTGATTCGATTAAGCAGTAAATAAAAGTTTTGAAAAATCTGATATACCAGGAACTTCTGTGAATTTTTTTTTAACAACTTTCCAGTCATGTAAGGGGAATTTCTCAGTCCAAGTAAAGCTCAATCAGCCCGTATGTCTATCCCCATGTGGGGTCAGCCTCGCCCCCTTATAACATCCTTCAGTTGTGTCTGTTGCCATGGGCACGTGAACAGCTGGAACGTGTCTGACTGGTTTACAACAGTAACCAGTGACAGCAGAGTTGGGAGAATGGGAGTGGCAAACACAAGGAAAATAAAGTTTTAGCGTGGGATATCTCGCAGACCCAGAGAGCTTTTGAGTCGCAATTGTGGTGTTTGATCAAAATGAATCGGGAAAACCTATGGATGTGGTAACAGAGGATTTACGGTTGGCTAGTGCAACAGGAAGATGCAGAGGTCAGAGTGAGATGGAAACAGGTGCTTGTAAATGGATCTACAGTGTTCCTCGACAGATTTTGTTTTTGTCCAGACATTGACCCGCAAAGGGCAAAGCCATGAAACCAAGAAGAAGAAGAAGAAAAGATGTAGCAACCTTTTGAACAGACTTTGATTACTTTCTTTACAGTCGCTCTTACGGCTCCTCTCTTCTACAAGCACAGACATGAAGCTCTTGTATCTGTGATTTACTGTAATGACAGCTCTAAATTTAGCAGCTCCAAATTTGATCAAATAGACATGGTAACTGACTGCTCGCCTACAGTCTGTTTTGACTCAAATAATGAAAAAGAAGCAGCATGATAGCTTACAAGGATGTGAATGTCAACAGCAGAAGAAAATAAAGGCATTTAAAGGTTTCTATTGTAAATAAGAACTAGTCAAAAAAAAAAAATAGTGGTGAAAACTTTGTTACAAAGTGCCAATACCCCACCCCGAATCCCAGACAACCACAGTTATAATGATATAAAAGACATATATTTTGGGATGAGTGCTTTAATTTTAATTTCTAGCCTAAATAGGGTTTTTGTTGTGACTTACAGGTGGGAGCTGGAGGAAGTCATCGCACTCTGCTGTATGGCCAAGCGGTGCTGTTCCTGCACTCCTACAGCGGCATGGTGAGTCATTTTTGCACAAAGCCTATTGTTCAGGTGAACCAGTCTATAATTTCTAAAAACTTTATAAAGTTTTAAAACGTTTTTTTTAATGATATTTATTGAAATGTACATGATTTCTGTTCATTTCCTTCATTCCTAGTATCTCAGCTGCTTGTCCTCGTCTGAGTCTTCAACTGACAAGCTGTCTTTTGATGTTGGTCTGCGGGAGGATAATACAGGTATTTGGTGCACGGTGTCTTCACTACTCTGTATTTGCAGTTTTTATTTCCTTTTTACCACTTCGATTTTGGGTCTATGATTAAAAGTACATTTTCATATTTAGTATTCTTCACTGTGAGTGATCTGTTTTTGATTGACAGTTCTTTCTCATAAACATTATCTGTGTGGCTCAGGGGAGGCATGTTGGTGGACTGTCCATCCAGCATCTAGACAGAGGTCAGAGGGCGAAAAGGTGCGCGTTGGAGATGACCTTATTCTCATCAGTGTCTCTGCAGAGAGATATTTGGTGAGTAAATAAAATAGTTACTTTGTTCCAAAAAGATAAGTATTTTAATCAATATACCAATATCAAATGTCTAACATTGGAACCTGATTATGGAAATTAAGAAATTCTACTTTATTTATATTTATTTATTCTTAATTTTCACTAACCTTTTTTTGCTAAATGGAATTATAATTGGCTTAATTGTCTTTATTTCTGTGAAGAAGTCGGTAATCTGTATTCACTCAGCCACTGATGCGTTGTTTTGGATAATTGTTTATAATTACAGTTGTTTTGGTAGGAAAATAAGAGTTTGCATATATCTTTGACGAGCAATTTTTTTTTTCTCCCCATTTCCTGTCTTTCCAGCACCTGTCTTATGGCGCTGTATCAGACAATAAAAGTCTGAGCGATAGTCTAATTGTCAGTGCAGCCTTCCAACAGACTCTGTGGAGTGTTGCTCCCATCTGCTCTGGAGGTGCAGTTGCTCAAGGCAAGTTTCTTTTCTTTTTGCTTTCCAAGCATGTCAGTAAACAAACTATTCATTTCTGAAGTGATATAATACAACTGAGTGTGTTGTGCTCAAGAAATACACTGCTTGAGTAAGTATTCAGACACCATTACCTTTTGCTTTTTTTTTTTTTTTTTTTTTTTTACATATATTTACACTTGGTGTCCTGTTATGAAAAAGTGAGCACGCTATTTTTTTTATTTTTTTTTTTAAGAATGTGCAAAAACAAAACAAAAAACTGCCTACAGTCCAAACTTTATTTTGTTGTGATCCAGAGTCCTTTGGCACCAAGTTCAGCTTCGCGTTGTTTTGGTACAGATCTTCATTTTTAACTTGCTATGCCAGTCAAGAGAAGTCAGACAGTTTTTCTTAACTTATTTAATGTTTTCTTGACTCCTTGTTTCATCATTGTTGTGCTTCAAAGCGAACTATGTCTTCTTTCCCAGTAAAACCACCAACTGGGATTACACTGCATTTCAGTGTGCATTTATTGACAGCCAGGCATGTCTGAATCAGAGACCTCTTTCAGACAATTTAAAAGCAGGGCCAACATTTTATTAGAAGATTAAAATAAAATAAAAAAATAAGATAACAACATTGAGTCTCCAGGAAGAAATTGTAGTAGTAATTGTAGTTGTAATTTTGCAGTTTTATGGCTAACTAGTTAAAACAAACAAACAGAAAAACCTTAACAAATAGTTTAACTTTGTATCCATTGGCTACTGTACCTGAGTGATATAAAAATGATTTATTTACAGGTCAGTTTACTATAAACGGCACTCAGGAAAAAGTGAAGGGATCTGATTTCTGTCTGAACTACATCATATTTATGTTGTGCGTTACAACACTATTCATATCCATCCATTATCTATACCCGCTTAATCCGTCTCCACAGGTCACGGGGGTCAGTCGGAGCCTATGCCGACGCATAGTAGGCGAAAGGCAGGGGTCCACCCTGGACAGGTCGCCAGTCCATCGCAGGGCCATATAGAAAGACAGACAAACATGCGCACTCACATTCACACCTACGGGCAATTTAGTATGATAAATCAACCTAGTATGCATGTTTTTGGACTGTGGGAGGAAGCCGGAGTACCCGGAGGGAACCCACGCAAGCACGGGGAGAACATACAAACTCCACACAGAAAGACCCACCGGGCCGAGAATCGAACCAGGAACCTTCTTGCTGTGAGGCAACAGTGCTAACCACTAAGCCTCCATGCTGCCTATGTCCCCAATGTGATGAGCTAAAATCCAACTTCAATGAATCCAAATAGTATTCAGTGCAAGAGCTGTAACTACTACCAAAACTGGAGGTAGTAAAACATGTTTTCACACACAACCTGTCTGGTGTTTTCTACCTGTATGTGTTTGTGCTGATTTTAGGATACCTGAAGGGGGGTGAAACTTTGCGGCTGCTTCACAGCCATAGTGATGCATGTCTGACTATATCATCTAGAGACCAGGAAGAGGAAGTTCAAAGGTCAGTTGAAAAGATTGGCCTCATATCAGTTCAAAAAATGTCCTTTACTTCGTTGACCGTGTCTCCTTTCCTAATCAAGGATAATGCATTATGAAATTGGATCAGTCTCCAGCCATGCCCGCTCTCTCTGGAGGCTGGAAATTCTCTGTGTTGTGTAAGTGCACATAAGATTTAAGATATACAGTTTTATTCTATGCAAGTTTTGTTTCTCGTTATACTTAAGGTAATTAGTGTCATGTTGTGCAAACCACCTCTTTCTCCCTCCTAGAACATAGTGCACAATCTGCTGTTGCACATAACTGGCCACAAAGGGTGCAAAAAGTTACTTGCTTGCCCGAGTGCCATTTTAACAGTAATGAGGAAACGGTTTGGGAAACTAAATGTTCTGGACTGCTCGGCTTACTTTAAAAGACAACAAAAACAAAAGAAAAATACAACATGCTTTTGATTTTCCCTAGTTGGAGTGGCAGACATACATGCTGGGGTCAGCCATTTAGATTGTGCCATGTGACTACTGGGAGGTACCTGGGTCTCACAGAAGAGAAAGGCCTACATCTGGTTAATCGGGACAAAGCTGACGTCAACACAAGCTCCTTCTGCTTCAGATCATCAAAGGTTAGGAAAGAAAAGAGAAATGTGGGCATTTTTAGACTACTTCAATCAGTGTAGTTAGTTTGTTAGCTAGGAGTTTCTATGGATAGGAGAATTGAAGGTTATTAGTGTATTACATTCTCCAATTTATGGTTAGAAAGCATGATATTAAAAAAAACATTTTTACCAGTGAACTGAATACATTATATGTGACTTTTGCCTCAAGGAAAAGCTTGATTGTGCCTCAAAGACCAATGCTGATGGCATGGGAAACCCGGAGATTAAGTATGGAGACTCTGTCTGCTATGTTCAACATGTGTATTCTGGGCTCTGGCTGACCTACCAAGCTGCTGATGCCAAGTGTCGCATGGGAGGTGCTCAGAGAACGGTAAACCCATAGAATTTGCATTGTGCTTATGAAGTCATGATTAACCCTCAAGTGTGAAGTTCATAATTTAATTTGAGTATTGTTCATGTTTTTTTTATTTTTTTTTTCATAATGAGTCAGTTGAAAATTAAAAATAACAAATTGTGTTTTCAGGCTATTTTGCACAGTGAGGGTCATATGGACGATGGACTAACGCTGTCTCGTTCTCAAACGGAAGAATCTCACACTGCTAGATTAATTCGGAGCGCTATTCTCCTGTTCACTCGCTTTATAAGGTACCGTTTGCTTAGCTAAGAGGTTTACTTATTTGTGAATAGAGCATCGATTGACTGTATATGAATCCGTTTGTTTCTGTTGTACACAACCCACAGAATGTTGCTGTCTCAAAAATATCTAAAAAATGACTTTATTTTGCATTATCATATATTTGTGTTCGTCTCACAGTCGACCTGCAAAGTCAAAATCAAGAAAAGAATTCTAAGATCTCTTAGAAATTTTCTTTCACAAAAAATGGTTACTTAAATTGCCAGAAATTGTATTTGCTTCATTATGTACAATATTAAAACACTCCTCTAATTCTAATTTTCTTAAGGACACTGGATGGTGTCAGTCAAGAAGGAAATCTTTCCTCCATCACCCTGCCAATGAAAATGACATGCAGTCTCCAGGATCTCATCAACTATTTCCAGCCTCCCCTGGAGGGGCTAAGCCATGAAGCCAAACAGAAAAAGATAACCAAGCTAAAGAAATGGCAGAACATGTTTCAAGAAGAGGTAAATGTGTTAACAAGCAACGTGATCCTGTAGTTTCCGGTGTTAAAAGCCCACTAAAAAATAAAAATAAGTAATAAAGCATACCGAGCATCCTTTTCTTCTCAGGGTGTGATAGATTTGGTCCTAGATTGCATAGACCATCTACACCAAAACAGTGATGCCTCTCATGTTGGTGAAGCTGCGCAGAGTGATGCAGAAGAGAAGTGGGAGTTCATTCTCAGCTCTTTTTATGAGTTACTAGGTAAGAATTACAACGTCCTTTCATTTATAGGTGATTGAATGAATTTGCTTAAATACTGAAGTGATTTGTTGTTCGGTACCTACAAGATGTGAATAGCTCATTCAGAAGATTTTACCTAATCTTTTTTTTTTTTTTTTTTTGTCCTCCTCCAGCTGCTCTCATCCGGGGGAACCAAGTAAACTGTGCACGTTTCTCAGATTCTGTAGATTGGCTGATTAGCAAACTAGACCGTCTGGAGGCCTCATCTGGTTGGTTGGGCTTTTAAGATTTTCATCTACATCACAATTTTGTAAAATACAGCATATAAAAATATACATTTTGTATGTTGCAATGCATTTTATTAGCTTTTCCAGTAATTTTACTTAAGTGATTATATGGTGAAATAAGTTTGGTGCACGGACTCATTGTCTGGGTTCGGCAGTTGTCTTCATGTCAGTGTTAAACTTACTTTTCATATTTTGGAGTAAAAGGCGTTTCCATTTACAGGTGTCTTGGAGGTTCTACACCGTGTCCTAGTGGAGAGTCCTGAGGCACTAAATGTCATCAAAGATGGACATATTAAGTCCATCCTCTCATTTTTAGACAAGCATGGACGCAACAACAAGGTAGTAAACAAAATAATTTAGTGTTTTTTTTTTTTGTTTTTTTTTTGTACTTCATTAGAAATCAAAGCAAAATGAGAAAATATTAAATGTATTTACTGGATGCAGTATATAATCAAAATATGGAAAAGATCAATAAAAAGATGCAGTGTCTTGGTACAAAGGTGTCCTTACGTCCATGCTGTTGTTAAACCAATGCAAGAAAATGGAGATAAATATTACAATATGAGGAGCTTTAATACCCATTTAAAATCTGTTGACAGCTATTTGATTATTTCAGCTTTTGTGCTAATTCTGGCTGCATGAAGTGCTGACAGGTTGTATTGCAGGTGCTGGAGGTGCTGTGCTCTCTGTGTGTATGCCGTGGCGTGGCAGTGTGCTCCAATCAGAACATCATCTGTGACAGCCTGCTGCCAGACAGAGATTTGCTACTTCAAACACGTCTGGTAAATCAGGTCACCAGGTACTTCAGAATTTTTTTTTCTCCAAATAATTCTGGGATCTATTTATTTATTTGGGTGTTTTTTTGTTTTTTTTTTGAGTCATTCTTATCTCATTATTATTTTAATCCAGTACTTTTCCATATTCCATATTTCCGTATGGAAAATAATTTCCATATTCTTTTCAAAATTAAATTTGTCAATGCAGAACTTTTAAAAATCATCATTAGCACTTGGTGAAATTCTATACTTACTTTTCCACCACTGAGTGGCAGACGGTTTTGTTTCGATTGCTTTACTTTTTATTTGCCTTAATTAAATACTCATCTTTCTCGTTCATCTTTGGACATTTTTTAAACATTCATTTTAATACAATTCATGATCTTCTTTCCTTTTTTTTTCCCTACTTTGCTCCGTCAGAATCATCAGTTTCCATTTATTTCCTCTTTCGTGTGTGTGTGTGTGTGTGTGTGTGTGTGTGTGTGTGTGTGTGTGTGTGTGTGTGTGTGTGTGTGACTGCCTTTCACTGTGCTCTCTCTCCCACAAGCAGCTACATCCTTTTATCCATGTTTCTTTTTAAACAGCAGCCCTTTTTATTTCCCTTATATCTTGTTTGGTTTAACATTGAACACACTTAAGCCATTCACAAGCTCTTTTATTCCTGTGACTTCCTGTAACGATTTATTCGGCTAGATAGATTTTTCTTCTTACCTAGTTTACTGTATCTCCCAAACCTTGTTTTTAATTTGTATGAATGAAGAAAAATACTTTATATCAATCTAATATTTCAAAGCCAGCGTTCAAAGTGGTTCCACTTCATTTATTAATGTAGTGTAGTAAGAGTAGTGTTTTAACTGGGGCAGTCAAACTGCTGGCACAGACATGGCTCCATGAGCAGACTAGGGAGAAAACTTCTTAATCCAAGCAATATATTTTTCAAAAATTGTATTTGTAAGTCTAGTTCAGTTACTTTTGTTGCCAGATTGAGGTCTCTTTTTTTTTTTTTTTTTTTTTTTTTGACAGTAGTTTTTGATGATTTGTGTTTTACGCCTATATGTTGTTTGATTGTTGTTGGTTGCAGATGTTACCTACTAATTCACCCAAACTATATCTGCAAACAACGTGTTTCACAAATGAAGTGTTTCAACAAAAGACTGTTTGTTTATTGTAGCATTTTTCAAGATATGCTCAATGTTATTCTCATGCCAGATACTAAAAAAGGTTTCTAACTAGAATCTTTTGTCCTCCTTGCTCGTTTTGTTTGCCTCTTTGTACTCTCGTCACACGGATCCACCACAGCATGAGACCAAACATTTTCCTGGATATGGGAGAGGCTTCAGCCCAGCATCGGAGGTGGTATTATGAGCTGGTTGTGGAGCATATCGACCCCTTTCTAACATCAGAACCAACGCACTTGCGTGTTGGCTGGGCCTGTACTACAGGCTATCAGCCCAGGCCGACAGGAGGAGAGGGCTGGGGTGGAAACGGTGTTGGAGATGATCTCTGCTCGTATGGCTTTGATGGACTGCATCTCTGGTCGGGTGAGGAAGAACTCGAAAAAACAGATATACTGGCTGGCATTTGTGGAAAACAGGCTCAATATTTTGTATTTAGACAAGTTATGTATTCTCATGGAGAAAAATATTGTGTGCTCATGAGGTTGTTACTGATCCTGAGAGCTAGTTATCATCCAGAAATGTATAAATGTGTACAGGAAAACCCATGAATGTTGAAAAACTACTGAGAAGAAAAATAAAACCCACATGAGAAACACATAACAAGTATATGTTTAGCATTTGTAATGTATAAAGGTCAGACTTTTCTTATTAAATTAGTGTGAGGTGGATTAGAGTTGGCTTTTCACTCAGCAACAACACAGGTGAGATATATCCAGACCACATAAGACATACAGTAGACATTAACTAAAATAAAAAACATCCAGCATTTGTTAAGATTTAAAAAAAAAAAAAACAGAAAAAAAACTAGCCCAAATGTTGAGTGGTGGCCTAGTGGTTGCAGTGGTGGGCTTGGGTGTGGAGGACCCAGGTTCAAGCCCAGGGCTGGCAACAATAGTAAATTACTGGGGGCCCCTGAGCAAGGCCCAAGGTCCCAATTGTTCCCCGGGTGCTGATGCTGGCACTGCTCACTAGTGAAACTAGTTGATGGGTTAAAAGCAGAGGTCCAATTTCGGTGTGTATTGTACATACATGGTTAGAAAAATATGACTTAGGCCATTATTTTAAGAGGGTGACAATACATTTTCACTATATTCAGTTCTGGCTTTGCAAATAAAGTTACATGACGAATTGTTTTCTTCACACGGTCTTTTTTGCTGGTTAGTGTTGGACATCATCTGTAGATCTACTCCACTGCATCAATCAAAAACTGTCATGTTGAGCAAAAATATTAAGACATGCTTTTTACATTGGTAAATTGTAAAGGGAAAGCTTAGTTATGATCTCTTTGGATGGAATAAGATAATCTCCTCCCTGAAAGTGATACTTACAGATATACGGATGCAACTGGACAAGGTTGGAGATCATCGTGTAGCACTGCTGCCCCTGTAAATTGGTTTGTCAAAAGAGACCTTGAGGGGGGCAAAGATGGTTAGTAAATTTCCCTTAAATGCTGGGTATTTTTGTAATCAATGTCACATATGCAGGAGGAATATACACACACAAAAACCTAAAGATATTCAGCAGATATATATATATATTTTCTAAATATGTATTTGAATAAAAGAATATTAGTTCCTCAGGAAGAGCACAAAAAATAATGACCAAATGTACATTCTTTTCTACTGTACATTATAGTGCACATTCTGAGTATTTATTATCCTACATTAACCTGCAGTGACTAATTGAACAACAAAAAGGAAAAATAAAGAAGTAAATAAAACAAGGTACTTGTTGTTATTATTGCCTGTTAAGAAGAAACTGGAAGTCTGAACATTGATGACCGTGTGTCCTGAATTTCAGGCTGTGTAGGACGCAAAGTCAGCTCTCCATTCCCACACCTGCTGAAGGATAATGATGTTGTTAGTTGCTGTCTTGACCTCACTGTTCCCTGCATATCATTCCGGGTCAATGGTCTGCCGGTGCAGGGCATGTTGGAGAACTTCAGTGCTAATGGACTTCTTTTTCCTGTGATCAGCTTTTCTGCTGGAGTCAGGTCAGTCATGGCAATATCCTTTAACTGTTCTACCTGCTGTCTTTGGTTTTAGTTAACCTGCACTATTCTCATTGAAGGTTCTTACATTGCCCTTTTTTTTTTTTATCTGTAGGACTAATATTGCATTAAAAGAAAAAAAAAATATATATATTGCAATTTTAGCTCATGTTTTTGTCTCAATAAGGTATTACAAACAATGTTGTCCTTGTGTTTGCCTTGAAAGCAGGGTTTGTTTTCTGTTTGGCGGACGACATGGAGAATTTCGCTTCCTTCCCCCACCCGGTTATGCTTCATGCTCTGAGGCTCTGCTTCCCAAAGTCAAACTGAAGGTTGAGCCTTGTCAGAAATACGTCTTAGATTGTGGAGAAGGAAAAAAGGAGCTTATCGGCCCCTTGGAGCCAGTCACTCCAGTTACCTTCACGCCAACACCAGTTGACATCAGTAAGGTAACAGCCAGCATTGTCAATCATAGTTGGACTATTTGACAAAACATCATTTGAATTGGTAAACATTTTTAAATAGAAAAGTCAAATAAAAAAATGTCATACTTGCATATCAGTTTGAAACTTCTCATTAGTGTAAACGTTATATGTCATATTATAATATCTTGACAAATTTTACCCTAATAGTTTGTATTACCACCGCAACTTGAAGACATACGAGAAAAACTGGCAGAGAATATTCATGAACTCTGGGTAAAGGACAAGATTGATCTCGGATGGACACATGGACCAGTAAGAAAGCTTACAATACAGCAATAATACTGTAATTTGTGATATTTTAGGGGCAATCTAGGAAATGATGGCTGTCACATATTCTTTAGTTGAGCTTGCTGTAAGGAAACAAGATTATTTTTGTCAAACAGATCAGAGATGAAGGTAAACGGCATGATCCCTGTCTGGTGGAGTTCTCAAAGCTGCCGGAACAGGAGAGGAACCAGAACCTTCAGGTAGCTCAGGACACCCTCAGGTGAGGTGAAATCTGTGCATCATACAGAGAAATAGAACTGGACTGTGATGTGTTTGATTGTCTATTCAAATCTTTTTTTTTTTTTTAAGCCATTAGTATTTTATGTCAGCTAACCTAGTTATCTGTTCCTTCATCAAAGGACTCTACTTGCCCTCGGGTTCCACGTTATTTTGACAGATGACAACGCTGAGGAGCGGGTCAAATACACAAGACTTCATTCTAAGTGAGATATTCAATATTCTGTTTGATTTTATTTTATTTTTTGCTGGTCAGATAGGCCCACTGCAGTCATGTTTGATTAGTCATACAGCTCCTCAGTCAAGTACTATAAAAGTCAAACTGCATCGTAACAACTTGCAGCTCTCACTTTCTGTTTAATGTCTGTTCTGGTCTTGGCAAACCGATGTCCTGTCTTACATATTCTGTCTCAGGTATGAGCTGCTAAATGGATACAGGCCTGCTCCAATAGACTTAAACCTGGTTATTCTCAGCTCATCCGACGAAGACGTGGTTGACTTGCTGGCAGAAAATGAACACAGTGTATGGGCCAGTGATCGAATCAAACACGGCTGGACCCATGGAATCCAACAGGTGTTCTTTTCTGTGCTCTCTTATTATATTGATTAGACATTGCTACGGAGGACTTGTATTTGAATCTTGAACGTGTTTTAGTCAGTTTTGAATGTTACTTACTAGAGTAGTTTTTTTTTTTAATGGTATAAAGAACATGAACAAGTATTGCAAGCATCAAGTCTGTGTACAAGCATACATAGAGGCAGTATGTTTAGTCAAAATAAACATTTTAAAGGTTTTTTTGCCAAATGCAGTTGCCCATATTGGGCTTTATATTTCTAATTTAAGGATTTAAAAGCGAAGCGGAGTCCACACCTTGTGCCTTATAGCCTTCTTGATGAAAAGACAAGGATAATGGGCAGGGAGAGCGTCAGAGAGGCTGTCGGTACCCTGCTGGCATTCGGCTACAGCCTTGAGCCGCTCAGCCAGGAACGAAGTAAGTCTCAGCCATGTTATTAATCTTATACGTTACAGCTCAGTTCATTACACTTCGGTTATTGAAAATAGCACAAGGTAATCAGTGCAACTTTAATTAAGATATAGCTCACTGACGTAATGCAGGCTATTAGCTCCATTATTTTAAAGAATATTTATGATGATGTGACATTTTTGAGTATTGCATTACAATGATACATTCTGTTTAACAAGACTTGAGCATAAATGGGTTTTTAATTTAGGAAATGATTATATGTGCTCTGTTTCTATGATTGACAGCCACATTATCAAAGCCATCCCTCTTCTCGTCGGAGAAGTGCAGAGTGTTCAGGCCAGATAAATCATACACTGTGACCGGGGGGAAGTGGTATTTTGAATTTGAAGTACTGACTGAGGGGTATATGAGAGTGGGCTGGGCCCGACCAGGCTGTACCCCAGATAAAGAGCTCGGCTCAGACGACCAGGCATATGTCTTTGATGGATTTGAGGTGAGGCATTCAAATTTGACAATTTTCGATACTGCCACTGGCCACTGTTTTTATTAAAACCAAAATCACAACCTAAATAGATATAAAATCTGACGCTTTTTTCTCTGGTCCTGCGTTTCGCTTTCGCTTCTCTAAGTTTGAGATGAGCATGTTACCGTATCTAATACTCAAAATCTATTTGTAACTGTCAACCTATACATAGGTTTTGACTTATTAGATCCAGTTAAATGATTTTGACACCTTGCTGTCAGTAATGATTACATAACTGACAGCATGGGATGTTTTTTGAAGCAGGCTTTAACAGAGCTGAGGCCGTAGGCTAATCTGTAAAATAACCAGGCGATTCATTTAATAAGCATAAGACAGTCCAAATTAGGCAAGTAATTCAATCACTACCAAGTAATTTAGTACTAAAGGTAAATTTAATAACCCTCTAATTGTTTTAGATGCCTCAATCAAGGCTGTTCAAGGTTAAAAACAGAAAAGTTTATGCATAGTTTCTTTAATTAGGCTAATTACACAATTATACTCCATTATTAATGGTCTTATTTCTCCATTACATCAACACATAGATTTTGTGCTTATTTAGTTTCATTCATACCTTTTACTTGTACTGGTACTTTTTCCTGTAAGTGAAGGATGTGACTACTTCTTCCAACACGTTGTTTTTTTTTTTTTTTCAGGGTCAGTGGTACCATCAGGGGGGTGAGCCCCTGGGACGTCCATGGCTCAGAGGTGATGTGGTGGGTTGCTTGGTGGACATGGTTGAAAGCACCATGATGGTCACGCTCAATGGAGAGCTACTGTTTAATGACAGAGGGTCAGAACTAGCTGCCAAGGACTTTGACATCATAGATGGTTCGAAAAAAGTCTTTAACTTCTTGTTGCATATTGTACACTGACACAGCACAATGTTTTGAATGTTCTATGTAAATCCTGCTGAATCTACATCCAAGACCTTTATATATGTATTACATCTGGCTTGTTTCTGTCTTTTTCAGGCCTGTTGCCTGTTGTAAGTGTTGGACTGAACCAGGTAGCAAGGCTGAACCTGGGCCACCAAGTGGACTCTCTGCAGTATTTTTCTGTATGTGGCCTGCAAGAGGGTTATAAACCTTTCGCGTCCAATATGGCCAGCTACCCTGCTCTGTGGATGAGTTGGAAACAACCACAGTTTACCTCCATATTGCCCAATGATCACAGCTTCCAGGTTAGTTCACAAGCCTTCTTTCTCACCAGCTTGCTTAATGCACATTTCCAAGGACGTAGTATTCCATGGTGTTTTTTTTTGGTTTTGTTTTTGGTGATTAAAAATTCTGATTCTAAAAAATATCTGCAAATCTCATCTCATTCAAGGTTACAAGGGTCAGTGGCTCAGTAGATTCCTTATCCAGCCTGAAGGTCTCTCAGCGGTTGTCTGCAAACCCCGGCACCGGGAGTGAGATGGCTTTCTTTCGGCTCAGCATGCCCGTTGAATGTGCTGCCATCCTCAGAAGCCCTGCAGAGGGCATGCCTCCAGGGACTTCCAACTCTCTAACTCCAAGTTCAGGTTCAGTGGATGTTATTTATAGCACTTTAAAGTTAAACATAGAGAACTTCCACTTTTACGAGGGGAGGCAAAAAAGTGAGGTTCAATCAACAAGTTGCATGATAGATAGATAGATAGATAGATAGATAGATAGATAGATAGATAGATAGATAGATAGATAGATAGATAGATAGATAGATAGATAGATAGATAGATAGATAGATAGATAGATAGATAGATAGATAGATAGATAGATAGATAGATAGATAGATAGAGCAGTTTATTGTGTGCTATTTAAAAACAGCTGTTGCAGAGGGGATGAATTATTTTTTATAAATGTTTTTTCATGCCAGAGGGGTTTGGTATCATCAGCTTGATGTCAGCAGCATGAAGGAGTGGTCCAAGGAGAGGGAGGTGTCATCAGTGACAAGGGTGGTTTTCCTCATTGCTGAGCACCTGTACAGTTCCATCAGGGGGTTGATGCTGATGGTTGGACCAGGTGCTCTGGGTTCCTCCCTCTGGACCCAAAGCATAGCTCCTCGGTCTTTGCGATAATAAGCTCAAATGAGCTTCCAGCAAAAGTCTTGGACCAGGGTGTGGATTTCCCGCTGATATTGTTTCAAAGCTTGGGGGTCAGTCAGATAGACTCCCAGGGCCATGTCATCTGCATATTTGAAAAGTCTCATTCCTTATCTGCTGGAAGCGATGCTGTCAGTAAAACCAGAAAAAAGAATGGGAGACAGAACACAGCCAGAACACAGAACACAGCCCTGGGGCAGCGCTGTCTGTAAAATCACTGTGTTGGATTTAAAGCCATTTAAAAATACATGTTGTGGTTTGTCTTTTAAAAAATCTTTTATCAATAACATCAGTGTGGGGTGAATCTAAACGTTGAAGAGGTGATGCAACAGTGTTGAAAGTCGCTGAGAAGTCCATAAATAAGCTTCTTTTGTGTGGTTGTGTTGAGTCCAGTAGCTTGGTGCCTGTGTCTAGAAGCAAGAGACTTGCCTCCTCAGTACCTTATTTTCCTTTTGTAAGCAAACCAGAGTGGATCCGGTTTGTTCGACAGTTCACCTAACAGTAGGTTACACACTGCTCTTTCCATGCACTTACACAGGACCGATGTCAGAGCCACTGGCACGTAGTCCTCCAGGTCTTTAGGCCAAGTCTTTTTTGGGATTGAAATGACAGTTGAATCCTTCCACTGGTTAGAGACAATACTAGTTTTACATAATACAGCATGTTGGAGCATTCCTGTCGGTGGGTGACATACTGTAATGTGTTTGTGTAATTTAGCTGTATTTATCCAGATTATCCAGTGTCCAGATTATTGATATTCTGCCACAATGACATTGGTGAATTACTCTGGTTAAGCTCCCTGGGGCCATGCTGTAATTAATGCCTGTTGTCCTTGTAGGGAAAAAAGAGCAGGAGGACACTAACTCTGACTTTGAAGTTCTGATGAAGTCAGCACACAGTTTTGCTGGCTCAAGAGATGAGCTCAATCACAAGGATCATAGCCATGACAAAACATCAAAACTGAAACAACGGTAGGTTGTATCAGCATCCATCCATCCATCCATCCATCCATCCATCCATCCATCCATCCATCCATCCATCCATCCATCCATCCATCTTCTGCCACTTATCTGAACCTGTGTCATGGGGGTAACAGTTTAGGCAGAGATCCCTATCCCTATCCCTCTCCCCAGCCACATCCTTCTGCACTTCCAGGGGGATATCAAAGCATTTCTGAGCTTGCAGAGGGAGATAAACTCTCCATCAAATCCTGGGCATGGGCCTGAGGCCTCCTTCTGATGGGGCATATTGAAGATGTCTAGCAGGTCTCCTGACCAGATGCCCAAATGTCAGAATAGTGTAAGAGAGAAGTTACTGTTCCTCTGCAAAACTAAACAAAGACGACTTGAATCTTTACTCTAGGTATGACACTTGTTTTCAGTTGTTTACAGTACAAACTATTTCTGTATCTGTTTGCTGTGTGTACAATGACAGAATCAAACTAAATTAAAGAAATGAATGATGTCCAAGGAAACAAAAGCACACAGGAACACTGTTTTAATACAGTCTCTAGTCATCTACAGAAATCATTGTGCTTTTTGGGAGTTGATATGTATGTTTGTTTTTTACAAGATTCATGCTGAAGAAGACTAAACCAGGCTTGGTCAGCAGCAACTCATCAGCAAGGCTTCTTGAAGATGTTGTTGTTGACAAAGATAACTATGATCAACTTATCCTGTGCTCCAGAGTAAGGCTTTGATTTCCTCTTTATCTCATCTCCTCATAACCATACGTCACCTTATTATACTACAGATGGAAATTTTCCAATTATAAAGTCAAATGTAGAACTATGCAAATCAGGAAAAGACATTTGTGCATTATTATTCTGGCTCAAAATTAATAAAAATTAAACAATTTGTAATGCAAAGTTTTGCATTTGCAATGTGCCTCAGTTCTTTTAATTACCAGCCACTTTACAAAACAAAAATAAATATTATCAAAATAAATGAAAAATAAGATGAGAATACCAAGCACTGACACTAAATCGCCTCTCTGTTTCAGTATTACTACTCAGTAAGAGTTCTTCCAGGCCAAGAGCCATTCAACGTGTGGGTAGGGTGGGTGACCTCTGACTTTCGCCAGCGTGATGTGACATTTGACACTGACAGCGTCCACACTGTGACTGTCACGCTTGGAGATGAGAGTGGCAAAGTTCAAGAAAGGTTAGTGAGCATCCAGACGATTACATCTTTCTTGTATGGAATAGTTTTATGAAGAATTTCAATAAATGTTGCAGTCAGAGTTGTCTCTGAGTATACTCCGTTACACCATAACCGAAGACTGTTTCCGAACTCTTTTTACTCTACTGCCAAAGAGCTTCAGTGTTGTATTACAGTGTGCTGCATATTAACATCAAACTGTTACAAACCAAAAACGTTCATGTCCTTTTGCACAGCGTGAAGCGATGCAACTGTTACATGGTGTGTGCCGGGGAGGCAACAGGCTTGTCTCAGAGCCGAAGAAGTGCAGGTTTGGAAATTGGCTGTTTGATTGACGCAGCTACAGGACTGCTCACCTTTACCTCAAACGGCGTGGAGATGTCTACTTTCTACCAAGTAGGTCAAGCAACAAACTCATCTGATTTTTAAGGTATTTTCTTTCTCTGCAACTAATGATTTTGTATATTATACCTTTTGTGTGTATAATGCTAAAAAAAAAAAAAAAAAAAAAAGAAGAAGATATGCATGCCTTGAAATCGTCACTGAATAAGTCAGTGTTTTATATAGTGTTATTATCTGAGGAAAGTACTGCTTCATTCAAACCAGGTGGAGGCATGCACAAAGCTGTTTCCTGCTGTTTTTGTCAAACCCACTACTAGCCACATGTTTCAGTTTGAACTGGGGCGCATAAAGGTAATAACATTTTTTTAAAAATCTTTTTCTCGTTGTCAACATTATATTGTCAAACTGTGGACAAATTAGATCAGTTATTCATTGTAATCTTAGGTATTAAGATATTTAAAGGTTGTGTTTGCTATCTTCTCGGTCTAGAATGTGATGCCACTGTCATCAGGTTTGCTTCGTAGTCAAAGAAGAAATCCCATGCCTCAGTGCCCTCCAAGGATTCAGGTCCAGCACCTGATCCCAGATTCATGGACAAGAGTACCAGACAGTGCGTTAAACGTGTTGGTAGACCGTTCAGATGAGCGCAATGGCTGGAGAATCCAATGCTTTGAGCCCCAGCAAGTCATGACCCTTCAGATCCCTGATGAAAGCAGGTTAAAGAGTGGCTATTTAATATATGATTTTTGCATCGTCTTTATTCACATTTATAACTGAATGTCTTATCATGTTTCTTGCTCTCTTGTGATCTGTAAGCACCAGGTAACTTATTCTTGTTGAGTTTTTGCCTAAAAATGCAGCAAAAGTTTGAAATCTATACCTTCTTTTCAAGTTTTAAAGAAACAAATGCTTTTCTGTTGTTTTTATTACATTCGTGTAGGTGTGTTGACATTTTGGAACTGGCTGAACTTGATGACCTCTTCACCTTTCACCACAACACCCTCCTCCTCTACTGCTCCTTATGCGCCCTCTGCAACACCAGAGTTTGCCACGCGCTTTGCAGTTACGTGGACCAGTCACAGCTTCTTCATGCTATTCAGTGTCCTCGCCTCTGCGGGCCGCTCCGCACTGCGTATTATCAGCTGCTTATTCAGGTACATGTTTGTCAAAGTTCATTCTTTCTGGATAATATTGACAATAAAATAGAAAATGTTTAAATTTAGAAAAATGTTGAAATAATGGTTAGTATTTTTGTTTGCTAGGTCTACTTGAGCAGCCACATGACAGCATGCCTCATGATGAACCATGAATACATCGTTCCAATGACTGACCAAGCCAGAGAAGTCTCCTGTTGTCTCAGACCTCTTAATAGTGTTCTTGACGGAGGGAATGGCCAAATACCAGGAGGAATTCCCAGCACAGGGTGTAGCACATCCCTTAAACCTCAGATGCATTTTTCATCTCCTTGTTTTATCAGAGATGATGGGATGGAAGGAGAAGTTGCAGCTGAAAACACAGATAGTCCAGAAATCCCTCTGGACAAATTGAGGAATCTGACACTGGATATGCTGACTGCTGGAGTTTTAGCTGTGGGCCAGTCTGTGACGGATCCTGCAGGAGGCAACGTTGAAATTCTCCTTGTTCCTCTGTTAAGACTGTTGTACAGCCTCCTGGTTATGGGGGTGTTTGGAGATGAAGACCTTGGAAGGGTTCTTAGACTGATGGACCCAAGTATGTTCTCAATGAAGGCAAATGGCCTCAAGGAAGACGAGGAGGATGAGGATGCTAGAGATGGTGAACAAGAGGCAAATAGGAGTGACAAAAAAGATGAAACCATTAAACAAGGACTTCTTCAAATGAAGCTTCCAGAAGCTGTCAAGCTTGAGGTGAATTACCCCCACAGACTTTATTTCTGGCATACTCTTTTTAAAAAAAAAAAAAAAAAAAGTCACTTTGGATGTTATTTTGTTTGAGGAGCAGATGTTGTCTCGTTAGGTTCTTACAAACAGGCAACACTAATCACAAGGGAATATTTTACACATTTTTCTTTCTAGCTCTGCCATCTGCTGTCCTACTTGAGTGATTGCCAGGTGCGCCACAGGGTAGAAGCTGTGATTGCATTCTCTGACAACTTTGTGCATCAGCTGCAGGAGGACCAGCGTTTACGTTACACTCAGGTTATGCAGGCACTCAACATGTCTGCAGCGCTCACTGCTCGCAGGACCAAGGAGTTTCGCCTGCCTCCACAGGAACAGGTTGAATGGATTAAAAAAAGCATCATGTATTATGTATTAATATCTACTAATACTAGGTGTTCTTTTGTGCGAAGTTCCTTGAGCTTTGTGGTTTTAAAGAAAATGCCTTCAAGACACACTGATTTATTTACTGTATGTTTACTTGGCTACTTGTTACAATATTGTCTTTCCTGTGTACTTTATACCCCATCAAAAGATGAGTATGTTGCTAAGCTTCAGAGGGAATGAACAGGAAGAGACCTGTCCATGTCCAGATGAAATCCAACAGCTCCTACAAGACTTCCATCACCTCCTCAACACAGACTGTGGTGATAACATTGCTTATCTTTTACTGATTCAGTTTTAATTTCCATTAAACCAACAAGCTATGATAAAATGTAACATAACTGAGCTAATCTAATCTTTTTTTTTTTTTTTTTTTTTTTACCTTTTACATTGTACAGGCACCGAATTTGACTTTGACTCAGAGGAGGATGATGATTCAGATATGTCATTGAAAGATCATCTATTTAATGTAGTGGCAAGAGTTACCAAATTTAAGAGGACACCCACAGAAATGAAGAATCACAGACCCCACAGACCCAGTAGGTGCAGGTTGTTTCTTCACTTTGTACATGTTCTGTTATTTACTTGCATCTGGGAACATTTTGTTAACTGGAATCTAATAAAACATATCCATTTATAGTGAGCTGTCTTCTGTAACTGGAAAAAAGAAAAGGGATTTCCCATAAAAACATACAAAAAATACTTATTAAAAAAAAAAAAAAAAAAAGATATTTTTTTCTTTGCTTTAAATTCAAGTGCAGAAGGGTTCAATACCTCTGCTTTTATCATGACTTCTCACTTCATGGCATGTCTGCAGAGTCCCTCAAAAAGTTGATATCAGAGACGATGGTGTGCTGGGCTCAGGAGAATGAGATTGAAGACCCTGAACTGGTTAGGGCAATCTTCACGTTGCTGCACCGGCAGTATCAAGGCCTCAAGGGACAAATGGAGGAACCTCTCTCAAAGGCATATACAATCAGCCAGTCTTCAGCAGAGGATGCCATGGTGCTCTTATCCTCCCTAGGTCAAATCCGCTCTCTCCTCAATGTCCGCATGGGCAAAGAAGAAGAGAAATTGATGATGAGAAAACTTGGGTATAGTGAGAATTATAGTGCATGATCTTCTTTTAGCACTTCTTGTTTTTGGCAATTTTCTAATACATATACATCATTGTATATTAAAGTATGTCTACTTTTTTTTTTTTCTTTTTTTGGTACATATACAGAGATATCATGAATAATAAACTTTTCTATCAACATCCTAACTTAATGAGGGCATTGGGGATGCATGAGACTGTGATGGAAGTGATGGTCAGCGTTCTGGGTGAGGGAGAGTCAAGGGTGAGTAAATAATTAAATATCTTAGTGATAACAAGGATACAATTTAACAAAGGTAGTGTGTAATGAAATCTTGTCCATGTCGTTTCACTTGTTTATGTACATCTTAAGATAGGATTTTAAAGAAAAAATGTATTGTTGTCTTCAGATGTTTGCATCATCATCAGGATCTAACCTGAATCTGAATTTCATGTGTTAGGAGATTGCCTTTCCCAAGATGGTGGCAAGCTGCTGTCGTTTCCTATGTTACTTTTGCCGCATTAGTCGTCAAAATCAGGGAGCGATGTTTGACCACCTCAGTTACTTATTGGAGAACAGCAGTGTTGGGCTAGGTAAGTGTTGTCACTGCTCTGGTTCGTCTTCATGTGAGTTTTAGACATTTATCAGATGACCTTATGCATCATTTTTCTTTATATTTATAATGTTTTATGTCTTCGTCCCTTAGCGTCACCATCCATGCGTGGCTCCACTCCTCTTGATGTGGCAGCAGCGTCAGTTATGGATAATAACGAGTTGGCCTTATCTCTGAGGGAACCCGACTTAGAGAAGGTTAGGGTCTCTAATTGACTTAAACTCTTGGAAGAAAATGTAGTACAGGCATATTTTAAAGATTTAAGTTTAGAGTAAGTCAATAAGTCAGGGTTGCAGGAAGGATGCAGCAACATAAAATGAAATACTAAGTATATTCATACTTAAAACTATGTATAAAAACATCTGCTCTTGAACTTTCTAATATAGAAAAGTAGTCAAATGTGTTTGTGATGATATCTAATTTACTGTCCAGGTGGTTCAGTACCTTGCATGCTGTTGCCTTCAGAGCTGTCCAATTCTAGTGGCAAAAGGCTACACTGATATCGGCTGGAACCCTGTGAAAGGAGAACGTTATCTGGACTTTCTACGTTTTGCCGTCTTCTGCAATGGTACATTTAAATCATCATTTAAAGGAGAACAAATTCTGCTTTGCTCCTCTGCAGAGACCACCAAAATTGTTAGTAACTGTTGGAGAAGTTGAGAAGTTATTCTATGCGTGTTGATTGAATTAAAACGTTCTAAAAAGCTTGTAGAATTTCTTACAGTGCTACAGGAACAACATTTTAAAGTTAAGCCATAAGAAGGCCCATTGATCTAGACATCGTAAGGCTTTGATCCTCTTGCTACTATCAGTTTATCAGCTTCCTATTCTACAAACTCGATGAAACTCGATTTAGATGATATAGAATGAAGTTGTTATATTTGACTGACTTAAAATGTCTACTGTTACACATCAAATTCATCCGTGCTTTTTTTTTTTTTGGTGCTATCCTTGACTGAAGGTGAAAGTGTGGAAAACAATGCTTATGTGGTGCTGCGGTTGTTGATCCGTCGGCCTGAGTGTTTTGGCCCTGCACTGAGAGGCGATGTGGGTAATGGACTCCTGGAAGCAATGAAGGAAGCAATCAGTATCTCTGAAGACCCGTCATTGGATGGACCTTTTCCCAGTCACCAGTCCCCAAGAGCACAGTCAGTATTATACACATGCAGACATATATTTTAAGATTTGAAAGTAATTCAGGTATCAGATTTCTTTAAGTACATACAGACACTGGGACATGTTAAAATCTATCAAATAGATACTGTGCAGACTGATTCTTTTATTTATTTTTTTCTTAATGGATTGTATTAAAAACTTTCGGCTGCCATTACTGATTTCTCTAACAGAGATGCTGTGCAGGACAATGATGACGACCTTATTCACATGGGACATGCCATCATGACCTTCTACTCAGCTCTTATTGACTTGCTTGGGCGTTGTGCTCCAGAGATGCATGTGAGTGTCTCCCTATAGGCGTCACCATTGTAAATACCTGTAAAAAAAACTATAACCTTTGTTGTGCTATATATTTTTACCTTTTTTTAGGACAGCTGCATTTTGAAGTCAAAAGAAACATCGCCATAACATACTTTCTTTGATCGTATTTTTCTCTACGGTCTTGTTAAAATGTGCAGAAGTCCAGTACTGGCTTATCTATAGTTCTAGGTTAACTATGTATGTGAACTGGAGTGGAGCAAGTGAGATAGAACAAGGTAATTCAGAGTGTTTCCCATGAAACACTTTTAGGATCACAAAACAAGAAGGAAATGATAATGAACCTACAGTATATGCATGTAATGCTGTTATGTATTAGTACCCTATTCTGTATGCTGTTAAAGTTTAAGTTACTAACCAGTGGCTTTCTGAATTTTGTCTAGTTGATTCAAGGAGGCAAAGGAGAAGCCATCCGCATCAGGGCCATTCTGAAATCACTCATCCCTACTCAGGATCTTGAAGGAGTCATCAGCATACCCTTTCAGCTGCCTTCACTGTCTAAAGGTTCAATGGACCAAATAAATCTTAAGCAGTAGTTTATATTACGAAATAACCTGCATTGGCTTCTTATTTTCATTTTATTTACATTAAACCTGACAGCTTCAATCTTAACATGGGGGTATTAGGATGAGAGGTATACAGGCTTATTAGGAAAAGGGCCTTAGAGGCTTGAGAAGACTTACATGTACAATAAATGCTACATATTTTATATGTTAAGAGCTGAGTAATAAGATCTAATCTTTATTTTTTTGTCCAGATGGCTTGCTGGTTGAGCCTGACCTGTCTACAGTATTCTGCCCAGACCACAAAGCTGCCGTGGTTCTGTTCCTGGATCGGGTTTATGGCATTGAGAACCAGAGTTTTCTTCTCCATCTTTTGGAAGTCGGCTTTCTCCCTGACATTCAAGCAGCTGTCTCTCTTGACACTGTGAGCATTTCTGTTGCGCTTACATCTACTTGAGAGATTTAGTGTAATATTGGAGGGGAGATTGATGAAATGATTGAAATGTTGCCACAGAAAGAAAAAAAAAATCGACCTTGCTCCTTTCCTGTCTCTGTTTCTTCAGCTTATCCGTATCAAAACATTACTGTGATTACTGAAATATCCTCCACAATATGAATTGAACTACTGATTGCAATGTCAGACTTATAATTATTTAGACTCAAGGACTTTGTTGGTCAAGTCCAGGAACAATGCCGTGTCCAATCAAAACCAATTTGGACAAAATGACAAAGTTTCACCCAGTCAACTACAAAAACCCGGAGGATATCATGGGTATAGAAAGGTTTTACCCGTCATGGCATCCGATCTAATAGTAAGCTAATAGTGAATCAGGTGTTTTTCCACCAGACCTTGGAGATAGCAGTCATCAACCACTGTTAAAAAAATAAATCTAGACAAGTTGCATAATTACAGACCCATCTCAAAATTTCTGTTCATCAGTAAGGTTATTGAAAAAGCTGTGTTTCAACAGTTAAATATCCTCTTAACTCATGACCAACAACTTTGACATCTTCCAGTCCGGTTTTCGTGCTCACCACAGCACTGTGACTGCCCTTGTCAAGTTGTTCAATGACATCCACATAAATACAGACTGAGGAAGAACTACAGTGCTGGTATTATTGGACCTCAGTGCAGCATTTGACCCCACTGACCATGTTATATTACTAGAGCGACTGAAGATTTGAGTGGGACTTTCTTGTACAGTACTTGACTGGTTTGAGTCTTACTTAAAGGACTGGGACTACTTTGTGTCAATAGGTAACTTTACATGGTGGACCACATCACTCCAGTACTCTGAGGTCCTTATACTGGCTTCCTGTTCCTCAGAGAACAGACTTTAAAATACTTCAGTTACTTTATAAATAACTGAGTGGTTTAGGACCAAAATACATCATTGTTGTTGCCATATCAGCCATCCAGACCTCTCATCTCCTCTGGTTCAGGTCTGCTCTGTGACCCCAGAATCAAAACAAGCAGCATTCAGCTTTAATACTCCACAGATATGGAACACGCTTAATTCCTTTAAATCAAGGTTAAAAACTCATTTGTTTACAGCTCCTGAATTATTTAAATAATTCGGAATTTAAATTTAAACTATGTTAATTTCATTAAATTGTAATTCTAGTTTAGGTCAAACTTTTCTTTATTATACCATTGCAATGTATTTGTACTTTTTTTTTTTTTCTCTTTAGTTTTTACGTTTTCATTATTTAAAGCACCTTGAATTGCCTTGTTGCTGAAATGTGCTATACAAACAAAACTTTCCTTTACTTGGTTTATTTGTAGCAGCTAGTTTTGTGGGGTGGAGTGAGCTGGCTTCTGCCCCATCCCTTTTGATTTGCAGGCTGTGCCTCTTTTAGGATCACTGCACAGCTTTTTTCACAATGCAAATGTATTTTGATTCCACATCATTCCAAACAACCTTTGAAGCACATTATTATCATATGAAAGAGCGTTCAGTACCAGGACTGACAGCCCATATTACTGCTCATCAAACTGATAGAGCAATGCTCTAGTCAATGCTTTCAATATCTGCATCTCTGAGGACCCTTTCTTGGAGCAACACAGAAGGGGGAAACACTTTCAAGATAAAATAGGAAATAAAGATTAAAAAACAGAGATCAAAAAGGGCTAAAGAAAACCCTCACCAAAAAAATAAGAGGAGAACACAGTCACACAAACCTAAACCAACCAAAACCCTTAACCCTTAAATATATCCATCCATTATCTATACCCACTTAATCCGTCTCCGCGTCACGAGGGTCTGTCGGAGCCTATCCCGACGCATAGTAGGTGAAAGGCAGGGGTACACCCTGGACAGGTCGCCAGTCCGTCGCAGGGCCAGATTCAAAGACAGATAATCATGCACACTCACATTCACACCTACGGGCAGTTTAGAAAGATCAATTAACCTGCCCTGCATGTTTTTGGACTGTGGGAGGAAGCCGGAGTACCCGGAGGGAACCCACGCAAGCACGGGGAGAACAAACTCCACACAGAAAGACCCACCATAATATAAGTTAAGATACATACACATATTTACAGATAAGGGGGTCAGTCTGTGCAAACTGAAACGGAAATAACAATGTGCAAAAAGCGTGCATGAGCAAAAATAAAATAAAAAAGCATTTAATTACCCAGATGATTACCTGTCAGGAAGAGGTGAGCCTTTGTCCAGAGAAATGGTTTGAGGGAGGGCAGACTTTCTATAGTGTTCTACGTGATGCTATAGGAAGCAGCATGGTTAGTGAAGATGTTAAGTGAAGATGACACCATTGAACACTGGAAGGGTGCATATCTCGACTCCATGCCTGATCTGTGGCAACTCTATGAATATGTATATATACTCTATATGAATGACAGTATGACTTTATGACTTTTTCATTCCTGTGAATTTCTAGACAAAATGAAAGGGTTGTAGTTTTTAATCACTTTTGAAGTGCCAGTCACTTGAACACCCAAATGCTGTATATGCAGAGAAGCTATTTAGCTATTTATATCATATATATATATATATATATATATATATATATAAATATATTTGTTGAATATGTTTTCTGCAATTTTTAAATTTGTCTATATGTAGCAAGGGAAAGTATGACGTTTCAATTTGAGTCGTCAGTTTCTCTTCACTCCATTTCAAGTTGTGTTTTTCTGTTTTTAATTGCAGGCTGACCTAGGATCCACGGATATGGCCCTGGCGCTCAATAGATATTTGTGTACAGCCGTTCTTCCCCTGCTCACCAAATTTTCATCACTTTTCCACAATTTAGAGAATCATATTTTGCTGGTTGATTCTCTCATCCAAGCCATCTACCGGCTCTCAAGGGCTCTTAGCTTGACCAAGGCTCAGAGGGACAGGACTGAGGACTGCTTGTTGGCTTTGTGCAGGTAGGATCTTAAGGTGCTACGATAGAGCATCAGGTCACCAAATATGTTTCAGTAAACCAACAGACTTCATTTTAGCAATTTAAGGAGTAATTACGTTGCTGTTACACCTCAGGAGTTTCAAACGCATAATGTATTTTGCAGTTTTTTTGTCTGCCAAGTACTTTTTTTATGTATAGATTCTCATTGTATGTAGCTGTTTCTATTGATTAGATATCCTGAGAAATAAATTTAAGGGGTACAGACAGAAGAGTAAAACTGCAATTCCTAGTAATAATTAATATTTTCCTGGATTACAAATCTTTATGGTTTTCTTTACTCACTATGGAGCCTATTTTTTTTCTAATTCAGACATAATTCATCAAATATAAAAACTTCTTGCTCATTTTTAATATTTGACACCCTCTGAGATATGCAAATTAGTCAAAACTCTGGCTGTTGCATGTGTATTTGCGGCGATAGACATGGTGTATTTTTGCATGACTAATTCTTCACTCTTTGGTGTCCTCAGTAAACTTCGTCCATCTGTGATGCAGCCTCTTCTCCGGCGGCTTGTCTTTGATGTTCTTCATCTCACAGACCACAGCAAAATACCACTGAAGGTGAAAGCATACATTGAAGTTGTGAAATGTAAATGTCAAAATATTGAGTTTTATTATATATTTTTTCCTCTACTTTCATCTTTTAGCTCTTAACCAATCATTACGAGCAGAGGTGGAAGTATTACTCCCAAGCTGGCAGGCAGGGTGACCAGGTTTTGGCCTCTGAGGAGGAACTTGACCTGTCTAGGAAACTGTTCTGGGGCGTGTTTAAGGCCTTGGCTAAGAAGGTAAATAATACCAAATACCAATGTCAAAATTAATGTGACATAAAAACGATTTATGCAGTAACTTATATATTTTTTTCATTAACAAAAGAAACATTCTTTCTTGGAAGAACTCCCTTTATTGATTTATTAGGTTTCTTTCTATTTTCACTCAAGAGGAATGCACTTCTGATGTTCTCCTTTACTGTACTCTGGGAACCTGAGTGGAGTAAGATGTATCGCACTTAATTGTCAATTATTTATAACCTACAGTTGAGGACTTGAGAGAGTCAAAAACAGGGGGAAAAAAAAGAATCCTTTCTTAGTTCGCAGTAAGCAAAAACAAAAATATTTCTAATAAATGCTTATTTTCATGACTCAGAGCTGCAAATAATAATAATAATAATACAGTTATGAAACAGGAGGACTATCCCACAAGGTTTATCCTGATTCAGTGACTTGTAGAGCCACCTTTAGCAGCAATAACTTGAAGTGGTGTTTCTTACTGTCATTATCAGTCTCACAGCCTTGTGTAAAACATGACGGATTTTGAGCTACTCTTGCGTAAAAGGCTGCTTCTGCACATTAAAGCTTGTCCAACTTCTATATGTTGGACAGGCGATATTTAACCCAAGAATAATGAAGCAGAGAGCTCATGTGACCGTCTTTGACTGCAGGTGCCCAGATCTTCTGGCTACAAAACATCCCATATTATTACTTTACACTACTGTTCCTTGCCATGTGAGGTTTTTGTGCTGATATCCTGTGTTTGGTTTGAGCTAAATGTGGCATTATAGCCAAACATCTTCACTTTGATATCTTCTGTCAAGGGAATTTGTTCCAGAAGTTTTGTTGATTTGCCTGATGACATTTAAGTGTTGTTTCAGTATGATTTGATCTGTGATACAACCACGAAAAGAATAAGTGAAAGAATTTACAGACGGTTTAATCCGAAACGCTGAAAATATCCAAACACACACACACACACACACACACACACACACCCACCTGCCCCGGCAGTCCCTGCTGGTCACTCCTCTTCCTATCAGTCATCTCCGCCACCGTCACCTGTAGCTGCTTCGGATGCTGCTGTTGCTGAAGTGGAAGCTCCACCAGAGCCACCAGCAAACATATGTGTTATTTTAATACATTTGGTGGCATATGCTTTAAGAGCTTTTCATTTTTTTTATCACAAATTTTAGGAAGTTTAGTTATTCATATGCTTATCTTCATCTGAGGCAGTGGGACAGTCAGGAAACAGCTGCAGCATCATGGATATGAAAATAATCGGACCACTTTTGCCTCTGACCTTATCAGTGTCCTGCTGGACCGCTACCATCCTCCCATCTGATTCAAATGCAATGTCAGGCTTTAAAGATAAAAGCAGGGATACGTCACGAGTGTCATAGGAGGAAGGGAAAACACAGCACTAAATTCCTACAGGGAAACAACACTAAGCCCATGGTTTCGATTTGTTGATGAAACCTTGGTTAAAAAAAAAAATCCAAACTCAAAAAGTTGAAGCCCAATGTTGTAGAGCACAGCAACTTTGTGGACAGCAACTAGAGAGGATTTGAAAAATAACATTTTTTTTAAAAGACCGAAGTCTAAACACTGAGGTATACTCCTACACATACCAATATCTGCTCTCTGACTTGCACCAGCGACGAGAACACAAACTGTCCATCAAATATACACTTTCAGGACAAGACTCTCCTTATGAAGCCAGAAGAAAAAGGAGCACCGCACATAAACAAAAACACACTCCAAACTCTGCCTTTAAGTTAGTTGTAAGTGGCAGGAATGCTGATAACCTTTTACAAACACATTTCTGTGTAGTTCAAATCCCAACATTTGGTAGAGGGGAAAAAAACAACATTAAACAAATGAGATTCCCTCAAGTTTTACCAACCCAACACTTGCCTTTCAGCACGGACTCTCCATTCTTATATTTCTTCTGTGAGTTGTCAGCAGTTTTTCAAACTGTATGTTGTTTACTTGATTGCTGTATAAATCATTAATCAAGGTGTGAATAGAGTTAAGGATTATAATCAAGTAAACAACATTCAGTTTAAAAAATCGCTGACAACTCAGAGAAGAGATGAACGATTTCCATGTGATTTCAGTACCTCATAAGAATGAATAGCCCATCAAAAATCCATAACAGTTGGAGCTGAATAATCATGCATTTAAGAACCAAATGTTTTCTTAATACTGCAATAAGACAACAGGCTGTAACAAGGAAATTTGATCAATCTGGGCTTTTTAGCAAATATCAGCTTTATATATGTGTTAAAATAACTTAATTAACCTTACCCGATTCTTTCTTGTGTTCATTTCCTCTCCTTTCTTTCCCTTATTTCTTTGACCTTTGAAGTCCTACATGGCTCAATTGCTTAGGTTGTGTGTGCAGTGCCTTGTTGCAGTAGCCAAAGCCTTACCGCCTGACCATGTGGAGCCAGGCTGCTTGTTTCACATGGAGAGAATATCTTCCATGGATACAGATGGACACTTTGACCCCCAGCCTGTGGATACCTCCAAGTAAGATACTGAAGGGGAGGATGTGTTTTATTATTGTCTGAAATTATAATTAAAATGATTTCATTCTGAGATTAACCTCATCTGTTTTAGAAGTGACATCTCAGATTTGGTAAAGGATCGAGTCTGGCACAAAGCATCATGCTTTGACAAGGACTACTAGAAACATTTATTATTATGGTCTCATAAAGAGCAAGTGTATCAGATATTTCACCTTGCAATGTGGTTAAATACTGTATTGTTTATTTCCCTTCACTAGTGTTTCTGTGCCAGAGGGACTGGAGTTTATAGTGAACAAGTATGCAGAGCACACTCATGAGAAGTGGTCTCTTGACAAGGTAATATTAGTAATTGTTCTTCAGTGCTGAACAGCTCATTAAAGCTGACAATGAGTGGTTATTTCATATCCGGGTCTGGAATTAACGACTTGTATCTAGAATAACTTTTCACTGCAACATCTGTCTGTGATGTGAAGTTGAGGGAATATGTTGAAATCTACATATTTTCTGAAGGATGACTTTTAATAAATCTGTGTGTTATCTCTGGTAGTTTGCCAATGGCTGGGTTCATGGCGAGCAGCGGTGCGAGAACACCAAGGTTCACCCTCTCCTCAAGCCATACAGGGCTCTGGCTGAGAAGGTATACTGACTCAAAGGTTTAGACACACTTTTCCACACTTTTGAATGGAGAAATAAAGTATCCAGACTTTTGACTGGTGGTGTTTGTATATGTATGTGTTGGTTGTCCATTAACAACAGGACAAGGAGGCTTATCGATGGGCCATCAAAGAGACTATCAAAAGTATGTTGGCCTTTGGTTGGACCATAGAGAGGACCAAAGATGGAGCTACGTCAGGCATGCATGCCTGTACACGGAGGCTCTCCCAGTCTGGACAGGTGTGTGTGCACTCACTCTTTTCAGTGATGATTGGACTAATTCTGCTATAAATAAATAACTTTGTTTTAACCAAGGGTAACCATCTCTATGTTGTCGGTTTAAGCTGTCTTTTGAAGGAGCATCGACCTTTAGCCCGAAACCTTTGGACATGAGCAGCATCACCTTATCATGGGAACAGTGTGTAAGTGCTAATATTCACACTTTCTTATTTAAAGTTAAATGTTATAGATCTGCTATAGATCTTTTTGTTTTTCTTTTAACACATAGTCACCCTGTGAATTACTTGTGAACAACAAATATTGCTTTTGTCTTTAGGCTATGGCTGAACAGTTGGCTGAAAACTACCACAATGCCTGGGCAAAGACAAAAAAATTAGAACTTGAGAGTAAAGGTACAAAACCATGGCCATGTCATCTTAAATTCCTCTCCTTTCAGGGATTCACAGAACGTATAGTGAAATTTCTATGCTTTTGACCAATTTCTGTTCTCAGGAGGGGGTGGGCATTCAATGCTCGTACCTTTTGATACCCTGATGGCCAAAGAGAAGACCAAGTTCAGAGAAAAAGCCCAGGAAATATTAAAGTTCCTTCTGCTTAATGGCTACACTGTGAGGAGGTGAGCAGAGGACAAGAGAAGCCTATCATTTTTCCATACGTCTTTGTTACATCTATCTTAACCTTAAATTGCGGCCACATTAGAATCAGATCTGTTTACCAGATAAATGTGTTGTTTCTTATTTCTGCAGTATTTTATGTCAACATTGTTGTTATAAAATTGTCACAATATGGTCAAAATTGCACAGTGTTAAACATACAAGCTCGCTAATAACCCTGTTTATTTCATTTCCTCTAAAGAGATCGAAAGATAGTGGAAATGGATTTCCCAGCCACGTCCAACTGCTTTGGATTTGTTTTCCTGCAGCGAATGCTGTCTCACACTGAGGAGGTGCAGGAGAACATGCTGAAGCTTGGTAACACATAAGTTTATTGAATGTAAATGTATCCAAAAAAATAACTAAAACAATAAAAGAGCGTTGATTTTACTGATTATTTTAAATAGACCTTCATTGTTTGTAATTCTTCCTTGGATTTTGATGAACAGCCTCTTTAGTCTATGTGAAACAAGTTTCCTCTGGGGTACATTTGTTTGTGTGTAATCAGATAAGGTGAATTCACATTAACTGTTTTTTTAGGGAAAGAATATATACACTATTATTATAGTTTATCATGTATATCACATATTTATTTTCTTCATTATTCTGTTTATCATGAGCGATTGCATAGGACCATTTAATTTTATATATTTCTTTGCAGAAGTGATACAAGCCAGAAGACAGATGTCGAAAGGCGACAGGGCTCCAGACCAACAACCAATCATATTCTTTCAGAAGGTTTGTCTCAACTCAAATGCATTTCTAAACCCAGCCGGTCTACCCTGTTATCACAAAAACGTTCTTTGACATTGACTCAGCCTCCACCCAATTTCATTTTTCTGATACTCTTTTATTTTTTCTGATTAGCCTTTTTTCTCATTTAATTTACACCTTCTAATTAGTTTTGTTAGATTGTTGTCACGGGCAACCTCTATAAGAGAAAACCCTTTGGGGCTGTGTAATTTATTTAACCATTTTGCAATTCTACGTGGGTGTTTTGATTGCCATCAGGACATAGATTATAGCCTCCCACACTGCTCTGCCTACAAGGACGCATCAATGAACCATATTTATTTTTCATTGATGAGGCCCCCTGAGTCATATTCAGTCAGCCAGGACTGTGAACAGCCATGCTTCTTGTCTCGACACTCTACTTTTTTTTACTTAGACCTGCAAGTCTAAATGCACTGATTATTCAGTCTGTGAAGTGCCAGTGCTTCATACATGTTGGGTTTAATAGTAATGTCTGGTTAAACAGTTGGCAAGCATTCAGTCCCTGAAAAGTTCTTTTTTTGAATTCTATAGTTACGATCACAATCCGTTTAACCTTGCTGGATGTTTAATACATGAATATGAAATTGTACATGTTAAGTTGTATGCTGGTGTGAGAAAATAGTTAATGCCCCTTTAAGAGTCAGTGCACGTTAAATTTAAGCCTATGTGGTTTCTTGGCAACGGGAGTTGAAGAGAATAAACGGCTGGCAGTTTTCTTGGAGCCAACTGCAGGAATTACCTCATTTTTGAGATCTACTACAACTTAACATTTATGTGAAATAATGGTAAAGCAATTAAAATATAAAACAAAGTAAGTGTTTCTCTCAGCAAGTATTTTCAATGTGAAGCAGTGGCACAAACAGAGACATAACATGAGTGATAGTGTTTTATTGTTATCTATATAGTTTTGCATTCAACTTTGAAACTTGTCTGGGGAAATTTGAAGGAAATCCATTCAAGACTTGAGGAACCTAAGGTGACTGACAATTTCTTCATCACTCCACAGGTTGTCCTTCCACTTTTGGAACAGTATATGAAACTCCATCGTCTGTATTTCCTGTCCATTTCTCTCGGCTCGAGCGATAATCGAAGCCATGCCTCAAAAAAGGAAAAGGAAATGGTTGCATGGTATTTGTCACCTCCAACAAAAAAATACTGCATGTATTTGTCACAGTGTACATGCACAACACTATAACATGCTTGTGCTTGTGGTTGCTTAATGATGAAAATATAATTTATATTTGTATTCATCATACTGTACCACTAGTCTTCTGATTTTTTTTTTTTTTTTTTCTGTAAAAAATCTTTCCATTTCTCTCATTTTTTTGCTCCAGCCTCTTTTGTAAGCTTGCAGCTCTTGCAAGACACAGGAATTCACTTATTGGTAAGGGCTGGCATTTTTACAGCTTATTTAGACAATAATTTATTGCACAATTGTGTTTGTCTCTTGTTGTGTTTTTCATCGCTGCACGTGTTTTTATCTGTGCACTTACACTCATTATTTTGACGTAAATGTACATTTGTCTTCTCAGAAAGTGATACCTCATCAGTTGCGAGTTGCCTCTGCGTCCTGACTCGGGCTCTTGATGCCAGGTAGCTAGATGGCACTACTGTCACACTGCCTAAATTGCTTTTCACGCTCCGCCAGAAGTTTTGTCACTGTTGCACCACCGTTTGTAAGGATGATATGTCTGGTGTAAATTCAGTCACATAAAATAATGAAGCCATGTGTGTTAGGTGTCATTTTTTCCCAGAGAAAAAAAATGCACTTGAAGCACGATGCTTCCGCTTTTAACAGTGTTGTTTTTGATCTGAACAAAATAAATTAAAAAAAGAAAAAAAATATATATATATATTGCTTTTCATCTTCTTTTCCCAGGACATTAATGACATCAGCATCAGAGTCTGTTCAGACTGCTCTGCATTCATATTTTGAAGGCGCTGCAGCTGATTTGGAGATGACCGTGGAAAAGCTTTCTGAGACTGTGGTCTCGGTGCCTCAGAGCAGGAGCCAGCTGTCTAGAGGAGTGACCAAGGTTCTTCACTACACAACCGCCGTTCTTCTACCCACCCTCACTTCCCTTATCCATCATCTTGCTAATCAAAACTATGGAGCGGATGTCTTCGGTAAGGGTTACCTTCGTGTTGGTCTCGGTAATGAAAGAATTTCACGTGTCACACAAAGTGCCAAATTTACTCTTATCCATTTGTTTCTGCATGCCGACCTCCAACCCTCCACAAGTCTTTCATCTCCTGAATCATCAGCCATGCATTTTGCGTAGCTCAGTGTCAATAGATATTTCATAGCTTTAAACATCTCCTTGTCTTTCCAGTTGGCGGTACTCAAGTGTCCTGTTACAGGATCTTGAACAACCTCTACTCTCTCGGAACCAGTAGCAGCATCTGTATGGAGGGGTAATGTTTTAATTGTTGTGTATATGTCAGAGAATGTGCTCATGCCAGTATTGTTTGTTGTTGTTTTTTTTCCTTAAGTGTGTTTCCTTTAGTTGTTAGTGAAACTGTAAAGTGTCACTGTGACATTTGTCTATCCTGTACATAACATTTGTGGTTGTAAAAGTCTTGGAATCCTAACACTGTATTTCCACACAGGCAGAGGTCTGCAGCAGGCGCATGTCTGGCGGCCCTGACTGGAGCTTTCCCAGTATGCTTCCTGGAGCCAGCTCTAAATGAAAACAATCCATATTCCATCTACAATACCATGAGTGCTACTGAGATAAGAGGTAAAACTGTTGTTTTCCAGATTGTCTGTTAAATCTTGGGCGGTGTAAATCAGCTTTCTCTTCCATTAGATCATGGACTGCCAGATCATGTTGGGAACATGTGTCCCCTACTGCCTTCATTGGGACAAGCATTGGGGGAAGTAGAAGAATTGGCAGGTGCTGGTGCTGGAGCCCACCAAACTCACTACATCCACATTGCAGAGGTCACTTTGCCCATGTTGTGCAGCTACATTTCCCGCTGGTGGTGCTGGGGCCCGGAAGGCCTGCAAGATGGTCCAGTTTTTACCTCTGTCATTCCTCAGAATGCCAGTGACCTACTTGGCTACATCCTCCGAATCATCCACAACCATGTGGGTGTTGACCAGGGACACTGGATGAAACAGCTTGCAGGTACTGGGATCATGTACATTTCTGTGCCTTCGGTGTGGATACAGTTCCTTATTTAAAATTAGTAATGCTATTAACAGCTTTCATTGATCTCTCAGTTTTTTCTCAGCCAATCATATGTAAAGCCCCCCCTGAGCTTTTGAAGAGCCACTTTCTGCCGCTGATGGGGAAGCTGAGGAAGAGAACAGAATGTGTTCTGTTAGAGGAGGAGAAGATAAAAGCTGAGGGCTGTTGTACTTCTGAAGCAGAGTTGCAGATACAGGAGAAGTACACAGTGCTTGTCCGAGACTTCTATGCCTTTTATCCTCTTCTCATTCAATTTGTGGATTCTAATCGGTAAGGCGTTAACTAAATGTCTTTAAGTAGTAAGATTATTCCCTGTGGTCAGAAGGAGTAAATTAAAGCACATTTAGATTGAGTGGAAAGTGAAACTTGTTTTTCTACTATAAGGGTATTTTATGGTTCCCTGCAGTTCATCTGGTTTCTTAAGAAACCTTTACAGTAAAATGTTCCATTTTGATGTTTGTTGATATTGTAACACATTGAAAAAAGATTATAGAAATTTTAAATCAATAGCAAGTGGAAATTGCGCAAATAGTAAAACAAAAATAAAGAAAATATACATTTATGCAGACATTGATTTACGTGGTTGTATCGGTTATTATTGCAGGCTGGGCTCAGCTTTACTGGAGCACATTTTGTGATGTTGATATGTTTTATTTTGTCATCTCTCAGAGCCAGATGGCTGAAAGAGCCAGTCCCTGAGGCTGAGCAGCTGTTTAGTATGGTGGCAGAGGTCTTTATTTTCTGGGCCAAATCTCATGTGAGAATGGCAGTTTTTTTTTTCCTGTAATGTCAGATATATATACAAGTAAACATAGTGCTTTGTAAGCTGCACATTGCCTTCAGCTGTTTCCTTTTTTTTTTCTTAAACAGCATTTCAAATGGGAGGAACAGAATTATGTTGTCCAAAATGAAATCAACCTGCCTTTCCTGATCTCCAGTGAGAAAGTGTTAAAGGTCAGCTCAAATTATACTTTGAATTTATACTTGAACATGAGGCTAATCATAGACTTTTGCACAAGAGTTTATTCTCCGTGTAGTTTAGACACTACTACCAACTGTGTGGAAATCACAAAGACATATCTTCAATTCTTCTTGGTACTCAGTTCAACAGTGAGAAGAGGAGGATGAAGAAGAAAGGAGATCTCTATTCTGCACACACCTCTCTTATTGTGGCCTCCATGAAGAGGTTGGTCCCTGTGGGACTCAGGGTTTGTTTTCTGACTGACCAGAGCTTCATCATGCTCGCTAAAAATAGCTTTTCTCAGGTCAGTTATTTGGATATGTGGATCATATTAAATAATTGTCCTTTGTTCAAAGTTTATACTGTTTAATGTTGCACAGAATAATGCAAATACTAATTTTACATGAAACGCATGTTGTGTATTTAACGTAAACAATGATTGCTCTCCACAGAAAAACAGTGAAGATGACATCAGAGAGCACATTTTGAGTGGCCTTTTACATTTTCAGACACAGGTAATGGCTGTAACTATATTTTAAGTTAACTTTTTTTATTTGTGTAATATCCTTCTGTAATCACATTAAATACTTTTTCCTAAATAACAGTAAAATGAAATATGCTTTGTATTTTAATAGATTATTAAGTTGTTTTTTGTTTTTTTTTAATTTAGCACAAAAGTCTTTGATGAACTTCTTTCAGGACAAGAATTTCCTGAAATACATGACAAGTCAAAATAATTTCAGTTTCTGGTTTACTGATATGTATTGATAAGACAAGAAACGACACCTTCTGTTAATAGTACTGTTTTATGAGTCCATCCATCCATCCATCCATCCATCCATCCATCCATCCATCCATCCATCCATCCATCCATCCATCCATCCATCCATCCATCCATCCATCCATCCATCCATCCATCCATCCATCCATCCATCCATCCATCCATCCATCCCAGCTGGTTTACAGTTGCTGGTTTTGGTCCTAAAACTAGGGGGATACAACCTCAGAGGAAAAACAACTCAAAACACATTGTTTACTGAAGAAGATTCCACCCAAAGTGCAGCGCAGTATGAATGCCTCAGTAAAAGCACATTTGGCCAGTTTGCTTGTCAGGAAAAGTCAGGTGTGTTTTAACAAAATGCCAAGGAAGAAAGCAGCGGCTTGGCTGAAATGACGTCGTGGTTTTAGCGGTCATGGACAGGGCAGTTATCCTGAGCATGGTACATAATCTACAAGAGTGTGTTTCTCTTGTTTTGGCAGTGATTCTGTTTAAACTAAGACTTCAAGCTGATTGGATTGGCTGTGTGTCAGCTGTGCATAAACTAAGGCTAATGAGCCTCAGTGAAATGAATACATTTTGTAAAGATGAGTTCTTCAGGTAAATTTAACTGGAGAAAGCTCCCATAGTTGTAAAATTCAAAGCTGTCATTTTAATAACCAAATTCAGTGACTCATTGTTCAACAGACATGAACAGGACACTTACTGCACCGTTCAAAATACGCAGACATTATTTCCACTTGCCTAAGCGAGTGGCAAATATGTATATTAATAATGTATGAGATCATAATTCATTAGTGTTAAAAAGTTCTGCTTTTATAATTAAACTTTTTAAGCAGCAAATGTCTGCTCTTGTTGAATAGCTCATTCCTTCATGGATTAATTTGTTTTCTGCTCTTAGATGGTGACTATTTGGTCTTTTATTTATTTTTTTAATACCCAGAAAATCAAAACCTGTTGAGAAAACAAAATTCAGAACAAAAGCTGTATTTTTCCACCTAGCTTTTGTATGTATTCATTTAGGTGTTTCCACATACATTTCCACAGAAATGTAGTTTTATTAATTAGATTAGTAAACAGCCGAGACCTTTCAACAGCTCTCTAAAAACATTTTCATTGATTGGTTAAAATGCAAGTAGCTTGGAACAACGATAAATAAATAAATGCAAAAAGCAATGCACCGTTCCTCTGTGTCTTCACAGGCGGCAAACACCATCAGCCAGGAGCTCTTTTATACAGAACACCAAACACAGCATGCCGCCGTCGCTGGCGTACAAAGAACTGTGGACAGGGTTCTTGAAATAGCTCGAGTTCTTTATTACCTGGATCAGGTGAGCTTTTCCATTCTATTAAAAAAATAAGAATATGACTTTCAGGGAAGCATTCTTCCTTTATCTTCTTGGCATTTGGAAACACAGTGATACCGGGTGCACTTGTCCTCCTCAGTCATTAGACTCTGTGCAGAGAATTATGTTTGCTCAGTGAAGTGAAGTGCAGGCGGCAGCTAGTGCTGCTGAGCTGGCTCTCGCATTCGGCTCTGCCAAGATAATTATCTTGCACTCGAATTTGTTGCAGCACTTTCCTGTTTAATTTAGTTTTGATTGTTTTTAAGAACTGTCATTGGAACAGCACAATAAAACCTCAAATCTCTTGTGTTTGTCAGGCTCAAAGGCCTTGATGTTTACAAACACAGACACACAGAAAGTAGAAACGCGTCTAGTTGGCAAAAGCAATTCCAGGCCGAGCACATAACAACAACACATTAGAAAGCATGTTATCAAGGTAATCTCTCAGCTGCTTTTTCTCAACCTATATTTACTAACACTCTATACATATTCTCGGACTCTGCAAGTAAATGGCTAAGTAGATGTTCTGTCTCGTGTCTTTTGCTCAAAGGCTTTTTACGTAGCACTTGTATTGTAAAGCAGCCTTGTATTGTCTTTCAGCCTAAAGTTTACTAAAGTGCTTTAGGTTAGTAAAGTTTTATGCACTTTTTATGTCTGTTGGTTTTTAGGTGGAACACCCACAGAGAAGTAAAAAGCCTGCATGGCACAAGGTCTTATCCAAACAGAGGAAACGTGCCGTGGTGGCCAGCCTGAGGATGACTCCTCTTTACAACTTACCAAGGTAAAAACACTTGGAGCTTCACACCTTAAAGCTGTGTGTACACATGGTTTGAGTTATTCTTTACATTCTTAGCACATTTTTTGTAAGTATTAGGTTGTGTAAGGAAAAGTCATACATTTTGTTTTGTCTGCATACATTGTTCATATATCTGTTCCCTGAGGTACCCTTGTCATGATCCTCTTGCACCCAAACACTGTGGTGAATCTGGTAATTATTACCCTTTAGCCCTAGATGGACAAGTAATGATGGATCATCATGAACGCGGTGAAAAGCTCTTCTGTCATTAAACGAGAATCTACTATGCTCCCTCCTTTTGGTTTTTAACTTTTATTTCCCTCACAATTCTTCACCCTTTCCACTTTTGCCTTAGGCATCGAGCTGTCAACCTCTTCCTCCAAGGGTACAATAAATCCTGGATATCAACTGAAGACCACAGCTTTGAGGAGATGCTTGTGGAGGATTTAGCGGTGAGTTGAAAAGGAAGGTTGCAGTCACCAGATTGAGTTAAAAATGGTAGTCTAACATACACACTCACCCATCCAAATAATTGGAATCAGGTGTTACAACCACTTCCATGGCCACAGGTGTAAAAAATCAAGCGCCTAGGCATGCAGACTGTTTTAAAAACTATTGTGAAAGAATGGTTCGCTCTCAGGAGCTCAGTGAATTCCAGCCTGGAATTGTGATAGGATTTCACCGAGGCAACAAATCCAGTTGTGAAATTGTTGATGAACTTGACTGTCCTGCACAGAGTCCTGACCTCAACCCGATAGTGCACCATTGGGATGAATCAGAGCGGAGACGGAGAGCCAGACTGTCTCGTCCAACATCAGTGTGTGACCTCACAAATGCGCTTCTGGAAGAATGGTCAAAAATTCCCATAAACACACTCCTAAACCTTGTAGACAGCCTTCCCAGAAGAGTTGAAGCTGTTATAGCTGTAAACGGTGGTCTGTAGTCGTATTGAACCCTATGGATTAGGAATGGGATGTCACTTAAGTTCATATGTGAGACAAGATGGGTGAGGGAATACTTTTGGCCCTGTAGTGTATAAGAATATAACAGCTCTGTATTTTGAAGGTAAGACAGGTGAGCTAAGGCAGATTGATAGGTAGGAAACACAATTTCTTTCTCAAATCGTTGGCTCCTAGTTATAATTTAAAACTATGTTCGGCTTTGGGTTGCAAATAAAATCCAATAAAACCATTTTTTAAATTTGGAAACTTGGCAAAAGATTAGTTTCTGGTACAATTTCTCAAGCTGACAGGTGAAATGTGACATATTGCCTGCTTAATAAATATGATCATGCAGAGTATGTTCAGGGTTATGTTTGGTGTTTGCAATGGCTTGTGGGAACTTTTGTCAGTCGTAAGGGGCTGAGGTTGACTCTGAATGACCGTGCAATATCATTCTTTCTGGACTGCAGAAGTGGGGAGTGATGACACTTTGTGAAGGTGACAAAGGGGAAAATAAGGATGTGGAAGATGGAGCCAAGCCAATCGATCCCCTCCTACAACTCATTACACTTTTCAGTCGAAGTGCCCTGACAGAAAGCAGGTGTGTGTTCAATACACAATATAACATGCAGCAAAAACTCCATTCTGCTTTTATTACTGATCAAATTCATCCTCAGGAAAGTCAATAAGAAATTGTGTCAGAAGTGGGATTATTTTTTCTTTATTGTTATAAACCTTTACCCAATTTTCTCATACATTGGTAATCGCATGTGCATATTTTTGATGTAAAAATCTTCATTTGTATAAGTATCCACACTTTCCTTGTTGGAAACAAATCTTAGATTATTCTTTTAAGTGTTTTTTTTTTTCAATTCATAAATGCTGTGGTTTATCATTTACATCAATAGTTTATTGTCCTCTTAGAGGAATTTTCAATGACTCTCTGTGGATTATATTGTACCATTTCTTGTACCATCCGTACATGTCAAATCAGACAAATTTCAAGGTAATGAACCTGTTCAGCTCCACATCTGTTATGCACACGCACCGTTAGAGGGTGTTTTCATGTGTCTCTGTCTACAGCAGTGATATCAAGTGTGTTGTATGTGGTCTCCCTAATGCTGCATGCTACCATTCAGACATAACACTAATGTTGTCTCTTTTGTTTTTATTGTTTACAGTAGGCGTGATGACAATCTCTATAAGTACTATGCTGCTATTATGGCAAAGGTAATAGCACGTGAAGACGATCTCATTACTAAGATTAAAATATTTTCTCAACAATTTACAGAAGTACAGAAATCTTTTGAAGGTGTTAACTTATGATGATTTTATCACTTTTATCAGTTCCCGAGAGTCAGAACCAGACATGGAGCAGCTGCCTTCAGCTTCTCTGCTCCACATGTCTGGAACAAACTCCCAGGAAGCCTCAGATCAGCCGAGACACTCAGTTTATTTAAATCCAGGTTGAAGACTCACCTGTTCTCAGCTGCATTTGAATAAAGCTCCAAATCCACACTGTTTTACTTTTAAGCTTAAGGTTCCTCTTTCTTTCTTTTGTTTACATTTTAAATCATGCTTTAATTTATGTGCTGTTTTAATGTCTTTAATGTCTTGTTGTTGAATTGTGCTATATAAATACACTTGTCTTGCCTTGCCTTGCTTAGTGCCCCATTGTACAGTTAAGAAATTATTCAAGAGTATTGTTTTCGTTCCAATTTTGGAAACCAGAGTAATCCTGTACACATTAAAGAGACAAGAAAATTGAAGAAAAAGTACTGGTTCTCATAATTAATTCAAACATGCACATAGATGTTGCATCAGGTCTGAATGAGCTTAATTCTCTCATACTGATGTTTTAATTTTTTTTTTTATGTCTGACCTCTTTTTACATCATCACCTTGAATGTTTTTCCAGAGCTGCTGCAGAGACGGTGATGATGACGAAGAGCAGGAGGCGAAAAGCTTTGAAGTGGGTAAATCAACTCACAATATCAAAAGAAATGTTTGTTATTCTGCATACTATTTTAGCTTTAAACGTTTTGAATCCAATTAAAATTGTATTTATTGTCTTATAATATGTAATAGTTAAAATTGTGTTAAAATGACATGTGATGTGGTTCAGGAGAAGGAGATGGAGAAACAGAAGCTGCTGTATCATCAGGCCAGGTTGCATCATCGTGGAGCCTCTGAAATGGTCCTGCAAACCATTAGTGCCTGCAAAGGTCAGAAATATTAAAACAAGTGAAATAAATTACAGATATTAAGACAAGTCTTGTAGACACTCAGGGACTGAAAATATGTTTTTCTGTGTTGTTCCTTTTCACACTGAGCTGAAGAATTTTGTTTGATTAACATTACTCTTTCTTAGAAATGTGAATTATGCTCTGTTATTATTTTGAGTCAATACTGTACGCATTCTTATTTTGACAAATTTCAGGTACCATGGACTCCTTGATTGCCCCTACTCTGAAATTAGGTATTGCTGTTCTCAATGGAGGGAATCCCACAGTTCAACAGGTAATGCATTGCTTTGTTCCAACTGTAGATTTTCTTTGTTCTTGTGATCTCTGTAGTCGGTTTAAATACATTGGTCAAATTGCATTTTTTTTTTTTTTTTTTTATAAAATAAACTGAGCCCTGACTCTGCGAGATCTCCCTTTCCAACAGGGTTGCTGGTTAATTGTTTTTACCTTTTACGGCCTCTTCCTGTAGCCACACATCACTCCTGAGTAAGAGTGAGCCATAAACTGAAGGTCCAAGTTCACGTCTCAAAATCTGCACGTTTCTTTCTTACTGAACCCTTAACCTTGACTAAGAGACTCTGCCGCAGAGTTTGTTGTAATGAAAAGATCCTCCTTAGCTGGTCATGTTTTCAAATGAGCTCCTCTACCATTTATCAGACCTTGTCTTTAATGATTGTGCCTGACAGAAAATGCTGGATTATCTAAAGGAGAAGCGAGATGTTGGCTTCTTTCAGAGCACGGCTCAACTCATGCAGTCATGTAGGTGAGTGACTATAGAAAGAAAACTCTGTCCACTGACACAATTGACGGCCGGCTCGATGTAGATATTTAATTTAAAAAAAAAAAAACGAAAAGGGCAAAAAGGCTTTACTTATGCGTGCGTGTGTGTGTGTGTGTGTTCATGCATGATTTTCTGCCATCCAGTGTTTTAGATCTGAATGCATTTGAGAGGCAGAACAAAGCAGAGGGATTAGGCATGGCCACGGACGAGAGCTCAGGTAACATCTTTTAAAATAGAGAAGAAAAAAAAATCCATTACAGTTAATCCATGTCACACTGTAGCAGAGCAGCGACCTGAAAGATCCCTGGTCTCGAATACAGTTTGACTCTAAAGTCAGAACTGTGTTTTTTTTATTTTTATTTTATTTTTCCAATTATATCTACATCTGATTTTATAATAACCTGTTTTTTTTGTTCCTTTACATACATCCACTGTCATATTCCAGCTTCGCATTCGTGTAATATTACTTCAATTTTATCTCTTTATTGTTTCATTTGTCACCTGTATCTGCCCATCATTTTCCCAGGAGACAAAGTGATGCCAGACAAAGACATAATTTGTGACCTTTTCCGTTTCCTGCAGCTGCTCTGTGAAGGACACAACTCAGGTTGTTTGTACTTGCATTATTATTATTGTTGTTGTTGTTGTTGTTATGCCATAAAATTAGTTGGGCACCAAAAACTGTAAGTCATTTGGAAACCAAATTTTGCACATAGATTTGAAATAATGCACCAGTCAAATGTTATGATCTCTGCAGACTGCTTGTGGGCGCTACAGGCAGACCATTTGCATTCAGGCTCATAGCTGGAAAACTGTATGGGTTAGAACCAAAATTCTCTTTTTCCTTCTTAATTTCTTCCTGAGATCCTAAGTCTTACTGACCCAGCTATGCCCATTTGCATTTACCAAATTTTCCTGCCATTTAAAAAAAAAAAAAAAAAAAAAAAAAAAAAAAAAGAAACTGAAAGTTAAAGTAAAATAAACTAGTGTTAGGGCGTTCATTCAATTTTCTTGAAAAACTTGGCACAGTTCGTCTACAGCAGTTACTGATAAAACGGTTTTAAAATAGTGAACATTTAGTGTCAAATTTGCACAGCAATCAGATTTGTGGTTTTGGCGAAAGTTATCAGTACAAAACATGTAAGCGACAGTTACCACAAATCTTTGGCATAACAATGTTTGTAAAGTTTTGTCCATAGAGGGCGCTGCAACTCACACAGATCAATATGTTATCATGTGCCTGAGATACATTTCAGAAATGTGTTATGCTTATTCACTACTTGAGCACTTCTATTAGACTTCTGTTATTCTATTTAGACTTTATTAGAGTAGGTATTACTTATTAATTAGTTATGATCATTATCCTCATATTTTGTATTAGAATTCCAAGACTATTTACGAACACAAACTGGGAACAACACCACTGTCAACATCATTATATCAACTGTGGACTATTTATTAAGAGTACAGGTAAGCTGGCAGTTTTTTTTTCTTTGTGATAATAGACTAAATAAGTAAGCCAAACATTACAGTGACATCACAAATAATCTTGAAAAAATATTGGTATGTCCATGATGTCATGGTTATCATAGTAATACTTTTTATTTGGCTAATCATAAATCATAAATCTATTGTACTCATTTTAGTATTTCAACATTGCAGTCAATTTCTAATGTTAAAAAAAGGGTTTATTAATGCTCGTTAATCACAAACCTTTTTTTTTTGTGTGTGTGTGCCACACTAAAGGAGTCGATCAGTGACTTTTACTGGTACTATTCGGGAAAAGACGCAGTTGATGCACAGGGTCAACGCAACTTCTCCAAGGCCATCGAAGTAGCTAAGCAGGTCTTCAATACGCTCACAGAGTACATACAGGTCAGTCAGCTTCCAGGAATGATTTACACCTGTGATGAAGCAATGATGTAATGATGCACTTGACTGCATCTTTGCCTTTGAAAAGTAAAGATGCAGAGATGTAGTCAATGGGTGTGTATAGATAGATACTTACTGCAGTTTACTGCAGCTTACACAAGCTGCAGTAAACTGAATAAGTTGTATGACTTACTTAAATCCACACTGTCTCAGGATTGTGGAAATTAGGGCTCTACCTGATTCAGTTGAATCCATTATCCCATGTTCTTGTTGCTGAAGATGGGTCTTTAATTTCAACATTTGCGATTGTTACTGTGCAGCTAATTGACTTTCTGAATAATGAGATAGTCCTCTGATGGTGTTATTTAATAGATATTGATTTCTGCAACATCCTTGTAATAGTATTTCTAATAATACTTACATTGTGTTCATACAGGGTCCATGTACTGGGAATCAGCAGAGTTTGGCACACAGTCGTCTTTGGGATGCTGTTGTGGGCTTCCTCCACATCTTTGCTCACCTACAGATGAAACTGTCTCAGGTATCACAAATGAAAACTGTCAGTGAAGTGTCAGACGAAGGGTTTCTACCTCAACAGTTATCATTGTAGTCTGATATAAAGCTTAATATACCACATACCTTAAGTAATGTACACATATCAACAATGTATGATGCAATGTGTTCAGTTTTAATGAACACATCTAAAAACACTTGTTGATTTACAGGACTCGAGGCAGACTGAACTCCTGAAAGAGCTCATGGATTTACAGAAGGACATGGTTGTGTTTCTTCTTTCAATGTTAGAAGGTAAATAACTGCTTTTGTTTTGTAGTTAATTAAAATAATGCGACGGTTTCCTAGACTGTAAGTATAAAAGATGGGACTGGGCACAGTAAAGAAAACCCTTCAGTGTGTGTGTGTGTGTGTGTGTGTGTGTGTGTGTGTGTGTGTGTGTGTGTGTGTGTGTGTGCATGTGCGTGTGTGTGTGTGTGTGTATATATATGTATATATATTGCTTTCAGTTCTGACATTGGTTTACTGTCCATCATAAGTTTTAGGTTCATGATAAGTCATAATATTATTATTAATTATTATTAAGTTATCCTCTTTCTACAGGCAATGTCATCAATGGAACGATTGGAAAGCAGATGGTGGATATGCTGGTGGAGTCATCTGGAAATGTGCAGATGATTCTCAAGTTTTTCAACATGTTTCTCAAACTTAAAGATCTCACCTCTTCAGATGCCTTCAGAGAGTATGACTCTGACTGCAGAGGCAGCATATGCAGAAAAGATTTCCACAAAGCCATGGAAAACAGCAAGTGTTTCTCCCAATCCGAGATACACTTTTTGCTCTCCTGCACTGAGACTAAGGATAGTGAAATTGTGGATTATGAGGCCTTTGTAGATCGCTTCCATGAACCAGCTAAAGACATTGGCTTCAGAATCACAGTGCTTCTCACCAATTTGTCCGAACACATGCCCAAAGATCCTAGACTGACTACATTCTTGGAGCTGGCAGAATGTGTCTTGACTTATTTTCAGCCTTGTCTTGGACGCATTGAGATCCTTGGCAGTGGGAAGCGCTTTGAACGTGTCTACTTTGAAATTAGTGAATATAGTCGAACGCAGTGGGAGAAACCACAGGTTAAAGAGTCCAAAAGGCAGTTCATCTTTGATGTGGTTAATAAGGGGGGAGAGAAGGAGAAAATGGAGATGTTTGTCAATTTCTGTGAGGACACCATCTTTGAGATGCAGCTTGCAGCCCAGATATCCGGCTCAAACACTGATGAGAGGTGTACTGAAAAAAAGGGGGAGGCTGACAGTAGCAGCAAAGACGTGGCCGTGGAGAAGAAGGAAATGTTTTTCATATGCCACTGGTGGCTGTTCCTGTCATGTCTACTCTCTGTGAAAAACCTGAGGACACTGATGAAGATGACTCTGAAGGAAATCCTCATGGCAGTAGTTCTGTTCCTCAGATTGGTTTGCATGGTTCAGGTCCAGTGCATTTGCGCTGTCATTCGCAGCATCTTATGTGTGCTGTACCTAGTCTTTGTTAGCGGCGGGCTCATAGAGGGAGCTAAAAGGATGAAGATTTCGGATTTGCTTGGTGGTATCCTTGAACCGACTCTTGATGAAGTCATGGACGTGCCAAGTGGTGTGGATCAACTCAGGAGGTACTCCGCCAGTTTCTTGTCCCCTACAGAATTGAGAGAGATTGGGCAGATAGCCGCTGCGACCTCCCCCAGACAGGTGGACGCACTCTCGGACATATTTGGCTTCAAATTGAAGAAAGAGGGAGACCAATACCGACTTGTAGCAAAAGACTTCACTGCCAGTCTGACTGACCTGTTCAGCACAACCTCCAGAACAGTTGTCGGTGCTGATATCCCTGAGAAGCACCAGAGTGTGGTATGAATTGTCTCCTTTTTCTTAATCATTTATGCTCATGGTGCTTCCAAAGACTTTTTTTATTCTGTCTTATGGTTTCTTCTGTTGTTATATGCTTGCGCTATTCTTTGTTGTGTTTGTTCAAATAATTGTTTTATGTCCTCAACATCATCTTAAGGATACCATGGACACAGAGGAAACGGGAAAAAAGAAAATACCTCAACTGGAAAGCACAGAGTGAGTTTCTTGCTTCTCTCATAAAAAAGATTTTACACTAAATCAGATACTAAAAAAAAAAAGAAAGCATTGGGATTGGAGCTTAGTTGTTCTAGGAAAATACCTACTAAGTTATGAGCACCTTGACCCATAAGCAACCAAAATCAAGGTTGTTGACTAGCACTTTTTTTTTTTTGATTGATTGCAGAGGGAATAATTCTGAGAAGAAACCTGTCGACCTGAAAGCAGAGGCAAAATGTGGAACCAAGCAGAGGTCTACTAAGCCAAAGGAACCACAGCACCAACATTCTGCACTTTGGGAGAAGATAAGCTCACAAAACAAAAGTCTGCTGGTAATGTGCTAGTAGACGTGCATGTGTGCTTGCATTCAAGCCTTCACATAACAGAGCAGATCCTTACATAAATACACTTTAATGTCCTTGCAAACACATAGAAATGTAAAGGCAGAAAACACCTGAATGTTTGTTTTTTTTCCCCTTTCCCTCAGAACTACTTTGCAAGGAATTTTTATAACATGCGCTTGCTGGCTCTGTTTGTTGCCTTTGCGATCAACTTCATTCTTCTCTTCTACAAGGTAACAGGCCTCTGTGAGACTGCTTCCTACCTACATGTAACATTTTCAGACAAAATTGAATTGCCAGACAATTGTAGGAGGTTTTGACTTTTGAACTATTTCACATCTGAAGTGACTGCTGTGAACCAGTTAAATATGACCAAACTAAACTATAATTTAATAGCTCGTCTTGCTCGCTCACTGGTCCCAGGTTGCATCCTTGCCAGCATCCAAGGATGAGGAGGTAGTGACCACATCAGTTTATAGTGAAGAGCTGGACTTTGCTACTGAAGAAGACAGTGCAGGCAGAGTTTATTTTGTCCTGGAAGAGAGCAGTGGATACATGAAGCCAGCTCTTCGGTTCCTTGCCATTACCCACACAATCATCTCCTTCTGTTGTATTATTGGTTACTACTGCCTAAAGGTACTGTACATTACTTCCACGATTTACTTCTGTATGGGTAATGGACTGTTTTCACGTTTACAAGTCAGTTTCCCTCCAACCCAGTTTAAGTGTATTTTAAAAATATCAAATATCTGCTAATTATTGCACAATTTTAAAAAACAGACTCCCTGTTTGTTTGTGTTTTTTCTAGCCTAACACAATTATTACTCTTTTTTTGAATTTGATTTAAAGGTACCATTAGTAATCTTTAAACGAGAGAAGGAGGTGGCAAGAAGGTTGGAGTTTGATGGGTTGTATGTGACAAAGCAGCCTCCTGAAGAAGACATCAAAGGCCAATGGGATCGACTGGTCATTAATACACTGTATGTTCATGGATTCATAATCTAATATCCTACTGATATCATTTATGTTAATATTGAAACCTGATTTGTACTTTGTACAAATTGGAAAAGCCTACAGCTGCGATCATTATCGTTACTAGAAAAGATGTTCCAGTTGGCTTTGCAGTTCATTAGTTAAATATTATCCACATGCATGTTGTCAGTAATTTTTCTTTCTTTTTTTCTTTTTTTTTTTTTTTAGATCATTTCCAAGCAATTACTGGGATAAATTTGTCAAGAGGAAGGTAAGTCTTTCCATGGACTGCAGCCTTGATCCTGCACAGAAAATGACACTAAATGTGGGCATACTTCACATTGTGACAGGTCATAAAGGAGCTAACTGTGGTTGAGTCAGTTAATGGCAGGTGTAATTATTTCCTTGTCAAGTACCAGTATGATTTTACTGTTTCGAGAGACTTTTAACACTTTGAGCCTCCTAAATTACATTTCCGGTTGTGTTAAAGGTGGGGGCGAGGTTATTCACTGTTTTAATTAATACCATGGCCCTTTCCAGGAACAGGCGTGTAGTCTTTAAGTCTTCGTGGGTGTTTCTGATAAATACTGTTTATATTGTAGGATAATTCCATAGATAAAAGGTCTGCGTAAATGAATTTGTCACTGGCACACAGTAAAACAGGTCTGTATTTTACATGGTCTGTAGATATACATACATTTAAAATTTGTTTTTCAAATCTTAGTTAATAGAAATCAAGTTATGTTGTATGTCAGCTTGCATGACAGCCAATGATATACAGCTGTCTGATGAGAACCTGTAAACAACCACAAAAATAATGATTGTCACAACTGACAGTAGCGTTTTAATCCAAAGGGGGACAGTTCATATTTTAACATGTACAGGGTGTACACTTTAATATTTCAAAAAGTAGTCTGCAAACTATAAGGTACAATATAACTTAGGAAAACGCTCCTATATTCACCTCATCTGTGAGGTGAATAGTTATATATGTATATGTATATATGTACATATATGTAAACCTGAACTCTTTCAGGGCTGCTGTTGAACACAATATTACATATGCACTTTTAATTATTATTATTATTTTTTTAAATAATCAAAATCAACTTTAATGGCCAGGAGTGCACACATAAATTAGGAATTTGAACTTGCACACAGGACAAGCTTAAGATTTTAATTAAAACATATAAAACAAATATGTACAGGACTTAATTTCTCAAATGCCAACTTCTATTTACAAGGAAGAGTGTAAAGTATTACAGCAGTGTCAGAAGAAACAGGACAAAAAAAGAAAAAAAAACTGTCAGCTGATATATATAAAAAAGTGTAAACAGCCGTAGCTGATGCACAGTAAATATTTCCAGTTTAAAAAGAAATACAATTTAGTGCAGAGTTGCATGTAAGTATGCGTATGTGTGTGGGTGACTGGTGATTTATACAGGAGTATGGGTTTCCCTGCTGCTCTGTGCCTGCCAGAGTTCATCAGAGCGACAGCCTGCGGGGAGAAACAGTCCTGGTGTCTGACATCACACTACTAACCCTTCAAACGAAGAGCAGTTTGTGGGAGTGAGACTCCAGTGGAAAAGAAAGATAAACTCCACTCACTATAGTTTGATGGCCTGAAGTCACTTTAGTAACGCTTGATCTATTTTAAGTAAAATGTTTTAGTACACAATCACTCACATTAATAGGAGTAAAAGTCCTTTTCCACTAAGCTTTCTGAAACAAATGCTTTGATTTTGAATTTCATTAAACAGGCATCTCTACACATCTCTACACTTTCACTTTGGCTGATTTCCATCAGTCACAAATTGCATGTAATACTGCACCATAAGACCCTTTAGTAAATTGAATGGTATACTACCTTCATGTCTCTCAAGTAATCAGCTTTTGAGTATGGATGTTGACTATATTGTCTGAGTGATTTTATCTGGGATAACATAAAAAGCATTTAGTAATAAAGACGTTACTTACCATTTGATTTACCGTAATTAATGCTGCAGTTTCCAAACATATTTTAGAAAAAAAGCCAAGGTAAAATGTTGTGTAAGTAGTAATTATTTATAGACGATGCAAAAAATGTTCTCCTAAAACTCAATGCACCTCCAACACAAAACCTTTTTTTCCCTCGCTAGTCATTGCTCACAACAGAACTCAGCATCCATCTCATTATTGCATAGACTGTGAGGAGAATGCAGCAAGTTATCTTTTGTTTTGTCTTGCCACACTTTACTCAATCAAAAATAACACAGAAGAAGCCAATGTTTAAAGCTGTCTTCTTGCCCTGTCAGGTGATGGATAAGTACGGTGACTTCTATGGCTGTGAGAAGATCAGTGAGCTCTTAGGTCTGGACCAAGCTGCTTTAGATTTCAGCTCAGAGAGAAAAGACAAGAAAAGGCTCAGAAAAGACACTGCCTGGAGCGCACTGTGAGTGAAGAATGAATTACACAAGCTTTGCAGGATCAGGAGTTTTGGTTTTATTTACGTTCTGTAAATGGATATATATTGATAATAAGATGCTGCTAAGCACCCAGCTTGCAGTTTGTGTTTGTTTTTTTTTTTTTAGCAATGTTACATCTCTGGGTGGTAACTATGAGTGTGTTGACATACAGACAGCCTGGTATTGATATGGCTACAAGATCCAAATAAGGAAATCAATGCTACCCTTTCTGTTGTGAATTTTACTGTTGAGGGTGAATGGAGAGCCTAAATGAGCCCATCCAATATAGATTAAAACCACAGGTTTATTTACAGCTACGTCTACCTCCACTGGAGACCTTATTAGAAGCGCCCTTACTTGCCATTTCACAACAACAATAGATAACCTACTCCCTTATTTATATCCATTTCATTGATATGAAATACTGATTTGTGAGGACACTATTTCTGTGCTACCAAAGAGGTTTCTGCAGCAAAATTATCTGTTCCTCGAGGGAGAACAGGACATACCGAAAAGTCACATTATAGTCACTTTTTTTGGAGAAGACACTGTAGCTCAAGGGACTGATTTTTTTTTTTTATTTTACCCATGTGCATTTTGACCTCAGTTTCTAGGTTCTTATCACCATGTATTGTTACACTTATTTACTCTATTTATTTTAGCTTGAACTCCCTTGATGTGAAGTACCAGGTCTGGAAACTAGGAGTTGTGTTCACTGACAATGTAAGTCTTGGCTGCATTTCATTTTCATGACTTTTGCTTGATTTGTTTTTGCTCTATTGTTCTGCCAAAGCAAAGATAAAAGGGTCACTTCCCTTAATTTGTGTTCACCAATAATCGAGGGTGACTTAAGCATTGTGTGTAAAATGTGCTATATTTCATGACCAAAGGTAGGCATATTTTGTATCATATAAAATCTTATTACAAAAGACACATGCTGCAGAGATGATAGTTGTAATATCCTGTGATTCTGTCTTATCTAGTATCTTACACATTTGTCTCCCTATCTTTTTTCATAATCTAATACTGGCTCTCTTTATGTCTGTCTGTGCCTGTGTGTGTGTGTGTGTGTCTGCTTTCAGTCCTTCTTGTACTTGACCTGGTACATGACCATGTCAGTTCTGGGTCACTATAACAACTTTTTCTTTGCTGCGCATCTTTTGGACATCGCTATGGGTTTTAAGACGCTTCGCACAATCCTTTCCTCTGTTACACACAATGGGAAGCAGGTGTGTGTCTTTGAATCCTTGCCTGCCTGTCTCAGTGTGTGTTTATAGATTACAGTTAGAATGGATGAGTTGTTTGTTGTCAAGCTGTAGTGTTATATTGGAGCTTTTCCAAGATGAAGTAATGAGTTTCAGCTCATCTGCCTTTGTCTGTCTTTTTGCAATCGTGTCTGTCAGTTGGTCCTGACTGTGGGTCTGTTGGCAGTTGTGGTTTATCTCTACACCGTTGTAGCCTTCAATTTCTTCAGGAAGTTTTACAACAAGACTGATGACAAGGAAACCCAAGATATGAAGTGTGACGACATGCTTACTGTGAGTTCAATGCGCATATGGACACACAGGTCTCTCTGTCCTCAGCCTCCCTGGGTGTATTTTTCCCACTCACACATTGCCGCTCACCTCATTGTCTTAGCGTTCTGCCTTACCTCTCGCAATCTGGAGCTGACAGTTATCCCCAATTCCAAAATGAAAACAGCCTCTTGTCTTTGTCAATCCTGTACTTTTCTCTGAGATGATGGACACATGGATAAAGAACACCCCCTGAAGCCTCAAAATAGCTTTTTGTCTGCTCATTCTCACTGTTGACTCCCAACCCTCTGCTTTATTCTAATGTGGACTCACATGCAGGCAGATGGCAATAGCATTTGAATAAACCCTGTTGGTATAATAAGTATATTCCATTGAATCTGCAGTCACATTTTCTGTGTTCCCTTTGGAGCTTGACTTCCAGCTGCACTGTAACAAGAGTAGTTTGAAATTCCCCTCTTTAAATTTTATGACTTTTTTATAGATACTAGACACAAAGGCAGAGATAATTAGAAGACATCTAAGTGTGTTAAATTATCACAATTTTGCATGGGAAATTTTACCTAGTTTCAGCCTTCTTTCCTTACTAGTCAGCTTAAATGTTAATTTTTCATGCCTCATACTCCTGTGTGAAGTGAAGAATACTAATTAAAGGAAACAAAAACTGCTACTCTGTGAAACTGAATAAAAATGCTACTAGTTCCCAGAATCCTCCCTAAAGCAGCCAGGACCGAAGCAAGCATGAAAGCGCATTAAATATGTCCTTGTTTTCTCCAGCTTGAGTCTTCATAACACAGTATCGGCAAAAGACAATACTGTGGTCTCACTAAAAAAAAAAAAAACAACCTTTCCTTATTGAATACACTTTTTAAAATCAGAACATGGTGAGAACATTTTATATGCTGTTTTGAGGGGAAAAAAGGGCTCCCATCCTCAAATGGAGTTCACTCTGCACCTATTTTTTCTTCTTCTATTTTAGTGTTACATGTTCCACATGTATGTGGGAGTTCGTGCTGGTGGTGGCATTGGTGATGAGATTGAGGATCCAGCTGGAGATGAGTTTGAGGTGGAACGAATGGTCTTTGACATTACATTTTTTTTCTTCGTCATTGTCATCCTCCTAGCCATCATCCAGGGTGAGTCTGGATTTGTTTCGCAGTCTAAAATGAATGAATTTGACATTGCATAGGACATAAGTACTGTAAGCTTTTACTGGAAAAAAACCCCCCAAAAAACAAAAATGGATTTTTTCACATTGGTTGACTGGAACAGGTCATGGTTTATTTACTTACACTGGAATTTAAAAAATGGGTCACGTGTTTCTTTATTGATATGAATCTTTAGATTTGCTAATGCCATTCATTTGTATGCAAGCACAGACATAAACATGACACATGCGCATGTCTTTTTCAGGGTTGATAATTGATGCCTTTGGAGAGCTCCGAGACCAGCAGGAACAGGTGAAAGAAGATATGGAGGTATGATCTGACTTTTTTTGCACAGAAATACTTATGTTCTACCTCTGACAGACTCATAACTTCTTTATTAAATCCAAACAATGTTGGTAACTTGATTTTTGCCAACATTCACTGTCCTGTAACCACATGGTTGTCTGATGTGTGAGGCTATTACAAAATACATGAACTTTTTTTTTTTTTACAGGAAACATGTGCACCACTAACATATTACATAATATTTTATATTGTCTATTGATTTTATATTGATGTTGATGTTGATGATGATATGATATTACATATCATATCCTCTCTTTCTGAATGATGATTAGGAGCCAATTATTACATAAAGCTTCAATTAAATCTTAGGAGTTTCAAATGCTGTTAATCTTATTTGAAAACTAATGTGCTTAGGGTTCTTCTTACCATATAGGTTCATTTGAAGCTGCATAAGTGGAAGTTAGATGGTGTGGAATGCATAGGAACATTCCTTTCTTCCTAAAACCAATTATAAAAAGACATTACTTAAAGATGCTAAATAAAATTTGCATGTACCATTTTATTTTAAGTAAATGAAGACTCCAACTTTGATTACCAGAATGAGGAAACAATGCCTCATAGACAGTCTAATAAACAATGATTAGATACCCTTCAAGTAAAAAAAAAAAACAAACAATGCTCACATTACTAAATGTAAATCCATTAGTCGGACTCATTAGAGTCAGCACCTGCCTTTCTACATTCACTGAGAAAACTCTTGCAGAGGAAAAATAGTAAAGGGAGTTATGGTTCAGTTGACTGCAAAACAGATTCAAAATGCAGCCAAAGGGAAAATCTTTTCAGACTGCTAAGGGCTAAGGAGAGTGGAAACAAGAAGGAGCTTTGAAATGGTTTATAAGTAATACTTATCTCATGTTGACATATGGTCTAGGTTTGTCATGATTCTTGTAACAAAGTAATTAAATTGTGCTTTTGCGTAGTCTTCTTAGGCTCTTTCCCACTGTTTGAATCTGAGAAACTAAACAGTCCCCTGGATTTTACACATTTTCTTCATATGTTGAATTTAAGCAGCATCATGCTTTTAACTGCTGTCAGAAATGATAAATGGGGTTCAGCTGCTATTTCCACTCTCCCATAATTTGTTGCTCTAAATGCAAGTGACCTAAACACACGTTGTATTAAGCTGAAAAATAAACATTTTACCATTGCTTATTTTCTGTCGATGTACAAGCACAAATATGTGAGCAATGCTAATTAGTGTTAACCAGTTAGAAAAGCTCGACTGAATGTCTTCCTGAGAAAAAGAATATGCCAACAAAAAAAGAAAAAAAAAAGATTTGTAAAAGACTGCCATTACATGATATTTGAATTTGCATTTGTGTCACAGAAGTCTAAAATAAGAGGTCTCTTATTTGACAATGAAACTAGTTGGAGATTTTCTTTTTCCCCTGATATTCCTATGATTCAACATCTTATATTGTCTCTCTACAGACAAAATGTTTTATATGTGGAATTGGAAGTGAATACTTTGATACTGTCCCGCATGGCTTTGAGACTCACACTCTGCAGGAGCACAACTTGGCCAACTATCTGTGAGTTGATTCCCACTGTCTACTTCTATAACATTGAAAATGCTATAGTTTGTGGTGTTGATCTGTGTACATTGGGTATACTATGAAGAAAATATAAAATAATGTTTTTTTTTATTTCACTTGTGCAACTGCTCTTACTGTTAAATTCTTGTGTTGACTGTATCATTAGATTGACACAGTATGCCTTATTTTGCTGCGGTTGTTACACAAAAGTAGATTTAAGAGATCCAGGATGTCTGAGAAAGCTGGGCTTAATGTACTGAGTTCATCCTTGCTCAGTCTGTTGCACAAACACCGAGCCAGCATGACAAGGCACAGCTACGTCAAGCCAGGTGTAACTAATCCTGGTATTTGTATGTTTACGACTTTCTTAAGTAGACCGTGAGGTTGGTCACAGATTTACTGAATTAGAAAACGGAGAGGATACATGGTGCTTATGTTTCTCCAAGTGAGTAACAGCTTATAATTGAAACATACGAGGAGGTCAAACACCTACTATGTAAAAAGAAACAAAAAGCAATAATGCTGCTTAATAATGGCTTTGAGACTCATGGAGCATTGTGTACACAATAGCAGACAGAAAATACACATTTAAAGAGCTTCTGACTGTGGGTGATATCACTCGAACCAAAGCATAATGCCTTTAACTTGCACAAAAAAAAGCATTTCATCTGCCATATAGACTATGACTGTCCCTTCATCAGCAACAAAGCAGGACTGTGTTGAGAGATAGTGTGTCTTCAGCGTCCTGTGCTTTTGTTTGGTCACACTGCTTTGAGAATATTAAAATGGAAAAGGACTTGGTTGCTACTTTCTTCTGGTCAGTAAATAAAGGGATATCTCTTTTAAAATAATTTATAATTGTTATCCCGGGGAAACATTTTTAATTAGGTATACATGGAATCTGGTTTCTAAACATACATTAAAAAGTAAAAGCAAAGAAGAAATGATGTGATTCACTTTTATTCATAAAAGAGATGTGAAAATCTCCTTCACAGACAATTATGTTTTATTATTAAATGGTAACAGCATTTGTTATATTAAAAATCCATAAATTAAAACATTAAAATGATCAAACTAATACAAACTCACTTGAGCCAAAAGCCAAAGAGCAAAGATGGGTCTTTAATAATGATTAAAAAAATTCTAATATGGGTGCAGATCTTATATGAAATAAAAGGTTGTTCCATGATTTAGGTATAGCAATCCCAAAGGTTGATAATCCTTAATTTTATGTCTTGCCAGCTCTAAAAGCAATTGATTAGATGACCTTAATGCTCTGGATAGAGCCTGAGAACGAAGCAGCTCAGTCAGGTAGGGAGGTGTCGACCTTCCTAACTTTAAAAGCTAATGATGACATTTTCAAATCTAACCCTAAATTTAACAAAGTCATTGTAGACAACAAAAAGTATGGGGCCCTAAACAGAACCATGTGGAACACTGCTTATGATAGCATGAGTCAGTGGTGATGGAGTAGGGAAACAACTAACGGATGCGGAGGAGCTGACCTTGAGGACTGGAATTGATGAAAAGTAGCCTAGCCCTTTTCCCTTAACCTCAACCATTTCTAATCATCTTAGCAACTGTAATAATATTAAAGAAACAAATATGTAGACCATTGATCTGATTAAAAATATTTTAATTATATAGAATATATTTCTAATTATAGCCTAAGCAGTCTAACTATAATTCATCCATCTATATGTCATATATATATATATATATATATATATATATATATATATATATATATATATATATATATATATATATATATATATATATATATATATATATATATATATATATATTATGTGTGTGTGTGTGTGTGTGTGTGTGTGTGTGTGTGTACACCCACTTTTTCCTATTGAGGGTCAGAGGGATCTATGTTCCAAAGTAGACACTTGTTCACCTACACTTACTATTTGAGGACATGTTGAGATCTATTTTGAGGTGCACCCATAACCTATAAAGAGAGAAAAATAATTTAAAATTACTTTTATTTCAGAGCATTTAAAAGTTAGAAAATTGAGTGTACAATTCTGAAAACTTTAGTCCATCAGTTGTCACAGGGGAACGCTCATTACATTTTTAGTCAAAAAGAGGATAGTGGTCTATGGAAACTGAAGCTCCATAGACGCATGATTATGAATACTGGATTTATTTTGTTTGCAATTTACAATTGATGAGAATTAAAATATTGGCAGTAGTCCAGTGAAGCATCATAAGAAAGTTTGTATTCATAATTTCTGCTAAGAGCGCAATTAACTTGATATGAACTCAAAATATATAACTGCACACAATCAGTCCAATGGAAAGAGGATTTAATAAAAAGAAAAGTGACCAAATCCAAAGGGGCAAACAGAGCTCTAGTAAAAAAACAAAACAAAAAAAAACATGTTAACAACCACAGGAGACGTACTTTTTTCCCAGTTATTCTTGTGTAACAGGCAAGTATGAAAAAAAGAGAGCATAAATGCAAAACGGGGTGGGGAGACAACCAGACAAGTGCAACACATGAGCGCAGGTAATCAGCTACAGCTGAGGACACACGAGGCCTGAAAAGAGAGGAGAGTTACTGTGTGAAACAGAAAATAACCAAAGCAAAAAAAAAAAAGAAAACAGTTTGCACACTGTGCATGTAAGAACACTGTGTACAGAGTGGACTCCTTTAGTGGACTCTGGTAGAGTGTACTGCATTGGAAACGTAGCCCTTGCCTGCTTTTTCTGTGCCTTAAATGTCAAGGCACTTCACCCTCATACACATACAAAAACGAATATAGAATGAACGGTGTTATTGGTGAACTCAACCTTCATATTGTATTTTAAATTAAATGCTGTCATAGTATGTGATTTACATTTACAAAAATACTCACAATCACAAGGGTCATGCAAAAGGAAGTCCTAAATAGGAATGTCAAATCAAGGAATCAATATAATACACCAATAAAAATTCAGAGAAGGTGATGTTTTAATTTAGGCAAAAAAAAATGCAGTATAAACTTAATCATATTCAAATTCTATGGAAAAAACATTAAGTAATCCCTGATGCTGTCCAGGTGAAAAGGGATTCTGAATGATGCACAGTTGCTACTTCAATAATTACAGAGCCTTATTGCTATGGATACTTCACGTTGTGTTTGCATCCTCTGACTGACGTATGCACCACCCTTTAGAGAGACGCTAAGATCTGGTGCAATTGCTGCATATGCTTCCTGATAACTCATATAGATTCCATATCTAAGTGGGTTGTTGGATTTGTTTGTAGTTTTTTAAATTAAATATTTGCAAAAAAGAAAATTGTGTAAAAGCTGTAGAAAAAAGATAAACATCTAAATCAGTCCCCATGTATATGCACTACATGGACAAAAGTATTTTGCACATTTGTTAATTATTAAGTCACAGTGTTTCAATCAGACCTGTTACCACAGATGTATAAAATCATCATCGCCTAGCCATGTAGTCTCCATTTGCAAACGTTTGTGAAGCTGCCACTGAAATGGATCATTCTGAATGGCTCACTGACTTCTAATGTGGTACTGCGATAGGATACCGTGTTTGCAATAAGACTGTCTGTGAAATATTATTCCTGCTTTGTATTCCATGTTTAACTGTTAGTGATATTAGAAAGTGGAAGCATTTAGGAACAACAGTAACTTGGCGACAAAGCAGAAGGCCAGAAGTCACAGAATCGGGTCAACAACTACTAAGATGTATGGTGTGTAAAAGTGCAATGCTCTGCTGATTCCGTTGCTTAAGAGTTCAGAATTTCCACTGGCACAAAAATTGTGTGACAGGAGCATCATGGAATGGGTTTCCATGACCGAGCAGCTGCATACAAGTCTTATCTCACTAAGTCCAATGCCAAGCGTTGGATGGAGTGTTGTAAAACATACCGGCACTTGATTGTGGAGCAGTAGAAACATGTTCTGGGGTAAGAATGTTACCTGCCTGATTGCATTGTGCTAACTGTGAAGTTTGGTGGGGGAGGGATAACAGCAACAACAACATGCTTATATAGCCCCTTCCTCGTCCAAGTTGTGTTTAGTGTGAAAGATCTTGCCAGGGCTTTGTGCAGTCCAGTCATCAGCCACACTGAGCATTGTGGTAGATGAGGACCAGGTGTGCAGGACCACAGCCCACAAGGAGGAGCCAAACAGCAGCCAGACAGGATCCTGACAGAATAGTTACAAATTCCCATAGAAACATCGGCGGTAATTTAGAGAAAACATTCCATATTAAAGTATTTGTGTTTGAATACAGTTTCATTACAGTTCCTGTTGGTGTAATGGTCAGACATACACTATAGGGCCAAAAGAATTCGCTCACCTGCCTTGACTCGCATACAATATGCGTTCAATATGATGTCGGTCCACCCTTTGCAGCTATAACAGCTTCAACTCTTCTGGGAAGGCTGTCCACAAGGTTTAGGAGTGGGTTTATGGGAATATTTGACCATTCTTCTAGACGCTCATTTGTGGGGTCACACACTAATGTTAGACGAGAAGGCCTGGCTCTCAGTCTCCACTCTAATTCATCCCAAAGGTGTTCTATCGGGTTGAGATCAGGACTCTGTGCAGGCTAGTCAAGTTCATCCACACCAGACTCTGTCATCCAGGTCTTTATGGACCTGCTTTGTGCACTGGTGCACAGTCATGTTGGAAGAGAAAGGGGCCAGCTCCAAACTGTTCCCACAAAGTTGGGAGTATGGAATTGTCCAAAATATCTTGGTATGCTGAAGCATTTAGAGTTCGTATCACTGAAACTAAGGGGCCAAGCCCAGGACCTGGAAACAACCCCACACCATAATCCCCCCTCCACCAAACTTTATACTTGGCACAATGCAGTCAGACAAGTACCACCAAACCCAGACTCGTCCATCAGATTGTCAGATGGAAACACCATTCATCACTCCAGAGAACTCCACTCCACTGCTCCAGTGGCGACATGCTTTACACCACTGCATTCGACACTTTGCATTACACTTCGTGATGTAATGCTTGGATGCAGCTGCTCGGCCATGGAAACCCATTTCATGAAGCTCTCTGAGCACAGTTCTTGAGCTAATCTGAAGGCCACTTGAAGTTTGGAGGTCTGTAACGATTGACTCTGAGCACTATGTGCCTCAGTATCCGCTGACCTCGATCTGTCAAGTAACGTGGTTTACCACTTCGTGGCTGAGTTGCTGTTCTTCCCAAACACTTCTATGTTCTTGTAATACAGCTGGCAGTTGACTGTGGAATAATTAGAAGCGAGAAAATTTCACGACTGGATAGGGGGTCTCCAGGACCAGGGTTGAACACCGCTGGTCTACAGTCTGTCACATCAGAAGTAATTCTGTCATAAACTAAATGATCAGTAATATTCTATTTTCTTTGCTTCTTGTCAGTTATCTAATATTTCCTGCAGTAATATATGAACCTGATTGTCTCAGTTGTTATCTCTTCCATTTCTGCTTGAAACGCATAACTGTATCCATAATCATTGCAATCCTGACACCTGATTTAATGCAACAATTAAAATAAAAACGTTTTTTTTTTTTTCTTGATTTATAAGTATGAGTGGGAGCTACATGATTCTATCTTGTATGTCCTTGCAGATTTTTTCTTATGTACCTTATTAACAAGGATGAAACTGAACACACAGGGCAGGTATGATAATTTTTTCTTCTCTAATACTGCATGATACAATGATAGCAATAATTAGGTGGGCACTTAAAAGCCCCCCAAACAATTTAACTGTCACTGAAAGATCACGTCCTTTAATATATTCATCCACAACACTTCCCCCATGTCTGGGTGACCTATTAATTCCAGCATTTGCCATGATAATGACAGAGCTGAAATATAACCTTTTCAAGTGAGACAAAATTTGCATTTGCACGGCCTCTCAAAAGCCATATCACCCTAGGCATTCACATTTAATGATAATATGCACACCAGGGAGGACCCTTATGATTACAATTTCTCTTTTTACTTTTTCACGTTTTACTAAAGTGCTGTTGCATGGAAGCTGGACGTTCATATTTGAAGTCTGCTGGTATTGCCTTTTTGGTCTCCCATATTGGACATGACTTATGTCCAAACTTATGTCCAGGGTGAGCTGTTTAAAACTTTAAAGGTTTCCCATTAAACAACCTCTAATTGAGGTGCATTTTCTGTAACAATATCCTTGGTTGTGTGTTTTTCTTTGAGCAGGATGTACATTAGACTAGATATGAACTTTACAAAAATTTTTTTTTTTTTGTTTGTTTTGCTTTTTTTATTTAATGCTCATAAACTGATGACTGAGACTATGTTCTCACTGTTTCTCTAAATTTGAATTTTGGCACAGAACAGCAAAATAGGAGAAGGGCACGTGCGTTGTTAGTAATGTATTTCTTGGAGCGCACTTGTCGTGCTATCAGATAATAAACTGATACAATGTTGAGCACAAGAGACTGTCTTGTATTGACGGTTATTTGGATTTGTTCAAAATGTTGCTACATTCTTTGCTTGATGCCTTAAAAAGAAAAGAAAAAGTTACAGGAAGGATCTGAAAAGGTCTAAAAACATCTTGTTGGCGACAGTGTAACCCGAGGAGCATTCCTTCTACGCAGTTGTGAAGCCAATGTCAGTGTTTCTTTGTTAGATTGGGCCAAAGTGGTAAAAATAACGCAACACAAGCAGCTCTGCAATTTATAGATTTCACTATTTTGGATATGGAAATAGAAGTATGAGTGGTTTGCAACGATATTATTGTGTTGTTTGGAGCAGTGTATTTTTCTGATCTGATGAACTTGTTGTCGATGAAGTGCACAATATATGTGAGTTTAAATTGAATGACTACTTTGTTGATTTTACTAGGAATCCTATGTGTGGAAGATGTACCAGGAGCGTTGCTGGGAATTCTTTCCTGTGGGAGATTGTTTCCGTAAGCAATATGAGGATCAACTGGGATGAAAGGAAATCTTAAGAGGTCAAAAGGCTGCTTGGATAGTATTATTACACAGACACTGCCTTGATTGTTGTCTTTGGATTCACTAAATTACCTTTATTTGTGTGTTAAAGTATTCTAATATCAAAGTTGGAGTGTTTTTTTTTGTTCTCCCTCAAACATCTCTATTTCCATTTCACATTGATTAAATTTCTTGGAAACAAAAGAATGTTCTGATTCACATTTCGTGTTTTTGCTTTGGCAGTCATGTAGGAAGAACATTGCTCATTTCACAGCTTTAAATCTCTATAAGTATCCAGAGTAAAGTGACAATGCTGGGCTATTCATCATTATCTCTCTCGCTTCCCACCCCTTTCATCTGTGTGACATCCTAATAAACAATCTCCTTCAGGCATTTACTCTTTTTACCTTCTCTGTTTTCCTCATCTCTTCATCCCTTGATTCCTCCTGAGCCTCTTGCTTCCTATTTTCCCACACCCTCCCATCTTCTGTTTCTTTGGTCTCCTTTCATCCCTCTTATTTACCTCTTTTCTTATCTCATTATCAGCTACAGTGTAGGTTGCCAGCAGATGTCCCATTGCTCATGTCAAAGCAATATCATAAAGACAGCTTATCAAACTTAATGATGATTTTGACAGCTTTCTCTGGTGGTCAAGAAACTCTTAGGGCAACCTGTTGAATAGCATGATACATTTTTTTTTTTAAAACTGGGCGACAGTCGTGGAAAGGCAACCAGCAGACTTCGTCCTCATTAAGGTTTGGTTCTGATGTGAATCTTTATTGATGATATGTGGTTGTAGTTTTGATCTGTAGCAATAACCTGCAGAATGACCAGGTTAAAAAAGGATGTTTTTTGGATAACTTTTGATAAGTAATGTGGTTAATACAACAGTAAAATGAAGTAGATTGTGCAAAGATAAAAGTGTCAAGACACAATAGGCAGCCCTGTACATTCTCAACAATTTCTTCAGTGAGGCTTCTTCAGGTTCATTCCACTACAGCCCACATTTTTAACTTTTTAAAAGGACCCTTTAATTAATTTATACAAGTGATTAACTGACTTTCTATCTTATCGTCATTTCCTTTTATAGATTTATAACATGTTGGATTGAACTGAAAACAAGTGAAAACCAAGAAACCGCATTGCTTCATTTTCCCCATCTAAAATTGGTCCAATTTGGAGTTTAAATTAAAATAGTTTTCATTGAATTTGATTTACAGAAAAATATGTTTCTGTTAACTTAAGGATCAATTGTTACTGCAGTTACTGAATTATAGTTTGGTTTTTGCAGCTTTAAGAATATCCCCATGGTAGATATTCATATGGATCTTAGCTACAAGGTAAAAACCTACAGGAGCTCCACTTAGTACAAAAATTAAGGACATTTTTGTTTGGTAGATCATTTCATTCTTATAACAATGCTTCTTGGAAATCTTATACTGCTGGAAAGCCTGTTTATTTGCCTTTTTAATGGCGCCATATTTGTAAGAAACATGTATTTGTGAGATGAGGAGCAGGACTGAGTATGTGGGGTGCACTCATGAATAATTGGACAAATCTTCCCTTCCAGTTTTGCCATTGACTCTTGTTTGGTCTTTGGTGGATCGGATGATTTAAGTTTAAAGAAAACACATACAGTACACAATTTGCTGTGGGATGACATCCCATTCTGCAACCAGCATTTGTTGCAAGTCAGCCAACGTGGTTGTCTCTCTGGCACAAACGGCAAGCCCAAGCTGATCCGACAAGTGTTCAATGGGGTTGAGGTCAGGACTGCTGGCAGGCCATTCAATCTTCTCCATCAACAAATTCTGTAGGTAGTCTATGATAAACCCTGCTTTGTGGTGCCGAGTGTTGTTATCTTGGAGGATAGAGTTTGGTCCCAGACTGTGGAGATATGGGATTGCCACTGGTTGCAGAATCTCACCTTGATATCTTTCTGTATTGAGATTGCCTCCAATGATGACAAGCCTTGTTTTTCCAGTGATGGAGATGCCGTCCCAAACCATCACATTGCCTCCACCAAAAGATGTTACTTGTTGGCCCTATGATCCAACTACTGTGGGCAGAATCTGGACTGGTTGCTGAACATAATGTTCCTCCACATGTTCAGGTTACAGTGCATGTGTTGGTGACACCAGTACAAATGGGCCTGATGGTGAAGCGCAGTCATGGTAGGCCTCCTGGCAGTCCTGTGAGACTGGGCACTGGCTGTGTCAGTCTGTTCTGGATTGTCTGGGCAGAGAACCATCAACCATATCGTCCTGCAAATCTGTAGAAGACAGTCTAAGATACGTGCCTGATTGGCACCTGATTGGCAGCAACTGGGGTTACCAGAAGCTCCAAACAAGAGTCAATAGCAACAGCAAAATAAGCTGTTTGCCATTGGCAGAGAAGATTTGGCAGATTCTTTATGGGCACAACCCACATATTTGGGCCTGCTGCTCATCCCACAAACGCAAGTTCCTTACAAAGGTGACACCATTTAAAAGAGAAATAAATGGGCTCCCCAACAGCATAACATGTATTGCCAAAAAGTATTGTTACAATAAAGAAATGATCTATCAAACACATTTCCTTACTTTTTCTGTAAGGTTTACATATTTGATTAACAGCCACATGAGCCTTGGACCAGAGGTACAGAAATGGGAGAAAACCTCTCATCAAAAACCAATTGTATTTGAAAATCCATCCCCTTACAGTGAGCACAAAAATCAATCATACCATCATAACATGAAACCCACAGTTATCCAACTCCTCTCTGCACCACACCACAGATTTGTTGGAGACACGCTTACGTCTCGGAAGTAAAGTTCCAACGATTTACTTCCCAGAACACAAAGTGGTTGAAGCAGGGGATCTCACTTCCTCCAAAACAATCTAAATTAAATATACATGCACTTCTCAGCATAATTGGCACATCTGCTGCAACAAAAGATTTTGGATAAAAAGGATGTCTGTTCCGAGTCACCAGACTTCCTCCTCTAGTCTTCATCATCTTTCCATTCTGTGGTTGGGGAATTCCAGGAGCACAAGGTCCGCATGTATTTTAGGTTGTGGAGCATAACTCAGGTTGTAAGCTCACAGTGGAAAGAGTAAGTATAACAGCACTTTGTAACACAGCTCAGGTTCCTAATGTCTGAGAAGAAATATATGCACATAAATGTTGGGTTTTAGGTAAAAGTTATCTGGAATAGCAGCTGGACAATCTTCTCTGTTTGCTGCTTATACATGAGCAAGACAATGCTGCCTCCTCCATACTATCTCTGTTTGTAATGTAAAGCAGCAGTGCTATCAGTCACGGCTTCCCAACGCCTGCTCCCATCCAGACAAGTGATCGAAACATTATTTGGTAGTAAAGCAGGATCCACAAAAGTTTAAGGAGCTGAGTGGAGCAAGGATAGGTCGATGAACTGTAGAAAGTCAGAAAGTGTTTAAAAATCCGTTTTTCTTCTCTTGCACACTGGAAATATTTATTGTGGTAGAATGAATCAGTATTTCAGATAATTCTTTTTATTTTCATTTATTTTTTTATTTGTTTATTCACTTTGTGATTCTCTCTTTGTGAAAGGTGCTAAACAAATAAAGTTCACTTACTTACTTTCTTAATGTGTCACAATTGCTTCTCCTTTCAACTATTAGCAGACGAGTTGCACCTCCTGGCCGTGCAGGTGTGCTGATTGAAACAGCACCTCAGCATGTGTGTAAGGCCAGACGTTGAACAAGCTGATCTGATTGCGCAGCTTTGCATCAGCACTTTTCAACATCAGTGCTGTTAACATGCTGAAATTGATGAAAAACAACTGGTGAGTTTACAATGTACCGACAAGCTCAATATTTAAAAAATGTTAATACCTTGGACAAAAAAAAAAAAAAGACAACTGACGTATCTATGCATGTTGAATTACTAAAACCCCTTTTATTTGGTGGCTGTACTGTACAAATACAGTATAGTACGCACAAGAGCTCTACTGCATTGCAGCATACCTTAAAAAGCCAGTGGGCTGACCAGTCAGTGTCTTTATCAGCTCCTGTAAGCAGACTGGCAAAAAATATGTGCAGCATCTCATGACCAAAAACATACCCCATGGTATGTAATGGGAAATCAATGACATGGATGGACCTGCTACGTGTACTCCCAGGTTTGCATTAATATGACACATTTCGGTGCTGTGTGTGTGTGTGTGTGTGCAACCAACAATGTGGAATCTAGGAATTATTCATGGCCAGATGTCTGCTGGTGGGCATACAAATGCAAGCTGCGCGTACATACCACTGCAAAATTCAGAATGTTGCATCACGTACTTCCTTCAAGGTCTCCGTTTTCAAATGCAGAATTTCGTGGAAAAGTAATCCTGAAAAAAAAAAAAAAAAAATCAATGAAAATCAAAAGACGCAGAGTTTGTGGAGAAAGTGTATTTGATGATTTAATGTCTGAAGCCAAGCAGTCTGACTTACTAACTCTCTTTCGTGGCTGTCTCCCTCCTCTCTCAGATTTTTTTTTTTTTTTTCATTGAAGATTGTTATAATTACACAACTGCTGTGTATTGATTCCATTCCCACAGGGCGCGTTTACATCCTGTAAAAGTGTTAGAAAGCAAATAGTCTTTCCAAAGTAATTTTCTTTGTTCAGTCCCATTTCACTGACCCATCAGGAAATCACTTAATGCCTGCCTTATTGAGTATATGAGATATTCTTCAGCAGACACACAGATTGAGTCTTGGCCGTGCTTTCACGATAAGGAACTTTGTTTTGTTTTTTTTGTTTGTTTTGAGACAGACTGCACTAAATGTATTTGTTGTTATTACAGTAGATGACACTCCCATTCTAAGTCATCAAAATAATGCACAAAAAACCCCCAGAAAGCTGTGTTGATTAAACATTTACAGCTATGTCAAGTTAGAACACCCTCAAAAATAAATAGTTCTGCAAATTGCAGCTTACTATTTGCTCTGCTGTGGGTTTATTGATTGAAACATCAGGCTCCTCATCTGCACCGTAACAATCTTGTGTGTTTCTTGAGGACAAAGATATCAAAGCCACCGATTTTAAAAGGGGCTATTTCTGAATTATCATAGGACTTAATTGTTATGGAGCAGTTCCCGTTTGTTTTTCACAGCCACAATCTGCATCCAACCTAGTCTTACAATAGTAAAAGTAATATTTAGGCTTGCAACTGAAAAAAGAGAACATTGTGGACAATATAGAGCCAAAGGGGTCTCATCTCTCAAACATGTGAGAATAAAACATGTTCTAACAGCATCCTCCATCCCTTCTAGCTGTTTTTAAGCTTCATATATATATATATATATATATATATATATATACACATTTAAGCTGCCTTTTACAGCAACTGTCACCAGAAAATTCTGCTGTGATTGAGGCTGATTAAGTACCTGCATTAGCTGTTTTGTGTGTGATAAAGAATTATTTCCTCCAGTGCTCAAAGGCAACTCCATTAATCCATATTCTCGTGCTTTGAAGCATCACTAAACTGCCATTTGCTTACAGAATTAGTCCTTAAATTGACCAGAAAAACCAAGCAAGAGCAGTTGAAGGCATTATATAAATGGGCCCTGAAATCATGTGTGTTTTCCTTGATTGACTTTATTCTCCATCCACTCCTGTGTTGCAGTCAAAAAGTAAAGATTAATCATTGCGTGGGATGGTCCCACCCTACAAAGTCTGAGATCAAGAAATAATATCATAGGAAATTACGGAGAATTAATTTTACAGATGCTACTTCTCTTCTTGAGTCTAAGTCTAACTTTGAGAAAGAATACTAAAGAACTTTTCTTTTGCACACTTTTGTCATTCTGTGCTCTGTTAAGCTGAAGGTAGACTTAGTCTCCTCCCAGCATGCATTTGATTAAAGATAAGCACCTTGGACAGGTCACATCCATCAGAGCTAATACAAAGAGAATGGAAAATGTAGACCTCTGGACACTTCAGAGACTTTAAAACACCAGCCTTGAATATGTTTTGAGTGTGAAAAAAAATTAAAACGGAGAAAAAGAGTGCACAAAAACAGGTAGATGGTGTCTTGATAAATGCAAATAATAGAAGACGTGAATTAATGTTGATTATATACAGTGTACTCATCAACTGCAGCACTTTGGACTACATGTTGTCTACCGTATAATTTCTCCAGACGCGATTCCTACAGTATTGTCTCAGGGCAGTTTGACAGACCCCAGACTTCTTGCTACAACTTGTATTTTTGGGTATTTTTCTATTAACTGTCTTCCAGTAAATAAGCATTACTACTGAGCCCTTCAGATGACCGTTTAGATTAGACACCTTCATGCCAAGAGAAAGCCAGTTACACAATAACGGTTTAGTAGAGGAGGGCTGAAGATGAGTGTACACAGGAGATGTCGCAGGAGATGTGGTTCACTTGCATCACTTCTCTTTGAAAGCCGTGTCATACCAACATCTTATTTCAGTTTAGAGGCTCTCTTTTCTGATCTGAAATCAGAGCTGATATTGCCTCTGCAGGGCTTTTTGCAAAGCGATCTGAGCCACTGAAATTTGAAAGGAGACATGTGCTGCCTTTAATAATTGAAACTGGCAAATTGGCACACTCAAAGGTAATCTCAAGCGATTGGGGAAATGGCCCATTTTCCAGCCAAGTGGAATGATGTGCTTTTCAAAAACTCAAGCTGGAGAAGCCCCAGTTTTATAATGGAGCTACAACAGTCTCAATATTCACAAATGCACAGGACGATTCACAAACGTAATTCTGATGCACACAAGCATAACCTGATTTACAAACGTCTTTGTTTGAACATGGAATGATCTGCAACCAATCAGATATCTTCCTTGTTTCAGCCAATCATAGGAATGCTTTAATGATAATAATAGCGCGGTTTTAATGGCTTGATGTGATTGGCTCATGAGGAAATCGGGAGGAAATCACTGTGCTGCTGATTGTATGACGCGCTGTGACTGACTGAGAACTGGAGGCATCTGAAGATAGAAGATAGATCCTGAGAAACTTTTGACAACAGACAGAGGATGCTACCTGGGATGACCAGGGAATGGCCTCCCCCCCTCGCTGGCCACTTGTCCTGGCTGCAGCCCAAACAGCTGGAACCCCGGGGCTTGCTGGGGGTCACAGGGCCGTGGTCAGTTCGCCGAGCTTGAGCTTGTGGTGCGAGTGCTTGATTCAAGCTCTGCCAGAGCTCGTTTCAAACGTCATTTCAGTGGCAACAACAGAAATAAAAATGTAAGGTAATGCTTACATAAGAGCAAGGCTCACCCAGTGGCCTCCAATACCTTCTGTAATCCTTACAAGAGCTCCTTTTAGCTTTACAAATGAACCCTCCTTTGTAAAAGCGTGGAATAAAATATTATTTATTGCCTATCACGCTCTGTTTCCACGCTCTAGTGGTTTACTCTTGTCTGCCTGCTGGGCCATTTTGTAACACCAGATTGCCGCATATATTTTAATAATCTGGCAAGTAAGGTTGTACAATATTCTTCCTCTCAAAGTTGTTGTAAAATAACTAAGCATTCAAGTACTATCTTGAAAAGTTCAGCAACATAACTTGACCAGGATGATTTGTTTTAGTTTTAGTTTTTATTATCCTTAAGAGGAGTAAAAGAATGCAGACACAGTATAAAACTGTTTTTTTTGTGTTTCTGTTTTTGTTTTTTTTTTTCAGCTGGTGATGCTGGAAGTCTAAAAATGCAAGACACGAGCTACTAACGCACACATTCACAACACACATAGGTGCTAAAGTCCTCCTGTTATGTCCTGAGATTCTGTTTTGCATAGTAATGTGAATCCTCGTATCCAACCTTCCCTCATTCTGCTCCCCCACAAATGAGCTTTTTGGCCAGAGTGTCATTGTAAATCACATAAACATTGTGAATTATATTCAACACGCTGCACAAAAAAGATTACTGAAATGGAAATTTAAAAACAGGTTCCATCGCGGTCTGGTTATAAATGATAAGCCAGTACCAATTACGCCCTACCTGGCCAGGGCACAGTGCAGGGTGGTTCGGTGTCAGGCGGCAGATAGCTTAGGCTGCTCGCAGCTGAATGGCAGCAAGTGCCGTGTCTGAATGCCTTCTGCCCTGCTGACAAAAGGCCTTGTGTCTTGTCTCATAAAATGACCCAGATGCTGGCGAGGGCGGGCCACATGTGCATAATTATAATTAAGGTTACATTAATGTTTTTTTCTCCAAAGGACTACATGCAAGTGTCAATACACCACTAAAAATATGTAGTAACATCTATCAACTGATAAAATATATATATATATATATATATATATATATATATATATATATATATATATATATATATATATATATATATATATATATACACAGACAGATACTTTCAGTAGTCACCCTAAAATAGCTAATTCAAAAGAGACAACGAGGCCTACATAAGCCCTTATAATTCTTAGTAAAAAAATCAGCTTTGCAGGCATCAGTCAATGCTGACTTACCCACACAAGCATAGTTTGTCAGTCTGGATTTCTTTCATCATGTAGCTGTTGGCCCTGAGCCACAGTTGATTGCTGTAAATCAGAACAGCAACATTCTTTTGGGCTCTAACATTCAGACTCGGAGAGAAATGTTCCTGCACTGCTGACAAGGTCATGGAGAAACCCCGTTTGTCAATAGAGCCGTCTGGCTGGAGGTTATCAGAGGGATATAATAACTCATCATCATCAGGCTTTGTTGCTGAGTGACACTGATCTCCAACATGTGATTTCCTCAAGAGTCAAAGCTAAGGCTGGCTTCCTTGAGATGCTGCATGTCTGACAAATATAATTTTGTTTGGCTTGATGTGGTTGTCTGCTGTTATATTGCGTTGGCTACCTATTATACCAGTATAATAACATGTACCGTCATGAAGCTTAATGACTCCAGATAAACTAGGAGGTATGAGATGTAAAACACCAGCTCTTGATCAGTCACTTCAAATTGTGTGGCTACATAAGTCACATCAGTACAACACACTGAGCACAAGCCATTTCTTTAGATTAACAATCAGACTGCTGAATTCATTTTTTTTTTTTTAACTATTCTCTTGCCTCGCTTCAACCATCAAAGTATTTTTCAGATTTTATTAGTGAAACATTTCTCCTCCGCTCCCTTTTTTGTCCCACTGAGATTTCTGCAGTGCAAAAGTCAAATTGGATCTTCTATTTTCTAATATAAACTTTCCATTAACTTACTGTACCTATGCAAATTGGCATGCTTTGAAGAGTTTTTTTTTTTTCTTTTCTTTTGATACAGAAAAGTGGCCAGTGCAAAATGATAAATTGCAATGAATGTACAATCAGTCAAGCTTTTTTTTTTTTTTTTTTTTCCTGCAAAAATTTCCGTTTAATCAATATGGATTAAGGTGAGCAGTGCACTCCACCAGTGACATGCGAAATCCTGCTGAGGGTGGTTGCCACTGTTTGATTAATAGCTGCATGTACTTGCAAGAATAAATGGGATACAAAAAGATGCAAAAATATTAGTAACTCAGCACTTTCAATATTCAGATCTTGATACCCCACATTTCCTCTGCTACTCCCACTGTGCACTTGTGCGCTTTAAAACCTAAGAAGGACCTTCATCACACGCTCTGACAAATGTTGTATTTGGTGTTTCAAACAAAGCAACTACTGAGGCATTTCACTGTTTAACTCAATTGCCCTGAGCTGCTTCTTTTTCAATATTTGTACTTCTGGAGGGATTTATGGTTATGAAGAGTAAGACTGCAGCTCTATGATACTAATACAGCTTGAAAGAGGCAGAGAAAAGTTTCAATATGCTTTACCCGTGGGTCCTTTTCAGGGATGTTATGTGATGTACAAGTTTGGGAACATTGTGTGGCTATGATAAGAATATGTTGTCATCATTGGACACAGTGTTCCCAAACAATTGTAGCAGGTACCTCAGTTTGTCTGTCAGTTTTTCTGTTTCTGTCCACTCCCTTTGACGGACACAGAATGACGTGTCAGTGAAGGGGAGAGTGAGAGTTTTGTACAAGTGCTGCATGGAGCCCAGCTTCATTCCTAACGGTCCCACCGAGCCACTTTAACGCACTCGGTGCCCACTTCAATGTAGTTTTACAACCTGCTGGGTACGCATTATCTCCAAGCATTTTAAGTCAAGTGATTATCTTTTCATAGGCCTAACCGAATGATTTTGGCTCGTAAATCTAACAAAAAAATGAATGAGAGTGAAATTTAAAGCAGTGGCCACACATGGGGATATAAAGGGGTCAAAGCACGAAGGACATTTTACGTGAATGTTGGGCCGAGGTCTTCAAAGTGGAAATTCGACAACTTGCAAGGACGTACTTTTGAGCTAAAGAGTCAACATGCCAACATGCTCACAAATAAAACCAAACCATAAGTATTTATAACCTGAACCTTTCATCCTTAAAGTAAGAGAATCTGTTGAGTCTTCTTGCTAGAGGGCATCAGTGTGGTCTGAATCCACATGTCCTCTTTTAAAGGGAGAACGGCGAATAGTAAAACAAATGTGGCCAGCTTTATCCTATACTGAAACATTTATTTAAAAAAATGTTGTATATATTGAAGAGACCGATTTCTTCCAGGATGACGGGGCCCCATCTGGAGGGCACGCGGCAAGAAATACACGCCAAGCTTATTCCCAAAATTGCTTTTCTCTGGAACAGGAAAGCAAAAAGAAAGATTTTGTGCTTGTCACCACAATCATCAAAGCACCAAATAAGGAAGACTATGGTGTCAGAATGGTATTGTTTTATTTACACGCCACATTACAGGGATTCCATTTCCAAGCAGGCTGTTTTTCTGTATTTACAAATCCTGCAAACTAACCGTTAGGATCACGTAGATTCACTGCACATGCACAAAATCTTTTTTTGTTTTAAAAACCAAGATGGTTTGGCTTGACTACATCTCAGTTTTGACAGGACTTCATTAACTTCCCAGGTCAACTCGTCATTTGCATTTTTCTCTTAATGCTAACACATCTGAAAAGTCCCAAGTTGCTCTATTAGCACGGCGTAGGAAATTCAAGCGGCAGCTGTGTATTTTTAATCATCTCCCTGCTCTCGTAGGTAGAGGTGGAGCTGTTGTTCAAGCCAAATGAGTTGTCAGTTCGCTAGTTTTGTAAAATACTTGGCTGCGTAAACAAGGAGCATACAATCCTCGCGCTGGTGTGCCGGTCGTCGTTGGCACGTCGCACGCCACAGTGAAAGCAGTCGTGCTGTGGCGTAACTGCTGTGACAGCGTTCCACGTGGTCCGTTTCAGGCTGGGGTCCAGTACGGAAGCTAGACTGGTCAGCTATACCAACCGTACGGGATTTTTTTATTTTTATTTTCTGCAATCACACAACTTGCATCTCTAGAGATAGTCAGTCAGTTTTCCACTTACTTCCACGCACCTGTTACATATTTTGTATGTAGTAGTAGTAGTATAGTCTGCAGCTTTGAAAAAGGCCTTTAGTCTGGTAACTTGTCTCCTTCCAGGTAATGATTCTTTATCTCTCTGTGGCTATTCCACACCAACATCCAGACAGTCATTGATTGCTCTGATTATCTGTCCTGGACACTTTTTCTTTTCAGTCTTTGCTTTTCCTCCGTGGGATCTGTTCTTTCACCGCTACTCGTCTTCTCACCTCTGAAATCTCTCACTCTCACATACACTTCTCTATGTCTCTTATCTTGAGCCTTTGTGTGTTGAAAAATAGTTTCAGAGCTGGCAGACAGGTACGTTTGGTAGTGGAATTGTTCAGTAAACTTGACCTGTGTCTGCTCGTCTGTGATTCACCCGTTCTGGGTCCAACTGTGATTTCCTCAACTGTGTCTTCCTATTCATTTTTTTTTTCTTTTTTGCTGCTCTTTGTGAGCTGATAGAGCAAAGACTCAATTCACAGGATGACTGAGATAAGGGTTTATTCAATTGACTTTTTTTTTTCTATTAGGAAAGGAAAATACCACTAAAGCACTGGGAGCTGTAGAGAATGTGGATGTCAACGAAGTTTTAGATATGAGTTATATTAACAGTTCCCAAATTTGGCTTAATTTGTTATCTGCAAACGCATTATGATGATTGGCAGAGGCGACAGAGAAAATTTGAACTGTTCTAGGCAGCTGTAATTGGTTCCTCACAGCCCAATTTAGAGCGAGCAGCCTGTGTGTCACAACAGTTCCTCGTCTGTCTAATAAGGAAAACCAACAAGTCAGGCTGCCTAATCATGGCATTTTGTTAACCAAAAGCACAAACACACAGCGGGATGCACATGCAGCTATTTGAGAGTTCTTTTATTAAGCAGATTAATAAATTCATGTTCAACAATTTTTGGCTCAGTGTTGTTTACAGTCATGGCGAATGTATTTTCTTCTCAGGTAGACTGATGAGACTTTGTCATGCGATTGTGATATAGTATGATTTATGGACAATACGTCGGAGCACATCCTGGCCCAAGTTACCTGGAGATATCCAAAGGGATGGGATGATGGCGAGGGTCTGCGTCATGAGTAAGCGGTACAATGAGGAAAAACACTCCTTTTTACAGACAGAGAACCAGGGGAAGAAAGTTGTGGATAAACATGGTTTAGTGTAATTGTGGAAACTGATCTCTGTGTTATCTCAGGCAGACGTGTAGTGACTGCTGACCTTAAATCTCCAACCCAATGAATATGCTTTGAACCAGGGCAGCAACCGTACATCCAGCATGCTCTGTGCCAGTCACATTGTGCCATCATCGTGCTTGTTAAGTTATGAAATTTATCTCCCTCATCTTATCTCGCAAGCCTCCTCTTGCATGAACAATTTTTTTTTCCTGAGTTCCCTTTTTTCATTTTGCAAAGGTAGTTAATTACTCTGCTGTGCTCTAAGAAGGGCTCTATCTTAGTGTACTTTGAAGTATCATATTTTCTCTAGAATTGAGCAGCTTATTTACATTTGTTGTAAGAAAGATGTAAAGTAAACTTTGCAGTTACGCCAGAGTGCTGAGACCGCTGGGAACTGAACCCGAGCCTGTGGATGGCGCTTCCTCCCAAAGTTTATTTGCACCTGCGGTACGTCATGCTGAGTCCATCGTCACAGCGGTGGCTGTAAATCTTGACAGTTTTTGATGGAGGACGACTAACGCTGAAGTGTGATCATAAACACAATAGGATCCTGGAACGATGGAAAAGGGTTCCGCAGTGAACGACAGAGAAAGCGTAGGTGAAAAGTCTTACTCTGCTTGCGCTCCCTCTGCCAGGCCTCGTTGCAACCTGTTCAGGTGTTTGGGTTCCTCTCCTGGAGCTTTCTTTAGGTTGTTGAAGGGCATCTGTGAGCTGGCAGTTTGCTGCAAGCTCCATGGTAACAGCATAGTTTATTTCGGGGACTGAGTCTGGCCTGGGACATTTGTTGTATGTTTGAATAATCTACACGATGGATAAGCCAGTATCCTTTAATTACTCTGACATCTCAACATTTGAAGCTCTGAAGTCAGTTAAAAGCAAATATCTCTGTCTAAAACGTATAATCTGCTTTTTGAATTAGGTTTGGTAAGAGGTTTTAACTAGTCTTTTACTCTGAAGAGAAACCAGATTTCCTGAAATTCACTGTATTTAGGCTTTAGGTTTCTTCAAACTTGTGAAAAGATGAGTAACTTACTCTGCATTTATAATAGAGAATTAAATACTCAATGTGAGCATCATTTGCGTTATGTTTTAGTGAATGTGCAACTTGAACTGCTACGAGAAAAGTTTTATGCGACATCCTTTCTGATAACTTGGGGACGGATTACTGAATAATTTATTAGACAGAGTCAGATCAAGGGGTCACTGCATTTGGTTTGAAGACTTGAATTTTGAATTACAGATCAACAACAGAACGTACAAAATGTAGAAGTTTCAGCTGAATATAAATCGGCTTCCCGTCTCTACGTCTGAATACAAAGTGGATTCACAACTTTTGTTGTAATCGCGAGACGTGCAGAGACACACAAAACTGTGTGTGAGTTTTGTGACATCCAATGTGACGTTGAAAGTATTTCAGCTGAAGTTTTTGTTCTTTGATTTAAAAAAAAAAAATTTTTTGGGTACTTTTTTGCAGTGGACTAGAAACACCGTTGATTGACTGTTTTTAATTTTGTTGTAGAAACTTGTTTATTCACGGTGCTATTAGCATAGACTGTATAATAAGCTGGACAACATTTGAAACGAGTGATTACAGACGAGTCTTTGTCTCCTCGGGTCTGCGCCACGGCTGTCACAGCCACAGAAGAGAAGCCGCCGAGCTTCAGGCAGATGTTCAAAGTGGCACCTACTGTTTTCTAAGTTGTTTTGGTGGCGTGATCAGAAATGAAGCAGCCTTGCAATACCTGCAGACGGCTTTGTCACAGCTGGGTCCTGGTGAAGGCCTGAGAGTTAGTCAACACACACGGAGGGTGGCTTTGCTTGAGGAGCCAGAGGCGAGCTGTGACCAAACCCTGGGTGATTACACGGCTGCGATTGTTTAGCAACACGATCAGGCTCAGTATGTATGAACTGTGCAGAGCTGCTGCATCGTTGGCGTCCATATCGTCGCATGTTGTTGTCCTCCTTCTACATCTGCTTCAAATCTGCCACGTTTGTTTACTAATTGTCCTAACTTACCGGAAGAACGTAAAAGGGCGTGAACCGCCACCTAGCGTTGCGGAGTCGAACGCACCTCACTCGGTATTCGATTCTCTTCCTGGGCATGTATACTCCGATTTATCGGAAACTCCAATGTCGGCACGGTTACCTGCACATCCAATTCACATGTGCATGTAACCGTACTGTCTGTAATGTAAGTAACATTTCTGGTTCTTTAGCCAGAACTAATATTATTAATATTTTGTTGCTGTTTTTACTGCTGATAAATAGCCTTGCCTTGCCACTAAGATATGTTAACATGGCGATGTTAGTATTTGGCTCATCACGTCTGTCCCGGAGTACAGCTTTCCTTTATCTGTAACAATAAACCGACTACGCATGACTTGTTGCTGTGGTATTCTACCGTCATACAATGTATATTAAATTTACATTGAATTCAATTTGTATCAGTTATTGAATTATCTACTTTGCAGAGCAGCATCTGCCAAAGTCTGTTCACGATGTTAGAAAACAGAATGAACTGATGGCAGAACTCTGTCTCCCCGTCCATCAAAACAGCATGATCCAGCATTTTCCTGTAAGCCCAGCTGGGATGACTGCGATTAGTACTGCATGAGGAGATAATACGAGTCTAACAACCCAGACCAGATGTTGGCCTTACTCAGAGGGCTGAGGAGCAGGAGAAAGAGGGCATTTATCAGCACTTAACCTGATTGTGTAAGTGCAAAGAGATGAACAGAGTAAATTAGGGTGCTTAAAGATGGACAGACATTCGGGCCTGTTTTGTACACATGCACAGTCAATCCCTCTGTTTGAATTATTTTGATCATTATTTTAATGTTGGGTTTTAACTTCTGAACATCTGGATGTTGGAAACGTGTAAGCCAAGCCAAGAATCTGCTCAGGAGACAAAAAAGGATGAGTGCCTTTGCTTTGCTCTTTGAGGATGAGCTATTATTTAGTACATATAATGGCTCAGAATGCAGAAATAATTCATCCGTCCCCTTCTTGTTTTTGTATTGCTCATTTTTTCACTGTAATACTCTCATTCCTTATCTCTCTCTGACACACACCCTTAGGAGAGCCTGGAGTTTGAACTCTACCCAGTAAAGCCCTCACTGGGTGTCATGCGTTGGTGAACATTGGGACATGAGTATTTGACTCACCAGGTGTGCATTTGGTACATTTGTAGGAGAAGAGTGGGGCTGGGACTTAGGGAGGAGACGCAAAGCAGCATATGGTGAGCAAGTGGCTGGTCTGTGACGCACTTACACAAAAGATGTGATTCATGCTCTTTGGCATTGTGTTTGTGGAAATCCCTGTTTTTTTTTGTGGCACATGCAGGAATTGGTCCAGATGGGTCTGTCAAAGCTTTGAGCCATGCTGTTAGACTATCTCAAGCATGGAAAAGCTTTAGTCCGTCTCGCTGTGTGCTTGTTAGTCAAAGAATACTAGGGAACATGATCGGTTGCAACATTTCCAAAAGTATTCATGACTGGCTTTCAAGTTCATTCGTGACGTGTGCTGACGCTATGCTTAATGAGGAGCTTATAGCGGGAAGAGGGAGGGAGGTCAACAGATAATTAGATTCATGTTCTTCATCTAAGGGGATGTTCCATAACACTGATAGTGATAATTAATTAGCTTATTCCTTCAGTGTAATTAAAACCCACTGTTATCTTACTTTTGTTGTGACTGAAGCGCTTTCGTCTGTCGTGGCAAATGGGACATGGAAAAACAGAGCCACAAAGGAAGGCCCAGGGTGACACATTGTGTTTATACAGTTTGTTTTCCATGCAGATTCTCACTGATGTTTTTTAAAAAAGCAGACTTGCCCTCAGTTACATTTAGCAGTCATTTAATGTTTATCTAACTGAATTAAGAAGTATTTGTGGGATTTTATGAAGGACACTGTGTAACATGCATCACAATGAGCCTGAGATGACAGCTTTTTCACCTTGAGTTTGACACTTGGTGACAGCTGACAAAATATCTGATTATTGAGAGACTTAAAACTGTTGGCGGCTGTGGATCATTGGGTTTCATGTTTATTAAAGTGGAAAGAAAATTCAGGGTTTCTTGCATTTTAAAGAGCAATATGCTCAGATTTAACATTAGATTACAAGTTATTAGTATAAAGTGAGCATAGACCACTTGTACAATGTCTGCTATGTTTCTGGGAGAACCTATTTAACCTACAGTGACGGACACGACCATCGCCATAATCCAAAGAAATTTTTTTAAGGCCAGCGGGTCTTACCTAATATAGTCATGATGGACATTAAATTCTTTGGAAATTGTTAAATAAAAAAATTTGAAGTTTTTTGTTTTTGATTTCAGTATATAATTACCACTAAAATTACCACCCCCGAAAATTTTTTTTTTTTTAAATGTATTAATTAGTCTGGAAATCTTTTATTATTTAACGAAAAAAGAGGAAAAAAAAGGAAATATAAAAAAAAAATTGAATTTAAGTGCTAGTTAACACCTGATATCAATGTATTGCAACTATACATGTGTGGACAATATTAAGCTTCAAGCTATTGAAATGTTGAATGTAAAATTACTGTTTATTATTTTAATATTTGCCTTATTATTATTATTATTATTATTATTATTATTATTATTATTATTATTATTATTATTATTATTATTATTATTATTATTATTATTATTATTATTTAAAATAATTCAGGCGCCCAGTCTTAGGAATGCAATTCACCAAACCCATATTTTTTGTGACACTGCCACCTAGTGATTGGATGACTGTTCAACAATTATCATACAACTGAAAACAAGACATACCACTTTCACTGCAAATATTTACATTTATAAGTGCGTTTATGAACTGCTTTCAGTTTATTACCTGGGTGTCTTATTTATTATCCATATTAATTACAATAACAAAATAAATAAGTCAATTTCTTCTTTTTGTGTTGCATGGCTAATGCAGAGTAAATCAGAGATCCTGATGGAAAAGAGTCAAAATTGCTTAAACAATCCACTCGGATAATTCATTCTAAAAAAGAGCTATTACCATAATATATTATTGCTGACCATCATTTGAATTTAACTAGAACAAAACACATTAGTTTTTAGGTCACTTAAACTAATTCTACTTCAAATAAAAGCTATGAAATTTACAAACCATTAGCGTAATATTACAAGTGTATTACTATTAATGTAAACCAGAACAGCAAAATGACACAATAATGAATTTCTTATCTTTTGCAGCCAGCTGATGACAAAAAAAACGGGGAGACAAATGTGATGTGTAGCCTGAAACATGAATAGTTTATTAACTAGGTAAGGTACATCCAGGAAATGTATTTAAAAATGTGACATTAAAAAAACCAAAGTAAGAAAGCATGATGTGATGAAGGACGGGCAGTGAAAGACAGGCGTCCTCGTCTGCTGTCTTCACACAGACCTGAAAGCAAGACACAGACAGAAAAAGACGGAAAAACACACCTCTGCTGAGGGAGCTCCTGTTTTAATTGTGGGAGGAAGCCAGATTAACAGGATAAAACCCTTGTAGGTCTGGGAAGAACATTTAAACTTCACACTTAAAGGCTTCAGCCAAGATTCAACCAGGGAACTTAATTGTTGTTAGGTGACAGTGTTAATTACTGCACCGCCTTTATCCTCCACACAGTCAAAACGGTGGGAGTTTGAGAGGCTGGTATTTTTAACATGAAAACATTCATTCATCTTTCCATACCTCCAATCCAATCCAAGTCATATTGGGGCTGGAGCTCATCCCGGCTGCCACTGGCCAAGAGTTCAGGTTCACCAAGGACATCCAGGTTATTAGTCCATCACATGTTATTGGACTGTGGAAGGAAGCCAGGAATAATCCAATTGAAAGTTTTCTTTTTTTATGATTAGCTTTTAGTCAGTCCATTAAGCTTTTCAGCAGTACTCAATTTTACAGTCTAATCAAAAATAAACGCACAATATTTTAAAAACCTTTCACACTTTATGTTAAAATCTTAAATGAGGAAGTAGTAAAGATCCGTGTCACATTAAATTAGTGGCCATCACTTGTTGGCCGCCCTTGCCTCCTCGCTGTCAGGTGATATTATAAAACCTGTCACAGTGTTTACTCTCTTCAGCTGTTGATGAAATGAATCAAAGTGCAGCATGTGCTGCAAGAGTCTCAGCACATTTCTATCTTTACTACATGCAATTTTGAACATGGATCTCTTTATTTAGTTTCAATTAGAATACAAACTAACCCTCTGCTGAATTGGTGCCGAGTGCAGAAATAATTGACGTCAAACATTATTCCGTATGTGTTACCTCTTCAGGCAGAGAAAAAGAAAAAAGCAAACACGTTTGATGTCACAAAGACCACGTGAAACAAATGGCTGTTGACCTCTGAGTGATCACCGGCTGATTTCCCTCTCCATGGCTTGCTCAAACATTAATGAAACTAGGCGTGAAAGATTTGGAGGCACGGGAGTCCCTGGTTGTGTTTTGAATTATTTTTTCTCATGATAGTTAGTGTGGGGAATTTTCAGGCATGCATGGTACAGTCATAAGGAAAACATGGCCATATATTTTGTGCAGCAAACTTTGTCTATGAAAAGCTTTCATGGTGAAGGACTGAGAATCCAGCTGACGGGCGTCAGAGCACGGTCCGACTTGTTAAAGGATGGGATGACAGTGGAGATGACAAGTCAGGGTATGATCAAGGTCAGTGATGAAATGCCAAAGAACCCTGCAGAATATTTTGGGTATGTCATTGGTATTCATGTGCTAATATCTTGTTGCACCTTTCAAGAAAGGAGGCAGTCACTGCAACTCGAGGAACACAGACTGAAATGATCCTGAGGGTGTTGGCTCCTAATTATTTTTCCCACAAACACACACACACTTGCACACGTACACAACTATGTGAAAAACATGCATTTAAAATTGAAAAGCTCCCCAGGCGATTAAAAAGTGATGGTATTCATCATGTCATCAACACCAGGGAAAGGCAGCATCAAAACATGGAAACACATGCTCTAGACTTCACCTTGCATTTAGTAGATATTGCTTTCGTTTTGCTGCATTATGTAAGAATGTGATAACCCTTAGTGGCAGCAGTTTCCTAATCAGTGCAAATACATTTTACAGGAACATTTGCCAATTTTGAGTTTTTTTTTGGTTGTCTGATTTACATATTTGAGTTAAAAATGCACATGCTGTGTAAACACAAGTGTGATTCTGTATCTAGGTAATATTATTATATTATATTGTCATGAGTCAACAGTTCATTTCTGGGTGTTTGTCTCTTAGTGTTGGAGAATGGCAGCTGGGCAGAGAAACACCTGATCTCCATCTCCAATCTGCTCACCCGCACTTAACCAGCCGCTCGGCTCTCTACGCCTCGCCAGTCTGTTACACTCTCTTCAGTGGTCCTGTTTGAGTTTCATTTAAAAGACTTTCTGGGGCAATTTTAGTATCACTCATTTTCAGAAACCCACCTCTGGCCATGTTACGATCTAATGTGTTTTCTGTGTCAAAATGTTTTCTTTTGCCAGCCTTTGTTGCCTTTCTGAATCTAGTCTAGTCTTTTGTGAATCATGACAAATATTTTCAGTTTATAACCCGCAATAACTGCGGTTATTATGAAATCTTTCTGAACTCCTGAATTGATGTTTCTCTGAAGCGACTTGCTCTGCCAACCAGCGCTTTTATGAAGCGTATTGGTGCCAAACCTTCTCTTAGTGGAGCTTTTAGATGGATCTTTACTTGGATTACAGTCCAAGGTTAAAATTGAAACATGAAAAAAAAAAAAGAAGCTTGGTTTCAAATTTTAGTTGATTTTAACAGCAGTTTCAAGTTCAAACTCCACTGTGATGAGACCCTTTGTGCGGCCCATTCTCGTTTATAATGGAGGGAGGTACTGAGGTGAAGTATAACACTACATTGTGGTCTGATGAATCAAAATTCATGAGTTTATCTTAGAGTATAAGAGAGATGATGCTAACAGTGGTTAAAAAACACATTCAATATCAATTAGTTTAGAAGCTCCGTGACCCTGAAGGAGCTCAGCGTAGAGCTGCTGCTCGTCCGCATCGAGAGGAGTCTCCTACATGCCTCTTGGACACCTCACTGGTGGGGATTTTTTGGCACATCCCGTTGAGAAGACACCCCAGGGTGGACTGGCCCTGGGAACGCCATGGGATACCCCGAGATGATCTGGACAAAGTGGCCGAAGAGAGGGAAGACTGAGCTTCTCTGCTTAGACTATCACCCCTGCAACCCAACAAGATAAGTGGTAGGAGATGGATGGATGGATCTTTGGTGCTTACCCTACAAGGAAACAAAAGTCAAAACAAATGTATGTGCCATTGTTTTTTTTTCTCCTGAATTTTCCATCTTGTTCCAGCTTTTTTGATTCAGTATATTTGAATGTGCTGTCAGAATGAAAAACATTTGTGCTTTTTTCATTTCATGACACCTATAGCATTCGCCTTGGTGTCGAGTACCTCTTGCTCAGTGGTACATCTCTTTGTAGGTTTTTAAATAAATGTTATGCCTTTGGGGGAAATTAGAATCAGAGAAGGATCTACCCAACAACAATATCTTTGTTAGACTACGAAGTCTGGCTGTGGAAGCTCAGACCTCTCAATAGAAAGCCACAGTGCATTAAGATATTAATACCTCAAGAAGTTATATTGATATTCTCCGATTATTTCTGCCTAATCAGTTTTGTTGACACTTTTTCATAAGTGTTGGATTTGAAGGGGCCACAATGAAATGAAAATGGTCTCAGTAGACCAGTGGTTTATGGTTACTTTATCAGTTTGTTCATGCAGTTCTTCAGGAATCAGACAGTGTGAAATTGCAGGACGGTCAATAGTGAGACTCAGAGTTTGTTTATCAAAGCACACATAGCTGGTGTGCCACACTAACCTTAGACGACGTTCTCTTTTCCTCGATATTGTGCTTGATTTTTATTTTATTTTACCATTGTGTGCATGGGACTTAATTTGACATTTTTCTGTTGCAGTTTGGACTTCAGGGTGAATGAAATGGAGTGGTCGCTGTGCTTTATTTTGCCTCCATTGTCGCATTTGCATCCTCCACAGTAGTGTATGCTTTCTTAACCTGCACATAGATAAAAATCTAAATAATAGAAATTGGCTTTAATGTCAGTATTTGCTCAATTTAGTTTCTGACAGGATTATCTGTTTGTTGCTTAAATATGAAAGATTATTTTGTTATCAGTGGATTAACAAATGTCCATCTTCCCACTGAAGAGTACACAGCACACCCAAGTTAAACTCCAGAAAATTAACTAACCAGATCAGCAACTTTCCATCTTATTTAGCTGCAACAGGCGTGTTATTATGTAAGTCTCGGCACGGATAATGCACAACACAACAGCATCCAGATGGAAAGAACTGGTTCTCTCACAGGATGCAAACAAGCGCCTGATGGGAATTTAGACAAAAACGGAGTGTTAACCAGCTAAGGCAGCGATGAAGATGATGAGAATACAGTGCACGTTGGGGGAAAATTGGCACAGAATGCTATCCGTGTCTCTTACAATTTTGTGTTTTCATAGGGCTGCTGCTTCTGTGCACTGGGAACAGGAAATGGTCGGAGGGTGTGCAGTGACTCTGAGCAGGAGGCTCAGAGGCTCCATTCCAGGAGTCCCTGCAGCCGGCTGTAATTGGCTTCTTCATCCCTCCAAGGATTACCACTCACTCCTTATTTGTGTTTATAAAAAATAAAAATAAGCAGTCACTCAAGTTACATGCAGACAAGTGTCATCTCACGCTCCCTTTTTCAGAATGGATAGTACAAACATGTATTTGTTTGTAATACTATTCAGACTTGTATTTGGGTACAGTAACTTTATAAATTTATATATATATATATATATATATATATATATATATATATATATAGTGAGTGTTTTTATGTTTTATATGTAAAACAATATTTATTGCTTGCAGGGATGTATGGACGAGTCTTTTATTTTTAAACGGCAGCAAAGTTATTTTTGGAAGCTGTCTGCAATTAAAAAGAAGACACTGCAAAAGAAATTCCTCAATATTTCATGTAGCATTAATATTTAATATAAAATTAATTTTCAATGAAAATCCAACGGCTAGAATTTTGGCATTGCGCGTAATGAAGAGGACTCTGACAATGATGCGGTGATCTTGGATGACTCTCCCACAGGGTTTTGTTTTTTTTTTGTGCGTGTATGTGATTTTTAATCCACCCCTGCGCGCGCACAGCTCCTTCAGATCCGCTGCTATTGTTTGAATGAATCTGAACTGTTTTATTCGACGGGTGTGCCACCTGCCGATGCGTCACAGCCCCCCTGTCCAATCCTGACGCGGTGACTCTGCGTGCGCCCTTGGAGATCCCGAGTTGCTCCTCACATCACCGCCCAATCCACAGCTCGGTAACTGTGGAAGGTGGCGGACCTTGTTAGTTGGGCCCCGGTTGCGCTTCAGACGTGACTAGGTTGGACTGCCGTGGCAGCCGCCGAATCAAGCATGGGACCGTGAGAAGTTTGACTGGATTGCCATTTTCTTCCTATTTACTGAATTACACCGCGCGCATCAGTGACTGACATGAGGTAGGTGAGGATGAAGCAAAATAATGGAAAGTTTTGTTAATATCAGGGAAATAAATTTGCTCGTATTCTCCAGGATTCGGTTTAAAGCTGCATCATTGCGCACGTTTTCTTTCGGGCAACGACGCACTTAAAAGTTGCAGAGAAACCCGGTTACATTATTTCGGTGCATGTCCTCGAGGCGAACACGTTTCATGCAGGACAGTGAAGCAAGTTGGAATTTGACGAGCTTCCGTTTAACTGCAAGTTTTGGCATCCAAGTGCAGCTGCTGTCCCCCCGCTGGCCGGCGCAGCATCCCTGCCCAGCCTCAGCTCACTGCTGATGCTTCTCTGAAAAGACAAGGGCCCTTTCAAGCATCTCATCTGGCCAACTTAATTGAAAACAGGTATTTTCTTTCTTTCTTTTTTTTTAACGTTTTTAATTTCTGCGATCCCTACAGTGAAAGTTAGTCAAATAAAATAAAATGCGGTCTCGAGAAGTTGCTTGTTCTCTTTCTTAAGGCAGCTATCATAAAATCATATAAAGGAGTTTATCTCTGGGTAGCTGGGGAAAGAAATTAATCTTGTCCTTACATGGGAAGTGGAAGGCTTTCATGAATTGGGTGAGATGTTTATTTATGAAGCCCGTAAATGGGAATGTGCAGGAATGTTCCCTCTCAGTGACCAGGGGGTACACTGACATTGTGCTGGATAATGAATGAGAGCAGAGCGAATGGCATCCCTGCCATGGTGCAAATATTTTTCCTTTTGAGCTGCAGCTATTCATCATCACAGAAGCACAGAGTGTATGAGTTTGATATTTTGTGCAGATGTATATGAATCTCATTCTTCTCACTGTGACTGTTGCACTTTTTAAGATGTTGCATATATTAACACAGCCAGCACGTTTTTGTAATAATGTGTCTACAAAAGCCCTGTTGAGGAGCAGTACAGTCAAGCTCTTTGCCTTAGTGAATGTCCCTTCTGTTAAAGGTGGAGGGAGTCTGTTTAGATGTTTATCGCTTTCCACTTGCTCCTGTGTGGAGGGATGCAGTGGTGGATGTTCACGGAAAAAAGACATGAAGGAGGGATGAGACAGGAAGGAACAGCAAAAGAGCTTTCATGGAGTGATGCATTCTTTGAGCCCTGGTCAATCTTTTTTTTTTTTTTTTTTTTGACAGATTTTTTTTTCTTGTGCACGATGCTGCCATGATATTGATCATGGTTTTATTATTGTCCCTCTGACTATGGTGATGGAGGCTGGGATGGCTCCTAGTGAGATGAAAAGGTCTTTGCTCTTTACCCTCTGTTGTGTCTCTTGTACTATGTGGGCACTGATTTTTGCAGATTTTTCTGATGCTGAGGTTTCCGTATAGGTTACTGTTGACGGCCAACTGCTATATTTTTTACTCAGGTTTTTTTGTGCGTGTATGTACAAGATAAACACATTTTATACAAAGACAGGCATAATATTTTAGGCTTGCTTCTTCTGTGTTTAGTTTTTGTACTAAATGAAGATTGTAATTGCAGTTTAAAGGCTATATATTAAAATATAAACATACAGAAAAACAATTGAGACCTTTGGGTGTTTTATAAGTGATCAAAAATAAAATATTTAGATACAAAACAACCGCTTTACTCTTTTCTTTTTTTTTTTCTTTTTTTTTGTGGCCACTTCAGCATGAAAGTATTTCATTGCAAAAAAAACAAAAACAAAACAAAATAAACCTTCCCCCGAAAATAAAACCAAATACCTTTTGTCGTTGATGCTTTTGTAGAAGACACCCATCAGGCAATAATCTTCTTAAAGTCAGAAAACATCTTAAGTAGGAAGTGGTAGCAAGAGTACAGCCAGTCACTTTCTCTAAAGGTCACAAAAAGTTATACTTGCTGCATGAAATCCAAAGCGTTACCATCTGCAAAACTCACATTACAGATGTGTACACGATCCACACAACTGTAAGTGTAATCTTGAGTTTTAATGTGGAGGCCCTCATCTATACCTGGACACAAGTTATAGCTATAAATGGACCCTTTTTTTCTTTTTTGGTGTAGATATTTTATACATTTCCAAAATTTCCCATCTCTCTTCAGAAGTGAATATGTAAATACATAATATAAAAATGTGAAAAGAACTTAAAAGTAACTTATCATACAATCCATTTTTTTTTAGCCAGTGTTTGAAGTCAGTATAATTAAATTCATTTCACTTTCGTTCAATTATACTTCATACATCCCTGAAGGAAAAATAAATTTTCACAGAAAAATCCAATAAACCCAGAAGGCTTCACATTGTTTGAGTTTATTATCGCGTCACTGAACGCTAAGTGGTAAGGTGATAAATATGGTACCTGTAAGATTATCTGAACAAATATCAAGATGAGCAACATTAAAGTGCGCAACTATGAGATAGTTTTGATCTGTTCCTGTAAGGTGATTATCGGGTCTTTGCAAAGTCATTTTAGTGACAAAGCTTGTCAAAGTCAGTGAGGTTTTTTTTTTTCTTTTTTCAAAAGATTGGTTGAATAAAAAATAAAAAATAAAAATGGAGTATAGCTGTAAAGTCATGGAAATGAGTTGTGAGCACAAGATTCCTAGTAATGTGTTCACTTTCTGACGCCAACAGGCTGCTTTTAGATCATACAGTAGGAGACAGTGAAGGGTGCGTTGCTGGAGTCAGCTGGCCAACAAGACGGGCTAACCTCCCATTGGGTTTCATTAGAGCCGGTCTTGATGTTAAAGCCCGTTTAATCCACTTTCAACACCATGCAGACCACAACAGAGCAAAGTGCAGTGTCTATCTTTAGACGGCACATACACTGAAACTTTTCCATCTCAGCTCAATAATTAAAACAACAGCACAGAATTCCCTGTGGCTATCTTTTAAATGCCTCGGCTCAAAAGGCTCTTGGTGAAAAATGCCAGGTACAGGTGTTTTCATCTTCGGATGGAAGGCTGTCAATCACTGTCCGCACAATGAAAGTGCCCATAAACAGCTGTGTTTTTGCAGCCCTGCGCTCCTTCTCCCGTCTCCTCGTGTTCCTCCAGTAAAGCAGACGCACTGCCGGAGGGTGTGATTACACCAAAGCCTTATGTGGTGAGTGCTTTGCCTGTTTGTCTTTGTCTCCACTCTCTGGGCAGCCGCTGTTGTTGTCCCAGTTTGTGGCGCCTGCTTTGTTTCAGAAACGGTGCTTGGAAGACAGAGACAGACTTCATCTTGATATCCTGGATATGTTAGTGAGGAATCTATACACTTCACACGGCTATCGATCTCGAAACAATTCATAAAAAAGGGTTTTATCAAAAACATATTGACACCTAGTCTGAGTAATGTTTTATCGACTTTGCCGTAATTGTCATAGTTATATTTAATTGCAGGTTTTATACCTGGTATAACATGCGTCTTAAACTGACACTCATGACTGTCTGACCTTTTTTAGTTCTCATAACCTTAGCCGGGGCTTCCCTTTATTAGTGGCAATTAGGTGTTGACTTCAGGGCTGTTAATCATGCTGCTGCTCCGTGTTTACCCTAGGATATTGTGCGTGTTCAGCACACAACAATCCACACACACATCAAGATAATGCAGGAGAGTCACGACGCAAGGGGTTGGGTGTAGGCCAGGAAATTAAGCGGTAAGGTGGGAGTCAACAGAGTTTTACATGCAGCCTGTTTTCATGTTTGAAAACTATTACTTGAAAACATTTGTTTGCATGTTTGAGTTCCACCAACAGACACTGCCATGCTGTTATACATATAAGCACGAGTTAGACTGGGATTTACTCCGTGATGCAAGCGTGACTAATTTTAACTTAACCAATGCTTTTTGTTGTTGTTGTTGTTGTTTTCTTAGGAAGTTTTAACCAGATCACTTCAATGTCACCCAGTAACAGGTCTTCAACCTCCAAAGACAAAAAGTTTAAATGTAAAATAAATGACAGAACAATTAATATAATACAACTTTGACAGAGTCAATTAGTTATTTTTAATAAAAACGTCTGGTTTCACAAAATATCTTTAACATCGAGACCAGTTAAATAGAATTTTTGTTTTTCTTCTAGTTGTATTCTGGAAAAGAATTTTATTGATCCCAGATTTGATTCCAGATTCCAGATCCAGAAGTATTCTGGTTTTTGAACTGGACCTGGACCCCGTTGCTCAAAAAATGCAGTGGAGCGGTTTCAGTAAACTTCAGATGACATCGAGTTAATCTGCTAGTTGAGGTCTTCTCCTGCTACATTTTAAAGTGGGACAGATAAACTCACCAAAGGGTACAAAGAAGTTTGATATAGATCTTAATGTTGTTACTTGTTTTAGCACCCCTTTTCAGTGTAAATTACCAACATCTTACATCTGTAAACTGATGAGAACTGAGACTGATGAGTGACAAGACTAAAAAAAAAATCAGGATTGTTCAAAATCAGTTCTAATCAGTTAGATTTTGTAATAACCAATATTCCACCGCAGGAAAATAACCACAAAGGATTTTCTCTGCCTTACTTGTAGATGTGTGTCTCGTGATGCAGTGTCGGCTTTTGTGCTGGACAGCCAGGCCCAATTTAACCCCTGGATATGAGTATTTACATATAAATTACAAATTTCCACCAAGTAAACGTGTCTTATTATTTTAAACCATTGTCCCATTAAATACTTGCAGTTGTGGGGTATGTTTTGTTCCCATACCTCTGAGCTTTTATTAAGTCTTTCATGTTCGCTCACCCCCTCTGTCTTGTGCCACCACTTTGCCACTTTCTAACTCGCTCACGACAAAGACATTTCCATTTAGTGTGGAGTGTGACCGCTATGTTATGTTTTCTTTCTGTTCCTGATGTTTTCCACAAGTCAAAAACGTGTTGGTCAGACCTTAAAATCATTCTATAAACTGCAAGTGTTAATGGAGTCTTGACCTCTTTAAGACTCCTTCCATCTTCATGTACTTTGCAAGCAGGAGAGGTTTTGCCAGAAGCCTTTGGACTGCCACATTCTGTCTGCTATTAGCTAATAAATCAATAACAAGTTCTCTGCCGGGATTTTCAGTGGAGGTCCGGGGTGAAGCCAAATCGAGCTGCAGACAGACGGAGAATGACTAAAACAGAGGTAGAAAGGATTTAGAGAGTAGTGGTTCACTGGTTGTATGCGCGTACAGTTTGTGAAAAACTTTGGTAAAAGAATGAATCATCAGCATATGTGTTGGTACAGGAAGTGGGAAATGATGGGGTTGATAGGTGCCTTTCATAGCCTGAACCAGTCTCAACCTCACACACTCACATGTTGCTTTCTTTCGTTTAATGTTGTGATGTCTGATGGTTGGTTTGTTATTCTGAGGTAACACAGTTTAACACAACATTGATCGCAATAAAGATTGCTTTGTAGATCAAACTCAGACGCACATTATTCTTTGCCTCCTTCAGTTTAGCAGATTTATACATCAGAAATATCCACAGTAGCTCTAGGACACTAAGGTTTATGTAAAACAAATACATTTCTAACAAGAATGAACTCTTAATAAACGTTTTAAGGTAATGTGAGCTGAATGTTTGGCTGTCTGAATAAACTTTGCAGCTGGGTGACCACTTTCATTTTTATGAAGGGTTTGACAAGACGGTAGTTATTACTGGCTTAGCTTTCATAGTACCCTACAGCTAGTAATCCTGCAAATAGCCAGTAAAATACAAATTTAAAGACCAGTAACTAGATGCCTGTAAATGAAGGTGAAGTGATGCAACAGATAAATGGTGACTGCCTTTAGTAATGAAAAAGACGAATAAAAGCTGAATAACTCCACAACCATGCGGAGGGGGAAAAAAAGAAGCATAAAGATGAAATTCAGTGATTTCCCGTGTCTTGTTGGAAAGTGTGTGATTGATGCGTTGGTCCACACTGTTGCTGGAGTCTCCACGCAGTCGACGGCTGCAGGCTGGTGAACCAAGCGACTCACTGCTTGAATGCCGGAGTTACAAGCAGCATGACTGAGAAAAGGCATTAAAATAATAAACCTGCTGGTTGACACACATGCCTGCTCATGGTAGCGGTACCCCCTAGATGAATGCTTGGAACTGTGTCAAACTTTTTAATTAGTTTGGTGGCAAACCCCAGCTGTTTTTGGGACAAATATGCAAAGCAGCCGTATGAAATATGAAGACTGCTCACCCACATTCTTCTGATATTTATAAAGGGGACACTGTGATGTCTCCGAAAGAAAAAGGAAAACAAGAAAATATTTGTGTAAGACCTGATTTAATACCATTACAACCCTTAATAACACATCAGGTCTGCCATCTCTGCAACAGCAGTGGACCACATTAAGTAAATTGTCCTCTGCTGCTTCCTCTTGAAGCTTGTGTTAACTTCTTCTCGTAGCTTGTACTAGATTTTAATTGTACTGGTGTCTCACAATGCGTGCAACAATTTATTTATTTTTTATCTTTACAATGTATTTTTAACTTCTAATGATAAGCGTTGCATCCAGTCATATTCCATTGCTTGATTCAGATATACAGTATTAGGAGGGTGTGAGCTGAGTAACTCTGAAAGGTGGTTATGGTTTGGACATCGAAGGCCAGAGCGTCAGCCACAAACACTGATTCAAGGGACTTAAAGTACATCAACATTATATCCTCAGGAGCTGAAATAATGGTGGAAAATGGAGAGAGGCGATGTCAGTGATGCCAGCGACGCCAGTGCATTTGTGCCACAGGAACAATCTAGTGGCACTTAAGTGGAAAGGGTTCTTAAAGTGAGGTTTCAGTGCAGAAAACAGAGAAAAATCACTTCAGCTCAAGTTTAGATAGATGTGAGAAAAAGTGATGGTCAAATGTTATGAAGCAAAATAGAGCTGTCAAGTGGTAGGGGGATTTTCTTTTTTTTTTTTTTTTTTTTGGTCTTCTTACTTTGTCAGAAAAGAAAGAAAATTGGTAAATACATTTGATCTGTTAAGTCCAAGGAGTTTTGTCATCTGATTAAAGAGCTCTGGAGTTCATCCCATCATTTCCAATCCCACTGATGCCGTTTGATGACCTGCTGAAACTACTGGAATCCCAAATGAATAAAAAGGTTATGAACATCCAGATCTCCCAGTCATCTGTTTCATTGTTTTCCATAAAGGGTTTGGTGCACTCAAATCAAGTGAATCAGGTTGTCAGGGTGCTTTTATATTTGCTGTGCTTTTCCCTTGAAATACTTTCTTTTCACATGGAGAAAAAGAAATCCATGTGTACGTGAATGGGACACTGCAATACTGTGCAAACATGTGCCTGCAGCAGATACAAAACAGAAACCAACAGAATTAATAGCAGTAGAAGAACGTGTGTTGCCAAGTGCGCCTTTGTGCTGCCTCTTTAATGACAAGGTGAACCTACGTGGATGGGTTGTCTCTGTGTTTTTGTTTTCTTGTTGGTATGTGTCACTGGAGCGGCTGCTCCTGGCTGCGGCTGGAGAGGAATGTTTTGATGCACTGGAGTCGCTGTTGGAGGTTGTGTTCACTAATCAAACAATGTGGTCACATGCTTGTATGTCTCATCAAAGGATATAATGTGATCATGAGGAAATCCTGTGATTTTAGGCTTTTTTCCCCCTGTTTTACTTCTGTTCAGACCAGGAGAACTGCAGCAGTTTGCTAGATAATTTTGATCCAGTTCACCTCCTTTTGAGGGTCTCTGTTTTATCGTTTTAATCCATTCTGGGATTACTGTGTTCACAGAGGACAGAAAACCAAGTTCACACATGATTTTGGGTAATTTTCTAATACATGGTGGAGCATCACAGCATGTGACTAATGAAAAAACAATTAAAAGAAAAAATGCTGAATTCGAAGTCCATGACTAATGTGTCCTCACACTTACTTTTGCACGTGCAGCAATATAGAGTGACAAATACAGACTTGGTGTGCAACCTTTTCTGGTTTATGTAAGATAACTGCAAATGAATTCTGCAGCGATCTCAGCTAAAGTTAGTATTTCATCACCAGCTGATTCTAGTGTCAAACCAAACGCTTGTATTATTCACTACTGGTACATTTTTAATGCTTCTGAAAGTGACTGAAAGTGAAAACTTTACCACTCTGATTCTTCACTTTCATGCTACTATAAATTATTACCTCTTTTTCTTTAAAAAACACTGTGGGTCAAACCTTTGTGGCTCGATTTTATTTAGATATTAGAACTTGATAGCAGGGATGTAGGGAGAGTAATGGGTCGGTATCTTCACAGATCCTTATTTACTGAAGTAGGATGAAGATGTCGTTCTCATTCAGACCAATTTTTATGCAATGTTTTAATATTTTCATTGCAAATATTATACAATTTTCAGCAGCACAGTTTTTTTTTAAGGAAAAATAACTGCTGAAGTGGAACTGAAAAATAAATAGAAAATTGTATTTGATGCTGCTTTTTGAATAGTTTACTGTCAAAATCAATTTGTCAGAATGTATCAGTATTTAAGATTTGCTTTGAATGTTTTGCATAATAGATTTGAAGAAAAAAAACATCTCCCTTTTTTTGTTTCTGCCTAAATGATACTTGCTTTTGTAATATAGCTCAATCACATCTTGCGTGTCAAATTATATTCCAGGAACTCAGCTTGAAGGCATTTCCTGACTTAACATTTTTTGTATCTGTAATGGCCCGTCTCCAAGTGACAGACGGAGGAGTAAGAAGACGATCTCACATGAATTACTTTATTGTGGTTTTGTTCTTTTTACATTTCTTTTTCTTTTTCTTGTTTTAATGTTTTGGCTTGCGTTTTTATCATAATGGAGGAAATAAAACTTTGTTGTTAAAGAATAGTGGCCCATGTCAGATTTATGTTGATATAGTTAAACATGTAAAACACTGCAAATTTTCACAAAATGCAATGACAAAAAGAAAAGGAAGACGAGGTAACATTTCAGAAAGAGTCTTTTGTCAGTGTGTATGCACTTCTACTTAATTTAACTCTCATTGCAGAACAGGTGTTAAATGAAAAAAAAAAAATCAGAATAATTTAAAAACTAACTTGTGGAACAGCATATGACATAAATGATACTAAATTGAATCTGTGATGGATGTAGAAGAATACTTAGACGTACTTGCAATGATATGACATTTTAAAATGCCCAGCAAAAGCTTTTTCAATGAAATGTTGCCTGAACTTCTGTGCTAAACCTCAGTATTTCTATGAGCTGATGAAATCCTGGCTGCTTGTAAATACAAGTTTTGTTTGTACTTTTATGACTGTGAAACATCATCGGTTGAAGTACCACTGCAGCTCAAAGTCTGCATCTACTCGGGGGGGCTGTTAAAAACAGAAAAAAACCTTTTGGATGTGTTCGTCCTCTGCTCATTTCATTGAAGATCCATCCACTGGACACTTGAGGAGAGTTACGAAGTTTCCCAGTACGCTATTTGCATCAACAAGCCGAAACTTTGGTGGAAGAGAGAGAACTGAATGAGAATATTAGAACTCCATTGTTGTTTACGGCAATATGGTTTTAAATGATTTCATGCCAGAGTATATCAATCAAAAACTTTATTAAAGACACACATACGATCCGTAAGACAATAAAACTACACAAACAATAAAATAAATTAAAAACAGACGTAATCCATAATGTCATATATTTACACATTCACAGATTCAACATATTAGAAAAGAACCTGACCGAACTTGCAATGAGTGCAGGGTTCGACAGGGTTCGTTGATATCACACCGTTTGCAGAAGCCTGCACGTAAATGTATACGTGAGATTACGCAACACAGCAGAGCAGGTGGGCACGCCAACATTAACAAACATTTGGTTTGCACTGCTCCATCGATTAAGCAGCAGCCTCATCGCATCGTTACACGCTACATTTCTGTATACTGCTCTTTTCTGTACCGCCGCCACAAATGGGCAGTGCAAAAGAGGAGTACAGTATGTAGTTTTAACAGAGACCGTAAAACATACCAAATTTGCGGATTAACATGTTAGCTATGTGTCTATAAATATCCTTATCATCAGAAAAGCTCATCAGTTCATATAATGTTCTAAGTATTTAACGTCATTACATACTTTTAAGCACAGTACCAAACAGAGAGAAGTCAGGAAATGATAGTTTACTGTCTCTTTACTCCTAACAATCATATTTATTTTCTTCTTTGCATTATATTTAATGTCAAAGTCAGAACCATATTGAGAGCAAACCTTAAGTAGATGTTGAAGAGCAGCACTTTGGACAGAAAGTCATCAAATCATCTGCATACATCAGGTGGTTAATGATAACCACCTGACTGCCCTGCAACCTGTTCCACAGTCATTCAAAGGCTTTGATAAATCAAACATATATACATTGAAAGTAAAAAAGGAGACGAGATGCTTCGCTGTCTAACTCTGTTACACACATTGAAGGGAGCAGATGAGCGTACCAAAAACCAGGATTCTCACTAGAGGTCTGGGGACCCCTCTATTGTAAAACTTGTAACATAACTTTTCGTGGTTTTACGCCATCAAAGGCTTTAGAAGCATCGACAAAACGCAAAGAACGTGTGGAATTATGCTCTTTATACAAATCTAAAATCTTCTTTTAGACATAAATACACATATCTGTGCCAGGATTAGATCTAAAACCGAATTGGTTGTCAGAGGCAAAGACAAACTTCTTCATCTTAGTCATTATTGCCCTCCCCGGGACTTCAGATAAAACGCTGGCTAAAGCTATAGGCCGATAATTATCGCTGCTGGTTATTTTTCCCAGCTATATCTTTGATAATAGGCACCAACATCACAGATAGTATACATTTGGATAAAAGCCCAGTGAAACCCATAGCAAGCAGGAGGACAGTTTTCATCTTGTAAATTTTAAATGCTCAGCAGATATCTGTCTCTACCATATGCCTTATTATTGCTCAACATCATAACCATATTGTAGACTTCTTGTAGAGAAACGATCAATTATCAATGTTGCCCACAACAAAGAGATTCCTTTTAACACGGATAAACAACTCATAATAATGATTCGGTCACAGCTCCGTAATTCCATCTGAACCACTTAACCCCATCAATACTTGTTGGATAAGATGTTTTACAATTGTTCGTTCTTTTAATTTCTTTCCAGAAATCATTAAGACTATCATTTTGCAAGCGAGTAAGTCCTCAGTATGTTGTCTTTCCTCTTAATGAAACGTAGGGCATATTTAAAATTTACATTTGCCTGTTTTTTTTCCTTATATTCAAACAAGGGACCATATTTATGTGTGCCTGATTCAAACCAAGCTTTGAAAGCCCTTCTAGCCTCAGCATGAAGTTCGGCAGCAGACGCTACTCATTCCAGCCTGGCTTAGCTTTGTATATCTTGGTCTTTTGCAGCAGCCCACTTGAGATAATGAGGGACTCAACAATGTTGCCATACAGCGAACACAACTCGATACCATGTTGTGGGTACTTACAATTAATATCACAGCATGTTGCTGCATCTTTTGGTAATTCAGTGTTGCTCAACAGGATGTCAGACTGAACACAGTACAGACGAAGCACCGCTTCAGTTAGGTCAGACCAATTTATTTTCCCTACGTGCACATCATTACTCAGACAAAGGACGAGGTATTTCACAAAGATCTATAGATAAAGAAAAAATCAGAAGTGGCCAATTCATAATTTATCTTCATAGCCTTTATGGAGTCGTGTGCATCAGCTGTGCAGATGCAGTGATCTAACCATGGACTGTGTGCCACGCCTCCCTGATTAAAGGTGCAACTATTATCGGGCAAAAGTGCGTTACTAGACAGGATCGACCCATTATCAGAGCAATACTTCACATAGATTTAAAATTATTATTTTTCTCTGCTGAACTTTATAATTCACTTGGAAAATGAAAGCATAACAACAACAAAAAAAACAGAAAAAATAAAATAAAGCTAACAAATCATGGAAAGTAATGATTCGAAATACCTTTGCCCGGGGAGTTCATGATTCTTTTGAGTATAATTTGTCTTTTTTTTAAATTTTCAGTTAAATTGTATGTTTTTGAATATCTGCACTGCTGTTCCATAAGTGAAAAGACTGAACTGTGTCCTCCCATCCTCTGAGGAACCACCGAGAACACCAGGTGTTGGGTCCTAATTGGGAGTAGTTTTACTCTACATACTCTACAAATTATGAAAGATTTGAATTTGTGACTGTTTTGATCGATATTTTAGGTGAATGACACATTGGCGTCTTTGATTCATTCATAGCACACAAAGGTTTTTAGTTCAAGCCAGAAATATTAGACGTGATCATGAGGCCCTTCAGGCCAGCATCTGTTCTGTTTTGACCCTGAACAGTACCATTAAGAAGTCACTTTTTTAGAGGTCCAATATTGATCTTTAAAGTTACAGTTTTTATCTTATCAATTGTTGACACAGCTGGCTTTCAGTGCAGCCGTTCACCTGATTAATCCATCTTTGCAGGTTTGTTTGTTCTGCCTGCACGTTCATCGATGCTTGAAGGTGAATTTTAAAGTGAAGTTAAATGAGCAACTCTACTTGTGATTTCAATATCTTGATTTTTTTTTTTTTTACCCCTTTTGAAGCGAGTGTAAGCGTGAAAACTTGTCTAGGTCTCTTAGGGAACTTGACCTCATGTCTGTTGTTAACTCTTGCTCTTTCCTCAGTTTGACTGACATTTCCGAAAGAAACGAGGACTTGTGGAACTTGTACTATGCTTCAGCAAGATGTAGAGTGAACCTCTCTGGCTAAACTCTGCAGAAGAAAATGAATCTAAGCCAGCGAAACCCTTCGTCTCTAGGAATATGATATTTACATGAGTCTGTAGTAACACAAGGGGATGGGCCTAATTTTCTCCAATTTGCTGTCTTGTTAGTGAGTACCTAAAGAAGTGTTTGGGTCGATACTTTCTTATTTTGTGCAGCACAGTCGTTTGCTCTTACTGGACAAGAGGAATGTAGAGGGACACTGTGTTGTTGTAGGAATCAGAAATCTGTATCTGTGTGTGTGCACATATTTGCAAAAGTAACAAAAGGACAGCATCTGATCACAAGGTAGAACAAGAGAGACTTCTTTGGTCTGTTGAGCAGCCTCACTGCTTTTTGTGCAGACCCATATATAAACCACTTTACTCCTACAACTGCACTGCGTAAGTTATTTGTAATAAAAATATAGGTAGCACTGATTGTTGAAGGTAATACAAGTACGGCACACTGAGATTGTAGGGGTCACCGATGACCAAAACCGATTTAGAGACAGGTTTAGTAGAAATTACATTCTTTTAGATCAGGTTTTTCAACGCCAGAGTCACAGACTCATTGCAGTTGGAGATGACTCACTGTTTAATTTTCACTTGTGATGATGTGGAATTAAAAATGCCAACGTGTGCAGCTTAAGTGTTGCTTAGAGCCGAGGGCAGGTCAGTTTGGTCTTGGAGTTAAAGACTTGTTCAATTTGAAGATGCTTTTCAGGTTGACGTTTCAAAACTAGTTTTAGGGCTAGTTTTAGGGCTTAGTAAGGCAACTACAGCTGTAACTACTAAATAACACTGTACTGTGAATGATTTATTGTAATTCTTGGCACTTTGTTGCAGCACTGGCACACAGGTTTGAAAGGCTCCCATGCGGAAAATGAATGTCCTAAACACAGCAACAAAATACAAAAAGCTTGACAGAGCACACTGTGATTGTAAACCTCTAAACTTATAATAAAGAAAAAAAAGTACCATGTCTTTTTTCTGTTTTTTTTTTTTTTTAAACCATATCTTTCACAAAGCTGTCTACTGTTGTTCCTCAAATAAAGGCAGAGGTCTTTATTTACTTAAACTGTCTAGGGTAATGGGCCCTCTTTTGAGGGAAGCCTTTTTAAAAACCAGGCCTTTATTTCTGCATTCATACCATCCCGTATGCCACAGCAGACATGACCACTGTTGCACATGGCAACGGCATCCTCGTTGGAAAACATCACAATTACAAATGGAACCAAACTGTTGTGTTTCACTCCCTTTGCTCAAATACTGGTAAATGTTTAAAACAACATCATTACATCAAACTGACAGAATAAAAATGGTAAATATTTTAAAAAATCCGTCTTTGGCATACATGTTATGATAGCAGTCATGCAGCCTTTTTTTGTTGTTTTAGGAAATATATTTTCTTTTCTTTTTTTTTTTTTTTTTTTTAATCTTGATGGATGAATGCCTGCTTCCCTTGCTGCCTTGCAGGTATTTTCATACTTCCTTTAACACATCTTCATGGATTACTTCCACTTACCAAAGGGATAATAATCACAAACTCATCCCAGGATTGTGTGTAACTTGGCGTGATATAAAAGCGTGGCTGGAGAAGTGCAGTGACGTGAATCGCTGGACGGCTTTTTAGAACCGTCGGTGTGTTGCATTTGTCCATATCAGCTGTGCAAACGCTGAAACAACTTTATCAAAGAGATGTTCCAAAAGTATGGTATGTGGAGTTCAAAGAGATGTCCACCAGTGGCCTCTGAGACAACGATGGATGTGGTGGAGGTCGGGGCAGCCGGAGTACATTAAGTATAGTGCTGTCTTTAAAATTTGAAGCAGGCCAGTGGCAGGACAGGATGGGTCGAATTGCCTGGCATGTCTCCATACAAAGGTTTTTGGCAGGGTTATGTTGGTAGAAAAAAAAAATAGAAGGTGTTTATTGGCTTAGTACCTTCTGTGTTTCTTTGAAATGTAATCATAACCCAAGCTGAGCATATTTATTGCATATACATACAACACACTGGGCTTGCAGGAGGGTATTATTTATTAATATTTAGTCAGCTGAAAATCTGGTGTAAACATAAAAATGCAATGGCTAAATCAGCTTGATTTATCAGTCTGGATTCCTGGCACAAGCTCAGTTTAAATCTGGGAATGTAAATGGCAAGGAAGACCTCGGACACGATGGGGTTTTGCTGCCAAGTTGTAGCAGAGGTGGCATGAGCCGCTGTAGTATAAGTTAGGGAATTTTTAGTTCTTACAACAAACATGCATGTCCATGGGCTCCGGTCCCATCACAAAGTCAGATTTCTTTTCCAGTTGGAGTTTCGTTGAGAAACTGGCTTTGATGCAAATGTCCAGACAGGCGACTGCAGATCACAAACTTTATAGGAAATATAAATATATACAATACAGTCTGCTCTGTCCCTTCTTCAGTGTTTAATTTGATAGACCACAATGTTGATCTTTAATGAAATAATGTTTACAGTGTTCACTATATTTTCATCTTCTTATGTGGACAAGAATATTTGCATCATTTTGATCAAAACCAACAAAATTGGCCTCAATGTGCAGGAGAAAAGTTCAGAGGAAGAGGTGCCACATTTATTTATTTAGTCTTTTCAGTCTATTTGTAGTTGTTTTCGGTGTCTTTGCAGTTAAGTTAGTTTACATTGCCGTGGCTGTTTAGAGTCATTTTGAGTCCCCAAAGTCATGTTGAGTCTCATTGTAACTATTTTCAGTGAAATCATGATTATGAGTGTCTTTCTTGTTGTATTTGTCCTCCATTTACACACCGTTTTTTCATTGCAGTGTCACTCAAACTAACCACAAGTGAGGAAGTGTACACCTGCGTCATTGTTTTGGATTTTCGTGGCGATGGGCTTGCCTGTAACTCTGGTCCTTGAACCCCTCTCCAAGATGAACTAATACACGCAGCAGTTGGAGAAATGGCTTCAACTGGCATACATCGACTAGCATGTCTTTTCCCAGACTATTTAATCTTTCTACAAGCAACTAGAACAACTATTTAACAATATAATTACATTTTTAGTTTTAGAGGATTCCAGGCTGGAAGGATCAGTTGCTCCAGTCATATTTCATTAAAGTGGCTACATGTGTTCAGCGATCCTGAGTCGGGTTGTGCCACCTTTTTGTTCTGTCCTTGCTTTTCATGTTTATTTAATCACCATCCCCCTACCCCCCAGATTAATTCCAGTAAAGCTCTTTAAAGTAATCTTATTTAATCTCATTTTTAACAGCGGCACAGAGGGCCAGTTAGTTTGTACTCTTCTGCCTAATTTTCCTCACGCTCCCGTCTCCACATAAGTCACAACCTTAATTAATCCTTAGCTGTTGAGAACCACCAGGGAAGAGGAATAACCCTGTGACCTCTTCGCTGCCTGTGTTTATTATTTGTACATTGAATATCAGGATCTGAGGCGATATGATAAATCAACAGTGATCGACCGTTCTTTGGACTGCAGGAGTAACAGAGCATGAGTCATTGCCCTGGTTTGGTAATTACCCCTTTTATTGTATCTAAGCTTTGGCAGAAGGCTTAAGCACAGCACTTTGTGTCCCATATATCATAATCAGGATGTGGCAGAGGTTATTTATATTGTTCACAATCTAGTGTTTGTGCTTCTTCTTGATTCCATGCTTAGTTTCGGAGGACTACCTTGTGCTAATGTCACAAAGTTAATCGCACTGATGTCAGATCTGTGTGTTTTTAATTGCTGATTGGCTGGTTGTGTATGAAAAGCTTCATCGGTGAACAAAAACATTACGAAGGAAAGAGCACTGATGAGAGTGAGCGACTGCAGGCGGTTTACATTTTTTGACGCTGCCTTTGGAAGTCCAGGTGCTGACGTTGAGATGCATTTGTCTGCTTGTTGAATGTGTCTGAAAGCTATTGAGCGGCGAAATGAGAAACCTGTCAAAATGCTTAAGAGACGGTTATGCCTGTATCCAGTTATTTAATCGAGAGCAGATGTTTCTGATGCACCTATTTATTAAGAATTCTTAAACACAATCTCATATGTGTCCCTGTATCTTAAAGCAGTTTTGTGGAAACCTGCGAGACAGCCTCTGCATTATCCTCGTTTGCTTGCCAGCAACTAAGTTGGTTCATGCTTTCAGTTTCTCTGCACAGTGGATCCAGACTCTGGAAATAGTGGAACGACACAAAACAGACTGGAATTGTTTTGATGCATTTGCATATAAGGGTAAATCCTACAGCTCTGTAAAATGCTTTACACCCAGAAACCCACTGACGTCTGCTGGAGCTTCCCAAATCCTTTGTCTTTTTCTGAAATGGTTCATATCCTGTAAAAACATATTTGTGGTGGTTTTATAAAAACAAACTTAAAGTTGTAATTTCTGCAAAAGCATAAACATTGAGTTTTATACGTTTTTTTTAATTGAAACTTTGCATATGTTCCAGCTGTAACCACTAAATAGCACATCACATAACTATTACTATAACTCAGATATTGTATTAATTACTTTTGAAACATCACACCACAAATGAATGAATGTGTAAATGTCTGGCCGGTATTAAAATAATTTTGTTAGTCACAGTTCTGAAAGTCTGCCAATATCAGGACATTTTTAGGGAGCACTTCAATAAATTCACTGCCTCCTCATTTTATTCACATCTGCTTTGATTTCCTCAGTTTCTGGACGTCTGGAAAAATCAATTTTTTTCATAAGAACGCAATTCTGAGCGCCTCAGGGAACTAAAATGAGTTTCTCATCTCTTTATATTCACTTGAATATGGTGCTGCATTGTTTTTCTGAGCTTTGTCTTTTTTTTTTATTAGCCTCTCCCTTCTCCTACCTAATGTACCCTTTCTGGTTTTAAAAACGTCTGGTCACTGTGAATGTTCGGGCGATTTCAAGATCACTGCGATCAGTCAGTGGCGTGACGGGACGCTGGTTGACCTTACACGACACTTGTCCAAACACTGAGCTCATTTGATCCCTGCTTGTGTTTCATCCGTCAGACTCTTACAGTTGGAAAAGAAGGTCCAAACTCTCTCCAGTCAAATCTTTTTCACAAATAATAATGATAATAATAATGATAGTAATAATAAATCACCACTTACTGGGTCATAATGTTAGATCAATAAAATCTCTTTCAGCAACACATTCCACCTTGTCATTATTTATTAAACAGAAACTAAGCAAATCAAATGCACCTAATTAAGTGATCATCAATAAGTCTGACCCTCTTTCAAGCACTGGTTTTGGCAGTGTCCTGGTCTGGAACATTCAGGTGTATGTTAACATTATTCCAAGAGGGAAAGGCATGAAAAATAAAAGTAGAGAAGCAGCAGTCTGCGCATCCATCTGGGAATAGTTATACTGTGATTTCCAAACAATCTGGTGTCTTGGAGCTTATTCACAACTTTAAAATGTTTGAGACAGCCTACCTTGGTTTGTCTGTGGGGACTACTCCTACAGCATCAATTAAGTAGAATGATCATTTTAAATCTTGTCTTGTCGAAGGCTTTAAAACTTCCACTTCCGCCTGTGCTAACATTATTTGCTATTTTACTACAAAACTTTTTAGTACTTTTCTAAATTAACATGTGGGAAAGGTTGTGGGTGAAAGCGTCTTCTCTCTAAAAATAATATGGCAGCGTTTCTATGCTTTGCAAAGTTGTGCTTGAGCAACCCACGTCTTTTGAAACGGCATCAACAACACATAGGGACAAACAGGCCTGGTATTTAATAAAAGTACCTGCTCACCTTACGTTTCTGTTTAGGCGAGAGTATTGTGGGGCTGTCTGACAGCTTAAATTGAGTCAGCATGACAGTAAATATAAACAAGTATGCCGGTGAGGCAACAATCAATTCACGGAACAGAAGAAAAAAAATAGTCCAGATGTTTCAAAGTCCAGCCTGGTTGCACTGTTCTGTCATGGTCCTGCATCACATTTAGGTTGACTAAACATCGCCTTGTCCAACATTGTTGAGATGTTTTGCTGCCATCAAAATCAGAATTATTGTATTTTATTTCCCCCTCGAGATCATTCCCCCGTCGTTCCTCAGCCCTCAACATTTTGACAAGTTTTTTTATGTTCTGTTGCAAATAAAACGCAGGTTTATCAGATAACATTTGTCTCAACTTATACAGAAATGGTATGGTACTAAGTTAATTTATAGCTACTAAAGATTTTAAAGGTTTAAAAAGCTACTGAATTATGAGGTGTACTGACTTTTCTGCAGACTGCATCAACATTTTGGATTTGCTTTTGTTAAATAAACAATGACATGGTGATATGTCATGTGTTTTTGGTCCTCTCACGTTGTATTTTCCTCATTTTAAGAACCTAATAAGGACCTGATGGTTTTTACTGTTATTTTTATTATATTTTATGTTATTATATCAGGTCTTTAAAGTGAAGTCAACGTGTTTGGTAGCTGAACATCCAGGAGACCCCTTGATTTTAAACTTTACGTATCCGAGCATTGAAAGATTAAAACATCTGCGCATGTTTTATACATTATGCTTGGCTGAATTAAAACTTATTTTAAACTGTTTAATGCATAAGCTCAAGATCATGTAACGTACAGTGAAGTTATGATCATGCAATGTTTCTTGAGGTTCATTAGAGGCAAACAGGAAAGACAAAATTCAAAATACTAACAGGAATGTTAATATTTAATAATATTTTTTTCAGCTTTTCTGAACTTTCTGCACAGTCTCTCTGAACCAGAAAGTAGAGAAGTGAAACTCTAGTCCGCCATCCTCGGTTGACTTCACAGCCTTTGGGGGGTCCGTGGACACAGGAGATTAAGACGTTGTACACTGTCAAGTGTGGACCTTTTAAAGGAGTTTTTGTATTATCGCTGCGGCAGGAGTTCTGAACCAAGGAAAATGGTCTCATGTCTCCGACACAAACTTCTCCCAGAGCAGATCGTGAGTTAAATAAGAGGTGGGTCTCTTAATGGAATATCCATGTACGACATGTTCTGATGTTGCGCAGTTGTCTCTTTATTAGGCCCCTGCTGAATAATTTTAGACACAGTCAAAAGTTTCACGATCTTAGCGTCAAACATCCCACAGACTCAACAGAATCTTGACGTTTTCCTTCTTATACTTGTTCTTGTACCTCTGAACATGAAGTGAGGCTCAACTGGAGCAAGGCCATGTGTGATCGGCCTGAATGAAGAGGAAATGGAGGGTTCATTTAGCGCCGCGCTGGGTAAATGTATATCACATTTATAATTAATGAACAGTGAAGATTTCAGATTTTCTAGAAGTTGAATCTAATCAGGAAATTTGGTTTATGCATTAAACATACTGTGGTTTTATAAACTAGTGTTGCTATTAAATTCTTCCACATGAAGGTCTGAACATTTCTTTTGTTTGTCATGGGTGCTGATTGTGTGTGTAAATCCATTTACCTCCATCACCGGTTCCCTATTTGCTTACACTGGGCATAATGAATCATTAATTCACGGCTGTCATTTGCAGCCTACAGTCACTCTGAGCAGAATGAACTCAGTTCAGCAGAGCAGAGAAGCACAAAGGTGTAGAGCGTGGCAATCGCTGCATTTGCTTCGGTCCATGCAGCAAACCAGAAACCTGTTTATGAGTCGAGTTTAAAAAAACAAAGAAGAGCTGCTGCCCTACTGTTGTTTGTGCATATTGTTGTGTTTGTGTTTTGCATTTTCATAATCTTATTGCCTCTGATTTGTCTCCGACCTCCTGTTCTTTACTGCTGCAGCTATCTTTGGAATAGAAAGGGATTTTCTCAAGTACAGTCAATTACTCAGCTTTGTTTAGGTGCTCATTAGACCCTTTTAAACCTTGAATCATGGCCCTCCTGCAGCTTACAGGGCGATTTTATTTTACCGGTCTGGAAATTTGAGGATTTTGTGATTTAAAAAAAAAACATTAATTGCAGCAGTATGAGTGCATACAAATGAGTTAAAAAGGTAGCGCGAACAGAATTGACTCATGTTTTGAAATAGTAACAGATTAATGTCTGGTTGCTATCGCAGAGGTTAAAAACGCAAATCTAACCTTGAACATTCACGCCTTTATTACATAGTTTCAGTTATTCGAAAATTTAAAACAACAACCCCCAATTAGAAGATGAATACTTTTGAAACATTTTGGCTGTTTTAAGGGAGGAGTTGTGACAAACCGCAGAGGAAGCACTAAAAGGTTGATTCTCCCTGAGATGTGTGAAGTTTGTTTTAAGTCGCCTGAGTGGCAAAATCTCTTATTAATACCCAGATTAAATAGCCATTCTGGAAAGATTAGCATTTTCAACAACATACTGTGATTACCTTTTAAAAGGATAATACACTTTGTCCCACAGACACGGTCTTTGGGACTCCATCAAGCGATGAGATGGCAGAACGTGAAAAAACATCACTATCAAAGGTGCTGTGAGTAATTTTGCTCAATACTCGAATAAAAGGTTCAGCTCACAACTGATGTTTTGGATCTTGTAGGGATTGTTTATCGTTACAGGTTTTAAACTTTCAGTCAACATATTTTTCAACAGAGACATGATTTTTTTTAAACTTGTAATCTGAAGTGCAGCAGTTTGATCAGCTGTTTAAATGTTTACATGTGTTTAAATGCACTATGAATAAAGCTGAGTTGAGAGCAACGGACTTAACTTCACATTTTCTCCAAAAACGGACAGCTGTGTGCTCGACAATAAAAGGTTCAGGTCAGTACCACTGCAGTTTATGGTTAATGTTCCCATACACTTCCAAACTGACCCAGAATAGTGAAAGACGAGCATTAAAAAAGCTAAGCTGTAGGGGGAACATGAGCACTGTTTCCTTCTGGATATCAAGGCAGTCTTGTCCAAATCGCTGGGCTGAGTGAGTGAGTTGCACCATTGCTAATTTAGTTGGCAGGTTTTTCTGGTATTCATTGAACATACTTCCAAAGTCCCTAAATCAGTTTTGCATACTTTTTTACTGTGTAAATACTGCTTTGGAATATGACTCTGATTCTTGTGCTTGCATTGACATTTTAGTTCCTAACATACTTGGGGAAATGTTAATTACGTTTTTTGATGCGATTAAGTTTCCTCTCTAGTACTTTCTCTCATCTCATGATTCACACTTTCCCCTCCATTCTTGTCCACTTTTCATAATGTTTCTGCAGTGGGACCCCGAGTTTGCCTCTGACTGTTTATCACCAACTGTTTGTGCAGCATTAAAAGGTCAAACTGTACAAATAACTTGTAAAAAGGCAAACTAATGACCCTAAGATGTTGTTCCCATGATTTTAAAAACACAGCGAAACATATGATTTTCTGAAGGGATTCACTGGGAACACAAACACTTCTTATCATCATGTATGTTTAATTGTACTGATCTGTGAGAAAAGACTGTTTGTCAAAACACACTCTGATACGTTCATGTAGAACTTTATTCTCGTCTTATTGTCAGCGTTAAACTTTTGCCTTTTTTTTTTTTTATTACTGAGCAGCAGCGACCAAAGGATGTATTTCATTACTGCAGAATGAAGTTTAGAAATAGCTTTTGCCTAATGGAATACCAACTTTATTTGAAAACCAAGAATATTCTTTTGTTGATGCTGGCGCTCTGACAATGCAGTTAAATTCTTTTGTGCATGAATAATTCTTTTTGTGCCTTTCGGGACATTTGTAATATAGCCCTCTTTCCCAACCAGTCCTGAGCTAAATGGAAATGGAATGAGGCACAGTGTTTGGGAGTCGGTGTTCTCCCATTTCTGATGACCGATGGCAGAAGTGAGATGAAAGGCCTGATAGAGAGAGCTGTACTTTCTGCTTCTCTTCCTCCCCACCTCCCCACCTCCTCTCCCTCTTCTCCTTCCTCCCTTCTCACCTAAGCTGCTGTGCATCTTTTCAATGCCATCAAAGAACGCAGGTGGAGGTGTGTGTGTGGGGGGGTGGGGTTGTGGGGGGTGCAGCCCTGTACTGTACTGTACCTGGCCTATCTTTTATAACTTCCATCACTGTGCTTTTGTCGTTCCTGCTTTTCTTCCCACCATGTTTTTTTTAAGTGGCGTTTGCTTCATACAGGAAGTGACAACCACAAAGGCAGTTTTTCTTTCGGAGTGAGTGAGTAAGTTAGGAGTTTTGAGCTTTTGTGATGAAGCTTTCTTTTGTGCCGCATTGTGGTTTTTGTGATGTGATAAAGTTATGACTGACTAAATGGGCGGTGGAATTTCACTCTGTGCAACAAGGACACGCACCGTTTGTTAAGGAAACTGCCTTTAGTTGCAGTTTTTAAAACAGTTGGCTGTTATATATTCAAAAGCCTTTTATCCACAGAATCTGGGTTGTTCCTTGGTGATCTAGCCCCCAAACACACGTGCAGTTAAGCATTCTTTGTCTTTTTTTTTTGTCTATATTTATTTCACTTCAACAAAAAGAGCAGGTTTCGCACAAAATCTGCTCTTTTGTTTCTGTCACTCAGCTGGCGGCCCCTTTTGGGAGCAATAGTACACTTATTCGTTTATTTTCTTCCTGCTTTGTTTTATTCCCCCCTTCCCCCCTGTGCCTTACGCCTCCTTCTTCTGCTGTCAGCTCACATTCAGTGTCTATAATTGAGGTTTTGGACAACCGGCCCAGTCTCAAACGCTTCATAAGAGATAAAAGAAATTTTGCATTACAACATCAAAGTGGCGCCCCCACACCCTCAGCCAATTGCACTTCCACACTCACCCAAACATGATGAGATTAAATGAACATCTGAGGTCAGTGTAGCTCTGAAAGGTTAATGATGCGGAGACCGTGCTCTGGTTTTTAAAATTCACACCGTGGGCAGATAACTACACGAATCTCTTCCCTCCAACAACCTGTTTATTTAAACCAATTTGTATATATCATTGTATTATCAGTGTGCTTCACCGAGATCAATAGGTTGTGAACAGCAGTAGCAATGTGATGGACAGGTCAACTGAAATTGGGAATGACACAGAGTAGTCAGTATGACGACTTACTTCAACTTAAAGGGTAATTCACAGCCATCCTAAATTAGAAATTACTCCAATACAGTGTTTAATAGCACCTTTGTTCCTTCCTGGGTTTACATTACAATTTACTACTGTAGCTTCATACAATTATAAGAGATTTCTATAAAATTTCATATCAGGCCCAACAACACATGCCTCCATTTGAGCCAACTGAATGAAATCAATGAGACAAATGCAGAAAAGTGTGCTTTTTTTCATTTATATGATCACAAGTCAAGGTTTTCCTCTGACTGGTCATTTTAGATTAGAAGTTGTAGCAATCCGGTATTCCAAGCATTCCACAGCGTTTTCTTTATTACAGGGAAAGTAAGCAATCGTCTCTTTACTGCCGTAACTCTGCGAACAGACCTGGCCCTCATTCAAGGCCAGAGAGAAATTCAAAGTGACCTGTGGAGTAAAGAAGCACACATTGTAACTCATCAAACCACGTATCTGTGAGGCCATGTGTGTTTCCTCGTTGGCTTCCTTAGTGGAGCTGATTATTTCACTATTTGGAGTTTGGGCATCGCTTGCAGCTTTCTCCCTTCTTGTTTTTTGTTTTTTTTCTTTGGTGTTCTCTGGTGCACTGCTGCGTATCTTTTGCCTGCTACTAATCCCAACTCCCAGTTGGCAGGAAAGTGTGAAAACTAGTGCGAGTGCATGTGTGCTTTCACATGAACGCATCACAAAAACTAAAAAAAAAAAAAAAAAAGTACACTCTGGTGCTCAGAAATACAATTTCTCTTAATTGTCTGCAGAAAAAGCCAAATATCTCTCATTTCAAAGATTGCACACATAAATTATTAACACATTTAAATGTGACATTATGAGGATTTATCCTAATGATGATGACTAACAGCTTGTAACATAAATGATTCCTTGGATTTGGATGTCATCTGGAGTGAGTATTTAAAATAAAATTATAAAAAAAAGGTCAATTTGATGGTGTGCAGCAAGTTCCTGTTGAGTTTTGGCCCTATGCATCTATATTTGGATGGCTGATTGTGCCTTTGTAAGTGTTGATTTAGTCATTCATGCAGTTGTTTTTGGAAGATCGGTCAGATCTGCTCCGCTATCAGCGTGGAAATAACTAAAAACAGGGATTGGCACTTAAACTGACTTTTGACAGAGAGGATATTATCTCCATGTGGAACTCTTCACAGAAATGCCTGTTAACAAATGCGAGAGGGCGAAAATGCTTTGTCTTTGGCAGATTTTCAGGCACTCTTTTTCTCTGGTGTCCTGTTTTTTTTTTTTAGTTTTTTTTTTTTATATATAGATGTTACATAAGAGCACATTGCAAATGAGTGTTGTATTTAGGACGTGTTGAGACGGAGGCAGAAAAAATGTTTTTTTCTTTCAATTTTTTGTTGCAATTTTCAGACATTTACAGACTTCAGTTTGAAGTTTTCTCATTTTTAATTAGCCTCTTCATTCTTTTCTGCACTTTGAAAAATGCTGCCCCATAGTTCATCTTGTCTGTCCTTGATTACATGATGTCTGATCTCACCCTCTCTGTCTCATTTTCGTCCTCATCCTTTCTTCTTTTCGGCCTCATGGGTTTTTTCTTCCATCTGCTTCCCAATCAATTTGTTCTCATTTCCTGCCAGTTGGTCCACCTCCATGAGCTAAGGCTCATTTAACAGGAAGCATCGTATGTTGAGATCATCAGCTGTAGTTATGGTGATCAGCCCGTGAACCTAGGCATTGGAAAAACCTTGCCTGGATTTTAGCGTTTGAAGTTTTTGATGCAGCTTTTTATAAACGTGTGCGTTTATGTGTGTGTGTGTGTGAGCGTGAGAGGAAATGGTAGCGTTTAGCAGATGGCTCATCAAACTGACTCATTTTAACAGCATGAAAGTTTAATGAAGGAAACTGTGACTTCGGTAAAATAGCTGTGAAACATTCTGTGGCTTATTGATTCAGGAACCTTGTTTCCGTTTGTGTGATCTACAAATACACAACTTGTTTGATATGCCATGTACAGACAACATGGAGAATTGCATGTAAAACAAACCCTCCTCCCAGTGCGCTACATGTGACTTTTTATTACTTTATTGCCACTTTGTTAAGCGCTGTGTAATCTTTTCATCTTTTTTTATTTTCATTGTTAGGCTTCTGTTTAAGACTGCTGCCAACATTGTGCTTCTTTTATCTCTTTAAACTTGAACATTGCTGGCATATAGTATTTAGCATCCATATTTCCTTTGCTGTCAGATCTGCTCGTCTTAACCAAGCCCTATCTGCAATTCATGTGGTACAGCAACCCAAAAGGCTTACGGAACAATCCTCAGCCTCCTCACTGGTGTGACAGATATGTTTTCCCCCTCTCTCTCTCTCTCTCTCTCACTCTCACTCGCTCTCGCTCTCTCTTGCTCTCTCTCGCTATCGCTCTCGCTCTCTCTCTCTCTCATGAATTTTAAAGCAAGCTTTAGCTCACCAGATGAAGTATTGAACAGGAGAAAGCAGAGCTGCTTTACTGGTCAGCCAGCTGCACTCTTATTAACCTTTTGCTCTTTTACATTAGTTGTAAAGGACACTGCAGAAGAGCTGAGGACTGCAGTGGGTCTACATTGTCATTTACTGCTTTGGTTAACCCTTACATATTGTTAGGGTCACATTTGACCCGTTTTGTAATTTAACACCAGTGAAACTACTCTAAACGGCATTCTTTTAGCCTGAAAATGTATGACCTTTTTCTAAAAAAAAAATGGTCTCATTTAGGTGCTACAAATTGTTGCACACTTAGACTGTTTCGTGTCAGATGTGACCCCTGTCTATTTAGATTGATTTTAGATATGGCGGTGTTGGTCACATCAAGGGACATCATTGTTTTATGGAGAAACTATACAAATGCAGTGAAATGATTCTCCATAAGGAACAGAAGTCCTCCAGAGATCAGAGGGTGCCTTGATACAGACTCCAGAATCAATTTTGATTGGATGGTTGTGTAGGGTTCATGACATAATAAAGGTACCGGAGTTGGCCTTTTAGTCAATCGTACCATGGCAGCAAGGTTTAACCGTCCTTGACAACAATGGCAACAAAGGAGAAATGGACAGGCACATAAAGCTGCAGGAGAAGAACTGCTCACTGGCCTCTCACAATATTCCACAATATCATCGCAATTTATTGCAAATTTAAAATGCAAAACAAAAATGTACTTAAATCAGTATAGCTTTTACATCTTTATGTCTTTTGGAACACCCGATACTGTGTGATATTAGACATTTTTCTTCAAAAACAAATGGTGTAGAACTTAAAACACGACATACGTTCAACTTTTTGAAACATTTATTTCATATTAATCACATATTTATTATTGTAAAATATGCTAATTGCTTGCCAACTAAGAGTTTCATACCAGCATATCGTTCAGAAATGCAGATGCCAAGTCCAGTTTGAAAATTCTGTATTCAGTTTTGCAAATTTAGAGAATATGAATCGAGTTTAAAATCACACTGTTTTGCGCACAATGCAGAGATGTGATGTCTGCCTGCTGTTCATGAAGTAGCCGTCTTATCAGTGGGAGCAGATGGAGAGCGTCCAAGTGAGAGTCTCAGTCTGGCTCCATGTATGTCATGAGTAAGAGGATGACCTTGGCTGAATCTCAGCCACAGTTCAAACGTAAGAAACACTCTGTTTCTGTGCTTTTCCTCCTGTCTTTTTGTACATATCGACGCGTTTGTCTGCAACTCACATAAGCACGCATGCACTCCCTCGCTCCTACACATTCCTATAAGTGCTACAGCTGGAGACTCAGCTACATCATTTAATTAAAAAAAAAAAAAAAAAATACATTTTTAAGATGTCCACTGAGGCAGAAACCCTTTCAAAGACCTTTTAGGTAGGTGATATGATACTGAGTCATTTGTAGTATTTACCAGGGTGGATGTAAGTATTTGCTTTGAGGGCAAGATTATGCTTGATTGTAATACCAGGCGCAAATTCAATAAACGTTCTTCCTATTTTCCAAATTAATGAAGCTTAAGCCCCTTTTATCATTCCCCAGCAGTACCTGCAGCTCTCACGTCAACCTCAGAATGGGCATTTGACTTGTTTTGCATAAAGCTAATAACACATTAATCAAGGGCAATTTTATATGGGTCTTTTTTCAGTACTGAGTAGTTATTCTCAGAGGAAAGGATAAATGGTATTGAGGGGATTTTAAGATGATAAATTCTAGAGCTACGCTGCTAGATTTATATTGGACTCAAGCGGAGTGAGATAAGGGCTCCATTTAGGAACCAGAGATGTGGCACTGTGAGTAAAGGTGCATGAGATTTGCACGTGTTTATATTTAATCTGCAAAATCGTCAAAATTGTCATGTTTTACTTTAGCTACTGTGTATCACAGGTTTCTATGTTTCCCACAGTGGTTATATGCTCTGCTTGTCATTCCTCTCTGCAGGTTTAGGGAAGTACAGATGACTTAGGGCCCACATTTGCTGCCTCTTTGCACTTGGTACAACCTCTGTTTATGATGTAAAAAGAAACTGTAATAATATAGAAAGAAATTCAATGCTTAGTTAGCGACTGAAAGACTTGGACAAACAACAAACAAAACAAATGTATGTATGTGTATATGTGTGTGTATATATATATATATATATATATATATATATATATATATATATATATATATATATGTGTGTATATATATATATATATATGTGTGTATATATATATATATATATATATATATATGACTTTACATTTCAGAGTAAACATTAATGTAGTGCACTTGTGATTACTTATGATTTTCTCATTATGTACAACCAAATGCCATTGATGTTAAAGCTTTGTATTTCTTACCTCTACCGCAAATGCAGCATGATTATTTGTTTTTTTTTGGTTTTTTTTGACAATATGTTCCCTTCAAATTTTGCTGTTGATACAGTTGTGATAGTTCTTTTATGGAGGAGAGTAAGTGTTTTATGAAAAGGTGTGTGGAAGAAAAACAACTATTTATTGCAATGTATTTAAAATATTTAAAAAAAGATTACTAATTTGCTCTGCTTTGTAAATCTGGGCCATGTGTTCTTTTTAGACTTGGGGCATAAATAGCTTCATGGGTCTGTTAAAATATTCTGTCATTCACAGCATCCAATAGGTGTAATCACGAACGCTATGTTCCCACATGATATTGTCATTCCTGGAAGATGCATTAAGTGAGAAATATTGCACGGCTCATAGACGAGTTTTATTGCTGCAGACACAGTACTACATGCTGTCGTGGCAAATATTAGCCTTACAAGTATGCCCGTTTGTAAATCATTCTGAAGTTGAATGAGTTCAGTTGAGTAGTTTTATAGCACTCACAGTATGAGGAGAAGGATGGCATTTTTCCCCTGGACAGTTTACATATGTATACCAGGCGTATTTAACAAGTGGCTGATGAGGGTATGTACGCTTTCTTCAGCACTGCGTTTTCATCGTCCACGCTGAGTATGACAGACAGAGTAGAGAGGCGGGATCATAACCGCAGAAGATTCAACTGCAGAAAGAAAATATAGAAAATAAAACATTGCTGCTGATCAGGTCAAATCTGGTCAAATGGGTGTCAAAGTCTCTGCAGCTTTATTTTACTTTTCTTTTTTTTCCCCTCTATTTTTTATTTTTTTTTATCACAGTTTTGGGTAACTCCCATTTCCATTTCTTCACATAGTGACAGTGAGTCAGGATCCTCTGCAACACACTTTCCAGCCAGTTTTTCCTGTGTACAGCAGGACAGCCAGTCGACCCGAGACTTCAGTACTCAAGCAAAAGTAACGCTTTCATTTTACTTTTATTGTACAGTTTTTTTTTCGTTAGTTTTTTTCAGTTACTGTTGAATCAGGTTTTAGCAGCAAGACTAATCAATTAAGTTAAGGAGAACGGAATGGTTAGGATTAAATTTACCCTTTTAATTTATTGCCTATTCTTGCTGACTTAGTGCACACTTCCCCCGCTATCTACAAGCTTATTCTCTGTTTTGTAAATTACCACAGTGACATATCTGCATAGTTCAGACATTTAGGAGACTTCTCTGTGTTCCTAAAATTGTGTATGAGTTGGAAGCAAAAAACGAAAAGCAGATCATATAAAAATTGGGACTCAGTTTTAACCGCTTAAATGAACTGTTCTCAGTAAGAAAGTGAAGTTAACATTTACAAATTGATCCTAGAACCATTTACTGCTTTTTGAATAGGATGTGAGTTCAAAAAAACATCTGAATATTATCAGAACAATTACTGTTTGAACAATTCCTGAAAAGTGATCAGGGAGCCCATTTAGACATTAAGCAGATGTTCAGTGTTAGAAAAGAGCTTTACAGTAGTATTTCTCCTTTAAAAAACACAAAAAGAGCCCAAATGCTTCTGTTCAGTAGGTACCAACAAGTTTCTCTGTAATGCATATCGTTACGACTATTCTTTCTCAGCCACTTTCTAGTTATCTTTTTACTGTTTTCTCAATAGAGGTTGCATGTCATCATTTAAACTGAGTTGCATTGTGCTAATTGATCATCTCCTTGGAGTAAACATTGAACTTTTGGTCCCACTGTTGCAACTCTGTGTCAGATGTGGGTGTTAGATTGGCAACGCTGTGGTTTCCTGACATTTTTTAACAGTATAGAAGGATTTTGTGTTGATGGAAGTCTTTATCTCCTCCTCCACCCACTGAGGAATAAGACTAAACGTGTATTAAGCTGACATCAGATGTCCAAATGTCAGTTGCTGCATTGGGACTTGTTTTGAGCAGACTGTGTGTGTGGCATTATCGGTCAAATATCTTGTGTATTTTGGGCTCAGATGATGCATCAATTATCTGAAATCTCTATCCTTGACAGTGGCTGCTCATCCAGTACCAGGAGTCCCTTGATTTTCCTCCAAATGGCTTTCTTTTCTCTTTTTATTGCTGATACCATTGAAAGATAGCACAGCTGGTTCATGGCTGCCCCGGCTCCCTTGGTAGCATAAATTCATTCAAGCTTGAATAAATTTGACTTTGTTACTTTCATCAAATTGTGCTTGTTTAACTGGTTGATAATGCTGTTTTAAGTTTTGTCTTTTTGTTCCTTTATGCTGTCTTTTACCCATAAACAGTAAAAAAAAAAAAAAAAAAAGTCCACATTGAAGACCTGCTTAAGCTTTGTCTCTGTCTGTGTGAATTCTTTTTTTCATTTTTATTTTTATCCAAGAGAGAAAAAGGATGCCAGTCCAACTGAAAACCAGTCATTTGATCACCAACGGTGCAGTTTTAGTGTAACTAGTCTTAATGTTGTTATGATGCTGATGAAGATGCAGAGTAAAGTAGCTGTTAATGGAAAACAAAAACTGCATTTGCAGTAATTACAGCTGATTATATTTATTTTGTAGGGCATTGTAGTGTTGCTTTGTGCATTGTCATTTTTTTCTCCCTCTAACTACTTGGTGCAAAGATGCATTAGCAAAAGTCTGTTGATTAAAGAGCTTTTTCTAATATCCCTCATAGTTGGCTTTTGAAAATTCGCATTTCAGATGTTCTTCATCAAAATAATTTATTGTAAAAATGGGATTTAAAGCTAATATAGATCCTTAACCTTTTATCTGTTACTATAAAGCTCTGCCTTTCATATGTACTGTATAACAAGTTGCTGCTACACGACATGTAATTAACTACAGTACGGGTGTCTCCTCTCTCTTGATAATTATCACTTCACATTATTGTGGGAAAAGCGCCTTTTCTTTTCTTTTTTTATTTCATGTGAATTGAAGCTCAAATCAGGTCTTATAAAGGATTTAGAATAGCAACTTAGGAAATTGTAATTGTCTTGTTCTGTCGTTTTTAATGGCTCACTTGAGAACATCCCCCTCCAAATTAATTTCAGCTCTGGAGCAGAAAGGCCAAATGAGGTCATTGGTATTAGAATGACGTTCCCCATCCTGTTGCCGTTTTCTTTTTTTAAACGTGAAAATAAAGAAAAGCTATAAAACATTTGCTTATTTCTATTTAAATTCCATGTTTTCACTTTTAGCCATCATGCAAATGTCGGTGCTACAAAAAAAAAAAAAAAAAATCAATAAAAAAGTCAAATATGCAAATAAAATCATCTCGGCTTTGAAATGTCATGCACCTTCCCATTAGAAAGGAACTGTTTCCTCAGTTGACCTTTTGAGGTTTCATTTGTATCTGTAACACAAAAATAGGTGTTTTTTATTTTATTTTATTTTTTTAAACATCACTTGATGCAAATTGTTTGAATATCAGCTTCAAGCCCCTTCCCCGATCATCTTGTACTCTGTCACCCTTCATTTCATTTATGCGTCAGAAGCAGCAACGACTTCCGTTTTTAATAAATGTATTTTCACTCTGGGAACTGCTCCATAGGTCTGATTATTTTCAATGGCAGGCCCATTCTTTTGTAGTGCATTCATATTTGTCTCTTAAGACTTGAAGACTGTTTTAATGAGCTCTCAAAAGGTCTCCTTCCTTAGCCCCCTGGCTACATCCAGCTATGTGCAGCAGGCAACTCTACTAGACCCAGACTATATAAGGCATGAAGACTTTCTTAGACATGAAGACATGCCATTCTTGATAGATATTATCCAGTGGGGAATGGTAGCCACATAACTCGAGTAGATCCTTGATTAAAACAAATTGCACAAAGTTTGGAGAATAAAGATTTCAATATTTATGCAGATGTTAAGGTATATAAAAGAAGCCAAACAGCGCTAACTGGTACTAAAATCAGTGAAAAATAGATACTTGCACTATTATGTGGATGTTTTCAGCCTCCTTTTATGATGGAACTGTATAATTCTTTATGAAAACTCAGTCATTTTGGCTAAGAGTGGATGATTGAAGAGCCATAGTTCAAATGTGGAAAAAGCCAATGTGCTATAGGTTTCCCACTTCCTAATTTGGACACATCCTTTTTAACATATTATCTCATTTTGTCTCCTTCTCCCTCTGCCTCCTTGCTCCCTGTCTGCCTCTCAGACGCCATGATCCGGCTGGAGGAGGATCATTGTGCACCCCCAGCAGACAGTATGGACACCAAAAGGCACTCTGCTGAAAGGTGACCTCCAGACACTCCACCTCCCCACAACGTTTGGTGAGTTAATAGTTCGAGAATCCCTTATATTCACAAATGACAGCATCCCTCCCTCTGTCAGCCATCTGCTGCTCCAAGCCATTTCTTAATGTTCATGTTTGGCATTTTAAATTAGGTCTTCCTCAGAATAGAAGCGTTATATAATAATGGCTTCAATATAATTGCCTTTGTGGCCTTTTTTTAAACCTCGTTAAGTTTTGTTTTACCTATTTCTGCTTAAAGTGCTAATGTGTAACCTTTTGGGGCCTATGTGAGTAAAATGATAGTATTAGTTACACTCACTGTAATCTGTATTCACTGTAACTCCTTGTCCCGCCCCTTTGATATGTTGCTATGTTGATATGTTGCTACTGTAATCCAGATGCTATTTACCAAACATTGGCACTGAAGATTTTTTTTTCCCCCATGTGGTACTGAGTTGATTGCAATCTGTAATTTATGACACTAGGTGTCAGTGCATCCCACACTGAGTTTTGAAGATTTGCTAGGTGCCAGAGTGACTTCAAAATAAGAAAAAACGAAAAAACTACAACTTTGCGTAGTTGTAGCATATAAGAGGGTTTCCAATGTGGCTCTGAATGAGCTTAACAATAAAACTTATAGATCCACTATGGAGTTTTGATGCTGAAGCGTTTCAACTGATTTCAACTGACACAGAAACAAATAAAAATATTGAATATGTAACTGAAATTGCAGAGAAATTCATTTTCAAAGTGAAAAAAACACGTGAAAATGTGAGTTAATGTGTTTGAGAGTTGCCTGTGGTACCTGTGGTCTGCCAAGTTTGCCATTACATGTCAAATTAGAACAAAACTAAAGTTGTACTTTCATTACCAAAATTAAAAAAAAAAAAGAAGAAAGAAGCCTCAGTAATTTCCAAGTAGCCATGTCAACATGTTAGAGAATCATATTTGATTTTCATTTGGACCCACATTCAAGGCCCATTTATGGAATAAGCCTTCTGTGTTAGCAAGCCATCTGCAAGTTATTACCTGTGGAAATGTACACGCACACAAGACTGACAAAAAATAAACAGTGGTAATAATAATTACGTTCTGACAACAATCACGATATCAAAACACTAATGCTTATACCAGTGCCTTTACTTATAGTAATAGAACGGATGTATAATAATAGGCAGTGTAATTAGGAACACAGATGAACGGAGAGCCTGAGAAACGCAGCATATGTGAGGGATGATTGAAGCAAGTGGTTTGACTTGAAATGAGAACCCCAGAAATGTTGTTGAAGGCAAAGTATGAGTCTAACAAGGAGAGCAATGGACAGTTCCTTGGCAACTGAAATTAATATGAGTGTTGCAACCACGTGGAGCTGCCAGGATTTTGGCTTTATGGTCTGTAATAATTCTTGCGACCTTGCAGCATCTATTTCCAGTATTCCTGGGATTTACTTGTTAGTGTAGCAACAATGACCAAACATAGAGGTCTTATAGGAACATGCCATGTATGTCGTTCTTTATTTATTTTCCTCTGACCTAAAACTTTCCTCAATTATATGTGATAATTTGGCATTGACTTTATTATTTTTTTAGGTGATTGACAACATGTGGTTACAATTGTAAATATACTGTATAACATTGTTAGAAAGTATTACTATTTAGCATCTGACCGTAACTTGCATAAAGATGATATGGTGTGATAAAACCATTTAAACTGTAGATAACACTGCAGCAGTATTTTTGTATTAAAACCTTCAAACATACTGAAAAAGTCGTAATATAACTAAATAGTTTTGAGTAAAAGTGCCTGTTTGTGAAAAGTAGGTCTTGCACTGAAGTGACGTTTGGTATTTGGCAGCTTTAATTCGAAAGTAAGATATTTCAACCTCAGGTTGTGAACATCGCAATATGCGGAAGTAAACATGCACAACAAAAAAAAACAAAAAAAAAAAAAAAACTAACTTAAATCAAGCAAACTTAGACATGTTTGCTTTGCCTTTGGTCAAAGTAACAATACATACTGTAGATACACTGGAAGTGCTGCCAGTGTGGAAAGGGATCAGTGGGGTGTACAGTTTGTCACACAGCATGTCAGTGTGGGTAAAACAGCAGGAGTTAAAACACTCAAACACTGGTCAGATTTCTGTCAGTTTGCAATTAATTCCAGTTTGTGTTAACAGGGGTGACAGGCATGGTTATACAAGAGATAATAACAAACACAATTGTGTGTGAGTAGACAGAGATGCATGAACCATTTCTGCCACTTCATTATATTGAATATGATTATCTGTCTAAGATAATGTGTTTGTCTTCGTTTTGTTTTATCTTATCTGTTTCATACATTAGGTGCATTATTATATATTATTGGACATTTGCTGTGTTAGGTTTCCAGGTTGTAATCATTTATTTAAATGCATTGAGGATTTCTGTTTGTTTAAAACTAAGGCTGCAACTAATAATAATTGTACTAAACGAGTGAGGGATGAGTTATTCCACAGATTATTTGAGTTATTGCAAAAGAAATACTTTTTTTCCAGTTTATGCAGATTAGAAACAACAGGTCTCCTAAAATGTTCCAACTAGTTGGCAACATACATACTTCCCTCAACTGGGAACCACTTTATAAACTGTTTGTAAACTGCAGCTGTTCTTATTTACATGTTGTGTCTTTTATATTTTGCTTCTGCAGAAATAACAATGTAAAACTAGATGCAACGATCTTAACGTGACAAATAAGGAACTGCATTTTGGCGATTCACCACTTCTTGGGCTCAACCACTAACTCACAGACATGGAAGAATTTTTATCTGTATCCTAGTGCGTTAAAATGAACTGGAAAACACACCCAACCCAAGTAAAAGCCACCAAAGTGCATGATTCATAAAGCCTATTATACTGTATGTTTTTAATGTAAATTCAATCACGCAGAACTATTTCACTTGCATAGGGGCTCTTCACCAAAATATAGTTCCTTATATCTGTTTATGAGATTGTTTCTTGTCATTGTCACCAATATTTCTACACAAGGTGAATGTACAAGCACAATATTAAATGAGAGCATTTTAGCGTTATGAAGAAGTTTATTTTATCTCTTAGTTCAGGTGTGAGTCCATTTCTAGAAACTGGAATAGCGGGGAATTAGTCAGACAGAGTTGTTGCATCCATGGAAAGGAAAACGGTCATCAAACTCTGGTATTGACAGCAAATAAGCAAATTTGTTATCTTTGGCTACCCCCTCTTCACTATTTCTCTCCTTAATTTTACAATCTGAACCCTAAAACTGTGTTTTGTGAAACTTGTAATTTTTGGGCCAAACACAGTGACCACTGAGAATATAGTCAGGTGAACTAAACAAAGCTTTAATGCAAAGAATCCACATTAGTGATATTTTTGTAAATTAGTTAATCAATTATCTCTAAAAATCAGTTCAGGCTTGCCTACTAAAGAACTTGCTGGGGAATCAATTAAATAAGTGAGTTATGAATATTAAGATTATTACCTGTACTCTTCCTTAAATTATTAAATATTAAATTAAATAAATAAATATTAAATATATTTTCTTGTAAGAAATAACAATAGTTAAATGAGATTTTCTGATCATTGAATTATTTTTAAATTTTCTTTTCTAAATGTTTAGCAATAAAAAGTAATTTAATCCAGGAGGTCTGGTAATGACTTGTGCTGCACTCGACACTCATTAAGAAAAAAATCTTTAAGTTGAATAAGTAAGCGATTCCCCCCCCCCCCTTTATTATCATAACTGCACAGAGAACCCTCACACTGACCCTGTTTTTTCTTCTTTTCTATAAAAAAACCAAAAAAAAAAAACCCCATGGTCTCGGTAATCACCCCTCCTTCGTTTCTGCTGTATTTGAGTCAAAGATGAAGGGCTTATGAGAACAAAAGGTAATTTATAGTGAGGAAACCAGTCCAGGGGGACTTCATTAGCCAGTTGGGCTCTGTGTTATAATACTTAGTGATACAGACATTATTAAAAAAAAAGGGGAAAAAAGGAAAAAAAATGCATTTGGTATTCAGCTGCTGTGAGTGGCTAGTACTACATTAACAAATGATCTGTGACTAAGTTAAGAAATGTAAGTCTACTCTGCCGTAGTCTTTGTTGCACACAATGTTCTGATGAAACCGTAGCAGGATTAGTCATTTCCAAAACATGGCAGTGTTTGTTTTCTGTCTTCATAAAAAATCTTAATCAGTGCCAAATGGTTATCTCAGTTTTAATTCCTGCAAAAGGGTGCTTGTGTGTGTTTTTAGAGGTGCAGCAATCATACTTTTGGGCCCAAATTGCAATCCAAGACATTTAATACTGGCTCTCCAGAAAGTTCATTTTTCCATACTTACACAAAACAGAAGCACGGCGGTAGTCTTATTTAACACGTGTTAACTCTGAAAAAATTGCAAAGACAAAACGGATATTTTGTAGTAATATTTCCTGTATCTGCTTGCTTTTTACAATTTGTAATAACCCTAAAAAAAACAGCGTCTGTTTGGATCTAATGGCGGAGAACAGGTTGATCAGGATTTGGTCATTCTCTTTGTCCCGAGCGCTGAAGATAAAACACAGTGAAGTGCCTTGAGAAATAATGTTGTTGCACTGACAGTTTGTAATAATCTTCACTGAAATAATTGGCTATTGTACATCTTTTGAGGAACTATCTGCTCCGTTGTTCACTCAGTGGATGTTTTGCCATTTATTTAGGATTTGATTCCATATCACATATTTATCTTCTGATTGAAGTTCACATAAAAGAATAATAAAGTTGTGCAGAGTAGGATAATTTTACATGTTACTACGTATAAAATTGTATAGGATTTATTAAACCCATAAGCCAAACTGTGATTATTATACAGTGAATAAAAGCCTCAAAACATTTAGGCTTTTATCTAATCATCTGACGTTTATGTATTCCAGCAAGTATAGTAACTGAACCTTCAATATAAACTTAGGACAAAAAGTAAAGTTTGGTAGATTATTTTGTTGCTGTAACAATGCTTCATGGCAATAAATCTAATGATGTTGGGGAGCCTGTTTATTTCTCTTTTAAATGGTATAAGGAATATGAATTTGTGGGATGAGCAGGAGACCTGAGTATGTGGGGTGTGGCCATAAAACATTTTGCTAATGCCAAACCAGTGTGGAGAAGACGTGGAGAATGCTATGCTGGTTATTCCACTGATGGAGTAACATCATTTGATGAAGCCAGTGTGATGGTTTGGGGCGGAATCTCCATCGCTGGAAAAACAAGGCTTGTCATCATTGGAGACAATTTCAATACAGAGAGATATCAAGGTGAGATTCTGCAACCAGTGGCAATCCCATATCGGCACCTGCCCGACTGTTGTGGCAGTGTATGGTGCTTCTACACCCTTCTGGGGCTGTTTGTTAAATAGATAAATTGCTAAATTACCAATATCTGTTATTTCTTCAAACTTCAATCATCCAGTCCACCAAACACCAAACAAAAGTCAATTGCAAAATAAATTGTTTGGCAGAAAAGATTTTGCAATTTTGTTATGGGCACATAGCTCTGCTGCTCATCCCACAAATGCATGTTCCTTACAAATGTGGCACAATTTAAAAGAGAAATAAACAGGATTTCCAAAGGCATTAGATTTATTGCCAAGAAGCAACAATGAAATAATTTACCAAACACAAATGTCCTTACTTTTCATGCTAATATTACAAAAATCTTAAGTTCCGGTTCACTAGATTTGTTGCTGTAGGACTAAAGCACACCAAATCAAATATCATAGTCAAAGCTGGGACACAACAAGCAGAAGTGTTGTTGTTCTTGAATGTCTGCTGTCCAGATTCTCTTTTCATAACTTCCACGCTGTCAGTACTGGTTTTTTGTCATCGAGTCTGCCAGTGAAAGGAATCACTTTGCCTGGCTTGAATAAATAACTCTATTATGTTTTGATACATGAGGCTTAAACGTGTTTAAATTGGTGAATAAAAGCCTCAGACTCCAGCAGCACCAATGACAGTAAATGGGACTGAAGTGAGTAACGAGGATGAATGTATGGTTGAATGTAAGGTGTGAACCATCAAACATCTTGAGTTATTATAAACTGATGAAAGATGCCTGACTCTTCTAGAAGTGTTGGACCATAAAACAATTGAAACAAATCGACAAAGCATGGAGAGCAAACTGTTTTTCTTTTTAAAGTAACGGCGTCCTCAGAAATTAACTAGCACATGGTGAGGAAATATGAACTGAATATGACACGACAAAAGTAGGACTCATTCAGAATTGCTTACCCTACCTTTAATATTGACTAGATTTTAATGTGTGTGTGTGTGTCTATATATATATATATATATATATATATATATATATATATATATATATATCCTTGTTACAGAGAGCTATACGTGGCTGCCGGCAGTCTGGTTTGTTAGGATGTGAATCTGACTACAATTACTCCCAAAAACCTTGATCTTGAGTCTTGTGAACATTGTCTGATTTGCATTCAGTTCTTTAATGTGCAGAGCATGTGTATTAGCTGCTTTGGAGGACACTAGTTGACTTCAAAACCACACAGCATGGTTGCTGAGATGGAGCTGCCTTGTGGGTACGAAGCGAAGCCTCTGCAGAGAGATTGAAGAAGTCACGGGTATTAAGGAAAGGAATAGTACCACATCTAGGCTGGCGCAGAACCACAGCCATGACATTGTGTTTGATGACTTTTTATCTTTGACTCAGGACTTATAGGTGCTGTTATGTCAAGAATGAGAGTAGTGTCATTCCCGTCGGAGTTAGTTATTAAACCTGTAATACATTGTTCCTTTCCTTCAGCATTTGAGAACAAATGCTTCTGGCTGATTATTTTTCCAAATGGTTTAATGTGGTCAGTGCGTTAAATATTTGGATTTCTCCGGCTGTCCTCCTAGACTCCTCTCACCTTAACTTACTCTTTGTGATTCAAGATGATGATGGCAGATAACATGTTGCACGTAATGAGTTTAATTCGGTCTCCACCTGTATTGTCAAGTTCTACTCCTGCATTTAACAGGCTCATCCACTGACTGGTTTCTCTGAAGGCGGCTTTGGCTCAAACCTGCCTCTTATTTGTCAATGTGTTTGCTCCACAGCAATCTGTCTTCTCAGTGATGGATTTTCCTGTTGCAGAAAGATTGCTATATGCCTGGCACAAAACTTCAATACCTTTGCTGTCCCATAATTTCTTGGCCTTTATCACATCTTTCGGTTGCTTCTAAAATTTCATCATCACCACCGTCTTAGTACTGCACTTCTCCACTTCTACTGTTGTTCCTATATAGACATTAGACTTCATATGAGTGATTTTCTGTATAAAGCAAAAGCACTGCATTGCTTTGTGTAGTTACTTTCTGTATTTATGTGCCTACAAATGATATTACACTGTAGCTAAAGAACCAATAACTATTTTTATTAACCATTTTCTTTAGCGTACTCCAGCCACATTTTAATTACGTAGGTATTTGGGCATCCATCCATTATCTGTACCCACTTATTCCACCTCAGGGTCACAGGAGCTTATCCCTGCTCTCTTCAGGCAAAAGGCAGGGGTACACCCTGGACCGGCGTTATTATAGTAAAGAAAAACGAAATAAAAAAAAATTAAGCGCTATTATAATGCTGCCCTGGACAGGTCGCTAGTCCATTGCGAGGCCACGTACATACACACAAACAGTCACACACACTCACACTCACTTCTATCACTGTGTATTTTAGAATCACCTATTAATCTGACACACTTGTTATTGGACTGTGAGAGGAAACCGGAGAAAACCTACATAAAGAAAACATACAAACTCCATGCGTAAAGAGATTTGAACAAGGAACCCACTTGCTGTGAGTCAACAGCGCCAACCACCAAGCCTCCAGATACATGCACAGTTGCACATTTTTAATTCTAATTTTAAACATTGCTGCTTTTTATAATAATTAAAAAAAAGAGAATTAAAAAAAGCCCAACAGTGGAATATTAAAAAAAAAATGTGTTGCTACTAATCTTTTAAAACGTAAGTAAATAAAAAATCTTTTTTCTTTTTACCTTCCCTACCAAAATCCTCAACATTTATTTTCCTTATAGGTTCAGCTGCCAGAACACACAGCTCCTTACCTGCTGCAGACAGTGTCCAGATGTATTTTTCCAGCTTTTCTCCTGTGGCAGGAACACATTTTTGTGTTTGGTTTCATTTTGTGCAGCTCTTCAGTAACCCAGCATGCTTGTTATTCTGCAGGCATGGAATGCATTTCTGGATACTCACCCACCGACCAACGTCTCTTCATGCCTGCAATAAGTAATATGTCCTATAAACCGTCACTTTTTGCTGGACTGAATCTTTTTTCGGATACTTGTACACTGGCCTTTTGAAAACTATAACTATCCTAGCTGTAGCTTCATAAAGTTCCTTGTAGTTGCACAAAAAAATGAAACATTTTTACTGGCAGAATTGTGTGGACCTTTGAAGAAATAAAGTTGCCCTCCAGATAGAAACTGGATTAAAAGTACACCTATTATAATGTTGTTTATGATGATGGTTTGAATCGATAGATAGCCAAATTACCTAAATGGTACTAGTTAAATAACTAATAGCTATGGTAATAGCCTCCTAAATTTTATTAGCTGCGAATGACTCAGTCACACTTAAATTAATGTTTTAACACTAACACTGTTATTGACTGGCTGCGCAAGTTGTTGCTGCTTTGCTTTACACATTTTATGACATACCACAGGAGTTTTGCTCAAAGATACATTTCTGGTATACCACTTCTAAAACACTAAAGTAATCATGTAAATTCGAGAAATAACTTCAGCCACAGCAGCAGCTGAGGGATGTCGGCTCAGATGGAATTATATGAACTATTTTGTATTGCAGTACACAAGTCTTTCTATTGATTTAGTAAATAGATTTTAGAGCAGATGGGATACAGACAGAAGCACAAGTGGGATTATAGAAATGGTTAGAGAACACAGAACTTGTACAAAGCAAGATGATTTTCAGGTGTGCATTCAGGATTTGAATGATACGGATATAATCAAGACTTATGGGTATGTAAAGTAGGTGTGAATCATTAATCCTACTATGTCATAAGATGTAAATGAAAATCTGACTAAAATGTCCTCTGCAGCTCATGTTAACACTATAATCTTCATTGACTATAAAGTTACAGCACTTATTGTCTTCTGTACTGCCCCTAAGACCAGTAGTAGGCAAATGATTTATTTAGTTGATCAAACATAAATATTCAGTCTTGTTCTGTACCCTCTGTAGCTTTTTTTAACTGGAGACGCTTGGAGTTCCTGTTTGAAGAGCATTGCAGTAGTCAAAATAAGAAGTAACCCACAAACACTCAGACATGAAATTGTAAATAGAAAGCTCCTCCCCCTTTTCTCTGTCCTCTTTTTGCTTATAACACCCGATTGTCCTGTGTCCACCTTTACTCTTTAAACAACACATTATAAACTCTTTTTAACACGCATTACAACACAGACACCAGACTGCACCCACCACTGTCTCGTCTCTCTTTCTATTCCTAGTCTTTTCACATTCCACACCTGGTGATTTTAGCCCTCCTTGGCAGAATATTTATACCCCCCTTCTCTTACTCTTTCTTACTCTTCCTTTCTTTGTTTTTTTTTTTGTTTTTTTTCTCTCTTCCCCAGGGATCAATAAAAAATAGTTAGACTGTCATGAGGGCTGGTGAAGGGAACACACTTGCACACACCTATGCACACATAAAAAAAAACAAAAAAAAACCCTCTGTTGCAAGATTAAAATGCATATATATAACTCTTGGGTTCTACCAACCATTAATATATGTGCAAACAAGGGCAAAAAATAAATAAAAGATGGAAAAAATAAATCAGACTAAAGGGACATGTTAAACCAAAGGACGTCCTGTAATCAAAAAAATAAAAAAATAAAAAAGAGCTAACTAAGGTCTATGGCCCAGAATTGGTTGGCATGTTAATTCAGACATGACTTGACCTTTTTAATGTAATTTAGGGAAAGTCATCACAATAAAGAGAGACACAATCAGCCAGCTTTAAAAAATAGTTTTCCCACAACACACACGCAGACCAAACAAAGGAACTGGAAACATTTGCAAAAGCAATAAGAATGAGGACAGCTACTGCCAGAACCATGACGTTAATGGTCCCCAGTTCTAAACCTTGCTGACTTGATTGATGACTCGCAAACTTTTACCTATAACATTAATTTTAAGATTATTAGTAAAATGTTCTCTCCGCTATTGGATCTGATGCCATAAACGTTTAGGCATACATATTCCTATTTAGGAAGACTTGGGATAAGTGGAGTGAAGCATCATAATTATACTGACATTTGCATTCTGCTCCAAGTTTTACTCCATTTATGTACAATCACAAAGCTATGCTGGCGGTAGATGTTGGCATTGTTAAAGGAAATGTCACAATATATCCCTGAGCCTGTTAGATAAAGGCAGCAGTTTACTTCGGGAGTTCTTATCAGTACCGTCTGCTGCTGAGCCAGCCCATGTAAGCGCCAGATACACAAATGAAGAGGACTGGTCTGAAACTTTGCTTTTCCATTGCAATTCACGAATCTTCATAAATGACAAAAATTCTGTTACATGGAGGATTTTTCCAAATGGAAAGCAATAATGTCTCAGGTAGGCATGTTTTTCATCTTTCATAACATGACCTTCAAGCTTCTCTCAGTTACTCAACAAATTACCCTGGAGTACTTGAAATTGAGCCTTAGAAATGAGTAATAACTCTCTCTTCATATTATCTTTTGAACCTCTATCTTGGCAATTTAGTTATTTGGTTTATACAACCTCTTAGGAATTTTTCCTTTTTAAAGTCTGTGATAGAAATCAAGCCATGCGTCTCCGTTGTGTTGTGAAGAATCTGCAAACGGTATCTTCTGGACATTGTTGCATAGATGAACACCATTATGATGATGCATTATTACAGCTTCCACATTTGCTGAGCTGCTGATGAGTGATAAAGAATTGAACACCCTGAGCCGAGCATACAATTCTGACAAACAGGCATAGTTTTGGGTGTTTTATTCACAAAAGTTTCCATGAGCAAGCCAAGCCAAACACAGAGACTGTCATCCATTTGACCGAAGAGTATGAGAGTCACAGTCGGTAAAATAATTTCTTTATTAGAGCTTTTGACTCGTACTTTATTTTATTTTTTTCTTAGTCATTCTTTAAGTTCTTTTTTTTTTCTTCATATTCTACACTGGTTAAATGTCATTGAGCCGAAAGCCTGAAATGAAATAAAACATTTATGTTCTTTATCGGAAAGCAGTCACACAGTCTGTCACACTGTACTTTCCTCATTGTACAGTTTCATCAAAAGTCCTTTTCCACTGAGGCGACATCTGTCCTGGGGACCTTTTCTCTTCTTCTTTGCTGCTCCTATCTAATATGAGCCACGGCGAAAGGGATTTTCAAACATAAAGTTTGACCTTATTTAACAAAACTGTGTTATTCCTTTTTTTCACCTAACAGAAAATACTGTTTTTATATTATGTGATAACTACAGGTTTTTACTTTCAGCTTTTATTTAAAGATATGTTTGTACAAAGGACGAGTCCAGTTTAGCGAGTGTTTTTCTTTTATTCACCTTCTCTTTTTCAGATGTTAATATTTGATTTGTTGGCAACCTCAGTCTTCGCTTGGAACCAAGCTGTTTCTTCCTTTTTTAGGAGCCAAGGTGTCAGAAGATCCTAATTGATGATTCTGGCTTTAATTAGTATAGCCTGTTTTAGTGATATCATCAATTCTTTACAGGCTATGCTAATCTGTGCCAGAATCAGCAATGCAGTTGGGACGGATGGGTTTCTCCATGACGTGAATTTAGACAGACTTCTTGCACTGCTGTCATTCGCTTTAATTTCTTGCTTGAGTTAATGCTGGTTTTGAGTCAAAGCTTTGAAATATATCTGAAGAAGGAGAAAAAAAAGGCAGCTTTTCCAGGCAGATGGTCCCTGGTAAGGCCCTTAACAAAGTGAATGTCTCTTGTGAAGATGAATTTTGTAATAACTTGAATGAAAAAGAATAAATACCAGGTGGCCTATATGTCTTGTGTTTTGCAGTCAAGTGCCCTTTACTGAGACTGATGGGCAATACACTTTGATGAGTGCAAATGTCATTTACACTCATCAAAGACTTGATGAGTGTAAATGTCAAAGATGATGTCAGCATATCATCCTGCTTGCTGGAAATCTGGATCAGTCTTGTAAAAATGTACATTCAAGCTCTATATCACTGTCACGGTGTTTCTATTTTTTCAGTCAACCTCTTATGTTATCGGTGTCTTTAAACTGTAAACATTTAATTTAACAGCATGCAGGGACCTTAAAAGCGTCATTATCACTGCAAGAGATCATTTGACAATGATCAATTGCACACTGTTTTATTTCTTTTCACAACTGTAAATTTAAAGAGTATAACCTGAATCTAAAACTTGATAGGGCTCAAGTCTTTCCCTTTTCAACAATTTTTGCCTGCTTTGTTACATGGGAATTATTACTATTTGTATACATCAGTCATCTGTATTAATTGTATCCATGGTTAGCATCTGTTTAATTACAGCTGTATATTAACACTCATTGGTTATTTCCTCGCCTGGCTGGTCTCACAGATCGTTCATCACCACATTACATAGAAAAGGGAACTAAAGCCAGATTTACGGCTGTGAGTCAAACACAAACCCTGTTTTATGTGTTTACTAAAACACTGTGTGGACTGTGGATACAAAGAAGTTTGTGTCTCCTGCTTCCAGGGTGCAACATTCTGGGAGGAGAATATTTTCAATTCCTATCAAGCTTTTATTGAGCAATTCAATGCTGACAGCAATTATTGTTACAACTGAAAAAAACACATTTGATGGGACTGTGATAGTTCCTATGAGGAAGAGGAGCACCAACAGAAAACGTGTGTGAAGAAAGAGATTCTTCATTTGTAAAAATTAATTTAGAATGCAATAAGGTGTTATTGTTTGCTTAGCTGTGTCTTTGCTTAGTTTCAACACTCGTTGCACCAAAACACAACAACCTGTGGATATTATTGTACGCATTTTCACATTTTGTTGTCTCTGGCTGGGGAGAGATAAAAGCTTACCAAACAGCCAGGAGGCAATTATACACTGCAGGTTTAAGTTAAAATGTCTTCACCGTCTGAAATAGTAGCCGTTCAAAGATAAGTCAGTGGAAGACAAAAGGCAGTGGGGATGCTGGCTGTGGCTGTGAGGTATGTCCATCTAACCTGAAGACTGATGTCAAAATACTCACGGAAGAGATTATTTAAGTAGAGCTGATGATTTTCTTTTTTTTTTTTTTGTTCTGAATCTTAGTCGAAGGACGCATCTTAAATACTTGAAGAGATCAGATGAATAGGCTCATACGTGGATGGTCTGCCACATGAAACAAGCTGTGCCTGTAATGACAGCATGGTTATTAACAGGTCTGTTTTATTGCAACTCTACGTTAATTAGAGCTTGCTCCTGGTAGACTGCTTTGCTCATTATTGAAACGAGCTGGTTGTGCCTCTGTTTGTAGATCAGTGCAATTTTGGAACCTCATCAGCAGAACTAGACACTCCCATCAGTGGTGATTGTGATTTGCAACCACACACTAATTTCCCCAGTTCTGGCCTTGAGAGTGTTCAAATTAAATGCCAGGACTTTTGAAAGTGACAAGCTTCTCTTGCATTGACTTGGTTACCAGGGTGATGAGACCTGACTCAGATGGTAATAAACAGAAAGAATGTATTTATTAAGCATTTTTCTGCCTCTTTGATCACCCAGAACACTTTTTACAGTACTATCCACGTCCACCTACTGAAACACATTCATCCAGGGTTATTTAATAAACACTTGTTATACATTCATTCATGCACCCTTATATGACAGGTGCAATGTGAAGTTCAGTATCTTATCCATGGACTCTTTGACGTGGACCAGGGAACCTGGAGATCACCAGTGACTTCCAGAACTCCAGAAGCGACGCCAATCCAGTGATGAGCCAAGGAAAGGAAAAAGAATATTCTGTAAAGTTTTAACAAGAAACAGTGGATTTGTACCACAAAACTGCAGCCAACTATGTTTTCAATTATAAGCTATGTTTTTACTCACCTCGCTGTAGCACACACAAGCCGTGCTGCCTGCGTATTCCAATTCTTTCATTTGCCAATGTTCTTTGTCTTTTGTTCTTTCGTTGGTGTTCTGAGCAAATCTACCCACAAAGAGGGTTGCACTGTTCTTTTCTTCCCTCAGCCCATTTTTAAACGGACAACTCGTGTTGTGCGCTTTTTTTTTTCCCCTCATTTTACTGTGTGTTATGTAACCAGAAGTGCATTAACCCCAGTCTCTTATCAGTCATGTAGTATGAACCTACAACAAAATCAAGAGTCCTGGTTATGAGACATGGAAAAAAATATATAAATAAATAAAAAGTCAAACAAAAGAAGTACGGTGACAGAAAATGAACGTGATAATGCACAGAAGTGACACAGAGACAAAGTATGCAACCATGTAATTCCGAGACATTTCATGCCTTTAGCGTTTTAATTCTGTGTAGCGTACATATTTCAGTATGGTCAGGTTGCGGTCTGCATACTGGGTCACACTGTCATTAGCAAAGTCTGCCACCCCCGTACTGGATCTATGTGATAAATAAAAACAAAACATTCACATCTTAACAAGAAGCAAATCATCGTGGTGTGGGAAAAATTCAGGCACCGATGGGGTAAAATTGCACACAATTTGTATGCGTCATTATTTTTCTATTATTCTGTAAAGAGCAAGCGGAGAAACAGAATTTTTCTGTCTCCATTCGTCTCTACATATGTAATTTAAAATATATGCCATTATAATGGAAGTATACAAAAATGAAAGCCACGTTTTAGAGACAAATGTAACATTTTTAGAATATTAGATATTCTTTACAAACACAAAATAGTGTAGAAGGCTAGAATATTTAACTTGCAGATTTTTTTTTTCTTTGCTTTATTTTTAGGTTTCGTAATATGTGAATTATCCACCACAAGAGCAACATATTGACAGACAGGTAAAGTGCCCGTAAACCAGGGCTCTGAGGAACTGCCATTCTGCTGTGGCCTTTGATTGGCAGGGGAGCAAATGGCACCAGCATCTGGAGGCACTCAGATCAGACCCTGATAAAAAATGCATATGCACACAGGCACATAGACTAGAAAACGAACACGTGCACTTATGCACACACGCATCTAGAAAATGCATTAGCCCTCAAGCCCTATTTGCTTTGTCTTGCTGTGAACAGGAATATCAATCCACCTCTGCAGGCTTCACTTTCAAGCATCATGTGCTGTCTTTTTCATAATCGCTACAAGAGTTTCTCTCGTGTACAAACTAGAAGGCCCTTGTAATTCACTATCAGTCATTTATTTCTTGCAAGGAAAATGATTACGTTTCACGGCCTCTTTTTCTACCTTCTGTAACCACAAAACACTCAGAGATTTGTGACATGGCTGGGAGTCCGGGTGATTGATTTTGGTATATTAGTCCACTGGCTACTGTGTCATTTTATCCACATCTCTGTTGACGAATTGTCCATCTTTCTGACTAGCAATTAACTTGCGTGTTCAGGATTCCATCCATCTTGTCTAACTGCTTTTGAAACATTAATGTGACTGAATCAGACCCATAAACCATTCCACTTTACAGAACGTCAATGATTGCATAATTCGCATTAACTTGGACCTCACAAAGTTAATGCTCTCAATTATCTATTCTCCATTCAGGCTTTTGTACCTGACAGTACTTTGTGTTCTTGGTTTTTGTCTCAACAGTTAACAGGTATGTCAGACATTAAAGGGGGTTAATTCCACAGTGTACTTTACTTTAGGAAAGGTTATTATGAGAAATATATATTTCTCTTTTTTTTTTTTTGCCTACATTGCAGTGGTTTGAGCTACAAAAATGCTTTAAATGTTGTCATATAATCTGTGTTGATTGTCACTTTCTTTGAGAAGTTTTCAGATTTGTGAAAAGATAAAGGATTTCCACTTAATCCAAGACAGCATTTTGTTTTAGTCTCTAAAGTTTAAAAGTTTTTTTTGTTTGTTTGTTTGTTTGTTTTTTCATCCCTAAAGACTTAGTTCTTCAGGTTACATGAGTGCACTGTGGCTCTTATTTAGCCATCAGCTTTAACCTTCAACTTTTGATTGTTTTAGGCATGCGTGCTTAGTAATGACGACCATACCAATGAATACGTAAGTCAAAAATATTATTTATTCAACACATTCACTATGGTATTTTTGAGACTGTTATTACGTAAAAGTTAAAACAAGCCAACAGAGCCATTCAGTCTATTCATCTCCACATAGTTTGTTTTGAGGTATGCTCTCTTCTGAGCAGATTTTCCCTAATGCAGAAAAGATAAGCTCTGAGGGGGTGGATATTACAGGAATGCACAGAAGGGATCATGGAGAGTGGCATTATGTCGGGGACAAGCTCGTTTAGTATTGATAGCAGTAGCTTGCTGCGAAGTGCTTCTGCTTCTTTTGTTGATCGCATGTTAAAACAAGACACTTAAACGGCAAAAGGGAAACTTTGTTCTTGTAAACTGAAAATATGTCACTTGATAATCTTCATTCAGTGCATATTTTTGTTCTTGATTCCACAGTCCTGCATGCAAGCTGCATGTAAGCAGGCACTATACAAATAACATTACCATCCTATATACCTTTACATAACTAACTTCTTTTAACACAGCAAGCATATGTCTGTAGATCAGAGATTCGCGCACAACAGACATGCGCCAAGTAAGATGTGTCATACACATATTGCACAAAGTACTTTTATTTTCTTAACATGGGGGGAATACCCCTGAACTTTTTGCATGTGGTTCTAATGCATCGGTCACCACCGTTGATTAAAATACATCATTGTCTCTTTCTTGGACCGGTCTCTTCGTTGTTATTCAAACTGTGGAACATTTATGGTTTCAGTATTTGGGGAAACAATATTTACAATAGTTAAACTCAGATACTGTGAAACACTTTATTTTTTATTTAGGTCTGAAGTGTGAAAAGTGTTTGCAGTGATGTAACCAACTTATATTTAACGCATGACTCATTGGTTCTGAGAGTTAAAGATCTTCCAAAATGTTTGTGTGGAGATGAAATGTACAGATGTCTGAGCTCTGGTCCAACTGGTGCAACATGATACTTTTACAGCCACTGGCTCATCTGCATTTGAGGGGTGGGTCAACTGAATTAGTTGGAAACTATGTTTTTCATCGATTTTTGTTGGTTATTCGTCGATGTGCTCGACTCGACAAGACTGCTGGCTGAATCTTAACCGCCTGCGGAGAGAGAGAGAAAGAGATGAAAATATAGAGCCTGTCTCCGCTGTGTTTTATACCAAAGCATCAGGCCACTCCATTTAGCAATGTAATTCAACTCATTACCTCCCTGTCTTGCTTTCCCTTCTAACTGTATGAGTGGAAAGTGCTGTCTCTGAGCCATTATAGGCTCTTCAGCTGCTGTGAGGTGCCTTCCATGGATGTGTTTGAGGTACCTTCTATGGATGTGGGTGCGCTGAGACATTTCTCCCTTTTTTATCCTAATAAGGAGAAGGCACGTGGAAAAAAAAGTTTTTTGCAAGGGTTATCAATTTTCACTTTTTTCTTTTAATTAATCATTGTAATAATAGTAATTGGAATGTAAAAGAGTAAGAAAAACATGAGTTGCTCACAACGCAGAGACTAGGTTTTACACTGTTTAGTATGATATGTATTTAATTATTTTTGTACAGCCTGTAAATTGGAATTTGCAGGTAATATCTTAACTGCTTCTAGGAGGGATTTTTAATTGAGAGATTTTTAATAAGATGCTGTACTGGTGCTAAAATGCATAATATACGTTATGGGATTACCTATTAAATTTAAATATCTCTCAGCTCTGGTGTCACCTACAATACACTGAGAAGACCCTACTTTCCTCTCGCTGGGGTAATTTTAAACACCACCGCACATCAGTAGTGATATTAATCCAACAGCTTTTATTTGGAACAATTTAATCAGACATTCCTCTTACATCTAACACTTTTAGTTTATTTTGTCTTTCTAAACTAATTGTATTTTAATTTGGGCTGCTTGTCAGGCAGAATAAATTATTTCAAGGTATACCTGGAAGTTTTTCATAGACCAATCTAAAAATATCAGCGGGATATTTAAGAATACATACTGACACATGACACTGACACGTGAATAGAAAGTCAAGTATCTGGATGATTTGGTAATGTTACATTAAAAAAAAAAAGTAATAGGAATTTTATCCAACTCATCCACCAGCATTTAACTTTCACTTATAGTGATGTTCTGCTGTTATGCATTTGTTGCACTTGCCAATGTATTATTATTATTTTTTTTAACTTTTTTTACGATATTCAAAGAATGCAACAATCATTGACATTCACTTTATGATTATGATTTCTTGTTCATATTTTGAGAACATTTAGACCTGGGTTTCCCTTCATCCATCAGCTCAGCTCAGTATGTGTTTCTTAAATATCCCGCCGATGTCAGTGTGATTTGTGTGGTGAATTTACGCTTAAAGCCATTTTCATAGAGAATTATTGGAGCAAAGAAAGCCACCACGGTCTGCAATTAAAGGCACTCATTTGATTCAACACATTTGCCTTTAGCAGGAAAGAACAAAGCAAAACAAAACCCCTTCATTGAGCAGGAGTTAAGTCCTAGATTTACTTAGCTTTATGCTCTTACTTAAAAGTTTTGTAACACACCTAAACCGTCAGAGCTTCACTAATGTATTTACTGTAACAGACCCAAAAACAAGAGTCCATCCAACATTTAGTATGTACGTAAGTGCTGGCAGGCTTATTTGCAAAAGCTAATGTTGTGTTAAAGTGGATTTTTATGCCTCGTCAAACAGACTGAGGTCAGTTCCAGTTCGCTGAGGTCTGAATATTCATGATCAGTTCAAAGTACTTTTGGGAGTCAGTTAGAATTCACTTTCAAGAGTTGAATTATGTTTGTTTAGCGGTACCCCTGAGAATTACTTTGAAATTCAATCTTATAAATCTAATCCCAGTGGCTTTCAGGAAAAAGGATGGGATCAGTTTCTGACATTTCTTATTATATATTTATTTCTTCAAGAAAAGGCAAAACCATTAAAGGTAGACATTCATGCAGACAACACTCAAGCGCAGTAGCATGTAAAAATAATAGTAGACGTAGATGATTTGCAGAGGAAAAATGTTTACATCATAGTCATTATTAAAAAAAACAACAAAATAATAAAAATGAGAGACAGATGGCTGTACAATTTAAAACAGCAAATATAAAAAGTGTAAAAGGAGAACCGTTTTTATTTTTTTTTTACCTCTTTTTGCATATTATTCCTTACCAGTTGTCAGTCTTTCTCCCAGTTTATCCCCTTTTGTCTTTTACATCCCTCCTTTTATGCAATGTTGTATGTCCAGTTTAGTCAGAAATAACAGCAGCTGTGACCAGCTATGAAAAGGCAAAGGTTTTGGCAGTTTGCTGTTCTGGAGCATTCAGTGTGTGTGTCAATGCAATGCCAAGAAGGGAAGACATCAACAATGGCAATAGATGATGGATCCCATCCATAATTTTGGTAGGCAAACAGATTGGACTCCATCATTCTACAGTGAGAAACATTGAATAAAACATCAGAAGTCTAAAAAAATTCAAGACAGTTACTGATCTTACCAGTGGTTGATGTCACACTGTGTAATTCTAAAAAAAGACATTTCAAAAACTCAGCAAGCTATCCGACCCAAAAGGACTTCAGTTGGGATGTTAAATAGTCCATTTTTATTGCAGTTGAACTGGAAAAAGCCTGAAAAAGTGTTGCTCGTTCAAAAGATCTTGCAAGAGAACCTCACAGCAGCATGGTTTGGGTTTGCAGTCTTGGATCAGAACAAAAACAAAACAAAAAAAGAGTTATGGAACAATGTTCTTTGTTAGAAGAGAGCAAATGGAGACATTTTGCTATACTGCAGATCCCAGACGTTTGGTGAAAACTAAGGACGTCATATCACCACAAAGATCTCGAACCAACGCTCTAGCATGGTGGTGGTGTTATGATGGTGTGGTATCGCACGCTAACAAATCTACATAAAATGTTTAGCAGAAAAAATTATAATAAATTATCAAGGTGTTGCAGTTGCCTGGTTGAAGTGCAACTCTCAAGGTGATTACAATTCTAAAATAGTAGGACCATGCTAGCTCTAAATAAATGAATGCCCACAAACCTCAGTGAAATGAAGCAACTTTTTACAGAAGAGTGGGACAAATCCATACACAAGGACGTGATAGATTGAGAAAATAATTAAAAAAACAACAAACTTTGTCCTGCTGAAGTTGTTTGCTCAGGCTGTTGAATTATTAGGAGTAATATTATTTTTGGTTCCGCACCCTGCACCTGCATTTTTGGCTTAGTTTTTATTAAATAAATATTATGTAATAATTTGTTAAAAGTTGCTTTTCATTCTAGATTACATTTTCCTCATATGAGAACCTAGCGAGGGAATCATTTCTTATTTCTTCATGAGACATAAAAACATAGCAGTGAAAGGAGGTGCATTTTCTGTTTCAAATCACTGTATATGTGCTTGTATTCACACTCACAAATTTTAATTTGGGTGGCAAATAGCTCACAAAGGTTTCTATCAGACTTATAGGTGCAGGGAGTCTGTTATTGGTTAGAATCCAATCCAATTCACATGGGATCAAGTGGAGATGCAGAGGAGTACCCCAGTGAGAGGAAAGTAGGCCCTTCTCAGTAGCTAGGTGACGCCAGAGGAAGGTTTGTCTTTTGAATGGTATGCAATTATTCTAAAAATTCACCAACTTTCCATGCCATGTATAATAGACGATTCACCCTGAATGAACCCCACAAAGTTTCTGACTCTCGTCTGTAAACTCTACAATTGTCAAGCTGTGCATACTGTGAGAGGTTTTGACCGCCTATATCTCATGCTGTTATGAACTATTAGGAATAAATTACGTTTCTCAGTACTGTGTCATAAAAATTATACCATTTTATACCCTGGTTCTGGTCTAGCTTTCATTATGTTTTACGGTATAACCTAATGGGAAAAGATCACACTTCTTCTCCTTTATACTTACCTTATATATTTTTGTGCATTAAAGCATTTTTCCTACGCGTATATGGCCTACAGAGCCATTTTTGTATTTTTAACCATGACAAATACAGTTGAAACTACCTAAAAGTAGAATCTTTGGTTTGTGTCGTCTACTGGTCTCTACTGTTTCCCAACCCTGGTCCCTGCTTTTCATTTTCTACTATGTGATGATGTTTTATTGTCTCTATAAAGCACTTTGAATTACCTCGTTGCTGAATTGTGCTATACAGATAAACCTGCCTTGCCTTGTCTTGCCTAAAGGACCCCGTCCTACATGTTTTAGATGTTTCCCCCACTTAAACACACCTGATAGACATTGCTGTGTCATCAACAGACTTGTGCAAACATTGGTCTTCATCAGCTTGTCATCATTCATTGGAATCAGGCATGTTGAAACAGGAAAACATCTAAAACATGCAGGGCAGGAGTACTTGAGGACCACGGTTGGGAAACACTGGTCTACAGACAATATATGTCAAGATACCCTATGAGCAAGACACTGAACCCCATACTGATTACCATACTGAGTGAGTAGAAACAAAGCTGCTGTATATAGAGAACTTAAATATCATGTAAGTGCTTCATAATTGTGGCAATGAAATTACAAGAAATGAAGTTTGAAAGTTGGGGGTTACATGTAGTAAAGGGTCAAAGGCCAGGAGTCAAACCTGGGCTGTTTGCATGAGGAGGGTAGCCTCCATATATGGGATGCCTGCTCAACCAAGTGAGCTGTCCAGCACCTCTTAAGTTCTCCTTTAAAAGTTGTAAATGGCGAAAATTTCCCAACATGTGGAATTCGGCAATAAATAATTACAAATGAGCTTCTTTGTTTCTCTGTTTCATCGAAGACTTATGGAGAAAATTGCGCCATGCCTCCTCATTAAAGCCAGTTCTTGATCATTTAATGTCATCAATATACATTTTTAGGATGAGGAAAACACGTTTTAGTTATATTTTAGTTGATAATAGACATAGTTGCTGGCTCTGCGTTTATCTGATGAGTCTTTTAAAATATTTGTGTGGAGATGAAACGTACAGATGTCTGAGCTCTGCTCCTGTGTCACAAAATGAATACCTGTTCTATTATCTTGTCTTCTGTATCAATCAACTGGCCAAAGCTTGCTCTCGTTACCATAATTTGATGACGTCTTTTGCATTTATCTTTAATAAAAAGAAGTGCATGTCTCCTGGCAGATATTAATGAAAACTAGAGCAACACCAATTTGCCACTAAAGGTGTGTTTACCTTTAATAAATCCCACAACAAAGACACATTGACTTGCATATTACAATGACGTGAATTTTCTGTCAATCAAGCAGCTCATCCAACTAACTGCCCAGTGACTTCTTGTCGTGATATTCCACCCTGCGGAGTTTCCAGGTTGTACTGATTTGTTTCTGCATTTATCTCTCTTCTGCTGTAGTGTGTTCCTTCACAAAAGTGAAATTTTCTTTTTCAAAGACGTGCTGTGAAGAATAGTCTCTTACTGATTCTGCAGCTGCACTTGCCACTGATGGAGACAAAAGCTGGGATGATGAGCTTTGATCTGGCGCCGATCCTAACAGACACCTTTGTGTGTGGCCGCTGACCGAGAGCCTCCCAGTGACATGGTGTTAATGGCTTGACTAGGACAAGATAATAGAAACGCTGGCGCCTTAGGGCGTCAAATGAATCAGGCTTTGAGATTTGAACTGAAAAAGGAGTGAGGAACGTAAATTGGTATTAAAGGTTCAGTCTGTTATCACAAACTGCAACCTGAATCTCATGTTTGAAGTCAAATGTGTTTATCTCCACATGTTGAGAGTATGTGTAGATATGTTTGGATTTGAAATGTTTGCATTTTTATGACTCAATCAAAGCACAATGCAAGTTGAGAGATTAATGCGACGATGGCAAAGGGAAAAACAAACTGATGTGAAAGGCTTGGATAAAAAAAAAAAAAAAAAAGGCCTAGAAAGAGCTGAGAGCAAGAATGCCAGAATACCGCAGTGTTGGAGCAAATTCATTGTTGCGAACGAACTGACAATGTAAGTGTTTTAAAGTCTGCAACTGTTTTATTCTATGTAAGAGAAGAGATGGCATGCAAAATGAAATCCTATTTAATGGCTGCACATCTGCTAGAATTAATTGTTTTTGCTGATTGACATTACGGCAATATGATAATGCCTGACAGGTCCCTTTCACTGCCATGGTAACATTTCCTTCCCCTTTTTTCTCCAACCCAACTCTGAGGTCAATTCCCTGACATTTTACTTAATGCTGCCAGAATTCAAATGAGATCCAAACAGCCAGAAATCTGAATTATTAGCTCATGTTTCCTGCTGTTCCTGTTGCATTTCATTTGATTGTTCAGATATAATAAACAGTTATCAGGTTATTCTGCAAACTGCAAAACATATTTTTCTTCCAGTGATTACAGATACAGATTTACATTTCATTGTTTACTATTTTTCCATTATAAACCACAGTTTTAGTACCTGCTTGGGTGACCAGCACCTAGGACAGGGTTTGGCAACTGTGCTCCTAAAAAGCCGCAGTCCTGCATGTTTTACGTGTCTGCTGACTCGACACAACAGATTTAATTAAAGGTTGTAGTCAACTTGTTATCCAGGTCTGCACAGGTCTGTTAATGACAGTCCTTTGTATCAGGGGTGTGATGAAGCAGGGAAATATCTAAAACATGCAGGACTGCGGCTCTCTAGGACCAGGGTTGCAGACCCCGACCTAGCCTAACTCAGCTGCGACCAGTAAATGGCATTGTTTCCTGCACACGCCGTTACATTTAAAAGCCAGTCCGTGTGCTAACACAATCACAGGATCAAGACGGTGGTTTAACCGACACCTGGCCTCATACCCTAAAATAGCATGCCATTTGTTTGTCCGCAAACCTCATACACATCACATGCACTGTGTGAGATTCATTTCCCAAATGGGTAAGACAGGAGATGGATATAAAATATGTTCATACTCACATAGGCCGGAAATCTGACTTCCAAAATGCTGCGTGGATAATTTAAGATTTGCAGCAGTAAATGTCTCACATGGCAGTATTTCATTGTGGAAGCACTCAGGCTGCGCAGTACTTACTGGACTGCCAACATTTAGAGCTCTATTTCCTCCTATTAACCCTTTTAGAGGGAACTCGGAGGAAAACCTCTGAGAGCTCTGGGGAGAATATTCACAGTGTTTTCCTTTTTTTTTTCAGAATTTTTCCAGTTACCAAATATTGTAAGTTGCGTGATAAATGCAAGTCTTAAAATGCATGTTTTTCTCACATATATTATATAATAATCACTAAAAAAATGTGTTTTACTTAGTGCAACCGCCATCTGAGAAGTGAGCTGCTGTAGATGTGAATCCCATTACTGTAAGCAATTAATGACAATTAAATCACCTAATATTTCGCGTTGTAATAATTAGTTTCCTTTCTAAATGCAGTGCACATTGTCTCCTTACTCTCTGCAGCAGAATCTGTGTCATCAAAGTGAGTCTGGCCTTTTAATGTGCTTCCTTTGAAATCTCCTGCTTTAGTACAGGCTGAATCTGAATTTGAAGTGGCCCCATGTTGTTCAGAATCACTCACTTTCACTAAAGTCTTTCCTTGTTCTCTTTGAGTGATTGGGGCTGCTCGAAGAGGGTTCAGTGTGTATTGCGATGTTCACTACTTACTGTCGCTGTCACTCACTGTGAGAAATCCTGTACGAGCAACTCAGGATAACAGTCAAAAGATCACCTGTCACCTGTGTCTGTTAAGACGAAGGGTGCAACTCTGAGCCGCTAGAAAGCCTGTTTCCTTATTTAACAGCCTGCTTAGGTATGACGGGGATCCTTTTTAGATTTATCGGTATGTGTCTCCCTTGTAAGATGCAGGTGATGGCTACAGCTGTACGTCCTCTTGCTTGTCATGCTTCATTTTTGTTGCCTCCTCTGCTTGTTGCGAGTTATTGTCAGAGCACTACAGTCTAGGCTGTTCATATTGTGCTCCAAAGTGATGTGGACAGATCGCTGAGTATACCAAAGACATGTTGTACCTGCCTCATTAAATTAGTGCTTTTTTTTTTTTTTTTTTTACAAATGTTGAAAGGCCATTGTTTTAATTGGTGCACTCAATTGATGATGATTAGAATTCTGAAGTGCATTTGCCAAAGCCTTGAATGTCACGCGAAGACTCTTCATGCATTTTGATTTGGACTGCTTGTCATTCATCTGAGGTGGCTTTGGTAGACTGCAAAAGTGATCACCTTTACCTAGTAATGAGCCCACAAAGGACAGGGTATTTCTATCACTCCCTCTTGTCCAATTAGACTTGAAGTTTGGAAAAGCTGTATAATGACTTCTTATTTTGTGCTGCATTTGTATGTGCGAATATGTGCCAACATTTCTGACTTGATCTCTTGATGGCTCCTCTCTTAAACTATCCTGGATGTGTTACCATATTGATCAGAAGCACTTGAAGGCATAGTTACATCGTTACGCCACATCTATATGCCAATCAAGGCAACTTTACTTTTAATGATGGGAGGCATTGCGAGTACTTTGGCAGACAGCTAAAAAATGGGTTGTAGGGTTGATGATAGAGCAGAATAAAAGTTGAAGGGGAAAAAAAAGGCTTGACGAAGTGAGTTTTACAGTTGTATTATTCAGGTTCCACAGAAGAGGAGATGAGTGTCATTTTTATTTCATATTGAACTCAGGGACTTTTCATCATGACACATCTTAGCAGCAGTTCTACAATATGTCAAAAAGAAAAAGCCTTTTCTTGAACCAAAGTTGATAAATAATGACATAAGCCAGAATAAACTACCAGATAAAATAGCTACTGAAGTTTAAATTAAATTAAAAACTTTTATAAAGCTTCTATACAGTTCCTTTGAGCTTTCTGTCCACATTCAGCCCTCATGTGATTTACAGTGACTATAAAACCAGACTTTCCTCTCCACATTTGCTGCCATTTCTTAGTTTGCTGGCGCTGTAACCTGCTGTTAGTTTGATGTTGTTTCTGGCTGAGTGTTTGATGTTTTTGGTTAGCCTTTTCACGACAGCACCACTGGACAGCTGTGTGCAACAACAGAGTTTTAAATCAAAATCTGATGAGAGCAAGAAAAATCTCCAATTCTATTATATTGTAATTTAGCGCTTTACATTCTGCTCAGAATATTCCAGTTATCTGTTCCTGTTGCATCTGCCCTCATCATGTAATAGTTGCAACAAGGTTGTGTGTAGTCATGGTAACATAATCTACCTCTTCTTTTAGCTGAAATTGTATAGCTCTTTCTATTTTAATTAATCCAAAATGACTGGATATCATCGGGCTCTGAATTTACTAGGTCATATTCAGAGAAAACCAGGCCTCAACTTGAACGGTGCTTAACCAGGGTGAATTATCTAAGTTGTGGTTTCATTTGTTGTAAAGATTTTTAACAAAGAAAAAGTTATGGGATAAGTTTTAGCATTTTGAGTTTTTCTTACAACTGTAATCTTACTATTAGACCACTGCAGGGGGCTGATCCTTGGTCCAAGAAGACAGATACTGAAAATAGTTTTTTTTTTTTTTGTTCCCCTGCTGAGGATCACTCTGTCATACTTAACGGAGCATTTATGACATCTGTGGCATTAAGAGAAACAAAAACAAGAAATCAAGACACAGCCTAGAAGGGAATGCTATCATCTCTAAAGATGGGCATAATCCATAATAATCCATATTCCAGGTGGGATGCATGCTAATCTAGTTTTAATGGTTTTATTATAATCTTTAAGTATTGATTTGAGATGGAACCAGCTGTTATAAATTAAGACGTAAAGAAATGTTTGAAAAAGTACTTGTGGAAATGTATTTCTGTGATACTTTAACCAAAGCACATTATAAAACATTTTACTTTATTAAGACCTTAAGGAAACGGTGTAAACAAACAAACAAACAAACAGAAATTATAAATAATGCTAGAGATTTAGTTAAACTCTAGTCACTGTCGCTTTTTGTATAAAATTCTCTGAAGTCACATCCTCCAACAAAGTCTTTTACTAGGTCTCTGTACAAACTGTGCCCCACTCAAGTATCAGGAGCCGGGTGGGGTTGAATGCACTTAAGGAATTGATGAAGATGATTCTGTCGCCACAGTTCCCTATGCTCAATAAAGATACCAGCGCAGACGTTAGGGAGCGGCATTCTCAACTCCCATCTTCCCTTTGCATGTAAATCACCTTTTAAAGGTGAAGTATTAACTACATCAGTAGGTCCATCAGATGGGAGGTGTGAACCGCCCACCCAGTCTTCTTAAGGTTTCTATTGAGTCCCTTTTTGGGGAAAAATGCAGGCACTTCACCCAGGTGGACACTAAGGTTGTAGACATGCTGGAGAGACTCCCTCAGCTCAGCTGCATGAGCACAAAGTCAATGACATACCGTGTCCGGGGCCAACTGCTTTGCTGGAATGAAGTATCCTCCGCTCTCTCCTGACCTGGTCAGCGGTAATGGAGGGGGTGGGTGATATGGAGACAGTAGCAGAGGGCGAAAGTAGGAGGAGGGAGAAAGCCTTCGGTGGGGGAGTGAGTAAGAAGGAGGAGATCAGGGCAGGGGATGGGGGGAATGCGGGGGAGTTGAGGCAGTTAAAGAAGCAGTTAAGCTCATTAGCCTCCTCCTTGTTTTCTTCTGTGATAATGCTGGTCTGTTCTGTTGAGTTTGTCAAGCTTTTCCTGCAGCTGGTGATGGATTTTCATCATCAACTGCAGGAAAAGCTTGACAAACTCACTGTGCCTAGGCACAATTGCCAAGCCATAATTTTTTTTCTTTTCTATTGTGCTGTAATCCACGCTACTAAATTTAATAAAAAGAAATAGCTCTTAGTATGTTTTTGGGGTGTTTTTTTTTTTTTTTGCAGAGAAAAGAGAAGAAAAAAAACATTGATTTTCCTTTTATATAGCTGAGTGTGGATTTGAAACAAACAAAACTTAGCCACATGCCCAAAAGCAATTATTCCCGGCTTTAACTTCTCATCTCTGAAGCTTAGTGTGGTTGTGTGTCACCGCCATTTTTGCACGGCGAGAGGGGAGGGACTGGCGTAACCAGGTGGAACCGCCTGTAATTAGACCACAGAGAAAAATGATGGACACGCAAAGCAGTCACAGACAATTGACCTCAGAAGAGTGGATATATTCCTTGCCTTTTCCGCCCTAACACCCTCGTGCTGCACTGCAGCTCCTACTACTCGACCCTCCCAGTCAATTATTATATCCACATAATCACATCAGTTCATAACAGGTCATAACCACTTTATATGAGCTTATATTTTACTGCTTTGCTTGACATTCCTTATTCTTACCCCTCGTATCCTAATGCCATGTCATCAGTCGTGTTATTTGTTTTTGGCATGCTCTGTTTTTTTATATTTCTTCCTCAGCGGTTGCAAGCTGTTTACTTTTGCCTGTCCCGTCTTTTTCTTTTGAATTTGTATTTTTGGTGTACTTCAGTGGGGCAAATTCTGTTTGCAGACTATCGCATGGTTATGACACACTGTTTAGTGAACTTTTTCCTTCTAGTGCCATCATCATCACCCTGAGCCAAACAATTTTAAATGACAATTTCCTTAAAGATTATTTTTCAAGATAATGGGTTGTTTCACGTTGGCAAAATTCCCCTTGGCACTCCTGTCTCCTTTCTAATTCTGCCTTTTCACATTTTCACAGCTCAGCTATCCATCACACATGCCATGTTTGTCTATCTTCAGGGTGCAGGTGATTTATTTTCCCATAGAAAATTACTGTGCTGATGTTGTTGTTTGGTTAAAAAGAATGCACCCTAACTTTGAAATTCTGGGAAGAGAAATGGGGACCAGCACCAATGTTACTAGTCTTGACAAATTAAAGCAATTATTTAATACAACCCACTTAACTAATCTATTATTTTTATGTATTAAAGAGACTTTCAATCAAAGATAGTCCAGGCCAGTTTCCTTTATATATTAATTTTATTCGAGTCACATCCATGTAGTTTGCTGAAACCTTTTAATGAATTGCATTTATACAGTATTGCATCATCTTGAATGCATCAATAAATTAGTTCCTTTTTTCTTACCGCATTATCCTTTTAAAACCACTTCTGCTCTTAAATTTCAATATGAAAAAAAAAAAAAGGGGGATGACATGCAGCAAAGGGTCCCGGGTTGGGACTCAGACCTATTGCTGCCTTCTATGAGGACTTCAGGCTCCATGTTCGGGGTGCCTGCTCAACACAAAACTGTCGCATGACTAGGTTGTAAGACAGCAGGGGTCATACGTACTGTCCTACATCTGCAGTCTCTTGGTAGTTTTATGCTGTAAAACATTCTGATTGCCAACAAAATGAAACAGATTTTGTTCTCTAATCCACAGTCACAACCATTCAACCTTCCACTACCATCCATCACCACTTTTCAGGCTTTTGACAATAAGTCAGTATGTCCACCACGAGTTGTTTTATGCCTGTTTTGAAGGTGTCTTCAGTCATGACGTGCTTGATTTCCCGCACTATATCTGTTGAATTGTGTTGACATGACTGGAAGGTAACCTCCGTTATTCCCTGTAGCCGAAAACTAAAGGGAACGTTCACCGCTACATCTGGTCCAAGAAAAAGTTTGATCGTTACTTTATAATGTCATCTTTGTGAAATCTGTAGTTTCTTAAGTATTCATTTTGTTTTTTAAAGACCTGCAGGTGTGACTAAGACAGATGCTGTGCCAGCATAGTTATCCCCGACAGGAATATGTCTCCAGGCGCTGGAGCACGCACTAACTTGGAAGAGGCTGATCAATTACACTTGCTTTTGAAAAGTTTACACTTTTCCAACAAAGACATCCCACCCTTTTCCAACTGAGAACCTTGGTCTCAGATTTGCAGGTGCTGATCCTCATCCATGCTGCTTCACACTTGGCTGCAAACCCAAGGAAAGCTGAGATGAAGCCAACAGGACCACGTTATTTACAGACTGCAAATGGGATGCTTTTGCCACCAAACTGGACCCCCTTCACCCCTTGGCTGTGCCTAGAAATTCTGCACATAAAAGTTATGAACAGAATCAGTGACAAAGGGCAGTCCTGGCGGAGTCCTAATCCCACCTGGAAGAAATCCAACAGTCAATGCGGACTAATCTCTTGCTCTGTTTGTACTGGGACTGAATAGCAATGGACCCAGTGCACCATACTCTTGGAGCAGCCCCCACAATGTACCCTGATGTGTATAGTTAAATACCATTTTCATATCCACAAAGCACATGTGCACTGGTTGACCAAGCTTTCATGTCTCTTCCAGGATCCGTGCTTATAGAGCTGGTCAAGAGTGGCACAAATGCGACAGAACTCATATTGTTGCCCCAGAATGAGGCTCGATGATCAATCCATCAGTCACTCTCCATCATGCCTGCGTAGATCTTACCAAGGAGGCTGTGTAGTTTCCCTAATCTAATCGGATGTTTTCTTGCCTGTAGTTTGGACTTTTCATTCACTGCTGATTCACTACTGCAATCAACATGCAAATATACGATACAACTTCGGACCCATTTTTAAAAACGATTTGGACTGTCGCTCTGGTGGTTTACTAAACTTAGAATTAACGTGTGGTTCTGTTTGGTAAATGATCAGTAAACTGGCTAAAACAAAACAAAAATAATTTTGTGTGAATATAAATCAGGCTTAGACAGTACTGTGTTTGATTATTCAAGAATGTATTTTTGTGGAAGTGGGTTGGTCTTTAGGTTAGTTAATGATCGCCGAGGATTTTGATTACCTTGTGAGAAGGAAATTTGGCTTGTGAAGGCACACATTTCTATCTCCCTCAGGACAAACTATTACAACTTCAGTAATCATTATTTCAACATCATTTTAATTTGTCCTGACTGATGACATTGCCATCAGCTTCAGCTGTGCACAGTCTTAATTAGCAAATATTATGGGCAACACTAAATTAAGATGGTGACCACAGAAAACGTTACGCTTTCAACAGCACATTAGCCTGCTGACATTAGCGTTTAGCTCAAAGCGCCTTCGCATGGCTTCTATAGAAATCTAGTTTATTCATTCACTCACATAAACAATTTATAAAAGGTTATGCTGTCATCTGCAAATTGATTTTGATAATTAGAGCAATATGAAAGAAATTCATTGCAGCTGTAATGAGGTGGTCTTTTTACAACCGCCACTTACCGGTTAATTAACATAATAGACACTGCTAAAGAAATTGCATTTAATATTGGTGGTTAATGTTTGACTGGACAAAGTTTTGTGGTAAGTTGTGATTTGTGAGTCTGTGTGATTTGGCATGTGACAAATGCAGACTTATTGTGGATGCCACAAAATGTATCAACTTCATGCATGAGAGATAATAGAAAGTGTCACAAAGCCAAATAATGCAATTATGACATACTGAGGGGAATTAAAAAAAAAAAAAGAAAAAAAAGGAAATGCTCCTGGCATGTAAGAAATCCATAGCAACATTTTTATTTCCTTAGAGAAATCAATGTGTTTTCCTAGAACATAATTTCTCTTTTTATACACACATCTAGAAAATAATGGGATTATTAAAATGGATTAGTGAACTGGCATTCATCCTGTTTTTCATTGAAAAAACAATTGCAAGAGTACCGATACATGTCATCTTCCTCTATAAAAAAAAGAAAAAGAATGAACTTATTACATTGGATTTTGATTTGAAATCCTTTGGTTTCGTGGGGAGCGCTTCTCCTTCGCCTAGCGGTGCATGTTGTGGAATTTGGAGGGGTTGGATCAATCAAAAAATGGCTATATAATCCGTGACGAAATTCTGCTGAGGAAAATGCACCTACATGAACTGATTTGAGCAATGAACAAGATGAGGAGTGTGGAGGAGAGCAGCAGAAAAGTTGAAACTGTGACCCACTGAGCATTTGTCTTGCTTTGTTTTTCTCATTCAATATCTGTGCTAGGTCAGTGGAAGTTAATACATTTCCCTTCACGTGATCTTATCGATGCTACACTGCAAGACTGAGGCACATTTAGAGGTGAATTCTGTAGAAAATACTTTTTTATACTTTTGTGTAATTTATCTTTTCAAGCAGTTCACAGCATGCACACAGTAAGTTAAGTTGTTAAGTTGTTGTAATTACTTTTGACCACACTGAGTTGTGGTTAAAAAAAAAAAAGTCTTATATAACCATCCATCCATTATCTATACCCGCTTTATCCGTTTCCGGGTCACGGGGGTCTGTCGGAGCCTATCCCGACGCATAGTAGGCGAAAGGCAGGGGTACACCCTGGACAGGTCGCCAGTCTATCCAGGGCCACATGGAAGACAAACAACCAATCACACTCACATTCACACCTAGGGAGAATTTAGGATGATCAATTAACCTACCTGCATGTTGTTGGACAGTGGGAGGAAGCCGGAGTACCCGGAGGGAACCCACGCAAGCACGGGGAGAACATGCAAACTCCACACAGAAAGACCCACCGGGCCGGGAATTGAACCGGGAATCTTCTTGCTGTGAGGCAACAGTGCTAACCACTAAGCCACCGTGCTGCCCCTTATATAACCATGTCTTCCTAATGCTGTTATTCTTGTTATTGCTGGTGGTTGTGACATTCACAGTCCTTAGATGCAACCTCTGTGTACTTAAACGAAGCTCAACAGATTTTTAGCCAGTTTCTGTTCCCTTGTGGTAAATACAAATGATTTCCAGATGGTGGTGAATGTAAACTCCATCAGGATTGGACATTAAACATGTATCACTGCGGAAACACCGCTTAAAACGTGTAAATTATTTGTCTTTCCTTTTCTTTGCCTGCATAGCTTGAGGTGGAAAGTTGCGAATAGTTCAGTTCGAGTAGCGGTTTAAGCACCTGCCAATCAAATCACATGACTGATTGTGTTTTAGAGGGTCTTGGTTTAAATGCAGCCTGATGCCTTTCAGTGTGGCTTTTACATGTTCTCCCTGTGCTCCTGAAATTACCCTAATGGTTGGCCAAGACATACCCCACCTGTCACCCAGTGACGGCTGGGATAAGCACCAGCAGACCCCTGTGATTTCGAATAAGTAGATGTAGAGCAAGGGTGGATGCTTGAATGAATGGGTGATCTTGTAAGTGATTAATGCTAAAGTCCAAACATTACCGTTAATGCATGTTGTCTTTGATCTTAGAAATCTTGCATTGACCCTGTGCTGCTAAACCTTATTCTTAAACTTGCTATAAAAGTGTTGAATTCACTAATAGTTTCTGGTACATTTTATTCACGCCAGGGATCTAAGTGTCAGTGTACCATCTGTGATGCTTACATTTAAAACTCCCCTTTTTTTCTATTGTGCTTTTAGACTTGCATTAGTGAATCTTTAAGTTATATCACTAATAAACTAGTAAATCAGACTCAAACTTAGACCTTTGTTAACTTCTAATTGTTTTGAATCAACAGCCAAAAAACAAAGTGATTATGAGGGCATTTTGTACTAAAATAAAGTCCTTTCATTCATTAATAGGGCTAGAAGAACAATTTCTACTAAATAATATACAGAGATTGACACTTGAACACAGAGTTTGTCCTTTGAGACTTTAGTTCTGAAAACACTATTTACTGGAAAATGTAAAGTAATGTGCCAAATTTCCACTGAAATCACTTTTTGCTGACAGTTTCCAAACCTGTTGCCCAATACAAAGATTGTGCAGATGAATGTTTGATTATGCAAGAGATGAGGGGAGGGAGTTGTAGTAAAAATGTTTACGATGTAGGTTGGGATGGGATACACATGTATGATATGAGATGAGAATGCTCCCAGTGGAAGGACAGACCCAATCAGAGAAGCACACTGTAGTTATCTGATGAATGAAATCCTATCCAGCCCTGTCACTTCTCTAAGACCTGTCACATCACTGCAGAGATTCCTCATTTCAGGTATCAGATTGATAAAGTGTCAGAGTCTGAGGAGCAGAGAGACGAGAAGGGGGAGGAGAGGAGGTAGTGGGACCAAGAGAAAAGAAAATCCTAAACAAACAAAAAACAGTAGCGTGAAAGAAGGTTGTTATTAACGACTGTATTTTCTCCATGGTCTAATATACTGGGATTTTGATTGAAGTAGTTCTCATCCTCTGCAGGCCAAAGATATTTATTCAATACGCTAAGCTGCCACATTATTATTATATCATACCATTATTAGTGTCCTCATACTTGAGGCCCGTCTGATGTTTCAGTAAAGTATGGACAGCAAACTGAAGAGCAACATCATAAATGAGCTTGTCTCAGTTTTATAAATGGGATCCTTAAAATGAGCAGTGATGCTTTTGATGCTTTTCTCCTCCCTCGAGGCAAAAATTTCGTGGGAATAAAAAAGAATGATCATGTCTAAAACTGCCAAAGTTTGTTACGATGACATCTTTCCAGCAGTGTGTTAAAATTCCCTGTATAATTTATGTAAAATGATTTGACTGATATAAGCAAAATAGATTTACATAAAAATTATGTGAGCATCAGCGTGACAGATTTTCTTGATCATGAAAGACAATTTATAAATTATTGAAAGAAAAAAAGGCTTCCAAAAGAAATCAAGACTGTATAACTTTTGGAGTTTTTGGATTGTTTGCTGAAGAATGAGAGGAAACAGTGTGGTGATTTGACAGGTTTCCACATAAAATAGACAAACACTGCCTATAAAGCAAGTGGTTAATTATCTCCAGGTTTTTCTTGACAACTGCTGAACACTTTTATGGCTGCTGAGTATTTGTTGGCATATTTTTAAACCTTAGGGTCATACAGGCGTTTTAAGTTGGTAAAAGATGATGACTGCTTTTGTGGACTGTGATTACAGGTACATCATATATTAAAATGTTACTTGTCTGAAGTCCAGAAAAATAGAAAGAATAAAGGACTTATATTAATTCCCGTATTAACAGCATACATGTTTATTAGAAACAAAGACGTTAGAACGTGCAAATACCAGCAGAATTGTCATTTCTCACCAGCCTACGTTTCTTTTGTTTGCCACTGAAGCAGTCGCAATTCTTGTTCTTAATCCGCACAGTCAACAAAGCCTTTTTATTGTGTTAACATCAGACTGAATTAGCCAAATGGTGCAGTTATTTCAAAAAGGAAGGATTTTGATAGCAAATGTTAGTTTCTCTCCCGTTTGTAAATGTATTCCAATGTCTTTTGGCCATGTCTCCACTTTTGACCTGATAAAATTACATTTATAGGCAGAGGAAAAATAAAGAAGCAGAAATATGACATTTTAGGCAGGCAAGGGGAGCTGTGTTTTATGCTCACTGTCACGCCTCTGTGTAGTTTATTCCAATTATACCATCTCATTTTATACGTCTATTTAAGGAGCAAGAGATACTCACCTCTCACATGCCTTCTAATGTTGCTGCCGTTCTTAAATAGCACCTCTCTGCCAGCTCCACCTGGTTCAGATTCTGTGGAAGGGGATTATTCCTCACCCCCAATATCTCTATCAGTGGGGATTTATTATTCTGGAGTCTAGATTTTACTTTTTTTCCCCCTGTTCTATATATATATATATATATATATACACACACACACAGTAAGTTCAGTATATCAGAAAGTCAACTAGGTTGCCACCTGATCTGCCCTATTTCCAAGCCTGCTTGTAGGAACAATGATCCCAGCAGCATAGGAGGAACATTACAGAATGCTATGACATCAGTTAGATCAGGTATGAATGACTTGATCTTTTTTCTAAGACAGCCTGTGAGTATGGAAAGAAATCAGAGTTTGTGAATCAGCATGGGCCGCACCACAGGTGAGACAACCGTGAGGAATTTGGGCTCTATCAAGCACTTTCTGTCTAAAATCCACTTGGACTGAAAACATGCCTTGTGCACACAGGTGGCAAATCAAAGCATGGATTTCACACTGGATCTGGGGTTCATTAACCAACAGTTAGACTACATATTACCCTCAATCTGTCCACCCCCAGAGAATTATCACATTATGAAAAGTATTCATTAAATCGCTGCAGTGCTGATGGACATAGAGAGTAAAGTAGGGTATTTTTGGTAATGGTACCTTAACAGGCTGTAAATTTAACACGGCCATAACACTGCAAAAAAAAATCCGCCTGTCTGTTTGATTGATGTATTTTCCTCTGAGTTTAATTACAAGAAAGTAAGTTTGGTAAAGCAAGTTTAAAGTCTGATTTCATGGTTACAGTACGACGCACGCTCATTAGTCAAAAGCCCTGCTAACATGAGTCATTATCACTAAATAAAAAAAAGTCATTTGTGAAACTTTTACAGCAAATATATAATTGGGCCGACAGATTCCTATCAAGACGGAAACAAGGCGGCACAGTATTCCCGGCATGATGAAATTAAAAGATAACTTTTTTCCAGATCAAACGTTTTAGAAGTTTTCCACCTTAAGAACAAGGGTCATTTGTTTAGATTTCGGTGTCTTTCAGATGTGAAATTGAAAAACATTTGAGCTATGTTTACTGAAGGGGTTGCTACACGAGTGTGTCACTAAAGCAAACAACTGAATCAGCCGCTGTACATCCATTACACTGACAGGTTCCGGATGTGGACTTGTCAGGAGATTCCTGGTTGGAACTCTTTGCAGGCCCTAAAAACCCAGCAATGAAAAGTACTGTTGGCTAACAGGTACCTCCTTTATTGATCTTAGTTATTAAGGCAGAAAAACACTGAGTGAAACGAGCAAACTCATCCAGCTGTTTGCAGAAAGAATATGAAGGTTCTTGTATTAAATTCTCTCTCCTGGAAAAATAAAGGGCCCTCTTTTGATATAATTTCCTGCTCCGTGCAGAAGAATTATTCTCCAAAAAGTCCAAGGTCTTCCAAGTATTTCATGCGAGGACTTATTCAAATGTGAATCAGTTGTAAAGATTCTGGCCGTTTTAAGACTTTAAACTGAAATAAATAAATGAAGCATTGTTTCCTCAGGCAGGACATTCACTCTCAGTCATGTGCGCAGTCTTTCTGCTTTTTAATATTTGCAAATTGTTGCTTTCTCTTTGCAAAGTTACAACATTTTTACGAAATGAAGTTGTGTGTTCAGGATATTATTGATGTGTGCTTCAGGTTTCAGAGGCTAAAGCTCTTAAGTCACTTTTTGAGACATTATTGAAACGAGTCTTACGCAGTCCTTTTTGATCCATATTTCATCTACACCGGATTAACAACAACAGTGCGTTCAGTGCACTGAGTTAATTTTGTCTTCTTTGCATCATCAATGTTGAGCTTTAATTTAGGTCTTTGGTCAATATTTGCCCACAAAGCTTAACAACTGGCTTTTTCGATACCCAACCCTTGGACTTTTCAGTTGTGAGCTTTTATATTGAAAGGCGGATCAAGCAGGTTGTCATTCGCTAAATAGGAAATGGAGAATTAAGACCCATAGATGACAACCATGTCAGAGCTTAACTTGTCACAGTCCAAGTTTAGGCGACACAGGAAAAAATAGGAGGAAAGAGGGTGAAATGATATCACTGAGGTCCAGGACTCATTGGGATTTTTCCCTCCTGCCACATCTTTCTTAGGCTCGACTTTCCTCCGTCTAACTGGTGCGTGCTGACTTCAATTTGTCTGTTTCTCTCATTCTAAATGAGTCTACTGAAGAGCATGAGATGAAGCTATTGATGAAGATGAGGCTTTCTCTTTAAACATAGCCTTGACTTTTGTATCATATAGTCTTTGTTATTGAGAAACTTGAGCGATTATGGCATTTATCTTCAGCCACTAACCTCAGCATTGACTAATATGCACTTTCCACACTGTTTGAATAAGTTTAAGGGGCCTCCTTGTTTGGTGCTGACATCTGAAAAGACGGACAAGGAGTTTACAGGGTGAAGAAAAAAAAAGATCAAACTGTGTCTGTGTGTGTTTTTAAGTAAAAGTAGAAAAAGAAAACAGACTTCATTCTTAATGGATCTATTGGTAGGAAGGGAGTGAATATTATTTTTCTCAAAGGATCTAACAGTACGTCATCAAGAGGAAAAAAAATTGATTTAATAGACACTGTGAACCTTCAAGGTTCTGTATTACTCCGTGAGCCAAGTCTTAGCAGAATAAAAATTGTAAATGTCCAAAAAAACGTGTGCAATCCATCATATGCATCTCTAGTGTACTGATTTTATGTACGGCTGCATCCATATGAAAGCAGCTACAACCCCCAAATAACTAAAATATTAAAGCCCCGACCATGTATTTTGAAGCATCTAAACCTCATAAAGTAATAAAAGCAACCATCAAAAGGATTCTAACCTAAAGTAGAAAAGTGAAGAATCGCTAACAAATGTGAAGTTGAAAGGTGAAAGGATTGTTTTTGATGTTGCATGGATTGAATGTGGAACTTGGAGCCTCTCGCCCCTAAATCCCCATCAGGCACGGAGACGCCACGGTCCGGCTGCGATGTGCCGACCACTCCGAGTCGCAGCTGTTCTAGTCGATGAGAATGCTCCTGCCAGAAATGCCACGGTGAAGTTTACAGCTCGCTCATTCACTCAGTGTGTTTGTGTCATAGCAATAAACGATAAACAACCAAGAAAATGACTTCTTCTTCATACACAAGCAGCCTGTGTGCTTTAAAACAGCCGGGCACATCTCTACTATTGGCACTAGCTGTCTTGCTGTAATTTGATTGGCGGCTGCTTCCACCGACGCTCTAAACAATCAAACTTTTCTCTTCTTCTGACGGAATCCACGCCACCACCATCACACCGCACACCCACAATTCAGTTCAGCCGCGCTTGATGTCCCACAGCGGTGTGAGCGAGAGGTTAGAAGTGTCCTAGTAGTGACCGTTTGCTTCGCTCCACATAAGATATGTGCTATTTTGAGTCGGTTTTGCCAATTCAAAGGGTTTGAGAAGACATTTTAAGGATTTACGTGGAGATTGACTTTAGCAGTTAAACAAATTTTATTTGACAGCACGTATAATTTTTTTTCAAGGATAACAACTGAAAGGACAAGACATTGCAAGAAACACACATTATGGCATGAACCCCACATGGTCCTGAAACCTTTAGGGGGACATATGATCTCACGAATCCACCTGAACACACAGCAGTTAAAAGTGCTCTGCCGCTGATCCCGGCGGGACCTGAAGTCACGCTGAGGGTGGAGCAAAACCACTCTGAAACTGAACCGTGGTTCTTCTGCTCCTGGGGAGATGCAGAAAGTCTGTCTTTTACTTCTGACTGCTTCCTTCCCAGTAAGTGTTTCTGGCCAAACGGTGGCAAATACATCTTCAAAGGTGAGATGTTGATTGTCGATGTGATGACGAAACACAGCGAGATGTGAAGTATTAATCTGCGTGGGGAACATAAAGCTACTAAGCTCTAAACATTTTCTACTGCAGGACCAACGTATATCAGCTATTGGATGTTCTGTTGTGAAATCTAGTTGTGTTTGTACAGAAAATTGACATAATTAGTCCCTATTATACATTAAGCACCTATTTTTACACTGTAATAAAGAGCCAGTACAAATGGGAAGTACGCCTGCAAGTGGTTGGAATTATACAACACTGCAGTTTTAACTATTAAAACCACAATTCTGAAGTTTTTGATCATTTCTTATTCTAGGAGATCATTGGTACATTTTGTTTTTAAGCACCAAGAGCACTGTCAGAACAACTATAAATGCAAACTACAAAAAAAAAGACTTGGAGAATAGTCATTGATCACAGCCAAGAAATACTTGAGTTATATTATTGTTAGTATTATTTAGTCGTATTAGGTGAAAGTCTTTTCCACGTAGTGTATAGTTGGGTTTCAGAGGATGTGGACGTCACCCCTGTCTGTCCTCGTCAGTGTGCCGTATGAGAAATATTCCATCCCGCCGATCATCGTTCACTCAAAGGAGGGCCCACATAAATGCTGCCGTTTTTTTATCCTGCACAACGTTAGTCTATTTGTACATTAGCACAGTGGTTTGTCTCATGATCATTTCAATGTGGGTTTCAACTGTTTAGTTTGTTCTAAGGATGGTAAAAGACAATGAGCTCACATCAAAGTGATAACATTACTCCGAGTTAAAATGTCAGCTTCTGATCTCTGGCTTCTCCTTAAATCAGCTCGTGATATCTCCTGTGTGTGGATGGACTGTTTTTCATCTGTCCCTCATGTGTGTTAGATATTTAGAGACAGACCAATAACAGCAAGCCTCAGCTGCAGAAGGTTGCTGGCAGTGTGGCTGATCCATCACTTGTCTGTCGCCATTAGCATTCATGGTTCATTAGGCAGCAAGCACCCAATATAAAAATGTAATTGTTGGCTGTAAACTTTGTTGTGGTGCACAACCACTGGCACTCGCTGAATATGTTTTATCATTTCAGCTCTTTACATACTGCTGTGTTCAGTGTGGGGACTGATTTTTTTTAATGTTTTATTTAAATTCCCTTTACTAAATCTGTTTTGATACAGTTTTGTTTTCTTGTTTAAAAATGATCATGTTGTCACAATATTCATGATCACTTCAGCATCCACATCTCTAATATCAGCAAATATGATCTTTACCATTTGAGAATGTTAAGAAACATGGATAAAACGTTTCAATGCCATTGTGTTTTGGTTCCTATTGAAGTAGCACTACTGGTAGTATTTAAATTTAATAAAACCATGGTAAATCTTTATCCACATTTCTGAAAGAAAAACGGGATGCTTTCAGAAATCATCCTGGCGTCTAGCTCACCAGGATACTCCAAACATACCCAGAATTCCTTTCCTTGTGTAAATACAGAGTTCTTGCATGCTATCCCTGGTAATATGTTAACAGTGCAGTTCCCCATATAATTATAAAATACAAATTGTTCTTGAACTTTTATTAAGGTTTTGGATTGAACGAGGAGTAAATTCCTGCCTTAATAGGCAGATTTGTGCAGAATGTTTTAGCTCAGTCTTTGTTTTTGAAACTCACCATGAGCTCCAGCTTCTTCTGCTATCTTCGTCCAGCTCTTAATTTTTATTTTCTTTGCATATTCATGAATCATTGTGCCAAAGCCTCAGGATCAGTGCAAGTTTTCCACTGTTTGAAATACTTTTACTCACGTGGATAGGAAGATATCTCTCTCTTAGCGTGAATTTGCATTTCTTTGTTCTAGATACATTGTAGGATTTACTTTATAAAGATTTCCACCAATTTCAGTAAAAGAACTGACTCTTGAAGCTTTTATTCTGTCGTTGGCTCTGTGTAGTGTAGATCTACACATTGTGGATAGGTTTGTCTGCAGCTAAATGATAAATGACAAACTTTTAATACAGTGAAAAACAGATGACACCACTAAGACGTCCCCGGAGAATTTAAGGAATTAAATTTAAAGGCTATTTTCAGCTGCAGAGCCAGGTACAGTCCCATAACCTGGGTTGATGTCATTAGATGAGATAGGCACCCTGCCAAATTTGTGTTTGTGTGAGTATGAGTGTGTGGAAAGGAGGAGGCAGAGCGTGGCGAGGGATGAGGTGGCTGCCTATGTAATATTTGAGTGAAAAAGGCAGAGATGCAGACAGAGACGTGAGACTGTGGGTGTGAGTCGTGTTTGTAATACATTTAGTCCTTTGTTAACTGCCTACGTAAGTCCATCTGCATCCGCCAGGAGAGGTATTTGGATTGTGTTATAACCAGGCCTGTCAGCAGCACCTTTCTTTGTGGCAGTACAGTGCTTGGATCGTTTTCAAGACTTCCTCATAATCACCTTGTTGACTCACTGCCCCTTCAAGTGTTTGAGCTCTGGCAGCTAATCGTGTGTGTGTGTGTGTGTGTGTGTGTGTGTGTGTGTGTGTGTGTGTGTGTGTCTGTGTGTTAGCATGCCTGTGCTTCGTGAAAGGAAGGCTGAATATTTGACAGAGTCGACTCTGCTAAGGGTGTTATTTTTTTTCTGCATGTCAGCCTTATGTAAGCATATCTGCAAAGAAGAGTGCACATGCATGCACATGATGTGTGGTAGAAGTACACAGAACATGGCAGACATGGTCTCCATCACCTGACAGCCTTTTGTCCCGAGATGAGAGGTCTGTGTCTTTCTGCTTCACTCGCATAAACATGTAATGTCCTACTGCTGGGTAGCCGACACTCCACAAGCAGGAGTCACACCTTCTGCTTGTGGAGTTTCATCTCCTTGCAAATTCCAGGTCTCCATTGTATCCTTTTCCCCTCCTTCACTGATTCTCCAGAAGCCCCTCCACAACCCCACAAACCTGCCTCCAGCATTTAAAAACCACTCTCCTCCCACTGACGCATGTTTACATTGAGGGGAGTGTGTGCTTTTCCTCCTTGTGCTTCTCTTTTGAGTGCCGGTTCAATAGGCAGATGGTTGCACTTCCTTTTAAGGATTGATCACATTAGGGTATTGTGGTGGTTACATGTGTATAGCATCTGTGGAGGGTTGTATTGGAAGCAAGAAGAGAGAGGCTCAAGAGGGTCAAGGATGGAATTAAACTTGCACAGGAAAACATTGCTTTTCAAAGTGTGGTATTTCATAGTTTGGATTGTGGGAATTGTTAGGCACGATCTGTCACTGGGACAAATTTAATGCTCAAACTATGTCTTTTCCCTGTGCCCCTCTGTGACATTCACCATAAAGCTTAGCCTAATTTCACTGACAGTACCTTTTTACTTTTGTTTTAAAACACATACACAAGGTATGTGCTGGACCTCATCCAGTTTTCGAGTAAGTGTACGAGTGAAAGAGAGGTTAGCTGTCAGCCTTCTCTGTGCAGTCATCCTGAAGTGGCCACAGCCTTTTGGTTTGACATATTCCTGAAGCCATTCTTTCACTGTCTCCATTTTGCCTCTCTGTTTTTCTTCCCGTCTCCTGCTTTCACATACACACATGCAACACTGGCATGTCTAAGTGTCAAAGAGTGCCATGGCTAAGGAGTAGCAGCAGCTTGTTACCAAGGCTGTCAAAAAGCACAGAGACCCACCACAGAGGTGAGGATGTGTGTGAAATCCTATGAGCTTGTAGCACTTCTCTATCCATGTGGAAATATTTTGTCCTCGCATAGCTGCTTAAATACAGAAAATGAGGTCTTAATAATGAGAGGAATTACCTAATTACTGGAATTTCTGCATATTTTTTTTAATGAATAGATAATCTGATTCAAATTCAAGTAATGACTAGGAAATAATGAGAAACAAACAACAGTATCCTCATGTACCGAATCTTGATGCTCCATCTATCCACAACATGGTCCTCACTGTTATTACCGTGTTTAACTTTAACAGCATCCAGTATCACCCTCTTTACTTTATGTAATATGATTATAAGTTTGCCAAGAAATAGCTTTTTTTCTGTTTAAAAAGAAAATGGTTTGATGGCTTAGGTTAAAGTATTTTGGCCATTATTTACAGACAGTGCCATGACTTTTGAAAAAAAAGGAAATACAGAATATCAGCACAAATACCTGAACCCAACTGTTAAGCTGTTTAGTGATGATTAGGGCTTATTTTTTTTAGCCCCATCAATGCCTCTTGATGGTCAAATATTCAAAAGTTGTCGAAAATGAGACCATCTGTCTGAGAGTCGAAGCTTGGGAAAAAGTGCGCCATATATTATTGCTGCTAAAGGTGGCAAAATAAATAAATACATAGGTTAAATAACTGGGTGTACGTGGTCTTTCAGACACTGTCCCTGTAGTCACGTTGTTCGTCTGAGGTTACCTTATTTTCAGACCTGGTAAAGATGTAATGAATTTTCTTATCTCACAGCCTTTTTAACCTCGTGTATTTTCTTTTTCGCGTGGTTATAGAGTTCCAACTTGTTTCAGGGAGACTGCCACAATGACTGGTGGGATTCAGTAATGCCTTATGGGCTCTCAACCGTCCATGCCAATATCCTGTAAATGCCTGAAACATTAAATGGGGAACATGAGGCCAAATGCAAATAATAAAAACAGTTACTGCTTGACTACCAATACTGTTGGTTAAACAAGACACAAGGAAAAAAAAGCCCTTAAACTGTCTAATAATTCATGTCAGATACAGTATCTATAGCGATACAATTAAGTCCAAAGCATAATTTGAAATGCCTATATTACAAAACCTATTTTTAAATCTTGTATATTTTATTTGATCTTTCCACTGTGCATCACATTAAGCTTCTTAGCTTTCTGTCAGATGATCGTTATAAGTATACATTACACTTGAATTCATTGACTGGTGCCTGTGAGTTGTTTTTAAGCATCTGTACTGACAGGTAAAGTGGAAAATCCTCCTAAATATCATTCTTCTTTCATCTTTTCAAGCTAAATGAGTTTACAGTGATAATTTTAAATGCAAATTCTTGCTTTGGGTTTCATCATTACAGAAAGAGTGAAACTCAATTATTACCTCGAGGTTCACATTGCAAAGACATTGTATGAACTCTGTTTACCTGCGTCTAAGTCTTTGTTTTAAACACTTTGTACAGCTGTTCAACTACTTTACCTAGTGGATTTAAGTGAGTATTGCAAATTAGCAAACATTAGAGAGAGAGAGAGAATTTAGCCCCATGCTCAGAGTTACTGGATCAAAATTTAACTGGTCTGAAAAAGGAAAACAAATCAGAAGTGGACAGTGGTTTTGTTAATAGAGTTGTTTTGTTTAAGTTGCATTTTGAACCTCGCAGTACATGTCGTGCTTTTGCTCTGCCATCCTGGTCCTGATAGATGTTTCCCAACGTTAGGGTTTGGCTGCAGACCATGCACATCCTTGGCACTGTGCATAACCTCTCATGCTGATTATTATTTCACTTCCTCTGTTGTTATTTTGCCAGACTAGGCTCCCATCAGTGTGCAGCCTGTTTATGGCTCCTGGTGCCAATGTAAGCAGGAATCAGACACTGTGCCGCAGTAATCTGGATTGCCGCAAAAAAGGCACCTCAATAAAAGCTGATGTCCTGGCTGCCCACGGTCATAAAGGAGAATAAACAAGGTTAGGGCAGAATAATTATGGTGAGCTGCTTCCTGGTATTAAGAGACTGACAGGACTTCTGCATTTGTACCGTCACCTCAGTTTTTCTTCTTTTTTCACTTGATTACATAAAATATTATTTTTGCTGAAGTACCTATACAGTTGGAACAGCCATTAAATAAACAATTTCATCTGGAATGACTTAAAAAATCAAATGAAGGGGCAGCACCAGCGGTTACTTATCAAACTACTTTTGCATGGAGTTGTTAAGCGCCACCACCAAGCAGAGCAACAAACAAGGTGACATATTCAGAGTGATGGAAACAAGTCGATGGGGGAGTGTGTTGTGTAGAAACGTAAATTAAACTTCTGCTGCAGCCATCTACTCTGGACCATCCAGATTACGTTGCCACTCGTTGCGTTAAACCGCCCAGAGACCGATTAGACTGATTTGATTGGCTCCCCATAACTTTTGGGCCTAGGTTCGGTCCAACGAATGGTAACTAGATGGACCCGCAAAGCAAATTTAACTTTGACAGGGATATGTCTAAATTTCTACGCTAACTTAACCTCATGTTGTATCCAATTTGTTCATCTATGTGTAAATGTGCATATGATAGAAAAAGATCTCTTTATTCTAAAAATAAAACATATGTAGCCCAAGAAAATGTTTTATGAAAGGCATTTTTGCCAGAGTTTCTTCTTGTGTTGTCTCTGGTCATGGTTCTGTAGGTGGAGTGGGGACTTAATCCGACCAGTGTGATCCAAACTCAAAATTCTCAACCAATCTCTCGGTAAAGAACAGAAAAAAACCTACTTAATTAATGAGCTGAAAAGCAGTTAGAGTAAAGCACTTATATTGCAAACAACTGTGGAGTGATGGTGTTTTTTTTTCAATAGCACATCGTTCTGGATGTGACAAACTCTGAATCCTTATTTATTTGTTTACTCTGACTTCAATAGCAAAGTTCTGAGATCAAGAATGTGCCCTCAGTTTTGGAGTTTGGATATGTTAAAGGGGAATTCCAACAGCTGTAAATAAAAGGGTTCCTCTAATGAGAAAGCTTTATGTTTACTGTCACTCCCAAAACAGGAACCTAAAATTAAAAAGTTTCTTTTTTTTTTCAAGAAAATTAATAAAATCAGTTGTGTGGCGCAATACTTCTGATGAATTCATTGTTACTCGCTTTTATTAAAAACGTTACTCAAACTTCCAAACATAATCCAACGCTGTCCAAAATACCATCAACATGTCAAGCGCAGTTCATGTAAGAGCTCCTCACACTGAAAGTCAAAACTTTTTACCCCCCCTTCTTATCATCCATGTCGAAGGATTTCTGTTCAGTATCTCTCAAAGGCTTGAAACAAGGGACTTCCTTTTCTTTTGTTCTTCAGGACGTTTTCACCTTCTATCCTGTTGGCTTCCGAAGTTGGAAGTGAGGAAGCCCTCAGGAAGCCCAGTTGCCTTGTTTCAAGCCTTTCAGAGTTTACACCAGCATATTCTGTCCAATATAATTACAGAAGCAGCCCATAAGCAGGGATGACAAAGCAGTTAACTCTTCTAACCACCAACAGAGATGGATGGAAATCGCTCAGTATTCTGGGGGATCATAGTCCTTTGGCAGGAGAAGATTTGGAGATCCGGTTGTAAACGGGTGGACTGATGTCCTGTGAATCCCCAAAACCACTGAAAATCTCTTCTCTGCTCACTTTGTGTCTCAAAATGAAGGGCTCTGCCTTCTCATCTACTCACCGCCTTGGATTTTGTTCATCGTAGATGGTCTGGATGCCTCATATAAATACTCTCGCACTTAAAATTTGCTGGGCTGAAAAATCTGTGAACTTAAAGTTTACTCAAAGTGTCGCTTATGTACTCTGGCAAGTCCACCTCCTGCCAAGAACGCACTAAATGCTTGTTCTTGTCAGCAGTGAGCACCTGACAGATGGCCTGAGGCTGTTTCACAACCCTTTCCCTCTCCTCTGGCAGGAGCATCATCATCACCAGCTTGTGATAGATTTTGCTCATCCTGCTCCCCCTCTCCAAAAAGAAAGGAAGCCCTTCCCCAGCCCTCTTTACTTACATACCGCATACATTTGGAATGTAGTTGAACTAATACAGCCTGGTTTTCTACTTCATATGCAACAAAACACACAAAAAAAACATTTATTATTGTCAAATAATTCAGTGTAGGTTCACCAGTCTGTTGTCTTTGCCTGTGTAATATTAAGATTTCAGGATTAACTCTTTTTACCAACACTTATAGTAGAATTTAGTGGGAAATTGCAATATTTAGCGTTTTTACTAGACTATCTTAATTTTTATGATTTTCTAACCCCATTAAGACTTTTGAAAATAAAGTTCTCTTTTTTTAATAGTTTCCTGGCTCACAAAGGCAGCAGCTAAGATTCGCCGTTGCTATAACTGTGCATCATCAGCATCATGTGTAAAAAAAAAAATATCCCGCTACGGTTATGACGGTCAGTCATAACATGTACATCTTAAAGTATCTGCTACAAAGTGAAAGGTTAATTCTCTCTTATAGTCAGTAGACAAATTTGCAAGTTTGCAAGTTTATGCAATGAGATTCAGTAAGAACGTCTTGCAGTGCATGTGCTATAGGTAAATAATAAATAATAGTGTAATTTATTTAAAGGTGGGTTTTTTTGCTTAAATTTTCTCTCCAGATTCATTTATAAATATAAACGATAGTGTGCTTATATAGAACCCTGTGGCCATCCACATACACACTGTGTGCTCATTCAACGGGATCATTTCTGACCCGTTTGATAACCTCAAGTATAAAACAAGTATCTTGAGTTCAGCACCTTTTCAAATACCTTTTCAAATATATCATCTTGTTCAAACATTCATATGATGACAAAATGCTTTTTCGGAGTAGCTCTGATGTTGCACTAGAGACCAAAGCTAAAGTTGAAGGGAGCAGAGGCGCGTGAAATAACATCTCTGTAACTGAGAGCTTTCATAGGGATTTAAAACTTAAACTCTTTACCGTTTCTTCAGAATTCATTTGTACTTTGAGGGAGGGTCGGGGCTTGAAAACTCGATAAGTCAGGAATCCACTTACAGTATTAAATACTTCATTTATTGCGTGCTCCTGAGGTTTTGGAGAGCAATTAGAGTTGTCTGATAACTTGTGTAACATAGTCATATTATAAAACACCTTTCTGTCTTGATGTTGAATATTTGTTTCCTTTTGAATTAGTTTTTCCTTTTTTTCCAAACCATTGACTGGGTCTCCCTTCTGTCCTGTATTTTTTGTTTGAGAGTGTAACCTATTGAGATGTGCATGAGGCACATATTCACATACCTATTAAGTAATTCTCATATGAGACCCCTTGACTGTAACAGCAAGATTCCTGCCAATGTTCAAAACTGTGTCCCCAGAAATCTGCATGGATCCCCAAAGACATGTGGTCGCTCTCTGGGTTACTGATAGGCAGGGATGCAGTTGCACATTACATCACCTATCGATGTTGCATTTACTAGTGTAAGACAACACGCCTGGATCACAGTACCACCGTTTATGCTTTATAGCAAAGCTGCTGTAAATGAAATCACAGACTCCTGTGTTGAAAACAAACCCCATCACTATTTTTAACTTAAATTACCCTATACTGGAATGGCATACTTTCGATTGCTGCTCCTTACTGCGCAGTCCTATTTCATCAAACTTTGAGAGGCCTTACTGAGATGACCTGATGGATTATTTTCAAAATAACAAATCTGAAAAGTAGTGCATTCCCAATCAGTAATCGTAAAACTGTTTTCTTACATCTGCTGGGCCATCTGAATACGACTGATTTCAGTAGCTGCTCTTTAAATTGCCACTGCATGAAATTTGAGATTTAGTCTATATTTCTGATTGTTTTTGTTTTCCTCTGCCTTAATGGTCAACTGTGGTTTTATTTATTTATTTTTTGCTTGGAGTTTTTGGCTCAGTATTGTTCTGCACTACACTGTCTTGTGCTCAGATTGCTTATTACCGAGTTGCTTTCAAAACGAGGCTTGTTTTACAGGATGTATTCTCAGAAAATGTGCAAATATCTACCTCCAGATGTCTTTCTGCATGGGGGTGTAGAAAGATCTGCACATTTTATCAAACGTGCAAAAGGCAACAAAATTAAAAATATTAAGATTACCCAATATGTAAAAATCGCTTTGGCAGCGCTCTCAATTTTGTCTTAAAATGCAGACAGTGTTAAGTAAACATCAATAACTTTATACCTAGTTGAATAATGGAAAAGGAAAATGTCTTGTGGCTATTATGGGTTCAGCTTTTAGCAACTTTACCTTTGCTGAAAGTATTTGTCAGTATGCTGTATCTGTGTTGGACCTCATATGCCTTTATCGCTTCTCTCCTAAATTACATTTCTGAAAGTAGAAACCTGACAGAATAACAAGAAGGCCAACTTCCAGAATCTAGCCAAGTCACCTCGTTTGGATGGTTCCTTCCACCCAGCTTAGATTGCGCTGTCAAACCAAGCCGAGACCACTACCTAAAAATGTAAGGGAGCAAGCTCCGTTGCAACGCAGCTAATACGTATACACAGTACAAGGCTGAGCTCTAACTCACATGTTTGACATACACGGAAGTCTTAGTTCTGCTGCTGATGGATAATTATACTAATGTGTCTTGTCTTTTTGTACCTTTGATGGTGTGTCTTTGTCCCTCCTCTCTCTTTACTTCCTGCTCTACCCGGCTGGTCTTCAGCAGGAGGATCCCCCTTCATGATCCAGTTCCTGATCCAGGTCCTGATCCAGGTTTCTTCCCTCTTAAAGGGGAGTTTTTTTTGCCACTGTTTGGATTAAGGTTTGTCTCCCACTAGGGGAGTTTCACCTGCCGTTGTTTATGTATTACTTGCTCGGGGGTCATGTTCTGGGTCTGTGGAAAGCGCCTTGAGACAACTTGTGTTGTAATAGACGCTATATAAATAAAATTGAATTGAATTGACGGTGAATACATGCAGTTTTCCACTGAATATGTTGATCAGTTTTTGGAGGAGATGAAAACTAGCCTTCAACTTGTGTGCAATTTCGGTTCCCTGAGAACTTCAGAGGTTAATTTCTGGTATATCTGCACAGACGTAACAAACAGTAAGACATCTTTTCAGTAAATTCTTGCATCTGAAAGACTTCCCATCATCATGCAACTCACAGATATTCACAGACAGATACAGGAGTGTCTGACATTTGGCCTTTTCCCATAGGATCAAATTTTTCCCTCCTTTGTTCTGCTAATCTCCGATGTTTATTAATACTCTGACAGATAAATAAGTGATCAATTGTACTTTTGCAGGACTCACTTCCCTTTCATTTCAAGAAAACAACAAACTGATTTTCCAAATCCTTCTCTTTGTTTACAGCAAGTCAAGGTAGCAGATTAAGTACCGATTTCTTTACCACTAAGGCCCTTATCTTCACAAAGACATATTTTTCACTTGTAAGCCAATTAACACATGTTTAACATCCATAAGTGACGCAATGCTGCATATTGTGCTTTGTGTAATTTGCCTTTCAAAAGGTTAAAGTAAAGAAGCTTATACGTTTGCCGTCGCTCATAAGTTTTTCATCTGTTTTAGAGGCATAATTCAGATTTTGTATTTTGTATTTGCTGTTAATGTTTAAATGTTCAATGCGTCACTAATATGGGCATCTGTATATTCATGTACGTATGTTTTCATACAAATATGCCGCGCATGCTGATTGTCTGTGGCTGTGCGTGCTTGTGTAATCTAAAATTAACGGTGTAGATGTGAAATGTGAGAGTATCTGTAAATGAGGTGGTTTGTGCATGCAGCGGGGGTCGGCAGGGGTCCTTTTCATAAGAGTTGTAGCAATGTCATAAGCGGCTGTGGGGCGCTGCTGGCTACTGAGCTTTTTTAACGACTCTCTGGGACTCACTCAGCTTCAAATGCCTTTCTTTGTAGTATGAAATGCTGGCTGAGAAAAAAATGTCAATTTTACGCAGTATAGGACTACTATGGTTTTACATATTGCTGTAAATGCTATTTGTAGCCGTTTGGACGGGTAAGAGGAGGGGCTTTGATGTTTTTACTTTCACCGAAAAGTAGCAGGTTGCATTTTGTTCTTGCACAGGTGGAGTTTTCATAAAATCTTATTCTGCTTATACTTTTATAAAAACATTTTGATCAATTAACATAATAAGTAGCACAGTTGTGTGATGTTTGCAGTGCTGCATCACAGCGACATTATTCCTACTTCAGCTCACAGCTGGAGGCTTCTTATCTGCTGTTTGAATGTTCTGTCCAATCCTGCAGGAAGTTTCTTCAGGAACTCTGACTTTCTCCCTCAATGCAAAAATGTATATGTTTTAATTTTTCCATAGGTTGTAACTTTTCCAAAGGTTCAGGGTTTGAATCCTCAATTTAGAAAGTTCTCCTGATTAACAGCACAGCCACTAATGCTTGTGCATGTTTCCAAGTGCTCATTGAGATCAATATATGCTAATAATTGATATGCTTGCAATCTGCTTAGAGCCTAGTCAGTACATATTGCCCTTGTTATTGATTATGCATCTCTTATTTGCTTTCAGTGCACAACAAAGTTATGCATACGCAAAGTTTTTACATGTAAAGAACTGAAGGAAATCGGAATTGTATTTCAAAGTAAAAGTCAGTAAAAAAGCAGAAATAGTTTGTTTTTTTAAAAGAAAAAAAAAACTTGAGCATAAATGAATTGGCTCTAAAATTTGCTGAGTGGCATGAGAAACAGATTCTAGTCACAAACTTTCTCTCAGTCGTTGAAAGCTGTTTAACCAACTTGATTTAGATGTTAGGTTGTGGTATGATATATGGTTGTCTGTACATGCACAGTGTGCATGCAGATGCACAAATAAATTAACAGGATTGTTTAAGAGAAAGAGAATTTAGTTTCTACCTCCTGTGTCAGACATGTTTACTCAACTTGATATATCAGGTTATAGCCCCACTCACTGGATGTAAAAAGAACTGTCAGGTATTGATACACTTATTCTTATTTTAATTCTTTTTTCTCATTACTCTCCTCTCTGCTTCCCCTTATGTTTCTTGTGCCCTTTACCCCCTCCGTCTCTCCTTGTTCCATCTTTCCATCTTTCTTTCTCTCTCCCTGCAGAATATGCCAGAACATAAAAATGAGCTCCAACAGCACTGACCCTGGATTCCTGACTGTCAGCCCACCAACACTAGAAGCTGGAGCATACCCACAATCCAATGCTCTCCATAGAGGAGATATTGCAGGATCCCCCTGGTCAGATACTGTTGATTACAATTCCTCTTTCACCAGCAAACTCTTAAACCATTCTTCACAAAATGGAAACGAAACTGCAGCTCTTGACCCCCTGGGCGGCCACCCTGTCTGGCAAGTTGTCCTCATTGTCATGCTGACAGGAACACTGTCATTGGTCACCATCATCGGCAATATTCTGGTAGTGGTGTCCTTCAAAGTTAATCGCCAGTTGAAGACGGTCAATAACTACTTCCTTCTGAGTTTAGCTGTAGCTGACCTTATTATAGGGGTAATCTCCATGAACCTTTACACACCTTATCTTATAATGGGCTACTGGGCCATGGGCAACTGGGCCTGTGACCTCTGGTTGGCCATCGACTATGTTGCAAGCAATGCATCAGTTATGAACCTACTGGTCATTAGCTTTGACCGCTACTTTTCTATCACAAGGCCCTTGACTTACAGGGCTAAAAGGACCACAAAGCGAGCTGGGATCATGATTGGATTGGCTTGGTTAGTTTCTCTTGTTCTGTGGGCCCCAGCCATTCTTCTCTGGCAGTATGTTGTGGGAGAAAGGACAGTGCCCTCAAATCAGTGCCAAATACAATTCCTCACAGAGCCCATTATAACCTTCTGCACAGCAATGGCGGCTTTCTACCTGCCTGTGACAATAATGAGCGTTCTCTACTGGCGGATTTACAAGGAGACCCAGAACCGTTCAAAAGAATTAGCTGGGTTGCAAGGTTCGGGGGTCCGTGGTGGTAATGGTGGGAGAGTTGGGAGTATGGGGAGTGAGAGAGTCCGTTTTGTGCATCAGACAGGAAGTTCTAGAAGTTGCAGTAGCTATGAGCTGACCAGGTTTTCTAAGAAAAAGAGCACGTGTCGGGAGCTAGTTGGCCGCTTCCACTGCTGGCCAGGGATACGTTCGTGGAGACCTGGTAGCATCCGGCAGGGGGATGGTGATCCAGACCAGAGCAGCAGTGACAGCTGGAACAACAATGATGCTGCAGTCTCTTTGGACCACTCTGGGTCATCAGATGATGAGGACTGTGGGGGAAGAGAGATGATTTCCCAGAGTCATGCCATTTTTTCCATCGTTCTCAGCCTCCCTGGCATTAAAACCGCTGTTAACTCTCAGCTCACCTCATGTGAGGATCTGGATGCAGCCTCAGAGGCAGATCCGCTGAGAGGAGCTGAGTATAGCAGGGACAGCTTGTCAACAGTCACCACCAACACCACTGCTGCTCCTACAAGTGACAACGCGAACAGTGTGGAAAATAGCTGCCACCAACGCTTCTGCTCACGCAAGACTCAGTCAATGTCTACTATCCAGGCTACCCCTAATGAAGCATTTGTGGACGGAACCCCAGCAACCACTACCACTGACGCCAACAGCACCACTCCCAGCACAACCACCAAGTCCCCATCTGTCCCAATGTCCTTCAAGGAAGCCGCTCTGGCAAAGCGTTTTGCAGCCCGAGCTCGGACTCAGATCACTAAGAGGAAGCGTATGTCTTTAGTGAAGGAGAGAAAGGCAGCTCAAACGCTCAGTGCCATCCTCTTAGCTTTCATCATCACATGGACACCTTACAACATCATGGTGCTGATCAATGCTTTCTGCGAAGTTTGTATCCCAGAGACCCTATGGGCAGTAGGGTACTGGCTGTGCTATGTCAACAGTACAGTCAACCCCATGTGCTATGCACTGTGCAACAAGACTTTCCGTACAACCTTTAAAATGATATTATTGTGCCGCTGGGACCAGAAAAAAAGGAGAAAGCAGCAGTTTCAGCAGAGGCAGTCAGTCATCTTCCACAGGAAGATTCCCAGGGAATCTACGTAAATGACTGAAAGGCGGAATGGTTGATTAAAGAATTGCAAGATTTAACAAAGGACAAGGACAAGAGAGAAGCCTCCATCTACTAGTTTCTGTGGAGTTTCTTTGCCCAGAGTTCCTTGGTGTCCTTTCTGCTGTTGTTTTCAAAAACAGCGAGCATATGAGGTGGTTTTGCAGTATGTGTTTGTGTCGGTGCATCCATTTCGCAAAGACATGTGCATGTTTTCCTGAGTTGAGGTCCAGAGCTGAAAGCATTGGCCCTCTTTTTGGAGAACTCTTTACCATTTCACGCTAGTACAGCAGAGTGTAAATGAACTGAGAGGAAAATAATTGCAAAGGGCTTTTAAATGCATTGCAGGAGAAAAATTGAAGTGCAATTGACACAAACATAAAGCGTGTCTCTGTCACAGGGTTGAAGATTCACATTTCTTATCTTTTCTGTCTGTGGGTGGTTAGACTTGTAATGTGCAGAGTGGTTTTGCATTTCAAACAAAACTATATATCTGTAATAAGTCCCTGAAAGCCAAGGTAAAAACAATTTTCTGTTCACAGGCATCTCGATTTTACAGATTTGAAGTGAAATCTTCATGACTTGCATGTGTTTTTTTTTTTAACAGAAGTTCAGTGAATTACCTTTCTACCTGGATATAGCTTTCCTGTGGTACATAAAAGTTCTTGAATTGTGTTCTTACTTTAATTCAAATTAGATCTGTTATTTTTTGTGATGATCTGTGGTTTTCCAGGTACTCCAGAGACTTTGAGCCAGTCTGAATTATTATTTTGATTAACGGAGTTGTGAATATTCTATGTGGCACACAGTCAGTAAACTGCTGTTGTGTTCAATGTGATTGTTGTGGTTTTTGTGGTGGAGACAATAAGAACATTGAATGTGTTTTATGTACTTGCAGTTTTTCTGTCCAAAGTGATGGTTACAAAACAATGATATTTAGTATATGTACTTTAGATTTCTGATTTGATACACAATGATTGACTGCACACATACAAATGTTTTTTTTTGTTTGTTTTATTTTTTTAACCTAACTTGAATTTCTACAAATTGTCCATTTATCAAACTTTTTGTATTTGCTATCAAAGAGCAACGGCGGCCTCTAGTGGCCATTGGAAGGATCTGTTACCTGAGTGTAATGTCCACATTTGTGCTGGAGTGTCAAAGTCATGAATGAAAACAACAAAAGCCGCTTTTAACAAGATTGTGCATCAAGTATTACATCTATTAAAAGGCTGTTTTCTTTAATTAAATGGCTCCTAGATATATGTCATGTCAAAAGAAATACCACAATCGTTTAAGGTATCATATTTGTGATTTTATTTTTATTTGTGTGTGTGATTCTGGGTGAAGTACTTTTTCCTTGAATTGATTCATTCTTACATTATATGAACATACAGTTGACAAGTTGTCTTGATGTACAGTACCATTAGGTTTTTCTATACAGAAAGCTGTCAGCTGCACACCAGCCACCAATAGTCCACATCAACATGAATATATGTGACTCAATGCACATAATGTATTTTTGTCTGATGTAGATGGTTTTTGGGAAAAATCTACACCCACATCTTTCGATATTAAAATTGTGCACAATACTGAAATTGAAAGGATAAACTGTATCATGACAGCTAGTACATTTAGGAAAAGATTCACCAGTGGTTGATGCAGCGGTCGTTAATGAACGCAGGGACTTTTCACATATGTGCAACTCACATGAATCAAAAAAAAGGCCCCACTTTTCTACAGTAGATATTTTGCCTGCTTTTGAACACGGTGTCCTCATGATACATTATTGTGAAAACATGATTTATTTTCTATTTAAACATGGGCGATGTAAACAACTACATTTGTGAACACAACCTGTTTTATTTCAAGTATGACAATTATATGCTTATTTTAAGTCAATAAAAAAACAAAAAACAAACCCACTTTTTGACAAAATGTTTTTTGTGGTTATTGTGTAATTTTCATTTGCTTTCAGGCATTTCAACTTTTCCTTTTGCTCTAATTTTATTTACTTTAATTTGATTTCACTTTTATTAAGTTCAGATAAGTTAGATTAGTATATTCAGATATAATATATACAAGTTGTTTAACGACATTATTTAATTGGATTAAGTTCTCAAGTGTGTGAAATGATAATAGCATTCCTTTTTGGCCTTACTTCTTGGAAATAGTATTTAGAAAGAAATAAAACACTTAAACTTTAGTGATTTTCCATCTCTATCATTATATGTTATTATATTAACCTGTTTCAACTTGTCCTTTATAATACTATCTTGTTGTTTTTGTTTTTAATTACTTTCTTATGCCCAGGATAGAGAATTTAAAGCATTTTTTCCATCAGCACTTGGGTCACTGCTACGGCAGGTAGGAGGACACAGCAGAAGCTTGTTTGCTGATTGGAGGGACGAACCTATTAGTGGCACCAGGGTGTGCCACGCAAGAAGTCCTCACTGAGGAGCTGGAAGTGTTGTGCTTATGTTCAGAAAAGTATCATTCCTGTGTCACCGTAACGTACTCCTGCAGTCACTGCCTAGTCTCACCAGCATACATACGACACCAGACCTTTTACACACTTCTGCATGTTCTTGGGACGAGGTCTGATGAAGTTAGTGAGAGGGGTCTCGCAGAGCTAAAAGGAAGATGGCCATCAAGATTAGGCATGTGATGAGGGAAATACCAGCTTCATGTGACCCATGGCTAAGGAGCGGCTCATAGGCGAAAACAAACACCCGTCTGTGTTGTTTTCTTCAGTCGGCAGTGAAGCACTGGGGAGAGTCGACCAGGCAAGTACAGGCATTTACATTCATCTGTTTTAAAAATATATTCTAATAAAGGTGCTTATTCTGTTTGTTTTTTTTTAATGTTTTGTGTTAAATTTTAAGAAAGTTTTGAAACTAAGTCCTATTGAAACTAATACTCCCACCTTTTCAAAGTAAAAATGATATGTATGTTGGTTTGAACAAGTAATAAACATCATATTCCAAAATGCTGGAAGGGAGGAATTGTGCTGTTTTGTGTTTTTGGCCAAAGACAAACTTTAATACATCTTTGGGATCCTTTTTTTCCCCATCTGTTATTGAGGAACTTTAATTTAGGGACAAGTTGTCTGTTCTTGTTTAGTTACATTTATTCAGTTTGCCTCATTACCACTCAGTTTTACTCAAACTAAGAAATTAAATATTTATTTAATCAAATTGCTCAATTTTGTAACTCACTGGAATAATGAGTCCTGCTATAATGCAGAATCTCTCAGATAAAAGGAGGTTTTTAATACAAATTCTATACATATGCAACATGTTCCTCCCTTTTTATTTCCAGTTTTAAAAGTCCTAAAGGCTTTGCTGGGTTCTGGGTTTCAAAATTATGCTACATTAAACAATGTTTTATTTATTTTGTTTGTTATCTCTGGGGAATTGAAGCTATATCACAGTCTTCATGACTGCTTGGTGTATCACATGAAGTAGGGCTTGTCAAGATGTGTAGTTGGCCGTTCCTCGTTATTCCCATAGGCTGTGTTTTGTTTTAACAAATAAAAAAGCCACATATTACTGAAATGTGGCACAGTTTTGAACAGGAAAAGCGAAGCAGTGAGCAGCTGCCAGTGATGTCTTTTCTCATCTCCGTGCCATAAACGGTATATATATAAATACTAAAAATCAAGAATAGCATAACTTCTGTTGGGAGCGCAAACTATGAAGAATTTATTTAATTTTTAACTTCTCTCTTTACTTCAGCCTTTGCAGAGCTGCTGCATTCTGGTTAAAGCGAAAGTGGTCATAATGCACACCATTAAGACAGTGGAGACCCAAGTTCCCTTTCTTAAAGAGAGCTTCTTCACTACTACATTTAAAGGGAGGAGGAAGAGCAGCGTCACCCATATCCTCCATAAACAACAGCACTCACTTCTTAATCAACAGCAGTGCATTTTAGAGCATCAGCAGCACAGTCCTGAGCCGCTTCGTTCCACCCAGACTGAAAATGGAGGAGAGCAGCAAAGTCCAGGGCATCAGCGGCTTGCTCGCTCGATCAGCAGCCCGTTATGCAAGACAGCCGAGACTGCACAAGCAGATGGGGGTAGAAAGGAGGGGCAAAAAGAGAGAGAGGATGAGAGAGACAGAGACGCTAGGCAGGGGAGGGGGGGAGAGCCAGCGGCTGTCAGTGCCAGTCTCCTCCTCCTTTCATCATCAGCATCAGCAGAGCTCGGAAAGCCAACAACATCCTCACAGCAGCCGCTAACGGTGGTGGGCAGACATCAGGGATTAGCAGGCACTGGAAGAGCTCTGACCAGCCAAGGACCAACATCGGAAGCAGCCAAGGAGGAAACCCAGCATGCCCCATCTCGACCCCAGCAGCATGGCCTGTTAGCCAAGGGTGTTCGCCTGTTTAGGAACATGGGGAATCAGGAGACGAAGCAGAAAAAAGGAGGAGGAAGTGCTGGAACAGCAGGGGACGTCTCCTGTGAAGCTGCGGCTGAAGACAGAGAAGTGGACAAACTCTCTAAAAAGTCCCAGAATAAGATAAGTAAAGGAGCAGGAGAGCAAAGTGGTAAAAAGAAACCAAAGTCGGAGTCAAAGAGCTCCGTGTTTTCCGGCATGAAGATCAGGAAGAGTTTATCGAAGGTGAAGGGTTTGTCTAAAGATGACGTGTTGGATGATGGAAGATCAGCGCAAGTTGACAAGGCTGAGCTAAAGTGTGATGAATCGAGCCAGCTGGTTGAGGACATCGGAATGCCATCGGAAGGGGATCTAAGCTATTTGAATGCGGACAATCACCAGTCTGTGGAGCAAGAATATGCTCGAAAGACGAGCTCAGGGTCGGAAGCTGACCTTTACAGTTTTCACTCGGCAACAGGTGAAACCGAAGATCTGCTTTCCGACATCCAGCAGGCCATTCGAGACCAATATGTGGCTACTGATGGGGTACTGGGAATTTTGCCCAGCCCCTTAAATGAAAGGTTGACTTCCGAGATGAGAGAGATCCCAGAGACACCAGTGTCTCCCCAACAATTTAATCAGGATGGGGGACTTTTTTCACCGTCTTCTGAAAGTGGAAGTGTGCTACAGCATCCAGAAAATAGGACAATAGAGAATGAAAGCGGTGACATACCTATATCAAGAAATTCATCTGGTGAGAGTGGTCCATTATCTTCAGCTCCAGACACAGACAGGAGCAGCATTAGCATTTTCCCAAAGACTAACAGCACTTACAGCTTCCAAGATTTGACCATCACCACCACCACCTCATACGAGAGTGCTGAAGAATCACAGGGAGACCTGGACAGTCCTGTTCTGCATCAAGAGCAAAGTCAAGGCAGCAAGGCCACGCAGAACAACAACACGTGCGTGCCCTCTGTGCATTTGGATCCTATCCTGATAGGGGCCGGTCCTATTGGGACCCATAAGAGTGCAAGCAGCATGGACCTGTCTGTTGAGAGAGAGGAAGAGGACAGTGTGAGACGGGAATTTTTGTCCCTCACAAGAAGGAAAAGTAGTATGTCCATCAGCCAGCTGAACGTAGACAGCCCCCCCGTTTCTCAGTCTAGACGAACGTCTGCCAACTCCCCCTCTACTGTCAGACTTTACCCTCCGGTCCACCCCTCTTATGTTAAGACCACCACCAGGCAGCTCACATCCCCAGTTGGTTCCCCCATTACCAGCCCCAATGTGCCTAGGAAAACTGGTTTCACTGCTGCTTCTTTGGAATCCAGCAGAGCTGAGGGGCTAAAGAAGCGCAAGCAGAGGTCTTGCTCCATTGCTGGGCCCCATAGTGCGTCCGATGACTGGTCTGCAGAGCTAGACGAGCCAGGACGAACTCCTACTGGTGTGTCCAAATCCCAAGACTCAGAAACCTCAGAGAAGAGTCACACAGGGGGCACTTACTGGACTCTGGGCTCCAGGAGATCACGTTACGGAAGAAAGACCTCAGTACCGTACCTGGACGTCTTCTCTGGTAAGTGACGCATGAAATGATTGAAATGTACTGTCAGAACAGGGATAAAATATTTCTGAAATGCATAGATAAGATTTGTGGCGGACACCGTTTTCTAATCCATGGTGACCTGAAAATAACCGCATAATCCATTAGCAACGTAAGCATGTTTACCTTTCTGTAGTGTTCCCGCTGAAGGTTTTAATTTTAAAAAGGTCAAATGATAATATCATCTGGTGTAAATCATAGGTTTTGACAAAGATGGAAAGGGTTGCAGACTAGTTTCATTCTCATTATTCGCTCAAAGCCGAGCAAAATGACAAACACCATGTTTATTTCTTCTCTTGCTGGGAAACTCCAAGAGATCCGACATGACTCCTATTTTTAAAAGGCCTCCATCCTGCCTCAATCTTATATTAAGTTATTACACAATCTTATTGTGAACCAATCACCATAAGTGCCTGCTGATGTAAGTTTTAATGACTTAGGAGTGATGCGTGATACAAACCATTACATCAGGAATTTTTAACTTGGCTCATGAGAACCACGATAAACAGCCATTCTATTTATTTACATATATGGCGTACATTATTTACTTATCTGTTATTATATTTATTTCATTTTTGACACGTATCTTCAGAACAAAAGTCGCCCACTGATAAAACAATGCCACTCTGTCCTCTTCTGTTCTGAGGGCTTTGAAGAGCTCAGCTGTTGTCTAATGTCTGTGTTCATAAATCAGAGAGACAACAGTGCAGTATCCACCCACAGCAATGCCATCCTCTGATACACACACACACACACACACACACACACACACACACACACACTGCACTTGTGGATGCTAAATACAAGTGACAGTTTATCTGCAGGACAAAAGTCAGTCATGATGTGAAATCAATTTGAATTTCATCAGGTGGATTTGTAGCAGCCAAGCAGTAAATGTGCACCGCATCTTAAATCAGCACTGAAAACCGGATTTGACCCTTTTTCTTGTAAACGCAGCGCTTCGCGTTTTTAAAAGGCACAATCCCACTAGTTCACTGCTCCTATGTGATGCTGATCAGTTGAGTGAATTTTTCAGGGCACATCTGGCTTTTTACTGTCGAGTTGGAGCAGTCAAATAACAACCACCCCCTCTGCGATTGTTAACTAATTACGGATATCAAGGCTCAAGCGTGAAGTGAGTCAACACTGGATTTGAAAAGGATTTTAAATTGGCCTCTGGCTTGCAGATGGGTTTTAACACATACACATTTGAGGAAGAAGGGGGAGGAAAAATACCAAAAAAATTACATCACGAGCCAACATGATTTTGCAATAATTCCAAAACTTTTAAATCAATGCCCACAAGACCTTGAGTCATAGGACTTAATAATTGATGGGTGGTGCTGTCCTCTGACTCGCATGTCTGAGTTTACGAGGGGAAAAAGAGCCTATTTATAACATTAAAGATTGACCATGGCTGGGCATTCTACAGTAACTGGTTTTTGACCACTCATGTCATCATTTACTGTTATTACATATACAAAGACAGTAATGATCTAATTATTGACCTTTTTTGTTTTCTACATTTTCTACATTTGATTAAGGCTTGAGCTACTTTTTAAAATATCAATTTCATATTTTGAATTACATGCTACAGAGAATCGTTTGATCAATTCCATGTCACTTGTATGCTTATGCCTTGGATTCAGCGTCCTACCTGGAGTTTATTTTAACATCATCATCAAACACAAGTTTGCTGGTTTTATTATACTTTTGTGCTTTCTTACAAAAGATTCAAGTTCAGCATGTCATCTTTACTGCTATAAAAGCTCATAGGCTTTTTGGGTGAACTTTGGCTGTTTCTCGATACCAAGTTGAGGACTTGAGCTTGGTAGTTCATACTGGACAAACCTTTTTTTATTTTTTTTGTGTTTTTCTCAGGACAATGCACTTCAGATGATGGGAACGGATGGCCTGTCTGACATTAGAATGGCACCGTAGTGTATAAAAGTGTTTCCCAACAATTTTCCTCTGGGCACTCTGCCCTGCACGTTTTTCAACGTTTTCCCTGCTCAAACACACCTGATTGGATCACTATCGGCTGGTCATCAAGGTCTACATGAGTGCATCAGCGGCCCGTTAGTAGGAGCCAGGTGTGTCAGGGCAGGGCAGAGAGCCTCCAGGGTTGAGTTTGGGAAACACGGGTTTATAAGCTCAGCTAGTGGACCTACGCCTCTAAAATATCAGAGGAAAAGTTCACACAGGCAAAAGCTGCATTCATGTATGCAAACATCTTAAAATTTACATTTCATTACGCAAACAGGTTAGGATTTTAAAGGTGTATCATACAATTGTGAACTTCTCTCTTCTTGCCATTACTGCCACACGTTGATGCAAAATGCATCACGGGATACTTTGCTGTCAAACATCTGTACAAGTCTCCACCAGATGCCAGAATACTACATATTTTAATGTTATATGTTTCTTTTTTTTTTAATTTTATTCTTCGAGAGAATTATCCTGATTGGGTTGATTTTGGAGGAGTATTGTTCATGTAAAAACATTTCTTCCAGTCTTTAACAATTGTTGCTAATCAAGTAACAGGATTCCTCCTTAACTAGAATCCAAATCTGCTCACGGGTTTGGGATTTAAGGAAGCTTTATCAGAGCTCAAAACTACTACTTCCTACTATAATACAAAATAGGCAGTCACATACTATAGGACAGTATATTATAATGTAACAAGCGTTCTGGCAACACTAGATTAAACCATAAATCAAATCTTAAGCACCTGAATGAATGAATGAATCCTTGTTTGTTTGTTTTTTTTATTAATATAGATATTAGGCATTATCATTTTAAACCAGAATAATTTAAAGTTGATATTGTAGTTGTGGCTATAACGCTACTCAAATGTAGTTTCCTCTTTTTAATTCTTTGCACATCACAATTAACACCACCTCCATCACCCACATGTAAATGGTAGAGCAGAGTTCACACGCGAAGGTGTTTAATCATCACATCTAAATCTGTAACGTGTAGTTATCGTCTTCATCATCAACCCACCATATTAAAAGTACATTTAAAGAGGCCTAATCTAAGGTGTCAGAAGTGAGAATTACGACTATGAGCAGGTTCATTTTTCTCTCTCCCGTTGTCAGGTCGTACGCTGTTGGACAGGCTTTGTTTGCATCATGGTGAAGGGTCTGCAGAGGGGCACGCAAAAGAACTGTGTCAAAGCATGCTGGCCTATGGACTGCTGCAGCCCTTCAGCGACAGCACCACAGAGTACCACAGTGACGGCACCGTCTCCGCAGTCTTCAATGTAAGAGCTCTGTCTTCATCTGCTGCCACGCTTGTTCTTTTTTTTCTTGTTTTTGTTTTTTTGTTTTCACCTCACATTTAAATCATTAAAACATGCAGCGGGAGTAAATTCATTGTTCTGGTACAATATTAACTAGACTTTTTAACTTACTATTTAAAAAAAAACAGATGCTGACTTACCACTTATTAAATATGATGCAGAAAAGTGCCTACCTTGCCCTGTGCTAGTCTTACTTGGTAAAAAGTCAGGTGGAGAATTGTTTGTTTTTTTTTTGTTTGTTTTTTTAAAGTTAACATGCATTTATGAGAAAATATTCTAACCTATAGAGCTCCCAGAAAACAGTTAAGTCAGATAATCCAGCATGTGCTGCAGCAGTTAATGTGATTCATTTTATTACCTGAAGAGCGATGATGCTCGCAGACGGGGTGACCATGTGAAAGCTGATTTCATGAATCTTTAATTTTCCATTCCAGTAATGCCTACATGCATTGCATCTCCTGACATAGTTTACCAGGTCCATTATCAAAACCCATTTTGATTGACTTTTCTTTAAGTCAATTCATCCAACAGACAGAGGTTAGAGTTGAGGACGTACTGTATAACTTTGGATTGTTGTAACAAAGTAATTGCATGGCTCGATAAGGTGAAGTTGGTTTAGAATGATAAAGATCTGAAAATGCCAAGGGCTTCTGGAAAGGGTCATTTTAAGGGAGACGTTTGGAGGTTGCTCAACACTTGGTGTGGCCGTGTCCAGTAGGCAGAGTGTTTATGTAACATTGTGACTTTAATACAAAAGGCTCAGTCGCCCTCAGTCACATACCTGACCTGGAAATGGCAGAATATCTCTCATAGAAATTGCAATTTGTTCTTTCAGCACGCAACATTAAGATAAATTTCTGCCTCATTAACGCCACATCTCTATTTCTTAGCCATACTATGCAACTCTTGCAGCATTTTCATGAATAGTATGCAAATACACACAGACACACACACAGAGAGCCATATGGAGACTAAGGCAAAATAACTCACCATAAAATATAAGTGTTGAGGTCCTCATGTTTTTTTTTTAAATCATAAATTGTTAGATTTTTATATGTAGTAGTAGCTGGATCTTTGTATATTGTGCAGACACATCGGGCTGATTAAAAGCTGCCAGGGGGGTCCAGAGTTATATGAATAGGTTAAAGATGAGCGCACATTCATTTACAATGGGACAGTCCAAGACTCTTGCACATCAGATATTTCCTTGCATGACTGGAAGAAGTGCACTCGCTCTGACACTTGGTAAGTCTGGCGCACACATACGCACGTCTGTGCCTGCGCGACCATCTGCTGATCACGTTATGCAACAACTCCACGTGCCTCGGGCTCAGACTGCTCTTCGCCAGTAAAAAGCTCAGCATATAAAGAGTGGACAGAACAGTCCCTGCTCTGGTGTTGCCCTGGAGTCCTGCATTATTCAATTTGACCATCACTGACCTTTTGTTGTTGCCATCAAGAGCACAAATCTCATTAAGATTTTCTGTCTTGCAGCTAATCTGATTTGTTTTTTTTAAATATACTGTCATTTGTGTCTCTATTTACTACTTAGTCATTTTAAATATTTATGCTACTTTTAGAATTATTTTACATTTATCCTTACCCCTCTTTTTTTGTCTTTCCCTTTGCTACCTAATTGTAGTTTTGTATTTTTCACAGCTGTATTTTGCTGGAAAGTTTTTCTAAAACAGTTGTTTCTTACTTTTTTGTCTACGTACTCAAAATGAACACATCTTCTTATGCGTTTAGAAAAAAGTTGCTATATGACACGTCCATGTTATTTTGAAACACTGTGTGTGTGTGTGTGTGTGTGTGTGTGTGTGTGTGTGTGTGTGTGTGGTGGGGTTAATAAATAATTTAATTTAATGATTTGTCTTATCTAATATTCTATCTTTGGAAAAGGGACTGAGGATTTTAAAGTGCATGTAAATCCAAGAGCAATTTTTGGGAGTTTTATAGATAAATGTCTTGTTAAGCATTTAAGTAAACATCAATCATTTAAAAGTTTTAATTTTAAGGTTGAAAATCAGAAGAAAATGAGCAATACTCTCCATTGTAAGACCTGAGGGTGCATCTGAGCATGCTTTACAGGTCTCGGGCCAGCTAAAATGACGGCACCAAAGGGGCAAACACAGCAGAAGTAATTTTAACCAAACTGCTTACATGGAAAATTCTTACTGAGAAAACGTAATCCAGCCACTTTGTGTGGGGCCCAGTATGCTTTACAATATGTCTTTTAGTCAACTATTGACATTTGCAAGGTAATGTTACATCACAGACTCGGATCTGGGCGGAATTATCCAGCCTATACATTTATATCCCCCATCCAGTTAGTCCCCACCCCTTTCCGTGTTTCAAATCCGCACTCAAAAAAAAAACCAGTGTAAAAAAGAAAAAAATCCCCAAATTGGAGAAAATCTTACAAAAAACATCAATCTAGTATAACATACTTCTCTATTTAGTAACAATTTTTTTGCATGTAAAATTTATCCTGCATTTTCTTTACTCTAACTTTTATAATTTGTAAAATAGCCATCAATCTAGATGTTTAATTTTTCAAACTGGGACTGTTGCTGTTTTTTTTTAATGTACAATATTGACAGGTGCAAACATATCTGTAATTTTGGTTATTTCTGTTATATTACTATCAATGTCAACGATACAGTTGATACAGTACGATACATTACATATGATGTAATAAGGTCAACCCTGCAGTGCATGTTTTAGCCACTGGCAGCTTCAGGTTGCTGTTTCAAGTTCTTTACAATGTTATGGAAAGCGTGCCCACAGCGAGAAGCCTTTGTGTTTGCATTTCACTTGTGGTTCTGTTATGTGTCATCCCCCTCAGTGCTTGCGTTATTCCGCTGTGTTTGGGGTTGGAGGTCATGCATCATCAACAACATAAATAGAGGAAAAGCAGAACGGGAAGAAAATAATTGTCGCTCCATATGTGGCCGGAGTGTCTGAGAATCTTGGAAGGTTCTTCTCCAAACACAGCAATCTGGTGTTCTTCAAACCCAGCAAAACCTATAGACAAAAAGTGGCTCACCATAAGGGCAAAGCACCCAGACCCAGAGTGGCATTGTTGTACATGTTCTCTGGTGCAGAAAAGAATGCACAGAACTTTTTTATATAAAAGCAGCCGTGTGGTGAGGCCACTACATCTAATGCGTACAAAGCAGCCTTGATTGTCTTCCTCAGCCGATTTAACAACCATTCACACTTTGATTCATGTGACCAGAACGTCTCAGAGTTCTGGCCAGTCGGGTAAACAACTAATAGTTGACGATGACCGAAACGGCCCACAGGAGATGCACTTAGTGAGGCACATGTGACTTCGATGACTAAGTTTGAATTTTCCAGCTTCTAAGCCTGAATGTCCACATAGTCTGTTTTTTTTTTGTTTTTTTTTTATTTTAGTCTGACAAATGTCTTCATGAAACAAACCGGAAATAAATCCAACAGCACTTTTTTTTTTTTTTTTTAAACACATTGAATAACTCTGGCCATACTGTCACAAAACCATCAATGTACTTTATAATTTTAAAATTGCCTTTAGATACTGATGGAAACAAACTTCCTGCAACAGGAACTGCAGAATCTAAATGCATAAAAAAGCCTTTTCAAAAATGCGCTGCCCCATATGAAAAGAGAGGGAAGATGGATGGGTGGTGAGCAGACTTCATCTTTCATTGTGGAACAGAATGTTTAATTAGGAATAGGATTAAGGCATTGATGCACTATAAGCAAAGATTTGATAACGGTGCTTATCCTCCTGTGTTGATAAGCTTGAACAGCTACCAAGATTAACAAGTTTATTCAAGGTGCTTTATGAAAGATGTGGACAGGTTGATGATCAGAAAGGTGACTGAGTGTACATTGGAGTGCATTTTGTTCTCTGAACTGTGTTCAGGAGGAGCAGCTGTACACCTGGGCGTCCGTTGGCCTTCCCGTGTCCTCCCACCTGTGGGAGCTCTATGGGGGGAGAACCGCAGGCAGAGTACAGGGTTTAAGATCCTCTTTGAATCGATCATCAGCTAACACACCCGGTGTGCTGCACTTTCAGGTTGGTTACAGCCCTTTTCTTCATTAATATTTCAAAGCATGTTTAGCTCAACAATTCAGTTGAGGGTTATGCTTGTAAATCGAACACTAAGTATAAAAGCTTTGATTTGTTGCACTTAAAAAAAAAAAAAAAAAAAAAGATTTGTGTGTAATTCAATGCAAAAATACTTCATTGATCAAAAGTAAATTAACTAAATCACTCTGCATTTGGTATTTTTCTATTTGTCCATCTCTTTCTATTGAGATATCAAAAGATAAATAATAAAACTAATGTTCAGTTTTCTGCAAAGGACATAAATTAATATTATTCAGAATAAAAAAACTAAAGCAAAATATTCTGTGTGCACAAATGTACTAAGACAATAATAATGTAGGAATTAGGTAGTTATACATTCATATCAAAACTTTGTACCAAATAAGAAGCATTGTAGAAACCATATCTTGAAACTATAGTTAAAAGTAAATTATTTTATCTTGATTTACAAATGTGAAACCAGTGTAAACCAGATTTTCCATATGAAGGTTTTATAAGTTGCATCTTTTTCTGAATAGGAACACCAACTTCACGCTTCAGCTGCAAATTGTTCTTTGTCCACCAGGTGTCAGACTTGCTTTGAGATTGATACGCTACCAAAGAAAAGCTCCCCGTTTCCGAGAACATCTAAAAAGAAAATGAATATAATACTGACTGTACACATTCTCCAGTTGTGGTCAAATCATTGCATCTTAAGAAGAATATTCAAAGATGCAAATCCTCCCATGTGTGGCTCAGTGAGACTCACTGTCTCTGGGGTCAAATCTCTTGCTATCCCCTCATCCCTGCTCTAAGCATTTTGGAGCCAGAGGTTTGATGGAGTCTAGACGTCATGGACTTTGTTGACTCTTCCTCAGCTCATAGCTCTGTTGCCAAATTCCTTGAGTTGTGGATGTTTTTAATGTTTCGTTTTACTGAACGATTTTCTTTAATTATTAATAGGAAAGTTTGTACTCCCGAAATTGAAATGTATAAACACTTGATGAATAGCAATTAAAATATTAGTTCTTTTTTTTTGTTTTGGTAATCTTTTTTTCAATATCGATGTAAGATTGCTTCTTTCTTTATTACGTTTTTTCTTTTTTTGGGTTTACTGACAGACAGAATCCAACAGGTTGAAGTCAGCACAGTCATCCTCGGAGGATGAAAGCTGTCTCATCCCTCAGCTGGAGAAGACAATCGAGGATCTGCAGATTAAGATTACAGCATTGCAGGGCCAGCGGGATTCCGTGACAAAGAGCAATGAGGATAATAAGGGAGCACTTGGCAATGCCCACCACAAGGTGTCACAGATGACGGCAGGAACATTGGAGAAGATGAACCAGGAGGTGTCTGTGCAGACTTCGCCCGTGAAAGAAGGCTTTGTGTTTGATATGCCTTTGAACGGAGGCTCTGAAGGCGGGTTGCACTCGGTTTCATCTTCCATCCCCAAAGCTACACAGAGCTTTTTGTGCACATGCCAGCAGAGGCAGCAGAGCAGCGTCCATCCAGGCCCTCCACCTCCCCCACCAATCGCAGGAGGTTCTCCCCCACCTCCTCCTCCTCCACCACCTTTACCAGGAGGTGTCGCCCCTCCTCCACCACCACCTCCTCCTCCCTTACCTGGCGCAGGACCTTGTCCACCACCGCCACCACCTCCTCCACCTCCACCAGGTTTTGGGCCCCCACCACCTCCTCCACCTCCACCAGGTTTTGGGCCCCCACCACCTCCTCCACCTCCACCAGGTTTTGGACCACCTCCCCCGCCCCCTCCACCCGGAATGGGCCCCCCTCCACCACCTCCAGCCCCAGGTTTTGGGCCTCCACCACCCCCAGGGTTCATGCCTTCCATGATGGTCCAGGAAGCTACTGCTGCCAAGGCCATGATAGAGCCCCCCAAGCCCATGAAGCCCCTCTACTGGACCCGCATACAGTTGCATACTAAAAAGTAAGGCTATGCTTTAGAAAGCAATGATAGATATGGATCATTTGCACAAAGATATTTACTGAACAGTAGAGGTTTCAGAGGAAGCTTGTCCACTTAAGATAAACATCAGGCACATGCTGTGACGGTAATGGAGATACTAACCTTGGTGGAAAATAAAAGTGATGCAGTCCAGGCATTGTAGTCAGCAGAGAATTAACTTGAACCAGTTTTTTTTCCTTATTAGGCCTTGGAAACTGTACCTGAAAAAGAGTCTAGAAGAGAACTGTTTTACTTGAGAGTGAGGAAGTCGATTGAAATTTCTTGAATGGTAGCTTTGACAAGTATATAACATTTGGACATTTATTGTAAATGTTCATGAAACGGCTTTAGCTTATTCTTAAGCCATAATAATCATCCTATTGCTTTAATCAATCTTCCTCCGATTTTTAGAAATATTGGCCCTCTGGTATGGGAGCAAATCGAGGAACCAAGCGTGGACTTTGGAGAATTTGTGGAACTATTCTCCAAAAGTGCTGTTAAGGAGAAGAAGAAGCCGATTTCAGATACAATAAGCAAATCAAAGGCCAAACAGGTACACGTTTCTTTCTTTTCATTTACACTACATTACAACTGTACTGATTGTGGCCGTATATGACATTCCTAAGGGCATTTCCAAACTTCACTTTCTCTCCTCTCATGTCTTACTCCTTTCAATTTCTCTTCCCTGTCTCTCTGAGAGTCACTTTGAGTGACGGGAGTAACTGCTGCAGCCAGACAGTTATTATGTGGTGTGAGCTCTGGCTCCCAACTGACTCCCTTGTGACCATCCAGTGGCACCGAGCCAATGACTCGCGTGCGGTGAGGAAACCTCACGGCCATGGTGACTGCAAAGAGGGAGTGGGAATGGGAAAGGGGAAATAAGTGAGGGAGTGAGAAGCTTGGGAGTTGTATTTCATGGTGTGGTTCCTCCCCTGTGTGCTTTCTGAATGACTTGGTTTAACAGCGGAGCTTTTCCCTCCCCAGTATGCTTTGTGTCGCTCCATCAATCTACAAGTCAAACATTTGATCTACAGTTTAAAGCCACTCTAGTTGCGATATTTGAGTTGATGAGTTGTGTGTTAAATTTATGTTTTGACATCACAAATGATGTTGCATTGGGGAATCCTTTTCAATTTTTGCAGAGACGTAATGTTAAACTCAGACGTAAACAGTGTTGGCCAATCTTTTATCTGTTCATCCATCCATTATACAGTATATACCCGCTTATTCAAGGCTACGAAAGACCTGCTAGAGCCTATCTCAGATCTCTGTGGGCAAAAAGCAGGGGTACAACCCTCAACAGGTCACCAGTCCATCACATCGACACACATAAATAAAGAAGCAGACGCACTCAACTCACCACTATAGGAAATTTAGACTGATGTTTGTGGACTGTGGAAGGAAACTGGAGAACCCCGAGAAAACTCATGCATGTTCGGGCGAACATGCAAACTCCAAACCGAAAAAAACAGACCCCCCCAACAGGATTTAGCAGTGTCAAATACTAAGCTACCATGCTACCAAGGCGTTGTTTAAGTTTGAGAAATGTATGAAATTAAATTATAAGAGACATCACATGGACTAAGAGGGGCTAAAACACGCTTCCTCTATAAAAGCAGATATTCCAGGTGTGACATTCTGATCCATGTAGTTAAATTATCAATGAAAAGAGAAAGTGGTCTTAAATATAATGAACACAGCAGTTATTAATAACAATATGATAAAACGGCAATCATTTTAATTTGTAGTCAACCTCTAGCATACCCGAGTCTCGAGGACAGGTAATTTTTATCTGTTGTCTTTTTTTTTTTTTTTTTTTTTTTTTTTTTTTTTTTAAGGGAAAAGGACACCATCTTCCTCAGAGTTGCCGCTAGGGAGCAGTTTTCATATTGTTCTTTGGCCTTTTTAAAGGCCTCTGCTGGCATGCGTGATAGATGTCATGAATTACTGCTATTGTGTCCAGTGCTGACCGCTCTACTTCCAAAAAACGTTGCAGGCTTGCTTCTGCTCACGATATGCGATTTACAGCTGTTCAACACTAAAAATGATGAATGATGGTGAGAAGTTTGCATCTTGTGAAAGTAAAGAACAAAAAAATCCCATTTAAAATGGGTTTCTTTGGCATAAAAGACAATATATGTATCCATTTATCCATTTTTAATCCTTTGCAGGGTCACAGGGTGTCTGCGCAGCCTCTCCCGGCTCATTATGGGCGAGTGGCAAGGGTACACCCTGGACAGGTCGCCAGTCTCACATGTGCATGACAATTATTTGCATAATCATTCTTTTTTTTTTTTTTTTTTTTTCCCCCTTGTTTGCACATATATTATTGGTTGATACCAAATTGGTAAGACCCAAAGAAATATATATATGCATTTTAATCTGTAATCGAGGGTTTTTTTTTTTTTTTTTTTTTTTTTTTTTTTTTTTTTTTGTGTGTGTGTGTGCAGATGTGTACCCTTCACCGGCCCTAATGACAGTCTAATTATTTATTTTATTAATCCTTAAGTACAGCGAAGTACAAAAGAGAAAAAAAGAAAAGAAAGAGAAAAAATAAAACAAAAAAAAAGTAAAAAATAAATAAATAAGTAACTAATAATCATGCATAATCATTCTAAAGATTTTTCTTGTTTACTGGTTAAAATTTAAGGTTCATGAAATTGTGGTGGGCTTGGGCCTGGAGGACCCAGGTTCAAGTCCCTGGGCTGGCAACAATGGTGAATCATTGGGCCCCAAACAATGTTTGGATTCTTTGGGTGAAGAAGAAGATGCAGACAAAGTTAGAAATAACTTTTTTTTATACCTTTTTTTTTTTTTTTTTTTTTTTTTTTTTTTTTTTTTTTAAATCAAGGAGGGGGGGTCTGACATATTGTTATTCAAAGTAGACTTTTTCATCCTCATACAGACCAAAAATACGTCAGATCAGTTAGTCATTCTAAATTTGCCAAAGGAGCGTGTGTGTGTGTGTGTGTGTGCGTGTGTGCCAACCAACCAACCAACCAACCAACCAACCGCACACGCGCGCGGTTGGTTGGTTGGTGCTCAGTCTGGGTGTACCCCGAGATAGGCTCCAGCCAATCCCCATGACCCGAAAAAGACATATGCAGGTACAGATGCTGGATGGACGGATCTTTCATTGAAATAATAATAAGCTACAGAATATTCTAGACAATGATGTGCCTTTCTTTATATACGCATCCTAAGCTTTTGTATTGAGTGCCTTTTCAACCATGATTGCCTTCCATACTACAGATTGTGGTATATCACAGAAAAACAGCACTTTGTCAGTACCATTACTATTCTCTTAAAGGTTTTGCAAATACAGTTTCTACTATTCTGAATTATATAGATGCTCTGTAAATAGTGGGTTCAGTCTATATTAATTTCAGATTTCATAATCTAAGTTATGAAGCTATTAACCAATGCAAGCTGTTAGAAGTTTGATTTTGCTCTGGATCAGTGCACATTGATTAATGAATCACACTGACGGGATGAAAATTTAAATGTGGTGATCTCTGGGCAAGTTCTGAAGTCATAAAGAGGTTGTTTTTTATGGCGTGTTTTAGTGGATTTATGGATATATTTGTGAGGGTGTGATTTTAAGCAGTTAAATCTGATGATGCATAATTTTGGATCCTGAGTTATTGAAGGAGTGGTTTTTAAAGAGTTTGGAAATACCAACTGCCTCTGACAACTGCCACGTCTACTGTCACAACTCCATTTGCTGATAGCACTGCTGAAACCAAAATATAATATTTGCAATTAGTTGTTGATTTTAACCTGCCAGTTTCCCTAACTTAACTGTCCCCTGTCCCTCATTTAGTTACAGTAATGCTTCTTTCTCACAAAAAAAACCAATAAATGTATGACTTAAGATTGTCCAATGATGGTGTGGTCCACTAACATATATTTCTAAGTCTGTACTGCTGGTTAATGACTAGTTTTAGTTGGCGCTCGATCTCAAAGTAATCAAATTATTCTGGATTATGTTTTAACATTTAATCTTTTGATGTTGTTTCAAGTCTGTTTCAGCTCTTTTTTTTTGTTTTGTTTAGAGAGCAAGTTGTACCACCACAAGGAAGTGGTTCATATGTTTTTCAGAGCTGTATGGTGCTGATAAAAACCCACACCAGCCAGCCCTGAAATACTAAATGCATCAAAGCTTAAACGTATATTGAATGTGTCTTTTGTGATTTTGTTAAGTCCAACACATGTGAACAGATAGCTCCCATTAGAACGTTAGAACACTGCATCAAATAAATCGTTTAGGATGTTTTGTAAAATGTTGGTCACAACAATTTCAGAAGTGGCTCATAGAGCCAGTTGTTGTTTATTGAGATGTATTATGTAAGGTTTAATTAAATGCATGCATTTAATTAATAAAGCCTATTAGACGCAAGAAGCGTTACTGTTTGTACATTTTGAGTCATGTCAGATGATAAAACATGACTGAAGACATGTATTATCATGACTATTAAGTAGTAACCCAACTGTACAGATACAACGGGCTCACTGTGGAGGCCATCATCATATCTTGGACCGCCAGCCCCTTAAAGCTGCGGTTGGGAAAACAGACAGTATGGGTCTGGTGATATAACTTCCTGTGTGTGTGTTTTAAGAGGTCTGTGGTCTGTGTGATCTGGTTTCGATGGAAGCTTTCTGTCTGGATCACAGTAGGCTAGGATTTCCTGTCCTGTCCATTCACTGCTTTGCAACGCAGCACACACTTCTGCTTACTCAGGAGAGCTGTGGTTCATAATATCTCCCTTGGATGTAGTTCTCCATGAATAATAACACCAGCAAGACATTCAACTCTTGGCTGTTTGACAAGTAGAGGCTATTATTTAGTTAACCTTTGCCAATATTTTAACGTTTTGAGCTGTTTTAATGTTTTGTTTTAGTAATTACGACTGGATGCTGTGATTATGACTTTTGCTAGACTAGTTTCCCCCCCCTTTTTTTTTTTTTATTTTTGGAAAGAATGTACACCACATCGTACAATTATATATAAACTATAGTTTCATCAACAACGTTGTTTAATCAATTCCAGAAATTGAATTCATGTGATCAAGCGCTACATAGAAAATAAACCTTTCATCATCCCAATGATCTATACATTTTTAATCACCTGACAAAAATGTGAAGGATCTGGAGAAAAAGGCAGAAATGGTAATTGCTATAATTTAGCCAGACAGCACTGTAATTTTCTTAATATTTGTGGTTGAAAAGTCTCATAGTCATCCTTCCTTGGAAAAAAAAAAAATCAAGCTTTTAAACTTGTAAATGTGTCCATAAGATTTTTTTTTTCTTTTCTTTGTTCTACTCTTTGACATCTACAAAATCAGCCAGCATCATTATGGCTGTCTATTATTATTTTGGATCTGCAGAGCTTCACCTATCGTCTTAGAAACGAAAGGCTTGTTTGTTTTGGCATTGTAATTTTGACTGTTTTAGGTGTCATTTTACAACTACTATAAATGTTATATGTGCTTCAGATTAAATCAAACGTTGACATAAACTAGGTGGAGAAGTCGACAGAAATGAGGAGGGAAAGCTCCTTGGTGTGTAGTTATCGTGTGAATATGGCACATGTTATAGTTCCTGTTTATGCTTGTTGGCACTGAATCTCACTCTGTAAGTCTTCATGTCCTACACAGAGATGTTAAACTACAACAGAAGTCGACATGGTTTATTTTGAAATATTGCAATGTCCTATCAATAGCATCAGATTGCGTAGATTTCAAGTCTTTAGTTTTTTTTTAATAGTTTCCGTGCAAGTTATACCCCAAAACAGCTGTGTTTTGCATCAAAACTGTAATAAATTATGTTGGTTTCACCACTTGTCGAGGAGATGCCAATAGAACAAGCAAGCATTTGGCTTTCTTTTTCTTGTTTCTTTTCTTTCTTTCTTACTTTCCTTTTTTTTTTTTTTTTTTTTTTTTTTTTTGAATCACTCTGGTTCAGACATTGCATCATGAATGTGTGTTTTGCGGCAGAGACTTTGAAATAATAAGGTTTGAGGAACACAGATGCACCATAAAGGATTTGAAAACTACTGGCATGGGAAAACAATGTATTTATTTATTTATTTATTTATTTATTTATTTATTTATTTTTTTTTTTTTTTTTTTTTTTTTTTTTCAGGAGAATTTTTAAAGTTTAGCCAGTTTCCATTTCTGACATGGTTTATGGAGTGTTTCTCACACTCGCTGTTACCTACCTTCTCACATGTCTTTGCATCATCATCATCATCATCATTGTCTTCTTAGGTGGTGAAACTGCTGAGTAACAAGCGTTCACAGGCTGTTGGCATCTTGATGTCCAGCATCCATCTTGACATGAAGGACATCCAGAATGGTAAGCACTATCAAACATTTTTGAAAATTATCTGATTCTTATGCTTTGTAAAAATAGTATGACACAATTGAAAGTGAATTTGTGCAGCGAAGTGTTGGCATTACACAGCGGTTCTGGCCTGCAGTACGGTTAAAACCCATGTTTAGTCATTTTCATTTTTACTTATTACTGATAAGAAAATGTAAAAAATATATATATCTTATTTAACAAATATACACTGAAGAATACCCTTGACAGTGTATTTTATGTGACTGCTATGCGTAAATAATTTGATTAATAAGCACTTTTCACAGCACTCAAGTACACTTTACATAGAACATCAATAATACAAATAAGAACAAAAGAGCCACGGATTAAAACATTAGCAAAATGCCATGAAAATAAAAATACTAATGCTAAATACTGGCATATCACGTTGGATATAGCAGATTAAACAGATGAGTCTTAAGCCAGGATTTAAAGATGTGGCACATCAATGGGACGGAGGCCTTGAGAAGCTCCAGAGTCGTGGGGCAGAGCAGCTGAAAGCTCTGCACTGCATGGAAGAGAAATGGGCGGGTGAAGTGGAGAGGAGTGAGGATGAGGAAGAGCTGAGTGTACAAAAGGGTGTGTAAGGTAGCAGAAGGACTAAGAGGTATGAAGGAGCTAGAATGTAGAGGGCTTTGAATATGAGTGTGTGTCTCCTCCATAGCAGTGGATATTGTCTATAGAGGATATGGCCGAGAAGTAATAAGTAGATGATAAAGAAGAGAGGCCCTAGGGCAGAGCTCTGGGGAACACCACTCTTTACAAGAGAGGGTTGTGATTTTAAAAAAAAAAAAAAATTAAATGAACTGACTGCGACTGCAAAGGTATGAGTGAAACCAGGTTAGTGCAGTATTGACTCCAATAGAGGTAAGGAGGTCAAGAAGGATGGTGTGAGAAACTGAAAATGCTGCAGTCAAATCAGAGAGAATGAGAATAGATGTAAGTCCAGAGTCTGCAGCCAACAGGAGGTCATTGATTTCCATCCACTTCACAGTACAGAAACAGCTCTGGTAAAAATCACCAGACGAAAACCTTTTGGAGAGATCATTGTTACACATTTGATCATGAACCTGTGTTGCAACTGGGTTTTTTTTCAGAATCTTTGAGAGAAATGTTAGAATATAAACTGATCAAAAGTATTGACATTGCTGGGATCTGAACCCAGTTTCTTAAGAATGGGAGTTATAATTGCAGTTTTAAGGGGCGATAGTCAAAACCAGATGATGGGGAGGAATGTATAATAGCAGTTATGATGGGTAACAGTGTAGACAGACATGCTTTTACTAACTTGTTGGGTCTGGGGTCAAGTGGGCAAGTGGACAACTTGGCTTTTTGAACAAGGCAGGTGATTTTAGAAGGAGACAAAAGTTCAAACGTGGAGAGTTTAAAAGGAAAAGGTGAGTTGTGTTGTTTTTTTTTTGTTTTTCTTTTTTTCAATTTTGGTGATAAAGATTTTCAGGATGTCACAGAACACTATCTAGACAAAAAAGTGGCCAGATATTGCACTGGACAGACATGAAACAAGTTATCCTTTTTTTTAATTTTCTTTTTCTTTGTTTTGAGAGTGGTACAACGTTTATAAAATATGTCATTTAGTTTACTAGAAGTGAGTGAAAACCTGTTTTGGACTTATTTTTATGGTCAGCATCACTACCATTAGCAGTTGGCTTTGTCACATCTTTCAGTGTTGAAAGGCATCTGAACTATATCTCCTTTGTAACGCTTCTCCTTCCCTCTGGTTTTCTTTGCTCACATTTCGTGTAATCTCTTCCCATTTAACACCCACACTATGTTTTTCTGTGCTTTATCTTCTTCTCTGACTTGTCACCAGCTTGTCTAGGCGGCTTTGGTAAAATGAAGTCATTCCACTAATGTTGATGGGAACAAACTGTCTTCCTGTTTTAGTTACTCTGATTGCTCTCTAGTCTTCGCTCATCCATGTGTCCAAACACTCTTCCCTGTCCCCGTTCTTTTCAGTCTTTCTACAATGGAGCATTTATTAAGTACTCCAACTGAAATTAATGCACCACCTGCATTCTCTAGATATTTACTCTCTGGGGCAGCTTTATCTGCGATATCTTGAATAAATCTGTGGTACTAAATGTTAAGCTTTTAGATTTAATGCATTTTCATCTGTCTGAGATCTGAATGGGAGGGCAAGTGAGGGCCACTCTCATCAGCACCGTCATTCATCTCCTATGTTAGGACAGTTTTTGCAACGGTACATAATTTGCACTGATTGGAAACTTCAGTATATCAGAGGAGAAAAATCCTTGTGGTTTTGTGAAGTAAAACTTAATATTGTATGCATAATCCCCAGCAACAACGGGGCGTCGGCTACCTTGCACAAACAAAATAATTAAGGAAAGTATATTATAAGTTAGTCATAGATTTTAATTGATTTTCAGGCAAAAGATAATTGCAGCCTGAGAATACTTTTTTTGTATTTCACATCAAGAACAAATCCCAGATAACTGCACACAAACAAACAATGCTGTTTTCTTCCTGAAATGATCTTGTGCTCATTTGTGTGGTTTTAAGATGGCTTATGACTCTTAGAACAATTTGTTTACAAAAGTCAGATCCATTAATCTCAGCCTTGTAATCAGCAAATCATTCGTATTTCCTATTGGTTCTGAAATGTGGACAATGACAGACAAAGCTGTCATCATTGGGATAACTGACTTGAGGGAAAACTATTTATGAATCATTGATATATATATATATATATATATATATATATATATATATATATATATATAATATATATATATATATATATATATATATATATATATATATATATATATATATATATATATATATATATATATATATATATATATATATATATATATATATATATATATATATATATATATATATATATATTTTTTTTATGTGTCTGTTCATGACAGTCTGACTGCTCAGTGAGAAGTCAACACCCTTTTATTTCCCCATTTCCTTTTTTCACAGCTGTTGTTGTTGTTTGTTGTCAGACTTGGCCGACACTCCGCATGTTTCATCGGACGCTTCCGTGCAGTGTCTGCTTCCTGTGAGGCTATGGAGCCCCAGTCGCAGTATTAGATCGTGGTTGGTGGCGCCGTGCTGGGAATGAATGTGGTAGTAGGAATAGACATGAGCAGATTGGCCTGGATTTCGGTCTGAAAAGGACCATGTCACAGAGACACCATGGCTTTCTCTCATGTCTTCTGAAAGCAGCCTCAAATCGAACTAGACAGACTGACTCTGGTTCAGATGGTTATGAAAACCAAATAGTTGAGAAGGAAAAAAAAAAAACAATGGGAGAAATGGAGAAGTCAGAGTTGGGGAAAAGGAAAGGAAGGTTTCTTTTGGTGGCTTTGGAGGAGAAAGTGTCAGCAGTCAGAATTAAAAGTGAAGAAATTTAAAATCAATATCAAAGAAAGCATCAGACCTGGCTGAATCAGTGCAGCAATCATTTGATTATTTGTCATATTCCTATCCTCTGACAATTGTTTTTATTTTTTGTCTTTATTCTTTTATCTTGTGTGCAAACATAGTAATTTTACTTGACATCTTTTCAGCATCCTTGTCCGCCTAACTTGCCCTCCAGTACCACAGCAGTAAATCCACATCTCAAAACAAAGTGAATCATTTCAACACCTGCAGCCTTATAGGTTGATGAAATGCATATATAGGAGCTGAGCGCTTCACTTGGTGATTGTGTGCACAGCAACACCTCAGTCTCAATACTGCAGACCCCAGGGCTCTGTTTGTCTTTAAACATTTACTTTCAAAGGATTAATGCTCATAGGCGCCAGGTCCTCACACCGAGACAAAAAGGCGACACCAGGAATTCAAACACATAAGTTCAAACACGGGTCTTTGACAGATTTTTAAGTCCCTCTGTATTTGTCTTTTTGCGTTTGGCCCCTTGTGTGCTATCGTGATGACAACCGATATGAAACTCTCAACACACTGCACATGACATCCAAGAATGCTGCCGTTGTTTTATACCACCTTCATTCCCAGCAAAAGCAGGAAAGTCAGATTTAAGAGAGAATTCTTAGTTTGTCAACGTGTGTAACACCCAAAAAATGTTATAATCTGGTGGTTATGAAACAGGAGGTTGTGCTGTTTGTGCTCATTTGATTTCTGACTTGATAATCATGTTCCTTAAAGGTAAAGAAATGTCAGGACATGCTTTAGTTTTAAAATTAATGTTGACCGTGTCCCCCTTGTCTCCCATGCACAGCCGTTCTAAATATGGACAACTCCATCGTTGATCTGGAGACTCTGCAAGCCCTCTATGAAAATGTGAGTATTTAATGACATTAATTATGGTTACTTAAAACAGAACTATGCACATACACACCAAGTTAATTGTGTGTGTAGAGGATAATCATGGATCATGTTGATGGTTGTTTCAGTACACTTCAGTATGCACTTGAGCATTTTCTTGCCTATGCAGACATACATGAGTACACATTGCAGAGCAAAGGAAAAAGGCAAAAAAACAAAATTGTGTAATTATTCAAATTAAGACAAGTAAAAGCTCAGGCTAATTTTGATTGCATCATTTGTTCTCTGAAAACCTTGCAAGCACTTCTTTTTTTTTTTTCTTTCTTTTTTTTTTTTTTTTTTTTCTCGCCCCTTTGTGGTTTTCAGTATTTGCAGTAAACTTGTTGTTTTGGAACAGTTTGCTTGTGATGAATAAAAAGATTTACTGTTACATATTTCATGCTATAAATGAACAACAGGCGAATATTTTATTATGGAATGAAACCCAAGAAGATTGAACAGAATGATTTCAGCAAAATGCAAAAGTATTCATAAGATGTTGAGGCTGTTTGGGTTCGTTTTTTTTTTTTTTTTTTTGGCATTTGACTAAGAATAAACCACAAAACAACAAATGTTTTTCATCAAAAAGCACCTTCCCAAGATTGTGAAAATGTGAACCTTTGGTGTACTGTGTATGTGGGAAAACAACAGACCCCTTAATCATGACGACGTCACTGATATAAAATAAGTTTTATGCTGTCAATCAGTGATATAATGTCACTGTGAACGTATTTCTCTACAAGGTGGTCTTACCTCCTGTTACACTTAAAAGGGATAAAAGAATGGAGCGTGTATTAGATTCTAAAACAAACAAGGGAGCCACAAACCATAAGGGGATGTGAGCTGTTTAACTGGAGTGTCAGTCATGTGTAGGTCCGTCTGCTGGCTTGGAAGATGACCAGTACTTGTGCGTAGTAAACACGTTTTCTACACACAGGATCTAATTGGCTCAACTTAGTAATGCTCCTGTAAAAAGGAAATGGTTACTGAAAGACTCCAGAATTTGTGTGACACAAATTCTGTTGAAAGCGCTATTTAGGTTTTTTTTTTTTGGTTTTTTTTCTTGCAAAAAGAGACCGCATTGGGCTTTGCCAAACAAAATGACCACATTGCGGTGTATAATATTAGAGATGAATTAGAGTTTACATCAGTATTCTCCAATATGCTTACAAGTCTGAAGGACTTCTGAAGTACACTGAATGCATATTCATGGTTCACGACCCTTTCAAAGGGTTAGTAAATTATGCAACATGAAAATGAGCATGTTTTCTGCATTTCAACTGAGATGCGTTTGTAAGATGCTGTGAAATTCCCGTGAATTGCTTTTTGGCACAACTACACAAGAGAGGCCCGGACCTTTTTTGGCTGCCAGAGGCATATTAATAATGTTGATCATGGGAATAAGACTGTGGCTTGAGACGAGCCTTAGTTATGAACCAATGTGTCATAACTTAGGATCAAAAGTCTTCTAACCTCTCCGCTCACCCTGAGTCTGCAAGCCCTCTCCCTTTCCTTCTTCCCCTTATGGCCTAAGGCTGTGTTATTGAGTTGAGGAGCCAAATTGTTTCTCTTTTGTATTGCAAGACTCCATCCTGTCTGTGGGTCTCCAGCCCCCTAAACCACAGTTGGCAGCGCAGTCAGCCTGTGTTGAGGAATGCGAGGGGCTCCTGGTGGTTACACCCTCACTCTCTCTGTGCTAGGAGCCAGAACACAGGCTGCTCTCCCTCACTCTCTTTCTCTTTCGCCTCGCACAAACATGTTCACAAACAAACATGTCGACCCACACAAATGTGCACATACAACGTATTGCGTGTACACAGAGACGGAAACGCACGGAGGCAGGCAGGCAAGCAGGCGCAGAGTCGCTCAGTCTTTGAGCAGTGGATTATAGCTACTCCTGTTCTTTTGAACAAAGCGCACTGCCATTAAAAGGGTCACGGTGATAGTGGGACACCGCTCCCTCCCCTCTAATGTCAAGCGATAATCTGAGCCCAGACTGGGTGTCTGAATATCAGATCCTTTTTCAGCTGGGAGTGGCTAAATGTCAGCGAGGCCAGTTGGAGCCATCGGCTTTCAAATGAACTACGGGACTACAAATGATTACTTCATACCGCCTTTTTTATTTTCCTTTTACGTGGCATGGCTTTGAGAGGTCTTCATTACATGATGCGCTTTGTCATTTAGAGCTATTCATTGGCAGCTCAATGAATCTCATAAATGTTGTTTCCTTGAAAATTGAGTGACATAAATAGTGATTAAGCCCTATCTGGCTCTGTTTACCCCAGCACAAGAAACCTGGCTAATGAATACCACTTGGCTACTACTAGAAATCTGGCATCACAAATATCATCCTACTTTCCTTTGCATTTGATATTCCACATGGGACTGTATTTCTCATGCTAACAACCACTGCAACATGCCTTAGCAATTCAAAGATCACACGCTAATGCCTACTTGTCCCCAATTACACCAAACACTGCTGGGCTCCACTGCTGCCCTTTGAAAAGGATCTGCTTTGTGTTAAATATATTTACACTTGAAAACATCTCGAGAGAAGGCAAAGGAGAGCTTGCCCTCACCGACACAAGTCAGCAGTGTGTAGAATACTAATCGGGCTCTCGGTGCGTTTGATGCTGGTGTTTGATGTTTTCCAAGGAGCCATGCCATGGCCAAACTCCACAGAGATAGTTTGGGGGGGCAAACTGCTGGCACTCAAATTTGGGGGTTCAATGGACTCTTGGGGGGCTGAGAGTTTACATTTTCTTCCTGGGGATGGTTTTATTGTTTTGCCCATCTGCTTCAAAACATTAACATCTATTGTTTTTGCCTCTTGTGAAATGAAGGGTTATTTCTGGCTTGCTTTTTAAAAACCACCTTGTATAAAACTGTGGTCCAGTGCTTGGCAGCAGGATAATGGTCAGGAATGTAGTCTGGCTGAAGGCAGCTCTGTAGTATTTGTGAGACTTGCATAATATAGGCTGGCATATGATTAATTTCCATGGTGCCCTGTATTGTATCACCTCTGCTTTACCTCACATGTACTTAGTGATGCAGAAGATCTAGTCCATGCATTTGTTTCTTCCAAGTTTGTGCTCATCTAATTTATTCAGAGGCTTTCTAAAAATAATTATCTTTCTTAGCAGCACTAAGCAATTCCTAGCAATCGTTGGCACTTAAGAATTCTTAGCGATTCTGAGCAGAAGAGGCCATACCCCGAAACAGGCGAGTTTTCAAAAGTACTAGGAGAGACTGAGCTTATAGTTATGGGGCTCTTTTCCTGTTGAATCTCTCTGAATTTATGATTAAGCTTAAAACTTCTTTCTTTTATTAAGCGTATTATTTTACTGTAGTTATTCTGCTCTATCCCTAGATTTCTGGACCTTCCACGAATCACAGAGCACCTCTCCTTATTTAGATCTCTTTATTTGCTATGCACATGTCTTTACGCGTGGGCCATTATTAATGCCATTAACTTGGTCTCTTTTTTTGGGGGGGGGTGTCTTCCTTACTTCCTTCCGTCCTTACTTCTGACAGAAATTAGTTTTATAATCTTTTCCACAACGGGCAGCCCCTGGTTGTTGTTGTTTTTTTTGTTTTTTATTATCTTAATATATATATTTAACATTTGAACAAATCTAAATTTTGGGTTTGACTCCAGAATCAAATAATTTTCAGTGCACTTTTAGTTTTTAGGATCCAAGGATGATAATTGTTGTAATTCTGCCGTAGGAATCTGTCCATTGTTTGTATATAAGATATATGTGTAGAAGATATCAGATTTTACTCTGTGGTCATTTGTCAATGTGGACATCATGAAGTTAATATTCAATCACTACGACACAGATGCAGGCTGACTATAACATGCTGTTGTGGTTGCCCAAAGTCTGGTCTGTTACAATAAACATGGACCTTTCAGGGAACAAAATGTTGCCTTAATGGTTGTTTATTACATTATACAAGTCTGCATCAGCTGTCCTTTTATTCATCTACACGTCATCCAAGCCACTGGCACTACTCCACCATCATGCCATCGCAGGAAGTAGTTTTCTGCACCTTTTGCTGGTCCTAGTCCGGATCGTCCTTCTCATCTTTAGGTACACAGAACCCACTGATGGTTGAAACTAAGTAGATATAGGTGTTCTCACACAGAAAACCTGCCCACTCATCTGAGATGAGTTCACAGCCACAGAGCTCTGCTGCGTTTCCATGCAGAGTTCATATGACTTCCTTATTGTGTAATACAGTTTCAGGTTTTAGTTCTTAATGCAACAGTGGTTTACCAGTAATGAATATGACTTTTGAAGGGACTCCTGAGCCCATGTGGTTGTATTGACCGTGATCACGTGACGGTTTTACATTCAATGGACCCGGTGGGCTCAAAGTACACATGGTTAAACTCCCAGAGTCTCTTCTTAATATTATGCTGCTGTTTAATATTCAGCAATATTTCCATTTTAACTGATAAATGATTCTTTGATAGAGGGGTTTGTGGTTAGCCATGACCTGAATTTGGAAAGTCTATGGCTGTTTTTTAAAATTACATACTACATACAATGCAAAATAAAGTATGTACTGCATACTGGTCTAGTGGTTGTCATCAGTTCATAGTACATCATCGTAAAAGTGTCTATGGGTAAAGCACATCTGGAATCTGTTCATGTGACTGCTGTGCCTGACTTCCACTGTTGTGATGTATTGCTTCATGACATAAGGTGCGCAAATGTAGCTTGAACAGTTGCACGCAATCTAAGTACAATTTATAATTGTACAATTTCCCACATACTCCATGCTTTGTACTATAGTCTGTTTTGTTAAAATTCGTACTAGTGGTGTAGTATATAGTTTCAAAATGTACAGAAGTTTTGGGAATGGAAATGCTTGCACCCTCACATTTCACAAATTGACTGATTTATAAATGGTGTATAATTCTTTAAACTTCATTCATCTTAACCTCCTCCATTTTTGGGGATTTGTAAAGGTTCCTACATTTTCTAGAACAGATGCAAAGGATTTTCATCAAATAAGATCGTCTATATTTTCTTAGATTAATGACTTGAAATCACAATCTTTGTGGTTTTAAGTATACAGAGATGTGATGATTCCAAAACTGTTATTCAATGCATAATTAAAGACCCTTTGACAGTCACCGCAGCCTTGAGTGTTACTGTTGCCTTGACATGCTTTTTTCATTTGGAAGTTTTCATTCCTCTTGGCAAAGCAGTTGAAGCCCAACGAGACTGGATTGGGAGCATCAGTGCACAGCAATTCTTGGATCTAATTAGATCATCTAAGAGATGCTATACAGGATTCATTTCTTTATGGGTCAGGGTCACTCAAGGGCTTTTGCAGTTTTTGTTTTGTATTTTTATTTTTCTTCCAGGCACTGGTGATTTCTTGGCAGTGCTTTTCAGTTGTTGTCTTTTTGAAATGTAATCTTTGCCCTGGGCTGAGATCTTAAGCACTGCAGATTTCTCTCGCTATCTCTGTGTCCATCTTTCTACCACTCCGAATTGCCTCCAAGTTCCTCTCACAGTAAAGCACCCCCAGAATATAATCCACGTTTTTCTGTAGTAAGTGATTTAGATGTTAAGTGCATGGTTTCCTTCGCCAACCTTCGGATTTTTTACCCAATAGTTTCAATTTTTGTTTTATTAGACCAGAGGATTTTGCTTTAGGTACCTTTTTCAGACAATTCCCAGTGGGAACGCCTTCAGTAATAAACGTCTTCTGTCGTGTCAATTCAAGAGCTCTCTTAAGGGCCCGGTAAAGACTTTGGATCTTTTCACAGTGACCACTGGCTTGTTTGTTACCCATCTAAGACCCTTCATCTCTGATTACTGCTCCAGATCTGTGCCTTTACATCATCCTGCTGTCACAGCTCTATCTTCTCTAATGCATGGCCTTCTTAATTCTGTTCAATTATTTTAAGAATTGGTGGACTTTGTTCAAGTTAGAGAGATTTAGGGTTATATTATATTAGTGAGTGGAAAATGCTCCAGAGCTCCGAATAACAAGAAAAGTAAATCTATTATGCAACTTGTGTATTTTAGTCCATCACTTGTCAAATGATCAAACACTTCAAAAAACATGTTTGCTTTATCAATGTAAATATGGATTGATGAGGGGACTAACAAAATTCACTGCATGAGTCTGTGAAACGTAAAATGAATGTCTCTGAAAACCTTCATTGTTCTTGTTTTTTATAACTGTATTTTGGCCAGGTTTCAGTTTAGATCCAGTAAAATTCCATCTTATCCTAAATCTATATTTATTTTCCTCGACAGAGAGCTCAAAGTGATGAGATGGGTGCCATTAAAAGCCACATTAAATCAACCCAGGAAAAGGAGGATTCCAAGCCACTGGACAAGCCGGAACAGTGAGAGCCAAGCACAATTCCCAAAGGAAATGCAAAACATCACTTGTCACTTAAAAAAAAAAAAAAAATGAATGTTGTTTTTTTTTTTTACCTCCCCAATTTCAGGTTTCTGTTTCAGTTATCAAAAATCTCCAATTTCTCTGAACGGGTGTTTTGCATCTTATTTCAATCAACCTTCCACGAGTGCATCACCTTAATCCTGCGCAAAATTGAAGTCCTGCAGAAAGTGTGCAAGGTGAGCTAATGTTCTGCTCATTTCAGTTTTTTTAGTTTTCTTTATTTTTTTCTTCTGTTTCTCAGTTTGTCCTTCTCATCTTGTATCTGTTTTGTTTGTACCACAGACTCTCCAAAGTAGTCAAAGTGTATTGCAGGTGCTCGGCCTGGTTCTGGCTTTTGGCAACTACATGAACGGAGGGAATCGGTCTCGAGGGCAGGCCGATGGCTTCACCCTGGACATTCTGCCAAAACTGAAGGACGTTAAAAGCAGCGTGAGTATGTATGGTAAAGGTGTGAAAGCAAATGTAACCCACACTCGAATGTCCTTCACGAGAAAACTTTTCCATCTTGAAGTGTAAACTTGTGTAAAACAAATATTGATGCGTCATGGGGTTGTCCCTGGAATCACTCAATCAGCTATATTTTGATTTTCACATTATCAGAATGGTATAGAAAATTATCATTCAAATTATCATTATCTACAATTTAACTTTGAAATGTTCCCATCCTGACAGTCGAGGTTTAGAAAGGGAACCTCATTGGTACCAAACGTGTGAGCCATCGCTGCACAGATTTAGAAGAGACCACTCTGTTTATGGTTCTGATTCAATATCACAATGTGCTTGGTGTGCCCTCACCGCTACCATTTAAGGCTGCAGGGGTTTGTGTGTTTGTAGTTGTGAAGGGAGTAAGGTATCCATACAGAGCATTCGACTTTCCTCTGACCTGAGATATAATGCTGAGCCCTGCACAGTTGGGATTTGTTGAACAGCACGTCCAATGTCATGATCTACCATTGTCTTTACACACTTTCCTGAATAAATTAAAACATCATGCCTACAGTGATTAAATTATTAAAGGGTTTTTTGGTTTGTTTATTTGTATTTTATTATTTCTTCTTTCAGGATAACTCCCAGAGTCTTTTGTGCTACATTGTTGCTTACTATCTGAGGCACTTTGATGAGGTATGTTTTGGTTCCTGTTTATTTGAATCATTTTTCTGTTTTAGTCTGATTTGCTCAGAAATCCTTCCAGAGCTCTCTTTCATGTGCTCTCTTGCCAGAGGATACCATGGCTTATCCTTTATCAAATTATTTATTTTCCCTTTCCTCATTTACAGCAGAGACAAATCTCTCTTTCGGTTGCTCCTTCTATAACTTTCTTTCTGTGTTTCACTCCTCGTGTCCTGCTCAGGGTCTGCTTTGGTCTGGCTTCATTCAAACCTGCAGTCTGTTCACTGACACAGCATCCAAAGGAGCGCTAGTGTAAATAATTAGGTTCTCCAGATGAGATGAACTCAGTAATGCAGCTTGCCAAAATCAACCTGCATGACGTGGCTGTAACTCTCATAATTGCTTTGTGGAAGCTGAGATGGAGAGAAATAACTTTTTTTTTTTTTTTTTTTCTCTTACTTTCTGAAATGAGCAATAACGGGCATTTTTAGTTTTATTTCCAGTCTTATCTTCTCTGGGACATTTGGACGCCTGATAAGTCCATGTAGATCTCTGAAGGTACTTATTTAAATCTTGCCTTTTGTATCTAGCACAGAGAGGCCCTGTCTTATTTGATGAGTATCGACTTTGACATTGTGGTGTGTGTGTTTTTGTATCATATTTTTTGCTTCTCTCTGTTGTCTTTTACCAGGATGCTGGCAGAGAGACATGCGTCTACCCCTTGCCTGAGCCTCAGGACCTTTTCCAGGCCTCTCAGATGAAGTTTGAGGATTTTCAAAGAGATCTCCGCAAGTTGAAGAAAGATCTAAATGGTTTAGTCATCAACCTCCATTTCACATTTGTTTTTATATGAAGCCCATGTATAAGTTTTGTAAACTTCAAATTTACTAAAGGTTTACCAAGATCCAGGCTTGGCTGTTCAATTACTCTCAAATTATGGCATGTTTTATATCTTTCTCAAATGCCATAGAACTGATTTTATGGTTTATTCACCCATAAATGATGTATTAATCTTTATGCATACCTCTCAAATAGCTTGCTCAATGGAATATGATTTTCCAAACCTGATTAGCTTTGGTCATGTGCAGACTGTAGAGGCAGATCAACAGAGATGGCATCTGTTTGTCGTACGAATGAGCTAACCAGAGTCACATGTGACCTGTCAGATATAGACTCCTGTTGGTCCTGGCAGGCCTTTACCATGCTCATGGAGCGGAGCTCAGTATGTCGAGGATGAGGTCAAAAAATGTCAGGAGCCTTGGTATTTTATCAGCTGAACTACATGTCGGTACGGCTTATTGGAAATGGAGTGATGGGCCATGAACTGGAAGGTTGCTGTCCTATATTCCAGCTTTCCCTGTCCAGGAGTTGGTTTTATCCAGTACATTTTCAATTCACTTTAAAAACCTTTATTCGTCCTCAGAGGCCAAGCAGGCTGTGAGAGGTAGAGTGGTTCATGTCGCTGATCGTGTGGAGGTTCATATTGTTTTTTTCCGAGTCACTTTTCAATTATTGTCATGCTTAATCACTTGTTCATGGAGACTCATGAGTATCATATATGGATGAACTGTTTTCTATAAAGGCGCTTCATACGTTTATCTCAGTTTCTGACCGGATAGCTTCCCATAAACCTACAATGGCCTGCAACAACATAAAAACTAACACATCATGCAGATTACACAGGGGCCATATTGAAATGCATAAAAAAAATGTTTCCGAAGACCTAACCAAGAGTCTTTATCAAGTAAATGCAACCAAAGAAAGGGAGAGAGGGATAAAACCCTAGAAACAGCCATATCCAACTTGTTTCTTTTTTCTTTTTAACTTATTTTTCTCAAGTCAAACTTGACGGGAGGGGGGGTATTGACCTGCTCTCCACATTGCTCAAATCCCAACCCTAATTAAGCATGTAAACAATGCTCCATAATGAGCCCAATCCACCAAGGCTCATGACAGCAACCCCCCAACACCAAAAAAGTGGAAAACTTTAGTGAACCTGAAGAAGTCATGTTGATTTAAAATAATGGCTCGTTGGCTAACAAATGCCTACCATTCCTGTGGAAAATAATATCAATTTATTTTAGTTAACATGTTAGATCATGCCCACCAGCAAGTTAACCCTGGCTTCTGTCGTTTCTTTGGCTTCCAGACAGATTTAATAGGCGGTTGAATAAAGTCTGCATACTGCATGTTACATATAAAACGTCCCTCGAGATCCTGTGAAAATGTCAAATTTAATTATTTTATATGCAGGAAGCAAGGAAACACATCGTAACAGTAGACTAGAGGGGCGTAACTGTTTTTCAGAATTTTATGCCCTTCGTTTGCTTTGCTTGATTAGTAAAATAGCATTTACTCTTTATTTTTTTTCCTCCTCTCCTATTTGTGGTTTATGTTAAATGCATTGATACACATTTCTAAAAAGCCTCTCCTGTTAGGAACTTGCAAAATATAGGTGACATTAACAAATCACCACATCCATGTAATCTTTTTACAAGTAGGACTTGCACTAATAAAGACAAAGCGTTGATGGCAACCACAAGAACGGTTTCACACTCGGACCCAAATGAGAGCAGCAATAATTTACATTCTCCCACATTCCTTTAAAACCAAAAAAAATTCCTAAAAAAAAATTAAATTAAATAAAGTGGCATAATTAATGCTCTGTTGGTGCAAATTGAGACCATGGGAAAAAATGATTAATACTTGGCAGGCTGAGCCGATTTTCTAAGCGAAAAGTGTTTCAATGATTTGGCAAATCCTCACTTTCTTTACTCTGTCATAAGTCACTCAGTTACATTTTCCATAACCTGAAGTACTTGCAGATCATTCAAAGAAGAAGAGATGGCATATTTAGGTGCAAACATTCGCTTGCATGTGGGTGTCATCTTTTCCACGAGTCTTGATTTATGACCTTGTATGCATGTTACTTGATCAACAGTTCCTCAAACCTTCTGTGTTCTCCATCAGGCTTCATATATCTTTGCTGCTGAACCCGACCTATCCATGTTATCACGTATTGTTTTTTCCTTTGCTGTAATGATTCTTTAGGCTGTTCGTTGTTTGTGATTCATAAAGATGAAGTGGCTCAGAGGGAAATCAACTTTCAACCCAGTGGCAGTGGCACATGTTAGCCATCCATAAATACATCATCACATGCTATACCTGCAGATCTCTTCATTATATAGCAGCTGAGTGCTCTAACAGACTTGGACTTTGATGGCATTTCCCAGAGGGAGGTAGATGGCCTTGGCTGGCCCTATGGACATCAGCAAGTAACACCATGGAAATGAAGCTTACCGTGTACCTTTTTGGGCTGAGGCACCATATGGTCTATGAATTACCACTTGCCCGATACTGACCTCCCTGTTCCTGTAAGCATCTCATAGCATCTCGTGGCCTTTCCACCTCTCCGGCCTAGAGCTGAGTTTGCATATCTGTTATGCTTGCAGATGGAGCGTGACGATAAGTTTCCCAAGGGATCAGAGAGCTGGACCCGACTTGTTTTTTGAGCTGCCATTTTAGTCATTTAGGGTCATTATGGCTTTGCAGACACTTATTCAGCAGAAATTCAGCAGAGAATTATCAAAGCACACTCAGCCAGGCTGAAATGCACAGTGGAGTTTGAAATTACAGTACAAGTGGTGAATGAAATGTTATTGCTCTTGAATACTTATTTCTTTCTCATCGCAGTCACATCTCTTTTGTTTTTAGCATGTTCAAGTGAAACTGAAAAAGTTTGCAAGTTGTCCTCTGAAGATGACCTACAACCCTTCAAAGACAAGATGGATGAATTTCTTAGTCAAGGTGAGCCTGTGTTTTGTTTTTGTTTTTAATATCTGACATTTAAAATCACCTCAAGTGTAATCAAAATGTGTGGTATTCTGGGATATTTTGTCTGTTTCTTGTCAGAAAATCCCACAAAAAGACTAAAATCAGTGAATGAACTATAAGTGTGTTGCATGTAGTTTATGTAGTCCAAACCTGAAAGTTTTTCTTTTAACAGTTTTCTATTATTAAACAAAAACGGTGAGGAACAAAAGTGATACTATGAGCACATGCACTGTAGTTCGTTTTGTGGCTCATACACTGCTGTACTACTTTAAAATATGACTAAATTTAAGGTTTGATTTAATCGCAAACAAACTGTGTTGAATGTTCATCTCCTTATTGTAATCATTTAAACACACAAAATTAAGATTTACAGTTAAGCCCCAAGTTATTCTTACTAGAAAATTATCCTTTTTTTTTCACCCTTCCTCTTGTGAGAACATGATATAAATAACTGACAACCAACTTTAAAACATTATATTGAAAATGTTATTGTTAGTTTCTTTTATTTTTCTCTTTTATTTTAGTTGTCTGGAAAATGCAATGTTTTGCCATTTATTTATTTTTTTACCCTTTGCAACTAATCTCAGCAGGCGGTTTATATAATTGCCAATACCCATTATGGACATTCCACTGGGATTTTGGACCATTCCTCATCTGCAATCATCTCCAGGTCTTTGGGGCTGGAAGACTTCCTTGCTATTGCACCACTTCGCTGTTCCCCCACAGATTCTGGAAACGGTTTCAGTCCGAATTGTGGATGGCTCCTGGCAAAAATTTACAACTGTTTTCTGTTTACCATTTCTTGACCACCTTGGCTGTACTTTTCTGAGCATCGACTTGTTTGAAGGTCGGATGCTGCAGATATTTCTTAGAAAGTTAATGCGATTCCCTTTTCCATGGGTTGGATTACCACTATGATCATCCGGATGTATCTGAACAATTCAGGTACCAACATTTCAAGGCAGACCTTCCACAGAACGCTTCACATGGCTCATCTCCATGGATGTACTAACCAAGGGCCTTTTCATTTTTGTTCCCATGCAGACACGGGGATACTTATGAAACCTTGATGAAAAGCTATCTTGGTCCACAAACAAACCAAAAAACACAACCTTTGGTTATTATTTTTCACTTTAGAAATATAGATTTAATGCCGATTTGAGATGACCATGATGTTTTTTGGACACATGGAGGTGTCCAAAAGAAATCAGCATTCGATGCTGGGAACAACATCCACATCAAAGACTTTAATAGTATATTATGCTTTGGATGATGATAGAAAAGTATCAGGGAGTTTGCAGATAAACTTGGCCAATGTGGACATCCAAAGAAGATGCTGTTCTGCAACATCAACGGCACACTGAAGAACCTTTCCAATCTTAAAGAACTGGAGATCTTTGCACAAATGATGTGGTTTTAAAAGCCAAATGACACTTTTCAAGTTTATTGGCAGTTATTAAAATTGCTTCATTGCTTGGATGTAAAATAGAGGAATTAGCTTTGATAATCAAAGGTACAAATAGTTTGACATTTATAAAAAAAAAAAAAGTAAATATCAGATGTTGCGAGGCTTAACCTTTTTATACAGTATGGCCTTTTTTGATCTTCTGTTTAGTCTATACTCTTCAAACTTAGGTTGACCTCGGACCATTGGCACTTGCAAAAGTTCTCAGATGATACAACCTTTATCGGATGTGTATCAGACGGGAATGAGCAGGATTACAGGGGGGGGTCATCAATTATTTTGTCAGCTAGGGTTAGAATAATTCCCTGCAAATTAACACCAGCAAGACAAAGGAGATGGTTATAGACTTCAGTAGGAAGTCACCCCCCACCACACCACATCCAGGGAAAAAACATTGAGACAGTGGGCTCCTAAAAGTACCTGGGTGTTCACCTCAACAATAAACTGGACTGGACCACAAACGCAGACGTTGTGTATAAGAAGGGCCAGAGTTGTCTCCACCTTCTGAAGAAACTGAGGTCCTTCGGAGTCTGCAGGACTCTAACGATTTCATATGACTCTTTTGCAACATCCGCTCTTTTTTTTTTTTTTATGCAGTGGTCTGCTATTGGCGCGGATGCACCAACGGGCAGGATTAACAAACTGGCACAGAGGGATAGTTCTGTGCTGGGATGTCCTCTGGAGTCTTGGTGCGCAATTGCTGTTCAGATTTGCTTCAGGCTGTGACAATCTCAATCTATTTTTGTTTATCTCCACCCAACTTAACATCATGCTCCGTGTGTTTTACCTCTGAAGTAGGTAACACAAAAATGTTCCAATGACTTAACAAAAAAAGAAAAAAACATCTCACAGAAGACTTGTGATGGAGTGGAGTCTGCCTCCTAAAACTGGCTGCTATGAACATAACTGTAAAGACATGGTTGAAAAGGGAGCTGGGTTACATCCTGTCTGTGGCATTTAGATCAAAACAAACAAAAAGTCATAAGTCACCTTTTTAAAATTTACAATACTGTTTAGCACTGAACACATTCAAAACTGAATTTTATTCATTTCCCTGTTTCCTAGTGATTAACAAGATAAAAATGCAAAGCGAGCTTCTTGGAAGTCTCACAAAAACACAGATCTCGGCCGCATGATGGCATGAAATGAAACATTCCAAGCCATCAAGAACATGCTGAGACACTAAACAGATAACGTTAGAACTTTGGTCTTCATTAAATGAAACAACAGTCCAGAATGCTTTTGGATTTATCCTTGGAACACCAAACCAAATCTAATTGCATGGATATTTCAGTCTACGAGACGGCTAGTACTTTTATGTGTCTAAATATCATGTGAAAATCTGTGGAGAATGCAATTTTGTTTATATGTCACGTTCACCAGATGTCAAGCAGTCAGACTTTTATCTTAAAAATCTGACATGTACAACAATATTGGGGGATTTTGTGGTCCACATCAAATGTGTAAGACTTAGTGTTTTATGTTTGTCTTAACATAACAAGCCAATTGTCATTTTTTATGTAGCACAGGCTTTGACCCTGCTTATATTCATACTGTGACCAATCTTTCTGAAGGACATTGCTCACAGGCTTCTCTCCAACTGCTTTTGTATTCAAATAAGAGTGTAATGCATAGCATATGTTCTTCAGCAAGTCTCCTTTTTCCACCTCCATCCACTCTCTTTTCCTTTCCCTTTATGTTTGTTTGAGAGAAATATGGGAGCTCTCTCTTTGATGCAAATGATGAGGTTTTTCCTTTGAGAGTAGAATGTAAGCTCTGTAGCATGGATATGTGACTCAGAAGGCTCCAGACGGGATTCTTGGGGTTCCTCTAGTGCAGCGGTGAAAAAAAGAACAACAGCCAAACGTCTTATTTTTGTTATTTCTGTAATTTCTAAAGAGCCTGAGGTTAAACTGTTTCTGGCTCCTCAGTGTAAACCGCTTTTGTTTATTTTCTGACCATGAAACTAACCACAAAATAACAGTGGGAGCGGACTTGTTGGAGCTCGGCTGTTTGGTCTAGCTTGATTTTCTCTGCTCACTTCACAAATTCTCATGCATGCAGGTCTTTGATAGAGTCGATGTGACTAGCAGGACAGACCCAGCCATGTGATAATCTGCTTCTGATGGGTGTAAAGACTAGTAGTGTGACTGACGTCAGGGTCTCGCCGGGTTTCTGAAGTCAACATGGTTAATTCATCACAATTTCTTGTTTGTTTTTACATTACATTTCTTGTATATTAGTTGTCATATGCAGCTACATTCTTTCTTTGATTGTTTGTATGTTTAGTGGCATGTTCTTGGAAATTCTATCTGCCTTTGGATGTTGGCGTAAAGACACTAATACAACCATAACATATTAAACGTTATATAATTACAGTGAGACTAGAGTATTTCCATATTAAACTGGTGGTGTCAAGTTAATGGAAGGTACTGCAGATATATATGCATATACTGCATATTTTACCCAATAGTTGCAGGACTAGTAGATTTTTTTTCCTTTTTTTTTTTTTTTTTTTTTTCTAGGAAGTTGTGCAGTCCTCAGATTTATAGCAAGCGCTGTTTACATCACTGTGTGTTAGTGTTATGTGAGCAGTCTGCAGTGATGGACGTGAGTGCCAAGTGTTTTTGCACTGGGGAATATTACGCCGATTCTGCTGATCTGAGTGGGTTTGTTTGAGAACTTTAGTAACACACATCCAGCGATTCCCTGACTAGATGTGGAGGCCAGATTTGTGCCAGGAACGATTCTTTGTCCCATTTCCTGTCACGTGGAGGTCACAGGTCATTTTTGATTATTCATCAGTTCAATGCGGGTTACAGGTTACTGTCGGGGAGAAGCGAAAGTAAAGCTGTCTTGGACAGGATTTAAAGCCTCTGTGCAGTTGTACAGCTACAAACAAGGGATATATGTTCGTTAAAAAACAGTAATGAAAGCTTTTTTCATTTCCCTAGTGCTCTACCATCATTTATCAATGATGTGCATAGCAACCTGCTTCTTGCTGTGTTTTTTTTATCCTCTCACATCTCATGAATGCCCTCAAACATGCAGAGATGTCCAGTTTTACTTCAAATTGAGATGGTTGGTGGCACAAAGAAGTACTTGTTCTGTAATTTGCAACGCTCATTTATAAATTGAGTAACAGCAGACAATCCAGCAGTTAATAATCTGGTCACGGAGTGTTGACCCTGCAAATGACTGAAGAAACTGACACTTTGAATCCTCTTGTTTTTACAAGTCGCACAGTAAAATAAAGAATTTTCTCTTCAACAAAATGCTAAAATTCAGTCCCGATTGTACCAGTTCTCTAATTTATTTTTTTTTGTTTTTTTTGTTGTTGTTTTATTACTTTACAGCCAAAACTGAGCTGGAGACGCAGGAGAAGGAGCTGGCAGAGACTCAAAAGATGTAAGCATTTTGTTTGAATGTTAAACACGTGCCTACAGCATCCTCAGCCTTAAGAAGAAGAAGAAAAAAAAGGCTTAATTCTGTGTGATTCCAGTCGTTTATATTTAGTCTGTTTCCTAGTTTCAAAACACAGATTATAGCTGTGAATTTGAAAGTGCAGGGTAATGTAGCTCGATACAGTTTGAAGTAACACATTCTTGCTGTAGTAAAGAAATATAATCGGGCTGCTTTGTCAATATTTATGCCTCCTTGTTCCTTCAGTTACATAGAAGGTGCAGGCCATCGTGCTGGGCCTCCAGCAGACGTGAGGCCCCCCGTGCGGTGTCTACGTTGTTTATCTAAGCAGAGCAAGACTAGACAGCCATGGCTCCAGGCTTCTGTTTCTGCCGGCTAGGAATGCATTCCTATAGCACACTCCAAACATAGACCCCAACCTGTCCGCTGTATTTTTGAGCTGCAAATGGCTCCCACATTTAACAATTTTAACATTTGTCATCCACTTCCACATGCACGCTTTCTTTAGGTAGCTCTGTCTTTGTAAAGAAAAGAAAATGCATTACAATGTGACAATCTCTCATCCGTATACCGTAGGAATGTGCATCTTAAATGTGTGTGCAAAAAAAAAAAAAGACAATTATGCATGAGGGAGTGTAGTGACAAAAGAAAACGCCGTATACGAGGCTCTGTTTTAGTCATGGAAGTTGAGCTGTCTGACGTAACTGACTGTGTGCAGTTTTTGTGGTCCTAATTGTCCTTTCATGTTCACTGTTCTCTGAAGTCCACGATGTCATCTTTGGTTTGGACTTACTGTGTTATTCTCCTATCAAATCTGTGCAAAACCGCATAACTGCAAGATTAACTTTGATACTTTGCATATTTGCGTAGCTCTGCCAGTTTTCGCAACAATCGGTGTCGGTTTCTGTAATCTTATGTTGTAATAGCTTGGCCTTGAAATAATGTTTTTGTTCTCTGTCCTCAGCTTTTTGGAGTTGAGTGTGTCCTTCTCAGTCAAACCCAAGGCGGGAGAGAAAGAAGTCTCCCCCAACACATTCTTCTCCATTTGGCATGAGTTTTCTACGGATTTTAAAGAGCAGTGGAAGAAGCAGAACAAGCTGATATTGCAGGAGCGGTGAGTGTGTTTCAGATGGCAAAATTTTACGCGATACTCCTTTTTCTGACAGGAGGGATTTAACAATTGACCAAAAATAGCATGGAGAGGTTTCCAAATAATTACAAATGTCATTACTTATGAAACAAATGTCCCTAAATTTAGAATATTTCCTCTTCCGTGCCTCAAACGTGCAGTACGTCTCATATTTGTTGAAGATCCTATCAGATTCATTCAAATTCATGAGCGGAAGAGAGGGCAAATGACCCAAATCTTTGTCTTTACCTCAAAGAGAAGAACACATGCACCTTCCAGTTGGGTTCCTGGGGTTTGATGAACATAAAGATATTGTTGCATGTGTCAACAAACAGCAAATTAGTCCATGATTTCTAATAAAGATTAAATAGTGATAACATATATATGTAAGTGGAGTCGAATGTCGCAGGTTTTGCTTGGTCAGTAGGAAAGAATAAAAACAAATTTGAAAGCATTAACTTTTCGCCCTTAGCCACAGGCGATCATCTCTGCGCTGGTTTAAATTCCAGTGTCCATGTGTCTTCACCTGTACTGTGCTGGCGTGCAAGCACGCCGCACAGGCTCATCCCGCACACAAGGAGGGAACGGAGAAAAGATATGTTCGGAAAAATGATACACTCGGTGGCCGAATGCTGACCATTTACCTCGTAGGACTTTTAGGGTTGGGGGGAATGCTATAAAATGTATGTAGAATGTATTTAAGTTTGACATTTGTGCAGCCTAAACGTTGTATTTCATCTGTGCGTTAACTTGAAAGGATTACGTTTCAAGTTTCTGTAGGATGACTTACTGCTGCTTTCTTTTTTTTCCAGGGTGAAAATGGCAGAAGAGGGCTTCAAGCAGGCCAGGCAGAAGCCTTCCTACAATGTCACAACCAAAAATGCCACTGGAATAGTATGTTTAATTCTTTATAGCTGTATGGTCTCATCTGTTTTACATTTAATTTAGACCTAGCAGTACCTGCCCACTTCTTTCTTTCCGTGGCACAAACTGCTTCCTCACCTTACCGACTCTATTGCTTACAAATGTCAGTCCAGATGTTAAGAAACAACACTCCTGGCTTTTACAGTAACATGTTAAGATGAGTGCCAGGACTGCTGACTGTAAATAACTCAGATGGGTTTGTGTTTTTTTTTTTTTCTGTTTTTTTTTTTCTTCTTTCATTCCACAGAAAGCAAAGCTGGGCAAGAAGATCTGAAGCAGAGATGGGAAAATAATCATCACCAAGCCTATTGCACAAGTACAATCTGACATGGCTCATCAGTCATTTCTAACACTTCTTTGTCTCCACTTTTTGTTTACTAATTTATTGTACTTTGTTTGAAGTGGATATTATTTAAAAGTTGAATGAAATGTTTATTTCTTATACTGAATGAGCTCATTTTTAAACAGAACACTGAAACCAAACAAAATCACTGAGATTTAATGTTTTAAATACTCTCAAAGACATCCGTAGCACAAAATCAAGGTTTTATCAGTGTTTTATAAGCTATGTATATCTTGATTTTTCCTCTAAGTGCATTACCCCACGTCTAGTTTTAATACAAAACATGAACACTTCCTCTTTGAATCTTCTTTTTTATGATTAGAAAAGCACAGAATTTTACAACCTTTTCTATGTGAGTTACAGCATATTGATGATTTATGGATCAGCTGCCAGACAAAGTGCCTTATTGCACAGTGAAGGGCGCAAATGAGTGCTGTAGAACAGGGGAATCGCTTCCTTTGTAATGTGTAGGTGTGCGTCTTTTTTTTATTTATTTGTATATATATATATATATATATATATATATATATATATATATATATATATATATATATATATATATATATATATATATATATATATATATATATTGAAGTGTGTGACAGAACTGAGTGATAGTTATACTTGTTTCTCAAACTGCACCACCTTTTATTGCATTTTTAATTTTTCTTATTCCAGAAGCTCATGTCTGTGTTTTGTGGTCCGATTCACTCCTATTGTTTTATTAAACAGTTTTGTCAAGCTACCTAATTTTAAGCTAAATCCTATGCAAGTAATTTCTGCCTTTTATGCTGTCTGATGTACGATAAAGAAACTTGGCCGTAATGTAATTTTTTTCTTTTTTATGTGCAATATCAACAGTGTTCTGATTAAATACCCTTGACCATAAAAAAAATATATTTATTGAATAAAAGGAAATGCTACCCCTTTTTCCCCCTCTATAAAAACACTCCTATTGCTCATCTGTCCAGCTGTGATATATAAATACATGTAAGCATGGAGACACCATTTGGTTGATATGAAATAGATTTAATATACTTTAAACATACATTTGGACATACAAAAAATATATGTACTGTATATATCACATTGCACCTCCATCACACACGCTGCAGTACAATTTTCTGACATGCTGGCGTACAGCAAACATACATTTTACAGCCAAGATTTTGTCCAAACAGGTAGATGTCACAGGCCATTGCTGGGTTGCTCAGGAGATTGACATCTCTTGCTCAGCATCATCCTAGACTTTGTGGAAAAGGTGAACTTGGATGCAATAATTGCAACAAACTGGCATGTTTAGCTGTTATCTACCTCCCTTCAAGACATTATCTCATATTACAGAAACTTGTTTTAAGTGGTTGCGCTCTTCCTAAATTCAAAAAAACTTTAGGTAGATATAACGGGGAAGGATAGTTGCTTGTCATGAAACCCTTGAAGTTTTATCAGTGGCTCGATCGCATTAACACTTATTTCTTAATAGTATTTACTTGACAGCATGGCTATAAGGTTCTAATCAAATCAATATTTAGTCTATTACACCTGTTTCATGGTATGGCAGGACAAGACTATTTGAACAACACGATGCAGCAGAGTCTTGAAGTCAGTCCTGGTTTTGCAAAGTTCTCTGACAGCACATGCAAGTTGTTTTCAAGCTCAAAATACCTTAAGGTCCTCCTTCACAGCTTTCCATGACTGCTCACATCCACGGACATGCAGCGACACTGTTTGACCCTCTGCACCTTACGATGTCTGAAAGGGGGCTGCAGATCTGGGCAGTCAAGCTGTACTGTGAGCTGTGTGATGCGATGTGGCCTGCAGAAGGAGCAGGACTGAAAGGGCTCCTGGGCTTTGTTGTGGCTTTTTCTTCCAGAACCTGAAGCTTGGCCTCGTTTCTGTCGCCGACTTGAGCCAGGGCCCATGTGGCGGGGGATGTAGAAGGAGTTGCACTGGCCATAGCAAAAACGATTGACCACAGTACGACTGCGACAGCCTTCTTCACTGATGGTCTGCCGAAGGGGTTGGGTCTTGCACCAGTCTCTGCGGAGGTAACGGCGCTCTGTCACAACTAAGGCCTCGTGGCTAGAAGATAACACCTCTGGCTTCTGCTGCAATAGTCTGTGGTGGCGTTCTGCAGACAAGTTGCCTTTGGTCTTGTAAGGGGAGGGGATGGAGCCCTGAGGGCGGGTCTTTTTGGTCTCTGTGGTCATGCAGAGGACCCCAGCCAGAATGATTGGGATGGTAATTTTCCACAGCATCCTGCAGAAATAGTTATACATTAATACGCAATCCAACAAACAAGTAAAACTCCTGATTTTGCTTGAAAATAATGTTAAAATTATGAAAACTGGAGCAGTTGTAACAATCCACATGTGATGCTATAACACAATAATGTCATATTAACCATGGCAATCATTTTTGCATGAATGTGCCTTCAAATGAAGCCACCTTTACAGTCCAGCCCTCCAGGCATCATTGAGGAAATGAATCCATCACCCAGGCTCCCATTTGTCAGCATCTCTGTGTCATTACTTCTATTTGCTTTCCTCTCGGCTGCGCAACTCTTCTAAAAATAAACAAAGCCCTGACATCAAAGGATACACTTAAACACCCATAACGAGAAGGGGAAGTGGATTTTATTGGTCCCGTCGCTGGGTAAAATAATTAGTGCTTTGCTTACTTTAGTCATGAACTATGCCGCAGATATGTAAACAGGCATTAGAGAGGCCCATCTGCATGTTATTAGGGGAAGAGTTCAGGAACTGTACAGTTTCCTTTGGGAGTCCACCCCTCTACTCATTCTACTCTTTGGTGATATAGAGAAACCTGAACTGAGAGTGACCCATTGTATCTATAATCATCGAAGTGTCTTCTGTATCACGCTAGCACTGTAAAGGTCTGGAGAAATGCTTTCTCCTCTGTTCGGGATGGAGTATCCGCCCGTGAGCCTGCTGTCAGTGTTTGTGCCAGCACATTTTTGACCATCACTCAAGCATCTTTTCAGCAGATGTTGTTCTTGACAAGCATTGCATGACATCCAGTCAGAAATTCTGATGGGGAACCAAACTGCCTCAAGGCCATTGGCTGGGACCATACACACACTGTTCTTTGCTGTGCAAATTCATATGTTTTCTTCTTTCCTTTTTTGGACTTTCACTTCATGTTGACATGGAACAAATTACTTTATCATAATCCACTTTTCTTTTTCTTTTTTTAATCTGTCGTCAATCGTAAGGTCATGGCAGCTCCATCAAAGCTGGGGGAAGCACTCAAGTCTTTCCATCATTTCCCATGCAGTACTTGTCATAAGGTAAACAGCAGTGGTTTGTCAGTCTTGTTGTGAACTCTCTGCTGTTTTCTCGAATATCACATTTGTACATCTATTGTGGGATTGAATTAAGACTCCTGAGGGGTCCTACCTTCACCTGCTGCTTCTGGGAGTCATGAGCCCTGTTTATCCACTGATATACCTTCCTTTTACAGCGCAGTCTCATTCATCTTAAACTTCGTCTGATTCCTGGAAACTGTCAATGGAACGGCATGGAGCCTTGTTCAGGGGCACAATCTCTCCATCTGTGTTCATGCTCTTGTTCTTTGTTTCCTTGTCCTCCAAGAGGCACCCTGTGACTCTGCTGAGATGCAGTCTGAATAACCATGGAGACCGAGAGAAGACGGCCTGACCGACTGTGTATATAGGGTATGACAGATGGCCCGTACAGTCAGGAGCTGAGTTTCCTCTCCACTCCCAAACTCAGCCTAAGTATGACTGTACCGGCTTGAGCAAGCTATCCTCATCAATCTATGCTGCAGGACAAATTGAGGTTTTGGGGAAGGGATTTAGCGGCTTTGAGGGAACCTTGAGGTGGATGTGTGGGTGGTTAGTGGTGGGAAAAGAATGATAGAACAAAGGGGGTTGAAGAAATGGGAGTTTCTGGGGCAGATAAGCTACTGGGAAACAAAATCAACGCTACTTGGGCTTCATGGATGGTATAGGGCCTCCTCCTACAACTGTACTGTATATCTTTCTATAAGCTACTTGTCTCCCTATTTCTTCTTGACATTAATCATCATGCTGTCCTGGAGACAGGAGGAGACTGTGGTTTTTGTGTTTTAATGCTGAGACAGAACTGGACCTTTCTGTCTGCTAAACACTAATATTGTCCACAAACACAGCTTTATGTTTTACCCGAACCACAAATTCTTTGGATTTGCTTCACTGAACTGTGGCAGACCTTGGTTCCAAAATTGAAACCTCTAATGAAATTACAAATACCAGAAACAAATACCAGAAAGACTGCTGAGCAAGTCCTTTTGAAAACAACTATTATCATCAGTGGGAACTTACTATGTTTTGTTTTTCAGTATTGCATGGTATAGCCATGGTCATGTTTTATAATTTAAATTTTTTTTGTTTTTTTTTGTTTTTTTTTAGATCTGGATAACAATAGGTCCTTTTTATTCCAATAATTCATGACAGTCTTTAATCTGTCTGTGAAAAAATGTTTATATTTCCCATATTTGTTACATGATAGACAAACGGAACCTTTTCAGAGCTTTTGAATTTGTACACACATGTATCGCCACTAAACCCTGTGAAATTTCTGCTCAGCAAGTCTTCAAAGGCAGGTTAAAACAAACAAAACCTGATGCCTCAATTATTGGTGCGTCAGAAAGTCTCATACGGAGACTGGTAAGTGCAGTTAATTACAGTAGAACTGCAATTAATTCACCGTGCAGCTCAAACCTCATTCGCACTAAGATAGCCACACACGCATACACATTTAACCACATGCATGTGTGCAATCACACACACATGCACACACGCACAGGATGTACGGCATCCAGAAAGAAACGAGGATAGAGCGGTAAATGAAATGTTTCACTCTGAGCCAATTACACAAAGAGGAACCATGTCATTATCTGTGTTTGCGGATTGTATTTTCCCAAACTACACTTTGCTGTTGGCTCATTAACAGTTGGTGGGGTTTTTTTTTTTCTTTTTTTGAGGGAGGGGGGGGGGGGGGGGGGGGGTTGGGGTCCTTTTTGGAGCGTTGCTGTGTAAATGTGTCTAATGCCAGCATTGCCAGGAGGCTGCTTTAGGCACTTCGGGCAGCCATTTGTCACCACAATCCATCTTGATAATGACTTGCAGCCCAGATATAATGCTTTCCACGCTAAGTGCTTGGAAGTATGTAAGGCAGCTACATGGCCTCAGTTACGTGAAGTGCTTTAGTGGAGGATGAAGGGCAGTTAGAGATGCCATGAAAGTACAGGTGTTCCCTTTGCAGATCAGACTATTTAGCATTAGTATTTAACACCACTGCCACCTATTTGCACGTTGAGTCACAGTTTTTGGCTTTTTTATAAAGTGATTTTTTTTTTTCATGTCTGATGGCATCAAATTTATTATACAAGTTTAAAACTTTATAAAGGCCTAAAATGGAAAGTTTATCCCTCCAGCAGCCTTTTATGTATATATTTGGTTTCGTTGGTAATGGGATCGCCTCTATATTTCAAATAAACGTCAAGGCCTTTGAGTAATGTTTGGCTGCAGCGCACGTGTTCACAATGACTTATGCACTAGCAGGCCGTTACATGGTGCAGAGTTTAAGACAGTCCTTTCAAGACATATTTTGCTCTTGATGTAAGGATGCCGAAAGTGGCCAAAACAAAGGGTTACTCTCTTTTTAATTTCTTTACTTTGCTTTTCTTTTTCAATCTTCCCAGGTGGCCTGTTCGTATGTAAAGCACAAATTGTTGGTTTTTCAATCAAAATACCAATTTGATTGTCTGTCTGTGGAGGCTCACTCTGAAGTGTTTTCTGTTGCTAGAGAAACTGAAGCATGTCTGCGCGATAAATCCCCTTTGACATCAGAGCCGAATGTACAAGGTGGCGCAGTCACCGGAGCTGTAAGCAGGATCAGAGGGCAAACTCCCCACAGCTCGCCACACGCATACTGTAAGAACACACACGCACTCACACGCTCATAAGTTCATGCAAAATGTTGGATACACTTTAGTACACATATATTTAAATGCAATGCAAAATGGGCACGCATGTTCAAAAATACACTCATACTAAAGAGCAGAGAGAAGACTAGAGATTATTGTTTTTACATGCAAAATACAGGTTTATTTCATATGTCATTAAGTCCCATTCTCTTTTTCGTGTTCAGTGGAAATGCTAAACAGACTCTTAATCTCACTGAGAGGCACAGTACAACTTACTGTCATCACTCACTAATTCTCTTACTCATAACACTAATTATCTGCAACCTCCAGCCACTAATTATAGTAATTCAACAGACACTTTTATCCAGGACACCTTACAGTGCCTTGAAGGTGTATATTTTTACAATGGGTGGCCCCAGTGGGAATCAAACCATGTCTGTTTGTAGAAATATGAAATAGCTCTACATTTGTTGCTGTTCCAACTTGTTGGTTGCACACTTTGTCACTCAGTCTCACACTCACGTGGGATACATCGAACAGGCATTTGCTGAACTGCTCTTTTCTCAGTAAATCTAAAGAATGGGTTACAGTTAAGTCTTTTTATTTGCTGCAAAACTGCCCTTCTGCAAAACTGTTACGGTTTTATATTTGAAATGCTTATAAAGTTAAAATTCTGTAAAATAAAAGAGGTAATGTGTACTGTACGTCTATGAACATTATGATTAATCAAAAAGTTATTTTTAACAAAATAGCAGAGCACCCTATTTGTTATGGTATTCGACAGTTAAAGTTATCTCTCGGAAAGACTTTTGAAGTGCTGTGATGGTTCTTTAAGTATTTACCCAAAGGTTATCACAGTGAAGCATGACATATGGATCATGTACCTCTCACCACCGTGCGCAGCGGGATAGTAATGGGCTGAGGATGTAGTCAAAGGAGATTGTCCACCTTTAGTGGTCCTTGCGTCCGCTTCCAGGTTTCGGTTTCCATGGCAACATACTGTAATCTGTAGTATCCTTAGGTTTGTTCTTGCTCTTCTTTCCCCAATAAAAGTGTAAAAAGTGATGAACTTTCTTAGTTTTACATCATCCTGAGCATGTCGCATCTAATCTTTTTCTGTGAGTAGTTTTCTTTCTTTCTTTCTTTTCTTTTGTTTTCTTTTTCTTGTCTTCTTGGTTTAAGCTTTAAGAGAGAAGCTCCAGTCCCGTCACAGTAAGCCAGTGTCTTAGTGCTGTGAAGACTGACTGCAGTCCGTCTTTGAGTGTTTGAGTCACTGTAAAGCCTACTTTAGTTTGAATCTCCACCAGCCCACCTCCTTCCTCAAGACTGGGAGGGTTTTTCCTATTGGCCCTGCTCATCGTGTGAATCAAATCAACCTTCACTGCTTTCATTTAAGTCTCCCTCTGTGTCTACCTCTGCACTACGCTTCTGTCTCTTTATATATACATTTTCAGGAAGAATATATATTTTACCACCAAAGACAAAACAAGTAGACAAAATAAAAATAACATAAAAATATAAAAGTAAAAAACTAAAATGATGGCAAATTTTTGTATAGTAAATCATATTGTCTCATGGCATTAAAACCACGTCACATCAAAACCCACATCCTCCACTCTATAAATCATTGTATTGATGTGCCCAGACGTACTAACAGTATGCTTTTAAAAAATGTCTTATTTTACATTCTTTGATGCAACCAACATAAAGATTGTTGTCTGTTTTGTAGCTCTTGTTAAAAACAGAGGCCACAGTCACTTCTGCTATTAAAGAGCCAAAAGATCAACAGATTTTGCTAAACAATAGTGTAGTTAAGTCAGAACAATGATGCTTTCAGGAGTGCTGGAGGATTACAGCACTTTGGCCTGACAGAATTACATTTATCTGCATTATACTGCTCTGTTTTGAGGAGGCCAACTCCGTCCTAAGGAGTCGGAGGGAAATAAGTTATTACCCTCTAGTGGTAGGAAGTGGTACAACAAAGGGGCATGGTTTTAGCATATTTCATGGATCTGTAAGTGGAATTAGTTTTAAACTCATTGCTTTATTACAAAAACTGGGGACCATTGAATCATTGCAACATAAGCACTTTTTTTTTTTTTTTTTTTTTTTTTTTTTTTTTTTTTTTTTTTTGTTTATTGGTCAGTCTGGAATTTTCCTGTTCTTATGCTGTACAGCACTTTGGCTAAACTGAGGTTTTTTTTAAATAGTGCTTTATAAATAAACTTGAATTGAAAATTGAATAAGGAAATGAAGTGGAATGAACTTGAAGGGTGAAAAGAAAATTACACTCTTCAAAAAAATACATTCGTCAAAAAATAGAGGATCATTTTAGTAGCTTCCTCTACTGCTGTTAATGATAAATAACAAGTTTATTTACTTCTGTACTTCTGTAATTAAACTTTGTGTGCCAAAACAAATTAAGAAAAACACAAGCCCAGGCCATAGTAACAGATAGAGGGCCAACTTTAATAATACAAGTAAGTAAAAGTGTCTTTAAATATGGTATAAAAATAAATGCAGAAGAGAATAACAAAGAATTATGTTCTACATAAGATAGAAGACAGCATTTTTGTCCATTTTGAATGTGACTTTACAGGTGCAATGAGAATCATGTGCTAATTCTTGTATTGCAATGAAATAATGCAAAGCAAAATAAATGCACAATAAATAATAATCTGAATCATAACATATATGTATATATTGTATATTCATTCTGCACAACACTTCCCATAGCGTGACATATCTGTAAGTCATATTGTGTAAAGCAATGACATTGGTTAGATTTATCATTTCAAGCTGTCACTGTTTATTTATTTTTTTTTATCAATAATATCTTTCTCCTCTGACATCATTTGTTCAGCTGGAAGAGAGAGAAGGGGCTCCAATTCAGCAGTTTCTTTGGGGGGAAAAAACTGGACCACTGGTTTTGACTTTCTTCTTTATTTCGTTTTTTTTTTTTTTTTTTGGTTGTTTTTTTTTAACTGTCTGTCAGTATCATCACAAGTCCAGCAGCGCCTTCTTTCTGAGAATAGTAGAAATATATCATGTACTGGGAGAGAGAGAGAAAAGCAGAAACACCCTCTCCATGGACATGCAACATCCTGTGGACAACAGACGAATAGGCAGCTTGGCTCATCATCTGGCTGAGCCAAGAGCAGATGACAGACAATGATGATGAAGAGATGGCATGATCTTCCTCTCCATGTCCCAGAGAGAGGGAAGCCATTGATTTTTAGCATGATGGCACACAGCTTGTCAATCCTGTGTATGCCAGCAAGTCCTCCTGTACTGGGAAAACAGAGATTACTGTAGAAATAGGGCAAAACACATTCTGGGGTATTCAAAAGCAGGACATATTTCACTCTGTCATTATTTATTTTGCACAAGCTAAAACAAAATACAGAAGAAATGTGTGCAAAACTATGCCCCCCCTTATTCAATAGCTTGTTACAACAACAACTTCAGTAATTGTTTTCCAAACATCATAATTAGTCTCTTACGTAATAATGGCGTAATCTGTCCTATTCTTCTTTACAAGGTTACTTCTGTGCATTAAAGTTTCCAGGCGTTTCTTTATTTACAGCTCTTTAGTGTCCGTCAAGATTGGTCTCAGCCCTTACTGGGTCATTACAACACATCAATTCCTTTTATATTCTAAGTCATTCCGTTATAGATTAGCTGCTGTGTTTTGGGATCTTTGCTTGCTTAAATTAGGAACTTTCAGCCAAGTTTTAACAGCTGGATGGTTTCATAACTGACTCTGGAGTACTTTGGTTTACGGAGGAGCCCATGGTTACCTCGGTGACAGAAGGGTGCGCAAGTCCCATCGCTGCAAATTAAATTCAAACCATCATCCCTCCACCACCGTGCTTCTAACAGATGTTGTTTGTGTTTGTCTTTTTTTTTTTTTTTTTTGCCAAATGTGGCACTATGCGTAATAGCCAAACATCTGCAGTTTGGTCTAGTCTGTTTCACTGCTACCACACGTCTTGTGGTTTAGTCAGATACAATTTTGTAAGCTGCAACCAAACTGCCTGTATTGTTTTACAGAGAAGTGTTTGTTTGTTTGTTTTGGCAATCTCTTATTACCAGCCTCTGAGGGCAAAGATTGGTGCCAGAATAATCTAATGTAAATGTCATGCATCCTGTTCAGTCTCAAAAGTGAAAATGAAGTGTGACAACGAGAGGTGCAGATTTGTTCCAAACAATAAAAGCGAGCCAGTCTTCAACGAAGGAAGCCTACTCCAGTTTAAATAGGTATTTCCAAAAGTAAAGAAGTTAAAACACAAAAAAACTAAAACTTTAGACATAACTGCAGGTTAATGCGCTGTTCTTCATCCAAGCAGTGCCAAGCACATTTATGGACTTATTAGAAGGAGTAATTCTGTTGGGATTGGTGTTGTAAATGTTTTTTGTGTGATAACTGCCGGTTACTTATCACTAGAATTACTTATTTAAAGAATAAACATTACAAGAAAGTTCTTCTTTCTGTTTTGTGTGTGAGTTGGCAAAAACATGACCAATATTAGATGAAATGGAATGTGGATCAGAAAAGTTAGACATTGTATATTTATTTTTCTTATCCTTTTTTTTTTTTTTTAAAGGTGGCAAAATGAGATTGTGTTGTATGGTGTGATTGTGTTCATTTTAACAGCACTGGTTTAATGTGAAAAAGTTTAATTGGCATATTTATCAAATGAAACAAATGCTCATGTTTAAGTGTCAGTTTTAGTGCTGAACAAAAATACATAAGCGGCTAACTAAAGTGTGCAGACTAGAAATATTAAAACCCTATGAATATCTTGTGAAATCGTCATAGCGATGGCCTTGGGTGTGAGCATCCTTCCTCTTTATTTGCATAGTCATTCAAAAAAGACATGGACTCTTTTTTTCTTAAATTATGAATCCCAGTTTCAAATTAATGTCAAATTCTACAAAACACATATTTGGAATAGCAAAGAAGTCTACTTCAAATTGTAATTTTCTTTCCGAAACGTCGAGTGAGAAATTTATACTTTTAATAGACTATTTATGCAGCAAAGATTTTCTTCTAATCAACATTCTCAAGACCTTTATATATGCATTTGTTTCTATTTATCTTTTCCTAATTGTCTGTTGTTGTTGTGTTTGTTTGTTTTCTGGTTTATTTAGTTTTAAAAAAGAGCTAATATCCCTGTAAAAAAAAAAAAAAAAAAAAAAAAGACAGACATTAAATGTAGTATTACTTGTATGTGTAGCTTTTAGCAGTGGCTATCAAGACATCTAATATAGAAATATCACTGACTGAAACCAACTGATGACATTTAACAAGATTATAATTATAATAACAGGTTAATAAATATTACCTGGAAGCAAGACTCTTCAGAACAAATTCTTACTTTTCTGTGGGTGCAAAAAAAGACATACTGTTGTAATTCCACAGTGCAGAGGACTCGGGAGGGATATAAGATATATGCAGACTGACAGTTTGCAATCTAGACAAAAGCAGTAACTTCACTTAAGCCTACTACAAAAACAAAATAGAAGATGTATAACCTGACACCCATACGGATTTAACATCATATTGCATCAGATGAAAAATAAATCCGTTCTGAGAAACTTAAGCAGATTTAGCATATAGTTTGTTTTAAAAAGTCTAGACTAAATACTGAAATCACTGCACGTGTAGAAGATGCTCTAAATTATTTGTCCTGTTGCCAGCTCTTGTTTTTCCATTATTCTCTATTCTACTTTCTAGAAGTCTGACTCCTGAGCAGCTGCTTCATCGACCACACCTGAAAAAAGCGCCTATTATTATTTTCTTATCTCTCTCTCTCTCTTTCATTTCCTTATACTGCAATTACAGAGGTGCATTCTTTGGTTGACCTCAAGCACCTCTATACTCAAGAATTTCATACAAACTTTAGGTACAGAATATTTATGTGGGTGACATTACTCAGAACCTTTGGGTAAGGAAAACAGAAGATGTGCAATTTCTTGGAACTGCACGCTCAAGGAGAATGTGTTACTACACAAATCAGTATGTGTTGACCACAATCTACGTCCCTACATCCCATCTGTCTTTAAACTAAGACATCTGTTTTTATACCTTCTTCTTGGCCTGTAATAACTCCTGGTAGGCACTGGAACGGATGAAACGGCTGTAAGAATCACTCTTCATCAATTTGTAGATGTGTTCCTGTTGAATAAAATGTTCAAAAAACGTAAAAGAGTGTCAGACACGGCTAAAACTAGGATATGAATTGAAATGAGGAAATGCAACATTCAACTGACCCCCAAAACTGCTGTAAATCATAAACTGCCTTAAGGAAATAGTTGCAAAATGAAGTTCTTAGATTACTTTAACCATTCAGAGGAAATCGTACTTTTGTCCATATAAATCATATAAACAGCATCAAGTATTAGTCGTGGCTCAGATTTGATGCAGATGTGCCATTTGCTACCGAATAATAACTCACCTGTGCGTCCTCAAAGGCGTAGCGTCCAGGGTCTTTGACATTTTGGGTGGTTTTGTCATAACTCTTGGAGTCCACGTTGATGGCACTGGGTGCCCCGGGAGCAAGAAACTCCTGCCAAATTTCCTGAACCCGAGTTGGAACTTCTCTGATGGGGCGCTTCTTTAGTTCCTGGACTGCTAGCCAGAACCTGTCCATCAACATTAAGAGTATAATTATTGCTTATTGATTGCTTTTGAATCAAAATACACATATGTAGTAGTAATCAGTAAACTAAGCGTTAAAAAAAGAAGAAGAAAGACAAGAAAAAGGGAGGGAAAGTCTACAAAGAATTACAATGATACCATTTATGGACCGTATTCACAAACTGATCATTCAAATAGGAAGATAAAATAGCAGTCGATGAAATCTGTTTGGGTGGGTGTGTGACATCTTTCAGGATGGTGGTGGCTCTGCGGAGACGGCGCATCCCGAGGATACCATCCAAAGAGGGCAGAGAGAGGCCTTTTAGATTTAGGGTTGTTTTTATTACTCTTTGGATACTTTTCAGATCTGCTTCTGTACAGCTGACATACCAAGCTGTTAGCAGTATGTCAATGTGCTCTCTCTGCAGCAGCGATAAAAGGCCACTAGCAGCTCTGCAGACAGGTCATTCTTATTCAGTATCCTTAAGAAAAGGAGCTAGTATTCAGCCTTTTTTACAAGGGCAGTGGAGTTGATGGTGCATGTGAGGTCTTTGTTTGTAGCCAGGAATTTGATACTGGACACTGTCTACCGCCTATCCTCTGACGGTAAGAACAGTCTGTGAAGTCGATAAATAATTCTTTAGGGTTTTTTATATTCAATGTGAGGTTACTGTCACCCAGGTTACCTGTCAGTCTGTTTATTTCCTCTCTGTATTGTGTTTCTTCACAGTTTGTTATCAGTTGTGTCATTTGATAATAGTTTCTTGGAACAATGGCAACACAGTCAATGACCCAGTGAATACAGTAGGGGACTTAAGACATAACCCTGAGAGACACCAGTGCTAGGGGTCAGGGGAGATGACAGGCATGTGCAAAGTCTGTGGGAGTTTGGGGAGAAATACTTTAATCCATATACACAAAATGTTACAAAGCTCGCTGACCAGCCTGCTGGTATTGACTGCAGAGTTGTAGTCAAGCAGCAGTGGCCAAAGGTTGGATCTTTGCCAGGTCTTAAAATGAGCAAAGAAGAACCCCAGGTCAACTAAACTGATGACATGCTACACTCCTTTTTTTTTCCAATAATGAAAACAATGCCAAAAACTAAAAGCAGTGTATAAAAAGCTGAGCAAATCCTTGGTGACTCCACGACAATTAAGAGGATAAGTAGTAGCAGTCATTTGATTAGCAGCACTTGGCTGCTAATCAAATGTACTTAATTAATTCATCATCAGTAAAAGTGAGCAACTCTGTGAGAGCAGAAGTTTTGGCAGTTTGCTGGTCTGGATCGTTCACATATTCAATACAAAGATTAGGAGGACAAACATAGCAATAATCATAGAGTTGCAAATATTGCCGTCCATTTTATCTGGAGAGGGTGATGAGGCAATCTGCGGAAACATTCAAATCAGCTGTCAGTCTTCCTAGAAGTGGGTTTCTAAGTAAGTTCACCTAAAGATAAGGCCGTGCAATGCTCAGAGAACCTGTAAATACACCAAGAGCAATGTCGCAAACTTTACAGGCAGCAAAAGTTAAAGTACATGACAGTTAACTCTGAAAAGCTCTGCTGTCGTGTATGGTTTGTTTATAAGGCTTGGCGAGAGAACCTCTTTTCTCTGAAAATCACATTGTTCAGGTTTGCAAAGTTACGTCTGAATAAACCACAAGAACTTAGGCCATAAATGTAAGACTCGTGAATCCTGGTTCATGCAACGGGACGATGGCCCCATACATACAAACAGTCCAGACCTGCTGTCGTGGAGCAATAAGAGCAGTACATGAGGAAATATGTTGAACCTGTGTTCTTACCAAGAGAGATCAAAGGTGCTCCACAATAATATGATAGACATAAATAAACATTGCACAAAGTGTATGTAGTTATTTCTACTATAATTTCCAATAAAAGAAAACTCCTGCAGCCAATATTAATCAGGATTCAAACATATGGATGAGAGCCTCTACAATATTAATTCCAGCGTTGAGAAAATTTAGTTCCATACGGCTCTTATTTTTCAGTAAACAGAGATGCAAATGATTAGAAAGTTAGAAGTAATATTTCCTATCACAGTAAATGAAGATGAGCAGATTTCTCTTCACTTCTGCAGGCACAGCTTTTAAAATCTGAATGATGTACTAAGTTTGTTTAACATTTTAAATCATTAAGGGTTAAAGTAGCAATAAGTGAAAGCAATCCTCTTAATGCATATCTAAATTTAAAGTGTAGAGGAGTGTAAATCATGCTGAACTGTATGAAACTGTATTTAGATAAACAGATTTATTATCAGCTTTGGTCAGAACTTCAGGCTTGCACCATGAGGGGGAGCAGGGGAGCCATCCTGCACAGCGGTTATTTTACTCATCCTTATTTGTCTCCCATGCAGCTTTTGTAGTCTGCAATATTAACGTTACCATGAGTGTACAGATTGAAATAATTTTCCTGTCTACCCACAGCCACAACAAGTGACATCCACCAGTTTTCCCTGCTTTATTTCACACTACCATTGATTTGAACGCTTAATACGACTCAAGGTAATGTCTTGTTTTTGGGAGCAGGCAAAGAACCCAGCATTATCTAATTTATTTTGTTCATATGAATATTTACTTATATATATGCCAGGTATTTAAAATCATTTATTCAAGACAGAAATTAACTGATCAGAGACAGAATAACAGAGATTCACAACATCTAATCATGTGGATGTGTACGGCGTAATTGCTGAAATGTAAAACATGAATTAGATTAAACCGCGTCCGTTGGTTCGTAGGTCTGTTAATCTCACTGATTTGACAAATATGTGTCCAACTCGTTACGCTGTGTGGACCGCTGTTGGCTCAGTGGCTTTCTTGACAAACTACAAGATTAAAAACATCACGTGAATGTTACTAGACCAAAAAACAGGAATTAAATGTTACATTAAATAAATTATTTTGTCATACTGAAAAGAGATTTACATAACACTACGGTGTCCTTTTATTGATTTATATTATTATTATATTGGTATATTATTGTTTATATTTATATTATACTTTTTTGTTGAATTTTTTGTCATTAACTATAAAGTTCTTTTTCTTAAAATATACATTTTTATACTGCTGTACTTTTGCATATAAATACCACTTTTACCACTGTGGTAAATAGACTAATATTCTTAATATAGAAAATTACACAATATATATATATACCTTATTTATATCGCTGTAAATTGTTAATTTACATCACCGGGTCATAAAAAAAGTCCCGTGTTTTGCATTTCATTCAGCTTAAAAACTGCAGTAAGAGACTCTAATTATGCAGGTGAATATTATTCATATTCATGTTTATACTGTAGGCAGAAATGCAGATACGAAGGCTTTCAGGAAAAGTAAAATGTGTAATGAATGAATCTAGGCATGTTGATTATAAAGTGTAATTCATCATGTACCTCAGATTCTCAGAGCTGAACTCAGACTCAAGGAACTTGAGGAACTGCTCTCTCCCCACAGGATCTTTGAGAACCTCATCGATGCCAAAAGCCCACCTCTTTACCCTCTGCTGGCCCGGTTCCTTACTGGATAAGGATACACACAGATACAATGCAATGTAACGGAGCGAGTGTGGATCCCACAAACACACTCAGCCTGAAAAACGTATCATCTGCTCCACGTATCCATCTACCTGGCTTCGAGCTCCCAGAGAGTGGTGTCATCTGAGATCCAAGGGTTGGATGGGTCTGGAGGTGTGAGGAAGGGGTCATATTCGAGATACTGCTCCGTGTAACCCAGTAAACTGTATTTGAGGTCATATAACAGGACATTTTACAATCTGTATTTATATTAAGTTCAATGCAGTTGTAATGCATAAGAAATGTACATTTAATCTGACAGAAGGATAAGTGACCTTATCATAACAGCAGATATTTTAAACTAGAATGAAAGGTAGATGTGTTGACCCCGATTTGTGCATACTGTATACCCTCCCATTCAGCGCAGAATTGACAAATTGACACATCAAATGTCAAGCGCCATCAATGCATGAAGATAACTAGAGGCATCGTCTTGATCCAAACATTGCTACAGGTCATCAGAGGTCTTAATTCCATGGCACGTCGGGTTGTTGAACAGCTCAATAAACGGATCAATGGCTTAACTCAATAGAGACACAAAGAACATTACTCACCTCTCTGCCACTTTGGACATTTTCAGTCGATGCCTGTCTAATTGCAATTGCCAAAAGGTGATCTGCAATAATAGCATGGGGCAATTAGTTGCCATTAGTCACTCTAAATTCCCAAAATATTGGGTTTGCAAATGTATCTAAATACAAACAGCATTATTGTGTCTTATTTGACTTTATGTGGACAAATGTAACTACGGTCTCTGATAATTGTCATTAAAAAGGGATGAATATTAAAATGCAGCAAGTCAAATTAGAAACTTAGCACTGTCACGTAACTGTTAAAAGCCCTGTTATTAATCTAGAGGGCCGTCTGTAGATCTGACCTGTTCCTGCAGTTCTTCTTCTGTGGGCTGCTTGGCCTCTGGAGCGGGTGTATGAGTTGGGCTGTGGGTACGGATGTCATTCTGCAGCCCATACACAGACTAAGATGATCAAGAAAGAAAAAAAGACATAAAAATGTCAGATATGTCAATTGTAGTAGCTTCGCACTGGCAGGCAAAGAACAAGAAACTACTGTTACCAACACGGGTGGAACGACTGAGAAGTGTGCTCTACCTTTCTAGTCTTGTGTGGATTTTTCATTCTGGAGGACTTCTTTATGTCAACTTCCGTTGTATTCACACATCCAGGCTGTGAAATGAGGAAGCAGAAAAAGCAGTAAAAGATCAGAAAACATTTTGCATACCTCCCGGGGGGTCCCGTCCACCAAGCGAGGATCGCTGCTCTACAATGACGCCCCAAGGAGTTGAGGAGCAACTTTTCCACAACAATATGAGTTTCAGTTATTAAAAAACCAATATGCTTATCTGGGGTGTGAATTATCCAAGACAATGTGTCAGATGCCGGTTAATTAAACACGGTATGTGCCAGTTCTTGCAAAACAAGTAAACCAGTGGGAAATCGGGGTCTCACTGTACAAATATGGACTGAACAAGTGGTCTTATGCAGGTATCCTCCAGGGCAACAGAGCTGAGTAGCTCCATGGTGTCACCATGAAATTTGAATTAATATTGGTTATGTTGCTCCAAGGATGCATAAATTAAACTTGTTATTTTCTAATTAGGCACTGAGCGCTGGCTTTGGCAGAAACGCAGCGGAGTAGACCCTTTAACCTCAGCAAGGGGAATCAAATGCTAATGCTAAGCAAGTGTGTGGGAACAAGGTAAAGAGCAGTGCTGAAGCTGATGTGTTGTGACAGCTATTGATGTGGCATTTCAAGTGCACGGCAAAGGCAAACACACGACAGAGGAGTTGTGTGTTTGCCTCTTCACACCTTTGAAACGCTACAGGTAGCACGTGTAGGTTATATATGAATTGTATAATCCATAAAGTGCTTGTAACTGCATGACACCTAAAGAGCATAATTTCATTGTCACACAGCATAAGCTACTCTACTATAATACAAATAGAAATGTAGAATAGAGTGATTGACCACTTGTAGTTAAGGTCGCTGTGGACTTTTTTTTTCTCTTTTTTTAACATTATTGTCTTCAACAGTTATGGTGATGCTGATAATAATAGTAATGACATCAGTATCAAAGCATCTGCTAAATTCATCAGAAGAGATTAATGACAGCAAAATTGTTTATTTCACTCACCACTGGTCTGTGCACATCCCAGAACGCTCTTTCCTGACTGTCGAGGATTTTCCTCTCAATTTTGTCTCTTTTCTTGTCCACTCTTAGGGGGGAAGAGAGAAGCGCTCAGAGCGGTTCTGACAGACTTTGAGCCAACAACCATTTAGTTTGTTACATATTTAACATGCAGTTCAGCTGTGGATACGTGTGATTATAAGAACAGGAGGGCTGCTAGATTAATCATGTCCTAATGACAGTGTAAGTGAACTCTCTTACATTAGCTCAATGCATGTGTGGATCTTAAAGAAACCTACTTTGCTTGTGCTTCTGCTTGCATAAAAATGAATTCCCATTTCCTGGCGAAAGCTCTCTGTAGCCTTGCTAAGCTCTCCTGTAAGTAATACAAAGAACAAACAGGAAAAGAAAGGCTTTTGAGGGATCTGGGCTATGTTTTCTGCGCATGCTGTGTACAGTGCATGACTGGATAACATCTTTAATCATCACTGGTTAGAGGAAAAGGAAAAACCCTGACAATAGCAAAGCAAATGTTTGATTTGATGGCTTTATGTTATTTACCCTAAAATAAATTATGCACTGACACATAGTAATGGCTTTTATTTTTAATTAATGAATTAATAATAATTTGTTAATAACATAAAAAGGATTGCAGAAGGCCTTGAGAGGAGTGCTAAGACAAGAACAGAGCAGATATGTGAAGTGGGGACACCAACAGACCTCTTTCACTTACCGCCTCATAATCTGCAAGCTCCAGACGTGCTTTATTTTGCATTGTTCTTTTGCAGAGGTAAACAGCTGAGAGAGACAGGCAGAGAGACTGTTAATAAAAAGGGGGAAGGTTTTGCTTTAACAGCCTTAAGTGGCCCTGCATTTATTCATTTAATCCTCTCAACTGCACATTTAAACTGGCCTGCATATCAGCAAAGGTCATTTACTGTGCACAGAAAGAATGCATCTGTTTCTGAATGTGATCAAGTGTTGGAGCCTGACTTTTCCTGTCCTCCTGTGTTATAATCATACATTTGCAAACTGATAACAATATTGGAGCTTTATTAGTCCATTAGACTGTTTTCATTAAAAGGCATCATTCACATTGAGTCTGTTGCTGCATCCTAGATACGCTCTAACTTCCCCTAACGCTCACAGGATTATTCCCACAGTGAGCATTAGCCCCTTCCCTCTACCGCAACAAATGAAAGACCTGCTAGGTTGGCTATTCACCAAAGCATTTTTGGCATTATGAAAGCTTTATCTCCACTCTGCTTGGCTATAACAATGAAAAGCTCATCCCTATATCACCATTAAAATGCTCAGCCAACTGTTCACAACAGGTGCACGCATGCAGATACATCCCTGCTTTCCTTCACGGTTATCAGACTGCATCAGTCAGAGTATAACTGGGGCGGGAAGAATCGACCGAAGCTGGAAAGCATCATATAGGAATATATGAAATGTGATGAAACTGAAGTAAACAGTTGCGGCATGCCCTCTGCACGATCACTGGTTGTTATTGAGGACCAAATAGGAGTAAAGCTGAAAGTGATTCAGGTTTTTTCTGTCTACCGTCCTGGAATTGCACTTGCACCAGCTGTGTTTCATATATTTTAACCTTAACATTAACATATCTGTTTGCCATGTTACACATGTTATGAACAAGAGATCAATGCAACACGTTGAGCAATTTTCCTTACATACGCTGTAGTCGATGCACTTTGTCTGAATCTGACTGCACAACAAAGAAGCTGTCTCACCATAGTCTGTATTTTCAGGTTCCCAGCAGTTTGATGGCCAAAAGTATGGAGTCTAAAAGGAAAATAGGTCATTAGGAAACCAAAATGAAGTGACACCTTTCAGTTATTGAAGCACAGAACAAATAATGTGATGCTTTAAATGAAAGCCATTTAGTTTGTTTACGGGTTTGGCATGGCGTCTAAAGGACATAAGCTCCTCTTAGAAACAACTTAAAGAAGACACCAACATGTATCTTGACCCTTCTTAGGGTAACGGTGTATGAACCAGCTTCATATGTGAACTGATCATTCATACAAGGCAAAGCAAAACTGGCTACCAACACAAACAGCCCAAGGCAGTGTTTTCTCTGGTTAGTTATGTGCAGCACAGTCTGGGGAACTTACTACAAAAGAAAATAAAAAATAAATCACTACACTTGTCAGTCCTTTTATTGGCATCCAGAATGATGTGCTTTTTTCCCCCTTCTTTATTGATGAAGCAGTAGGATTTTTTAAATACAGCAACTCATGATTTATTTACCTTGTTTTCAACATAGAGGGAGCACTGAAGGAGCTCTCTATTTTGAAACAACACGACAGATTCAATGTATGCTTAAAAATGCATACATTAAATGCTATTTATTCCCCAGGAAATCTCAAATAACAAGCTAGACAAACAAAATAACACGGGAGCAGCCGACACATCAAATTTAAAACCTGCCGTTGCATTGGACTTTGTCAAGTTAAAGCCCCAGATTAAAGCATCTCAGCTGAAGTCTCCTCACCTGAAACCTATAGAAAGTACCATCGTCTTTGAGCGTGAGGACATGGTCAGAGATGGGGAAGAAGTAACCATGTGCAGCCATCAGCGTTCCCAGGTGAAGCGCCTCCACTTGAAGAAAACACACACATAAAAAACAAAAAACAGGTCAGTCCACATCTTGGGGTATGTCTTTTCATCTGTTTCTCCCAGTACAGTATATAGGATGTTTTTTTGTTTTTTTTTCCCTCACCAGCTAATTAATTTTAATCACCATTCATTCAGACATTTAAATTCATTGGGACCTGAATGAGCAGCTGCTGCTGTACATGGTTCCGACACGGCTTTGACAGATGGATATGCAGGTCTCCATTCCAACCGCTCCACCCAGCAGGAGGTCTTGCTGATTAGCCCACCTTCATTAGGAGAGGCGGAACTAATCAGTCAAATCACCTGGTGTTTTGCTTTGCGGGAGTGAGGACCTGCTTCCCTGTGGCATCGCACAGCGCATGACTGAATGTTCCTGATTTAAAACTATCAGATAATGAAAACATGTCATCATCATCAACTGCGTGCCTCATCTGCTTCAGTTATTCCCTGCTGTTCTAAACCTGTATGTTCCTCGTGGCGTCGACATCTATCGCTCATGTCTCCTTTAATGTGTTGACAGCGTTCTGGTAATGCTGACACATTTTGTTCATTAGGAGCTGCGCAGGAAACGGCTTAATTGCACACTGTTCCATGCAGCGGTGTGCCTGTCTGTATCTGCCAAATAAACCATCCTGACAGACAACAAAGCTGGAAAGAAATGTGGGGATTAAAACTCTCCACATTGTCTAGAAAGACACGGTTAACGTAAGCTTTCTTCACGTGTGCGCAGACATGCACATGCCAGCTCTCTCCCTCTCTGACGCACATCCATACACAACAAGTGCATGTGTGTAAGAGATAAATATAGATCGGCTTTTCCTTTACCGCTGAGGCGACTCTTACAGCTTTGAGAGGTCACGATGTTATGTGTATGGATGTGTGTGTGTTTTGTGCATGCACACGCATCCGTGACTAGGCTTCACTTATTAATAAATAATGACTCATACTTTATTTAATTCTGTTTACACATGAACACTCCCCTTCCTCGTCAGCCAAAGTGCTACATCTTAGAGCAATATTATATCCCTTATACATGGAGACTATGCTAATAACATATTCTTGTGTAAGAGTAAAGCTTAACTTTGACATTTAAAAGAAAAAATCAGTATATATACTCTAATCACTCTACTAATCACTCTACTTATATAAATGTTTTTGTTTTTTTTAAGTTGAGCAACAAGCGCTTCTTTAGTGTTCAGTGCAAATAAACATTGTGATGCATGACAAATGAAGATTTTTAAGATGCTGTGTTTCTAACTGGACCCTGTAAAGTTAAGTTACGTGTCATAACGAATCTTCTGAATTCCTTTACATTTCACAAGCTTTGTAGCTGACTTAACCTTGGACTGGAATTAGTCAAGTTGTCAAGAAAAGGCCAGCTTCACAGTCCTGGGGGGAAAAAAACAAGCTTTGATTTTATCATTTTACCAGCTATGTGCCAAAAACCGAGCACCTTGGAGCCCTGCCAAGTAAAGAGTGGGCGTCTCCCTCAAGCTCTGCTTTAACAAAAGACAAGAGAAAAGATTCTGTGTTTGTAGTTATGGCAAAAACTTTTGAGAAAATGTTTGGAGACAGTCATTTCTGCGAGCTAATTGAATGTAGAAATGAGTGATAATTGAATTAAAGACCACAGGGGTTTACAAATATGATGACATTCATTTAAACGGGGCTGTTTAGATGGATTAGTTTGGGCATTCAGTCAAAAACTGTATCCCCAATCATCTTTTATAAAAGCCCATCTGCTTTTATATAATATACCGAGCCAAATTAACTGCATCCCACTTTGCCACCTTCACATGAAGTGTCTCCAGTTGAAAGTCTCTCGGGTTTACACAAGACAGTGTTTCCACTGCAGGGTGGCTCACACTGTGCTTAACTGCAAAAATAACTCAGATTTATGAGAAACGGTGTTTCAATAATACAATATATTTCCGTCTAACAGATCAAGATAGGGTAGTTTTAGTGTAGGTTTTTTTTTTTTTTTTAGCCTGTAGCTACATAATTCATCAAAATTATATCTCTTGGGCAAACATAAATGTCAGTGGTTGTTTATCCTGAGAAAAAAAAAATGCAGAAGGATAAGTCAGTGGATATGAAATATTACAAGTGATCTATGAGCTTTACAGGACCTTTAAACTTCTCACACACATATATTTGTGCTTCAAATAAAGTCAACAAGCTTCATAATATCAAAATTTACACGTGACAAACGGTGGCAAAAGTACATTCTCGCATACAAATGAAACGACACACAAAGGAATTGCGAGTTGATGAATCACAAATATGAATTGGTTGTACAGTTTTGAGGAAACCACTAGAGGAGGCAGAAAGTGACGGAGAAAAACATAGTGCAGTACACAGAAATATTCTCCCAAAACTCTTCTAAGCTGCAGCTCACATTGTAAGGGAAGCCTTGCACTCACAGCCCTTTAATGCAAGCGTTCAATATTCAACACACTTCACCTCTCGACCTCTTTTGAGCCATTTTATGGTACGTGGAAACAGAGGCTCATGTAAGGATACCGCAAGTCCTTCAAGATAGTCGAGTTCTAGGTTGTTACATGGGAGCAAAGCAGGAATAATAAAAGAGGAGGAAAGAAAGAGGAACTGCAATATTTGCTGTAGCTCAAGGACAATAAAAGACAGATCAAAGATAAATGTCAAACTGACGATTTCTAAATGTAGTGCAGGACGCTAGTGGTGCAAATGTAGCCTAAATATTTCACTTTATTGTGTGCAGACTTATGAAAACATCTACATTTATTATCTGAAATTGATTTTTTTCCTTAATTACCACAGGAATCCACATTAAAATATAAGCAGTGGGCTATAAATTGCTCCCTTAGTTATTTCACTTATTTTTTTTTTTTTCAAACCTCCAGTTTATTTGCAGTTTGGGCATTATTAAAACTGCACCACAATTTAGATATTGAGAGTTTTAAAGTAGTGACCAAACAAACCCCCTGTTGTTTCCAGAACATTTAAATCGCACATTGTGCCAGATTGGAAAATAACGGAGGGGCATGAAGAGGTGACAATTTGCCGGCTTTGACCGATGCAGCAAAGCAGGTGCTCTCCCAGTGTAACCTGGGATTTGTAGTGTTTGTGTTGCCATGTAATACACACTAGTGGCCTGGCTATGAAAAGCATATGCTATAATCTTGGGTGGGGGCAAATACAACTGCAAAATGGGCTGGAATTGGCCCTGACTTTGACATTTTTTATTTAAATGAATATTCAACTTTACCTTGATCTTCGATGTCCAAATTCTTGATCATCCACTGTACAATATCAGAACCTGAAAATAAAGGAAAGCACACAACTGTGAATCACTGATACATCTAATGTGCCTGTTGCAACGTGTTGCAACACCTTTTTGCACATAGAAGCAAATGAAATGAAAAACAACAACACTCTTAACCCTATCTACTATTCCTCATCATCACAGTGCATACCAATGCCTCTCACCTCGCACAATGTAGGTAGGTTATAGGCCATCCATTACACAATATTCTTAGCTGACACCCGCTTCTAGCTCTCTTTGGTAGGAGTCCATTAATATAAATGACCAGAGGTACTAAGGTACAATGAAGCATGTATTATGTACCGTATAACAACAAACTCTCTGACTCAGAGCAATTGCAAACAGTCACAAATAAGCTAAAATGTGGACACAAGAGGAGAATACAATTTTAATTTTCAGCAAAGGCCACAAATGACCTGTATATTACTTTTGCCAAGCAAAGAAAAAAACTTTTTAGATGGTTGATGTCATCTTGCATCTCTTCCATTTGAGAATGCAACTGAATTATATTCGCATCTCAGGGAAAAAAAAAACCCAAAAAACCCATCATCTTCCTCCCCTCCAGGGGCATTTTCACACCACAGCACAACATGTGACTTCATCACTTTGACTATATATTTTCCAAGCTATTATTACTGTCTGTCATACTGACAGGTGAGGGTGTGTGGAGGAGACGAAAGCCACAGAAGGCAGAAAAAAGGTGTGAAATGGAGACATGGGGGATTTCATGCACTGAGACAGTCAAGCCCTGTGGCTGTCGTTCTGTCCATCAAGATGCCACTCGTTCCACGAGCATTTTGTCAATACATTTTTATTTCACCACACCGCCTTTCTGCACCTCCAAAACTACAAGAGATTTTCAGTGGATTAAAATCATTAGTACAACCACATTTTCACACTATCAAAATTGACCCAC